>CM036622.1:39449309-42155142 GCA_020746105.1 Trogon surrucura | reverse complement strand
GATGACCATGAGCCAGCAGTGTGCCCTCGTGGCCAAGAAGGCCAATGGCATCCTGGGGTGTATTAGAAGGGGAGTAGCAAGTAGGTCAAGAGAGGTCCTCCTGCCCCTCTACTCTGCCCTGGTGAGGCCGCATCTGGAATATTGTGTCCAGTTCTGGGCCCCTCAGTTCAAGAAGGACAGGGAGCTGCTTGAGAGAGTCCAGCGTAGAGCCACAAAGATGGTGAAGGGAGTGGAGCATCTCCCTTATGAGGAAAGGCTGAAGGAGCTGGATCTCTTTAGCTTGGAGAAGAGGAGGCTGAGGGGTGACCTCATCAATGTTTATAAATATGTCAAGGGGGAATGTCAGGAGGATGGAGCCAGGCTCTTTTCAGCGGCGTCCACTGACAGGACAAGGGGCAATGGGTGGAAGCTGGAACACAGGAGGTTCCAGAAAAATATGAGGAAAAACTTTTTCACTGTGAGGGTGACTGAGCACTGGAACAGGCTGCCTAGGGAAGTTGTGGAATCTCCATCTCTTGAGACATTCAAAACCCGCCTGGACGCGTTCCTGTGCGCTCTAGTGTAGGTGATCCTGCTCTGGCAGGGGGGTTGGACTAGATGATCTTTGAGGTCCCTTCCAACCTTTAACATTCTGTGATTCTGTGATTCTGTGAAAGTAAAAATACTTACATAAAAGAAGACAAGCTTTTCCTAGCCACACACACACAGTCCAGCTTGAAATTCTGCCTACTGAAATCCTCTTTTCCCTCTCCCTATACTTTCAATTGTAGATAGGTTTTCTCCATGGCCTGTCTTAAAACACATATTAACCCTCTGTCTGTATTTCAGCAAAGACATGTCTTGTCCGCAAAATCTTTTGGAAGACCATGACACACTGTATGTGCATAACCACCAGCACTGGTGTAAAATACAAGGAGGACAGACTTCTGGAACTTGATTCACCACAATGCTTTGCTATCACTAAGCTTTATTATGCTTTGGAATCATTCCCACCAGTCAGTAACAGCAGATCTCTAAAGCTCTTTATGGAGCATATTCTTTACAGTGGAGCTCATTTAGCCTCCTGAGAGATTTATCTGGTGATTAAGCAAACAGAACGTTCAAGATCATTCTGGTTTGACACAAGACTCCATACTTAGAATGTCTTTTTATTGAAACGTCTTCAATTATTTTGCCTCTACTTCTCTCCCTGCTCCTGCTCATAAGGTAGATCTCAGCTAACATTTAACAGGGGTTATTTTGTGGACTTCCAAGATGCCGTCATGCCTTTCGTCCAATTTGAAGAGAAAAGGTCATACGTCACAGATCCTACCAGCTCTGGAAATACACATTTATAAGTGACCTGAACACATGCCTTGAAAATATGTTTATTTGCCATAAATTCTCACCTCTCCTTAGAGTTATTAATGATCTTCTAGCTTTTAACATTGACCTAACGAATAGTACTTTAAAGTCAAGTAATAAAAGTTAAAATATAATCCACAATATCTTTTAAAAGGGACAGGCTTGCATTCTGTAAACATATTTGTCCACAACACAAGGAGTGTTACACCCAACAAGGCCCACATAGCAGAAAAGGGCATTACAGCGTTTTTTTTCTAATACGGGCTAAAACTTTGTCAGAAAACACTTCCTCAGCTTACGAGAGACATCAACTGATGCCCTGCTGAATCAGTTTTAAATGCTAAGGGTTGCAGGGTTCCCCAAGGGTGAATTCAGAACTAACAAGAGAAAGGAAACACAAAGAAAGACAACATACTAAGTCTGTATCCTCTTCGGAGAAAGAAAAGTATAAGAACTAGTATTACCAAAAGGACTAGACCCCTGCCGCAGGCAGGTGTGGGCACCATCTGGGGAATGGAGGAGAAAGAGAAATCACTGTGAAACCAAGATAAATCAAGAGATGGGTTATCATACACATTCTCTGTCTCTATCTCCAAACACAGAAATTATTACCTAGCTTTTCACTATGACAGAATCAACTATTTAACTGTAAGCTTCTCAAATACAAAGAGTAATTTCAATGGCACTGGGCCAGCAAGTGGTGATGCTAAACCAGCAAAACGTAGCCATTTGAGAAGTACTAAGAGTCCCACCATAAGGGGCAATAGGCACTGAGCTGCTGGAGGTGGCAAATCCCGTTTCTTGGGGGAAAATGTTTGCCTGGGAAAGGTGTCTTCCTGATCACTCTGAGTTATTGGACGCTTCTGCAGTATGCAGTAAAAGAGAGGGAGAAGGTCTGAAACTCTAAGTTCCCTTGAGACCATGACAGGGTGTAGCACAACGAATTAAATACCTAGCACTGAAAACCCGAGATTGAAAAAAAACCCCCATAAGTCTATACAATAGATCTAGTCACATCCCACCTTAAGAGAGAAAGGAAAATAATCTGAGTCATATACTGTTCCTTCCTTGTTCTCAATCAAATGTGTTCTTCTTCTCCACCAACATCATAAAGCAAAATAAGCAAATAAGTATTTTTTCATGGAATCCAAACAGAAACGGGCTTGGTTGGGCCAATGGATATTCTTAGCCATCTGCTTTGATGTGTGATTATTTCTCCATCTTTGGTATCTATGTATCCCACATACATATATTGGATCACTTCTGACTGCCTCACATTCTTTAATACAGTTATCCTCCCAGTAACCTGAACAGCCTCAGAAGCCAGCCCCTGAGGACTTGGGAGCTGGCTGATCTCAGCAGTTCAGAGACTCCAAGTTGGCCAGACTTGGACTTGGCTGGGTGGCAGAAGTCTCCACCAGAATCAACACATTATCATCTTGTTCAAAATTCAAGATTTTTGAAAACAGAAACAACTGTTGTGTTTGAAAATTTAAAGTCCACCAGAACCCATACAGCTAACTGCATGGGGCAGAAATATTTTTCTTGAATCATGCAGGTCACCAGCCACAGCCCTGAAGCACAAAATTAATGCATAGTCATTCATCTGATATTAGGAGCTAGCCAGGAGGTAGGAGCCTTTGACTTCACTAATAGACAACTACTCAAATATTTAAAAAATATCTATCTTCCTTTTTCAAAAAGAGCTGCGTTAAGAGCAGTGTAGATCACATAGACAGATGCTCTGCACTCTTTTGTGTTTCTTCTTCCTAAACTTGTACACAAAGGCTTTAAATCACTTTCCAGTTAAATATTGAAATATACGTGAAAATGTGGGTTTCCTGATCAAGCAAACTGTCAGGATTATTAGACATGCCAGCTGCAACACTATAAGGAAAGGTAAAAGCAAGTGGGACAGTCAGGGCTCCAGCCACATGCGTGTGAAGAATGAAAAAAGTGAAGTGTAGAGGAGAAGCTGAGCTCCTTAACCACTTGATACTTCTATTTTCACAGTTTGCATTACATTCAGTAATTGTAATTCAAAATCAATAGAAGTAATTTCATCAGAATATTTTATCTAGGCAACATGTCTGTATGCATAGGCAAATTTCAAAAATTATTCACACCAATGCAAAATTACGAAAGTGGAAAATCAAAGGAAGCTGTACCAAATATTTTCTAAAATACTCACTTCCTCTATCAATTAACTTTTTATAACCTAACTATTTCTTTCATCTCTTCATGTGCATTTTCTTCAGTGTGATGTGCCACTTGGTAGCTGACAACAGTTAACTAAATGTCCTAGTTTACCTACTTTGTATGTGAAAAAAATAGAAAAATTATTGGATGCACTACTACCATCTTTTCTTACAAAGATGTGGTCACTCACGAAGCAGAAAGAGAATAATTTTTAGGAGCTGAAATATCTCAAACGAAAATGACAGACATCTATTCAGCTCAGTCATTTGCCAAAAACCTGACACATTTTTACAGCAGTTAGGTATATGCTAGTTTCAGTTTATGAATAAAGAAGTGCACTACGTAATACAGTATTTTATCAAAAATAAGAAAAATCTGACAATTAATTTTAAGCCCATGTCTGTGATTTTAAGAAAAAGGAACCTTTTAAAAGCATAATGATAAAGTAGTCTATATTAAAATAAATCTTGCAAGAGCTGCAGCTAAGTCAAGACATAATAGAATAAATTATTCAGAGCAACTTGCCAAGTATACTTAACACAAGATACAGGTCATAAAACAGACTCGCAGAGACTTTTGCTTTTCATTACAATATGGCTGAAATCCTTACAAAAATACAGTGCAGAGAAGGGTTTCTATGAAAGTATTTTCAAACAGTGATTTCTATCCGGGAAAAAGAAAACATGCAGCTATTTAGAGTTCCAAAAATACCTTATCGCCTGGTCTTAATCTAACGAAGTCAGTGAATCATTTAACACCAAGTTTTGGAGAGAGAACTACTCAATGCTTTAGGTTCTTTAGGGATATCTCTTCTCTGGCTGCGTGCTCTCTCTGAACTACACGCTAGGCAGGTTCACAGGCCAAGGTACAAATTTTACTAATACCAACTTTTAAGATTGATTACTTAGAAAGGATAGTAGGGATAAACCAGGTCTTTGAAATATCCTGTTAAATGGCAGCAAAGAGTAGGTCCAAACTGGCTGTTACCCTCTGCAGGCAAGTTTTTGTTTGTATTTATTTTTACAACTAGTAATTTAGCAAATCTCTCTGCACAAAATACCAGCCAGACATCTCAGCCCAGCCAGTGCTGATTAGTTTACTGCAGACATCACTGCTGGAACTATTGACTTTTCATTTTCAGCTTATGTACCTGTAGCAACAACAGCAGTGAGGACAAGCCAAAGGCCATGGTGTGACAAACCTCCAGAGGAAGTGGTGGGAACACTCCACCTCTTAATGTTCCCAAATCAAGAACGGCTGTCCATCTGGGAAATCTGCTTTAGGTAAACTAAAGCTCTTGACTTCCATAGAGATGTAATCGGGTGAACTGTAAAATGAGTTACATCCTCTGATGACATGATCTATGATCCCATGGCTTTTAAATTCACATTGACCACATTAAGCAGATTATGTCATTAACATTACTAATTAATTACAGATAATTAATAAACTCCAGAAGAAACCAGCCGCTCTGCAAACTCAAAATTCACTCCATAGTAGAAACTATAGAAATAGAAAATACTATTTCTCTTCCGAATGACATTCTGATAGTCCTCATACCACACAGATATGAACATTGTTGCCTTCCAAAAAATATGCGGACAGTTTGCTTGGCTAAGAGGGTCAGAGCGTTCATGCTCTTTGGTTCTAGTCAGAAGGAAAAAAAAGAAAAGTTTCATATAAATGTTTCATATAAATCCAGGCAAGAAAATACTTATGCAGTGTTGAGCAGATGTTGATAAACTATTATGACAGAGAAATTTTTAAAAAATTAGCATAACAGATTTCTATAGTCAAAACAATCAGGCTCTTCACAGATTTTTCTCTCAGTCACATATGATCTCTAGGTGATTTTTAAAGACCAGTGTAAGTGAGCTGCACTCCTCTCTGCAGCACTGGAGCAGAGCAGCCTGTAGAGTCAGCCCTCCTCTGCACAGAGCACAGAAACATGGGTCCTCATCTCTGGAAACACAGACACATCCATATGTAAGTCACCACTTAGGGATGGCTCAGGGATGCTGTGACGTTCAATAACGGCCTAATATGGGCAAGGTGGATGTGATAAATGTACGAGTGCAATCACTACCACGGTTGCTTGGAACAGCAGGGGACTGATCTCAGTGAAGAAGACCTTTCTCCTCATATGTTCCTAACACAACTCCTTTCCTCCAGGTCTTCATTAACAATTTTTTTCTTCACAGAACTTACATTTTGTGATGTATTTCTGTTCATTCTCATTCTTAAGCATGGACAGAAAAGAAAAAAACTCAATCACCTCGATAATTAGAGAACAGCTGAGATTATTGGAAGGACTATATACAAGGAAATATGCTTATTTCCTTGCTGCATTTAGATTCCAAGGCACAGGTGAATGAAGACTATAGCACAATTCCTGTCTTCCTATTTTTATTGTGAGCCGGCCACTGAAAACATACTATAAATTCTGCTACGGCACATTTGTTGTCACAAGGGCTGCCATTTGTCTAGGCTTGTGAAGCATCCATTGCAGTTCTGATCACTGCTCTTGATACTTAGAAAATACTGCAAGTTGGAAATTTTTTTCAAACAGCATTTCTTCCAGGTAGGATCTCCCAGCTCTTGGCATCTGAATTCGAATTCAGAGGTTGGCAGGCCCTTACATTCCTTGCCACACAGGTGCAAGGTACTGCCAGGTGAATTAATCAATAACATTTATACTCTTTTAAAGACAGGATTTCCTATCTCTCATGGAATTTAACCAGCACACTTAACCCGTAACTGGAAAAGTCTGACTTGCCAACCCTTCAAGTCCTTACATTTAGGTGAACAGTTAGGTCTCAGGAGACATATGAGTTCTACTTCTGTTACAGAGGTTCAGAAGAGGAAAACATTCTTAAATAAATAAAATCAGTACAAAATATACTTGGATGCTGCAAAAATGAATGTTTTCACAACACTTCAAGATCCTGTAGACTATAGCCATAGGTCAGTCTTGATGGGGCTCTGAGCAACCTGATCTAAAGTTGTCCCTCCCCATTGCAGGGGGCTTGGACTAGATGACCTTTAAAGTTCCCTTCCAACCCAAAGCATTCTATGATTCTATGACTCTCTGATTCTGTGATACTGGTGCTGCAGAGTATTATTCTGTGTTTATGGGTATATGCGTGCATATGAAGGGATAGTTGTAAATAAAACATGAACCCTTTTTTTTAAGTGTAGAATTTACAGACAGATATTTCCTAATCTCTTCTCCAGCTGACAAGCATGTATGTGTACATATAAAATTAATCACATGCTTGTATGAATATTTATATATCTACATATCTATACACAGAAACAGATCTGGTGCTTTACTCATGATTTCTTTTTTGCCTGCAAAATCATGATTCTCTTTCAGAAGTTTAATACCGATTCTACAGCACATTGATTCCAAAATAGTAGCATAATTCAATTAAAGTATTTCTGTGCCAACTTTTTCTTGTTTATGAAAAATAACAGAGAACTTCATCAGCATCAGTCTCCTGCCACCACCCTAAGTAACCCTAAAATATACTTTTAGTGCAGAAGGGGTCACTGAGCATCTCCATGAATCACAAAACACTCCTTCACACAGTATGTGAGAAAGCCACATTCTCTATATTCACTCTCCTCTGCCACATTCAGCTAGGGTGCTTTGAAACTATAATCCCAATATTTCTATAGGGAATAGAAATCTGGAGTGGATCTTCTACACACCTGAGCTAGGGAAGACAAGTGAAAAGCTGAAGTCCAAGATAGACCAAGTTCCCTGTGCATTCAGTGGGGAGCATCATGGGCTGAGGGCAACTCGCACTGTCCTTCTGCAGGCACCTAAAGTGGATTACCAGCTCTGTCCTCCAGAGATGCCTACTTTTCTTCACAGGCTATAAAGTGAGCCTAGGGGCAAAATGTGATGTTCAGTGTTAAAATTAATTTAAAAACCCTTGCACCACAAATAGTCACTCCAAATTTGTACTCACAGTTCTCAGCACTCTTAGTACTTTCTCCTTCTCAAGTGAGTTTACATGCAGCTAGTAACCTGGTAGACCATGTAAAACCCATCCTCCAACTCTGAACTAGCTGGAAAAGGCTTAACTACTTAGCCTAATTTAATATTTACTAACTATTTTAACAGGGGGTCTCAAAGGAAGCAAAGAACTGTAGAACAATTCAACTGATTTGGAAAGAAACGAGCCTAGAAGACAAGGTATGTTTCATGGATTTCAAGTTAACTGCTAGGGAATGCAGAAACAGAGAAGTAAGATGGCAGAGAAAGGAACAGACATTGTTGAGGACTATGTTCTGAATGGACAGGTGCCAGGCCCATTACAGACAAGAAATGCAAAAGTCTTAGAACAAAAAGCAATTATCTCAAACTAGTCATATTGAATACAAGCTGTGAAGAAGCAATCTTGAGCAGTACAACAGCAACCTAGCTGGACGAATTCAGAGAAGCTCTGAGAGAGCAGTTTTCAAAAGCTTCAACATGCGTAGGTGGCAACAAACTAAACAGAACAACAAATCAGAACAGAAATTTCCCCTTGGAAATGTTGCATGGAAGTGGAAAGTAGGAGGGATGGATGTCGAAGCAGATCTTCAGGAAACTGAGTGCGGACTTGAAAAAATCTAAAAGAGTCTGTGGAGGTCATTGAGCAGTCCGTGAGAAGTTTCAAGTATGACGGTGTAGGAAGGAGAAGAATCAGGTAAATTTCACAATGTCAAATCATTGACTGGGGGAAACTAAGGGTAATTAATCCTCCTCCTATAGAAAACAAAGTTTCATGACACCTCAACGATCTCTATTGCTGCTCATCACCTGAAAAATCAGCAACAGTAAAATCCATAAGGGATAATAGGCACACGTAATCTTTCAAATATCCCATTTACTAACCTTTGCATACATTTTGGTTTTCATAAAACTGCATTGGCAAATGCACAAATAAACATATTGATGAATTCTTAATTGTCTGACATGGGCAATTTATTTTTCAAAAAGAAACATATAAACCACAAAACACTTGAGATGTAAGGTTGTATTTGACAGGCATATCTCTGATCTTTAACATCTTTTTTGGTTGCCATTAAAACCTTCAATGCTTTCTCTCCCATGATATGAAGCCTTTTTCAAGTTCTAAAGATGTGTACTCAAACACCCAGAACAGCATTAGGATTTGCAATTTGTTTTGCTGAACTATGGTTGCTCTGTAACTTAGGGCTTGGGGTTTTGTGATTAAAATAACTGTAAAATGTAAAATAACTGTGCAGAAATAATTATGGATAAGGAAAAGAAACTCAGAAAAAACTTTTTTTATTATTTTGAAAATTTAGTGGTATTAGACCAAACAGCACACCTGCCCTCAGTGCAACAATTAGAAGGTTTCTGAGGAAAGTTCTGGACAGTTAATGCTTTAACCTGGAAAACAACCAACTTCAAGCTATGTTTTCCCAGAGAACAGTTGAAGTCCGTATGCTACTCACTGCTCATACCTAAAAATAACTTAAGAGCATTCACTGGAGCAGATATTAAAAGCCAGGTCTCCCCCTTCTAACAAACAGGTAATCTAACCAATAAGTAAAATACCTTCCCTACTACACTGTAGAATTAGATTAGTATTTGTGTTTATACCCATTTACAACTGCTCAATGAAGTAATGTGAAATGGAAAGCTGGACACTTCCAGTGCTGCAGCATCTTAGAGTGAAACATTAAAACTTTTTCTGAGGTAGTACAAGTCTGTATCTTCTGAGCCAGAGCGACACATCCTGAATGAAAATATTAACAAGCGGGATACTGGATAGAAAAGTTGTCTATAGGTTGCTGGGTTTTTTTACTTTCTTACCAAGTATTGGTAGATAAGGTTTGTATGGTGCACCTGAAGGGAGGTTGAAATCTACAGCCCTCTGTGGAGGAAGGCATTATCCCACGTACAAAAGCTAGGCAGATCAGAAACTGCAAATCCCTCTCTCTTCAGCACGTCCAACGTGCTAAGCTAGCAAAGCAGGCATGCTGGCTTTGTGTCTCTGACCGTAAGCACAAAGGCCTCTAATGTAAACAGTACCTCACTTGACCTCAGGGTACCAAAATTAGCCACTGCAATCTGGAGTTGCAATGCCTCACCCTACGGTAAATCGAGTCCTTAAAAGACTTGCCATGATAAAAATTGAAGCTATGTTAGGAAACACGTTTCCTGCTAATGGCTTAACTATTCAACCATCTTTGTTCTCCTCCTTTCAGAGACACTGACCAAAATAGCTATAACTGGTACCTGCTGGTTCCATCCTGTTGCTGCAGCTGTAAAAATAAAGCATGAGAAATACCAGTCTTCCAGGGCGAGATCTCTCATTTGCATTCCCGACACATCTCACTTGCACGGTCCACAAAATGCATTCATTAACAGATCAACAAAACAGCAGAAGGAGGCTTTCTTCAAATGTTCCACTCCTTTCTGAGCACAGGGGGAGTCCTCCAAACACTTCAGTGATTTATCAAAGAAATGGCCCACCCTCTATCAGAAGAGAGATATTCTACTGCATTTTGTTGCTAGCAGTCTTCTGCATTTAACAATATTTATTTATGTTAACTTCCTTATTCATCCTCCTTACCAAGCTATTTGGGGTGTTGGATAAACAACTGTACAATAAAAAAAAGCATAAAAGCAGAAGGACAAAATATTTAAGAGCAAAATAAACATTTGTCACCAGAACTAAGAACAAGATGACGAACAGAAACCAAAATAACTAAACTCCAGGGGGCTAGGGAGAAAGACAGTTTTTTAAAAGAGAAGTCAGGCTGGTAAGAAAGACAGATAGTAACGAGATAAAACACCCAAGTGGCAAGACCTCATATCTGAGACTGGCCAAAACAAACACTTCAAGACCCACATTTAGATGAGGAGCTGGGAGTATTCAGAAGGCCAAGACCTTCTTCTTCTTCAAGGTTCTTGAACACTTACTATATATATCAAAACTATTTATGATTTAAAACAAACTCATTCAGGCAAATTTTGACAGGATTACTTGTGACATGTCTGAGAAAAATTGCATTACTTCAGACAGCCTAAGGAAATGAACCTAGCAGATTCAGTGTATCATGCTACTAAATTTCATCTTTATGAAAGACAGACATAGAGGGGGAAAAGCCATTTCTTTGAACTTGCTTAGCTAACTACAAAATGTCAAGAATGTCTGCCATTCTATGCTCTCTAGACCAACAGAGTAGTGTTTAGCAACAGGGAATACTCTGTCTTCTATCACTCTTTCCCTCTGTCACTCTGAGTGGTTTCAATTTTCTTTTCCTGCTTAACTTTTCCCGTTCTCTAACCCATTTCTTAATTGGTTAAGAATAAACATTACTTGAAGTTAGATCAAAGTTCCAAACTTTTTTTCATTTGTTGAAAGTAACAGAATGGCTTTTCCCATCTTTACCCTCTTCTCAATACTTCATTCTCTGTCAACTTGCTTGTTTCTTTCATCTGATACATATCTGGGCCCTTGTCATATATATATATACACAATAACACGTGCTAATTATGGTATGAAATATGATTAGTTACTTATTATGAAATTAATTTCATTTCTACAAGTTCTTGATCACTCCTGATGTCTGCTATACACACAGGAGAGTCCAAACAGAAATGAGTGCCTTTCACAGCTACAGCATTTGATATGAAAAGCCTTTGCTGTTATCAGGCTAGCTCAGTTTATAGACCCTTGAGGAAAGCCTATAGTACTAGAGGTTTCTTTTCCAAATGCACTAAGCATTGATGGCACTTGCCCTAAACAGAGAAGATATCCTACCTGAGAAAAGAAGTGCTCCTTATTACTTGTGTTACTCCCACAACAGTTAACTATGACCATGGAAAGTCATCTTGGGTCAGGGTCAAAGTGGATCATCTCTTTTCTTGTAAACCTACTAGTTGCATGTCCTTTGGTTCCAGAGAAGTTACATAAGAGCAGCTAAAACACAAATTTAGATTTTTTTTTTAGTATTTTTTGTGACATTGGAAATTGGCAGATACCACATTGTTATCAATGTAATTGCCAAATGCCTTAATGTTACTGAGCTATTAATCTTGATTAAGACTTACACTCTAGGTATTTGGGTATTTTCTGATTCAGCTATCTTCCAAAATTTCTGGGTCTTCATAAAATAGGGCATATGACTGTCTAAAAGAGCCTTACATTGAATTAATAGTTGGTATCTATGTTCCTTAGGGTTTTAAAAGACTTGTTACAACAGCATTTTGCCTTCTCTCTTCTTGTATAAATGACTGGTGATTACTTGAATATAGAGTGCCTGCTACTATGGCAGAAACTTATTTGGATTATGACTTCAAGGATGTAAATAAGCCTTGAGGCTTGGAAAGCAGATACATGTTTAATAAATACAGATAAAAATAGCTAACTAAATAACGCAGCACAGAGACTTTTACAGATTGGTTCTTTACAGATTTCAAGGCAATGCCATAAATACAGACAGCAAAAAGGATGAACTGACTCCATGGGCCAGGAAGCTCTGCCAGAGTTTCAAAATAACATTTCACTGGTACAGAATGCTGGTGATTTCAGATTAGGGGTTTGGAGAATACTTGCTCTATACTAAATATATGCTGAATTTGAGAAGGCTAGTTAACAAATCAAGCAAGATTAGTAGATATAACAACATAGTACTAGAATATATAAACGTGACATATTACACACTTGGATTGACATGGAAGAAGAGACCTGAAGATTAAATCATAGCTCCAAGGTTTAAAAACAACCTTATTTTTAATAAGGTTGTTTTAATTATTTCCTATGTTAATTACTTCCTACTGAAAATTCACAAATTTAAAAGGAAGACGAAACTCTGAACAACACTTGAAGGAAAAGTGGAATGAACTTCTTTATGCCAACAAAACTTCCTTTACCTGTCTTCCTGAATGTCATTACAGCCTGCATGAGTATGAATATATGCTATATAAAATATACCTGTTGGAAATACATACAACAGGATTAAAAGTTTCTTTCAGTGAAATGATCACAGAAATTTTGATCATACAGCAAAAGAGTACCAATATACACTGAACAGAAAAAAACAACAAAGAACTATCAAGAACTCCCTTTAGCCAAAAATGTTGCTTCACCGAACTTTGTAGATACACCTCAAATGAGAACCAAACCTCTTTTGGGATATGCTCTCAGGCAGCAGATGCCCGTGGCAGTGATGTGCTCCTGCCTGAATGGAGCCCAGGCAGGGCGGCAGCAGAAGTCACGCCTTCCTGTGAGAAATTCACAGCAGACTTTCGCTCCATCACAAAGCACCAAGATTTCTGCACACCCAAGGAACAAGCTTTGCCTTCACAGATCTGCCCATGTGTGCCAGTCCAACATATTCCGAATATGTCAAAATTAACATGTATGTACACTATGACTATGTTTTACATTTTTCAGGCGATTTGGTCCTTCAGTTTACTTTTGAAAACAGTGACCCTGACACTGAAAAAGTTTCCAGGTATGCCAAATGCCTGCTTAGTCTTACTTTTGCCTGCTTTTTGGCTTACTGCCTTTCTCACTACCCTTGAGTCAATCTCACACTGAACATACAAAGCAAGGACATTCTGTTGTCTGCAATACATAAGAGGAGAAGACGACAGCTAACCAGTTGTCCTTACTTGCCAAGCCGGCTAAGGCATCTAAAGGATTATATTCAAGATTTATGCATTGTTGTTAGTCACAAAACCCTTGCCTTATCCAGCATGCATCTGAATCCCCTTCAGTACTATCACTCCACACAAATCAACCCACTTAACTCATGCCATTGCTAAATCATGCAATTCTTAACTCTTTCCTGTTAGCATGTAGGAGTCAGTCTTGTTGGCAAGGCCAGACCAGGAGACTGAGTAACCTCACTCAGGCCATGGAAAAGCAGTTTTAAATCCCTGATTAGTTTCAGAGAGTTCAAAGACCCTTATCTGTAACAGCAGGGCAACCACAAGGCAGCTTGGGGATCCAAAGCTGGCCTGCTCTCAACCCACGCTAGCATTGCTGCTCCAGTTTACATGGAATGCTCGAACGTATTTGTTGGGACAGTCTGTACCTTATGAGCTCAGGTCAGTCCCCTAAAAATGGACAAATCTGAGTTACAAGTTCTTTGTTCTGAGGTTGTGCAGTAGAAGACTAAAATATTCGAGTAAAATTGGGACCTGTTCTTGCTCTTGTCCCTTGACATTGCAAGCATTCCCACTGTTCCCTGTTATCTTAAATCCTGTTAGATTGAGATTTTCTAGTGGGAGCGATGGATTTTCTTTTTACTATTCCCTGCTGCTTTGTTTATCACCTAACATGTTGTTGTGCAAGTTGGGTGCAGCTCCACAGAAATTTAGAGAGTAGATCTGAAATACAGTCCACATAGGATTGGAATCAGGCTTTTTTCTGTTAGTGTTTTTATGGCTTAATCTTTTCAAGCCTAAAACAAATATTTGCAGATAATTGTCGCAGAGTATCTATCATCCCTAGCAGTATAAAAACAGTTGCATACTACCAGACCTTTGAGAAGACGAAAAATTCACCATCAAACATGTCCTTGTTCACACCTTTAATAAAATATTTTAAAACACTTTCATTGTTATTATTAGTAACAGCCATTTGTAATGCGATTCTTGCTCATTGATCAGGACCCTGCTATGCACTGCACAGTGAAGCCAAACATCCCTGTACCAAAGAGTTCATAATTTAAATATGAGATGAGAAACCACACGTCGATACAGAGGAAGCACAAGGAAAGAATAAAAGATTTATATTCTACAATTATGTAAGTGGTGATTTAGGAAAGGAGAATATAAAGCTTGCAAAGGGTAATGTGAAATAACTGTATGCAAGCAAAAACAAGCACTGAATGTACAATCTGTGGTTTTACAGATATTTTCTGTAACATGTAATCATGACAATGAGAGAAAAGTCAGCACTATGTCAAAGTACAAGATGTCACTTCTGTCTTGTTTTCATTTCTACACTGTCTGGTTGCTCACTTTTGGATTAATTTTCCTGCTGACATATTAGACTTTTTGCTGTTGTTTCTTTTCTTTTTTTTTCAAGAATGTACAGAACTTACCAAATGATCATGCCACTACAAGAAATCTACTTTGGATTCAGATTTCAAGACTGATGCTATATATCAGCTGTGAAAGACATGACATTCCTTAAGAGCTTCCTCAAAACTGGCATTTGCAGATCCATGCAAATGGATCAGTACCACAAAGACAGGGGATCTAGAAATCAAATGGTTTGTATAAAGCACAATCTGCTGAAAATGCTATTGCTTTTTTTTCTATGTGGTCTAATATGCAGAATTATATGCAATAAATCAGAAGGTTTATATCACATAAAAAATAAAAAAGCTGGTATTTGTAAAGACTAATTGCTTGCTCCAGTGAACGCCTTTTCTTCCATCCCCAGTACTACTGTCATGTCCAAGAACAGAAGTCTCACCTCTCCCTACTTAATACGGTGTAGATTTAGACCCAGGCAATACTCTGTTGAATGTCTCATTTTCAGGAATCAATCTGGCTAGTTTCATGGCAAGTGTTTCACCTGCTGGCATCCAACTCCTCATTTTTTTTAACCCTGGCAAACTAAAAATTTGAATATTTCAGCCAGATGACTCTACTGTCATCAATAATAGTGGAAATAGAGTATCTTATACATTAGTGCTTGTTGGTGTGTTTTGATAATTTTATATTGCAACTTACATTTTATGCTGTAAACTCGTCTCTGCTCTCCTAAATATTCGTATTACTTTTTCCAGTTCCTCTCTACAAGTAAAAAACTAATTTCTTATTTATATCAGGCCAATAAGTGGGTTTGGGGTAAAAGCATTGATTTAAATCTCACTGATCTCTTATCCCAGAGTTTGGAAATGAGAAGTTCAAAAGTGATGCACAGTAATGAAAACTTTCTAGCATCATTACTATAATTCTCTAAGATTTTTCCAGTGCAAAGATTTCAGTAGTTATCATTTTGCCTGTGATCTGAAAACTGCTTAACAGCATCTAGCAGTTGGTATTAAAAACCACAGATATACCATTGCTTGTACTTTCTTGATTCTCAGCATGCAGAATGACTGAATAAGAGCAGTCTCATCTCTGATGGATGAAATCTCCTTTCCTAAAGATCTCTTCCAAAAACATTGACTTTTTCTCCACTGTAATGCATTGAATTTCTCATCTCTCCTAATCATTAACCATTCATCATCCTCCATGGTGTGACACTTAAACTCTAAGTAGATGGTTAGGAAATACCTAATGCACTCATACATAAAAGAAGAGGGACTGAGAACAAAAAAAGAAGTGAGGAAAAAAAGCGTATTTCAGCTCCTGTATTATTCACAGCAAACAGGCTTTGAGATGGAGATTCTGTCTTTTACTTTTCCTCTGTGTTGATGCAGAGTACTCTGTCAAGTGACATGGAAGCTGATACGTAAGATACCATGTTCTATCACTCGGCTGTACATATTATACTAGTCTGTGTCTCGCCTTTAATATCTCAACCTCCTATTCCAAGGCCTGGTGAGTTATCATAGCAGCTCTTTCACTCTGACAGCACTGGTTTACAATTGCATTCAATTTCATATCAGAAACAGCTCGGTAGAATCAGATTATCTAAGTCAAGTCCTCTTTAGGCATGAACTGCTTCTGCTTTCATTTTGCCTCAGATTCTTGTTGATGCAGATGAAAACAACCCTGAACTAAGGAAGAAGGCAACAGCTGAGTCTAGCAAGCTCAGCCAGATTTAACAACAAGCTATAGGCCTTTCACTTGGCTACAGTTTTTGCCCCTTAGGTGTCGGGTATGGAAAAACATGAACATGCCCCTAGCTTTCACTGAAAGACACTTGGGTAAGTGAAAAAGAAGGACTGAAACTTATCTCCCACCAACATGCAGTGTCTCAGGTGCTAAAGTAATTAGTGAAGGTAAATCACTGACATCAGAACTATGCACTACTGAGAATATGTCAACTGTTGACTACAACTTTTAATATTTTCCTTTCTGGCACATTTCAAAGCCGGCTCATCTATACTATCAAAAATTCTTGCCTCTTTAGTTTTACAGTTTAATAAAAATGTGGTATATCATTTATCTTTCCTGTAAAAGTTCTGTCACATTTATACTTTGAGCTAATACACGACGGCCTTTTTTCATGTGTTGATTTTTTCAAAAATGTAAGTCACTACAGTAAAACTTGAACATATTCTGAAACATTATGTATATCGACTCAGTTCACTTGTCCAGTGGTCAATGTGATCATCAAAACATGTTTGGCCAAGAAAAATATTCCTATCCTTTCTAGGCTATATGCCACTGAGATTCATCAAGAATTATATAAAATAAAGTACATAATCATTCAATAAGACTTTCCCTGTTCTGTTAGTCTAATTCAGCAGAAGCAGTGGGGTAAAGACAAGACTTTAATTAATTTAACTTCTTTTCTACCAGGTGTTCTTCAGTAACTCCTTGGCTTGCCTATGCCACCACTGTGGTCTCTTGCTCAAGTGCTACTCAAGCCCCTAATGGTTTAGCTTTAGAGAGCAGAGCAAAGAGAATGAATTACTACAGCACAGTTACAGACATTAGCAAGGAGCACACCAGGAATATTTCCAGCACTATTTTGCTACATACGAAGGTACCTGCATTTCACTCTCTGGTAATTTTTGTGTGTCAATGCTTTCTATGATCAGAAAAGAGCTTCCCACAAATTTTACTTTTCAAATGTATCAGATTTTAACTTGTGTACATGTTATTTTTCACACTGTATCAATTTTTTTTTTTAAAGTAATTGTTAAATATTGTGCATTGTTTTTCAGGATTGTGGTCTGGTTTTACAATACCACTTGGAAAAGAAGATGTTAAGGTGGTGTCTTTATCTACGAATTCTTATATTTGCAAGAAAGTGTATTTACACAAGTTACTTCAGAATTATGAGTAAAGAGGAAAGACCATGGGATCTTGCCCTGTTCCCCTCACCACGAGATTGATTTCACTGAATGAAGGGCTGGCAAGACTACCACATAAGTCCTTGCAAGCCGGCAGTGCAAGACGGTCATTTAAAATAAAAAGGTCAATGAAAACCCAATGTGGCAGTTGGTTCAGGTCACCGACCGCTGTCCTTTTCTCTCCAGCTCTCAAGCATCGCATACACACATATACTTTGCTATTCAGTGAACCTAGATTCTGATCATGTGTCCTTCAAACTCAGTTCTCAAAAAAGCTTTCAGAGTAGCAAAAATAACACCGCCTCCTACAATCCTGTACTTCACCTTTGGATCCAAGGAAGGAGGAGATTGAGTTTTGTCTTGGTATCACAAGTAGCATCACAAGTATGAATGCAGGAGTCCGAGATGTGAAAGAATAGTAACATCAGTAACTGGACCTTCGCTAGCTTGTCATTTGTAAATCCCATTATATGTTCCAACAACATCACACAAGTTTCAAAAACTACAACACTGCCCAGCTCGGTAGTCTCTATCCTTGCAGGTTTTTAAGACCTATCAGGATAAAGCCTTTAGTAACCTTGTCTTATAGCTAGTCTTAGAGCTGACCCTCCCTTGTGAAGGACTAGCGGCCTCCTGAAGTCCCTTTCAGCTTGAGGTATCTGTTGAGGGTTAGGGCTGGGCTGGCCACTAGCTGACAGATGCTCTCTAAACCCTCTCATTCCTCAAACAGGAAGGGGAAGTGAATAAGGCAGAGGGGCTTACAGACTAGAAAGAAAACTAAACAGTTTTAATAAAACAATAATAGCACTAAGGGAATAATGACAACAATTAAATATATACAAATATATACAAATCCGATATCAAATCCCACTTCCCTCCAATAGTGATCACCACTGATGCTGCAGAGCACGTAGTACTAGGGAAGCCCCAAGTGCAACTGCAGAGGGGAACTGAACACAGCAGCTGGATTTGGGAACTAAGGATCAGGATCAAAGGCAGAAGAGGGGATGGAGTCCACCTCAGATACCTGCCACTGAAGAAGTGAGCTCAACCCCCATGATCCCTCAGTTTATAATGAATATGATGTATACAGAAGTATTCTTGTTGGTCACCTGTCCTGTGTGTTCTTCATCAGAGGTGCAACCTTTTACCTCCTTGCCACCTGTTCTACTTCCCGGCATCCCCAACATGTTACACAAGATCCAGTAGTGACCTTGGACACTACAGGAGCAAGTATAAGCAAGAACCTTTCTGCATACCAATCCCTGGCAGTAACTGCAAACATCAGGCATTATCAATTCTAGTAGCAGAGACTGCAAAAACATGCTGTTAACTTCAGAAAGTGCAGCCTCTTAGACCAGACTGAGTTGAGAAGAAAACCCACTGAACAGAATTGGTTCTGCTTAGCTCAAACCAGGGTATTACCCTGTGAACACAGCACACAGACATACACAGACACAGAGGACAATCTCCTTACCAAATTCCACCTGTATAATCTCTTAGAATTCATGATCTCATAGCTCCACTGAGTTTCCAACATTCCAAACATTTGTCATATACACAGAGATACAAACATCTAACTCAGGATCAGGAGATAAATAGCTGTGGCTAATCAGGGTTCTAGATGTGGATAATCATATATACAACAGTTTCTACCTATCTCCTTGATAGTAGCTACTAGATCTTTTAGGATAGCTATATAGAGTAACAACAACAGAACCATGAAGCACTATCATGCTCTGTATCTTGTTTTTCTGCTGTTTCAAACAGACTTACTCAAAAAGCAGAAATTCTTCAGTGCCTGCTTCCTGATAATGAAGACAGTCAGACACATATTCCTTAGTGTGATTCAGAGCCAGGACACAAGTGTTCTCAGCGCCTATAAGGTTTCTGTACTTCAAAGCACAAGCCTGTAGTACAGAGGCTACGCCAGCGTAGTTTTGACATTTGCATTTCATGGAAGCTGGCTCTCAAAAAGAGCTATGGGTTTACTGGTTGTATGTTAACTTCAAAAAATGTGTTCGTCTGACAAGGACATTCACTGAGACAGACTATTGCATCATCTTCTATCCAGTTCCCCCACTTCTCTGCCCAAGTAAGACAATGTGTGTACAAAATCCTGGCAACATGGTATTTAAATCTGTCTTTTCCATTGGCTGGAAATCTAATTCACTGTGATCTAAATAAAATTGAAAGATCTTTTTTCCAGAGTACTAGGGAGATCTGCAGTGATTATCTCAGAGCAGATAGCTACGTTGCATCCTTGGCCTTCAGTGACATCAACACTACACTGAACAGGCATGTATGTTCTTTAGCTACTGTGAAACAAGAATAATAAAATTATGGGTGTTCATTGTAAAAGCTTTAAAAACTATTTTATGAGTAAAGAAGATGTAGTTACACGCTTCAGAACTTATGTTCATTACAGAAGTTTAAAATCAGCTGAGATCTGACTCCTAATGCAATTAGCAGGCTATGCTTGTCACTGTGCTTGTGCTCACTCTATTTGAAGGTATTTGCAGCATGCAAAGAGTTTTCAAAGCTGCATTAATGCGAAATTTGTTCCAAGTATTAGCAAGCCAGGGAGTTAGGAAAGGTCTAATAGCTCCATCACAGTCAGCACTTCTGGAAAAGGAGTAACGAGAATCCTCCCCTCAGATGCCAGGTATAGAAGTCAAGGGACTCTTCCATAATCAATCAGATTTTAACTCTCTGTTCAAAATCTAAGAACAAAGAAATATAAGCAAAATCAATTAGAAAGCCCAATGTTCTTTTGGAAGAAGTCCATTGATAACTGGAAAGAGTAAGTAAAGGGAAATTTGAGATATTACTGTGAGAACTAAAGAAAATGTAAGAAATGGGAGCTGCACAGTAACTGCTGGGTAAAATCTATGCATTTGTAGTAGACAAAGCTCATCTGCCTGCTTATAATTCAGGGAAGATTTGTGTGCTGTTATCAGTATAGCAGAATTTGAATAATGAGTTTTGGTGAAGACCATCATTTGCACTTCCCATTTGGTTAGAAGGGCATTGTAACAGCTGTTTTTCTCACCAAAAGCAGCTGGCTGGTGATATTATTTTTCAATTAATGATGCTACACTATGAATACATTAGTGCATGTAGACATGAAAACAATGACAATTATTGAAAGGAATTAAGCAATGTAACAAAGTAGGTTTTGGCTTCCGTTTAATTGGAGGGTAGGGAAAGTCAGGGATGCAGTGAGCCCTTCTGGACACAGCAAAATTTGTATGCTGAAGGCTCTCAAAACAATCCAAGACAGACGGGGTGAATGTATCTATAAAAAGCAAGAATTAGAAAAGTGTAAAGAAGCAGAGACTGAAAGAATTAAAGCTGTCCTGAGAAAATTCGAAGAGATTTTTGTTTTTAAGTAAGAATGTAATTTTGCACTGAATCCTTAAACGAACAGACATTTGAGTTATTTAGAACTGAAATGCTGTCATTTTATCTCTTTACGTTGTACATGCATTAATGCACGCTGTGTAACTCTGCACTTAAGCGTGAAATTAAAGCTTTTTTTTTTCCTTCCAAGTCACAATAGAAGAAGAGATGATATGAAAAGGAAAATAGTCTTATGTCAAAGGAGATCACCTTACCGCAATGATGCTTGTCTAGCCCAAACTGGCGAACTCCATTCCATATTTTAACTTGCATTTCATGCTAGCCTAGTGAGAAGCATAGACTAATTTGGGTGTGTAAGAGGTCTTAATTGGTCTTAGAGCTCTAACATACTCCGCTATCATAAAATGAGGACCAAACCAAAGAGATGAAACAACTCTACCTCTGTGCATATGTTACTAATCTTTAACCACACCACTGAACTACAGAATATTCCCAATTTTACTCAGAAACAAACCAAACCACCGGGAAGAAGCACATAAACAATGGATATGACCCAGGAAAAAAGATCTGCTTTGCAGCTATATGACTTATACCCAATATGATAACTGATACCTATGCTGTACACTTTGCTGTGAATGAGCATGGGTGTGAATGTCAGCTGGTGGAAATAAGATTCCACATTCAAAGCTCAGGTCTTCTTTCTTTCTTTCTCATGCCCATCCTTTATGCTCCTTCTCCAGAAAATAAGCAGATGACTACATTTAGATACTGTCCACGTACCGCAAAATGTTGAGAGTTCATGTTCCAAAGTCTCACACCCTGTAATTCACACCTTGCTGAAACAAAGGCTTTTTATTCTTAAAGATTATATAATAGACCTCTCTGGCTATGCTTTATAGCCTTCACACATTCATTATTCTCCTGTCTTCCCCTGGATCAGAAATTGGTGAAATCTTCCTTGCAGTGAATTGAGGGACAGGGAAACCTTGATATTTCTCTATCAATCTTCTTTTTTTTTTTACAAAATCATATTCTTGCAGTTGCTAAAATCAGGATTAATTCCTCTGTCTAAACATTAATACAAGCTCCCACTACCACACTCTCCACATCTCTCCCCACCTCTCCCCTAAGACTTTGAAAATAGAAATGATTAAATTTCTCTATTTTTTGTTTCAGCCTGTAGGAGTAACAGCCCGATTAGTAATTATCTGTATAAGAAAGGAAAAGAGCTACAGCAAAGACTGTGGGAGCATAAAACTGCTATAAGAGAGAAGTCAGGCTGCACACTTCAGATACTGGTTTCTAACAGGCTGCGTTCTCAGTGGACAGTTCTATACAGTGTGAGAATGGCATGAGCAGAGAAGGACAAAGTCTAGTCAAGTATTTACAACCCAACTGGGAGACAGGTTAATCAGGAAATTTCAGCATAAGATTTTTCCTCAGAACATGCCAGACTGCCATTTTGTATGTGCTGTACATCCAACACCGTTAAAGTCAGTGAAAAAAATAACGGGGAAAAGTTTAAACTTCAATGAAAAGCTGTGGGGATGCTTTGGTTATCAAAGTCCTCCCTCCCAGTTCCATTTCCTGACCTCCCTTCTCCCTCTGCATTTAAGGGTTGTGGATGGACACCTTCTGCATCTAACAATATGATTCTTCACATCAACTGTTTTCTCCACCATCAGCACCTCAGCATCCCTGACCCTGAGCACCCAAAACTTGAAGCTAGACAGCTACCAAAGGACATTTGTCCTTTTTGAAATTCAACAATTGGAAGATCAAGACAAGAAGTCCAAAAGAAAATGAAGAATCAGTGACAGGTGAGAAGACTGCAGACACAGGAAAAGCTCAGATGAGGCTTCTGGCATACTTTGGAGATGGGGTTGTACAAACAGTTCTTAAGGAGCCTCTGCCTGGAGAAGCCACTCCCAATGACTCCAGGGTTTGCTAGAAAAGCAAAGGCATGGAAAGGAAACCCCTTTCGTTATGCTTTATGCTACGAATTTCTGTAAATGCTTAAAACATTACTACACGAGCTGAAGAAGCAGTGCATGGGCTTCCTGTTCTGTTCACTGGAAAAGAGTATGAAAGAAGCCCTGAAAACCTCAGAGAGAGGTATTGCAAGTTGTAAAAAGCATCTGTACTATATGGGAAAAAACCCAAAACGTCTTTCTTCCTGACATCTGCAAAGTAATAAATGAAACAACACAGAAAACTATCCTAGAAATGCATACACTTTTTCATTAGAGCTTGAAAGGCCCACAATTCAGAAAATAACATATAAAAAATTCCATTGGGATTTCTGTTTATTATAGTATTTTTCACACCTCATTCCACTACAGTTTAATCGCTACTTGTTTGGCAACTGCCATAGAGTTTTGTTTTCCAGCTCACTATCTACAAGACAGTCTGCAAAAGCACAGAAGATTCTGATTACTGAGGAAAAGAGAAAGTAAACACACTTTACAATAATCTGCAAGTCCGTCTCCTGATCTGCAACCTTCCCATCAAGTTTATTCAATTTACACTTTGATGTGTTGCTTTATCTAGCCATTATACTGGGTTCATGTGGCAATTAACAAACTGATTTTCCGGGTTTTTGAAAAGAGAAAGAATCTGTATTTCTATGAGTTTTGTGATATATTCCCCATGCAACTGTGAAATTACTTTTTTCCCCCACTTACAGCATAGGGATAGTAGCATCTCACTGTTCTAAATACATGATACTGCAGATGTCACATAGCTTTAAAAACATCAAGATATATGCCAGTAATACACTGAAATAATTACTCTCCTTTGTACTACATTCCTGAGAAATACTTGGCATAATCAGTATCTTCCCTTTACACGCCTCGCATATTTTTTCTATAGCATAGTTTAGAGACATATTGTCTTTCAAAGCAAAAACTCAGCTTAACCCAGAACACCAAAAACTTTTAAGCAAAAAAAAAATGGAAAGTTCCCTAAACTGAAACTGGAGGATTATTACAAATACAGAAAAACATTCAAGTGTTCTTAAGGATATTCACAGGACACAGCACATTTTATAGTCAGATTAAGCTTATTTAAGGTTATGCAGATAGGTAATGATGAGATAGTAGAGAGACGGCCAGAAGCAATCAAAAGGGACTTTAGGGCACTGGGGCGGATGCTAGAAGGATCAGGAGCACAGGTTGTGTTTGCCTCTATTCCTTCTATTATGAGGAAAAATAGTGGTAAGCGTGACAAAGTGCAGCAGATTAATACTTGGCTAAAGGGGTGGTGCCAGCGGTCTAGCTTTGGATTTTTTAACCATGGGGAGATCTACAGGGCACCTGGTCTACTGAAACAAGTTGGGGTTCAAATGACACAAAGGGAAAAAAGGATCCTTGGTCACGAGCTGGCGGGACTCATAGAGCGTTCTTTAAACTAGATATGAAGGGGGATGGGGTTATAGCTGGGATTGCAGCGGGGCAGTGCTCTAGAAATTATGAGGACCGAGTGGCCTCCCATCCCCCTAGGGTGAGATCAGTGTGCTCAGCTTGCTCCCTGAAATGCTTATACACCAATGCACGCAGCATGGGGAATAAGCAGGAGGAGTTAGAAACCTGGGTTCGGGCAGGAGATTATGATCTGGTGGCAATTACAGAGACATGGTGGGACAGCTCACATGACTGGAATGTGGTCATGGGTGGCTATGTCCTTTTCAGGAAAGACAGGCCAGCCAGGCGAGGTGGTGGAGTCGCTCTTTACGTGAAAGAGCAACTGCAATGTCTTGAATACCATCCAGGCATGGAGGAGGAGCAAGTTGAGAGTGTATGGGTTAGGATTAAGGGGCAGGGTGGCAGGAGAGATACTGTCGTGGGTGTCTATTACAGGCCACCAGATCAGGGTGAGGAAGTTGATGAGGCCTTCTACAGGCAGCTGAGAGCGGTCTCACAATCACAGGCCCTGGTTGTCCTGGGGGATTTTAACTTCCCTGATATTTGCTGGAAGGACAACTCAGCCAGTCAGCCACAGTCCAGGAGGTTCCTCCAGTGCATCGATGATAATTTTCTGATGCAAATGGTGGAGGAGCCGACTAGGAGAGGAGCACTGCTGGACCTCATCCTCGCTAACAAGGAGGATCTGGTTGAAGCAGTAAAGGTTGAGGGCTGCCTTGGCTGCAGTGACCATGAAATGGTGGAGTTCAGGATCTCATGTAGCAGAAACAAAATAGCAAGCAGAATTGCAACCCTGGACTTTGCCAAGGCAAACTTTGGATTTTTCAAAAAATTACTAGAGAAAATCCCATGGGCAAGGCTGTTTGAAGGTAAAGGGGCCCAAGATAGTTGGTTAGTGTTCAGGGACTGCTTCTGCCGTGCTCAAGATCAGAGCATCCCGACATGTAGGAAGTCAAGGAAGGGAGCCAGGAGACCTGCGTGGCTAAACAGGGATCTGCTGGGTAAGCTCAAGGGCAAGAGGAGAATTTACAGATCTTGGAAGGCGGGGCTGGCCACTTGGGAAGAATACAAGGCTGTTGTCCGAGGATGTAGGGAGGCAACTAGGAAAGCAAAGGCCTCCCTAGAATTGAACCTGGCGAGAGGGGTCAAGGACAACAGGAAGAGCTTTTTCAAATACGTGGCAGATAAAACTAACACCAGAGGCAATGTAGGCCCACTGATGAATGAGGTGGGTGCCTTGGTGACAGAAGATACAGAGAAGGCAGAGTTACTGAATGCCTTCTTTGCCTCTGTCTACTCTGCCGGAGGCTGTCCTGAGGAGTCCCGTTCCCCTGAGGCCCCAGAGGAAGTCAGGGCAGTGGAGGAGTTTGCTTTAGTCGATGAGGACGGGGTTAGGGACCAATTAAGCAATCTGGACATCCATAAATCCATGGGTCCAGACGGGATGCATCCACGGGTGCTGAGGGAGCTGGCTGATGTCATTGCTAGACCACTCTCCATCATCTTTGCCAAGTCTTGGGAGACGGGAGAGGTGCCTGAGGATTGGAGGGAAGCAAATGTCACTCCAGTCTTCAAAAAGGAGGACCCGGGAAACTATAGACCGGTCAGCCTCACCTCCATCCCTGGGAAAGTGATGGAACGACTTATCCTTGGTGCCATCTCAAGGCATATCAAGGATAAGAGGGTCATTAGAGACAGTCAACATGGCTTCACCAAAGGGAAGTCGTGCTTGACTAACTTCATAGCCTTTTACGAGGATATAACAAGGTGGATAGAAGATGGCCGAGCGGTGGATGTGGTCTACCTTGACTTCAGTAAAGCATTTGACACAGTCTCCCACAGCATCCTTGCTGCTAAACTGAGGAAGTGTGGTCTAGACTCTCGGGTAGTGAGGTGGACTGTGAACTGGCTGAGGGGAAGAAGCCAAAGAGTCGTGGTCAATGGGGCGGAGTCTGGTTGGAGGCCTGTATCCAGTGGAGTCCCTCAAGGGTCGGTACTGGGACCAGTATTATTCAATATATTCATCAATGACTTGGATGAGGGACTAGAGAGTACTATCAGCAAGTTTGCTGATGACACCAAGCTGGGAGGAGTGGCTGACACACCAGAAGGCTGTGCTGCCATCCAGCGAGACCTGGACAGGCTGGAGAGTTGGGTGGGGAAAAATTTAATGAAATATAACAAGGGTAAATGTAGAGTCTTGCATCTGGGTAGGAACAACCTCGGGTTCCAGTATAAGTTGGGGAATGACTTATTAGAGAGTAGTGTAGGGGAAAGGGACCTGGGAGTCTTGGTGGACAGCAGGATGACCATGAGCCAGCACTGTGCCCTTGTGGCCAGGAAGGCCAACGGGATCCTGGGGTGTACTAGAAGGGGGGTGGTTAGTAGGTCAAGAGAGGTTCTCCTTCCCCTCTACTCCGCCCTGGTGAGACCCCATCTGGAATATTGTGTCCAGTTTTGGGCCCCTCAGTTCAAGAAAGACAGGGAACTGCTGGAGAGAGTCCAGCACAGGGCAACTAGGATGATTAAGGGAGTGGAGCATCTCCCTTATGAGAAAAGGCTGAGGGAGCTGGGGCTCTTTAGTTTGGAGAAGAGGAGACTGAGGGGTGACCTCATTAATGTTTACAAATATATCAAGGGTGAGTGTCACGAGGATGGAGCCAGGCTCTTCTCGGTGACAACCACTGACAGGACAAGGGGTAATGGGCTGAAACTGGAACATAAGAGGTTCCGCTTAAACTCGAGAAGAAACGTCTTCTCAGTGAGGGTGACGGAGCCCTGGAACAGGCTGCCCAGAGAGGTTGTGGAGTCTCCTTCTTTGGAGACATTCAAGACCTGCCTGGACACGTTCCTATGTAGCATAATCTGCTCTGGCAGGGGGATTGGACTTGATGATCTTTCAAGGTCCCTTCCAATCCCTAACATTCTGTGATTCTGTAAGCTAATCATTACATAGTTTTGACATTTATATTTTCACCATGGTGATCCATACAGTGTCTTAAAATGCAGGCAAGGATGTAATTTTTCAAAAAAAATTTGACTTACCGGGAAGTACAGAAGTAGTGATCCAAAAAGAATGGTTTCCAACAGCACCAGCCCTGAAGCCCTGATACTCTAGAAGACAAGAAGCAATAAAAAATATTAGAAATTTTTCTCTGTGTGACATTTAGATGATTTAGATGCTGAATTCTTTGCAGAAGGTGCCTTCACTTTTGTCAGTATAACGCTTCCACAGTAACGCTTATTAAAGCACAGTATTAAGCTGTCTGTCATACTGGCATGTTCCACGTTCTTTAATTCACAGACCCATTACAATGGTTGCGTTTTATAAAATCCAATTTAAAAAATCACTCTTTCCTATGTTAAATACTATTCAAGATGTATTACCTGGATACGTTTTGAAACTGCTAAAATTGCTCTCAAGTGTGAAGAATTATGGATCATGGGAATTACAGATACAAATTTAACTGTGGAATTTGTTCAGTACTATTTAAGTTTCAAGAAGTCCTTCAAACATTTTGACTTATTTAATATTAATGACTTGGGTTCTATAATGTACAGTTTTATTGAATACACTGTGCTCTTAGATTGAAAGTGCTTTTATTTTTCCTGAATTTTTTTACAAAGATGTTATTCAGACTTTAACTTGTCAGGATTGTAAAATACCATGCCATTTCCTCACTGATTCTAATGCAGCCTCTCCATCATAATTTTCTTCCATTTTACAATAATTTTAAAAATCAATTATTTTTCCAAATACCAAGTGTATTCCAGTAAGTTTGATTTATGTACAGTGCATCTGTGCTTTATCTTAAAGACAAAACATCAACATAGCTTCCCATTTACTTAAACATCTGCCTCCCCTGAGATGCTCTTTCATAGACTGTTCTGGAAGAAGGCAGTGCTTTCCCAACTGCAAGCAATGCAGGCAGCGAGGCCAGCAGAAGAGGCTTTGCCAAAAGTGTTTTGAAAATTCGCTTTCTTTCAGATCACAAAATCCTCTGATGCTGTTTCACTCGCTGTTAAAGCCTGGAGCGAGGATAACGAATGACTGTCCACTGGTTTTAAGGTGTCAGTGGTGGCTATTTGGTTTAATAACTGCAGGAATTTCCCACGAAAATCTTGGGAGCATGCCTTGTTTCCTTATTTTTTGGTCAGGAATTTTTCATGTACTCAAGAATCATTATTACGTCGCCTCTTTTCTAGATTTCTCCATTTTTTTCACCTTTCCTTGTCAATCTTTACCTTAAGACTTTCTTAAGAGTTTCGTACTAAGGATTCCTAAACTGTTCTGCTACTTCTCTCCAAAACTGCACCCTGAAACTGAGACACAGATACTTCTACCAAAGTGATATGCTTCCCTGAAATGATTCCTAGAAAGCAAAGTAAAACAAACCAAAATATCAACGAATAGCTAAAATACTGCAACTATCTTTCTGAATAGAATGCAATGCCTGCCTTAGCAATTACTGAAGCTGCACCTACAAGTGCAGCTTATAATTACACTGGGTTCTCACAATGCATTTGTTTCAAGAACCCAATTTACAATGGGTTTGGCTTATTTCCTCTATTATATTGGATAAAGCATAAACACAATCCCAAATGCAAAAAGCTGGGAAACTGGTAACTGAAATGCAAGTGCCAGGTTTTTTAGACTCAAGTGATCCCACTGCTCCATGACAAGCCCAATTCAACTGAGTCAGTACTTTTATATAATGTATTTCTGTCACTTAGGTAGAAGGGAAGCCTCACTCACTACCCTGCTAAGGTAAGGGTGGTCCAGCACTCCCGTACTGCATTTCCCAATGTACCAGCCCTGCCTCACTCCATCTAGAAGGATGCTCCAGAGGGACACTCTCAGAGCATGTAATCAACAGACTAAAAATTACCCTGAACACATGATTCTATACTAACGAGACACTCATTTATTATAACCATCCCTAAATAATCAGCAAAGACCTGAAGAGATGATACTATCTTTTATGGCTGCTGTAATGAAAATGTTTACATACCCAAATTTCTGTATTCAGATGCGTTCAACGTTTTCAAATGGCACTATAAAAATCAATACATATAGACAACTTCTAGAAACTCCCTTCTGCAGACACTTCTGATCTAATGTAACACCAAAAAGCTGAAAGTGAATGTTTAGATGCCAACTATGAGGTCGTTAAATGGAATACTTCCAGGTTATTTTAGTTTAAGAAGTGACTACAGTTGCAATTATTTTATAGCTTAAACTTAGTTTTAAGCTATGGATCATGAACAGTGTTTCAATATGTATAACAGAAAGAGCAAATATTATTATAAATAACTATAAATGGCAGTATGAGTTCTTTCACACTTCTAATTAACACATAAATTCAGTCTGAGCAAGATGCAAATTTTGTGTGAAGCAGATGAAAAAAAAAAACTTAGAAAGCTTAGAAAAGGTTAAAATCTGCCTCTGATAATACAGGTTTCAAACTTCATAATGGCAAGTTTCCAGCACTGTATCAAAAATTAAAATAAAGCATTACAGGATCATGTCCACAAGATTGCTCTTGCGGCCCTGATTCCTTTTGCAGCCCTGACTCTGCTGTAGGTGAGAGCCCCACACGTTTTGATACAGTTTTTCTCTACAACATCTTTAGAAGATGATGACACTTTAGTCATTAGGAATCAATGCAGAAGGGTCTGCCCAACACCATACAAGACACTGGTAGAGGTCTGTCAACTTGTGTCTCTTGTGATTGATCAATATTCAAATCACTGAAGAATCTTTTTTTTCTTATTTTGAACAATGCTTCTATGACAGAATGGCCAAGAAAGTAGCTGAAATGGGTATCATACAGAGAAGACAGAATTCATCAAGAAAAGCTGGTATTCAAATGGCTTCTGTGTAAACATCCTTTTCTAAACAGATCTTTTGCATTCTGAGTAGTCTTTTCTTATCAAGCTTTTTTTTCTGGGCAGCAAGAGATAACCTGCAGGGGCAAAGAACTTCAGCATTTCCAACTCTTCTTCCAAAATATTGAATTAATCCACGATTTTATTCTCACCCGTGCTCTGACAGAAACAATTCCCTCTGAATTTTGTCTATGCACTTTTGTTTCCTGCCCTAAAAGAAGTGTGCCTGCTCTTTTTAGAGAGCAGGCGTCATTCTTCAGTTCTGCAGTGAACAATAAAGTCCACCTAGACAATTCAGCACGTGATGCAAGTTGTCAGCCACGAGAGAAATCCAAATGAACTTGATTCCAGGTATTGACTGTGCTTTTATCTCAGCCTTTGATATCTAGACAATTATCTTTTTTTTTAACCCAATGTTTACAGATAACACAGTTCTTCTTAACAGAATTCTTCAGCAAATGGAATAGACATTCTGGCAGAGATCAATGTCATCCATAGCGATGAAGAAAAGCACAAAACCTCAGTTAAGAAACAGTACAATCAAAGAACTATTTTTGCATAAGTGTAGAGAAAAGAAAAAAAAAGAAAAAAAATGCGATGGAAATAGAAGTAACAGAATTCTCCCAGATTACATTTTTGAAACTCTAATTTTCTCTACTGCAAAGAAACACATACATTGATTTAAAACACAGATGATACTTTTGTCTTCCAACAATCTCCAAGTGCTAAGGTCCCAGATGTAAAGTCTCCATCTGGTACTGGAGCTTTAATAACAAGGAACAGCTAAAGAGGAGAAAACCAAAATTAACACAGGATGGTTTAAAATTAATTCATTAGATAGACAGTATTTCCACCAGTCTCTGAGCATCAGTTTTTCCAATAAAAGTTGAATCTTCCACTGTACAGACTTTGCAAATACAGGCCTAAGGCATGGCTGTGGGCAGCATCACAAATGCTTCATTTTATGCGAATCTGCAACATACACAAGAGCGAATATACCCACACCCCTCAAGTTAAAACGCCTTTGCTCTTTTAAGAGAACAAATGAAGGAATGGAAACAAATGATAAACCAAAGCCTCTACCAACAGGTATCCACCTGTTTGGCCTGAACAATTAAAATTCTTCAAAGGAATTCACAGAGATCTGGACATTTTAGGATATAGCCCTGAAATTCCAAGCAGTAGGATTTCCTTCCACTTGCATGTAACATTTGCTTAACGTCTCTTTCTCTTCCTTAACAGCTGCTTGGGTTTTGTGTGGGTTTGGATTTGTTTGTGGTTTTTTGCATCTGCCTTGCTTGTTGGCATTTATTTTGGTTTTTGCTTATTTATTTCTCTGGCTGTTCATCTTGTGTACAGTTTGTTTATTGCTGCTTCATCTGTGTCCTTATTTCGCTTTGGGGTTCTATTTCTATATTACTTGTGTCAGTAAAACTATCCTTTCTGGTTTTCTTTGTCTCACTTAATGGTTACACATTGCTGACACCTAAGTGATACTGCAATTCATTTTACTGCTAGCTTCATACCAAGTTTCATACTTAGCCCAGCTACCTCTACCATACATTTTCCACATTCTCTAGGTTAGTTTGCTTCTTAATTAAGTGAAACCTTGGCTAATAAATAAAAAATATTATTATTGTTATTATTATAGTTAGTAAGTCAAAAGAGAAAAAATAAAGATTGAACTAGACATCAGCTTCAATTCAGCCTCCATCCAGAAATACTGGAATCAAACAAAGAAGAAACAATTAAAACAGTATGGCATGTATTACACTAAAGGCCAAGACCAGGTATGTACTGGTCCCTACCATCTTCATCCTGAGCCAGAGTCTTTTTAGAGAGCAGGCGTCATTCTTCAGTTCTGCAGTGAACAATAAAGTCCACCTAGACAATTCAGCACGTGATGCAAGTTGTCAGCCACGAGAGAAATCCAAGTGAACTGCCATCAGGTGTTTCATACGAAGCTTTCAAAAGTGCCAGCTGACAAAATGCAAGACAGGTTTCAGTGCATGGTAGCAAATGCAAATGATGAAGTAACGTGAGGAAACAGGACATAAAGGCCGCTATCTGGTCGTTGTGGTGCCTTCTGAATCACTTGCTATGTAATGCTACACCTTACATAGAAAAATCAGCATACTAAAAGAATTAAATGCCCTGCATCTCTATGTAATGTACTTCAAGGGATGTTTATGTAAAAAAATGAGGTCAAGTAAACTAGCGTGACTTAGGCGGTGGCACAGGACTCATAGCTGAGCACATACCTTCATGTTTGTGGACACTACAGACTGGACCAGCACTCCAACTCAAGGAGGATGACACTAGAAGTACTCACAGCAGCTTCTCTCAGCTGTGATATAGTTACTAACAGCTGTGAGATGCTGCTGACCATTTTGCATTTCAGGGACTACTCAAAGCTAAACAAGCATTGGTGATCTAAAGTAAGCCATTAAAATTAGTCACGAAGTCAAGAAATACAGTCATTACCAGTTCAGAGGTTAGATATCACCTCCATGTGAGATTCAGGATTTGACTGCAATTTTGCATCCATGTAGAGAGTCAGAGTCATGGCACATGATGTGACATTACATGATGTGGCATGTTCAGTCCATAAACAAGTTGAGGAGCAGCTACACTGAAATTCCCTTTGTAAACTTCCCCTTGGAACACAAGACCTAATAGTGGGTCACAGTAACTCCATAGCAGATACTTTTGGTCAGTCAACCAAGATGTGCTGATGCAGAGGGGATGGAGCCTTGGGATAAGGCCAGGGGAAGTAAAATCAGGGTGCTGGGGTCCAAGGCAGCCCCATGAGAAATGAGATTTGGTGTGATTCAGACACATAGATGATAAGGCATTTTTCTTATTAACGGTGTGCAGGTGATCTTGCTCTGGCAGAGGGATTGAACTAGATGATCTTTCAAGGTCCCTTCCAATGCCTAGCATTCTGTCATTCAATACCAAAGTCTTTGTTCACCACATACAAATATTGTGAATCAGGAATACAAGCACATAGAGGCTGGGTCATTATTTCTGCTCTCCTGTGAAGCAAACACAGCAGTCTTTCCAGAGCAATTTCTTCATGAAAACCCTCATTCATTGTTTATTAGAGAAATACAGCTATTTTCTAAATCTCTCATATATCTTTTCTCATTAATAAAAGCATACCAAAGCCACTTCCACAGGAGGGAAGCCATTCACCACAGGTCTATGCTGTTCTGTGAACAGGAGTCCAGCTGAGAGAGAAGCACCCCTTTAAAGCAGGATAGCTCATGGGACTCATCCAAACCAGCAGGACTGAGGCTAATGCCTGCTTTGAACCAATGGCTTGGATAGAAGAAGGAACAATGAAAAAGAGAGTATATGCCCAAGTGAAATATGTGAGATTCTTTTTATATACCTTTACTAGAAAAGGAATAAAACCCCTAACATACTGCAAAGTATAGAAAACTCTGTGACCACTCATCACTGCTTGAACAAAAGTAACGTGACTGAGGTACAGCTGCTTCAATACCATGCAAGTGTTGAACACGTAGATCATCCTGATTCTGAGTTTAACGTCTATAGTTTTTCTAGGCAAGGAGCTAGCATGTTAGAAATATACAGAAAGAAACCACGAATTTATTAATCGGGGAGTGGGGGGGAAAGTGAGATGGTAAAGCTAGAAATAATACAGGTCCTAGGGGTCACATCTGCAAAAAAAACATTAATTTGCCAAGTCTCATGACAGGAGAAATAACCAGTGAAACTTGAGACTCACACAACTTTTCACAGTAAGATGATCATCCTTTATTTTCCTGAATATAGCAGAAAAGGAGGCATCTGTGTAGGGTGGCAAAGCAAAAAAACGTACTAACCTATAGAATACATTTGGAGAAACTGAAAGAAGATGAACTAACACTGCACAGGTGGGTGAAACTGTAACTACTGACAAAGACAAAACATCAATTAGCTGATTTAAAGCGGTATTATTTACTACAGTGGATTAAAATGATGTCAAAGGAAGTTACTAGAAAAAATCCTACAAATAAAACTTTCTTGTTCTAATCTACTTTATTTGAAGTAAATAAAGAAAGTTCCAAGTCATGATATTCTCACAAAAACCTCATCAGCTGCAAGAAGACTGAGATGCTCTTTTCTTCTCACAGCTCCTGTTACCACATATGCTTTCTATCTAGTCGATAAACACTCAAATATGCCACAACATGCGTAATAAAGTGTAACAGAATTACTGACTCATAGAGGCGTTTGTTGGAAGGAACTTCTACGGGTCATCTAGTCCCAGCCCCAGGTCCAAGCATCAGTACTGCCAACACTAGATCAGGTCAGCCACAGCTTTGCCTACCCACATCTTAAAAGCCTCCAAGAATGGCGCAGGTTAACTGATGTGTTACCCAGCGGATTCTCGTCTGGCACTTTTCTCTTGATGAGAAAGTTTATCCTAATGCCCAGCTTAAACCTCCCAAGGCATAGTTTGTGACTGCTGTCCCTTGTTACTTCCATCACTTGCTATTACTATGGACCATTTGGTTCTGTCTTTGCAACAATCCTTCAAGCAGGCTTCTACCACATTGCCCCTTAGCCTCCTCTCTGCCACCCTAGCCAAGCTGAGCTCTGCAAGCAGGTTATATCTCCACTAGCAGTCACCTGGGCTCTCTTCAGTTTTTCCCCACTCTTCTTCAACCATGGAGCTCAAAACTGGACCCAGTATTTCAGAAGCAACCTCACTAGCACTATGCAGAGAGGAATAACAGCTTCTTTTGCGTGCTGGCCATCTTCCTGCTCTCCAGTATACAAAACTAATGAGGAGGTGAAGAGTTCCTAGGTAGCACAGGCCAAGTATCCCCCATCTTACCTTCAGTTTCCCCATACCAGCTGCCTTAGTGGAGAACATTTATTTGACAATATTTTTTTACAGGGAAAAATATTGTTTGTGAAGGGCTGATTTATGTTCTGGGATTTGCTCCTTCTTCAGTCTATCTATACTATCGAGACCACATCAGCAGCCTTTGAGACAAACAGTAATTCGTTATGCCTAGATTGCAGAAAGTAACACCATTACCATAGCAAATCACATTAGGAAAGTCATACGTGCCTCTTGGGCACTGCTGAAGGGTCATAAGTAAATGCTTAACAATTATTTGCATGAGGGAAATGAAAAAAAAAACAAAAACACAGCCAGCCAAGTTGCATCAAGTATAACAAAACAAAAAGCTAAAATGATGGATAAACAAGCATAGAAGATACTGCATTTCAATTCTCTGTGGTCCAAAGCAATCCAGGAAATACAGCAGCATTCATTAGCATTGAATTTCTGAATGTCATCACACAAAGCCAGTGGTATGAACGTCAAAGTATCTTCAGAGGGGAGAAAAAAGAAGAAATTAAAAGCCAAAATAGAATTAAACTCATTCTGTATCTGCTACATTGTACACTACTGAATTAACAAAACTGTAGACTTTTGGTGTCAGTCCAGGAAGACTGCAGATGTCTCCAGGGCCACATGTCACTGTATATTTTACGAGCACAGTACCATGGAAACCTAGCGAGGGGAAAAGGTTGGCATATTTTGATTTTCTTTCACATTCACTAACTAGTTCTGCCACTTTTACAGTATAAAGAATGACTGAGTAAGGCTGTGAGTTTGCCTTATAGCTAGATAAGAACTACAAGAAAATATTAGAAATAAGTGAAGACAGATTTCACCTTTGATCTCAACTTTGAATACAACACATTCATACCTACTAAACTGTAAAGATATCTACCACTCAATGTACAGCTGTAACGCACATATGGATACATGACAGAATGGTGCAGAAGCAAGGAAACACAGAGAACAGACACAGGTTAGCTCTGCTGTGCTAGGTAATCCCGTTTCTCAAGTGGTGTGACATGAACGTGATCTGGCTTTACCTCTTCTGCTCCCATGATATCCGAGAGTCAGACTCTGCATGCCTGCACTCCTCAGCTCTTGAAGTGACTAGGTAAATTACCATAGAAAACTGTCTCAAAATAAGTTAAATAAAAAGCTTAGCTAAAGGTGCATGTCATGGCAGCACGCTCACTCTCTGGTGCTCCCAGACCGTGACCCTTGTGGTGCAGGTCTGGCAGACCCATTCTACTCGAAACAGGAGGACACAGGAGATGTGTTGTCACGTTGTTGGATTGCTTTCCCGAATCTGTCTCTTACTTGGCTGAAAATCCTTCCTGCTCAGATTCTTGTTTCCCGGTACAGGTGGTTCTTTACTCCTTTCAATCAACAGAAGGGAGAGGAAATTTCATGAACTTGAAAATATTTGGTCTGAAGCTGGTTGAAATGTTTTATTACGAGTTACTTTTCTTACTAAAATATGCCTTCTCAGCAAACAAATATTTTCAATATGATTATATTTTTGCTTTGATTTCCATATGCTGTTTTTCTAAAGACAACTGAATCTTTTTCCTGCCTCTTATTTCATATAACTTTTCTCAACTACAAAAACACATTATTATCTTTTTCAGTGAAGAAGCTTTGTGGAAAAACTAAAGTGCTGATCTTCAGAAATTTTATTTCACTTAAAGTTTACCTTTAAGAAATAGAATATAGAGATTCTTCTTTCTGTCCCTGACAGAGCTACAGTGAGCAAGATGTTTGGCTCCTCTGTTAAGAGACAAAAGCTCAACTTGCCAATTCTCAGACAGCTGACGACATTAAGAAGAGCAGAAAAGAGCGGAACTTCATTTCATCGCTATTGTTGTCTTAATATTGTTCACACCTGGATGAGGACTACTAGGGAATAAGAATAGGCACAAAAGCAACGTGAAGGCGTCCTCTGAAGCCTCAGTTAAGTACCCTGGAATGCTGTTATCATTACTTTTATTTTCTTGATAATAAATTCAGGGACTGATTAGGACTACTATTCAAGAAAAGGGAGATTTCAAACACCATAAAGAGGCTATGCTTTCATTTTATAGTTTGTGGTTGACATACAAGATTCAACCAACTTATTCCCAGCTAACTGCAGGAAACACTCTTCAAGGAAGAAAGGGTTGTACCTCTTTTGAAAATTTCTTTGTAGAATAACCAAGATTAAATTCTGTGTCCTGCTCAACTCCTTACCACATTGACAAATACTTTTAATGATAATTGTTTCATTTGAATAATAGCCTCCTAATAGAATACAGATTACAAATACAGTAAATTTCATGGCACAGGCAAATTTTCCAAAGATAGGCCCACAGTTATGTGCTGCCACTTAAGCTATATTGGCAAATTGTCAGAATTTTCTGGCATTTGCAGGTTTTGTGCAGTATTTCTAAACCAAATAAATAAAATCCTCATGTATTTTCATTTCTCTTTAAAGAATACTTACACAAAGGTCATTTTTTTTTTTCTATTAGTAGTTACAGCTGAGCTCAAATAGAATATAATTATTAAACGTACTTTTTACTAGAAAAAAGTCAGAAAAAGCAAAGGTCAAGCAGCCATCAATCATAATTCAATTTCATTAAACGTGTACAAGGTGTCACAGATCCAAAAGGTCCCAAAATACTTAATTTTTCAATTTATGTGGCCCTTGAGCCTTTCTGTTACACAAGTAATGGAATCCATTATGATATATAAAGATGAAGGTAAAATGTTCTGCATTTTGAAACATGGGTCCTTCTGCATGTTAAGTTGCACTAAACTACCTACAAGACGGATACATACACAGAAAAGCAGTATTTGTTGGTGAAGAACTTTCACAATGAAGATAGTTAATGTCCTAGGGACACCTTTTCTTATAAAAGCAGGAATTTCTTCCTTAGGGACATACTGACTAGATCAAGATACCTGGTTCTTCATTAAATAGTGATGAATATGTAGATGAAGGAAAATCAGTAATGAGGTAAACAATGCCTAAGTTCAGTTTCAGTCTATTCACATCGTTATGGTTAATTTAAAAGCTGAACACATAAAACGATGATCATCAAAATTCTGGATTGTTTAAAGTGCCTGTTTCACTGGGTTATGCATCAATGAATGACGAAGTGAAAATGAAAATGCAAAGGCATTATAGCCTTCAAGAATAAAATGCACTTTAATCCCAATACATGTTTAATCAGCAAGAAATCAAATGGATTAAACAAAAAATCTGATGGAATACAAAAGGAGATTTCATGAGCAGCAGGTGGGGTTCAGCAAGCATGTTGCCCTGATTTAGCTTACAAATAGCTTCAGAACACCTGAACTGAATTCCAGCCTTCTTATTCATCATGGCATCACCTATTGCAGAACACCATGCCACAGCTCACTAAAACAGTCTGTATAAATTGTAGTTCAATCACATAGAAATAAATAGTTTATGGTAAATTAAAAGAGAACAAAACAATCTTATTGCAAAGCTCAAAATTTGTAATATCTCAGTGGAAAACAACTGAGAATGATGTAAGAAAAAGAGGGTTAGAATAAATCTCATAAAGATTAAAAAAAAAGTCATTATTCATGACTGAGAAGGCAAATGAACTATAGACGAAGATCACTATACTAATTTTGAACCAAACAAAACCTCATAATTCTGAAGATTTTAAATCCAACTACAGTGTGTTTTATTCACTTTTACTTTACAAGAGCCAAGTGGCTAAATTGCTCCAAACTAAAATCTTATGACTGGAACTGATCCCAAAAATGGTGAGATTTTTCAGCTCTTCATAATTTATTACACTAAGTAACGTCTCATTACGTTGAGATCATGGATTGTATGTTTCACTGGGGAAAAAAGCGCATTTGCCTTTGAAGGAAATACTGCTAAGTATAACTTAATTATTCTTCCTACCACTCTGAAAGCCCCAGCCCCAGGTAAGGCTCAAGTTACCATGGACCCTGCACAAGGAGAAAGTAAAAAAGACTGCCCTTCCTCCACAAAGTTAAGAATTGAAGATAAGGGACAAGAGATAGATAAGGACAGGTGGGAGGAACAATGCTGCAACAAGGCAACATCACGTATCCTAACAAGCAATCAGTAGTCCCAGCCTATCAGTATCCCATCCACAGTCACATCCTTTGCCAGCACTTGAAACCGAAGACATGACACAGAGAGCACGGGATGCGCTGAAAAAGCCTCTACCAAGCATGAAGGGAACAAGGGGTGTTTTCTGAAAACCATAACAAGGTGATGATAATGGAGGCTGGTGTTGACACTTCCACATCACAGAAATTGCATCAGGAGAGAGAGAAAAGCTCACGTGGGAGTTCGAAAATCAAGAGGTGTTGGTCATGTACAATGTCAACAAGGAGATGCAATGAAGACAGCACAAAGTGGCAGGACAGAAAATCATTTGCAGCATCATTTTGAATAGATAGGAGGCCGTGACTGCATTTGCCAAGGCCAGCTGAAAGAACTGCACTAGTCAAGAAACAAGATAACAAGCTGAGACAAGAATTTTAGGTCTGTGGACTGGCAGAAAACATGTATTAAAAGGGAACTCAGAAGGAGTTCACTAAGGCTTAGACATAGCCAGAGGGAAAGTGAGCTCCAGAGTCCAGAATTATGTTAGGTAACAAGCAGGTTGCTACAGTAACTAAGAAAGTAGGGATGTCTTAGAGGAAAGCAGGAGGAGATGAAGGTTTCTTCTCAGCTATATTGATATTGATGAGAAGATGTCAGAGAAATATGTCAAGATTTTATTCCAGACAGAGGGAGGCATGGCTGGGACAGGGAAGGCAGAAAGTAATGTGAGTGTTCACAGCATGGAGTCCTAAAGAGAAGCTGACAGCATAAGGCTGCGGCTTGTGAGCTATAAACCTTCAACTTTAGCCTGAAGAAAAAAAAAAACAAGTAACGGGCATATGTTTTAGTCTGAATGATCTGTGTTCAGCTTCCATCACAGGATAGAGCCAAAAAAACCAAACAAAAAGCAGCACAGTTTCTATGAGGATGCTACCATTAAATAAAAGTTTTACAATTAAAAAACCATTTAGTAAAAAATGCAAGACTTTTCCTAGAATAAGATTTCCAAAGTGGCTTTACTTTTGCTCTTTGGAAGTTCTCATGCTATTTTTTTTCTGATATTGCTTGTTTTCCCAGTTTCTTCATTTAAGCTATTTCTCTCTTCTCTTTGAGTGAGACTATTTTAATAAAAAAAAAGATTTACTCATCTTCATATGTGCTTCTCCTTACTTATACTCATTTTCAGTGTCAAACTGTGGTCCAGACAACGGAACACTGGAACGCAAATTCCAGTTGCATCAAAAAAACATGTTTCAATCTCCAAACCTTGGCCCTGTCAATTGGCCAGATGCTTTTCCCAGAGACAAAGAGCTCCTCAAGCAAATGATTGCCACTACGAAATTCTGCAAGCCTTCCTGGTTGAAAAGTCCCTCCACCACATATTGGGCTCACTCTTGGAACACTTCTGAGTCTACACTTCGACTCTGAAAACAAAGAGAATGTCTGCTCTCAGCAACGGAGGTATGCCAAAGACTTTGTGCAAGCCATCAGGGACTTTGCTATTGCTATTGATCGTACAAGGAAAGTTCACAGCAGCGCACAACTCCAAGACAAAAAGCAGGATAAATAAATAATGTCGCTGTTATTCCAGGGACATGATAGGAACTCCCTTCTCAGCAAATCTGTAAATGCCCATTCACAAACGCAAATGAAACTTCAGGTAAATGCAACTATTCTGAAGTTACCGCATCAAAAAATCAGTGGGGATAGATTATTAGCATGTGACAGACCATTTGATCTACTCAGCTTCCCTACAAGGGCTACAAATATACGACTCAGCAAGAATCAGAGACAGAGAGTAACAAACAACCAAAGATCTTAATAGTTTGTTCAGTTTAATTTCTAGCTTTGAAACAGCTTTGGAAAAACTATTCTATGCTGTAATAGTTCTCATTGTTGGAAAATATATGTTGAAATTCAAGGATTCAGTTACCTTTATTTTACATAATTTATTTTATAAGTGAAATCATAGTGTAATACAATTAAGCTTGCATATGCCTTCAAGGCTACTATAGCCTCTCCGGTGACAGCTATATTCCTGGTCAATACCCTAGGATGAAAGTGCACTACCGTAAGCTCCATTAATTTAAACTTTGGGAGGTCTACATTGTAGAGTTTTGTGAAGTATTGGTGGAACAGATGACAATGATTCATAGACTGCAAAGTCTTAAATAGCAAGACATTAGGGCTAAGAAATTAAACGCTGGGAATCAGCCTCAACACCAAAGTGGAGCAAAAATGTCATAGTCCATGGCTGATTCACATCACTTCAAAGGCAGAGCACTCCCCGATAAACCATGTATGTCTTCCAGATGGATCCTAAGGTGCAGTGTAATTCAACTCGGTGGAGACAAACGATGACTTAAGATAAAGTTATATGGAGACGATTAAAGCTTTTGAATCCTAAAGCTACTGTTGAGCGCTGATTAAAAGTCATTTTCAAGACTTACCTTGTCAATCTGGGTTAGACTCTGTCTAGTGAACACTGTCTATAGCCCTTCTGTGCTTCCTACTGCCCTGCTCTTCTCATTATCTCTTCTTCACGAGACTGAACTAAAATCCACCCACATATCTAGTTTTTTTATTTTCTTCACACATCTTTTCTTCCTTAGGCCTGAAGTATCTATAATGGAATTACGTTTATTTTTCTATTCATAAGTACTTAATTCCTCTAAACCGTGTATTAAAATGCAAATATATAGAGATGTGAAATCTTCAGGCTTATGAAGTGAATGCCACAATATCCTGCAAACACAGGGCAATATCAGTGCTGCAGTCATGCCTACCAATGCCTGCTGTCTTTGGGAACTCCAGCAGCCAGCACACCATCTCTGATCTTTAGCTGCTGCCGCAGGCTAACAGCCCTGGCAATTCTTATCAATATGGCATTCTGCAATTATTTATGCAAGCGTTAAAAAAGTACAGCAACCTTAAAGGCATATCTTAACTACATAGAAAAATGGGAAAGGACATTTTATGAGTTTTATGAATAAAGGAAATGAGAATTCCACTAAAAAAAGAGCTTTGAAAACAACGTTGACAATGTTTTTAAAGCTCCACACTTCAAGACTACAACAAACCTCCTGGAGAGATCACAAGAAACTGGGTTCTCACTCTAGGATGTGATGAAGACAGGGTGTGTAAAGCACTGCACAGACTGTGTATGTGCTGAGTGAACTGTCAGGTATGCCCACCAGCACAGCATGTAAAGGCAGCTGCTCCATCTGCACACGGTCTCTTCCCTCTATCAAGTTTCCACTTCAGCTGAGATGTCAGAAATTGGTGTCTAGGGAGGAAAAAGCAGAATGTGCACCAAAGATGAAAGGCATCCAGGCATAAGCACATGAAGATACTACTGTGGAGTTAAAAAAAAAAAAGGAGAGGTTGATTTACATTAGCAAAAAAGGTATGTTTGCAAAGCCAGCAGGCTTTAATATTTAAAGAGGTATCACACATCAATAGCCCATGATTATCTCACTCTGAATTACTGCATCCTATTATGGCTGCAGGAAGGGAGAAAAGACATTCTTGATTTCTCAGGATTAGAAAGGGGAACTACAGCACTAATTTGCATGTTGCCTTTCCATCTGTGTGCAGTTCTGTGCAGTGTTTAAAAGTGCACTGTTTAGGAACTATCTTCACAGTTTTGAAACCATATTTAGCAGAACACTTAAATGCATTTACACTAAATGGAAAAAAAAAAAGAAAGTGGCATCATAAAATATCTAGCCATTCTGCCCTCCAAACACTGAAAATCTGTATTCAACAGAAAGTAAAAAATGTATAAAAACAGTCAGTTGCTGTTATTTGCCACAGTTTCCTCAAGAGAGCTAAAATGATTTATTCTTTTTCATGATTAGCCATGTGGTCTCGTTAACTCTGAGGTTTTTTGCTTGATCAGTGTTCCAGATACATGTTTTTATTCTCTCACTAAAAGTATTTGTATTTCTGTATTTCCAAGAGTTCTTGAGTGTTCATAAATGGGGAGTGGGAAGACCAGCACAATAAAAGGTCATTTAGTTATAAATTTCTACTATTTGGGATTGGAAAGGGCCTTGAATGGGGCAAAGCCCTTCATTTCAATGGGCTCTATCACAGTCCATCATTGTTAATGTCATATAACACCATTCCAGCCCGCTTTTTTTGAAGACTCTAAGCATTTTTTCCGCTATTTTTCAAGAGCTGAAAACAACCTTTTCCAAGTGTGCTGGTTGCTGTCAGTTTTACCTTGATGTGCTGGATTTACATCCAGAGATGCTGGCTACAGAAAGGTTATGAAGATGTTAAGACCAGGGCCCCTACACGCTCAGAACCCAGAAGTACCACAGCGCATGGCAAGGGAAGATGACTGCAAACTAGCTTAGCTTTAGTGCAACTACTCTGGAGCCTTCAGCATTGATCTGAACGAGAATTCACAGCAAACAAGACCCTTCTGAATAGGTCTAGTGTGAGTCAAGGCTGGCATCACACTCTCATGTCCCCCCTTCATGACTGAAGTAGCAATTAGCCTCTTTAAAGCTACGGCCAAGGTCAGCTTCTCCGGTATCTTTGCCAGTAATGGTTCTCAGCATTTCTTAAAGGCACTTACAATTCCTCAGCAATTGTATTCTACCCAATAGCTCCATGTTTGAGTTGGAATGCCACTATGCAAAGGTCAGTTATTTTTAGTTATTTTTTCTGGTTCACTTGAAAAGGCAGCCTGATAACCGATGACCTCTTTGGGTTCTTTGGAGGTAATGTCTTTCCAGTCTGGTACTTTTATAGGAACGTGCTTACAACGCAGCTGCTTTCCTCCTTGGCTCTGGTAGGTCTTTAGCCCTTCAAATCCTACATTAACTTTGAAATTTTAAAAAAAATAAAGTAAAATCTGAGGGTTATTTGTATTTATTTAAACATTCTGTTTCTTTCTGCTTTGCTACCCTTACACTGCATGTAATTCATACTAAGTTGGTCACTTCCTGTTTGAGTTCTCCATTGGTTCACAAAACACAACGCACATAGATGAATTCTCCTATTTTGTTGATGCTTTTTCTTACAAAATCACTTTTCAGCTTCTCATTTTTGATATTTGCTTCAGCATCAGTAATCTTTGTGCTCTCCTTGCGAGCTACTTTTATTAGCTTAGTCTCATATTTTTTGACATTTTTAGCAGTAGTGTTTGCATTATGCAGTTAATAATAATGCCACAGCACACAAGGATGTTTGCTAGTGTTCACCTTCAGATGATTTGTTTCTGGTTCAATTTAAGAGAATGTTGTGCACATCTTTATGCAACCATGAAGATCCTACTCCACAGGGCTGGAAGTTGTTCCGCAAGATCCTCTCATAACCTGTCAGTCTTTGAAAACCAAAGAAATAAGAGAAGCCTAACCCTTTACACACTCTTGTACAACTGCTAGGAGAGGTATCTAGTCCACTCAGAGTACTGAGAGCCTCAGTTGAGCCTGTTCCCTGTTTTGGGTCCAGCGTCCCCTTACCTCTTGTACACTGCGGAAGCATCAACATCTCCCCAGCTGCAGTACTCTGCAACATCACCCTATCAAGGCAGTTTAATGAAACAAACATTTTCCCTATTGAGGAAAAAATCTCTTTTTTTCCCGGGCTTCATTGTAGAACTCCCTTATTGTCAAGTGCCATCAGCTTTTCTGATGTGATTTCATCCACTTCCACCTCCTGGGGTGGAGGGGGTGGGAGATTCAGTCTCTCGCAGCTTCTGTTAATGCCAGGCTCAGCGTTTCCAGCTTTCACTACTGCCTGGGACAAGGGTTGTCTAGAGCAGTTAAAGATTTCTTTGAAGTGATCTCTAAATCTGCTTTCCCTTCTGTATTAGCTGGGGATATTTTTTTCCTTCTTTTCTTTGTTTGGCACATTTCCTCTATTTACTCTCGTGCTGAAATGCTTTGTCTTTTCCCATCATAGCAGTAGCATCTGCTTTGTCTGTTACATCTTTCATCTCTTTCTGTCTTTCCCTACAATGCTTTTCACTAGTGGTTTAGCTTCTGCTACTCCTTCTGTGCCTTCTTCCCATTTTTTTTTTTTATTCTTATCACTATGACCTATGTCTTCTCAGCAAAGGGCCACATTTCTGTGATTTTCTCCAGTTATGACTCTAGCAGTTTAATCCTGGGGCTGCTGAGTCATTTTCAGCTGTGTTTGACAAAGCCTCAATTGAATTTCTCAGCATCGGTCTGAGCTTTCTCACAGTATCCTTCTGCAGTTCCATTTTGTACTGTTTGCCAGTGCTGACTACTGCTTGAAGTCACCAATATGCAGTTTCATTTATAGGTGGGCAATGCCAAGATTCTGGTCGCTGGTATCAATAATAATTTGGAGTAACTACATCTTGGATAAATTAGTTGAATTTTCTTTTGCCACCCATCAAATGTGCAACTATGTGTAACTACATGCAAATGTAAATATGTGTAACTACACTGCTTTCAAGAAAAGGCATAAAATCTAACTTAATGCTACTTCACCATGAGAACGAAAGAATAGCTTTCTGATTCAGACTCTAGTGTCTTACCTCAGGTCCCAGCCTGTGCTCCTTTATTGAGAGAGAATATCAGAAAGTGATTCTTCTTGGTCTATCCTTCTAGTTTACAACAACAAAAATTATGGGTTTCCTGCATCAAATGTTTCAAAGCCACTGTGTTTAAACAGCCAATAACGGAAATATCTTTAATGATTCCTTCTAAAGTCTCCTTGATTATACTTTCAGATCCATGATATTCTTTGCCAATGAGTGACATAACGCAACTAAAAGTTGTGTAAAACACCTACTTGATTTTTTTTACCACTTGAGATCCCTTAAACACCCTCAAGTGTTATCTTAAGAGGAAACATAAATATTTGATCACACATCAACATATCCCTGTCTTACACGATTTTATACCATACTCCCTGCACTGTCTTCTCCTCTGTCATCTGTTGGTTACCTACAAGAAGTGTAGCTCACCTAACTCCTTGAGATTATAATTTTTAAGAGCTTTTGGTGGCAGACCTTGGAAAAAGTTCTCTCATATCCACATGCTCATAATCCACCTTCACAGAACTATAAATACATTTGTAGGGCATCACATTCTCACCAAAGCCTACTTCCAACACATGGATCTAGTACTTCTATTTTTTATTAACATTTCTATGAATTTGCAAAGGTGTAAGTTGGACCTACTGATCTTTAGTTCTTGTCACCATTATGGGAAGTCTTTATAAACACAGATGTCACATTTCCTATCTTCCATCCCTTCTCTACTGCTATTAATATAAGCAGTAGCTTCCTCCACAGTAAATAATGCAGTAGTTTTGTAGAAGAGTTCTGGAGAGGACTGTTTAAAGGAACATTTGGAAGTTCTGAAAGAAAAGACTTAAAACTTCAGAGATCTCTAAAGGTTCCTCTAAAGAGAAGCCTGGCTTTTAGAAGCCAGTCATCTGGCTTGCTGTAGGCTTTGCCTATTTATTACCAGTCATTTTGACAAAATCTTTCCCTTGTGGAACCACTTGGGTTGATATTTACCAGGTTTCCCCGTAGAACATTATTATTACATCCTAGGTCAGCAATAAAGATCGTGTCAAAATGAAAGCTGTATCATCACATTCCATCAATAACACTTTGGCAGTAATTGTTAAAAACACTTCTCATTGCTGTGTTCTTAGGAAGTGGAGCAGGAGATCTTTTATCAGTGGTCAGTCTTTTAGTAACTGGCTTGGATTTAGCACATACTCCACATTGTTGATGAAACTAAGCTGATGAGCAACTCTTCCACAGCAGTTTTCTTCCTAAGTACTTCTTAGGCATAAGATGTGTAACCACTATTATCTGAATAGCTCCTTCTTCCCTTCTCTACAATACTTCGGATCTGTATCTGATCTTCCTGATACGTTTATTTTTTTGAGACCAAGGCTGTCACCTCCATTACGATCTAAAGGGTCCTTATGGGCCTTTATCGCTCTTTGTCTGAATTATTATACTGACAGTATCACAGCCAAGGAGCAAGGGGTGCTTCTTCCCAAGGTGTCTTCTGACGACAGACCTTAACTTCTCTGGATCTTAGCTTTTTGAAGTTAATATATAAAAGAAGCCTCTGTAAAGTACAAGCATTAAGTAGTGATTTACACAGTCACTTTAGTTACTACAGTGGCAACACAATCCCGTTTGCCCTCCCACTTTCCTGAGCTCATTTTACTTATCAACAACTGTTCCAAAATACCACACACCTACTGATTCTTTTCAGCAATGGGGCCTTAACATAGCATTTTTTATTCTTAGCCACCATCTTTTGTTCTTTTTTAAAGATTTTGAAGATTATTTTTTTATATGGTAGCAGTACACAGTTCCTTCTATTAAAAACTACTTTTTCTATCTATTTGGATATTGTAGTGCCATACATGGGAGAGAATCTAAAAATCTCTGACAACCACCCAGTACAATGGAAATAACAAGCTTAACACCATAGCTTCAATCACAGACAAAGTATACTAGTCTAACTGAGGTCTGTTTCACTAACAGTTGGAAATTCTCAAAATGCAGATAATTTGAATATACTTCAATATCTGTTCTTTCACTTACATGACTTTTCCCCCTTAACAGAGAGTACACAGTAAGTTACTAGTTTTCTTCCTTCACATTTCTGTCGTTACCCAATGCAACCAGCAGTTTTCTTACGCAAATACTCATTGTTCTGAGTATGTTTGCCCTTCATACAGCTTCTCATTTCATGGTTATCACACAAGATCTTTTTCTTTTAAAAATCGTGCTGTAATAACAAGATGCAGAATGTAAAAGGAATCCGAGAAAAAAACTCTGTTAAACAACATGAAAAGCAGTGGAACACCTATTTATCAGTTTATGTTCCTTGAAAATTTTGATCATATGGGAAAACAGTTAATCATCATATTACTTTTTTGACTCATTTTTCCTCCCCTTTTCTTTGTAAGATATAAATTTAGAGCAAAGTTAACTCTCTTCAAAGGTAGTAAAATTATAATTGAATCCATCTCTATCTAACTGAATGAAATGCAATGTCTCAAAGGCATTACTTTTCTTTCCGGAAAAAAAAAGAATGTGTTGGGGTATGTCTGGTTCTCACTCATTCAGATGACAGGATGTCTAATGGTAAGAGATAATCTGGGAAAACACTAAGCTCAAACATTTTCATAAAGACTGAAAAACTCTTTTAAAAACAAGGATAGGTGTTGCTTTGGTATTATGTATTCAAATTCCATCTGTTTCTTTACTTATAGACTACTTTGGAGAAATAACTAACCATCACAAAATATATCTTACATTACTAGCAGGTTTTGTGAAATACAGGTGTGTGTGTATATAGTATGTTTAACAAATATGTATCTTTTTTTACTATGGTGGATACATATATCAGAACATATGTAAGTGTAGAAGTGCAAGAGTGAACACATTTTGACTCATCTCTGATCTCAAACTATTTGTGAGAAACTGTAGAAATTTCTTATAAAACAATCAGTGTGGATAAAAATCAAGTCAAACTTGGAATAGCCGCACGAGATAGTCTACTCTGTTCCCTCTGTAGGTCTAGAAAGTCAAGTTTTAACTCACATGGAATGCTTCCTTCATTATATAGTCTATGACATTAAAAGCAAGTAACGCTACCGTGCAGACTAAAATCTCACAAAATTGGAATGTTCTTCTGCTACATTAATGTTAAGCAACTGAAGAGATGCCTGCAACAGACTCCTCATAATGAAAAACTTTGTAAATACAATTAAGTCTGTAACTTGGATCATTTTATTCAATATCATTGAATACAAAGACTCTGTCAGAAGAAACAGGAGAGGAGAAAAAAAAGATAATGTTACTGCTCGTTCTGTGATTTCCTGCCAGGATATTAAAGTCTTTCAAAATGAGCCACGCATATGTGACACAGATTCTGTAGGATTAGGAAGACTGTGTGATCAAGTGCTCCAAAAACCAAAATGGAAATGCTTATCTAGTTATGGAAAGTGGATGAAGCAATTAATTTCAACAATGCAGCATACTGTGTGCAAACTGAAGTCTCCCAAATGCAGGTAGTGAACATGTGCCAGCCTCTATTCATATTTTTTTCAGTACATTGAAAGTTTTAGAAAATATTCTTCATTCACTGCAGCATGAGTGAGATTCCACAAGATTTTCCATGTCAAAAGATTTTGAGTGAGGTAAAAGCAGAAAGTTCATTAGGTTAGTACACAAAAGATAACTGTATCCTGCACCAGCAATTTACAGACACTCCTTAACATATTCACACTTCAGAGAAAAAAAAAAAAATCTCTAACTATAGAATAAAGTTTAAACTCTCTAGGAACCAGAATTATTTGGAAAGATCTCTCTTTGATATAATTATTTTCCAGTTAGTCTCTCAAATATATTGAAACCAAACCTCATTCCCAGAAGTAGTAAAACGAGAGACTTTCAAGATCCCAAGAGTATGAATACCCACATGCCTCCTTAGGTAGCTGGGTAATTGGCCTGATCTTCCAAAATTACTTCAGACATACAGATTTTCTTCATTTTTGCTGGCCATCTAAGCAAATTTTACTGAGACACAAGTTGCTCAGCTTTTATTTTTCAAAATCTACGTAAACAATTTAGGTATCGCCACGCCTAAAGCAAAGCGTTCCTGTTTGGAAATCCCATCCTCCCCTTGAATCAAGCTTCTGCCTGAGAAGCTGATTGTCAAAATGAGAAGCTGTACACCCAACATGAACAAGTCTGTACCGAGCGACCAGGAGGAATATCAAAGTAACACTTGTCTGCTTACCTTTGCCTTGCGAAAATGGTAGACTACCAGCATGCTTATGAAGTCCAGCAGCATACAGAGCGTTTGGAAGGAGATGATAGCCAGCCGTAAATACTTGTCCTCCTGCGCATAGCAGGGAGTATCATCTGTGCAGTAAGAACATCCTTCCTGGCAGGGTAGGCAGGTGTAGACTTCTTCTGACAAGTCACCACCAGAAAAGCGACTTTCTGCATCCTTTCCTGAAAGCATCACAAGGGGAAGCGGAGACATCATTAGTTGTCGAGGATGGGCAGTTCAACCACAAAGGGAAAAAACAGTCCTCTGCTGACTCCCTTTCCCCTCCCTGTTGGCCTCTCGCATGAAGTTACAAAATGGTTTTTCTCATGCTTTTCTCATTTCACCCTCCTTTGCCTCATTCAGAAAATGCAGACCAGTTTAGACATGAGGGAAACAAAGCGAGCTTATTAACAGCCAAATGCTTTCCCATTTTATTCAAAGTGGGCTAAATCCGCACAGGAAATTCTTTTAAGGAAATTTTCAAATGGAGAAAAATTACATCACAGAATTGGGAATAAGGAAAGGATTTTACACAGATACACGAAGAGCAGACCCATTAACCACTTAATGGTCGCAGTACAAGCTCTGATCCTAGTTCAGTTTGTTCCTCAATTTCATAAAGATGCTATCTAGTGAATTCATTAGCTTCGAATTAGATAAAACCCTTCTTAATTAACATTTGTTCAGCATGCTGTTGCATGATTGCACTACTCTGTCCCAAAGCAAAACCAGTGCACTTATACTAAGTGTAATTTTCCACTGTTCACACAAGCACATCAGGAACTCTGGAAAACCTACTGGCAAGTTAATATTTTGCCTACAAAATTCAACAATTCTTGAGCTGACATCTCGTCCACCAGCAGAGCACACAGGAGGATTCCTACTTTTTCTGAACATGAACACTTGCCTGTAACTCCCTGTAAGACTGCTTAACCTACAGGTAGTTAATGGAATAAAAAGGTGAGAGGAAAAGGGGGCAAAAAGAATATTGTTAAATAAGAAGAAAAACTGAATTTTCTGAAAATGTTCCATATAAGCAGGACAGGCTTAGGAGCTCCCAGAAACTAGAGAATATGGCTGAAACCAAACCAATGGTGTCTTAAAATGTGTGAAAACTTCTCTCACTTTTCACAAGACTAGAGAATTGCTCCAGTATCTTTGACCAAAATTCTCCTCTGTCAGTGAAAGTAGTAAATCGTGCATTGTTGAGTCTTAATTCAAGAGACGGCCTATTCCACCAATGCCACACATGCATATTGGGTTATGAAACGTTCTTCAGACTTTTGAAACATTTGAAGCAGAAGATATCTACAAGGGAAATCTTTTCTTACTTTCTCAAATCTACATACGAATGCGCATGAGCACACATTGGCTGACGGGCAAAGCCTAGGAAAGGGACAAAGGGGCTGTCTATCCAAGCCTGTCTATTTGGCATGTCATACCCGCAGCTTCATGTAACCGGTACTCAGCATAGGATATGCTGCTCCCACATCCCACGATGAGCAGAGAACACGCTGGTATTTCTCATGAAGATTGTAGATTTCTCCTTGGAGCTTTATTCTAAACACTGACATTAACCTAAATATAGCAGAGTAGTGCTGGCTCATGTTGGTAGCCAAATTTTCTTAGATACAAGCGGACAGCAAAGACTTTGTGTCTTTTGGACTGAGACTGGGGGAGCCAGGAATGGAAATGCTGGAAAATAACTATGCTTGGGCATCCCAACAAGGTGGAGGACCTCTAAGGAACACTAATCCTGAAGATAGCTTAGGACTGTAACTTCTTTTCAGAACAAACACCCACAGACCTCAGCCTATTATCATCCCAAGAGCTTTGCCAGAAACTACCTTCTCCATACCTAACATTGTATCTCTGTTTTCTAAATTACAGCTAGAGCAATGGACTCACACTTTCCTCTGTCAGAGACAGAAGTCACAGCTCACACCTCCCATTTTCATATCCAAATTGAGTGCACTACCTACTGTCCAAGTTTCCCACTTCATTTCCTCAACATCTGCACTCACTGCAACTTGCTTTTCCACCACACACCTGTTCCTTTATCATTTCCATAGTCACCCTTCAATTAAGTCCATCTCCAAAAAGATTATTTAATCTCTTTAAAACCTCACATTGCTGAGTCACACAAGCCATTTACTGTTATGTTTTTATTACGGTAATTAAATAATTTTCAGTGTAAAGACTTAGCCATGGAAAAAAACATAATTTAAAACTTAAAGTTATGAGATTACTTAAGTCATAGGTATTACATAAATACGGCCTGATAATTTTGGATGGTCCTAAAATTCGTATTCTTTCTCTATTTTTAAAATGTTCAATCTTGAAATTTGTTGCAAATACATTATAATCCATTTTAGCAATCATTTTTTTTAATCTGAGTCATGCATAGAAGTTCCCTCGTGTATGTTTGTCACATACTATGGATATAACAGCAAATAAACAGTTGCATTTTGCAGTAAACATCCCAAGGATATGACTTCACAACACAGCAGCAAGCCTTTGCTTGGATGTGCCTGGTGTCATGCTGTCTGCTGTACACAAAGGAAGATCATCAATATGCACCTCCTGCATTGCCAGCTACAACTGATTATCTGCTGAGTATCTTTTGACTTTTAAAGGATTCTTCATTATAGCTAATATAAGGAAGATTCAAACAATTGGATCTACTTGAGATTTTATACAATGTGATAAGGAATCCCCTTTTTATTTTTTTCCTTCCCTTCCCACCCCATCCTTGCCAGAAAGGAAGAATGCTTTTCACAGCCTCTAAAAGAAGTTCTTGAGAAAGAACTGATCAGTGTATTTACCACTGACCGGGAGCTTGTTTGTCCACCCACATGCCTACTCTGACTATACGTCTCAGGGCACTGCTGCCCAATGCATAGTTGAACATTTCTGCCCTTTATGTCTGGCCCTGTTTCCTCACCAAAATCAATGTAACACCATCAATTCAGCTGACAGTCAACAGAATTCAGTCCAAGCCAAGAATGAAGTGACTGCCTCTTACAGCATCACTAAAGATTTCACTGTGCCATGCCTTCTACCTCAGCAGCTCTTTGGGATTACACACGCCTCCTCCAGTGAAGAAAATCAGTTTTTCCTCCCCAAAAGATGGCAAAAGATGCTGGTAAAGTAGATGGACAAGAAGCCAATTCTACTCCATGTAAGAAAGGCAGCGATTTTAGCACTGACACAAATGAGATGGAAGCAAACACTGAAAATGACTATGCTGCAAGAGTTCAAACTGAGGATAAGAAAGGTGTAAAAAAGTAACATCCTCATGGAAAAAGAAAAGAAAAAAGACAAAATACAGTAACAAAAAAAAAAGAAAATGGAAGGAGAAAAGAACAAATAATTGGTGGAAAGTAAGAATAGAGAAAACACTTGAGTACTGAAAAAAATAAAACAAAAAGCTTAAATGCTTCAGCCATAACCCCTCTACTATGTTTTTCTCTTAGTTCTTCCCTCTTCTATCCTAATCTTATTTTTCTGTCTGATTGGCCCATCTGTTTTCAAAACAGTCTCCTGAGGGTAACTCTTCATCAGTTTTGGTTCTCCTAAGCATGCTCTGCTACGCACTAGGAGCTCAGCAGCTGTGACATTGCCAGCTGAGATCTTCCTGCAAAGTAAGAATGGCACCACAGACTTCAGTGCCAGGGCAGAGACTGTCTCTATCCCCAAAAAAATCATCCCAGACCACCATCAAATCTCAGCAGATGAACACAGACAGCACAGTGCACATCGAGTGGAACAAGAACGATTCTGCTCCTATTCTACAATAGATTAAATTAGGAGCAACACCAGTAGCATCAGTGATGTTGCAGTAACTCGGTGTGTGAATGTGACTGGATCTTCTACCACCAAAACCTGGTAATGAGCCACGGTCATAACCCTCACCCCAGAAAGAGATCGCTGAAGCTCAGGGACAGCCTTCACACATGCAAAAATCAGCATGTGTGAGTGCTGTTAAAGAACCAAAGCGCAGGTGTAAAAAATGGGAAATCCCATTGAACTGGAAACCCCTCTTGAAACTTTTTATGTGACTGTAGCACTGATAAAGACAGTAAAGTCCCATACCCAGACAAGAAAGCCACCTCTGGTGCAAGCACTGTTTTGCACAGGGCAGGTTCCACACTGAGCAGAATCTCTTCACTATACGGATGGCGGATTGCTAAGCAATTAACTTCTAGGTCGAAGAAAGCACTGCTGTTTTACTAAGGATCTTCCAATGCAAACCTGATCACCTCATGAGGCAGAGAACATACGTGCTTTGGAGAAGTGTTACAAAAATGTTAACGTGTATGTAGTCAGCACTTAGTCTATCCTACCCATACAAAATAGTGCTACCTAAAAATGAGCCACTTTGCCTCTGCTTAAAACCCTGACACTTTAGGCACAACATGCAACTGTAGTTAACCGTATTTTGCTGCAGTGCAGAATCCCAGAATCGTTGAGAAACGCTCCCACTTCAAGATGCAACAAGATCCACAGAAGCACAAAATGGGTCATTTTTTATATCTATCTGCTTACCTACATCTTGTCTCAGGACTGCAAATCTTTCCTGACCCTCTATTTCATTCCACAAGGAATATTTTCTAAATCATAGAATCATATGATTAACATTTCTACTCAGTTTCATCTCTTTTATCATCAGACTTCATCAACCTATCTCAACAAAGAGACCTTCAGGTCAGACCACTTCTGTCAAAACTGCCTGCAGGATTCATGTCTAGAGAATTCCTGTATCAGTATAATTTTGAACCTCAAAATACATGCTACAGCCATTTCAACCATGCCTTCTCTTCCTTTTTTCAGGTTACAGAATGCAGCTGGGTGACAGGGCTAAATTCCCTTGAATCACTGTTTTTTCTCCCATTATTTCAGTCATTCCCAGTCTCACACTAGATGCTGCACTGTTCACTCTTTGAAATCACCTTTAGAGCTTGGCAGACTGAGCTGTATCTGGATGAATTGAAGCCGTTCTTGATTACTGATTGTTTCAAAACTCATGTTTATGTTAGCTCACAATAACACATGCTCAAGTCAAGGTGGCCCTGGATCATGTAATTGCACACCCTAAAATATCAGCATATGCAAACATATTCATGAGCCAAATTTTGCTCTAGGTTAGCTATTTAGAAGCTAAATATCCAATCTAAGGTAGTTACATAGTGTCATCCCTCTACAGTAAATGGAGTAAAAAAGGTTATTTGCCTGAAGAGTTACCTTTCCCATCTCAAGACAAATCTTGCCTTTCTAAAGCAGGAAAATTACTCTCCAGGGGAGCCACGATCTTGATGCTGACTGCAGTTGAATCCCAGGTGACTAATACATGCCAAGCATACATATTTTAGACAGCTGATATAAGATAAAATGAATCTCATCCCTAATGATAAAGGCTGTTGCGATCTTTTAGCCACTATTTCTGTGTGTTCTGTGATATTTCATATGACAAAAATCTAAGAATTACTTTTGGAGTTAAATCCCAGCTCCACCATAACTCATTGCACTGCAGGAGCAACCAAACATCACCCTTACTCTGTCAAAAGATTCATATAGCCCAGGGAAAAAGCACTATCACAAGCCTGCCTTCTGCAACACTTGACAATACAAAAAGAGAAGGGAAACTAACACTCAACAGATGAACTATCAAACAGACGTACTGTGCTATTTATGCTATATATATATATATATACAGGAAACATGAAATACATATATATGTGAGATATACTGAGTTAGGGGTAAGACATCTTGGCCAATCTATATGCAAATCACATCAAATCAATAAAAAACAGGCCAACCCATGATACAGGTCAAAGGATTTAACACCTGGAACTCAGGGCTGTGAACAAATGGGGAATTCTAAAGCTTTGCTAATACTAAAAGTTACTCCTCTTTCATTTATAATTCCCCAACACTTTTTACATAATAAAGCAGAGCTCAGGAGTAACTAATACAGGAGGGAACTTGGAAGCTTTAATTACAGCTCTGCAACATGGGGAGATGCTTTTACAAGCACCGTATCATATAATCCTGCCCATGATTTACCAGTACAAAACACCTGAGTTCCTATCTGTGAGTATCAGAGGTGTGCATTAAGTCTTGAATACTTCTAGGAGTATTTCCATAGTGGAATAGGAACAGCTATCTTCACACCATGCAGAAGATAACAGATGCAGTCCTGGACCAAGGTTGGCGAAAGCTGCTTGTTGCGTTTCCCTGGGCATCTCATACAAACAGCAGAGAGCTGACGACATCAAGCTTTGGCTAAAGGATGGTGCCAAGAAGGTAGGGATGGTGTTCACTTGAAAGCAGAGGCTGAGAAGGATGCTCTGTTACACCTTCAAGCAACAGGTTTACATTTGTCATTGCAATATGAGTTCTACTAGTATAGCTGCAATAATTTTGGCACAAAATCTGTGCACATATTACACTTTGATCATATAATGAAAGTGATAGATATCAACCCGGGGCATGCAGTTTCTGTATTTTCCCTGCTGAGCAGCAATCAAGTTCTGTTTCCCTTACCATGGGCAACTCAGTCTAAGTACCACACGATGTACATCCTGGGGAAGCCGTAGGCTATATGTCATCCAGACAGACTTTCAAGCCTGACCTATCTCTAATATCTCATCAGCGTATTAGAGCTTAGATGCTCTTTTAGATTCTCTTTCGCAAATGAAGTAAAACAAAAACAATGCACTAAGCCAAAGGCTAGGGCATTAAAGTTTGCCCTGATCGAAAGGAAAATTACTAGATTAATTTCCTCAATACTTGTGCTTGAGGACAGATGCCAGAAATCTCTATTTCCCCACAGCAAGATTTTTTTTCATGTTTTTAAATTTATTTACAAATCAAATATTCTTCAAGTGGGTATGTTTTACAGGATCCTCAAGAGTATCATGAATGACAAACCAAAGGGCTAGAACTCCTTAAGTGATTATATAATCCAAGAGTTGCAAACCACTGGGATTTTACTGTATAACCCTGACGAGGATAAAAAGGAGCCCTGCATTATTAATGCTAGCTCTGTTTTCTTTTTTTTTTTTTTTTGAACTCAAGCAAAGGCACTTACTCTGAAAGCTGTTCACTGAGAAGATGTTGGGATGATAGAATCCAGCCTTGCAAATACATTTGTAGGCTCCAAGCACAAATCCAAGGCCTTTAATTGGCATGCACTGCAAGGAAAAAAAGGAAAGTCATGCAGATGATCACACAACTGTATACTCAGATGTACATTCAAGCATAAAAACATTACAAGATCCTGTGAGCAGACTTCTAAGAATAAATAGGCACTCCTTACAGTCTGACAGTATTTTCACAGCAACTTTTCCCAGTCATATATCACTCTCATTTTTTGTCTTGTTGTTCACCAGCATTTTTTTTCCCATGTTGTTCATCACCAGCAAACAGCAAAGACAGCTGTAATCAAGCCTGTCCCACTGATAAATTGACCAAGTGCTAAATTTGATTCTTGTACTTTGTCTCTAGGTGGGACATCAGTTAGTTTTTTCCTGGAGAGTTTCCAGCACAGCAGGTGGGTTTCAGATGGCTGGAGCTCATGTTAGTGAGAAAGAATATGGACACAACCAGCCCAGCCCCCCAACTTCTGGTGCTGGTGCCCCCACCACAACGACAACCATACTGGAGTAGAGATTGACCCAGTCAAAACGAAGCCAGCAACTGGTTAAAGAAAATGGCTACAAACCTAAATTGGATCTAGCTGAAAGAGAACAAACCTACATCAATGGTAGCCCCATACTTCCAAGCTTTCTTGCCCTGTTTTTGAGGAAACAATGAGTGAAACAACAACTCAACTTCACTTTTTCTTAATTTTGACATCAGGACAACCACTGTAAATTTATTACAGTGACAGATTATCTACTGTCAGACCATTCTGTACAACAAATGGGCTCTGCCTAGAGCAGAGGGAAGGAACAACTCCGTAACATGAAGGCAGAAACACTGGTAAAATTATTTTCCCACTGTATCGCTTATTTCAATTTACCAGATTAAATTAGGCTACTGTACTAGATGCCTCTCCCATCAATACAGGTGTACCTATACCATCGTACCTCCTTGAAAAGGAACTAGATACTAGTAGTTCCTCAGTACACAATTGAATGATTTAACTAGAATACCCTCTGTCCGCTGACTTCCTTACATTTCAGTTGTTTGTGACTGTCTGTGACTTTAGAATATGCTTCGGTCTCTAGCTGCCTACAACTGGGACGAAGATCCAGAGGACAGAGATTAGTAAAAAAGAACAGACTTTTAAAAATCAAATGCACACCAAGAAAGGGCAGTTTGCACTGACACTTAAAAAACCCCTCAATTTCATCTCAAATTTCAGCTTTGTGACATAATTCTGCCTGACGTCAGGAAAGCCGCTTTGCTCTTCTTTGCCTCAGTTTTCCAGATGGCATTGTCTTTTCTTGCACCCTTTGCCAATCTGATGTCCATGACCATAGTGCAAGCCTGCGGATGCTATTGGAAAACAACTATTAAGCAGGAAACTGGCATGCAAGAACACGGAAAATTCATTCCGCCTTTGTATAAACAGGAAAGCAAGAAAAAAAAAACAGAAAGAGAAGGCAAAAATAATTTTTCTTCACGCTTCATGTTCACCGTACAGAAATGTGACTGTTGACAGGGTGGAGGACAGGCAAAACTGAAGTGGGATGAGCATGTGTGCAAGTCCAATGACAGCAAGATCTCTTTTATCAAGTGCAAAAAAAGTAGTTCAAGTAGTATGAAAAATTTTTCAGGGGAAAATTCTGTTCCGGCTTCTTGCTTTGTAATAGGAAGGCACATACCACTATAGAGACTGCTTTTTCTTTTTGAAGGCAAGGAAGAAAAGTAGCTTCTACTGTATTCTGTGAACAAGTCAGCACCTCTAGTACCATATCCATAATCCATTCCCACTGAACAAATTCTTCATACAAAACATCTCACAGGGTCATGAATCTGCTCAGCATTACAATAAACACTTTACAAATGATCCTTTCACACACATCTAATATTCACACCAAATAAAAGTATGTCACTTTCATTTTATTTTAACTGACCAGTCTCAAACTTGAAAATGAAAAAAATATTTCAAACATTGTTATCTTTCTATGTCTATTCTTGCTTCCAGTCTCGGGCAGCTGTAATGCACACCTTAAAAACCATCAGTCAAATTCTGTTTCTCGCAGTCCACATAACCCCATGCAAAGGTGTAATAAGCATCAGTCTGTTGAAAAGGATGGAGAGAAGGACAGAAAGCAGCCTAGATCTCTGTAGATTCAGTTTCAAACTCTGAAATTCCACTGTGCTCAACACTGCATGGAAACAGAACTATTTACAGTCTGACTTTTTAAAAGAAATTACAGCATCTAGGCAAGGAAGAACACTAAACAACACATGGCCAAAAATGGGGAAAATACTTTGCCTGGAAAGAAAAAAAAAACTTTTTATAAACAAATTAATAGTTAATATGATATTAACCAATGGTGGTAAATATTATGGTAAAAAAGACAATGGATAAATTGAGTAAGAGGTTGCTGGTGTACAGAAGGAGTTTAGCAAACAAAGTCCCAATCTGTTTAATCAGGGGTTGTGCTGCCTGGAGAAGAAAAGGTTCCAGGGAGATCTTACTGCAGCCTCTCAATACTTAAAGGGAACCTCTAAGAAAGACAGGGACAATCTTTCTAGCAAGGTCTGTTGCAACAAGACATAATAGTTTTAAACTAAAAGAGGGTAGATTTAGACTGGGTATAAGGAAGAAAATTTTTAAAATCCTCATGTGTTGCCTGATCTAGTAGAGAGGCGTCCCTGCCCATGACAGGGAGGTTGGATTAAATGATCTCTAAGGTCCCTTCCAGCCTAGGCCATTCTGTGATTCTATGAAAATGAGGGTGGTGAAACACTGGCACAGGTTCCCCAGAGAGGTGGTGGAGGCTCCATCCCTGGAGGTATTCAGGGTCAAGCTTGATGGGGTTCTGAGCAACCCGATCTAGTTAAAGATGTCCCTGCTCACTGCGGGGGTGTTGGACTGGATGGCCTCTAAATGCCCCTCCCAACCCAATGCATTCTATGACTCTTCCGTGAGATACAGAAGCTTTTCCTGGGTGTCTACGGGTGAACCCACACAACACAGAGTAGGCACATGCAAGCAACTTCTGTCCTTGCCCTGGCAAGTGTCACTCTGGTTCCAGTGTCCCCAGTGACAGACCCAGAGCCCAAGCCCTGCAAATCTGTTCTAGCTCAGCTACGGCAGCCCACTGCATCGGTCCCGGGCTTCAGAGCACCAAGAGCTCAGAGGCTGAGCAATCCACAACAAACTGTGTAGATACAGCCAGTAAAATATTAATCTCCTGCTATGTTACTTAAGATATGATCCATATAGAACTTAGCACTGAAAAAAATCTGATGTGTGAAAAACATCCACCTCCACATAAGCAAAAAAGGAAGCATAAAACTGACCTGGTTTCAGATTTCATTATAAATGTGAAATAAAAGCTGTGGGAATAAACCCACCATATTCCCAAGTATTTTTTTTTTCTTCATATGTGGTCATCAGCTTTTTAAAAATCTCGCTTTATTTCATTCATAAGAGCAGCTACCTTAAATTAGACCAGAAGCTCCATCTAGGCTTGCATCACATCTCTTACGTGCCCAGCAGCCAGTGTTGAGACAAACAGTGAATACTATGGGGTGGAATCGAATGAGCCTTCCTCTGATACGTTCTTCAGGATTCACACATCCTGAACGAAAGTTGCATTGGTTTAATTTCCAGTCATTAGTTCTTATAGATGGCTTGGTTTCCATTCAGATCAGCTTTATCATAACATTTGCTAAAAGGAGAATAATAGGCATCTGTACAATTTACACAACACATTTATTCCTGTTGTCTGTTCCCTGGTTTGCAAATTTACATTTTAAGCTTTACAGTATTTGTATAACGAAATGACTCCCAGGTTTAACACAGTATGTTTAAAATTATACAGTCAGTGCAAGATATTCGATGAATATTTATATTGAAATTATTTATAAATAAATAACTCCTGAATCAACACAGATGCAACATCTAAACCAGTCAGAAAAGGTAGTACTGATTTAATTGTATGCTCCTTGCAGTAAATGACAAAGCTGGAGAAACGCAACATGATAAAGGATGTATCTGTTTGAAAGAAAATAAATCCTTTGAATAACCTGTACAATCACTTTGGAAGTGTGAGCCAAAACTTCTGGCACGAGAGGGGCAAAGCACTTCCTCAGATCTGATTAGCAAGAAACCAAGAGACAAAAATATTCAGCAGACACACAAAGTAGGTGTTAAAGCCACACCAGAAAATGGAAGGGAAGAACAGTGCAAAGGGCATGTGGAAACATGTCCTACATGTAATTAAGAAACTTAAGATAAACCACGAAATAGATCTGACCTGCAGTATTCTGGAGCAGAGGGGTTAAAACTAATTTCAGAACTTTTTAAAAAAAAAAAAAAAAAGAAATGTGCACCTAGCCTTGACTTGGGTATGTCAAGTCTTTTAAAGAGCAGCTTTCAAGATCTGTTATTTCCACACACATACAGTAACGAGGACATCTCCCCATCTCCCTTCTCTAATGTTGACTCCTTGTTCAAAGTATGGAATAAGAGCAAAATCGTGATACAAAAAGCTTAAGAGAAATAATACAAATGAGCCCACATTTCTTTGCTCTGCTTAGGGGCAGCACGTAGGGAATTTCTAGAAAATGCTACACAAGTAAAAGTCAGTTTGAGCCTGGCACACGATGGCAGCCTGAGCAGGCTGGTGTCCTGTGAGACCCCGTGAGCTCCTCTCTGATCCTGTTTACCATGTTGTCAAGCAAGCTCACTCATAAAAATAAATGAAAGATAAAAGGCAGAGTAAAATTCTGCCTGCTGAAGTCAATGACAGCTCTGTCATTGAAAAGGCTTCACCCCGTTATATTTTCTCACCTCATTTACCCTTCAACAGCAGAGTTTTGTGCTAAAGTGTGTTTGCAGCCTCAGAAGTGAACAGTGAGAACACCCGCACAGCCAAGGGCCTGGAGCATCAGCCAGGAGCCGCCGCTCGCCTCCGCACAGCGCGGGTGGGAGGCAGCCAGCCTGCCAACAGTGCTACTCAGAAGTTTTTTTCTCTTGAAATACAGTGGTTTCAAAAGGACAGGACAGGGCTGGCTGCTCCACAATATACACCGCAGATTTATTTGGTGGACCTCTGTAGCTTTTCTCCTCCATTCTGAGTGCTTTGATGGAGTTAACTTGTTTATAAATTCAAGCTTAAAAATGTGTTTTCAACAACAACATACTTTAAATGACACTGAATTGCTTAAATAGCAATAGCTAGTCTGATTCAGCTTAGAGCAAAGGTAGCTGTCAGGGCAATGTTTGTCTCAATAGTTTGAAGCTTTGCTAAAAGCTCCCCATTGCTTCTGGTCCTGTTAAACGATGGGACCAGAATAAACACTGATGGTAAGGAGTCTCAGCTCATTCACACAGATAATTGAAAACTACATGTGAATGTTAAAGTTAAAAGGTCTGATTTTTTCATTAATCTCAGTCAAAATACTCAGAAAATGAACCAAGTTATTCCAGTTACGGTTTTACTCTAGGATACTTGAGTTATTACTGACAAAGCACAAACAGAAAAGTTAAGGTCAAGTCATGCACAGTTCAAGAAGGAAGGCATCCACTAAATGTAACAGACTACAGTGTCTTTAACTTCTAATTAACCCCTTTTGCAATGTGAATTAGTTCAGTCATCAGCTGTGTCTGAAGAGCCCTAAAGGATTCCCCTTTTGATTCTCCAGCACTCCCAAGGTGCCGGTGTTACCAGCCCAGTACTGGACACCCATGACAAAAATTCAGTGCTAGTGAAATAAGAATAATGGTGGAAATTGAGCGTTTTGCAAAGAAATGGAATTGAGGAAATCTGAAATATATACTAATTATGGTACTTCCTTAGAAGACAGTGAGAAAGGGGGGAAAGGGTGAATTTACCAGTGTTTGAAAGCAAGTTACTTTGCAAAGGGGGGGATAAGTAGCAAAAAACTCATCAGCTGTAGTCATGCATAGAGAAAACCCAATGTCAGTTTATGCTTCCTACAGTCGAGATCCTTTACAGGATAAAAGCACAACAATTACAGCAATTTTCAGAAGATAGATGGGTAGCTTGGACACTCAAAGGTTCTCAGCAATGACAGTATTTAAAACAGATTTTTTTTCACCACAGCTCAAAATACTTGTGTAGGCTACAATCAGGCTACTTAAAAACTAAAATCTCATTACATGACAGGTTGGAATTGTTATTGGTAACCTGAATATCACTTTAGAACATAACAAACTTCACTTATGATTAACATGCTAAACAACAAAATTACAATTACTCCTCTCCTAGAAAACCGTGCAGCAATTACAGGGGAACCTGTTAACAGACACCAAAGGGACCGATAATTTTATAGCCATTAAATAATGCAGTGTGATTAATTTGAAGGCACTTTCTAAGGGCCAGATTTCCTTGGCTTTGAGGATAAATTAAGACATTTTTTACTATTAGCACAGATTAAACTGTATTAAGAGTAAAATCTAATTCACTTCCTTAGTGTTTAACTGACATTAGAGAGAATTCTCTTCATATTGAATCTCTGCCCCTTTCTTCCCATTACCAGGATAATTTCATGCTTTACACATCGTCAATACTGGAAACGTCAAATATTATCTGCAGGTGACCTTCCAGAAGCTGTCAAGGAATATACCAAAATACGAAGAGATCCTTTACCTCTGGACATCTGGTTCTACTAACTACTTCTGCGTTCATCTTCGATTTGGCAGCAAGTGCTTGCCTAAATGACAGGCCACACAGTAAGACAGGGGATTAAGAAAGTGTGCTAAAACCTGCTAGAAAGCAAGGCATTGCCAAAAACTTCCAGTGGGGGTAAAAGCTGGATCAATTCCGGATACCCATGAGGGTGCGATTCTGAGTAGAGGAGCACTTTTTTTCACCTATTTATGTTTCGCAGAATTATTAACAAACTAGCAGAATTTCAAAATATTTAAAAAAAAAAAAATGAAATTAAACCCACCAGGTTTGTATTACTTATTGACGCTAATTTTTTAACCAAGTTTTCACGGCTGGCCTACCTCTACCAATAAGTGCACTGAGACAATAAAAACTACTTTCATTCTGAAATTCCTTTTGCACATTTATAAACTTCAATAAAAAATATTTATTTACAACACTAAGAACAGCTGTTCAGATTTTTCTTCACAAGGCCAACAGGAAATACCAGATAGTTCAGTGCAAGCCAGTAACTCATCGAAAGAATTGTGGAGTTTAGGCACAGAAAACTCATTCAGAACAGGAAAGAGTATTAGAGGGTGCACAGGAATTGCACATTGCATTTCCATTTCATTTCCCAACAACCACTAATGTAATTACTTCTTGACTCTTAAACATATGTGGAAGACACATAAGACATATGTTCCAAGACACACTGGAAAAGGTGTTTGAATCTGGTTTTCCAACCATCAGTAATTTTTTGGACCTACCGGCTGGTTCCAGACAGCGCAGCAGGGGTAAGAAACATGTCAAGCTCCCACAAGCTTCATGAAAGTAACATCCCAGTAGAGAAAAGATATCTTATCAGTGTCCCTGCTGAGGGAAAGACTACAGCATGAGGACATATCTTTTATTAGACACTAGAGAATGCTCTTTCAAATGCCACAGTCACAAGAAAAGCTTTTGCTGGCACTGGGCCCTTCTTAGACCTCAGCTAACAGCGTAAGAAAATGCATTAGGAAACCAGGCTACAATAACCTGATATTCCTGTTCTTTGGATTTCAGTCCATTTTTAGGACAGGTTGTCTCATTTTTCCAGAGGTTTTTCTACTCTGGACTGCTAGGAGTTTTGAGTTGAGTCCAACTGTGAAGTTGGATAAATGATGTACCTAGTCACTAAATCATTTCTACTGAAATTCTACTTGCATATTTTGTGTGAAACATGACTGAGAAGATGGCTGTATAAAGGATCCAAATTATAATATTTTTTGCAGTATTCTTTCCTTTTATATCAGTGCAACATTAGGCAGCAATTGAAGGAAAATATCCATCTCACTGGTACTTGAATGAAGACACAGCATCTTTTACCACACAACAGTCTTACGTGGTCAATCAAATTATTCTGTTTACTTGGTGGTCACTGGTAAAACAAAACTTGCAGCTAAATTCTGTCCATCAGCAACAAACATTTTAAAAACACACTACTTTCATGCAAGAAGACAGTCAAGTCCTGCAACAGAGTGACTGGTCTGTCTACAACTTGATCAGTATCCTTTTATTAATTTTGATTTATTTTGGATTGTAGCCTCTACAGTTTCACAATGTCTCAACTCATCGAGAAAGTTAATCTTGCCTACCAAATAGTATCAGAATTTGAGTTTTCCTACTTGTCAAACATATCTCCATGTTCCAGCCACAAGTCTCCCATCCTCAAGGTTGGGAAGTCCCTCAGAACTGAAGGTCAGAGCACAGGCTCAACTCTATGATCTGGCTTAACCCTATGATCTGAACTCTGTTAAGATTCTTCTTGATTGCTTTCACCTGGCTTCTTCCACAATTTCATCTACCAAAGGAAACAATGATTTTGTGACAAAGGCATCACTCCTCTTCTTGCCCAAGAATACTGCAAGCCACGGTCTATCAGACTGAGGTTCAAGCACCATCATAAGGGTCATATCACAGTCAGAAGAAGCACCGTATTACCACTGTGAGAAAAAAAAATCCTCCCAGACTCCCATTACTTGACAGCATCATCTTCACATGGATATTCACAGCCTGGAGCTGTACACTCACTCATTACAAAGCACAAGTTCCACAGAGATGTGGCATGTCCTGCTAGCATCCTGAAAACAGAGCACCTGCTATTTGCCAGTTATTTGCTAGCTCGGTCATTCTTTTGCACTAGGCAAGCAGAAGGATTTTAAAAACACATTTGGGCAAGACATATAGTTGTACTTTTGGGTAACAGAAACATAAGTTATACTTAATAAAGTAACGTCTGTCTAGTTGCCTACTACCTCTGATCCAGGACACCAAAGAGATCAGCCATGAGAGCATACCACAAAATCCTGGGTTTTGGCTCTGAATGTTTGCTTTCTTCTTGCAACCTTTATCAGCTTTGAGGGAAAATGCCCTAGTTTTGAGTAGTAATTGTCCTCACTTTTAGGTCTGAGGCTAGCCAGAGGGCTGGTGATCCACCTCCCTATGCGGAGCCATCATATTCTAGACATGCACCTTGAAAAATCTTTCCTCTGTTCTTCTGCCTCCCTTATCTCAAATCTGGATTCTTACTTTTTATCCAAGCCAATGCAGCCTTGCTGACTCATATCTCACTCCTCCATTGCATTCTGGAACTGGAGGGTTTGGATATGAATGTAAATTCCTTGGAAGGTTCTCTTTAAATGACCGCTTTTGATATTTACTGATGCTTCTCTCTGCCCATTGTTATTTTTCCCTCAGGTCTGCACTTAATCTAACAAGGCTATTCCTGTGACCCAGAATTTAAACTCCACTTTTTCCTGTTCTGCACCAGTGCCTTTTCCTGCCCAAGCTGAACTCCTCCTTTATACAAAGCTACAAGCAGTTTCCATTTAACATCACAAAACCCACCCATTATAAAGATGTTCTCTGAAGCTTTGATATAGACCTATTAGAAGAATTCTTATTTTAGCTGACTAAGAATAAACTATTTTATCTAGACATGTATATAAAAGCAAACATTCCCTGGTCCTGTCTCCAACAGGGAGTCCTGTGTTACAGAGTCCTCTTAGATTCACAGAAATTTCAGGTGTGTGTCTGCTGGAGATTGCCCATTTTTAACGGGTCCAAGAGCTGTACTGGGGCTTTAGGTCAGAGTTATGTCAGGGACCACCATTGAGCAGCCTTCATTCACAAGTGTCCCAAGGTAGCTCAAAATGTTGGTAGTAAGTAGCCCTCCTCTGTTGTGAGAGCTCCAAGCAGGACAGCTTTCTTTTTGTATAAATCTGGAGTACAACAAATCTTTACTACAGAAGTATAGCCACATTATTTAATCCTCCAAGATGTAGAACAATATACAATAACACATACCAAATAAAAAATAAGTCCAAATCTAAGCTGGAAGGATGAAATACGCTTTTAGTTTAAACGTGTTCACTACTTCACTTTCCTTCAGCTCAGCAAAGCACCATTTTTAAGCCAAGGTCCCAAACCAGCAGACAGCTTAAGCAATTCTAACACGAGTTCCCCACTAGCCCAAATGGTAGATGGCAACACCACAGAGATACAAGGAAAGATGACATTGTTCCAGATTGCAGCAAGAAGCCAAAGCAAAGCATCAAACAACCGCTGGAACCAGAAACTCTGTAACTTTGCATTCCCTCTCCTGGCAGGGTAACTATTGATAACACTATTTGAAAAGCATGTGACTGAAAATTTGGAAGCCTATTTCCTAGAAATCACTAAGAATGTCAGAAAATTGAGCAAGCTTATCTGCACTGTAGTTATTTCTTCCTCAACTACTTGCAAGTACACAGTGGCAGAAGGGTAACACTAAAACATGAGAATCAAAGTGGGCTTTAAGGGGAAGGTCCCTATCACCCACCAATTCTATTTAAGGAACTTGCATGAAAACAGAGACTAATGAATAACAAGTAACATGGTACATCCACTGGAGAGAAAGCAAGCTGGAGTTTTCACTCTATTATTTAGCAGCTGCCAGGAGCTGGTTCACAAAACATGATGGATGGGATCTTTTCTGACATTGTTAAAATTAAAAAGGAAATTGTTTTCTATTATTAATTATAGAAATGTACCTCTCGTTCTCAGAGCTCTCGGAAATGGTGAAACAGCATCTGGTAGCAGTACATTATACACATATAAACCTCAGCAGACAATAAGATGCTTGGAAGAGTTTGCCTCAGACTCAACAAGATGTCAAGCTTACTTTCCATCCCACAAGGCAAACCCATTTTATTGGAAGCCTCTACAGAAATAGTAACAAAGAACTGACAGCCTTAATGTGACACACACATGCACACACAGAAGTCTACCCTCACTCCATACCATCTCACTTTTTAACTCTCGCTTTGAAATCACTTGAAGAGGTTGTAACACAGTTTTCACTTCTATTGAGTGGCAAAATCCCTGAGACCAGTGAAGCCAAAGCCAAGACAGATGAAGGCAGAAGCAGGTCCTGTCACAGAAGCGTAAATTTTAGTTGGTAACCTGCATACATTATAAAGGTGACAATGGAAAAGGAAACAACTTTCAGGTTAAGAGAGGAAATGTTTGGTTAATAACTTCATTAACCTGCAGTTAACGCCATCAGATTTTGTTTCATATTTATAAATAAATAATGCTCATCTATCTTGCTGGGTTACCAATCTACAAGAACAACAACATTACAGCACACAGGCTTGTTAAATTAACTGCTATGGTTTGTATTACTGTTTGTATTACTGTTCTCCCCTCTGTCCTTCCTACTCTCTTTCTGCTGCAAAAACCGAGTATGTCACTGAGGACGTGAGACCTGTGACCCACCTCCTCAGAAAAGTCTCCAACCTCACCCCCGAATCGACAGGGACTCCCCACTTGTGTCACTTCAGTTGACACTTAGTCCCAATGCTCATGCAGCAAGAGGCAAATCCAGGCACCAGTCTATTCAGCAGTATGAAGAGCCTTCCCAGTTCAAGTAACATTGACCAGTACTTTTCCAAATCTTCTGTACTGCACAAATGGGACACAAATCACGTCTTCCAAATTTCTACTCTGAGACTTCTAAAATTCCGGTTTGACCATTGACTTCATTACAGCAAACAAACAAAAAAAAAAACCCTCCTGAAACTTAACTGTATTAACATGGTTCTGTATGCTAAGTGAATTATAAACCAGCCAAGTTTGAAGACAAGGATTCTTACCGAGTTTTCTTGAGTCTGAAACAAGCTCTCCCAAGTACTGTCATTGCTTCGTAGATTTCCAGGAAGTTTGTGGATGCCATATACAAAAGTTGTAATTCTATAACACAGTGAATACAATCCTATAATATGATAGCCATAGCCAAAAGTTGAAATCTTAGTTATTATAGTATAGGATTGTATTCACTCTATTACAGAATTATAAAGATGCATGAATGGACCATGGCAGAAGCTTATGGTAAAATGTTATGAAAACCTTAAAACCCAGAAGCAATGTTTTGAAAGCTCAAAAAAGTCAGAAAGGTCAGGTGAAAAAGCAAAGCACTCTATCAGCAGCATGAGAGCCCTGCCATCCTGCAGAGCCCAACCGCTTCTGGGTCAAGTTTGGAGGTTCCTGATAAGGTGTGAAATGCTCAGAAGTTCACAGGCACTTGCATGGTCACTCCAGGACAAATACGTCAGCAGACTGTCAGCATGACTTACCTACTAACAATCCTTACCTATCTCTCACCAGAAAAATGTTTCCTTTGCTTATCTACAGGCTTTTTTGTTCGCTTGTCTTGCAACTAATAAACACATCTTTTTCTTATCTATGGAGTTCTCCAGGACAGGGGACTTTCTTTTTTGATTCCACTTGCAAACCCTCAAGGCATCTCAAGATCAGGCATTTCATGCATCTTTGTACCATGAGAAGTGTTTTGGTGAACTAGTATAAATATGGGGATATGTAGTTGGTGTCATATCCATAAGGAAATACAAAGAGGAAAAAAAAGAAGAGGGAAAAAAAAAGAATCCTTGTCCTAAAAAGTAGTAGCTTGCTCACTATAATGTAAATATTATTAAAGTATTCCTGTGACATAAAGAAAATTACTTGACAAGTTAAATTGTACTTGGATTTTGCTATTACTCTTTGCTACTTTTATTAGTTCATTTGAGATTATCATGCTGCTTATAATTACACTGACCTGTAAAAAACTGCTTTTAATACTGGCAGTGATGCTGGTACTGGCAGAGCAAGTTATAGAAACAGAAGTTAATTATACTCAAACTAAAGTAAATTTGGGAAACGTACTGGGATGCATTCAGCATTTGGCTACCTTTCAAATTCCAATCTACTGTAAACGCACAACTTCATTTCCCCAACTGACTTTTTAAGGGCTTGTGTTAGAACAAGTAGCAGCTTTGTGCAGGAAAAGTTCCCCAGGTAAGGACCAAATGTAAAGTGAGCAGGCAATGAAACACCTCCAGCGACAGAACGCAGCCTCCCGCCTGCAGCCAGGTGACAGGCAGCGTCCCTTCACCTGTCTCCCACTGTCACCCGCGAGAGAGGTGAAGGACAGGCATTTATATACTGCACCCATCACATTTTTTTTCTTATTACAGTTTCCACAGCTTCAAGACAGACAATTTAACACAGAAACACTACTCTTCAGCATCTTACAAAATTTTACCCAGCTATTCACAGAAACTACTAGTATCCCAAAAATTGCCTGCCTCCCTAAAGGGAGCTCCTCAGCCACATCTCATAACTTACGCCTATTATAAGATTACCTGTAGAGTGGTGGGGAAAAAAAAATGAAAAAAATCTCATCTCGCACTATTCCCTTAGTAATAAAAGTAAATGCTACCATTAATTCAGAATAATAAAAATTAATGAAGTAAATTTACATAAATACTAACCATATAAAGTTAATATCAAAAAAATACATCACTCACACTTAACCACCAAAGAAATGTTTGCATGTAAACCTGCACTGAAAATAACAGAAAGATCACCAGCAGTTAGCTATAGCTAAAGTAACAACGTGTCTCTGTTCGAACTACAAGGAATTTAAAATGCATTACAGTAGAAGTGATCAGATCTATTAATGACACTGATAATAACAAACACATTTTTTACAAAATTTCATTTTGATTTTACTAACAGCTCCATACTGCAATGTACTACAGCAGCCACTTCACAAAATGTATCCTCACTGAATAACATCTTAGTGCTTATAGCCTATACATTTTTCATTTAATATCTCTGGGTAATTTCAAAATTGTTCTAGTCAGTAACTGCTGACTTGCTCAGTCAGTACCCTCATGGATTACTTCTTATACCTAAATCACAATTTTGATTAAAGGACAGCTTGGTAGTGAGAAATTTTCCAACTGTAGAAGCGTAATAGAGAATAATATCAAGCAAAATTCCAACAAAATGTGGATACAATCTAATATAAACATGTACTCCAGAGCGGGGAGAAGATGGGAACAAGTCTGTAGCCACCAGGCAGCCCGCTAGAGGAGCAGACTGGGGCTGCAGCTCAGCTGTGGACTGGAACGGTCTCCCTGCCCTTCTGCACCAAATTGAACAGAGCTGGTATGTGCCCTCCAAAAAAAAAATCATGGCAGTTGAACTAGCATTTTTATGAAATTTTCTTTCCATCAGAAAGCTGTAGCAAAATTCCTCTTATTTTATCTTCTCTCATGTCAAAATTAATAATATAGAGGAAGACGGGAAAATGCAATATATCTTATTATCCCAAGGACCCCATCCTGTACCTTCCTCTCTTATATTCCTTCCCCAGCCTTGTAATTTCTGAATCTTCCAAAGCTATTTCTCCTCACAAACAATTGTGCTGTTGAACCTCAAACTACAGCTGATGAAACATATTTGAAAGGCAAGCCAGCTTTTAGTGGCATAATGTCAAAAACAGCTGAAAATACACAGTCATTCATCAAAAAGGATAATTCTTCAGGAAATGATTAGTCGTTATTTTCAGAATCACGGTAACGTGCTCAGAGCTGCACAGAACAAAAGCTGTATACGATCTCTGTCACACAAACTTTATTGTAACAGGCACCTGAAAGACAGAACGAAAAGGATTCAATTCTGTTCTCATTTGCCTTTATTTTACATAAAACAAAATTCCAGTGACTCCCACACTTACAAACACCTCACTGAAATTACTGGCTAATGATGCTAGAACCAAATCCATTTTGCTTCATTGTGTTTTTGTACTTTAATGTATACTCAATTCCTTTAATATAAATCAATTCATTGAAACTACTAAGAAGTTATAAAACCTGAAGAACAAAGAACATACTAGCCTCAAGTGCCACCCACAATGGTGGCTTCCAGCAGGTTCCAAAAGGACCAGCAGACAGGGCAGCCTTGCTGCTATTGCCAGTTATCAAATAAAAATCATTAAGCCACATGATTTCCCAAGTCCTCATCAAATTCCAGCTTTATTAGTGAATGCTTTCCTAAAACTGTTGAATCCTCAAAACCTGTTTCTCAATCCAATTTCAGCAAGTCCCTCTCCTCACTGTAAAGCATCAACTTGCCTTGAGATACCAACTAATTGTCAAGCTTTACACTGAAACAACAGATCTCAGCATTAGTAGATGGGAAAAAACCCTGAGCTGTTCTCGAAGTTAATAAAGTGGATGGTGGTATCTTTGAGGGAAGAAGAGAATTGCTTTTACTGAACACCCTGCTCATCATAATCAATGCCAGAGAGATTAGGGACACATGCAGGACTGTGTTTAGTGACCAAGGGTTGCAAGGGTTTGCTCTTACCCCTCTCCTGCCTGCAACCTGAAACGGTACCAGTTAAAGCTCGCTCTTCTCTGCTCTGCTTCACATATTCCTTTATTTCACTTTTATTTCTGGTCTAAGATACACTTCTTAATTCATAGTCACTGGTGGGACTAACACAGATAGGCTCTTTCCAGAAAACTGAAGATCCTTTGGAATATGTATTTGTAGCACTACTTGAGATTATAGAAAAAGCTGGTTCAGAACATAATATCGTACCATGGCCCAATTCACATCTTTATTAGACAACCACACCTGCTATTAGGTTGCAAAAAGCTCCTTTATCAAAGAAGCAATTCTACTGGCAGAACTTCTGATGGCCCAGCGACACCTTTTTCACTTTTTGGTAAATCAGATGATTTTTATACAGCAGTAACTCATAGCTTAGCTACGACAACTTCATTGCTTCGATAATCACACAGATCTCTCTATAGACAACATTGTCTCCCTTTTGTCATGTAAACACAACATACATTTTCATGTCCTAACTTATGTTTCACAAGAACTGCTCACCAGATTGGAAAGGTTGCTTTTGCCCTTTCCCACCTCCTGCCTGCAACTTGAAACGGTCCCAGTTAAATCTCATTCTTCTCTGCCTCACATATTCTTTTACTTCACTTTTCTGTCTGGTCTAAGACATGCTGCTTAATTTATAGAAAAATCGGTGCAAAGAGGCTAAATGCTTTTAGGCGGTTATCCTGGCATTCACATTCATTTCACACATCTCCTTAACAGAAATTGCCAGCAGCTCCGTTAGAAATTAAAATCATTTGGTTACTCCTATTATGATCACGCAGATTTTAATCAGGATGTTTATTATGAAATTTCATCCTTCAAAATAACTTTGCAGAATGCTATTAAACTTATTATCCAAACAAATTACCTCTTTCACAGAGTTAAGGACACACTCCCTACATGAAGACACAAACTTCAGATATATTTTCTCCTTATTTGCTCTCAGAGAAGCAGGTGTCATGGCTGCATATGTCTTAAAGCTACAACAGAAATTCCTTCTTTGCTTGTGAGATTCTGCCAACTACTCTATACTGGTTTGCTCCTTACTCCGAAACAGCTCCTTGGATTTTCATGGTTGCTTTGGTGGAGTAAACAAACTACCAAAATGAGCAAGACAATCAAAATAATCCTTAAAATAAGGTGCGTAACAAAGCTGTTATCCTGCTATCTGTGGAGATGTCAAGCATTCCTCAGCTTTTGGAAGAATCATTCATACAAATATTTAAGCCCTCAAAGCCAACACATTTACCAATCATTTAGACATAATCATCTTGTCACTTACATACAGCTCAACAAACATGTCATTGGGGAAACCCTACAGTGTAATTAACAGTGGGTTGAATGACAACTGAAGAAAAACATTATAAGCATTTTCATTCAAACCTGAAAGGCAATATCTAGGGTGTCAACACTCGCTTCACCAGGAAGATTGATTTTTCATGTTATTACCCTTAATTGTACACACGTAGCTCTCAATTTAATTTCACCAAGTATTTTAATCATGGCTTGGCTTTAAGGTCTCGTGTTCAGTCCAAAGTTTTCATTCTCAGGAACTCAAGAGATCAAGCTACATCACCTGATGGCACCATTAACAGATCTGATGGTAAAAGAGTAGAGATAAGAAAGAGAAAAACTTACTGTAATTTTTATGAACCTTCAATTTTGTAGGTAGCATTTTAAAAAGAAACAGTGTCAGTTCCACTCCAATAATAATGACATTTTCCTAAATACACTGTCCAGTCTTATGAAGGAACTGTGGCCTCGGAAGGTCTGATTTTGTTGTCAACATTGTAAAATCTCAAAGCACAAAACAACTTGCAGTCATGTTTATCTATGCTATAATATATCTCCTCTACACTGACTGTGGAGATGTAAGCAGAGCAATCTGTCGATGTATCATTTTAAAACACACACACAACTGGTCTCTAAGCAGCACAACAGCCTGAAGCTCCAACATGCAGCAAAGTCTCACCAGCACATCTGAATTCTTCATAAAGTGCTATTAGTGTCCGATTAAATATTAATTACAAGAATGTAGTCTTACAGCATTTAACTAGGGAAAGGCCATTAACGAATCGCATTTTTTCTGCCAAAAAATACCTAGCACAGCACAACGTTACTTTCTGCCCTATTTAATATGGATCACAAGGAGGTAGTAAGTGGCCTGAAAGCATCAGTCCCACCCAGTGGTATAGGCTGTGGTTCACTGTCCTCCCCAGTTTTAATCAGACAAAATCCTGGCTAAAAAAGCATGCCTGGGAGACATGAGTACTATTTGTTTCAACAGGAGCAAGAGGAAAATGTTTAGCTTCAAAGAAAAGCCAAGTCTGTACAGGGGGAGCCAACACCACAGCTGCTCCCGACCTCCTCTGTGCTCCTGCTCCCCTCCTGCCTGAGGGAGGTTTGCAGTGCCTGCCCTTACACCCCGGCTGCTGGCCATGCGAGGGTCCCCACCGACTGCACAGGGACCATGGCCATCCTTCTCCTAGAAGGAAGGACCACCTCCAGCTACCTACACGTACTTTTTGCAGTCATCTTATCCAGCAGATCAAACCAAGGACCCTTCCCACATCCCTTGCCTTGCTCAGCTGCCACCTGACCCATGCTGGGGAAGGACACCAGCTCTGCCTGACAGTGCCACCAGCAGCTACACAGCTGTCACGCTGCTTTTTTGCCCTAACACACTTACATCCTGCGATGGATAAATCACAAAGGCTTCATTTCTACTGACTGAGGAGAGCAGATCTGGTGCCTCCGTTGCCTATTTTGCTAACTGTGAGATACAGGCTGAAGAAAAGCTCTTGCGCTACTGTGGGCAGGGCTGAGCAAATACCTTTTGACTGTTAGTTGCAAATTAAGAATTGTTTGGGTCATATTTAAACTACTTAGCTCTCTGAATCCACTCCAGTGAAAAACATCAGTGAGCAGAGGCAGAGCTTAAATTCTGTATGATTAAAGCATGCGTTCAATAACGCCTGAAGAAACAGCAGTCTCCCACTGGGCACTGGAAAACCACCTACCGCAGGTGCAGTATGTGTCACAGGTTCAGGTCCTTCCCCTGTGTTGAAGGATCCAAACCTGCATCTCGCATCTTCAGAGACTGTTCTAGCACTCAAAATTGCTCTGGGGGTGCCAGAATAGCAAAAGATATTGATCTCTAGGTATCTTAGTTCAAGTCTCTGAATGTGCCTTAGAAAAATATCCCACCTCTCGGATCCTTTAGCTACCAGGCTACTGATCCATTCGCATCTCCACAGTCCTTCCACATCTCACGGCAGCATTTAAATAAAGTGCCACAAGTGGGGTGGAGTTGAAGTGTCAAATTTACTTCCTCTTTCCTCACACTGAAACATCCTCCCTTAGATGTTTTCCACACACTCCTCTGCTGTTTAAGATGTCCTCTAGGTTTTCATGTTTCACTAGAGGACTGGAATATTTTATAGTGCTCATGAGAGCACCTGATGGCAGAGACACATGATCCTTGCCCAGGGAACTCAGAGCCCAGAGAAGCAGGCAAGGGCGAGTCAGTTTGGTGTCGCAGTTACTGAGGCCTGGGAGATGCTCTTCCTGGACTCTCCCACTTAGGGCTGGCTCCTCTCTTGTCCACCCTCCACAGCCCTCACCTTTCAGGAGGCAGCTTTACAGTCCTGAGCTGCATCTGCAGGAATTGCTCTGCTCATCTTTTTTCCTTCCCCCAACTTTTATTTCTCCTTCAGCATCTTTTTCTGCTTCTTGGTCTTCTCTCCTTTTCCATTCCTTTGTTGGCTCAGTCTGAGATGACTAAAATCAAACCTAGCACTTCTGATACGAAGGACAAACTCAACCACATTACTCATCCCTGTAGCACAGGACATATGAAATGGTTAGGAATTTAGAAGTCGGCAAGCAGGTCTATGTGAGTTAACTACTTTTTCAGAGAAATCTATGCAATCAATAAAGGACATGAACTCAGAAGCACCTTTAGGCTGGCTAGAGAAGCCAGGCATCCTCCGTCAGGATGAACGAGCTCCCTACAACTCCATACCTCTTCTCTCAGCTTCCCAAGGCACTTTCTCTCAAACAATTCGTATTACCACATTTTCAGTACTTTTCTGTGTCTTCAGAGCGGTTGCTAATGGAAAGCTGGTAACCTTCAAGAGGATTAGAAACAAGGCACGCAACCTGGTAGACCATCGTATGGTTAAGAGCTCCCAAGAGCTCTGTGAGAAGCCCTTCTCCCACCTGGCACCCCTGTGAGAAACATCGCTGCAAAGAGCACCACATGCAGAAGTATGAAACTATGCTTGGGGACAGAATTTGAGAATGTCTTTTCCCTCCACTCTTTCTTTGCCTGCAGCTGCCTTAAATACATGTGAAATTGCTCCATGTGCTTCAACTTCCTCAGTTTCTACAGTGGGTTTTAAAGTAACAGAACAAGCTGAGCGTGTGATTGTTTTGCTTTAGTTGTTGCCTCTGTACTAAATAGGTTATGCTGAATGCTGAGGGAGAATGAAGAAAAAAAATTTCTTCTTTTTAAGTTCTGTCAGCATAGGATTAGCCTTCTAAGAGATGAATGCCAAGGAACCTCTCACTGGGCAGCCTGGATTCAGGCACTCTTGAGCTGCAGACGCCCTGGGAGAGCACAGGCTTTTATTTGTAGATACAGTTGATCCTAGCTTATACTTGTAATTATTTGTCACTGCACATCTCCATAGAAATGAAGGATTTACATCTTTTTAAATAACTGGTTTAGAATAATAGGTAAGGGTTTGATGAATTTTCAAACATATCTTACAAAGACAATTAAAGGCATTCAGTCTGTGTTATCTAAAAAGCTGCTAGAGCAGAGGAGCAAACAAACCAGTATTATTCCTCCTTCATTTACTAATGCATTTGTGTGTTCTGCATAAACAGGATTCAGTTTTTAAATTGACAAATGTAGAGCTGCAAGTGCTATTTGAATGTTACATCTAGGATTACTGTGACACTTCTCAGGAGTCACAGGGAAGACTTTTAATATGATTTTTTTCCTGTAGTTTTGCTCTCCTTTCCTCTCCTATGTTTTCAACTTTCCACTGTGGTATTTGAAAACAAAACGGACCAAGAAAGCCCATCAATTAACTTCAGAAGCAGAGACTGCAAACAAAAAGTTGGTATAATAGATTTAAAATAGGCTAGTGCTCCAATGCCCCCACCTTCCACAGTCAACCGTCATAAATCTTAACTCATTCTTTGAAACTAAAGCAGGTTGCTGATGCAGACAGCTCCAGTTTCACCTGGGAGGTAATGAGGTGAAGTCATTGCATAAGGAGAGGAGAAAAATACAGCCAGCTGACTATGCAGCATTTAACTCAATGGTTCCCTAGTGGGAAGCATCAACAGCAGGGGTGCAGCTGACAAGAGAAATGCTGCTCTGTGTAACACTTTACTACGCATTTATGTGCTATTGGAATAGCAAATAGTTAAGAGGCCACAGGGGAAAAGAGCCCCATCAAAGCAATCTGCAGAGGTACCCTTTGTGGTTAGTAGGCAAGAATTCAGCAAGCTGGTGGGTTGGTGCAAGGCTTTGTCCCTTGAATTTTGTTAGGAATCGGTTTTCTCAAAAATGCCTGCCCACACTGTGGAGTGCTTTATAGTACTGACAGAATATAAAGTCCCTGCTTTTAGACCTCAGACTATATAAAGGGTGGATGACAATAGAATTTAATATCTCTCTTGCTACTCTGGATGCCTTTGTTACCATCTGAAAAGAAAAATTTCTATAGGCAGTGTCATAAAGGAAGTCTTGTTTCTTAACAGATGTACCTCCTGTTTCATTGTGAGCTCTACTTAAATCATCTCACATGGCTGGGACACTTAACACATCTCCTCCACTTGTGCAGCTACTCCTGCATGAAACAGATGAAGTCATCCATGTAGTTCAGCTCACAGAGAGTCTTCATTCTCCACCGTTCTTTTCTCTTCACAAAACATGCAGGACCATAACATATTTGTGATGTCTATGACACTGTCATATTGGCCAATCGACTCAAAAAATCTTCTGCATGAGATGACCTGGCAGGCATGCAACATGAGAACACCAGGCTAAAATTACAACAGAAATATCCTGAGAAGTAACAGAGTTTCCCCTCACTCCTGTCACTCACAAACCTTAGATTCTGTGCTCATTACCCACCGACCTTCACAACTGTCACCAAACCTGGATGGTGGCCTCCAAAGCACTTCCAATAAAACTCCCTGTTTAGCAATATTGGGTTATTGCCCACAAATTTGCCAAGATCTGACTACCCCAGGGCAGGACTGAACACCATTACAGATTGCTCAGTTTCAGCACTTCTCAACTGTTGAACGTGCACATTAACTTCAATTGTGAGACCTGGAGAGAAAAGGTGACTGTCAAATCACAGAATCACAGAATGCCAGCGGTTGGAAGGGACCTCGAAAGATCATCTAGTCCAACCCCCTGCCAGAGCAGGATCACCTACAGTAGGTCACACAGGAACGCGTCCAGGTGGGTTTTGAAAGTCTCCAGAGAAGGAGACTCCACAACCTCCCTGGGCAGCCTGTGCCAGGGCTCTGTCACCCTCACAGTGAAAAAGTTTTTTCTAATGTTTTTGTGGAACCTCCTGTGTTCCAGCTTGAACCCATGGCCCCTTGTCCTATCATTGGACACCAATGAAAAGAGCCTGGCTCCGTCCTCCTGACACTCCCCCTTTACATATTTATAAACATTAAAGAGGTCACCCCCCTCAGCCTCCTCTCCTCCAAAAACCATCGGAGTTTCCAATATATTTGACATTGCACCATTTAAAAGTAGGAAACATCAGAAAAGAACGTTCTTTTCTTAGAATAGCTCATCTCCACCAGAGCTTCCACTTTGCTAGAAGCACTGCCACAGTTGCAGATAGGTTAATCGCTAGAGCAATTCAAAAGCTACTATTTGAGCCAAGTACCACTATTTAAGCACAACAGACAGAATTCATGACATTAGCATACTAATAGTCTTTGTAACAATCAGACAGCAGAAAGAAGAAAATGGGCTCCCACTGACTGAGAGAGTCTTGAGAGGAGAGCAAACCACCCAACACTTCATGCTTTCTGAGGAAGGGGCATATAATATTTCCAACCAGTCTCATCCACTTCTCAGTCAGCTTCAAGGAAGTCAACAGCACCAGCTGAGCATGGACCCCAAGCAGCAAACCATCACTGCGCTAGTCAATAGCACTCCAAGGCACTCGTGTCCACCACTGCCACCAAGACTTGTCCTTCCCAGTATGGCTCCTGTCCTGCTCAAGGCAGCAACTCGGCAAGAATAATATGATCCTAACTGCCTATTGATCAATAATTAGCTGGATTATCATCAGCAGAATCACCTTCCTGAGCAAAGTTTGCCCAGTGGCCTCATCATCAGACAACACTCCATCCTTCCCTACTAAAATAAAAAGGATTAATAATCACCATTAAAAAAAAAGAGTATAACCATTTCTTCAAGGACCTTTCCTAGGCAGGGAGGTCACTTGTCTGCAGCCTAAAAGAATCTGCCCCAAAATCGAAAGATTCAGAGATAACACAAAGTTGCCTGAACTATGCAGTAAGCATCGGTGACCTACATGACCAGCCAGAAAACAGCAGCATCTGATCCATCATCTGCCACTTTTGTATCCTTGGCCTGCATCATTACAATTTGACAATCACTGGAAATTTCCTCACAGCTGGGGGGTTGCTTGCACCTTGTTGAGACACACACTGCTAATCAGACTGTCCTCATCTTAACTAAGGCTGCAGTTGCGACTTACAGATACAATAAAGGACGGGCTACAGAGACCTGCTTATGAAATAAACGTGTACTTTCTGATCTTGTTTCCCTGATCGATTCAGACATTCTGATTCACTACGTTTAAAAACAAGCACACAGTAAGAAACCTATATTCTTTCCCCACATAACAGAAACGGTGCAACAACAGTGTCAAAAGATTTCTAGGAGAAATAGGAGTCAGAGCCTAGGCACAGGCAACATCTTTTTTTTTTCTCTTAAGTCTCCAGAGTTTTAATAATTATTAGATGCCATCACTAAAAAGGAGTTTCAGTGACAGAACATAAATGTATAAATAGCAAAAAAACAAATGCAGCAATTGAAGTGTCAATGCACCAAGGTCATTTTTTCATTTAAAAAAATAAAATCAAGTTCAAGGTTGAATAAACCACTACTGGGTTTTACCATTATCATTACTGACAGATAAAAATGTCTTTGATTTGTGTGCTGCTACTCTTTCCAGTGAAGATACGGGTAGACATTTGCATTTGTGCTAGCCTTCTGCTTGAATTAAGATTTGCTTTTTGGTGTACTGGGAAATTCTAACAACACTCTAATAAGATTTTTAATTAGTAGATATGTATTTACATTTTCAGCTAAATTAAGGATGGGGCTTTTGTTTAATTCTTATATTATTTTTCATTTAATTTCTCAGTGCCTATGGACTGAAAGCACACAATACTGATACTTCTCTCGCAGTGACTTTTCTTAAAAGGGTTCAAATTTTATATACTTTCTTCACTTGCACTTGTTCAGTTCAAAAACATTTTTATCTAGAAACTAATGCAGTGTTTATATTAGGATCATTGTATTGCTTTCTTAAATAAGAAATGACACTTTCTTTAACTAATTAGCTACATAAAGAACTGTCATTCCAAATTCACATCGTCATACATAAAAATTGATTTAAATCATTAAATGCACATGTTGATGCTTTTTCCTATTTTTTCCAAATAATACTTAAATATTTTTATTAATTGCTAAAAGTTTTAATTAATCTTCTCTTATCCAAACTCCCACATAAAACCAACCAAGCAGTTTACCAACAGAAGTAATGGTGGAAACCATGGAAACCGAATGACAACTACCTAATAGCTAGACATTTGTAATATAAATAATAAAGCTACAGAACATATGTGACAAATATGTTCTAAGAAAACCAAAAGAGATGGCTTGGACTTGGAATATTAAATTGTAGGGAAAAGCTAAGGTAAATCAAGAATTAGCCACCAAAGTATTTTGTGAATGTTTCTGGAAAAAAAAAATACCTAAGAAGTCAATTCTAAAATCAACCTGTGCAGTTTTTTTTCAGTTCCAGGTGGTAAACATGAAATAATAATAAAATAATAATAATAATGAAAATAATAATAATAAAACCCTAAGTCATGCAATAAAGAATTAACGTCAAATACAAAATTAGTGAAAATATTCCTCTTGCCTTATTACAATGTTTGAACCAAGCTTTAAATAAGCATCAACACAAAGACACGACACAGATTTCTGAATAAATATACTCCATAGCATTTTAACTGTGTTTTCTGTTTGCTTTAGTGGGTGACTTGGTTCACACAGAATCACAGAATGTCAGGGGTTGGAAGGGACCTCAAAAGATCATCTAGTCCAGCCCCCCTGCCAGAGCAGGATCACCTACAGTAGGTCACACAGGAACACGTCCAGGCGGGTTTTGAATGTCTCCAGAGAAGGAGACTCCACAACCTCTTCGGGCAGCCTGTGCCAGGGCTCTGTCACCCTCACAGTGAAAAAGTTTTTTCCTAATGTTTTTGTGGAACCTCCTGTGTTCCAGCTTGAACCTATTGCCCCTTGTCCTGTCACTGGACATCACTAAGAAGAGCCTGGCTCCATCCTCCTGACACTCCCCCTTGACATGTTTATAAACATTAATGAGGTCACTCCTCAGACTCCTCTTCTCCAAGCTAAAGAGACCCAGCTCCTTCAGCCTTTCCTCATAAGTGGAGATGTTCCACTCCCTCCATCATCTTTGTGGCTCTGCGCTGGACTCTTTCAAGCAATTACCACAGCATCTTTGCTGTTTGTTGTCTACTCTTTCCCCATTTCATCACTCCTTCACACCACTAAGCTAAGATTACTCAAGTAGTCGTAGTTTCCTTCTTTTGTTTTTCTTTTTTTCCTTCCCTCCCCAGTTTAATTGCATATTCATATATTACCACAAATCTTCCCCAGACCATATTGGAGTAATTTCAATCTGCCCCAGGATCATTTCTGTCATTGCTGGCTGTTCATTGGCATTAGAAGTTGCTACCCATCCCGTTATTCCACGTAAAAATGAAATCCTGCATTATCTACGTCCTGCATCACAGTGATGCCAGGGTTCTCCTCCTGCCATCTCAGCAGTTTGTGGCAGCTACAAGATGACCACTGCTCCTAGGCGGCTTGCAGAAGCAGCCTCTCTGCTCGTTCAACAGATGGTGCAAACCAAGTCATCTCACCCATAGACACAACACACAGAATCCTACCAACTGTATTATTAGGCTGTCAGGATTGGCATTACATATATAAACCATTCCATATTTCAGTGTTTACAACTCCAAAACCAGCAATAAATAGGAAAAGGAGCGGTTTTTTTAAGTTTCACTGCTACAAATACGGAAGCGTTCAGCCTGTTAAAACTGCACAATGACTTTGCTTCCCAGGAGCTAACTGATCCTGGAGCATAGAAACATGACTTACCTTCTGTAGGAAAAAGAAACTTGACTTTCTCTCCAGAGACCAGACAAATGACCTTCACCTACAGCAATGTGGGGAGGCAGAAGCTGGAGTGAGAGGTCCAGCTCTATCCACTGCTCTAGAACTATGCACAATACTAGAAGAGGACCATGGAAGGATAAGTGATCAGTGGTCTCTGTGCCCTCACTTCTACACTAAAGAAAATCTTCGTCCCATACTTTGAGTCCTTCCTCATGCTATACTTGCAGAAGACAAGAATCTGTCTCAGACATGATATATACCTAATAAGTTGTATTTCAAAGGACTACAGCACAAACTGTGAACTGTCTGCTCCAAGTTCTGACCAGCTCTACTGCAGCTTCTGTCCGATGGGAAGGAACAACAATTCAGGACATATTTTCAGCCCCAGTGCTGCACTGTACCATGCCTCCCAGGAGCCCATTTGCTCAGTCACAGCTCCTTCCTACCAGGCACCATCAATTGGAAAGGTTGCTCCAGGTAAACCTGGGGAGAGCAAGCTGCAGCCTCCCTCCAACTCTTGTGGTTCCCTTGGCTTTCTGACTTTTCCAACACAGCTCACCAAGACAGACACCATGCCAGGGGGTGAGGGGTATTCTTGATCACCGCCCTGTGATGCTCCTGTGACAATCCAGCATTGGTGAGACACATGTACCCCTCTGTCCCAGATTCCCTGGACTGTTATTTCATGGCCATGTCATTATCTGCATTTCTGAATGCCCTGCACTGGCTCCTTTGTCTAGCATTTTCTCCATCACAAACATTACATATCTACTTGCCTCTGAATTGGTGTGACTGTTCTGTTTCAGAGATGACATTCAGATTCATTCTGGTGTCATTTCCAGCTAAACCATCTGGCCTTCTTCCCATTTATTCTTGAACTTAGCGATAGGATTTTTGGGATGACTTGTCTGACCTTGTCTTCTACCTCCAGGACCACAGTCCTGAAATTCCTGTCTGTGCCCCTTATAGCACTGCTTTGTCTGACACTAGCAGCAAGGACAGGAACTTAGGATGGCCCAGAAAACACCAAGATGAAAGGAATCATAGAATATTATCTGTAATTGTACAATCCAAGGCTGTCATCCCTTATTCATTCAGGACACAGGCTAGATGTGAACTTGGGACAAATCCAGGTGTTTACTGACAGTGCCTGGTGCCTGAGTAACCCTTGGTTCATTTGTTGCAATAATTGAGCAATGCACTGAAAAGGATTATAAGAGGACTTAAGAGACGATTTCATGATTTGGACAACTACGTATTTCCCTTAAGAAGGTCTTTCTAACCCTGCCCAGGCTCCAAAGGGTATGTGTAGTGGATCTGGCAGACTTGACCTCACCCTGTCCTTCCTCCAAGTCAACATGAGCTCACCTTGCTGGTGAGCTGATCCAAAACCACGTACACCCACAGCACAAAGCCCAGGTTCATTTGCCCTGCATAGAAAATCAGGCACTCAGCTGCACGTAAACTGCTTGCAGTCACAGAATCATAGAATGGCCTAGGCTGGAAGGGACCTTAGAGACCATTTAATCCAACCTCCCTGTCATGGGCAGGGACGCCTCTCAACTAGATCATGCAACACATGAGGACCAAAAGGGAACCGAACCTGCGACCTTTGGTGTTTCAGCACCACACTCAACCAAGTGAGCTAAACCGGCCCTCAGTGAGCTTAGTCAGTACAGTACTTACTAAGGAAGAAAAATAAGAATCAGGAAGATTTGCTGCTGCTCAGGGCGGTTCTCCTGACAGTGATCCAATCGAGACAGGAAGAAAAAGTTTCCTAAGATGCAGAGAACTGCTTAAGCCTGGGCACAGTGAGCTTTGCTTAAACCAAAATCAAGACAAGCAAAATGGCAGAGATCAGAAAAAAGAAACAAGCGCCCAGCAGATGACATTGGACTCCCATGTTTTTCCTGCCGAGGAGGGAAGCCAGCTGAAGCAGTCTGATAACCACACGTGATGTGATCAGCAACTTCAATGGTTAGCCAGCTGGGAGCAGGAAGAAGAAAAGATGGCATAGAAACAAAGCCCATGAGTAAATAATGGAAGACAATTCCAGCAAGTGCTGTCTTAACAGTGCCTCTAAAACTTCTGGGTAAATAGCCCTCCAAAGCTGCCTCACAGGAAATCCAAAATAAATGCTAGAGTCAGAATGCTCAGCAGCCTGCAGCTGTTTGCAGGTTGGAAGCATCCTGTGCGCGGAGCGTTGGGGCTTACAGACTCGCGAGTGCTTGTTTGCCCTCCCAGCCGCACAGCAAGAGGCACAGACGCTCACACCGCTCGGCCCTGGCAGCAGGAACAAGCTCTGCTCGCTTCACTGCACACTCCCCGGTCCCAAAGCACCCTGCACACAGCATCTACCTCTTGCGTGGAGGTCACCTCTGTCCCTGGCTGCCACCTTTGCCAGCAGATAATAACTGCTGCCGTACTTCCTATATATTTGTGTGCAGTAATACCGTTCCACATATTTCTGTGTGGCACAGCAAACGCAATGCGTGTCGCACACTTAGGTTTACTTGCATAATGCTACATTTAAACCAGTACTCCCAAAGGTGTTTTATAGTTGAATTAACCTGCAAATATTCTAGGAGTCAAAACACTAAAAGGATGCAGACTGTGCTGTTTTCAGACAACGACTGCATTTCATTTTCACAGTAAAAGGGAAAGCTGTTTTCACAGGGTATGATAGAAAGTGAGTAAAGGATGCCATGAATTTTATCCATCTTATGGAATTCCCAGCTTTGACAAACCTTCAGAGTTAACAAAAAACAGGAAGCACCCAGCCAACATTTCATATAATTAAAAAATACCAGAAACAAGTGTTGGGGGTTAATATGTTCTGAAATACTCCAGCAATAACCCTAGAATAAAGATCTGAAGAGTCTGACAATCAGATGGCATGCACCAAGGTGACAAGAAGTAAGTGTCCTCAGACACCATGGGTCGTTGTTTTCCTCCCCCTTCCTATGATCTCTGACCCTGCTCTGCAGTGATCATTTGCTGCAGCTTTTCTTTTATCTAAAAAAATCCTTCAGAGGGTTACAATAGGTGAAGCGATAATACTGTAGACATAGCCTACTTCTCCTTTTGTATGGCAGTTCTCTGAAATATTCATAAAATATGCATGTTTTAAGCTTCTTCATGGCACTGACTATTGTGCTAGTTAGCTTGATGAAAGCAGCGCACAAGCAAATTTAAAGAGATGCTGCCAGCTGGTTTGAGGCCTTAAAACTAGTTTGACTCAAATTCAGCATGTATGTTTGGAGGTGTTGGATGTTAAACAAGTCTACTAAGTACGGAAGTGCATGCTGCAACAAATATCCTAACGTTCAATTCAAAATAATTTGAATTCTTTCAAATTATCTTCCATAAAGTTATGAAGCCCCTTCCAAAACATGGCTGTGCCAAAATAAGAATATAGGAGAAAACTATGCAAACACTAACATAATCAGAATGCCATCATTTTTTTAAAATACTTTAAATGTTTCTCTATTTTTGCAAAAGCACCCACAAGTAAAAATGTTTGCATATTCCACTGTTGCTATCTTCTGAAAAGATGGCTCTAAAGTAAAAATAATACCATAGGGAAGTTCAAGTATCATGGTTAAGTTCAAAAACTTTCCAATCTCAGTGACAAAACCTTCAGAGAAGGTAACCCCAGCCTTCAGCCCCGAGCATCCATTATCTCAATCCACCAAGGAAGGCCTCCAAAAATGTCAGGTGGGCTTCAGCCTTAACACTTCTTCCGTTCCTAGCCTCGATCGCCCACACAGCCCCCACAAAAAAAGTGTATGACCCAAGTTCTGCAACACTGAAGGCCGTAAGCCCGTTGACAGCGTCCCTTAACAAGAGCTACCAGGCTTTTACACTCTTTGACCAGATGCTTGACATCTGAGGAAGGTGCAGAAGCCAAGCACTCCTGACGTTACGCCCCCCACACGTGGTGTGCAGGCACAGGAGCAGTGACAGAAGCAGGCTCCCTGCAGAAGGCAGCTGCTAGAGTTACCCAGTTGAGCATCTGCCCCTGTCCCTGATTCTTCTCATAGTTTTTGGATTGCAGCAGTTGCATGGGATGTGGAAAGACATAGGTTAGGTCCCTGGTCTCTTGCCTGAAAATGGCTCAAAATCACATCTTGTAAATTCCAGGGAAGACCGTTAACCATCAGACTCTGGACCCCACACATGTGAAAGGAGATAAAGAGCAGGAGGACATGGGGGATACTCCTCAGCCATGTAGCTGAAGCATTATCAAACAGAATTAAAGATTCATCATACAAGAGAAAGAAATCACATACGCAGCAGCAGCAGAAAGAAGGCAACTCTCCTCCGTATCTAGTGAAGTCCCTGACTTCACCAGAAGGAAGCTAAGGAACAGTATCCCAGCTGAGAATGGCACCAGCCTAGCGGCACGTTACTTCTCTGATCTGAGTTGGTTTGTATTCAGTCAGAAAGAAGAATATCAGAATCTTACTCTTTCATTCTGCGTGATAGCTTTAATTACTGAGCTATTGCAGAACGAGAATACCAGCAGCACCTCTTCCTCAAGCTGTGTTTTAAATTAAAAGAATGAGGCATGGTGAGTTCCATGGGAAAAAAATAAGAAAGCCTGCCCATAATGAAGGGGGGGAGGAGGGGCGCTGCTCAGCAGCACACAATCTCTCTACTGGCTTTGGTGACTTGCCAGAAGTCATGCAACGGGTCAGCAGCAGAGCAGGGAACTGATGCTAAATCTGTCTCCTAACCCAGTGCCCTTTCTGCTGAATCTTGTGAGCTTCCAGCATTGAACTAGAGCTCAGTCACCCAAGCTTCCCTCTAGCTTTACACAAGTTTGCCTTGCAGGGTGCTGAAAGCCTTGAGCACATTTCCTCTTGGACAAATCCAAGAAATCATACACACACTATTCCTCCCCAGTTGGTTTTATATTTAGGTGCCATTTCCCTACTTTGAAGAAAAGGACAAAGCAGAGAAAAAGCCAAATGGGGAAAGATTCAGAGAGACAACCTGCCCAATCTCTGGGGAGCCTTCTCAGAGTGCATGTCTACAGTCAAATGATCAAAGCAAAACCACTTTTGCTGTTACCACTCTTCTCTACATGCTATGAAGAAAAGAGATAACAGCTCAAAAAAAGCAAATATTTGCTCGTGCAGTTTAGATCGCTATCCAGCTTTGGCTTTTGTTACAGCTGCTGACATGCTTCCTACAGCTACTGGAGAGAGGAATGGCTTCTTACTTTCAGACATCAGCTATTTCAGCCTTTTAAAGACTTCTTCCTCTCTTTCTCACAGTTAACTGGCAAATAGTCTCCCAAATTCCTGCCCACAGAACTTGGCAGTCAAAGGAATAACATTTGCTGATGCCACCAGAGTAATCTATACTTTACCACCGTCACCTTCTTCCACTTTCTCCTCTTCTGCTAAAGGATAAATCAAACTAACCATCACTTGCTTAAAGATTTTTTCCTCTCTTTTGTTCCCTATCCCTAATGTCTGTTTGCAAGCGTGCGGCTTGGAACATTTCTCAGTGTATGGCAGATAACACACTGATAGACAGTAGGATAATCTTAATGCCAGAAAATTTGGAGTGACTCATCTTCATGAAATCAAGCCATGTGAGTCACAGCCATGATGACTCAGAAGCCTGAGAAGACACCTTTCTGGGAGGAAGAATTGAAATTGTCCTACTTTTCTTAGGACAATTAACTTCGAGAGGAGCTTCCCATAGGGGTAGATTTGGGACTGACGAGTGAGGGGGAATTACATCATCAAAAAATAAAGGGACAACATGTATATTAATAGCACAAAGGAAAACCACCAGTTACATTGGGACTCACCATATTTTTGTCATTAGACCTCCTATTTAATAAATACCAGCCTTCTTTCCTTGTTATGGCAAATTAAATTGTGTTAGGCTTTTTGTTGAAGTGCTTGATTGCCTGACTTCATTGACCGTTTAATAATGATTTCATGAGTGGCCAGAGGGAAAATAAAACTTAGAAGACCTACAGTTCATTAAAGCTGTCAGCAGAAGTGGATAAATATGACACATTGAACAACAAATTGTAATGTTTCTAGATGTAAATGTGATAAGGCATTTATCCATCATGCTTCACTTGATGGTAGCAGAAATAGCAGATTGGCTCATCTGAAACAAACAGTAAGAACTTAAAAGTTTGTTTATCATAATTTATATCTAAGCTATAAATTAAAACTCTGCTCATTAGAAATTGTGCAAAGATCTAAATTAGGAAGCCCCCAAATGCAATGGCAGAAGTCAGGCAAATTGCCATCTATGGACCACATGTGGTCCAGACTACGTGAAGCACAAAGCAAAACAGTCTTTGGCTACAGAGATTATGAGGCTTCTCTTTCAGGGTCTTACACAGAGCTACAAAAGGGAGAAAACGTACTAAATGGAAAAATTCATTGACTAAAGAGACAGGTAAGTTAGAAAATTTCATCTAGTTATCTAGCACGATGCGTTTAACCAGCTAACCTGTCCACCTGCCGCTGAAGCAAGTGCCTCAAGCAAGGCTCTCACAGCCAGGACAGATGGCTCCCTGCCAAAGCTGAGGGCACACTGAACTGCACCACACCGTTCACTGTTCATTTTGCTGCCTGATTAATACACTCCACTCCCTCATGCTCTTTATCTCTCTTTTTTGTCTCTCTCTGCTTCCTTCCATACGTCCTTAAACAATTCTCTAAGTAGTCTCTCCTGTGATCTCACCTTCAAAATTTTTCGTTTCCTCTTCTAAACTCTGTGAAGACGGTGTCATTTTTTTTTAAATTGCTGCCAGTAGGATCTGCACTACTGTTGAGTAAACTGTCCTTTGAGTACATTCAGTGTTAGAATCACTTTATTCTTCAAGTTTCAGCCCTTGCTGTCATAATTGGTTTCAGAAATTTGATTTTTCTCTCTTCAGACCGACCATCCTACCTATGACCATACATCCTACCCTTTAAGTACACTGTTGCATGGACTAGACTAACCAATGGCTGCCTCTAAATATCTTTTCTTCAAGCATCTTCCCATTCCCTTGAATTTCTTTTTAGATTGATTCCCCGTATTTGACTTAAGAGTTAGGAAGTAACGCAGCTTCACTTAAAATCTCAGCAAAAAGGTTTAAGCTAATACCTTTTAAATCCCAGAAGACTGGAAACATGCAAATGAACTCCTGAGGTCCATTCCAATCTCATTTGCCCTGTGAATCTATCAGATTGATAGTTACAGTGCCTTAAATAAAGAGCAGCAGCTTGTTACCAAACCATAACTTTGCTGTTTCTCCAAGACTGCCATTTGAAGACACACAGCACACACCTACCCCACGAGTGGTCACACAAATAGCTGCTTTAAAGGGCTGTTCGGATACTTGACAAGGAGAGGAAGCATGTAAGCATGCAAAACAGACAGGTTTTACAGATGTTCCCTGGAGAACCCATCCGCTGTTAATTATTTTGAATATTTAGCCTGACAGTCAGCAGGGCTGGCTCTGGCTGCTGAGGACATGGCTGCCCTGGGTGTTTATTCTGCCCCAGCCACAGCTGAATGACTAAGTTGGCATTCTGGCCTTACCATCAGCAGCTGGCAAAGGCAGGTTTGACTTAAAGCTCAGAATGGGAAACCGATGCAGGTAACATACCTGCCCACAATCCCTTGTTGGCACCCTGTGGCATGGGTACAGGTCTCCGACAGCAGGGACACACAGAGGGCAGGGGCAGCAGTGTTTCGATCTGCCACATGTAGGTTTGCCAGCAAGCATCTGCCAGAGCCTGGAATTTCCCTGGACTTAAATTCAGATAACTGTTTGTCTTCTTGGGGATGCAAGCAGAGCAACACTCCCACATTTCTATTACTACCTCAAAGGTAGTTATAGATCCTGCCAACATTTTCCACCGCACAGCCAGCTTTTGTACGTATTCTCATTTCAGGATGTCTCAGCTCGATTCACCTGAAGAGGCTCAGTTACCAAATGCACTAAGCGCCAGCCCTCTCCAGAAGCAGGTGACGTTGAGAAGGCTGAGCTCCCCGGTCCCTCTGCACAGCCGAAACACTTGATCCATCTCCCTGACTCTTTGTCAGGCTAGATCTGTGGCAGGTGTGAATCGGCAAAATTCCTGCTGGCTAATAGAAATTTTAGTACCATCCTCTTACAGGTTTTCTTCCTCAGTTGTCACAGACATACTGCCCTTCAGTTTCCTCTCAGTTTTCCATATCTTTTGTCACTTCTTCAAAAAAAACTTGAGGTCATACGCAGACTACTTGTCCTGAATCAGCAAGTAGAGACAGCTTAAAAGAGAAAGCATAAAATAGAAGTACAAATGAAGTGAAAGTGATTTGCTAATCTGTATACGATGCACGGCTACTTTTTCTGAGACACACTATTAGAATCAGTAGTTTGAGGGCTGCCTTCAGAAAGAAGGGATTAATTAGAGATCCACAAATTCCTCCAACACAATTGTGTTTATATTTATAAAATTCCTATTTCCCTGAGCACAGGAGGAATCAAACAGCAGGAGACAGTGGGTGTGTTGATGCTGCAGGACGCAGTGCAGCACAGAGATACCATCTTTAAACAGGCTGGCTCATACACTGGAAAACCGCACTGCCGCAGCAGCGCAGAGCTCCGGTTTGGACCAGCATACCCAACCAGGTTTGCATGATAGCTCCTTAACACTTCCAAAAATTTTCTTTCTTTGGTCCCTGGCTCCCTGACCATAGCATTGAAAGTCAAAGAAAACATGATGGGAGCAGGCTGAAGGAGGTTGCAACGGTGCTGTTCTCAGTCAGTGTGCGAGCCCTGTGGAGCTGCTCGGAGAGCGTTTGAGCCGTGGCAGAGGCAGGGAACTGCCTGCCCAGGCTCTCAGCAGAGCAGAGACTTCAGCAGCCTGAAGTCCAAGTTGCTCCAAGAAAGCACAGAAGTTTCCCGAGCCAGACTCTTCCTTAAATCAGATGCCCTGAGATTTCAGCATCTCCAGTGCCACTGCATGTCTTGCTGCTGTTATTTTTCCTACTCACACAGAATGACTTACATGAGACTTTGGGAGCTATCACAAAGACTGGATGTGGGAACAATATAGTTTGGAAAACATATCTAAACCTTAGACAAGTACATGCCTGTTCTTAAAGAGTACCTATAAAGGGAACTTGAGCAGTTCCAAGAGCTAAAATCCAGATTAGGCTCAGGCTTGTCCATACGCTTGGTTCAGTCCGTGAGCCCTGTCTCCTAGTGCCCAAATACCTTTATTCTTTCCTGAGTTTATCACTCCCTCTGGGAAAAAAAAAATCACTCAGAGATGCTGAGCGAACAGTGAGGACACTTCTTATGTCCTGCACCACACCCCAACTTTACAAGTTGCTTCTGCAGGCACTTGACAAGATCCTGAATTACATCAACCACAGAAATCGGCGTCGCAGTACTGCAGTGTTAATGCCTCTATTAATTCACAGTCTCCACGAAACCAAGGCCAAAATTCACGGTCATCACTTACAAGAGAGTTCAGACACAGCTCAAACCAGACATAATTAGTAGAGTGTATGTCTAATGATAAGGTATTGATACTATCCAACATTGAAATTATCTCAGAACTTCAACTCACAAAGGTTATATATTTTAATTATAAAGTTATTTATAGCCTTGATAAGAGGATAAAACTAAGTCCCTTCTGCCTATCCCTGGTTGCTGAGCACACGGATGTTAAAGATCCCTCTTGCAGTTCAGAGATCAGGACAACCCATCCTACTTCTCCAAAATAACGTTGCTCGCAAAATCAATTTCACAAGCATTAGCTTTGTGCTTGTCATGACATTTGAAATAAATAATTAGAGACACTTGAATACAAAAAAATAGGGACGACTGCCTACATCTTAAGGTACTAGAGCACTATAATGATAAATTGGTAATAGAAGTAAATTGCTTCGTTTTCACTTGTTAAGAGTACAGTTAGTACCACAGTTGTATACATAACATACACATAATATTAACCATTTGTTCTGATCTAAGGAAAATTGAAAGTAATACTTTTTATAAAATGCTGTTTCCTGCAAGAATAAAGATTCAGAAGTAGATTGTCTTGTGCTTTTTCTTGTGTGTGGAGACAGTTGAAGCACAATACAAAGTTATGTGGATAAAGGAGCAACATATTTACATTTAACTCTCAACGTCCTGGACACAGGGCTGCACTGCCAACTGGAAGGATCTGTGGAAACCAGCAATACACCAAATTCAGAAACTGTCTCTACAAAACCACACGTACAGTTTATTAATTCTAATGTGAAGTTGGCTGTACCAAAAACGGTGCCACCATATTGCAAGCTGGTATTACAATATAATACTAACTTGTGACCAGATTTTCAGAGAGAGAGAGAGAGAGATGTGAGGGAGATGAGTGAGATTGAAAAAAAAACAAAAAACAACCCCATCTAAGTATTTTCCACTACAAAGCATTCTTGAGTTCAGTATCCAGGAACTGTAACCACTTGTTCCAAAGAGCTACCAAGCAGGCAGATAAAAATGAGGGAGAAAGCACAAAACACCGAGCACAGCAGAAAAGGAAGACTCTTGCTAGACCCAGAATTCAGAGATGTGCCTTTCAAACTCCAGCTTTGCTAAGCCTTCCTGAAATAATAAAGAGATAAGATACACACCCTTCCTATTACACCTCTTCCACAACTCCCAGTTTAAAACATAATTTGGTTGTGCAGTCTTAAATTCCCACTTACTCTGCAGAACTAGTGTTCTCTACTCCATATCCAAGGAGTTCTGCAAATAGAGCTTCAAGAAATACTCTGCACGACAAGCAGAAGTTCCAGAACGTTTGGACGGGGCTCCTCAAATAAACATTAAGGACATCTGTTCTGAAAACTTAACCAATCGTGGGTTTATGAGTAATATGCTAAAAATGAATCATAAAGTGGCCCAATTCTGTTCTCAATCAAAACTTTAACAACTTCAATGATTTCAATGGTACTACCCTAATTATCTCAGTTGACATGCATCACTTCTGCCTGATGGCAAAGAAGGTGCACTCCTCACTGTGTTGCAGGATGAGGGGCTTTCCACAGCTGAAATTCTCTCCTTTCATTGTCTCTTCACTGGTAATTTTGTTTCCTGCTAGCATTCAGTCTACTATAATTTAGTCATTTCATTTCACTTTGCACATTTTTCGAGTTGAGAATTACAGTTTTTAAAAAGTGCATGAGGAACAAGGCAGAAAGGCTGGCTTTAGCTAGCCTACACGTCATCCACACGCTGATGCCTCTGTTCAGCCCAATAGCAGAGTATGAGCTACTCACAGCCATGAGTAAGGCAGTGGGACAGATTATGAAAGGAACTAAAGAATTTTTCACTGATTAGAGAGTCTTTAATTTCAGATGGTAGGTTTCTCTCAAAGGCACACCTGAGTTCAGCCACAATTTATCAACTTTGACAGCTTTTACTTACATCCTAGAAAGATGAATTTCCTCCACAGCAGGAATTACCAAATGACATTTTGTGCTTGGAATTATGCAGGTGATCAGACCAGTTATTCTCGTCTCTTCTATGTGGCCTTGAAACCAGTGAATCACAGCTGAGGCTACGATATCTGATTTGATGTGGTGTAGACTTTCCAAATGAGTATCTGACTTCATAGGCCAGTCTCTGCCTAAAACAATTGTCAAGTGGCACAGTTCATCAAGTTACCTGTTCCTGGCTGATTCTTGGATATGTTTCTCAGCTTTAGTTCAGTGTAAGTCCAAATTAGGAAACATTTCATATATCATAGAATTGTCAGGGTTGGAAGGGGCCTTAAAGGTCATCTAGTTCCAACCCCCCTGCCATGGGCAGGGACATCCCCCACTAGACCAGGCTGCTCAGAGCCCCATCCAGCCTGGCCTTAAAAACTTACAGGGATGGGGCTTCCACCACCTCTCCGGGCAACCTGTTCCAGTGTCTCACCACCCTCATGGGGAAGAACTTCTTCCTAAGGTCCTGATCTGAACCGATCCATCTCTGGCTTTAATCCATTCCCCCTAGTCCTATCACTATATGTGCACAAGCCATAGCGCCGAAGGTAATAATTTTAAGATTGTATGGGAGAGAAAACAAAACATACCAACATTTTCTTTCAGTAACATTAATACATTAATTCTTATCACTGGTAATTTATAGTAATTTTGAGATAGAGGAATAATAAGTGATTTTGCAATCTTTATTGTATTCTTTTTATGTCTTTGAAGAACAAAAAAATAAAAATTACGCTAGTGCGAAACTCAGCAAATTCAAATTTTCACAGCTCCTCACAGTTCCTATCTCATAAGCCATCAGCAGCAGAACATCCATGCACTAATGGAACATGGTAATTCTCAATTACCAAACAGAAGAAAGCATTTTACTCTATTTCTGGCAAGTAGCACAATATCAGACATTAAAATCACATAATTTCATTTCATCTAACATTTTCACTTTCCTTCCCCTTTATTTCAATTTAGATGTGATATTAGCAGCCAATAATACATGAGTAGGCACAAATAGAAACTATATCCTTGTACTATCCAAGAATAGTTTAAAAATGTTTCAAAGGCTATGAAGCATTAATGTTCTCCTTTAAAAAAAAAAAAAAAAGTATTATCTATACTAGATCCGTAAATCATACGTGAAATAAGAGAAGGCAAGGTTAGAAGCAGATATCAAAGAGTCATTTCTCACAATTCTCGGTAAATAAAATACTTTGCCAAAGACATAAATAATACAAGGTTGCATAAGAATTTCCAAGCATTATTTGTACCCTGTAGTCTTTCAGCAGCAGCACCATAAAGCACCCTACAATTGACTGCAAGGTATCCCTTGTCTCATTGCTTTTTACACTGCAGTAACCAGTGTAATGAAAAAAACATCATTAAGGCTTAACTTCACCAGGAGAAGTAAACACGGACCAGACTTAGCCCTTCTCTGAGTACCACACTCCAGTGGCAGCAAAAAGGGATAAATGCAAGGCTCTCTTTGGGCCTGATCTAGAGCATATTCAAGTCAGCGGAACTAAATAAAATTTTCGTACCTTCTGTCTCAATTTTAAAAATTCTCAAAAAAAATAGAATATTTTGAAAAATTTCACAGAAACTATACAGAAGTTTTAGCAAACTTCTAGTGATACCAATACATATAAATTTTGAAGCCTCTAGTGATTTGGTACCTACACACAGACTCTAATTTAAAAAAACAAACCAAAAAAGATGACTAATTTTCATTTAACACCTTGACCTTGATAGTCTCATTTTTGTTCCACCAGTGGTCTAGAATGATATTCTGAATTTTGTAGCACTACTATCCAATCCCGGCTACTGTGACAAACCATGCTGAAGTCTCCCTTCAAACATAACACAAATCCAACACCAACAGGAGAATCAAGAGCATCTCTCCAAAGTAGAGAAGGTGCAGTCAATTTTACATTACTAAAAGAACTATCATATGTCTTTTGACCATTTTGACAAAAAAAAACCCACTTAAAATGACTATGGGATGCTAATTACACAAACCTGTACATGAATTACACACTAATGACAATGAGCCTGGTAGTACTAACAGGGTTGAGAAAGCTGATACAACTAACACAGCTAACAAAGACTTGGATACTTTACATTAAATTGACTTTCTTATATTTGTGGTTTAACTGAAAATAACTATATCTGGCACCAGGCTACAAATTATTTGTGTACACAAAACACGAAGGGGTAAAGGGAGCAAATTTTGCACCTTTTTGCACTGTGCACAAATATGCATGTGTATGAAATCCTTAGTAAAAAAATATAGCAAATGCATGATTCAGTACACCATGATGAGTACTGGGGAAAACGGGGCAATAAATCAACCTGCTGGACAGTCAAACTGAACCTACAGGGGCTGCCTGAGGTGCTGTGGGTGTGAGCAGTTAATTCAGCTACTGAATCAGTTTATGGCTTAATGGTCCTGAAATTGTAGAGGCTAGAGGACAAGAGCCAGCACGCACCTTGCAGAGGGGAGCCTTAAGAGTGCAGTTACTGCTCCAGAGAGTATCTGCACGTACGGAGCACTGCAGACAAGCGAGTAAGGCCCCCTTGTCAGTGGGAGTTACCAGCTTCGGACAGCCAGGCTGGGTTGGCTTGGTTTTACCAACTCTACACTTAATAAAAATGCAAAAAAAACCCCAATAAACCGTCACCTTCTCCTTTGCTCATCCTGCAAATTGAGGGTTGTATGGAAAAACCTGTATCACCTGCGGCACAGCCCCAGATCGAGTGGCTCAGCAGGCCAGGAGTGCACAGCACAAATTGTCTGCAGCTGAGCTGAAGAAGCTATTAGCCACCCACAATCAAAAGGTAATCACAGATGAAGTAGACTTAGCAGGAAAAAAATAAAGAATAAAAAATTTAACCACACTCAGCAATGGGATAAAATTTCTCAGTCTGCCTGTGTATTTTTGTAGGAGCTGTAAACAGTGTAGGTTTCTATTTCTAACACAGATCTTTATAATTCTGCAGCTTCTAGGAGATCACTGTACAGTTGTGTGTTCTGTCCAAAATGGCAGTTTTAAGAGGATATCTTGAAAAAAATTTGCATAGATTTAGGACTCAGTAACATATAGTGATAGACTGAGAGTAAGAGGACTTTTCAGAAAGCTAAGGAAAAGAGTGAAATTCACTACTGTTTTTTTACCCTTCCCATTCTCCACAAAGCTAGAAAAGCTGCAGCTACACAGTGCAGGAAACAGCTCTCACTTTCTGTTCCATACATCTACAGACCTCAGCTGGTTTTCCTATTATGAGCATCCTTTGAAGAAAGCCCTCAAGTACATACAAGAGTTACATTAAACCAGGCCAAAAATGCAAAGGCACCTATAGCATACAGTCTGGTACTGTGCCTAACAGCAAACGTAGGGAAGCCTGTAAGGCCTGGAATAATATAGTGAGATTTCTCCACAATACTCCAAATTTCCAGCTCAGGAGTAAGAGGTGGCATCATTGGATTTGATAATCCCCATTTGATTTTGCTTCTCCTCATGTGTCCAGACATTTTTTGAACATATCTGAACTGGTAGTTTCCACAGTGCTTCTCTGTCAGGGAATTTCAGTACTGAACTATTCAGCACCTGAAGGAATCCTTTCTTCTGCTTGTCACCTGCTTGATGCATTTGGTATCTTCCTTTCCAGAAGGTCATTATTATGGGAAGAGAAAGCATCTCTGATACTTAGTCACCACTTCTCGGGGAAAGAATAAAAAACAAAATCAGACAGATCTTTACCTCTCTGTATACAGTAAAAACACTGCTGAAAGAGAAGGTTGATAGTAACCTGAGAAACCAGAGCCCTCTTCTCCAGGAGAGAGTTATATCCAAAAGGCTACAGCAGACCATTAAAGCTGTGGTGTTAACTGTAGTAGGTGGCAGAGATTGGAGGGCTCTGCCTCCCCTCTCTTGTAAGGAACTCAAGTCACTGCCCCAAGTCTTGTAGCCAGTGAGGAACATGAATTGTTTCTGGATCTGTCAGCAAGTTTGGGAAGGATTAGGAAGGATGGAAGGCAACTCTGAATACACGTAACAGGCTAATCAGCAAAATCACTCACATTCAAAGGAGTTATGTGCATGCTTCAGTGTGTATTTATATCCAGCTGTTTAACAAGATTTTTTGTGAATGTTGGAAGAATACTCCCAAGTGAAACAGAAATGCACAACATACTTTTCTGAGAAAACTCCTTGCAATTGCACTTCGCACGTGAAAATGAAGGGCAATTAAATCCATATGATAGGGTCAATAAGTACAGACTTGGAAAACTAATAGGGAGCCAGTCCCAAGAAAGCAAGCTTAAAGTAAAGAGGAAATAACCATGCTACAACAAAAAACAAAATTGCAGAGGTTTTGTCTGCAATAACACAGTCACGTATAATCCTTGGAGTCAGACAGTAAACCCTGCTTAAGAGCAGCGGTAAGTAGAGCTGATCCGCACCAGAGAGCCCAGTAAAGGCCCAGTCCTGCCTGACGGCACCGGTAACGGGTAACACACCTCGGGCCCGGATGCAGACATCAGCCACCGCACGCAGACCTCCCTCACAGCAACAAGGAGCAAAGCCTGGCCGCGCACTGCTTACACACTTGGACACAAAATGCCTCATAGACATGTAGTTCATGCTGCAAAAACTATTTTAAAGAAAACCCTCTGAATTGAAGAGTTCCTATAATTTCTGAATTTTGAAGAGAAAGCTCCACTTTGATTCTGCTGCATGCTGAGTTTTAAGATTTAGTCTTTACAGTTTTGTTTCATTATTTAGGGAAAGCAATAAATGCCCTTTTCTGTTAAGCTTTCTTTGAACAACTGTTTCTCCAAAATGCAGATCTTCAAGAGCTATGCTATGTATACATATTATCATAGAATATTAGGGATTGGAAGGGACCTCGAAAGATCATCAAGTCCAATCCCCCTGCCAGAGCAGGAATGCCTAGACTATGCCACATAGGAACGTGTCCAGGCAGGTCTTGAATGTCTCCAGAGAAGGAGACTCCACAGCCTCTCTGGGCAGCCTGTTCCAGGGTTCCGTCACCCTCACTGAGAAGAAGTTTCTTCTCGAGTTTAAGCGGAACCTCTTATGTTCCAGTTTCAGCCCATTACCCCTTGTCCTATCAGTGGCTGTCACCGAGAAGAGCCTGGCTCCATCCTCGTGACACTCACCCTTGATATATTTGTAAACATTAATGAGGTCACCCCTCAGCCTCCTCTTCTCCAAACTAAAGAGCCCCAGCTCCCTCAGTCTTTTCTCATAAGGGAGATGCTCCACTCCCTTAATCATCCTAGTTGCCCTGTGCTGGACTCTCTCCAGCAGTTCCCTGTCCTTATTGAACTGAGGGGCCCAGAACTGGACACAATATTCCAGATGGGGTCTCACCAGGGCAGAGTAGAGGGGAAGGAGAACCTCTCTCGACCTACTAACCACCCCCCTTCTAATACACCCCAGGATGCCATTGGCCTTCCTGGCCACAAGGGCACACTGCTGGCTCATGGTCATCCTGCTGTCCACCAAGACTCCCAGGTCCCTTTCCCCTACACTACTCTCTAATAAGTCATTCCCCAACTTATACTGGAACCTGGGGTTGTTCCTACCCAGATGCAAGACCCTACACTTACCCTTGTTATATTTCATTAAATTTTTCCCCACCCAGCCCTCCAGCCTGTCCAGGTCTCGCTGGATGGCAGCACAGCCTTCTGGTGTGTCAGCCACTCCTCCCAGCTTGGTGTCATCAGCAAATTTGCTGATAGTACTCTCTAGTCCCTCATCCAAGTCATTGATGAATATATTGAATAATACTGGGCCCAGTACCGACCCTTGAGGGACTCCACTGGATACAGGCCTCCAACCAGACTCCGCCCCATTGACCACGACTCTTTGGCTTCTTCCCCTTAGCCAGGTCGCAGTCCACCTCATTACCCGAGAGTCTAGACCACACTTCCTCAGTTTAGCAGCAAGGATGCTGTGGGAGACTGTGTCAAATGCTTTACTGAAGTCAAGGTAGACCACATCCACCGCTTGGCCATCATCTATCCACCTTGTTATATCCTCGCAAAAGGCTATGAGGTTAGTCAAGCACGACACCTTTTCATATCCACTGTTTTAAAGACAGCCCTCAGACAAAATTAAGCACATTTCCAATCTGTTTTTCAACATTATAACCATTTAATGAAAAAAAACCAGGCTGTTTTCACTAATACAAACAAGAGCACAGATATATTTACTAAGGAATCCAAGATCTCTTCCTCTTACACACCATCTCACTTGGCTATTAATTTATTGAGCACATCACACTATGTGCTTCATCAACATGAAATTCAATTTAACGCTTAAATAAGAAACAAAAATAAACATTCATAACTAGAACAACTTCAGATCTTGCGTTCTGATTTTTTTTTTCCATTTGATTTAGTTCCAATTACTGTTTGCTTTTTTAGTAGCTGATCGAATTTGGAAATGATGCTTGCTGACAATAGTAGATTCTGCTTTTCAAAAATTATCCAGCGGGTTCTGATGGTGTTTCCCATATCAGGCTTGTGCGTTCCAAAGAGTGTTTTCCCTGACTTATTCTTAAACTAGAAAAACCATTATCTGAAAACCATATGTTACAAACAGTGCTAAAGTACTAGCCTGCATACTGCTAGTCCTTGCAAATATTAAAAGACAATCAAGGGCAGGGAGTTGGATGCGATCTTTATACGATTCCTTCCAAGACAAACCATTCCAGGATTCTGTGATTCCATTCTATATACTCAGTGCTGTACACTGCCGTGGTGGACTAGGGGTGAGGATCAAAGTGGACTTCAACACCAGCCAGCCACCACCACATCACCTGATGTAACCTACCACTCCAGGCAACGCTTGAAAGGAGGCAAGGAAAGGAGGCTACAACCCTTTTAGTCTTAGTTCTCATGTACATCCAATGGTCTGCTACTTGGGTAAGGTCTGCCCTAAAATTAGAAACACCTAACAGCTCAAATTATCTTTTCAATATTAAAATGAGCTATGGGATAGCTACTTTAATTTTTAAAAAACCCACAAAAACAACAGCTGCCATAGGGACATGCATTGCCTATGCTGTAGTCTATATTCTTCCAGTAGAAGACAGTGTATTGATGTTTACCTGAATAAAACCACCATCATCAAGGACACTGCTGCCAAGTGCAGCTGAACCTCTACAGTTCCTGGCCCCCATAAACATGGATTCAATACCTCTTGGAAGCCAAGTCGTCAGCACAGGCTCCTGGTGTCTTCTTAGGCAAGGCACAACTGTATCCAAGTCCAAAAAAAGAAAGCTCATGCTTCACTGGAGGCATGGTTAAAGTTTATAAAGTGACAGCCATGGAGAAAGTGAACAGTGAAGGACAATTCACAATTTCCTGTAACACAGCTAGAGGCAAAAGAAAACTACTTTTTCCCCACAAAACGTGCTATACTAAGCAGGGGACAGGGAGCTGAGATGTTTTACCCCACAGCTGAGTCAGCATTGAAGTTTGATCAGCCTTGTAGGATTTTGTGTGCAGGCGCTCTCAGGAAGAAATCAAATACATTAATCTTCAGTTAGTGGATTTGTTGTTTTCAAGACAGCAGAATATCAATTCTAGGAAGACTTCTCCAGAAGAGTAGAAACAAAACTTTACAAGACTAAAGGGCCTTCATTCATTCTACAGAATTATCTTTCCTCTTTTATGTTAGTGACAGTCTAAGCACATCATATTTTGCCTTCCTGAAGCTTTTGAAATGTGTCTATCAAAACCGAATATACAGCAGCAGCCATTCCTACTAGAAGCAGGAAGTAACAAAACTGTTCAGACACAAGCAAGGGAAAAAAAAAAAAAGAGCAAAAATTAGAAATGTGCTAAGACAAGAACAGGCTAAAAATATCAGTGAGCAAGTTTCCAGATATAACTGAATTACAGTCACAGGAAACACATCCAAGCTCCCAACAGATGCTGATGCTTGCTCTACATGGGCAACAGTCACTAACTTGAAGCAAAATATTACACTATATACAGACTAAATTCTCAGAACATGGTTGAAAATGCTAATACTTCTGAAGATCGTAGGTCTACTTTTTCTGTGCTAATAAAGATCTGCTCCTCCACGGCCAACAGTCACAACAGCATGAAGAACTGTCCTAACTGTACAGACTGAAAAGGATTCACCATTTTTTAAAAGTCTTCACTTGAATTGTGTTACAGGATTTATTCTGGCCCTCTAAGTTAGCCCTTTGGTAGCATTTAACTGTATCACAAAGACAAGAGGGAAGCATTTTACCTTCTATTTGGATGACAACAGTAGCTCAGGGCAACAGCAGATTGGCATCTTAATGGTAACAGATATCCAGCTACTCTATTTGGAGTGCACTGGGTCAAGACACCCCAAAAAGCCACTGGAAAAGATGCAGTCCTAAGCATCCTGTGAATCATTCCCACTGCTGACCACAAATGGTTCAAGCTAATGGGAGTTTTCACAGAATCACAGAATGTTAGAGGTTGGAAAGGACCTCAAAGATCATCTAGTCCAACCCCCCTGCCAGAGCAGGACCACCTACAGCAGAGCGCACAGGAACGTGTCCAGGGGGGTTTTGAATGTCTCCAAAGTTTTCACCACTTCTTGTGATCTGCACACTCCAAAATGCTGACTACAGAAAAACACATGCACTGCATAGCAGTGCCTATGGATGTATCTAACACAGAAGCAAAGGGTTGCGATACCAGGTACAAAGCAGACAGAGGAACAAGGCAGCTCAGCCTTGCTGTGATGCTGCAGCTCTTTAATGGGCCATTCATTTGGCTGGACCTTACTAATTTGTTGGTCTTCAAAAATTAAGTGCTGTCAATTTTAAAAGGCCACAGAACATGTGATAATCAGTTTTATCAACGAAGATTTATAATTAACAGTAAAGGCTTTTATTTAGAGGCAATTCAAGCCTTCAGCAAATAACCTCAGGAATTTGCAGTAGGAATACAAAGTCATTCCTCCTGTTTCTAAATACAAACGCTTTTTTTTTCTGTCTGGAATTTTCAAAAATTTTTTTTTTTTACATTCTGTATGATAATTTAGTGCATGTGACAAGGACCTGCTCAGTGTCAGGTTAATGTAATGACCACATTTCACAGCTGAGGCTCCCAAACAGCTTAACTGTTACAGCTGCAGCTGGGGCAAGAGAGAGCAGTTGGTAGAAAGAAAATCTCATGTCCTGAGAAAATATCTGGACAAAAACATCCTGACCATTTCCATTAGGATGCCAGGACATTGTCTTCCAAACTGTCCCAGACAGACAAGAATGTCTAGACACGTTATATAGCTACTACAAACCTGAAGCTGCATTTGTGCTCCAATAGTTTGTGCTGCCAAGCCACTGCTGAAACTACAAACGAAAGAGTGGATGCCCAATAGGCAGCACTGCACTTCTGCTACACAAACATCTGCAAAAATTTCTCATTTATATAAGTAGGAAAAAGAAAGACTTTACTCCAAATGATGATGCAAAATGCTTCAGTTCTGGATAACAAAAAGCATTAACTCTGAGTAGCAAGAAATCCAGAGCCAACAGTCTAGGTAGGGTTGAGTCTTTTGACAGAATTCTATCTAGTATTGGTCGCCCCTTTATCCAACAAAATTACCTGACTCATTCCAATTATTAGACACCAAAGTTATATAACCTCAGAATGGAAATAACTTTCTTATTTTTGCCAATTGAAGTCACAAACTTTTGGACCAGCCTGTCATCTCATGTGGTTGGTTTTAGATCAGTGGAAGAAATTCAACCAAGATCAAATACTTTTATAGAAATCTCATTGGAACTGAATGAGTAGTTACAAATATATTGTAGAGAAATGAAACTGTCTGGCCAGAATTATACAAAGATAGTTGTTCCTCCCATCCCTACTTGACAAAGCTATTTTAAAAGTTTCAGATCTCAATGCATGAGGGTAACTCCATTGATTTCAGATAGTTTACCCAAGACTCACGTCAATACAGCTGACATGAAGCACTGGCACAGTGACTTTGAATAATACACCAAAGATTACAATATCCAGTTAATCACAGAATCACAGGGGTTGGAAGGGACCTCGAAAGATCATCTAGTCCAGTCCCCCCACCAGAGCAGGATCACCTACCGTAGGTCATACAGGAATGCGTCCAGGCAGGTCTTGAATGTCTCCAGAGAAGGAGACTCCACATCCTCCCTGGGCAGCCTGTGCCAGTGCTCTGTCACCCTCACTATGAAAAAATTTTTTCTAATGTTTTTGTGGAACCTCCTGTGTTCCAGCTTGAACCCATTGCCCCTTGTCCTGTCATTGGACATCACTGAAAAGAGCCTGGCTCCATCCTCCTGACACTCCCCCTTGACATATTTATAAACATTTATGAGGTCACCCCCCTCAGCCTCCTCTTCTCCAAGCTAAAGAGACCCAGCTCCTTCAGCCTTTCCTCATAAGGGACATGTTCCACTCCCTTCACCATCTTTGTGGCTCTGTGCTGGACTCTCTCAAGCAGTTCCCTGTCCTTCTTGAGCTGAGGGGCCCAGAACTGGACACAATATTCCAGATGTGGCCTCACCAGGGCAGAGTAGAAGGGCAGGAGGACCTCTCTCGACCTACTACCTACTGCCCTTCTAAAACACCCCAGGATGCCATTGGCCTTCTTGGCCACAAGGGCACATTGCTGGCTCATGGTCGTCCTGCTGTGCACCAGGACCCCCAGGTCCCTTTCCCCTACGCTGCTCTCCAGCAGGGCAGTCCCCAACCTGTACTGGCACATGGGGTTATTCTTTCCCAAGTGCAAAACTCTACACTTGCCCTTGCTGTATTTCATAAGATTTCTCCCCACCCAGCCCTCCAGCCTGTCCAGGTCTCTCTGAATGGCAGCACAGCCTTCTGGTGTGTCAGCCACTCCTCCCACCTTTGTGTCATCAGCAAACTTGCTGACAGCGCTCTCTAATCCCACATCCAGGTCATCGATGAATATACTGAAAAGCACCAGCCCCAGCACTGACCCCTGAGGGACCTCACTAGACACATGGACTACAACTTTCTGACTCCTTCCCTTCAACCGGTTAGCAACCCACATCACTACTTGGTCATACAGACCACACTCCCTCAGTTTACCTATGAGGATGCTGTGGGAGACGGTGTCAAATGCTTTACTGAAATCCAGATAAACTACATCCACTGCACTACCAACATCTATCCACCTGGTTACATCTTCATAAAAGGCTATCAGGTTGCTCAAACATGACCTCCCCTTGGCAAAGCCATATTTACTGAAGTAAATATGTTTGAGAAGTTTTAAGGAAAACTGATATCTACACTATATGATTGAATACTGCCTGCAAAGGGTGTTAATTAAAGCTATTTGGTATTATGTGGCACATTTTAAGTGCTGCGAGATTTAACAGACATACCAGCAATAGGCCAACTAAGAAAATAACTGTGGTTGGTTCAAGTAAGTAAACCGCTAGGGGAAGCATTCTAGGTAAATAGTGAAGTATCACAGAACTGCAAGCAGAGTCCACTTCAAATTTTCAATTCTTTTTCTTATCAGTTACAGATATATAAACACGCTATTTGCACGTATTTCACATTTCAAATTCTCAACAGCAGCAAAACTGAGTAAAAATATCAATGCATACAAAATTTAGAGAAATCACTTCCTATTTCACTCAAGGCTACATTCAGTTCACAGTCTGGGTAGAAATACCAAACTTTCTTTTTTCCTCTTTCTCCAAAGTTTTGATTCACTCAGAAGTCTAAACAAGTTAAAAGAACAAAGGTACACATTCCAATAACCTGAAACACTAAAAGAGAACATATCTTTAAATATAATATGATGAAAAATACCAAATAAGTAGGGAGATTATATCACAGAATCATCAGAGTTGGAAGGGACCTCTAGAGATCATCTATTCCAAACATACTCCCCCCAACACTGCCCCCCACCTCCCCGCAGGATTGCCTAGAGTATATTACACAGGATTGCATCCAAGTGGGTATGAAACTCTTCAGAGGAGACTCCACAACCGTCCTGGGCAGCCTGTTCCAGTGCTCTGTCACTCTCACAGTAAGCAAGTTTTTCTCATGTTTAGATGGAACTTTGTGTTCCAGTTTGTCCTGTCACTGGGCACTACTGGAAAGAGTCAGGCTCCATCCTCCTTACACCCACCCTTTTCATATTTATAGACACTGATAAGGTCTCCTCTCAGTCTTCGCTCCAGGCTAGAAAGTCCCAGCTCTCAAACTTTCCTCATAAGAGGACGCTCCAGTCCTCCAATCATCTTTGTTGCCCTCCACTAGACTCTCTTCCACAGTTCCCTGTCTTTCTTGTGCTGGCGAGCCCAGAACTGGACACAGTATTTCAGCTGTGGCCTCACCAGGCCACATCATCTCTGAATCCAGCAATGGTGGAAGCAGATTCTGGGATGTGTGCCCATTCCTGGTGTACATATTTTGTGAAGGATCAGTGGTACACTGGAGTAAATTCAGGAAAAGATCCATAAAAATGAACTGTACAACAGAAAATGGGCTTTATAGGAAGACTTCCTCGTGATAAAAAAAGACTGAGTTTTTCAGACTGAAACACATTGTCACAAAGAAGGTAAACTTTATTCAATTACTCGGCAAATATCTGTAGTGGAAGAAGTTAATCAATAGTAAAGGAGATCTTTAAATACGTGGTGTGACAAGGCTGATAGTTACATTTCATCTCTCAATCAATGTACAGCATTTATGATTAAAACCAAACAGAAGCCAGACAAACAGAAATATGGAATAAGAGACTTCTCTTCACCAGAAAACCTAACATGCCACCAAACAGATTATTTACCATTTGAAATGAAAAAAAATCAGGGGATCTTCATCTCCAAGTCACTGCCTTGTGGACTACCAATTTCATGTGGAAATTCACAGGTAACTCTAGGAAACCTATGCTGCAGAAGTGCTTGGTCTTTTGATTTCTTTTTTCAGGAAATCACGGCACAGAATTGTTTCACAAAAGATGTAACAAAGAAAGCCTGAGGTACTCTCTTTGAGTAATAACATAAAATAGATTCATTCCCTATGCCTGCTACCCCACTGCACGATCTTCAACAGTTAGTAATTCAGCCAGTGCCTTCAATTTTTGTTTGCTTCTCCTTGAAATACTTACAATCCTGGCATTCTGCAAAGGTAGAAGACTGTGAAAGAGCAGTTGCAATCTATTACAATGATAATACAGTGAACACAACCATGAAGACTTTCCTGAAAGCATCACAAAAGCAATCTCAAATGAAAGGAACCGCAGACTGATGGAACATGTTGCCCTAGCTTTTTCCGAGTTAAAAACATTACTGTGAACATTAAATGCAGAGTAGGCAGGGCTAGTTGGGACTAGGGTGACAGCAAGAAGCATTTCTCCTAAGAAAAAAATAATTATTCAGCATCACTATTCATTAAAAAATGAAAGAAATAAATTATTTCAGATGCCAAAAAAGACATGCATAAAACTATTTTTCTTGCTCTTAGGAAGCCTTAATGAAAAAATGTGTCTTTATCCAATGGTAAACCAACCGATTTTAATCAGAACAAGCTGGAGATGCAGAGGGTGATGGCTCTTACATCTCTGTTAACCACCCAGTAAATACTCCTTTTCCCTTTTAAACAAGGAACCCCTTGGAATCAACTAATACTAGACCATGCAAAAAGGGTTGTCCAGACTGAAATGTTTCCATTGTGTAAGAGATCTGCAGACCAAAGGTGAAGGACAAAAGGAAAAAAAAAGCTTAAAAACAGCTTTTAATAATTTCTGATTAAATAAAGAATATTTTAAAATATCCTTTACAGTAGGTGACAGAGAAATGAGGATTCCTAGATTTTCCAACTCTTACATTAAACAGCACTTTTTATAAAATCACCTCAGTATAACCAGAGTAGAGTTGCCTATGAATTGAGGCATAACTGAAAAAGACAGGGGTTGTAAACATCTTTCTCTGATAATGCAATGGGGATGGTCCTGTACTTCATTAAATCTATATTCACCATGCCTCTACCTGAGTTGTGATACAATTTGCATATTATTCTGTGAAGCACTGGTAGGGACCTATACAGTGGTCTACATCAATAAGAAAATTCCAGTATTTCTATTAAATCTAATAATTAGTTCTACTGCTGTGACAATGCCAACAAGTTTAAAAAAAAATGTAAATTTTATTCAGTAGGAAAACTATCATTTTTGCAAGAGAACTCAGATTGGAGTGATTCTCAGTAGATAACAAATGAGATCCACAGGGTTCAACCTATTTAGTTTGATTCACAGAATCACAGAATCACAGAATGTTAGAGGTTGGAAGCGACCTTAAAGATCATCCTCCAAACCTCTGCTGCTGTCCCCCTCCACCACGAAACAAACCCCAGACACAGTGTTTCCTTTGCCTGGGGAGCCTCACCAAGCTCACTAGATGACACACAAGCGCTCTTTGAATTATTCTTATCAGTCTTTAAACAAAAATGGCTTGCTTGGTGTCTGTCAGACCAGAGAGGTTTCCAGTGTTCAACTATATGGACAAATGCTGACACATCCTTTTGATGGCAAGATTATGCACCTTCTTCAGATTTTTTTCTTCTCATATACAGTTCATACCTTTTGTGTTACTTATGAGGTACAGTGTCCCATAGGTATTTATGCAGTATTTGGGAAATCATGCCTGCAGCATGAAGAAGAAGCAACGCAGCTACATGTACTTAAATCAGGTGACACACAGGCATCAGTAAACTGGTGTCACTTGTCCCAAACTCTGTGTTACGCATCTTTCTTTCTACCACTGCTACCTGGGCTAGGTAGATGAAAGTCATCTTATGGATTAACTTTTGTCACTTTTATCATTATTTGAGTGTGAAAATACCTTTGGCAGGAGTGTCACAAGATGGACCTATCAAACAGTCCTTCTCAATATTACCAGTCTCCTCCCAGAGGCACGTAAAAAAACTCACACGCTTCCAAAGAGAGTGGTCTTCTACCCTTTTCTGATTGAAGACAAGTTTTACAATACAGTGACCTCATTTCTTCAGTCACTTCCAAGCCAGACTTCACATCAGGAATGCACTTCAGCTTGGGCTGAAAATTAAGGTGGCATTTCATTACCATTGAGGTTTAAGTCCTCCTATCCTGTTCCTGATGTTTTCCTGATCTAGAACCTTGAACCAGTACACACACAAATTCAGGGTCAGAATCTTCATTTGAGGGCAAAAGACTATAGACAGCCAACCTTATTGCTGGCTCCTTTACTGTTGGTTATCTTGTTGTTTGCAGTGTTATACAGAAACAAGACTCTCAAGTTTTTCTTCCTAGCACTGTTTTGAGGTTTTTTCCTGTTTGTTTTGGGTTTTTTAAATAATGTCATTAAGGTCTAACAACCCTATAGCTACTAAAAAGCAACACAGGTATTGTCATTAAATTCCAGAGAAATGTAATTCCTCAAATTTTCACTACATTCTCGGGGGGGGGGGGAAATACCTTTAGAGTGCTCAGCACCTATCAGTCACAGGAGAATTGAACTTTCAAAGTCTCCAAGAGCTGAGCTCTGCTTCCAAAAACAGCTTGTGTATTTACAGTCATGTTTTTGACCTGCTTTTTTTTTATTTTCCAGTGGGAATATACAACCTTAAAAATCCTGGAATTTAATTGTAATGCTTCATAAAAAATTCATTTTGGTACAGTCATCCATAAAGACTGAGCCCTGAAAATCTTCTCACAGGCTATAGGTGCATACTAGTTTGCTTACTTTTCATTAGGGGCATTGCTGCCTATCGATTAATTGACAACATTTTACACAAATTGCACGCAAATACTTGGAAAAAGCAATGCCAAAAGAACATTTAAACCTGAAACATTAAAACACTGAACTGGAAATTGTTTAGATACATACTTGCATTTAACACTCAGCTTTAGACACAATACTGAATTGTTCAAACAACGGTGTATGGTCCTGCCATACACTTGGAACAACAGATGTCACTTTGTTACCCAGGAATTTTTTTTCCGTAATTTTGGCAGTGACACGCATACAAATTCAGAGAAACATGCTCCTGAAGTACCTTAAAGACCAAGTAAATTAGCTTCAAAAGGATAAACAAATTTCATTCTTATTTCTGAATTCAATCATTGGTATCTACATGATACACTTATACAGTCAGGCAAACATGAACCTGAGATTTTGTCTTGTATAAAGTAGCAAGAATACACACTATTTTTGAGATTGCAAGTTGAGTTTGTATGGCTAGAAGTCAAAGTGAAAATATCTGTAAAAAAATCATGAACACAGAAATTGGGTAGCAGCCACAAATATGAAAGAGAGGAAGAGAAGGAATAGTAACTTTAAAGTCTGAGTCATGTTCTGGGAATTGCTAGAGCAATGCCTCAGGTTGAAACCGCTCAGAAGCACCTGGCACAGGGATGATTTGACAGCTTAACTCAGAAGCAGTTCCTTGGGAGTCTATGCATTCATGTTAGAGGAAACCCTGTACAAAAAAAAAGAGGACAAAGTAACCCTTTATTAACCTGTCATTATTAATCCTCAGTAATCTTCAAGTATTCTATTTCCTCCTGCCAGGGTAAGAGCAAGATGTGAAACAAGCAACAAGACATGCTCCCTATCACACAATATTTCAGTTGGGCTCCTTCTTAAAATACCTAGTTCTCAAATCGGAAGTTTTTCTCATCCCATCTGGAATCACAATTTTATAAAAGCAAACTCAGTTATCAACTGCAGCAGTAAAAGAACTCTCGAGAATGATTTCCACTGCTGGAGTTTCCAATTTTAAAACTAGGTCCAGACATTTCATTTTTGGGCAAACTGGACACCCTGACCCTGATCTGGCTTCTCACAGCACCAGCACTGTCAAAAAAAAAAAAAAAAAGGAAAAAAAAAAAAGCTACTTAGTGCAGGACAAAGGTGGTTTTAGCTTCTTCATTAAGTGGAAGGAAATAGATCATATACAAAATGCATGAACTAGGAGTGACAGAGATTAATAATGTATCCCTTACTTGTTTGCATAATGGAGTTATTTGATCTACTTCGACTTCTTAGAGCAAAAGCAGAAAGTAATGGCTTTCCCACCTTTTTCCAAGAAAGCCCAGCAACTCATGTCCTCCTAAATGCTGCAGGATGCTATAGAATATGAACAAACTTCCAGTTGTTGTGGGAGCATTGCAAAATAGGAGATTTTGCCACTTGCATTCGGGAGATACCAACCACTGGGCATCTGCCTGATTTAATGACAGAAGCTCAAGCACTTGTGCGAAAGTGGGAAAACAAATGTCCATTTGTGCTCTGATAGCAAGAAGGGAGAATTTAGACAAGAGAGTGAAGAACAAAGGTATATAGGGGCCTTTTACCCAAAACCAACCCCTATTCTTGTGAGCTTTTAATGCAGCGGATTCTCCTCAAATAAGCATTTTAGAAAGCTTTGAGAAATTCTAAATGCTTTCAATAGCCTTAATCATTACTTTCTGAATTCAAAGACCATCTGATACTGCTCAACCATTTGTAGGGCAAAGTTCTGCAGTTCAGTCCTAATCTGAAGTCAACAGCAGCACTGTTCAATGAGAAGCAGAGGAACATCTCTAAGACCTGCAACAGACCAGCCTCTGAGAACTATACTTCTACTGGGAAAAAAATGTCTTGTTCCAGATAATCTAAAATTAACACTGAAACCAGGAATTTTCCAACAGAAACCTGCCTGATAGAAATTTGTATACAAGAGAAGTCTCAATTTAGAGTCTAAAATACAAGTTAGAACCAACTTACAACAGCTTCCTACATAGTGCTCTACTGAGTAAAAATGGTTCACTTAGCTTAATAAAGACAAATTAATAGGACTGCATCTTTTTCAGTGTTTACATACCTGAAATCTAATAAAACTGCTTTTTCCCTATCTGATTTGTTTAGTTAATATCTTCACTATGTGCTCTCAAATAATTCCATCCTCAAGTAAGAGGCTCCTGTTATTTATCTTTCATTGCACTTTTGCTTTAGCTAAGAAGCCCACTGATCTCTTTTCCTCATTACTTCTCATACCTGAAAGCACCTTTTTTTATTTTACCAATACAATATTGTTGTAATTTTTAAATTTTATGAGGAAAAACCCCCAACAAACCACTAAGTATCTTCTCATTGTGACCTAGAAGGTGCTCAGCTGTGTTTTATAAAGCAGTAGCACATAGCAAGGTGCACTGGCAACACCGCAATAGCACACAGGTCTTCTGTCAGAATTTGCTTGGGTGTACCGACAAACCGGGCATTAAAGTTTAAATCACTTTGAACATGACTGTAAACAGCCAAATACAACCCTGCTTTTAAATCACTCTCAACAACTAACAACAACTAACTTAGTGGCAAGACTTTCAGACAGAGATTGGCAAAGCAGTTCAACAAATGCTAGCTTTAGACATTACAGAAATTTTCAGTGACAATCTAAGAAAGAGCAACTTCTTTCCTATCCCACATCCCTGACTTGCCCTCCAGCTTGAGGAAAGGGATCATCCAAAATTACCCAGCCAGGTCTAAATCCATCCCTGTATCATTAATTACTGCTCAAAAAGATTTCTTTGTCATTGATAACCCAATACATTACAAAACAAAAAAATACCTAGAAAAGAAGAAAAACAAGAAAACCACGGGCCTTTTCCTCTAAGTGCCACGTTTTTCCTATCATCCTATCCCTTCTTGGCTTGAATACAAACCTACCTGGTTGCAAACTCTTCAGGTCTGATTTACATTTGCTTTTAGGAACATTCACTTACACGACAATAAGCATGTCTGTATTCCTTATACCCATGCTGTAGAAGCCATCATTCATTTTCCCAGGACAAGTGGGCTTTTTTGAGAAAAAGTACGTAACGTTTGTCTCCAGAAGAACTAGAGCAACTCTAGCACATGGTGACAGATTACAGAACACATCCCCATCCCTCCTGAAGAAGCTTCCTGTGAAGATCAGATTGTGCTTCAATATTCAGAACCACAAGACCTGAAATGCCAGTTGATGGCATTTTGACAGAGATAAGTAAAAGCAATTCTTTGTGAGAAAGGGGAACATATAAAAACAACACTGTTTTGAAGGAGTGCTGAAACAATGCTAATTTTGGAATCTACATTGTAAATATCTTTAGATGTTTTGGCAACTCACTATCCCTCCAAGATGCAATCTTTACCTTTCAGTCAAAGAACAGTTTCCTGAGTCAACCAACTCTCACAAGATCAGTGCTAGCAGTGGTTTAAGGGACAACTTACTTCATACATAGGGAGAAAGAAAAAGACAAAGTTGTCTAATAACACCTGCCGATCTGACCCTGGCCTGGCCAGTGTTTTGAGGTGAATGTACAAACTGCGCAAGCTGCTCTAAAAAAGCTGTGCTGTTTCTTTTAAAAAAACAGTTGTTTCCTGCATAATGATTGTCTAAGACCATTCCTATGAGCCTTCATACTTCTTCTATCTACCCTGAGTAAGATTCATTCAAGTTCATGTCCGTAGCTTTTCCTCTTCAAAAGTCAAACTGGCAGCCTCAGGCAAACATCCAAAAACCTAGTTGCTATTTTTCTTCTCACAGACTATTTTCAGGGAGAGAGGATTTGACCAGGCCAGTGGTGCTCCTCACAAAGCTCTAAGGCTGCCACAGCACCCCAATGCATTGCTTCATTTCTCTCAACAACATACACTGTAGCAAATAAACAAGACTAATACTGTAATTGAAACGTTAACGAGGCACAAAGAACGTTGTCAGAGCTCCACTGGACATTTTTCCTTGATTTCCAGTACAGAGACAAGCTTAACAGGAATAAGGCTCTTAACTGTCCACCAAGTTAGTAAGTCTCAGGAAGATGCATGAAAGAAAAAAAAAGTTCGTTCTAGTACTGCTCTATTTTTGTTTAGGAAAACTCTTATTAGCATAGCTGAACATGAGCAGAACTGGTCCAAAACACGGACAATATGCTGATTTGATGAGCCAGATGCTGGTGTTTCTGCATTTTCACCCCTCTCTCGGAAGAGGCAGAGACCTTCATGATACCCACCTGCAGACACCAGTCCTGCACAGCCCTGGGAACGCACCAGCCTTGACTCTACAATCCAAGGAGGGGTTTCACAGCAACCGCCTCAACTCCCGTCTTCTTGAAATTCATTCCAGAGTAGTACCGTTTTTGAAGAATCTTTTTGTTTTTTCACATGCATTATGCTGTTGCTGGCAAAAGCTTCACAAATGTGAGTGGCCGATGCAAAAGGCAAACCAGGTCTGCAGGAGAAAGCTCTCCGATGGGGATAGGCTAAATAGAACTGTGCCGGGCTGTTGTGTAATTGTCTGGGTTTGGAAGACTCTCAGGCAATCTAGTTTAGACATCAAAGAGGGGAGACATTTATTAAACTTCAAAAACCCTCAGAAACCAAAAGAGTAACAGGACCAAAGGTAGATACGATGAAATGATTCAGCACTTCTGTGACTTTATTGACTATATTTTAAGCCAAAGGGGAATATTAGATAATATAATCTGACCAACTATGTAACACAGACCACACTGCTTCAAACAGAACAACTCTGCTCGGATCCCAACAGCATGTGAACGGCTAAATAAGGGCCTTCCAGAAAGTTATCTGTTCTGTATTTGAAAAACAAAAAGAGAAAAGACTGCATTTGGACTTGATTTTCCCAGTTAACAGCGCAAATATCATGACCCTACGTCACACTTGCAAAATGGTCATCAGGGGAAAACAAACGACACAAATGCATAACTGCACCTTCACAGACACAACCACTCCCCTCAGCAGGCCGGCTATCGCACAGCAGGAGGGATTTCACATAGATCAGAGAAGAGGAAGACCCAGGCCCAAGGGAGGGGCAGGGATCTGCTGCTGCCTCCATACCTAAGCACTCACACATTTGTGATACTCAAGTTTCTAACAGTTTCAAAACTCACTTCAACCCAACGCACATTCCACCATATTTACTAGAGGAGCTACATAAGCTGGCAAGAAAACAAAAAATAACAGCAAGAGAATAATAGATCAGTAGTTAGGAAAAAATAAAAGCTGAACTTCTAAAGCATTTCACTGAATAGTCAATCCAGAGAAAAGCACAAACAGATTCAAGGCAAAGAGTTGCACGCAAATAGCTTCTTTATATCTACATGCTTCCCAAAACCAGGGATACAATCTAAAAGTAAAGCTAGGCTAAACTAGAGACTCCTATATAAAATAAGACTGCAGAATCAAAAGAATAAATTTATACAGTTGTTCGAGGATGTTTTCTTTCAAAAAAAAAAAAAAAACCAAAAACGTGGTGTGGGATTTGGTGTAGGGAAATGGTAAAAAGAGGGAGTCTGATTGTCCCAATTATGACACTGAATCAAAAAGCAAAAAGAACTGGTAACATCCAAGACAGCCAAACAGCCCCAGGATCCCACTGTACCAGGTGCCAGACAGAGTCAGATTTCACCTCTACTCAAATAAATTGCCAATGAAAGCAAACATTTAACACATCACTATAGTGGTGGCTATCAATACAAAGCTGCTTCATGAAAGGTAAAATATGACCACTGTGATGTCTGCAGTCATTCCAAAAACGAAGGGAAATGCCACTAGTAAGGTAAGTGGTTATTTCAGAAAATAAAAGGGTTGTCTTTTCCAGAAGAGGAAGCAGGAATAAAAGACTTTTTTTACCATGCACAGAGGTGCTCCAGAACTCAGAATGAACGCCTGCCAAAAACTGGTCTGACCTCAATGATTTGGACCTTGTCCACAGAGCTACACTTGCTAAGAGTATGTTGCTTGTACTGATGGTTAAATTGAACAAGAAGATCAATAGTACCTGAAAAGGTGATAAAGGGAGAATGATCCACTGAATGGTGAGCTGATTAGCCTTCACTACAAGAGGGAAGAACGTATCCCATTTGCTTTCATCCACCACCCAAGACCTCAAATGCCTCGCCCTACAGAGGACACTCAACGTCGGTCACAGAACAAAGCCCATCAGGGGCTCCGAGGGCCAACACGACAGGTCAGCAAGCTCCGCTCATCTGTCCAGATTTCACGGATGACAGCCTCTGCTCCTCAGGATCAAACAAGGATTTAAATCATATTAGTAAGAACTCTCTGCATCAAAAGTGAGATGCTACTTTGCCGTAAATACAAACTAATGTTAACAGTATTTTTCTTGCTACGCAACACTTCAGTAAGAGGGTAAGTATTCAGCTGTTGTATTGAATTTGTTCTTTTCAAGCCCTTCTCTTCTTCCACCACTCTCTTCTTGTTCGGATGTTGATGCTTGCACCTGTAGCTTAAGGAGAACTTTCCATGCCCATAGGATCCCACTGACACATGTCGTGCTTCGCATACACACCAGCTTTGCTTTCTCTCATACGTCTGGCAAAGCATGGCAGTCATTTCTTCTGTAACACTCTAAATTTAAATACAGATTCAACCCATGGGCTATGGAAAATTCAGTGAGATGCAAGACTTAAAAACTGATGCATGTCTTAATTATTCCAGGTGTTCCAATATTTTCGTCATTTAGCAGAGTAATAACAGAGATGCACAAACACGGAAAGTACTTAAATTTGGTGCACCACAATACAATGATAAAGTTGCAAAATGTGGCTCCTTATAATCATGTAATCACTGAAGAAAATATTTTTAGGTTACACTTCTTGTAACAAAAATGACTGCTATAATGCATCGTTTTTCATAAGCAGCATTAGAAAGCAGCTAGAATATTCCACTGATGGCTAATTAAAAGCAACTCTCAATCACCTATGGAAATTAAACATAACTGAAATACACATTAAATCTGTAAAAGTAGTTCTTTAAGTGGCTTACTAAGTAATACTTCATAAAAATTGCTTTTTATAATTACACAGACTATGTAGCAATAAAGTAGTCCCTTAGAAAGTAATCATTATTATGGAGACCTATCCTGCAAAAAAACCTCAAACTTCAAAAGTAAACTTCATTCAATTACCAAGAACAAAACAAAAATATTCTTGGGAGTTTTTCACAAAAATATTCAGAAGATTCGTATCCGGATGATTGGCACATTTTAGACATTTATTTCAAACAGTTACCCACGTAAAAGTTCTGTGTAATTGAATTACCAAAAATGCCTCCTTCAGCTAGTGCAATGCAGCATTCGCTCTGACGGGCTCTGGAACAATATGAATTCATGAGTTTAAACTCTACAGGACAAATGTTTGCTCTCACATGCTTAAAAGCAATTTGTGCAATGTCTTGTATGTACTGGAATATGAAGATGTTTTCTCATGCCTTGTAAAAGTTTACAAGTTCTGGACTGCTGCTTTATCTGACTTTCTTTCTTGGAAGAGAGACAAGTGTTTTGGTTGAGCTGAAAAACACAGTAACTACGCGATACAATAAGATAGATATGATTAATGATGGAGAGTGTCTAAACCTTTCAGAAGGGAAAAAAAAGACATGTTTTTGGTTGGGCTTTGACTGGTAGAGAGGTTTCTAGAACTGCTTAGAATGTTATCACCTAGCCATTTCCCGTAACCATACAACAGGGCTTCCTCGAATTGTCTTTTTCTCATTTTTCCCCACAAGAAAGGATTAAACCTAATGCACATTTTTAATCAAGTTTTATCAGTCTTTCAAGTTATACAACTTCCTAGAGCAGTTCCCTGAAATACATATTTTCCTATTTCCAAATTAATACTTTAAAAAAAAAAACATTAATTCAGCAAAAAGCACTGCCAGTGTTGGTTTTGCTCAAGAATGAAAACAAGTATCAAAATGTCAATTTCAAATAAGCCAACAACAATTTATTGAACAGCCCTAGCAATCCTCCTCTATCTCTAAAACAGTATTCTAATTTACTCTGTTCAGAAAACTCACATTTTATTCTGCAGCATGTTATGCACATAAATTTCATTACTGTATCTATGTTACAGATCATCCCCCATTCAAAGCTTTAACCATTAGCTACTTAGATAATATATGTGAAGGGATAAAAATATTTCAACACCAGCCCAAGCAGCAAGTCAGTATCATCATTCAAAATCTTAGCGTTATTGCTATTAAATCAGCTTTTGAAATTCTGAAAGCACATAGATATGTTTGCAGCTATTAACTAAAAAATAAGAACCTGGATACACTTGATCCATTTCTTTCAATGTAGTAGAAAGAAGTGTTAAAGTTGTTCTAGAAAATGTATCAGAAGTAAATGATTTCTCAAAGAACTCCAATGTAGATCTTCGTAGACTTATGGAAAGTTTAGAAGAAGCAACTGGTAAACAAAAGCAGTTGGCAATGGAAGAGAGTCTTGACATAAACACAAATAAAACAGAGTGGAAATACAAAAGGTCAAAAGAGAATACTGTATTGTCCAGATATAAATCAGATGGGAAAAATGAATTGTGCGCAAGACAGAAGAGCTGACCAGAGAATCACACAGCAGCTGAGGCTGGAAGGCAGCTCTGGAAATAATCCAGTCCCAATCCCTGCTCAGAGCAGGCTGAGCTAGAACAGGCTGCCCAGGGCCACACACGTTCAGGTTCTGAATATCTCCAACAACAGACACTCCACTTATCTCTGGGCAACCTGGTCTAGTGTCTGACAAGTGTAAGGAAAAAAACCCTACTATTTTCTATTTCAGTTTATGCCCGTTGCCTCTCGTTTTCTCACTGACTACCCCTAAGAAGAGTCTGGCTCTATCTCCTTTACATCCTTCCAGCAGGTATTCACACGCAGATAAAATCGCCCGAACCTTTTCTTCTCCAGGATGAACAGTCTCAGCTTGCTCAGCCTCTCCTCATTCAGCAGGTGCTCCAAATCCTTAGTCATTCTGGTAGCCCTTCACTGGACTCACTTCAGCACATCCATTATCTCTAGAACTGGGGAGCCCAGAAATGGACAGAGCCCTCCAGATGCTGCATCACCAGGCTGAGTAAAGAGTAAAAAAGATCATCTCCCAGCTGTCAGCGCTCTGCCTAAGGCAGCCCAGGAGGCTGCTGGCTGCCTCTGACACTAGGGCAGATCACTGGCCTGCGGTCACCTTCATGTGTGCCAGGACCCCCTCCGAAGCTTTTTCTGCAAAACTGCTCTCCAGCTGCCCAGCCCCACTGCCTGTAGTGGTGCGAGACAAGAACCAGGGTCTGCCCTGCCTCTGGAACATCTCATTACAGAACAGCTCTAGCAAAACACCTGTATGCAAACCAACAAGTCATTCACAGTTCCCTAAATATGTGTATATATAGGCATGCATGAACATTTATATGATGTTCACGCATATGTACATACATACACAGATTAGTTATAAATAAATATACATATATAAACACACAAAAATATGTTGGAGTATTACAAATAATTCCATTTATCAGCTATGGGAAGAGCAGTAATAAGATGAGGCTCGGTAATGGCTTATAAACAAGCCAAAACATAAAAAAAGAAAAATACTCAAAAAGATAAAAATTAAAAATAAATTGTTCTGCATTCCCATGTTAGTACCAGCGCTTAATATATTCATGATCTAAAATAGCAGAGACCAACAAAGCAATGAAGAAACACAAAAGAAGATATTAAATAGGTTAGTAAAGACTGAGAAATTTCTAGTAGACCAGGCTCTGCTCAGTGAAAGGATGAGCTGAAAGCCGTCAGCTTACAGTACTAGCTAATGCAAACCAGAAGAACAAGTCATATGAATTACTGGAATCTAAACAAAAGCATAGGTAAACCAAAAGCAGTTCTTTTTCATTTGCAAAAACACATTCACCTCCTATCAGAAGTCACCAACAAAAACAATGGTATTTGAATGTCTAGTGCTATAAAATTGTGCTCCAAAAATAAAGCTAAATTAGTTTGTTTCCATTAAGGCTATTACTATGGCTCAGTATATTGCTTTGAATGTGAAGTTCAAGCAGTTATTCTCTCTAGTTTTTCATCTTGGGATCTTTAATGTGTTTTCAATCTAGTTTTACTTTGTTATAGAAAAAGAAGAATGAACTTTCTTCTCATGGCTAAATTAAACTTGTCCCTTGTGCAGGTATCCCAGTTGGGTCCCCATGTGTTGCCTGATGTAGTTGAGAGGCGTCCCTGCCCATGACAGGGAGGTTGGATTAAATGATCTCTAAGGTCCCTTCCAGCCTAGGCCATTCTGTGATTCTATGATCATGAAGTATTTAAAAAAAAAAAAAAGGCAGGAGAAACAGTTGCTCCATTTAATAAAAGCTTTTTTAAAATACATGGACAATGATTTTTTTCCATCGCTTTCCTGTTTCTTAAGTCCATATTTTCTCCACAAAAAATAATTAACCATACAATACATGCACCAGCAGAATTTTCATGTTTTAACAAACACAAAAACCCTCTGCAGTATGTTGCCTGAGCAAGCAAATAGCTAAGTATGCAAGTCAGGAAGAGAGGCTGCACAGTTCATAGGAAGCTGGTGTCGCTTGCAATGACAGCCAGTGCAGCAACAGTGTGTTTAGCTACGAGGAGAGACTGGCTTCATTTTTGAACAGAATGCTATCACACAGATCACTAAGAAAACTACAAAGCTGGTCAGACACGTATTTCAAAAACATGTAAGGATACTTAACTCTTCCTGCAAGTGTCTGAAGCATGGGGTGGATGCAGGCTTTATTGCACCCCAAAATCCCACTCTGGCTGGGCCCTGGACAGAGCACATCAGGACTCCCTTTCAGCTCACGCACTTGGTTTTGTTTCTGCAGAAACCAAACTGTGCGAAGGGTAGTTTGCATGCCTGGAGATCACACATCAGTTGAGTCAGGGTGTCTATCAGTTGAGAGATAATCATTTAGCCTCTGTGCCCCAGCTGCAAGATGGGCGTAATTATATTATCTGACAAGATATGGGAGTATTTGTTTATCTTCCAGGACAAGCATATCAAATCTCACATAGGATGAACCAGATGCTTTGACACCAAAATGCTGTATATCTAACTGCATATATCTAATTGTGCTTAATGTTGCCAGAGACATTTTTCAGATTCTGTACAGCCCTCTGGATGCAGTGATAACAAATGAGAGCTGTAAATGAAGCCATGGCTGGGTTTATGCCTAGATCCAATACAGCTACTACCACTTCACATCTGGGAAAGGTAACTCACAACAGGCTGCCAAAGGAGAACGGTCCAGCCTGGCCGCAGTCCCCAGGCTGCCTGCTGCAAGGCTTTCTGCCATTCCCAACAGACCCTGATCTTCCACCTCTTGCCTCGGTGTTTCTCAGTCTCTCTCCAGCAAAGAGCTCTTCCCGGACAGCTGTTCCCCTCTCTGCAACTTTTTTCCTTTGTTCCCACCATGCTCCCTATGTCAGCTAAATTGGGCCTCACCACTTTCCTTCTCAAACACAACGGGAAGAACCATCAGTTCAGCTAACTGGCGTTGTCTAATAGGCTGCTCTGTCCAGAACATCCGAAATCCCCAGCAATAGAAAGAAAGAACTGATAATTGATGCAATGCTATCCTCGCCTCACAAATGCAAGAGAAACCAAATACCTGCCTGCTATTTTCATTTCTGTCAGGCAGTTATCATTCAACCAATCACCTACCACTTTCCACTTCTAAACTCTGGGAGAAGGGAAACAGCAGCAAATAGAACTGACACAGATGAATTTAAACGCTCAAGTTAACACTGCTAACTAGGATGAAAGGAATTGTTGCAAAGGTTTCCTTCTTTTGAAGGAAACACTGATAACCAAGATAGCTCCTACAAAACAGTCATTTATTTTTTTTTTTTCTAAAAAGGCAAAGATGCTGTAGCTAAGCAACCTGGAAGTTGGTTTTCACAGCACCTTGTTTATCACAGAAAGCTCTGACAAACCTCCACCTTATTTTATGTAATTGTGTCTGGGGGAGTGCCAGATTAGATCTGCTGTACTGTCAAAAAGGGACTTTTCCCATGAATGCAGATGACGCAAAGTTATTTTTAAAATAGCATCCGTAATGTTCTTTGTGTCTACTGCACGCTCTTCAAATCCACCAATCTATGTGAGCAGCCATCAGTCACAGGGAACAGATATGCCTTTCTGCTCCTGGTTCCAAGAAGTGCTGGTTAAGTTTTCTTTATCTGTGTACTGGACCGAGCTGCTGCCCTCTGCCTTAGATTGCCCCTTCAGCCCAGGATTTGGTAGAGCATTTCATATTTGGTGAGGGCTATTTAGGAAGTCAGATAGTGATAGGACTAGAGGGAATGGATTAAAGCCAGAGATGGGTCAGTTTAGACTGGACATTAGGGAAAAGTTCTTCACCACGAGGGAGTGAGACACTGGCACAGGTTGCCCAGAGAAGTGGTGGAAGCCCCATCCCTGGAAGTTTTTAAGGCCAGGCTGGATGGGGCTCTGAGAAGCCTGATCGAGTGGGGGACGTCCTTGCCCATGGCAGGGGGGTTGGAACTAGATGACCTTTACGGTCCCTTCCAACCCCGACAATTCTATAATTCTATGATTTGCATTCTACCACTAAACATCTTGTTTTCTTCTAGAAGGAAACATATGCTGGCATACACTCTCTACCCCAGTCTGAGTACTTCTGTTTTCCTATCTTAGATACAATCTGTAGCTCCAAGGATGACAATTATTTCCAAATTAGAAGTTAACTATATTCCATAAACATTGTTCACTCAGATCTAATCACCAACAAAGAGTTTTCTTTTCAAATTTTTATCGTTCTGACTGCCTTTCTCCCAACAGATAGGACAGCAAATACAGGCAAGTAATAAGCAAAACTGATGATACTGGATATGACCCACTGGTTTATGACTTTGGATGCTAATCTCATCATGTGTCCCCTCCCACAGAGTACGTGCATTAATAGCCTTTTCCCAGTTTGACAAGGGCACTGGAAAGCATGTTTGAAAAACCTGGAAAGCACTGGGTTTTCTTCTTCTCTCCCAAATCGGTCTCCGTTCAAATTTTATCTTTAATCAGCCCCTGCTTCCCCCCCCTTTTTTTTTTTCTTCCATTGGTTGCCTGTAGCACTACATACAGTAGAATCAAATATAATCATCCCAAATGCTCTGCCAAAAAATAAAACAAACAAAAAAAAAATTTTTGGCTGTACTGCTTGTTTGTTTTCCTCTTACAATTGGTTTTGTGTTTGCACAGAATACACACACAGTAGGTCTAGGCATCTTTCTACAGACACAGACACACACAGACACGATATAAAGGCAGCAATGCTGTTTACTTCGCCTCTCTCATTCCCTCTAGATATTTTTGCACGTTGTCATTTGTGGAATACTGTTGAAACCCAAAGGGACAACAGCTGAGCCTGCCTCGCACTGGAAGCTGCCGGTAGCCTCATTAAAAATGGGAGAACAGCGAAGAGTACGCTCTTGTTTTTCACAGACTGATGCTGCTGGTTGGAAGCGTTCGGCCGGCTCAACAGGCTGTGCCGGTTGATTTCTTCAGACGCTCCTCAGCCTTGATTTTATTGTTGGTGTCTCAACAAGGACTCTAAAGTTGTTACTAAAAGTGCCAGCCACTGCTGCCAGCATGTGCAGGGAAGGAATCTAATATATTAAAAGAAAAACATCTTCAAAGATTTCAGACAGGTTAAAAATGTATGTTTTCTTAGCCCCACAACCAGCCTTGCCTGTAGTATGAAATTGCTTTGGATTTGTTATTGGATAACTGTATTTTTTTGCTATGCTTGTTCATTTCAGAATTCCCTACCCAATTCATTTTAAGCATTTCTGATTCTGCAGATATTACCCACCTCATCTGTTGCAGCCCCTCAGAATCAAAATCTTTTACCCACATATTCTTTCAGGGAAACTTGTTGATTTGGCCAATACAATTTCAAAGACAGGGGGAAAAAAAAAATCATAACTGAAATAGACCCTTGCCACTGCTGCAGTTTTGCCTTCCTGTGTCAAGTCTCACCTAACTTCCTACCTAATTAAATCAGGCAGTTTCCAGTCACTGTGAGGTTGAAGGAGGGCACTCTTACTCTCTTAGTTCATCTAGGCTGCTATGAAATCAGGGAAATATGGGTCCCGTGCACAAATGAGATCAGGAAAAAAATATGACTATACATTAGGAACTCACGAACTTAAAAATACAGAATCTAAAGCTCCCAGCACTTGCTTTTGTTTTGTATTCAATTTGAGGGCACCGTAAATAAAGAAAAATATTTAAGAGTCACCAATCTACCCTCCTGAAGAACACCTAAATCAAAGGACAGATGGCAGTTAAAGGAAGACTAGTATGTCTAAGCATTTTGTGTATTTGAGCTGTGATATTCTTTGATTTCCCCAACCACACACTATTTTTCTTTCAAGCAAGGATTAGCACTACAGCTATTCCATCACATAAACAGATTACTCTTGATGACTTCCCAAAATTAAATCCCAGTGTCACACTTAGCATTATCTTTTAGTGATTCTGTGCCAGAACACACGAAAGCAACACAGTAGTTTCAATAATCATCTATTTTCTGGTAGAGAAGTTGGGACCCATTCCTTATTTTTTTCTATCTAACACATACAGACCATTTACCATATGTTTATATTCACTGTAATCCAGTTCTTTCAACTGATTTTTATTTAGAAGAGCACAGAAAGTAGGAAAATTTTCCCCAGTGTGTCTACTGGACTTTAGCCAAATTAATTGAAATATAAGACAAAGTAAAGGAGCATTTTAGCAACCCATAAATTCCTCCAGTCTACTCCCTAAGTCACTCCCTTCCCTTTCTCTGTCACTTGCTCTATTTTCATAGTGTTAGGGAAGAGGGGAGCTGCGTCTCACACAGAGCTTTACACTTCAGATTTAACAGCACTGGTAGCCTGGCCACATCCTATGGGCTATGCAGTACACAAACTTTCAGAACCAAATCAGAAATTCACTATGGCAAAGCCTTACCAAATGGTCTGCAGGAAAGCTAAACTGCACTAAACACTCAGTCACCTAACAAAACTAAAGAGAGGAAGAAGGATCTAACTCAATCAGAACTGGAAATCCAGGTATCTCCATTCTCTTTCCTTACTCTGCTGGAGATAGACTTTGTAATCTGGAGCAGAGCATCCCAGAATCCTCAAGTATTTCTGCATGTGCCTCTAAGAACATCAGAGGGTGGGGAGTATCATTTCATCAGCATTTATAAGGCAAACTGTGTGGAAAGCATTGTTGCACAACTATGTAATTTAACCTTATTCCACAGGGTGGATTCCAATGAAACAAAGTGTGAAAGTAGCATATGGGACCTGCTTGTAAAGAAACAAATCCCCATCAAACTGAACTCTCCTAAAGTGGTGACCATGGGGTAAAAGAAGAGGAAGCTTCTCTACAGGTTTTGGCCAGCAACTCCCCATCCCCAAGGTCACTGTCACTAAGTACAGGAGTCCAATTCTCTTCAGGTGCAATAAGAAAAGGCACTCTCTGCTTGCAAATTTCATTTGGGGGGAGGTTGCTATTACCTATATATCCTTCTCTTAGCCATGACGGCCTTGTTGAGCTAACACTCTAATAAAGTGCCATGAAGAAGGAAGAACAGCTGGCAGGCTTTTGCTCTACAATACAAGTTGAAAAGCCATTCATGAAGGGGCATTCAGCTCCTTACCTATGTTATTAACACCTTCAGGTGTGAACATGAGCTGCTCTCACATATACAACATCACTCATTAAAGAGCTTCTGATCTATAATGTTTATTTTAATTCCTTTTTTTATCACAGGAACTCACTTATGGACTACAGCATCACAGTAGGCTTACTAAACCAACAATATGCAACTGTACAGTATGAAAAATAAAACATCCTTTGTAACACCAGCAAATACAGTGCTTCCTATTGTCAAAACAGCACAAAGCAGCTCTGGTTTTACATCGATATTGGACTCCACAGTAGCAGAAAGGCTGTATAAAACAAAAAGATGATTGTAAACTATGTTGGGCAGACTTGGTTAGCTCTAGAGAATAAGGAAAATACTATGCAAAATCAACAGTGACGGGGGGGAAAAAAAAAGTAAAAACAACAGTGGAAGTAGGTCTGATAAATCAAAGCTCTGCAAAGAAACATACTTTAGCACAGTCAGTTTTACAACAACACACCCCTAATCCCAACATGAAGAATTGATCTGTAATACACATTTTAAATTGGAGGGGGGCGGGGGGGAATATTCTCCCCTTCAGCAGATAAGGAACATCCTCCCATCAGGAAAGTGAAGGCCAGAATGCCAAGAACACAGTCCTAACTCAAAGCTGGTGAAGACATCATCTCTGTATCAGTGGTCCATGTCAGCCACCTCAGCTCCTCGCATGCAGGAAGAGACCAAATCATAAAGGTGAGATTTTCCAGCTTGCCCAATGGGACACTAAAGACTGGAATTAAAATGTTTTTTGCAAATCATAGAAAGCTTTCTGGAACCCTGAAGGTTGTAGTTCATTCTGCCCTGAGTTTGCTAAATGACAATTCACTTGCATCATGTGCAGTAATAAAATAGTACATTTTACTGAATGTCATACCCATGAAGAAAATGCCTTTTCATAGAGTGAATTCTATAAAGAAATATTTTTTACTCCCATGAAAATGAATTGTGAAGGGTGAGGAAAAAACAAAAACACAACCCTGCTATTTAACCCCTTTTCCAGCAAATTCTTCTAGATGGAGTAGCTTTTTACATTGTTCTCTCCAGGATACACACTTACGGACTTAGATTTGGAAGAAAAGTGTAACTGTGGAATTATATCCAGCTTGGTTTAACTCAGATTGTTTTCCTATGTATTAAGAATACAGAGTGTGATTCAGTAATCTTTCACCATTCTTCATTTTCTCCATTTTACTTTTGCCTCACTTTTTCTTCATCTTCTCATAGCATTTCTCTCTCCCCTTTTTCTTGGTTGCAGGAAGAAATGCAACTTACAATTCCACCTCTTTGCTGACAACTTTGCTCATAAGACATTAGGAAAAGGAGGAGCACTTGTCAAAAAATATATTCAGGATAACTAGCATATATTAAAAATGAAGTTTATCAGATATTATGGGAAACGTATCTGATAAACCTCATAAAGTATTGGAAAGTACCTGACAAAGGAAAAAAAAAAAACAAAGCCAAAAACTTTTTCCATTTACAGAAATATTTCATTTAAAATTAGTCTTTATCAAAGATTACTTGGTTTCTCATTTCAAGTTTAAGAACCAAGGAAAAAAAAGAAAAAGGTGAAAAATATCAGAAAGGATGTCTACAAAAACTGAGGTTTTCATGCTCAGGAAACAGTAGTAGATTAATTAATCCAAATCTACTCTTTTTCTAAACTTAGATTTGGCTATCAAATTGGCATTTTATAACAAGTTCAGGAAACATTTCCTGACCTCTGGTAGACATCCATCAACTTTGCCTACATTTTCATCCTCCTTTCTGAAAGTATAGAAGTGAATGAGGTGCCTACTCACATAGAACACAAACGGGTACCTTGGAAAACAACATCATATGCCATAACCACAAGAAAAATCCTTGAATGTATTTTGTTTTAAAATTTCATCAAACATATGTGACTGGCCAGGCTGAATGATCTATGATATGCTGACAGACGGAGCCAGACACAGACCTTCAGAAGAAAGGGGAAGCAGGAAGGAGCTGAACAGAAACATTTAATCAGATCTGTCAAAACGTTGGCATTTCTGTTAAAGAATTACCATATCCAATTCTGCCTGTTATTCTGTATCATTCCACTAAAAGTCCTAGTTTTGCATTATTATTAGCATTTGAGCTACTTTTACTGTATTTTGCAAAGCTGTCCAGTAAAAAGTGACACAGACCTTAAAAGCCTACTTTGAGTGTAAAATAGTTGTTTGACTTGCAAATAGAACTTCATAATCATTTCACTGGTAGTATTCTTCCCTATGTTATTTCTGCACAATAATTTAGCTTCTGTTTTAATACCACTATTCCCAAAACACAGCACTCCTGAAACTCACGCATACTGTAATACCTTGCCCAGAAAGATTTTTTTCAGCCTATAAACCACATTTAAAGTTTATAAAATAGATGGCATTTATATTGCAGAAAATTATTCAGAGTGGAAAGACTTGCTGTTGCAGTGTAGCTCAGTCCCTTCGGGAGAGACGTACCTCAGAATTGTTGAGATGACACCTGTGCGTCCCCGAGAACCACCCTTCACTCGAACACTGGTCGATGTCCACCTTCTGCAGATTGATGTCGACTTTGACAACACCTCTGAAAACAGAGAATAACAGCCTTGAACTAGAGAAATAGGTTGAACTTCTTTAGGATGCTGTAACCCTGCAAAGCATAAATATGGAAATGACCAAAGACAGAAGTTTTGTTCCTGAAGCCACGACTGCAGAGACACATTCTTATGTTAGACCTTACTGAGACGTATTATGACAAGAGCTTGGCAAATCTAACACACCGAGTGTAAGGTGGCAGGTAAGAATAACTTACAGGCTCAAACAATTTTATGCTCTTCACATTTTACAATGCAGCAAAGAACTAAAATAAATACAATGAATGACCTGCACTAATTTTTCTGAGGCAAGCAACCTCCAACAGACCTCAAGTCAGTGCCAGGCACCACACCTGCCCTCGTGCCCAGTGACGATGACATCCTCCCCTTTGCTCCAGGAAATCCTATCTGGCAAAACTGGGAAACACCTTTTTCTCTCCCCAAAGACACCTCAGTCTTCAACGACTCCAGGTCTCTCCTCAGCAGCTCAGCACCCTCCCCCAGCACCAGCAAACCCCTTCTCTCTCCATCTCTGCCAGCTGACATCAGTATGATACCCAATACAACAGCAGAAGGGCAGCATGAGACAGGAGTAAACCACTGATGTCTGTGAAACCAAAAGGAAAAAAAAAAGTTTCCTACACGCAGAGGTCCCCAAGTGCTGTCTGAACTGCATTAGTTCTATGCCAAGAACACTGAAGTTTTCATCAGTAGCAGTTTCCCTCAGAAATTTTTCAAATGAAAAGCTAACAACCCAATTTCAAAGCCAGCACACTACTTTATAAAAACCTCTCAATCACCAGAACTAAAAAATGCTCTCAGACTGTAGTTGCATATCTTTAAATAAAAATTTCTACAAATATTTTCTTATTCTCTCTAAAATAACCTCCAGAATGATTTTGGACATAGAACATTTGTAGCATCATCTTGTGAGAGCACATATCTGTGACCGCTTTGCTGCTATTTGGACTTAGCAAAAATGTCAGGATGCAGCTTCTAAGAGTTAGATCGTTACAGGGACTCATTCCTAATAGGTAAATGCTCTGTACTGATTTCTTAAATCTAAGGTACTATCCCTTTTAAGTCAACTATTTCAGCCACTTTAGACAAAAGATTTTCACAGCCTGAACTTTCACAATTGCAAATACCATCATCCCTCCTTTCAGGCTCGGGACCACCAAGCGTATGGCTTAACCTGTATCTCAGTAACACCCTGGTCACCTCCAAGTAGGTTGCCTCCTAATTAAAGCTCAGTATAAGTTATTATTATCATCATCAAGAGCTACAGAGCCATGTACTTGAGAAGCAACTTATGAACAAAATCAGAACAGGCATAAGAGAACGAGCTTGATCAAAACCAGGACAATACTGCTCCCTCACTCCTGGCTTGCCCCAGTGCAACCAAGGGCAAGGTTTCCACAACAGCAGCACTTGGACATCTATCTTCAGACACTCTATATAGTCATCAAAGAAACACAAGCACAGCACTTAAGTGATCTGAAGAACTCATTAGGAAATTATGTAGGGTAGCCACTAGAAAGTTTGAAAGTACAGGTGTACTTCATTCCCATTCATCTCCCGCTTAAATTCTAAATAATCTGATGCTGGGTTAAGTGCTGGCTCTAACAAATTCAATCTCAAATACCATCCACTACACTTCTAGAACATTCAAAAATATTTTTAGTTTACAGCTTTGTGCATTTCCACTCTTGTTTTGAAAAAAAAATTATCCATATAAATCTACACTTCTACCCCAATGAAGTGTTTTTCCCACATTCCAGGTGACCAATAACCTCCAGGGAAAAACTCCCATATATACAGACTAACTCTTTAAAAGATATTTATGTCAGTAGATCGCAAACTTTTCTTAGCCTGATAACAAGGCATCCATCTCAAATGCTCACAGGAGTAGAGGGAACTAATTCTTCATCTGGTCACATGCAGAACTCACCAGCTAGGTTTCCAATACTTTCTGGACCTTTCTAAGCATAAATATTAGCATGTGGGCTGGGGACAGGATCTGATCCGCACGTGAATAACCTCACCCTGGTGGCATACAGACATGAAGCAAAGCAGATAGCAAGACTAGGACAAACACTACTCCTTGCTCTCCTCGTTCATGTTATACCCTTGCCAAGGTGCCTGGCATGTCTCAAGCATTAGCGACACTCTGATTACTCTAAAGAGATCAGTTTATACATTAAGAAAAACATGATGATTCATCCTTATTAGGACTGCAACAGATTCACCTGGGAGACTCTCAAACACCTTAGGGAAGTAGGTCTTTTTTCCTTTACATGGAAAGCTTTTCCCTTGTGCACATTTTGTTTTTAACTGGTAGGAGAGGAATCTCCCCTTTTCCTCTACAAGCACTTCCACAAAGAGAGAGATATAGATTGAAAATCAAGGGTAAAATAATCACTGCTAGGAGAGGAGAAACACCTCAAGAGTTTGTTGTGTGGTATCACGAGCAGGCCCTGTAGAAGCACTGTGTAGTTACAAAGGGGCATAACTTACAAAAGAAAGCTTATCTAGAGGTTACTTGTGAGAAAGACAAACACAGACAAACCAGAGGAACTAGGGGAAAATAAGCACACTGAGCAAACATTTGAGTTTGGCCTTCTACCAGACATAGTACAATTTGAAGAACTGGTAGAATGTTCTAGTGGGTCAAGAGGCAGAAAGTAGGACAGCGCCTTAACACTCAAAGCCACATTCTGGAAAGGAAAGAAACTTACTTACAGATTTTGAACATCAGAATTGATTAAATAACTTGCATCCTTCAAAAACTCTTCAATATAATTATTTTGCTCAAAATAGATGTGAAAATCATACAGCCATTGTCATTGGAAGAAACCGCTTGTGATCATTCAGTGTATCTACCCACTCAAATCAGGCTCAGTTCAACTGGCTTTTTAATACCTCCAATAATGGAAACTGAAACTCTAGGAAACCTGATCTAGTGTCTGGCCACCTTCACAGTGTCAAAAACCATCTTCTGATTTCAGTTTATCTCTCACGTACTTTCTGTCCTTTCAATGACCACCCCTAAGAAAAGTCTGGCTCTGTCTCCTTCACACTTTTCCATCAGGTATTTAAGCACACATGTAAGATTCTTCCAGAAACTTTTATCCAAGCTGAACAGTCCCAGCTCACTCAGCCCTCCTGTTAGATGCTCAGATTTTTAATCATCTTTATGATCCTTCACCAGGGTCACTCAAGTACAACCATGTTTCCTGTACTGAGGAACCCAAAAATGGACACAGCACTCCTGATGAGGCCCCAACAGGCTGGGTAAAGAGGAGGGAGCACCTCCCTCAACCCACTGGCAATGCTCTTCCCCCCACAGCCCAGGAGGTTGTGGGTTGTCTTTGCCACAAGCACACATTGGTGATTCACATCAAATTGGTGTCCACCAGGACATCCCAGGCCTCTTCTCTAAAGTTGCTTTGCGGTCATTAAGCCACCAGCCCGTACTGTCCCATAGGGTTATTCCTCCACAGGTGGCATTTTCCTTTGCCGATCTTCACAAGATTCTTGTTTGCTCCTTTCTCCAGGATGTTTTAGCCCCCAGAATGGCAACACAACCATGTGGTCTCTCAGACACTCCTTCCAGTTTCTATAATCTGCAAACTTGCTAAGAGCACATGCTACCCTACTGACCAGACTACCAAATGATAAACAGAATTTGCTCCAGTATCAACCCCTGGGGAAGATCAATAGTGACTGGCCCCTAGTGGGACTCCAGTCATCTATCTATATACAAAAAGCTACTGAGTTGGTTAAACAGTACTTCCACTCCACAAATCCACGCTGACTACACCTGATCACATATTGTTCTTGTGTACCAGAAGTGGGTTTCAGAAAGATTTGCTCTATCACCTTCCTAAGGATTGAAATGAGGCTGATCAGCACATAGTTCTTTGAGGACACCGAGTACTTTGGCCTCAAGTCCACTGCCCCATTCAGCAGCAGGTCCACATTCCCCCTCATCCCAGTTTTGCTCCCAGTGTGCTTGCCTCTTGTTGCCGTTCACGTCTGTCACCAGATTCAGCCCTACATGGGCTTTGATTTCTCTAACCCACCCATGCACAGAAATATAGAAACTTTTAGCTTGAAAAAGAGCTTTAGGGTCATCAAGTCCAACCTAATCAATTAACTTAACAATGCCAAGTCCACCACTAAACTATGTCCCTAAGCACCACATCTGCACATAGTTTAAATACTTCCAGGGATGGAGATTCAGTCACTTCCCTGGGCTGCCTGTTTCACCAACGCTTGACAACCCCTTAGGTGAAAAAAAAAAAAATAAATCCTGAAGTCCAATCTAAAGTGTCCTGCTGCAACTTGAGGCCATTTTCTCTCGTCCTATCACTTGTTTCTTGGGAGAACAGACAACTCCCACCTCACTACAACCTCCTTTCAGTTAGTTGTAGAGAGCAATAAGGTCTCCCCTCAGCCTCCTTTTCTCCAGGCTGCTCCTCATAACACTTGTGTTCTAGAGCCTTCACCAGCTTTGTTACCCTTCTTTGGACACCCTCCAGCACCTCAGTGTCTTTCTTGTAGTGAGAGGCCCAAAACTGAACACAGGATTCAAGGTGCAGCCTCGCCAGCGCCAAGTGCAGAGGGACAATCACTGCCCTAGTCCTGCTGGTCACACTGTTTCTGATACAAGATGCTTATGTTCATGGCCATGCTCAGACTGTGTCTCCGTATTTCTCCCAGGTTACCTGACCTTGCTTCCACCTCTTCTGCACTTTCATTTTATTCTTAAGTTTTGTCAGGACTCTCTGTAAAGCCATGCAGGTCTGAACATTATCTAATGTCAAAATATTTTCAGAATACTTCTTCCAGAAACATTACAAAATCATTCTATTTGAAACTGAAAATGTTTTCCCTTTGCTTCTCTTATGTTAAGGCTTTTTGTACAAGAACATTTGCCTTTCACAAAACTCAGTCTTCTACTCATATTCTTCTCCTTTCCACGGCTCTTCCATAGCACAACCTGAATTTCTGATATAATTGAGCTGTTCTCCTTTTTTCCTTTTCTCAGAGCTTTAGGAATTTCTGGGGTGACAATCTAGAGAAAGAAAAACATGGTCCAGATGCAGGCACATGAAAACAATCTCTCCTGACAGTTATAATCTACCTTAAGCTTTCAATTTCTTCCCCCGTAGTGCACATTACTCTTTTTTCACTAGACCTCTGCAATATATATTCATGCTTCATGGTAACATCACAGTTCTGCTAAGGTAGTGTACTGGGTTCAGCTAGGATAGGGGTAATTCTCAGTAAAAGGGCTAGTCGGGAAAAGTAGCTGAACCAAACTAGTGGCTAGTCAAAGGGATATTCGATACCATCCTGACCTCACGCTCGGGGTATATAGAGGGGGGCTGGTCGCAGTGCGGGGCTCTCTCTCTTCCCGGTGCTGGGTCAGGGTGGTGCGTCGCTGGGTTCCGGGTGGTGAGATCCGCGTTACATGTTACTCGCGTTATATCTGGTTAAACGTTACTGTTACTTCACTGTTATCGTTACCATTAATGTTCACCATTAAAACAAACTGTTTTTATTTCAACCCTACGAGCCTCCGCCTCCTGCTCTCTCCGGGCCCTTCCCCTCACTCCCGGCAGGGGTGAGCGAGTGAGAGAGCGACCACGTGGTTCTTTGCCTCTCCCAGCCGGTCACTCGGCTTAAACCACCACGGGCAGTAACAGGGTCTGCAACTACTTGAGGACATAATGCTTTCAAAAGAAAAGTTTCTTTAAGCATACATGTGGCATTTACAGAAAGCATCATGGTGCTACAGGACTTGTACCACATCTGTCTGGGATGCTTTGCCATTTTAGAAACACCATCTCAGACTTGTATCCCACCATTATTACACAAACAGTACACCAATATGTAGATGACGATACATTTATGAAATGGATCATGATTAATACAGTAGCTGGCACAGCCTGTTTAGCCACCCACATTTTCAGTCATTTTTGATTCAGCTTTTGGAAAATGGGACATATAGAAGAACTCATCCTCCTGGAATGTACATGGACAAACTAGCTCTAAGTGTTATATTTATTGAACTAATGGAATAATTTCAGGTCTGGTGTCCTGATAGAAGTAATCAAGAAAAATATCAATGGTATAGGAGTAGACATAGCTTGTCAGAGTAACATTCATCCACTCTGACAGTGCTGCCCGCCTGAACCCTAGCCACAGTGATAAGTTAATAACAATATCACTAGTAATTGTGGACCATCTGGCAAGTAAGCATATTTTGTTAATCTCCTTATAACAATAAATATTTGCTTTCTGCCACAGTTTTACAGTCCCTACACACACAAAAAAAAAGATACTTTGGGATTTCACTTTCATGCTTAACACGCAGTTAAGAAAGAATTAGTTGAATTGTACATAACAGATAATCATTGAAGAATGATGTCATTAAGGATTTGCTGTCAGGTCAGAGGTTTGATTTAAGAGGCTTTTGTGTCTGTCTTAATTTCCAGTACCACAGTTTGTTGGCATGCTGTTTACCTTGAAATCTGTGCCAGAAATTGATTTAAGCTTATTTTCCCAACCTACTAGCTATCTTGATAGTTTCAGTAGTTATATTTCGTTGTAACATGTGTAAAACCTCTATCTATAGAAGACTTTTTTTGCCTGTACTGTTACATCACAAAAAAGCAGAAGGAGCATGTTCTCTTTCTCCCGAGAGCTTAAGCCAAAACTGCACACAGCAATAGCCTGCCAACATTTAAATTGTGATAAACAATATCTTTATCCCCTGGATCTTCAAACTGTTTTGGCACAGAGTTCAACACAACTCAGCTAAACAGGCATTCAGAGTTTGTCTTCTATGTGTGTACACCTGTTTTTATACCTGTATGCATTGCAAGCAACCATAATTAAGGTATAACAAAGCAGACATCAACCCCCCAAATCTAAACGCCTGCCTAGACTCTTGCTGCCATATTCATTCACCCCTACATGCTGTCCTTCATAAGCCCTCCTTACGACAAAGCAAGGAGGTATGAAAAACAAATTCTCTACAGCCATCCCAAATCTGCAGATGCCCATACCTCTAGATAAACGCACACTGTAATCAGTACAGCCAATGTTTTCAGGGCAGATACTTTTCCTGATCATTCTCATTTTGGAGGCCGACACTTTAAAGAGTGTTAGTTTTCAAATGGTGCATACTACCTGACACCTGATGTTCCTTCAATGTACCATCAACAGAGCATCCAAAAATAATCCTGGTGTCAAATTCACAAGTGAGTTTCAACTGCAAGTCTTACTGGCAACCAGCAGCTTCCGCAGTTCAAACTGCTTTTGAAAGTTAAGATATAGAATTCTGTATCACGCAGACATTTTTAAAACTATTACCTCTGTATATCCAGCAAGATTCACAAAAGGCTACTGGGACATCACATACAACATGATTTCCATCTGGTCACGCAGTTACCACTGATTTCTTACTAGTAGGACAGAGACAGACTTACCTAATTCCTCAGCCATAGCATGGTTGCTGCTTTTCAGCACACATTTTCACAGGAGAACCAGCTTTCACCAAAAATAAACTTAACTGAAGAGCAAGGTAGAGCAGTGTGGGCACATGAATTAGGATCTGCCTGCAAAGAAAATCCCCCAGGCCATTTGGAACAGTAATGCAAGGGTAGAATACTTAAAAGCTAAACCCTCTGTTGTCTGAAGAATCACTCCAGATTTAAATCTGCCTTCAGATTTATGGCATGCAGTGCTACCTCTCTGGGGATTTCTCTGCAGTTTAGTCAGAGAGCTTCCTAGATACTTTGAGGGGTGGTGATATCTCTTCTTTTTTTGCTTGAGGATGTTCAAGTCAGTGCTAGCATCTTAACTCTGTCACAAAGCATCACCTTGTGTAGAAACAGAAGGTGTCAGTGATGGTGGGGTACCACTTATACTAGAGTCTCTCTATGAAAAAAGAAGGTCTTGCAGCAAAATTCAAGCTATTTAGTAAGAAACTGGATTTTTTTTCTTTCTATGTTTCCATTGCCATCCATTGGGTCAAAGAAACAGGTAGAAAGAGCCTCAAGGAACAGTATAGAAAATGATACCAAAAAAGAGGTTAGGAACCAGAAAAGATTTTGAATTAAAAGGATGCTACACAAGAGAGATGGCCTCAGTCTAACTGTATTTAATCTTCTGACACTGGAGATTTATTTAAAGGGAATTTGAAAACTCAAAAGTGGAAGCCAACATTAAAAAAAAAAGGGAAAATGGAGAGGCACAAACCTGGAAATGGAACATACAAAACAAGAATGTAAGACACAACCAGAAGACAATTTTAGAAGCAGTATGTTAAAAGCATAGGCTCTACTTCTTAAAAAATAAAAATAAAAATCCAAGTACCTCAGCAAAAAGAAGCCTGACATAGAATCTGTAAGGCCAGCAGACCACCAAGACATAAAAACTGCTCAGAGCCTTTAGAGAAAACAAATTATATTCACCACTGCACAACTGAGAGGCTGGAAGGCTCCAACCTTCGAGCCACTCTTGAGAGTACCAGTGCAGCAAAGTCAACTTTCACAGGCAGGGAGGTTAACAAGCTGGGCACCACAGCTACCCCTTCTTCATTCAGCATGCTCACAGGTGACCACAAATGGATGACCAGTTACAAAGTTTGCAGGTGACAAATAACCCACAAGGAAATCTGACTGACAACAGAGAAGATGAACGAACACTTTCCCAAGTGTTTTTTTATCACATGAATCTGGGATCTTCCAATGAATTTAGATTCACAGAGCAAGTTTAAAACCACAAAAGAATTTATTTTTTTTTACTCCAAAGTTCATAACTATACTATGGTATCCAATGCTAAACCACATTGTAGAAGACAAAAATGGTTTAAAAAGTAAATTAGAATCATGGAGGTCAGTTTAATCCACACTTACTATCCACACTCATTCAGGTAGTCTGTACAACAATCACATTTTTTTAATCACTTTCATGTAAACGAGATGTAACCAAGATAGAAGAACTGGCACTTCCACAGCTCTTACACTTCTCTCTAAGGATGTGCCAGAAGCTGGTTTTGGAGAGGGCTAGCTAAGTCTTTCACCTGAGCTAACACAACAGTGCTTTTACCTTTAGGAACATTTATCTCAGCCCCGGTTCACAAACGGCAGAATAGGAGCCGACAGTCCTGGAGCCGAATATCAGTAAGGACTTTCACATGTCCATTCCCTTCAAAAGAGCTTTGATAACCTGCTGTGCTGGAAGCCTTGCCCAAGGGGTTGCAGGTAGAGAACAGAGGAGCAAAAACAGCAGTTTGACTGAAAAAACTAGTTCCTTTCATGGCAACTTAGCCCATGCTATGTATTTGTGGACATAAATGCAGTATGTGTTTCGATCCTCTCCTGGCCATGTTTAACTTTTCCTCAAACTTTTCCTACTTCTGCTTCTCCAATAGTGAAGAAAGCTGAATCACGTTTCTAAAGAAGAAATCCCTGTTTATTGTTTCTATTGCTTCATGACCATCCAAGTTTCTCCTCACCCATGACTTTGTATGAAAAAGGCAGACACATATTGATTGTCTAGCAAGTACTTAAAACATACTGAGAATTTCTATAAGCAGGCAGTAAATCATAGGAAGACATTTCTTTGTTCTCATCTCTTTTCAGGACTATAAATCCAAGACTTTCAGAAGTTCTAGGAAATAAATTACTCCTTTTTGGTTTTAAAACCTGTTCTAAATCCACCCACACCTTCAATCATGTTATATGGGCCAGGGCGTGTTATAGGAAAAAAATGTCAGCTGCACCACTTAAAAATATTTTCAGGATTATACAACTAATATATCATGCCACAAAAAAATTAGAAAGCCTCCATGAACATTAAAACCAATTTTCTTTCTTAGTTCACTACTTAGACTAAAGAGAGATTACAGGCAAAACTAAAAAAGGTGGCTAAAGGAAGGAATTAAACCACATTGAAAAGTTACTAATTTTTTACAATCTCTCTTTTTTGACATCTACATCTGTGGTTGCTTTACCAAACAATTTAATAGCTGTGAAATATTTAGCAGAAGATGAAGTCACATATATTCCCCAAGAAGTTACTTATTCATCATATATACTTCTACCTCCCTGGTTTCATTTGCATTCACTAATGTTTCCTTACCTAAGAGCCCCATTATGGGCTAACACTAAGGTGGTCCAGGTCATTGTTAATAACAGATTGGAAATCACTATATTACACTGCTATTAGGGAAGAAACAGCTAAATTTTGCTATGTGATAAAGCTTAATCTTTGCACCAAGGCATACATTTCCAATAATTAAGAGAGAAGTAGCAAATGTTAGTAAGACAGGAAAAAATAAAGATATAACACCCAATTCAGCCAATCTTCAGAATGAAGTTATCTCCAAATGCTTCAGAACATATTGTTGTTCAAGATTAAAAAAAGAAACAAACCTCAATAAAATCTTACCCAGTTTGCTGACTGTGTACCTTTCTGCCAAAACAGCCATTACTTCATTGCATTCTCCCAATAGTCCTTAAAAAAAGACTGCTAATACTGCCTTGATTTGGTGAAAAAAAAACACTACCCTGCCTTACCAAAACATGGTGTGGGAGGGAAAAAAACATCCCTGCATCCTGAAGATATTCTGACCTCCTAGACGAAAAACAGTACAAGAGTGGTGACCAGTTCCCAAAGCATTGACATATTACAAGGCAACATTAAAGAAAATGAGAACAGCACGCAAGAGAACATTTTGAACTGCAAAAGCAGCAATTCATTCATCAGAGTTTGGGGATAATTGATGTCATTGCACAAGGCTGAAACACTGCACATGAATCTGACTAACCACATTCAAGAAATGCTGGAACAAGACTTGAGAAGAGAGACCATGGCAACAGAGAGCTTTTAACAGGAGACTAAAGAAAGCTGGTTTATATTGTCTAGTAAACAAAGGGAGAAGGGACTACTGCCTATAAATAGGTCAGAGCAAAATATCAGCAAAGAGTGCTACTTCAGATAGAAGGCAGTTCTGGAACAGGAATAAATGGATGAGAACTGACTGAGTAAATTTAGATCAGAAATCAGAAGCAGCTATCCAACCATTAAGCTTGGCATATCAGCAGACTGGAGAGTCAAGAGGGAGATTGATCAGTTGATGGCATTAAGTGGGCTTGTGATAGCAGGAGACTGACTCAGTTACCCAGGAGGACTTTTTTTTTTTTTTTTAACCTGTATGTTCCTAGTAGCTGACTACCTGCATATCTTTCTTCCAAATAGAGGAGTGATCCACCCCACTGGCCTCCTAGACTCCTGGAGCAATGAATCATAGAATGGTTTGAGTTGGAAGGGACCTTAAAGATCATCTAGTTCCAACTCCCCCAGCCATGGCCAGGGACACCTTCCACTAGACCAGGTTGCTCCATTCAACCTGGCCTTGAAGTGAAATTAAGGATGAGGTATCCACAACTACTCTGGACAACCTGTTCCAGTGTCTCATCACCCCCATAGTAAAGAATTTCTTCCTAGTATCAAATCTAAATCCACTCTCAGTTTGAAACCATTACCCCTCATCCTATCACTACATCCCCTGAAAAAGAGTCTCTCCTCAGCTTTCCCCCTTTAAGTACTGGAAAGCCCCTATAAGGTCTCTCCGGAGCCTTCTCTTCTGCAGGCTGAACAACAACTTTCTCAGCCCATGCCCACAGGGGAGGTGTTCCAATCCCCTGATCATCTTCATGGCCCTCCTCTGGACCTGCTCAAGCAGGTCCATGTCCTTCTTACACTGAGGGCCCCAGAGCCGAACGTAGTACTGCAGGTAGGGTCTCATGAGAGCAGCGTAGAGGTAGATAATCACCTCCTTTGACCTACAGGCCACGCTTCTTTTGATGCAGCCCGGGATGCGACTGGCCTTCTGGGCTGAGAGCGCACATTGCTGGCTTATATTCAGTTTTTCATCCACTAACACCCTTTTTCTGCAGGGCTGCTCTCAATCCACTAATCGCCCAGCTTGTACTTGTGCTTGGGATTGCTCCAACCCAGATACAAGGCCTTGCACTTGGCTCTGTTGAACTTCATGAGGTTTGCAAAGGCCCAGCTCTCAAGCCTGTCAAGGTTCTTCCAGATGGCAAACTCTCCTCTCCAGGCACCAAGCAAGTACTTTTAGAGAAGGAAATGTACTCAAGTATACAGCTTCTCACACCTTTCCACCCTCACAGTAGGGCTGCAAAGAGACCAGGTTGGATCACTCTGTGCCATGGAACATGGTTCAGTCTCATCATGTCATAGAAAGGATCAGGGGAGGGTCACAGAAGACCAGCAACCAAAGCTACTGTGTTCTACTTTCTGCAGCACTAGAGCTGTAGAGTGGTTAGGCACATTATGAATTCCAGCTGCAAACTGCAATCAGCTTAGACTTTTAAAGAAAGGAGAAGGCAACAGTTAATATAACGAAGTGATTACCTTCCAGTCTCTGCTCATTCTCATTTCTGAATGAGAGCCTACGCCGTATTTTGTAAATGGGTGGTAATGTTCTCTCCCTGCACTTTATGCAGCCAAAAGACCAGAGAATGCAGACACGAAACACCAGCAAGCACCACTAAGCAGCTGCAGAGTCGGCATTGCTAGCTTAGCATTGTGCTGGGCTAACGTGGTCCCACTGGGCCTGAACAGTTTCTGCTGCATTTTTCAGCACTATCAAACTGTCTTTGGTTTCTCCACTTCATCTCAATGTTGGCCTACGGGGCTAGTCTTGGCAAGACAACTTAACCATATCCTCTCACACGCCGTGGCCTTCACGTTGGACAGTTTGGGTGCCGTCTCCTGGAAAGGGTGGGCGGGAAGTGAAATTAAAGACAGATGGAAAGCTGTTTGCGAGAGCCCCCACCTGTAACACTCACCTCCTCTGGCCAAAGGCACTGTAACCCTTCACAACACAAAGAACAAAGCTGGTTTTTGCCACACTTTCAGAATACCATTGACAATATCATTGCAGTAGTAGCATGTATTGAACATAACCAGTAGTAATTATTAGTATTAACTTCATTAAACTCCATTGTCACATCACATGACATACCCATCTGCTACAGCAACAGAAGAGATAAAGAAGCAGGAGTCATGGCTTTTCCTTCTATAATCTGAAAGGACTCTCTTCCATGGAGATAATCTGTTCCTGAATGTCTCTTACCCTAATGTACCATACTATAAACCTAATGCCAGCACAGAAGAAAGTACATAAACTGTTAGAAGAACATTAAAGTGGCATGCACTAAATTACCATCAGTGACCTCATGCCAGACTATTAAATGAAAGGAGTATGTAAACGGATCCATTACCATGTTCCTAACAGATGGTTCAAAGATATTTTATTGGGAGAACTAATCCAGCTTTCTCAAAAGATGTAAGTTAATACATACTGCTTTTTACCATATGGGCCTTAAACAGGAATTTAAAGTAGACAGATGGTGAGGGGAAATAAAGATTATTTCAAGAGGCAACTTATAGTAATTAATACTAATGTTCTAATAACCACAGTAGATTTTACAATGTTTTTTATTACATACTTTAAACCATTTCTTCTCTGAAGAACTCACACTGAGGCTGTGTGCCTATCAAATAGAGAAAATACTGTGCAAATATTAAGACATCCCACAAATCTTGGGAAAAGACTGTTTTGTTTATAGTATCTCCTACATCACTGCAGAGTTCTTTTTCCAATATCTCAAATGAAAAGCTTTTACTAGAAGCCTATCTTTCATGTAACATATCTCAAACTAGGAACACGAGCTTGTCAGAACGTGTGTGTATATATATATGTGTGTATATATATACATACACGTGTGTACTACTTCCACCTGCTTCCTCATATAGTTACCAAAAACATACTGACCCATTTTCTTAGAAATGCGTACCAATTCATCTTCAGTTTTGATACAACAAAACTTTGTTAGTTTTGTCATAACTCTTCAGTATGACAGCAATACAACACCTTGAACTTGCACAGCAAGACCTTCTAAACAAGAAAAGGTTCTCCAAGCTTAATAGATGTCCTTAGAATTATCAGTTACAATGCATTATTCTATTTTTTCAACTGAAGTGACTCCCACATGGTAAACAGATGCTGGGAAGATGAGGAAGTCAAGGTAGTGCTCCATACCGCACCCAGGAGGACCTCTACTGGTTGCCATGGTCAGCCAGTGTTAGTCCAAAATGGCCCTGGTTTGTTCTGCACACCAGAGCTATCACAGCAGAAACCTACACCACTGAGATACCTCCTGGCATCACAGGATCTTGACACAGAGCTCAGCTTTTTGCTCTTCTGTTTAAAAGGCATCTATTTGCTCTTCACTAAAGTCAAGGTTAAAGCTTCTTTGAATTAAGCTTTATATTACGATCTGAACTCTCAGATGGCTGGTTAGTGGCTTGCCATCCTGGCCTGGTGGTTCTCCAGGTTATGTGAACCTCTGTCCCAAACAAGAGAATATGAGCCTACGCTGGCTTTCATCTGCATCCTGAAGTTCATCAAGTGTAACACACTGCATTTCAGTGATCTATGAGAAGTTTCCTGAACTTTTCCGGACCACATGCTAAGGTCCAGAAGAGCTCTGCAGTAGAGCTATTCTTGGGTTTTGGTCTCAAGAGGAATTCAGCAGCAAACAGCCTGCAAGTAAGCTCATTTTACCTTAACTCTACCGGACCCATAGGTGTGAAAATTTCAAGGCAAAAGTCAATTTAATAGAGAGAGAAACAGATTTTTTTTCAAGGATATGCAACTACATTCATACCTCTTCTCTCCCACTGCATTTCAGACTAAGCCAAGAAAACCAGTGTTCATAAACAGTACTGCCTTGCCACCTAGGTGTGGCAAAATCGCTTTGGTGTTTGCTGTGATCTTGTCTACCTTGTCCTATTACTGGCTCACACCACAAAGCACATTCTGTGCTCCTCTCCTAGCCCCTGCCGAATGCCAGCTACTTCTGGGCAGTGTGCATTCCCCAAGGGATAGAGTTACCTGTGAATCACACCACAGAAGTGCCAGTGGGAAAATCTGATATCTTGTACCCCACAGGTTGCTCCCATTCCTTGGAGAAATCCCTCTTTGCTATCAGAACACAAGTACACAATAAAGGCCTTTTTATACCCCCTTCTCTGCTGGCCACAGCCCAGTGGCAGAGTCCCGGCAGTAGCAGCAATTAAAAAAATAGTAATAAAAGCAATTTGTTACATATGCCAGGTAACAGCTACATAGCTAGGTAACAAGGGACTGTCCTAAGGAAAGCTTTCCTATTGCCAGTTCAGGCTGTAGCCACATGCACTATGACAGGATTGCAGTCACAAACACTTACTCACCTACAATTGCACTTACCACTGACCGGGCTCAAGCATCCCACTGTGGATGTACTCTGGAGACCAGAAATAACAGTGTAGCAGCATAACAACTTTATTTCTCAGTTGGTTAAAATCATAGCTGGGGTCAAGGTAGCTTTAATTGTGTAGTAGGAAGAAAAAACACCTCCTGCAGTCCAAAATAAACTAAACTTGCAACCACTGCTCTCCTCTCCCCACTAGAAGCACACCAGGAACAGAATTCACATTGCACACCTGTTTCAGTGGGAGGAGGTAAAGCAAACACTGTATTACAGGCTAAAAGGAAAGCAGTTCTTTTGCTGAGCAAGAACTCCCTAAGGCATGCAAAGGCAGAGTTCAACAGGAAGGCCTGAGGTTGCTCTGTGGTGTGTGACTGAACAGCTCATTTGGCAAGGGTTGGTCAGGTCACTCCAGAGATGCAGCACACCCTTCCCTAGGGCGGTAGCAGAACCAAAACCCCATCCTACCCCTCTTTTCAACAGAAAACAAGTAGAAGAACATTCCTCCTACCTGAACTCGGGGAGGAGGTTCGGCCGCAGCCCATAGAAAGCTGCCGAGAGAGTCACTAGCCAGCCGGGTTTGTAATTCCCATTCTCACACTCCAGGTAAGGTGAAGACCACCTGATGTGGTTCTTGTCAGCAGTGAAGCTTTCTCGCCTCTTCCAGCTGTTCTCCAAAGTTTTGGGGCCTGTGTTCAAGACCTTCCTATGCAGATGTGGTCTCCATTTGCGCTTCAAGCTGTGGAACCACTCCGTTTCCACAGAGGCGTTGGCCAGGCGGTGAGCCGAGGAGGACAAGTCCTGCAGGAGGACCTGGCTCTCGTGCCTGCTGGCTTGGAGGAAAACCTGGGGGGTGGAGGAGAAAGGCTCTGTGCTGAACGTGATAGCTGCCCTGGAGATGTTGGGGTCCCTCTCCAGGAGGCTCCTGATCAAGGCGCGGTACCACTCCAGGTCCTCCTGCAAGTTCTGCTCCCGCGACTTATTGCTCTGGAGGATCGTGTTGAGGAAGTTGGTGGCGTGGGTGAGGGTGTCCAGGGCCCCGTGCAGGGAGGGGTGCGAGGTGAAGCGCGACTTGCCGGCGAGGCTGGCCAGCTCGTACCGCCCGGAGCAGTTTGCGCGCCGCAGCTCCCGGGAGTCGCCCGTGTAGAGGAACGAGGCCACGTCCTGGGGCACCTCCTCGGCGAGCCGCTGCGCCAAGATGGTGCTCTCGGCAGAGCGGCTCCGCGGAGCCGGCGGCGGCTCCCGGCTCTTGATGTGGTTGTAAATCGGCTGCCTCCCGCCGAGCGCCCGCTCACGGTCGCGCACCGGCTGCCCTTGGCCGGTAACAGCGCCGAGCCCCTCCTGGGCGAGGAGCAAGAGGAGAAGGAGCCGGAGCGGAGCCATGTCCCCCGGCGCTCCCGGTCGCGCAGGCAGGGCGAAGCGGCCGAAGACGGGCTCCGCGCAGGCGGCCGCGGCGCAGGGGCACGAACGCGCAGTGGGGGCCGAGCGGCCGCGGGACGGGAAGTGGCCCCCGGCCCGCGCCTCACCTGTGGCGGCGCTGCCCGCGTCCGCCCCGGCGCCGGGAGCTGCGCAGCCCCACCGCCGGCGCGGAGCGGCTCCCAGCCCCTCCGGCGACGGCAGCGGCTGCGGTGAGCCCGCCTGCGTCTCCTCCTGCCGCGGCCACCGCACTCACTGAGCTGCTGCTGGTGCTGCCCAGCGCAGCGCGCAGGGGCGGCGGCGCCCGCGCCCGGCGCAGCGGCGGGTTCCCCCGCGGCGCCCCGCCGCCGCCCGCGCTCCACCGCTCCGCATCCTTCGGGCGCCGCTGCCGGAGAAGAGGGGCGGGGGAGGGCCCGCGGCGCGGGACTGCCACTTGCTGCGGGGATCGGCGGGCGGGGCTGCCGCCGGACGGGAGCCCGCCTCCGAGACCGCTCGGTGCTCCGAGCGCCCACACTCTCCTCGCTCCGGCTGCGGGAGGCTACTCGCCGCGGTGCTCCACCACGGGCAGCCCCTCACGGGCCGGCACCCCTTCCCCGCCGGCCCTTATAGGTGTACGCCAGGCAGCTGCTGCCCTGTGTGGCCGCCTCGCCTGTCAGTCAGCCGGCAGCCATTCACGGGGCAGGAGGACGGCGCCCTGCGGCGCTGAGGGAGGCGGTGCCGCCGCCGCCGAGAGGTGTCGAGCCACCTCGGTTCACCTGCCGCCGGCTCGGCTCAGCGCGGAGGCGAGGCGGATCCGCCCGCCGCACCTGCGGCCGCTCCGCTTTCCCCTCGGCCGAGGGGAGGGGGTCGCGGGGTGGGGAACCGGCCCTCAGGGGGCTCCGCCGCGCCGCCCCCCCGGGCCAGTGCGCGGGGGCTCAGGGCTTGGCCGAGGAATGGGGCAGCGACATCTGCCGGCCGGGCGCGGAGCGGCGCCGCTGCGCCTACGCGCCGGGGGCGGTCGGGCGGGAAGCGCCGGCTGCGAGCACCGGGGCTGAGGGGAGGCGGAGCGGGGAGGGGGATGCCGAGTGTTAAAAATATCTCCGCCGCGAGAGGAGAGGAGAAGCGCAGCGACCGCGGGGAAGGCAGCCGCGGTTAGACCCGCAGGGCGCGGTCTGGTTCCTGGGGGCCTGCGCGCCGCTGCGGGGAAGGGGCGCTCGCCTCAGCGGTTGCGGCGGGGGGCCGGGGCCGGGTCCTCGGCTTCCCCCGGGAGGCGTGGGACCCCCCCCAGAGAGGAGGGAGAGGAGCTCCTGGCGGAGAGCTCGACCACGGGTAGCTTCGTCTTCTGGGTCCTGCGGGCCCGCAGCCGCGTGTCCCCCGGGTGTCCCCCGGCCTGGGGACGGAGCCGCTTCGCGCTCCCTTCAACCGCAGGGGCGGGCTGGTTGCATTTCTGTAACCGTAATCTTTTCGCCTCTTTTTCCTTCGTGTTTTAACTCCAATATGCTCATTTAAACATGTGTTCGACGTCGTGCTTTGCTTTGGCAGAAGCGTTCCCTTGCTGCGGTGTCGCTGTTGGGAGCGGGGTTTGTGACAAGGGTCCGTTAGCAAAGGGTGAGTTTTAGAGGAGGTGTCCGCGGCAGAATATCCTAATTACAACTAATTCAGTTCTCGCTTAAACTCCAATCTGGAATTCAAAAGTGCAGGTGAAAAGAGTAGTAAAAAGATCCTTTTTTTTTTTTTTCTCCTTTCTCCCACACACACGTGAGCGTGCACTGCCTATAGGGGCAGATTTCAGTCATGCGGGATAAATGATCTAATTTTAAACTACTGACAAGATATGTCTGTTCCTTAAAGTATACTCTTATTTTAGAATTATTAAAAAACCTACTTAAAGAAATAGTGCTTCTATTGTAGCTAAGCATAAATTACATTTGTAGTCCACATATCCTAGTGATGTAATGCACTTTATCTTTGCCTATAGACACTTCTAATAGTTATAATATCACGTGTGGGTAAGAGAAGGTTATAAATACTTTTTTTTTTAATTGCGTGCAGTTGGAGAGGATATTCACTGCTTAAGAATAATTTGCTTGTACTGAACTTTCCCTCAAGTGACTAGCCTGTGAGATTATTTAGAGACCACATATACTGAGCAACTCAGAAGCTGGTATTTACAGTTTAGCAGAGCTGAGGGAACCTGTGCTTCTAAGTCTGCCCTGAACAAATACCTAAAGATGCATCGTTTGCTGTGGATAAGTGAGAACTGGGGCTTTTGACAGGAGCAGCTGTCAGGACTGAGCTAAGCTAACATGGGATCAAATATGTGGGGACATATCAATGGCAGCATAAATAAACAAGCATTTTTTTAATGTTGTGCCCGTGCTGATTCTCTTCACTGACTGTCATGACTTGCTCTGCAGGGAAGGTCAGTTCCCTTATGGGAATTCTGTTCCCTTACTGTAGCTTGACTGTTAATACCTACCTAAATTGCAGTAGGCCTGCTAAATGGCCACGTTCACACATTCTCAGAATAATCTAACATCCCTTTAATGTACTTGCATAGTAAGTTCCTTCTATTTCCTGATCTCATAGTCTTTCTGAATACTGTTCTACAGTAGGAGCCACCAATGCCCACCTGCTTGTCCTTCACTAGCACCCCCAGAAGCTATGGTTCTTAACTCAGAGGTTTCCTAGGAGCAAAGACCCAAATGGGTTAGGGCACAACTCCAGGCTGCTGGAAGTCTCTCCCTTATTTCAGAAGGCTCTCTTTTTCCTGTCTCAACTACTTGCTTTGTGTTTGGCTCTAGGAGCTACCAAGTCAGAGGGAGAGGATAAGACATTGGCTTAGAAGACTTTCTCATTAAGGGTTCAGGTTTGTTGTTCAGCTTCGTACAGCCGCGTGGTTTATCTTCTCTATCCTTCCTCCTGCACTCAGTTCACACCTGCTCCCAAACAGTTACTGTGTACAGCCAGGTCCAATATGAGACACAAAGAGACCTTAAGCCTATATGTGCATATCCTTACGGCTATGTAAAAACTGTGCTGCAGCACTCAAAACCTACCGCTCATTGCCAGAGCCAGGCAACTGGCAATATGGAAAGATAGTGTCCTCCTAAAGAAATCCATTGAGTATTTTGTTTACATTATGCTACTAAGGATTGAAGGAGATGTAAGAACCTTTGGTCATTGTATTTTTATTTTAATACTAAAATGCACCAATGATTCTTGCCTATGTTCTATAATCAGTTGACTGTGTCAGAAATCTCTTCAGCTGTGACCAGTATAGTATGAAAATAGACTGAGTCCCTGAGACTCAAGATTTCTGTGACTGAATAATGTTTCCTCTGTTTTGCCTCAGTTGTGCCAGAGGTGCTGCTTTAAGCCTTCCTTCAGCAAGGGATCAGGAGGTATCTGAACACTGTCCTGCGTATTCCTGAGCTGTCAGAACTGTCACCCTTGCTGCATCCAAAGTACCTGTACATTAAGGGTATCGATTAATTGTATTACCTGTCAGGCTAGAAGTCTGCGTTTAGATGTCATGAGAGCTCAGACTGAGTCTAATTACAGTGTAGAAAAAAAAAAAAGCAGTGCAAAACGTTAGCAGTTTTTAACAGACTGGAGTAAGTGTAACCTACTTTCTCCAAGCATGGCCGATACAAAAAGATCTCAGTTTATCAGAACTATTTGAAATGCATCAGAATTATTGCATTGTTAAAACAATTTGCAATGAAGGAAAGACTATTGTAACAGTGAAGTGTATTTAAAGACTGGATTATTAAGTTTTGTCCTAATTAGGTGTTATAGAGAGTATAACCACTAAGAGTAAGTGCTGAAGCTTGGAGAATGATTGTATTTCTCTCATAAAATCGAAACAAATGATTATCAAAATCACTGCTTATGGTACTCAAAACACATGAGAAGTAAAGTGGTTTTAAACTAAAAGTACTCTTTTAGCTTGATTACATAAAGAAATGTTCTTGCAGTCATTTTTTTTTTCTGTCTGATGAGTCCTTTCTGTATGCCAATAACTTCTGATCCCATCATTTTAGCTAAGCTTGAAAGCAGTGCTAATATCTCAAAGGTTCTGCAAGCTTCTGCAAGTGTTGTGAAACTCACAGCCGGATGAAAGGCAGCAACCCATGTTCTGTTTTTGTGCTGGGGCAAAAGCTACAAAGTGAATTCAAAAGTTACATGGTCTCTTTGGTCTTTCATTGGGGCATTTGTATGAGCCAGTAAGTATAAATATACTCCAAAACAACTGGAGCATGTGCTGCTGCCTCTGTACCCAACAGTATGGCACAGTGGAGGGGGCTTGTGGCGGGCAGCTCAAAAAGTTGGGGGGGAGCTGATCGCCCTGTTGATGTTGGGCACAGTGGCACGAGGCTTTAATGCATGATGCAAAGGGTATAGGGAGGCTGGGAGAGGAGTTTCTTGCAGTAGAGGCTCAAATAGATGGTGAACCATTGGAAAACAGGCTTTGTTGGTTTCCTCATTTCCTCTCACAAATAAATTAAAACCATCATCTAAATATTTCAGAGAGAGGGGAAAAAAAAAAGAAGAAATTGAAATACCCAAAATGCAGAGTACAAATGTTCTTACCTAGAAGTTGATGGAAGAAGCAGCAAGATCTTACCCATCAATTAATGTTCACTTATAGTGAGAAATTCAAATCCACTGCATATTTTCTTAGAAACACTGAAACAGAGGGAATCTCACAGAGGTTACTCAGTATAGCATTCCTGCACTACATCAGCATTATGTACAGTGCGACTGTCTCTGGCAGGAGTTTATCTACCTTCCTCTCATAGAATTTGAGTCAGATAGACTCCACAGCCACCCTAACTACCTTCCAGGTTTCATCCCCTTAGCACCAAGTGTAGAGTGAAGGAGTTCCCTAATATACCAGAGTATTCTTTATTTTCTTTGGTTCTTTGCTTTTGTCTTCTCAGAGCACAATCACCATAAGCTAGCATCTGTCTGCAAAAGGCCACTTTAACTTACTCCTTTTTTTCTTTTCTCTGGGCTAAATTAATCAAATTTGTTAACAGGCTATGCTTTCTAAAACTGTTGATGGTCCTGCTGTTCTCCTCTTGATTGTCCACTTCATTAGCCTCTTTATCTAGGTGTCCCAGACAAGGCCTCCTGCTATGCATCTTCTGCAGGTTATGTAAAATTCTCCTTTAATATACCCCACATTGAGGTCTGACTGCTTTTTCACCTTTAACACAGTATTGACAGCTACTTGAGTCTGTAATGCTATGTAATCCTCCTAACCTTTCAAAATGTATTGCTTCCTAGTTATCCACTATATTTATTTTTTTTTATTTGAGGATTTGAGCCATGCTTCCTCTGGGTAGTACTTTGCACTTGCCTTTGTTGAATTTTACCCTACTGATTTCAGGCCATATCTGTTTTTTTCAAGATCATCTTCAATTCCTATTCTGTTCTTCAAAATGCTTTTAACTACCTCCTTATTTCTTGCTGTCATTTGTTAATTTTATAGTCTTTCATTTCCTCATCCAATGCGTTCATTAACCTATTTAATAGAAAGTAGCTGAGATCAGAACCCTTCAGGAACCTACTGGAAACATCCTTCTGGTTTGATACTACGCAACCGATACTTAATTTTTGAGAATGACTTCACGGAAGCAATTGCTTACCCACTCATGACCCACCCACACAATATTTCCTTAGCTTGCTGATGTGAACCTCATGGTAAGTATGCAATGAATGTTACTGATGCAGATATACAGCATATCTCCTGCTTTATCACTATCCACGAGGTCATTTGTGACTCAGAGAAGAAATTTCAGTTTGTTTCATATCGAGTTTTCTTAACAATCCTACATTGCCTAATTTTAATCAATTTTCCGGGTGATTACTGAAAAGTATTTCAGTAGTTCTTTTCGTAATCTTCCTGGTGATAATTATTCCATGAGCTTCTTTATAATCTCTCTCTTCCCTTTTTCTGAACAAAAAACATAGTATGAATTTTTCCAACTGTAGAATCTTCCTCCCAAACACTTGAAATGGCAAGTGGTAGTAAATGTTTGAAAGATCACATCTTATCTCCAACAGAAAATATTTTTCTAGATTAGGAGAAAATTGTCTGTCAGACAACATGTTGATAGCTTCGACTCCTAATTGTTTATGGAGAACTTGCATTTGATATGCAGATGTATCTAATATGGAGATGCAGACTCTGCATTTCAAATAAACACTTCTCAAAAGCTTTTTAAGCTTATTCACAGTTGGTAAAAGATAAGGGGATGCTGAAGTTAAGGTTGCAAACAGTCCATTCTGCTTGTACTTTACAGAAACTCCAATGCTGGGAGACATACCCCACATCTTCTGAGAGCTGTTGGTGCCTTCAGACTCCGTTGCAAGGAAACAAGCTGCAGTGCACTTACGCTAAGTAGAGCAAAACTGCAACTCAGAACACATAACAATGGCAGTCAGATCCCTGAGCCAGTTTCCATGAGGTTCCTTATTTTAAATTAAAAAAAAAGGTAACACAGAAATGTCCGTGGCAATAAAGGCAGAATACAGAAACAATAAGTTACAAGTATAGTACTTGGGCTTCCTTCAGAGTGAATTTCACTTCCCTGTGACTTCTGATTTAAAAGTTGGGCTAAACAGGAACATTAAGTGGGCAACACTCCTGCTGATGCTAGAAGACTCAGTGCTGTATCTGAAAGGAGATATTAGTGTTTCAGTCACAATGTTATGAAGCCTAAAAGCTTGCCTAAATCCCAGACCTCTGCAGCAGAATGGACCTCTGAGCCCAGCCCCTCAGCCGTCCCCGGGAGAGCAGTAACACACATGGAGGAGGAGTGCTTGCTCCCCTGTCAACCACTTTTAGCTGCAGCAAGAACAACGTTTAACTTCAGCCTCTCATTCAAAGGGTAAAAATACTTCTTGTGCTTAGCCACTTAAGTCATGTATTTGGGTACAGATTAACGGATGTCTACTAAGGCCCAGACGGAGGTGGTGGTATTGCTCACCTCTCGATTATATCCAGCACCTAGACTGTTTCTGTGGCAAACGAGAGATGGAGGCCTTTCTCAACAATAGCTTCAAAACCACAGCTTTGAGAAGACAGCCCAACAGCAGACTGGCACCTGGTCAGGTTTGGAATGGAGCAGGCAAGAAATGAATAAAAGGTAAATGCGCTAAGACTAGATAAAGGAGGAATCACCTGAAAATGAAAGTTTTTTTTAAAAAAACAAGCATCAGGAAAATTAAATGTCTACTAGGACACATTATATTGAGTAGCTAAGCTTCCTATGAGCACCTTGCCTTCAGTAACAAACCAGTTGATTACAACGAGCATCCTAATCAATACAGTGCTTCGTAACAGCTTAATATACATCCTTCACAACTACCAGGGAAGAATAATTTGCCGGATAAGAGTACAGGCAAGGTGGGTTTCTTTGTTCTTTTATGACAAGAATAACATTCACAGTCTTTCCAACAATATCTCAGCAAAATTAGGTCTTTCAGCTAGAAATAAATCATGAATGCACACTATGCTGCCAAAGTCTTACACTCCTATCCTAATCCAGTCTGTACAGTGGTAAAATGCTATCTGTTGGGTTTTTTCCTTCCTTTCTCTCTGCTTGGGATTTAAGGCATTCTAAACTTTTTTGAACTTTCAAAGGCGTGACCCACAGTATGATGGCATGGTAACTACTTTGGATTTGACTATATGTTACTATTCTTCCTCCCAATTATTCTATTGATGACCTTTTTTCAAATACATTTCAAAACAAAAATCATCTTGTATTTGCTTTCAGTTACATAAAATAGAACAAATCATCATCTGATGTAGATTAGCATATCTTTTCTGAAGCCAATGAATTTATATAGGTAAGTGTTTGCCCACTCGCCTTACATACAGAGGGCAAAATCCAGAATTCCTATTAAAATGTTTCAAAAACCTACATCCTGTTACATTTTGTTCTAAGAATCTGCAGATGTCAGCTAATAAAAATGAACTTCAAAGGGAGGAATCGTTTGAATTAATTGGGAGCTAAATCACAATCTCAAAATAAGTTCTGTTTGGAAATGGTTGCTTTATACTGTGTTGTTAAGTGGATATTAGCCTTTTAACAGCTCTGCTGTTTGGTGCAGAGCTGTCCACTTGAAATAAGAAGAGCAAAAGGTACTGATTGCGGACCTTGAGGTCTGAGGTGGCCCTTGCTTCCACACTGATAAAGTATTCAAAATGAGCTCTCTGTTAAGATTCTGCTTTTTACTTTTCATCTTGGAAAAAACAAGAATTCCCCAAGAAAGCTGGATTACCCTCTCTCTACTCCTGCCCTGCTCCATGCCGCACTGAACAGTGAAGCCAGAGGTGAGATATTTTAGATTCCCTATTACCGTTAATTATTATAGATTCACTATTACAAGTGAATGAGTGGGGAGTAATGATGATATCAGAGAGGAAAGGAGAAAGGGGAGCAAAGAAAATTTCAGTTTCTGACTCCTTTTTTAATAATTTGTAAGATGAGGGCCTCGGTCTGCGGGGGTAAGAACTTCTAGCCTTTAAACTCGGAAAAAAATCCTTAGAGATTCTCTTCAGCCAATCCAGTAATCCCCTGGAATCCTCTTTGAAATGAATGTCAGCTCAAGAGCAGAAGAGAATTTCTGTACATTTCTGTAAAATTGGAGACACTCAAGTCTATAGTTCACGTAAGCAAGGATGACACTCAGGAGAAAGTCTTTGTTCCCCACTGATTCTACAAATCGGTGGCTTCCGAAAAGATTGGAAGCTAATGTGGATGGAGTAGAGGAAAGATTCGACCATTATTGTCAAGAGGAAAGCTATTTCAGAGGAACATTTCAATTTACCTTCTCTAGAAAGAGTGATGATTTCCCATGAGGAATAAACCCCAAAAAACTACTTCAAGAAACAAAAAAGAACGTTAACTCATTTTCTAAATCTAACCTCATTCTGGAGTTCCTCTCCCTAAGACATATTATAGTCAGTGGTTCAGTTTTTGCACTGATTATCTGAATTACTTTTCTAAGGAAATTCAAGTAATTAAGTCACAACAAAGGTATATGAGTTACATGTTAAGTTATAGGTTCAAGGACACTTTTATTCATATACAGTTTTCACCTAATATACTGTTGATTATTTGCTTAACATAAATTATAATTTGTGAAGGGTGCCTATTTTCCACAAATCCTGTCAAGCAGCATGGGATGGATGTATTTGGCCTATCTTTACAGTATTACCCAGGTGCTGTTTCAATCTATGTAACACGCACCAACAACTGAGAGTGGAGGACTGAGGGCTTACAGTGTTGAGAGCTACCTTATTCATATCTTCCACTCTCTCTCATTAAATCTTTGGAAGGAACATCATCAGTCCAGTGCAGAACTTGATGATTTGTCTCTTCTGCCAACACATGCTAAACCTCTGGCAAAAAACTGTGGATGGTTTATTACTGACTATAGTGTAGATAGAGTTTAGCATTTGCATCCACTTGAAAATGGAGTTTAGACAGACCAGCTAAGAAAATAAATGTAGATTTTGAATAGGGAAGCAGCCCTAACAACAGTGCACTTGAAAAAATGGCTTAGCCCTAAGTCCCTCCCTCTGTCCACCCTTGGTGCATGTTACATAGATTGAAACAGCACCTGGGTAATACTGTAAAGATAGGTCAAGCACAACCATCCCATGCTGCTCAGCAGGATTTGTGGAAAGTGGGCACGCTTCACATATAATTCTGTGGAGGACAATTCAGGTCAATGTCTTTTTTTTTTTTTCCTTTACTTGCAAGATAATGTCTTATAGTTTTACCCTGCTGTGGTTAGAAGATACATAACTTCCAGCTTCACTCTCAGCGTCGATCATTTGCAGCTAATATTTTCAGTAAGTGTAAGCAGCCTATGCACCACTGATTCATTTAAATCACTGTATTTTAGTTTAAAATCATTTTGGAAAATGAGACTCAGACTCTTTCGACTTTCCTCACAGATCTCAAAGAGTTATATTAAGGGATATGTAAAGCATCCATCCTGTTCCACAAACAGGAGAGGCATCTTCTGTTTGATAAGCCAGAACTTATCAGCAATCTTATCTCAGATCTGCTATTTATACTGCCCTTCTGCAAATGTGTTATCACTGCCCTGCACACTGTTCTAAGGCATTTTCCACAAAACCTACAGATTTCCACATCCGAAATGAGCACAACTCAGAACAAATTTATACAGAAGCTGGAACTCAGTCTTCACTTTGGATGGCTGTGTGTGGGAGTGCGTGCATGTATGTGTATTTGTGTGGGCGTATCAGCATTCATTTCTTAAATTTTGTTCCTGCTGCAAAAATGACTTGTACAGCAGTTTATTTTAATACCAAATTGCAAGGTTAGTTCATTTTACAAGATGGCAGTTTAACACATTGGGAGAAGGAGGGAGAATAGATTTTTTCCTAAGATCTGCAGTGCCTGTGATGCTCTGTAACAAACAGAGCAGAACAAAATTCTGGTGACCATTTTGATGAAAAAGTGAATGTGCTCAGTGAGCCAACAAGAAGCAGTAAGGGAAATCAAATATGAGACTTGATAATTTTTTCCTTTTCCAGCCACTCCATCTGAATTTCTCTAGTTTTATTTAAGGCAGAAATATTGTACTTAGGGGGGTGTAATGCTTTTTATAATTAAATATGCTCAATTAGTTTGTGAAGAAGTGTTTCTCTATAAAAATCAGCTGTGCTACTTGGTGAGTTCATTCCTTCCCTAAAGCTAAAATCAGCTGTAATAGCTTTCCTCCTAACTCTAGGAGAAACATTCTGTAACTTTGGCACTTTAATCTCCACAAAGGCCATATAGAAACAATCACAACAAATGAAGATTAAAGCATGAAGGCAAGCTGGCTTTAGGGCTCCATTACATTAAAAATGAGAAGAGAAAGGAGGTATGTCTTCAGAGTCTGCAAAATACTGTAGCCTATGGTACACAAAAATGAAAAATTCAGCTGCCTGCAGCTGGCTCGTGTCCCACTGCCTCTGTGATTTAAGGCAGCAGGAGTCTCCTTTCTTCGCCTCCACCGAAATGAAACACTTTGCTTGTCATTTTGATGTACCTGTTGGGTAAAATTCACATCATCTTAAAACCCATCATACCTGCTCTCTGCAGACTCTCAGTGTCCCAGGTCAGAGTTACCTTTCAACCTCCCAGAAGCTCAGCCAGGAGGGACCGGTCTTTTAGGACCATAGATCCCAGCAGCCCCATCTTGACCCAAGCAGAAGACTGCGTACTGTTGGCTGGGGTTCACCAAGGTCTGCCTGAGACACAGACACTGTTAAAGGAGGAGGGAACACCACACGACTTATGTCTGGAAGCAGTGCTGCAGATGTATCTCCTACTGCTTTTTTCTTTGCTGTGAATGACAATGCTTTTGTACTAATGAAAAGCCATATACCAACCACACCAGGTGCCTCCATTAACCTATCAAATGTGCAAAAATAATCCAACACTGAAAAAAAATCCCTTTCCTTCACTTATCTTCATATTCTGTTTAATAGCTCTGATCCTCTGATACATATTAAGTTCTCTACTTGCGTCTCTTTCCATTGCGCTCCTGTGTATTCATCTCTGTGTGCACACATGCATCGACACACTTTAAACCCTATGACATTGTCCTAGGTGTTCTACTTCAACACCCTTATCCCTCCTACATTTTTAACCCTGAAAGACTCTATTGCTTAGCTGAGGCAATGTCACAGCAACTGTTCATGAGGATGACAAGAGGAAGGTGCAGCTGGCTCGCACAGCTGGGGAGAAGGGGACAAGAGAGGTGGAAGAGCCCTTTGAGCATTCCCGTTACACCCAGGACTAGTGCCTGCTGGCTATAACAGACTGCAGGACTGAGAGAATCATAGAATCATAGAATGTTAGGGATTGGAAGGGACCTCGAAAGATCATCAAGTCCAATCAGTTGAGGTCCAGGGCACATATTCTGACTCAAGTTTCCAGTACTTTTATTTTTTCTGCACCCTGTGAGCTCAACAAAGGTATGTAGCTGCTAGCCAGCTCTGCTATGTTTTCCACCGCTCTTCACTGTGTTGCAGATGTTCACCTGTCACTATGCTCTAGGCCATCAGACTTGATAAATTCCTATTGCAAACAGAAGATAAGCTTCATGTTTAGCAAAGTGGAATGATACCAAGCCTATTTTCATTTCTGCTACCCCAGAAATATGCATTATGCATGTATTTTACATTTATGCCAGTTGGACTCAATTCTGCATCTTCTTGTTAGCTGAAATGATTACCTTAGATTTTGGCAGTGACGTGATGATGCTGAATATACCTGAACAGGATTTTAACTTATGATCCCACTCAGCAGCTTAACATATTCTGCTTCGAGCCACCTTTTTTTTTAATGAGAATGCTGAAGTTGTTGTGGTCCTGTCAGTAGCAAAGGTAGAGCATTCCCCATAGTCCTTTAATCTTTCCCATACCTTGGAGTTTTGTTCCCTGTGGGGGCCATGCTGTGACAGGGGGGAGCAGGGGCACATCCTGAGCCGCAGCACCAAGCCTGCACAGGTGATATGGACCCAGGGAGGCTGCTGGCCTTGCCCAGCACCATGTCCATGGTGTGCTTTGGGCATTAATACAATCTGTGACCATTCCCAACAGGCTTTCTGGACACGACCACACTGTTCAGTGGTCTGAAAACATTTAGCCCTACATTGCAGGCTGCACCAGGGCCACTCAACCTCTGAGTGGTCCCTGGGCCATTTTGCAAACATAGCCTAGAACTCCCACCTGACTTTGCTCCTGTCTTTCCTATTTTCACACATTCTGCCATTTCAAGCTCAGACGTACCTCTCTGAACAGACATGATTTCCGTCTCTGCACTCTCATTTGCAGCCAACTCTTGTACTTCCTCTTTGATCCCTTTCCTGCATTCAGTATTGCCACTTACTGTCTTTCATTTCTTGTCATCTGAACACTCTCTGCTTCAAATCTTCTGCAAATTCCTGGTGCTCTTCCATCTTTGCTATCTCCCTTCATCTCCTTTCTTCTGTTGATTCTGGTGGCAGCACCCTGGTAGTAGCACTTTTTATTGGGAAGCAATAACATATGGTATTAAAGGTTTTAAATCTCATAGTTCTTCCTTTTCTTTCTCGTTCCTTTTCCTCTTGGTTATCTTCTCCATTGACTTTCTTTCCATGTCATTTCGTATTAATTTCCCACATCTTTAGAATTCACCAGCACCCTGCTATTCCCTCTGCAGCTTTGCAGGCTTTTTTTCTCCCCCTTTTTCTTTTTCAGCGGCCACTCTTAATCTTCGCAGGAACTATTCATCTCTGTGCAACACCTGTCATCTTTTGTGCCCCAGCTTCTCATTTTACATCTGGTCTGCATTTGCATAGTCTAGTCTTCAGCTGGGTTTCCTGGTGCCTTTCATAGCTTTCCCCACATCATTTTTAATCTTTTCTGTATTGCTTCTCCCTTCCTTTTTATCCCAGAGGCAGAAGAGCCCCGTTAGCTAGTTCTGTTTCACAGGAAATTTTCTTTCAACATCAAAGAATACCAGATTGCAAACACTGTTAAAATTAGTGCAGAGCTCTCTAGATCCTGGTGAGTTGTAGCATTGGAAAAAGATTTATGCCCCAAGATTTCTTAATCATCCTTGGTTTTAGTGCCAATCATTGTCTAGCTCAGAGGTTTTGGCACTCAGTTTATTTCTTTTTCAACATCTATACCTCTATGTCAGTTTTGAAAACTATAATTTCCCTAAAACCTTGCCCTGCTGTCCTCAGTCACTAATTTTTGCCACTAAAATGCACACTGAAAGTGTACTTCTTGTTCTAGGGTTAAATAATGTCTCAAAATTCCTTAGTGGTAGGAGCTTCCACAGCTTTCCCAAGCAAGCTGGCCCCTGCCCCACTAGCCTTGCTCCCTGTCCTCGCTTACCCCGTTTGCTGTCATATGATTTTTCTCGTGACAACACAGTGAGCATGGTGAAGTATTCACTCCTTTCTCTTTTGCAGGTACCATTTAGATTTTGCACATATCTTCTTTCAGGCTTCCCTTCTCTGGATTGCCCTACCACAGGGATTTAAACCTTGTTTTCTTGGGTCATATATTCTAGATCTTTGACCATTCTCGTGTTCTCTTCTCACGTCCCTCAGGATGTCTCTCCCTGCCAGATCACTCATCCTAACACTCTAACCATGCTTTACTGGAGAGAAGCATTTGCCTTGCCATTAGTCAGCTCATTCCCCAGTAAAGTTTATTCTTAGACCTTTCTTTATCGGAGAGGAAGACTGAGTGCTCGAGTCTGTGGTTTATGTATGATCTAAACATAAGTGTGAATGCTTGTTAATACATATAGAAGCATTTGAAATAATTTTGATATCATCTGGCACATGCTTTCTTGACTCTTCTTTCATCCTTGCACTACAAGGTACATTGCTTTTTCCTCACAATTCATCTCTTAATTCCCTTAGTAGTGTCTTTGGGATGAGGATACCCTTGGTTTCATTGTCAATTCCTCTACTCTACAAGACTTTACTTCTGTGTAACTCATTTCATTTTCACTAGCAGTTTTCTTTCTCCCTAAATTTACAGGAGTTAATTACAGGATTTGTGTTATCCATCACTATTTCATTTCTAGAATTTCCTGAAGACATATAAAGGGCCAAACACACAAAGTTCAGTGCTCTATTTCTATTTGAAATAACAGAAAGATATAAATCCACCTACGACCCGTGACCTTTCAGGATTTGCAGCATTATATCACACTGAAAAAACTCTGATGGATGAAAAATATAAGCGTTAGGAAAAAAGTAATATCTGGGATCCCTGGTGTAATGTTTGCAAGAAGAGATTTTATAGCAGTTATTTTACCCTTTGATTTACTCACACTTTTTGCATCTATCCTAAGGCCAAAGTGCTCAAACTTCTCTGTAAAAAAATCACATTTATATAGATTTGTCCTCTAATGAGATGCTGACTGCCTGTGGTAGTTTTTTCTGAGAGTCCTGTCTAAGTTTTCCCTCTGACAAAGGTTGCAGCTAATGTTAAGTCTGTAATTTCCTTACAATAACTTCATGGCTCCTGACAATACTGTAGGAAATGAGGATGCCCTAAAGGGCAACACAGTAAAATGAATGATGAGAATTTGCTTTGAGTGATACGGAAGACCTCTCAGAAGTGGGTATCCATCCATTGGCACGCACAGACCCACACTGTGTTAAGGTCACAATGTGAACTTTTGTATTGATGTTTGTTACAAATGTCACTAAAGAGACTTTTCTACTTTTTCAAACTAGTTTTAATATTAATCTGAAATAAGTATAAATGCTGAAATGCCACTTTTTATGATAGATAAATCCAAGAGAACAAACAACACCTGTTCTTTCACCCAAGATTCCCTTATCTCTGGTTTTGGTTCCAGTTTTTCTCTCAAGTGATGCAAAGTCGAATAAGTCTTTCTAAAATTTATCTGGTCCTCTTCTTTCAGTAATTCACATAGCCTCATATAGGCTGCGAGTGTTGCCTGCTTAGACTTTAGTAAAGCCTATGACATTGTTTCCCACAGCATTCTCCTGGAGAAACTGGCTGCTCATGGCTTGGATGGGCATACTCTTTGTTGGATAAAAAAAAACCAGCTGCATGGCTACTCACCAAAGAGTGGTGGTGAAAGGAGTTAAAACCAGCTGGTGGCCAGTCACAGTGGTATTCCCTAGGACTAGTTTTGTTTAATATCTTTATCTATGATCTGAGAGGATGATGAGGGTATTGAGCTCACCCTCACTAAGTTTGCAGATGACACCAAGTTGGGCATGAGTGTTGATCTCCTTGAGGGTAGGAAGGCCCTACAGAGGGGTCTGGATGGGCTGGGTCAATGGGCTGAGGTTCAGCAAGGCCAATTGCCCTTGAGTCACAACAACCCCAGGCAACACTATAGGCTTAGGGAAAAGTGGCTGGAAAGTTGCCTGACAGAAAAGGACCTGGGAGTATTGGTTGATAGGCAGCAAAACATGAGCCAGCAGTGTGACCAGGTGGCCAAGACCAATGGCATTCTAGCCTGGATCAGAAACAGTGTGGCCAGCAGGAGTAGGGAGATGATTGTCCCACTGTACTTGGCACTGGTGAGGCCACACCTTGAATCCTGTGCTCAGGGTTGGACCCCTCATGACGAGAAAGAAACTGAGGTGCTGGAGCATCTCAAAAGAAGGGCAACAAAGCTGGTAAAGGGAGCACAAGCCTTAGGAGGAGCAGCTGAGGGAGCTGGGATTGTTTAGCCTGGAGAAAAGGAGGCTGAGGGGAGACCTTGTTGGTCGCTACAACTACCTGAAAGGAGATTGTAACAAGGTGGGGATTGGTCTCTTCTCCCAAGTAACAAGCAATAGCACGAGAGGAAATGGCCTTAAGTTGCACCAGAAGAGGCTTAGATTGGATATTAAGAAAAAGTTTCTTTGCCTAAAGGGTTGTCAAGCGTTGGTGGAATGGGCTGCTCAGGGAATTGCTTGAGTCATTGTCCCTGAGGTATTTAAAAGATGTGTAGATGTGGTGTTTAGACACATGGTTTAGTGGTGCACCTGCCAGTGCTAGGTTGATGGTTGGACTCGATCATCATAAAGATCTTCTCCAACCTAAATGATTCTATGGTTCTGTGTTTATTCAAACCATTACTGCCAAGGTTAACATCCAGAATTTGTTGTCCTGTCCTCTTTCTACAGCTGTGAATGCTTTGTCCTGGAAGGCGGATTGCATTAAATGAACCTCACAGCATCCCTTCTCAATTGTGTATCATCCTGCTGGTGGCCAGCCAGAACTGTCAAGTTAACCTGCCATTCACCCAGCAGCTTTATTTTATCTCTTGATTTCTGCCCATGCACTGTGCCTGTGTGAAGGGCGCTAGATAACACTCTAGTCTTTACATGCTGTACCTGCCCTGTCTACATCTTTCTTGGTGGTATTCAGGTGTGTTGCCAAGGTCAAAACTGAGGGGGGAATTTTTTAGCTCTTTGTCTGTTCCAGCTACATTTACCTACATGGGCCTTCAATGCAGTACTGATGCCAGTCTGCTGTCTAGTGCTCCTGTTATGAGCCATTTCTTTGGGGCTTTCCTTAAAGTCTCTGCAGTATTTCTCACCATGGGACAATATTTCAGATCAAGCTCTGCCAACAAACAGCATATCTCAGATCATTTACCTAACCCAGCCACAACCTCACCCCCTCCGAGTCACACTAATTTCTTAAATGCATCTGTGCCAGGTATATCTTGTACACTTTTGCAAGCTTCTAAACATGGAAACAGGAATATTCCGTAAACTAATCCTTACCTGTTGATGTTTCGTAAAATAATCTTTATCTGTGGTAGGCTTGTGCACTTTAGAGCTCTTCACTGGGCTTTAGAGATGAGATGCTGAAGTATATGTAAAAACAGGTGGATTTTGCCCTCCATAAACAACATTCTTTTAATTTCTTCTTGTGGAAGCAGGTTTAAAAAGGGAATGGAAAAAAAAAAACAAAACCAAAACCACAACTTCTCTTTACTACATAATTCCCAGGATCTGCTCTGCCACAGAGATCTGTGGCTATAACAAAGGCAGCCATCATGCCTGGGATCCTCAAGGCTGATTAAAGAAACATTACATAAAGCTGTTGTCAATGACTAGCAGCAGCGGAATAATTTTACCTGAGTCAAAACCCTGGCACCTGCAGTGGTAAAAGGCAATCCTCTGACATGTCGGTAAGGGGAATTTGCCTTTAATTCTTGAAGGTAGGCTAGAAATCTGGTTTTCATTTGGTTCCTACTTTTGAGTTAGCAACCTAAATAGCTAGGAAGAGCTTTTCCTAGGAGGCTTAACAGCAGGAATAGTCATTAAACTCTTACCTGGCCCTGTATTAAGCGTGGAACCAGCTAACACCTTTGTGGTGGGCTAACACAGGCTCCTTACTCAGGTACGGAACCCTGAGCATCCATCCCTAGAGACATGGGCGCTCTGTAGGCTTGGCACCTGTTGCTTGGCACCTATTGCAGCACCCACCCTGGCTGGGCCTTCCCAGCTGCAGGAATGGGCAGCCCCGGGGATGTATAATATAGAAACAACATTAGGGGGAGCTCCATTATCTAATCCAGTTTTTTAAAAGAGGAGCATTGGTGTCAGTGGCCGAGCGGTGGCTTCACTTTTCTGGCAATCGCTTTCCTGTTCAGTCTCAGGACACTGGATAACGAGGGCTGGCGAGTAATAAGGTCAGGTGGGTTACAGGTATTTTCTTATTAGAAAAGAAATGGCAGCCACCTAATCTCACCCTTCAAAGTGGCCAATTATCAACAATGATTTCATAATTTCTGACAAAAATCTGACAAAATGCCACAGAGTTACTTCTAGCTATAGTCTTTACATCTGCGGACTGATTAGCTAATGAGATCAATAAGTTCTGGGAACTTCATGCTGCCACGTTGTCGTGCCTGTACAATGAAGCATTTTGGCAGCTTCCCTGCAATTTTTAGGGCTTATGACCTGTATGCTTTACTGCAGTAACTATCCCAGAACATGTATTATTTTCATGTAGACTGTAATGTGTGTAATTTAATTAATGAATAACCATTACAAAAGAAATGGAGAAAAAGTAAAATAAAAGTTATGATTCAAAGGAGATGGAAAGAATTTGAGTTATGGAGAATAAATGCAGACAGACTATGGCACAGCAGGTATGGGAAAGGGCAAAGATGGATGCTCTAAATAAGAGGGTGGAGTAGAGCAGGAAAGACTGGAAGAGACAACACTATCAGAGGGATTATTATTCCCTTTATGTTTTTTTAGTGCTGGGACACAAAGATCAACTCTAGGCTTATCTCATCAGGAAAAATAAAATTATTTGTACTAAATTGTCTCTTACCCATCTTAAAATGCTTCCTACCCTATCCAGTCCCCTGAAAGCAGTGGCAGTGATTGCACAGCAGCCCACAGTTATGCCTTGAAGCTCATTTTTAAGTACCGAAGGCAAAAGGAGGAGGCTTTGTGTTCGGGTTCTGTATGCACCATCTGCTGAGAGGAGACACACAGGCTCTCGGAAAGCTGCCAGCTGGCTGGACATTCCTCTCATTTCAAATAAACGTTTAATATGTTTTCAGTAAATTCTGAATGATAAAAGTCTGCTTTTTCCTTTCTGCAGTTCTCACTGGAGAGGATGAGAGCTTTTTTTCTTTTGGCTATATTATCTATTTCCAGCAAGAGTAACTTTCACTTCAGATTGTTATTATCTCATAAAAATAGCCCACGTGGAGTAATATTCATTATTAGGGTATTATATTACAAACTTCAGCTGAAGCTGGCTAAAGAATAAGATCACTTAAACATTCCTTACTGAGCCTATACCTGAACTATTCCAAATATGTTCCAATAATGAAACCGCTTTAAAGAGAGATTTTTCTTCCTAATGTGTTTCACATATAGAAAGTGAGGAATGCAGGCAGCTCTGAGGTGAAACACAAACACTCCAGTACTTTCACTGCATAGTGATCCAAGATAAGTATTGTAACTCGATCACCTATATAGCAAAGACCCTGCAGCCAACACCGGGTGTCTTCAGGAGTTAAGATCTCAGTTTTATGTCTCAGAGGGTGCTCATCACTCAAACGCATCCAGATGTTCATGTTTGAAGTGATCAGGATGGAGCAGTCTGGCATGGGGAAAGATACTTCTATAATCTAAAAGCAACACACATCTGAGCCACACTGTCGCCCTCAATATGAATGCGACACCCTAACACCACTTTGGGTTTTTATCTCAATATTTTCTGAATAAAATCATAAGGAGTATCAAAGCTGATTCTCCCAGCTTCTCTTTTTTAGTGCCTGGGAGAATATGCAAGCAACCACGTTATTGTTATTAGAGGAAATTCCAGAGCATCAGCTATTGTCTGATAATTGTTCATCTGAATTCTCTTGCTTGCAGGACAGGTGGGGTCATTTTGGCCTCTTTCACTCACAGATAAGCAGTCTCAGTCCCCTTGACCTGGAGAGGTACATATAGACAATTGCCAGGTAGCCCCAAATGGTAACTCTCGTTTTGTCTGTCTCCTAAAAATCTATGCCTATGACCATACCAGCTCCATTTACACAGGCATTAACTCTTAATTTCTTAATCTGTCCTGGCACTTTCTTTTGTCTGCTGCTTTGCATCTTACATATAAGAACATAATTTTTCGTTCAAATGTTTTTATTCTGTGAGCCATTCACTATGTAAGAGGTTTCATTGTACAACCTCAAGTGTAAGTACCAGGTTTAGGTCAAAGGATTCAAAGGCTTTTGGGTGGCAAAAGACAGGTGAAGAGACAAATGTACAGAACATAGTGTTCATCAAGAGACCCCGGTAAAAAATACTCCTAGCAACAGCTTGACTCTTCAAACGAACATTCAGGTCAATCACTTTTCTTGGGCATGTTCTCTTACCACCTCAGGAAGTTTGTGTAAAATTATTCACATGCATAAACATTTACAGAGTCTTTCCAGGGGTCACATCATATATTTTAAGCTCATCTTTTGCTTTGGTGATATGTATATTGTTCACACATCAAGAAGCTAAATAAAAAACACAGTGGTATTTTACCGTTTTAAAACCTTTTGGCTCAAACCATAGGACAATTTCCTTCCCAGGAAGATGTGTCATTTAAAAAGAGTTCTAACATAGCCTTTCACCCTCCACCCACCCCAAAAATGTAAAAAATTTCATATTTAGCTCATTTCCTCCTGGGACAGAGAAATAATCTAAGTGAGAGTACATAGGAGATTTGTGACCATTAATTTACTGGCAATACCAATAGCCTGTCCAATGAAGTAGGAAGGAAGTATAGTTCATTTCAATGGCAATTGCTATTGTAAGAAATGTTTCACATGCTGAAATTTTCCATATGGCCATGAAAATGCATCCTCATGTTACTAAAAACAGATTAGGAAACTATTACATACAGAAACATAAACGAAAAACTCCCCAAATAGCATAAAAGAATAAAGAAAACAATTAAGTTAAGGAAATTCCGAATGAAGGTGGTAACTACATCAGGCAGTGGCATAACAAATATAGCGCACATAAATAAACCAAGACATAATAAAAGGCAGATTTACTGAAGTGCATTCTGCACAGCTCAGACCCTGCTACATTACTTCCTGTCATTAATTACCCCATCTACATCCAAATAATATCAATCAACCAATTGGAAGCACAAGTTAATGAGCAAAATTTCATACTCTGGGGTCAAGTTCCTTTTCCTTCATTTGTCTTCATTAGCAGCACCTCTCAAGGTTTTCCCGAAATAGAAGGCAGTGAATTAGTCAAAGAGATTTTAAAAGTCACACTCAAGAATTCTCAGAAGTAAAATAGCAGGATTAGCCTCAGAGGTCCTAGGATAAAATGGAGATTGTTATTGTTATTAAATAAGATTACAAAAACTGTGTGTCTTGCTCTCCTAATTATTTTCACCACCTGTACTCTTGACTGGATGTCACATTTGTTTGGCACCTTGGCACTGAAGGAGACACGAACGTTTTTCAAATTACTGTCTGGTCTGTAAACTGTAAACCATAATGATGTTCCTTCTCTGGTTACTCCTATTCTGTACATTGCAGTCAGTGAGTTTCCCTTCACAATGCCCTATCCTTTCTTCCTGCTCCAGCTAAGCTGGGCTTATCTCTTTTCTTCCCAAGGACAAACTAGGAAAACCAGCATCCCATAGCACTGGCATCCCATAGCACTTGCACAGAAACAAAGAGACTACTACAGCCATGGGACGGCCACACAGAGGTCCTTGCTTCTCTGCAATCCCTCCTGGGGGCTTCCAGCCTCCTGCAGCCCTGTGGCCCTTGCAAAAGTCACGCGCACCAAGACTCCTCTGCGGAGTCCAAATCCCTTAGAAAAATAGTTATGGGCAGGAGCTGGCAAAGAGGAAAATGAGGGGTTCCTGCATTTTTTCTCCCAGGAAATCTCATCAGCTTGTGTCATTTCTGCTTGTGAGCTGTGGGGAAAAGAGGGCAGCACCTCAGGGAGCCCTTCTTTATCAGTAGTTAGAGTCAGCTTGAAACCTCTGCCCTTGACTCACAGTTGGGAAAATATAACACAGCCTAATAGTCATGGAGGTATTTTGGTCACCACAGATATGCACTAATATGAAGTGAAAATGTAGCAATTATTAACAGCGGTTTGCACAAGTACAATGAGGTGAGAAGCATCAGCATCGCTGAGAGGCAGCACAAGGTGGGAGCATTTGGAAATTAAATCCACAAACAGCACATCTCTGCACTGGGACAGAGACTCCTGAGTTTTCCTATGATCGTGTGTAGAGGGATCTCAAATATATCTCTCGGGAGGGTATATGTTTCTCCTGCACTGATCCTATTCTATTTAGCACTAACAAAGAGTCTATTTATAAAAAAGCAAGGTGATAAATGGCAAAAAAGGTGCTCTTCCCTTGGAGCAGAATGGCATTTTACTTGACAAATACAAAACAGACTTCCAATGATCAAATGGTGTCACATAAACACGATCAAAACCACCCTTTGGTGTGGTGCTGCCTACACATAAAGGAACAGAGAAAGGAAAAAAGATTTGAGTGCTTGGAATTAAGATGGTGGTTCATTGTGTCAGTGAAATTCAAATATTTAGTGTAGTCTGAGGTCTCCAGCCCTATGAAAGCAGGGGGCATTTGAAAGGATGAGACCAAGGTGGTAAGGCACAATTCCCCTCTCGGGTCCCCTCTCAAGCTGCTTTGCTAGATGAGCTTGGCCAAGTGCTTGCTGCTTTCTGCTGTCTAGGAAAGGTAGGAACATTTTTAAAAACAGACACTAATCTGTGATTTTTTTTGTTGTAGCTCTTTCAACATTGACCTTTCTAACCAGCTGTTCAGGAGCAAGCGGGGACTGAGCCCCTGTTTCCAGGGGTGTTGGTCACACTCAGAAGTAAAGGTGCTCTTTGTGAGGACTCAACTGACCCTCCTGACAGAGCCACTCATCAAGGCACCTTTTAGCAGCCCCAGTGCAACCTTCTGGAGAGCCTTTAAATCACCCAAGTTAAAAACTGCACTATCATTGTGAAAAGAAGCCTTTTTAAAACAATTTTAACTTTTATTTTATTTCATTTTTAAATCAGAATTTAATTGATAACATTTCTTCCCAGGAGATAGTTTCTTTCTTAGCTATTTGGTTTTGTTATTTCCTCATCTCCAAATAAAATCTCTCAGCTCTCAGAGTCAGAGCAGTTTTAAGGTCCAGGTCAGGTCCATGAAGCGATGGCAAGTAAAGCCATGGCAGATAAGTCCTGCACACAGCAGCCCCCACCACTATAACTAAGCTAATTTCTGCCTTGATGGCAGCTGCTGACAGTGAGAGCAGATACCGAGGTGAGGCAGCCACCGCATGGTTAAACTGTTTCTACATAGCAAGCTTCTTCAAGGATGAACACCATGGACTAGGGAAAGTGAGATACTGAGGGAGGTCAGCGGCAGGACAGGGTGTCCCTGCAGCACCGAGGTCCCAGGGGAGTCAATCCCCCTTCAAGGAATGAGAACAACTGAAAAGTTCAGGGTACACAGTCATACCAAATGCTTCCCTGCCCAACCCAGCTGGGAAGAGAGAATAAAGGCTTGGCTGGGTCTTTTCTGGTTTATTACAAGCTAGCTAAAGGGGTTGAGTGTATATTTAATAGATGAAATAGGAAAATTAATGTACTTAATTTTATCATCAATTTCCTTGAAGAAGCCTGAGACAATTGCAATGCCAGACTCTAGATAGAAAATTTCTTTTGCGGGATAACAGGTGCTGAGCTGCAGAACTGGGCCCTGGAGGATTAGCTCAGGTCCTCATAAAGCGGGCTGGGAGTTTGTTTGAAGAAATCTTCCAAATGTAATTTGAAAAATTTAGCTCATCTCTGATATTTCTCCATCCCTAGACAGTCGCTGTGAAAGGAAAAAAACAGGCAAGCCAATGTTTTGGCCCCATAAAAAAAGCTGTATTAGTGATGCTGTGACAGCTGCTAATAAGACGGCTATTATTGCCATTGATTTTCTGTGGAAAATTGACAGAATTGTATAGCCAAGCCTGATAAAAGAGATATAAGATTGATTTTTATACTAACTCTCCGTGTACCTTGGTCAGTCATTTAGACTGGCAAATTGATAGTAAGTGGAATAGTGACCATTTTGGAAAAATGTCTATCAGCAATTTATAAATTCCAGTTTAAGACTTCTATTACAAACTCTCACTATGCAATAGCAACTACATATTAAATTGCAAACTTCATTTTGTGAGGCTAATCTACCTTTCTTGCCACTGTCTTTCCAGTTCTTCTGGGGAGTAGATACCGACACTAACGACAAAAGACAAAGTTCAAGATTTGCTAAAGCCTATGTGCCTCCTTCTCAAATAGAAACCTTCTGCAGTAGAGATGGTGGCCAGGTGAAAAAAGCTTGTTAGTGTCCCCTGCTGTGAAGACTTCAAACATCTGGTGACATTAACCAAGGGTTACAGGATAGCCTAAAGTGATGCCCCAAATCCCTAGATCTGTGAAGTACTATTATTGTATTTGTACATCTGAAGCAGTGGTGTGCTTGAGTGTGTGACGTGTAAGTCATTAAATGTTATGCCTGTCTGTGATCCCTCAAAGAACTGACAAAGGTTGAGGCAAGACAACCATGGTACTGTCTTGAGCAGGACACGCAAACCAGCAAATAGGTACTTGTGGTATTAAGACATGCAGCGTGAACTGCACACATTGTTGTATAAACTTCTTGAGTAATCTTAATTATTCAATATATTTCAATATTCAATATTATTGTGAGACGTGGTATGTCAAATTGTGTAAACTAATCTAGAAGTAGTTTAAAGCAAGAGGTAGAAGAATATGACTGAATGTTACCACAAGCCTCAGCCTCATTTCAATCATGCTAATTTAGGTCAATAGAAAATAAAGTAACAGGAAAGCATTAGAGGCAAAAGAGTGTCAGACGTGAGCAATAAGCCGTGACATCCTGTCCCCTGGATTAACAGAAGGAAGCTGGGCTGCAAACAGCAAGGAGGTGTATCTGCTGCTCTTAAAAAGACAGAGATAATTTCCTATTAGAGATAAGCTGTTAAAGGAAGAACAACTCATCCCATATCTGAGCTCATGTTCAAGGAAAGATTCCTATCTACAGATGGCTTGGGAGCTTCCTTAGCTCGGGTAAGTTCAGGTAAGATTTCTCCCCTGCCAGAGAAGTGGCTCCCTTATCAGTGAGTCATCTTTAAGGCAGGGCTCAGAGCTTTCAGCTATAATTCCCACTCCTGTACCTATTATCAGAAATTTAGTACTGAAGCTTTATAGAAACTCTTTTGCCTTAGCAATATCGCATTGTCCTTTTCCTACCTTTTCTTTCACATGTTCAAATCACGTGTTTCATCCACAACAGTAAGCACATCATTTCTGTGATGTGCATTCTTAGACTTGCTTCCTTTCAGCTCAGGTTTACAGATCAACAGCTGCAAATGACGAGATCCCACAACACTGGCTTGGCATATGGATAATACAGTTAAATCACTAGAAAAATGTATCTTGGGAACAGGAAGACTAATAAAAAAATGTATGCTGCAATGTATAGGGAAGCAACTGAACTGTATAAAGGAAGATCGCTAGCTGCATCTTGAGGCTGATCAGCTTTCCGTCCACACCACATAAAGAAATCTGCAGAACAAATCCTGTGTCAGACTGAAGTAAGGGAAGCAGATGGAGTTTGGTCCTAGGAAGACATGGCTCTAGAGCAATCAGCAGCACAGGTGCCCGTGTCGGTGGGTGAGTAGGGCTAATGGTGACCAGTGCTGTCACCAGCAGCTGGTAGGGAAATCAGCCCTGGAAGGAGCATTTGACACTAAAGATGATGGAAAGAGGCTCCTTCACCTCCTCAGCTGGTACTTGGTAGCCAGGTATGTGTTTCCATTGACCCCATGAAGACAAACTAAACCACTCAGTATCACAGAATCACAGAATCACAGAATGTCAGGGGTTGGAAGGGACCTCGAAAGATCATCTAGTCCAACCCCCCTGCCAGAGCAGGATCACCTAGAGCAGGATCACACAGGAACACATCCAGTTGGATTTTGAATGTCTCCAGAGAAGGAGACTCCACAACCTCCCTGGGCAGCCTGTGCCAGTGCTCTGTCACCCTCAAAATGAAAGAGTTTTTCCTAATGTTTTTGTGGAACCTCCTATGCTCCAGCTTGCATCTGTTGCCCCTTGTCCCCACTGGACATCACTGAGAAGAGCCTGGCTCCATCCTCCTGACACTCACCTTTTTCATATTTATAAACATTAATGAGGTCACCCTTCAGTCTCCTCTTCTCCAAACTACAGAGACGCAGCTCCTTCAGCCTTTCCTCATAAGGCTTTAATCATCCTCCTTTAATTATCTTTGTGGCTCTGTACTGGACTCTTTAAATCAATTCTTTGTTGGAGCTCTAGGAATGGATGTGCCATGAAATGTGTGAGGTGGAGAGATTGTCCCCTGCAAACTTGAAGCCAGGTCAAATAGACATCAGGCTGGAGCTGCCCTGCTGCAGCAAGAAAGACGAATTTCATTACAAAATGCAGTCATCAGGTCAATCTATGCAGGACCCTTAGAGAGGACCACTTGACGGTGTTCAAGCCTCTGGGGGGGTGCAAGGTCATTACTCCAGCATGCCCTGGGAAGTACTGCAGGAATCCCTGCACCTTTGGAGGTCTCAACAAGCCTTTCCAGCAGCTCAGTGCAGCTTGCAACAGTGCAGCTGGGGCCTGGGTGTCTTGATCCCATTTATTACAGAATCACCTAGATTGGAAAAGACATTTAAGATCACTGAGTCCAACCATTAACCTAACACTGTCAAATCCTCAACTAAACTGTATCTATTTGAGCAAGGAAACTAACAGGTCTCTCAAGTGGAATTTATTAGCTCAGAAGAATTCTGATGTCTGTGTTGGGAGGACAAGCAGCAGGAGCTTGTCATGAAGCCTGCTGTAGTGCCCATCTAAATGTGTGCATGCTGCATTAAGCTACTTCCCCCATAACTGCTTTGGCCTGTCTGCAGTTGCATGTCATGGCATGGTCACAGCCACATCCGAGCTGGCTGCCTTGCCAAGGCAGCTGTGTTTGTATGTCCCGTCTCTCTGCAGCAGTGACCACAGGTTCACCGAATCTTGAGCAGACTGACAGTCATAGTCCTTACAGCTGTGGTCCTTGTCATTGCAGGGAAAAACTTCAGTATATGAACTGGGTGAATCCAGATCTAGTGAGACAAACAAAAATGAACACAAACATATTACACAGAAAATCTAGTGATCTTGACTCAATCTGTTCCCTGGGGATCAGGGCCAGTGGTATAAATACAGATAAATGAATTTTACCTATCCTGATTCTGGTCCGTGAAGCATCTACCCTCTAAAAATCCAAGCAAGAGGTTTTCCCCAGCCATTAGCACTGGAGACCTCTCTGGCCAACTGCATGTTGCTGTGCTCATGGTGCCACTGCCTTCTCCAAAGTCGCTGCTCACGACAATGTCCTCCCATGCTTTTTGCCCATTTTTTTTTTTTGGCTTTCCCAAGACAATGCCTTTCCCAAGATAATAGCTTTCCCAAGATAATAGCTCTTGATCAACAGCTCCTGTCATGCTGGCATTATCTGTCTTATCGTCTAGCTTGATTAGAAACCAGTTTGGTTAGGTTACATGAGGGTGTTATACAAAGTAGAACTATGACAGATGAGTCTTCTTTCCTTCTCCTGGAATCTGCCTACATACCACCCCAAGCATCCAGCTTCCAGGCCCAATGTGCAGCTGGGCGTCCCATCAGCTGCTGACAGTCATATTTCCTTCACTTGAAGTGGGGTTAGTTTCTGGTTATGTGGGAGCTGATTAAAACTCTTCATAAGATCAGCTGATTAAACAAGACAACAGAAACATTGATCAGCAGGAACCAGCACATCATGAATATTCAGGAGGCCCTAAAGTAAAATTTCTTTAATAAATGACACCCCCTCTTTCATGATGTCTGGAAGTGTCTCATTCATGATTACGGAGCTAGCAGCTTCCCCTCCAGCCTCCTGGCACAGCAGAGTCTGTTCACTATTGTGCTCAGGAAATACGCTGAAAATACTCAAAAAGAGTGACAGAGATTTGTTATGCACTGATTACCTGTCCCAAGAGAAAGCAATAACTAAATCTTGATAGAAGACTTTTTTTTTTTTTTTACAAGTGAGAACAACCATTCACTGGAACAACCTTCTCAAGGATGTGGTAACATCCCCATCACTGGAGGTTTTCAAGATGGGCCAATCCCAGGGTTCTAAATAGGTTCGCTTTTCACAAAAGGCTACACGATCTCAAAAGGTCCCTTCTAACCTGGGCTGTTTTATGGTTCTGTATCAAAAATTAATGTGAGCTCTCGAAAATATAAAGGAGGTGCTCGCACTCTACAAGTCTTTGTTTCTCTGTTGGCTTTGATCAATGGTACCTCTGAACCCACTGCAGCTGGTGAAGTGGGCAAGGGCTATCTTGGAGTTCCCTCAGCCGCAGCATCTCTCTTTCCCAGGCAGTAGCAGCAGCAGCAGCAGCCAGGATTTTGCAGGAGCTGAGAGTCTGGCAGCGTACCAGCACCCCAGCCCCGTGCAGAAAAGCTCCAGCAGCAGAGACAGGGGTGACGTCCCCAAGGCTAAAGTCCCCTTCCTTTATCATGAGATCAGATCCAGGTAGTTTAGAATATTTCTGTATGCAGAGAAGTCTAATTGGATTCATTATAGCAGCATTTGCATACATTAGCATTACCACTGACACAGAGTGGAGTTATTATTATGTAACTGTCCTCATTCGGCTGGGACTTCAGTCAGACACCTACAGCACTGGCACGAGGCATTTTGTTGATGGAGAGACTACTGCAACCTGCTGTCCATGTCATTTCTTTGACAAGCATTATTCTATCAGCCAGGAGACCTGGCTATCTGTTGCTCTGATGACACTTACCTGGTCTATCATTCAAAGAGAAATCTCTCTAAATTAGATATATGTAAATTAAAAGGTACTGTTTCAGCAACTTCTTAACCTAACTAAATTCTGAGCAAAATCAATATATATTTTCCATTAGACTTTTTGTTTTACTTTATAAATCATAACGGAAGCTGTGAGCCCTTTCATATACAACTTTAACCAGAAGCACATGGGCAAGCAAAATTTCTTACGTCTTCAGTTATTCGCAACTTTTTGTAACGTATAGAAAATTTTAATCTCTGTAGCACAATACTTAAGCAGTTAGTGTATTCTGAATTAGAAGACTTTTCATAGACTCGTAAAATTATTTAGGTTGCAAAAGAATTTAAGATTCTTAAGTTCGACCATTAATCTAGCACTGCCAAGTCCACCACTAAACGATCTCCCTAAGCACCACATCTACACATCTTTTAAATACCTCCAGGGATAGTGACTAAACCAGTGTCCTGGGCAGCCTGCGCCACCAACACTTGACAAGCTTTTCTGTGAAGAAACTTTTCTTAATATACAAACTAAACCTCCTCTGGTGCAACTTGAGGCCATTTCCTCTTGTCCTATCGCTTGTTTCTTGGGAGAAGAGACCAACCCCCACCTCACTACAACCTCCTTTCAGGTAGTTGTAGAGAGCAATAAGGTCTCCCCTCAGCCTCCTTTTCTCTAGACTAAACAGCCCCAGTGTTCTCAGCTGCTCCTCATATGACTTGTTCTCAAGACCCTTCACCAGCTTTGATATTCTTCTTTCAACATGTTCCAGTACATCAATGCCTTTCTTGTAGTGAGGGGCTTGATGGGACTGGAGTAAACATGGTGATTTCTGAAAGGTTTCAGTGCATTTTTTCTCAGTTTTTTTTTTTCACTGGAAAATGAATATACAGAATGACACTCTTAAGAATCTGATAATCTCAGCCCCTGACAATAACATCACCTCCTCTGTGTGCCCACAGACATTGTAATTACTTTTGATACAGAAATTTCCTGGAATGCTTTACAATCAAGACAGATATTAAATTAAAAAAATATTTTTATTTTTGCAAGTAATACTATGTATTCGATATGCAAATATGCTTCATGAAAAAAAAACAAAACGAAACCAAACCCCAACATATTATCAGCCTAGGAGGTGGACCCTTTTGTCACTCAAGTGTCCTAACTAACAGGACTGAAGATCACAGATAGGGAGCAAAACCTGAGCCCTTAACGCCTACGTGGATAACACAGCTGATGAAAATAACAGAGCAGCTCTTCAGCCTGCAGAAGCCAGGTCTTTGCCGAGACACATCTTCCTGCTGCACCAGAGGACTCTGCTGGTGACTAGAGTCCTGTTGTTCTAGAGAGACTAATCAGTGACAGCCACGTAGACTGGGTGCTGATGGGTCCTTCCAAGAAGCTGGGGGTAAGTATATTTGTGACAATCTCTGTGGAAAGGGCAAAGCAGCCCCTATTCTCAGCCTCATTACGGATAAAACTTGTGATGGGGAAATAATGGGAACAGTGGTGAGATACTGTCAAACACCTGCCAAGGCAAAAGCCAAATGTCATTCCCTAGACAATACTGCCGTATCAAACAGGAACAGTAGCAGAGTGCATTATGCAAAGGAGGTGTAGGGTGGACAATTTGCCAGCAATTCAGTTACTTTGGACAGGCAGATCGCTATCAGTTTTTCTGGAGGACAAGTATTTTGCTAATTGATAAGAAGTGCCAGTGAAAGGAACCCATGAACCACAGAACAAACTCAAAACTTTGATTGAAGAGATCTACCAGCTACACTGAAATACAGAATGGCGATATACTTTTTGCTAGGAGAGGTCTGGAGCAAGGCTGTTTTGTTATTTCTGTAGATATATGAAGATTAAAGAGAGAAGACACATAGTGATGCTCTCACATTCCCATTCAGGACAACTCTTCTGACAAGGTTGGTTTGGTACAGCCCTAACCATTTCTCAATAGTGGATTGTACACTTGTGTAGTACATAACATCTTCAATACGCTTTCTGGAGACTTCTTCATCACCACAGAGAAGGAGCCACAACAGTCAAGTTTGGAAAGAATGTATTTGGAAAGTTGTATTAAAACCTGAGAAGTGCTTCAGAGGACAAAAGGCAGCTACCAAAGTGAAATTGACCATGACGTTCTTCAAAATGTGTTCTGCGCTCTGTCAGGCTCACAGAGGACCACACTTTTGCAGAGTGAAGGTATCTCTTGCCAGACATTCGGAACCTGCTGCAAAGCTCTCTCAGACACAGAGATGCATCATCTGTCAGGAGAAACAGTGAGCTCCATCTATTTGCCAAAAAAAAAATAGATAAATCTGTGTCAGACATCATTAGAAAAATAGAGGGGGCTTATTAGCCATAACTTGTTAAAAATAAATTGCTTTTCAAAACAAAGTAATGATTTGGAGAGCATAGAACTGCTAGTGCTTTAGAAACAAACCATTCTGCCCTTTACTCTCCTTGAAGGAAGGTGGATGGCAGCTCCCACCACAGAGTGTCCCCACAGCCCCCTCCCTGGAGAACATGGTGCTGCAGAGATAAAGAAGCTGTTAGAGCAGCCGTCACTTCCCTCCCAGATAAGGATGACTAATAACTCACTCAGCAGGCACCTCCTTTTTGGATGTGCCATTCTTAAAGGCTTATAGTTAGTCTGGACTGACTGAGGAAAAAAAGGTTTCCTGGGGAGTGGTAACCAGCTGAGAAAGCTGGTGGACCAAGATGAATCAATTAATCCTCGTCAGCCAGTCCCCAAAGCAGCAGATCCATGGAGGTCGCTGGGGTTCTCTGAAAAAAAAACCCCACGTTTACTGAGGCATGAGCCAGCATACACGGGTACCCCAGGCATTTTTAGAGGATAGATCTCCCTCCATCCACCAGCATAAAATCCCAGCATGACTATCCTGCCTGCAAGAGAGACCACCGAGCTTGCTGTGTCCTCATGTGAGATTGTTTTGATGGTTGTCTTAGTCACATTTTCACTAATGGCTGAACTTACCACTCATGAGGCTCGACCAGAGGAACACTGGCTGCAGCAGCTGGAGCCAGCATGCTCTGGCAGAAGGGAGGAAAAAGCATCTTCACCCTTGGACCTGCTACCTGGTACTAAAGAGAGGCAGCATCTCAGCTGCTGTCATTGTTTCCCCAAATATGTACCACATACAGTGACATAGCTGCACTTTTTAACCCCTTGGTGCCTTCAGCTGCTCTATCCCAGAGCTGCTGCTAATGGACATAATAGAGGAGGTTTGAGCACCCAGTCATGGAAACAGAACACCGGAGTTGGGGATGCATGTCAGGAGGAAAGCAGAGCTTTTCCCATTGCTGCAGAAAACTCTTGCTGCAAGCAAATTCCTTGGGGAAACAATGCCAAAATACAAGGGTGCAAAAGCAAAGAGGTTTTGTGCAACCCTAAGGCAGCATCGGATGTGTTTGATAAAGAAAGCAAGGTGGCACAGCTGCAGGTGTGCTACGCAGGGGCCTCAGCTTTTCTGCTGCAGTGATCCAGGCACAGTCACTGCCAGGCAAGAAGAGACAGGAGCAAGCACACTGTTCCCTGCCTGTCAGCACAGGGAAACAACAGTCGGATTAAACCTTGTAGACTTCAGTCAGCAGCTGCAGTTAACGCCGAGAATTTCGGACTGCAGATCGATGTCGTGCAGATGTTTACATACAGCATTTTAAATCAGTTCCTGTGACTCATCATAATACAAATGTTTTCCTCCCTGAATGTAGGCATATAAAGATTACCTGTGGAACTGCAGCCACATTTAAATACTGTTGTGTTGTAATTATCAATAATTAAATAGTAACTATTCTGAATATCACACGAGAAGACAACAAACTAAATTTAAGATGCTGTGAGAACAGGATATTCTCCTGTAATAACCCTGAGAATGTCTTAAAAAAAGTCTCACGAGACTGTGTGTTTTCCATAATCTATCTAGCAACTCTTCAATATTCAAGTGAAAGCAATAGAAAGGATTAAATCAACTGTAATTTTAAAAATTCAATTAAGATAAAAAAATCTAATGAAATGGCACTTTCATTCTCCAAGTACATGCTCTCTCCTGCTTTACCCAGCCACATTTCAAAAAAAAAAATTTATTTGCCAGCCCCACAAATGTAATAGCACAAGAGGGGTGTGGCAGAGTCTATCTGCCCTTTGCATCGTTGGGAAAACTGAATGCTGCCGTCTACCTTTCAGCTACCAACATACACACACTGCAGAAAACCAGCCTGGCTTTCCCACATGCAGGTTGTGTTTAAAAGGACTGGGCTGAAACAAAATGTCAATTATAAGCCAAGCAAAGAGTCTACGGTGTTTATCAAAAAGATAATGGGCCACCCCACAATTGATAGCTACAGTTATGGCTTCTAATACTGCTTGTTTCACAGGACAGAAGGGGGATTGGAGAATAGTCTTGAAACACAAAAGCAGACAGGACAACATTTCAAAGCAGATTAGGTAGCTACATAATGATCTGTATGAAATGAGCTGGTAATATCACCCCATTTTTGGAGTCAGTAGATACTTCCATTAGAAAAATCATCATCAAAGCTATCGTCTTTCTTACCGGAGGCAGACAATTCAGCCCCAGGCCTCTGTCCGTTCCCAGAAACAGTCCTTCTGTGCAGCAGCGTACAGACAGGCAGGGATGAGAATACCCAGGCTGTGCCTGGCAGCAGGCAGGCAGGCAGGCACAGGCACTTGCTTTCCCATGGTCTCAGGGCAGCGCTTCCACCCAGGCAGCAGCTCTCGTAGGTGGAAGAGCTGTACCAGCACACGCTGACCTGGCACTGCACACCATGACAGCCATGCCGGTAAAAATCCCCCAAACGTAGTCTTCACCCAGGATCAAGGTCTTTTTTCTTAATTTTACCACTGTGGACTAGAAATCAAAAATCTCCTGTTATTCCAGAGGTGGGGTTTTCCCAGGGGGATTTATACCCGTGCATCCGTGTTGACTTACATGTACTAGAATAAACATACTGGTAATTGGTAAATATCCCTAAGGTGTTTGGGAGTATAATGGAAACAAAAAAGCCTTGGAAAGGGTAGAGAAAGAGGAGGGAGAAGAAGTGGTGGCAAAGGCTGATCTCCAAACTAAGAAATCTCGGAGCTACATCTTTCAAGGTTTTCAGGAGATGCAGACATCCCTTTCACATGTGCTTTATCAATTCGAGGAAAGCTGATGAGACTCTCTTTCTGAGAAAGCAGGTGGCTCTGCTCTATCCAGCTCTTTGAAATCACCTAATGAGATCACTTCATCCAGGAGACAACTGAAGAGCCTGCGCTGCACAGCAGCCTCTGAACGGCAGAGCAGTGAAGGGCGTTCAAGGTTTTAAAACCACATCCTCCTTCATCTCAACATGATCAAATCAGTGATGAGATGGTGTCTGCAACAGCCTTTGTCAGCTATGAAGACAGAGTGACCGGTTTGTTGGCCAGCGATTGGCAGGTGAAACGAAGAGCATCTTGGTCCCAGGGAGAAGGTAATGAACCTTCATTTCCACTGACGTCTGCTCTGTGACAGATAAAAACTAGATTTTGCTGCTTAGTTTGTCAGGTGATAAATTCAGATTAGTTAAAGGCAGGAAATCCGGAAAACACTTATGAATGTTGTTGGCTGTGAGTGCACGGCAGGGACCCTGGCAATGCCCCTCCTGTTCAACAGGAGCAACCTGAGCAATTGCCACACTGTAGAAGTGTAAAAGACAAGCAGAGACCTCACATTTTAATTATCTTAAAGTTCATATAATGTCGTAGAGCAAATGTCATCCCTTATAGCATCAGGAGATCTGTTTTTTTCAGCCACTGATCTTTTTATGTCCTTAAAGAAACAGTTCTCCCCTCTCCCCAGTCTGACAGGATTTCTTCAGTGCATCTCCCTGGCTCATGGGAAGCCAGCTGGAGTTCAAACTCTTTTTGTGGTTCATCTCTCCCTATTCAGAAACAAACTCAAAATCCAGGTGCCGGATTTACAGCCCTTCCTTGAGGCCAGTCTCTGGCCAGACAGGAAAGGGGGGAAATATCTTCGGTTGTTATTTATTAGTTGATTATTTATGCTGTAAAGAGTTCTTTCGACATTGCACTTGTAGCCCTGTTTTCCCTCCACAGCTCTACAGAAGGAATTTGGGTTTTGGAAAGTTGATTTCTTTCCTCAGCTACTGCTTTTTGTGGTTGCCCACAAGTGATCATCCAGGGCATGGAGGAGCTTGAGGTAGGAAGTGTGTCCCTGAGGCACCACCAAGCATCTTCAAAGCATGAGATCCTCGGTTCAATAAGAAGTGGCTTAATACAGTTGCTGTTTCTCACTGAGCTTCAAAACACCAAGATAACACAAATACCAACTATCTATGTCAGAGTTTAGGTTGCTGTGCTTCAGTGAGACTAATTTATTTGATTTTGTTGGGGATAATGCATTTGCTTGTTACGCAGTGTAGGATTTACACTCACTTGAAGGTAAGCAAGTTTAGAAATGCTGGTTATTTGAAAATGCCTTATTGGGAGGGTAGAGGAGGAAGATCTCCTTGAAGGCAGAGAAGAACAGAGACCTAGAGTAGACAGCCAGGTCACTAAGTCCCATCCCCTGCTGTCACACAGCCCAGATCATGTCATCTTCTCCAGACACTGGCCACTTTTCTTCGGCAAAATAGTGAAGCATTTGCTCTGTGAATAGCTTGAAGGGCTTATTACAAAACCTCACTGTCTAGGTGGGTAGAAACTTTCTGACAAATACACTCTATGTCCTCTCTGCCTGCTGGTTTGTGGGCTGATATCATCCTTTCAAATTTTCCCAGTATTTCCTCCTTGGTGTGCTGGCAGACAGGAACAGTGGTTCACTGGATTCATCCTGCAGTCACACAGGACACTGGCAACCCCTCATCAGGCTGGACATGTGTAGTGGGTTGACCCTGGCTGGATGCCAGGTGGCCCCCTAAAGCCACCCTATGGCCCCCCCTCCTCAGCTGGACAGGGGAGAAAAACTATAATGAAAGGCTCAGGAGTTAAGGATGGCAAGAGATTGTTCACCAATTACCATCACGGGCAAAACAGACTTGACTTGTGGAAATTTTTTAATTTATTACCAATCAAATCAGAGTAGGATTCTGAGAAATTAAATTAAATCTTAAAAACACCTTCCCTCAGCCCTCTGTTCTTCCCAGGGTTAACTTCACTTCTGATTTCTCTACCTTCTACCCCCCAGGTAGCGCAGGGGGACAAGGAAAGGAGTTACAGTCACTTTGAGACACATTGTTTTTGCTGCTCCTTCCTCCTCGGGGGGAGGACACCTTACACTCTTCCCCTGCTCCAGTGTGGGTTCCCTCTCATGGGTGACAGCTCTCCGTGAACTTCTCCAAAGTGAGTCCTTCCCATGTACTACAGTTCTTTGCTAATTGCTCCAGCGTGGATCCCTTCCATGGGGTGCAGTCCTTCTGGAACAGACCACCCCAATTTGGGTCACCATTGGGGTCACGAGTCCTGTCAGCAAATTTGCTTCAGCGTGGACTCTTTTCTCCATGGGGCCACAGGTCCTGCCAGGAGCCTGCTCCACCACAGGCTTCCCACAGGGTCACAGCCTCCTTCAGATATCACTGACTCCAGTGTAGTGTCTTCCACAAGATTCAGGTAGGTATCTGCTCCACCATTAACCTCCATGGGCTGCAGGTGGACAGCCTGTCTCACCATGGTATTCACCATGGGCTGCAGGGAAACCACTGCTCCAACTCCTGGAGCACCTCCTTCCCCTCTTTCTTCATGACCTTGGTGTCTGCAGAGATGTTTCTCTCACATATTCTGACTCCCCTCTTTCAGTTGTACTTCCGCAGGCCTTTTGTGCCCCTTCTTAAACATGTTATCACAGAGGTGCTACCACTGTCGCTAATGGGCTCAGCCTTGGCCAGTAATAGGTCCATCTTGGAGCCAATTGGCATTGTGCCACCCCTGTAGCCACTCCACTATCAAAACTTTGCCATGCAAACCCAATACAGCATGTCCCTGACATCTCTGACAGAGATCTGCAAGAAGCCCACACAGTCATCCTTCAGATAGCAGAGCATCCTTGCATTGCTATCCAGCCCATGCTGATAGGACAAAGTGTCCTGAGTGTCCTTGATGAAAATGCCCTGATGTGAAACAAAGAGAACAGAAGCCAGAGGAAGGTCAGGACGGGACATGTGAGCCTGCATGGCAGCCAAGGTGGCCCTTCTTTCTGCCCATCACTAAACTTAATGGTGAGAAACAGTGAATTTTCCGTTCAGATTTCTTCTTGTTGCCATTGCCATCTAGAAAATGTGCTGTGTTTAAAAGAGGTTAGGACAAATATTTAGTTAACATGCTTTAAATATTGTTGCATGTTGTATGAAGAACTAATGTCAGGGCTCTGTTTTGAGCAGGCTTTTCCCTTGTGCAGCACTTTTCTGCGGTCTGTTTGTGGCCCATGTAGAAACCATCCCAATTAAAACAATGCTGTAGAGCTCTGTGACTGTTCCTTCCCCTTTGAGAACAGCACTAAGGTAAAGACCTTTGCAATCTTTGACGGGATGCAGTGACTCGTTTCCTGTAACCTGTCATTGTGCCCGCAAGGAGGATCCCACTGTGGCAACAGGCTGGTGCAAACCAGGCAGCCTGGAAGGGAGGCATCAAGGTTGGGCACAAGTTTTTATTGTTCCCCTCCCCAAAACACTCAAGGACATTCTCTAAATTCCTTTCTTCCAGCACATTTTTGATAACCCATAAATAGCTCCTCTTCAAACACAATGATGAAAGCCCCAAGTAATGAGCCAAGAGTGAAAATGTTTCAGTATTTAAGCACTTTAATGTGCTTGTGGAGGCCAAAAGCTTCAGTGCTCTGCTCAGTTTTAAATAAAATAAAAAATGCTTATTCAAGAAATGCTATCTCATTCCTGAGATTCCCATAAAATTGAGCTTTTTTTCCTTCAGTCATCAGAAATATACATACAGAGCATGAAAAGTTGTGAAAATAGCAAGGAGGAGCTGAGCTGCAGCAGCTCTGCTTGCTTTTATGGAGTCAGACTGAAGACCATGGCCAGGGTTTTCACATTTGGATACCTAAATATAGAGCTGTGCATACACACCACGGCTGAATTGCCAGGAGCCTTTATATTCAGAGCTGGAACATGATCAACAATTTCTAAACAATCAGTCTCTCTGTGATGTCTAATTTTGGGTGCCAAAAAGCAAATCTATTTCGGAACACAAGTTATTTTCTTTCATGTGTCATTCATGGGTTTACTTTGTTCCTTGACTGTGAAGGCAAGGCCAGGGAGCAGCAACCTAAGCTTTTTTAGTATTAATATTGTATAATGTTACTTCATAAATTTCATAACATAATAATAACCTGGTTATCCCATCCTGTTCATTCAGCACCTCTTCATAGCAACATGAAGTTAATTTTCTGGCTTTAAGGCAAAGCAGTGCTTTTGGAGAATGCACTTTCCAAAGGGAAAGCAAAACGTTTTGTCTTGTTGAAGACTTCTTGCTTGCGCCCATGTGTATCGTATTAACTGCCCCATTCAATACAAAGTGCATGTGGAATGCAGTGGTCTTAAACTCTCTGCCACTGGTTAGCATTATTAGGAGTAGTTGGATGTCATTAGACAATAATCCATAGAACATAACAGAGCAACTTGCCTCTGGGATCCAGAAATGTCGGTCAGTCTTTTTTATCCTGCTAAATTTGACCACTCTGCAACACAATTAAATTTCACATTAAATGGCCCTTAGTATCAGGGATGTTTATTTAGCCCCTAACCTAGCCTTGCTCTGAAGCAAGTGCTTACCTTTCCACTTGGGAGTGTCCTTTTAAATGATATGACCTATGTGATTAGTTTCAGCACATGTGAAATTGCCACAGCAGACAAGGGTCTCCAGGAGGATCACTGTCCCCTTCCTTGCTTTGCTGCCAGAGACCTCTGCATCCCATCCATCCTGGAGCAGACTAAGAGACTGAAGACGTATTGAACTCATTTTGTTGATAGCTCCTATAAATGTTAAGTGGACTGTGAGGCTGGGGATATCCTGCAGAAAGCAGCTGTGATGGTAAGTCATGAAAAGAATTTAGAAATGCCTCACAGGTTGTTAGCTATGTATCTTTGCAGGGGAAATAAGCATGAGAAGCCGCAAACTCACCTCCACTCTAGTTACGCTCACGTAACTTTCTTGCACTGACAGGAGGTGGTTGACAGTGCAATTAGGTCTCATTGTTATCCCTGTCCCTGGACATGGTACTAATCTCTGCAGTCCAAACACAGACTGTGGATTCAGAGGTGGGACACTCCCATCCCCACTTTGCAGAAAAAATATCATCTGCCTGCTCAGGGTGCTGCTGTCACTCCTGCTTCCCGGACGGGGACACTCGTGCCTCCCTCTGCTTCCCCTTGCTCAGGCACTGCTACACTGTCATGGATGGGCACACGGAGGAACTTGTTCATTTTCTGAACTGACTCTGTCTCCCGGTTCTCCCAACAAAATGACTTGCTGCTTTACGATGAAGCTGTCTCTCAAGTTCTCTGCCGATTTTAGGAAATTAGAGCATTTGTTTTTCAACTTTATCCATAACTCTCACAGCTTGGCCAACAATGTAATGGTTACTCAGTCAAATGCAAGACCAAACATGAGATTTTTCTTTTATCTGTAGAGTGTAGATTCAACTTTCACCCAACATCTTGCTACTTTTATCTAATTATTCACTCACACGTGATTGTGAAAACAAAAATAAGCAGGAGCTGTGAAAGATATGGCTCCTAAAGATTCGCGGAAGACCTTAAGCTGGTACAAATGGCATTTCTCCGGCTGGACAGTGGAGTTCTGCAGCTGTAGAACAGCTGAGCAACCAACCCTTGTGGTGCCTGGACCTTGAGAACCTGAGTGCACATCACAGTGCACAGGCTGGAAAAGGAGGCAGTGGAAGCATCCTCAGAGGAATCCAGAGTCAAGACAAACTCAGGCTCACCTGCTTTAGAGGGGTGCCAAAAATTACTCCTAAGACAGAAAAAATTGATGCACCTCAATGCATTTTGCAACGTTAGGTCCACAAACACAAGAAAACTGCAGGTTCTTTTATAAGCAACAGGACAGACAAACTCCATATAGACCAGTAGGCACTTCCCTGTTGCTGAACTGGTTACTCGGGAGCTGATCTTTGGTTGCAGTGATGGGCATCTGTCAAGTAGTTTCACTGTCATCACAGTTTCACACATTCCTAAGTAGAGCAAATGAGAGTGGTTTTGTTTTAACATGTATAACTACTTCTTCCTCCTGCTCTGAAACTGTACCTGGTGATAGTCAAACCTAGGAGCTAAATAAGGATTTAGGCTCCTTTATAGAATATGATTAAGGAGTAGAAGATAAAAGATATGCTTTTCCTTCTTTGGGGGATAAAATCTAAGACACTCTCATCTTCAGAAGGAAGATTGCTCTAGTATAGCAGTCAGAAGTAGATCAAGCTTGCAGACATGAAGCCGCAGCTGTTCCAAAAGGACAAAGTGATGCTGGCAACTATTTGACTATCAGTTCAGGAAAGGGAATCCCCTCCAGGCCAACGTGGAAATGATGGGTGAAGAGAGAGTATCTATGCTGTGGTGATATTACTAGCTCATTTGCAAATTTTTACCCAAATCTATTCACTTCAAAAGCTCAGCTTGGGGACTGAGAGATTTTTAAACAAAACATTAGTCTCAATTAACTAAATGTAACTAAGATAAATGAGCTGGGGGAAAAAAAAATAAAGGCAGATAAAACTGGTGAGGACATTAAATCTTTAAAGGTAAGATGCTGAAACTTGAAAGGCACCTGAATAAAATCCTGCAAGTATTCGAAGGCAGGGTCAGAAAGGGATAAAGGGGCCCTCTCAGGCCAGAGATGCTAAGCAGCCAGGCAGTATTGACACAGACAGTCAAATAACAGCACAGCCCACAGCAAACACTGTGCACTAAGGTGGGAAAGAATTTTAATGAGCAACTTAAACCTTATACATGCTATGAAAAAAGGACTTGGCATTGTTCCCAATGACAGTGCCCTCCAGATTAGAAACTAAGTCACAGCATCCTCATGGGAGGATGAAAAGAGACAGCAATAGAGTTTCTTTCTATCGTTCTTTGATCCTGATATACTAGTAGTAGTATGTGTGCTTAAGAGCTGTGTTTGAGAAAAAAAAAAAGCAAGCTGAAGAATAATAAAATAAAACATAGAATAAAACCACAATAAAATAATGTTAATGGATTTTAAGGCACTAATCCAAAGTTTTATGAACACCTATAGCAGGTAAACACTCTTAGGTAAACAGTAACTTACTTAACTAATAGTGCCCCTTTAAAACACTATTTTCTGATGTCTTCAGAAGGACCAACATCCTAATTCTCTCAGACAAGGCACATGTGCAAAAGCAAGCAATATCTTGTGGGATGACAGGTTCTGCTCCCAAAAACACCATAGAGGAACAGTGAAGGCAAAAGGAACAAAATGCTTTTCAGGCATGAGGGGGCATCAAAAAGCTCAGCTGCCTTCTGCAAAATATCTGCAATATGTTATTAGCCCAGAGTAAATGAGTCAGATGCTTCCCCCAGGAGCTATTACACCCCGGCTGGGGCAGAGGCGGAGGGCTGGCAGATGGCTGGGGATGCCTTTCTGTCCAGAAAACCAGGAATGAAAAGAGCATGCCCCCGAGCACAGCTCATCTCTTAATGACAGGCCCATTGCCCAACAAGCCGCAGGAGCTCGCCCACCCCAGGCGGTGTCAGAACCGGAGCTGTCTTTGCTCTCCTGTGCAGAATGCAGGCTGCCACAGCAGTTTTGTGGCCTTCATCCTGCTTTAGACTACAAAAGTATATGATAAATCGGCAAAACTCCTGGAAAAGCCCACTGCTACCATTTTAAGGCTGAAAGAGCAATGCGCACGTTACTCCCCCAGCCCTGCACCACGATGTGCTGTGTAAGCCCTCCAGGAAAGCAGCATGTTTAGTGTTTCGAGGGATTGTGCTGCCATGCTATTGCGGGCTCAGCCCCCTCATGAGAGTGATTCCCCAGCCAAGGTGTGGAGCCAGGGAAGGACAGTTTGCTTCATCTGTTACTGCCACAGCTTGTTAAAAGGACAGATCCTCTCACCACTGTGCAATTCATTTCCATTTGATCCTGTTCATTATTTCTAACCAGCTTTTTACAAATCAGTGTCCTGCAAGAAAACACAAAATTGAGCATAATGAAGACCTAGGCACACATGGTGCTTATATCTAAAGAAAGGCCTGTTAGACTGAGGATGGCTCTGTGTGATGCTGAATGTGCAACCTTGCCGCTATTCACGTGGCTTCAGACCTAGGTCTTCAGCAAGCCCGAGCCAGCTCACACATCCAGGACCATCCTGAGTGTTGCCTGGATGTCAGAGAGATGCATTCATCCTTTCAAGCTTTCCTATTCAAATAATCAAGAATTGGAACACTTGAAAGCTATTAAATTAAAGATATGCAAACTCTTTGCTCCCCCACAAACTTGTGAGTAGTGACATTTTTCTACCTACTTAGAGAGGTTATCATTACTCTTGAAAATATAAGGTAAATCTTTTACAGAAAAGGTTTTAAACTATCGGGCTTTTTCCTTTTCTTTTTCCCTAGGTAGAGCCAAAAAGATTTAGTGCTCTCTACATCAATGGCTTCCCTCAGGTTTTTCGTTTAAAAATCAGAACGGTACAATTTTTCCTCAGTAGATTATTATTTATTTGTGTATCTCCCTGTAAACAAGACTGACTGCTTAATGGAAAGTCATCTCCCGTGTTTCTCAAATAAGAAAGTAGCTGCTGTCCCAGAGGCAGACATGAATAATTGCTTGGTAACAGTCAGTGCAGGGCTTTGCTTTTCACCATGAACCTATTCCCTACGCAGAGACTAATTAGCTACTGCCAAAAGAAAAAGGGAGACTTGCAGAGCTGCTCGGCCACTCTCATTCCCAGCAATTTGCAAGGTGTTTCCTTACACCTCCTAGTCTTGGACCAGCCACAGCCTGACGCCAAGGCCCTCCTTAGTATGTTTGGCCACATGGTCTGGACCCTCCCTCTGTGACAGGATTTAAAACCACACCACTGTATCCTGGAAGAAAACAAAATCCCCAATCTTCAGCTAGCAAAGACGAGTTCTTCCAGCCAGGCAAGGAGCTTTTGGTTAATCAGCAAGTAGTTGGGCTGTATTGCTGATGAAGCACTGGCCCATTGGTTTGGTCACTGTATTTTCGGCAAAATGAAAGGGAGAAGTAGATGGGACAAACAGGCACATGGTTCCACTCTCTCCTCTGTGGGCCCCCCATGGCTGTCCTCACTCAGAGCTGTCATGCCAGGTTCACTTTGCCTTTGAAACTCTAGCAGATCAAGAGTTTAAATCAAATCTTTCTCTGCTGGGTTCTGATCTAATACTTTCTGTGAGACATAAGGGGAAGAAGCCAAAGAGTTGTGGCCAATGGGGCGGAGTCTGGTTGGAGGCCTGTATCCAGTGGAGTGCCTCAAGGGTCGGTACTGGGACCAGTATTATTCAATATATTCATCAATGACTTGGATGAGGGACTAGAGAGTACTATCAGCAAGTTTGCTGATGACACCAAGCTGGGAGGAGTGGCTGACACACCAGAAGGCTGTGCTGCCATTCAGCGAGACCTGGACAGGCTGGAGGGTTGGGCGGGGAAAAATTTAATGAAATATAACAAGGGTAAATGTAGGGTCTTGCATCTGGGTAGGAACAACCTCGGGTTCCAGTATAAGTTGGGGAATGACTTATTAGAGAGTAGTGTAGGGGAAAGGGACCTGGGAGTCTTGGTGGACAGCAGGATGACCATGAGCCAGCACTGTGCCCTTGTGGCCAGGAAGGCCAATGGCATCCTGGGGTGTATTAGAAGGGGGGTGGTTAGTAGGTCAAGAGAGGTTCTCCTTCCCCTCTACTCTGCCCTGGTGAGACCCCATCTGGAATATTGTGTCCAGTTCTGGGCCCCCAAGTTTAAGAAACACAAGGAACAGCTGGAGAGAGCCCAGCACAGGGCAACTAGGATGATTAAGGGAGTGGAGCATCTCCCTTATGAGAAAAGACTGAGGGAGCTGGGGCTCTTTAGTTTGGAGAAGAGGAGCCTGAGGGGTGACCTCATTCATGTTTACAAATATATCAAGGGTGAGTGTCACGAGGATGGAGCCAGGCTCTTCTCGGTGACAACCACTGATAGGACAAGGGGTAATGGGCTGAAACTGGAACATAAGAGGTTCCGCTTAAACTCGAGAAGAAACTTCTTCTCAGTGAGGGTGACGGAACACTGGAACAGGCTGCCCAGGGAGGTTGTGGAGTCTCCTTCTCTGGAGACATTCAAGACCTGCCTGGACACGTTCCTGTGTAGCATAATCTAGGCATTCCTGCTCTGGCAGGGGGATTGGATTTGATGATCTTTCGAGGTCCCTTCCAATCCCTAACATTCTATGATTCTGTGATTCTATGACATGAAGACTCAGCTTATAGGGCTACATAAATAGATGCATGCTCAGAGTAGGTATTAGGAGGAAAGTTCAGGAGGAAATTATCTGTGACAATATAATTAAATTACATACTATAAATTAAATACTATATTATAAAGAGTAGTTATAGAGGAACTAAGCTAACGCTGCCTGGGAGGTTTTGATTTAGTTATTTGCTAGCAGCCAAATGTTTGACCTTGGAGCTGTAGCATATCTTCACCCAACTTTTCACATGTCATATTAATAGGGAATTTCATCAGCTTCAGTCATAGACTTGACAAATATCTGCAGTGACCATACCCCTTGTTGTCTTACAGCTTCATTATACATGGCAAGCATAAGGGAGATAGAAAGCATAAATGAGAACTTGAATTGCTTTGGATAGCATGATGTTCTGTTCATGTTCAAATTTATATGGAGTCACTTGTTGTGGTAGCTGGCTTTTAGCCTGTGTAAAACTATAATGAAAGGGTTAAGAGGTGATGTAATGGATAATTATTTTAGAGTTAATAAATATATAAATATTTTCCATGTTGCATTTTGCCATAATCTGATCTTGCTCCCACCGAACTCCATGGTAGTTTTGTGATTCACTTAAAGCGAATCAGGATGCAGGATGTCCCCAGTCGAGCTAAACAGAACCAAGTCTGTTTAGTGATTTTACTTTCCAGCTCTTCTAAGAAGCTGCACTTTCTGAAGTTAACAGCATGTTTTCACAGACAGTGTCTGCTACTAGAACTGATAAAAAACCCAATGTTTACAGTTACTGCCAGGAATTGGTATGCAGAAAGGATCTTGCTTATTCTTGTTCCTGTAATGACCAAGGTCACTGCTGGATCTTGTGTAACATGTTGGGGGTGCTGGAAAATAAATAGGTCACAAGGAAGAAAAAGCTTGCACCTCTGGTGAAGAACAGACAGGACAGACAACCAGCAAGAGTATTCCATTCCATATATGTCATATTCAGTATAAAGCTGAGGGATCACGGAGATCGAGGTCTCTTCTTCAATGGCCAGCATCTGAGGAGGACTCCATCTGATCTTCTGCCTTTGATCCTGATCCCGAGTTCCCAGATCCAGCTCCTATGTCTGGTTCCCCTCTGCCACAGAGTTTTGGGCTTCCCCAGGGCCTGCCTGTTCTGCAGCACTAGTGTATATATTTATATATATTTAATTATTTTCATTATTCCCTTATCAGTGCTATTATTTTTTTATTAATGCTGGTTTAATTTTCTTTTCCAATCCGTAAGTCTCTCTGTCCTGCTCCCTCTCCCTTCCCATTTGGGGAGGGAGAGGGGTTAGAGAACATCTGTTCGCATTTAGTGGTTGGCCCTGCCCTATCACTCGACAGATTTATTTGCACCCAATGTTAAGATACGTGTTATCACCTTGCCCGAATACCCAAATTAGCCCCAGGGCTCTCAGCAGTGCAGGTAAAACCACTTGCTGTGGGGAACGGCAGTGGCACCAGGCAGCTGCAGTACAGCAGCAAGGGGACCAGGCTGGGATGAGCCGCTGGCACAGGCAGCGCTGAGAAGCAGGATCCAGCCCCGAACTCACCCTGGGCATGACACCCACCGCTCCTCACGGCAGGGCAGCTCCCCAGTTCCCACACCAGCGATGCCCTGTGGAGGCCACATTAGTTCTGCTGCTGCAACAGTCTCTACAGACGGCACGTGGCCTCTCCCAGATCTCAAAGACAGGCTTGGCATCTGCAAATTTGTGAAAGCCTTTAATGAACCAGGGGTGAATCTTCCCAGTTTTCTCTAAAAGTGCCTGGCAAACACAGAAAATGCATTCCCAGCTGTATCTTCCAACACAGCCTCCAAGTTACTCTTTTTTGGGGGCTTTTTCCCATCAGGGCACCCATACCCGCAGTCTGGGGTTTTGGCATCTTGCCAGCTCTCTAACATTCTTCTTCCCCTTGGACACGCTGTATAGAGCAATGAGCATTTGCTTTGCACCAGTATTCTTGGTACTGGTTTCCAACTGAAAACTGTTCAGACTTCATGTGGCATAAAAGCACCCGGACTTCTTCCGAGAGCAAAATGCAGATTTCTGGTCCCTGCTAGGGACTGCTGATTTTGTCTCACAGCAGGGTGTTATTTCCCCTTTGTCTGATAACTCAAAGTGTTTTTGCTGGAAATTACGTATTAAAAGATTTGGTAAACTGAAAATTAGCACTGATTTTTTTTTTTAAATAATAAAAGCAACCAGCATTTCCAAAAGTACTCCTCTCATTTATGTATCAATCACAATGCAGAAACTGCTCTTGAATTATCACTGCTTGAAGGAAACTGCCTTAACTTTACAGACACCAAAACAAAGTGCTTATTTTTGTTATCATGAAAGACAAATTCATACGTCCTTCAGCCTTCCTATATTTCAAAGCCCATCTGAAGCAGTGCAGCAGATGTAGCAGTTTCTTGCAGTCATTTGAAAATACTGATGATGAATGGCATATATGCCCCCCGACCTCTGCCCCTCCTCCAAAAGCCAATCTCTTCGACTAGGCTGAATGCAAACAGGACTCACAGGACTACCCACTCTCCCTTGTGCTTCACAATGTGTTCTGCAAGCCCAGTCATGATTGGAAATTCAGTGAATCCAAGCTCAGAGAAGGAAACTAAGGACAGTGAGTATAATGGAGTGGGCTGCAGAAGAAGGTTATTTATTTTCCAGTTGCTAGACTGCTGCTAGTCTCTCTTCAAAATGTGCATTTTGCCTGTTTAGCAAATGCCCAAACCTAAGCGCAACACTGCAACAACCTTTCTGTCTTCAGCTTACACCAGAGTTGCTCTGAGGAGTTTGGGCAGCAGCAGCTGCTTCAGAGCAGGAGCTCACAGCACGACTAGGAAGCCTTTCTGCCCCGAGTGCCTTTATATCTTTCTTCTTTACCAAGTCCCACTTCTCCGGGTTTCCGAGTGACTTAATCAAGACGGCAGGTTAGTTTATGGGATACATTTTCCTGCCTTTTGTCTATATCTATTTCACACTTTGTAGTTTTGGAGACCTCTCACCAATATCATGTATCATTGGTTCTTTGCAGATAACGTTCATGAGGTTCTCGTTGTACAGCTGCAGGGGGAAACTCACTTGAGAATAAAGTTTATAGGCCAAACTGAGGTCACATCTTTGTAATAAACAGCTTTCCAACATGACTGTCTAATTTTTTCCCAGATAAAAAAAGCTCCTTTTTACAGCTATCTTTTGTTTCCTGCTTTTTGCCCAATCGACCTAATAAGCCAACTTTCCACTTATTCCATTACTTTGCATCACAGACATTGTACTCTGATCTGAAATTTTGCCAAATGCTCTAAAAAGCTATTGCACTCCTCTTGAACACCATAACATTAATATCTTCAAACCATTCCACTATATTAATAAGTTATGATCCTTCTTCCTAACACTAACAATCACTTTCCCATTTTCTGCCCCTGCCTCTTGGTTGGTTTTCCATCACTTGTTTATTCCTTTATTTAGTTAAGAATACACTGAAGGAATTTCTTAACCACTTCAAGTCCCAATTCATACCTCTAATTTCCCTGAATATTTCTATTTTCCAACCTTTAAGGCTTTTCTTTAAATGTCAGTTTGCGAGTAGCAAGCATCATTCGTGCATTTGAAGTTACAGCTGAAATCCATACAATGTCATTATATGCTATAATAAAAACGTATCGTTTGGTCTGATTGAAACTAGTGAACCAAATGGAACTTTCAGCACATGCCAAAATGGATCGTCTAAACAAAATCAGAGATAAATCCCATTTCAAACACAGACCTCAGAACTGACATTTCATGGGTAGCTAAATTACCAACCATTTTGTGTTTGCATCTTCATTCAAAAGAAAACAAAACCGAAAAAAAACCCAAACAAAACCCCACCAAAATTAAAATGGCACCCATGTACATTTGTAGTTCAGTTTACATTATCCAGGTAGTCTCTTCTAGTCCAACGCCCTTCTGCTTGCTAAATCACCTGGTTTGAGAAGTGAGATGAAGAGATTGGCAACAAGAAATACAGTGCTGGCAGGAATGAGCCTGTTATGAGAGACATGCAGAGACAAGGAGACACAGCATCTCCAGTTATGTTTGCGGAGCTGCACAGCATGTGCCAGCTAGCACACACATTTCTTCCATGCCCGAACGAAGTGGAAACCAGCACAAGTTCAGTCAGGTTTTGCTGCATCTGAATGTCATCTATTTATATGCATAGTACATCCAAACATTAAACTTATGAAGGCTGTTAGACACTCCCAAAATGAGATTGTTTCTTTAATGAGAGGGATCCGAAGACAGCTGAGAGTCTACGCCTGCCATGTATGAAACGTGGTGGTGTGCTTCTGGAGGCAGTGACTGTCTGGAGGCTTTGACTGTCGCGGCAAGCGAGGGGCTATGCCAGGGCCCAGCAGCCTGGGTGACTGCTGTGATAGGAAAACAGTTATTTTTCATCTGGGTGCTTTTGTAAGCCATAGCTCAGAGTCCCTTTTACCTTTAGTCCCTGTCCTGGCCCTGGATACTCACATCAGGGCTGGGAATGTTGTTCTAGCTTCTCCGGTCCTGATGTCAATCTGGGCACCCGCATGGGTTGCCAGAGGGCTGGCTGGTCACTGCAGCACTCCAGGGCCACTACACCATGCCTGTGATTCAAGAGATTTCACTGAGTGACATGACAACAAAGCAGTAAAAGGGTACCACAGGGCACTTTTGACAAGAGGCTGACTGGAGAAACATCACTTGGACAGGTCAGGAGGGAGCTGACAGGAGGACATGAGGATCAGTGCAGAAAAAATGTGCAAAGGAAAAGGGAGAGGGAGAACGAAGAGAAAAGCATATGAGGTTGTTTCTGTTGCTTTTTATTAGTGTGGCAGACTTTATATTTCATAAGAAAAGTATTTCAGTCATGTCAGAACAACTCAGTAAATCAGTACAAGCCCTCACAATTGCAGAGATGTCATCTTCTAAATTTCTGCCTTCTCTCTCAGGTTTTATAGATTCGATGTCAGTATTTTGCCCCCAATCGCCAAGATGTTCTTACCAGCTCAGCACTTTCAGTGCTGCCTGTTTTTATTTTTCTTATCTTGCATGGTTTCAGTTCACACACTCTCACAGCTCAGCAACAGCTTTCTCAGTAAAGGTGAACCAAGGCCAGGCAACAGGGCTACACAAAACCAGCAAAGGGTCAAGGCCGGTCAGAGCCCTGGGCTGCGGACCGTGCTGTGGACAGCTCAGGAAGGTCGTGAGGTCCCTCCGTGACGTCTCACCTGTGTTGCATAGGAGGGACAACTGCACGGGCCAGGTGCCACCTGGACCTGCTGATGCAGCACACTGGTACCCATGGGGATGCACATTTCTTTCTACAGATGATCTGAGATGCATCAGTCAAGATGACTTGCACAATGATCCTATGGGCACGATATTTTGTGCACACAGCAAACTGAATACATATACAATTTGTATGCACATACTTCATGTAGACTGTGCATAGAAATAAATTCTCTAGCCTCACTGCAACAGCAGTTTACACAAATACCTCACGAAAATGATAGGTCCACTTTAACAGTAAGATTTTAAGGCTAGAAGTAGCCTGTTTTAGTTTGGCCATGTTTAAAGGAATTGTTCAAGGGGTCAGAATTTCACTCTAGGGCACTGCTTCACAGGCACTTGGCAGAATTGTGTCCAGCTCATGACTATTCACTAGATCTCATTTTTGCTGCTCTTCCCCCTTTTTTACTTTCTACATATTGAAGTATGATTTTAGAAATAGCTTTCCATTTTTATGTCATTCACTTATGATTTTGGGGAGGAGGAAGACATCAAAAAACCCCCAACAACGCCTAATCAATTTGAATAAAAAGAAATACTGCAAAAATCACCACTTTCAAGCTTTCTGAGAAAGATACCAGCTTATCAAAATATCAGCACGTTCATGTATATACTATTCTCCTCTCAGGTCAAGTTACAATAACAAAATAATGTATTCTGGTTTCCTCTTCACTGAAAAAATGTTGTGTACATACACTCTCCCTTCCATTCAGAACTCATGGGAATGTGTAAAATCCTGCTGTTTGGCAGCCATCAGAAGCAGAGTTAATAACAACACAGTTCACAGAACTTCAGTATGAACAATTCAAAGAGTACCTGATTTCAGAAGGGAAATAAAAGCCTGGATTTGCAGTCCAAGCATCAGCCTGAAAGGAACTTAATTACGTTAAGGTCAAGTGTAAGGTCCTGCACCTGAGTCAGGGCAAACCCAAGCACAAATACAGGCTGGGTGATGAGTGGATTGAGAACAGCCCCAGAGAGAAGGGGTGTTGGTAGAAGAAAAACTAAACATGAGCCAGCAATATGTGCTCACAGCCCAGAAAGCCAATTGCACCCTGGGCTGCATCAAAAGAAGTGGGGCCTGTAGGTCAAGGGAGGGGATTCTGCCCCTCTGCTCTCATAAGACTCCACCTTGCAGTGCTGTGTTCAGCTCTGGCACCCACAGCATATGAAAGACATGGACATGTGATTTGTGCCTAGGATTGACCTGACCCAGGTGAAGGACCTTGCACTTAGATTTTTTGAAACTCATGCAGTTTGCACTGGCCCATTTCTCAAGCCTGTCAAGGTCCCTCTAAATGGCATCTCTTCCCTCAAGTGAGTCCACGGCACCACACAGCTTGGTGTCATCAGCAAACTTGCTGAGGGTGCACTCAATGCCGTCATTCATGTCGCTGTCAAAGATGTTGAACAGCACTGGACCCAGGACAGGCTGAGGGAGCTGGGATTGTTCAGTCTTGAAAAGAGAAGACTTTGGGGAACCTAATAGCTGCCTTCCAATACCCGGAGGGAACCTACGGGAAGGCTGGGGAGGGACTTTTTACAAGAGCGCCCACTGACAGGACAAGGGGAAATGGGTTTAAGTTGAAGGAGAATAGATTTAGATTGGATCTTAGGAAGAAATTCTTTAATACGAGGGTGGCAAGACTTTGGAATAAATTGCCCAGAGATGTTGTGGATGTCCCCTCCCTGGAGGTGTTCAAGGTCAGGTTGGACAGGGCCTTGAGTAGCCTGATCTAGTTGAGAGGAGTCCCTGCCCATGACAGGGAGGTTGGATTAGATGATTTCCAAGATCCCTTCCAGCCTAGGCCATTCTATGATTCTATGTTGGAGCAGGTCCAGAGGAGGGTCACAAAGATGATCAGAGGGCTAGAGCACCTCTTCTACAAAGACAGGCTGAGAGAATTGGAGAAGAGAAGGCTCCAGGAAGGCCTTATAGTGGCATTCCAATACTTCAAGGGAGCCTACCAGAAAGCTGGGGAGGGACTCTTTAACAGGGAAGTGTAGTGACAGGACATGGGTTTAAACTGAAAGAGGGTGGATTCAGATTTTATATTAGGAAGAAATTCTTCACTATGAGGGTGGTGAGACACTAGAATAGGTTTCCCAGAGAAGTTGTGGACATCTCATCCCTGGAAGTGTTCAAGACCAGGCTGAATTGGGCTTTGAGCAATTTGATCCAGCAGAAGTTGTCCCTGCCCATGGCATGGAGGCTGGAACTAGATGATCTTTAAGGTCCCTTCTAACCCAAACCATTCTATGATTAACTACAAAGGGTTTATTAAAAGATTTTTTTTTTTTAATTTTATGACTCTGGTATTTTGAGTTATAATATAGAGTTAAATTTACTCTACAAAGACTCATTTTTAAATTCTCCTGTGAAAAGTATTAGAAAATTTTAAAAGTTATGCTAAAATGACTTTATGATAGTCCGTGGTGGTGAAGAATTTGAGTGCATTACACAGACATCTACCTTCCAAACAAAAAAAAATATTACCAAGATGGCCTCAATGACCCCCCAAATACTACTGTTACCTGGCTTATTTCTTTTGCCTACCCTCTAAAAACAGATCTACATCTATTGGATCTGTGAAAAAGGAGGGAAAAAAAGAAGAGATAAAGGAAATGGTGTATACCCAAGGGAATTTAGGAATATGGAACTTGGCAATTGTTTCTGGGGAATTAGAGACAACTGCATAATAAAATTGCTTTCATAAGTGGATCAAAAACATCTTAAATTAAAGTGACAGGAAATTCACTGGGGGAAAGTTAAGGGACACTGGAGGTTAAAGAGACTAATTTCTGTCTTTTTGTTCCTTGCCACACAGCCACAGTAGCCATAAGGCACAATAAGTCATCAGCTTCTCAGCTGCACAATTACTTTTAAGCTGTTCCATTTATATGTAATTTGATTTATGAAGCAGATCATACAATTAATACAAGAAACAAAAACTAAAGAAGATGGTGCTTCTGCTGCCCCTGAACTGACAGAACAGCAGCACCGCGGGAGGTGGGAGACCCGCTCTTCACCCCGAAGGCTTAGCACAACAAGCAAAGTGTTCACACAAGGCAAATTTTATTTTGGATAGATTTAAAAAAAAAAAAAAAAAAGGAATGTGGTTTGTATTCATTTCCCCTTGTCAGCTGTGTCTTGCGGAAACAAGTAACAATTTGTGATATTGGGCACTACAGAGATCTTAGTAGTTTGTGAAGTAGTTTTCATCTAGCTTTTACACTGGCTCTGTACAGCATTGGGAAGTTCACTTTGCACTCGGCATCTTCCAGCTCAGCTTCTGCATTTTGGAAAGGGGTTGGTTGTGTATTAGGTTTGATTTGTCTTTAGTAAAGTAATTCTAGTGTCAGACAAAAGAAACACAGCAGATAATTGCGTCTGTTTTATACTCAGATGCCTTCGAGAAGGAAGGGACCTGTACTTTCAGCTATCTCTTTTCACAATAATATAAACGAGTAAGAGAGCAAGAGCTTTACTATCAGTGACCCAGGAGCACAGGGAACAGATATTTTGGCAATTCAGGTGCTGCATGCTTCCTGGAATCCAGACTTAAAAGCTAGTTTTGTTTGAAAATGTAACATCTTTTTGCTTTTTGTAAAGAAGTGAGGACTATTCTGCTTTCAGCAATCATCAGTGTATCTTCAGCATCCAATATAAATTCAGGGAATCCAGCATATTGTTTTGAACACAGATAAAGTAAAATGACACAATTTGTAAGTATATTATTTAAGTATCTAATAATTTTCTAAAATGTGTATTTCTAGATTTCTGAAACTCAGGAAGTGAAAAGGAAAGAGTGAAAGAGATTATGTTACTAACTTGGGGAAGCAAATCCCCATGTTGCATAACGGCACTTTATATCCCACCTATTAAAAAACTTCACGGAAGTGCTTTATAAATCTAACTTCTTTTCAATAGGCAAACTTGGTCATCTATTGAAGGCAAACAACTCATTTCCTTTGGAGTACAATTATTCCAGAAAAATCTTTCAGCAGAAAATGTAATCCAGAGCGATAAATCATTTAGAACAATAAAATCACTTGCATGAAAAAACACAGCGTCTGTCAGTAATTGTGCTTGCTTGCCCCAGGCATAAGTTTGTTACAGATGAGAAGTGATAATACTTGGGGTTACAGTTCCCAGTATCCCATTTTCCTTTCCCAGTTCACTCTTACTCATAGCTATGCTCATCCAGCAGCACTTACATAAGATGCAATTCAAAACATTTATAATCCACCTCTTGCAAAAAACAAACCTCATCAAATTAGCCTGACATGCTTTGTACTAGCAAAGCAATTTGCAGATCTGCCACGAAGTATCAGGACTATTATTTGTCAGCAGTCAGCATGGCCATTTTTTCTGACAGTGTTACCTGCAAGTGCTTGGTTATATGAACTTACAGTGGCTGTCACGTAACTGAGAGACCCTCAAGCAAAAGGAAAAACATGGTCTAATTTATTTCCCCCATTTCTGGGGCTTAGAGTACATATCCTTCTGATTTGACATCACGAAGCAACATCAGCAATGGTTGAGACCACAGATTTCTACGGTGGTGTTCATCACACTCTACTCATTATGGCATTTGGGGGCACCCAGAACCCTGCCACTGCCTTCACTAACACGCCTCATTTGTTTAGCCATGTGTACGTCTACTTACAGACTGCCCTTCAGGATAAGCTCTCTCCACATGCCAGCCACCAGCCCTTGAGAGCAAAGCATGTTTCTTTCCTCAATCCATTTTTCCTTATTTTAAACCTCTGTGAGATTGGCTTCTTGCTCTCCTCAGTGGAATCCTGTCCCCATCTACAGACCTAGTACTATGCCTAGTTACTAAAAAAAAAAATCCTGTGTGTAACTTAATTTGAATGGTAACTACAACAAATCTACTTCCTCACCAACCTTTCAGAATTATTATGTATCACTTTCCCTGCACTGCTGTTTTCCACACTCCTGAACAGTCATTTTCACTTCAGCACATTTCTTTAAATTGTGCAGGAAGTGGGAGATGCTCAGGCCCTGGCCCTCCAACTTTACAGGTAGTCAATACGAGATGCTATTAATTCAGAAGGTTTGCCTCTGCAGTCCTCGTGCCAGATTCAACCAGCAGGTAGGTTCTACCAACCTGGTCATTCTGAAAGTGGGGTTTTTTTGACTGACAATTGTTTTCAGCAAACAAAAAATTCATATGTTGTTTTGCACAGCCAGCTTTGAGAGATGACAGAGGTATAACAGCATGTTAGGGAAAAGAACACCTGCTTAATGTCAAAGCAGTACCTGCTCACTCGGCAAAGACTGTCATTAGTGTCAGCAGCGGATGCAGCCACTGCTCTGTCCTCTCAGCTGTGTTAAATGATAGGAAACAAAACCAGAGGGCTGAGGTATCAGCAGGGGGGAACACGGAGCAGAAGGATTAGTAGGAAACGTACACATGCATTAGAAAAGATGCCACGGAAGTTTTGCTACCATAAAACAATCAAAAAATTTGTCTGCCAATCCTTTCTGTTCACTTGGAACAGACTTGGAAAAAAAAAAAAATCTGCAGCTTACACTGAATTTCAGTTTAAGCACAAATTTAAGAAAATGTCTTTTTTCCAAACCAAAATGCAACTAGGGCACTAGCCAGACCGGAAATATAAACGATTGCTTAGCTCAAGTCTGATCTTACAGAGTCCGCAAAAAATAAGCAAAGTAAGATCACGACCTAACCATGGGGAGAAGAAAACCCACAAGTATAATATGTGTCTTTGTTATATAAAATCTAGTGCATTTGTATGGGTTTAGTAGATTGTATTATGCTTCCTTCGTGCTTATATTTAAGGGTGAAGAATAGCACAGTATTTGAATTTAGCATGCAAAGATTACAAGAAACTGAAAAAGATGTAAAGCCAGAAAGCAAGCAGGGCTGCCTGTAGGCTCTGTTATCAACCTGGGTGACAGGCATCGGAAAATATGTTGCTTGGTCATTTTAACATTAAGCGATGAAGAATCATCCTCTGCATAACAAGACATACTATTTATACTGCTTTTTCCTGTGAATACTATTATATGCTCTTCTTTATCCCAAAACTCAGTACAAGGCCCATATGCTGCATCGTATTTAAAACTCCAAGGACCTGGGTGTTGAGGAGTGTCTAGCAGCACAGAATGCCGTGAATTAATGTGTCCTTTTCGCCGAACTGGAACAATCGCGTATTTCTGGGTACTTCACCTACCAATGAGTGTTAGCCTAATTATCATTAACGTTTCTTTGTTAAATTTCTCTTACATTTTGTAAAAATGAAAATAGAAAAAGCTCATATAACGTTACAAATGTTTATGATAGTTTTTCATTTAAAGCCCTTCAAAGACATTATCATGCCCAGCGAACTTCTGTTAGGAATGCCATCTTGTGGTTAAAAGCTGTATATAACAACGATTAGAGGCACATTTAACCAAATTTTTACTTGCAAAATACCATTTTTGCAGAAATGAGCTATTTAGGTATGACCTTTAGGAACTGTATTCTTTTATTAGCCATTCTCGATGAAAACAACTGTGAATATGGCTTTCCCGTCCTCATCTGTATACAATGCTAATTAATTATGCAGGGAGCACTAGTTTCATTAGGAGATGAGATACATTTATTAGCATTTTAAACAGAAACAGATTGCTAAATGAAAAAGTCCACTAAATGCCAACCCTATTTAGATATAATCTGGTTAATTAGACTAAAATGTATAGAAAAATATTTTTCTCAAAATACATTTATAAAGCAGAACTCTGTGAGCGTATTTTACCTTCTCTGAGCTTCATGGAGAATCTTTGGTTGATATGTAAAAGGTCGAGTTTAACGATAAAAAGGAAATATTGTATTTTTCCATTTGTCTTATATAGATCTTATTACGAGCTGAAAATGAATTGAAATGGCCACTGGATAGTAACTTGCTCAAGAAAGCAGAGAGAAGTACCAGGTAAACAAAAATGGAAAAAAAGGGTCCAAAAGCACCTAGGAAACTTTAACAGATCTCTAACTTTTTTAAAGCTTGGAAAAATAAGTAATAATTAGCTACCTTCAATACAGCTGACATTTGCATAGGCACTTTCCTCCTGTGTATATTCATCTCATTTTCATAATGAAAGTATATATCGCCCAAACCATCACAACACATATTGTATAATGAAATTCAATGAGCCATATCCTAATAGCCACGAGTCAAGTCAGGGTGTGCATTAGTAGTCCATCTGCAGTTCTCTAGAGTCAGAAAGAACAAGGCTGAACATGTCCAGTAGCCTATTTAGCGCACAACTTGTTCTATGTACTGATAGCACTGCAGCAGAACTGAAATGAGTTCACCATCTCTAGCACTCAAACCCCTCTGAAGCACTGTTCAGAGTTCTGTTAGCATGCGACTCATTCCTGGGCAGCCAAACAGGATGGCTGCGACTATTCAGTTTGACCTCCTGCACAACACGGGGCCAACACGGGGCCAACTTGCCTGAATTAGTCCTCTTCCTATCAAACCACATCTTTCCAGCAAACCAGCTAACATGGCCAGACTAGAGGAAACCTTTGCCCTTCTGCCACATGCCGTTATCTCCTCTTGTAATGTGTCCAACTTCGACTTGGAAATCGCTGGATCACTCTCTGATAGATGGAACAGACCTTTATTTTATTATCAAATTTTTGCTCCTAAGACAGTTCTAGGGAAGCTCTGCTTTCACTAAACCATGTAGATTCTCCTTATTGAGACTCTCATGCCACTGCTTCTTTTTAATCCTTCTATTGCTCGCATGACTCTTCTGTTCAGTTTTCCAGCATTACTGGAAATCGTGACTACTGGAATCAGGCATAGAAGTTTTTCAAAAGGCTATACTGAAGTTAAATATAGACAGTAATATTACTTCCCTGACAGTATTCCCATTTCTAAACCTAAGATTCTCAATGGTCCTTATTAAAAACAAACCATTTGAAAATGTAAGGGTATTCCGAATAGCAGCAATCAAATATCTAAATAAAATGCTAGAGCAACAATTTCTGTGATGCAATTTTGTGAAGTTCTAGATACAGTTTTTATGGAAAATGTGTTCCTGTAGTGCACAGGGAAAACACTACAGCTTCTCTGCTTGGTTAAATTTTGTAAGACACCATACATAAGCAAGTAAATCAGGTGTTTTATTAATTATGATGAACTATTTGCCTAGTAAACATTTTATTTCCTGGGCTATCAAGAAAGTAGCCAGAGACTATCTTAAAAGTTAGCAGGGAAAAAAGACTTATTCAGTACAAACAGCACAAACAACTTAGATCTACCTCCACACCAGGAGACCATCAACACCTTTACCTATGTTGGAAGGCAAGAACAAGACTGACGTTATCTTCGATTGCTGCATTCTGAAAAATTGCTGAAGCAACAGCTTCTCAGTTATGTTAAGTGTGCTGAGCACATTCATGACTCTGAAAAAGAGTAAAATTTAAACCCTCCCCAAGCTGCTAATATATATTCAGAATTAACTGCTTGTTCACATTAATTCATTGAAATTAACTACTCATTTCTTATTGCTGTCTCAACCATTCAAGTAACTTTTAAGCCCGTGATCCTGAAATCGTATTCCAAGTGAATCAAAGTTGCTCTGCAACTGTTAACAACCAGCTCACCCCTCCACTGAACTAAGTATGAATAAGAAAGGTTTGAACTAAGTATGAATAAGAAAGATTAAACTATCAAAGATTTCTTTTTTCCTATTAATTCCTCAGAATACAGACTTTAGAAGCAGCACCAGACAAGCCTGTGGTGCAACATAAACAGAGTGTTTAGACATTTGCTGGTTTTGACGTGGGTTTATTTTTTTATACATACTTTCCTTCCAGGATGATGCAAATTATTTCACATTATCAATCTCTGCAAAGTGAATTAATAGATCATCTACTATAACTTTAGTAAACACAGGACAGAACATCTTTCAAGATTTAAGACTATCAAATTCTGAAACTACTTCTTTTAGCGGATTTGCTTTACATCATATTGATAAGGATTTACAAACATATTAGCAAATAAAGTGCTACAAGGTGGATCCTGTGGTATTTATTTAGAAAAACTAGAGTGGATACAAATGACTAATGCATATTTCAGGCATACCAAACGTGACATTCTTAATAACAAAGTGTGTCCTTGATGTCCTTAAAGAGCAAAGCTGAGCTCCCAAAAAACAAGAACATTCTTTTTAGAGTTCCATTTGCTAAAATATTCTGTAATCTCAAAAACATAAATAGCAATTCTCTCTAAATGGTAAGGTACTAAGAAAACAGAATTATCTTCTGAAATCATCCCTATCTGCTTTATTCACCCTTTCCCTCAGATCAGTCTCTGTCACACTAAGAAGCAGGACTGTGACTAAAGGTAAGCAATGAGCAGCTGATAAGTCTATAACTAAAGTATATTTCATATAAATATCTTTACAATTAAAAGTGTAAATACAGACATTTGTCCTTACATTTTGCGTTAAATTCGTCCTGATGGTGTTTCATGTAGTATCAGTGTTCAGCAAAGATTTACCTATACAGAAGAATAATAGCTTAACTAAAGCCATGCTTACTTCAGGTCAACAAAGCTAGTGGAAATGTGTATATATGCATGCCCATAGTCTCTGTAAACCTGGCTTACATTGATTTAGACTGCAATATCCTATCTTCAGACAAACAAAAGCAAACTGTGTATACACCACGCCGAACTGGCTTAAAGAATTCTGCTAAACATCACCACACAGATTTGCTTTTGTTCATCATTAGTAAATAATTTTTGCCTTAACAAGTTAATAGAAAATATTTCATGACAACATTCAGTGTGTACAATGTTTGCAAAAGAGAAAAAAAATGGCACTTGTGTCCACTCTTAATCACCAATGTCTTTTGAATCTTTCATACTACTGAGAGTGGGGAAAAAAAGTACAGTAACCATAGCTCAGTGTTTGTTGAGCCACAGTATTTTGCTGCCTGACATTCAGAAAAGGTGGTCTGGGGAGGCAGAAGGATTTCTTCCCTCAATATCCTATGCCCCAACAGGCAGCTATACTTGAGTACGCGGGAAGTTTTTCTCTGCCATTCCTCCAGGCCCAGCAGGCCAAGGCAAGCCAGAAGATTGCCCATCACACCTACCACAACCTGGTCACAAATACTGGGTACAGCCCAGATAACAGCACTACTCCAACATTTTATAGTGCCGATTACTAGAATCCACAAGCAGATGTGGTGCATAAAAATAGTTCACTTAAGTTAAAAGAAAGTCCAATAATTGTCATTTTCCAAAAATGACAAAATTATTATAAAAGCCTTTAGACATGCTGAGAAATGTCCTAATACCACATATGCTCTTTAACCACTGCCTTTATACACCTATATACAGCGTGTACTTCACACTGAAAGCCCCTAACTATGTACAACTGCTCTTTTTTTTAACTTACTCAATTCATATCAACTGTTTCAGTGGCTCATGTGATACGAAAATTGCACCTAGAAATTTTACTAATGTTTTCTCCTTCAAACCAAGCTTGAGTTTCTGCCACAAATTTTGAAATATCGATTGACTGAGTCATGCCAAAATAAATTCTCTACTAATTCAGTTCCAACTGTTTTATCTAATAATGAGCTAAGACAAGCTAGGGTGTTGGCTTCTAGCCTAAACTTGCTTAGAATCTCCACTTCTCTCTCTCAGGTACTTTCTATAAAAACAAGCTCTTCTTTGTAGACATTTCTACACAGTAACAGCATGTGACAAATTGCCCTATGATGTCAAATAGCATTAAGTCCCACAGAACCAGGTACTGCACAATTTCCAGAGAGTCATAATGCTGAAACCAGTTCCTGTTCCAGTAACTCAATCCAGGCCATTGTGCTGATTTGGAGATTTTGGTGTTTGGGTTTGTTTGTGGTTGTGGGTTTTTTTAATATTTAGAATTCTGGTTTTGTACTCAGCACATTCAGAAAAAGTGTTAATTTTTTCCACTTGGAAGTACAGTGAGAATGAAACATACAGAAACACAAGGTGGATGTGCACTTAGCACCTACAGAAGCAACGCTTCTTTTTTGGCAATATATTTTTGCCACTTTTCCTTACACAACATGGAATATTTTTTTAATTACCTATTTATGATCTTTCTCATGTTGTGTCTGGAAAACGACAAGAATTCCTCTGCCCTACAAGGAGAGACTGTATGAGTTAAGTCTTTTCACCGTGGAGAAAACAAGGCTCAGGGGACACCTCATCACAGTTTGCCAGTACTTAAGTGGTGACTAAAAAGAGGATGCAGGCTCTTTCTTCACAAGGAACCACATGGAGACAAGGGGAAATGGGTGCAAGTTGCACCAGGAGAAGTTTTATCTTGGTGTAAGAAATTTTTCACAGTGAGAACACTCAATCACCAGAACAACTTTCCCAGGGATGTGGCAGAGTTTCCATCACTGGAGATTTTTAAAATATGGCTGGGCAAGGTGCTAGATAATCTCATCTAAGCTACCTGTCCGATGAAAGGTTGGGCCATATGATGTTCTGAGGTCCCTTCCAACCTGGGCTGTTCTACGATTCTGTGAAAATACAAAAATTATTTTCCAAAGTTACTAGAGAAATAGTGAATAAGAATTAAACAGAGAAAAGAAAGAGAAAGGTCCTAAAAAGGCATGCAAAAATGGTAGAATCTAGAAAACTATTGTGCCACACCTTTGTTATCAGCTACATTTAATTTTACAGTATAATGTATTCACAGTGGCAAAAGCACATCATTCTTAGGTCTTTTACCTAACATTGGAAAAAATTATAACTCTTGAGAATAGTTTTCTAGACATTGTCTTCTCTACCTCTATTGTGGCAAAAAGCGCAAGCAGAGGAAACTGGCAGATATGCCAACAGTTCAAAGTCCCAAATGAGTCCTGACATCTAGGAAATGCTGCCTCTCAAAGAGGCAGAAAATGTTATCAATTACAATCTCTCTTGCCAATACCTTTCCTATTTGAATCTTGGTGGGAAACACAACCTCCCATGGCTGCATGTCCTCTCATCAGATGACTCTTAACTTTTTACTTGTAACTGCATGACATTCAAAACTTGCTAATACATCATTTTACCATTTCTCTTAGTGTGAAATCTAGTTATATTTTCTGTCCTTGCCAAATATAATCTACAGTTAGTAGAATACATTTGCCCACATGATATCCTAGGGCAAACTGCTCTATGTTTCTTCTGATGAACAAAAAAATATAAAATAGTCTATCATTAGCAAAAAAGAGATTGCTAATATAGATCTATTTTAGGTTACACAATGAATACCTCAGATGGTATCACACTTTACCAACCCTGAAATTCATGCTTCACTTTGATGAGATGGCCGAGCACTTTTCTTCTATTAATTCATGCAAAGCAGGAATAGAATAGGAACAGAATGTCAAGGAAATTAATTTAAGAAAAATAGCAAAACAGAAGTAATTACAAAAAGAAAGCTACACAACCTGAAATAAAACACGTTCTAAAAACTTAGAATACAAGAAGTAAATAAATAGTGAAGTCTCGTTCTTACTTAATAAGAATGCTGCTACTGCCAGCAAATTTTTCAAGAGCATTTAAAAAGGATTTGAAAGTTCAAAGTTCAAATAGAAAAGCTCTAGGAAAGAGACTACAACACACTGGAGAAGAAGTCACATCTCAAAAAGTACTAAAAATATTGAACAAAGGATTCTATTTCGCACAGGACAATATTTGAGAGGAAAAAAAGCATGAAAAGCAAAGTGATCAGATTTTTTTTTTACATAAACACTGGCCTTACAATACACAAAAAACATACAAGAAGATTACACACCACCAAACTGAATGGTTCAAGGATTAATGACTATACTTCAATCTTTGTAGTGAAATGAACTCTCATTAGTAACATGTGAACATCATTACAACATCTTATTATGTTTCAGTGCCCTAAATGAAATGAGTTGAAGTTTAACTAATCACCTACACGATCACATCATTCTTTCAACAAAACAAGAGCTATTAGTTTCAGAAAGGTCAGGCTTCCCATTCTTCCTCTGTCCACAGAGGATGCCTTCAGGCTTGTGAAGGAGCCAGCACTACTGGCACCTCTACTACGTATGATCTGCAAAAAAGTATTCCACTCTTCTACACTCTTAATTCACAGCCTTTCACCACTACCAGGAATCTTGCACACATTACTTCCAAGCATCACGGAAAACGCGACAACTGAGTATAAAACTGCAGGCTTTACACTGTGGACTGGACACAGGCCAGACGAATCATGACTTTATTAACACATGCAGGCTGTTAAGAAGGTATCACAGTTGACACAGTGGACATCTGATCAGTTGCTCAGAAAACTTTCATAAAATGGTTTTGAATTAAGGTTTCTATATGGGACATCAGCATACTCATGTCAGCAGCACAGACCTGGTGATCCTCATTCCCCTTCTTTTTTAGGGTCTCCAACAGCCCCCAGTGGACGGGAGGCAGAGGGCTGTAAGAACTCAGCAAGTGAAGCTGACTTACTGGATTCTGGTTTATTTCTGCAATCCTCAAGGCCCTCAAGATAGCAGGTGCAAACTTAGAATAATGAGCTGTAGATGAAATAATAATTGGGCAAGTTCTATCCTGTAATCGATCTGCAACTACTTTAGCAACAGCTGTGTGTGTATCCAAAATATATCCTGTAGTACTGTACACTGAGTGAATGGCAGCTAGACAGTCCTCCTCAGAGCACCATCCAGCCACCAAGTCCTGCTGAAGCTTTTCAAGTAGATCTTTCCGTAGCTGGAAGTAGCCCTGATTTTCCAGCTGGTTATATAATTGTGTCACCAGTTGTCCATCCTCATTAGCAATCAGGTGTAAGTATCGCTCAAGATTGGAGGACTTCAAAATATCTACTGCTGGTGAAAAAGTGGGAATTAATTTTCTTCCCCTCAAATCATAAACACCTGTTCTTATGAAGTCAGTCAAAACATTGTTTTCATTTGAAGCACAAATACATTTTCTAATAGGAATTCCCATCATTTTAGCATACAAAGCAGCTAATATGTTGCCAAAGTTTCCTGTAGGAATGCAAACATCTACAGGGCTTCCAAAAGGAATAATATCTTGATGAACAAGATCAAGGTATGCAGAGGCATGATAAACTATCTGAGGAAGCAGTCGTGCCCAGTTTATGGAGTTTGCTGCAGCTAAAGCTGTTCCATATTCTACTGTAAGAAAGCCAGTATAATCAGAATTAGTAAAGATTTGCTTTATAGCTGTCTGGCAAAAATCAAAATCAGATTTGACACCTACTGACCAGGCATTTTCTTTCTGACAGCCAATCATCTGTGATTTTTGAATTTGGCTTACTCCATCCTCAGGAAAAAAATTCATCACAGCGATTCTCTGTTTGTCAGTGTCATGGAGACGACTAAAGCCATCTAGGACAGCACTACCTGTGTCACCAGAAGTAGCTACCAGAACCAAGTAATTGCAGCTTCTGGGAATGCAGTATGCAAATATATGTGGCACTATCTGTAATGCAAAATCTTTAAATGATGCTGTTGGTCCATGAAATAATTCAAGGAGAAACTGATTGCCTGCCAGATGCCTAACTGGTGCAATTTTAGAACAAGTGAAGTTCTCTCCATAAGCAGTTCTAATAATTTCTGTAAGCTTAAAAGCTGGAATATCAGCAGGATGTATGCACCTTTCTAGTATCACCTGGGCTCTTTCAATGTAAGTTGCTTCTATTAGGCTTTGCCATTCTCCAGCAGTGAATTTTGGAAGTCCTCTCTCAGGTACAAAGAGCCCTCCATCAGGGGCTAAGCCCTCAATAACAACATCACTAAAATATTTATGAGAGTCTTTTTCCATACTCCTTGCAGACCTACTAGACCTAGTTGAAACGAAAGTTTCCAGTTCTGAGTTTTGGTATCTCTTCACAGCATCAAGTACCTTCTCTGCCACAACCTCTGCTGCAATATCGCCTCCACAAAGAACGCGGACATCGTACCACTTCTTGTAGAACTGCTTCCTAAACTCAAGTATATCCTTGAAAGAAATGCCAGAAGACTGGCCCACGATGCGATCCACTTTCATTGATTTCAGCCTGCTCATAATGACTGCCGTGGGCACATCCAGATACACAACTATTCCGTTTTTCTTCACATGCTGCATGCCAGCAGCATGCATCGGATTGGACCCAGTAAGGGAAATGACACTTCCAGATGCTGAAAATTTCAACAGGGCTTTTCCTTCCTCCTCTAAAAATTGCTCATTACCAACATCCTGCAGTTTTTCCGACACACTCATATTCCAAGTTGTTTCAAGGACATCATCATCTATGTCTATGACAGGGCAATCTAGTTTCTGACCTACTATTCTCCCGATCGTTGTTTTCCCAGCACCTGGAGGTCCCATCAGGATAATATTTTTGTTTCCAATAAGGGAATGGCTTGAGAACCACGACTTCCATATCTGTGCAAATGCAACAGGTCTTGAAAGCATCAGTTTTAAACACACACTAGAAAGACTGTTTTGGGTTATTAGTCTTAAAGGCCGATACTGAACAACATGAAACATCTTGTTCCGCTGGGTTGTTTTGTTTGGGTTTTTTTTCAAGCCAACTTGACAATCCACTTAACTGCTTCAAAAAGGAAAAAAAAACAGTAATTAGTCCTTCAGCAACCATCTAGGCAAAAAACCTAAATAGTATGAAATTCAGAACAACAAGAATTCAGACATAAGTCTGGTTACGTTTTCATTGGTGCTAGAGAGGTATTTTTCAGAATAAGACTCATTTCCCTCTTCTGAACAGTTCCAGCTCACTTCCACTGACAAACCCAACTTCAAACAGTCCATGTCCTCGAAGTAAACAAAGACATCCAAACCTGACACTACAATACTATTTGCAAACAATAGTGTTTATTAGGAATTCAAAACAAATTAGTACCTCCTCTAGCAGACTTACTTTTAAGTACACAATTACAAGTAATGAAAATTAACTAAATTACTTTCTTGTAATCAAAACGTTAACAAAATACACATTTGTCCCACCTCTTAAGATACCTTTGATTTCTTATACTTTCTTTCTTTGATTACTTATACTTTCTTTCTTGTAGTTTCTTTCTAAAGAAACAAATGCAAGATTCACTTAAATACACAGAAAACTCACAGAGTTGCGTAACAGCAAAGCTGGAAGAGTTGCATCCAGTTCTCTTCCAAGAGATGGGAAACCAAGGAAGTGATCTGTGAAAAACTGTTATAATGGAATTGTATTGAGCGTCATTTGTGTACAGTGAGAGAGAGAAAAAGAAGGCGTCATGAAGACACCCAAGTAAAAAAAAAAGTCACTTTGAAAGTTAGATCTCCAACAGAGATTAAGCAAGAAGCTTTCAACATTGTATTCTGCCTGCTTACGGAAATCAATACCAGCATCAACATGAATTGCAGCACATGGTTTATGCATGATGTTTAGGGCAAAGGGGGAAGGAATCTCAAAAATCCCCATAAAATTGGTGGAGGTAGTGAGAAACCCACACAAATTTGCACAGAAAAAGCCTACAGAGACATTGTTCATTTTAGATAGGCAAACAAGTATCATTTTGTTATTGCTAGTTTTTCACTGTTCGTGACTAAAAATGCTTTAAAAAAAGCAACACTAAATTTCTTTTTAGGAAATTAATGACATTTCAGATGCAAAAATCCAACTCGTTGGTTGCTCATCAATTCTAAACCCCAGAATTTATATAAATAAAAATATATATTTGCAATGTATAAAAAAGCAGCATTTAAAAAAAAATATTACTTTTAGGTGCTATAGTATGCAATACAAAGAGATGGTTGACTAAGCTGCAAGTTGTATTTCTTGTTTCTCCTGGCACTGCAACACATAACCAAAAAGGCAATCAGAAATTTTTAATAACTACATTTTAAAGACTCAATCTAGCTGTTAGCACTCCAGCATTTGCTTTGCAATGTTTACGAAAATAATTTAACATATATAATAGCTACTTTTACCTGTGAAAAAAAAATGAATGGGAAAGCATTTCCTCATGTTAATGAAGACAGACTAAATACAACAATTAAAGGAATTCACTGTAGACTAAGTTCCAAAATCCTCCAATTCTCCAGTGCATTTTCTCTAGAGATTCTCCAGCCTAACAGCCTTTTCTCACTGTGAAGAGCAGAAGGTGGCCTGGAATTGCAGTAGAAGGCAGGTAAGCATCCAGTGAGAACTGCATCACCTTCCAAAGACCTATTCATGACTAATCCACGTTTACAGCTGTCACACCAGTCCCTTAAAGGTGCTGGTGTTCCCCACACGGAGTGCATAACGTCAAATGACTCCAGAGACACAGGTCACAAGCTTCAAAAATGGCACGGAAGCTCAAGTTTTGGAAGAGCAAACCACAAAACCAAAGACTCTTCACTTCCAGATGGTCCTTGCTCTAGACAGCGCTCTGCACTTCCCAATCTGTCTTTCAGACTATACTTTACCAAACTATTAGTGTCCACATACAAAGTCAAAGTACTTTTAATAATTTAAATCTTTGCATTTGCTCATTTCTGCATGGAGAGATGAGCTTGCCAACAGGAAGTCTCTGTGTTTGCCCCCAGTGTTGTGACACGATGAACGTACTGCAGTTCCTAGGCATAGATCAAAGAAAAAGTAGGCGTGTCATACTGTATAATTTTTTCTCAATTCTTGTAAAGTATTAGGGAATCAACTTGTGTAGATGTAATGTAAGGTTGTTTTTTCTTTTTAGTAACTGTTACAGAAAACAATCTGCAAAGTGCAGTTGTAACATTCAGTATCATTATAAAGCTGTACTGCAACAGCAATGCACCCTAGCACTATATGAAAGTATTCACTGCAGGGCCAAAGAGGGATCTTTATATTAAACTTCCAGATGTAAACAAGTTATATTCAGGACTTCAAATCACTACAATACTGTTTCTCAATTTTTTTCTTTCCTGAGCATAAGAATCACTTCAAGCACTATCTGTGAACTAATGGAGTACAAACCACGCCAAGCACAGGGGCTTGCCCACCATGTTCAGCTGCACCACAGATTCATTCTGAGGTGTGGTCACTTGGTACTCACTGTACAGATGTTGGATATAACATCTGGACTGCTTGACAAATCTAGGTCACAGGCATTGTTTGAAGTCAAATCAGTGACTTTGGTGCAAAAATCTCCAAGGAATTCCTTTATTGAGCTACCCAAGTTCCACGTATTTCAGTGCAATTCAATTTTGTATCCCTATAACGCAAAGGTACACAGAAGCTTGCAAACACTGAATGCAACATGTTTCCTTGAAATAATTTTGTCGAACTGGCACAACTTTACAGTAAAAACAGCTCAAATTAGACTTTATCGCCAGTAGAGCTTACCAGTCTGGACTGAACACCAAGGCATCCAAATTCGGGTACAAAATTCATGCCCAAAGTGTCGGGGGTTTTTCTGAGGCAGAGTTTACACCCATACCCCCGCTGAAATTTTAACTTTGGGTAATACAACTTGACCCTTCACTTGGATGTTGACAGCACCTACACACCGTTAGCAATTACCCACAATTTTAACAGCCACTGCCCATGACAAGCATTCTAGTGAAAACCAAGCTTTGTTACTTGTATAGACACAAAGTTTGCAACCACAAACAGTCAAAATTCAGTAAGCAAACAAGTCACTGGCAGTTCACAGCGGTCAAAGACCTTTAGGCAGGTCAGAACTGATAATCCTATTTCAAAACTGTCAACACAGGACGACTTCCCTTTGACTTTTCTCAGAGCTTTAATGCAGAGAAAAAAAAAAATAACGAATCCCCAAGCAAACCGCTCAACTCCTGCAAAGGTTCCCGCCTCACCGCCGCGCTCCTGCCTCACCGATTCGACGCCCCGAAGGTGTCAAAGCGCGGGCGGCAGGAGGGGGCCGGCGGGCCGGGCCGGGCCGGGCCGGGCCGGGCCGGGCCAAGCCGAGCCGAGTCGAGCCGCACCGGGGAAACACGACAACAGAAAGCCGGGTCAGCCGCGCCTACTCGGCCAACACAGTCCCGAGCTCCCCAGGGGAGCGGCGGCGGTGCCGGAGCCCGTACCCTGCTCTCTCTCCCCGCCGCTCGGCTCGGCTCGCCCCACCCTCACCCTCAGGCTCAGGCACCCTGAGCCCGGCGCGCGACCACCTACCAGCGGGGGCGGCAGCACCGCCACGGGCAGCCCGCCCGCCCCGCCCCCCGCTCCGCCCCCACCGCGCAGGCGCGGGCACCTTCCCGCCCCGCCCCCTCGCGACCCCGCCCGGAGACCGCGACGCACGCGCGGTCAAACCGCCCCGCGCGCTCCGCGAGCTTCGCTCCCCCTAAGTGCGCCTGCGCGGCTCCCGGCGCCGCTCGGCGCGACTGCGCTGCCGCGCCTGGCCCTAGCACCCGCCGACGGCGGCCTTCCGCCAGGGGGAGGCGGAAGCGTGCCGGCGGAGTTCCGCCCCCCGTGCCGTTGTGTCCTAGCGACGCGTTTCCCTGGTGACCGCGCGGGTAACAGAGTGCTGCCCGCGCCTGCCGGGGGGGGCGGCCGCCCGCGGGGCTCCAGCGGCAGGAGGGCGCCGCTCGCTGAAGTCGGCGGAGGAGCTGCGAAGAGGGAGGAAAGGCGAGGCCCCCTCGGCGCGGTGGGCGTGTCACCGTGCCCGGGGCCCCTCGGCCGGAGGATGACGGCGCAGTGTGCCCAGGAGAGCATCTATAACCTCCTGCCCCGGCTGGAGGAGAAGCCTGTCAAGCCTCCCAGGTACGTGGGGGTGTGACAGTAGCACCTGCAGACACAGTGACTGGTACTAGTAAGGCAATACACCTCGGCGGTAACAGTTTGGGTTGTTTTCTTTAAAAAAAAAAGTAGTCTGCATATTTATTGCTCCTCCTAGTGAGGCACTGACCGCCGAGGGTTTACAGCCCGCTCCGCCAGCCGGCGGTTCAGTTTGGTGTCTTCAATTCAATCTTGTTCATTGACAAAGAATTTACAACGCACTCTTTCCACGCAGAGGGATTACATGACATTTTTGTTATTCACACTTACAACAATTTTTCGGTGAACAGCAGAAAAGTTGGGGGGGGGTTAAAGGCTTTTTTCAGTGCCACACTTCCATTCTTCCATTCTTCTCATTTGCTCACACACAAAAGCTTTTGTTGTATGTAATCTTTTTTTCTTCTTCTTTTCCTTAGCTGAAAACATGGTATAGTTTTTTCATAAATACTTATTTTTTTATGTAAAAGAAGAGTGCAACTGTTCATCGGCTTTTGGCTACCATAAATTAATATGACCTATTTCCTAAGGTGGCCCTAGCTTCAGGAGCCAGGAGTTCTGCTCCCTCAGGAAAACATCTGTTAACAGCTCAGCCCTTCAGACAGAGGCAAGATGCTACTAATCAACTAATGATAAGCATTTGGCTTCTTTTGGAGAACATTTTGCATACTTTTGATTAAAGCAGAAGTTGCAGTGCCATATGTGATGTTACACCACAATAGTGGTGTGTGCATACTGTGTGGATACAGCTTTTCTTGTCTGAGTGTGAATGATTTTCACAGCCATTTCAGGTAGTGCCAAAACCACCACTGATTACAATAGTTCAGGGTCATAGTTGTGTAATATAAGAAATATACAGTTTGCTGTGCTGTGCCAGAGCAGTCATTCATGTCATCTAATCTCTTATAATAGCCTGTAACAGATGGTTCAACAGGTACATTGAGACAATGATACAGTGGACAGTAATAAACTGATGATCAAGGACATTCTGCCCAATTCTCAACTACATTCAATGTGTTTTCTGAAGCATGAGGTTTTACATACCTCTAAAGTACGTTTCATCCCATAGAATGAAATGATGAATGTTCTTATTATCAATATACAGATCTCATCTCTTTTTAAGCCAGCTGAGCTTTTCCTTGGCTGTGTTTGATTGTCGTGTAAGGCCCTACAATGTACTGCAACTGCAGCTTCTGAAATGCCAAGACACGATGGCATTTGCATCTTTCTCATGCTACAAACTTTCAAATGTAGAAAATCTAGCAAAGTAGGTTAATGATTACTATTTTCCTGTAGATGAGCAACAGCATTTTCAAAATGGAGTTAATTAAAAAGTAAAGACCAAAGTGTGTAACAGACTACCTAATTAAAATAATTCATGCAAGCAATACTCAAAACAGTTTATTTTGAAAATTTAGGTTTTGCTGAGTTTCAAAATGTCAGTGTTCAGTGTTTATATGAACAGTGCATAGAGGAACTATTTCCCAAAGTGTGATTGTACTGACCTTGGAGACATAAGAAGAAACAAGCTAACTTCAGAATCAGAGAAACCTCCTGGCACTTGGGCTTAGACTTAGTATGGAGGTTTTATGATTGATGGCCTTTGTTTGGGAAAGACTACAAAACAAAGTAGCTTGGGTTTTTGAAGTGAACTACTACAAACATGTGTTTTATTTGAAGAGGTATTTTTAATAATTTTATGATCTCTAACTTCTTTATGGCTATTTTTTAACATTTAAGGTACATATCCACATTTAGACCCTCTGTGAAACGTGAAGCAGAGAAAAATAAAGCTCAGTGTAAAACTATGGGACCAGCAAAAGTTGCACTGCCATCTCCGAAAGATTTTCTGCAGAAACATTCAAAGGAACCCAAGCTACCACCAAGTAAGTGTAGACATGAAATATATGAAATGTGATGTGATTTTTAATTTTAAAATCAGTAATATTAATATTGAAAGTAACAGTCATGGAGAATATTTTTTTTGAAAAATGACATAATTTTTGTATGCTGGGACAGTTTCTGTTGTTCTTTTATAGTACGTATTGTTCCAAAATTATTTCTCTATTTTACAAAAATGTTTCTTATTTATTGTGTAAACTACTGAAACAAGCAACAAGAAGGTTATATATGTGATTAGAAAACACAGTAAGTATTTATTGTCTCATGGTACAAAACCAGCTGAAATGTAAAGAAAAATTTTATCTCTTTTTGTCTTCAGCTATTCAGATATTGAAGGTATGTTGACAGTATGTTCTATTCTGCTGATATTTCAGTTTGTAGTTATATAGTTTAGATTTATGCTTCACTGTTTTCTGAAACTAATCATTAATATTAAAGTAAATAATATGAATGGGAGTATTAAACGTGACCTAGTTGTTTCTAGTGCTTAAAGAGATATGGAAAAATTACATGTGCCTTTTTTGATGGTATAGACAACACAGCTTTTACTCTTCAGCACTCATTGTCAGCTTTAATTCCACAGCATGAAATTGGCTGGCAGTGTTCAAAGCTTAGATTTTTTTGGAGAGGTGCATGTCACGGAAAATTTTGTTGCAAAACACATCCTATCTCTGGGCACAAACCATAATTCTGGATATAAGGAGTTGACAGTTCTGATATTCAACCTCAAGGCTGGGTCTGCGAGGGTGGTGTGACCTTCTTAGTGCTGCTGGGGTTCTAAGTGTATTGTTGTCAGGATTTGTAATTGAGTTATAAAGTTTCATCTTCATGAAATACTTTTTTAGCCTGAAAAAAATAGAAGGGATTAATGTACAAAAAAAAAAGCTCTCCAACAAAATGTAGGAGTCCAGCAGCCGAATTTGTGTGCCACACACCAAATGGCTTTAACACTGAAAGTACAGGCTGTCTCAGGGGGCTTTGGAGGCTTAATACCTCCAGCAGCATAGATTATTAGAACCTTGATGTAAGTTTTGGTCCCAGAGATCCTGTAGGCATCTTGGGTCATTTTTGAATAAAGCCTTCACTTTTTCAGGAAGACTGAACAGCCTTCAGTATACTGGAATATAATACTTCATGGCATCTGGGCATGAATACTTCCAGCCTCAAGACCTTGTTAAATTGCTGCACTGGTATTTTAGATGGCCGTAGGAGAGAAGGTTGATTCACCAATAATTTGGAGCAGTCTGTAAGATCCCTTTAAAAGTGCTTGTATTATAAAATCAGAATTATCTACTTCAAGTTTGCTGCGTATTGAGACACAGCACTCTGACTCATTTTTCTCAGTCAAGCACCTCACAATATTCCTGTTTCAACTTGTTGATTCGGGGCTTCATAATAGCAGTATGCACTTTGGTGTTCACATTTGGAGTCAAAGTACCAGAGCCTCTAAATTACTGTGATACATCGTAGCTTTGATCCAGACTGGTAATTTCATTGCCATGATTAGATCCTAAAAGATCTTGAGAAGGAACTGTATCTTAAACTCAGAAAGTTTTTGTACCTTCGTTGGATGGAATTTCATACCTACCTCAGAGAAGTTACACTGCTTAATCACCTCTTTTAAAGCGTGGCGCGCTCAGCACTTGAAATTTAACCAGTTATCACTTGTCTAGATGGGATTATGGCATTGTGTTTGTCGTGTCTGTGCTACCTTCAAAACTAGGTTTGATCCAACTCATTAAAAACTAGATTGCAAGGTCAAAACAAAACAATTGATGTTTTTTGCCAGGAAATCTGGTCTAGTGTCATTCTTTTAGAGTCTGATTACTCACCACTTCCTAAAGATGTGTTTCCTAACCTTCAGCTGATCTTGTTGTATCGTTGGACTCTGGCATTCATTTTAACCAAGGTCGGTTCCTGGCTCCAGAAGAAGTGGAGGTCCCAAGACAGCAAGTGTGCACCAGTGTACTGCAGATAAGGGTGAGCCAGTGCTCACCGAGAAGCTTCAGAGAGCTTTTTTCCAAAAAGACATTAGAAGAGAAGTAGATTTAAACCTGTGTGTCCTACCATACTAAGTTATGGCAAGCTCTCAGGTTGTAAAAACAAAACCCAGGAAAGCACTGGTTCGTGGGGTCAATATCAGGACACCAGCTGTTGTAGGAATGTCACTTGTGACATTGTGCTTATTTTCTGCCAAAGAGCATGAACTCAGACAACCTGAATCAAATAACTATCTCTGATAATGACCATGAGTTAGAGTTATATTTAGTGGGAAATATGGTGGGAAATGAATTGTCTTTCATCACGCACCCAAAGTGAGACTACTCGGGAGACTACTGACTTTATGTTGGTGCCTTGGAGAAAAGATTACACTAAAAAGGAAGAGTTTCTATAACGTCTGGAGAAAAGATTGTGAGAAGTTGTTTATGAGTGTTAGGGAGCAGCAACAGCAGAGATTTTCCCTAAGGGGAGATGACCCAGAAATTGAGGGAAACCACAAGGCAGGCTGGGCAATGACCTCACCAACAGGGTGCAGTCCCATCACACAAGAGACAGGCAAGCAGAGCGGGATGGTGATAAAAGTGTGTCTTCTCAGCAGCCTGGTGACTGTCAGGCAAGATGGGTAACGAGTCAGATCCATCCACTCATTCCGTATAACTTCAGGAATAGGACTAGAGGCAGGTGTGACTGAGACAGCTCAGCCGGGCACTGACAGCACAGGCCTGAGCTGAAATGGGGTTCCAGAGCCTAAGTGGGTGGAGTGGATGCCTCAGGTGAGACTGGGCAGGGCTACTAATGCCTGCAGGCCCTGACAACAACTATCTTTAGTAAAAGTAGTTTTAATTACGTTTGGAGAAAGTGCCACGATACTGCGGTTAAGAGGAAATGGGCGGCACATTTTAAGGAAAACCCATCCAAACCAACATAGTATTTCCTAAGGTTATGAAACTTTTGTTGTGCCAACCAAGCATACTCATCTTCATGAGTACATTCTCAGTCAATTCTTTCATTGTAGATACAGATGGTTTCTATTTTTTATGTAATTTTGTACATAATTTTTCTCTTTTGAAAAGTGTAATAACATTAAATTGCAAAGCTCATCATGGTTAATGCTGAGAACATTTACATGCTTGATTCACAGGAAAAAAAGAGCAGGATAGTCAGAAATTGCCTGAGTTATCCGTGCCACGGAGGACAGATCACCCAGTTATGGGAATTCAGAGTAAAAAGAATTTTATAAATTCAAATGCAATTGCTGCTATCACAGGACCACCTAAAAAGCCTCAACCTATTTATGTTGATAGAAGACAGGGAGATAAATACCTGCTTGAAACTTCAGGACTTGTTCCAAAATATATTAAAAAAAAGGTAAGTTTCATTAAATTATAGTGGAAATACTAGTAGCAATGCCTATTTTAGGTTCTCTATTCCATTCTCCTATGAAATGTTTGTAATTCTTTTTGAGATGTTTAGATACCACTGCTGTTTATGGTAGACCTTTGAAATTCATGAAGGAGAACTCACTGGCACTGAAGTTGTGCCTTGCCTTTGCTGTGTACTCACTTACTTACACTGCCAGCAAAAAGTTGGCAGAATGATGCTGCTAAAGCAATAGCATATGTGTTACATTGGGAACTGAGGGAATATCTACTGGAGTTCTCTGATGAATGAATGCTGGTTCTTTAGGAGAGACAGGCAGGGAAGAAGAGGAAAGGTTGCCCTTTAGTTGAAGAAACTGTTCAAATATGTGGAGCTCTTCTACAGAATTGCAACGGGCTGCTTGAACTTGTGGGTCAGGATCAGAGGAAAGGCCAGTAAGTGTCAAAAGTGTGTTTGTTATGGACCATCCAGTCAGGTGAGGAACTGGATGAAATCTCTTTAAGCAGCTTGAGGAAATCTTCACTTCTGACAGAAGACTTCACCCTTTTGATGTCTGCTGAAAGGACAGCACAATGGGATGAAAGCAACCCAAAAAGGTTCCTGGAGCATGTCAGCAGCAGCTTCTTACCACAAATGGTAGATGGACCAACCAGTGGTCATGCTCTTCTGATTCTGCTGCTTACAGATGAGGAAAAACTGGTCAGAGGTGTGATAATCAGTAGTAGTCTTGGTTGTACAGGCCATGAAGTAGTTCAAGATCCCCTCTTCCTCAGGGTGGCAGGCTGTAGTGTACAGACCCTGTATTTCAGGAGAGCAAATATCATCTTATTCAGGGAACTAGTAGGTAGGACCCCACGGGAGACAGCTTTGAAAAGCAAAGTTGCTTGAGAGAGCTGGCGTGTCTTTAAGGAGAACCTCCTCCAAGCACAGGAACAGTTCATTCCACTACTGAGGAAAAAAAGATGTATCAGGAATCTGGCTTATCTGAACAGAGAACTCGTGACAGCATTATGCAAAAAGAGTCGTGACATATGACATAACTCATAACAGGGAAGATGCAAAAAAGTGAACCTGCAGCCCTTGCAGTACCTTTGCATGGCTAAACATATATATGAACAATGTTAGTCGTGCTGCTACCCAACACTAAAAGATTTATGAATCTTTTAGCATTTGGTAGAAATAAGGTAGACTCTGGTACCTTCTGGCAGAGCTAGACAGGCTTCATTTTGCAAAGGATAAAGCAAAATAGATGTGTTTCCCCAAGGACATCTGGGATATTTAGAAATTATTTTTCCTCCCAGAAACACAATTCTACCATATCCAGTATGGGATAGTTTTATCATACCTAAGTAGTCGAATTTTTGTTGTGTTAACACTATTCACTCTCTTCTGTGGCATGCAAAGTTCAGCAAAGATCAGGATACAGGAGGACCTTTTGAAGAATGTGTCTAAGGAATGTGTCTCAGGACATAGAATCTGACACCATATAAAAATGTGAAATAGCTTACTGTCATTAACAGGTTTCAAATGCATCGCTCAACCATCAGTTCTTATAAATAAACATTTTGGTTTCTGAATTCTGTTGTCTTCCAAGGTTGCAAAAAGAAATTGAAGGGAACTGTTTAAACTTTTACCTCAGGCTACAAAGACAATCACTTCTGATACTTCTAAGAATGCAGTGATTTAAGATTTTTTTGCTTGGTGGCACAGAATTCCGTTTCAAGCTGGCTTTGCAAATGTAAGATACTATGGATGACAGATATGTCTTTTTTTCATTCTTAAAAACACATATAAGAAACTTCTTTCTCATCCTTCTAGGATTACGGTGTTACGCCAAAATACCTAACACGAAGGAATGAAGAAATGGAGAGAGCTCAGAAAGAATATGAGGCCAGTATCTTGGAGCATCTCAAGAAAAGAGCCATGAAACAGCTCTCTGATGAAGAAAGGACAAGTCTTCTGCAGGTGCATATTTTGATTTAATGTAATTAGTAACATGTACAAAAGATTAAGTAAGGTAATTTAAATCTATATAAATAATAAAATTATACTAGATCTTTTAAGCGAGACAAATGAGTTAGCTGCTTTTTCACTAGATGGAGCTGTAGAACAGTTGTAGACTGAACTGAAGGGAGCTGATCTAGCTACTCTTTGAGTCCCTTTTTTACAAGTAATTCAATTCTGTTAGACTCCCCCTTAATGGCTTGGAATTTCAGCGAAACTTCAAAGGACTACAGAAAATCACCTATATGGATTTAGTGAGTCTCTACTTGTGAATCATGGAAAAATACAAATTGCTTGATTTTGTTGGGCTTTTTTTGTCCTGATGCATAACATTACCACTTTTATTGGCAGTTTCTATCTTCACATTGTGACCTCACTGACTAAAGCATAAGGTCATGCTTTAAAATATGGCAAGACCAGAAAACAGCTTTAAATTGCAATATATTTGACTGGAAAAATTGTATTTTGACAAGCTGTTTGGATACTGTCTTTCATACAGTTTTTATTGCATGAGGTTTTCTAAAGAGAAATAATACCGTCAAAGAAGTAGAGCGGAAAAGAGACATTTTAAAAATGTATCCCATTCTTGAGCTGGAATTTCTCATGACCACTTTTTAGGCAAATTTCCTGTGAAAATAAGGCTTACTTTACTGTGATATCTGCTTATCAGTCTTTTCTGTAGTAACTTGATCTTAGCAGCCACCAGAAACAAATTAGCAGATGGATAGACATGATCTCCACGGTGTTAAATTCCCCCCCCAAAAGCCAGCAGAATATTTCAAGAGAAAACATAGTGTCTAACTCGCTTGCAAAGATTAACGGGTTAATCAGGAAGATCCAAAATAGCATAAAGGTGTCCTTTGCTTATGCAGCAAGCAGTAGAAGCTACTAAGGAGTAAGGGAGAGAGGTGAGAGTATTGCATTGACAGCAATATAAAGAACATAACAGCAAGAGTGACAATTAAGATATTTATATGGTGGGAAAGGCATGGGACAAGCTGATGGTCCAACCAGTTAACTATGTAGCAAAAATATATGTGCAAAAAGGCGTGTGAGTTCAGCTGCTCACAGTTGTGCATTTCATTTGATTAAAATTATGTTCTGTATTTTTAAAATACATGAGTGCACTGAAGTGTTAATTAAAAAGGTTTTAGATCGTTTTCATTAACTCAGTATTTTCTTTTATTTTTTTTCCGAAAATTTACTCTTTCATGGGCCAGATTACTTATAGAGTTATAATGTCAGAAGGAAGTAGTGTCCCCGGGGTATGTGGCTCCTACCCAGTGCTCAGCTGTAGACATATGGGAGTTCCTGTCTTTTAAAATAATTGACATTGCTAGTGAACGTGTGTGCACTTTCTGATTTGAAAGAATACGTGGCAGTAGACATTTGAGAACAAAATTAAGCCTCATGAACTTAAAAAAATAAAGGGAAATAATTGTGCCAACATTTTTTGGACTTTCCGTTATGCTTACTTAGGTTGGGATTTTATGAGAATGCAAGAGAATGCTGACAAATGCAAGTACATATTTCTCACTGTTCCAGTATGTAGTAGAATTCCTTATATAGACTTCAATGTTCAGTTTCTGATCTAGCCCATAGCTAGAGTGGTCAGCATATTACATTGCTGTTGGGGAGATTTTTATGGAGGGAGTCACAATCTGCTTTTGATCTCTCCACTCTGTAGGGATGAGTGCACGCTCCACTGTGTTGTAATTTCCAAATTAGTTTTCACTAATGTACACAAAGAGGAGTTATTTAAAATAAGCTATTAATTACCTTTCCATGAAAGTTTTGGAAATACAGTATTTATTTTCCTAACTATGTATTTGCAAACTATACCTGACACCTGGTAGACTAGGAACTTTTTTAAAGTGCTTTACAGCCTTGGATTACAAAAACAAGTAGCATTACAAGACAGTAGATAAACAGCCGTGTTGCTGTAAGTTTCACATGTTGAGGTAGAGTTTTTAAATTTATGTAGATACTTGTATATGAAGATTGTTGGAATAACCTTTATGGCCAATGCTTAGATGTTTAACAGGAGCATGCACAAAGCTTGGTTGCTTCATATTAAAAAGTATGGTTTTAGTATTGGCATTCATAATAAAAAGTATGCTTTTAGTATTGACAGGGAGAGGAAATTTTTTTCCTGTCAAAGCAATTCATACAGTGGACAAAATCAGACAAGTTTTTAAGCATGATTCCTTGAGTTCTGAAGTAGAAGCAACAATTTTCAAAGCTCAATATGTATTAAGAACAATTCCTCCAAATTTAACTTCAGTATATTAATCAGTTAGCCAGTCTGGGAGAAAAGGTGCTTAGTAATAGTAAAGAAAAAGGATGTGAGGTTGGAAATCACAACGTGCCATAAAATCAGTGCATCTGTTGAATCCGGCTTTAGTACACAGGAGAGTTGAAAACTTTAGTTCCCAAGAGAGTAACTTCCGTTCTTGATTTTTGAAGATACTTCTGTGATTTCCTCAAAGGAAACAGAACTGAGAGCCAAAAAACATTTTTGAAAAGTGTTTTCACACTGATAGCCTTATTCTATTATGTACTGCATGATTGCTCTATGAGCACTGTATGATTGCTGTATGAGTTCCTCGTTGTACGTGTGATTGTTAAGTTTACCCACATAATTTTCACAAGGATATGTGATGCACTAAGTCTTTAGATACGCATGTAGAGGACACTTAGATTTTGACTATCCTTTTGAGGAGAGAAAGTAAGAGCAATTGTTGCAATAATTGTGAAGTTGTAAATACAAGTTTTAAATTTACTTTTTCTAACACAGTCTGGTTCCATTCAACATATATTGGGGGATAAAGGTTTGTCTGTGATGTTGAATTAACAGATTTATGAATACATTTCAGATAATTGTATGGTTTGGGGTTTTTTTAGGCAGGATTTTAGTCTTAGACTTTTGTATGTGGAGGATACAGTTCGCTTTAATAAGGGAAAGCAGCATGCAAGAGAGGTAGAAGTTACTGAAATTATTGTTGATAGGGTCAGTGAGGGCCTAGAGGTTTTAGCCCAACTGATAAATAAGTTGCCTATAGATGTTGTAAATGTAGATGAGAAAGGGGATGGAGATACATAGAAATTTTTCAAAGTAGTTCATAGATGTTAAAATATTGTGGGATCAGTTTAGTGTCCATGGTCTGAGCAAAGTCTCAGTTATGGAAAATGAAGCAGGTTAGATGAACTGAAACTGCCACTGAATTTTGGCTGGAGTTCCAAGTGTTGGTACTCTCATGATTACTTAAGGTAGGTGGCACCACTGTGTGTGACATGGTGATAGCTGTGGTAGCCAGGTTCTCTCGTACGTGGAACAGGGAAGAGTCACTCTTCTTTTACCTTGTGCAGCTTTTCTCGAAGATGCTTAGGATTGGAAGTGTACAGCCTTCCTTGAATTCTTGGTAGGCTACAGAGTTGACTGTTGGTCACATTGACATACTTTTTTTTTTGGTTTAACATTTTTGTAACTCATTGTTTTGGTGCCTCTGTAATTTTTTCTCTCCAAGGCAAGAGATATTTTTAAAGACCATTCCTTACATTGCATTGGAATGAATCAAAACTATTTCTGTTGCAGCTACTTTAACTTGTAAACATTTAATTAATTTGGTCCAATTAAGATGATTGAACATTATTCATCCATTGTTTTAACATTGCAGTGACACTTATCAAATGTAATATTAACAAAAAAAATAAGTAGTCTATGTGCATATTATTCTTAATGAACTAAGTTTTTCTCATATGTTTCTCTTTCATGGAATGGCCATAGGGGCTGAAAAAGAACTGGGAGGAAGTGTATCGTGAATTTCAATGTCTTCCGGTAGAAATAGACACCATACCCAAGAAGTTATATAAAGGAAAGCTGGAATCACGGATGAAACAACTGGAGCATGACATAGATGTCATTGAGAAGCACAAAGTTATCTACATTGCAAATGAATAAGGATGGGTTTTCAGTTATTGCCTTATTCTTCCTTTTCTTTTTCTCTATCCCTACATCTCCAAGAAGTACCTCCCCTTAATTCTCAGAAGAAATTGACATCAGAAACTATTCAGAAGAAAATATTTAACTAACAGAAGTATGTAGCTTCTTAGAAAAGTTGTTACATATAGCTCTCATCTGTATAACTCACAGAACATTTTTGAAATAAAATTCTTAACTAAACTTTGTATAAAACCATGATTTTTATCTATTATTCTTTATAATTTTTATTAACTACTAAGATTTCTATAAACATCATACGAAAAGCATACAAAGTAGTTCCATATGTTTGGAGCACTTATTTCCTTGCATAGCCAAACCAAAGGGAAATAAGTGGCTGCTGAAGACAGCTTAGTAAATATAACTTCAGGGTGGGATGGCTTCTGGACTAGTTATTAAAGAGCTGTTGCACTTTACTTAAAAGCTTGAGCAATTGCATTTATAAACAGCTTGACTTCTGCATAACATTTTGTTTACTCTCTTTTTGTTACCAAAGCCAATTTCTGTAGTGGAAGCCACTAATAATATAGGCTTCACAAAATATAGATACCACATGTAGCTTGCTGTGTGTGTTTATGTATAAATAGTTCCGAAATACTATAGTAAATCTACAACTAAAGTAGAAAAATGTGTTTTGATTGCTGTTATTTGTGCAATTTTAGAATCAAAGCAATATACTAGCATGTGAGTCAAGACCTAGACATAAATTATATCAGCACACTATACTGCAATTATTTGCATAAAAAGAAAAAATGTTTTTCTTACCTAGTGCTTAACCTTTGCTTCAGAACACAGCTTTTTCTGCATGGTATCAATCATTACCACCAGCAGCTGTTGTAACATCATAGTATCTCAGATCAGCAGAGGCTGAAGCAAAAAATTTCAAGTGAACTATTGAAAGCTAAATTTTCACGTACATTAAGTTCCTTTCATAAATTTGTCAGGGAATGGCTTTGAAGACTTCACAGTGATCCTAGGCTGTATTTCATGTACATCTTGAACTTGTCTTTGACATGCACTAGGAAGGCGTGGGTGAGCAGGAATGTGTATTTTGTTCTTTGTAACTTATTGTTAAGCAATCGTGTTTAGTTTTGAAAGCTATAAGCTGGAAGAAAGCTGTGGTTTTGTAGAATATGAATTTCATTTACTGTTTATTCAAATGAATGACTTACACTGTTTTATTCAAATGAATGACTTACACTGTATATTTTAACAAACCACACTAATTAAAAGTGCTTAATAACATGTCACATTATCTTCCAGTGAAGTGCAAGATGTCTGTCTTAAGAAATGCAATATAATCAAGTATGGCTGTTTCCTGTGGCTTAAAATAATAAAAAAAATAGATTTGGCTCCAAAGCAGCATGCATTCACACCGCCTCACTCACAGCTTTTACTTGAGTCCATTTGGCTGACTTAGGTTAAGGATCCAAATTTGGTTCTTCCATTTATCATCAGTGCTAACTTTATGGAAATGCAATGCAGGTGATGGCCCATCCTAAAATCTGGGAGAAGCCACTAGGCCACACTTGGAAACATTCATCATTCTCTGGTTATAATGACTGCTTTTCAAAATTGTCAGAAGGATATCAGTATATTATTGAGAAGTTAGGAAGTGAAGGGAAAGGGATGCAAAAAGTATTCCTGCTTAACAGGAGGGGAAGAGACTAAAGCCAGTGCACTTCCATAGCTGAGTGAGCTGTCACTGGTGTCTTTGAACAGTACTGTGGTTTGTTGGGTTTTTTTCATATACCTCATATAGCACTTTGCAGGTAGCTCTGCTGCCACACGGGATATTTTTCTCTTGATACACATGAATAGCTTCTGTCACCATATGAGGACATTGTAGTTCCTTCCATCTATTCTGATGTGTATTCCGTGTGACCTACCAACCCTTCTGGTTATGGAGATTTTTTTTGTAACAAAAACCATTAAAAATACACGCAGGAGGATAATATTCTTACCCTTTAACTTCCTCTGGAAGGTTTGACAAAATAAATTTACAAAATGCAAAGATCGTAACTGTGTTTATATGTTCAAGAAATGCCAATAATTGCAGGCATAATGTTCATGAATCAGCTGATTTGTACCATCGGTATGATTAAAGCAAAAAGGTGAGTAAACTCAATTGTGATAGAATTGTTCTTTCATCAGATACTAAATATCTACAGAAACAAGTCTGTCTACAGGCTAAAAAGTAGCATTACCAGATGAAGCAATCTCTAAATACACTACTCAGATGCTGATAATCAATGAAATAATTAGAAAGAAAATAATCTAAATGCTTCTAGTTTTTCATAATTATCAAACTGGCATTTTTGGTGGCCCATATAAAATTGAATAACTAACACAAAACAAATGCTAAATGGCTGAGTGCTCTATTGGTCGGTAAGAGTTATGTTGCCACAAACTGAAAATATTTCCTGTTGGAAGTCGTGCATGACAAATCTGTGTATCTATCTTTTTAAAAATAGCAACCTGAAATTATGATAAATATCTCACTGGCTGTTCTTCAGAATGAAACTATTTATATCCAGGAAGGAAGGGATCAGATACAGCATGGTCACAAATGCAGGGAGTTCCTGATTGTATGGCTCCGATAGAGCTGCCTCGAGCAAGCACCGGCTCTGACAGGAGCGTATGGGCTCCATGTGGCTGGTCTCAAAGCACTTCTTGGGCTCTGCATGAATTCCTGGGAATAAGTCTGGAACAGTTCCTCAAAATCTCCCTTGCACAGGGGTAACCTCCTTCCCCTCGGAAAACAGCAAGGGCAAAACTCGGTGGGAGAAATAATACAGGAGAAATTCCTCACTGGTGCCGTTTTCCTTAGTTTCTGCAGGCGGGTTTCGGTGTAGGAGGGCGTGTTCTGGCCCTCTCTATATCTGTGAAAAACTGGCATCACAAACTGCTGCTCTGATCTCTCTGCCACAGATAAGAAAATCTCACATGTATGCAGATTAATGGGAGTCCTAGATAAATGCTAGTCCTAGTCAACAATTTCATCCTTGGCTTTATGATGCTTTATAATATTAATGATATAATTACAGGAGAGACAGGTGGTAAAACCTATTATTAATGTTGCCTGACATTTCCCATAGTTAAGGAAGCCAGCTGCTGAGCCGTACAGCTGATTGGGATCCTCCACCCCGGTAACCAGAGGCATTACTGCGCCTCACAAAACGAAGCAGGGCTGGCTCTTTCTCCCCGTGAGCGGATATCTGAGGTAGTGATGTATACCTGACTGCTGAACGCCTAGATTGTACTTTTTTTCCATTCTGTCTTGGTCTTGCTCCAGCTTCTTTTTGTTATGTAATGTTCTGTAAATAAATTGTAAGTAAATTCAGGGGGTTTGTCCTCCAGGCTAAGCATTGACCTTACGATAGGAATACATTTATTTTTTTTTTTACTGTTTAAAGGGCGCTGAAGTAAACGAGACTTCTATTTCACCAAGTTATAAAAAACATGCTTCTTTTTTTTTTGGACTATACTTCCAACAAATGATTGTAGATGAGCAGGCATAGGAACATAGTAGACTACATTCATGTCAGCTGGCCTTGATGAGGATGAACTTCTGTTCGGTCACAATACTAGCCCATGTGGTTAATTTGTTATTCCATACCTGCCTCTACATTGACTCCACAGCACAGAGAAATTCACACAGACATGCAAACACTGGAATAACTTCGACTTCAAATCCTTCCTCAAATGTTCTTTACAGTAGTGCCCACTAAAAATACAGCAACAGCTGAGCTGCTGCTGAACTGATATTAGGGCTTATCTTGCCGACCTGTGCAGTTCCCTTGAATTCCCCTGGCACTGCAGACGGTTATTTCTTGTCTTAGACTCAGATTGTAAGTTATCCGTCCTGTCAATCATCTTTTTTTTTGTCTTTGCTCAGTGTCTGACACAAGTTTTCTGTCTGTAAGTAGAGTTCCTATGTGCTTATATTAATAAGTTGGATCACCTGGTGAGGAAATCAGACCATGCAATGAAGGGAACGGTTTCAAGTTGTTTACTGAAAGGTCTGTTTTCCAAGAACCCTCATCTCGTTTGTTTCAGCAACTGGAAAGCAGGAGTTGAAGGAAGAAGAATGAGATTTAAAGCACTTAACCTATTCCCTGGGCCATTATGATTTATTCATGTCTTTGTCATAGAATGTTTTTGACATGCAGTGGTAAATGACTTATACCTGGCTTTTTCACTGGCAGCCATTAATACTGCGCTTCTCATTTTTGGAGTTCCTGACTTCTGTCATTCCAGCCTACATGTTTTAAATACAGGATACGTGTGCCTAAAGGTAGAAGTGATGCTTGGAACCTAGATGGCGCTATATAAGAGTTTGAAAGCTATTGTTTCAAACTGGTCAGTCAAGATTAATGAAATTAATGTTTAACTTACTCGTGCTAACTGAGAGCCCCCATATGGAGAATTCAGGTGACTCTACCCTCTATTCCCAGAGCTGCTGTAGAGATAGACGAATTCCTCTAGAACTGTCCCTGTATTGCTTTGAGGGACATAGTAAAGGTGAGGAAGCAATGTAAGAATTCTCTCCTTAGAGGGAAACAGAAATGAGTAGTGTCCAACATGGGGCACCACGCACTGCACAATGAAGAAACAACCACGTTTTGCTGTTTGCTCAGGAGGAACACTCTGTCTTTTACACAAACAATAAAATGAAGAGAATGGTCTAAAGCCAGCATTCCAGCACCCTCAGGAAGCGAGTCATTCTGTGCAAGAACAGAGCTCAGGGGTTGGCGGGCCACGAACATTTAGCGTGCCTACGCTACAGAACTTGCTGGACCAGATTCTGCTTTTCAATACTCTTGTTACCACACTGTTTATTCTAAGGCAAGCTGTGAAGTATACAAAATTACATCAAACAGGACTGAGTTATTTTGGAAAAAAAAAAAAAGTCCTCAAACTGTTATTCGTTTTCTTGTTTAAAACATTCAGAATTCTTTTGTTTTGCAGATTTTCCCTGATTTGCTGACAATTATTAATTAAAAAAAAAAAGAAAAAAGAGGGATGAAGACAAGTCAACAACCTCCTTTATAAAGAAAGCTCTAACAGTTAAATTCATTACATTGGGTGTGACCCACTATATATTTACAATTCCCTGGGAGTTTCATGGCCCTGCATGACAAATTATCATAGGATATGGTGTGAGCAACATTTATTGAAAACAATGCTTTATCATTCAGATGTCAATATTTCTCAATAACTGGTTACGGGAAACATTTGCAGGATAATATGAGAGAAATAAAGTTTATTCTAGTATTAAAGGACAAGAGGAAATTTTTGTTTGCATTCATTTCAGCTACAAAGAACTCTATATTAATAACATGAACCTGAAAAGCAGGAAGAGCATCTTCAGGAGCCAGGAAATTGCAAAGTGAGTCTCTCACTGCTCGAGTCTGGCACAGTGAGATTAATAACAAACAAAAATGTAATTTTGTATTAAAGATGTTTATCATAGACCAAATAAGTCAAAGCCCAGAATACTGTCAAGCAGTGCCCAACACTGATTTAAAGATCGTAAAAAATTAAAAACCAGATTAGTATCTTGAATGGCAGCTTTTAGCCATTTTCTTGATATCGAAGTTATTGTAGTTATTGAAAACGAACTACAATAGTAGTTTCATTTACCGAGTGTCAGACACTCAGTGCAGGTTAACTGTGACAGCTAAATGCTCTGAGCTTCCCTTGGGAATCTTAGATGTTGAAATTGCTTTAAAGTTCAACTTTCAATTCCTCAAAGTGCTAATTCTGCTGAAACTGAAGGCGGACAGAAGCCAGATTCCAGCTTGCAGTGCCATTCAGGTAGTACAGTAGTCACAAAGAGGGAGTATAACATCTACGTGACTGGGCCTTGTAGGATGCTATCTTGCCCTGCCTAACTGGACAGCTTTCCCTATGGTTCTCGAATGTGAACATTTTGAAATGCTGCTCTGTGTCCTCCCAGACGCCTCTAGCGTTGTCTGGCAAATGTGTTCTGCTGCGCTCAGGGTCTTCAACAGCCACCCTATGGACTGGGTAACTGCCTCAGGTAATGCAAGAGAACTCCAAATTCCATAATACGTTAAAACTGGGTAGGAAAGCAATTTAAAACTGCTTTCACCATGCCCTAAAGTACCATATATACTTGACTTCTGATTTTAATATTCTCTTCAGTGACCATTTTACCTAAAAATGTCTCTGCAACAACTGAGGGGGAGTCACTTGGCTTGTGACCACTAAGAAATGCGGGTTTATGTTTGATAAGATGGTTTACAGTTCTGCTGTTCACATAACAGCTGCAGCAACAGGCAGAACCAGAGTAAGTGCTCTTACTTCATCCCTTAAGTGGCAAACTTCTAGCTAGGTAAGCCATACTTCTTGAAATATTCTGGGTTTTCATGCTTTTCTTGTCTATTTTTGGTGTTTATATATTAAAATGAGTTGTCAAATGTTTGTTATAACTTCTTGGGAGGAGAATACATAATGGAGCTGCAAAGGCTAACAGGTAACACCATGATATTTGTCTTAGATTGTTTTCTTGATATATCCCTTCCCCCAACCTGTTCCGCTTAAACTCGAGAAGAAACTTCTTCTCAGTGAGGGTGACGGAACACTGGAACAGGCTGCCCAGGGATGTCGTGGAGTCTCCTTCTCTGGAGACATTCAAGACCTGCCTGGACACGTTCCTATGTAGCATAATCTAGGCATTCCTGCTCTGGCAGGGGGATTGGACTTGATGATCTTTCAAGGTCCCTTCCAATCCCTAACATTCTGTGATTCTGTGTGATCCTGTGATTCTGTGTGATTCATTTCCAGTATTTCTTTACATTAGAGTTGTGAAAGGGTGGATACTACATGCCCTGCTTTTATCAGTAACAGAGTAAGACGAAAAAGATGTATAACTGAAATTACAAAATTCATTCTGTAAAGGCCCAAGATATAAATACATTCACAAGGGATCTGCAAAAAACTCTTAACTCTGCTTTGCTTTTCTGTGTTGCTTCTTCCATGTGCTGCTTTATGTCTTTTGGCTATGTGTCCAGACCTACCCAGACCTATTTGTTAGTATGATCTACCCTATTTTCTTTGTTCTTTTCCCCTTTGATCATTTCCCATGGTTGTATATCTAAAAGTGTTTATTCTTTTCCTCCTATTTTTAGTTTATAAACAAACAGCTAAACGAAGATAATAGGAATGTTCTTCAGAACATTCAGAACAGTCTTTTTCATAATTGAAGCCCTAATATAATGTTTTAAATAAATGTATCTTGACCCTAATTAAAAAGTTTTGAAAATCTACTGTAAATTCATTCGTTCCACACCAGTTCGTACCATAAAAAAACCTATGTAACCATTCATTAAATACATATACCTCCACAGTAAAATTCTTAGCAACTTTATTTCCATCATGCACGAAGAACCTCATTAATTCTGGTTTCCATGAATTCTGCAGGTTTACAGAACCATGAATTTGTCTCATTTGCAACAAAACTAAAAAAAAAAAATATTACATTTTATGCCAGTGAAAAAAATCTTACATGGAGAAGAACAACTTTGTAGATTGCTGATGACACCAAGCTGGGAGGAGTGGCTGACACACCAGAAGGCTGTGCTGCCATCCAGCGAGACCTGGACAGGCTGGAGTGTTGGGCGGGGAAAAATTTAATGAAATACAACAAGGGTAAATGTAGGGTCTTGCATCTGGGTAGGAACAACCTCGGGTTCCAGTATAAGTTGGGGAATGACTTATTAGAGAGTAGTGTAGGGGAAAGGGACCTGGGAGTCTTGGTGGACAGCAGGATGACCATGAGCCAGCACTGTGCCCTTGTGGCCAGGAAGGCCAATGGCATCCTGGGGTGTATTAGAAGGGGGGTGGTTAGTAGGTCGAGAGAGGTTCTCCTTCCCCTCTACTCTGCCCTGGTGAGACCCCATCTGGAATACTGTGTCCAGTTCTGGGCCCCTCAGTTCAAGAAAGACAGGGAACTGCTGGAGAGAGTCTAGCAGAGGGCAACTAGGATGATTAAGGGAGTGGAGCATCTCCCTTATGAGAAAAGGCTGAGGGAGCTGGGGCTCTTTAGTTTGGAGAAGAGGAGATTGAGGGGTGACCTCATTAATGTTTACAAATATATCAAGGGTGAGTGTCAGGAGGATGGAGCCAGGCTCTTCTCGGTGACAACCACTGATAGGACAAGGGGTAATGGGCTGAAACTGGAACATAAGAGGTTCCGCTTAAACTCGAGAAGAAACTTCTTCTCAGTGAGGGTGACGGAGCCCTGGAACAGGCTGCCCAGAGAGGCTGTGGAGTCTCCTTCTCTGGAGACATTCAAGACCTGCCTGGACACGTTCCTGTGTGGCATAGTCTAGGCATTCCTGCTGTGGCAGGGGGATTGGACTTGATGATCTTTCGAGGTCCCTTCCAATCCCTAACATTCTATGATTCTATGATTCTATGATTCTATGATTGAACCCATGGCTGTTGATAGCAGCACTACCCTTCAAACTGTACCTCAGCTAAATTTATCTAGTTTTTAATTTCCTTACTCCATTTATTGTTATTAGCAAGGCCTGATACTTCATTATACTTCTTAAGCGAGCACTGTAGAATTGCTGGAAGAATACCGAAAGACTTGAAAAAATGTAGTCGTCCAAACTTGATGGAAAGAAAAAACATTTCCTGCTAAAGTTTTTCAGCACAGTGCCAGAGGAATTTATTTTTTACTATCCTGTTCATGTTATTCTTTTTCAAATTGCTAAGCTTCCATCTGCAGTGTAGTTAGATCAGTCTCTTATATTACAGCAGTCTGACAAAAAAATGCGATTTATAAAGCCAGGAAACTCTGTGAAAGTAACCTAACTAGTCCAAAGGGTAGAAGAAACCAGTACTCATACAGCAGTGGCAAAATTAGTCTGAGTTCCAAGCTGTAATCCAAATCACCTCAAAACTATAGTGCCTAGTTCCGTGATGTCTGTGCAATAGCAACTTTAGCTGTAACATAGTGGTAACTGAATTGAATTGCATTTGGGCTTTAGAGCTAATATGGGCTTCAGAAGGAGTTCTTGCGCACCTCCAAGCAAGAAGAATCTTCAAATCTTGAAAAGGGATTGTAGGTACACATCAGTAGCAATTAATCCCAAAGTTTAGATTAAACATCAGACTTCCTTTCTCAATAGTTGTATCAAATGTTAAGATGCAATTGAAATGCAAAAGTGTTTAGGAATGTTGCCCATTATGAAAATCTATATATTTTACAAAACTACTGTTATTTACTCTATGTAGGTTTGTACGAGTCTTTATATGCTGCTTGTCAAATTCATTACTTTTTATTTTAAAGCACTGTGAACAGGAACTATTTTTTTCCAGCATGCTTCAGTCTTCGTATACAGGCATTGCTTCCGAGGCAGGCATATTCTGGAGCTGGCCTCTGTCACTTTGTAAACCTGGAGTCCTGTTCTTTCAGACATTGTCAACTGTAGCAATTGTACTTTTAAGAGTAGTTCCTTTGATCCACCAAAAATCAAACAGATCCGCTTCATACAAGAAAAAAAAAAAGACATTTATCACAATATAATTTTTCATTGCTTTAATACTTAGCCAGGTGATTGGTGATTCATTTACAAAAGACTTCTTAACATCAGATTCCTAAGCTATTAGTTGTCCTATCAGTTCGGTGTAAGTGCACTGACAGGATGCACCTAAAAACCAGTCCACGTTGGACATCAAATTCCTAGTGTTCTCTGGCTTTATCTGTTACAACTGGTGACCTCTAAGTCTCAATGGCTACATTCTAGAAAAGCAGTGTACCATATTGAAACATCTTCCTACTTGCTTGGTAATAGCCCCAGATATCACTAAGCCTATTTCATTATGCACAGGTCTCTAAAAAAAACATTAAAAAGCAACTTTTTATTTCTTCAATAATTGCTGGCATAGGAATGGCAGAATTATACTAGTCCTATATTTAACAGATAAATACCGGAAATCATAAACAACTTTCACTTTTAAGAAAGTAAAAAGCTGCGGTTTTACATGCAGTGGACTGAGACACTGCTAGTAGTTTTCCCAAAAGATAAGATGCAAAAAGAATAGAACAAGTCCAAAATCGAACTTCTTATACAGGAACATAAAAGCAGACAATGATCAGAGCAACCCGAAATAAGAAACAAGCTCCTTCTCATCTGTGAGGCAGCGAAAGCAAGTTATTTGTAACAATTTTAACAGAGTTGGACGGGGGCTGGCAAGAGGCTGAGTGGTTCCTGATCTGTTTTCCTTTTAGAGGACTGATAGCATGAGCAACATGGTGTGGGCTGAAGGCATTGGGAAGACATAGCTTGCTCCAGCAGGTACTCGATGCTGGGGAAGAGGGAGCTCCAGGTCAGAAGTCACCAAGGGTGGAAAGCAAGATGGATGAGCTACCGGCAGTTAGCTTTCTGGCATCCTTCCTTCTCCCTGGAGCACAAGGGAAAGCCTGTTAGCACGTCAGTTTAAACCACACCAGCTTTATCTTACCAGCTAACATATTCAGCCCAGGCCTCTCACCGGCTCTGTCCAAACCTTCCCACCGCCCGGCCCGTCTCACCGGGGCCGCCTCCTCCCGGCAGCGCCTGCAGCTGCTGCCCCTCGCCCCGCCCCGCCGGCAGCCGGCGCTGTCCGACGCCGTCCCCTGGCTCCGCTAAAGCTTTAAATGCTGCGTTACGGTCCCTGCCTACTCTCCTCTTTAGAAACCTTCAGCAAGTAAGCTTGACTTGTCGCGGCATCGGAAAATCCGAGAAGCGCCTGCCCGGCGAGCCCCGGCGGCCGCCCGGCACACCGCAGCCTCTGTCCCGCGGGGAGGCGGGGCCCTGCCCCACACGCGGGGATGCCGCCGCCCTCCCTGGGGCCAGCCCCCTCGGGCACCGCCAGACTCTCCTCCACCTCCGTGGGCCGCTGCCCACCGGGCAGCAGCGTCCCGTCACAGCCCGGCCCCCGGCGCGGCTCCAGCCCCACTGCCCCGGCCGGCCCCGCCCCGCCCCGCCGCAACCCCTCGGGCGGGCGCGCAGAAGATGGCCGGGCCAGGCGGGAGCGGCGCGGCGGCGCGGAGCGCTGGAGGCCGCGGCATTGTGGTAAATGCGAAGCGTCGCCCGGCCCGACGCGGCCCTTCGCCGTGCGCGATCCTCCCCTCCCTCCTCCGCCCCGGCCCCGCCGCTCCTTCCCGCCCTCCGGCGCCCCTGCAGCTTCGGCCCCGCTGCGCTCCCTGCCTCGCCCCTCTGCCCGGCCCCCAGCCCGAGGCCGCCGCCGGCCCTCCCCGGCCCCCTCACGTCCTTCCCGCCCGCCGGGTCGCGCTTCGAGGGTCTCCCGGCCGGCACTTGGGCCGCGTCCCCTCACGCCCCACTCTCGGCGCAGCCCCCCGGCCCTGCTGAGGCGGCCGGAGGGGTCAGGGCCCGGCCCGGCCCCGGTCCGCGGCGGGAGGGCGGGTGTGGGGCCCCCCCGGGCCGGGGTCGGACGAGCCGGGCGTCTCCCCGGGTTGCACCGGGCTTTTGGCTTCACCGCCTGAAACCCCCGCGCATCAAACGCTTTTCCTCTGTGATAAGTGACTTGGGATTTTTTTTAAGTGCGGGTGTTGCGAAGGAGAAGTTCAGTGCTCATAACCGCGTTCTGCTGCACCGATCTCATCTCTTCTGCTTGCTGGGCACCGATGTGTGCGGGCGCCCTCCAACCCCCCCAAAAACCAGCTGAAAGTAAGGCCGGCGCATTGTGATCTAAGCTTAAAAAAGCTGGGCTCTGCTTGATGCTTGATCCCTTATTTTATGAGTCCGGGTCACTGTTGCTTTGGAGCAAGCGCTGTGTCCAAACCTCCCAGGCGCTCGCTTTGCCAGGCAGCACAACTTCGCAAGTGTTCTTCCAAAGGTATTTCGTTCGAATGTCCCCAGCTTCTCTCTCACGCCTCAAGGGAACGCTTTCGGGTACTGCCATGTATTTGTATTCCTTTTTGTGTGCTTTCAAGTCAACTTTTTAAAGAGCTACCAGTAGCTACTGGGCGGCTTGAACGTGCCAAGTCTGGACATTAGAAATAGCTCTTTCTCTCACTGTAGGACTTTTTTACACATTTACATACCAGTTTATTTAATATATGTATTAATTTATCCAGTTGGATCTTTTTATTGAAACAATCACAAGTATTTCCTTCATATTTTCAAGGGCTAAAGTCAGAAGTAAATAGATGCTTTTTTGATGCTTAGCTGTTAAACTGAAAATAATCACACTTTTTTCTTGATTCACAAGTAGAATACTCATAAAAATTACAGTTTACTTGAAAATTGTCCTACAGACTATGGCAAGCATAGAATATGCCTTAGGGTAAATGAGAATTTCTAGTCCTTATTGTTGGGAAGTGCCCATTTAAAAGAAAGAAGAGTATGAAGAAGGCTTACTATGTTAAGACAATAATTAATTAGAAATTACATGTAAATTTAACTGTATTCATCAAATGCTAGTGATCATAGATAAATGAGAACTTCTGTGTTATTGCAGAGTGATGCAGTTTATGTTCATTTTTTCAAGAGAGCCAGAAGGATAGACAGAAAGATCAACATTTCATCCTGATCCTGTTTCATAAAGAACTTGCTGTAACCTAAGTAAAAGATATTGGTTTGTATTGAATTCTGAAGCAATTTCCATCCATTTAGTTTGAAAAAAAAAAGGCATGCAATTTGATGGGAATGCATAAGTAAGCAATACTGGCAAGGGCTCTTAGTGGGTATTTATAGTACTTGGCAATTTAAAGCACTATCTCAAAATGTTTCATTTTATGTTTCATTTTGTGTTAAAAGGTTTTTAAATAAAACCGCGACAGACAGTTCATTGCTACAAAATGTTTAAAAAGTGTCAGCCACCCCTATGCACTGAAAATCAAGTTGGGAAAACAGGCTTCCCAGGCCTTCCGCAGCAGCGTTTTGGAGTGCGCTTTGCCTCTAATTAAAAATCTCGCCAAGGAGGATATTTATAATCTGCTGTTTCTATGGAAATGGCAAACATAACCAAGTAACTTTTTTTTTTTCTTTTGTGTAGTTTCAAGGCTTGTGTAAGTCAGGAGAAAAGCTTTCATTGATTCCAGTGACCTCTGAGCCATGCTCTTTATGGACAAATGTTTAGTAGTAGTTGTCAACAAATAACTTTTGTTTTGATACAGAAACTGTTGGGCAGAGTTGAGAAAACACCTCTGCAGCTGTCAATGAATATGCAAAAAAACCCAACCAAACAAAACTCCACGAGGCAGAATGCTGTCTCGGTGCAGCGTGAGGCAGGGCTATGCCTATGTTCTGCAAGACTAGATGTGGAGCAGCAGCTCAGCATCAAATATGCTGGGTTAGCCCAGATGTTTTCGAGACATGGTTTATTGCTCTACTACATGAAATCCTAAGCAAAAACTAGTTTTATTTAGCAGAAACGACGTTAAGATGTGCACTTCACAAAGGCACGTTTCTCACCGTTTATCCTTCTGCTCAAGGTTCATGTGGCCAAATTGCAGAAGAGAAAATAGAAAGGCAGAATGTGACTTGAAGAACGTGATTCAGAAGAAAACCTCTTAGGTGTTGCTTTTTATCCTGAACCAATATTGAAGCAAAGCTTTGTGATGATTCTAAGATACCTTGTGAACCTGCAGCTCTTATCTTTCAGAAAAAAAACTGTGAAAACTGTTGGTTTGCAGTTTGTTGAGTTCTTATCCTGATGACTTTGCAGGTCCATGGCTTTGTGAAGCCTTTCCCTGATGGCTGAATTTCACACAACTTCACCTCTACTGCCATTGTGTGCTCTGAGATTTCCTAATTGTTGTATTCTGATACTTATGAAACTAAAGTGTACTAAATCTGTAAAATATTTGTTCTGTAAATGTTTAGACTTACAGAGTAGCTGATAGAAAGGTGAGATGCGAACATTTTGTAATCACTTATCTTTGATGATTTCTCTAAATTGAGAACCTCCCCTTTGGTGAGAAGTACAGTCTTCCACTGATTTGTACAGATACTGTCCATGGACCACATAAATTATTCTCCCTATGTGCTGTTTCATCTGTGGAATATTTATTTATTTCTGTATGACTTTAAAATACCTCTAAACAGGAAATGTACAATTTCAATGTATGATTTTATGACTTTTAATGACTGTCTGAATGTGCTGTTGGAGAATCCTTTCTTACTTCCATTTTACATTTGTATTTCAAGCTTGAAAGTAGCCAGAAACTTAGACTTGCCACTAATTTAGTACTAAATATTTCCTATTTTTTATCTAGTTGTTTATAATTTCAGGTGAAATTTCCCATGTTCTGTGGGGAAAAAACCTGTAGTGTTTGATTTCTGAGATATACTGAGAAGCAAAATAATTAACAGAAAAAGTGATATAGTAAATTATAACTGGAAGAGACTATGACATGCGACTAATTCAGTCAATAGAGTGTACTAGAACACTGATTTTATATCACTTACATGTTGTCAAACACCATGAGGTATTCTTAACAGTACTTTTTGATACGCAGATTTCAGACGATTGGCCCGGATACAGTCTGGATTTGTTCACTTATCCTCAGCACTACTACGGAGATCTAGAATATGTGCTCATACCTCACGGCATTATTGTTGACAGGTATGTCTAGTTTGAATTTTACTAGATCAATTTTTCAGTTAGTAGTATTGCTCTTCTTCATAAAGCCTGTCATCCACAGACAGTGCACATGCAACATCTGTGCTAAAATATTATGCTGGCAATTATAAAAATAATTTTTATTTCTTTCCTTTGGAAAGTAAATAAATGCTCGAAGGTGAGGAAATGCTAGACTTGTAATTGCAACTCGCTGTCTAATTTCTTTCACTGACTTTCTGATTTGGACATTGAATGAGGCAGGGGTGCCACAGAAAAGAATGGGGGATCTTATAGTGAATCTGGCATTAGGATGTAAATGACAGCAGAGCTGAACTGAAGGGGAAAGGCCAAGCACAAAGCTTTGTGCATAGTTGTACCTGAATGTTCCACTCGCCCTCTAACCATCCCGTGTATTTAATACAAAAAGGAGAAAAAAATGCATTCATTTACATACAACTTGGGGAGGTCCCTAGTGTCAATCATTGATGCCACTTCATCTAATGGTTCTTGTGTGCGCCCCTGGCTTCTGCTGTTAACACAACCTGTTTGGGTCCAGATGCTGGGTTTTGCGGGTGGCAATGGGGACGCTTGATCGTCCCTCTCACCTTGTCATTGTTGCCGCGTGCTCTCAGTGCAGGCGTTTGGTGGTGCTTTGGGATCTGCCAGAGTCCAGCTCAGTGTTCCTGCTGAGTTACTCTTTTGATGTGCCGTTAAAAATGTTACGAAAAAGTTATGAGATGAAAATGGTGACTTTTAATAGTGGATTTATTGGGAATATCTGAATGGAATTTCATGGCACATCTTCAGCCAACAACTTTCTACCTACCACGTTTAAAGAGTCAGTTGCAAGTACTGGAACTGTTGGAACTCCTTGAAAGATGATTCTAAACATCCATCATAAAGAAGAGTTAAGTATTTGTTTTAGCTCCTGTATTTGTTTTTGAACACAAGCTTTCTTTCATTGCCTTTTCAGTTATCATTGCCTTTTCAGTTACTGAATTTTTCATCGTTTTTAAAGTCAACTGACTTTTAATTCTTCTTTTAAAAACAAATACATTACAATTTCAGTTCTCATAGAATTCAGTATAGATTTGTTTAAAGTAAGGATTTAACTTCAGTGTTGTCTGTGTATGCCAGCAGAATGAACGCCACTGTTTTTTCTTATTCCAACAGCAATGGCTGATTCTGTTCTAATGAAACAGAATGAAGGTATTGTGGTTTTGCAAAATTTTCATGCAGGATAAAGGCTCAGCATTTGAGAAAATGCTCTTGTCAGTTGGTAGCAATTAAATACAGTTTAAAAACTGGTATGTTTTTATTTAGAAATTGATATTCATACTTTTTTTGTCTGTGTTGGAGTTCATACCCTTTTAAAATATGAAGTGGTCTTTGGAATTTCTGGAAATTTCAGCTCATCAAACAATCTGAGGAAGAATATTAAGAAAAAAAAAGAAAATCACTAGAGAAATGTTTCTTAATGAGAGGTTTTCCCCATTATTCTCAGACTTGATAAAAGATGATAGATGACAATTTCACTAATCTTCATTCTTACATCAGTGAAAGGAATTACATATTTCACGTTGAGCAAGATGATCTAATGATATCTTCTATTTTTCAAGTCTAAAAAATGCTGATTACTGCTTTATGGAATTGACTTGATCATTACAAAAGAAGATGTGAAAATGTAGTGAGAGCTTTTGTTCATAACTAGCATATTATCTTCAATTTAGAACTTATTATTCCCTGGTACATGCATATATGCAGCTTTCACTAAAGTTGTAGCAGCAACTTATTTAAGTAGCAGCAAATGGATTCCCCTATTACAGTGGGTAGGGGAAAAAATACGAAAAAAATGTAATTGTGAAACATGTGAAATAAGTTATAGGCTTGTATAATAAATTGCATCCTGTCAAGAAGTCCACTCTCATTGAAACCACTGATCTAGTTCAGAGAGCTATCAAAGAACTTTCCAGCAAAAGTGTGTACAGAAAATAATGCACTGTGCTGCTTTTCCTCAAAACATGAAACGACGTGTTCGGTTTTCTGCTTTGAGTCTAGAAATGTCCTGGTACCCTGTCTTAGGTTAAGGCAACCTACCATGTTCTTTAGCAAGCAGTGCTACTTAAGATGAGCATTCATAATTATGATTTTTACCTTGAAAATGTTATGTACTGTTGTGTGGCAGAAATGTGTATCTTTGCTTTCAATCATCTCCTGCATTTTGCTGGCAATGCAGGATTGTCAAAGAGAAAAGAGATACAGGAACTCTGCAGTTCCAGGTTAACTGGAGCATGACCTTGATTATTCTCCTGTGTGGGACATCGAACAAGTCAATTCAGGTCTTTGTATTCTTCTTTTTTTTTTCCTGCTGTATGAAATAGCGATAATGTAAAATCTTTATAAAATGTTGATTGATTCTATATTCCTTTGTAGTATTTGTGTATATTTTTATTAAAATTGTAGAAGTAGGGTCTTCCAAAGCCTATCAGTGTGAAGTATTTCTAGTGATCATCTTCCCTATCTTCCACTTCAAAGATTGTTCTTGCACAGTAAGTAACAAGTTAGGGGATCATACAGGAATGTTTTATATTGATGTTCCCTGTGAGGTAAAACTGAAGGCTAAGTTGCATTCTTTACTCCAAAGTCTCTGAAATGCTTATGGATTCAACATCTGCTGAGATGTATTACTCCCTTTTCTATAACTGGGGAATTTATGCATTTAAGGTTAACAAGTTTGGTTCACATGCTTTGTGTCTTGCATCCATCACTCTGTATCTGCCCACTGCGAACTGGATCCAAACTCAGTCCAGTCAAGACACTGAAACAGATTGTCCATCAAGCTACGTACTCACCGTAGGGTTGCTTTGGAACCACGTGGAAAGCATACCATGAACTTCTAGAGATTCTGCACCTGATGTTATTTCATCCTTAATTTTCTTCTTCCCCAGGACAGAACGACTGGCCAAAGATATTATGCAAGACATTGGAGACAATGATATTGTGGTTCTCTGTGTCCTCAAAGGTGGCTACAAGTTCTGCGCTGACCTTGTGGAGCACATTAAAAATCTCAGCAGAAATTCAGAAAGGTTCATCTCCATGAAAGTCGATTTTGTTAGACTGAAAAGTTACCACGTAAGTAAACAACTTGTTTTTGTAGATTCTGGTTGTTTGTTTACAATAAACAGTGGATTTTTGTAAATGGGAAATATTCCCCCCCCCCCCAAATGATAAGAAAGACAGCGTGAGAAATGTTTTTGTTTGGCAAACCTATGAACTTCTCTTTCAAAATATTTGCTCATGTCCTTTTATTCTTTATGGATATTATGAATGAGAGTATGAAGCATCCTCAAGCTGTGTTTTTTTATTTAGTCTGTCTTCATTTTTTGAGAGAAAACTATTCAAATTTCCGTCATATAAAATGTCAGCATGTTGTTTGTTCTCAAAATCCTCAACAGTTCTGTCAAGTTTATTTCATGTTGCTTCATTTTCTGCCCCCACATAGTTTGGCATAACTGCAAGATGCTAAATCTATGTCTTATTCTAAATGTTTAATGCTAAGTAAATGAAATGCTTTCATCTTCATAACATGGTAGCTTACATAGTAGCGAAATATACCACTAGATGATGATAGTGTTTTACAAGAAAATGAAATAAGCCATTGAACCAAATAATGTGTTGAGGTAAGGATCAAAACTTCCTGTTATCTTCAGAGGAAATTATGCAGTAATGATTCATTTGTTTCAGTGGGGCAATGATAGTGAGATGATGTGTGATAGTGAGATGATAGTGAGAATGTGTGATTACAATTTCTGTTTGCATAAGCTATATATTTATATTCCACCTTGTAGTGCACACTCCATAGTGAGGGAGCATTTCTAGAAGTTGTCCTAAAAATGTCAGAGGAAGTGCAGTAAATAAATGGAGTGATAATACAGTTTCTCTCTGAGCATAAATGCAACTTGATGAGTCCCAGTAGTTCCCACAATAACTCTACGTCCTTTCCGCAGAGAGAGGTTGGTTTGTTGGCTGGTTGGTTGGCATTTTGCTCTGACCTCAGTGACCATAAACGTTTCCTAATTTTCACAAATCCAGTCTGAATTTTTTTTTGTCATAGAAGTGGATGAGAGTCTTTTGTAGCCAATTGGTTAGGGTGTAGTCCTGGGACTTCTCTTTCAAGATCTATGAAGGACATGTGCAGTACCAATATAAGTTTTAGCTCTTTAACAGTATTATGGAACTAATTACTAAAGTATAATATAATGTTTATCTCACATTAAAACACATGGAAATTATACTCATTTTTTTTGTGTGTGTAGTCATGATTGCACTTCAGTAATACTGCTTGGTGAATAGTGGAATGACTTAAATTGGTTTTTATTTTGCAGCTGGCATATAGGTAATGCCCATGCTTTTCCTATTGGTTATCTCTTATCCATTATGGAGATACTCTGGTTCTGAAATTTCTTTCCCTGGTGACAAGTCAACTCTTATTAGCCATAGTAGCCCATACCCAACGACTGTCAGGAGATATATACTGCAAAAGTACGGAAATCTTCACATCATTACTTAGGAAATAAAATGAAAGCACATTATATCAAGCTGAAATGGCAACACAAGTTTTGTTATCCAAGCACGCGATTATCAAGGCTAAGGCCTAGATGATGTTAGCATTTAGTAGCTGTGTGTATTTTGGATCTTAGTCTCACGCTTTTAGCAGGAAGGTAGTGCCTTCCCTGGAACTAGTGCCTGCATCTAGTTTCTAGAAAATAAATCTTTTTCTTTCTTGTAAGTGCTGCCCAGCACATGCCATGCGTTTAGAGCCTGAAGTTGTGCTTGATTTAGTGCTTGGAACAGTGCTGGTTTTCTGCCTGGTCTTGAGAAGCTGAATGACACTGCAGTATAAATTCAGAACATTAATATTGGTAGCTTCATTCCATGAGATATGCATAAATGTAAAGCTGGCTAAAGTACCAGTACCACTACCTGCCATCCTTTGCATTGCGAGTTCCTGTTGTGTCCTGTCCAACCGCAGATTTTGCAGAATGTGCCCTTGTCAACATAGCCGTGGTCAGAACTCTTGAGGAACTCACTGCTACTTGTTTGAGCGACTCTTTATCCCAGCCTTATATGAGACTCCCAAACCCCCTGTGTCATAACATACCTCTCATAGTGTTTTCCTCTTTAATCAGGGGCAAATAGTTGCAGGTTTGGAGGTAAGACTCTCCTTGAAGTCTTGAAGCATCATCGATGCAAATCCTTTTCTTCCCTTTGCCTTTTCTTTCTATTGAAACTTATTACTGCTCTCTCCTTTTATCCCTTTTTCACTGTATAGACACTGTTCTTCTCACATTATTTCTTCTGCTTCCTTTTACTAACTGTTTTCTGTTTCTCTCCTAAAGGGAGTCCTGCTGCTCTCAATATACTTCCTTCAGATATGTCTCCCTTCCCCCCTCCAGCTGTTTAAGTCCAGCTCAAACTCATGGGATTTTTGAGTTTTCTCATTCCAACTTCAATACTGAAAGGTTAGTCGATTTTTAGAGGTTACAAATTATAGTGGGATTTCTTGGTTTAATTATGTAGCAAAAATGGGCTGTAATTGTGACCCAAAGTCAGATGTTGTCATCAGTGAAAGTACATCTTAACTGCAAAGTATTAGTGAAAAATGTTATATTTTTATGTCTGCCATATAGACGTGATTACAGAAGAAGGACATTGCAAACATGACCAGCTTTACCTGGCTCTTTGTTTTTCAAACCTGTCATCATATGCCAGAATTTTGACACTTGATCAGTATGTTAAGATCTGCTTTCCTATTAAGTAGCTGAAGGTTGGGCATGTAAATTCTTCTTTAGACTTCTTCATACAAGTTAATTGATTTTAAAAAAAAATGAAAGTACATTTAGGTTTTCTGGATGTTAATGAGTGGCTGCTTGAACTTCCACAGTCAGAATGGTTTTATCTGGTTTGCGAAGTATCAACTTATGTACCTAAGCCTGGACATTTTTATGTGAAACTTGCCTCTGTGTTATTTCAGATTGGCATGTTAGATTACTTAATTTAGTATATATACAGGTAATGTGGGAAAATACCATTTGTTTGTTATTTTTAGATGAAATAAAGTAGAATCCAACTTAGGAAGCCATAGTCTAAAAATTATGTGGAATGTTGTACTGTTTATATTTTACAGACAGCAAAATCAGTTCTTAGACCTTTAATAGAATTCCTGTAACTGAAACTGGAGGTGCAGCCTTGTCTGAAATTGTATTTTTATTTCCTCTAGAACTCAAACTGTATTTTTTTCATTTCTTTGAGGTTTTGGTTGGGTTTTTTTCCCCACTAGAATACTAAAGTGATTCCGTATAGAAAGTTAAGGAGTTTATACTTCTGGACAGAAACTTCTATACTCAGGTCTAGATCAATAAAGAAAAAAATTACATGTGCTTAATTGTAAAGAAAGTTTATATCTGTAAATAGAGAGGAAAGAAATATTGAAGAAACATAGAAGAAGAAGATATAGAAATATAGAAGAAAGAAATACATGATTTACAAACACATGATAACTTGATTGTTATAACTCAAATTTTTAAAACTTCTTCATCGGTAAGAATAATATTAAAAATAATAATGAAATGGAAAAGAATAATGACTGGAAGATAAGAAGATAGTTTTCCTCCATAGAAATACAATTTTTTGAGAACGCTCTTTCTTGTAGACTTACAAGTGAGACGATATACTTGTTCTTGTTTTAATTTTGTGTATTTAAAAGGAGCTCAAAAATAAGGGAATTGGTTAAGTGGGAATTTGATCAGAGGCTGTATGATGGCTTTACAAGCTTCTAGCACAGTGAGCAAATTAAAAGAAAGCATTGAGATGAGAGTTAGAAAATATGATTTCAGAAATAAACAGATACGGAAGTATCATGTAGACATAAGGGTAAGAGTCAGGAAGTAGATGGAGAGGAAAATAAAATGCCGTAATGGACATTTGAATGAGAAGCAGCAGCTCTAAGAGGCAGGAAAGAGAAAACACACTTTTTTGAATGAACTGAGGAGTAGTGAGACAATAAGTATACTGAAGGAAGCGCTAGAAGAGCCCTCATATGAAATATGACGCAGATATGGAAAGCTGCATGCCAAGTTTTAGGGAAAAACAGTGCATTCTGGAAACACTGATGCAAGAACTGATAGAATTTGGCAGCTTCTTACATAATAAGTTCTAAGTCATAGGATTTTAATATAACATGTTAGAAACAGTGAAACTGACTGCAGAGATTTTTGAATTTAAAACTGGATGAATAAAATTTAACATATTCAGCTTCTACCATATTCATTTTTTTCCTGAGCGATTGCTCCTCCACAGAGAATCAGAGCTCTAAAGTTGAAAAGAGGTGAGAGTTTCAGGTTGATAGAAGAATTCAAAATTATTTTCAGAAACATGATAGGTTGATGTCAAGGATGAAAATTAATGGAGGAAGAAGTTGGGCTTGGGAATGTCGTTTAAGGAGAATATGACACCAGCAGGAGAGCTGAGAAACATGGATCCAAAAATTCTTTAATAGGTCTGTGATATTGATAACTTTACCAGATTAAAGAACTAATTAGGAAGAATTGAGAGGGAAGTACAAAAGAAGAAGCAGGAAGATGTTTTACTAGAGTGTTTACAAATTAATGGATAGGACTTGACAAGAAAGAATGTTTGAGGATGAAGAAGAAGGGAGAGTGAACAAAGGAATAAAAGGAATAGAAGGATGTGGATGTCATGAAGAGAATGGCTGAATGGGATATGTTTTAGTAAAAAAAAACATAACATGAGAACCATAGCAGACAAGTAGAGTGTGCACAAAGAATGGCTAGGCCTTCGCTCTAGTTCAGTATGGAAAGAAACAATTTAGGACAGGCTGATAAAGGTAAAGGTTGAATTAGAGCTTGAGGTGGAAGAGGATGTTCTGGCTCATCAAGTCTAATCCACTAGTAAAAGACTCAACAATATCACCTACTCCTGTCCCATGGGTATGGCACATGGGAGTTTTAAACCAAAGTTCAATTTTGAAATGGAATTGCAAATATTAAGTGGAGGAGTAGAGGAAATACACAGTCTGTGGACTTTCATGAGAACTTCTCAGCAACCTGTCAGTAAAAGAGAAAGTAAATGCATGTGAATTAAGACTTCGTTAGTAGACAGATAATGGAAGCTAAAAATTGAAAGAATCATGCTGAGTCATTGTTGAAACTGGTGGTAGGGGCAGGTGGAAGAGAGGAAAAATACACTTTTAGGCAGACCATTGCACTTCTACATGCATTGCTACCTGTTCTTGTGAAACATTTGATATTCCCGTATTGTTATCCACAGATGTCTATTTAATTCTCTTAATTACTGTATTTTATAAAGTAAATATGACAGTAAACCTCACGCTTTGGGGAAAGGCAAGTGAATATGGGAGACATAGTGAGCTTTTTTCACTGAAAACCACGGAGAGCTACACTAGGAGTGAGATTGTTACTTTTCTTCAAGACTTTTGTGATTTCTTTGATTATTCCTGTATAGACTGAAGTGACAGAAGACAGGTCATCTGTTATTTTGGCATAACACTGTCATAATAAAACTCCGTTATTCTGAATAACTTTGAGACCCCACTCTGGAGTCCTCAGTACTGGAAAGACATGGACCTGTTGGAGCATGTCCAGAGAAGGGCCACACAAATGATCAAGAGGCTGGAACCCCTCATGTGTGGGGACAGGCTGAGAGGGTTGGGGTTGTTCAGCCTGGAGAAAAGAAGGCTCCAGGGAGACCTTACTGTGCCCTTCCAATACTTAAGGGTGTTTGTAAGAAAGATGGGGACAGACTTTTTAGCAGGACCTGTTGTGATAGGACAAGGGGAAATTGTTTTAAGCTGTAAGAGTGTAAATTTAGACTAGATATAAGGAAGAATTTTTTTACAATGAGGGTGGTGAAACACTGGAACAGGTTGCCCAGAGGGTTGGTAGAAGCCCCATCACTGGAGACGTTCAAGGTCAGGCTTGATGGAGCTCTGAGCAACTCAGTCTAGATGTCCCTGCTCATTGCAGGAGGGGTTGAACTAGATGACCTTCAAAGGTCCCTTCCAACCCAACACATTCTGCAGTTCTATGAAATTGTGCGATGCACTTCTGAAATAGGATAGTAGATGAATTGTTGATAACCAGATTACACATCATAGTTCTTAATTCAGTCTTGAGCACAGGCTATTACAGAATATTGATCTGTTTTCCATGGAGTGCCTGAATTGCGGATTCTGGAAGTGCATTTTTCATCTTCTGAAGTCAAGTAGATATTATTGAAAATCATCCTGAAAAATATGAATGAACTTCAAAGAGGTGTTCCTTGCTAGTCACTTGGCAGGAAACTCCTAGAGGACTATGTGGATTTGGTCAATTAATGTAATTCTCTAGAATGAATACATTATTTATGGTTTCCAGAACATAACTAATAAAAAAAATGTGACCTCTGAATTGTAATCCATTCACAATGGTTACATTGAAGTCTGTTCACAAACAAATCCATTGATATGATCTGTTTCCTCTTCAGCCTCCAGTTGTTTGAAATATATTTACAACTGTTGGTTATTAATCTTGGCACAAACACAGGACCACTAGAGCTGCAAAATTCTGAAAACAACAAAACAAGCATTGTTTAGTAGAAATCTGAGTGGTTTTGCTACATGAAGCCATCCCAGTAAATAGTTTTGCTAAATCTCTCTACTGTAGGAGTAAGGAAACAGAGGGAATTTATATAATGAGTAAGTTGAAAGCTGGTTGGTAAATATAGTAAAATAATTTATTTTTCTGCTGTGTAGCAGAAAAATGTCTCATACACCATCATTAAATACTTCTATTGTAAAAAACACAATGGCATGAGGCATCAGACTACATTAGAGAACAGCATAGAATGTAAATTCCTGCTTTGCGTAATAACCTATTCTTATTCAGTACAGTTTTATTGTATGGAACTTGGTTTTTTAAGATCAATATGAACTTTACATCTGAAAACAATATGTTGTAATCCTGACCCTAAAAAGCAAGTAACTTCAAAATAATTTTATTCATTTAACAGCACAAAGAAACAACAAAGTGTATTGCTTGCATGTAATAATTCCTGCCTGTACCCAGACTATACAGTGGTGTTACAATGATTGTGTACCTCCATTTCTGTGTGTCATGAGAACACAACTTCTGAGCTGCTGAAAAAAATACACGTCCTGAGATGAAAGGAATCCACCTTAGCTTTTGTACTTACAGGTTTTCTCTTGGGCAGGTAGTGAGTTCCCTTTATTTTGCTTCAGGTAAACAGTTCAGCTGATGACCGTATCATTGTCTTGATGCTGAGTAACCATAGAATAATTACAAATTGGAGCCTGCGCGGTAGAATGAATTCCTACTAACTTTAAAGCCATGTTCTGCAATAATTTCACAGGATTGAACTTCAACTTAACTGTGAATTATCAATTTGACATGCAAATAAATACCTTCAGTGCAGGCAAAATATGGTTTATTTCATTTGGATAGAGGTCGTGCATGCACTAGACATTGAAAAACTAAAATACACTCTTTTAACGTTTTTCAGATGCATGGCTTGCATTCAGCACTACAAACAGTTATCACCTGTACAGAGAATTTTGAAGCATGGTAAACTTTTAGGAGCTAATGGACAACAAATACATGACATTAATTTAGTCTGCAGAAGCCGGCGGTGTCAAGGATATAGACCTTAAAGTTGTTGCTGTTCTGAGAAATGTGTTCTAGTGCTTGTAGATGCCAAACACACATCTCATGGGCAAACTAAAGATGAGAGATTTGGGACTAGAAATCTACTCCTAGAATTCCCAAAAGGATTTTATTTCTGTGTACTTTTCCATGTGTGAGAATGGAAAAAATGGTATTTGCATCCTAAAGTAGTAGTATCTTTTTGAGTGAAAGCTCTGTGAAATGCTCAAACCTGCTAAAACAAGTGAGCAAAGGGTCCTTTACAGTTCCAAGCCAAAGATACTCTCAAGTCTTAAGCAGGCATCAGTGCTGTCTCTCTGTCTGATGTTTCCTGAAACTTCATAAGACCTGGGATGATTAAGAAGATGAAGAACAGTGAAAACAGATCATATTTTGTGTGAATAGAATATTTGGAGATGCTACAATTCACAGCCCTCCTACCTGTGTGCAAATGTTCATTTTCCAAGTGTTAAGATTTGTTTAAAAATAGAATATTTTTCATGAAAGAAGCAAAAAACACTTCTATGTGCAACAGTGTCTTACTGGAAAATGTCAGCCTCAGAGACACTAAAGCTTTTCAGAGAAATAGCTGGAAATGTGTTCGCAGAGGAAGTAGTCCCAAAAGCTTATTCTTTCAACCAGTTGATGAATATTTAAAGAACTTTACACAAATGGAATGAGAAGAATGGCAGTCTCATTGGTTAAATTGTGGCTGGTGTTATTAGAGTAAGAGCATGGCTCAGGCAACTTTGGGAATAAACTCTCCTGCCCGATTGATGTGTACATCAGGTACTGACAGCGGCTTGGTGTGAAAACTAAAACACTGGAGACGGGTCTCATCCCTGGTTGCATCTGCACTGGCTGCAACAGCGCCAGTCTCTAGTGATCGCGATGCCCTCCTGCCAGTCACACTGATGCCCTCCTGGCAGTCACACTTGCCAGCTCACCTGCTGCTGGGTGCTCCCTAACCTGTCTCAGCCCAGATGGAACCATTTGTGAGAGGCTTCCTATTTGAACTGCTTCAGCTCACGGGATTCATTTTTGCTGACCCCGATGCACACGTGCATCTCAGCCTGCCCATAGACCCCCTGGAGGGAGAGTTCTGAGCAGCTGGGGACAGCTTCTGTGGGCAGGAGCTTTAGTCAGCACAGCTCTCCCTGGAAAAAGAAGTCTGCCCATGGTCAAGGGATCCTTGCTACCAAACGTGCCAGCCTCAGACTCCTCTCTTCTGTATCTGAGAGATGCTCTTCAGAGGTATCAGAGGGAGTGTGGCTATTGCAACCGTAGTTATTTTAAGAACCAACTTACTTTTCATTGCGTTCTAAGGTAACCTGAAGAAAGCTGTGCTATATGGAACAAAATGTGACCTTAAAATTCAATGTTGCAAAACTTCTCAGGTCTGGAGGCAGATGGTCTCCTTTCTAGGCATCTACACCTTCCTTTTAATGTGATGGCAAAGTTGTGAGATATGAGAGCTTAAATTCATCGCTCACTCAAGACCTTCTTGAGTGTCAGGAGGAAGAAAATGTTTCTGATTTATTCTAATTAAAACGTACAGTATTTTCCTGTTGGACACCGCTTAGGGGCTCAGAGTGTTACTAATAATATAAGTAGGCGTTAATTTGTGGGCATAGTTCAGGAAAGGTCATAACAAACCTATCGTACAGCCAGTGTATCAAGTTTATCTGTAATGTAAAACTTACTCATAGAGGGATGATCTCTGGAACTGTGTGCATCAGATAACACACCTACACACCACTTAAATATGTTAGCACCATCTGAATTCTTAGTGATTTTTTTTTTTTTTTTAAGTATGAGTAAGTGTTTTGGTGACTCACATAGAAAAGATTTGGGGGAACCAAACAGCTCAGCCGGGGGAGAACTGAGTAGGAAGCGGCCTGATTGCCATGGGGACAGAATGAGAACAGATGTGGCAGCAATGGCAGAGTGGTGGTGAGCTGTGCTGCAGCTCTCCAGCAGTATCAAAATACTGTGTTAAGGCATTTGTGGGGCATATTAAAACAAGTAATCACCTGCCCTGTCAGGGTACTTTTCATTTTTATCTATTGTTTCCTGCTTAGGTACTGCCTTCCTTTATACTGGTTTGTGATTTTTAGCTGTGGAATTATTTTTTTTTTGTAACTGAAAAAAGTTTTACAGTTTCCCTGTATTGTGGGTTGATACCCTGTTCTTCTGGACTTCAGATCTAATGCAAACTCCACAAGAGGTATTTTCTAATCTTTCTGGAGAAATTTATCTCCCCAAGGGCCACATTTTTCTAACAATCTGTAATGTTTTCTTTTGAAAAATGTTTTTCATTTGAAATAAATGTTTTAGATTACAGTGTGTTACAGAGGGTACATCTATTATGTATAAGTGGAGGTTTAGATCTGAAGTTCATTTTTATTAAGGTTTTTTTAATATGGGGTTTTTTGGAGCTTAAACCTTTGGTATTTTTAAGCAATCCAGATATCTGGAACATTTTAATGTTTGAGACCATGGATGTTTTTAAAATCAATCAGTTTTAGAACAGATTCAAAGTGTCAAGGGATTTAATTAAAAGCATTCAAGAGGTCGTCTTTTCAAAGAGTTAGATTCTGAAGTTCCCCTAGATACAATATTTGTTGTAAAGCAGTGGTTTGTTGCAAAGCCTGAAAACCTGAAGGTTAGCTGTAGTAAAATATTTTGTTTCATGTTCTGCCAAAAGTACAGCAAGCTACTACTAAATTATGACGCAGCAATACTATGTCATCATTAGGTGAGCCTATACTTCGTATTTTCAGTCTGCTTCAGAGATTTTTACACTGACAGGGAGATAGGCTCTCATGTATAAGAAAGGTCCAGAACATAATGGTTGCTGATCCTGTTGTACAAATAAGATCTGATGAGTTCAAAAGTATCACGACATATTTGTGCATTGGAAAAATATCACCTTGATTACCTATTTGGATGCTAATAATACTATTTATTGTGTGCTTTTTGTTAAGATCTGAAATGGGTCAAAATTAATTGAAAGAAGCTGGAGGGTTATAATTTTCCCAAGGAATTTTATGACTCTCTTTTACTGGCATCTCTTAAATGGTGTTTCTTAAAACAGATCATAGCATGTGCAGTGTTCATGCTGTGCCACGCCCCAGGGGTGCTGTAAGGCATAAACCAAAAATATTACTTTAAAGGAATATAGCAATAACAAGAAGACCTGTATTATTGCAGTGCTTACCTGTGTGAAAATTCTTTTCCCTCCTCATCTGATAGTCAGAAGTTAGAATGTTTAAATAGAGAAGGGATACTATAAAGCAACCTTGCAAGAAAGGATATATGAGTTGTCAAAAGTTTCCACATTGTCACTAGCTGAGGGAATAAGCACAGTGGCATAAAAGAGAGCACTACCGAGTTGTGAGAATCAGTGATATATTAGACTCCAGACTGCTGGAAGGGACTAAGCATTCGAGGTTTTTATCAGTCTCATCTTTTGTGAATTTACTTACACCTATCTATATGCTTTCTCAGCCTGTGGCTATTTGACAAATTTGAAGATTCTTCTCCTATCTTCCTTTTATCACCGAATCCTGGGCGCTGCTGATAGTCAGGGTCAGAAGTTTAGTACTTTGTGCTTAGTCTAGAGAAAGTTATTTTCTCTTGCACTTGCAGAACCCCCCAGGTTTTTTAACATGAAGCTACAAATTCACTATGTGATTTTTCGTAACATTCATTTACTTTTGTTCATTATAATACAATTTTAAAAAGCAGTGTCAGATGGTATATGTGAGTCTAGTAGTGTCCAAGCCAGCGTGCTGAGACCCTCTGTTGGTGCTGGGAAACACGACTTCTAGTTCCACTGCTAGTTCATGCATTTAACACTAAATAATAATTGGATAAAAGATAGATGCTCCAGTTAACATGGACTTGAACCATCCTGTTCCTAGCTGACTCCAGTCCATAAAGGACTAGAGTCCTTTATAATTTTTGCATTACCATAGCATAGTAACAGGAGGAAAATTTTTCACTCTCTTTAGCTTATGGTGGTCTTCTGAGAGCTGAGGAAGCCCAACTCTCCTATTTCAAGACTTGTATTATGTTATTATCACAAAAGCTGGACATCTCCTTAGTAATGCCTCCCAGCAGTCCAAAATGGGTACCTGAGTAAGGTCATGGCAGTTCTGGAGAGCACGCTTCCTAAATTGTTTTTCTTCTGACTGTAAGGTTGAAATTTTACTTGCCTCCCATCTCTGGAAACAAAGTATGTGGTCTGAACCTCACCTCATCTGAGTGAAGAGCCTGGTGAAATTGCTAGTACCTTTTCTCAACCTGGAACATAAACAGATTTTATTTCTATATTTTAAATACTATTTTACAGAATAAAAAGTAGTTATAGTACAAGGAAATGTCAGAGTATATTCTGTGGAAACTAACCGAGTTTTGAGGACATATCGTGTTCCTGATTTATATATGATTCAAAACATTCAGTGTCACATGTTCTTGGTTTCAATTCTCGCTGATCTCTTTAAGTGTACAGGTGCTCTTTGTGCCGCAGGGTTATCAGTGGTGCTGCAACCTTACTGCCCCATGCTTAAACAAAATAACCCACTGAACCGATACCAAGCAGACAAATAAAGCTTAGTTGGTAAACCAGGAAGGAAAATATGAAATAATTTATTGTCTATAATCTGTACTAGCCAAGTTAACTAGTCTTAATTCTGCTGCACGTTACAACAGTTTGGCCCTTTTTCTTGTAGAATGACTTCCTGTTTATGTCAAAAAACCTGAAACGTATATCTGCTTGGAGATTTTTAAGAAAAGTTCTACCTGCAATAAATCCACAGGGGTAGTTCACATATGCAGTTATTGTTTTAGAAAGTATTCTTTATTTGGAAATATTTGAAATATCTTTATTTTGTGCATAACTTATTAATAAGTGGAAATACAGTGTTGAACACATGCTTCAAGGAAAATAAAAAGTGTAAAGAATTAATTCTTTTAGTATTTGCCCCTGACAAACATGTTCTTAGGTGCAGGTATAATCTGCATTAACTTGTGCTAACTGCATCAACATTTTATGTGAGTTCACTTATATTGATGTCTGAGAGTACACACAAGAGAGATCAATTCCAAATGCTTTGACTGGGAAGGGAAAAGCTTTAGTGGCAGTTCGTGCTGCATTAAGTAGCAGAGAATCTCCACAGAAGCAGCTCCTGTAGGGGATGAATTTTCCAGTATCTATTTCAAGATACCTTACCATCTTTGAGTTAAATACATAGAGGGCATGCAGGAGCCCTGGTACACAAGAAATTACTGAATGTGTGAACAGATTATTATAAAAGATCCAATTTGTTAATAACTTATTGTTGCCCTTAGAATTGTTTAAGCTGAATGATCTGCCTGGCTTTTATGTCGGGGAAAGAGCGTACAGATGTGTTACCACAGGTCAGCTGATAAGGAGTACCTAGCTGTCAGTAAATTTGTTGTTTGTCTTTCTCTGTCCAAAGCCAACTTCCTCATTGCGGAACTCTGGCCTTCCCTGGAACTGGATAGACTGGCTTGAATTGGAAACACTTCCAAACCTGTGTCGTGGAGCTTTTTATTTAAGAAGTAACAACATGGAAGAAAAAGAATAAAAAATAACTGAAATCTTCAAATTAGTTGTATTGTAGATCTAATCGTAGAGAAGTATGTCTTACACCATAGTAACTAGAGCTCTGATAGATATACCTACACTGGTTTAAAATTTACTGTTGCAGGTTATCCTGGCAAAAGCAATAAGGCAGATCCCAGTGCAGCCTGGTGAGTGGTGTGGTTACCAAGCAGCTCAGGAAGGTGACTTTAAAGCTCACGGAGACACACAAAACCATCACTGCTTCCGTGCAAGTGTAGCCCTACTGTCCCTGTGGGATAGGTGATGTTCTGGCAGTGGGTGTGAGCCAGTTTACTGTATTTGATTTCCAGTTGGTTCGGCATTGTTGGCTTGTTTGCAAAGTATTCAGAGCACCTCCTACGGTGACCTGGCACTTGGTTATTTTGAATGTGGGTGTCTCCCGGAGGTTGCAGCCTGCCCTTTGATATACATTTGGTTCTGGGGAAGAGAAGGCATGCTTTCCAGTCTGTAATGGGAAGCAATCCACATCATTCCCACACATTTGCACAAGTCTCCAGATTAACAGTACTTAGTAGTTGTCCTCTGAATGTTGCTACTTAAGCCTGGATAGTCCTTTTAGTCACCTGCCATGAAACCTATGACAAGCCATGTTCTGACCTGCTGTCTTGAGGTCCTTTGTTCTTAGCTGTTGTTCTTTAGAGAAGAAACACAAAATGGTGTCTCTTCAAGTCAATGATTCATGTAAGTAAGCGTCTTATGTATTACCGCTCCACCAATGCTCTTCTTACTTCTGCTGCTACGCTGAAGATAATTGTGTAGCCTATACTTTATATATCAGTTTGACTCTACCTAGTAGTCAAAATAGGTTAATAGATGATGTAGATGCCATACTGACACTTCCCCAATCAACATATTCATATATTGAAGTAATTCTTAGGAAGCAGGCTACAAAGCAATTAGGTTTCATACAAGAGTGTCAGCTTCCTGAGTGAAACATCAAAATTTTCATTTTAATTGTTATGTTCGTGACTGAGATGGTAAAGTATGGCCACGTAGCAAAGGGTATCATAATTATTGAACAGTATATGATTTCAAAGCAGAAGTCTTTATAATTGCAGATACATCTAAACTCTGCTAACACCTGCAATTAATTTCTGCACAGCTGCTTTTTAAGTGCAGAAGGCTTGATTATATTATGAGTAGGTATGTTGCAGCTAAGTCACATAGAATTTAATAATTTTCCATTTCAAAATTGTGTGAGACATTGCTTCTGTCGTTTCATTTTTGGAAGATAGTAACTGGGAAGTAATTTCTTGTCATATCTGCTCTGGTTTTATCTCAGCATTATGTTTTTTCTTAACTGAAAAACATGTCTGAAATATGTATTAATTTGTATGCCAGAGTATACAGTTCTGCTTGGGTTTTCTGTCATTTTCAATTTCTGTCTTAGCAGTGTACTGTAGCCATGTCTCTGAAAACATATATCCATTTCATAAGCTAATTGTATCCATGTGATATATCAAAGTCTCAGCTTTTCTTTACTGTATGACCTACCAAGAATTTCGTTCAAATCCTCACCGTTCATTAAAGTGGCAGATGTTATCTCCCCATTGGCTTTAATGGCTTCCACCTTGTTCCCTCAGTGCCATTCAAAATACAGCTGTTCAGATCCCCTGCAAAGTTACAGTTAGCGTAGCCTACCTGGTCGCTATCCTTCCTCCAGTATTAAATAATGCAAGTTATTACTTTGCTGAGGTTTGTTGTGACTCTGTTCTTGACCCCACACACATGAAATCAAATAGTTTTCATTATTCAGTGGTTAAATGATATAGGTAAATTTCTATTTCTGATCCAGGAGTTTTAGGGTGTAGAATTCTGTTAATCATCCAACATAATGTTTCTGTAAAAAACTGGCAAAGACTGGTTGCTGATATTTTTTTCATTACATAATTTGGAAGAAATATTAGATCGGTAGTGTCTTTTGAAATCCCTCCTTAAATATATTTCACTTACATTAAAATGAAACTTTTGAGTGAATGTGCAAGCAAATTATCCTGAAGTGTTACCACGGAGAATTGTGTTAAACATTTGTGTGAGACAGAGCCTGAGTGGATAATTTCGGATATTACTAATGGAAAATAATCAAGATCATTGCTTCTTATGTGCCTGTGATAAATGCAATTGAAAATGATTTCTTTCTGAGTACTCATTGAGATTTTAAGGAAGAAAATATTGATCTCATCTCTTGGGCTAGGATACATCTCACCTACCTTCAGATTTCTCACAGTTCGTTAGGTGTAATTTACTCGCTGTTGCTTTCCCGTGTGGTGAAATAGTTGATTTATGTGATCTTGCTTTCTCCATTGATTATAAAGGGAGTCCAGGATGCATGGATTTAGATGTCTTAACTTTCAGGTACCTAAATTAGGAGCAGAATAATCCTGTTTTTAAGAAAGATGTTTCAAGGTCATGAGTCACCCTATGAGAACAGAAGCAGCATAGATCACATGCAGTTATTGTCAGTCTTAACAAAAAACCAAAAATGTGGAGACTGAACTTTAATGTGCTTTAATGGACACATCGCATTAAACCTCTTGGTGAAATGGTGCTTGACTTTCGCTTTCCAGTCTCTGCCAGTTGTGGGTACAAGTCAGAAACCTTACAGGCAATAATTCTGACCTAACCATTTCACTTAGCCATTAGGGAGGGATAAGGGAAGCCTTAGAGATGCTCTATATTCAGTGACTTATGGTTCCAAGGGACAACTGAAAGTGAAGATCTGTCATTTACTTGTTTTTGGTCAAAACCTCTCTGGAAAACCGAGTTGTAGGAGATGGGGTGATGGTGCAGCCTTTCAGTACTTAAAGGGAACCTGCAAGAAAGATGGGGGGAATCTTTTTAGCAAGGCCTGTTGTGAAAGGACAGGGAGTAATGTTTTTAAACTAAAAGAGAGTAGATTGAGACCGGGTATAAGGAAGAAATTTTGGGGTATAACGAAGAAATTTTTTACAATGAAGGTGGTGAAACACTGGCACAAGTTGCTCAGAGAGGTGGTGGAGGCTCCATCCCTTGAGGCATTCAAGGTCAGGCTTGATGGGGCTCTGAGCAGCCTAGTTAAAGATGTCCCTACTCACTGCAGAGGGGTTGGAGTAGATGACCTCTAAAGCTCCCTTCCAGCCCAAGACATCCTGTGATTCCATGACTCTGTGATGTGAAGTGAGAGAGCTGTGCTCATGGGAATCCTCAGGGAGGCAGATCTGCTGTTCACCCGCATGGCAGACAGCAAAGCAGAAGGGGTCTGATGGTCACATCCTTCTCTGTTAAGAGTTTCCCCAATGAATTTTTGAAGAAAAAGGTAATCACATTTTTTCAAAGAAATTCCATATGAACTCTGCAGACACTAATAACTAGATGTGTGATAATGACCTGGGTCCATATTTCATAATTGAGTTATGTGTTTAAACTGTTATGTTAGACCTACTTTTTTTTTGCCATGATTAAAGAATCTTTGTTTCACTGAGCCCAGTATTAATGTACTCCAGATTCTGTTTCTTTAGAAGAGTAACAGATGTTCACAGTTTGGTGCAATTTTGAAATGAGCAATGTTGTTTATAATAAATTTTCCTAAGACCACCCAACTCATTTCACTTGTAACTTGAACTCTGTCCAAATGTTGATCTCAGGAGATGTAAAAGAGATGTAATAATTCTATGCCCCACCCAGTTTGAAAGACATGACTTAGTATAGATGGAATTTAAATATCTATACTTCCAAGGAGTAGAGAAAGTTTTATTTTGCATGCAGTGAAAAATGGAGGTGGAAATAGCAACATTCTTGCTTTCATTCATCAAATATTCGTAGGATCTGAAGATGTATATTGACAAGGTCTGAATGAAATAAAATTATAAACCAAAGTTGAACAGGTGAAAAAGCACAACACAGCAAGTAGAAACAAAGAGATTGAGTTTTATCCTGGAAGACGCAAATTTATTAAACACAGAAAAAATCAGAATTGCAGCATTAAGTATAACATTGGATGAGGTTTAGGGATGTGACACAAAGCATCATGTCGTGTTAGAAATAGCTGCAATGAATTTTATGCTGTCTTATCCAAAACAGTGTGATTTTGGTATGTCTCTGTCTGGGACATTTTATTTGGTGTCAAGCAATGAGCAGTAAAAATTGTGTCAATAGGGTTTAGGAGTGTTCAAATACAAGTATTGAGGAACTTTGGGTGACAGAAATTGAACTTTTAATTCGCATCTCTGTACTTATAAGAAGTCCTAGAGGTTCAGCCATTCCTTTTTCATCAAGGTATGGAACGACTCCCAAAGGAAAAAAGAAGCTCTGAATGACTTGAGACTATGAAAATGAAACAAGCAGTTCTGAATTGACAGTAATTAGTACTGAATGAAATGGATTTTTTTTTCATTCTTGACATTTATTCTACTTAACATTTAGTGCAATGTTATTTTGAGATTATAAATCGAGAACTCAGGAAAAAAAAAACATTGAGAGGTTCCTATGGTAACCATAGTGTGCACATTAGCTGTATGAACATTATGATTACGGTAATGTGACGTTGTGGTATTGAGTCTTGCTGTTTGGCAGGTGTGTATTTTACAGTATGAGTTAATTGATGAATGTAGACATAGTTATAAATGGTGTTAAAACCAATGATCTGATTTTTTTTTTTTTTTGCAATTGCTCTTCTGCATGATGCAAGTAATTTCTTTAAGTTTTTTGAAAGTACCTTGGCAAGAGGGTTCTGAGCTGCATTTTTCTGTATGGTTTTTAGGCACAGTGAGTACCCAGCCCTGTCCTCTGATAGCAATGGCTCTCCAGTTGGAACACGAGATTTTTCATAAATGTGTGCAGTTGTGTCACAACAGCCCGTGTGTGAATATGCAGATTGACAGGATGCTGTGATCCCCCAGCTCTCAATGGCTTTTGTGTTTGCTTAACTGCTTGCCGGCAACAAAGATGCTATTTCAGCATCTTCCTTTCAGCTGGATCCAGAAATACCAAATGCAAAGGAAACAGCGAAGACTGCTGAAAGAGATTTTCCTTAGTTAAAAATAAATAAATTCATTAATCACTGCACCTCACTGTTATCTCTTTTCCCTGTCTCTTTTTCAGCTAGCAGCTAAGGGCAAAATGACTCTTCAGTAATTCTTGTGTGCTGGTTGAAATTCCAGGCTTTCTCATTTGGAAATGAAAAAATATTTTGTCACTGCCTTGGTTACACATGCTGTGGTAGATATTAGAAACTATCTGCTCTTTACAGTCTTATAATAGGGTTGGCCTGAATATATCCCTGACTTTCATAGTGACCTGTGTTGCTCTGCAACAAAAGGCTTATGGTTTTAAGCCTGAACTTAAAATCTTCTCTAACACCCCTTTGTATTTAGTTTTAAAATCATCTTCTGAGGAAATCAGTTGCTTGCTTTGTTGTTTGGTTGTTTGATTTTTTATGTTCTTCTCTGCAAAAATTAGGGAAATGTTGAAACTTGTATTAGAAAACGTATGGGATGTGACCTTCATTCCTGCTGCAGCTCTGTTTCCCAGGAAACGAAGCAGAGCAGCATGAAAGGGATCTAAAGCTCCTAGATCTGCTGCAGAAAAACTGAAGGCAGGTCCAAAAACTGTCTTGTAAGGCGATGACTGCTAAGGACATCTTAGAAAGCTGTGGTGTGAGAGCTTTTGGGGGAGCGGAGCCTGAGCAAAGGGGGAGCCTGTTGGTGGGTCTGCGATATGCAAACCTGGAGAGATTGCGACCAGGGCACTTCTGCAACCTTTACTCACAGTTACTCTGCAAGGCTGTATTCATTTAGACAGCCCATTCCTACGGGGACCAGGGATAGTTCCTGGGATTGTTGGGTTTCTTCTGGGCAAGTGGCTGCAAAAGGTGCCTGGGAAGTCCTTGGACTTCTGCCACGTGGGCCGTGAGCACGGGCAGATGCCGTCTCCATCTGCGCGGGCAGGCGTCCTTACCTCTGCTCACGCTGCTTTCTGAGGGGAAGAAGAAGAGCTATAAACTCCTTAGCCCAGCATACCCTCACCTGCTGTGTAAGTCCTGCTGTCCTGTTATTTATCTGTGGGAGAGCCTTTGACTTCAGAGCACTGGATTTGTGAAATAAAAGCAAAGTATGCGAGGGTTGCGTTTTTATACAGTTGTTTTTAAACATAAAGCTTCCTGATGGTATTGGTAAACTGGTGTCACATTCTGGTACTGATGTTGTCTTCCTATGGCTTGGGAGATTAGATTAGCACATGTATCAGATTGGCACAAAACCCACATTAACTATACTTAGTTTTTCTCTTGCTTTTTCTGGAAAGTTCTTGTAGCCTGGCCATGACAGTGTATTTTTTAATTTACTACCTCCTTTAAGGCCCTTTTTGTCGTCCCTTAAAAGTAGGGCTTCCATATGTCTCCCTTATGCATACTGCTGATAATAAATTTGAACTAGAGCTGGTTGAGAATTTTCCATGAGAACAAATTTCAGCTAGAAATGTCTGTAAAACATGTTTTGTAATGTCTGTAAAAAATAAGTTTCACTGATTTTTTGAAAAAAAACACACCTTTTCTAATAGGAAAATTGAAGCATACTGTTCTGTTGCATCTAGTTCAGCCTGACTTAGTATTTTATTTTTGTGAAATTGACCTCAAGGATTTTGTCTTTGAGTTAGCTGAAAAAACAAAACCAAAGCTCTTGAAACTGTATGGCACGCTGAAACTATTCTTGATAACAAGTGATTGTTTTTGGAAAACTTTTTTTCCTCTAAAAAAATATTGAGTGAATTTCTTAAAAAATACCCGAGTTCTCACTGTGAGTGACAGATGTAAGCACATTTTGCCTGTATTCCTAAAGACTGTTCCAAAAAAAGAATGTGCTTACGGGTGTTTGGCCAAGTGTTGAGATCATAGATGCCCCTGTCCTCCCATTGTGAAAGGGACAAAGTCATTATTCAACACGTGTCATATTAAGAAATAGCAAGTGAGGGAACACTATTTATTTTGAAAAGAATGATGCAGCTTTTTCTTGTTTAGTAAAGCGTGGATCTTGATGTTAGCTTAAATACAATCAGGGGATGATAGAAGCCACAGGAACAAGTGAGAGTGTGGTTTTGTCACATACCAATACTAATGAGCACTGGAGAATATTGGTAATCAAGACTGCAAAAGGTTAAAAAAGGTTTATACTTTTATTTTATACGGTTATAACCAACTTCAAAATTTGGTCTTTCTTCTTTCAGAATGACCAGTCAATGCAAGATATGCAGATAATGGGAGGAGATGATCTTTCAAAGCTGACTGGGAAGGTTTGTTAATTTTAAATTTAAGAAAGAAAATATGCCTACTAAGAAACATGTGAGAAAAGCTATGTAATTTTCCACATGGACTCACAGATACTAATACTGGAATCAAAGTCTGTTGAATTGCTGTAATGCCATTGCTTTCAGATCGCGGATGCCCCAAAAAGTCAGAATGGGGCCCCTTGGTCCTAGTGTAGGAATTTCCCAGTAGTTATACACGTACCGTCGCTGAGATTGTGGGCAAAATTTGTGCTGGAATGCTGCCCCTGAGCTTGTTTATGTCTTGGAGCCTTGTTTTTATTGCCTTTGGTGGGTCCATGCAAGCAAACTGCACGTTGAGTATCCCTGTTGCATTTAGCGTATGGGGAGTTTAACACAGTTTTGTCTATTGCTCAAAGTTCGGTGGAACCCAGACCATCAAATGGGATTTTGTTTTTATTTCAGCGTTGGGTTGGCTGTATGACTGGATTTGCTTTGCACTGTGCTTGAACGTTGTGGTAATGAAAGAGAGTGGTTTGAGTCAGTGAAAAGGCTATTTTCATCCAACCATGGTAATATGAAACAGTACTTTGAAGGTGGAGGGAAGACTGATTTCATTAGGCAAATGGTCCATGTGGAAAATGGTCAGAAATGGTTTCTTTACTTATGCATTAAGGCAACATAATACTTATCTCGTTATTTGTACTGTACGTGCAGTTACTCTTTTATTAGCTAGCACTAAATAATACCAGTTTCTTTAGGAACTGAAATGCAGCAAATGAATTTGTTTTGTTGTACTGTAGCACACAAGAAAAAGGAGAAAAACTTAACTTCAAATATTTCGTTAATATTGGATTGGTAAGCTAGAACTTAAATGAAAAAAATGCTGGTTTACTCAGAATATTTTAGTGATATATATGTCTTCAGTTTGCACTTCTGAATACTCCTGCTGAATGTTTGTTTCCAAATACTTTCTAATATTCAAACACTGGAGCTTCATGGTTTTCTATGACGATTTTGCATGTGTTTCTCTGCCTTACAGGCAGAACTGGCAGTGCACCGAGTCATCTTACCCAGCATTTCTCGTTCCCAGATAGTCCAAACACTTTCTAAGCTTCCAGGCCCAGCTCCCCTTCCCCATCTTCCAATGCCAGATTTTCTTGATGAGTGATTTCTGTTATTTATATCTTTTTCCAGACAATCTTTCTAATATGTTTTTAATTCTCAGGGGCAAAACGTTATTTTCTTTTGCAGGGTCCCTTCCAAACCCTAGCATACTGTGATACTGTGACTTTTGTGTATTTGTGTGTGTATGAGAAAGGGCGGAAATTTCACCCCAAATACTTTTCTTATACTGAAAATCCAGTGACCTTTTTCTCGCTGGCATAGCCCTACTGTTCCCAGGTATGGAACAGGTCATAAAATTTGGCTCTTGGGAGGTTAGGGGAGATACTTGGGGAGATGACTGAACATCAGTACGGTTTAAAATTGCGGGATCAGGAGTCTGGGATCTTGGGTAGGCGTGAGGGGGCTGGTTTGTGAAGGAAGGCAGTTGTTGCTGAGGAAGGAGGCCCCGTGCTGGCCACAGAGCGTGGAGCAGGTGACGCGGAGCCGGGAGGACTGGAGCTGCCAGGGGAGCAGACTTGCTGAAAGGGCACCTTCGGCGTTGTCTGTGACACAGCTGAGGTATGAACAATTAAATAGCATTTTCACTATGACACGAGAGTGGGGTTTCCTTAAGGCTTGTTTTACTGGTTGAAAAACTGGGACGCAAAGCTTGAGCTCGAATGTTCCTACTTAGACGCCTAAAGTTGGATATATGAAGGAGTGGCCCTATGTCCATGGCTGCCAACTCCTCCATCTGTTGTTGACTTAAGCAATTAGCGCAAGTATTCAGCACATTTTACTAATCAGCCGTTTGTGGTCTGATTCAGAGCCTCCTACAGTCAATGTAAATCTTTCCTTGAAGTGTTTTTTAGTACCTTAGTTTAGCTCCTGGCTTTTAAAACTGCTGGCTTTAATAACCATTCTAAGTCACTAAGAGAGTTAGTGGAAGACTTGCTGATACAATTCAGCTTCCTTGCTTTTAAGCGAGGTGGGTGCTTCTTCTGCCTTCCTGGAGTACTTACTAAGAAAAGATTGTAATTATGTTGAAAAATTAATATACTAGGTTAAGTCCCATTAACTTAATGATCACAGAAGGTGTTTTCAAGTGTGCCGGCATGGGTTCGGAATGAACGTTCCATTCAGTTTCTGTAAAGTTCAAAAGCATCAGTAACATAAACAGTTTTGAAAACTGCAGACAAAAGATTCAAAGTTTTTGATCTTTAAAGTGCTCTTCATTAAGCAGTAATACCTGGAACTTTGACTAGCCTATAATCTTAGTGAACAACTAGTTCATTTCCATTACTTATTATTGGAAAAAAAGATTACTGAGTATATTCATGAACATACTGTTCTATGAAAATGTGGGGTTTTTTTCTGAGAAAGCTTAAAGAAAGCAAAACATTGTAAAAGCTAATTAAAAAGAGGTTGTTATGGATAATAGTTCTTCAGAAGGGAGAATATCTCCTCTGTACTTCTCTACAGTGTGTTTTTGTTTAAAAAATATTATAAGCCTGGGAAAAATTTATAATGATCCAAATAGAAAAAATAGAAGTATTCTGAGAGAACGGAGGACAGACCCAAACTGTTACCTGAAGAAAACCATAGAATCATAGAATCCGCAATTTGAAATCATTCTTCTGTGAAGAAGGTCACAGAGGCAAGAATGAAGGTTTCCATGGCATGAATCATTAATGAAGGTACTTGAAGAATGAGTCCTGATATAGCTAGACCCTAATGCTCTGTAACTATTAATTTCTATGCATAGAAAATATAATTTCAAAATCTGTTCTTCTATGATGTAAGTGATGAACATCAAATTTCTCATTAGCTGATTTAGTAGTTAAGTAGCTGCTTAGTTTTCAATTACCTTAAAGCTGAAATGCTCATTTGGGTAAAAGTTATAATTAAAGTTTGCAAAAAGGAATACATTTTTAAATGGGGAGATAATAAATAACTGTCCAGAAAACTAGAGGCACTCTTTCATAGCAAGATGACCAGGAAAATTTGTGCAGATGGGGTGAAAGGACTAATATAACCCTATTTAGTATTAATTCTGTATAATCATACTGTATAATACTGTAAAATCCAAAACATATTTTAAAGTATTTGTGGCATTTAAACAGAGTAGATTTTAAAACATCTCATATCTTCAGTAGATTCAGCTGAACTAGAGTTGTAGTTGTCACTGCCATTTACCTCTAGTACTTTTATGTACCTGTATTTTGTCCCAAGAGCTCTGGAGCTGGTTCTGGAGTCCGAAGTGTCTACTGGGACGAGTCACTTGGTGTATCGCTCCATAGATAAAATGCCCTGTAACCTTTCAAAAAAGCTTCTCTACCACTTTGACTTGTCTCCTTGCAAATGGGACAAGTTAGACAAACCCATAAACTTAATTGATACCATTTTGCAATTCAGTGCTATTATGCATTTGATGTCAAAATTAGATCCAGATATCATTACCACTATACCTACAAAAAAATAGAATGTGAACAAAATTAATCATTCTTGTTTGTTAGGTTAATAAGAACTAATTAAAACAAAGTACTTATGTAGATAGTGTGAGACAGTTATGCAGCCAGTGAATTTCTGATATACTGTATGTCTGTAGTACGGACCAGTGCTTGTGTTCTTTATGAAGATCTATTCCTCTTGTTCATACTAAGTGCATCTTCTTGACAGCCAGTGGTTTTGGCATTTCAGAACAGTGTAGAAGGTAATAAATAGCAATCAAGGAGGAAAGGAAATGCATGTCTTCTCTCTGCACTTCATTGTGTTAGTTTGAGCACTCCTTTGATGCTCTCCTAAAACAATTGATCAGCTCAATCTCTCTTCTTATGCCTCTCATTTCTTCTCTTATTTTACTGAACCATTTTCTCTGCACCTTATTAAGCTCTAACAACAGTTCTGAGAACAGCATTTCTCTAGCATTTCCCAAAATATGCTAGCATTTCAGTATTTAATAAACCATACATGTGGCAGCTGTGTAACACAAAGTTTTATTTTCTATTTTAAAATACTTATTAATCCCTCCTTCACCATTCCAAGTTTGTTTCTCAGAATTCTATTAATTCAATATTTATATTCTCTCTCTTTCAGTATTTACTGCCTTGACTAATGTTGTGCCTTCTCTCCCTATATGAACTACTTTTCTACCCAAAAATTTTCAGAAAAAGTAATGACATTCTCTTTAGAACATTATGTACATGAGAAACTATTTAAATGGCAATAAAAGTATACCAAGTCTGCTATACACTTCTGCAATAGTCATCTCTACATCTTACTGTATTCCTATGAGATGTGCAGCCTAGCCTTTTTCATCTTTTCAGAGGTTGATTTTATGGGTCTTGAAGTATTCCACATCTTCAGCATCTCAACTGCCATCTTCAGTCGCTTTTGTTGTTCTATGTTTTTTCTTAATTAGATTTTGTGCTGTCTATGCTTCTGACACTTGCCATCCTTAACTGCTTTTTCCACAACAGAAGACACCATGTTTTTTATTTCCCCAAAGTCAATCACCTTTCTTTGCACTTCCCTCTTAGGCAAACTGTTCTACCGTTATCGTCATTTTCTCTTCTGAATTTTGATAGCTTTTTGCCTTTCACTGATGCCTTTTTGAATACCTTTGCCCACCAGATTGAGCAGCTTGCCATTGTCAAATTCATAGTGTTGTATGGTTGCATATTTGCCTATCATCCAGTCATTACCTAAGCTTCTTTTAGAGAAACTAGTACATTGGGAGCCTGCTATAATGTACTGACATACCGTAGGATGTAAATGGGGCAAGGTTTGAAGGTAGATTTAGTAACACGACAATAGTACTGGGCAATTGACATAGCTGGAAGAAACGAGATTTCAAGCATGCAGATTCTTCTGTTGGTCTGAACAGGATCGGCAGACTTCAAACTAAGTGCGCATTTGGCGAAACTCTTAATATTAACGTAGTGTGATCATCAGACGGTTTAGGAGAAAAAAGTGATTGCCTTATGTGATCATCTGTGCTACGAAAAACAGGGCAGATAAAAATGTTAAGAATTCCTCTGAGCTAAAATAAGAAAGCAAATTATCAGCTGTTGAACACTGATAAATGAGCTGGAGGTCAGCTGCAGTGGAAGATTATAATGTGCTGTAAAGCCAGTATTTTACTGAGCCCATGATTTCTAGTCCATACAGCAGTTCTGAATTTTTATTCCCAGGCTCAGCTGTTGAAGGTATTTTGTGGTCTCTTTGAGGTTGTGGGCTAGAAGGTCAAAGTTCTTTTGTGAAAAATGTTCTCCCACTGGGAACTGGGCTGTTAATTAAATAAAAGCTATTACTTCCTGCTACAAACCTTACTTCTCTGTAAGGTGTTTTTTCCCAGGTCTCAAATCATTCTTTTCTCAGTCCTAAGTTCCTTCTGAGTTTTTTATTAACAGCTTTTTCTTTTCTTTTCCAAATGTATGCGCATGTTATTTTACTGATTTTACACTGAAGCATTAAAGAGAAAATATTCTCTTTGTGTACCTACCTGATTTTCTTGCTATACATGCAAGGGCTGTGTTTGTCCTATTAGCTGTAGTACTGTGTTAAGTATGGTTGTTTATTTAATCACTTAAGCAGAGCTTCTGCTTTCCAGGAAGATACTACCCCTCGCTAAATTTGCAACTTAGTATTTCACCTTCTTAATTTTTTACATTTTATGTGAATTCAAAGACAGCCTTTCCCTCAAACTCTTTATTCAGTGATAATTCCAAAGCACTGCTATTTCATAGCAATTTTCCATCTGAAATCAATCCTCTGAATGCAATATAAAATCAAAATCTAGAAAAACACATTATTCTTTTCCAGGAAAGCGAAAAATAGTTTCCATAGCAGTTACTACCGCCAGGCAGGAGCCATACATGGTCTCATTGCACTCCTTGGTCTTGTTAGCTGACTGTGTTCCATTTATTACTGACCTATGGAAAGGTAAACAATAAAAAGGTATTGACTCAGTGCTAGAGTATTTTTCAGCTTATTACAAGTCAGGATTTTTCTTACTTGTATTGTAATAACAACCTATTTCCTTGCTGTGTGTAAGCTAACGTGGCTTTGAGACGAAGTAAAATACAGATTTTGCATTTTTGCAGGTTTCCAGTCTATTATTAAAAATTTTTAAATTGACAGATACGTTGAATTTTATTATAAATGTGAACATGTGTCTCTTTAACGTGAGTTTGTCAGTGACACTTTACCAGGAGGAGCTGTGAACTTCCTTGGGAGTAGGGAGGCCTTCCAGAGAGATCTGGTAGACTACAGAGCTGGGCAGCTGCCACCCGTGTGAAATGTAACAAAAGCAAGTGCTGGATTCTACACCTGGGCTGGGGTAATCCTAATTATGTGCATAAATTTGGGGCTGAGAGGCACGAGAGTAGGCCCATGGAAAGAGGTCTGGGGGTTTGGGTTGGTGACAGCCAAAAGGGCCAACCGTGTCCTGGAGTTCATCAGGCCCAGCATCACTACCCAGCTGAGGGAAGAGAGGGAAGCACTGCACTGCTGCAGCCCCACTGTGCAGTTCTGGGTGCCTCAAGGCAAGAAAGACATCAGACTATTGGAGTGTGTTCAGAGGAGGGGGACCAAGATGGTGAAAAGTCTCAAGGGCAAGACTTAGGAGGGATGAACAGCTGAGGTCACTTGGTTTGTTGAGTTGGAGGAGAGAAGGCTGAGGGGTGACCTCCTCGCAGTCTACAACTTCCTCAAGGGGAGCACTGAAGGGGAAGGTGCTGATCTCCTCTCTCTGGCGACCAGCGACAGGACACGAGGAAATGGCATGAAGATGCATCAGGGGAAGTTCAGACTGGACATTAGGAAAAGGTTCTTCATTGAGAGAGTAGCTGGTCACTGAAACAGGCTCCCCAGGGAGTTGGTCAGGGCCTCAAGTCTGTCAGATCACAAGGAACATCTGGAGGATGATCTTAGTCATATGATTTAATGCTAGGTAGTCCTGTGAGAAACAAGTATTTGGACTTGATGTTCCCTATAAGTCACTTCCAGCTTGGGGTATTCTATATTTCAGTATTGCACCAGCCTACTTCCTGCCAGCTACCTGTTAGAAATAGCTGTAAACACAGGGTGAATCACAGTCACCCATACCTATCAGCTCCCAACCATCCCTCTGATCCATCAGCAATGAAACCTGCTGATTGTCTTGCAACAACTCAGTAGAAAGTTGTTTCAGTCTCTGAGAGTGGCTCAACTTCCTTATTTAGAGTATATAAGAACTCTTTCCAGGACTTTGTTTTTTTTTAAAAAAATTACAGTTCTGTGTAAATATATTAGCATCAATATTAGATTTCTGGATGTACTTCACAGATTGTATTGGTGAAGATGGCTCTACTCAGAAATTAAGCCATCTTCAGTCTAGTCAGCATGTCAGTAAATATTCCTATTTCCTGTTCTCCAAGCTCCAAAAATAGATAGAAAATACCAAATGCATGCCAGAAGGCTGAATTACTTTTCTTTTCATGTGGTTTCCTCCTCTGCAATTGTCTGATATATCTGCAAGAACAGAACAGTCTTGATCTATGTGCTACAGTTCAAACACATACTTGAAAAAAGATCTTTTCTTCAGCGTCCTTTAGCTTCCTATTGTTTGTCCAGTTATCAGCTACTGCTGTAGCACCACCAGCTGTTGAGTTTCACCAGTCTCCTGCCGACCAGCTCACAGGTGAAGCTGAATAAAGTCTTTAACACAACTGTGACCTTTTGCAAGATATGCTGGATGCAGCCAGCTGTGCATTTGGGATGACAGCAACATTGCTGATTATGTACCACTTTGTTGTATCTATTGCATTCTCTTTTATCTTCTTCAATCCATCTGCTCGAGGATATGCTAATGTATTTCAAGCAGTTTTAGTTACACATCAGCACTATCTAGTCTTCTCCTGCTTCAATAGGAGAAAGATGGGAGATAAGCAGCAAGACAGTTGGAGACCCAGCGTATCACATCATTTTGTAAGAGATGGATTCTGGTACCAGAGGATGGCAAACCATTCTGAATACCTTCAGTTATAAGCAAATGTTGAGTATGACTTCAGTCACAGTAACCCTGCCCAGTCAAAACAGGGATTAATGTATCGCTCTCGATGACTGGGATGCCTACGTATTTATATATATCCAAAATGTTTTCGTATCTGAGTATTTTATGGTGGCTTTTCCACTACAAAGTCTTTCCATACAGAATTTCTCCATAGCACAGAAAATCCACAATGTTTTGGAAATAATGAGAATGTGCGTAATACAAAACAGGATCTGTGTTTCCTGACCTAGACAACTGCCTGATTAAAGGGACTTTCAAAGGACCAAACCTCTCACTGCATAGTATTTGCAACTGTTGGACTCCTTGACTCTGAGAAGAAGAGGCAAGAATAACAGAATGCTGGGGAGACAATCTTAGCGTCCACCAATATCCTTCCTTCTCAAGTTAGTCACTAAATACCAGCTCTTACACTTCAGCTGAAGTCATGTGCAGGTGACTATTGCTCCTGTGGCCAGACAAACCCTTCAGGCATGTCTGATTCCATGTTAATCTTCTTTCTTTCATATGAGTCATTTGTGATAAGGAAATGTAGACAAGCAAGATTAAATTTCTATTAGACAGATGTATAACTGGTTGGAAAGCTGTTCTCAAAAACAGTTAATTATGCTTCACTGTCAGACTGGATGCATTAAAGCACATTCTCCAGGGAATATACAATATTTAATTCATGATTTTAAAGACAGAATTAGCATTTAATGGTAGTGATACTACCTGGAAAAATACTACATGATAGTATTATGATCTTAAGAAATTATTTTAAGAATTTTGTTCAGAGAATGACAGGGAATGACAATATAGATGAATATTACCTTCTGTGTTTATACAGAAGTAATCTTTTACATAAATGCAAGTGAGGAAGGACTGACTAAGCAACAGTTCTGAACTGGAGATGGTAGGTGGATCACAAGTTACACATGAGACAGCAGCGTACCTTTATTACAGGATGCAACTCCTGTACTGGAATATATAGAAAGGAGGATTGTTTGTAAAGCATATGAAGTGGCTCTTTTATTCTTCTCAACACTGGAAAAGGCTTCTCTGGTTTGGGGCACTGCAACTGGAGAACGATTCGGACCAACTGGAGAGGTTCCAGAAGGAGAGCAAAAGAATGACCAGAAAGCTAGAAAATACAACTCATGAGAAAATATTCAATAAATATGCACTGTTTAATCTGAAGAAGAGGAAACTGAGAAAATACATCTGTCTTCAAATACAGAAGAAATTAAAAAGAGAAGAAGATAAAGCATTTTCTATGTCCACTGCAAAACAAGTTCAGGTCAAATAGCAACAGAGTTTTCTAACCATCTTTGCTCTTAGATATTGAGGCACTGAGACACGTTGCCCGGGGGGAGTTCTAAGTCCTCATCGTGTTCAAGAGCAGGTAAATCAGGTATCTGTGAGGGATAGTTTTAAGTTGATTCTTCAGGCCAACAGAATAATCTTAATGACCTTTCATGTTGTCCTCAGCCCCATTTTCTGTTAATGTCTATAATGTCTATAATTTTTTTCCTCACAAGTTAATTAGTAAGATCTGCTCCTCCCGATTGGTTTTATCCCAGTTCCATGGCCAGGGAGGCTGCTGTCCCCTCATTCTGTCTAATTTTATCATTTCCACTTGTAATGAAGAAAATCTCTATTGCTGCTCATGAGGATAGCTGAAGTGGCTGTGGTAGCAAGAAATATATTTGTCTATCAATAAAATGTCCCAGGACTGTGCTTTTCTCTCAATCTGTCACAGCACCGTGTGCACTAATAGGCCTTAATGGCCATGACTTGTGTGACCTGGACACGTTCCTGTGCAATCTACTGTAGGTGATCCTGCTCCGGCAGGGGGTTGGACTAGATGATCTTTGAGGTCCCTTCCAACCTCTAACACTCTGTGATTCTGTGATTCATTGACTTGGGGCCCCTATGCACCCCTGTGGCACAGGAGCTTCAGTTCAGCTCAACCCTGGACATTTAGTCCGTGTCTGAAGGATCCTGTATGGGTACCGATCTTCAGCTCAGCTACAGCCGCGCCTGTACGTTACTACAGATGTTGATCCAGACCCTAACACACTGACTGACCTCCCAGTTTAACCTCAGATCAGTCTCATCACTATGGAGCCGCCTGGAGATCGGCAGGCTGTGTTTGATCATGGTTACTCTTGCTGGACCTGACCCCAGCCTGTGGATTGACCATCCCAGCTCGACCTCAGATCTGCCTCCTCACCATGACCACACCTGGTGCTCTGCATTCTTGGATGAGCAAGCCTCAGCTCTGCCCGCTCGCCTCGCTGGGGCACTGTGGGGCTGGGCCCTGCACTGCCCTTGGCTCATGGCTGTCCTCCACTCAGGGAGCAACCAGCCTTTGCCGCACCCTGGCACAGTCTGCTAATGCCCTCTGCAATGTCAGCTTTGGTATGTCCCGTCTCATGCCATAGCTGCTGGATAGATCTTGTCACTGGAAGATGTGTGCTTTTCCTTTGAGAGGAAAGCTCTTGTCAACAGTATGAAGAGCAGCAAGAGATGCATGAAACTGCAGAATGGGTTGGGATATCAGGTCAGCCTCTCTTCCCAGGTGCCACTCACAGTCATCCTGGACTGTGTGCTCTTTGCTAAAGGAGTTCATTTCAGTCTTTACTTCTGGTGAGGTTCTTTCCTTGTCAACTCTCCTGCTCTTGCCCTATAGCATATATATGTGTGCATGTATGTATATATACACACAAATATTTACATATATCACCGGTTGTGCAAGTTCCTTGCGGGATGGTTAAACCATTACTCCTGCACATAATCTTCAGGTGTCCCTTGACTGCATCAAGTGATTTGCTTATGCCTCAGAGCCAGGTGTTGTGGACTGGTCTTTGGAAGTGTTTTTCCTACGTATGATATCATCCAGGAAGCCAGATGAGAGCCAAACCCTTTTTGGATCCAGATGGCTTTTTTCAAGAAAATGTTTCTCTGCACAACCGTTATAAGTTTCTCCTGAACACGGTTTTGGTCTCTTCATCTTATCTAGAGGACTGTCATTACTTCCATTCTTTCTTAAAGGAAGAAATTTCTAGAGGCAGGACATCTTTGGACTTCTGTCATTAAGAGGCCTTTGACTTTTTACCTCCACAGCACTAGGTCTTTCAGGTCCAGAGCTGTTTGTGTCAGCACCCAAGAAGTTGAAAGTCAGGAGTGCCAGCAGGATAACCACCAGTGAAACCTGTTATGAAAACATCAAAATGGAGCCACCCTCCAAGATATTCCACCAGAGCTCAGTCTAAATTAGTGGCTTTCTTGAGTGATATCTCCATTGCTGACATCTGCTGAACTACTACTGGGAGTTCCCTCCACACCTTTACCGAGTGTTTTGCCATTTCAGAAGCATCCAGGTATAGGACAGTGTGTGGTAACATGTTTCTGCACTGGTCGATGCATGAAGCATGATAACGTCTCCCTACCAAGCACTGTAATCATTAGGAGGAACTGCAGCCTGAGTATGAATATGGATAATTTATATTAACAATTTCTGTTTTGAAGATTAAAAAAATATTTACATATGAGTTAATGAAACTGCCAAAGGTGTGTTGTTTATGAGCACACCCTCCTTCTCCATGGTGTTAGAGTCTGTCTCAGAATTCCCAACCTTGGGATTCTGTGATGGAGAAGGAAGGTAGAGGATCTCCACGTTACATGTGTCGCACAGCCAACAAGCCTGATCAAAAAGAAGTGGAACGTAGGCTAGTCTGGTAAATATGTGTGCACGTATGTGTGCAACAGCTGGACTGCTTCGATATGAAACTGTCTCATGGTTTTGCAGGAAATAGAATGTAAGATGGATGGACGGACGGACGGACGGGTGGACTGAGGAATGGATGGATGGATAAATGAATAGATAGACGGACGGATGGACAGAGGAATGGATGAATGGATAGATAGATAGATAGATAGATAGATAGATAGATAGATAGATAGATAGATAGATAGATAGATAGATAGATAGATGTTTCCTCTTGCTCTTTCAGGTTTCACCCCAGAAAGTAGATCTTAATGCAAGATTATAAGAGTCCATCCTTTTGAACGTGCATATAATAATGCCCGCTAATAGATTTTTATTTCTTCTGATAGAGACATTTCTTATTATTACTGCTTTTAACAGAAGAATAGAAATCACTTTAGATATTGCGATTCCTGAAAGAGTGATGAGCCATTTCAGTAAAAAGATCAGCCTGTGTGATCATGCTTTCATAAGGCCTGACATAACTGCTCTTGACCCAACCACTCCCCTTCTCTTCAAGTAATGCTACTGATTTCATCAGCAGTATTTGAAGACAGAGAGAGTGCTTCACAGTGTGAGAATGGGTAGTACAATTTGGCCTGTAATCCTTTACTGTGAGGTTTTTGGGGGGGTGGGGGAAGGGAGCAAGAGCATTTATTTCAGAGTAAATATATTATTGCCATAGTCTCATATTAACGTTGGAAATAGTATCTGAGTGAACTGCAGAGTACACTGTAGTACACGACTAGACACACTAGAAGGAAGTGAAGCTACCCCATCTGGGTTTCTTCCATCTGATTTTGTTTTCTGAAGCTACATCCGTTCTTGCACAAAGAAGATAATTTAGACAGAGCTGAATAAAGACATAGCCCCTGACTGCAGTACTTGCTCTTACGGCTGGCTCTTTCTCAGGGCACAAAAATAAAACAGGAAGCTCCTTGTGTCCTGCCATGTTGTATGTGTGCACTACATTTCAATTTTTCAAGCATTTGTTTCATTTAGTTTGTGAATATTGTGTAATTGCATTCCTTTTTGTTTGTTTCTTTCAGAATGTTCTCATTGTGGAGGTAAGTTGGGTGCTTATGTCATATTGCACTTAGATAAAGTCACATACTCAAGTCGTGGCTGTGTGTTCAGTTTCTAAAACCTGTCTGTGCTTACACTCCTTTAGCTGGGAGGTGGCCAAGAGAGGGGTTGATTTTGCTCAATGTGCTCTCAGTTTATTTGCAATTGCATGAGGGGCCAGACTACATTGTTGCCGCTCTAATTGATGCTCTGCCGTGGATACCGAGGAATCTTTGTTTCTGCATCACTTGATTTGTTCTTTCTATAATTTCTTCAGCTCCTGTTCTGCAAGTTGTTCTGTTTCTTGGGGGACAATGAATTAACTTCCAACCCAGGCCATTCTATGATTCTATGAACTGCAGTGTTGCTCTGCACTTCTCAGTTGCGTGACTTTGAAATAGCAGCATGGCCCTGCGCATGCTTTACAGCTTCGGGGTTGTTCACACGCTGTTTGAGAATGTCAGTCATTCTCTCAAGTCCCCGTGACTCCTGTCCCTTGGCATTGCATCCTGCAGTGTCCCCTGGGGAGGGCCCATCACAGATATATTGCTGATGTAATTCAACAGCATTCAGCTGTAGAGGAAAAGAATGTGTCACCTCGTTAGTGTTGCAAATTCTCTCTTATTTAATGTAGGTGATTCTCTCTTAAGATGTTGGAAAGGCACGTGGGTGGTTAGAGGGCACCTCAGACCCTGTCTGCTTGTGTGCAAAGGAAGCTGAACAGTGTAATGAAGGAATTGGAATGTCGGAATGTCTTTTCTTAGCAAAGAAGGGAAGAAATGTCATCAGCTACAAGAGACAGATGGTTACCTGAATAGCTGTGATGAGCTCCGTGTTTGCTAATGCTAACTGCTGTAACAGAAATGAAAAAAGTCCACAGCAAATTTTGTTAATGCTAACAAACAGCTGGGGAGCAGAGACAAGGTGTTACTATTGAAAAATCTCCACCCGCAGAGTTCAGGATCAACCGCTGCTCTTCATGTCATGATCAGTTTTGTAGGCAGGTAGCTGCTGATCTCATCCAGATCAGGTTGGGAACAGCAGCCCTGGAGAACACTTGTTTGTACTGAACTAATAAACAAATGAACTGAACTAATAAAATAACAAATAGGGCAGATTTAGCCCTGGCATGAAGAGATGTTGCCATACATCTGTATGTCTTGAGCATAATATGAAAAGTCTGATCCCTGCATCCTTGCAGTGCCCAGTAAAGCCATCTTCAGTCCCGGGTTACATCCCAAGTACTAAAACCACAGGTGTTTTCAAGAGGAATTGGACAGTCCTTTAACTGATTATTTTATGAGTAGAAAGTGCTTGCTTCAAAGAGAGTGAGCTCAAGTATAACCTTTTTGGATGTGACTCACAATACACTGGGAAAAATACACGATTTCCACAAAAGGAGAAGGTGGAACTGCTCAGTCACTGTCCAGAATTCCTCTTTTCAGCTTCACTTTGTTTTTTACTTATTCTATTTTTCATGTTTTGTAAGGATATTGTTGGAACTGGAAGGACTATGAAGGTTCTGCTTAATAATATAGAAAAATACAAGCCAAAAATGATTAAAGTGGCAAGGTGAGTAAAAGATCACAAACTTAGTAATTAATTAGTCTAGACCGACATATTTTCCAGTGAAGGTTCCCATTCAGAGTTGCTTCTATAATTTCGTGGTGTAGTACAGGACGAGGAGGAGAGGAGAGGAGAGGAGAGGAGAGGAGAGGAGAGGAGAGGAGAGGAGAGGAGAGGAGAGGAGAGGAGAGGAGAGGAGAGGAGAGGAGAGGAGAGGAGAGGAGAGGAGAGGAGAGGAGAGGAGAGGAGAGGAGAGGAGAGGAGAGATGCTCTTGTATTGTTCTGCAGCGACAATGACCCTCTGGCCATTTCAAGACTGACACTGATGGACCTTGAAGGGACACACCTATCTCTTCCCTGTCAACAGGATTTCCTCGGGAGGAGGAGCAGAACAAGAACAGTGATTCACATGGCTCGGAAGTTTTTTTTGATAAAGGGAATAGTTATTATGCATGTTACTCAGGTAAATACTAGATTTACATGGGTTTTATTTTGTTCTTAATTACAGTTTGTTGGTGAAAAGAACATCTCGACCTGATGGGTACAGACCAGATTGTAAGTGTTGTCATGAAAATCTGTACATGACAGTACAAGAAGTTACCACTCTTCTGCCACTTTGCTTTCATATCATTCTGTGGACTGCTAGAAGCGTTGTAAAATAGCGGTTGGCAATGGGCTTATGGGGTTGCAAGGGAAGGATTTGTACAATTGTGATTTGGAAAGCCTAGCCTCCCTACAGTCTGATGTTTCCTGCAGAGTACTGACTTTACAGGGAGGTTATGAAGGGTTTTAATTTTGCCCATGAAGGGTGAGTGGTTTATCTGCCCACTCTGGCAAACTATATAGAAGAGAAAGTCCACTTCTTCCTTTTTCTTCCTCATTGTGTCCCTTGGGAGGAGCTGCAGGATTCCATCTGAACGTGAAAGAACATGAAAGATGTTTTATTGTAACCTAGTTATTCACAAGTTTTACATTTTTATAACACGATAATACTTTTTATTATTTTTTGAGAAGTATTATTGTCTAAAGGGCAAACAACTATATTATAATTAAGTCCCACCCTGCAAAAAAGCAAAAGATAAATTGGCTTTTTAAACTCCCTCCTGCTGCTCTCTTTGTGTCACACCAGCACCACTTCTCTCAGAATTATTGGTACTTGTACTGTGCTATGATGAAGCCATAAATGGAGCTATACCAAGCTATTGTCGTTTTAGACTTAACAGAATGAATGATGTAATAACAGGTATGTGGATAAATACTGAAAAGAATAGATCCATCTAGAAGAGATTGACCAGTATTTCCTACTGAAGAAGGCTCTGGTCAGCTAAGCTGGGGAGGAGGGTAGAAGGAGAGTAGGCAGGTGAGTACCAAGAGACAGCATGGAAGGTCTTGATTTGGGATGTGGGAGAGAGGGAAACTTTATGAAGCAAAGGTTACTTAGTGTTGGGCACAGCCCTGTGGTTTTAGCCCAATAATCCGAACTGTGACCCAAACATTTCGTTGTACAACATTTTATACGGTGGTATTTCTAACATTTAGTATTTAGTCCAGTAAATTAAAGTATATATTTGACTGGACTCACTGATGTTTAACATATAAAAAAATACAAAAAATTCACTTTATGAAGAGTAACTTAATAGTTTTGTGTAATAACTTCTAAAATCAAACAGGTTCTGTCCTTGTTTATTGTGATGAATTTTATAAAACATCAGTGATCACTCTTGTAAAACACTGACAGCACTGTGTCATTTGCTCACTTACTCAAATTTATGACTCTGAAGTGTTACCCACAATTCTTAACAATTGAGTGAATTATTTACCTGTGAAATTTTTATGCTGACCTATTTTTGTTTTTCTCTAGTTACGTAGCGAACAGTTTGGAAAGAGTCTAACTTGTATTATGTAGTGCTGATACTGCACAGACCTTCACAATCAAAAAGATGCAGGCCTAATGTGTGTGACTTGTAGGATTCAGCTACACTCCATGCATTTCCCTTGTTAAGCATGTGCATGAGCCTTCATAAGGTTGGGGCTTTAATTTAGGAAGTATTTGACAAGTTTTGGTAGCATAATATGCAAAATTGTTATTGCTGTTCTCAGAAGAAAATACATAAATCTCTGAAAATTACTTCCAAATTCAAATTGTTCTGTTTTTTCCGTCATTAGTGTGATACTAGACAGTTCTCATCACACATGTATACCGATGGAGCTTCCAAATGTAGGCAGAATTCTTCAGCTCTGATTTTGGCTTCCTTATGCAATGTGTGTGTTGTGCCACTGGTGATGGTACACAACTCTCCCACTCTCCGCTGACTATTCCCATGCCCATCACGAGCAGTCTGTGAGTGGGAACTGAGTGTAGGGCTATCGCTGACCTTGATGTCTCAGAGTCAAACGTAACAGAACCACAACTGACTACAACCAACACATAATGTAAAGACTATGTAACTTCCACTGATCTTGTATTGATGGTATTTGTTATTTGTCTCAATACAGATTATGGATTTGAAATTCCAGATTTATTTGTGGTAGGTTATGCCTTAGACTACAACGAACACTTCAGAGATCTAAACGTAAGTTTCTTTAAAAAAAGTTGTTAAAAAATCCCTGGTTTACTTTTCTAGGGTGTCTTAAATACCCTGTAATTTGCCTCCTCCCTGGGGCCTTAAAGTCATGGTTGAGATCCTTTCAGTGAGTGCAGAACTCCTTGCAAAACCTCACATAAACAAAAGGAATCGCTGCTCGGCCTTTGAGCGTTTCCTTCCCATCTCTTCCCCCTAAGAGCAGAAGCCACACCCCTGCTACGCTCCTGTCTTCTGTGAGCCTAGGACTTCACAGGTCCACCATTCCCTGTACGTGCAGAGATAGCAGTAAAAAGTGAAACACAGCTACAGCTCAGACAGGTTTGGACTTTTACTGCTGTGTTGCCTGTTCCTTTTATCCATGAGATAACGATGGAAAGAAGGTGCAAGTCATTGCCTTTGCTTCCTGTGGTTCTCCCAGGGCTGGACCTCAAAGCTGGGAATTGCAAGTGGAAAAATTTGCTGTAGCTAGGAAGGGAAATCAGAATTGCATTCCAGGTCTCTGGTGTCTGGAAAGAAGGTAGTAATTACAAGATCACTAGGTTGATCAAGCAAAAGTATTTCTGAACAATTCATTAAAAAATAATAATAATAATCTATGCTATTGCAATTAGTATTATATTTTTTTCAGCATATATGTGTTATCAACGATCATGGCAAAGCAAAATACAGAGTCTGAAGCAGTAACATCCTCACCTGGAGATCTGTAAACTCACTGAAGCAGTAACCTGACTACACTCCCTCAAGCATCTCACAGAACAGCGGCTCAGCTGGCTTCTTGTCTTGACAGTTGACTTTCAACTCACTATACTAAGGCATTCATTCTAGAGATTCTGATTACAGAAGTTAGAGTTCTTATCTAAAATGTGAAGTAGAGAGCTTAAAAAGTTACTTCCTTTTCTAAGCATTAAACTTACCACATAAGATGCCTGTTGACTGATAATTTGTCTGCCTCGAGTCTCATTGTCAATGCATCTTTTCCTTGCTCAGTCCCTCATTCTACCCATTGCAATACTTCACTGTGTTGTATAAGATCATTCAAAAGTGCCGTTCTGTACATGAAAATTATTTTACAGAATTTTCTTGACTTCAGCATCGCTTCAGTCTTGGTCAGATATGCTGCTGCCAGGTTGAAAACATTATTTTGATTTAATTCCACAATTCAGAAGTTTCAACTGAAGCTGTATGTTGTATGAGAGTACATTCGTAGCAGTTCATTGCTGCCCCTTCCAAACAGATGTTTTATCTCTCAGAATGTGCTGAATTACAGTGCTGGTACAAAATGAAACTTTGCAAGACACTGTTGATCTGAAATTGGAAGATGTCATGATTTTGGTATGTCATGTAGCCATAGATCTAACCTGTTTAATGTGCTGAATATTAATCAAGACAAAATTATGCCAGGCGGGTTTCAATTTCTGTGTGGTATCCCCTCACTCCTATAGAACATAAACGAGTAAAAAAAATAGTATAGTGTTCTCCTCCGCGTATATTCTTAATTAAACCTCATTGAACACAAAAGTTTAATGCCAGTCAGACAATTATTCAGTTATGATTTGATTTTAGTAGCTTGTCTAAGTTGAGATTTTTTGTAACCCTTTGTCGTCTTTAGGAATACAGATCTGACGATGTTGGAGAAGACTTGTATAAAAAAAAGAAACAAATGTATAGGAAAACATAGAAAACCAGTTAACACATGGATACTGTAGACTCTAGGGATTCCTTCCTTTCCTTATACATCATGTTTGAAGAAGTTTGTTAATTTATATGCTGTAGTAAGTATGAAAAATTTAATTCTGTACTGTATGTAACTGTTCTCAGCAACTTCCTGGGGGAAGTCAATGCAAAGTAAGTAGCTGTATATTGATAGCTTTGCTCTGAACTGTAAGAGGCAGGTTGTTATTAGCTTCAGGTTCCTTTAAACTAATAAAGAAACATTAAGAACACTTGTTACGTTGCACAGTTGTCTGATTTCCTGCTTCTGCATATTTCACACATCCTGTAAAACCTCTTAAAAAATACTCATTTAACTGGTAACCTAAACGTACCTTACGTATGTGTCCTGTGGTTCATAAGCTCTTGTTATTTGGATAAAACCCATGATGCTAACGTAACGAAGAATACAAAAGAATTATTGTGATCACTAGAGAAATGCTTTAGCCCTCTCTTCTTTGCTATTTTAACCTATATTTTTAAAGAGTTCTGCTGAAAAGCTTTCCCTCATAGAACAACTTCCTCCTATTTTAGAGAAGAAAGCACAGGCGGACAGTCCCTGGAAGAAGCTGGTGAGAGTTTCATCTCTTTTTCTCTTATGAGAGTGTTACAGTTTTTCTCAGCGTTTCTGATTTCTCTGGATTTAGTAGTATCAGCACATTGCGTAGGCAGACATGCTTAGGCTTAGTGCAGGAGATCCATTAGGTTATTTCCCCTTTTCCCTCCCTTCTTAAAAAGTCACAATCCAATTCGCCTTGCTGCAAAGATCCACCTTTGGCAACAACAACAATAAAAGTAGCAAGTGAATTAATTCATAGAATTATAGAATGCATTGCATTGGAAGGGACCTTTAAAGGTCAAATTAGTGTGAAAATACAAAGTACTGTAGTTGCTCATAATTCAGATTGTGTTAAAGTTGTTTCATTGGAAGATTCAAATTATTAAAATCTATCTACTTAATAGAAAAGACAGATTTATAGAAGAGATAAGAAGAACTGGAATATTTCTTCAAACTAGTTTTATTCCCTCCTGCCATCATACTTTTAACATTGTGAAAAAGCACTACATAGATTTCAGAAGTGAATTTGCATGTGTCATTATACAGTGAATAAGAGGTGTTTTGCTCTTCTAATGTCATATTTGAACTTTGTACCTGTATATATTGTGTGAGCATGTCCAGATGTCTCCATTGCCATCCACGTTACCCTTTGCTGGAAACACTTCCATCTGAAAAATTAGTTTTCAATTACTTTAATAATCAGATTACAAAATATCATTACTGGGAACAGGTAATTATGCATATATGTCTGATTCATACTGCATTCTAGATTCTTCAGTGTGCTCAGATAGCTTAAGAAAATCATATATTTTTTGTTCTGTACCTCTCTCCTGATTCAATAGTCTTGATTCCATTGCTTTAGCTTAAAGGCCACTAAACATTTTTCAGTTGCAGTTGCACCCTGTGACCCACAAATCAATGGTTTGGTTTGGTTTTTAATTAATTCAGCAAGATCTGTTGCTGAAGAAGAGAGGATGTTATTTATAATCTGTTATTTTTCTGGACACTGTTTATCTGAATTTTTCTTCTCATGCACTCTTGACACCAGCATCTTTTCTCTACCTGTTGAATACAGATTAACGTGGGCAATAGTCTTGTTTAAAGTTACACAAATATTTAGCAGCCATCAAGTTTTAGACTTTATTTAGGTCATTCATGCTTACCTCTAATCCATTTCCAAAATATCTAAAAGTGATTTTCTGGAGAGAAGGCTAAAGTAGGAAGAATAATTCCTGCAACTGGGTTAGCTGAATATAATTTAAGATTTTGTGTTACAAACTATAGAAATGGTCTGAATGTCTAGTAGTTTCTGCTTGAAAAATAGGTTTTAAATAGTCTAAAAGGTCTGTAACTAATGCATTTTTTTCAATACAATTAGCTGCAGCATTCTTGTATTTATAATTGAACAAAGTAGAAATCAGTGTCAGGTTTTTTGATTGCTTACTATTAGTGTTGTACTTCCTGATCATATTATGTTAATTCTCGAAGTTGTATTAATAAAGTTCTATAATGTACAATTCCAACAGTTTCCCCAAAAGTACAGTATTAACTGTATGTGATAGTCAGATGCAGAACAGTTTCTGATCTGTGAAAGAATCAAATCACAACAGTTTATACACAGTGAATTGCTTAGCTTGGAGGTGTAGTTATGCCACGAGTCATCGTTATTGCTCTATGGTATGAATAACATATATTTCAGTAAAAGCACTGAAGTTTTAAATTCTGATATTTGTTTAGACTGAGGAAGGTAAAGGCCAAATCAGCTTCTCTGCATGTTTGCATTTCAATTTTCCCAGATAAAATAGCAATGAAAACCTTTATTGTAATCAAACTTGTTACACATGCAGACTGTGATTGATTCTAGCTACCTAGAAAACTTTCAGTTAAAATGAGAATCTCAAAAGAAAAATGTTACAGGATAGCATAGCACGAGACAGAGGAATCCTTGCCCTTTTGTAAAACCATCACATTCGGGAATGCTTTTCCCTTTTTTTGCATTTTTAAATGTTTTCCAAAACCTCCCAACAGTCTACATACAAAGCTCTGAGGTGTATACAGTATCTAAGTGCGCTGGGAAAGGTATCTTAAATTCTTTTTCTCCTTAGGTTGGAGGGAGAAATTTACACATACGAGGTAACGCAGGTGTGTGTTACCTCAGTTCAGTCTTCCAGAAGTTAGCTCCGGCTGTGCTCTCCAGAGAGCACGAGACAGGGAAAGGGGATGAGTCAACCTCGTTCCGTGCTTATTACAGTGGTCCCCGTTTGAAACTCGTCGGTGAGAGAAGCAGAGTGTCGGGGACTTTACCCACCCTCTCGACAAAATGAAAATAAAGTGGAGGGAAAATAAAATCTTTCACCCTAAGTTCATACACCTTTTGCAATTATTTATTTAAGGCGACGTGCCTTCCTCTGGGAAGTCGGCCACATACAGCTGTCCCAGTGCCAGCGCTCTGTCCCACTGGGGAGTGGCTGGTGTGTTTGCCAGAGATATTCAGTGCAACGAGGACACCACAACCACACGTGGCCAGCTACAAAGACTGATCACAAGCCGTAAACTACGCTGCGGGATTATTTTGGGTGTCAAAAGGAGAGTTCTTTGTTAAGGAAGGTAGAGCAATATTGTGCACTTGGCATAAATGGCAAAAGGGGAACGATAAAAACAGAGAAGGGAGTGCTAACATGCAGAAGAAAGGTTTTTGCAGAACACACAGAGAAGACCAGATATTTCTTAGAAGAGGAAAAGGAGACATCAGCTCTGGGTGAGGCTCTGTAAGAGCCCTTGAAGGTTGTCAGCTGTAGTTTGGCTACTCGTTTGTGCATTTATCAAGTGCTGGCTGACACCACCTTCCTTTCTGTCAATAAACCAGTGCTTGCTTTCTTTGTACCTTCACAGGAACACGTGTGCATCCGCAGCTGAACTTTTCACTGTTGCCAGAGGTTGTTTGGGACCATAAAGCGGGTTCCAAATCTGCAGGAACTTAGGATCAATTAGTTAAATACTTGCTGTCATGCCTTGTTCCTTCTGCTGCTGCATGGAGCAGTGAACTACTGACAAACTACTGGAGTTTTCTGTACAGCAACTTATTTGTAACACTAAGAGAGAAAAAAGGTTTGGATACCATTCAAATGCTGACCTTTAGTTTGTTTCAGGAGCAGCATGAAAGATTTCCCATTTTTTCCCAGACCAGAAAGAGACAAAAACGACTTGTATTATTGTGACTAGCAGTGTCTCTTAGACCTGCATGATTGGACCTCTGGTAATGGTAAGAAAATGTAATTTCTAATTGTGACGCAAAATTTCATTACAATAAATACTCCTGCTACTCCTGCTCCAAAATCCGTGGTCGTACTGCTAGTAAAGTTTTGTACATTTGTCAGGACTGTTAAGTCATGAGTTTATCCAAGGGACAACTCTATTGCTGGAAGATACATGTTACGCCTTCATAGCTATTGAATTTGCATAGAAAAACATTGGACTTCAGCTAAGATGCTTTGGAAGAAATTCTAAAAAATAGAGTTATCTTAAAGTATATTTTCTCAGTAATTTTCCATTTTTCCAAACTATGAGAAGTATTAATCTCTTTTCTTCAGTTACACCCTATTTTTGTGTTGCTTTCTATCCTGGTGTCTTTTAACCAAATTCTTGTCAGTCCTTTACTTTTTAATGATGCTCACAAATGTTTTTTGTTTTCCAGGGAAGATAAGCCCGTGTTCTGAAACATTCAAGGGCAGATTTTTGAAGGTGCTTAAGTAGCCAAGAAAATTTTATAGGATTTCACCTGCCTGGATAGGTGCCTAGGTGCATCCTTCGGTACCTTTGAAAATATGTTTCTTGCCTGATCTGGATAGACTGGGAATGAGAAAAGGAGGTACCAGAATAAAAAGGAGAGGCAAACACAATTGTATCATTCTTTGGTGTGCGCATGAGTGTCTCTTTGTCTTTCTGAATCATGCAAGTGTAACTTAATTTTTTTTATTATTATTATTTTCATGACAATTATTGTAGTAATATTTCTGTTTTTTCTTAGGAAATTTGGAATCAGGTGAGAGTTCTCAAAATTTAGCTTTTGGAAATAATAGTTCAACATAAACACTAGCACAGAGAGACAAAAAGTAGATGAGATATGAATATCCAACAGTAGCATGAGCAGCAGAAGAGTCAAGGCAGGTGAAAAATGAACTGTTGTTAAAACCTTTAACTGTAGAATATGATTGGAATGGATCCACCAGTGACTGTACAGGAAGGATATTAAAATCAGTTTAAATATGACATGCTGAATGAGTGCGGAGATGGAAGGCTTTCTGCTGAGAGCCGGTTTGGTCCTAGACCTGTTTGTACCATATGGGAAAGAAAACCATAATAAACTGAAACCATCTCTCTTCCTGCAGATGGCATTTCACATAATAAGATGTTGCTATTAACTGCATTCAAGCTTTTAGCTACAAATACCCAAATTAAGCTTCCAGTACTATTTTGCCTAAGCTGCATACCAGGCAGTCTTAGCTCCGTCAGGTCAATCAGAATCTCTCTGTGGCTGAAATTCAATCAATCACATTAAACACCCGTGTTACTCCATCTGATTAGATCTCAGTGTTTTTCCTAGGAGTCTCTCTGGTTTATTTTCTGAGGGTTTTAGGTCTTCCCATCTCAGGCTTTACCCTATTCCTTAGATCTTTATTTCCATTTCTCCTGATTCCTCACAGTCCATGTTGGGCAGAAACCAACTTACGAGCTCAGCAGGTGCTGGAAGTGAGGTGAAAGACGATTTGGAGACGTGGCACAAACACCAGTGAGTCTGCAACCCATGGAGAAAACAAACCCCATGAGCCACTGAGACACTCCGCTGGGTAACAGTTACCGGTCTTTCATGGGAAATCTTACAAAAAGCAGAAAATACTTAAGGGGATAAAAAATATCTGGTTCGTGTCCAAAACTGTCAGTGGAGAAGCTAACAGGCTTGTGAGCATGGAGAGGGGACTCGGGGTGCAGTGACCATCACCCAGCGTGGCTTCGCTTGCTCCTGGAGCTCAGGCAGCAGCTGCAGCTGGAGGAGGAATCTGGCCATTAAGATGCAAATCAGCACAACAAACATCCTGCTTTCCTGCAGTATTTCCAGCTCCAGTACTCAGACAAGCACAGAAGAGGGTTTATCCAGGTCAGGTCTGGCACACAGTTGGTGCTGTCAGCCATGTCTTGCAGCAGCCTAGTCAAAATATGCCTCAAAATATTTTGATACTTTCCCACACGGGTCACAAGCTGGAGTCCAAAGCTAGCAAGTGTTTTCCTGGTTATGTTCCAGGTATTTATAGAAAAAGAATCAAATATAAGAACACATTTCCTGTGCAGAAGGGAAGAAGGAAGTCAAGGCACGTCATGGCACTGCCTCAGGCTCATCTGAAGTCTTCAATCGGGTGCAGATTTACCGGTGTTATTTTCCATCTCTTAAAATGTGTTTAGACTGTCTCAACTTCAGCAGTCTCTGAGACATGTAAATTATTTTATGCAGAAGGACAACAGTGTTTTGTGAAGTCAAAATAGGTTGTGAAAACTGTATGTCCAGCTGCCCAAGAAGGAGTCTCTGAGCTGCAAACTGATGCTGCAGCGTACGAGCCCCAGTCCCACAGAGAAACACAGACCAAATGAACACAACTGCTCACAAGCCCCGAGTTAAGCCCCTAATAAGTGTTAGCCAGACTAGAGGCACAGTTTTTAGTTAATACAGATGTACGCATGAAAATAGGAGTATTTTCAGTGTGGATGTTATTCCAAGCAGTCCTTTAGCCTCCTTTAGTATACTGGCATCAGCCTAACGATATGAATGTTTGTACTATGAGAATTTAAATTTTTGGTACAACATTTAATACATTACTAAATAGTATGGAAAAGTGGTTGTACAGTTCACGGTACTAAATATTCACCTACCCAAGTCCTCTGAGAGTCACGACTGTTGAGGTAAATCTTCATTACCTGAGAATAGAAAGGCAGGTCATAGCTGTTCTCAGCCATCATGAAGCAGACTTTGAAAGTTCATTACAAAAATTTACAAGTCCCATTTCTAGGAAGAAAAAAAGAGTAGAATATCAACTCTTGTTGATCAGCCGAGCCTATGGAGTTATGGACTTGGGTTGAGCTGGGACAGGGACAGTGACGTTCCACCTTGCCATTTTTGGAAAGGCTGGGTTGGGAGTTTGAGAAGGACTGTCGCAGTCTCTGGTTTATGTAGCAGCCCCAGCACCTCGCCAGAAGCGCGGTGATCCCTCAGGACTCGGAGGCTGCCATGGCAGAGAAGAGACATCACCGCAGTCACCAGTGCCAGCTCCAGCATCCTGCCGAGGTCTCCTGGTATTTTCCAGGCTCAGCTCTCAGTGCCAGAGCAGATGGGATCACCGTTTAAACCTGTAAAGATGTAGGAGTTAGTTTTTCCACGAGAACAAGCTCTAAATAAAAAAATGCCACCAAGTCAACTTCTTTAAACATCGCTGCCCTTCTTCCCAGGGTGTGTGCTGCTCTCCCTGACTGCCAGCGCTGCCTTTATTCAGCTTCTTTCCAGAACCAGTTTTTCTCACCCTCTGCTGGCTCTTGCTCTTGCCCCCAGACTGCTTTATAAACATATATTTTGCAGGCCAAAAATACTGTTCGTGACTTACCATTCCCTTGCCAGACCATGGCTCCAACTGAAATAATTGGGTGGGTGGGAAGTTATTCTGAAAATCAAGGAAGTAGGTGATTTCCATGTTTAGGTTTAATCATAATTATAGTACCAAGATACATGAAACACTGATGTCCTCTGGCATGTTGACAGGAGCTGCTGCTTTCACTCCTTCTGATGGTTTTGATGTATAGGGAAAGGTACTGTCCAGTAGATGGTACTTTATTCATCCACACCATAACTCATAGCTATCAGATAAAGACCTGCAAACTTATAAACAATTATTTAAGAACTTTGGGTTGGGCTTTTTCTAAATTTTCCTCTGCCCTGAATACACTTTGCAAAAAGCCCTTCATCAGAAGACTTTTCAGAAGCCTTCTAATTCCTCATTCCAGGAAAACAAGCATTTATGGTTTGATCTTTTGTCTATAGATTAAGGTGAAAAACCCTGGGATGTCGCCATGACGCTTCTAAGTTAATTCAACACAAAGTCGGCATACAAAAAATTGCTCTAAAAGTTAGTTCTTAATTATACAATCAAGCATTCATGTGCCACCATCTGCATTAATTCCTTTCCGTAAGACAAAAAGTAGTTCTTATTTCTGTATAATATTCCTATAATAGTTGTTAGGAGAAATGTGGACATAGAAAACCAGATCAAAATAGAAGTCGGTGGTTTTATTCCTGTTTTTAATATCTGCTACAAGATATTTTTCAATTTCTCATATTCTCAGTTATTTTCCAGAGCTATACCAGAACTTCTATGTTCAACAGCTTAAATCAGGCACAGGATTACTGCTTGATTGCCTTCTGAGTGTACTTCAGCTCTACTTTATTGACCTTAGAAATTACAGTTAAGGGAGCCATCACAAGTCTGGTTTTAACTAAGGATGCTCACTTTCCTTCCTTACAGCCAGCATATTTCAAAAGTGGCATCCAGATTGCTCATCCAAATTAGATTTCTTTTTTGCTCTTCCATGTATGTGCTTGTGGCAGCTGGTCCATCTTCCGATACATCTTGTGTGTGTCGGTAGCACACCACAGTGCTCCCATTTAAATGTTGAATTATTTCAGCAACAAGGAAATTGTTTTCTGCTGCTCCAGTGACATTTTGTGGCACAATAAGGCAGCCTTAAAGTGAGAACAACTAGAGCTACATCCTTCATCATTTGAGTCCTTGGCCACGACAATAGTATGAAATACATGCTGGGCCTCATCCTTAGCTCCTGGCCTAGATTTCTGCAGCAATGCCAGAGTTTTCCAATCTCCTTTCCTTTGTGCATTGCAATCGACAGTTACCTCAGCAACCCTGGGTTTGCTCTTCCTGCAGCTCTGAACTGGGCAGGCTCCTGCACAAGCCCTTACACAGAGCCAAGGTGCTGTAACCCCCTCCTTGCTCCCACCCTCGGTACGCGTTTCGCACACAGGAACAGCATAACGTGGGATTTCCAGCCTGATGGCTCCTACTGTTTTTAATTATTTGGAACACCAGGAGAAACTTCTAGAAGTCCTGCAGGTTTTAGTCTTCTTCACCTGTGCATCAGCTCACTCCTCTTTGTCTCTAAAGATGTGTCAGCCTTTTCAAAAACATAAACTTTTTTTTTTCCTGACAAAACCAGGTTCTTGGCACATTCCTCCAGCATTCCTTTGAACAGCCAGTCAGCAAACAACAGCGCAAACACTTGCCTGCCCTCTCGTTGTTTCCTGACCCTGATTTACGAGAGGTCAGCATGATAGATGTTTAAACTAACCACAGGCTCAGTTTATGCCAGGCCATTCCATCGGAGCTTTCATGTCATATTAATTACAATTCCTTTAAATTCTATTGCAATTAAAATCAAAAGCAACAGTTGAACTCTTTCAGTGCCTCCCACCCAAATATTATGTATTGCTTGAGGCCAGATTCTACTCCTTTCCTTTCTGAATATTGTCTTCCCTTCTATTCATACTTTCAAATTGCCTCAGAAAAACGTGTAAGTTCATCTAATCGAGTGGACAGCCAAGTGTAGTGACATCCAAGAGCAAAGTGTTACTTTAGATAAGAGTGTTACAAGCTGGCCCTTTGCAGACGTTTTTAAGCTGGCTTTCACAACAGAAACATGTGATGTGGGCAAGCACAGAGGGTTAGATTTTCGAGAAGTTACAGCCCTAATTTTAGAGATACATATTGGCTCTACTTTTGAGCTATAAGGAGTGTGCCACAAAAAATGGAAAGAAGGTCTCATAGGAGCCACAGTGTCAACACTCTTTCACATTCCAGCAGTGGCACCGCACATGGCAAAGTGCCCTATTTAACAGCAGCATCCTGAGGGTACGCCCTCGTCACAGCATCGGACACTTGCGCTGGGGTTTAGCTGCTCAACCCCTTGTCCAGTAGCTTACCTGCTAGATCATACTCTGCTGCACCTTGCCTTCTGCCTAATACCACTCCCTTTCTCCCTCACTGTGTTTCTTTTACTGTCTGTCTTAGTCTTGCATCTTTAATTCTGCTTTGTCTTAATTTTGCTGGAACTAGCAGCCTTCTGCCAGGCTCTTAAACTCTGAAGGATCTGCTGTACTTCCTCTCTGGTCTCACAGGACTGCTGCTGAAGCTTCTGGCAGAATTTCTTTCTTGTAGCTTTTTTTTTTTTTCCTCCAGACTCTACTGGAATAGCTATTTGACTTTCCAATAGGAGATGCTGCATTACTACCAGGAGCAGGTGGTTCTCATTTCAGAAATTTCAGTCAAGAAACTGAAGCATGTGACATCTTGTGAATCACAGATTCTTGCTTTCTGTCCTGACATTTCTCTAATCTTTCTGAGTTGAAGGTTGATCCTTAAAATGGATAACTAAGTGAAATTGCATACTACAGCCAAGCCAAATAATATCTAGACAAATGACTTAAGTAGAGTCACTGCAAAACGCAGAATTAAAAAAGATGACTGTACAGTATTTTTATATTTGTCCTATTGCTTTTCAGATGAAATAAAAATGACGTAGCCTGACACCTCCTAAGTCAGTGTTCAAAATCTTCCTACATTTAATCTACCATCATAAGCTCATACTTATTTTCTTTTTCAAAACATTCAGCCTGAGACCCTATTTGCCATTTTGCAGCCTTTCTTCCCTCCTGCCTGAAAACTGGAGTGCTGGCAACACTGGGAAGCCACCAGACACTTCAGCTTGTTCCATGCTGTAGGAAGCCAAACAGAAAATGCACCACCTTAAACTTTACAAGCTGTTCAATGAGAAATAAATGCATAAGGAATAAAAGCAAAGATCACAGAGAAAATTATTGTTGAAGCGTACAGAAGGTTATCTAAGGCAAGACAGGATATTATGTTTGAAGATCTAAAATTCAAAATCTGAATGTCTTAGACATTTTAAAAATTCATTGCTGGGCCTGGACATCTCTGGCTAGGGTCTATCTCTCTATTTGTTGTTATCTGAATTGAGCCAGTTGAAAGGAGATTCTGCTGTCTCCACGCAATTTCATCCAGTTTCTATCACTAGCCCATCACATAACAATAATAACTTTACGCTTAGCTCATGAAGATATGCCAGAGAATCTTCTTCCACACCTCGCTGCAGTCCAGACAGGCTGGAAGGCAATGCTGTGTCCTGAGAGTAGCCATGCCTGAGCCTGTAGCAACTGGTTTTTGGTCCTACTCAGTATATGAACATTCTTTCTGTTTTCAGTTGCATGCAAAGGACAAAAGCCCAGAGCTCGTGCACATGCTATTTGAGTGGCCCTTGATAATGTCAGTGCCACAGAGTTACAGCTCTCATCCCTGATAGAAGTAATGTCCTCTTGCTGCCTCCTCAGTGGATTCACTCCCACTTTAAGAAACATGTCCTTGACTCCAGTTGCCTGTCCAGGTGCTCTCTCCTTCTTGGGTCTGCTCCTTGAGCAACATGTCTGCAATCATTGCTCATGGTTTTCTTCTTCAGTTCTGACCATAGGTCTTCTTTGATTTGGCTTTTGATACCTGTGCTCCACTGAATCAGTGTACTTCGCTCATGGCTTGCACAAAGTTCAAATCTGGAGGTGAGTCATTCTAATTTTAAACTGTCACTCTAAAAATATTTTGAACTGTTACTTTAAAAACATTTTAAACTGTTACTAGCAAAACTCAGATGTTTGTGGGGGAAGGAGAAGGAATAGTGCATCTCTCTCAGCAGTTTCCTCACAATGAAAGTTAACAAGGAACAGACTGCTCTACTGACGCTCATTTCAGCCCAAGCTTCTGGAGAGCCCAGTTATCTCTCCAGGGTCCCACAGAAGTCTCTATTGATTTATTTCTAGCTAATGCTACTGCTCCCTCCTCTGATCTGTCTCCTACTTTCAAGAGGTTTGCTCAGGTTACTCTTTATGCTTTCATTTGGTTTCCACAATTCTGCTTCACCTTCCACATCTTTAATCTTTCTTGCAATCCAATCGCTTTCTATTAAGGGATTCTCATCCTCTTTTCAGTGTTTTCTGCAAATTCAAGAAATAGCTGTGTTCAGTCACCTTTTCTTCCCTCTCTGCACTTTGCCTCAGAAGAATCTCACCATAAATACCATCTCAGCAACTTTCCCCATGCTTATGATTCACCAGCCTTTCTGCTTCAGATTTGTCATCTTCTTTCCAAGTGAAAATTTTGACTTGTCTCTCTGGCATTAATTGCCATGCTGCTGTCTGGTATTTCCTAAGCTGAACTAGTACAGCACCCACATTGAGGTATTTTTGGTAATCTTCTTTAATGCCACTTCACTAAACACATTTTCTTGCAACTTTTTAACTTCTGTGTCCTCTTATTATAGAAATCTGATTTTGGTTTCTACATCCGTTACTCCCACCTTGTATAACTTGTGTTCCCATAGTTCTGATACAAGGTAGAAGAGAGGTGGTAGGTTTGTGTGTCACCAGTCCCTGTACCCTAAAACCAGGTGTCAGCTGGGTTTGGTGAGTGAAAGTAGATTAAGTCTTGAAAACATCCTTTAAGATGAACTTTTACTATCCTTTGCTCATTTTTTTAGTCTCTGCATCTGAAAATGTGAATAATACACACTCAAGCCCACCAGTTTTTTCTGAAGACAACTGTATCCAACTGTGAAGGTGTAAACACAAAAGAGAGGGGCTGAGTGCTTAGCACTGACCAAGGGGGAATAACTGAGAGTAATGAGATTAAACTGAACAAAGGAAAAGCACTGGAGGTTGAACATCAGGAAAATATCCTGGCCGTGTCTATCAGACCATGGACTAATTTCCCACGGGAAGTGATGGAAACTCCATCTTTTGAGTCATTTAAAATTAGACCAGATAAATCACTAAAAACCAGAGGGCTGAGAACAACCCGGTTGGAACTGGAAGGGAATGAACTAAATGGTTTCGAAAGACGCTCCTAGTCTCAGATTCTCTTAGTCTGAAATTAAATACCATGCCTTGTTTAGGGTCTGCTGACGCAGGACTGCTAAACCCGCAGCTGCACCGTGTTCTCCTTGTTATGGTCAGGTTGAAATGCTAATGGGGCTCTGATGACTTTTCTGTGTTGTGGTAATGTTGCAGCCTGCTCGGGTAACCAGGGGAGTCCCCCATGGGGCCCCCTCCTCCCCTTGTTGCAGACCTGGTTGGGGACTGTCATAGGATTTTTCTGCCAAAAATGCTTCTTTGTTTTGGACTGATTCCCTGTTATTTCCTCTGCCACGTACCCTGTTGGGCTGAGCTCCCCTAGATGGCAGAGCTGGAGCAATCTGAAATACGTAACGCTTTATGCAGCCATGCTGTAACAGGGACGCTGTAGACAGCCCACTAATTTCTTGAGGGCTACTTGCTAGGAACAGCTTCTGTTGTCATGGTTCACTCTTGGCAGCATGGTAGAGACGGTCCAACTCCACCTAAAGTTAACGAAGTTAGGATTTGACCCCCAAAGGATATTGTTTCCCATAAACGATTCAAGTTTCCAGTTCTCAAAAACAGCAGGCCAAGAAAAGAGTTCGCTTACGGTTGTGTCTTCAGCAAACACCCATGCTCCAGCCACACTGACATTTTGAAGAAAAACCAGCTTTGATACAGTTGTACAAATGCTTGGAAAAGCAGAGAACATGATGAGACATGTTCAGAGAAGCTACAAGTGACCTCGTCCATTTAGAGTTTTAAGTCTTCTGTTATACAAACCTATGGGTAATCCCATCAGCACCGTTAGTCCACACAGGTTTTTTTTCTGTCCCACACAGATGTTCTTCCAACTAATTTAACTCTCCTGCAGTGCATTTTTTTTCAGGTTGAAGTGCTGTAGACAGCTGAACCCAAACTGAGGATTTCTTCAAAAATTACACACACAGCTTTCTTTAAATTCAGGGATCTGACGAAAATTATTTGATTTCTGCATTCTCTACAGTTTGCAGAAACGGACAATAAGTAAGGGGCACTTTTTTTTTTCTCTTTTTCTTTTTTCCTTTTTTTGGGTTATTTCTTTTTCAGCTGAGCAGCTCCACGTGGTGTGTTACATTTCTCAGCTGGCAAAATGCATTATTTTTTTTGTACTATTGTTGGATTAGCATGAGATGGCTGGGAGTTTCCCATTTTACAGTCAGAGACAAGGTAAATAAACTGATAATTGCTGTGGTAGATATATAGTGAGGAAAAGGAAATTACTTGGGAATCAAGAAGATTTATCTGAATTATTTCAAGAATCTCCTTTTCTTACATATTTGAGCATGTAAGTTTGGGTAAGTAACACAACCCAAATCAAGAGTTGTGAGCAGAGCATAGCAAAAAAATAGTTTTACCTCTGTTGATAAGCCATCGGTTCAGAATCCAGGCTAACCTTCTCAACTCTGAATTTGTATGGCTTCACAGTTTATTCCTGAAGAATTTCTTCTTCTTACATAATGGTTATTCTGGTTCACCCAGTCTTTTGCTGATCATTTCCTTGTTACTCTTTCTATCAGTTATACTTTCTGTTATTTTAATCTCTTTTTTGCTAAAAGTTTTATCATTTCGGATTTCTTACTCATCTTTGATTGTCTCCAGCTCATTTTACACTTACTTTACCTATTTTGTCAGCTTTTGCTTCCTCCCTTTTTCTGTCTTATCTTTAAAATTGCCATGTATCTTTTTTTTTTTATTTTCCACAGCACAGCTTCACAGTATCAAATACTCGTGTTGCAAAATTTCCCCTCGTATGAAGATCAACAAAAAGCTAGCTGGAAGTCATCCGTATTTCATTATATTTGGCACTGAGAAGTGCAGCTTTTAAAGAGCCTCCACCCTACAGCTGCATCTCATCATTGATCCATTTAAATGCACTAATCTAGCCAAAAAGCAAATGTTTCCCATTACAACCTGTTTCTAAGTGACATCTATGTGCTAGTTTAGGAATAGATCTTCATAACAGAAGTACTTTGGAGGTAAAACAGGGAAAGATAGTCGTCTGGTTCAATGCTAAACACTTGCGTGCTTTTAGCCTGAAATAAGTATGGACCCATGTACTTCCATCCAGCTCTATAGTGAGTAAAATAAACATCATGAGCATTGCTCACTGAATACAAATTCTGTAATTATGGGTCACGGATATGACCAGCTAGGTGACTAGAAATTGGCTCCTGCGTTTGTAGGGATTTCTCCACGGAAAATGCAAATTATGAAAACGTCTGAAGTTCACAATGAACATAGGGTAGGATACCCATAATATCCCAGAGGCCCTCAGGTCTTTATAAGGGTGATCATATCGCTATGGCTTTATTAAAGGAGTAATGAGGCCTGATCTACCTGCAGGCTAATACAAGAGTGTGTGAGATGGCTTTTTATTTTGTTTGACTTAACTGACACACAGTTATACTACTGGAAATTCTGCTTATCAAGATGAAGTGTCTTGAAAAAAAAAAGGGGAGAGTTTCAGGTCCTCTGACACAGGAGAGTTTTGACGTGAACCTCACAGAAATCTGAAAAAGGGGGTTCTTACAGTTAAGAAGGAAAATACACATTATATTTCACATGTGCATATTTTGAAATAACGATCAATATGCAGTACAGAGTATCTTTCAGCCTTCATGCTGCCTTCGTACTTCTCAGCTGTCGGTGGGCTGCAGGGCTCTCCCCCAGCACTCCTCTGTTCCAGCAACTGTTACAGGAGAACTAGAGGGTTTTATAACAAGAGAGCGAGTAGGTGTAATTTTGGTAACCAGGAACTCGTGGGAGTCTGTTTCTGGACATCAAAAGCAAGTAGATAAATGAGAATGTACAGTGAGGGATGCACAGGCTTTGGAGCACTTCGCAGGAGCCGCTACCAAGTGATCCACAGAGGCTGTACCCAGCTACTTAACGCGTTCCGGCACCTTGTGAAATACCACGGTTTCTCCTGAAGGCTCTTCTCTGCCAAATACTTTTTGCATGTGTTAGATGGGTCCCTGAATCATAGTTTCTGCAGTGCTAACGCTTACAAAACTGAGTCTATTTTTTATTACAGTGGCATCTTTCTTTCCAAAACTTCTTTTCTAATTCACAACTCTAGTTGATAAATGTGACAGTTATTGAATAAAAAAGTTATTGTTTCATGCCATTTGCAGGCAACATCAGAAGAGTAGTTGCAGTGGTCTCAGCTGAAGTCACACACTGAAGGTTGTCTTTACTGCTACAAGGACTGAGAAACGACCTGCTGTAGGGAGAGTTTGGTTCTCAGTCTCAGTACCATGAAGGGGAGGTATCTCCAACTACTATCTTGACCAGCAGTGAACAAGATGAGGACTCACTCCTTGCCACAGAATAGTTTAGAGAATCTCTGTACCAAAAATCTTTCCACGATGCTGATATACAGATCTCCAATGAAAAAAAACCAAACCAAACAGTCCTTGTCAGGGTGCATACTGTAAAAAGACAAGAGCTGAAATCAGTTTTAATGCATTTGGCACAAGGTATATGATACTTAACTCTTCACTCAAAGGTCAATTATATCATGTCTCAATATTTTACTTTTCTCTGGATTTACAAGTCAGTTATGAAACAGATCTAATAATATCTTACTGTAGTGGACACCACTGCTCAATTCTTTATTCCTATTAAATGGACCCAAGATCAATAAAAATGGCATGTACTAGGCATATTGTTTCCAAGGTCACAACCATTCTTGGTACAGTCCACAACAGGTAGACTGCTAAATTTTGTAACGTGATGAATTAAACTAAACTGAAAATCAATAGTTTATTTTACAGAAGCTCTCAAATCACAAGTCCTGGTGCCTTGCTTGGAGTAAAAATTCCTTCCTTACTCGAGGCAAACCTCCAGTAATACAGATTCTACAACACAGTCACACTGTTGCTCTCACCCCACAAAATGGCATGACAAATTGTAAAGTGATAAGCCAAAGAATTAGGAAATAATTAATTAGCATAATTGAAATGTCTCAGTTAGTAAACTTGGTTAACAGCAATGCTACAGGAGAAAACTCCCCCTACACACTTGGATGAAAGCCTTACTGTCAACTCATGTCATACTTCTTAATATAGAAATAATTAATACTTGTATCTGTGTAGCTATATAGAGCAAAATTGTGCAGCTGTCCCCTGTTAATCACCACAGAGATGCTGTTTTACAGATAGGATTGAAGTGATATTTTTATTATAATTCTCACAAATGAGGATGGACAAAAAGGAAATGGGCTAACAATACGTTGGCACAGTTACATTAGTCTGGGCTCTCCCAGAACTCTGTGGAGACAAATAAGAACCCTAAGAAGTTGTTGTAAACCACCTCAAATAATGGCATGACCATGTCTGGTTAGCTTCTGTGTCTCTGGCTACTGAGAGAGCCTGGCTGATTAGCTCAGATCAAATGAATAATTTATAGATGTGTGAAATCAGGTATCACAAATACAATCCTCAGTATCTAGTGCACATGGAGAGCACAAGGCAGGCAGAAAATTTCCCTTGCCTCAGGATGGTAGCAGGCTGTGTTATAAGGCTCCCTGGCTGCCCTGAAAGAGAGTCTTATTGCAGCCAGATTTGCACAGATTTTTTTGCATCTGGAATTAGCAACAGTGGTTATGCTGGCACCTTTATCTGCAACGAGAGCCCTTCATTCTTGTTCACACAGCGAGCTAAACTACAGGTAAGACACTCATACTTGTGAAAGAGAGTACCCAGCATTCGCTTTGCTAATCAATTAACATTTTCAATATTTCAGCAGTGCTCCTGCTCTGAATTGGAACAAAAAACAAGTCTTTTCATTAAAAGCCAGAAGGAGAGAGGGAGTATGTGATCCATTTAATTAAAAGGTTTCAAGCCAATATGCTCAGGAACGCTTAGATTCTACACATATCTTATGCATAGTCAATGGAAATTCCATGAGCAAAGGCTTGGAGGAAGGCAATGTAAAATGAGCAAAGGATGCAGACTGCAGATTGCAAGAACAAGGCAGAATAAGAGAAGAATCAAAATATTTAGCCCCCAAGTGGACCCGCTGTCTGTTGAAGAGGGGCAAGAGAGCCCTGACACACCCTGCTCTGTGCTGAGTGCCCCATTTGACAGTAATAAGGTGTTCCAGCAACGCTCCTGCAGAGGATGCTGCGAGGAGCAGTACGATGGGTGGACCAGCACAATCCCCTTGCCCAGAAGTGCCAGTCTCCCTACAGCTGGTATCTCCTCCAGCTGGGTCAGTTGTTTCTGTACCCTCTTTCAACGCAGAGTACCATGAAAGGTGGGGCACTGGGTCTTTAGTCCAGCAGTCTGAAGAATCATCATTTGGCTCTTGGTGTAGCTGAAGTAGGTAGCTGTCTTGAGGGAGCTGCCTGCAGCAGACGTTACCACAGACCATCCTTTCCCAGTGATCCAAACAGCGTGCCTTGCTCTCTGCCCTCATCTGTGTTCTTGTAAGAACAACATTGTCATGAAGAAGAAGAGCGTAATCCTCTGTGCTAGAGTCAGAAAACATCTTGCAAGAGGAAAAGCCAAAAGCTGACTGCTACAGTGTTTCCACTCAGTTCATCCCCTTTGCTAAAGCAGCGAACTGCTGGAAGGGGACTTGAGCTCTGCACAGCTGTTATTTACCTCGGTTTTTGAAATGCAGAAAGTTGCAGTAATCTGTTTATTTTTCTTTTAACTCTTGTGATTCAGCAGTATCACACAGTTCAAAAGGCAATATGACTACGTTAAGAAAATTATTGTGCTGGCAGGGTTTTAACAACTGCTCCTTTGTGAAAGGAAAGCAATAAATAAGGCAAAGCAGATTAAATAAACATATAAGCTATCATCAGCGCAAAAAAAGTCTTAGCAAATATAGATATTTGAAAAATGACTATTGGTGCGAATATCTGCTTTTTCTGTGGCTTTCCTCAAGACTTCTCTAAAACTCAAGGATGTTTCCCAAAGAGGAGCTTGACACATGGCAAACAGAATGGAACCTGTTGCTCCTGGAGCTGGTCCTACAAGTCTGGGAATGAGAAGACAAACAGCAATATGGCATATTAAGGAAGAGGGGTTTCTCTTCAGATTTCTTTTTTGTATTAATCAGATCCAGTTATTACAGCTAATTACCTTCATGGAAGTTTCAAAATACTTATGGCCCTCACCTCAAGCAGTTGTATAGTCCTGAAATCCTATAGTTCCTCAGCACCTGATCAAAAGGAAAGACCACTCTTACTGTATCCAAAAGATTAAACCCTGTCCCTAGAAAAATTTGGGAAAAATGTTTTGCATTACTGTGCTCGGGGTTTGTTTTGTATTTTGCTTAGGGCTTAGGGATCGCCTTGAGAATTAAATTAACTTGGCCTCTTTCCCCTTGCTTCCCTTGCAACGCTTTGGTCTAATCCTGCAAATGACCTTTGTGTGGACATACTTTGCATCCACACGGAGCCATTTGGAGTCTGGTGCATGTGAAACAGCCTCACAATAATGCAGTGAAGAGTTCAAGTATATCTAATGAGTTAAAATATTTGGCTGCTGCTTTCTTCTGGGAAAGCAGTTCTGAAATGAACATCTGAGGATGTCTCAGCAGAAGACTGGGCAGAAAATATTTTGTAAACGTGGCTTTGTTCCTTAGCTCATTAATTTCATTTCAACTTCTCCCAGCATTATATTACTTCTGATCAGGTTTCCGGATTGATTTTTTTCTAGTCCATTGCCAAACAGGGACAAACTGGCAGAGGGTGCTAACAATTAATTTAGTCACACTAGAAACATATTATATTCAATGCTTTCTCCAGTCACTTCAAAAGCACTTTTCTTCTTTATATACTACAGTTTGCACAGGCAGTTAACATAGTCTTTACAGAAAATTAATGAGCATTTCTGTTCATTAGTTGCAATAATTTACATGGCTGGCTTTCTATGTTGGTTTTTTTTTTTTCCTATAATGGCAGATGAGCTACCTGGAATCTGAACCCAACCCCAGGTGTCCCTAATTCCCACAGTAGTCTGTTTTGGTCTCTAAAACTAGAGAAAAATTACTCATTAGACAGTATTTCTAATTCTGATCAGCCAGCATCTTTTCTAGCATCTGACATTTGTTCAAAAGGTTGAAAGACAATGAAGAAAATTTTTTCTCCTTCTTGAAAGCAGCATTCATAGACAATCCTTTCTCTGGAAGTAGCATGTAGCTTCCTGAAGAATTTATAGTACTTCTAGGAAGCTATGGTGACAGTTTAGCTATGTTAAAATACAAAACATATTCCTAATCCAGCCTCTTCAGGAAAATTCACACCATGCAGACATAAATACAATCCAGCCTGCTCCACAGATTTATTTTATTTTTTTTTTTGTGGGAGGTCATGCTTTCCTGATACTGTTTTCCCATTTTTTAATCTCACTTTTAAAAAAACAGAGCAGAAAGTTGGGTGGTGTGAAAACAGTGGGGGGAGGGGGAAGAAAAAGAAAACAACAGTGTAATATCACTTTCAGAGCCCAGTCCCCATAAATAGTAATCAGCTTACAAATTTAGAGACCTTCTGGCCTTTAGATGGCTCCTGTTGCCCCAGAAAGCATCTCCTGTGTTGCTCTTCAGTGAAGAGTTGAGCAGCGGTCGTTCAGCAAAAGTAGAAGCACGCAGAGTTAGGGTTAGAAGCCAGTAAAGAGTTGAGTACCTGGTATCTATAGGGCATCCTGCAGTGAGTTTGATGAGCTCTAAGTGAAGTAAAAGTTCTTTGGAAAGAGTAGGCAAGATAAGAAAGGAGCAACTGTCATATTGCCTTTGGGCGGAGCATGTCATTGTCGGAAGCAGGGAGAGTTCTGACGAAATCAATGTATTTGCATGATATAAATGTGTCATTTTTACTCCTGAGCTTTTTCTTGATGCCTGAAAGACATCTTGATCCAGCCCCAGCTATAGAGAAAGATCTGTTAAATGGCAGAGCTCAGGAGAAAGCTGTCACACTTCATCCATGTAGGGGAAAGGTGTGGGTAGTCAGAAGAAATACAAGATGGGTAGCCCGAATTTTGGAGACAGTTGTTAGCACCTCTGTGCTAGTAAAACAAGGTTTCGGTAATCAGACTGCTGATTATGTGATAAAACAAGGAGTGATAACACTGTTGTCAATTCATCACCAGCTACTTCCACCCAAATTGTCAGTTCAGTGGTTAAACTAAACATTTTACAAAATAGAGCTGATTTATCACCTCCCAGTGACAGCACAGAACCAAACACAGAGCTGTTATTTCAATAGAGAAGCTAAGGTAACTCAAATTGTCATTTCACTTCTCTTTGCCATTTGAGTAATTAAACCTTTTCTGTCACGGTGAATTTTAAATAGATTGGATATTTATTGTGTTGAACTCTTTTAAACTGTGCACATGTGGGAGGGGAGGGTTTCTGAGGGAAACTGCTGCACATCTAATAGTCCCTGCTGGCTTTCTGAAACAAGTTAACATTGTTTGACCTAAAGTGAATAAACCCTCAGCAGAATTGAGGCTGATGACTTTATCTGTTAGACTCTGGCTCCTCTAATTTAAAACAAATGAAAGAATGTAGATAGTTTAAGTGAATGCAGAAGAGATGAGAGTGATTTTTTTTTTCCCTTAGACCTTTACAAAATTAGGAAATCTTGCTGTAAACAGGCATGGCATTTTCAGAAACAAGTTGTTATTCCACAGCGACAGTTTCCAACAGCAAAACATGAAAAACACGAGTTTTGCTTTGCTTATGGTTTCAGAATGTTTCAGTGGATTTTTGCTGCTAGGAATCCATATTAAAAGTAAAGTGAGTTCTGCCGGGCTCCTCCTAGCCATAATCTTGCTTGCTCAAATTTTACACTGCAACTAATTCCCCTGGGCTCTCTGAATTATACTTGAAATCGTTTTTGTCTCTGGCTGGATAATGGTAAATTCCTGCAGGCTTGAACAATTCTGTATTTCTTTACAGACTACCAAGTCTGCTATTGGAGCTGAAATACCAGTGTCCCAAACTCACCAAAATATATCAAACCCCAGACTCAGAACAGCAGGGATGGTTGGTGTGAGCAACTGAGGCTCATTTATGTAAAATTTGTGCATCAGCCTGCCTTGGCGCACGTTGGTAGCCTCACACAAACACCTCAGGATCCAGCTCAGGGAGACTGTGCAGGCACGCACAGGAGCATTAATAAGCACCAAGTCGGGCTGTGAATTCACAAAACATCAGAAAGTTTTTACCATCTCTATTTTGGATACATTTCTCGTGGAGGAATAACCCGCCTCACTACTCACGCATCCTTGCTCTGAGGGGAAATGAAATACCACAAGCCTCTTACCCAGCTTCCTCTCTGTTTGACAATGGATCGGTGATGGTGCCCAGGAGGAAGAGTCATCTCATTGTCCACTTCTGGCTTCTCTTTGTGCCTTGGATATTGTCACCCTGAGTGCATGAGGAGCAGCATCCCGACAGACACAGCTCTCCCTTCACACCTCAGCTTTGTTTCTGAGAAGAGTAGCTGACACATTGATTTTCGTAGTGTAGCTACCTGGTTCCCAAAAGTAGACAGCTGCCAGAAGCTCCTTTCTTCCTAAAATCCAGCAGAGTAAGGACTAGATGCCTAGACATTCCACCCAAGCTATAACGTTACTCCCTTTTGGTACCCTTAAACCCACAAAGGATTTGAAAGTATGCAATTCATTGTCTCCTCTTCCAAACCCTGGGTTTTAGTCTGTGCAAAGACACACTTTGTTGTTGTTGTCATGTCACACTTACTCTTTGCAAAGGCATTTGAGGTAGATGTATGTGAGTGCACACACACACACGACACAGAGTTGCTCCGCTTCTAAGGAGAACAAAAAGAGCCGGGAAACAACAGCAAGACACAGCCTGCACAAATCTTCTGTGTAGCACTGAAAGACAAGATCTAGCTTCCTACCTCAGAGAAAGCTCACCCAAAAAACCCCACCTCTTACCCCATCTACAGACATCATCTCACAGCTGGTATGCGAGGAGACAGCCTGACCATTTCTACACACACTTCAGGTCAGGACACCAGAGCCATTATTCACCCTATGGGATAAGTTCTGTAACCTCACGCTGCTACTGGAAAGATACTGACGTATCCTCAAAGTGGTGCATGCAGGAGCTGTCCCGGCACAGGATAGGAAATAAGCCCTGGTAGTGCCTGCATGGAAGAGGCAGTCTTCTTCCCATGCACACCTCTATTCAATGGCCACAGTCTTAGGACATGAGTCCTGAGAGCATAGTCAGAAATATTCCTCACGAGTTCATTGAGCACGTGAAGTGATCTTCTCCTCATTGTCCTGGACCCACCACGCACTAATGCAATGGCACACTCGAGCTGCCTCAGTAACAGCTATGGCAAGATGGAGGGGAAGGCAAGAGGCTGCACTGCCCATCAGACCAGTTAGCCAAGTACTAGAGAATATTCTGAGGACACGCAAGTCAGGCTTTCCAGTAGGCAAATGCCTCCTTTTTGCCACAACTTCAGACAGGCAGAGATTTTTCCTCTAGGGCTAAGTCCTCCAGGATACTGTACGTGCTTAAATAGGTGTTACTTCTAGTGGATATTGCCTAGCACCCTGTGCCTGATAGAAACAGCGTGACTGAAGCTGTCATCTACTTCTTGATCTCCCATTCTGGAAAGAATCTAATGAATCATTCTCACCCAGGGCACCTGTCAACATCCCTGGGAGCAGGGAAGCTGTTGGACTGAAGCCAATCAGTGTTGTGGCCGGGCACTGGGAAGTCTGTAGCCAGGGTGCTCACAGTGATGCCTGCGAACCCTTTCAGGGAGGTGGTAGCATTCATTGCCTTCAAAACAGAGGAGATTCCAGAGGTGTCCATGTTCAGCCTGAACCTCTCAAAGCAGATCCTGATTTAAGCAGTTGGGGTCTACGGTGGGAAGCGTTATCGGAATGATCATTACCTCGGCAGCTCCTACAAGCAACAATTTCCGAGAGAAAACATCAGTATGAACATCTGCTATCTTAGAGATATATCTTCTCCCACTCACTCTGCCTTTCACCCCAAAACTCAGGCCCTGTTAAACTCAGACCTTTTCGTATTTAACATTTCAGGCTTTCTAGTCTTCTCCTTATCCCAGTACAAAATGCCCAAGATTAACTGCTATCTTTCTCACTACTGCCTATCTAATCTACCCTACCCAGGTACTCCACATTAATCTAATCCAAAAAGTCCTGTAAGAAACCTGCTCTCACTTCCATTTATCTTGGCTCATGTTGTTCTCTCACCCAAAGGCCCCGCACATGGGACTGGCCATGGCTGAGCCTCCTCACTGCTCATGGCACCTCAGGTCTTACACGCCATGGTGGGCTGCAGGTGGTGAGAAAATAGATGGCCTTCAAGAGGACAGGGAGAACACAACTGCTTGGGAAGTGAGTTGCTCCATCGTGGGCTGGGTGCAGGTTAGATGTCTAAATACACTGTACGCACAAGAGAAACGCATGTCCCTGGGCGCTGCTAGAGGCAAATGTTAATGAGTATGTGTGAAGGAGGTAGGTACCTAAAATATATTTAATGTAATGAATTTCAGTCCTCTGGTCTACCTGGCCAAGTGAATTTTGACGTCCACAATTTAGCCTCTAGAACTTCTATATTCTTAAGACATCAGCATGTTCATTCAGCAAATGACAAGTTTAAGAAGATAGAGTGCTGTAATTGTGCCACCACTAACTCAGCAGAATGGGCAGAACAGAATGACTGAGCACACCTCAGCCCCTGGACTGCAGTGAAGGCTTAACTCTGCCTACCTCAGCAATCTAAATTCAGCTGCTAGACTTGCGCTGAAGTGGCGGAGATGTGCTCAAAGATGTCTGCACTAGCTCTCCTGTGGGGATGATACTCTTTAGCAAGGAGTGATAATAAACAGTAGGATGGTGCTAACCACCCTAAGCTGCTGCAGCTGTCTGCTAAGTGAGTACATGTCAACACCTTCAGACTGGAAGGTGAGAGAGTGAAATTATAGCTTTCAGTTACCCTAATTTTGCTTTTGCAACCTCTTTTACTAAATCACTTCCAAGGGTAGTTAAGGGACTCTTAGGTTTTGCTTGCGTGTTGTGAATCTGAGATAACGAGTGTGTTTCTGAAGGCTTGTCTCCTTCTTTCAGTTCTTCTGTTGTAACTATGACACCATATTTAGAAAAATTACAACAGCACAGACTGATACATGAAAGTCCTAAAAACACCCCATCATCTCAAACAAAAACATCTGCTACTAAAAAATATAAAACTGTGATTAAGAGGAAGAAAACGAAGTACAGTTTAATAAAGATTTGCTAGTGTAAATGTTCTTGGGATAACTACACAAATACAACCTTCTCGGGAGTTAATATTAAGATCTGTTTTCCCCAGACTAGCTATGAAGTAATTTGTGACTCTAGGATCACATTTTCCTCTGTGATATTTTCATCTCCCTGATATAGTTTGAAAGCTAAAGCTAGAGAAATTGATCAGCAATGTAAGAAAAATAAAATTGGAAGACTTGTCACTACACTGATGTAGCTCTGCTGATATAGAGACTTGATAAATACTAAATGATCATTCAGAGTGGTTTAATCTCTTTGAGACATTTTGTAAATATGACAGTTTTCTACATGGATATTAGTTATAATGCTAATTTAGATTTGGAGTCACTACTGTGACTCCTATACAAAAAGCAATTGTTATGAATACATGGAACTGATTTTATACACATCACAGGTTTTTGACGATGTTCTGCGGATTGAGAGTCATAGGCTGGACTTGATGAGCTCAGAGGTCTTTTCCAGCCTCAACAGTTCTGTGATTCTGTGACATGATGACTACAGTGCAGAGAGCAGTACGCAGCTGAGTACACAGCTACACTTTTTGGTTATGTTTAGTAACAGCTTTTAAACAGGAAAAGTGGCCTGACTGTTCTGCTTCTCAAGTGATTTTAATTCTGGTCTTTTCAACTTCTTGACAACCATAGGCTGGACTATGTAACAGTTTGACCAGGGTCTGGATGGCAAATAAACCTTTAAATGTTGTAAGACAGTGGGAAACGATTATGGAGCTGGACAGAACCATCTTGTGGATTGCCAGCTCGACAGTTGTATGCTTGTTTAAAATATGTATATATAATCTCTGGTCCAGGTAAGGTTGAGCCACAAAGTAGTCTCTTATGAGGAACTCAAGTTCTTCAGAAACTACTACATGTTTTTAACTGTATATTTGCCTAATTAAAATTCATGGCAGCACACAGAATTGCAGGTAAGCACCTGAACTGGTGTGACAGGCCTTGAGTAGTAATACCCTTTTAAACTCAGCAGATGTGACCTTGGTTGACAAGAATCGGCATTTAGATCTTGGACTTCCTCCAGCTCCTACATGTAAACTCGTTCCTTGATTCTCTGGATACCAGTATTTGTACCTGCTGCTGATGTGAATTGGTGACAGATAACCAGGCCACCGTATCACTTTAAGAGTAGCATAGTAAAAAGCCCACCATAACCCCAAACATTTTTACTGAGACCAGAAAAAAGGCACAACCTCTCACTTCACACAAGACCTTTACTACTACTTCTACTGTTTCCCTTTGCTCCCTTTCACATAGACCTTACTTGTCCAGCTTCTACGCTGAAAATTATCATTCTAGAAGAGGAAAAAAAAAGTACAAATGGCACTCTCAGATAATGACAGATAAAGTACGGAAGATGTTTACGTTTACCACCTTCATGAGGACAACAAAACCGAGCTCCCCGCACCCCCCGGGGCGGCCGCAGAGCCGGCAGCCCAGCCCCGGCCCGGTGCCCCCCGAGGGGCGGCCCCCACGAAGCCGAGTGCAGGTCGGTGGCGGCGACAGCAGCACGAAATCCTGAGTTAGGGCGGAAAACCTGAGGTTATTATGGTGTGATCCCGCTCTCCAAAGGCTCGGGAGGAGGAGAAGAGAACGGCGGCGCCTCAGGGCGCGCTGGCGGGCGGGGGCCGGTGGCGGAGCGCGGGCCCGGCGGGGCTCTGCGTTCCCCGGCCGCAGGGCGGGTGCCCTGGAAGGCAGCCGGGAGCCAGTTCCTGCCCTCGCGGTGTCGTCTGAGGAGGTGGGTGGATTTTTGGAGGGAACAGAAACCGCCAGCCTGGAGGCGGGGGAAGGGGACGGAGACGGGCTCTCCAGCGGCGGAGGTTACGGGAGCCGCCAGCGCCGGGAGCGCCTCGTCGCCGCCGTGGGGCTGAGGGGCCGGAGCCCCGCGGGCCGCCGAGTAAGAGGGGGCCGGCCTGGGGGCCGCCGAGGCAGCGCCGCTCGTCGCGGGGTCGGCGCTGCCGGCCCGCGCTTGGCGGGCGCGAGCCGTCCCCGCCCCGGCCCCTGTCAGGGCGGGGGCCGCCGTGAGGCGCTGGGGTGAACCCAGGCTCCTCCCGAAGGGAGGTGGCGTGTGTCGGGGTGTGCGTAACGGGACGGGGGAGAAGGGTGGGGCCGCGACGGGCGCGGGCAACGCGGAGGTGCCGCGCTGGCCCGGCGAAAGGTCGCGGCCACCGGCGCGGGGGTGGCTGTTAAGCCGCGCAAAGCTGCGCGCCTTCAGGAGGGTGCCTGCTGAAGCTGCCGGCTGCTCCCGCAGCTCCCCCTTACGCCGAGTCGGCCCCCGCCCGCGGCGGTGGGCGAGGCCGGTGCCCAGGTGGCCGCGGCAGCGCGGCGGGCGCAGCTGGCGCGGCGCGATGGCCCCGAGCGCCGAGACACCCTAATTGGCGGCGGAGGGGGGGGTAGCCAGGGCAGGGCCGGCCTGGAGCAGCCGCCTGCTGCCGGCGCGAAACGCTGCGTCTGTGTGGAGGGAGGCGGGAGGGGCGGCGGGCGGGGCGCGGTGGTCTGATCGCGAACGGCTCCGGCTACGTAGACGGGGGGAGGGAGTCGCCTGTGAGCGGGGAAGGCTCGAGTGAGAGACAAAAGCCCGGCTCCGCCGAGAGGGGGTCTCGGCCTCGCAGCTGCCGGGAGAGCTCTTTTGTTGCTGTTTCCCCAGCCGGAGTTTGTGCGTTTCCCGCCGTCCGGTCAGCCCGCCGGTTACGGCCAGGGCGAGGACGGCGAACGGGTGGCGGCTTCCGCCCGGCCCGGCAAACGAGCGGCCTCTCGGCTCCCAGCCCCGTCCTTCACCAGTTGATCAAAGTTCGGCTGAGCTCGGGCGAGGAGCGACCGGCCTGCCGGCCCCGCCAGCCGGGGCTCCGTTCCCTCCCGCCGCGGCCCGGGGCAGGGCTTCGCCTTCGCCGTCGCCGCTCCCTCCGGCAGCAGGAAAGCCTGTGTGTAGCGAAGTAGGAGGGCGTGGGCGCCTCCCGCTTCTCTCTCCTCCCCGCGGCTGGGCTCTGGATAGGAGGAGCCGGAGGAAGAGGAAGATGACGAGCGGGTGCAACTAGCCTAGCGAGGGACGGGTGGCGGAGGAGGCGGCAGCGGCCCCGCGCCGAGGACTGACACATCTGCTCTCTCCTCCTCCAGCCATGAAGGCAGAAGCCGGGGAGCTCCGCTGAAGAAGCCAAGCGCTGTCCCGGCGCTCTTCCCTATGGCAGCTGCGTGAAGGGGCCGAGCCCCTCTCCCCGGCGGCGGGGCTGGCCTCGTCGCGTCGGGCGCGCGCGAGCGGCTCTGGCGCTGGTTCCCCTCTCCCCTCCCTTCCCTTCCCCGATGTGGACTCCAGAGGATTTGCTCCACCTTTGTAACCGGGAATGAAATAATGGCGACCCGGTGGGCAGCGGGGCCACCCGGCGGAGATGGAGACAACGAGCCCCCCCCGGGCGGCGGCAACGGCGCCGGCGGCCAGGTAGGAGCGGCGGGGGCGGGCGGGGCGCGGGGCTGCGCGTACGCGGCGGGCAGGGCCGGGCCGGGCGGCCGCCTCCCGCTGCGGGGAACGGCTTGGCTGGAGCGGACTTAATGGCCGCCCCCTCGCTCCCTCCCTCTCTTCCTCCCTCCCTCTCTTTTCCTGCCCGCCCGCCCCGGAGTTACTGGGAGTTGGACGCTGGGAGCGGTGCGGGCGTGCGGGTCCCCGGCAGCCGGAGGGGAGGCTGCCGGGCCGGCCGGGGCTCGCCTTGCAGCCGGGCAGTCGCTGTTGGGCCGGCCGGGCGGCGGCTCCGCTTCACGCCCCGCGGAGCGGCGGTTCCCGCGGACCCTCCCCCCTCCTCCTGCTTCTCCCCCGCCCCGCGGTCGGGTCGCGGCCTGTCGCCCCCGCGCTCGGTCTGTGCGCCTCGTCCCCACGCCCTGTCTGCTCGGCCCCGAGGGACGGGAGCGCTTCCCCGGGCGACACTGGGCAGCGGCTTCGGCCTTCGTCCCCGTGCCCCCGCGTCACACTCAAACCCTGGTGCTTTTTAGTAGAATTAGGGGCCTGGGCTCTGCCTCTTTTCCTGGGACTTGCCGCCCTCCTGCCTGTGTGCAGCGGCTTATGTGAAATGTCTTTCTAGCCATAACAATTGTTGCTGGAATGGTTCTCGGTGTGTTGGGTTGAAAAACTTTACAGCATGCCCGGTGGTGGCACCATTGCGTGTTTGAACTTGCAGTACAGTTTTTACTGAAGAACCGTGTCTGATGCTTCCTTCTGTGCTCCCTATTAATAGATGCCTGTAAAACAACTGTAACTTCAGATGCAACAAATCTCTCTCTCCATATATATATAAAACAGGCTCAGTGGGCTTATTCTAAGACCTATCCTAAACTTTATTTGTGAAGACAAACTTGCTTTTGTATTTGTTAGGGCGTGTTGGGCCAAAGAAAACCGACTTAAGTCTGTGCAGGGCTATGAAATGGATACCCTTTATATAGATGCTCCCCTTTTGTTTCCTGGAATTGAAATAGAGTAGAATGATTTTTAAACCTGTGGAACTTAAAGTGTGGGTAATTTTTGGTTTGGCTGTGGGTTTGGGTTTTCCTGTGATTTTTTTTTTTTTTTTTTTTTAAGGACCACTGGCTTTTAGTTTACGCTATCCTCAATTCACCTTTTTTGCCTTGTTTTAAAAGGGGCGCATATGGTATTGTACGATTTTTCCTTACTGCCATCAGCTTGATTAAGTGGTTCACACGGTCTCTGAAAGCAGGTGTGTTAGGTGAGGGCAAAATACAAGCGTTAAGTAAGAAGACAGGAGATGTTAAGATTTAAGACTTTGTGATAAAATATGATTTGTATGTAGATCTAATCGTGTATTATTCTTGTTGATGACCTTTTTAAAAATGTTGCTGGAGTTTTGGAGAACTCATCCTTTGATACTGTTCAAATAATGTGGAAGGAGGAGACAGCCACATGAACTGCATGTCTAAGTGTAAAAATTAAAATCTGCTTTTTAAATCAATGATATTGAGACTGCTGCTCCTTTGGCACTGGCACTTGTCATCATCTGCCTGTCCCTGCTGTGGTAAGCCTTGACAAGGTTTGTGGTGCATTTGGAGCTCATAATGCTAAAGCTGTGTAATTGGGGGACTACTGTTAGGAGTTGCAAAATGGACTGTTCTGCCTGTTGTTTTGCCTAATGCTTACATGTTGCAGTTAAAATGTAATTGCTAGAAAACATGCATTTATGCTGATGATTGCCTTAATCACAGGAGGCCTGACAATCTTTGCTTCAGCGTAGATCACCCTCATGAATACATAATCGAGGTTGCAATGCTTTTGCGGTTCTTTTTATAAACATACTGATATGTGACTTGAGGTTCAATATATAAGAAAATAACTTTTTTTCATAGATTGGTGTAAAATGCTGACAGTGAGGATTTGTGGCTCGGTATCTGCTGTCTCAGTTTAATTGATGGAACAGTTACTATGCGCAGTGCTTGATGTGCTGTATGCAAACAAATCACTTTAACAGAAATCTTACTTGTATTGGGCACTAAAAACAGCTTTTCTGTTAAAAGGAATTGGAGAATACCTTTAATGAAACACAGTTACTAAAACAAAGAAATTCTGAGTTTGCAAAAAAGTTGATGCAGTTGCAGAGTTTTCTAGTGTGCTAATAGTGACACGCAAGCTCACGTTTTTGGGACACTGTATCCCATATGGTGTTTGCTTTGTAATGCTGCATTAACTTATCTGCATTTAATGCTGAGCAGTAGACCTATGTGCACAGCAGGTTGTCATGAGGGAGGCTCCGAGCGTAGCCTGTGTTCATCTTGGGCAAAGGAGTTGCACAAGAAATTAGTATTTTAGGCCAGTTAAAGGCTTTGGGAATGTACAGCTGTAATCATCAAGGTTTGATCAAGAGCTGAAAAACTCGTCCTCTGGCTTGAAGATTAGCAGTCAGATGAAGAAGGGGAACACCTGACTGGCAAGCTAGTGCTGCTGTGTGTCTTTGCATTTGGAGGTGGGAGAATTGAGGACATGTGATTTGACGCCTTAAGCTAACACGTATGCTGGTTGATAATTGTTTTTTGTTTTGAATGCCTGTCTACTCTGATACTGCATTCCATCTGGCCGTGCCTTACCATGTTTTCTGGTTTTATTGTCGCTTCATTTTTTTAGTTTTCTCTTTGATACTGTACCTGGTGGTCTCTTTCACTTCAGAGCCCCGTGACTGAAAGGACTGTTGAGAACAAAGATTGCGCATTCCAGCTTGCAGGCTCCCGTCTGAACGTACAGCGCCTGTTCAAAGGGACAGATCACGTATTCTGGGCTCCTGGGGGAGCTGGCAGAGAGGGCCGGGGACTCTCAGGGCTGTTTGCCATTCTGTTTGAAATCTGACACACATTTGCGAATGGGTGCAAGAATTGCTGAGCTTCTCTTCATGAGGACAGATCAAGTGAGAGCATGTTCTTTCTGGCCTTTAGATTAATAGGCATATACTATCTTTGTTTCGTCAGGTTAGGAGCAGTGTTTTACTGGAGCGATTAAAGCCGCCTGAGGTACAGGCAGTTCTGTTTCAGTCACAACATCTCATCCACCAGCCTGTCCAGATTCAAGGCTGGAACTGGCTTGTGTAAATTTAGTCTCCCTTTCTCTGCCTAGAAAGGCACACAGAGTGCTTTTTTTGTGTGTGTTTTTTCTGTGGTTTTTTTTTTGCTTTTCTGCTATTTTGCATTTACTATAAAAGATTTGCTGAATGGGTTTGTGGCGTACTTTACTGTTAACCTGTATTAAAATTACATTCAAAATGTTAAATGTGGGATAAAAAAATATTAACCACAGTGTGTATGGCTTTAAAAGCCACATTTTTGTAGTAAACAGTACTGTTTTCGTAGTTTATGAATACTAAAAAAACTTTATAAAATAATTTTAGTAAGTGTAGGAGCTCATTAGAGCACACATACACTCAGATATTTATTGCAAATTTCTAATACTTTACTGCAAATTTACATTATGAGTATGGGGGTTTGGTTTTCTGGGATCTTTTTACTTTTTTCTTCTTGCCCAGCAGCTGAATTGTTAGGAATAATTGACTGACTGTAGAGATTCCTGAGAGTTTCTGTATTTGGCAATAGTTAGGAATTGCATTTCCAAAGACTTCTGTACAAGAGAAGTCAGAGGTTATTTAGTACTTGCTTTCTAACCACAAATATTCCATTTCAGAAAGGGGGAGAAAACCCCACAATATTCTCACTCGTACGCCTTATCAGAGAGAGCACAACTGTGTAAATCGAAGAGAAGGCTGTGCTGCAAGGGTCAGGAACCAGAGAAGGGCAATGATGACACTAAAAATAGAAAATGATTGATGTTCTCACTGCAATAATTAATAGATTGTTTACTATTTTAACAATCCAGTTGGGTTGACATTGGTAAACTTTGAGTGGTGACTCCCAGGTGTTGCATCTCTGTAGGGTAGAGGTGCAGGCATTGAAGGGCTTTATTTTAATCTTGCATTTCAATCCTTGTGTAATTATGACTGTAAACTGTTCTAGAACTCTGTATTGTTGGATGCGAGTGCTTTTTTCAATACCTTGTGCTTGGAGGCCGTAGAGTTTAACTGTAATGTTAAAAATCAGAATTGGAGAAATGCATTAGTAAGATTTTTTTATATCAAATAATACACAACCCCCAAAGCAGTCATAAGAAGCATATATTACTTACGGTGATAGAGAATTCCGCACAAAACTTGCATCAAGGGAGAATAAATGAAATATAAGTACCAGTGTTACCAGGAGTTGTGGTTGCAACTACTAAAAAATCTTGAGTCAATTCAATCATGCCACCATAATGCTGACTTCTGCTCTCATTTATGTTGAAGTAAGCCTAAGATCATTTGACAGACACAGGCCTCTGCCATGAGGAAATGTTATGTATTTGATAAGTGACAGTGTAAAGCAGCAAATAGTTTCTTCAAGTGAGGGATCTGCCTTCAAATGTAGCTGCATCTGATGGTTTTTAAAGAGTCTGCTTGCTTCCCCCAAAAAACACACCTTTATCAAATGTATCACTTCTGTAATTGTCTGAAAAAGGCACAAATGTTGCAAGAGAGGCCTCACAGACTGAAAAATATCTTGAAGTGTGTCAGTACAAAATAATTGCATTTATTGCATGAGGTATATGCATTATAAAAGCGAACTTTGACAGGTTTAACAGCAAAACACTGAATTGACTTTTCCTTGTATAAGCTGTATTTAATCATTTCCATTAAAATGTGAAAGTAACTTATCTGCTACCTCAGACATTTACTGTGTGTTGTATCTACTTGCTAACACAAAAAACAGTTGAGAGCATAATTCAGGAAGAACAGATATTTCATTTTATGCACTGTGTGCCTTTGTGATCTTGTCCCTCTTGAATGTATGAAGACATCTTTCTAGATGTGGATGACCAAATCGTAGCTCAGCAGAACAGTTCATCAGCTCTGAAAAAAAAGAAAAAACTGTTTTTTTTTTAATATTTTGTGAACACATCTATATATTTTTGTAGATGATGATTAAACATGTGCAACCTGTGAGCCTTATCAAAAGAAAATCTCTTCCTAAGAAAGTCTATGTAGTGATGTTAAACTAACCTGTTAGGAATATATACTCATGTTTTGTAGCTGTATTTTTTTTCTCTCTGATAACAGCTGGAAGAAAACATAAGATTTTCTAGCATTCTTCCTTGCAGTGGTTTGTATTACACAGCATAGGATAGGAAGAAGATATAAAAAAGTTAGGAAATTATGTTAAATGAAAACATTTATTTCCTGTTGTTAACAGGGTTCATTGTTTTTAAAAAAGCTCAAGTTATCCCTGGTATAAATGGGGAAGGTTCTAAATTGGTGTTGAGCTGTTAGGTATAGCTCCATGGTTATAGAAGGTATCGGAGCCTACGTTCTCACGGAGTCCTTGAATTTAGGGCCTTGCTGTGGAGGAAGTGTTTGCCTACCATAATAGATGACATAAGTACATATACTAAAAATATTTTATGCCAAATATTTTAGATGAACAGTGGATGAGAGTTATGCTCTCTGGTCAGATTGATGGATGAATGGTGATAATCACATCACACTTTCCCTGTTTATTACACAAAATGTAGATTAAATGTAAATACTGTATATTTCTCCTCTCCAAATCCTCCTTATGTCTTGTAAGTTTTAATATTGTTGCAAGGACATTTCCATGGTATTTTTTTCCCCATCACCTAGTAGTAGGTACATACAAGTAGACATGTAAGTGCAGCTGATGGATGCCAACAGCGACATCAAACAGACTTTGATTGTGTTTGTATCAGAAGCTCAAAACATCTTGTAGATCTGAAGGTGTCTAATCTTACAGTTGCAAGGTGGAATAAGCTGGTTTACATATACAGTTCTTAAATACATAAAAAATATTTAATGGAAGGGCTTCCTCTCTTGCTTTTTTTTCTTCTTATTTTAAACCAGAGTGAATTGTGGTGTTTTTTTTTCCCTTTACTCCAGTTTTCTGGGAACTTTACCTACTCCCTGAATTGTTGTTTGCTGTCATATGGAATCACAGAATGTCAGGGGCTGGAAAAGGCCTCGAAAGATCATCTAGTCCAACCCCCTTGTGAGAGCAGGGTCACCTAGAGTGGGTCACACAGGAACGCATCCAGGCATTTTTTGAAAGTCTCTAGGGAAGGGGACTGCACAACCTCTCTGGGCAGCCTGTTCCAGTGCTCTGTCTTTTGTTAATAACCATGAAACAATATTCTGAATTTACTGTTTTATTATTGCTATTAGATTTGAAGAGAACTCTTCTGGGGAGGTGATACTGAAGTTTAGAGATTGGATCACTTGGCAGTAAGAGAGTAAAAACTAGGCACAATTACGCTTTGTTCTCTGAATCTCTTTATTTGTAGAGGGGCTAGAACTCCTGCATCTTTTTGAATTGGTATGCCCTATTATTATTTTGTATGTATGTCATCAGTGAATTGTGTTCAGCAGGAAATGTCACTGCTTTATGTTTTCAGTTCTTGATTTTTGTATTGAAAACTTGTAGTTCAGAAAGTATTTATGAGGAAGCATTGGGAGCTGTTGCTGCAGCTCTCTGAATGAACCGCATAATGTTTGAGAGAGCCTGATACAAATCAAGTTAGTAAATACTTGGTAATGAGCATGAGAGGTTCTGTGTGGGCATTCTGGAGAAATATAAACAGCTGTTTAGATTTTGACTTTGACTTGCAACCATGAGCATACACCTTTGGGACTGTAGGTAGGAAGCTTATTTGAGTTTAGTTCTAAATTTCTTTATTTCCATTTGCCAGCAGCTGCTGCTTTGCTGAGAGTGAATGAGGTGCCTCCTTAGAGGACATGGCTAATTACAGATCGGCTGTCAGTGGAGGGGTGCACTTTGAGATAGACATTTTCTTTTATGTGTGTGGCATTTGCATAATGTGTTAGGACACACAGTATGGACTGCATTAAGCACTAGCAAATATTCTGTAGGGAATAATCTTGCCCTTGCATCGCCAAGCTGGCTGGATGACGTAGTCTTCCTCAATTTAGAGATTTGTGCTTTCTTTTGGAGGGCCAGGCAGAAGAAATCAAATAGAAAGCTAGAAATTACATTGAAGATGGAGATTTTAAACACTACTGAGTAACAGTTGCAGTTGGTACAAATTGATTGAAAAGAGAAACCTGAGCCTGTGTCTGAAGAGACTTTTTTAAATTTTTTTTTTAATAATAAAAGCGGTAGTCTGCCATACCTCTCTCTGTGTATACTTCCTTGTATAACAGAACTGTTTCTTGTTGAAACTTAATTACAAATCAATCTTTACAAGATTGTATTTTATTATCTTCTATTTTAATGTTTTATCTAAGTATATGAGGCTTTTTATGTTTCAGAGTTGGTCAGAGCTTAAGGGAATGAATGTTTCTGTAATAAAAAGAAACACCAAAGCTTCTTAAACTGCCTTAACATTAGAGAGCATCTGTATGTTCAACACTCCTTCAAATGTCTGCATGCTTCTTTTAAGAGTGAGGACAGAAAAGGCTGAATTAAAAATATTTTCTTGTGATGTGATTTAACACTTTGAGGTAAATAGATGGCTTGGTTACTACCTGTTCTGACTGTGGGATCAGCTAAAAGAGAATCTTTAAATTCTCAGAAATATCTTTGGGGTCATTTGGCTTGTGACAGTTAGATGCAGTCCGCCCAGTGATATTTTCATGGCATTGAGGGGAACTTCTCACCTTTGAGAACTGGGTGCAAGATCTACAACTTAAGTTACACTTTTGTATTGTAAAACTTCCTCTGGAGATACATGGTTCAAGAACTAGTTCATGGAGTTAAAGTCATGTGGATTTCAACAACATAAACCAGTTCCAGTTATTTTTAAGGAAAACACAACATTTTAACTTGTCCCAGGTATAGAATGTGGAAGTGGTTGACTTCTGATTGATATTTAAATGCAATTCTTTAATTAAACTTAGTCTATTACAGTTTGGATGCATTTAAAGTCACGTGTCCTCACTGTTGTGATGTTTAAAAGCGCAGGAGTTCAGGTGGTGCTTGCAGGGGTATGCAAAACAGTCACAATTTCCTTGTGATGCAAGAATTGAGAATGAAAATGTTTTGTTGTTTTTTACCAGCAGATCTAGTATGTGCACTTCAAGCACGTGGCTCTTACAGCCTGTAGGTTCTGACCTGGTTTTGCAAGAAAGAGATCTGGTTAGGGTTGTCTCCAAAAGGGATGCTGCAGTTTTTGTGTGACGAGATGTCCCATTGCAGTCTGTGTCGTGCTTTGTTATTGTTGCTGCACTTTTCTTCTCAGCTCTCCCAGTTTTGATGCAGCCTTAATAGGGCGGCTGTGACTGGTGAAAAGCATTCCCATGTGTAGCTACAAACATTTCTTATTCATCAATGGTTGTAAAATCTTTCTTGTTCCTTCCTGTATGCATTTTATTATCCTCAATCACAGTGGTAAAAGGTGAGTAAGTAAACTTTGCCCAGAGTAATCAATTTTTCATGGCAATTTTACAGGCCTTCTGCTCCATTCTTGAATTTTCTGTTTATTTTTTTAAAAATTGTTGGAGAAGTTGTTTTGAAGCTGTCTTTGAGGTGGGATTTGAACACGATCTTGGCTTGAGGAAGGAAGAACAAATGGCTTGTGTACTGCTCTTGAGGAATTAAAGTATCCTGTCTTGCCAAACTAGCATGAATATAGAAGTTTGAAGAGTATCTTCAATGTTTCTCACAATCTGTGTATCAGAATCAGATTCTGGAGTAATTCAGTAGCCATAAATAGTTTGGCAAGCTGGTGTTGCGATCCTGATGTCATGGAGGTAAACTTACAAAAGCATTAATTGCATCTCTCCTGTTAGTGGTTTTTTTTTTTTTAAATGAAAAGTAGTAGTAGTACTGCTTTAAATGTTACAAAACATGACATTGTATGATGGATGCAGGCCAATACTGGTAGCATTTCATAGTCTGTACCCTTTAGGTCCTGTTTTTCATGACTTTGTATATAGTTTTGAGTAATTTTCTCCTCGTTTGTGCTGTGACTGAGAATATGGTTCATCTGTCTGTCTGAATAGGTCTGTAGCTCTCCGCTGTTTTAATGAGGTAAATAGCAGTGGAGAGGCAAAGTGCTTATTTTTCTACCTTTTGTACAGAATTTCTCCTTGCAGATGCTGTTATTCAGGTTAGTGAAGATGAATTGTCTGTGAAGAAATACAGAAGGATATCTTGATGTTCAGCACTAGTTGATAAAAAAATAAAATGAAAACTCAGTGCGCATAAATGTCTAGTAATATGTCACATATAAATTGTTGAGAGGTAATGATTAACGAGGAGCTCATGGGTAAGATTTTTGCGTTGTGATAGGTAACTCTAAGGATTAAACAGCAGCTTAATACTCAGTGTTGTCAAAAAAACAAATCGTCATCTATTTCTGTAACGCTCTTTGTCAGACCTCAATGTATAAGTCCGTAGTGCACTTGCAGCTTGTATGTCTAGGCCTAGTTCTGTCCCTTTCCATTTCATTTTTCCCTGTCTTGGAAAGAATATACTAGAGACAGCTGCCCTTCTTCTGAGACTTTTATATGGTAATGGAGCATACATATCTGTTTCTGTACCAGAATCTAATGAGGAGACCAGGACTTGACAGTTTGGGCAGGAGGAGACTGTGGAGATGGAGAGGTGATTTTGAGATGTGGTAGCTTTCTTCACTTATCTTGAATTTCTGTGGATCAGCTTTTTATCATCTGTTTCAAGAACTTAGGTGTGTCATATGAGCATGGTAGAAGATGAGCAAAAGGAGATAGCCCTTTGCATAAAAGCTACTTGAGCTTGTTACTCTGCACCACAGTAGTTTGGAAGGTAAAAGTGTGTATAAAAGCTGAAGGATGATCCAGGTATGGTTTTGGACGAGCAGTACTTAAAGAGTTATTAAATAGCCTTGTAGTAGAATGAATTATGGATTTGTGAATAATTCAAGGTGGGAAGATATTTTAGTTATGCTTGGTCTTGTGTTCTTCCCTAAGTATCTGCAACTGTCTCTATTTGGTCACTGTTGGAAATGGGCTGGCTGGACCTTTGACCTGATCTACAGGTGTTCTTACATGTTATGATGCTGGTTCTCAGATAGCTCACGAGGATTCCTCCTGCTTTCAAGAGATTCCGTACTAAGCCTGCTGAAACAAGGCAGCTGTTTGTGATCAGGAGCAGGAAATGCAGTTTTTCAAATGTTTGGGACTTGAATCTCTTTGTGCTTCTTGAAAGCTCGGGCTAGATATCAAACTTGATCTTTGCTTTTGCTTACTCTTGTAAAAGTTGCTGCTTATTTTGGTTGCATCATATGGGTCTAATGTTCTTCAATTTTGATTAGTTGAAATGCGCAATTACCAGCTTTTGTGTTCACCCCGTCTCTTCCTCTATCCCTCTTTCCCAGTTGAAGACGACAAGTATTTCGGTGGCTTGTATGCAGAACTGAAATATTGCTGGTTTAATTCTCATTTCTCTTCTACTTGTTTGCAATCAGGCAAGTACTATTTTTATCTGTTGAATTGTTTTCTGTATTAATATTAGTGGACTGCATGATGTTGCAAGACTTCATTCTTGATTCCGAATCTTACAAATACTGCAGCAGCAAAACCAGTAAATCCCCAAGAGCTGGTGGAAGAGTCCTTTCTCCTTTTGTGGTGAGTGATGCTACTGCGTCTTTTGTTTGCTGCAGCATAGTTATTCCTCTTCCACTCCAGGTTCTGTGGTACCAGCCTAGGGAAAAGAAATGACACTTTAAGAGGTACACAGCAAGTTATGTAGCTTCAAAAGCTTCTGCGCAGGCCTGAGCAGTGTACCGGTAGGGAAAGTACTGGAGGAAGCTCTACTTGGCAAAAAGGAACTTCTCCCCTTCAGCAATCTTGAAAATCAGTTACCAAGAAGGTAAAAAAAAAAAAACCAACCCAAACCCATGAAACGCCCCAAAACACATTTACCCAAAGAACTGTGAAATGGGGTGGCCACAAAATAGTTTCGCTGAGTTGGTGTTTTTGTATTTTGTGGGTGGACAGACCAACAACTCCCACCCCCAAAACTGTTTTTAAAGCTATATCTAAAATGTTGAAAGGCATCTGTGGCTGAGATGGTTTTTGCTCCTGTACTCACTGACTCATGACTCTGAGAAACTAAATTCTTTAAGGTGAACGAGTAGAGACAGTGGTCGTGTTAGACAGTTACTCAGCAAGGCGTGTTTGGGGTAAACAGTTCTCACCAGTAAACTTGTATGTAGAGAATCATGTTTTCCTCATTTAAACCAGTGTTGTATAAACTTAGAAAAAAAATCCTGTATTCAGTTTAAGACTTACTTCTTAGAATTCAGTGATGCCTGTTTTTCACACTATCTGCTGTGAGTTTGTTTGAGGAAAAGATTCTCCTCCCCACAACTCCCTCAGCATGTTAACTTTTATCAATTTTATAGCCAGTTGTCAGTGGCTTCGATTGTGGATTATGCAACATCAGTGACTGAGGTAATGGTTGTCTGTAGGCTTCCATGCAGCTCGCAGTGAGAACCTGAAGTTTGGAAACAGAATTTTATTTGCGTATTATGTTCTGTGTCTGCTGTGAGGGAGGTGAAGCACAAACGCTGCAATCATCTCCGTCTCATTTTGAGTAGTGCCAGAAGGGTGAATCATAATGCTTTAGTGTGGGGTTTTTTGTTTGTGGTTTTGGTTGGTTTTTTTGGCTGTGTTGTGTGGGGTGTTTTGTTTGGTTGGTTTTTTTAAAATTTTTTTTTAAAAAAAAAATCAAGCCTTTAATGCCACCGGATGGGTTGAGGGGAAGGTATTATGTGTGAGATTAAGAAGAGGATTTGTGGGAGTAAGTTGACCTTCAGTTAATACTGTGGTCACTTCCCCCAGTTAGATAATCTGGCCTGACAGATTTCTTTTTGCTGCTTAGGACCCAAGATATCATGAGCTTTCATTCCTCGGGAGGCTCTGGTAGTCTTCCCTACTTTGGTAAGTGAGAAAGCCGGGATTACAAGAATATGTCCTCAGCCGAGTGTTACGAGCCTTTTCAGCTCCTGAAGACCAGTGGTGGTTCTTCCTCTGTATTCTTTACCCCATAGTGCAGGTGGTTTTTTGGGAACTTTGTTTCTTCTTTCTAGAGCCTCTTCTCATTTGGGAAAGGAATTGAACTAGTTCCATTTTAGAAAGACTCACTATGAAGGATCTTCCAATTAATTCTTACCTCTTAATAAAGGCTTTCTGTGATAGCAGCCCTTCTTTCACAAGCCTGTTTTTTCACTGTTACCTTGTTTTACATATTACTATTACAAAGTGGTAGTAGAGGCTTTGCTGTTCCACTGTGCTATTTTGTACTTTGAGTTCCATCCATTTCCCAGAAGTTTCATTGTATTTGTTCCTTAAAATGATTGCAGTCCAGACTACTTTTTTTTAATTCTTAAGTGCAGATTTAGGATAGATGATTTCAGAAATTATAAAAAAATGTAAGACCTTAATAAATGTAAGCTATAACAAAAAGTTTCTTTTATAAATGCAAAAAAACCAAGTCATAGAATCATAGAATGGCCTAGGTTGGAAGAGACCTTAGAGATCATCTAATCCAACCTCCCTGTCACAGGCAGGGACGCCTCTCAACTAGATCAGGCTACTCAAGGCTCTGTCCAACCTGGCCTTGAACACCTCCAGGGAGGGGGCAGCCACAACTTCTCTGGGCAATTTATTCCAAAGTCTTGCCACCCTCATACTGAAGAATTTCTCCCTAAGATCTAATCTAAATCTATTCTCCTTCAACTTAAACCCGTTTCCCCTTGTCCTGTCAGTGGAGACTCTTGTAAAAAGTCCCTCCCCAACCTTCCTGTAGGATCCCTTCAGGTATTGGAAGGCAGCTATTAAGTCCCCCCGAAGTCTTCTCTTTTCAAGACTGAACAATCCCAACTCCCTCAGCCTGTCCTCATAGCAGAGGTGCTCCAGCCCCTGGATCATCTTTGTGGCCCTCCGCTGAACACGCTCCAACAGATCCATGTCCCTCTTATCATGGGGACACCAGAACTGGACGCAGTCTCTACAGTCTAATTTAAAGTACAGAAATAGGGGAAAAGTGACATAATTTTTACTTCATAAAATAACATAAGTCCTTTAAGCTGAAGCTTCTGATGAACTTCAGCAGTTCTAATAAACGAGCTTTTGAAAAAAGCCTTTAATTCTTGAGGGAACCGGTTGGGCCTGGTGTGTTACTGTTCTTTAAGTAAAGCTGACTGCTTTTTGTGTTATGTTCTAGAATATAAGCAAATAACTTGCATCATTTACTGTCTGCAGACTTTCTTTTGGAGGAATTGGTACCAGGTTTAAGCACAGATACCTCAAGCAACTAACATTTTCTTCACGCATTAGAGTAAAAAGCCTACAAATACAAGTTCTGTTTGTTGTAATAATGCAAAACTATAATATCTAAAACCTGACATGATGTTATATATGAAGTCGCAATGTGAAAATATCAAGAATGTTGTGAAAATAATACTGTTTTGAAATTAATCAAGCACATAGTGGAAGTAGAAACATTCGCTTCAGGAATGGAAAGGATACTTTTCTGTAGTTCCTCTAAGCCAAATTTAGGAGGGCAAAAAGCTTGTCTCTTTAAAGGAAATGTGGGAAGAATAAGGACTGCTTTTTTGAGTGTCTACAACTTGAAACAGTTACAGATACTTCTCCAAAATCGGGAAAGTAAGACTGCAAACACAGTACAAATAGTGAATTTATAAACTATAAATTTGATCTAAAATAAATAAAAATTCTTTAGCATCTTTACATAGCGAGTCGTGAACTGAGGTATAATTGTGCTTCACCTGGGGTCTCCTTCAGCAGTAACCAAGTCTGCCTGTTCTAAGAGAATTATATCTTCCTGTTTGTTGTTTGTGTGGGGTTTTTTTGTTTTGTTTTGTTTTTTTTGGTTGGTGGTTTTTGGTGGTTTTTTTTTGCAACTGTGTGAAACCAGGATTCTAATTTTGGTGAAGTAAAGCATATAAAAGCCTTACATGTGAAGGGTATAGGTATCTCACCTGGAAGTAAGCGTGGATGATTAAATGTACAGCCTAAGCACTGAGCTGGAAAAGGAGTAAGAACATGCTAATGTTTTGTTAAGAAACACTGCTCTTGGGGATTTTTATTGCAGTTGAATTCTATCTGTCCTGCTAATGTGATCCTTTTACAGCTCTCTGTTGCGAATATTTGAAACATTTTTTTCCTGTTTCCCGTTGAGCCTTGTCTAATGAGGTAAATTAATGTGAAAATACACCTTATTAAAGAATATAGTTGTGAATTTGGTAAGTAGATTTTTGTATAGCCTGAACTTGAAGTAGGAGGTAGTCAGGAAACTACCCACATTGGCAAAATAGAGAGATCAGCTGATACATGATAACTAGCTGTGGTACAAAGAAAAGGCTGTTCTGTAGTAATTTCACAGGATTTCATGTGGAGTCTGGAAACCACTGCTATACCTGCTGCAGTTAGTCTTTGGTATTGGATCTTTCTGAGACTCGAGAGTTTCTGGCTCTCGGAGATCAATGTCAAGGTGAATTTGTTCTGTTGTTTCTTCCTTCCTTCCCTATGTACATGTGATTAGGTGTTGTAATTACAGATCCTGTTAGTGGTCGCTGAAGCCAGAAGTTTCAGAAGAGGATGACAATAGCATGAATAAAATAGTTTCAGTAAAATTAGAAGAGAATGGCAGGGAAGGAATGGATACACCTTTACGTTTACCTCTAAAAGCTTTTGTGCATGCTTGTGTAGAGTACTGCCACTATATTGGGCATGAACACTTATGGAGTGTTAGGGATTTGAGCTAGAATGTAACACCCTGCCATAAAAAGTCTGAACCTCATTTGTCTGCAGCTACCATTGGTGTAGCTGCTGTATAATGCATTCTCACTGTTGAAAATAAGGCATGGAATTAAAAAACAATTTGCACAGAGTCAGTGAGTCATTGAGGTTAGGAGGTGCTTCTGGAGATCATTTAGTTCAACCAGCTGGAGCAGCCTGCCTTGGACTGTGTCCAGGCTGGTTTTGACTCCAAGGATGGAGACTTAGCAGCTTCTCTGTGCAACCTGTTCCAGTGTTTGATCACACTTACGATGATTATTACTATTTTTTTTGTGTGTGTTTAAATAAAGTTTCCTCCATTTCAGTTTGTGTCCATTGCCTCTTGTAATTTCATTTTTGGCACTGCTGAGGGAATCTGGCACCTTGTTCTACACCTCTTCCTCTTCTGCTCCCAGCATGTATTTGCACACATGGGTAAGTTTCTGCTCTGCTACCCCAAGCCTTTTTAGGCTAAAACAGTTGCAGCTCTCTCAGCCTTTCGTCCTGTGACACACATTCCAGTCCTTTAATCATCTTTGTGGCCCCTCTCTGGACATGCTTCAGTATGTCCGTGTCTGTCCTGTACTGGGGACCGAAGAACTGGACCCATCCCTCTAGCTGTGATCTCACCAGTTCTGAGTGGGAGGGAAGGGTCCCCTCCCTTAACCTGCTGGCTGTACTCGGCTTAGCAGAGTCCAGAAGGCTGTTGGCTGTCCTTGGCAGCAAGGCCAAATTGGTGGAACACGTTCAACCTGTTGCCCAGATAGGAACCCTAGGGCCCTTTTATGCAAAGTTGTTTTCAAGATGGTTGGCCCAAAGCGTGTTCTGGTGTTTGGGATTGTTTCTCCTTGTGTGCGGGACTTAACATTTCCCTTTGAATTTCATGAGGTTCCGGTTTGTCCGTTTCTCCAGCCTATCAGGATCTGCCTGAATGGTAGCACACCTCTCTGATATACCAACCATTCATCCCAGTTTTGTATTGTCTTGCCGACGGTGTAGGCTGTCTGATTGTCCAGGGCATCAGTGAAGAGTTTAATCTTGGCCCAAGTGGTTGACTTTTGGGGCACGCCACCAGTGGTTGGCCTCCAGCTGCACCTCTTGCTGTTGGTCGTAACCCTTTCAGCTTGGCAATTCGACCAGTTTCTGATTGAGTTCACTGGTTCATTTATTATAGCCCACGCTTCGTCACCTTGCCCGTAAAGACATTATGGGAGACAGAGTTTTCTCTGTCAAGATGAACAACATCCACCACTCTTCTCTCATGTGTCAAGCCAGTCAGCTCCTTACAAATGACAATCAGGTTGATTAAGTTTGTTTTCCTCTTCATAAATTCACCTCATTGTGCTTTGTGCATTTGCAAGCCTTTCATGTTGCCCTACATGCCCCTTCCCAGACTGAAATCTAGGCTTTGACTTTCCTAACCCTATCACTGCATGCTTGGACAGGGTCTCTATTCCTCTTGGATCACCTGGGTCTTGCTTGTGATCCTTGCATGCTGAGTTTACATCAGAGTTTATTCAGAAGCTTCTTGTTCATCCATGTGAGCCTTCTGCCACCTTTGCTTGATTTTCTGCACACTGATTTGGACCACTGTCAAGCTTGGTATAGACACTGTTGAGCTTGGAGGAGGAGATTCAAGAAAACCATCCAGCTCTCCTGGATCCCTCTTCTGTCCATGAGTTTCCTGTGGGATTTTTCCAAGCTGATCTCTGAACAGTCCTGTTCTTCTGAAGTACAGAACTGTGATGCTGCTACTTGCTTTGTTCCCTTCTTTCAGGATCCTGGACTCCACTTTTCATGGTCACTGCAGCCAAGGTTGCGCCTGAACTTCACACCCCCAGCAGCTCCTCCTTGTCCTTAAGGTCCAGCAGATGGCCTGTTTATTTTTGAATCCTCAGTTACCTGTGTCAGGAATTAACTGTCAGCACATTCCAGAAACCTCCTGGATTGCCTCTGTCCCTCTGTGATGTTAGAAAATGATTACATAACAGTAACTTTTATGACATATTTTTTTAATGAATACTTTTTGAATTGCTTTTATACAAGGTAAAATAGGAACTGCCCTCAGGCTGTTGGTCAGGAACTCGTACATGGGAATTAAATGCAGAGAAGAGAAAGTTTCATTAGAGGAATCTGTTTCATCATTGAACAAAATTTAAATGCCAGGATATAAAACTGGTAAGAAAAACAGTGAAGAGGTTGATAAAGGACTGTTTAATAAAACTGAAACAACAGCTTGCATTTCTACTATTAAATAGTTTTTAGTTACTGGTTTATGTCTGTTGCATATTTGGAATCCGGTTGAAAGTAATTTGGTAAATTTTACTGTCTCTTTTTTTTTTGCTGTGTTAGTGGTGTACATGTCTCATAGCATAGTCTGATATATGATATTTTATGTGAACACTTTGTGTGTTTTTAGATTTTTAAATTTCTGCTATTTGATCTGGATTTGAAGTGATAACTTCTTAAAAACATCATTTCCCCTTTGAAAGTTAAGGTTAGAAAAGATGTTGTCCTAGACTAGTCCAGATATTTTTGCAGAGTCTTATTACTGTCATTTAGGTAATGAAGAGCTTGGTATGTGTGTAGTAGAGTTTCATGACTGATAGGTCACAGTGTGTACTCACGCTTGGGACAACTGGTGAAAGACATTCCTAAGATATACTGTGAACTTAATATGACACTAAGTGATTTTTTTTTTTTTTTCCTCAAGGATCCAGACCTGACAAGAAAATCATCCAGCTCTCCTGGATCTCTCTTCTCTCCATGAGTCAAGCTTGGAGGAGGAGATCCAAGAAAACTGAAAGAACATTGTGGTGATACGAGCAGACTTTCTGCAATTCTGGGTTTAACTCATGATTGAGAGGCTGAGGGAGCTGGGGGTGTTTAGCCTGGAGAAGAGGAGACTCAGGGGGGACCTTATCACTCTCTACAGCTACCTAATGGGAGGTTGTAGTCAAGTGAGAGTTGAGCTCTTCTCCCGGACAACCAGTGACAGGACAAGAGGGCACGGTCTGGAACTGCCTCAGGGGAGGTTTAGGTTATATATCGGAAAACATTTCCTCACGGAGAGGGTGCTCAGGCACTGGGATGCACTGCCCAGGGAAGTGGTGGGGTCACCGTCCCTGGAGGTGTTTAAGGAGAGGCTGGATGTGGCACTTAGTGCCGTGGTCTGGCCAGTGTGATGGTGTGGGGTCGTAGGCTGGACTGGATGATCTCAGAGGTCTTTTCCAGCCTCAGCAATTCTGTGATTCTGTGATCTGCTATTTGTTATATTGTCAACCTGTAGTCTTCTGCTAATAGACCTTCCTGCTTATTTCTTTGTTTCTACTGTTGTGTTTCATTTATTTTTTCCTGTATTCCACACATTCAGCTATGCCTGGTTTTCTTTAATTTCTTTTTGAATGCTGGAGTTTCCAATAATTTGTTGTGTAGGATTTCTTTGGCTGTAATATTAGTGTTCCCCTGAGCACTGACTGAAGTCTGATACCTGATACATCGTGATTTAGGACTTGCTTGTTAAAATGGTATGTTTTTCTTGAAACTGTACTTCCATTAGGTTTCACTCACATATGCATTTGGGGTTTGAATGTAGCCCTCATAGATTCTGTCTGGAGCTTTTTGGTAGTGTTTTGTTGGTGAGTAAACAGTTTTTTAGTTTGCTGGAACATACTGGTTCAGGTGGTTCAGTTGTTATTGCTGGGCCTCTGTAGCTTAGTAATACAGTTGGTCATACTTCTGTGTCTTTTCCTGGGTTTGTGCACCTGGATTTCTGGCTTAGGTTGATTGATTCAGTCTTTAATTATTAGGAGGTTTCTCTGAGATTTTAAACGCTAGTGTATTTAGTTCCTATTTGCTAAGAGACTTTAAGGGATTTATTTACCTTTTCTGTTTGTTTTCCATTGTAGCCCTGAACTTTACAGTTAAAAAATAAAATAGAATCTCCAACTATATCCAGCTTTTGTGGGAAGAGAACCTGTTACTTGTAACATACTTTGTTTTGTATTCAGTTACAGAAGGAGAATTTTTAACATGTGACAAGTAGATTTGATCATTCATGTTCTATTAAATTTTGGAGTGCCTTTGTTCGTTGTTAATCACTTCTGTTGCGCAGCCTGAAAATGAGGACTGCTTTATGCCCTCTCTCATCCTACTTATCCTGTCCTCTTTCCACTGAACTGTTATTTCCTGTTACTGAGATTTCTTTCCATTATTCAGTGTGTGGCAAAGACTTTCTCTTTTAATGGGTAAAAGACACGGACAAGGCCATGGAATTGCATGCCAGATTTGCAGCTCCAGAGGAGATAGTTCAAACAACTGAATGAAAAAAAAAAAAAATTCTCACTACCACTGACTGATGCTGATGGTGCAATTGTTGTTGCTGGGCCTCTGGAGCTTAGTAATACAGTTGGTCATACTTACTGTTCACAACACTTGCTCTCTGTTGTCTCCGAAACATGTTGTGTCATTCCCCATCTGTTTGCTGTTATTGAGGTTTCTCCCAGAAGACCGTGCCTGGTTTTTGGCCCTCTCTGCAGGACAGGACAAAGTAGAGAGAGGGGAGATGTTCAAGGGCTGGAGGAGGCACCAGCTTTGCTCAGCGTGGAGCAGGGAAGGCTGAGGAGGCAGCTGACTGGGTCTTCACTTGAAAGCAAAACGACGAGAGGGAACAGTTGCAGTAATGGAAATTTTGGCTAAATGCAAGGAGAAAAGAAAGATTCTCCTTGAGGGTGGTTAAGCATTGGAACATGTTGTGGGAGGTCCTGGAACCTTCCTCTTTGCAGACTTCGAGGACTTTGCTGGGCAAAGACCTCAACAGCGTCTGTCAGTGGTCTACAGTGACAGTGATTAAACCTGTGTGTTGTTCTTTCTGTCCATAATATTTTGTTTTGTTACATTGTAGCAACCTTATTGACTTGTGCTTTCTAATAAAAACAATAGGTATATGGTAGTGTATTTATGCAGGGAAGAGGACACCTATCTCAGACTGTAGAATTCTTTCAAAAAACAGGGAAAATGAAATTAGATTCACTGCAAAACACCAACTTCTTTATTGCTCTCACAGTTTGAATTTTTGTTTTCTGAGGCCCACCTGTATAGTACTTCATGAAGATGACGTTTTCAGTATAGTGCAAAGCTGGGCAGAATTGTGCTATTTTTGACTAGTGGAGGTGGTGTCTATTTCAGACCTGAACATATTCCAAGGATAAGAAAAAATAACATGATTCATCTTGATCTTAAGTCTGTCTTGAGAACTTCAATGTGATGATTGAAAAGGAGATGACTTTTCATCATCCAGCATGAGTTTTGACTGGGGCAGTGATTAAGTCAAATTTACAGCTCCTCTTTATCACCTAACTTTATAGGATGAAGTTTTGGTAAGACTAAGAAAAACACTAGAAGAAAACTAGAAGAAAAGTAGAATCAGATTGACTTTCTTAGGAGCTATCTTGCCTATGTGGCTCCTGTATTAACTGCCTTTTTGCAGGATGAGTGCTCACCTGAAGCAACGGTAGAGGTTTGCTTTCTAGAGGCGTCTTTCTTAACTTATTATGTTGGGAAATTCTAGAAATTGTATTTTAAAATAAGTTCTTGGCAACCTTTTGTGTTTTTCTCATTACACTGGAATTTTTTAGTGTAAATATTTTTTTTGTAGGATCTCAGGAGTAATGGAAGCATGGTTCCAAGATCAGTGTGATTCTTAGAGTGATAAATCTTGCTGGTAATGGTGAAGTTACAATTTAGGGCATTGTACCACAGATACCATGCTTTTTCTTCATTTATTAGTGAGATTACTTCAATGAATGCTATTACGGGTTTCAAAATGACAATAAAGCTACATTGCAGGGTTGGAGATAAGCTTGCTAATAGCTCTCAGCTTGGGAAGGTGGAGCCCTGTTGGCCAGAGTTTTGGTGTGGCTCTGCTCTATAATAGTAAGCACTCCAAAATATTTTTGAGCTGAAAGAAGAGAGATTTTGCACAATTTTCTCCTATACAGAAAGTTGATAGGAAAACAAAATTACTAGACTGAGTTAGAAGTTAGGACAGTATATTTCACAAAATCATAGAATGGTTTGAGTTGGAAAGGACCTTAAAGATCATATAATTTCAGTCCCCCTGCCATGGGCAGGGGCACCTCCCACTAGACCGGGTTACTCACAGCTCCATCCAGCTTGACCTTGAACACTTCCAGGGGTGAAGCATTGACAACTTCCCTGGGCAAACTCTTCTGGTGTCTCACTGCTGTCATAATGAAGGAAAAATTAACAGTCCCGATTGACTGAAACAGATTAAGTCCTTGCTTCTAGAATTATTTTCAGGTGAGCCTTTTTATTTATTCATTTTTATGAATTGAACAAAGATCACTACCGCTCGGAAATCAGTTTCCTCTAGTCCTAGGAAATTTTTCTTCCATCTCCTCTGGGGCCTGACTGTTTCTGATGGTGTTCTTGGCTGTCTCTGACTGAAGTGGTTTGTAAAAAGGTCAAGCAGCAAGCTGGGCAAAGCCCATCGCTTGTAGAAATAAGTCCTATAAGCTTTTCATGTAGAAGATACAACATTCCGTTTGTCTTTCATTTTATGGGATGCTCTGACTTTTTAAAGAGTTTTAAAAGGATGAATTGCGCCACCAGAATAGTGAGCTTTAAAAGTATAATTCTAAGCTACACGTTATTACTATGATGTACTTAGCATCCCTGTGGAGTTACATATGTTGAGTCTGTGGTTTTTTGCAATCCCTGTATTTCCTTTTAGTGGTAACCACTAAAAATTGCACTGGGTTCATAGTGTAATTGAAATTTTGAGGCCAGAGGGTGAAGCCATTGACTTCCTCTGTAAATGTAATGGGACAGTGCCTCTAGTTGAGGAAAAACAGGTCTTTACCAATGCTGTGGTAGTGTTTTGCATACTCTTTTTTTTTTTTGTCATAGAAAGTTTCTTTTATTCTGTGGTTAAGAAGTAAAAAGGTTTTAAATTCCAGTATATGAAAGAATTAAATACTGTGTCAAGTCTCTTTCATCCCACAAGTAATTGCCTTTTATGTGTGGACAAATTCAGGCACCTGACTTCTCTGCTTTTGATCAGTTAGACACACATTGCAGTCATGCTTCATTTTACATAGTGCTTTTCACGTTCTGTCTAAAAATGTGTTTGGTTGTCTGAAGTCTAGAAATAAGTGGGATTTTGGATGTAGTCCTTTCTTCAGCTGAACATATTTTATCTATTTCTCATGTTTTGTCACCTCCCTTGGGGCTCAGGATGGACGGGCAAAGGCCGGCGGATTCTGCACCAGGAAGGGTGGATCTTCGGTACAGAGGAGTGGGTGTCGCTGGGAAGCGACTGTGGGTCTGAGGAGAAAGGCTTAAGGACACCCCGTGTTTGGTGGGGAGCTTGTGGGTGAGGCCCCCCATGTGAAGCTAAGCAGGAACCACCCCTGTCAGTGCCAGGATAGGGAACCTCTCCCACCTGCAATGCCCAGTTTTCTCCCCTTTTTTTGCAGAGGACCTGGACAGGCTGGGTCAGTGAGCTCAGGCCAATGGTACAAAGTTCAGCAAGGCCAAGTGCAGGGTCCTACACTTTGGCCACAATAACCCCCTGCAGCGCTGCCGACTGGGGGAGGAGTGGCTGGGGAGCGGCCCGGCAGAGAGGGACCTGGGAGTGCTGGTTGGCACCCAGTTGAACCTGAGCCAGCAGTGTGCCCAGGTGGCCCGGAAGGCCAATGGCATCCTGGCCTGTATCAGGAACAGTGTGGCCAGCAGGAGCAGGGATGTAATTCTGCCCCTGTGCTCAGCACTGGGGAGGCCTCCCCTCGAGCCCTGTGTGCAGGTCTGGGCCCCTCACGGCAAGAAAGACACTGAGGGGCTGGAGCGGGTCCGGAGGAGAGCAAAGAGGCTGGGGAAGGGTCTGGAGGGAAAGTCCTGTGAGGAGAGGCTGAGGGAGCTGACGGTGTTTAGCCTGGAGAAGAGGAGACTCAGGGGAGACCTTATCACTCTCTACAACTGCCTGAACGGAGGTTTTAGACGTGGCCTGAAACCTCATCAGGGAAGGTTTAGGTTGGATCTCAGAAAACACTTCCTCACGGAGAGGGTGATCAGACACTGGGATGCACTGCCCAGGGAAGTGATGGAGTCACTGTCCCTGGAGGTATTTAAAGAAAGGCTGGATGTGGCACTTAGTGCCGTGGTCTGGCCGTTGCAGTGCTGTTGAGTCATAGGCTGGACTTGATGATCTTGGAGGTATTTTCCAGCCTTGACGATTCTGTGATTCTGTGATAATACATTGCTGCTTGGTCCATATCTCACTGTTCCGGATTTCTTCAATAGATGCTTAGATCTATCCATTGCTAAGACAGGAACCTGAGCTTCTCACATTGTAACTACTACTCCAGGAGCTTATGCCCCATAAAATGAAGTACAACACCACCTTTTTACTCTACCTGTTTTGTGGATTTGAGCTTTTCCTCTCTAGAAAAGCTCTTGTTCTTCCTTACAGACATAGAGAAAATGATGAAAGTAGAGTTTAACTTATAGGAAAATGGATGCTGGTCAGAAAAAAATACTGGTTCCAGCTGTACTCTTGTAATTTTTTTCAAGACTGTGGCTGTATTTTTCTCAGTTTCTGTGGTATGTTTTTTCTTTCTAAAGGATTCATGAGTGTTAGAGGGTTGAAATCTATTAAAAGCACTACCCTACAGTTCCGCAAGTTTCTTTATTCTAGTGAGAGGATCATAATCTCTGCATTTCTGTAGGACAATTTGAGAATGCTAATACTATCAGGTTATGGAAAAAGTATGAATGGAGTAGAAAATTGGTTTATTGTGCCCCCCTCCCCCCAAAAAAAGCTATGGAATGTAGCTTGTACAATAATAACTGCATGTAGAAGGAGTGGAAGGCAGTGTGGTTGAAAATGCAGGGCCTGTGTTCTTCAGGCAAAAGGTGTGGTAGGAAGCAAGTGATATAATGGAGTAGTGAATAAGTAAAAATTCTTGAATTAGTTTTCTTTTGCTCATGCCGTCAGTCTACCCATCTATTAGCTCCCCTACAGTTGCTCTTGAGCTCATTGGCCTGTTTCGGTCATTTTTCAAGGCAGGAAGAAAGTCTCCGAGATTAAATAAAGTGCCTGAAAGTTTTTAACAACTCAGTAGGAGAAGCCCAGATTAATGCTTCATGCCGGAGGTGGAACGGGGGAGCTCCGGTGGCCAGTCAGCGCAGGCGTGAGTGGTGTCTGGCCAAAACCCTCATTCCTTCCTTTATAGGGGATCTGATGGGAGGAAAGAAGATGGGGAGGGGGGGTGGGGGATACAAGACGTATGAGACCAAAGTCAGTCCGACTACTCATGTAGCAACTTGATATGGGTAATTTGTTTCTAAAATAAACCTTAAGCCTTCTTAGAATTCCAAAGCTAGCTGGAAAATATGTTAACTACTTCTAAAGTGTATTTTCTTCCAAGTCAATCCACCTTTGGATGAATGAAGGCTTTAGTGAAAGGGCGGAAACTTGCACAATGGTGGGGAAGAGCTTTGATCAAGTGTGCATATTTTATACAACAAAAAATAACAGGAAGTGATTAAAGTTGGTTTCAGAATGTCAGATGACTGATCTGATAACACTGTTCCTACGAAACCAGGCTTGGTCTACATGGAAAAAATGATGGAGAAACTGAAGGGAAATTTCTTCCTATTTCTTCCAATTACCTGGAGAGGTTACTAGATAGGCAGAGTTTGTAAAGCTTGATCTTTGAGTTCTTTTTTTAAAAGTAAAGACTAGAGTTTATTTCCATATGTTGTATTATCAGAAGATTAAGGTTATAGGGTCTACTAAAATTTTATTTGTAAGCTTGATGTATTGTGAGCAGGGTTTGTTTTGATTTATTGTTTGTTTGTTGTGCTTGTTTCAGGTACCTCAGCCTCATCCTAAGGGACTTATCATAAATTCCATCAAAAATTTGTTTCACTAGTCTTTGACACTGTGCAACGTAATAAAATTTGGGGACCGTCAGAAGAGAAAGTTAGATGTAACAGTCACTAAGCTGTATTAGTTAGCAAGCTGGTTTTATTTAACTCTTCTTCACTTAGGAGTGACAAGTGGTGATACTTGTTTCTCTGCTGCGTTCTGTAGCTAGACTGTGATAGGAGTTCTTTATACTGCATTATGTTGACTGTAATCAACACAGCAAATTGTCTGACAGCTTTGAAAATCTAACCCACAGTAGCTTTATTTGGTAGCATATGGTAGCTACTATAGTTAGACTTTGTCCCCCTACAAAAGAAAAGTGTGAAGGATGTTCTTCATTAGTAATCTAATGTCTTAGACTCTATGTCCCCTATCCATGGATCTAGAGGAAAAAATGTGCTGGTGAATTACTCTTGTTTCACACTTGGCAAGCTGTAGGTTTCCAGTCAGTGCTGTTCTCTTAAGGACATTCTTTTTATATATTCTCTATTTATAGAGTGATAATTTTTAAATGTCATGTTTTCAAAATTTACTTGAAAGTAGGGACCTGCTGTAATATATGAGTTAAGCTTCAAACTGCAGTAATTCAGTGCTAATAATGCTTCCAGGTGTCACCTTTCTCTGTAGCACTTGCATAACACTAAAAGTGTGTGGGTTCTACTCAAGCCTTAAATTTATGAAACTGCAGGTGGGAACAGGAGAAAGGCATTTGGAAAGGCTTCTGTGAAGAGTATTTGGAGATCTCTTTTGGGGTGGGGGTGAAGTGGCCAAGGAGGGTGTTCAGCATAGCTGGGCCTCGCCGGCGGGAGTGTGCTGCCTTCAAGGAGTTCCCTGGAAGAGCTTGAAGCTCCTGCTGCCGTGGGAAACCCTCCAGCAAGGTATTAAGGAATGTACCCACTGACTGCCTGTAATGTTCACTTAGAACGTTTTTCCTAGGATTTTGAGGATGTGTGTGCCATGACTCTGATCGTTACCTGAATTCTGAGAGTTACTTATTCTAAAATTTCTTACATTTTCATTTTAAAATCTAAAACATTGAAGAATTAGTGAAGTTGTGTACTTATGTTTGAGTCTTTCTGACCCAAGTGTTCCCCTTTGTTGGAAGGAAACAGAATGGACATGTCAGGTCTTGTCTTTCCTGGTGGGAAAATGATGTATGCTTAATCATTCCAGCACTAAAATTCATCTCCAGCCTTTTTTGTAGATTTTTAATTTGTTTGTTTGTTTCTGCATGGCTACATTTGGAGCAACAAAGTTAAAATGGTAGGATACTGTAAAGATACAGGGAAAGGTAAGACTGTAGATAAATAGCGCAAAATACCTTGCGAACTAAGATAACATCATTAAAAATAGTGCTCTGGTAATGCAGCTGGCAAAGTTTAAAATTATAGAGATTGGCCATCTGCAAGGGTAAGTTATTTATCGTGGACATATTTTTGATACTCCAGTATGCTCATGAAAAAAGACCCCACCAAAACTCCGTGTGTTTAGAACAGCAAAATATAGATGTTCTGTGAAAAAGTAAGATTAGTAATCCTGTGTAGTACATTTTTCAGCATGCCAAAACTGATTTTCAGGGTGTGTGTATTTGGTGTTTTGGTTTTTTTTTTTCAGTTCAGTCAGTGATACTAGTTAAATGAAAGAAATGTCAGGAAATGCTTAGTTGTAGTTAAGATTAGACTTCAGCTTTCTGTTGGACCTTTCCTTTCTGACTGACAGCTCTGTACAGTCCCTCTCTTGCTCTGCCAGCAGGCTGCCTTCCAGCTTAGGGAAGAGGAAAGCAAAGGGGGTGATTATTTTGCTAGGTAAGAAACTTAAGTTGCTTCACACGTGCTCTGGTAACTTTATTTTAATGAGGGTCTTATTGCCTCATTTTAGCTGGATTCAGGAGGAGCTCAGCTAATTGAATGGCCTGTTAAGTGACGCTTTCTTAACTTGAAAATCTGTACTTGATGTCGAAGGGCAGTCTGTTATTTTGAAGCAGACGGTCTAGTGAAGTCTTGAGAACTCACTATAGTAACTCAAATATGACCATTTAATTGAACATGTCATAGTATTAAATAATTCTTGTGTTTACCAACAGCAACACTTTATTTTTGTTCTCTTCTTACAGTCTTAGTTCAGAGAAGGCAGGAGTACACCTTTGGTTGTGGTGGGGCTGGCCGAGTGGCTCGCTGTGCAGTGTGACATAGGTGTTGCTTTCTGGGATTGTCTTGCAAGAAGCTCAGGCAGCTCTTGGTACACAAACAGCTCAGCCTTCTTGCCTCAATAAGAGGATACTGGGCTGTAAATCAAGGTGCTTCCGTGTGGTCACACTTGGTGATTAGCTTTATCTCAATCTTGTATTTAGAGATTGCTAGATTATTGAAAAGACATAATTATTATAATAGATTTGCTGTGTGGATAAACGTCCTAGTACATAGAAAGGATTTTTCTCTATAATCATCAGAGCTGGCACTGTATTTTCCTGTGTATTTCCATATCCATTAATGTATGTAAGGATTCTTTTTTCTCATACTGAAAGTTTTAGGATTCTGAAGTAGAGTCTTGGGTAGGCAACTAGGTTAGTTCTTTGTGCTGGGATCAGAATATAGCAGGGCCGATCCTGTGGCACTGCAACACGGTGAAGAATATGAAGACCACGGGAGGTGCCTGTCAGAATGACCCCTGTGGTGGGGCTCAAGCCAATTGTAGATCCATGTATGTTCAGGTAGGATCAGTAGTAATGGAAATGGAAAAACCTTCCTTGAAAGAATGTGTATGCTGTTGTCACTACAGTTATTAAATTTGATATGATTTAATTTAGGTGCTTTTACCATCATTCCAGAGGGCCAGACAGGGGGCAGAAATCCTTCCTGCTCTCCAACCTCATTATGGCTGCATCATTGCTGCTGTGTACAGTGTGTTTTCTAGTGATGCATGTGTGATTTAGACACAATTAATAATGTAGCTTGTAGTTGATGTTTTCAAGAGGACAAATTCAGTGATGCTGGTACATTATGGTGGCAATAAACATTGCAGTATTTTTTTCATGTTTTGGTTGGTCAAGAAAAAAATTAACATGGAGAGAAAGTTCAAATTAAGTCATGTCACATCTCTTCTTTGAGTGGAGATGATGTAAAATAACCAGCTTAATAGTACTTATATGACTTAAAATGCAGTTAAATACACTTGGGTTTAGGGATTTTTGTTTGTTTTTCTTTTTTATCATATATTGATGTATAAAACTAAGAATAGCGAGAATAAGTGAACATTGAAAGAAAGCTGATACAGTTATGTGGAGCCTGGGTTAGACAAAGAGAAATTTCCACAAGTGTGTACGGGCTTTCTGTTGTCATCCTGGAACCTGGAGATAGAAAGCAAGAGATCTGCTCTTGTGAGCTGTTGAGCTGTAGGTAATAATGGTGATAGCTTGAGAACTTCCATGTTCTTGTGACTTTGAGTACATATTACTTATATTTCTTACTCAATCCCCAGTAAATTTTGCTGTGTGTTTCTTGAATAGAGCAGTGGCAGAATCTTGCTTCCAGTTCCTAAAGATTGCCGGCTGCCTTAGTAGAGTTCAGTTTAGGGACTCTTACCCTCTTTTTTTTCTCCAGTATATTCATTTTTGTGGAATAGCGTACAAAATTATACTCTCCTGTAGCTGAAGCTAGTAAAGGAAAAAAGCAATTCTTATTTGGATATTTGATTGTTCTCTGGAACAAAGGAAGAAATCTGTAATTGAATAGGCCAGATAAAAGGGAAGAGAAAATGCATCTTGTATTACATCCTCAACAGAAGTTGGTTAGAGTAAGCAAACACCAACCTAGTCCACTAAAAATGGCTGAGGCTAAAAGAGGAATAGGGCAGTACTTCAGCTTGACTGATAAACTGGTAGCTCAAAAGCAAAGTAGTTTTCTTTATGTCATAACTCAGACTAACACTTGACGGATCAATATTTCTATCCCATGACCTTCTTGGAATCAAACAGGATGACAGTGAAGTGATCTAAGAGTAGATGCAAAAGCGTTTCTGAAGAGTTAAGGAGTCAGAGTGACTCCCTGGCTCACTCTCAATGAGTCTGTGAAACGTTACTAGAGCAATTCTCTTCATAGGATTTAGATACTGTGAATTTTTTTGCAGGGGGTGGGGTCCTTACAAAAGTAACCACAAAAATACATCGTTTGATTCATGTAATGAGCTTATACGTTGATTAAAAATACAGGCTGCATTCATGCAGAAGAAAAATGGCAGTTATGCTAATCTCGGTTATTTTGCCCTTGGTTTCTGATGCAAGTGATAAGTCTTGTATATTTCATAAATTTTTTGCTACTTGGACTACCAAGACAGTTGTAGCAGACTGCCACGGATGTTTTAAACAGCCCCAAATGGCACCATGCCATTTATTCTGCACTTGCATTTTTTTTTTCTCCTAAGGATATTTGTTGAGTTTCAAGTTCTATGAACTGTATTGCATCTTAAAAAGAAGTCGATGTAGGGGGAAAGCGAACACTCCAGGTTTTTTTTTTTTTTTTTAATATGAGGAGAGATGATGTTTGCATTTACTGTTTCGTGTTTGTTTTTTTTTTTTAAATGTTCATAGCTTTTTGCAACAGTTTCAATGATAGGAAGGAATTCAGAATGGAAATCATATTTCAGCCTCTTCCTGCTCTTGACTCTGAAGGAACTTTTCTCATTGTCAATCTTTTGAGCTGAGCAATGGAAATATTCTTTTTCAGACCTGCTTTTCCTTGTTGTTCTTACGCACTTCTCAAATTCATTTACTAAAACAAGCCAGATTTCCTCTAGAGCTTTACTGTCATCATTGTCAATCTCTACACTTTGTTTGTAACCTCAGAAATATATTTCAATTGTTTTTGAAATTTTTTTAAGTAATCACCCTGTACAACTGTGATTAATGATAGCAAAGGGGATTAAGAGGTGCTGTGAAAGACTTCTACCTCTTCCTCTATATTTGGGACAGCAAGGGTGAACAAAATCTTGTTCTAGCTAGGACCTTGTAACATCTGGTAGAAAATAATTGCTTTCCATATTTGAAAAATGTCTGATGTGGAAGAAGGGAGGAGCCAATGAAGATGCTGTTTGCCTGTGTGTGAATGTTTGCTTTATTTTTGAAGTCATTAAAATGTCAGTACAAGGAAGAAAATATTAGTTGCTTGGTATAGAGTGCAGTAGTGCACTGGACAGTAGTGCTGCTGAAATTCCTGTTACTTGCTCCAAGTGTGCTGATTTCTTACCTGGACTGATGATGTAATAACTAGATTTGCTTGTAATGGGACTTCCTTAGTTCACTTGTGTTCTCAGTCCAGTCATCGTTCACTGAAGTACATTTGCCATGCCTGACTCTTAAGAGAGAACCTGAGAGTCATTTATAAAGATTTATGGTGCCTTCGCACACAGATATGTATTTCTGATGATAGCTTGACTATAATTAGCTAAAGGGGAAAAAAAGAAATTTTTTTTTGGAAGCAATTTACCCTTTCGAAGAATTTGATGCTCTAAGTTCTCAAAGTAATTTTTCTGGGACATGCTTGTGTGTGCCGGCAATGTGGTTGACCCCTGAGTATGGCTTGTATATTTACAAAAAGTATCCAGAGTTGTTAGGAAATGGAAGCCCTTCCTTTCTGTGAGCGTGAGCTCTTTTCTGTTTCAGAAAGCTCACTGCAGTTTTTATACAGAAGTGTAGGTACTTGAGGGGCATAACTTTAGGGAGATCTTGCTTCTGCTGCTGCTTGTTAACCTTGTAGAGTTTGCATACAAGACTGACAGGTTCTGAGAAGTAATGAGGTGAGGAAGGTATGTTTCTGGCCTTTTTTTAGGCCTCAAAATATTGTGAGCTTAAACCTGTACCTCGAAATACTGTGATTCTAAACCTGTGTTTTTTAACATCGGGAGAAAACATTAGACTTTGACAGGCAGTCTGAGATGACATGATGCTTTGAATAGGCTCTTACTTTTCTAGTTAATAAATTGTATAATTGAGCTTCAACTTTATTGTGTTCTTGGAATTTTAAGTGGAACTCCAAAATCTGGATGTCAACATCTTTTTTTCCAGTCAAAGCTTAGTGCATGACGAGGAACCTTTGGGCGACTGGACGTTGAGACCTTTGAAGTCTGCTGAGGTTGATGTGTGACCTTGGTAATTCTCTAGTGATGCAATGAGTGAGTCTTCAGATGTTCAGTTGACCTTTTTATGCTCCAGATTGGAGATTTAGTGTGGAAGTCTTGCTTTTGAATTTTGGGCAAAACTTTGTGAACTTTAAAAAAAGTTTAAAATGTTTACCACACAAATTATTTTGGCTTTGTTTTTCCGTTAAACTTTTAAAAAGAAGGCATTAGTAAAGTGAGTGTTGAAAGTAAAAAGGGAAGCCCTCATATGCCTATTTTAAGGAGATTCCAATAATTGTTGTGCACTTGCACAATAATATCCTAAGCAGAATCTTCTAGGCATAGTAATCATGCTAAAGAAAAATAAATAAGGTCTTTCAAAAATGTGTTAATAGTAGAGAAAGCAAGGTTAGAAAAGAGGAGTGCTAAGCTAGTGGAATTTGATTTAACCTTGCATCAGTAAATGAGAGTGCAGTTGTCAGGCTAGCTGAAGATTATCAGGAACAGTTTTCAGGAATCACAGAATGTCGGGGTTGGAAGGGACCTCGAAAGATCATCTAGTCCAACCCCCGTGCTGGAGCAAGATTGCCTAGAGTCGGTCACACAGGAATGTAACGGCAGATCAAATTTACAAATGTGCAGAATGACTTTGAGGAAAATTTTGAGGACTTATTTTAAGCAGTAATTGCGATTTAATTCTGAAAGTGTTGCTCTTGCAGCAGTTGCTGAGCTCCTCGTTTTATCTAAGGGGCTTTGGTAAAGTCTCAAGCTTGCAAAAAGCTTGATCCTCACCTCATTCTATGCTGTTGGAATTTACAGACATTTTGATACTGATTTTTGGTGCTACCTGTCAGGCCAACGCTGATTGTTTCTGAAAATGTTGTGGACTGCTCTAGATGTTATTTTTGTTTTTATCTGTGGTACTTATATCCTTCTGCATGTCGGATTGGACAGTATTTTTTTTTACAGTGTAATGAATGTGTGTGAGGCCACTTTTCGAGCTGTGTAGGCTGCCCCACACATTCTGCCAGCATCCCTGCTGCCCGCCCTGCAGGGTGCCGGGTCCTTCCTCGTTCCACCGTGGCTGTCCTGGTGACTTCGCTGCCTCATCCTGCTCCAGCATCGCTGCAGCAACCCCTGGCTCTGTAAGACCTTCCCAAACAGTCACCCTCTCCAAGATTTCTCAAGCTTGGATAGTTATGATGTCTGTTGTGAGGAAGTGTATCTGTTCCACCTAGTAATAGTTGCTAAGCAGGACATTTCTTCTTGCACAGGCTGCTGCAGTGCAGACCATTTAACTTGTTCAAGGAGATTTTATTATTTTAATATCTCAGGCTCTCTAATCCCCTTATTTACATGCTTCTTTTGAGACCACGTGAATTTTGTGCTGTATTGCACTGATACTACTGTTCTTCCCTTTTCATAATTCAGTGTTGCATGGATCATAGAGAATCTCTGCCTTGTACATCTCAAGATGTATCACAGTAGGTTTGCTGTACGCAGCTGTGCCTTGCAAGCTTACAGACTGCTCATCCTGGTGAGAAGGGAAGAGGTTGGCTTAGACTCTGGTATTAATTCCCAGAGCCATTGGGATGAGAAATTAGATTTTTGTTTAGTCAAAGTGAATGAGGTTTGGTTTTTTTTTTTATAACTGTTTCAAGGTTATAAGCTGCTATTTGGCCACACCATTTGTTTGACCCTCATGTACCAGTTTGGTTTATTTCCAGGCTGCTTTCATAGCACAGATTTTTCTTTCACATTTGAAGTACTTTGCAGTCATTTGACTGATACTGAAGCGAAGGGTGAATTGACAGCCTGCTCCTGCAGCCCTTCCTCCCAACTTTGTCAAGATAGAAGAGTCCTCTGTGTCTCACACATGCTCTTCCTTGAGGCAGAACATGAGTGCTAATGCAAACAGAAGGCTTGCCCTTCTCATCCGCATCTCATCTCCTGTGTTATCCTTCTACTGCTCTTGCTGAAGGTGCAGCTGAGCCTGGGAATGGGGGGATCCTGTGGCTTGTTTTCTGGGAGTCTGACTCTACTTCTTCCTTGGCTACAGATCAGAAGGTTTGGGTTCCTTCTTCTGTCAGTAGAGAGGTGCTTGGTGTCTCAAACACACTTTCAGCAAATAACACATTCTAGTTTTAAATTATTTTGAGCTACAGCTGGTAGATAGTCTTGCCTGTCTTTGTTAGTTAATTGCTAGTCCAACAGGTTATGTACTCATCAGATAAAAAGTGTGTTTTTCTGGGGAGACACAGTTCCTGTATTTCTGAATCTCACCTTTGAAGGGGAAGTACAAGGTAGGCAGCAGTCAGGACACAGAAGGTGAGGTGTGAGCTGAAATGGGGTGATTGCAGATTGCAAAAAAAAAAAAACCATAAAGGAAGGAAGAAACTTTTCCAGCATTTCTGCAGTTGCTCAAGATCCCTCTGGTGTTGCATCTTCCATTTCCCTGTCAATATGGCTGTCATGCATCATCACAAAAGGCAGACAGTGTTTCTGTGCAGTGCTAACAGTACTTTGATAGGTTTAAAGGGGAGTTTGCCTTTTAAGAACTCGAAGCAGATGAACCCTTATAGTTTTTATGAAAACTGTGAAGTTCTCCTGACTTTGAAGTTTCTCATATTGTGCTGTGCTTAAAGTAAGACCCCATAGCTTTTGGATCTCATGCAGAAACATAGAAGCCATCATCACAACTGTGCTTGAGCAATTTTAAATTTAATGTGACATGAATTACTACACCAAATTGTTGCTATTCAGACTGATTTCAGCAGCAGCTGAAATGGAGGGGGAGGGAAGAACAAGCAGTTTGAGAGTGCCTTTCTGTGCTGCCTTTAGTGAAATTTCTTAGGATGTTCTTGTTTCCTACCCCTCCCCCAAGAATGCATAATTTGGCAGCTTCGGAAGTACTATTTTGAAGAATGTTATCGGTTCTGTCAGTTTATCTTGTCGAGTTGACACATGGCTGGGGTGGGAAGGGAGACCGAACAGGAAGGAAGGTCCTTGTTCCTGAATGTCATTACTGCACAGCTCTCGTGTATCCTTGAGGATCAGCCGGGCGAAAGCTGAGTCAGAGCCCAGCAGCAGTCTGCGCCAGAGCAGGACATGGCCCAGTTCAGGATTTTGGACTGCGTGATCAATCACAACTGGAGTTTCATATGTAACCTGTATTGTGCGTGGAGTGGTCAGGTTTGTGGTTTGTTTATCCTTATATGTTTTAATATGATTAGTAGAAGGAAAAAAAAAAAGCTCCTGTTGGTATCTTCTCCCCACCCCCATCTTATTGAGGATGTTGTATTAGAAATGTTGCTTTTTACTAATAAGTTTTCTAGAGTTATTAAACGTAGAAAGCATGCTTTGACTATATCATTGGTTTTTTAACATTTTGAGTACTTAGATTGTTCTCTTGGACTCTCAAGCTTTGAGGGGTTTTACTTCATGAATTGGACAAAAAAGTAAATATCATGTACAGGAAGGGGGACATTGCCAATATAAACTGCATTGTTAATAAATATAAAGCTGATTTTTTTTTTTTTCAGCTTTAAAAGGACTCAAACATCTTGGCTATTTCAAAATACTCGATCATGAATATGATTTTAAAAAACAGTGTGGGGGGAGGTTCCTGGGTTTTAGTTTTTTTTCTTTTAAACGTACAGGATGTTATTCAGTTCTTAATATGAATAGCTTTGCATCCTAATTGACTCACTTACTGCAGTACTAGAGAGGATAAAAAACAAAACAACTCTGCCTGGATTTTGAATGTAATTGTTCTAAAATAGAATTCAGTTCCTAAAGAATTTAAAACAGTGTACGTAGTTGTAATGTTACTTTCAAGGTACTCTAGGTATTACCTGTATTTCTCATATAACATTCAGCCAGTCACTGAAGAAAATGTGTTTGGTTTTTTTTCTTTTATGATGTAAGGGGAGGGTAAGCACTTCTTATAAAGTTGCAGTTTTGGTACAGTAACTATAAGCGAGTGATTCAGAAATATTCCCACCATACATAGAAAGAGTGTTTTGAAACAATATGCAGTTTAAAATACAGACAACCTCTGTGTGTCATGTGTGTACTGAGGCTTCTTAATCAGGAAAATACATTGCTGTGTGTATTGTTGTTGGGGTGTTTTTTGTTGTTGCAGAAGCTGATTCACCATGTCTGGGTTTTTTGAATCATCTTAATGTTATAGGTTAAAGAAATCTCTTCTGTTGAATTAAAAAAAAAACAGGGCAAATTTGAGGCATTGTCTTAAGAGTCTTACTTTTCAGAGATGTTTAACTGCTTCACTTAAGTTTGGTCTAGTTTGCTTACATGTATGTAAGAAGTCACCTGTACAGTATGACAGTTGCTTCCCATACTTCAGAAATTAAGAACACATAAGAAGAGGCTTGGCTGATGATATGGACAGTTCCATGAAGTTTTAAAATGTTGATATAAATAGAGGGAAGGGAAAGGGGGATTGTTTTTTTTTTTAGCAGATTGAAGTAAAAGGTTTAAAAAAGCCCCAAGAATGCAAACAAAAGAAAAAACCCACAAAAACCCAAAAACTCAAACCTCCTAAGCCAACCAAAAATCCCTACCCCAGAACAGGGTTCATATAACCACAAAGCTGTTTCTTACCAAGCTGGAAAGAAAAAACCAACCTTAGATCAATGTGCTTCAAGTTACTTGCGTGCTTCCAGTAATGAGTTGCTGCTGATATTTTTCTTTGAAATGAAGCTGGGAGTTCGTTTATGGGCTGAGGGCAGCTGCTCTCTTGCTACTGCACCGAAATGCCCCAGGGAAGTGGAAGCTGTCAGGCCCGGTGAGAGCTGCAGGGGCTGTGGGTAGCAGCGCTGCTCTCCACCTCTCCACCTGGCAGCCTCCAAGCAGGCTGCTGGTGAGAAAGCTGATGAGTGACCTGTGAAGGCTGAGACCAACAGCTGTTTCTCGAGTGTAACCGTAGGCCAAACCAGAGTTGTGCTTATGGTAGTCTTGAATTAGCAGAAGTTATGCAGCTTTTTTTGGGGGGTTTCAAAGACCTGAGTTGAAGGCTTGCCTTATAGGAAGACAGATTTTCTTCTAAAGGGTCATCAGGAATACATGTTCAAGAAGAAAATATAAACCTACTTAATTGTCTGTGTTACTAATAATTTCTCAAAATCGGGTTGCAAAGTCATTCTAATGGTATGCTGCCTGGCATACCATTCTCAAAGTTTGTTTTTTGAAACAGGAGACAAACAAGTACGAAATAGGCAGGAAAATTTTCTTCTGTCTACCATGATAATTTAGATTTTACAAAAAGTACTTTCACAGTGCAGCATGAAAGTTACTGTGGCTGGAGACAGTTGCCCTTTGCACTCTGATACAGCAAGCTCTTGTGTGTATTAGAATGTTTTCAAAGGACATGCAGTGTTTTGTACTAAAACAGAAATCTCTAAAATCAAATTATTAGATGATGCAAGTCAGTGTAGTTCTGTTAACAACAATGAATTGCAGTTTTTAGTACAAACCTTGGAGGGGATGGATGGCTATCATGTGTTGATCCATGAATAATCACTCAGAAACTTTCTACAGTAATCAAAGGGTACAAAAATAAAACAAATTGCTTGCAGATTTTCATCTTTTACTCTTTGTTAGTGGAACAGCCTCATTACCTCCTTTTTTCTTAAAATTACTTATTGCAAAATACTGAAGTGTCTTGCTCCTTTTTTTGTGTTGTCTGCAACTGTGGTCTTGTGGGACATGAGATGGATTCAAGTGTGAGAGTCTTACAGGCAGTTTAAAACGTTGGTGTCATTCCAGCTGAAGGAGAGTGGCAGGTAAAAGGTTTGTGACCTGCGGGAGACACTGTAAATAGATTTATGTGCAAATTTGTGTCTGTACTTAACCAGACTGCCCCAACAGTATCATAGATGATTAATCCTTTTTATTAATAGAGTCTTGTCTTGAACAAGGAATCTTTAGTACTTTAAAAAAAATAAAAATGAGAAATAAAAATGAGAGAGAGGGAATGTCTTAAATAAAATTAAGCCTATTTTTTTTTACTTTTCCCTTTTGACAGTTTGTTGTTTGTGGAATTGTAGACACAGAATCATAACTTGGCGTAATATCTATAATCCAAGTGAGAGTCCTTCTTCGGCAAATATATGGAAGTGCTAAGTTGCATTTTTGCTCAGTAACACAACAGTCAGGCTCATTTTCAGTAAGATGCAAAAGGAGCCACCCGCTCTGTCCTTGTAAGGATGGCCTTTGTCAGACTTCAGCATGTGGGTAATCTCCTGAGATGCTTGGTATCTCTATTCACCTTGAGGCTGTGGTGGAACATGTTGGAGTTAAGTATGTCAAAAATAATAAATACCGCTTCTTCAGGTTGTTGGAATTACTGGTAGATGATATAACAGTGTTTTTCTGTGTGTGTTTTTTTTTTTCTCCGTGCATCACAAATACCTTGCTTTGAAGTACTAGATATGGAATAGTAGACCACAAGTTGAATGCAGGTTGTCTTCTTACCAGCAAAGAGCGTAGGTTTTGGTGTACTCTAAGCAGGCTTTTAATATTGAGGAGAGCAGACCTTCTCATGTGCTGTTTTCATTGGTTCTTTGCTGAACAACATCAGGCTTATACTTTTTTTTTTTAAAATCTTAATGTTGCATCCTAACCTCTAAAAGTGACAATGATGTTCTTTGAGACATGTAAATACGTAAATCTTGAGTTTCTCAGCTGGAGACAGGTATTCGGCAAAGTTCTGTAAACTTGGAGTTTGTCAACTTTCGTTGTGCAGGGTGGGCCTGAAGCTGTCGGGCTTGGAGGAACCTCCTCGTCAAAGACTGTATTGGTGAAAGGGTGTTAGTATGTTGTGACATTATAGCAGCCAGCATCTCTTTATTTCTATTTCTTAACTTGAGTGCTTTATTGCAGGCTGTATTTTCTGTGAGGCAGTCTGTGAGAATGAGGTGTTGCAGCGGAAGCCCAGCTCTCGCGTTGCCTTCCAGGCGCAGAACCCGGCAGTGCTGCAGCAGCTGCTGCACTGCAGTTATTTTCTCTCCCTTCAGAGAATCTCCAAAAACGTGAAAAAAGCTTCTCAGTCTTCCAAATATGTCACTCGGAGGATGAAATAACAAAGGTGGCTGCATTCCTTCTGAGATATTTGCGGCTGATAGTGGTTTTGAAATATGATATTTATGTTATCAGGCCGTGCCCTGACTTCTGTTTATCTGCTGCCTCGGGGAGGGAATAAGATAAATATCTTGTCTCATAGCAGTGCAGGGTGTGATGTTCTCAATTTTATTGAGTAAAAGGTGTAAAATCATCACAGGAAATAGCTTGTAGCTTTACTCATTATGGGAATTCACATTGCTGAAGAAACATTTTGTAATGTTCAGAAGTACAGGGAAGTAATTCGACAACAGTGAGCAATTCAAGCCATAGTAATAGGCATGTGAAGACAAGTGGTTCTTAAATAAGCAAACAGATTTTTGTTAAAGCAGATTTCTTCTCTCTCCCCACCCCAACCTCCAGACACAGATACAAATGTAGATTCAGTCATCTGTGTCAACTATTCTTACAGATATATTCAGTGCAACCTGTGAGGAAATACATGGGTTACATGTGATCACATCGTAAGTCAGGATTTAAAAGCTTCTGGATTTGCAGCTAAACTGAAAATCCCGTGGACAACTTTCTCCCCTTTATCCTCTTAGTGCATACCTTTGGACGTAAAGATCATAGAATCATAGAATGGCCTAGGCTGGAAGGGACCTTAGAGATCATTTAATCCAACCTCCCTGTCACGGGCAGGGATCTAAGATATCTTTCTTTTTTGTTGTTGTTGTTCAGGTTAATGACTTCACAGTCCTTTTCTAAGCATCTTCCTGTGCATGGTATTTTTGTAAATTAAGATCCTCACTGAAAAACCCACTTTTCTTCCTCCATTGTAAATGTACAAGAGATCACAAATTTAGGGTTTTGAAATTGTTTGATTTGGGTGTTTGGATATATGGCTTTGTATCTGTGTATGCTTTTTTTTATTGTTTTCCCTCGTCTCCTAGTGCAGAACCCAAGCCTTTTGACTTCTGAGTTTAAGGCCTTCAAAACTTAGAATGTGTTGATTTGTACATTATATAGTATGTTCAAATTAAATATCCTGAGACATGGGACCAGGAGTCAGCAGGAGTTTATTAATAGTCTGTGTATTAGGAAGCTTTAACACCAAGTAGCTCAAGCTGTATGTTTAGAGGTTATTTTTGAGGAGGGAAGCTCTGTATTTGGGCATGTAAGGAATCTTGACACATTTGTTTTGCAAGTTTTGTGGTGTTTTGAGCCGTGTTCTTGCTGTTAAACTTACAAAGAAGTTTGGGCTTGATATGAATAATGCTATTCCCAAGTCAGTCATTCTTAAAACTCTACCCATGTGTCTAGGTAAATCTTTTGAAAGCAGAAATCAGGCTCTGGAATAACAACTCACTTGCAATAGTTGTGTTTTTAGGTGACAGTTTGGATTTTGTCATTGAGAGTCAATTCCCTGATCTTCCAAGGGCTTCTGTTTGGCTTTGGGCACGTCAGACGTTTCTGTTGTACATGAAATAGTCTTAAGCAGAGCTGTGACATTGATCTTTAGTCTTAATGGCTTGAATTATCAGCAAGTACGATGATATATTATGCAGATGATGTGGTGTGCCTAATCTCTAAATGATCCCGTTTTAGTGTTTTTAGAGCAGGAATGAGAATATTTGTTTATGTTGAGTAGTTCAGTAGTTTCAGTAAGAAGAAGCTCAACCTCATGCTTGCATTCAGCAGAGAGCAGGTGTAATGTGTATTTCTGGCCCCCTGCTGAGCCCACGACGTAAAGCCTTTCCTCAGCGTTGTTGCTGCGTCGTGGAGTAGCCTCATCCAAGCACAGAGACTTGCTGTGACATCAAAGGCTGTGGAAAAGCGAGCGCTCTCTTGGCTTGTTTGGCCAACTAAAACTATGTCCCTTGTAGAATTGATAATATTGTGAACGAAGACATAGCTTCTGGCTGTGGTGGAAAGAAATGGTTTACGCTGAGGGAAGTGTGTAGGTGATTTCAGGAACTGACATTAGTTTAAAGCTGTGGTGAATCTGGTTGTTGAGAAGGAGTCTGTGCAGGCCAAGTTTTACACTGTGCAGTGATTTTCTTAATGGCTTCTGCAAAACTATGTCATGTGTAATTGGGTATGTTTTAATAGTCTTGTGAAAGCGTAGTGGAAGCTATCTGGTATGTTGTGTGTTTGATAAAGCCCACGCTATTCTAGGAAGCAGAAGAGTACAAACTTAGTTGAAACTCATTCTTATTTCTGTAGTAGTGTACTTAGCTGGCGATGCCAGTGGTCTTTCTTACTGTCCTCTCCCCATTTGTAGAAAGCAGAGTGGGTCATGGTGCGGCTCGTGTTCTTGGGTCTATCAAAAAATTCCCATACCCTGAAGGGAGCGATGTAAGGCAGCCCTTGACAGGCGATGACTGTGCAAACCACTCTTTATTGCGTCTGTCAGGCTACTGAGAAGGTTCTTTTATCATCGTGGAGTAACCTCAAACATTGCTTCAGTGCTGAGGGGCAGAAGGATGCTTTCTTGGTCTCCCACCTCTGATAAATCCAGATTAGACTGTAAGGTGAGGACAGAGCATTTCCTATTCTTAACAAGCAATGATGGAACAAGCCGAGAAGGAAAGGCTTCAATTTTAGCTAAATTAAGATCACATGACATTTTGCTGTTATGCTACCAGCCCTGCAGATGTTTCCTTTCTTTCCAGTTTAAGGATGTAGCTGTTAAGAGGGGAGGCTTTTGCTAATGAGCCTATAAGAAAACAAGGAAGCTCTCGATTTCTTTTTGTTTTTAAATGTTTTTCTGACTAAATTTAATACTATGAACGCTGTGTTTATTATTGTAAATACTAAATGTGAGATATAAACAAAAACACATTGTGAAAATAATTTGCATCTCTGTCCTACAAAGTCCCTACGTTTTTTACTCTGTTTCTTGGCGCTGTTGCTTGAAATTGGCTGTTACTCTTCAGAAGTATCAGGAGTGTTCTAAACTGAAGTGAACATAATTATCTTTGAAAAATCTTAGTGAAATACAGTTTTGGGGTGTGGACAAGCTACTACAAATATATGTGTACATATATGCTTGTACGCACAAAATACAGTGTACTTTTTTTGCATTTGTGTGTAAAGATAAAATAGAAATTTATATGGTAGATTAGGATAATTTTAATGAGTTGAAATACGCTAAACTTGCTTGTGTCTAGTATTTAAAGGATGATCTGGTAAGATAGTTTATACGTCTGGAAAATCTGGAGATTAGATTCTACTTCTGGAGAAGTCCTGTTGGAGCTGTGGTAGAGCACCAGTCATGCCAAACCTGATCTTGCTTTTGGTGAAGTGTTGGGAGTATAGTGCAAAAAGTCCAGGTATCAGAACTAAAGTATAAGGAAACAAAAACCAAACAGAAGTCTATTTCGAGTGTAGCCGGACTCTCTGTGGCCTGGGAAGCTACGTGCTCCTTTCATTCAAGCAAGTGTGTCCAGCTTGGCTCCGTGTGAGCTGGTTAGTGTCACTGCAGTTAATGCATAGCCAGGTAAACTGAACAATTTTCAGTTTAACAGACATGAAAGTGACGTTTTAGGGATGATTCTTTTTCCGACTATCGTGTATCACTGAATCCTTGAGGGGGTTGCCAATGTAAAGCTAGTTGCATGTATTCTGATGGAGGGACTTAATTTCAAACCAGAAAGTTTGAGTTTTTCAGGTCCAGGCTTCCTCTAGCCCTTCTTGCTTTTCTGTATTTGAGTTTAGAGGCAATAAATAGTAAATGTGTGAGCATTTTCAGGTAAGAGAGGAAAGTGAATGTTGCTGAGGATGGCCTTCAGCTTTGCTTCCCAGGCCTGGTGGAGTGGTGAGGAGACTGACATGGCGCAAGCACCAGTTGCCGGGCTTTACAGAGCAACCTTTCATGAACGGTGGAGCACAATAAGGACAGTTTAAGCTGTGTAATAAGCTGCATGGGTGGAGGTTTTTATTGTTGTTTTTCTGTGTGTGTCTTGACCTTATTGAGAAGTGAAATCCTTTATCTTGAAAATAATGTTTCTTCACTGATGGTGTTTACTACAACAGTAGTTAAAAAAAGTACAGCGAAACATGTGTCCCTTTGTTCTTCTCCTTCCGCCTCCAAGCCAGCCCTGTAGCGTGCAGGCTGCATGGCAGTAGTGCATGGCTCCTTCCCGCTGCCTCGAAGCCATCTGCTGTGCTGGCACCGGCACTTTGTTTTTGAAAGGTTGCAGATTTCCCACTTACTTCATACTTTTGGAGTAGGCACATATTGCTTTCTTGAGCCTCTCTTGTTACCTGGGATTGATTTGAGGACATGGTTTATGTTTTCATGGCTTTTTGTTTGGACTTTTTTGTTTTGTTTTTTCTTTATTCAATCGGGATATTCAGTTCCGAGATATATTTCAAAGGCTGTTGTTGGTGTCCTCACCAATTTCTGCTGAAGTCAGGCAGCTACTGGCTTTCTTACTGAATAAGATTCCAGGGCTGTATTCTATCTGGGCAGGATTCACACTCCTAAAAAAAAAAATAAGAACAACAATGGCGCGTTTGCTCCTGGGACCATCTTCTAGCAATACCTGAATTAACTTTGGTTAGTCCCCCTGAAAAGGACCTTTTGCTGTGATCACCTGAGCTTTGTGCCGTAATGGTGGACTAAAATGATAAAGAGCTGGCTCCTGCAAGGGAGGCGTTTAGATCTGTGGGCACTCTGAGTGACATTCATGTCTTTATTGTCCTGCCCTTGCTCTGAAGTGTCTTGTCCTGCTGTGGCTAGCAGGAGGACCCTTTAGGGGGCTGAGTGAGGAAGAGCTGCTCCCAGAGACCACCTCGCTGCTGCTGGTGGCTGCTCAGGGACCATCTGACCAACCAAGATGAGAAATGACATTGCCCATCCTTGCCCTAATCTTATGGCAATCAATAACAATTTATTTCTGATATTGAAATCATTCACAGTTGTAACTTCCAAATCCTTTATGACTCCAGATGGAGAGGATCTAGTTCTACAGAGATAGTCAAGTTCTTCAGTTTGTTTGCTGTCATTGTCCTTTCCAGTTACTGCATCCCCCTCAACTGGAACTCAAGAGACATGTTAGTGTTGGCAAGTCTCAGCAAATTCCCTGTTCTTCATGTATGTGTAACACCTGCCATGTGAGAGATGAATGGGAACCCCTGGTGACTTGGAGAGCTGGCACTTTGCTTGAATTTCAGAGCTGGAGAAACCTTCTGGAGACTGATTTTTCTTCCTTGCCCTGCTTTCATGAAGAGCTGCTGAATGGAAGAAGAGCTGTGCCCCCCCAGTTCCAAAAGCAGACTGCCTTCTCCTGTTGGCAGTGGCCCCGGAGGGGGCCCTGACAGGACCATTTTTCCTGTCTCTGTCTGGTGTCACCTCATGGTTGTATGTGCAAGGACTCAATGCTCCGTTTATCTCCACATCTCGGTTTTCTCTTGTGGCGAGAGTGGTTCTGTAGCTGTTTGATCTTTTGAGCTTTGAGGACTTGTTTACATCTTCGTTTCTAGTTTCAGATGCTTCATGGCAAGGCGGCCTCCCCTTGATAACTACTGAAAACAGGCTCGGCAGTTACTAGCCTTGGGCAACCAAGTCCTTCCTGCAGCTTTCTTAAATATATAGCACCAAAGTAGACAGGATAGAGACATCCTCTGAGGATCTTGCTACCAGTCAGTAGGTCCAGCATATAGATGTCAGCAATTACATAAATACATTGTGTATTTTGTTGTTTTGTATATATTGTACTGTGAATATTGCATAGAAGTGGATATTGAGCATTGAACTCATTGGGGGGGGAGCATTTATTTTTAACATTACAATGATTTATTTCTACTTAGCAGAGTTGAGTTTGACATACAATGTCATTTAGCCATGCCCAAGTAATGTTTTTGTATTTCTAAAAGGTAGCCAAGGAAAAAGATGTGTGCTTAATGGCAGGGTTTGAACATGATGAGAATTTAGATTTGAAGGAGAGTGTGTACACAAGAGAGTCAAAGGTAAACTCTCAAAGCAAAATTGGGGTTTTTTTTTTTAATAAGTTGTATTTAAGGCAGAAGCTTTGCATACAGACGTTTTTACAGCCTCAGGGTTGTATAACGTCTTATGTTTCCTCCCATTCTGCAGCCTCAGCCAGAAAAGACTTTTTATTTCAAAGGACCTTTATACTTCCACACGTTAAGAGCAGACTGTTCTAGAAAAGCCTTTTTTCTCTGAAATTGCAGATTTAATAGGGCAGTTACAATCAGAATGCATTTGGGACCTTTAGGGGTCATCTAGTCCAGCCCCCCTGCAGTGAGCAGGGACATCTTCAACCAGATCAGGTTGCTCAGAGCCCCACCAAGCCTGACCTTGAATGCCTCAAGGGATGGAGCCTCCACCACCTCTCTGGGCAACCTGTGCCAGTGTTTCATCACTCTCATTGTAAAAAAATGTCTTCCTTACATCCAGTCTAAATCTACCCTCTTTTAGTTTAAAACCATTAACCCTTGTCCTGTTGCAACAGGCGTGCTGAAAAGATTGTCCCATCTTTCTTATAAGTTGCCTTTTAAGTATTGAAAGCCTTCTCTTCTCCAGGCTGAACAGCCCCAACTCTCTCAGCTCATCTTTGTAGGAGAGGTGTTCCAGCCCCCTAATTGTTTGTGTGGGTCACTTGAATACAAAAGCTAGGGAAAATAAATGACCTGATACAAGGAATATCACTATTTTCAAGTGAGCCCAGTATTTATTATAGTGTTTGGAACATCCTGTTGGTGTCTCGGCATAATTTTTTATATATTAGTAACTATCGTAGAATCATTCAGGTTGGAAAAGACTCTTGGGGATCACTGAGTCCAACCACTAACCCTAGTCGACTAAGTTCACCCCTAAACCATATCGCCCAACACCACATTTAAGTGACCTTTAAACACATCCAGGGATGGTGACTCAGCCACCTCCCTGGGCAGCCTGTTCCAATGTCTCACACGTTCTGTGAAAAATTTTTTCCTTATGTGCAGTCTAAACCTACCGTATTGCAGTTTGAAGCCCTTCCCTCTTGTTCTCTCTGTGCAAAAAGACCGGCACCAGCCTCTCTACCGTGTCCTTTCAGGTAGTTGTAGGTCTCCTCTCAGCCTCCTCTTCAAACTGAACAGCCCCAGCTCCTTCAATTGCTCTAAGATTTATTCTCCAGGCTCTTCACCAGATGTTTTTTGCTCTGGCTTATGTCACTAGTTACTGACAATAATAAAAGATGGCCGTTGAATCAGTAAAATAAGCCTATATTTCTTTCAGCAAATATCTAGGTGAACTACTATCTCGGGTATTATGTTTCTTGGTAGACTAGCTAAAAATTGAACATTGCTAAGTGCAGCTGAAGCAGGCCCTGCTTAGCAAGGCTGTCTCTATCCTCTTATTGAGGTATTGATAGGTAAGTGCCCTCGATGGTCTGGTGTTTGTTGTGTGTGTTGTTTTTTTTCTCTTTTAAAATACAGACGTAGGCTCCAGAAAGTGTGGTTTGGGTAACCTTTACAAATTACAAAGAGACTTTCATTTACGTAATTTATTTGTGAAGTGTTCTATATGGTAAAAAAAAAAAGGCAATAATTTAAAAAAACAGTGTAGAGCAAATCTAGATGCCAGTCTTGAGCATCTTTAGAAATACTTTTGAACTTGTGTATGAACATAAAAAAAATGAAAATTGATTACTTGATTTAAAGTGGCTCAGGTAAATTTTTCAAGAATTGATAGTGCAATATATCAATTTTTTCCTGTGTTCACTGTTAGTCACCTATGAAGACTAGTAACGACTTGGATAATACTTTTTTGTCTGTTCAGTCAAGAAGACAATTATTTATTGATGGTTTGTATTGCAGTTACATGTGACTGTCACTTAAGAATTTTTAGTATGCTCAATATAGATCTGTCTGTAAATTGATCAGCAAATTAAAAAACAAATGAGCTTCAGAGAGTGTGCAAGTTGGATTGTTTGCCCTTTTAAATTTTTTTTTTGACTGATATAATGTGAAATTATCATTTTGAGGCTTACTTTTAATCGGGAATAGTATAATTTACAAGCATCAATGTTATTTACTGATTTTACATAATTCTGTTACAGTTTAAGCTCCCAGCGATTAAGTTAATTCTTTTAAAGAGGCATCTGATGTTCTCATGGATGCTTTCATTGCTCAGAAAAAAGGGCTGAATACAATATTAAAAACAAAGTATACATTTTACAGTGCACTTAAGTATCTGCTGTATGTCCTTGTAATTGCATAGAACAGGAAGTGATGCTTTGAGATACTTTGTGCAGAAACCTTCTGTGAAGAACTCCTGAGGGAAATGATGCTTAAATCGTTTGTAGTAGCCTGGGATTCTTCAGCCCTTGAACTTGATTGTGCTTACTGAATATACAGAGACACAAACATACAGATCTTCTGCATGGAATATGGCAAAAGCATCTTTGGTTTGCTTGATTTTATGTGAAATGAAAATAAAGCATTCATTTTTCAGTTTCTTGAAATGCAAATAAGTCTCCCTGAAAGACAGATCACCTTAAGGTTGTGAGATAGGCATTTGTACCTCGATTGCTATCATTTCTGACTCGCGAGGAAAACCACGTAGGAACTGTGCCTTCAGTAACATATTCTTGCCTGTGCTAAACATCACCTGTTCCTTGCTTGCTGTCTTACATCTTTGTTTTGTTTGTGTTTTTAAAAACTTGTCTTGTTCCTTTTTAAAACCTTTTCTGGCAAGGGAGATTTTGGTGGGTGTGCTGTGGTTGGACATGTCACAGGGTTACTGAACAGATGTTGACTCTTTATAATTCGGATTCTTTCTTGTTCACGGTGGTGGCTGAAAGCTGCTGTTACTGAACATGGCTCACATTTATTATTAATACTGGCTTTTCTGTTGTCCTGTTGGCAGACCTCGCAGGGGGTCTAAGGTTGGCATGAAGATAACCTTTCGCTTCTGGCGTGCTCTTTCAGGATGAAGTGATTTGACTGGGGAGTACTGTTGTTTGTGAATAACTGTTAGTTCAGCGACTTGTATGAATGCTAAAAGCTTACATGAAATTAGAAAGAAATTAGAGGTTAACTTTCCACTGAAATCAAATGCTGCATCTCCTGTTTCTCAAACCTAGTGTTGTTCTCTGTATGACTGTTTTGAACTCAGGTTTCACTGTTTTTGTATGTAAATATCAGTGTTCAGTTGTTACATATGCTAAAATTACCCTTTGAGTAATTAGGGAGGCTTTTGTCAGAAAGATGCAAGTATTTTGTATAGACGTCTATTTTTCAGTGCTACATTTAAGCTTGCTCTATTTACGTATCTATAAGGATTGGTATTTGCTTATTAGCATTTTTGATGTTGTATGATATCTGTGGCTAGTTAATTGCTCAAAACTTTCGCATCAAGCATTGCCTTTAAAAATTTGAGAGGAGAAACAAAAGATTGCAAGGGAATGTTTTAAATAGATGCGTTGCTGCCTGTCACTTAATGGAGGAAATCACTGTCATTTTTTAGAGGCCAGTCATTTTTTTCTTTTTTTTTTTTTGGTTAGGAGCTATTTATTTTGCCAATTTACCAAGATCAAGATGTTCTTACTGGCTCCAGTTTCTGCTCATGTCATGAGATTGGAAGACAGAAGGGATATTTATTTGTGCAGATCTGAAAAAATGCTGTCATGTTCAGAGGCTGAACAGATTGGTGGGGAACACCTCAATTAACAAACCTTATCCTTAGGCTAAAGAATTATGTAATTTTCGCCTTAATCTTTGCATCGCTTGAACTTTAAACTACAGCCACGTATCTTGGCAGTTCCAGTTTCCACTATTTTCTTTGCTCATCACTCATGTAATTGCACCCTCTCTTGGTTTCACAGTTAAAATGTGAATGAAGGTGGTAGATGAGGACAGAGTAGACTGAGATAGAGTCCTTAATGTTACTGTTCTTTCCGAAACTTGCTGATAATCCTTCCAGGCTGTTAGAGGAGCAGAGTCCTGTTGGACTGCTCTAGGTTCTCTGCATTTTCTGGTTCTGGGAGTATCTCCATTTCTTGGCTTGGCTGTAGCACTGAGACCCTTCTTTATTCATATGTTTTTACTTGCTGAAGAATGGGGTTGTTAGAAGCAGGGAGGCTGGTTTTTGAAGCACTGGCGAGTATTTCCTTGTTCTTCCTGTTGGACCCACCAAGATGTGGGTTTCTTGGGACAAACTGTAGAAATATATAGTGTTTTACACACCTGAATGTAGGATGTTGTTCTGGTGGATTAATTTATCTCACCAGGCAGCTGCAACATTTTCTTTATAGTGGTATGTGTTGCCGTCTTTGTGACTAGGCTGGAGATACTTTTGTCTTCTCTCCAGATAGTGGCAAGGTGGGCCCAGCCAACTCCAGTGTCTAAGTACTGCAGTTTGAGATCCCAGCTGTAAGATTGAAGCAAAAGGGATTATTTTGGAGCAGTCTAGGGAGAAAACCAAGCAGTAAATTCTGACACGTATCAACCAGTTGCTGAGCCACAGCAGCAGAGCTACAGGAGCACAAGAAGACTATTATTTCTGTTTGAATACCCTTTGAATAGGCTATAGGCTCTGGTATCTAAATTTGTTTCACGCATCGTTGAACTAGAATCTTTAGAAGGGGGGTCATAGGGTTTTGCATGCTTCCTTTGTCTTCTGCTTTTGATTTGAAGTGTTGTGTGGTGTGCCACTTGCATTGAAAATTGAAATGGAAGATTTCATGTAAGGCTGAAAAGATAAATATTATATTAATAATGTTGCTTGAGTCATAGGTATACAAAATTAACCTTAGGAAAAAACCCAAAGATGTCCTATTTCTGAATGAGCTGAGGGAATGTAGTAAGAATGTAAAAGGAAACTAGAGGTATATTTTTGTTTTACTTGTGTGTTTAGAAATTGAATACTGAAATGTTCCAAGTAGCTAAGGGTGAAAAAACAAAAAGATGTGAAGTCAAAGATACAACCAGAGGAAGAGTGTGTTTTTCTAAAGAAGTCTGTCCAACTGCATATGTTCTTCAGTTCTGTTTTACGTATCTTAAATGAGGAGATGGTCAAGAAGACCATGCCTGCATTACAAGTGAGGAAAAGAGAAGTTGAGTTTGTATACGTGTGAGCTGTGTGCACCCAGAAATGGGGCTCCAGAAGGCACATTTGGATCTGAATAAAATATACAAGCTGTATACATTGCTTGTGGTTCATGTGAGTCTTTCACTGTTGTACGTTGACTTTCTTAATATCTAACTAACTTTATTTAAAATTTAAGAGTAATTCCGTACATGATATAACCAGGGGCGTAATGCTGTAAGGGATAGTGCTTTACAATACACATTGCTTCTGAAAATATTAGTCATCATCAACTTATTTTGGTTATGGGGGGAGAAATTGTGTTTTCGAATGCACAGGAGTGTTGAGGTGTGGGTTGTTTGTTTTAATTATCTAAATTACAATTTCTCTGTGTGTCTTCTTTATTTTAGGCATCAAAAAATAAAGATGGAAAAGAGCAGAGTGAAGCTATATCACCATCGGAGGAAGAGGAAACCTTCTCTTGGCCTGGTCCCAAAACTGTTGTGCTGAGGAGAACGTCTCAGGGTTTTGGCTTCACCTTAAGACATTTCATAGTTTACCCTCCAGAATCTGCAGTTCAGTTTTCTTTCAAAGTAAGTGAAATTGATAATGAAGCACTTGTATAGCTTTATCATACTTTTTAGGGTAAAAAAATCCGACTTGCTTTAAAATAAATATGTGTATAGCTGTGCCGTACGCAGATCACAGATTCCTTGTGTGTAGGGTGGGTGAGCTCACTTACTCCATTGTTTGATAGCCATGCATTGTTCTGTTCCAAGAAAGTGGAATTAACTCAGTATGAGTTCATTTGAGGTAAAAATATGTGTTACCATGTTTAAGGCCAGTGGTTACTGCAGATGTTTAATTTTTGCACATCATAGAGGTAGTATAATAATGTTAACTATGATTTGATTTTCCAACTTTCTTGGATTTTGTGGTAGCCTGGTCTTTATATCACACCTAAGAGTGCATGCAGTTACCTCTGATGTAAGATAAAGGTTGCATCCTGAAGTTGAAGATGATGTTGACGTAACAGCCAGAGTTACTCAATCTTCTGTTAGTTTTTCAGAACCACAGTTCTTTTGTTAGCACAACTGTCAGCCTGATGCTGGCACTTCCCTTCTGCATCAGTGCACAGGTCTGCAGAGGTCTGTCCTTTTTTTTTTTAACCCCAGGGACTTCTTTCAAGGTAAGCTTGCCCCAATATCTTTAAATCTTTACTGAAAATCAGCATAAAGTGATAAAGATAGTGAAAAAACTATCTGAAAGAGCTTTCCTTCGGATGGTCTTTCCATGTTCTTTGTGCTTTATATATGTCTTGTTTTTTCTTTTTAAATACCTACTCTTAGTTCCAGTTCAGAAATATCTAGTGAAAATTTCTCCTTTAAAAGTTCTGCTCCTGCTGCTTTTGCAGTTTGTGTGTGTTTTAAAAGCTGCTGACAGGTCAGGTGGAATCCTGGGGAGATGAGGGCAAGACTGCTCCTGGTGGGGACACTGGACATCTCTAGGACAGAAAGGATAATGCTTCTAGACTGCAGGGTGTGGAAAAGATCACATCACTGCTGGACGTTCCGTGGAAATGGGAGTGAAAGCTTCCTGTGGGCTGGAGAAGACTGCGGCTTGAAAAGCCACTGGGCTCAATTTTTGTGGCAGTGAAGAAGGGTGTATTGAGTGTAGAAGAGTAGGTGTTACTTTTTATAAACACTTAATAATCTGTTTTCTGCCTAGGTCCATTTGGTGCATTGGGTTTTTATTTAAATTTTAAGAAGTTCATTGGTTCTAGTTATTATTCTCATAAAACCTATACTAGTGGAAAAGCCTTTTTTTGATTGTCCCGGGGAGCTCACTACAGCAAAGAGAGGTCTAGGAAGGTCTGCCTCAAAGCTCTGGCTGCCTGGCAGTCCCAAAACACACTTATCACACTTGTCTTTTGGTACACTAATAGTACCTGCTTAGGTTAACCTCAGTTCTTTGGGTGTTTGGGGGTTTTTTTGGTTGTTGTTTTTTTGGGTTTTTAGTGACACTTGCCCTTGATGTTTCTGGACTGGAGACAGACCTTACCCTTGCTATTCCATAAGGCAAGAGCTGTGAACCTTCTCTAGTTTTTCAGAAGTGTAGAGCACCAGGTTAACAGAAGGAGGATCACTTTTGTGCAGAAACAAAGTCCAGCTTATTGTCAAAGACATGAATATTTAGCTCTCTGGTCTATGTCATGGATATCTCTAAAGGTTGCAGAACTTCAGCAAGTATTTCTGTAGTTTCAGTGTTGATCAGAAAAACCCAACAGTGCTCAACTTTAAATTTTTAATGATGCTACTGATTTTGTCTGAGAACTGTTCAAAAGCTGAGTAAAGTAAATGGAGTTAACCAAGAGACTTAAGAGTTTGTGAGGGCACACAGATATTTTATAAGGCAGATATTTTTAGCCTTAGGTGTACAAAGCTGACATCTGCCTTTCCTAGCCTTCTGCTGTCATCGGTGTGAAACCACAGTTCTTGGTCAGGTAACTGGCGCAGTGCTCTGATGGGCACTGTGGGCCACCTGAGTTAGATGTGAAACACACTTTTCTAACACCGGAATAAACAGGATGAGTTTTATTCTTAAAACTGGGATACCTTAGTGTCAAGGTGCCAGTGACTTGCACAGCTGCATATCAGAGACATCCATAAAGCTTTTTCTCAGTTTCATGACTGGAAAATGGACCTTACTTACTGTTGTTGAAATAATCAAATGTGATTCAATATAATCAATTCAGAGAGGTATCTGCATATTTTAGTTCTGAATACTGACATGTTATATTTAATTTGCATTATTTATATTTTCAATATATGTTTTTATATTATTTTCTTTCACTTAAGATTCAGTACATATGTAGTATTGCACATCAGCATTGAATTCAGGATATTGTGCTAAGTTCTAGATCGTTTCATGGTTTTTGCACAAACCAGCTAATGAACTACAAATCAGTGGACTCTTTCTCCTTGTAGTTGTTATTAATTAGCTAATTTATAAACATTATGATAGAGAAAGGTTATGGAAGAAAGTGTTCTTTGGTAGTCCGTTGGGAGAGACAGCCTTGCGTGAAGGACAGTGTGAAAGATGATCTCGGAAACTGAGGCTGTGGTTTAACACATTTCATTTTGGCAAAAGTACTTGGCTGTGCTCGTGTGAGGCCACACACCGAACTGGGAAAAGCTGTACGTTCAGGAATAACCCTGTTATGAGTCCCCCATGCTTCCCATGCTGCCTTTCCCTTAGGAAGCTGGACAGGGAGTATGTGGAAGATTTCTTAAACTAGCAGTTACGCTTTTAGTATCAGATGTTTATTAGGATTTGTTAGTCGGCAACGTGCTTTCTTCGTATGTGAAGTTCATTCACCAAGTTCAGTCAGTCTGAGAAGCAAGTAAATGATAGAAGAAAACCTTGTCCTTAGATATGGAAGCAGAATACACTAACATCTTGCAATGTGTAAGAGGTAAATGTAGGAGGGAAAGCTAATTCCAAAACATTTGCGTTATAAAGCATTCCATTTTTAAAGGCCTGAGCTCATTGGCTTGATACCATGAAAAACTAATATTTTGCAGCTGTGTTTCATAACAGAGCTTTGCACACACAGTGACAAACTGACAAACCCACTGCAATTCTATATTAGCTAACTTTTTTTCAATTCCATATATTTTTGTTGTTGTTCATAGCATTAAACCAGTAGCGTCTCCTCTGTGTGACCCACAGACTATGAGCTCTAATGTTTTTTTTTCACCTGACAGATTGGGTGGAAGCTAGAGACATGCAGATGTTACCCTTGTCTAATTCTGTGTTGCTGATCATAGTTCAAAACCAACTGGCTGTTACAGATCTTCAAGAGATATAATGATAAATTTTAACAGTACTTGTCCGTGAGTGTGGTTTTTTTTACAGAAGTATGGAACATCCAGTACTGTCCGGCTTAAGGATATGCTCTCACTGGTCTCTGAGTTTTCATAGTAATGGTAATGGTTGTGGCTTTTCAAAAGTAGAATGAGTACCAGATCCATGTTAACTCAATGTTTTGGTTTTGGGGCATGTTTTCGTTTTGTTGTTTGTGTTTGGGGTGTGGGTTTTGGCCTGTTTTTTCTTCCTTAAAGTCATCTTTCTTTAGTATCTTAAAGCTCCAGCAGAACTTTTGTATGCATCACAAGAAATCTGTTGCACTTAGGAGAGGTTTGTCTCATGATTGTATAGTGTTCATATCCTGGACTTCCTCCCTCACTTTTTTCAAGTCTTCCTCTCTTGAATGGTTTGCTCAGATCAATGTGCAGTTGTTTTGAAAATATTTAATATGAAAAAAATAGTTATTTGTCTTTAAATGCAAAAGACCTACAAATTTGGAATGAATCCACTTTAAAGTAGGAGGGAATATACAGGTGAAAATTATTCTGTGTTCATCTCTTTGCTCCTTTTTTTCAGCATTGAAACTGTTTTAATTAGCTGAGGGTGAACTGTTAAATACTTCCCAAATAGTAGATATTAATCTAAGAAATTATATTTAGATTGAAAGTTTATTACTCCGTAAAGTAACAGCTCAGAAACTATTTCCATATTTAAACAACCATGCTTTTCAAGTGCTGGAATTTTTAGAAGAGATTTGCCGTGATAGCCTTTCACTCATGTTAAAATACTGCCAAGAAACAATCATTTTCTATTTTAAGCATGCTCTTATCCCTGAGTCTATTCTAGTTGTGTGATTTATTTTTTTAATTACCTTTATATTTTTAAGAACTGTTCATAATACCTGGTACTTATGGTTTTGTGTATATACTGCAGTAAGCAGGAGAATTCTGAAGGTTATTATTAAGTAGTGTTTGTTGTTAAATACTGTATGGGGTACCTATTTTTCTTTAGGCAGTAGTACTGAAGACAAAACACTTCATACTTGAAATTTCAGGAGCATATTCAGAGCTTACTTGCAAAATATTTTGTGTCTTGTATATTAATTAGGTTTGAATCCTTAGGTAATTAACGTATAACCTCTCTTGCCTGGCTTTCAGGGTGGAAACATGCTTGCGACAACACGGTGTGAGGAGTTTTGGTACTTTTTTTTCAATAACGCTGTTCATCCCCATTGTGTGGGAATGTTTCATGGAACTGTGCTTTGGGTTTTTGTTTTTTTTTTTAAAAAAAAAAGTAATACACTGCATTCTCAGTATGAAGGCCTTAATTCTGTAAATTTGGAGTATTCATGAAAAAGCAGGCGATGGTAAAATACAGGCTTAAACTTAGAAATTCACTTCAAGTCTTCATAGCTTATAGATGCCTATGCATGTTTTTCCATTTATTAAATTTGTAATATGCACTCTTTCTTTTTCCTTAGGATGAAGAGAATGGGAATAGACAAGGTATGTCTTGTTTTTATTCTTCCATATCAGTATGTTGGACATTTCTCTTCAGCTATGTAATACACTTCAGTAGCTACTGAAGAGTTTGAAATGTAAAATCACTTCAGTGCGACCAATCAAGCTCATTGAATTTCATGGTTTTTTTAACCTCACCTGTTTAGCGTGGGTATTCGCATGGCCACCAAGTAAAGATATGTGCTCTGTCACTTCTGTGCTGTGTCTGTCACCTTGGCATGCATGTAACATGTGTTAGCTTTTTAGTAGCAAAGTTTCACACTCTCTTAATTTGATCTGCATGTAAGACCCACTGTTACCTGTGCAAAGTATTCTTGTAAATGGGTTGGGTCTCATGGATATATTTATATGTATATGCACTTTTAAAAAGAAGTGCTGTACAGTGTGTCCAAGAGCAGCCGTTATGAAATTTGAATTTCATTGCAACTTACTGTAATAAAAGCAACACATAAGTATGTAGAACTAGTGTTGGTAGTGATGGTAAGAATTATCCACAAAAGTGGTATGCTACTGTTTTAAAAACAGAAGATGAGAAAGATTATTCCTATTAGAGAGCAGTGTAGGAGAAAGGGACCTGGGGCTTCTAGTGGGCAGCAGGATGACCATGAGCCAGCAGTGTGCCCTCGTGGCCAAGAAGGCCAATGGCATCCTGGGGTGTATTAGAAGGGGAGTAGCAAGTAGGTCAAGAGAGGTCCTCCTGCCCCTCTACTCTGCCCTGGTGATGCCACATCTGGAATATTGTGTCCAGTTCTGGGCCCCTCAGAGAGGGGGAACTGCTTGAGAGAGTCCAGCGTAGAGCCACGAAGATGATGAAGGGAGTGGAGCATCTCCCTTATGAGGAAAGGCTGAAGGAGCTGGGTCTCTTTAGCTTGGAGAAGAGGAGGCTGAGGGGTGACCTCATTAATGTTTATAAATATGTCGAGGGGGAATGTCAGGAGGATGGAGCCAGGTTCTTCTCAGTGATGTCCAATGACAGGACAAGGGGCAGTGGATACAAGCTGGAACATAGAAGGTTCCACAAAAACATTAGAAAAAAACTTTTTTACTGTGAGGGTGACAGACCACTGGCACAGGCTGCCCGAAGAGGTTGTGGAGTCTCCTTCTCTGGAGACATTCGAGACCCGCCTGGACGCGTTCCTGTGTGACCTACTGTAGGTGATCCTGCTCTGGCAGGGGGGTTGGACTAGATGATCCTTTGAGGTCCCTTGCAACCCCTGACATTCTGTGATTTTGTGATTAGCTTTTTGATACTTTATTCACTATGTATGTCATGGTTCAAGCCTATTGGGACAAAAAACCACAGGGCCTCTGGGGCTCTTCTCCACCTCTTTCTCCTCAGGGTGATGTTCCTTTGTTCTCCTCTCACCTCCTCCAACAGGAAAAAAAACCCTCCCCAACATTAAAGACAGAACAGCTCAAAACTAGACAGAACCAAAAGAGAGGTAGAACAATGGGGTCGCCTCTTAAATACCTTGATGGCAGAGGAGCTGACTGGCCTGGCCCTGGCCAGAGGTGGGTCCTACGCATACCTGAGGGTGGGGGAGGCTCTCAAAGTTTTACGCGAGTCTTCCCCCACTTTTACAAAAAACCCCACCAGGTTCAAACCCGTAGGGGTATAATAGCACTGATACAACTCATTTCATCAGTTGTGGCACTCCCACGTACATTTTAAGAGATCCATGGAACATGTTTCATTGATGTCAGATAAGATATATGAATGAAATTCTTGCACTTGATTTAGGAGGGATGGTGAAATGACTTTATTTCTAGGTTATGCCTGTCAACTCCCCTCTCTTTTCTTAGCTTTCTTCCTCTCACATTGCCTGTGTCTGTTCTCTTTCTTAATTCACCAGTTATTGTTTAATAATTTGTGCTACATCTCAGTCCCACTTAATTTAAATTTCTCTTTGATGTTTAGTTACTTTCTTATCCATGCTCCCCTTTTTTGCTGATACTGTATAGTTTCCTTAGAAGGGTGAAAAATGGGTTTAGGTAAGAAAAATGGGTTTTCAGGTTGAGACCAGTCCCACTTTGTTTTCCCCACTCTGTCATAATGTCAAGGTTTGCAGAGGTGTGATTAGCTGCATTGGCAGCTTCAGTTTGTGCTTCATCGGGCGATGCAGTGCAACTCCTTGAGGAGAGGCCAGTTCCAATATGGGTACTTTTGCACTGGTCTTACAAGTTGAGTTACAACTTGCAGAGAATGGTACCTGCTTTCGTACTTCTTAATCTCATTTAGTTGGAGGACAGAGAACATATCTGAACTTGTTTCAGGGTGGGTTTTATTTTCTTGTAACTGTGACACGTTGCAAATATTCTGGGAAGTATGAATTTACTTGAACTTTCTTTTCTCTTGGAAGCAGATGAATTAATCCATTTCATCCTCCTGGTTTTTACTTGGCTGTTGTCACCTGCGTGTTAAACAGTGAAAAGTACAATCTTCATATTCCTCATCAGCCCTCATTAACCTTCCAAACTTGGGACCTCCTTTCTCTGTAGTGGCGTATGAAAAGAAAAGACAGATTCCGTTAGGAAGAGAAAGGAGTCAATTTTCTGTGCCAAACCTGCACTTGTGATCTAGAGAGGTTATCTGCAGTCTTTTCATGGGGAGAACTGGATAAGCCAAGGATGCAAATGTAGATCTGTTTATCTAAAGTGTTATCTGAGATCTGTTTTTCAGTAGAGGAACTGCAGTAAGGAAAGGAAACACAGAGTTCACTATGAGACCTGTGCAGGTGGGACCAGGATTGCTTTCTGGAATTTTTTGTGTTGTTACTTAAACTATGAATCATAGCTCAACTATTGCTTATTTATAGCAACATAGTGTGTTTTATGCCTTGAAGTACAGATCAGAGGACACAAAGTGCTCTGGAAAGATAATATTCTCATTAACAGGAGAGAAGGTTGAACCTCTGCTCCTTCTGGAACCAGAAGACATGGCTGAGGCAGAGGATGTAGGTGTTAGTAGAACTTAACCTGCCCTTTTTGTGTATGATACCTTTAAAAACAAAACAAAACAAAAACGGAACAGAGTCTGTAAGACATTTTTCTCCAGCATTTAGCATAATCATGGGGATTGGAAGGATTGAAACGGTTTATTTTACATTGCTACAAGTTGTTCCTGTTCCCAAATGAGGTGAGTCGATAGCCTGTGAGGAGAAAATGAAAGAAAGTGTATCTCACTTTTTCATGTTCACAGTCATGTTAATTTAGCCAAAGCATGTATGCCAGAGATTCTGTGAAGTATTATCACAAGGAATCGTAAAGTACTAACACTGGAAGATTAGACCGAGCTGGTTTGGAGGGGCAAGAAGCTGTGTTTGGCTGCTGGCTGAAGCACCAGTTGCTTCAGCAGCTTGAGGCAGAGCACGTTGCTGGGCAGGGTGCAGTGCGTGTGTCGGGCAGAGGGGCCATCTAGTGGGAAATCTCATGTGTTTTCCTTCAAACTTAATTGGAAAATTTTCCTCTGTGAAGCTCTGTCTTAATTAACAAAGAAAGTATGTTAATAATAAGCATTTGTCTTCTAAAGTTTATGGATGATAATTCACATAGTTCACTTGAGGTTTCCTCTCTGAAAGACTAAGGTAAGGGGATTCAGGCTCTTCAGTTTTGTGCAGGGGTGTATGCCAGTGCAGAATTGTAATTTTTTGGTATTGATTTTGAGTGAAGATTTCTAATTCCCTGCACTTTCTGCTTTGCCCTTTTCACAGGTTAAACTTACCTTTAAATGTTGAGATTTTTATGAGGTTCAGCATTTAGAGATTTGAGTAGGTGAGTGTGGAGAAAAGCATCTCTACTGCTCTTGCCATTTATTGAAAGCACTCGAATATTTTTTTTTTCAAAGGAGCTGAGTACCTAATTAAGTCTAGAGGGCAGAAGATAAAAGCATGCACCAGGTTTGATGTGTTCTAACAGTGCAAGAAATACTTTGTATGGTTTTATGTTATTTTATAGAATTTTAGTGCAACTTCTTTAGTATGTATTTAGATCATGCTCCTGGCTTGCATTAATTTTGCTCTTGGTAAGCAGCAAGATTTCAAAGCGTTTAAAATAAAAGCTAACGCGGATTTGTCCAGGAGTGCTCTAAACTGGTAATGTCTCAGGAGGGAGATGATGGCCAAGAAGCAAGTGAGGGAATGGTGGGTCAGATTGTCGAGCAAAGGCGGTAGGATACTGTGGACAAGAGACATCTCATGGTCAACAGTTGAAATGGAAGGGGACCATCTCAAGCCTGTGTACTTAAATAAGGAAGTGCCTGCAGGACAACATGGTGAGGAGTCTTTTTTGAGGGCCTCTGAGGCTGCTGTGCACCCGTGCATGCAGTGTGGGGAACAAGGAGGAGGAACTGGAGTCTTGCATGCAGTTGTAGGGCCGTGATATTGTTGGGGTCACAGAGATGCGGTGGGACAGCTCGCTGGAGTGGAGGAGTACAGGCATTTTGGGAAGGGCAGGTTGGGAGAGCACAGAGATCGAAGCACCTTTGTTGGGTTGTGAGAGAGCAGCAGGAATGCGTGGAGCTCTGACTTGGGAAGGATGGGGAGCTGACATAGAGAGAGCTTTATGGTCAGGATTTGCAGGCACAGCCAGGTGGCAACATCTTGGTGGGTGTCTGCTCCAGACCACCTGATCTGGGAGGAGGTAGTTGAGGCTTTCTTCAGCCAAGTGGTGGAACCCTCACATATGCTCCCTTTGGGGGACTTGAGCATCCTGTTACCTCCTGGAAGGGCATTCCAGCAGACTTACTCTAGATGTTTTGTAGTTACTTTTTGGAAGATTTCTAGTCTTTCCTCCTTTCGGTGCTCCAGGTTGTTGGCTGTTAAAAGGAAGATGCAGATCTTTCTCAATGGATTCCTTGGTCACTGACTGGAAACTTTTATCAGGTCCTACTGTTTTCTTGAGAATTTCCATTATACCAATCAGCCTGTATTAACTTAGAATATTTCTTTCATGTGTTTTGAGGATAGTATACCATCAGTAGCAGTATTGTTTTCTGGAGTTGCCCTATTTCAAAATTTTATTTGGGAGGTATCTCCCAGGCAGAAGTCTCCCAGGAGAGCACTGTAGGAATATTCGGAGATAAATTGAAAAATACCTACACCTACCAAAAACCAGTAGCGTTTTTAATATAAAACTTGCACTGTAAACGTGTGGTAAGTGGTGCTGGAGAAAAACATCTCAGCTGTCATGCTGTCTCTGTGGCATTTCACTGTGTGCTTCATATGATAAGTATTTCACTGTCTTTCAAAGACTTCTTGAAGTTCTGGTCAGCAAAATACTAGTTTAGTACAAAATAAATGGGTTGGTTGTTGCTTGTACCTTACCCTAAAACATGTTTTTCTTCAAAAATATTTGATTTGTGTATCGTGACTAAAATGAAGAGTGATAATCATACAGACATAGTCTGAAAGGAGTTTAATGTTTCATATCAGAACTAAGCTATTTTATGTTTAATTCAGTGCCTGGAAATCTAGTATCATTATAATCCACTATCATGTCTTTTTAATATGATGTTCTTGCTTTTCCTCCTTTATCTCCTATTTCTATGTAGAAGTATCTATAGCAACTAGGAGCTTATCTTCCTGTACAAATGAAAGGCAGCTTAGGTATATTACTCAGTTGTCCTTCTCTGTAGAGACTGAGTGTGCACTTCCTAATGAGACTTTAGACATTTGTTTTCACCGATTGTTGAACTGTGATCACCAAGTGATTTGTTTGGGTTTTTTTTAATATACCTAACTATGAATTAAAGTTTCTATCCTTCAGTTGCCTTAAGCCAAATAGTTCCAGAGAGGCTGTGGAGTCTCCTTCTCTGGAGACATTCAAGACCTGCCTGGACACGTTCCTGTGTGGCATAGTCTAGGCATTCCTGCTCTGGCAGGGGGATTGGACTTGATGATCTTTCGAGGTCCCTTCCAATCCCTAACATTCTATGATTCTATGATTTCCTGAGCTCCTTCAGCTCAAGTCTAGTTTGATGTTGTAGAGCCTTTGGGATAAGGGTGGAAAAAATGCAGGAAAAGCTTTTTATTCCTTACTGCTGCTTACATAATTCCTTGAGTTTTCAATGCTTCATTTCTTTAAACAGATTGTTGATTTCTCTAATGTAGTTTGTGTTCTCCCAGGATTTAATTTAATCCTGTTTCTTAACATCATGGTTTATCAGCTCAATCTGTTATGAAAAATTAATTGTGCATGTGATGATGGGAACAAGGTAGATAAAGAACATGGAAATGTGTGAATGTGAAAGCAAGTATTTGGAAAGGTCATAGATTGCTGGGATGATACTGGCTAAGGTATATAATAGTGGAATTAGGTGTAAGAGACAAGAGATATGTAATGCTACTGCTTTAGGATAGCACCACAGGAAATTGTCTTCTTTTGATTTTTTTTTTTTTTTAAACACTAAATGTTGAGACTGCTGAAAGTGGGCTCATTTAGTTTTTGCCTTAGACCAGAGCCTGATGATTCCTTGTTCCCTTAAAGCACAACCAGAATGTCCCACAGAGTGGCCTTCTAACTTGTCACTTGTGTTACGTTTCTCAGTGACGATTGTGTTGAATCATCTTTGACTTCTAATAAAAATGCCAAGAGCTGCCTAAGTGTAATTTCCATGGATTTAAGGGAGAGTCTGTAGCTTCATTGCAACAGATAGTTTGAATGGCTCTATGCTTAACGATAACTAAAGTAAATTCTTTAGACTGATCATAGGTTAAATTTTAAACTTGAAAAAATGTAATTGTAGATTGGAGAGAATTGGAAAAACTTGTCATAATGTTGGCAAATAATGCAATGGGAAAACGCTTTTGCAGAGTTTGTAATTAAGTTGAAGCTGTGATAAATGTTTTCCGTAGCAATTGCAGATTTTTTTTTCTCTCCTTCTCCCCCCATCCCAGCACAAAGACAGAGTTAAGGTTTTATTAGTCAAACAGTTTAAGAGAAGAGTAAGCAAACAAAGAAACACCATCCTGGAGTTGTCTAATCAAAATGCCAGAGGTGCTGTGAGTAATAACAGAGTGTATTTTTCCTGTATCAGAGTTGAATGCCAGGTGTTTCTCTGCGAAATGACTCAACAGCACTATTTTACTTATTATCCTCTTTGAGGCTCATCCTTGGCACTGTGTTCTGCTTAGCGTTTTTTAGTTCAGTTAATTTGTGTTTGACAGTGAGTGAAATAAGCTCTCTGAGGACTGGGCTCCTTTTCTGCAATGGATTGCTAATGGAGAAACACTATGTGTGAAATTCAGTTTACAGATTATAAAATCCAGAACTGTCTTCAGTTGGACTCTCATTTAATGTATTCCTGACAATTTTGTGATTTATATTTAATTAAATGAAGTCTCTGTTAGTAAATGGAAGTTGTCCTGTACTTTGAGTAGCTTGGGAAATGGTTAATAGGTTTTTGATTCAGTAATCATGTAGAAGCATTTGTCCCACTGTATCTGTACATGGTTCTTATTCCTTTGCCTGAAAAGTGTCCTAAGAGTCAGTGCCACTTGGCATTGTTGAACCAACGTTCCTCCTTCTTAAGTCGGGAAAGGATGAACATAAGAGCCTGTCTTAATTTAATAATTCAAGGTGTTTCGTAGAGCTGTTGATTCTTCGGTATAAAAATGAAATGTCACCCTTTTGCCCTCTGCTGAGCATAGGGCCTAGAGGCAAAATATTCTGCGTAAAGTTAACAAAATGCTCTAGCCTTTATTCCATTTCTGTGTTACAAGGATTTTTAAGCATGGCTCAACTGCCTTGAGCAAAATTTTTTTTTTCATCTAGGAAGAGGAGAAATGGCATGTTTTTAAGCGGCAGATTCTTAGGAGAGACTTTGTAAGAAACTCTGTATTATACTGTATCTCAAAACACTTGCAGATTTGTTCTCTGCAGATCAAAAACAAAGGAGAGTTATGTCAGCAATAGCGCTTTGGTGTGGGTTGTTTTGGGGGTTTTTTGTGGGGTTTTTTTTTTCCTCCCTTCAAAATGGCAAGGCTGTCAGGGAGGTGTCCTTGTGTAGTCTTTACCATTGAAATGTCTTTATCTGACTGTGTTTTATATCAGAAGGTTAATGACTACGGAGAATTGATGTGCTTGTAGCTATCTTGTGATGTCTTGGTAGACTTGATAAATACAACTTTTCTGTCATTTTGTTTTCCAGACGAATTGCAGAGCAGTGTAGTGATACTGTCTGCTCTGCAAAGAGCAGCTTAAAACCTAACTCGAGGTTACAGCATTTGGTGCAACACTAATGATGTACCTGCAGCAGCTGTATTCCAAACTGGTATTTTAGGGGATTAAGCTGGATTTGGCGCCTAGATAAAATTAATTTCTGCATCAAATTTAGGGGAATTAGAAGTTGCTGTATGTGACACACTCCCCTCACTTGTGATGTAAGTCAATTATAAATGTGAACAGCTCCCAATTCTGCTGTTTAAGAGTAGTAATTTTTTTTTGTAATAACTTCCTTTTATCAGGTAGAAAGAGCATATTATCAAAAATATATTATTTTGCAAAGTAGATGATTGTGCTAGTACAGCGTACAACTCTCTGCCGCTTCTGGCATTTCAAACATTTGCTGGGAAAACTTCCATGTAACTTTACAGTGGAAACCTTACTTTCTCCTGTCAGACTGTGAAGGTGTTATTGACTTGAAGTCTCAGCTGGTAGATCCAGGTAGTATAAAAGTTAGTTCATAAATGATTATAAATATCTATATTATGAATGAAATCTTTAATTTTATTTTGACATTAATTTCAACAACTATTGAAACAAGACACTGATCTTCGTTTTATAGATTCTACTTTGATCTTGCTAGTTACTGAAGGTAGCAATCTCTTTCTGGTTTTGTTGAAAATTATCGACTAACTAGAAGATTTGCACACAATTATGACAAGTGTATATATTGGCTAGGAAAAATCTTGTCACAATAAACTACTTTTCTGTATTTGTCTTGCTTTTGATTTACAGATGTTTGAGCATCTTTGGACTACTTTTATTAACTTTAGTTGTTTAGACTAAGGGCTTCATTATAAAGACTCTCCTGATCTTACTGTCCTTATTTAAGACAACTTTTGCCTTGAGCCTTCTGTATTCTTGGTGATTCATTTTTATTTCTTTATTTCTGATGATGCTGAATCTCTGAAGTAAAAGTTCAAACTGGGTTTTGCCTTCTCTAAAGTTACGTCTTCATTTGAACATCATTGCTTAGGGAAGTGGTTGCCCTGGAAGGAGTATTTCAGTCGTTCTGTTAGTAAAACCACATTGCTGTCTGCACAGTAACTGGAGGTTTAGTTTATCCTGACTAGTGACTGTTTGTTCACGCTGGAGATTTTTGTGTGCTTATAAGACTGATAAAGGGAAGGACAACTTCGTGGGCTTTTTTTTTTTTTTTTTTTTTCAGTTTCTGGTCAGCTAGCTTTTGTACTTAGCAGCTTCATATGCGTTTTTGCCTTTTGTTGCCCTTATGTCAGACTGTACCTGTTTATAGCTGCACTTGCGGAGAAATGGAGTAAATTGTGCTTCTCGTGTGTGTTGCTTTCCTGCATGTGTGAGTGTGTTCCTAGCAGCTCACGCTTCCAAAATTGTCTTGTTTGCTCACTGGTAGCCTGCAATGTAATGCTCAGTTACAAAACTGCTTGCAAAAGTGTGAAGGAGTGAGGAGGCAAAATAATATGCAGTATTGAGCACTGGAAATGCACGGGCAAATAAGGCTACACGTCTGACAGACTGTGAATAGTATGAGATGCGTTACTGTTCTTTGTTGTATTGCCTTGTAAGAAGATTCTGGCATGCTCTAAAAAGTTAGGCCTTTTAGATATTAGAAAGGAAAATTGTCAGTTCAGTCTGACAGGATCTGGTGCAGAGCTGGAGAACTTGGTGTAGTTCTACTGTGATAATCTGCTCTAGATGGTGAACTTTGAAAGGGAGGGAGCATAGGCTCACGTTTTGGATAGCGTCTTGCTTTTGCTTGAGACGTAGGTGCCATTAAATTGAAGTGTAGTGGTTGTTAAATTTTGAGACATGAGATAACTTATTAGTTTATTTGTTTTAGATTTCTGTAGTAATTGAGAGCACATCTACGAGATTTATTCCCTCACAGTTTGTCTGAAGAAAGTATCATTAGCTCCTACTGACAGAAAATATTGTTTAGCTTTGCTTGGGTTTCAAACTCAAAATACAGACATACACTTTGAGGCTATGTATTCCCAGAAGTTAATTTGTTACTGATGGATAAAAAAGTTTTGGTTTGTATCCAAGTGTGTAAAAGTCCAAGAATGACTTAAGATTGCTAGGTTTTCTTCTTATCTTTACTTGAGTTTGAATATTACTGAGCTATAAAATGAACTTGCAAATGTAAACAGCTTTTTAAACATTTCATCCTAATTTTTTGCCCCTAAATTAATTTTTTTCTTTTAGGCAGCAGTTCACCTTTTTAGGAAGAAGAGTGACTGTTCAATGTAGCCCCCTTTTGTATGCAGGACAAAAGCAAGTTTAATGTGTCAGGTTATAAGTATCAGATATTAAGTTATACATTAAATGTGCCTTGGGACCTGCATTTATTTTCTTGTCATTTTTGAGACTGTATATATCTTAAGAGATGATGTGGCAACCCTGGGAAGGATATTTGGTGGTCTTATGAAAGGTCATATTTTAACTTCACTCTTTTAAGTAGCTGAAGCAACCTTTCTTTCATGGCATCTGGGTAAATTATTCTTGGTGCTTGTCTGAACTTGCTGAAACATTGCTGCCTCTTAAAGGATGAGACACATCATGTGTTCAGTGTCTATTTTAATCAGCAGATTAAAAATGACAGATATTAGCTTTGGTTCACAAAGAGCATTTTGTATGTCTTGTAGCTGTGTCCTGCTAATCAAATTTTAAAGTATTTGGGGACTGAGATGCCAGCTGAAGTTCCTTGATTTATAATTATTTTTGGGGTTTTTTTTTTAATATGGTAGTTATCTGGGTCTGTCAAATAAGCTTTCTGATTATTCTCTACCAATCTGGATTTGTTTTGAGAAGGCCATTTAGAGCCACATGAACATGAGTGGGGCACTTTGTTCAGCTGTTCTGTGGTAAAATGTCAGGACACTGAGGGTCGGCAGTATTAAGGCATTAGGCTAAAACTGGAGGAGTGATTAGAACCTAATGCTCTGGTTTTCAAGGAGTGTTTCTTTTATCTGGTTTTAAGCAATTTCTTCATTCTCTCCTGCTGTTCCTTCTTTTTCTGTGGTTTATGCCAGCTTCTCTGCTATGCCAGGGCTTCCCGGTAAACTGGAGTCCAGACCCAGCTTATTTTCAATCTGTATCAGTTCCCTGGACTGGCTTATCATGGAGCATCCTAAGGGTGGTGGCATTTCTCCAGTTTGAGTGTGGCACAGGAGAAGTAACTGGTGATGGGAGTTGGGAGAGACCTGAGCTGGTAGAGCGAGCGCTGGCACTGTCAGGACTGGTCTGGCTGTAGCCTTTGAGGTTCTGCCAGTGGCTCTGTGAGCGCTCATTTTTTGCACCAGGTAGGACAGGGATGTCAGGAAAGACCAATAACACCGTGGAAGAGTTTGAGTCCAGTGCAGTCTTCTGGTAGACTGGAAATAAAGTTTCGAATTTTGGTTTTGGGTGGGTGTGGTTTTGTTTCAGGTTGGTTTGTTTGTTTTGGGTTTGTAGTTTACTGGCATAAAAATTACACTGTTAAAACTGTGTACAGACTGAAAAATGGCTTACAGAGTCGCAGAATGGGTGGAAGAGAGCTTTAAGGTCATTGAGTCCGACCATTAACCTAGCAATGCCAGGTCACCACTAAACCATGTCCCTAAGCACAAGATCAACACGTTTCTTAAATACCTCTGTGGATGGTGATTCCACCACTGCCTGGGACAGCCTGTTCCAATGCCCAGTGATGCTTTCAGTGAAGAACTTCCTTCTAACATTCAGCCTAAACCTCCCCTGGCACAACTTGCAGCCATTTCCTCTAGTCCTGTCGCTTGTTGCCAGGGAGAAGAGGCTGACCCCCTCCCCTCTCCAGCCCCCCTTCAGGGAGTTGTAGAGAGCGATAAGGTCTCCCCTCAGCCTCCTTTTCTCCAGGCTAAACAACCCCAGCTCCCTCAGCCTCTCCTCACAGGACTTGCATTCTAGACCCTTCACGAGCCTCTTTGCCCTTTTCTAGACACGTTCCAGCACCTCAATGTCCCTCTTGTAGTGAGGGACCCAGAACTGAACCCAGCGCTCAAGGTGCGGCCTCAGCAGTGCCGAGTGCAGGGGGACAGTCCTGCTCCTGCTGCCCACACTATCGTGGCCACCTGGGCACACTGCTGGCTCCTGTTCGGCTGCCTGTCAGCCAACACCCCCAGGTCCTTTTGCCACATGCAACCTTCCAACTCCAGCTACAAGCAGATGTAGTTCAGGACAGCATCACAGCACTCCTACAGTATAACTGCAATTTTTTGTCTTGTGGTTTTGTTTGTGGGGGATTTTTTGCTTTTGAGGGAGGATATTGAGTTGTTGTTTTTTTCTGTTTTATTGCACTTTCCTCCCCCACCCCTCCATCTTGATACTCGGAAGCAGTGGCTGCTTCAACTAAGAATTAACTTGGTGGCATGTGTGTAAATGCGTACGGTACCTGTGTTTCTGAAAGCATGGAAATTAAGTGTATACTGAGAAGGCAAGAAGGTACAGGTGTTATGGTTTCTAGCTACTGTAGATTGACTTCTACGTTGTGTATATATGGATGCATACATACAGTGTGTGCACACATAATTTACTTCCGACTTTTGGACTTTTTATAAACCTCCAAGAAAACTTCAGACTTCATCTTGGAGCATCTGAAAAACACTGTTAGAAAATCAATGTTACAGTTCCATAAGTACTATAAATTGATGTTTATGGTTTTTTTTCTTCTAAGGAAAGATTAAAAAACCCATTTTTTATCACTGCTAATTCTTACTCTGTTTATCTGGCTTTATTTATTATGCTAGACAACAACCTAGAAGAAGAAGAAGGGCTAATTCCTACTGAGTACTGTAGGCATCAGCACAAGGATGATGCAGCAATGAGATGAGGAAATGAACCTGGGAAATAGCACTTAGTGGGACATACTTGCATGTTTAAGTCTGAGATACATCTCTCTCCCTGACCCCTCCCCTTTCTTTTTTCCTCAGATGCCTGAAAGATCTTCAGTGTAGCCAAACAAAACGCTCTCTTTAGGACTCCTAGTCTCTCTTCCTTCCTCCCCTCCAAATACACCTTGAGTATTTAATGTAATAGTGACTGTAGCAGGATTACATTTGAAAATAATTCTTAAAGTAAAAGCATTGTAATGTAATGTAATTAAATGCTATTAAATATGATTCCTTCCTCAGGAAAACAAAGAAATAGACTGGAGCCAATGGATACCATATTTGTTAAACAAGTTAAAGAGGGTGGACCCGCTTTTGAAGCTGGACTGTGCACAGGTACTGTACTTCTGTAGCACAAATAGCGTGTGCGTGATGTAAAATCTATGTGATTTAAGCTTCTACCTATAGCTTTTTCTTCCATTTAAGCCTTGTTCTTCAGAAGTTTGAAACTTATCCTTTAAATTGTCCTCCAGTGCATTTCATCTCAAAGAGACTGTTTTATGTAGCGTGTCCTAAGAGAATACAACATATTAAGGCACTAAAGTCTTAGTCTTTGATTTATCTTTAAAAAGTAAGAATGAATATATGATAAAATAAGTGAGGAGAAGGAGAAAAGGGTAGAAATTGACACCTGTAAGCTTCTATTTCTTCTGCTTTTTGAAAGACTGATAACTTCAAAACATTGAGTTTTGTCCCTTAAATTACATTAGTCTTCTTTAGATGAAATGGTAACAATCCACATCTGTCTTTTCTCAGCAGGTTTTTACTTTTGTTTGGTTTAATCAAACTGGAGTGCAGAAAACATGGTTTTTTTTGTGAAGTACCAGGTACTTTGTCACACCTTTATTTAGCTGTCCAAGGGGGAAAAAAAAAGCTCCGTTACAATGGGAAGTCTTCCAAGTGATAAAACAGTACGTTACGTACATGAATACCACTACACACACAGGTTTCTGTTCTTTAAAATATGGCAAAACATGCATTCTGTGAAAGGATTGTGTCTGTGTTGATAATGGGATGTTAACATTTTCTGTTGAAAGCAGTTATATGCGTGCATTTGACTGGAATAGAATATTTTTTCTTTTTTTCTCTCTAAATAAATACAAAGATGATAGGATGATCAACAATTTTAAAACAGTCCTAGATTCTACTTCCACAGCATAAGGCATTTTTTCATTTCTAACTCCTCCTTAAATAGTTATTCAGGGAAGCGCTACTTTGGCATTACTTGAATGCTGTTATATAAAGAAATGTTTTGGCTTGATAAAGTGCAGCATATGTTGAAGTTGTACAGAGGAGCCATGTTAATTTCTTCTCCGTTTAGTGTTTGCCAGATTGAAAGAGATGAAATCTGTAGAGAATATTTTATTTTTAGGCATAGAAGAGATTTTTAGGAGCCCGGAATAAGAGCAGAAAATAAATGAGAAAATACATTTTTAAATTACCAGAGTATTCTTCAAAATACTGCTGATAGCAATTGTATTTAGTTAGGTCATGCCACTATTTCTTGTTTAAAACTTTGGAATGAAATATATTACTACATCTCTATCTTGAAATTAGATTATGAAACACTTAGATTGCTTAACCTCCGATACAGACACTTTATACATTTCTTATTTTGTAGACTCGACTGTATTTTTATTATTAATTTATTTACTTATTTAAAATTCCAGTTCTTTTGTTTCATGGTCACACTGATGGGAAAGAAAACAATTGAAAATTTAATGAGAGTTTAGGTAGTTATATTTGTTTGACAGTTTTTTTTCACTGCTGCAGGCTTATTTGTAATACTGAAAGTCTCAACACGAGCTTCGTTACCCAGAATCAATGAGCTCTGTTTCAGGAGCTTACCTGGCTGCTACTCACCAGAAAGCTTGGAATACTCTCAAATTTGAGGAATAGGTTACAATATCTTAAATGTAAGACAATTCATGATGAGTATTTTTGAATACTCCTGTAAAATTATTAAAGTTAGATCGTACTTCCCATATTTAACCTCCCAGGCATTTCATTAAAAAAGGACATATGTGTGAGTTCCAAACGTAAATATTAGAAATACTGATATATTGACACCCTAAACAGATCCACGTTTTCCTTGTCTTGATCTTCATGGTGTCATTTATTTATATGCAAGAACATAAAGAACTAAAATGTGTGTGGAAAGGGAGATGGTTTAAGTGTGTTCAGATTAATTTCGGGTTTGATCAAGGGTATTTAATTGGCCACCAGATTGATAGAGAGCTAAGAGGAAAAGTCTTCGAGCTTCTACATCCGTTTTTGCCCTACAGGCATTGGCCTTCCCCTTGATATGTACATGAAACTCAGCAAAGTTGTGTTTTCCAGAGTTGCCTGTGCCCATTTCTTTCATGTAACCAGTTCTGCAGTGTGTCCTACATGAGTTTTTTGGCCATTTCATTGGTTGCATGATTCAAGTAGACTGAAAAATATAAACTGCATGAGAATAGGTAAGATGATATACCCTACATTAAAGATAGTCCTAATCAGAGTTTTTAGTGGGAATACTGAGTAAAGATCTGTGGGCAAGTTGTGAAACAACCTGGAGAAAAGTTAGTTTTAAGTTCCAGAGCTGGATCCTGGTGTCTTCTGAAGAAGTCTTGCCATATGACCTAGGAGAACAAGGTTCAGAGCTTGTAAACAAGGATACTTTTGTGCACAAACAATAGCATTTTTTTTTCCTGCAACTTTTTGAAAGAATTTATTTGGGTGTGTTACTGAGCATTTCAAAATTAACTTTGTTTTCATGGAAGTCCAGTTTCTCAGCCTAGGATTTTTGTTTTTTGTGTGTGTAACAGTGGGATAGGATTTGCTGTCCGTTACCGGTGCCGATCAGTCGTGTGGGTTGCTGGCAGCCCTTAAATATTGTTGGGATACTCTTTTGCTGCTTAGGGAGCAAGAGACGAAACTCAGGAGTTCTCTCAGGTGAGGGAAAGGGTGTAACCATCTGATAAAAGGGCACGTGTCAACTTTTTTAGAGTTGAAAATACCTCACCAATTTATTTGCATGTTAGGCCATGTGTACAGACCAAATTAAAAACAGTTCAGCAAGTCCATGTGTTTTAGCAAGTCTGGAAGTCCCTGGGGTCTGTGTAGGGAACTTTTAGAGCGTCATTGCTGCCAAGTCAGGCTGAGTATTCAGAGTGAACAGCTCTTGCCTTGCTTTGGTTTGACCACGCCAGAAACACCAAAAGGGCTTTCAGTTTCTAAAGTGGTGCTGAGAAAGCCATTCCCTTTTGCTTATTTTGCATTGGGCCTTTTTTCAGTTCTTTCTCCAGCAGTTTTTCAAAGCACCCTACTTGTAATCATTTAGACCATTTTCTCGTTAGTAAATTCAAGATACCTTTTTGTTCTTTTGATCAGAAATGATGTAAGTACCATTGCTGGTGAAAGAATGGGATGGAATTTTTGTTAAGAGTTGAAAATAGATCTACGTGATGTATTTGTCACTTAATTTATGAGACTATATGAAGCTCTTAATGAGGAAGGTGCAACAAACTATTTGGAGAAATCTGATTAAAGTGATGTTAGTTCTAAAGGTTGGTCTGTATGGATAAGAAATAACCCATTACACTGTGCAAGATGCATTGAAGAGAGTAATGTCTTGGAAACAGCCCAGATTATTCTGAGGAAGGAGAGAACTGGAGCCTTTCTAAGTATTCCTTCTTTAAATTTTTTAGACAGAAGCAGTACAAAATTACAGTATTTGCTGCTGTAAGGAGATGTGTACAGCTGCATCTCCTAATGTTCTGAGTTAAAGTTTGGTTTTGTTTTGAGGCTAAGTGCAGGAATGAAATGTCTACTTAAAATTCACTTAAGAATTGGACAGAGTTGTCAGCACATGTTACTATACCTCAAAAGCTTTATTTTGAAGATGGGATACTTAAGTGAGACTCTGATGTAGCTTACACCTGCCTCTGCTTTTCTGTGTATTGAGATTCTAGGTGATTCATTTGGAAGCTTAGAATAAGAAAACTACATCTGAAAATGGTCTGAGAAGCAAGTAGAACCTTGGCATCCTGTGTGTAGTTACGTTAAAGAACACTGAGCTTGAATTTAGTATGTTGGGGATCGTGATTATTGTGAGGTACAGAAGTACAAAATAAAAACTATCAAAAAATTGTTGAGACATGCATAAATTAATTTAGGGTATAACTTTTTCCATTACAGGTGACAGAATCATAAAAGTCAATGGAGAAAGTGTTATTGGGAAGACATATTCTCAAGTCATTGCTTTAATACAGAACAGGTAAGATGCTGGATTTTAATTACATGCCACATTTATGTTTTGTATACTAAGCAGGAAGTGACCACTTTGCTGGTTCTGAAAAAGTCAAATGTTTCTTAATACACACAGTTTTACTATTTCTGGTTTTGTCTATTTACTGCATACTGGGAAAGGTTTGAGAATGTGTGTGTTGAATTGTCATGGTCCTTTTATGTCAGTAGTTATCCCTTTTTAGCAAATCACATTGACAATCATAGAGGAACATTGTCTGAACTTAAAATAAGCAGATTAGGTATACATACACATATGTCAGTTTGAAAAAAAATCTGATCTGATAACTAAAAGTCAGTGTATTTGGTAAAGGAGAAAAATTGTTCTAGTGTACACCTGCAGTGGCTTTCCTCTGTTATGCAGCAAATTATGAACCTTGCACAGAGTTGAGGAAATGGTAGTATTTGGTGCTCTTGCAAGTTCTGAGGACCTGAGAAATCATGTCCATACATGAATCTGAATACTCACTTTCATGTCTCATATCTTCCTCCATTTTTACAGTGTCGTGGTTTGACCCTGGCCAGCTGCCAGGCACGCACGCAGCCGCTCTCTCACTCCCCCTTCACTGCCAGACAAGGGGGAGAAAATATTTCCAAGGGCTTAGAGTTCGAGATAAGGACAGGGAGATCACTCTCATTTACCGTCCCGGGCAAAACAGACTCAGTTTTGGGGAAATCATGTACATTTATTAAAAGAACTAATCAGAGAGGAGTAGTGAGAAGTGAGAAAAAAGCAAACAGATCTTAACAAACGGAACACCTTCCCCCCATCCCTCCCTTCTTCCCGGGCTTAACATCAATCCCGGTTTTTCCACCTCCTCCCCCGGAGCGGCGCAGGGGGACAGAGAATGGGGGCTGCGGTCAGTTCATCCAACGTTGGTTCCACCGCTTCTTCACTCCGGGGGAGGACTCTTCACTCTTCCCCAGGGCCATTGTGGGGTCCCTCTCACGGGAGACAAGCTTCATGCTCTCTTCTCCAGCCTGAGTCGTCCCACGAAGGGCAATTCACAAACTGCCCAACGGGAGACACCTCACGAGGGGCAGCCCACCCCTCGTGAGTCTGAGGCGCAGCCCTTCAGAGGAAACTGCTCCAGCATGAGCCACCCGCAGCGTCCCAAAAGTCCCACCGGCCAACCTGCTCCAGTGTGGGCATTCCTCTCTTCCACGGGCTACAGGTTCCGGCAGCGACTTGCTCTGATGCGGGCTTCTCACGGGCTACAGCCCCCTTCAGGCATCCACCCACACGGCGTGGAGTCCTCTACACGGTGGACATCTACGCGGTGATCCTCACGGTGGACATTTGCACCCTGCCCATGGGCTGCAGGGGGACAACCCGCTTCACCATGGTCTTCACCACAGACCCGGGGGACTCTCTGCTCTGGCGCCTGGAGCTCATCCTCCTCCCCCCTCCTTCCTCACTGACCTTGGTGTCTGCACAGATTCTCACTCCTCCATCTCTGTGCCAGCTGTTATGGCGCAGTTCTTTTTCCCGTTCTTAAATATGTTTTTCACAGAGGCGTTCCTCTGCTATCACCTTACTGATAGGCTCAGCCTTGGCCAGCGGCGGGTCCCTCTTTGGAGCCGGCTGGCATTGGCTCTGTCAAACCTGGGGAGCTTCTAGCAGCTTCCTGCAGCTCCCCCCAGCCGCCAAAATCTGGCCAGGCCAAACCAAAACGTACAGAAAAGATGCATTATCATAGAATCTTTTGGGTTGGAAGGCTCTTTCAAAGGTTATCTAGTCCAACCCCCCTGCAGTGAGTGGAGTCAACTAGATGAGATTGCTCAGAGCCCCAGCAAGCCTGACCTTGAATGTTTCCAGGGATGTGGCATCTACCACCTCTTTGGGCAACCTGTTCAATTATCAGCAGCACAGAAAATATTTTTCTAATTTTTTTTTTTTCTGAATTTGCATTCTTCTTTTAGTGAATCCTCCTGCACTGAGACTTTGTTATGCTTACAGTTAAAAATAGGAAAAATAAGATCCAAATGTTCCGATTTCAGTGGAGTCTTTTTGAAGTATTTAATTCCAAATACATATATCTCAGGCACTTTTTTTTTTTTGAAACAAAAAAAATCTGTGTTCAAAGGTGTGATGTAACGTAGATTGAAATGCGTTTTGTGTCATCAGCTCTTCATATACAAGAACTGGGTATATGGAATCTGCCTTCTTTTAATGACCTTTACTGGAGGTAACACTAGCAATGTATCATTTTTTCCTTTTATATTTGTACAGACAGCACAATTGTACAATAGTGTATACCCCAAGACATGGGACATGACTTTACATACCCGACAGGTACATCATTCAGTTCAATTTCTTAATGAAAAAAAAAGAGAAAGACCGATCACATTCCGGTGGCCTACACAGTCAGGGTTTCTTAATTCTAGGTCTGCCTGTGAATCAAGTTTTATTTTCAGCCTCATGGGTGTAGGCAGCAAACCATCCCAGGAGGATGCAACCCCCCTGCCCACTGTGAAACAAGGCCTTACCAGTGATTTTATAGTGCAGCCCGGAATGGTGTAGTGCACTGCTGCATCTCCTCCTAATTTCCATGAGCGCAGAGAAGATGGAAGGATGCTATTGTTAGTTAAGAGAGGAGAACAATTTGTTGTCTTGAGCCAGATGTGAACATCACAGAAGATCATAACAAAAGGTGATGTGTATCCTTGAGTGTTTCGTACAGAAAATCTATCAGGAAGTCTTCAGCTGTATCTCTTAAGATAAACAGGTAAATATAAATTCTGATCCATAAAAAGAGTTCAGACTCCAGATCAGGTGTATCTTCCTTGTAGCTTACAGGCAGTGCTTCTCATGTGATTAAAGAATTAACTCTAATTCTTTATTTGAAAACAGCATTTTTGATCTCAGAGCAATGTATTCTGCCCATGAAGTACTTTATTTCTTGTGCTCCCGTATCATGGCAAGTAAAATTATGTTATGGCGTCTGCTTGTTGCTCTAACGTGCTGTTCTTGGATCAGCATGGCCGTCCTGGGTCAGACTGATGGTCTTTTTGTGTCAGGATCCTCTCTGATAATATCCAGTAATGGATTCTCAGGAGAAGATTATGAAAAAACACTGAAGCTATAGAGTGATATTTAATCAGGTAATACGAGCCAGCTTTCCAGAAATCCTTGGGTTAGGAACTTGCTCAACCAAAGGTTTTATCTGCATCACTTGATTTAATAGGTCTTGATAGGTTGGTCTTGCAGAAGTTCACTTTTGAATGTACCTAAACTCTTCGTATTAAAAATACCCAGTGACACAGTTCTTGCTCTGTTTTGTGTCTTATCTAATCTCTCATCCAGAACACCTTAGTTTCTTTAGTAGCCTCTGTGCAAGCAGCTTGCTGAAAGGCCTTTTGAAAGGCAAAGTTGTCAGTTGAAATCTCATTTATAAATAACTAAAGACAGTTTTATTTATAGTCTCAGTACATTGTGTGATGGTTTTCTAGACATTTTAATTACTGTATTTTTAATAATTTTTAATTATGCTTTCAAACATATTGCTGCCTGTAAATGCTTTTTATTTTGTAATTTTTCTGTTCCTCTTTAGAACAGTTTTTAAGGATATGACATTCTTCCCTACACTCACTGTTCAGTTGTTTTGTGATGAAACTCAGTTTGGACTTTCTGATACTTGAGCTATGTTACTCCTGCAGCTCTGTTGCCTTAGCTGCTTATTATTTTTCTAGAAAGTTACTGAATTATAGCTGTTTGTCCTCATTATATAAATGCTGCAGACAGCAGAACTTAGCTGCCCTAAATGAAATGACTTGCGGATGGGATATAATTCAGCCATGTTTTGTATTGTCAGAAAAGTTTCAAGTTGTATCTAGAGTGTTACCTATTTTGCTCTGGTTGGAGATAGCAAAGCTAAATGTATATTGATTATTTCCTCTGGAAGGTGAAAGGCAAGTGTCTCAAGAGAGTTATTAGAAATAACTGTGTCTCGTAAGAGTAGTCCTGCGATCACTTTTAAGTCTACCCATAGTTGTTAGTTTGGTCCGTTAAGAGTTTATTCTCATCTGTTTGCATAATCAGCTTGCAGATATGTTGATTAGTAATGCAAAGTCCATAACTAGTGTATAGTTCTAAATAAAACAGGTTCTGAGTCTCAACTTTTTTTTTTGTTTTAAATGATGTAGAATTTGAATGATTAATTCTATTCCTTTTGTCTTTGAAATTTTTTTTAAAGTGTTGGGATTACACACAAATGTACGGAGAGTTCAGCTACTGAATCTATTTCATTAATACAAAATAATACATCAAAAGATAGTCTTTATGATTAGTGCTTTAAGTTGATGACTGACTCAATAAATTCAAGTCTCAAAATGTATAATGAAAGTCTTTTGCATGATTGGTATCTCTGAGAATTCACAATACTGTGTCTAATGTCTTAGTGAAAAATGCCACTTTCTGTGTGGTGGTTCTTATTAACACTTTGTAGTTCATAAATTACATGCACACTATATGGTACAATACACCATAAGTATTCCTTAACTTTCTGTTTCTTAGACAAGAATTGAAAAACATTCTAAGAGCACTTCACAAAATGTTAAGTATCAAGATCCAGATGGTCTTCAGAAGGTTCTACAGACAAACTGGAATAGAACAATTTAGTTATCTGAATGATACGACAATGTTGCTGAATGGAACCCTTTCCTCTTTTGGATGACTGCTAAAAATGATGTTACATTGTGGAAATGGATTTAATCTCTTTAAAAAAAAACCCAAACCAAGCGACAAAACACAAACAAAAAAGCACAAAAAATATTTGCATGAGAGAATAGTTTGTTCAGTAAAATTATATTCTTTATTAAATTAGTTGAAGAGGATCAATTCTATTTATCATATTTTTGACTTCCAAAGTCTTATCCTGTAAAAAAACATTGATTACTATTAAACCATAATGGAATTTATACATGCCTGATAGAATGTATACATGCATGCTACCCAAAAGTAGAAACAAAATCTGAACATTTCACTGGTAATACCTCAAGCTATGGTATTTCTTTCATACTCTTTTGCAACTGGTAAATGGCTTAATATCTGTACAAAGGCGTTTAGGCAGAAATCATCTCCTGATGACACTACTTTCAAAGAATCATTTTAAGTAGTTTTGCTGTTTATGCTTTCAGTCAAAAGTTATTGTAAAATTCATATACAGTCGATGTTGTGTTTCATCAAATTCAGTATTCTGAAAAATCTTTAAAAGGCTTTTGAAGACTTACTTAGTTTTTCCTAACTGTGGATAGGCTTAAAATGAAGAACCTAAATCTATCACTGCTGATCTTTGGCTTTAAAACTAAAGTAATTTATACTACTTGGAGGCCACTTTTTTTCCCAAGATGAGTAATAGTTTAAAAAGATTGTGAAACCAAATACCCTTACTCTGCTATTTTGGAATGCAGCCTTATGTCTCCGGTTGCTAACAAGTGGAAGTGGAACCACAAAATTTCATATAAAAAAGCATAATAAATCATACGTTGCGTGCTTGAGAAGTTGACTTTCCTTTCTGCAGAAACAAACTGGGGTCCTTCTTAATGCTTTCATAGACTGTTCTGTGTGCCCTGAAGTTGGTGACCGGTCTCTGTGCTGGTTTTGTCTTTTCTCAGCAAATGCATTGTACAAATAATGTACCTTAGAACTTAGGAGGGAGAAACAAAACTGGTAAATACAATGTATGGGCTTAATATGCCAGTTTTGGTGAGAACATAGATGCACGCTTCAGTCAGATTTCTGTTCTGCACTTATTTGCTAAGACTCTAATAAAAATCAATGTTCATTTCTCTTGTGTAAAGTACTTTGACAGAACAGCAGACTGGGAGTTTTGAAATTGTTTTGGTCTATGCAAGATAATGGTTCATCTTTGTAAGAAGAATTTAAAACCTTTTCCAACAGTTAATGTATGGTGGTTTTTTTTCTATTTATTTCAGTGACAGCGTATTGGAACTTAGTGTTATGCCAAAAGATGAAGACATCCTTCAATTGGTATGTTTATGAAGCTTCTATTCAGACAATATGTCAACTAGAGAAAAATATCTTGCTGTTGGTTACAATGTCTTTGAACTGTGCTGCCAGCAAATAATTAGTTATCCTTCATCTCTTTGTCACTCCTTAAATATTTTCCTACTTGTTTCCCATCTCTGAAATTTCAGAGGAATGCAAATATAGGGGAGAATATCTGCACATGATAGGTCTAGCATCTTGTTAAAAAAGATATAAAAATCTTAGAATAGTGGTTTTATTTTTATTGTATTTTAATTACTTTCCTTATGTTAGAATTTGTGAAATTTATTGCTGTCTTTAACTAGGTTATCTAATTCTAAAGAAGTTGGAAATCATTACTAAATTTTAGCTAAAAAAAACTTAGTATATGACACTTAGAATTTTTTTTTTTAAAAAACTCGGTAATTGTCCGTGGATTTCCAGGAAAGAAGTGAATGTGCTGAAGGTTATTACCAAAATTTTTAATTGTAACTGCTGTAAAGATTTTGTTACACTGGTGCCTGTATGTTCTGAATTTGAACTGAGGTCCTGCATATACGGTGAGAATTCATCTCCCACTTAGTGTCTCCAAGTCCAAAAGAGTTGTGAATAAAATATAATGTGTAAGTACATACTGTGAAGAATAAGAAAAACACCTAATGTATTGATACACTTCATAGTTTATTTTTCATTGAAAGTAGAGAAAAGGAGAAGACCAGGAGCAGTGTAGACTTTGTGGTTAGTAGTTGGAAAATTGTATTTCCTGATCCATACACAAATAGCAAGACTTCACTTTAAATAACAATTAAGAAAAAGCTGTGGTTTTCACTAGCTGTTTTCCAGTATTAAAGGACAAGTTAATGGGCAAAGAAAAAACACAAACTGTTTCAAGCTGAAGGTGGAGACTAGTATAGGAACTCAGCCAGCTAGGCCAACGAGCCAAGATCACTAGAAGTGTTATTTTGAGGATGTTTGATAGACAAGTCCAGTAATCCCACAGAATATGCTGAGGACACAGAGTGAGTTTGGTTACGTGAATGAGTGGAGGGGAAAAGCTGAGGGTTTTGGTTTGGGGTTTGGTTTTTTTTTATTTGAAACTGTGAATATGTAGAACTACAGAATAGCTGCACCTTTGAAATTATCTGAATGACCACATGCATCTTATATGGTCTTGTAGTCATAGCAGTCTAAGGATCTGGGCAAGGCAGAATCACAGAATGTCAGGGGTTGGAAGGGACCTCAAAAGATCATGTGGTCCAACCCCCTGCCAGAGCAGGATCACCTACAGTAGGTTACACAGGAACACGTCCAGATGGGTTTTGAAAGTTTCCAGAGAAGGAGACTCCACAACCTCCCTGGGCAGCCTGTTCCAGGGCTCTGTCACCCTCACAGTGAAAAAGCTTGTTCTAATATTTTTGTGGAACCTCTTATGTTCCAGCTTGTATCCACTGCCCCTTGTCCTGTCATTGGACATCACTGAGAAGAGCCTGGCTCCATCCTCCTGACACCCCCCCTTGACATATTTATAAACATTAATGAGGTCACCCCTCAGCCTCCTCTTCTCCAAGCTAAAGAGACCCAGCTCCTTCAGCCTTTCCTCATAAGGGAGATGTTCCACTCCCTTCATCATCTTCGTGGCTCTGGACTCTCTCAAACAGCTCCCTGTCCTGCTTGAGCTGAGGGGCCCAGAACTGGACACAATATTCCAGATGTGGCCTCACCAGGGCAGAGTAGAGGGGCAGGAGGACCTCTCTTGACCTACTTGCTACTCCCCTTCTAATACACCCCAGGATGCCATGGGCCTTCTTGGCCACGAGGGCACATTGCTGGCTCATGGTCATTGGTCATCCTGCTGTCCACTAGAGCCCCCAGGTCCCTTTCCCCTACACTGCTCTCCAGAGGGGCAGTCCCCAACCTATACTGGTACTTGGGGTTGTTCTTTTCCAGGTGCAAGAGTCTACACTTGCCCTTGCTGTATTTCATAAAATTTCCCCCTGCCCAACTCTCCAGCCTGTCCAGGTCCCTCTGAATGGCTGCACAGCCTTCTGGTGTGTCAGCCACTCCTCCCAGTTTCTGTGTTATCAGCAAACTTGCTGATGGTGCACCCTGTTCCCTCATCCAGGTCGTTGGTGAATATATTGAATACTACTGGTCTCAGTACTGACCTCTGAGGGGCTCCACTAGATGTTTGTAGGTATTTGTAGGCTTAAAGTTGAACCCTTGTATTTGGCTGGGTAAGAAGTTGTTAGGTACATGAAGTACAAGCTTCAGGTTAAGGACAAATGAAAAATAATTGAGCTTTAACGTCTTATATTGAATGAGATGCTGAGAGTAGAGGAAAAAAAGCCAATTCTTTCATTTAGGCTAGAGAAGGATATTAGAAAAAAGAAAATAAGGTCATTCTTCTGGAGGAGGTTGAGGGGTAGAAGAAAGAAAAAATACCTGACTGTGGGAGTTCTAGGAGAAAAAATCTGAAGATGTGTGGGAATAATTTCCAAGTGTCATTTAAAAAAAAGTATCTTTTGAGTTGCAAGATCTGGTAGAGTTGTGAATTCTGTATGTGAGGCTCCTGCTTTTAAGATAGAGGTTTGAGAAGTGGAGTCATCATTTTGCAAAAAATGCTTTGTATTGCTTCTGTAGCTTGAATGATTCCTTCTGACAGTTGTTTGCTGTTGGATTCTGTAGGTACATGATTATGATACAACACAAAGTCAGTGCTCCCTTTTGCTGTGATGCATTTGTTTGGGTAAAAGTGGGCTTGTCTTGAGGACTGTCAGTTCCACACAGCATCTACTAGAGGAAAGCCATGAAGAGACAGATGTTTTCTGTAGTCCACAAGACTGAGCACTGTATGTACTCAGACCTATTGGGAAAGAGTTCTGATAGCTGCAGTTTGCTCATGTGGTTCTGCGACAGTCGGCATTTGAATAGATATGCTTTCAGGTGTCAGTCTTCGGCAGAGTTGCAACATGTGGAGGTTTAATTGCATCACACAGCAGAAATTGTCAGTTTTATGGCCTGTAGTTTTCTCCCTGTAGACCACCACAGAGGATGGCAAATCACTTCAAAAATCAGTTAGCAGTCTTTTGAGATACAGTGTCCTAAGTATAGTCAAATGGAAAATCTGTGCGATTCCTCTGAAGATGGTGATTATTCATCTTCTGCCTCTAGATGTTAGGATCTCCTGTTCTCATGACAAGATTTCGTGAAGAGCTTTGCCATACTCAAAGCTGAACACTTATGTTTAAAATATTTTCAGAATTAACAGTATAGAATGTTATTTCCTTCACTCCTTGTGAAAAGACAGTAACTTTTTGTTTTCAGCTGAGAAACTGCATACTTTTTTGGTTTTGTTTTTCTGTATTTGTCTTTATGATTAATGCTGTGTTAGCTTTCTTGGAAATCTTCTGTCTAAAAATATAAACCTCAAAGCAAATTCTTATTCCTGAATTAAGTACAACTCATATAAGTAAGTGATAATGATAATCTCAGTAGTGGTAATGTCAATATAAGTGTAAAGTGAGCAATAAATCATAAGGTAGAGTGCTCTTACTTATAGAGGGAAAGCTTGCACTTTTGTCACTGAGGTTGTGTTATGTAAGTTGTTATAGTATGTTGAAGAATTTATGTGTTTTCTTTGACATATGTCGTAAATTTTACTCTAAGTATCTTCAGATGGTATCACTCATTGTAAATTGTTGATGTTAAAGATTGGTATGCTGGAGAAATAGAAACACTCAAAGCCCTGCTGGATATTGTAGTTGGAGCTAATGAAAGGTTTATCTAGGGAAATCAGGATGAAATAGTTTCATTAGATTCAGGAATTATGCTGATTGTGCTAAGTTTTATAGTTCTTGGCAGTATACTCCATGTGGTGATGACCAGTTGCCAGGTTACCTACATAACACAGTTGTTTGTTTCCATCCTTAGTTTGCTATTTATAAACGTTGAGTTTAGGCTTCAGAAATGTCACAGAATCATAGAATGGTTAAGATTGGAAGGGACCTTGGAGATCATCTAGTTCCAATCCCCCTGCTATGGGCAGGGACACCTCTGCCTCCTGCTAGCCCAGGTTGCCTGTGAACCTCTTGGTATATAGAATTTCGTGAAACAGGGCTTTAAATCCACTCATCAGTGCTGACAATGAAGTGGTCCAGTCCCCAGGTCATCACCCTCTGTGGCATGTGAACGCTGCTTACCTAGAGGGAAATTACCTGTGAAATTCTGTCATGAGTGAAGTCGGTGTCGGTCATGTTTGTTCAGTGGCTTTATCTAGGAAATGTCATTCTGGGGATGGGAGAAAGGATATTTAAACCATCTCTATCCATGATAAAAATGTTAACTCATGACAGCTATGAATGTGTTGGGTTTTTTCATGCTCCTCCTCAGTTTTGAGGTTAGTTTACTTAAAATACTCTTTTGATAATTTTATATCATTTGTAGGTGTGTAACCATTCTGAGACCATGAGGAGGATGGTGATGATTATTGCTATATTCTCAGTGTTTCCAATTTTATATATCTATATGCAATTTCTGTAGTATTCTCAACGTTTTTCGACAGAATTTTGGCATCTTGTAGGTTTTAGTATTGCTGACTTCATACAAAGAGGAAGACACATTTAGGTCGACTACAAGTAGTTTCTGTGCTCAAATGTATTTAATAGAGTTGTTGCTGTTTTGTAGCCTTTGCATAACAAATTTAATACTAAAAAGTTGTTCAAATTGTGACACTTTCTAGTTGTTCAAAGGCTTTTTGTGCTACACAGAAAAATACTGAATGTAAAGATGCTCCGTGGAGAGAAAAAATTGAAATTGCTAAACCCATTTACAGGTCAATGTCTCTATCACTGTTGTCAAGAGACTTTGTAATGCCTAAGATGTATGTGTTGGGGTGTCCTTAGTATGCAGGATTTTTGCACCATTTTTTGACATATGTTCATGCTGGAATTTGCTTGTTTGCTAACAATTCCTTGTGAGTGTCAGGCATTTCAAAATATCACTCTCTTAGTCAAAAAAATAGAAATAGTATCTTTAATATGGTCTACACTGGAGCTGTTTACCGGTTTAGCTCACTCAGTTGAGCGCAGTGCTGAAATGCCAAAGGTCGCGGGTTCGCTTCCCTTTTGGTCCCCATGTGTGGCCTGATCTAGTTGGGAGGAGTCCCTGCCCATGACAGGGAGGTTGGATTAAAATGATCTCTAAGGTCCCTTCCAACCTAGGCCATTCTATGATTCTAAGGTTATTTGTTACACATAACACCTTAATGTCCATACACAAGTTTATTATATGTGAATATATAGAGATATAGATTTGTAAATATGCCCATCTACTTTGTGTATGTGTACATAAACACACACATTGTAGCTAAGTTATCCTGATCTTTCATCTCTTATTTTCTGGCTACACACTCAAAAGTTAGTTCATCTCTCCTAACTTTTATTTTGCTTCCAACAGTTTAATTTCGAACGCTTTAAAAATCATTTCCTCATAAAAATTGCCCCAAAAGATAGCAGGTTACTTCTAGTCTTACATGTTGTCACCATTAAATTTTAATAGCATACAAATCTGAAACCTACCTTACTTAGTGTTTCTGAAAGTTCTCTGTAGTTTAATTTTACAAACAGATTTACTGGGCATTCTGTGAATAACGCTAAATGTGTAAATAAAAGTGGGCTGTTTACTACTGATGTCTTTTATTATAATTCCCTCTTGCATGTGTTTTAATTTACATCTTAATCTTTCCTTAAAATTAGAGACCATTGAAACTGCATGTTGGTAACTGAAGGGTGACCACTTTTGAACAGAATTGTTTCTCTTGTCATAGATTGTAAAGAAAAAAAAATCCTAGATTGAGACACATCTTTGCTTTTTTTAACCTCATTCTAGTCAGTTAATATGGAAGTTTTCAGTCTATTGGGAGGTCTGGGCAGAAAAGTTTGCTGGTTTGTCATTTCTGATACTTAAAATTTTTGTGGAATTTGGCAGCTCTCAAGGCCTTGTACCACTCTGAAACTGCCAGTGCTGCACCTCTGTTAAAGTGTAAGAAAAAAGAAAAACAACTGCATAAGAGAATTTATTCTAGAGTTTTATATGTCTCAGCAACCTCATGCCTCTGGCTACAGGTCTGCCTGTAGTCCATTCTAACAATATTTTTTTTTTTTTCCCCTGAGACTGTCCAGTTGCATCAGACCTAATGGAGCAGCATTGCTGTTTCATTGGCAAACTGCAAAATGTTTTCATTTGCTGTACTTTTAATAAATAGAAATATTTTCATAAGTAGCTGTATTTAGTTCAGGGTCTTGGAGCATTTGTTTGCTTTCAGATTTTGTACTGACACAGTCACTAATGTGTGCAGAGGTTAATATTAAAGCTCTGGCAGCAAGCGCAATGGAGGGAGGGGTGTGGTAGGAAGACGTAGTGACCTAGAAGAGAGTTAAATTTTGTTATCTAATATTGCATATGCTAGAAAATACCATATGCCTCAACGTGCCTCACATTGATTTAGACTAATATTTACAAGAAAATCTCTTACACAGCTTATATTTGGAAATTAAATTTCTTGGGATTAAGACATGAAATTTTTTGACTAAAATTTCATTACTATTGGGAAGAAAGGGTGTGATTTTTTTTCCCCCAAATAACGTTATCTGGATGTCTCACTGAAATGGAACCACTTGAGCTGTGTTATTAATATTTTTGCCAGAGCAAACAGTAACTGGAAAAATGTTTCCTTTTAAGATAGCTGAAAACCTTTTTCTGATGTACAGTTCCCGTACTCATGCTAAATATGAGAATAAGGGACAAGAAAGAAAAGAGTTTAGTAGTAAAGAAACATAATCTGAAGCCAAACTGGCTGGGGAAGGAAGGAAGAATGCCTCAAGCTCCATCTTGCAAGGTGCTGGGTGCGTGAGCTTCTCATTCATCAAAATGTTTATCTCCAATTTTGCAAGTAGTTTAGTTGAAATCAATGTTGTTATTCATCCATTAGTGAAGTGTAGTGAGGCATACTCATCCTCAGTGAAGCGTGTGCCTACGTGCTTTTGTGGATTTGAACTCTGCTGTAGGACATGGTTGACTCAAGCGCTTGAAAGTAAAGGGTTTCAACATGATTCTTACAAACAGGAACCCTTGTGCATCGGCTGTTGTTATTTGAACATCAAACGGCATAAAATCAAGTGGGGAACAAATGTGAGCCAAATCCTTCAGCTGAATTTGAGGGTTAATAAAATATCTTGTAGAATGCTTTATTTGCTTAAAATTTATTTTGCATATCATGCGGCATAAATGTGTTACCTTTCCGGTGGAACTCTTAATGTGCTGATAGGTACTAGTAGGTGCGTAGATTCACAGTAAGAAATAATTCATTGCCACAGGAGTTTGCAAACTTGGTGCAAACAAAACCAGATTGCAAAGTGGGCAGGAAATTGTACCCAGTAACTGGAAACGTGCTGAGTTCTTACTGCAAGCACAGCAGTTTTCTTCTGGTAATTGGTGTGGAGTGGTTATCCGTCAAAGCTGTTAATGTCACTCTAATATGTTGTATTTGTATGGTAAGCTTTCCATAACTACTGCTATTTTGAGAAGGTGGGAAAGAGCTCATAAAACATCAAGACTTGATTTTTTCAATCACATTGGAATTTGAGTAACTGCTGAGTACCCAGCTCCTGTAGGTATTCAAGTGGTTTGGCTGGTGTCTGAGTTGGGAGCACCACTGATCTGGGTTTTTAAATTTATTTTTTTTTGTCTTGAACGTTGGAAGGTGCTTTTATTTTCACAAGTTTTTAGACTTAAATTTAAGCCATACTCTCGGGGCTTTTTACTGAATATATCAGTCACTTAGAGATTAAGATAGTTTTTCCACATACTGTAGAATCTAACGAACTGAAAGAAGAGGTGAGTAGTATTCAAATGGTGTTTTATATGTAGTTGCAAAATATATTGTGTCAAAATAGTGTATGAATGCTAACAAATATATTAGTGCACTTCATGTTTTTAGTCTCTTAAAGTCTTCTAAAAAGTTAATCATCACCTTCTGGTTATAGCAACTAAAATGTTTCAAATTTAAAAAGTGATAATGCGTCATTCAGTGTGACATTATTTGGAATGGATCTTTGCGATTCTTTGTAAGTTACAATATTTCTCTGGAGGCTGTTAATCAAAATTATGAAACAAAGATTTAATATTTGTCGAAATGTCATCGCCTTTTCCGCCTTGGAAGAATATGCAGCTTTCTTTCACTGATTTCTAGGGAAGTGGGTGGAATGAGGTTGAAAGGAGAACTACACTTTCCATCATCAAAATCTTTTTTTCCAATAACTGTCATTCCCAGAATCGGTTGTCTGTCTGTCTGGTTGTACCTGAAATTGTGAAAACATGCCCTCTATGAGGGGAGGGGGCAGAAAGCTTGGCTGATCGCATTTTGTACGCTCTGAGAATGCTCTTTCGAAGAAGATGTTTTAATATATGTGATAAACTTTGTCAAGAGCTGAGAACTGATTTTTATACTCATTTGTAGTCCTAAGCTACGATCAGCCCAGAGTAATTTTGGAATTTAGCCTCTCTGCTGTCAAAGTCAATGAAGCATTGTTTGTTATGGGTATGTTTTACAAAAACATAAATGCGGTGTATTTTATATTGGTGTAATGTGTGCATGTCCCAGGCTTTGAACAGTTTTATCAGCTGTGTAAAGTGATAATTCTTTTCTGATTGGGGTGATGATTTTTTTGTCTTGCATGCGAGTAGTCTCTTGCTCTGTTTTCTGGGTCTTCAGCATCTTTTCCAATTTAATTTTTTAAAAATAAATTCTTGCAGCCTATCAAGATCTTAAACAGCCATTTATTTAAGGATTTTGAAATATTTATCTTTGCATGTTTTTTCCCTCCCTTAAATGTGCCAGAGGAAACCTGGCTTAATTTTTACTATGAGTGAAGAAAAAAAATAGGAATCACATGAGTAGACTGTTTCTGCAGCATCATTCCTCTAATTTCAGATGTACACCATGAAAGCAGCTGCAGTCAGCTGACAGCTTGTGGTTGTGTTCAGATATATGTGGGGAAGGGGCGTGCTGTTTTAAATGCATAATGAAGCCGTTGTTTCGTCACCAGGAAGCAGGGCTGGTAGCAGCCCAGGGCAAAAGAGAGGCTGTCATGTTGCTGTGGTGGAAGGGAAGTCTGGTTGCATAGAGCCAGAGCTCTCTGCAGGCAGCTGTAGGGATGCACCAAGGCAAAATGGCACAAATGTATTTTGCTTTCTGTAAGGGCAGAGGATAAATGCGAGGAGCAGATAAAAGCCGGAGATGGACACGGTTACAAGGAGGCTGAAGTTATTTTTTATGCTCTACTGCCCTTTACCTCGGTTGGTACCTTCCGGTGAAATCAGTGTAGTTGTATTTTTAGCTTGCTGTGTATTCAACATCAATATGACAAGATAATTCTGTCTTTACATCTGTAAGCAGCTTTTACTATGTTTTCCTGTTTTCTGCCAGCTGCAGTTTACAAAGGATGTCACAGCACTGGTAAGAAATGTATAGTAGCCATTTCTCTGGTGGTTTTGTAAGGCATGTTTTTCTTAATGGTTTGTGAGAAGCAAGAATATGAAACAGCAAGTTTGTGGGAAATGAGCTGGACAGGCTGAGCTGGATCTTCATAATGCTAATCTCTTAATTTGTGGTTTGTGTCTGTGTTATTTGGTCATTTTTCTCTCAGTGTGCTTTAATATTTTGTTCCTCACTAATGCTCGGTGTAACATTGCAGCGGTGCTGCAAATGCCTCGCCCTCCTCTGTACTTTGCTCTGTATTCATTTTATGGCTGCACTCTGGCTTTTATAACCTGTCTAATGTTAAGACAGGGCACGTTGCTATTCTGGAATTGAGCATGTTATGATTTGGACAGAAAATGCTGTGATATGATACCACGCCTAACTGTGTAAAAGCCCTAAGAAATTATTTTGATCTTCTGTTGCATTGGCAGGCTCTGCGTTGGCTCTTCTATTTCATTATGTTTAATCTGAACAAAGTCATACTAAAGTTTTTCAATTAGAGGATATTGTTTAAGTGTGCTGTATGCTTCTCACTGATTTATTATTTTGAATGTTCTGTTAATTTTACATGATAAATGCTGCTTTTCTGAGAGGCTACAGAAATGTACTGAATGTAATACAATGATTTTTTTCTCAGATATCAGGCTCTTAAACAGAAAGGTGCAAATAAGTGCACTAAGGAAATTGATTTGAGATTTTAGTTTGTGTTTTAATAGTGTGTGGACAGTAGTGGATATGTATGGATTTTCATACTGCTTGTACCCTGAAGTTAGATATTAATAATATTTAACATTTTGTATTCAGTAGGATTTTGTGCTATGTACTAGCCGTCTCCTGTAAAATGTAAGATGACTTATAGGGTGTTGGCTAACAACAAAGATGTTACTGCTTCAATTCATTTTATGTTTAGCACCAGTAGCTTTTATGTAGAAGACATATTAGAAGAGTGTGTGTATGTATATTTGTGTGTACTTTTCATGTGTACTACATTATGTGAACGGAGTTCTTTTATACACTAAGTGAATAGAGAATATTCTAGTGATAGCTGCATTTATTATGCAGCATTTTAACCTGTCAATTGCCATGAAATTCTGGGTTCCAGTAGTGTAAAGCTTAAACAGGAAGAATGTGTTGAAGCATCATGATAGAAAGCAAAATTAAGAGGGAGAAAAATACGGTGGTTTTGTGCTCATGGATTTTGGAAAACCTGCCTCAGTGCCCTAGCTGCAATTTCTCCTAGAATTGGTCATCAGCTGAAGATTTTTTTAAATTCTTGAGGGAGGGAATGTATGAATGATGTGGCTTTTTCTGTTTCTACTAACTAAGGGGGTGGAATGCTATTTTCATCTTTTAAACTAACATTTTTATCTAAAATTATAGATAGTTTGAGTTTTGCACTTGTCTCCCCTTTCGCAAAACTTGATTGTGCAAATGCTAGGTGGTGAACTTTACCATCTCCCTCACTTTTGAACACTCACTTAATCTTCTCTCCACAGGCGTATTCCCAAGATGCCTACCTGAAAGGCAACGAAGCCTACAGTGGTAATGCCCACAACATACCCGAACCACCGCCAATATGTTATCCACGCCTGACATCCGCAGCTTCTGTTATGGCACAAGCTGGCGACAAGTTGTCTTCTGAGTTCTTGCTGGGGAAACAGCAAGTCAGTAGACCAGTACGGGCATTGACACAGCCAGAGAGGACCTACAGAATGGAAATACAAGTGCCTCCATCACCAACAGACATTGCAAAATCAAATACAGCCGTGTGCGTTTGCAATGAAACTGTAAGGACTGTTATTGTGCCTTCTGAGAAGGCTGTAGATTTGACATCTTGTAGAAATAATCATGCTGGTCCGTCACACAGGACAGAGGAAGTAAGATACAGCTTAAAAGATCAAAGCAATCTAAAAGCACGGACCGCGTCGCCATCTTCAGTGTCCACTGCCGTTGTGCTTCCCCAGACTCCCATAACGAGGCCAGCTGATCCAGCTGGAACCCTAAATAAAGCTTCAAATTATGTGGTATGTCCAGAAGGGATCCCAAGCACTAGACCTCCTGCTCAAGCCACAGACTCGCCCCCAGTCTCTACTAATCACTACAGTTCTCCAACCTCCCACCAGCACATAGACTGGAAGACCTACAAAACTTACAAAGAGTACATTGATAACAGGCGTATGCACATGTATGGCTCCCGAACCATACAGGAAAGGTTAGATAGTTTAAGAGCAGCTTCTCAGAATACAACTGACTATAATCAGGTGGTGCCAAATCGCACTGCTGCACAGGTACGGCGCAGGAGCACCTCTCACGACAGGGTTCCGCAGTCTGTTCAGATCCGGCAGAGAAGCGTATCCCAGGAAAGACTGGAAGATCCCGTGTTGATGAAAGAATGGCCACGAAGTGCTTCACAGGATACTCTGACTTCACCTTCGGTTAACGCTAGGAATCACAGGGCTCGGTCCTGGGATTATCTCAGCAAACAGGGTGAAGTGCTAGAAAATTTCCATTCTGAGAATCTGATTGCAGATGCCAATGGAGATAGGAGGAAGACTTACAAGTGGACGGGGTTTACCGAACAAGATGATCGACGAGGTATTTATGAGAGGTCTAGACAGCATGCATTTCACATGTCCCTTCGAGGTCAAAATTTTTCTATGGCTCCAAGTGCTTATATTTCGGACAACAGGAGAACAGGTAGTAGAGCTTCTCTGCCTGGTTCTCATTTTCAGAAAGTTCCATCAGATATAAAAATGTTACAGCCTTCTCGAGACTTGCAAACTCCTGGTGGAGTTTCAAAACCTATAACTGTTTCACAAGAGCGATTGTCTCTCACACCAGCCAGAAGTTCTAAAAGTAGCTCTTTGAAGAACTCTGCTCCCTATGCAGCAAAACCATCGTTTCCCCTTAACCAGGGCCTGGATGCTATTGCCAGCAAAGACCAAAGAACAGTAAATCACTTACATCAGAGTGGTCTGTTAAACCAACAGGCAAGAATCCGAGCTGAAGGTGCCCCAGATCACAAAACAGAAACTGGCAAAACCATCCAACCCTCCTCTCTGTCTCCAGCTTCCACCAAACTTGTTCTGCCAACAAGTGAGACTTCAACTACCTCTGACAAAGTAGATGGTTCCATCAGGCAAAAGATTCAGGATTTTGAAAGGGAAGATGCCCACGAGCTTGAAATTCTGCAAACGGATGTTCAGGAAAATGACAAAGATGCCGTGGTCATGCGGGACAAATCGCCTTCTGGCCACCAAACCCCACAGCCTTTGAGGCATCAGTCCTACATTCTTGCTGTAAATGACCAAGAGGCAGCCTCGGACACTACCTGTTGGTTACCTAACGATGCTCGGAGAGAAGTCCACATAAAAAGAATAGAAGAAAGGAAGGCATCAGGTTCCAGCCCACCTGGTGATTCCTTGGCTTCTATTCCATTTATTGGTGAGTTAAACTATTCCGGTGTACATTCCATGTTTTTCTCTGCTAAAGATGATGGAGAGCACTGTGCCAGCTGGCTGACTCCCGTTCCTGTAAACCCAGAGGCTGGGGGGCATGGGGGACTCTTTTCTCATCTAGAGTAAAATTAGCTTGGTAAGAGTATAAAAATAATCTTCAGTGGAGGAAAAAAAATACTCTGTTTTGTTTGGAGTCCTTGAGGATCAATGCAAAAAGAATCTAGCGTGATTTAATACTTGTTTGGAGTTTTCCTTGTCCTCCTGGAGAAGTCCACATTATGTAACTGCATCTGGTTATCACTGCATATAATGCTCTGATGTTGCGTACACGGACAGCTAGTATTTGCACACCTTTCAAAATATTTTTAATTGGTATCAAATATACTCTAGGGTATATGGATGCAAATCCATATAAGGGTGATTTGTGGAAAAAAAGTTTGTTATCTGAGGTGAAAGCTTTTTGATATATGTGAGATAGAAGAAAGCCCTCTCGGTGTAAAGGTCAGCAATAAAATTATATGAATTTGTAAGTGCCGATGTGGATATGAATTAAAGGGTTTGTGGAAGCAGAATGTGAGGAGACATGAAGAATCGCCTGTGGGTTGTGACGCAGAGAGGGTTGGAATAACAGGGAGCTTATCGGAAAGGGGACTGAGCGCTTTCGAGATAATTTAGAAGAAAATAGGATCTCATGGAAGAATTTTCAGTAGAAAAAAATAATGTAAAATCCAGTTTTGAATATGTGAAGAATGGAGTCATCTGCTGAAGAGTGGATTTCAGTGACAGAGCATTTTTGTTTTACTCAAGTAGTCAATGCCGGTGTTGTTTTTGCCTCACTGATGTCGAGTTGGATTTTTCTTTTGTTGTGGCTGGTTTAATCCGTTCAAGTCAAGGTGTCAGGGGACTGTTTTCCACAGGGGTTGATTTATATCTGACTGTGTTCTTGAATTTAGTGTAAGATTTAGAAAATACTGGGTTTTGATTCTCAAACTCATGTATGTGAAAAACAACTCTTTGTAATACTCTTCAGGTTTTTTACAGATTAGGTTAAGGGAGCTAAAGTTACATTGACTTAGAACAATTGTCTTCTATTTTGGAGCTTCGGCAGTGTTTTTTTTTTTCCCCTAGACTTATGTCTAATATCTGCTACTAGTTTAAAGTAAATAACCAAAAACAGCAAAGAAGCTTTGTATGCATCAAAGAATGGAAGTCATACAAAAGATACAATTGTGTTCTTTTGACAGAATTTTCTTAAGATGTAACAAAAATGCTTTCTTAGCTAGCATGTGGGTTTTGTATTGGGTTTTCCTGTTTGAATGGGAGTTGCACAGATTTTTATCGTTATTATTACGGGATGCATAAGTATCCAGAGTAATTTTGGATTATTCTTTCTTTCTGTGAGGATCCGTAGAAGTTTGTAAGGTATGTAATTGGCCTTTGTGCATATTTTCTTAGTACCATGCCTAAAATTAGCTTTGGACACTTGATTGAAGTTATGTGTGGTATTTGTACACACTTAGGCGTCCTTGCTGGGAGTTGTCTAATCCCCCACTATTTAAATGTTGTGTAAAAGTCAGATCAAGATTGTCAAAATTAAGCCCAACTTTCTCTTCAGTATCTTCTGCCTTAATTTTAACAAACGTTTGCCGTGAAATCTCACGTAATGTGGCTTGCTTTCAAATTTTACAGAAATGTGATGATAAAAGTTCAAAGAGGCCTTAAACATAGGAAGTATGGTGTGTTCTGGTAGCAACTGAGCAGTTCAGAAGAAACAAAATTGTAATTCTCCTTTACAGCCTCTTGGCACACCACCACAGAGGGGATTGTGTGAGTTCTTACGAGCTCTTTAGCTTCTCGAAGTGAAACCTCCCAAATATTCCAGAAATACTAGAAAGTGGTTCTGCTGAGGGGTGGGCACGGTCTGAGCCAACGCGGTACTAGTGGCTGTCTTACTCCTAGCAAGAAAATCTTGTGCCAGTACAGGTGCTGTGGAAATTTTCGCCACAGCTTCAGCACCTTCAAGATGAAATAACCTGAATAGGAAGAGCATCAGATGCCGTTATAAGTGAGCATCTTCCAAAACTAGAATTAATATGTGTTATTCTAATTTTTGCTTGTTGCACTATCATTATGCCTAATTACATCTTCACTTGTTAAAAGCCAAACTTAATCAGGCAAATAAAGCCCTGTGTCTACTTTGAAACTTGGTTAAAGGCTGTTTAACTCTTCTGAAGGAAAAATCACTTTTTCTGTGTTGTGTTTTGGTTTGGGGTGTTTTGTGTTTGTTTTTTTTTCTTCTGTGTGATGATTGAGTAGGATGTTACTTTGAATAAGGGTGGACCTTGGTGTTGACAGCCTTATGCTTCCCTTAGGCTTAAATCAAAATAATTGGTTTTTGTAGTATTAGGTTTTATTAAGGTATGGTTCATGTAATAAATGCACTTCTGTAAGTTACTTGTACGGTAGATCTTTGGGGCAGTGTAAAGATGGAAGTTTTGGGGAAATAAGTATCTTCCAAGATTAGATATCGTTGCCATTTTAAATACTTCCCAATATGTTTATTTTTGTTACTGCTTTCTGCTCATTAAAAGTAGTAGATATGACCAGATCATATTTTGGTAGAAATTTACCCAGGAACAGTTGGCTTCTGCAGGAGTATTTTGTGCCTGACCTGCTCTTGAGAACAGGACAACGTTGGGATGATTTTACCTGTTGTGAGTAGCGCGGTGCCCTGCACCACAGACAGAAATCCAGGCAGATTCCACTGATCTCACTTACAGGGATTATGGTGGGTTGCTGAAGAAGTGCCTTTTGACACTAGTCCTTTTACAAAAGCCTGTTCTGGAGCAGGAAGATTGAATTTTGGTTTGCTATTTCTTGTAGAAATAAGAGATCTGTTCAGAGCAAACCTGGTAGGTAGATGTAATTTTTTTTTAATAGGAGAAACTGATTTATTTTTGGGAAAAAAATAGGCAAGATATTGTGCGCTCAAACTGTTCTTCAGGTAAGCAGATATTCTTGGAGGATGAGAAAGATGTTGGTTTTACAGAAAAACATAGCCTGGTACTGCCGGCTTCAGTACTTTCCGTGTACTACTAAATGGAGGGTATTGTGGTTCACTTGGAAAGCTGCTGTTTCTATTTCACATCTAAGAAAGACTCTCTTCTTGAGAATATTCTCTATTGTTGCAAACTATGGCAGTTAGTTTAATGAAAGGCTATTCCTTTTTGCCAGAAGCAGTCTCACCTGTTCTCTAGACTAGTAAAAATACCATTACCTCTGTCACTGACTGTATTAGTAATCGTGGTGTTTAACGTATGTTTTTTCAGACTTGTAATTTGCACACAGTCTCTGTTAGAGGATGGCAAATGATACAGTTTCTGACCTACTGTGTAATTTTGGATGTGTTAACCTGTGCTGGAATGGAAATTAGGGCACTACCTAACAGAAAAGGTTGATTCAGAATATAGTTATTTTCCTACAGGTCTCGGACACGCACACTACACGTGTATGTCTGAGATTTGCAGCTAGCTTTAAACTATTTTTTTTCCATCTTACAACATTCATTGTAGAATAGAAAGCAGTTTAAAAAAAGGGTAATCCAACTCTCAAACTGAGTTGAGTGGAATGGAGAAACTGCTTCAATGCCTAACGTGACTGCAGTACGTCTGTTTGCCAGTGCAGCTTAGGGCTTTGGCCATTACTACTGGGTGAACTTTCTTTCCAACTTTGAAGTAGGTTGTCACATGAAAATTTTAAATGGATATGTTTTAAAATACTAAGCCTGAGTAAACATTGTTTTGACGCTTTAATATTTTTTTCAAATCAAACAAGCTTATCCTATTTCAGAGCTTTTCTTTTCGGCACGCGATAGCATCAGATAAGTATGATTTTTTTTCCTCAGAGGTGTGATCTGATTTTTGAAAATATCTAGTACATCCTTACCCTGGAAAAATTTTAGGTCACATCACTATCAATTTATGAGAAACAGAGAGAAAATTAACCAGATAAAAATATTTGACCAGACTTTGATAACACCAGAGGGTTGTAAAAATTAAATGAATGTCCACTCCCTGGTTGAAACTGATACCTAAGGGAAGGTGTAAGAACAGGACAAGGATATATGATACTTAATGTTGGTACTTCTATTTTCTACTCATTTGCACTTAACAACATTCCTGAGCCAAATGTGATTTTAAGTGCTCCATAAATTTCTCTATTCTCTTTTGTACTACACTAAAATTTTGCTATCCAATACCCTGTATTGATTTAAGTAAAGATTTTGCCAAGAGTTTCACAGCTTTAACTACGTGGTATTTATTCCCTTTTTGTATATATGTGGCTTTTTAAAGCCTGTCTCCTGCTGGCTGAATTTCGAATGCAAATGTTGTAAGGGTGACCAGCAGACAGCTGCTGATCGTGGTTCCCTGTTTCGAAGGGGCTCAGGGTTTATCTCGGTTGCTTCTGCCTGTAGCACAGCAGCAGCCATAGTGATTGCTGTGCTAGTAATCAGGCAGACTCTGCTTCTTGCCTTGCTTTAAGAGCTGATTTTCCTGCTAGTTTTCAAACACAAATTGTTAATATTTTTCACTGTATTCCAGGATCTGTTTTTCTACAAATCTCTGTCATAATAAAAACATTTGGGTATTTGTTGGTTAACAGGATAAATTTAGCAGACTTCTAATGAATTCTGCTCAACCTTCTTTTTAATTCTTTTTTTTGTTGTTATTATTACCGAATACTTTTTTTAAGCAAAAAAAGTAAGTTAACTAAGGAATTAGGAAGTGAAAATATTGTGCATGCGATGATAATCTTCTCTAATGCTGGAAGTACAGGTGTGTAATATTGACCTTATCAGTACTTACCTTTAAGTCATAGGTATAGCTCGAAGTACTTTTTTTTTGACAGTGTAAGAAGTTTACTGCCTTTTTTTAGTGAAATACATGCCATACCTTTCCTCTCCTCCCCCTGCATCTTTACACTTCGACTTTACAGGCTGCTTAGGCTCTGGTAGGGAAGGTGGCAGTGAGAATACACACATACTGAATGCAGTTATATTCTTGAAACAAGAAAGTAAATTGATGCACAACACACTGTGAAAAGTATTACAATGGTAAGAACGGGAAAAAAGGTTAGGGCAAACAACCAGAAATATTCTTGGAGGCAATAAAGAAATAACTTAATAATGTACTCATGTTTTCTCCTTGTGAGAAGAGATAGGCATCAGGCAGAGAGAAATTCAAAACCTTGAACTTGTGCAGCAGAGATCCTGGCTTGTCAACCCAAAACACTTGGATGCCTTAAGGGTAAATGGTGGCTGAATACAAATGTTTGATGTGGCATGTTTTAAGGAAACTTTAATTTTAGCAAAAACAATTAGCAGTCAAGATAAGTATGAAAATCTTAAGCCTTTTTTTCTACAATTTACTGCCTAGATATTCCAGATTATGAAAATACAAATGTAACTGCAGTAGAAACTAGAGCTGACAGATGTTCCTTTTCGAAGGACCGTTGCTTCCATTATTTTAGTGATAGCATTGGCACAGCTTTTAGCGAGCCATCAGTGTTTCTGAGATAAGCATCAGTCTTCTTTTTTTTTTTCTTGTTGTGTGGGTTTTTTTTTTTCCCCAGGGTTTTACAGTGTGGCCTGCCAAATAGCTTTTGCTCTAGGCTGAAAATCTCAAGTGTTTCTTATCCAAAGAACAATTTTTAAATTGCTGTGATACTCTGAAATATAGCAGCCAAAACACAGAATTACAAATTAGCCTTTTAAATGCCACTTAAATGCTTCTGTATCTCAGAAATCCTTTTTTAATTAAACTTAAAATTTGAAGTCGTAGAATCATAGAATGGGCTGGGCTGGAAGGGACCTTAGAGATCATTTTAATCCAACCTCCCTGTTGTGGGCAGGGATGCCACCTCTCAAGAGAACTGAATGGGAATCGAACCCGCAAGTCAATAGTTTGTAATATCCAGAAGAGTTTTAATTGAGTAGAAGCATCAGATTTGTTTAGTAATGGGTGATATTTTCAAAGCATAAATCTTCCATAGTATATCATTATAACTTAAATAGTAATTACAGATAATAAGGGAATGCTGTCAGGGTCATTAGCAGAAAAAAAATGTATATTGAGACTTGTACTTTTTGTGTGGCCAGATAATACTGTGAACAGAAACTTTTAGAATTAATATGTATTTCTTTGTACTGAAAGATAGTTATACATTTGCTTAACACTGAAATAAGCAAAAGACCAGCGTAGGTAAGGTTTTCAGAATAGTCACAGAAAAATAACCTCAGGAAGCCTTTTTCTATTTGTGTGAAACTCAGTCAGTATAATAAACATATTATTTACATGAGCGCATTAGCAGAGGACTGGGTTTGATGATTCAGGAGGCTTGTTCCAGTCCTGTGTTTCTGTGGCTTGCAGAAATGAGTGCGCTCAGCATGCAGACGTGTTCCCATTATAATCTTTTGGCTATGTGAGGATAATTATATCAAGTAGATATATGAGTAAGTTCTGTGTAGAGATAATTGATGCTGTCAGTGCTGGAAGTACTTAAAAACTAACAAACAAAAAAAAAACTTTTTAAAGGTTCTGTTTTGATGAATTCAGGCAATAGTGTATCTTGTTTCCAAATCTGTGGTTTAGACTTGGGAGCCTTTATTGGAGCTTTTCCCCCTTGCAGATTGAAGTATAAGATGCAGCAGTTTCAGTGTCGGTTAACAAAAAGTCACTGCTGTGAGGTATTTATTAGTCCTTCGTGCTGTCTTGTGGGATAGTAGTTCGATACAGTCTATTTTTTATTTGAACAATTTATTTATTTATTTATTTATTTTTGTTATTTCTGGCCTTCTCACTATGCAGGTGAAATTGTTTATGTGGTCTTTTTAGTAAAGCAGTCTATATTAGTATGTCTGTGTTTACCTTAAATTCAGCTTCTTTTGGAGTTTATTGGAGATGGGGAGCCTCTGAGAGACACCTTTTTTTTTTTTTTTTTGTACTTCCTTGCCTGTGTGTGGATGAAGATGCTCTTCCTACTTCCAGGACCCTCTCTCCTTTTTTCCTGCATTCCTCTCACCGGTGCCTCTTCCTCGTGGCCTCCGTCCCCCTGCTCTGCTCTCCCTTGCCCTGCTTGTCCCCATGCCTTGGCAGCCTTTGCTGACCCCTCGTGTCCTGCTGCGGAGGGGAAGGTCCACGTTGGCCTTACCAAGGGAAGTGCTGCCCACAGCAAGCTGAGACAAACCTAAACCGAGAGGCACAGAGGAGGTGTTAGGCATATGGCAAGATTTTAAAGCTTTCACATACGGTATTTAAGAAGAATACTTCAGAGGACGGTGGTGGGGCACGTGTGACCGTACAAAGCTTGCCACGGTGTCGTGTGCTGTGGAAGGCTTGGATGGACCGAAGGTCCAACATGCAGGGGCTGTTGATGAAGGGCTGGAAGTGAGGGGCTGCTTCTAAAGCCAGTCTTAAAGCAGGGTCTGTTCATGTCACTGGCATGTCCTCTCTGCCCTTTGGTAAAGAAAAGATTATTTCTTTTTATTCTTCTAGTGAGTGCTTGATAGGTCTATCTCTTCTTTTCGAATGAATTTGCCGTGAAAGATTAATTCTTAAATTATACCCCAAAAGCTGTAACGTGTTGAGAGAGTTATTGAAGAATTATTAGAATTATTGAAGAAATAGAGAACCAGTGGTTAAAATGCTCACTGTGATGGCTGTCTGGTACGTGCCATCCCAGTATACGGGAACTTTCACATTTGCACCTCTGTTAAATGGAGATAATGGTTTTTTATGACTCTTAGCCCTTTGCATTGAAGACAGAAAGCAGGGTAATCCTCTGTAGCCTTCAGCAGAAGACTGAGCTTTTTATGGAGCACAGTCACTGTTAAAATTCTACAAAACGTATGAGTAACCAAAATTACATTAAGTACTACAGGGGCGTCTTTAAACACATACCTAAGCCAAGAATTGGATATGGTTTTCAGAAAGCAAATAACATTAAAGTACGGTTATCCTCTTCAGTGTGTGTAGCTTTGGAAATGTCACGTTGAGTGATTTTTGTGTCTGGGGTTGCACACCATCTCGGTGTTCTTCACGTGAAAAGCAGTTTTAAGTTGTTTTAAGTGTGTGTTATTGCACATCTATTACGTTTTTATGATTTGAATCTTTAAATCAGATAATAAATAGACTTTGATAATTCTTGTTGAATTAAGGTTTGTAGTCACACATTTGCATTGTCGGTCTAAATTTAAATACCTAGGCAGTGTGTTAAATGGTAATATCGTCTGCAATACACTTACTAAATAATACAGTTCCTTCTTACAGTCTTTGGAGGTGTTGAGATATGGCTTGCAAATCTGCCATGTCCAAAGGGGAATAAATTTGAAAAGTTACTTCAGCCTTGGCAAGCTGCTTTTATTTTAAAGGCACTGTCCATTGCCAGTGACAAAATATTCAGCGGTCTGAATCTAGGGGAGTTGGTGGGAGGAATCACCTTTCTGTTAATGATAGCCCAAGCATCCCTGATGGTTAGACTCTCTGGACTAAAGTTGGTCTGTGAATTTGCTTTCCATGTCTATATGTTGTTATTCAGTTAACTATATAACTTCCTTGAACACCCCCTGAAAAAAACCCACCCAAAACACAACAAAAAAAAAAACCACAACAAAACACAAAAAACCTGAACTGAACCAAACAAAACCCACAATCATAACCAACTTGGATAACGAGGAAACTAACTTTTAAGACGGCTCCAGTGCAGGTCAACCCATGCATGTTCATCTGAGCCAGTGAAATACGTTTGAAGGTGCTAAGAGAGTCAATTGATGTCGTTGCAGAGATGCTGTCATCTTTGAAGGATCATAAGGATGAGAGAGGTCCCTGTGATCTGGGAAAAAACAAATTGTGTACCCGTCTTGAAAAGGGTTGAGAAGGACAGTCCAGGAAAGGCAGTCAATTGGACTTATTTCAGTCCTTAGGAAAATCATGGAGTTGGGCCTCCAGAAGCTTATTTCTGGGCCCATGAAGAAGGTGATTTGGAATAGCTAGCATGGACTTACCAAGGGTAAATAGTGCTTGAATGATGTGATTGCCTTTTATGATGAGATGATTAGATCTATGAAGGAGAGGAGAACACAAGTGGGTCACCAGCCTTGACTTGAACAAGGCTTTTGACCTTTCCTGCGAAACCATTGTTGTGACGTAGTCTAGATGAGTATATGTCTGGATGCATAGGAAAACTGGATTGTTGGGTATAAAGAGTAGTGCCAAAGAGTTCATATTCTACTTGGAGGCTGATTACAAGTAGTGTTCATCAAGATCTGTCTTAATATCTGTGATTCGTTTAAATTATATTTAAAGTTTTCAAAATGTGCTTCGTTTTGTGTTCAGAGTGTTCAGTTTACTTTCAAACATTCATATGTAATCCCGAAGGATTGTTCCAAGGTATTCAGATATAAACAAAGATATTAAATAATATATTAATCATGATAAAATTGAATTGTGGCAGCATAGTAGAGTATGATACAGATCTGTGCTTTTTCAGTAATGTTTATAGATGCTCCCTCTCTTTATAGGTCCCTCATCTCCAGCTGCACTGCGATACAAGTGCACTTTGATAAATTAATTTCTCTCTGCTTTAGCTACCAAATGAGTTAATATAAGTTAGCTGTGCTTGGAGGTGTGTTGCCTATTTACAAGTTTTTAGAGTCTTGCCACCTATAAATGTGGTTTTTGCATTGAAAGTTTCTGCCTGCGTATCACTACTTGCAGCTGTTGACCAGTTGCACAGGTTTGAGCGGAGCTGACAAAGCAGCATCGTCCCCTTTGCCAGAGATGTTCTGTCATCACGCTGGCTCGTTTTCTGATGGCTGGTTTCCTGGGTTGCTTCATAGACAATAACGCAGAACAAATTGTGTTTGTACCCTTTTCTCCAATGGAAAGTAAAACTTTGAGCAGTCCTAGAGTCTTTGACCTTTTTGTTTCAAGTATTTAAAGGGACACCGGTAGTCCACAAGATAACAAACTAGAAGGAAATTATTTTGTGCGGCTTCTCTAGTTTGTTCTGTATGTTTCACTGTGTTTCGGATGCAGTCTTCTTCATCGAGCTGAGCGCACCCTTTCGCACGCTGCACGAGGGGTGTTGGGGTGCAAATACATCAATTAATCAAGGAAACTGGAAAGTGAGACAAATACTGCAAGCACTGAAAGGACAAGTCGGAATTCAAGGGATATACGTAGTTGTTTGGGTTTTGTTTCTTGTTGAACAGCAGCAGTACAGCTTGCCAGTGCGTTAAATTAGTAGGCAGTAACTCATATGGTGTAGGTCATGGTTTGCTGTATAATCACTTTATATTATGTAAAAGCTTACCATTAGCTGGCCTCCAGCCTCTTCAGGTGTTGAACAGAGTTATTTGCCTCCTGTACCGTGTCATTTGCAGTTTCTTTAAAGTTTGTCTATTTCTAAAACCGCTCTAATTTTGATACACCTGGGGAGTAGATTGGCTGTGAAGTAGTTTGAGTAATTATTGTTGCTTTCAAGGAATTGGAAGCTGTTTTCCTCTGCTGAATTCTTGGATTTAAGTGTTGCGGGAAATTGTATAGTGTTGCCTAACACTTTCGTACTCACAGCTTGCATGGGTTTATTTCAAGTGCTAGTGTTTTTGTAACTTTTAGGAGTAGAGACTGTGACATTTTGAGATAAGTCTGTAACATAAATAGCTAAAAACCGAGCACTTCCACTTTACGTGCTATAAATTAATTAGTTGTACAGCAAGAGGTTTTATTTTTCGCTCAATGTGCTTTTTGGGGGGTTTGTTGCAGTGAAACTGAGTAAGAGAAAAAAGGCAGTAGGACAGTGAGCTGGTTGTGAAATGGAAGTGTAACTGCGGTTCTAACTCCTGTCTCTTATTTGCCACAGAGAAGAGGTCTATAAATGCTTCTGATATATCACTGCAAGTTAAACTTGCTGTAAATTGTAGAATTGAAGGTTTACTGTGAATTCTTTCATTTTCCATTTTTATTCAAGTTCCCAGCTTGCAGATAGTTTTTTGGGGGTCTGCTTTTTCTTGGTGTAGAACTTCAAAAATTATTATATTTTTCCACTCCAGGTAATTTAGAGAGCTGTTACTGCTAAACTTCCCCGTACTTTAATGTATTGCCTTGGTTTGAATTTGCATTGCCAAATTTTGATACTACAAGTGCTGGCTTAACAGAACTGTTAGTGACTGTTGGAAAAGCACAATACAGCACACGCAGTTGTGTTCACACAAAGCAAAGAATAAACCTCTGTCTGTGAGTGTTCATTGATTTCAATAGGCTTTTCAGTGGCTCTGCATATTACAATTCTTAGCACCTAGAATACATTAATATTCATTACGGCCGTACAGTTCAGACCACGCTCGTGACTTTTTTTTTTCTTTTATCCCCAATCCCCTCTTCTACTGGCGCATGAAGTAGAATTGTTTTTCTAGTGCTAGTAATGTGTTCTAGATGATGTTAGAGCTCTTTTCTCAGAATGAGTGAAAGTGCATCTTTCGGCTTCTTCCATCTTGTAAGAAACGTGTTAAATATTAGAAATACTTAAAGCTTTTTGGAATCGTTTACGATGACCCTTGTGGCTGTTGAGACCGTGAGGTGCTGGGCATGTACGGCATGCAATCGTTTGTATGAACAGTTAGTGGAAGAGCTAATTGGTATGTAGTAGTGTCATCTTTTTAAAATACTTGCTTTATTTGAATATATGGATGATGGGGGGCATTGGCTCTCTAGATGCTGGATATCTGTTTAAAATGGTTTTTTGTTTGCTTGTAACTTGGCTTTGTTACTTGAACACTTGCTTAAACCAAAAGGTTTTTGGTAGTGTGCCTATATTTTATTGTAGGAAATTATAGTTATCTGTCTTGAGTTTAGACTTTCTGTTGTAGTAAGTATGTTTTTCACTTACGTGAACAAAAGTAGCCTACTTGGGAATAATATTTAGCAAGTAATTCATGTTTCATTCACTCACAGCAGAATCTATAATGGAAAATTATGTTCTAATGTTCAGTTAACATCTCTACAAAGTGAAACAGGCTTCTTTTTCTTTAAAAAAAAAAGACAGTACATTTGACAGTGTGAATTAATTGGACCCTTATGTTTGTTTGACAGACTTCATGTTTAAGATACCTGATATCCCAGTAACGAGAAGTTGACAGCTATTGAGTTTGAGCATTTGATTAATGCATTGAATATGCTGATATGTGACATATTACCTTTGTAGATGAACCGACTAGTCCTAGTATTGACCACGATATTGCACACATTCCTGCTTCTGCTGTTATTTCTGCATCTGCTTGTCAAACACCAGCTGTAGCAACTGTTCCTCCCAGTCCCGCATCTCCAGTTCCTTTAATTCGGCGACAGCTTTCACATGATCACGGTGAGTGTTGGTTTTTTTATTTTTTTTTTCCTCCCTTGTGCAACCTTTTTTACTCCTTCCGTTCTCCAGAATGTAAAAGGAAAATTCTAAACTCTTTGTTGCTTGAAATAAATAGTAAAAAAGTAATTCAGGTCCCTACAGACAAAGAAAATTTCTTTTTGTTTGTAGAATCCATCCGGCCTAGTGTCCTGGATAGCCAGCCTGCCGCAAAAACTGAGAGATCAAAGTCATACGATGAAGGACTGGATGACTACAGAGAAGAGGGGAAACCGTGAGTTCATTAAGAGTATCAGTTAATTTGGAGATTATTTTTTAAAGCGTATAAAATCTCATTTTATCATCTGTTTCTCTCCCAACAGATCCATTAAGCATGTATCGAGTTTAAAGGGGATTAAGGTAGGTAACTACATGTATAACAACTCTTAAGAATTACACATACTTCTGTGACAAGTTGTATGAGTTCTACAACTCCATTATACAAAGTGATGTGTTAAACACAGACATGAAGTTTGTTGAAATTGCTGCTCATCAATTCTTCATGCTGTATGCATCATATAAGTAAACATGGTCTCTTTTTTTTTTTTTTTCCTAGGCTTACCACATGGTACTTGATTTTCATTTTCCTGAGCCTCTGTAAACAAAGCCTATCTATGGCATGCTTTTACAAAAACTTACTAATGAGAGTCTAAGACTCCTTCAGTTTCTTAAAGTATTCTTGGGATGTGTAAGGTCACTACTCTTGTATTGAAACTAGAGAAATGATATTTTCCCAGGAGGATATTCCTAGGGGCATTTTTAAAGTGAGAAACACCTTGAATGTAGGGACTGTAAAGAAATGTGTTTAGAAGTACACTGTGGGCTTCTTTCTGTGATATTTTCTCTAGGTCCCAGACAGCCAGAAATCTTCAGAAGACTCTGGATCCCGAAAAGATTCTTCTTCGGAGGTCTTTGGTGATGCCTCCAAGGAGGGATGGCTCCATTTTCGTCAGCTTGTTACAGACAAAGGAAAGGTACTTAACCTCACACAAGTATGAGGCTGGTGAAAACCTAAGATAAGAAACTTGAAGCCTTCCTGTTCTCTAATTAAATTTTTGGGATTCAGGCATCAATAAGACTGACAAAAATTTAGAATAGCTGTAATGAATTCCACAGCTGCTTTTTTACAGGCTACTTTCTAAACTGTCTTAGTTTTACATTTCAAAGCATCTCTGAAGTAAACTTGTTTCTATTGACCAAAATTAAGTACTAGGAATCAATCCCTTGATAATTGTTGTTTATGATCTTTTTTCCCCTCTTTGCTAATAATGAAAAAACTGTAATTTTCACAAACGTGGAGCAGAGTTCGAATTAACTTTCTGCACAAGTATAGACTAACACTTAAGGAAAACTGGAAGTCAGGAATTGCAGTGGTGTGTAAATGTAAGTGACTCAAAGTTTGAAAGGCATGGGCAAGAGTCCAGTAAATATTTTTCTACTATATCTTTACTAATGCCTCTGTGAAATTCTAGTCTCATCCTCTGTCTTGCTACTGTCGTGGGAATGCACACTTAATCGGTGATCAGGGAGTGCAAGCTACTGAGCAACTCCTCTAACGGAGAGCAATTAGTGAATCCCACTTTTGTGAAATCTTTCCAGGGGTCATTCTTGAGAATGGTATAGAGAGGTGGTTAGTCTTTCTTTTTAAAAATTCTGGAGATAGTTTTTGTCGTTGAGAAAGATTCATTGCAACAAATGAAGCAAACTAACATATTGGTTGACATTTTTCAGCGAGTTGGTGGGAGCATTCGGCCATGGAAGCAACTGTATGTTGTTCTTCGAGGTCATTCACTTTATTTATACAAGGATAAAAAGGAACAAGTGACCCTGTCTGAAGAAGAGCAACCTATAAGCATCAATGCTTGTTTGATAGACATCTCATACTGTGAAACCAAGAGGAAGAATGTATTTAGACTCACCACATCCGACTGCGAGTATCTGTTTCAAGCTGAGGACAGAGATAATATGTTAGCATGGATTAAAGCAATACAGGACAACAGCAACTTAAATGATGAGGTAGTTGTATAACATATAATGTAGAAGCTATACTTCTTGTTTTTTAATTAAAAATTGATCGTATGTTCTTGTGATTCATTCTTGAACAAAATAAATCGTTTGCAATTAAACGGTAGACCAAAACGTGTACAGGAACATAGAAGAAAATGAGCTGAAAGGCAATTTAACTGAGTAAATAAATGGAGTTAAAAAAGACCTGACATAATCAGAGAACAGACTTTTGAAATAAGTGAATTAATATCATTGACCAAAGCTACACTTTGCATTAAACCGAGCTGTCAAAAATCTCTGATCTTTTTTTAAAAGATAATTGCAAGGTTAGAACCAGTCTGTTCTCAGACTTGGGAAGTGTTGTGTGCAGTGGTACAATGTGATGAGTTTCTCGGTAGTCAAAAAGGATGCCTGTTACTCTGGTGAAATGTTGACATTTCTGTGAATTAAATATTAAAGCTCATTACAAAAGGCAAACATAGGGTATTGTACATAACATATCAATATCTGTCCTGATATTTTTTTCAGTGCATTTTCATTTCAGCAGTAACGGAGGCATATTTTCATGCCAGAGGACATACTCATCTGCTCAGTTTTGAAATAATTGTCCAAAGGAAAATGGATTAATAAACATTATTAGAGAGAAGGATAAAAAGCACATTGGAATTCATGTCTGTTTCAGCTGTAGGTGTAGTAGTAATTAGTTGCATAAGTACTGTGTGCACATAGTATTTTTCAGAGCGGTAGCATGACGTGTTTTCTATTTAAACTAACTTTCAGTTTAGCAGGATTTAGTCAGGTTGTATTTGTTTGGAAAAAAAAAAGTCTAAGCAGCATTTAGTTTGTAATTACTCGCTTTCGTTTTCCTCGTGGTTTTTGAATGTTCTGTCCTTATTGTTGTCAAGGTCTGCCTGTTATATATTTTATTTATTTTTTATTTTAACTGGATCAAAATGTTGATTTTTCATATGTGATCTGCTGACAGGAAGAGTTAATCACATTCTGAAAGTAAAAAAACGTGGTTTTTTTTTTTTTTATAAGATTATAAAGTAGATCTCAATTCCTTTTGTAGGATACTGGTGTCACTAGTAGAGATCTAATTAGTCGAAGGATTAAAGAATACAGTACAATGATGAGGTAGGTGAATTATGTGCTGCCAGGAATTTTTGTGAACTTCTTACATAGCTTCTTTGTACTGAAGTAATATATCTTGTTTCAGTTCTTCGAGCAGCAAAACGGAACCATCTCCCAAAACGCCTCGCCAGAGTCTGAGTATCAGACAGACTCTGCTTGGAGCCAAAGCGGAACAGAGGACCCAGAGTCCACATTCTCCTAAGGATGAGTCTGAAAGGAAGCTTCTCACTAAAGGTCTGTATGTTCTGGGTATTTCTTTAGTTCGTTGTAGCTCCAGCACAAGGACATCGAGCTGCCCTTCTCAGGTTTTTCTGACTCCGGAATATGCGGATGCAAACCAAATATTAACTAGGTTGAGTTTTTTAAGCTACAGCTGTAATCACTCATTTCTTGCGACTCCTTCATCTAGATGTTAGATGTATTTCGGGTCTTCTCAGATCCCTAAAGCTTTTTATTCCAGTCCTTGCTCAAGAGGGCTTTGGCGTTTATGCCATGTAGTGTTACAGTAGTAAAATACACATGTTACGCTTCTTGTGACCAAACTTCTGCAAACCTTTGGAAATAATTTTGTGTGTAATTCATACTTTTGTCTCCAGCTGACTTGGAAGTGACAAGGTAAATTCATATTTTAAATGTGGTGTTAAGAACCCAAAATTTTCCACTAAAGTGTTTTAGAAGTAGAGAAGGACAGATTTTTTGTCTTGATCTTTAAAATACAGCAGTGAAACTGTTGTGTTTTTTTCTTCCACAACAAAACTAATGCCTGCTGAGTTCTAAGATAGTCCAAAGAGCTGGCACTGCAAACTGAAATCAGTAACTGAACTCCATTGAATAATGTCACAAGCTTTTTAAATTTTTTTTCCAAAGAATGTGTAAATTTATGGCATTTCTGATCACACTGTTGTTGCAAGGATGTTGCATACAAATGCAGCCAGCTGGCCGAGCAATCACTTTCAGTAAACCACTTTTGAACAATTCAATCTTGAATTTAAGCTGTGAGTGAATTCTGGTTTGCATTACCAACATATGTCCTTCTGCTCCTACTATGCTACAGATTATGTAGCTAAATTACAGATGTTAAGTAAATGTCAAATCATTTGAAGTTGTATTTCCAGAAATAGTTGAATAAGGAGGAAGTACTGCTATATAAAGCAACTTGCAGTGCAGGATAAATGGGAAATGTAATTTGCTCTGTGAATTGTATAGGAAAGGTAAACAGAGCAATTGAACTTTTAATCTGATTTTTGGATAGGTGGCGCTTTTAAGTGTTTGATTCCTGTTTGGAATGATTTAGGAGTGACTAAAATCTGGTAATTTTTTAAAAGAGTGAGTAGGTCTGCACAAGCATGAATGAGCGTGACTGTGTAGTTAAGTATTTTGTGAAGCACTGTGATTGAGTAGAGATTTAATCTTGCTTTAGTAAATGTAGATTTTAACTTTTTTAAAGTATAATTTATGTACGTTTAGTGTTAGAATTATGAAATTCCACCGTACCATCCAGCTCCTTGCTTTTCTTAATTTGGAGTGTTAAGTATGTTCAAATTGATCTTTTGGCTCATAGAAGAGTAAAAGAACATATGTTTAAGACAGACTAACGTTTAGTAAGTTGTTGCGGGAAGCTGGGCCAGTAAAAGAGGTAAAAATGCAGCGGGTGTCACTTATCTCTGCAAATTTGTTACCTGTATCCACAGTAGTTTTTGTGACTTAAATGTGCATACATCTTTTTTTATATGTATTTCCTTGTTTGCATTATATTAACAACAAAAAGATGAGACAAGCCCACCAAAAGACAAGGGAACGTGGAGAAAAGGCATTCCGAGCATTATGAGGAAGACATTTGAAAAGAAGCCGTCTGCTGTGGGAACGTTTGGTGTTAGACTGGATGACTGCCCCCCAGCTCACACCAACAAAGTATGGAAGGACAATTTTTCTTCCCATTGTGATTTTAAGATACTTCTTGTATGAGTTCCTACAAAATGTGTATATGACTTCTCTTTTTCTTCAGTATATTCCACTGATCGTTGACATATGCTGCAAACTGGTTGAAGAGAGAGGCCTTGAGTACACAGGTATTTACAGAGTCCCTGGAAATAATGCTGCTATCTCGAGTATGCAAGAGGAGCTCAACAAAGGAATGACTGACATTGATGTTCATGATGATGTAAGTCTTCGATCACACCCTTCCCGTGTTGAACTCCCAAAAACTTCTGGTTGTGTTGTGATTATAGAAATATAAAGCGTTGTCTGTCCTTTTCTTCTAAATCTGTAGAAATGGAGAGACTTGAACGTGATAAGCAGTTTGTTGAAATCCTTCTTCAGAAAACTCCCAGAACCCCTTTTTACCAATGGTAAGCTTTTTACGTCAGGATTTTGTCTTCAGGAATTACTGTTAAACAATTAATTGTCTTAAAACTGTGAGATGATTTGAGAGAAAATCCAGCGGAATCATCTCTAACCCTGTAATAAATGCCTTCTTTCTTCTGTAAAGAGCAGGGAGTCATGGTGATCATAGAGCTTAAGAATGAGAGCTATAAATAGAATTTCACCGATGGTGAAGGAATTAGGAATTTGCAAAAAAAAAAAATGAGTAAAAACTTGCAATTTTACTATTGCAGTATTCCGTGAGAGTTGTTTTTTTTTCCCCTATTGCCATCTTATTATGTACAATATAATGGGCTAATTTATGATTTCCGAATGTGATTCATGTATATATGTTATCTGTTAACAGGAAGGTGGGACTGTGGTCTCTTGTGTGTGTCTCCGTGTGTGTATTTATATGTATACACCCATCTCTATGTTTATATGATTAATTTCTGCTTTTTTTAACAGACAAATATGCAGATTTTATAGATGCCAATAGAAAAGAAGATCCTGTTGAGCGTCTGAAAACACTGAAGAGACTGGTAAGCTGAAATCAGGTGTGTTGTGGGTGCACTACAAAATAAGCATTAAATATTTAATGTTCTGAGCAGTAATTACTTGTTTCAGATTCATGATTTACCTGAGCATCATTATGAGACTCTCAAGTTTCTTTCTGCACACCTGAAGACAGTAGCAGAGAACTCGGAGAAGAACAAGGTATCAGAAACGAAAGTATAATCTGGTTTTGTTTGTTTCATTTGTTAAGTACAGTTTTTGTGCAGGATTATTCCTCTTAAGGTAATAATTAATTATTGTAGATAAAATTAAGACCTCTGCTATTTTGAGAAGATTTTTTGGATTAGATTAATACCGCTTGCAAAATACGCACATTTAATGTGAATTAAGCTTATTCAAACTGGTATTTTTGTGGAAATAAGTGCTTATATCCTAAATTTAGTGCAAGTCTGTAATTTTATATAATACCATCTGCACACCAGTATGAGCATTGGGGCACGGGTGAATGTCTGTGACCTGAACAAACCTGTCGACAGAGGCCATCATACCAGCTCTGTGTGTGTGAAGTGTGACCTCCTGGACACCTGAGTAATTTTTAAGACTAGGACTTGCCGTAATTACCTGAAAGTTCGATGACCCCATGGGTGGTTTTAAGAAAGTTCCTCATGTAAAGGGTTGTGGTTCACCACTACAGGGTCTTACTCCACCCCTAAAAACAGCTTTTTGTCATTTCCATGGGGTGGGGAAGAGTTTGTGTTAAATGCTTCTGAGCACGCTGTAATCCTACAGTAAATGCAAGTAATAGCATCCCCTGGTTTTTAGCTCTCGGGGATGGGTACTTCATTGCTAAGCTGGGCACCTTTCGGCTCCGCTTATGGATGCTTACCCCAGGGCAGGTACCATGATTGCTTGTTACTCGCCTACCAGTGTGCAGGGTACAGGAAAAAAACCTGATGTTATCAATGCTATATGGAGGAATTTATGGCCAGTTTAAATCATTTAAAAGATCACAGAATGCCTCTATTCAAATTAATATGGTAGGTTTCCACATCAGTTAGACGAATCATAGAATCATAGAATGGCCTAGGTTGGAAGGGACCTTAGAGATCATTTTTATAATGTCTTGTAGTTAAATATGAAAGAAAAATACAGATATGTGTGTGTATGTATAGAAATATTTAACAAATTATAACCTTTATTTGATTTATAGCTGACATTACAACAGAATTATAGTAAATGTAATTTTTAAGTGCAGTGCCTAAAGCAAACCTCTATCTATCGTTTTGTGGTTTTGGTGTGCTGTATAAATGTTGTTTAAATAATGTTACAGAATATGTAAGGCTGGGTGAGAGGGGTAATATTATGGTTATATGACTTGTCAAAGGCCACAGTTCAAGGGGCCTGTGTTATCTTTGCAACTTCCTTCTGGTAAGCAGAAGGATCTTGCCTCCTGTATATTACTGGTCTATTTTGTGTCAAAACAGTAAACTGTAAGTCAGAGGAGGAAGCAGAAATAGAAGGTAAGTATTCTGCTGTTGCTTTCTTGGAGTTATTTGTCAGAGATGTAACATCAGAAGTAAGTTACGTGAATGATTAATGTTGTGCTGTGATCATGGAACTCTGAGTCTGTCTCATCAATGGATGTGTTGGGTCTGTGATGCTGGTTGCTGCTGCCCCCTCCAAAGTAGATGCAAACTGAATGAGCTCTTTGTCAGTAGACATAATACGGTATTTGATTACTGGCTTAATTTTTTCATGTGTCATCTAAACATTTTCAGGGAAAAAAAAAACAAACAGGGAAATACCAATGCCTTTTTATTAAAAAAAAATAAAAAAATCAGTGTTTCTAAACAAAACAAATAGTCTTTACGGAAAGAAAGAATAATAAAAGAAAAGTGTAATGAACATATCTGTGGTTTTGAATTTGCTGTACTTGTGGAGCTGTTGACTTTCAATGGGTTAAGGAAGGTTGAATTCTGAATTGCAGAAATGCTGGATGCATTTATTGTGGCTGCATATAGGAGAGTTTTGGTGTAGTATAACATCCTACTCGAGTCAGTAATATGGTTTAGAAACTCTTTCTTTGTCCTCATTTGAAATGGTTCTCAGATATAGTAATATTGTAGTAGTGTTACATTTTCTCATTATAAATGTTGAAATATTTAATTTCTTAGATGGAACCAAGAAACCTGGCAATAGTGTTTGGTCCAACACTCGTGAGGACATCTGATGATAACATGACTCACATGGTTACGCACATGCCAGACCAATATAAAATTGTAGAAACACTCATCCAAAAAGTAAGTGAATGCATTTCATTATTTAAAAAATAAGATCGTACAGAGATCAACCAGCTTTTCTCTCGTTGGGCCAGTTGGTATTTGTCCTTTGAACTCCAGGAGATCATTTTTAGTAATGTCCATATTTGATTGTTCCACACTTGGATTTTGTGTTTCCTGTGGGGTTTTCACCTTTTTTATTTTAAATTGTAGCATGACTGGTTTTTCACAGAAGATGATGCTGAAGAACCTCTTGTAAGTATTGTCATAAGTATTTGTGTTCTAATTATCTTAGTTTACAATCTACTTCTGCTGCCTCTAGAATATCTGTGTATTTCTTGTTACATCACTGTATGGTTTGCACTTCAGAAGCATGTTTTTAGCTCCCTAGTCCTTGCAGTAGTGTTTTGGAGAGAAAAAAAAAAAAAAAAAGAACAAAAATGCAAACCATGCATTTGTTTTAAAAGCATAAAGTAAAATGGGAGAATAAGAACACATGAGGAAGGCGTGTTCTCAGGTGAATAATGCAATTTTCTAAATGCTTTTGAATCGTAATGGACTATTTGTGAAACGATGATGAAGAGATCTTTGTTTATTAACTATAGACAGCAGTTCAGGAGGAAAACACTGTAGAATCTCAGCCAGTGCCAAACATAGATCATTTACTCACCAACATTGGAAGAACGGGAGTATCTCCTGGAGACGTATCAGGTAACTCTTGCCCGGACAGCATTAGTCCATAGGCTAGAATAACCTACTCTATTAACTCACTGTAACTCTGTCTTTCTACTTCTTTTACTAATAAACTGTTTTTCTCTTTTCCAAAAGATCATTAACACTTCTTAGAGCCTTGAATTGTTCGGTAATCATGCATGATACAATTTGAGAAACTTGATTGTCTCAACAGCAATATAATCATTAAAAATGAGGCTTGCACATACTGTTTTATTTATTCACAGTAACCCATGCAATCATCTTCGTGAGGTGAAGCAGATATGCTGCTGTACAGTGGTTTGTTGTGATGGCAGAAAGACTGATATTCAGTGGTGTTCTTATATTGCTCCTTTCCAGCGTTAGGAATGTGAGAGTTACGTTTTTCTTGTCAAGTGATGGACACTTCAAATAAAATATGTTGCAGTATGCCTATACTAAAGCTGATTTCCTTCTGTTTATAAATGCCATCCTCTTTTGTGGCTAAGGACAAGCGTTGCAGGCTCTTTTTTGGTGACTTTCCCCCCCCCCCCCCACTTCCCTCACTATACTGTTGCACTAACCCAGCATGTTGTATCCCACAAATGTTATCCCTTCATCTCTAGCTTTTGTTTCAGTTTTCAGAGGGTTGTTCAGCATTTACTGAAACGGTCGCTTTATACTGATGTTGTAACAGGCGAAGTGGGAGGAGTCTATCACACGGTGATGTCATTAGTGGATTCTGTGATGTCACTGATGGACAGCTGGAACTGTAGGAAGAAGGAAGACTGTTGCCCACACTGTAGCTGCCTTGTCTGCAGAAACCCCCGTTTCTTGTAAATGGAAAAAAAAAAAAAAAAGTTGATCTGTGCTGTAAATTTTCATTTAAGAGTATTTTGAACAGATCAATGCTACTTTTTAAAAGTTTTTCTGCTGTTTCTTGTTATCTCTGAAGCAGACCCTGAGGAGAAATAGCATGGTATGGTCTACCAGTCTTTCTAGTCATAAAGCATTAGCCATGTGTCAAAAAGGGGTGTGGCAGGGGGCTCAGCTCTTTCTTCCTAGGGAAAAGTCCCTAAAGGTTCATGTTTTTTAGTCACTGTGCTAGCCCCTTCCTACCCCCTTTATAACTGTATAATCTTGGGTTTTGCGAGACAGTAAAACTATGGTGTCCATTTTTCATTTCATAAAAGCGCTTGTTACAGAAAAGTACAAAACTGGTAGCTGCTGAAATCTAGCCGATTTAACAGTAAAATTTTACCTAGACGTAGTCAGAGGTGGAGAGAGATATATAATTGGGGTTTTACACACAAAATATGACGTAAATCCTTAAAAACCTCACAAAAAGAGGTTCTCCTGATTTGTACCTAGGACAGACAACAGTACTAAGACATTCAATTTTGCTTTGTGTATCCTGAGTCTCAGGAGAGTACATAGTACAATCCTGAAAAGGTCTCTCAGCTGCGGTTTTGCAGGGGCTGTATACTTAAAACATTGAATAAACACTAGTATTTCTGTTTTTTATTTAGAAGAACAGGGCTCCTTTGCCATTCCTATCATTGAGCTGGTTCTGCCTACAATTCACAGCATCCTTTCATGGCGGTGGCTTTCTGTGGTGCAGCTTGCATCTTTGTGAGCTCTGACTATTCACTCTGTTCTGGTTTTTATTTGCTTCACATTTTGTTCTGTGCTTGTCTTTTTCCATAAGTCCAGCATTGTGTGTAGCAACAACAAAATTTTGCACAGAACTGAGCAGAATTGTTTTGTTTTTTTCTTTTAATTTTTCCACAGATTCCGCTACTAGTGACTCAGCAAAATCTAAGGTAAGTCATTTTGTGAAATGACATAGTCACATGCTTCTGACATCTATTAGGTATTTGCTTGCTTTATTAAATTGTTTTAATGCAGAAGTACTGTAGAGCCTATGTAGAATGTTTTGAATAAGCAGTAATACTGTTTTCTCATCAAATAATTTTCAAGTGTTGCATTGGAAAAGTATCACTTGTTCGCAGTTAAGTGCATCTGCTAAAGTAGTCGGCTGCACCCATAAAGAGCTTTGTTCCTCACTCTGGCAAAATTGTGAGCACTTACCTCCTTTTTACATCTCATTTAGTAGAGGTAAATTTATTATAGTACACTCCTGTTGTTACGAGCATACTATTTACTCCCAGACAGCATTCGTGTTTCCCTATCTTGATGAGAAAAGTAAATGTAGAATTTAGTCTTTTCTTCCTCGTAAGGCAATAGCTACTTACAGGAAGCCAGAGCTTGTAGATAAAGGTTGCTGTGCCAACTCTCCCTACAAGCATTGCTGTATTTGGGAGGACAGCCCAGGAGATGTGGGGAATAAGACTGGAATACGGGCAGCATTTCAGTGCTCAGTCTAACAACTGAGTTGTCATCTAACCACCGGACAAACTTCTCGGTCTCTTGGGCTGTTGTTCAGTAGTTGCTAACACTGCAGCACTGCGTGATACGGCAGCGTGACGCTGACCTCGGGTCAGCTTGGAGTGCACAGTGCAGCTTTACACTGGTGTGCGTTCTGGCTGTATCGCTGGTGCCCATCTTTGAGATGAAAATAAGACTTAACGCATCCTTCTGACTTATTGTTGAGGCACCAGCACCGCTGCTCTGTGAGGATGCTCGGTGGCTCAGCCACTGCCACAAAAACACCCGACTTCAGTACACCGCCTCACCCTGCTGTGCCATTTGCAGGTGACCCCTTGCTGACCACCACTGGCAGCAGCACAGAGCAACGGCATTGGTCAGACCGTGGTCACGGGCCTGCGGGGTGCGGGGGTGTGGAGGTGGCCTGGGTCAGGAGGCTGCTTACTGCTCAGCCAGCCCCGCTTGCAGCCAGGCGTCTGCCAAGTGGGTGGCTGCATTGCTTGATACCCTCGGTGGGAAGGACATGTACCTGTTCCCAACCCATGGAAGAAATCCCCATCCCTTATGGGGACAGCAGCTAATGCAAGAATGCTATTTAAGGCGTGAGAACAATTGCTGTGGTCACTTGGAAAGTGGTAGGTCCCAACACCCACTGATCCACTGCTAGTCAGTTTTGGATTGGCACTTGTATGCCGGCACAGCAATTCGGAGGTGTTATCTGCTCTCTAGAAGGTTCTTTGTCTGTGCTGTCTGTAGGCAGTTACTCTGCAGGAGGCCAGGCAGTCGCTATAGGTACTCGTCGTGCTGCAGGCTTCTGAGATGCTTGTTTTCCTGGGGGCTCTCAGCAAGATGTAATGCATGACTTTGCCCACCCTGTCTTCGTCTCTTGAGCTCTGCATCAAGAACATGGGATATTCTCTGTCGTGGAGCAGGTGGTCCTGGACGACCATGAATGTTCTTGTTGCTGTTGCTTGAGTAGGAGCTGCTTCTGACTCTTCTCTGTCCCATGTTCATGTGAACAAATCAGTGCACCTTTACTGAGGCTGTCACGGTCAATGTAGCTGCTGTGTTACTGTATGACTCTTTGACTCTGACTTGTGAAATAACGTAGTGGCGTTTTTCTCAAATAGGAATGAAATTTGTGCCAAGAAAACATGAGGTTTTGGTCAAAAATACTAAATGCACTGTATCTGTTCAGTACTTTGCTTTGTAGGATTGGTACGCCTGTGCTACAGTAGTAGGCATCCTGTGATAGCTCACTCTTGCATGGAGGCTGTGATTCTTTGCTTATGGAGCAGAGAGGTACCATGCTGACCAACAGCTGAGTAGTTAGATGCTGACCAGTGTGCATTAGCTTTCCCTTTGTCTTTGAGCTTTATACTCTTAACTAGATAATCTGGAATCACTAGATGGTCCTTCCAGTATGTGTTGTCATGTGCAGCTTTTTTGTTGAAACTTACCACAAGGATAGCTCTTCCCCTCACTCTTCCTCTCCCTCTCTGCAGTGCTGCGTAGTAACAAGTGATTGGGATTTTGAAGATTGTGAGCACAGCCCATCACTGCTGGTCTGAGTCTTCCTTCCCTCAGGTCAGAGAGAGGGACTAGGTATCTGGACATAGACTCGAGTTCAGGCAGCAGACACCTAAGCTGCTCTTACCGAGCCCTAGACAGATGTCAGATTTGGGACCCTGTGTGTTGAAGGCCTCCAGCGTGAGCAACTGCCCTTCTCAGTGGATACCGCTGCTGTTGTATCTCAAGTGCCTGCAGTGTGCAAACAGCTCTGGTCAGTGGTCAAAGAGAGGGTGGTGCCTGCTCTGGACCTCCTGTTGCTTCTAAGTGGGGCACTAAATAGGAAAGCTTTGAAGTGGCCAGGTGGTAATGTTGTCAGTGTAGTGAAAGTAGTTTTTAATTAATTCTATAAAATGAAATAATTAGGCTTCATCCCTTCAGTGCCTCTGTGCAGTTCTAAAAGTAGATTCTTCAAAAATCATGAAGAATTCTATTTCTGTTAGTTCTCTATATTTGTGCCTAAACTAGAGTTCTGTGTAGCTTTCATTTTATTTGAAGCAATGAATTAATACAATATAAAACCTCAGCCTGAAAGGTGGAAGATGAACTGAAAAATAGTTTTTGGAAATTAGTCTTTTCACATAGGCAAGACCTTGAAAGGAGGGATTGAAACCATGCTTTTGTCTGTGAAGCGGTTTCTGTTGCAAACGAGTCTTGCTCTAAAGGAGCCTGCTTTTTATTAGTCAATCAAAAACTAAATAGCTGTATATACAAACTAGTCTTTGTTAAGCTGGAGGGACTTGGGTAACCAGTGGAATTCTCGGGATGAAAGTTGACTTCTTGGGCAATGCCATGTAGCCTACAGAAAGAGCACGGAAATACCTTCTGAATAAAGCTAGATTTTCTGCTCTGCTTGGGATGTATTTTTAAAAAGCCTTAGGCTAAGGAATGTTTCTTTGTGATTTCTAATCATGCCCTCTCCTTTTTTTCTTTTTTTTTTTTTTTGTGTGTGTTTTTAACAGGGTTCTTGGGGTTCTGGAAAGGATCAGTATAGCAAGGAACTGCTTGTGTCCTCCATTTTTGCAGCAGCTAGTCGCAAGCGGAAAAAAACAAAAGAGAAACCACAACCAAGCAGTTCAGAGGATGAGTTGGATAATGTGTTTTTCAAGAAGGAGCTTGCAGAACAATCTCGCGGTGACACGACAAAAGAGGACATAGCTAAAGGGGAATGTGAAAGAGAGAGAGACCTAGGGAGAAAACAAAGGATGTTTGTCCTGAAGGAAAAAGAGAACAGCAGTAAAAAAGATGTGAATGTTGTAAAGGATGAGAAGAAGTCCTTAAAGAAAGAAAGTATCCTGTCAGAGGAACCTTCACTGCCTTACCATGAAAAATGTACAAAATCACCAAATCTCAGCTGCCTGCCAATCACGCAGAAGAGTAACCCAAAAATGCCTGTTTCACAATCTTCTTCCCAGGTGGAGGAGACAGTGTCTGACTCGGGCACTATACTAAGCACTTCCTCCCAGGCTTCCCAGCACAGATACTCATGCAAAAAAGTAGCCAGCCCTGAAATTAAACACAGTGAGTTTTTAGCAGCTGATGTCAGTTCCATCACCTCGGATTATTCAACTACTTCGTCTACTATGTATCTGACTGGTTTAGATGCCAGTATGCTGAGCCCTGAGGTGCAGTCGGTGACAGAAAGCAAGGGAGAAGATGCTGATGATGAACGAAGCGAATTGATCAGCGAAGGGCGTCCTATGGAGACAGACAGCGAAAGTGATTTCCCGGTCTTTGCCACCAGTGCTGCCGCTGAAAGGCTGTCCAAGGGGAAAGTCCCAGAAGCGGTAAAGACCAGTCGGAGGAACTCTGAAGAAAGTGAAGTAAGTTGTACAGAGGGAAGTTCAACACCAAAGTTAGAGAGTCGCAGACTTTTTAGCTCACACAAACTTATTGAATGTGACACGCTGTCTAGGAGGAAGTCCGCACGGCACAAAACAGACAGTGAGGGTTCAGGGGATGCGAAGAGCGAGAAGGACTTGCCCGCTGTGACCAAAATGTTTGACATAATGAAAAAAGGAAGATCAACGAGCAGTTTAGCTACATCAGCCAGAAGTGAGACTGACAAGCAAGAACCTACCTGGAGACTTAAAATTACAGATAGGTTAAAGCTGCGACTCAAATCATCTGCAGATGACATGTTTGGAGTTGGGAATCAAAAAGCGAACTCTGCAGAGACTACAAAGAGAAAAAATATCAGGCGAAGGCATACGCTTGGAGGACAGAGGGATTTTGCTGAAATAAGTGTCCTGAATGCTTGGAAAGCTCAAGAGCCGAGTCAAGGTAGAGAGAGGGAATCTGAGCTTTCAGCTGTGAATCGTTTGAAGCCAAAATGTCCAGCGCAGGACCTCTCGATCTCAGACTGGCTTGCACGGGAACGTTTACGCACTAGCACAACTGACCTTAATACGGGTGAAACTGGAAAGCCCAGACTTGAGAACACTAGCTTAGCAGACGTATCAAAGGTAGGTCTGCCTCTGTCTGCAGAGATGCAGGCAGATGAAGGCAGTTCTTCCAGCAGCTTGACTTTAATTAACAGAACACCACCTTCGGGACCATTTCAGCCACCAGACCAGGTAAATGGTGAAAATTATCAGAACGTGAACAAGAACAACTTCAGCCCAGCAGTTGATGCTCATCCTCATAAGCTGTCTGGGACCCAAGTGGTTAGATCTCGATTCTACCAGTATCTTTGAAATGGGGAGATATGTCCACTACAGCAATTCATTAACTTACTGTTACACTTCCCAGTAACTGCGTGTATGTGTGTGTGTACATATATATATTTTTTTTTTTTCCCTGTACTGTTGTTGTTATGCAGCCTTCATTTGGGCTGGTTTCATCGATATGCTCTGTGGAACGTCTTCACAGTGCATTACCACAGCCAGAAGAACACTAAAGTTAAAGTATATATATATATATTTTAAGAAAAAGTATATTTGATGGCTGCATACAAATGTTGAACAAAGCATCTGATGCAACACGCTGTGTAGTGTATACATGGTTTTCTGACTGAGAGTTGGCCTGGCATTAGTATGCAGAAAAATTGTTCTTTTGGTTTAGTCACTAACAAGTGCCTCATCATAAATTCATTTGGTTTGTTAGGGTGCCATATTGTTAAATTAGAGAAAGTTACTACAAACAAATGAATGCATTTTACTGTTAACGAGTTTCATTGCATTTTACAAATGTTAACACAGGTGGCTACAGAGCTTCCATTCCTTAGGCATTCCAGTAAATATTGGAGTTTTATATTTCCAATTTTAATACAGATTTTGAGTTTTATGTGACTTGAATTTTTAATCTTTCTGTAAAATAAGTAACTTAAATGTACATATTACATGTGTATCTTTTCTTCAGATACCAGATTTGATATAAATGTTGTAACATAGGCGTGTAGATAGTGGATACTGGATGGAACTGGTTTCTTTTATCGAGAATATAATTCTGCATGAAGACCTAATGAGTCCAAACCTGTATCATGCCTGTGTGCATACCCACTTAAACACTGGAAATAAAAATTGTTTTGGTGACTCCTTGCATGATGTGAATTCGTCCTAATGAAGGGGTTTGAAATGCAGTGGGCAGTCGCTCTCAGGATTGCGAAACCTGCGGTTGCTCCTGGACCAAGGGCGCTTCTCTTTAGCGCCTTTTGTTTGTGGGAGAGCGCCTTGGAGGCCAGCGTGTGAGGGAGATTCCATATTTTCATCTTGATACGTAATCTTATTCTGAGGCGTGAAGCAAGTTGCTTATGTTTAATATGCTGGGTTTGTAGCACTGAAGAAAGCCACGTTCGTCATCACTCCCAGTCATACGGAGTGAATACCAGTATCTCCCAGTCAGAGCAATAGTGTAGTGCAGGTCTTGCATTTTTTATAGTTTCTGCCATAAAAACCCTTCTGTGTGTGTACTCTACTCGTTATATTTTTTTTGTCTTTGATTTTATTGCACACTTATTTGAAAGCAAAGCAGTTTTCAGCACTTGGGGTATTCTCAAGTCTACTGCTTGCTTCACAGAGGATTAAACCTGTATGGATGATAAATAAGAAATTAAAATCATGAGCAGAGAAGAAATCTTATGCATATGTCCTGTTACTGAGAAAGAATCGTGGTAACTAGGATGTGTAGACTGACTTGGTTTTAAGCAGACTTTGCTGCTTTCCCAAGTGCCTGTAACAACCCCATGCTTTAACGTACTGTGGTTTTGATCCTTTTGAGAAATGATTAAAAAAGTTGACTGTGAAGGAAAGCGTCGGATACAACAGCTGGCATCTGTGAAAGTTCTTGCCACGCAAATGGGGGCGTCTAGTACCAGTTGAATGAATTGTGTTCTTGCGATCTCCCTGCAAGCTAAAAATGTCTTCTCTCCCCGGAGTGCCTGGGAAGCCGGTGCGTTAGCAGCGTTCCTGCCTGCAGCGTGAGGAGGGGAGCGCCTGTGTTCTGTGGGGCAAGGAGTAATTGATGATTTTTGTTTCAGCCCTAATAGCAAAGCGTATTTGAACAAGGGATTTAAAAATACGGTGGTGTGATGCCTCTGCAATGCTGTTTATCAGCAAATACCCATCGTCTTTTACTGGAGGCGTATTTTGTCCCATCACTAGCCTCAGAGAAGTTTGTTAGGGCATGTGCTGAGCATCCACCGTAAGTCGCAGGCGTGTTCTCGGTGAAGCAGTGTACTTACGGAGGCACGTAGCGGGTCCTGGTGGTCGGCATCTTACTCTGATTTGACAGACATTGTGATGGAGCAAGTCAATTTTTGTTTTGTTTGTAGATAACTAATGATTTTAACTCCCGAGTGTAGATTCATGGCTGCCAGGTCTTGAGAATATACAACTTTTCTTGTGTTGACCGGAGTAGGGCACAGGATCTTTTGAAAAATCAGGAATTTGAAAACAGGCCAACTGAAGGGGAATTGTATTGGTTGACAATGCTACAGGTATAAATTTAAGCCCTCGGCAGCCTCCATGGGATTGTCTGCTGCTGCACTGGCTGCATGGAAGTTCAGAAGAAGCTTGGACAAAAGTCAGGGATACCTATGGGGATGTAAGAAAAGGATTATGGCAGTACAGACCACTGCTGCTGTGCCCTTTCCCTGTAAATCACGTCTTGGAGGAGATGACCTGGCAGGCCAAGTGGGAGGGAGGGAAGCTGTAGGGAAGCGCTTGAAGGGGAGGTGCAGGGAGCAATTTGTCAGGTGCATCAGGGAGAGGAGATTACTGAGATCTATGCGAAGAAAGTAGCATGTGGCAGCATACCTGAGGCTGGGACAACAGTGATGTTTCTTCTGATCTTTGAAAACTGCCAAGATTTGGGGCCATCTTAAATTCCACACAGTGTGACAGTTGAGATGACAAGTTTTTTAGGAGCCATTGCTATGTCCTGATCTTAACAGCAGCTACTTCAGACCCCTACCTGTGGTGCCTCTGTTTGGGGTTTTTTTTTTTATTTTTCCTCTTCCTCCTCTAAAAGAGATGGGCGACAGCCTGATTGACACAGAAAGGGAAATGCTTTTGTGCCTGAGGTGAATGCTCTTAAGTGCCAGTATTTCCTCTGGAAGCTGGATGCAGCAGGAGGTGCAGCTCTGGGTCACAGAGCAGTTGAGGGGGGCACAGACCTCTGGGGATCTCCTAGTCCTGCCCCGCCTCAGGCAAGTTGCTCAGGGCTGGGGCTGGTTGGGTTTTGAGTATCTCCAGCAATGGAGGGTCCACAACCTCCCTGGGCAATCTGTGCCACTGTTTGATCATGCTTAGAGTAAAAAAGGGGATTTTAAAAATGTTTAAGCAGAATTTCTTAACATTTCCATTTGTGTTCAGTTTTTGGTTGTTTATTTGTCATCATCAGAATTTAAACTGGCTTGGGAAAGTGCTTTTGGTCCGAGGAGTGCTTGGAGCTGTCTTGCTGTAAGTCATCAGGAACAGGTCTAAGCTGAGATCTGATGGAGAAATAATGAAAGGATGAACTGTGTTGGTAGCAATAACAATGTCTGGATTTCTAAAATGGTTCCCAAGAGCAATTCTTATTCCAGTGGGGATCAGTGGTTTAGTTTGAAATCCCTTTTCTGGCATCTGGTAGCTGGAAGGTGCTAAACAGCCTGATATAGTCCCCATTAGTATCACTAACAGCACTGATAATGCGGAATTAAAGCATGGCCACTGTCAAGACAGTTTCTTAATTACTTTCATGCTGCTGCAGAGCTGAGGGAAAATCCTTTGCTGAGCTGCAGATAAGGGTCTTTTCCTGCCTGCAGCGTACGAGGAGAACATCTCTCCACTTTGTCCAGGCAGGATGAAAGAGTTTGAAATGTGACTGCATCTGGTATATAAAGCTTTGTTCTTGTTTTAAAGCCAGGTTATTACACTGTCCTCATTTAGATAGTAATCAAGCAATTAATTGTGACAGTCTGCAGAAAGAAGAGTGTTGGTTGACGTGTGGCTGGGAGGGGGAACAACTTAAACCAGAGCTGCCGTCGTTGAAGCGGTGTGTGTACCTGTGGCTCACAGTCAGGAGACTAAAAATCTACCTTAATCGTCTCTTATTGAACCCATGACTCTTCAAGTGCACGGGTTTGCCTCTTAGTAGGGATCAGATGGATTTTCACCCTGCACATTTCTAGGCAGAACTGTTCTGCACACCCCTCCTCTCCCCTGCTCCGTGCATACTCTTCTGCTCTGCCACCCCACCACCGTGCCCTGCCCAGCACAGGGGCTGGGTGCTGCGTTGCTTCATTTTTGCTGCAATCCCCGCAGGTCAAGTCAGCTGGCACACGGGGATCGTGTGTGCTCTGCGGGGAAGTCCGGGGCTGGCTCGGACCACAGCCGGCACCAGGAAGGTCCTGGTCACCTTTCCAGTCTGCTTCAATACAGATTTTTCAGAGCACTGAGGTCCCATCACATCTGAATCTGTGGGATCACTGCAAACTAAAGAAACCTGATGGATGCTCACAGAAGAGACTTGTGCTGCAAACGCAACAGCTAGCAGAGCTGGCACCCTGGGGACACGCACGGTACCCTGTGCGGTTCTTTTTTGTTGAAGGGCCTCTGTCATCTTTAGACTGCCCAAGAGCTGGCGAGAGCTTGATGTGGAATTGCCTGGGCTGAAGTGCCCTGGCAAGAACAAGGAGGGTGGGCTGCTTTTTTGCACATCCCTGTTTCGGATGCAGGCTGGCTGTGAGGAGCACAGCAGCCTGCCGCCTCCTGGGAGCCATCCCGATAGCACCGAGTGCCTCTCGCGGTGGAAGCCACCCAGTGGCTCCTGTCCCTAACTCTGGCTGCAGTCACCTCCACCAAAACTGCCTCTTCGTAACTGGTTGGCAGGGAGAACCTTGGCTTTTTTTATTTGCCAGCCTGTGCCATTTCTTCTGTGCTTAAGGGATCTATTTACAGACTTGATAATTTTTCTAAATACTCTGCCTGGCGTTCAGAAGCATTCCTGGTCCTGAGCTGCAGCCTGTGCACACCCCTTTGAGGGCCGGTTTAGCTCAGTGGGCTGAGCGTGGTGCTTGAAACAGCAAAGGTTGCGGGTTTGATTCCCGTTTGGTTCTCACGTGTTGCCTGACCTAGTCGAGAGGTGGCGTCCCTGCCCACAACAGGGAGGTTGGATTAAAATGATCTCTAAGGTCCCTTCCAGCCCAGGCCATTCTGTGATTCCCTGTCCTGTGTTCATGAAAGCGGGGTGGGGAGGGAATAAACGCTGCCCGACTCCCAGCGGTGCCCACACAGCAGGTGATGAGCTCCCGAGCCTGCAGTTGTTTTCCTGGCGGGTGCTGCACCCCTGCACCGAGGGCGAGACATGGAGGTGCATGAAATGTGATGGTTGCTGGAAGACGTGCACATCGCAGTGTAGCTGAGGCCACGAGTGGGTGTTGTGTTCATTCCCTGATGGAATGTCTACGTTCGCCACCACAAGCAGTAATTACCTGTTGAGTAAAGCTGTGCCTTATGTAAGGCCTGCTGAGCGCCCAGGGACTGTGCAAGGACCTCTGGTTGTTTACACAGCTGCTGTCACCATCTAAATTCAGATACAGGGCATGTGCTGCTGTAACCCGTCACCTGAAGAGGCTGAAGCAGCAGCAGGAGCAGTCCCAGAGCTGCTGCCCAGGGGTGCGTGTCCCAGTTCCGCGGGGCAGCGCAGGGCCAGGGCCAAGGTCTGCCGCTGAGGACCCTGCCTGGCTGCACGACAGCTCCTTGGGGCCAGCTCTCACAGTTACAAAGGATCAGGTCTTAGCAAGTTACTGTTTTGCAGTGTCGGATTCCTGGGGGATGCCAGACTAACAGTTTAAGAACAAGACCTTGTATGTCCATCATTTAGCTTGAACATACGTTTTTGGCTGCGCACCGTAAAGGAGCAGCCTGGGACCCAGTCTCCTGATGCTCTGTGTTTGCTCTGTTGTGGAGGGACATGCCCTTACCTGGTAACAGGATATGGCACTGGGTCAGGCTTGTTCCCTTCACAGCAAAGGAGTAACATAACACTTAAGAAAGTAGAAAACACTCCCGGGAAACGCGCGGTCCAGGGTGTGAAGTGTGACTTTTTTTGAGAGGTTCTTGCCCCACCTCCATCAGCTGCTCCCAGACCAGGCTTTGGAGCCGCTGCTTCTCTGTGCCAGCTGGAAGAGAAGTGGCTTCACTCTGCTGGTTGGGGGCGAGTGCTGTGAACCCCCACTTCTGCTTCGCTTTGCCTTTGGAGCCCCCCCCCGGCTTGTCCCTGGCTCGACTCGCAGCCGGACGCTGGAGCTGCGGGGTTCTGCGGGTGCCTGGGGCCCGACCGCCACGGCAGTGGTGGGGATGGGGCTCAGCAGGACCCTGCTGGAAGCAGCCTGCGTGTCGTGCTCAACAGGTATGAGTTAACTTTTACAGTCTTTCATTACTGCTGGTCCAAGGGCTGCATCATTTGAGGGCTCAGCCTTGAAATGACACATTTTAAGAAATTCTGTTTCACAAGGAGGAATAAAAGAATACTCAAAGGTGGAAGAGAGGATACCTCATTCAATCAGTCAAAGGTTTGGTGCTTTCTTTTTTTTTTCTTGCTAGTTTTCTAACCTAGAGTTCCAGCAGTTAGCTTTTGTCCAGGTAAATTTTAAATACCCCAGTTTAGAATTAATACTTATGTACGGCTTTAAGATGGAAAAAAGGCAGTTTTTCTCATGATGGTTTAACATTTAGCTTAACAGCTAAATGAGACCGTTATAAAAGTTATTGGCAACAAAATACAAATATATAAGCATGCAGCCCTTTATTTTTGTAAAGATCTTTGCTTATCATAATTCTGTATATTACATTATGTTGTTATACAAATAAATTTATTTACAAAACCATGAGCTATGCAAGCTTCTTGCTTTTTTTTCCTGTTTGACATCCACCTTTTTCACCCCCTCCCCATATATATTTTTTAAGCATGCATAAAAATTAACTTTGGTATGGTAAAACTACTCTATGTGCCCAGCCACATACAGTATTTATTTATTTATATATATTTATAGATATGTACAAAAGTTTGCCAGTATACAGAACAGTACAGAAGTGTACAATTTAAAATCCACAATGCAATACATTAATGGGTTTCCAGGTCTCAGTAGAATAAAACCGAAGGAGAAAGGGTGGATTTAGCTAAGAAAAAAAAGTAATCAGCAACTACCTAGATGTGTAAAACAATTTATTTATTTTTTTTCTTGGCTGACAAATTCTTAAATATAATCTGAATGGCAGTGCAATAGGTTGAGTTGCCTCATACACACTAAGACCAGTCTTGTTGTGTTTCTTGTGTAGAGGTTTACTGTCCAGCATACTACTTTCAAATGTACATTACAATAGTATCAAAATGTTTTGGCAAAAAGATCTCGAAAGGAACCATGACGTTTGTTGACAAAAATAGAAATCTGTAACAAAGCTAAATAACACCAAAATAAAAGAAAAATACTTTAGTTTCAGTTTTACAGTTGTGTATATCTCTGTTCACTTCTAGTCCCCATAATGAAAAATAGCTTTATACAAAACAACTTACTAAATTTTTAACCATACATTTTCCCATGCTCAGTGCACACCGCTGTGCGCACGCAGTCAAGTTCACTCACACACCTTCACGCTTTTTTGTACGGGGTGCCGTCTATAGGAAGAAAATGCTCTTTTATCATTACAACAGCAACAGTTTTACAAAAAAGCTCCACTCTAATCTAGTGTAATAATCAGTATTCAGCACGTGATTAGTGTTAAGCCTCCAGCAATACAGCAAAATGGTTACGTTCCCTGGCTAAAATATTGGCTGCGGATTCTATGAAAACGAGCACAAAGCCTCGGTGACCTTGCCTGCGTGCGGTGCCGAGCCTTTAGGATGGCTCCTTGGCCGTGGATGGGGTGGACTTGCCGGCATTCCCGTTCTGTGCCTTGTAGCTGGTGAAGCTAGGTGTGTGGATTGTCCTGATGCTCTTCACACCTTGGTTCAGTGAAGTGGGAGAGGTAGAGGAGGGAGGGGAGGTAGAGGAGGAAGGAGGGGGCGGCCGGCCGTTTTGAGTCTGGAGTGAGAAGGAGAGGTGGTGACCTTTCCCTGGGTAAGTGGGGCTCTGGAACTTGGAGGAGCCGTTAGAGACAGAGGGGATGAGGGAGGTAGAGTAAGTGATGCGACCTGTCTGAGGACCGAGAAGATTAGAGGAAGGAAGGGAGGTTTTAGTGGGTGGATTAAGAGGGCTAGAGCTGTCACCGCTAGAAGCAGGTGCTGAGCTGCTTTTCCCAGAAGTGGGAGAAAAGGCTGGGATCTTAGAAGCAGGTAGGGTAGGGGAAGTAGCCTTATAGTCCCCACCAGCTTTCTTAGTACTTCCATTAGCCTGCAAATAAAGATGGCAGGAGACAGTTTGTCAGAAAGCCAGTAACAAGATAAACCAACAAGGACCTGGGGGAATAGCCCTACGGAGAATAAGGATTAACAGTTCGAGGCCTGAGCTAAGTCTTGCAGCCATGGACTGGACCTGGTAGAAAACCCAAAGTGCCCACGGAAGAGTGCATAGAAAGAGAGAAAGAGCCAACAAAGCTTTTGTGAAGAGGCAAGATCTATGGGTTATAGACCAGGCACTATATTGGCCATGCTGCCAGGTTATTAATGTGTGAAGAGACACGTCCGGCCGGAGAGTTAATGTGCATCTACTGCCATCTATTACACCCACAGGTTAGTGTCCAAGGCTTCCCGTAAAGACTCTCTAAACAAAAGCATTCCCAGCTCTCCTAAGGAACTGCCACATTTACCAAAGGGAAAGTAAACAGGTAGTTGACATCTCAAAATTACAGCTGAATACCACAGTTTAAAGAAAAACCCAAACAAAAACAAACGAACAAGAAAAAAACAAAAAACAGAAACAAAAAAAAGGAAAAAAATAAGCAGCAGGTGTTTTATTGCAGACATGCATGCACAAGCATGGTGAAAAGATCAGTAGATACTGTCATGCCCCCAGGATCCAGGACGTCCAGTTAGACCTCACTTGAAAGTCAGGCATCCGTTATTTGGCATAATCTCAGTCAGTTACTGGAGTTTTTATTTAAACAAACAACATGAAATGTCCATCCAAACACCGGGTTTAGGGTAAAACTACCTGTCTGTATTGGCGTGGATCCTGCAGCTTGTGCTGTTTGCCTGCTTTCTCTGTGCTTCCTTGTCTAGTTTTTGAAGCCATGGGCACCGGCATCCGGCTGGTCTGCGAGGCGGCGGTGGAGCCCTGCAGAAATGAGCAGAGGGACAGGGAGGAAGACAAGGAGGAGGCGCAATCAGGACCGGTGTGCTCGAAGAGGAGCCTGCACACCATGCGCCAAAAAAACCAAAAGCCATAGTACTACATGCAGGGAAAGTTCAAGAGCTTTCACACCACGGGTGTTAATTTCCAGAATCAAATGGAGGAAACTGCTCAGCTACTGATCAGCCTGGATTTCATGTCAGTGGTGCTTGTCATTTCACACAGCGGATTATTCGGCCCAGCTCCCCTGCATTTGCCCGTCACCAATCAGCAGCAAAGATTAAAAAAAAAAAAAAAAAAAAACACAAACCCAAACCCAATGGTCTATTAGCTGTTAGACACCTTGTGGGGAGCCCAAACAAGCCACCTGAAAGGAAGCAAACAAATCACAAGACCCTCTTGTTTAATGGTGATTATTGCAGATTTTAGAAAGCAGCTGGAGGTTTGATTTCTCGGACTAAGGTACCTTACGTGAAGTGGCTGGGATTGGCGGAGGGGGCTCTACGCCAGCAAGGCTCTCATCCAGCACTACAAGCTCTCTGGGTGGGGTCTCTGGTACTATCTGGGCAGAGAAGGGGACAGTGCTTCCCTCAGAGCTGTATGTGTTTTCAGGGATAGATTTTGGACTCATTTCACTGATGGTGTTTTCCAACTGCTTTATAGTCTGCTCAAGGCTGTCTAGCGTTCGGTATGTACTCTGTCGAATCTCATCAGTCCTAGACAGGGACACTGCAGCTCCAGGGGGTCCCTCTTGCTTCCCAGAAGGACTTTTGTCACTGTCCTCAGGCTGAGACCTGGTGATTTCAAATCTTTTTGCTTCCTTGTGCTGCTTCAGGGTCCCATCTTCCTCTTCTTCTTCATAGACCACAACCTGCAAGGTCTTCTTCCCAGTCTTGGTTCCTGTTCGTATTGCCTGTGTCAGAGCAGCCAGCTGCTTTTTAGGGAATTTGAACTTAAATTTTTTCTTAGAATCCTGCCTGCTTCCAAATTGATCAGCAGAATCCAAATTTGCTTCTGTGTTTAGCCCATACATCTGATGGTATTTGTTAAAATCCGTCTTTGTGCTTTCCTCCTGTGCAGAGGATCTGGTTTCTACAGGGTCAGAGGAAGACTGAAGGTTAAATATGTACTGCTCGTTGAGACTGTGAGCTGCTGAATACTCCGTGAGCGCTTTTCTGTCATTAACAACTGGTGGCTCTTCCTTCCGGCTCTCAGAGATTTCACATGCTTCATTTTCTTCCTCCTCCTCTTCCTCTTCTATCTTTTCATCTGTCATCATTTTCTCCAGCTCCTCATCACATTCTTCAAAAATGGTAGAAAGCCGCTTATACGCTGACCTAATATCCATTGGTTCATCAAAAATGATGATGACGGGTTTTTTGTCCAGACACACCACGGGCTCCTCACTGTCCGTGTTTTCTGGGGTACCCTTCTCTGACACCACGTCCTTCCTTGCATCAATGTTCACTGTTTGCACATCTCCACCTTTCCGGCTGACTATATCATGAACTTCCCCACTCGAGAGGACCTGGACAGCTGTTTTAGTAATCATGAAGGCGATATTTTCTGTGGGTGGATTGTCTTCGCTTGGAGAGCTAGCTGGAGAGTCTGTCTCTTCAATGCTGTTCACGTTGTTACTCCTGGACACTTCACGTCTTGGCACAACGTGGTTGTAGTTGACTGCAGAAGATTCTTGCTCCTGTGAGGAAGGTGGAGGCCCCGTAGCCTCCTGCGTGTGCCTTACGAGTGGGGCAACGCTGCTGACAGGGATGTGCTTGCCCGTGCTCTGCGAGGCTTCACCCTGCGGCAGGTCCTGGTGAGCATCTCGTGAGAATCTGTAGTTTGGCTTTTGTTTTCCAGTTTCAGTAGCTAGAAAATGAGATCCTAAAGTATCTTGAGCCCCTCTTCGTTTGTCATCCTCTGGCAAACTGACACCAGACAGGTTTGTGCTCATGTTCTGAAGGTTTTTCTTAGAATAGTCTCTACTGTCTACAAATAAACCCTTGCTAAATGTAGGACTGTCATTCATTGAAATGCCAATTTTACTGTCAGCTGTGCTGGATGAATCAGAACCCAATTCTTCTTCAGTTTTCCCTTCCCTCTTCTCTTTAGGATGGTCACTATCTGTGGGAGATCCTGTTGTAGCCCCATACACCTAAGGGGGAAAGTCGGATTACTTAGTTATTCAGGGCTGTTACCTTTACAGGTTTTTTGGTGTGTTTTTCTCCCCCAAAATTAATCATATTCTCAGGGGAAGCACAGACCTTGTGAACTCACCACTCTCTTTATTGCTGCAGAGGCATGTCTGAAGTTGTCATCTGATTCCTGTCTGTCTTCAGGGCAAAATTCCAAATTCTGGCAGAACAGTGCCTGATGTTACTGCTCCGTGCTAAGCGTTTGGCCAGCACGGGTTGTTACCTAGGGCTCCTGTCCTAACAAGGCCTCCAGAATATGCAAAAGCACGCTAATTACCGTATTTCCAACACAGTGCTACCTTGACCTGTACGCTTTCCAGATAAAATCCCTAGTTTGCATAAAACTGAAAAGATTCACAGTATCTGATTAAGTTCTGCTGGGACACATAAAAGGGAGCCTGATGTGGAAGGGCTGAGAGCAGGGCGCTCGCTCTCTCACCAGAGAGCCAAATGCAAGAGTCTGGCCAGCCTTGAACAGAAGTTTTGCACCAGTAAAAGCTGATTTTCAAATGAGAGCATTTTGCTGCTTCTGATTTTGCTCACACCTGAGCAGCGCTGCTCCATCACGGTTAATATGATCACAGTCTGAGCATTTCTGAATCCTTGCTGCAGCTTAAAAGTACTTCTTTAAAACTACCAGTCGCACTCTGAGGTGCCTGTGGAAGTGCAGAATGAAACATCTGGCTACATTCATTCACAGAAACAACTCCAAACGTCACAGAGAGATCACCCCCTAGCTCAAAGGTAGTATAGCCCCAGCATCTCCCTTGGAGATGTTCCATAATACAGACTTTTCTTCCAGGCTTTGTTAAGTGCTAGTGACAGCTAAGGCTGAACACCAGTCATCAGGGTGAGGAAATGCCCTGAAGAGACATCTTGCCTATGAACGAGGAAGAGAGAAATCTACAGTCAAAATCCACTCCCCAAGAAGAAAGAGGATCTGGCCTCGAGAGCCTGAAGGCTGTGAGCCAAAAGCATTACTTGCTGACATTGCTTGAGACTAGAAGCTGATTCATAACATGCCAGAAGGACAGATTATACTTATATGAGCATCAAGACATATGAACATCAGTCAGGAGAGTCGCTCTCCCAGCTAAGATGAATGAGTGATGGCACAGAAATCCACAAGCTGGCTAGTGCATGCACTCCCCATGCACACAGGCTCATGAGGTATGGTTTCTACAGCTTGTGGTATCTTCTTACATACTGTCTGAGGATTTTACACAGAAAAAACTTTACCCAATCAAAACACAGGAGCGAGAAAGTCACTGATGGACCAGAATCACAGTTCATCTCTACAAAGGCTTATTAGCAGTGAAAAGGCCGTGCAGCTGCTCAGCGGATGCCTTGCCACCCCTCGTGTTTCTAAATGAGGGGCTACCACGAAACCAGCCCCAGCCAGTGAGGTATCAGTGGTCAGGCTGACACTGCCGGAGCTGGTATCAGAACAAAACACCATGGCTGTGACCACCTCGGGCCCAGAATGGCCAAGTGGTTGGTGCCTCCTGGTCCCATTACGTGTCAGAGCTCCCACAATTAGCCAGGCCAATTAATGGCACTTATTGCCTGTGGATACGCTGACTCAGTGACTGAGTTCCCAGTTAGCTATATCTTTTTTAGCAAGTTCCACTTTTTTTTCCCAACCATTAGTGCAACATATGTCAATTTTGGAATTGCTGCCTTTCTACTAAAAAAAAATAAAAACACAACAAAATTCATTTTCTCTAAGAGTTTATCGCAACCATAAGGCTCCATATTTAAAGCAAATAAGCACTCTGTCACGCCAAATGACAAAAGCAAATCTTATTAACCTTAATTTCCTGGACTCTGCGTTATTCCAATAAATAGCAGTTTATGGCAATTACTTGGCAGCACCTTTCTAAGAAACATCTGTGCTACAGGATATGCAGTATCTTGAGTGGTGACCCAAGTTTTCATGTAACAATATGATCTTATTCTGACACAGGTTCTAACAAGGAGGAATAGAGATACATTCATGCATATTTTTTTTCTCCATAACCCTGTCATACAGTTTGTAATAAAACTAATTTTCTGTTTTACCCATACCCATGAACTTGTACCCTCACCCAGACAGGTGTTTGCAGCTTTAGACCAGAACTGCTGCTTAGGAAGCTGCACACCAAGTCCCAATGTCCTGACCTGGCAGCAGTACCTTCTGTGGGTTGGGGAGGGCCACGTATGGATTTTGATGCTAATAATATATCAGAGATCACCATCCAGCCATCGCCTTGTGCTTTACAGCTACAGATGCAGCTCACCGTGTTTACGGCAGATGGGTTCTCTGCGTTGGGAACCCGCCAAAGTCATATTCTCTTGCCTCGCCTCAGTTTCTGTTACATGAAGTTGAGGTATCTCCTATAAACATCTTGGAGTGCTACTCACGATGCTACATAAGAAAAGGCATTACTGCTACTTCCAATGTGCATACATACACAAAACGCATGACAAAGTTGAAATGCTTTGCTTAAGAGCTGTGTTTTCCCCACCGCCACACCCCCCTTTATTGCAGACTGGCATTTGGCTGACGAGTTGCCATGCCTGCACAACACCCTAAACTCAGAAATGATTCAATTTGTTATACTTAAGAAGAGGTCTGTAAAGGCACAAACAATTTCTTCATCTCACACATTGGCTGCCCACTAAGACTCACCAGCTCAGCTGGCAACTCCAGTCCTGACACGGCTGTGAAATGTACCTAAACTCGGTTACAGTCCCAGACACGTCGCAACTCTTCTAAGTTCCACGAGCGCAGAGTGAGTCTGGGGCATTAACTTTCAGAGTAAGGGCAAATTCAACCCGCTCACCTCGTCTCTGTCTTTCAATAAATTGAATATATTTCTGAATATCTAATAACTATTTCTGCGATGAACACACAAAACAAAGCAGAAATTCTCTAAATTGGCTCTAAATTGGCTCTAAGTTCTCTAAATTGGCACTAATTCTCCTCAAGATAAAAGCAAGGCTTAGGAGAGATGCTTCACTATCCATTGCCAGAACAGCACTGGAAGGATGTCCTAAGGAGTATGAGCATGTCTTTGACAGAAACGCATAGATCCTCTTTCACTTTTCATTTCACAGAATCACAAGACTTCATGCAACCATCGCATAACTGCTGCTGAGACACATAATGCAGATTGATCCATATGAACTGTTCTGAGCCATAATGAGATAAAAGGAAGGAAAACACTGGGCAGTGGTTGGTGGGGGTTAGAGAGAACAGGACACAAGATATAAGATTAGTTTTGAAGAAAAGAAGGTTATGCCAATACCGGGTGGCATGTTTACAAAGGCCACTTGTTACCTTCTTTTCCTTGTGATGCATTAAAGTCCCAGGCCTTATGTCTTTAACATGTGTATCATTTCTGGACTGTTCAGCATGACTGTTTGAGTTTACATCCATAAAAGAGCACTTCTGGAAAGCCTAGGAAATAAATACTGCAGGTTATCAGGAGACCAAGAGTTTTTACACAGAAATGTCTGGAGATGACCAACTATAAAGAGAGCACTCGCTTTTAACATTCACAGCTTGACAATATTATCTACAAGCTCATGAGGTAAGAGATTTTAGATTATCAGACTAAGAGAAATAGGGCATCCCCTCTGGTCTGCCAAGGCTGCACTCTAATTCATCTTGCTGACCTCAACATTCCCTGCAGGGAGATAAACTTGATTTCTATTTTTACAAATGGGGAGATGAAGGCACACAGAGGTGCTGCAAACTATCCAAACTTCAGGAGAAAGCCTGCAACAAACTTCAGGTTTGCAAGAGTACCTGCTTCCTAGTGGCCGACAATCATGCAAGAGTTACATAACTCCACTTCTCCCCACACAAAAATTGTTATTAAAACTTTAGACTCGAAGACACATCTTTGCCACAGTCTTCACTAACACTCCTAGTGGTGACAGTCCCAATACATGGACTTGTGGACTCCTGGCTTCCCACCACATGTAGCCCAGGGCATGGCCCAGACTTCTGAGCTTTTTATGTTGCTATCCTCTTTCCATTTCCTTTGGGTTCCAACTGGCTCCCAGATCCAGCAGAGCAGAACTATCAGTGCTAGCCCTGCTGCAGGTGTGCATTGCCAGGATTTCTGCAGGTCTTTGCTGCCTTCAGTGCGATGTACAAGCGGGACATCTCTGCCAGCCAGAGGAACGAGGGAGGAGTGCTTACAGGAGTCCAGCATATCGTGACATGCAAGAAGATTACATTCTTATACCACATATTAGGGAAATTATTTAATTCCTGACAACTCTCATGAAATTAACAGCCCTGATTACAGATTAGAATCAGGCCTGATCTTCAAACATTGTAATCCTCATATGTATTGCATGTTCGTGCAAAAACAGAGAAGTATCAATACTTAAAAAAAAAATCCAGTGCAAAAATCAAGGTGTAGAGTTTCTTCTGGTATTCTGTGCCACCCTATTTGTATGTGTTTATAGACCAGAGTACTTAAGACAACATGCACTATTAGAAAAACTAGTCTCACTCCTTGTAATACAGGATATAGACTTTCCCCAGCTTACCCGTTTGTGAGACCAGGGATGTTGTACTGAGTGAGGCATACCCTTTGCAAAGGCATCCTCAAAGTCCTTCAGACTTTAAGTGACAAAGAATCTACTGCTTCCTTCGGTAATTTGTTTATTTATCACCTTTGATCTGAAATATCTATCACAGTGTCTAAATACAGTTCGTGCTTCAGCAGTTTGCTAGACTAAAGTGGTACTTCCCATGAAAGTACCCCAAGTTGTACTCAAGTCTCTTCTGAACCTTTATATTCTTTAACAGCCTTTCCAAATGAGATACTTAATCACAGATGCAACAGCCCAGTGCTGATCTCACTGATCTTGTACACGGAGATAAAAACGCTCTCTGTTCTCACATCTACATCGAAAGCAGACACTATCTTTGTGGCAACACCACTGACCTGGGAGCTCCTGTCAAGTTGCTACTGCAACTCCTGTTTCTTTCCAAGACACGCAGTTGTGGTCTGGCCTATATTTTGTTGTTCTTCATGTGGAGTTTGTATTTCTGTGAATGTATTATGACCATTATGTGATTTCTATCATCTCCCGTTCCTCATACTTCACTAGTTTGAATTAAGCTGATTTAAACAGCAAAGGATTTTAAATGTATTTCCAGGCTGTTGATGAAAATATGGAATGATACTGGACCTGTAGCTGCTCCCTGTGGGACCAGACTATAAACAGCTGTATGAAGGGCAGCGCTTTCAGAGCCAGACAGCTCTCAGTCATCCTACGACAGGGTGGGTTTTTTTATATACTCCGTGGTGGCAGATTTTTATCAGAATGTTGTATGATGTTTGATCAAATGATTTACAAAAATGTTTACAGGTATACAATTCAGTTCAAGCAGTCAAACCTGTTACCTGATCAAAGAGTGTTGTTTGCTTTGACAGATCTGTGTTCCATTACATTGTGTTTACTAGCATAACTGTTTACATCTGTTCTTTAGTTCTTCTCCGATTGAACCCTATACCCGATTTCCCACTGTTCTGTGCGTATCCTGTACCTCCTGGATCAAGCAGTTTGACCTTTCTAAAACATGGTACTCTGTCAACCTTCTAAAACATACCTGGTATTTTGGTATAGGTGTAAAATGAGCATCGCTCATCCCCAAAAACAGCATTTAAACACTTATTCCATAGGCTACCATGCCAATGTCTCCTCCCTAGCTGCCCTCAGCCTCTGTTCCCAGACCTTAACCTCTACTTCACTGTGCCCTGTTGCAAGGCAGCCGGGTTGCTTTCCTAGCGACAGGAGATGACGTGACAGTTGCACTGTCCCAATCTCTCCAGGCACTGGCACGCAAATGGGTCACAAGGGTAAAGCACTGCTCTCACTCCCTGCCAACCAGCTGTCCAAAGCACTGGTGGGTGGGAGCTGGGCAGGGTGCACCCATCACACCTAACAGTTACTTAAATACCCACATCTTACTTAAATATCCACATCTCCTGTGCTGCAAATGCTCTCTGGACAGCATCAAATGGACCTTTTGGCAGGTGGACAGCAAGGATCCTCTCACATCATGACAGTGCTCTGCAACACTCTAGCACTACAAGTTAAGTTGATTCACATCTCCTTTCCTCATGTGAGCATGGAAGAAGACAGAGGACGCCCCTTGGAAACCGGAGCTTGCTAATCATCGCAGCATCACCATCCTTGAACTGAACTGGCCAATGTGCTATGAAGCAAAGGATCAGCAAGAGAGCACTGTTTCTGTGCCACTGGCAGAGTAACGTACCAGTTACACAACAGGGAACAGTAAATGTTTCAAACACTCCAGGAAACAGTGGACCACAGCACAGAACAAATGAGTACAGCCCACCAAGAAAAGACCTCATATTCTCTGTTCCCACTGACGTTAACAAAATTGACGGGCTCTCAGCACCTTGCCATTCTGACACCGAGTGAGAAATGCTAGGCCAGGGACAACCACACCAGACACACACGAATGTTTTACTTGTCCCATCCACATATGTAAGATTCTCCAGTGTCAACTACTGCACTCTTGACCACCCTCTCAGCACCAGACCTCTCCAATAAAATTTGAGTGGTGCTTACAAAACATGTACTACCCACTGCAATGAAGTGGGACTGGTGAGTCTGGAAGACCCACTTTCACTCATATTCTGAGTTAGAAATTATGTCGAGGCCCTAGAAGTGATATCAGGCCCAGGTGTCTTCATGTGCAACCCAAAAGGCATACCTGTAATTCTGCCATTATTTTATCTCCTTCCTCTTCCTCTTCCTCTTTTGCAGCTGATGCTACAGCATGCCCTATGCTCCTAGACAACGCCTGGTCCTCTTTAGGGGCTTTAGATTGTGCTGTTTGCCCGGCGTCTTCACTGCATTCCTACAAGGGGATGAGAAAGCACAGACAGACCATATAGTTGAGCCCTTCTGATGCAAAGCAAATACAGAAAATTCAACACTACTGAGATTCCCCTGGTACCTCTTCCTTTTTAGGGAGACTGCTACTTCACCAATTCAAAAGCAACCAATACTGCCAACGTGACAGCATGTTCACAAATTTAAAAGCTTCTTAACTTGAACTTCCCCCCACTTCCTCCACAGAACAAAACAGATAGGGAAAGGAAGCCCAGAGAAACTATTTTGCAACAATTCTGTAAAAACACTCTCAAATCTGAGCTGATCTGTCCCATCTGTAAAAGGCATGCTTTTTTATTTTTAATCTTATTACCATTCTAAATGAAAACTGCCTGTGACTTGCCCTCTACATTACTAAGAGCTATGAGCTGCAAGACTCCTGTAAACAGAACTGATCAAACCTTACTTGTTCATTTGACCTAACAGTAGTGTTTCCTGGTAAGCAGCTTCAGAAGCTCTCCAGGACATATCTCTGTCTCAACTCATTTTGTGGTTTATAGACACAGCCCAACCCTGGGAATGTTTCTCTGCCAGCCACTCATCAACAGTCTGATTGCCTACAGTCTGAATCATCAAACCTTGACAGCAGCAGCCTCTTTTCTGGCTGCATAGATGACATCTCCTGATCTTGTTGTTGTTAGTCCTGACCCTGGCAGGTAACTGCGCCGTGGAGGTGGAGGAGGTGGAGACTTGGTCAGCTTATCATTATCCTGTTCTCCATCAGGAACTTCTTCTGCAAGTAAACAGAGCAGCACAAAGTGAGCATAGGTTAAGGAGGGGAAAAAGTATTTGCATCCCTGCATCAATGGAAAAGAAAAAAAAATGTCTTAAAAGGTCCTACTGCTGAATATGTATTAATAGAAGCACATTTGGGTTTCAAGTAGAACCACCTCACATGAAAGTGCTGCACTTGCACAGAGAAACTGAGTTACATCACCTAGGAATTTTCAGCAAAGTGCCCGTTCTCCATGACATTGTGTTTGGGTTTCAGCCCTTGGTGCACAAGTGTGATAGCAGAGCACACATCTATAAATCAAGCACTCGTGAAGAAGCATGTAATGTGCAGGTTCAGCTGGGTTCCTGGTTACAGGAGCCCTGTAGTTTCCTTTGCAAGCATGGCCACTGATGTGGACTCTAGCAGGACACCAAACCTGGAGGCTTCCTTTTGTTCTCACCAATTCTGAAGCTACCAGCATATGTTTCTTCTGCCCAGGAGGTGCTGCCAGCAAGGTGCTAGGGGAGGAGTTGAAGAGTTTTGTTCCTCTTAAAGTTGGACAAAACTAGCTAAGTTCAGACAAAGGCTGAGAGGGTAAAAAACCCTGCTCTAGAGATGCCACCTCTGTAGTTCAATGAGTCCTCTCACCCCAGCACCAGGCGCAACTGCACTCGCTCCTCTTCTAAGACAGCATTTATTTTCACTTTACTTACTAATAACTATTATAGCAGTGCACAGTTTTGCCTTTGAATTATCATATAAGAGCTCTATATGTATTTTGGTAACCCACAAAGACTCGAATACTGAACACAACAGCTGAGCAGAGCCAGTCCCTGCTTTCTTCCAAGAGGCGACCAGTTTCTCAAACTGGCATTCCCCTCCATGATGCTTCCTCACTCAGCTGCTGCTTTCTCTTCCCCACTGCCACTGGACAGCATTTTTTCCAGAAGCAGCACTGCCCTGCTTGTGACCTGTCCCTGTGTGGTTCTGGCCACAGGCTAAGCATAACACATGGCTACAGCCACCGTTTTCACACTGTTGTTTACAATGTTTGTTTTCAAGAGTGAGACAATGACCTTTCTGCAGCTACTCAGCATTACATAAACTGCTGGAATAAATATAACCCAGAAAGATAAAACCTCCCGCTTTTGGGATTATCCAGCTGTTTAGTGCTAAGTGTTCCCTCTGGGCAAGTTATTGCATAACTGCCCGCTCCTGGGGCTGTGTCAGGCTTCTCCAATGTGCCAGCTGACCCCTGGGGCTGGATGGAGCCCTTGTTTGACCCGGCCTCATCTTTGTTCCCTTCTTAGCTCAAATGTTCTTTGAAGCTGCTTAAGCTTAAAAAAATGCTTTGTTGTATTATCTCCCTCCTTGGTTACCTGACGTTCGCAGGATTGCAAGGAGAATGAATTTCCAGCTGCTCTTTACATTAGACCAGTTCTTGGTCAATACACACCACTCAGTTTTTAGTGATATCAGAGGTATTTCTATCAGCCCAAGGTAAGACCTGCTACTGTAAAACCAGAGTAACTCTCAAAGACGGTGTTTAACAGACTATGATGTAGGACCTGTGCAAATCCCTACTCCTTTTAATGGGCTCAACCTGAAACTGGCAGCAGCTCTAACTGCAAGAACACCAAAGTTTTTCTTACATTTAAAAAGAGCAAGGCTGGATGAGACACGTGGAAGGCACAAAGAGAGAATAACTCCTACCATCTCCTTCACGTCTGTGAGATATTCATCCATCTCCTTCTTCAAAACGGGAAATAGAAAGGAGAAACATAGCCAAGAGAAATGTCAGTGAGTGTGGCAGGTGCACAGGCAATCGAAGGCTAATCCTCCTCACACCCCTTAGCTGGAGTCATGAAGGAAAGGTTGTGATGGGATGTGCTGGGATGTGCAATGACACTGTGCAAGACACAAAACCTCAAATCTGGGTTTCTGTTTTCTTTAATAAACAATTATGTTTCTCCAATCTAAATGAGAAGTAAAAATAAAAAACAAGTTTGGAGGGAAAAAAATGAGGAAAAGATCTTATTCTAACACTTTTTTTTTTCCCTATGGCTGAGTTCTGCTAGCATATGTAAAGAGAGAGGAGTAAATGGGCAAGTACAACTCACTGAGTCTAATACTATCCATGAAAAAAACATTACTTTAGGGAGCCTTCTTTGGTGCCAACACTTCTGTGAACAAAATGGGAGTTGTTTATTGCCAGCTGTTTCAGTGAACTGAAGCATTCTTCAACAGGCATAGACAGACTCAAATTAATTTCTCCCACCATAAAAATTTCTACTTGCACCAAAAAAAATCCAACATGTCTTAAAAAGATCTCAAAATAATAATGCCTGCCTTGAGGCAGCCTTTGTAGTCAGATAAGCAAAATATCTTTAATTGCAGCTACCGATCACTCAGCACTTGCAAAAATCAGGGCATTCTCACATATGAAGGCACAGAGAGAGATGAAGTAGCCCAATTTCTAGTGTACATGCTAGAGACATTCCCCATATTTTTCACGGAACAAGCTTGATAGTAAAGACAAGTTCTCATGAATACATCAAACAAGTATTTAGAGTCATCTGCAAGACTGTGTAAAGTGTGCATCATGCTTTGTTTTGTGCTTTGCAGGAGGAAAAAAAAAAGAGTTTCTTAATTTAGTTCTTTGTGGAGAATGGCCGAGACAACATTCTGGCAATGTGATCTATCTGGGTTCTGCAGCAAAGCCAACAAAGCCAACTCTGCTAATTTATGCCCAAAATGTCTTATGCACTGTATTAGTAGGTAGGTGGCCCCTCTTGCCTTATGTTGCTCAGTTTTCTAGTCTACAGCAGATATGGAAATTTTCATCCTGAATCATAGAAGAGTTTAATGGCATGTGAGATTTAATCAGGTACTAAGGAAAAGTTGCGCTGTGCCCTTATTTATGTTACTATTACAGGATCCATTATGGACGGCAGAAGGCAAATGTCTCAATCTCATAAATTTCTCCTTTAATCTGCTGGCTACACACTGTGCAAAACTGTATTCTAGAAGTGGATTAGTTAACTACGTGAGTTACAAAACTTCTGTGTTACTGTGCTCTGCACTTTTTAAGATGTCACAGCTCACTGCACTCATATGGTATTTTCACTGACTTTTTCTATTTATGCTATACATTACACAAGATAATTGTGCTGATAGTCAGCAACCTCACTGAACAGTGCCAGAATTCTAAAATTATTTTACAAGGTTCAACAGAATTTATTTTAAACATGTATGTTGTGAAACATTCAAGAAGCCACAACTTGTCAGTGTTAAAGGTGTGCCCAGAACAAAATGCTGGATCTGAAAACACTCCACCCAATTTCATATGAATTTGTCTACACAAGCCCCAGGGCCTTGTTCTGCAGCAATCTGCAGCCTTGGCATGCCAACACCTTGCGTGCAGCATGCAGCTCTGGTCTCCACAGCTCCAGAAGGTCATGGTGGAGTTAAATGGCAGCTTAAACCAGCCTGGGGAGCGAGCAGCTGCCCTAGCTAGAGGGACCAGAAAGGCTGCAAGTTTGCAGTTTGGAGCTTGTGGGACAAACTGAGACTGACAGGATATGACCAAGGTTAATCCACTGCCTTCATGGTTCTATACAGTGAATGCAGAGCTGTTGTTTGCCACATTGCAGAATATTAGAACTATGGGAAACTCAGTGGAGCCAATACGAGATGAGTTTAAAATAGATGAAGGAAAGCTCCTTCACAGGATGTGGAGCTCACTGCCACAGCAGTGGGGATGAGAATGCTGTAAGTACACATACAGGAATTTCTGGATAATGTGTCCACAACTGATACGAATAGGGGGAGGTTGACCTAATATCAACTGGGGGTGCTGGGGGAGTACTAGCAGACTGCAGAAGGTGGCCAGGGTCCGTGCTGCCCACAGACAGTATCTCCCATTGCCTCTGTCAGAGCCAGACAGCTGAGCTGTATGGACTGCTGCTTAATTGCCCTTGGTAAGAGTTTCGCAGCTGACTCATGTTTGGCCAATGAGGTAAATCCAAGGTTTGACTGAAACATATTCTTTGCTCCTTGAACTCAGAGGAAATTCAGACACGGATTTGTGTTTTAAATTGTGAAAGAAACAGGACTGGAAGGATACCCCATCAACCTGCCACCACAAAGTAGCTCTACCTATATAATTCTTCGAAAATGCTAGTCTAAGCCATTCTCACCAATGATGGGGATCTTACACCCTCCGCACTGCCTCATACAGCCTTCTTCAGCGATTCACTTTCCTTATCATTATGAGTTTTTTCCCCTAATATTTAGCCTGGTTCTTCCTGGTTGCAGTTGTGAACTACCGCTGTTCTGTGCACGCAAAGCAAGTTGGTCTTTTTTAAGCAGATCTTTGTGTATTCAGAGATTGCTTTGTCCTTCCTCAGCCATCGCTTCCTCATGCAAAACAAAATAAATTCTTTCTTTGTGTTCCCGAGATATCATGGTTTTTTAAAGCTCTGGTCATTATCATCATTCTATTTGTCAGTAATCCCTGAAGTCCAAAACACTGAGTTTGGAAATTTCAGTGTAAGAGCTCACCACTACTGAGTGGATTCATCCATCTTGTAGATATTTCTGTTCGTCTCATTATGATGTTTGCCTTTTTTTTTTTTTTTTTTTTTTGCCACGGGGTAACAATCTAACTCAGATTCAACTTGAAACTCAGTAAATTTTTATCATAGCTGTGGACAGGCAGAACGCTTACTATGACAGTTACTCTCATTCACTCCTATGTATCTATCTGCTACCCCAAGACAACTCGGTTAGGTAGCATCATAGGTAATTTTCAGACCTCTGAGGGACTCATCCAAAACACTGGTTGTATTTATAATTTAAGATCATGAAGTTAGCAAGGATCATTAAGATTAAACAGTCTGACTTTCCACTTAACACATGGTCAAGGATTTCTTTAAGCAGGACAGTTTTTGCCTGAGAAGCCTTCCAGAAAACAACATGGTATTGCTTTTTTTGAAGATCTGAAGTGGCAGAAAATCCTGTATGTCACTTCAGTGACTAGTTTACTCTGCCTGTTAAAATTTGATGGCTAATTTTTAATCTGGCTTCTTCCAGCTTCAGCTTCCAATTGCTGGAACTTGTTGGAACATGCTCTGCAAAGTTAAAAGGCCTCCTCACCCTCAGAAATCTCAGGAATGTCTTGATCTTCTTTTGATAGCAAATACGACTACAAAAAGAGCTTTTCATGTTTGTGATGGTAAGATCATTTGTGCTCAAACTCTTTGTGGTTCTGTCCAGAGCTTTCTGCAATGCTAAACTTTTACATGCAAAACAGATCACTGTATTCTAGATACAGGTATAGTATACAGATGCTCTCATCTCTGTCAAAAGCAAGATGTACTCTTACTCTTCTGCTCATGAGGAATCTTTATCTCCCGAGGACAAACTCACTCTCTCATGAGGCTGCAATACAGGGAAATTCATGTTCAGCTGGTTTACCCACACGGGCATATGCAAAATCCCGGTGTCCTATCCACAGGACCTGCATTATTGCTCAAGGACATACAGGTGTGATCAAGAACATAGAAATCTGTAAAGTGAAGCCACCCCAGAAAGTAGGAAAAGTAACTTCTCTTTTCCCAATATGCAATTCATTAGCACCATTTACTTTAGCAAACCTCACCTGAGACTTCTAGCTTTTCCACTGCATCCCCTTTAGGCAGGGCTGCTGGCTGGGGAGGCATCTCCAGGTTAGGAATTGACTTCATTATATTGGCCTGGGCCTCTTCCAAGAGCTTTTCAAATTCCTTTCCATTATAATGATCGAGGTTTTGTCTTTTCTCTTCCCATTTCTTTTCAGCTTTCTAGACAAAAACAGCAAAGCGTGTATTTATTTATCTGATTTCTGTTGTGATAACTTACTTAAAAAAAATCTATGTGTAAATATTGTAGGCCAATATGGAGAGAGTCTTTCAATTCTAGTCAGCAACCAGAGGAAATTTATTAACGCTAATTGTACACTGGTTCTGACTACGATTGTGCTAGATATGGCACAAGCACACGACAGAGTCATAGTGGCCACTGCTCAGTAAACGAAAAAAGGCAAAATTCAAATAGGGGTCACTGCCTTACTATATCACACTGGTGACTGGAGTGCATGTCTGTAATAAGACATAACAGTTCACTTGTGGGTTTTCTCAGTATCTCGACGTGTAACCACTGGAACTTCACACCCTTTCACTTTTACGTCTCCATAATGAGAGATACAGAGATTTAAAGAGTGAATGAAATCCACTGATGCAAGTGTTGCCAGAGAATCGTATGATATTGTTAATAAATAAAGTACTCTAAAAAGAATGATTTTTTTTAATAAAGGTTATTTTAAAACCACAGTTACTCATTTTTGGTTACATGTTATAATCCTGTTGCATTTAAAATTGGAGGATATCTTCAGAAGTGCACAGTGTAGTTAGGGGTTAAGCATATAACCCCCCAGAATGCATTTGAAAAATCCGACCTGCAGTCTCAAGAGGGAGACTGGAAGCTCAGACCCAAAGAGAACTGGCTGAGTAGAACACACCGTACCTCAATGGATACAGCTCGGTTTCTGGTACTTGCATTGTGAATTTCCTCAATGAAAAGACTTTGCATGGTGGTGCCATTGACAGAGACCTGTGGTGCTGGTGTGGCTTGTGTGGGCTGAGATCCCGTTGCGGGCTCTTGCAGCGGGGCTGGTGGGGTCGCTGAGAGGTGGCCACCCGCTGGCACGTCTTCGTCGTGGCTGGCTGCAGTGGGTGAACCCTGGCCATGGTTGACCAGGGCTGAGGAGTGCTGAGACTGATGGATGACAACAGGCGAGCTCTGCGCATGATGGACCGTCATTGTTGAGAAGGGGATGACTTCTGACTTGACCGATGACACCTGGGACTCCGATGTGATGGCTGTGAGGTTTTGCTGTGCATGTCCCTGGGTGTGCTTGGGCTCCTCCTGGTTTTTCAGAGCATCAGCTGCAGCGGCCTTTTCCATAGCAGAGTGTTGCACAGCTTGGGATGGATCCACACCCCTCAGCAGTCCTTCTGTAACATGTCTGCCCAGCCAAATTGAACACAGCAGCGTTAGCACAGGTGATTCACAAGCAATACTTAAACAATACACTTCTGCAAAGGGAAAGCACCTGCCTCAAAAACATCAAGGTGGTGTTTTTCCTTCCTCATGCTCTCAGTTGTGTGACTTCATAGCTTTCTCTCAGAGTTAGGGACTCAGAGGTTTAAAAAGGCCACTCTAACTAAGATGTTTTTGCCTTTCAAAATGCTTACAAACCTTCATGGATGTACTGGCACTTTTCTGAGCAAAGCTTGAGCTACAGTGGGTTGATTTCAGGGGGAGAGTTCATTTAAATTTTATACACTGTATCCAGTTAAACAAGATGTTCCTGGACTATTAGCACAGAAAGCAGTAGTTACATATAATGTGAGGTAGTAGTTTGGAAAATTGCCAAAACAAAACCTTCAGATGGAATTTCACAAAGTCTTTGTCTGCCAAGTGTTTGGGGTAGGATGAGCTGAGGATGTAAGAAGTCAGTTACTTCTGACAGCTAGCTGTGAAATGTCTGAGATTCAGAGTGTAGCTAGCTATCAAATGCCATCAGTTTTTCCATTGCCAAAACAGACTTTACAAAGCTTAATATGCTGAAAAAAAAATACTTTCAGCAAAACTTTGGCACATGTATCTTATTGTTTTGTGATGTTTTTTTCTTCCCAAATAGGGCGAGACAGGAAATAACCGTAGTCATTTTTAAGAAAAGGAAACTAATATGAAACAATAAAGATGTTTATTTACACAGAAAAATAAGTGATGGTTCTTGGAAGACCTGTTACATAAACCATTTTATCCATCTGCCAGTACTGGCAAATCCATTTTACATATGCTCCAGGATATATGGAAACAATGACAACCCTACATTCCTTAGAATAATGGTAGCAACAACAGGCTTACAACTTACATTCTTCTTGTAACTGAAGTAAAATTGAGATCACCACCACTGACAGTTTGGCCTGATTCACTGGTTTTGAGTAAGAATTAAATCCAATGCCTATCGTCTCATATATAAATCAGTAGCCATTTGCTGCACATATAGTCTGGCAAACATAGCTAAACACTGGCACTTAGTGGACACAAATTTTATCTGCCATGTCAACCTTCTCTAACCCATCTTCCTTGCAAAGAACAGACTAAGGAATTTGCATATGGAAAAATATTTCTTTCAGAATGTTTAGAATATATTTATCCACTCAGAATGTTTTCCTATTTTATTTTTACTGTTACATTTTTGGGAGATGCACTTTTCAGTGTCAGAATATTTCTATTAGCTTAGATTGCTGTAGATTGACTACAGTTAATTAGCTCAGATATGGGACTGATGCCACTCTTTAAGCTTTCTCATCAAGATACTTCTCAGATCTGAAAGCGCGAAGTTCAGAGGGAGCTAGTTTGAGTCATAAGAGCTCAACAACTGGGCTGTTGGTCAGAATAGAACCACTGCACAGAGCATAGGAAAGGCTAATTCAATCTCCTTTGAGAGGGTTTGAGGAAGAATCTATAAAATACTTCAGACAAGTTGTATTTCTCACAATTTCCTGGTGAGAGGGAGGAACCCAAAGCCAAAAGGTGTTCCAGCCTTGCTTGAGGAAATTCTTTAGTTTAGTAGGGAAAAAAAAATTAAAAATCACCTCCTGAGCACGGTAAGGATATCAGTCATGCTGCGCACACGTTTCAGCAAGCTGTCTAGCTTGTGTGGTTCTTCCTTTAGGAACCTCACAGCTTCTACCTCAATCCGGAGGATCGCACGCATCTTATTCTGCAATGTCGGGAACTCTCCTGCAAAGACAACGACTGTGAAGCTCAAGAGGAAATGACAAAAGCTCTAAGAAGAAACAGATGATGGGGTGAAAGTTAAACAGTTGAGTGTCTCTCTCTCTCCTGGGGCCATGCAACAAGCTCCTTAATTCCAACTTTAGATCCTTTTGGAAGTGAAAGTTAATGCCCCCAGATCAAAGACAAAACTGTTCTCAGCTACTGTGGGTGAAAGAAAAGGATGAAAACTAAAAAGGAAAAGTACATACCTTTCAGGGTGGCAACAGCTTCTCCCACCTGACGCAAAAGAAAGGCTCCATCTTCAACATCTTTCAGTGTAACTGTCTTGCTGGAAGCAGCAGAGTCCCTCTTCAGGTCTTCAACAAATTCCTCCAGCTCACTGCCAAAATAAAAAAAAAAAAGGGACATAAAACGTAAGCAGGACTTCCATGTTACAGTCCAATAAATGTAAATGAATTCACTAAACTACACCAGAAACCTCAGCTATGGCATATTTAAACACGACACCACAGGCTGAAAAACCAGCAGGGTACCATGAGGGGAGATGGGGATGCTGGATGCTGACGCTCACAGCATAGGAACAGGCTTGTAACCAGCCCAAGTTTCCCTGACAGGCTGCAGGTGTGCAGAGCCCACTGACCTCAGGGCAGCTGCACTAGGAAAGGCAGTTGGGGTGGTGAAACACATCTAACAGCCAGTCCTCTGGGAATGCACATCCAGGAACACACTGTACTGCTACATCCAGTACTGGTTTGCAGCTTGCGTTCTCTCATTGCTGGTGACAATCAAAGGAATGCCCAACAGTGACAGAACAACCCAAAAAACTGGCACTAATGGTCCCTTGATGCAACCTTGTTTATCTGCTGGGTTCTGCTAGACAGGATACAGGGTCCTGTTCCCACGAACAGCCAGACTGAAATGGCAAGTGCGTCCAGTGTGAAGCTCTTGCTCAGCATTTGGATTCAAGAATGAATCACTTCAGATGTTCTTTCCAACCACTGCTGTCTCACGCTTCCGCCAGCTCCATCTGGTGCTTCCTCATCAGCTTTCCCAAAGATTTTTTTTGATGTTCCTGTACTTCACATAAACTTTATTTTTGTTTTGGGGGAGACCACTTTTTTTATCTGTTTAATGTTGAGACCACATTGCTTTAGCTGGAGTTTCCACACAAAAGCTTAAAAATTTCTCAAAAAAACTTGAAATGCATTATGCACAACTATACAAACAGCCATGTGAATACCTTAAAAGGATCAGCTCTTGAAATTTCTTTCTAAAAGAAATTCACCTCTATTAAGAAACCAAAAGGACTAGCAAGAATATCCTGATAAGCAGTTTAATTGAATGGTAGCAAACAATGCAAAGCTACTCATTTTAACCCAGTTTTGGGCCTAATTTCTCGCATCCACTCAGGCGGCAGTTTTGCAATTGCTTTAAGAGAACCAAGGTACGGGCTTGCTGACTTAAAGAGGGTAGGGAAAAGGGGACATGGAGAGGAAAAGAGAGGAGTAGGTGGCCAGTAATGGGATAAAAAGGAAAAAATCCCTTGCAGCATCACTTTGCATTTAGGTCAATTTAAAGTGGAAGCAGTCCCACAGAACCACAGATGGAAACGCAACAGTATGTCTGGTATACAGAGAAAGAGTATCAGGATCCTAACATCAAATGCACATTTCAATTCGAAGACTAAGGACTTCAGAAACTATAAACCAATTTTGAATTAAGAAGCATAACTTGCCTCTGAACAGATCACAGGCAACTAGTGGTAAATGATCCTCTTCTCATTTTAAGACCACTTCTCCCAAAGACTCTGCCTTGAGAAAGCTGGGGCAGTCACAATTTTCACTAGCACAAGCCAAACTTGCAGGAAACGATCCACTGGACCACACGATGGCAGCAAGGGAACGTTTTTCAGGGTATTTTTGCAGTGGAAGAGGCTGCAATAGTGCAGGTACCTGCTGTCTCTGTGTCTGTCTGCCTTTGCAACACAGGGCACAGATACACTCTAGGAAGAAGCTAGAAAGAAGAATTCGGCTTTCTGTCACTTACTACAATGCAAAGGGTCCTGCCTGCCAGAACAGTGCTCTACAGTCATGCATGATTCTATGATTCTCCCTACTCTTAACGCCCTGACGGGGGCACTCAGGTCAGGCAGTGCCACTTTTGGATTCATATGGTATCCCCTCTCCCTTCATAGAAAAAGAACTCAAACAAACATAACAAACAAACAAAAAAACTCCCAGCTTCTCAGATATTTGCACCCAGCAGGCAACACAGAAGAAAAGGACAGAAGCTTAAGTTTATTCATAGCTAGAAAGAAGAGAAAGGAATGAACACAGAACAATGTTACAAAGTTTTGATGGGTTTATGATTGCTGGAAGGGTAGCGATAAAGGACAGACTTCCAGGTAGCTGATGATGGCTTTCTTTCCCCTTTGTTCTTTAAGCAGAATCAGAAGAGTCATCATAAACCCCTCCAATTCCATGCATTAATACTATCAAACAAGACAACAATTACTCAGGGATACCATATCACACTGTCTCACGTTGCTAACTTCAAGCGAAAAGAAACTTCAGCCCTCAGGAGCCAGTCTGAAACAGATCCAGAGGTCTCCAGCATTTCTTTTCTGTAACCGAGGAAAGAACTTGGCTTTACAGAGTGGGCTGAGCAAACCCAATTAGTACGACACTCACATTAATATAGTTTCAGAAGGCTAATATAAGATAAATGATTTTTCTTCATCTATGTTTTACACAGGGGAGCCGAGGCAAAGTCCTATGCAGAGATCTGTCTTTAGGCAAAAAAGCATCAGAAGATCTATTTCAGATTGCAGTATGAGTAGTACAGGTTACAAAACAAACTGACAAAATTAATAGTAACAAAACACCCAGGGCAGATGGTATTTGCCCTGGAGTTCAATAGCAATCCAAGGGTGAAACAGTTGAACTATTAATATTAAGCATCTGATTTCTTGATTAAAACTGCTTTGGCACCAGGGTAGTGGAAAGTGTCATGATGATACAAGCATATTTTTTAAAAGGCGATGGGGCTATCCAGGGAACCATACTCTGACATCCAGACTGGTGTCACTGATAGACATCAAAATAAAGAATAAACAACGAGTTAGTGGGCCAACAGATAATTATGCTGCGCTAGGAAGGAATTAATGTGATCTGTGTAAAGAGAAGGTAAGTTTCACACATCCACAAGGAAACAACAAAAGCATGGGGACAAACTATAGCCCAAAAGGCTTTCAGCAAGGTATGTGAACAAAAGCTTTCAAGAAAACAAAGTTGCCATGGGACAAGAGAGGAAATTCTATTATGGATAAAGTACTGGATCAATGCACAGCTTACTCAATGAATGTAGTTTGCTGGTGGGTTCCATGGGGATCAGTGCTAGGGCTGGTGCTTTTCAACATATTATAAATTATTTAGAAAAGAGGGTTAATATTATAGTAAAAAAAATCTCAGAAAGATATTAAATTATTCAGGGGAATGAAAATGAAAAGCAATTGCAGAGTGATGCAGATGGATCATCTGATAGTAACTGACCAGGAAAAGAAACAAAGATTAAATTAACTCCTAATAAATGTAAAGTAAGGCTCATGAGGAGAAATAAAACCAAAACAAAACCCACCTAAAACTAAGGACCTTCCAAAACTCTCAAGTTTTTATACACAGCAGTGAACTTTGAACTGATAATCATCCATTGTGAGTGAGATTTTTAATGGATTTTTAATGGAAAGCTTATGTGGAACATGAGGACAGGGAGGCCATCATTGCACCACTGCATGAAGTCTTGGTGTGCCCACATCCAATACAGCTGTTGCAGGGCTCTCCTCTCTCCCCATACCCACCTCAGAGATGTACACTAGGGCTAGAAGGGGCATAAAGAAAGGCAACAAGATGATGAAATGTAAAGAAAGACTTCTACAAGCAGGAGGAGTAACTAAGACCAGGACTTTCCAGGCTGGAAAAGGCACGAGTTGGGAAAGAGCGAGTGGAAAGGAAGTGAGTGACGCTGTATAACGTCATGACTAGAAGGGCGTGATGCGCACAATTTAAGATTTTTGGAGATTCACTGACTGGTTAAAACCAAAAAGTTCTTTTCACTCAAAAAATAATTACTGTATAAAATTCATTGCACCTAGATGCTGTACACAATGAACTTTACATCAAATTTTAAAAATATGTAAGTTCATGAAAAGTAAACAATCTTTGCAGAGCTTTTGTATAAGACGATGTCATGCCTGACTTGGAAAGTCCCTGAACTACAAGTTACTAAAAGCAAGGAGATGCACACTGAGTATTGTGCAGTGTTCTTATATCCTTTCCTACGTAACTGCTACTAGTGGCTCTCCAAGAGTGCTACGTGAAGTTTTGTTTTTACTGATCATGATTATTAAAAAGTCTGATACTTTTCCTAATAAAAATATAAACTTACTGTGGATCACATCCACATAGACATACTGCATGTGGCTATAATATAAATACTGTGCTTATAAAAACTCCTCTACTAAAGTGCTCACAGTGATCTGCAACATACAGTAGGTGCACCCATAACATGCTCCTCAGAACAGAAATACTTCATTAGTCAGTGTGTCATATCATTATAATTTGTCCTTGGTCTGGTAAATTTTAGGCTAGTATCTACAACCCCTAAAGTGTCATACGTGACACCTATAATACCGAATCAAAATACTAGATAGAAAAAGATGCTCAGTTAACCACTGTTACAAGTGTGCATAACACCACATTGTGCTCCTCATATTACAACAGATATCTCTGAACTGTAATCCTGCGACACCTGTGGCACACACGGGCACACTTCTGTAGGCACCATCATAACCAGCTGCTCAAAGCAAAACTTGATCTGAAATGTGCACGGACATTCCTGCTGTTTACATCATGAAACTGCCAATATTTTTATTTCTTTATTTCCCAGCAAAAATCTACAAAACTGAAGAAAGGAGAGCTTTTTAAGCTGAGATTTACCACTTCAGAGTAGTAAACACATTTTCACAAATATTGCAGAAATCCGTAAGCTCCCTTATCTTGCATGGAGCCAGGCTACTGATTCAGTGCTATGATTTAGGACAGGTCAAGAGGACAACAGTTAAAGTACTAAGAAATGTTAATTTTTTGTCCTGTTGCTTTGCATTTGTTTACACATCTGCAGTGGCATCAGCTTAACTGAAAGTGTCTATAATTGAAAGTGTCTACAATTGAAAGGTTTGGAGAATATGAGCCTTTTTCTGAATACTGCCAGTGACATTTGGTGTGGAATTTTTCTGATGTATGCTCTTCATTATTAACTTAAAGCATTGTTGTTAGATGTGCTTTTCCTTTTGGGCTCTGATCCTGCAAATGTGCAAATACATGACAAAGAAATTTCACTGGATGCAAATGATGAAAAATAATTGTTTGTGATCTAATGTTTGTTTCTGGCATGTCTCTGAAAAGGCTGAACTAACATTTACAGCCTGTGAATGATTTAAGTAAGATATTTTCCTATAACATTAACGAATGAAGTAGCACAGAAGCAGCAGAAACTCTGTGAACAAAAAAAACCCAAATGCTGATAAAACAGAACCATACTGCAATCAAAGTTGCATCCTAAATGAACAGTTGTAACAAATAATGCCATATGCTCTTGACCTCACTCAGTATCCATTTTATAAGACAATGCAGTAAACAGCCATGACACAAATTGTTCCTTCCACAGAGAACAAACAATCTACAAACGAGGCAATGAGGTAGACAGAAATAAAGTGATGAACAGGAAGGTAATTACTTAACACTACAACACACGATTATTTAAGACTAGAAACCAGCTGAAAGGATTATTTACACTAGCATGGACTGTTGTTGCACATTCAACTTTTCTTCACAGAAAACATACACTCCCTTAGTAACACTCTACTTTGTCTTTACAGATGCTTTTATTACAGATCTTACTTATCTGACAACACATTGATCAACAGGAAAGATTTACTCTCCTTTGCTGTCAATAACTGTACTCCTACAGCTCTTCAATCACCATTTCCATAGACAACCTGACTAGAAAATTTCTCTCCATTATGAAGCAATTCTTCAGGTATGAACTAAATGCAGTAATGAGAAATCAGTTTTATAGCATCGTACAAATGTGAGTGTTAGAATTAGCTAAATTGTTTATTGATTTCTGTTCCATCTTGCCTCCTGCTGACTTCTCAACTAAACCAAGCAACTGGATCCCACCACTCTTAGTAGGCCAAAGTTTTTTCTGGAAAAATAAGAGTCTTACAAAAAGCCTTTACACAACAATGAAGAAAAGTATTTTTATCTGCAGTTAAGTGTATGGAAATCCCAGTGAGTAAATTTTACACAGAGACATGCATTGCTGACAGCAATTAAATTTAAAGACTCTATTTATGGGTTTCCTCTATCTCTCCCATGCAATAGTCAAAGCACAATCAGACTGATTTTCATAGTTAAAGCCAAACTCATTATCTTCCTTTGAATCCATTTGTTCTGAGGAAATGCTTCTCTCCTTTCCTAAAGTGTAAGATATAAAGCTGAAGGGAAGAGCTAGGGTAGGGGGAGACTTTCAGAAGATGGAGGTGGTTGTGGTCCTTACAGTCATCTGTCCCTTTACAGGGGACTTCGGAAGAAGTTGAAACTCTTTGTACTGGTAGGACTTACCTGGCAGGATGTGATAAGGAGTCCCAGTCAGGCCCAGTGCTTTGTGCAACGCAGACAGAGTTTTATAGGCAATGTCAGTGCAAGGAAACAGAGCTAAAACAGTATACACAGGTGCAGTTTCACTGAAGACAGTGGTGAAAGCTACTACTTTACGGAAGAAAAAGCCAGGCAAAAGCAACAAATTCTAAGAGGTTTCTCAACCCACCACAGCTTCTTTACAATCTTTTCTTCCTCGTTGAGGTATTTCTGCCTTTCTTGCTCCACCAGGTTGCGCTGTCGCTGCACAGGATCTTCAAGCCTCTTCACTGTTTCAATCATTTTGCCATTGATTTCCAGCTCTGCTTTCTTCACCATTGCCCTCAGCATCTCCTGGTTCTGCAGCTGTTACACAAAAGAAATCAACTTCAATTTTTCCTGCTTGAGTGACATCCCTGGCAACAGAATACATTGCAGAGCTCAGAAATAGGTTGGGATAAACACAGCCCTACAGTGACAGTTTTTGCCTTCTTTCCCTCTTTAATTTTACCTATAAACATCATTCTGTGAAGAAGTGTTGGGGGTGAGAAAAGCCTAAATCTGATTAACTTCTAATGTATATATCTAATTTCCAGTTGCAAGCTGATGAACAAAATATGTTGAAATCAGTACACCACCTTCAGTATAACTTCTGCAAGGATTGTGGCCCCTTTATTCTGCTCAGTCCAGCATGAATCAAGAATCAATCACGTCTCACGAGAATGCCGGAAGCTTGGCTTCCACTTTGCACATATCTCATGCACTTATGCATTGCACTGCCCATACATGCCTACTGGATAATCCCAAATCTTAATGTCAAGGCTGGAACGGACTCCTCAGAAGGGAATCTTTCAGTTTCTCCAGTGGCAGAGGAAGGATTGTGCCATTTGGTACAAACATACAGCTCATTTGCAATATATAAAGCCTTCCTTACCCACAAAAAAACCCCAACCTTTATAATGCGGTAATTTTCTGAAAATGTAAATGTCACACCTTCTTTCTTGTTTTAGCCTTATGTTAATTCCTAAAGCATTATTTTTCTTACTGCTATTAAGTTTGTAGCACAAAACATAGCTAAGAAAGCAAACTACACTGTACTTTTGGGTAGCTCTAGAGCAGCTATGCCCCACACTCACACAAACCAAACCTGTTTAAGTCTCTGACGCAAATCACAAGGTTCAACGTGATAAGCAAGGCTCCATCTAGTCACAGCTTTAGGATACGAGCAACATGAACACAACACTATTAGCTCAGAAGCCATTTCACAGTGTAAGATTTTAAAAAACACCCGTGTCAACTGGAAGACAAAGTTCTGGTGTTTAAATCTAGCAATCGAACTGTCAGCTGTCCTCTAAACATCCAGGCTTAACAGCCAAATCACATTTAGCATACAAAGTAAACCCACTGACTAATAAGAAGAATCACAAAAATGGGCTACCTACAAGACAGTATAATGTAACAAGACTTCTTTTTAAGTTGATTTAATAGGATTGATGGGAATCGGGGGAATAAAAAAAAAAAAAGCCTTTGTCCAGATCATTCTTTCCAATCAGTATGGGAATTAGAGGAACAAGATTAACTCTCCCCTCCTGACTCTTCAGTCCTTGTGCCTGACTCTGCCTTTTTCAGCGACACAGCTGTGATGAGAGGGAGGGTAACACTTCGCTGAAAGTGCACCAGGCGTCTGAGCTGTGACAAGCAGGAGGTGCTACCTCAAACCTCAGCTGAAGATAAGCATTAGCAGTTAGGGAAAAAAATGAAGCTGGAAAACATTTGAAACAGCACAGATTTATAAACGTTGTCAGTTGCTTTATACCAGACCAGATTCTTCTGAAGACACTGCATATGTGTATTTTTCCCCACTATGGGACTAATGTTTGGATTTGATAAATTAAAACCTCTTACAGCAAGGCCAGCACAACTATCTGAGGCACACATCTCTTTAATTGTGCCATATTTTCAAGAAGGAAAACATAAATGAATGAATAAATGAATGAATGAGCATGTAACACTTCAGTCATACAGTTTATTCACAGCTCTTTAAGAAGTGAGGAAATCTGACACAGGGAAGTGACTTGGAAGTGTGAAACAACTGATCCGGGGTCAGTGAGAAGGTCAGTAACAGAGTCAGACTTAAGTCTCAGGTGTCCAGAATTTAAGACCTCTAATGTTCCTCAGTTGGTAACAGCAACAACCAGTAATATCAAAAATAGCACGAGTGAGGTTGTGCAATGACAGGCACACTTCTTTCCTATTATGGGCTATATCGGGGATCAATATTTACTGTAGTGACAGTAAATTTACTGTAGTGGCAGCTAAGGCGCTTGTCACTTCCATTTATGCAATGTTTGAACAGTATTAAAAAGCATCAGTCACAAAAGTTCATCCATTTCTGATAACAAGACTAGGAAATAAAAATATAACTTGGCAATATTTCAACCAGCTTGTATGTTGAGGACTCCCAAACCTCAGTGTTTGGAGTGAGCTGTTGAAGTCTGGGAAATGACTCATCTTGGTATCAAAGAGATGTTTTTCCGATTTCTACAAAAATTCATGCAATACTGGGCTAGTTCTGGAAAACCTGGTCTTGGCTATGCTTGGGGAATGGGGAAAAAAGATGAGAAGGGAGAGGTACAGATGGGTGCAGAGAGAGAAGAAAAGGAATCAGGGGAGAAGAATAATTGTGGGTTTAATCAGGGCACAGTCACCAGCCAGAGGACAACATAAAGCAGGGGGAGCAGGAGCAGAGGGGGAGAGCTGTGGCTACGGAAGAGGAGGCAGTCTCTAGCCACTACAGCCCATTTATCTCCATGTTCTGGAACTGAACTTGATTCTTATCTTTCTTCTGCCAGCAGGTATCAGATCTGAGATTCCCTGGCTAAGTGCACACCCCATTTGCCCCTCAGACTACCTCCAACAGTCATTCCACCACCTTGAGTGGAAGAAGTTTTATGGGTCTGCCAGAGTTACAGCCATTCTGCAGAGTAGAATTTTTTGTACTTCAAGTCTGTTTGAAAATGAGGTAAATAAGCAATCTTTGCCATTCACACTTGAAAAGAAACTTTGTTAAAACAGTGATCAAGTTCCAAAGTCAAGTGCACAAAGGTAAAGAAAAGCAGTGCAGGCTTTCCTGTCACCACCAAATGACAATTTCTTGCTAATTAGTTAACTCGACTTGTAACTGCAAGCAGTAACCAAACTGAAAGAAATGTACCTGCTTTTTTAGAATTTTAGCATCTTCTCTGACATTTGTTACCCTCAGTTCTCACTCCCAGCTTCACCTAGCACTCCAGATACCTTGTCCCTCTTCTTTGGCTACTCGTCCATCTGTTACTGCTCTCTCCCAGGCACCCGAGCACTGCCTCTGGCACCCACTTCAAGAATAAGCTGATTACCAGCTTCGTTCACTTGGAGCCAATTATTACACATATAACTGGTAAACCAAGTACTAGTTTGCAGGCCTGCTTCTCATTAGAAGACAAGCAGGGTCGCTCCAGTGGGAGCCTCCTAGGCCATGAGTCTGGCAGAGAGGCTTCTGGGCCACCGATCTCCCCACACCCTACAGTGCACAGCCACGAACAGGGACTGCCTGCAGCTCAGGATTGCTCTAGAATCTAATTATCCAGTTCCTAAAGTTTGTTGCCATACATGGATTAAACGTAGTTTTACCAATTATATAAAGCAGCTCAAAACATATTTGAATTTCTAATTCAAAGCTACACTTGTGAGACTGAGTATCATATACCATTTATGACAGTATTATTATTACATTTTCCATTCTTTCTGTAGCACTCATTTCCCTGCAAATAACACACTGAGTGAAGGAAAAGCATGCATACATAGAAATTCCTAACACTGAATCTTAATCATACCTAATTGCTTTCCCTTAAAATGTGTTCAATTACATAAAGGAAGGAATAGACAAAAAAAAATCTAATATACATAGAGGCTAATGATATATATCATGAACATGTACTCTACAGTTTGATTCAAACCTGCCACTGAGCAAGGGAGTGCAGAATGAACACCCCCACTGAACTTGCCATAGCCTTGAGTTTTACCAACAACAAATGCATCCAGGACACAGGCTGGGGCATAGCCTATCTCTGGCCGTGAGGAAAACTCCACAGCACCATGAAACTAGTCTTTTCTGAGTCTCTCTGAAAATCAGAGCACTTCAGGAAGATGCTAGTGGAGTAGCAAGAAGAGGATCTAACCTCCAGCAACGGCCATGATGCAAGTGTCTTTGTTTGAAGAACCTCTGGTTAAACCACAGACTGAAACAGTCTTAACTTTTTGGTTGCATCTGGTAATGTATACATTTAGCTGGTGTATGAATCAATACATCTGGAACAATCGTTGCTGGATAGGTTTTAAAAGGAAGATTTTGCCAGCACAGGAAAAGGCTACATGAACGAATGGGTCTTTTCCATCATGTGTTTCTCTGATTCTGTTAAGCAAATGAGTAAGAACTCAGTGATAACAATTTAAAGTTGAACCACAGACAGTATTAAATATAGTTCTATGTCCTGTTCTTGCTTCTTAGTTATCCTGCCAACTTTTGTGCCTGTGCAATCATCTTTTGCAGTTCTTTGGAAGTGTTTCTTTCAGTCTATCACTGTATGAAAAATTCACACGAACAGGAACAAACTGACTGCCAACCCACAAGAAACAGTGAAAGTGAATAATATGAAGTAATGGCAAGCATATTACATGAACAACCTGGAAAAACAGAAAAATACTTTTCCCTTTTACTTAGAATTATTTTCAAAAAAACATAGCACAAAATTTTTTCATTAGAAGTGTGATATTTCAACACTCTTCAGTTTAAAACACTGCCTGTTTCACTTGCTGCCTTACCAGCTGTGAACATTTTTTCAAAATAACTCCACCCATTCAGGAAAGCCATGACAAAAACTCACTCTCATTAACACGATTTATATGTAATATATCAACATTTCCCTTGAGCTACAGGTTCTTCCACCCGACTATCACAAATTTGCCCACTTTCTACTGGCATGTTGCACCAAATTTGCTCTCATGTTTGAAACAAGTGAAGCCAGCCAGAGTTAATGAGTGCACATGAGGTATGTCCTTTTTTCCATCTCAAGACCTCCTTGGCAACACTGATTTGTGCAAATGGTACAAGTCTTTTTAATTCTGTGTGCCATGATGCTGTATCTGATCAGAAGCAAGGATACTGCCCTGGACAGGGCCACGGAGACGCCACCTCCTTGGTGAGCAGGCCTTGTGAGGACGATGCTCTCAAGGGCCTCCAACGCAGAACTGCAATCTCCACCCCACTTCGTGAGGCCACACGCTAAGCACAGCTGGTAACCAGACCACAGGCCACTGCCAAGAGCTGCATTTGGCATGTGGAGTTGCAAAAGGACAGAGCAACAGCAGCAGCACAGATGTGGAAGGATACACACTTACAGATGATGTGCCAGGGCAGAGATCCCAAAACAGTGTCTTAAAATTAGGTGGGGACCATGATGGCCAGCATGTAGGCAGCACTGCTGGGAACAGCTTTTGAAAGATGTATTTGCCATAGCAACATACTCATCCTGAACTGAAGACATAAATACGTGGGTGCTGTGTCACAGGCAAAGGTCACCTGGCTGACACAACTGTTCGCTTCAAATACATTCTGCCAGATCTTCATTACCAGCAACCTGAATCCAGGACCTTGTCACAGCAACTTCAGTCTTGGACACATTTTCATTACCCTGACATTTTTCTCACCCTTCTTCTCCCTTGCCCTATGACTGGCTCATAATTCAATTTCCTTTAGTTAAGGGAGCGAAAGCAAAATGTTCTCTGAATTTTGATCTGTATTATCATTTTTCTGTTCTAAAATTAACCAGCAAATCAAAGGAGATCGACATAGTACTATTCCCATATTCAAAACCACCCTGGTTGTAATAGCAGTAGCTGTAGCCCTACAATACCAAACATGTGACATCACTTTCCAGGCAAGGAGGACTGGCAGAGTACTGAAGTTTCCCCTGCTGTCTACTTTGTCTTACATGAAATTGTTTTACCTCCTTTTACTTCTTCTGAGACAATACACAGAGCTCTCGAGTTTCCAATTAAGTGAAGGGCTGAAGACCTATACAGCTGCGTACACTTATTTTCACAGTCTAAGATGAACAGCATATATTTACATTTGCAGCTCAACGGTACATGTCAACAGAACATTTTAGTTAATGTTTCATTGTTCTCATTGCTTCTTGCAGGTTTTGAAGTGTTGATATGTGCTAGGAAGATACTGGCAAAATGTGAGTGTAAGTAGGACACGTTTGCAGTAACTTGCGAAATATCTTGTTTTCTTGCTGCTCAAGTTGGCTATTCTTCTGGATTCTGTAAATACAGGACTCAGACTCTGGCTTAATGCGTATCTACTGATCCTCAGCTAAATTTGGGTTTCCTGACATCAAAGTTGTTTATTCAGGAATTTTACAACCATCTTAACTGTACACAGTATGGAGCAGGAACATGGCTTTTCCAGAACGTTTATATAGCACATAGCATAGCGGGGTCCAAACTGTTATCACAGACTTGATATTATTGTAATAGAAATACAGCTTTAATGTCTAGAGTCATCAAAGCTACAAATGAAGCTTCTTCTCAGTATCTGAGCAGCAGTAGTTAAACTCAGCTAATTCTCATACTTCTAGGACTATGCAAGTATATATGCTAGAGGAGAATGCACTTTTCTGTCTGTAATACTTGGGTCTCCTCTTTGCTAGAACTCTGCTCCTGAGAATCACTCATGTACAAAAGATAAAAGAGAGAGAAACAGGGAAAGAAAGGAAAAGGGCATTTGCTGACAGCCCACTTTCCCAGCATTACCCAGGTAAGCATACCTGTAGCTGCTTCATCTGGTGCAGCTGCAGCCGCAGATCCGACACGTTGCGTTTCATACCATGGAGGCTGACTTGCATCGACGGGGCTCCAGCAGGGTGATGGATGACAGCTGACTCCACAGCTGCCAGTGCGTTCTTCCCCCCAGATATGCTGGCAGCGCCTGCAATGAGCAGCAGCACAGGTTGAGTTCATCAGCAGAGAAGGTGCCAACATGATCCTCCCTTTGCCCACTGAATCCACACGTATTTCACAAAGATGGACAAGAAAAGAAAATTACAACGTTCATTATTGACAAGGGACTGACACCTCCTTAAACAACGTATTATGAGAGAAGACTGCACAATATCAGTTTGACTGGGCTGGAACCTCAGCCATATCAGAGCACTGCATTACCACAGGACTGCTTCCTACCACATGCAGTGGAGTGGATAATAAGCTGTAGCTGCAGATTAAATAAGATATAACTGCAGATTACACAAAACATCAGGAAATCAAATCGGTGCTGAAAGTAGCTTCAGTATTGTCCTCCCAGGAACCATCCAAGACAGCGCTGATGCAAATTCATAGGACTTCTGAGCTGCCTATTTGTTGATTAATTATCACCAGAGAGAGATTCAGTCCAACTGCTAAGTGTAGGGAAAAGGTTTCTATTGAGAAGCTTGCTTTCCTGCTTAAAGTACAATTGCAGTATTTCTATCAGGTGTTTCCCAGAGCTACTGTACAAAACCAGGGGAAGGGAACTGAAATGACGGTGTGGCAGAGAACTGCTCTCCATCCATGTTGCATCCACCCACTCCCCTTTAGTCTGTCAGTTACTCAGTGCTGTATTTACACAGGAACACAGCGCAACACAAGGAAGTGAGCTCAACCGCATTCTGAGAATATCTGTCAGTGTCCTCACCAGACTTTCTTCATTAAGGAATGTTATTCCTCTACCCAGCATCAATGTCAAGCTTTTTCTTTTCATTCTCAAGTACCTGGGAAGAAGCTTTATTTACAGGGCAAGCAAATTCCAGCTCATCGACTAATAGCCACATGCCAATAGCCACATGCCAGCTTCTTCTAGCAATTTGCACTCACACGCCCACATTCTTCAAACTTTCTTTCTTACGTGTCTCTTCCCCTTCCCACCATCGACAGACAAAATGACATACTGTCAGAAGAAAACAAAAAAATCTGAGGAAACGGAAAGTAACTAATGGATCTGCACAGGGATTTTGGACATCATTTGTTCCCATGAGCACACATTCTACCAAGGTCAATGAAATCAAACAGAAACTAGTATTGCGATCTTTTCTTTGCCTATTGAAGGCAAATTTTCAGTGCACCAATGGGCATGACACATTCTTCAGTCTGGAATGAGTATGAACTGGAGTGGTAAGTTTTATCTCCACCCTCTCATCCCTAGTAGTCTTTTCCAAACAATAAAGTCTCCAAATGTGCCCAAACGAGTACAGCTCAGCATAGCAACACATTGTTAATCCTTTTCCAACCTCAAATATAGCTTTTGCAAAATTCGTCCAGGGGAAGCATTTTTGAAGGATGGAAATTATGCCAGACTATTTTTATTTAAAAATAGGCTAAAAGGTTTCTGAAGACTCATGTTTCGTGCTTTACCTACATTTGCAACCCGTGCTATATACAGTGCACAATGCCATAGGTTTTCGGAGATATGCTCAAAAAAAAAGCTGTCTCTAGCCCGGTGCTGGCTGTTGTAATGCTATACCTTACCTAACCATACTCCAGCTAGACCTGCTCTGTGCTTCAACAACAGCACTTTTCATTTCACTACCAAGCAAGCTGCTGCACATTTTTGCTATACTCCAGTATGATTCAATACTCTCTTGACTTTCAAAGAGCTGCTTAACAGAAAGCAACACTCAAGAAATAAACAGTCCTTGTTCACTGCCGTCCTATGCCCACTCCATGCTTCAGTCTAATATATGCTAATATCTACCTGTCTACACATACACTGCAGTTTTTCCTACAGTCAAGCATCCATTTTCCTCCCACACGCACTATTTTTTCCACTATTATTTTTTTTAGAAAAGGTTATTTAGTTCATAAACCCTACAGACAGAAACCACCAGAGAGTCTGAAAAATGTGGACAAGCCTCTAAGAGTTCTGATCCCTAGCCACGAATCTGGGCTATTTTTTGAAAGCACATCTACCTTTCTGCTATTCTTTGCCTCAAGCAAGATCTCCAAAACTTCAGCCCCCGACCCTGTGATGATGCAGCCAAGCCATGAATCAGTCCCTGCCAGTCTCTCCCCCATGCTGGACTCCAGTCAATTCACATATTTTCTCAGGAAGGGGTGCCGGCTTTCCTTTTAGTGTAGATGGACTGTGATCTGCTTCTGTAAACAACAAATGTCTCCGACTCTCTACAAAGCATCTCTCCTCCTCCGCTGCTGCTCTGGCCACCTCTTCTTACCATTAGGTACTCTCAGCTGCCACAGTGTCCCTGCTGCAGAGTGTGGTCGGAGACTGTGAAGCGTAACATGGGACTCCTGAGGGTGTGAAAAACAACTACAGACACCGAGTGAGCATGGGAGCAGAGAAAGGGTCAGCAGCTGATTTCTCAGAGCTACATATTTTCACCAAAAAGGAATGAAAGAGCAGCAGAATGAGGGGCTGCTTCATCTAGAGAGTATAACTCGGTTTTCAAAATAGTCCCAGGCTGTAGCTTTGTGATTAGATGTGCAGCCAGATGGACTGAAGGAAAGAAACAGCATTGGCTCTCGGGTTTTTTAAATAAACCCTTGCTGGAATGAGGTAAGGCAGCCTGAACGCAAAACCTCTCCGTAATTCCCTAATGCTCTGGGCAAAACACAATTGTTAACTTCTTTTACAAAGGCTAACAAACTAAGCTACCATTTTTAAAGTACAAAGAAAACTAATGTGCAGGAAGGGGAAAGGTTTGCTAATCGCCCAGGCTCAGGAAGGTAAGGAACACAACTTCCACTCCCTGAGGCTTTTCCTATGGTTGCAAAGACACCACTCTCCTTTTGTTCTCCAGATTGTGTTTTTTTCTTTAAGTGCTAACACTTCATTTTGAAGCAGGCTAGACAAAAGGGCCATGGGAAGACAGCCGGCAATGTTTCTTCACAAATTACTCATCTCCTTATGAAAGAGCTGCAACATTTTCCAGCACCATTTGGTGACACATGTGACATTTACTTAGTTCTCTTTCCATACAGTTCAAATAGGCAAAAAGCAATGTTAAGGTTGCAATTCCATGATTAACAAGCTGTTATGGCCAGGTACTAAAGCAACCTTAAAATAATAAAATTATATATATATATCATATATATATATTAGTTTTACACTAATATATATAAAAATAAATATTTTTAAAATCATATCTATATATGTGTATATATTAGTGTGAAACTTCGCCTCATTGAATTCAGGATATACTTTACTTGCAAACTCTGACAGAGTTCAAAGACTGGTGTGAGTACCTCTGAATCTGAGATAAGGAAGCAGATCTGGACAGTATTTTTGATTCATGGATCATCACAGCACAAGTCATGCACGTGAAAAAGGCACACAGATACACATGGATGACAAGACAGTTCACAAAGAGGAATAAAATCTGAGCACCACATGTCTAATACTTCTCCCTGCTGCCATCTCCTTCTCCAGGTTTGTACTGGTGGTGTTGACACAGAAAGACATACTTGATCCCTCTTCAGGAAATACTAAAATGTCATTCACAGAATCACAGAATGTTAGGAGTGGGAAGAGACCTCGAAAGATCATCTAGTCCAGCCCCCCTGCCAGAGCAGGACCACCTACAGTAGGTCACACAGGAACACGTCCAGACGGGTTTTGAATGTCTCCAGGGAAGAAGACTTCGCAACCTCCCTGGGCAGCCTGTTCCAGGGCTCTGTCACTCTCACCATGAAAAAGTTTTTCCTGATGTTTTTGTGGAACCTCCTATGTTTCAGCTTGTACCCATTGCTCCTTGTCCTGTCATTGGACATCACCGAAAAGAGCCTGGCACTGTCCCCCCGACACTCCCCCTTGACATATTTATAAACATTTATGAGGTCACCCCTCAGCCTCCTCTTCTCCAAGCTAAAGAGACCCAGCTCCTTCAGCCCTTCCTCATAAGGGAGATGTTCCACTCCCTTCATCATCTTCGTGGCTCTACGCTGGACTCTCTCAAGAACTATTGCTTTTTTAGTAACCCATAATACAACTGATCTCAATATAATCAATTAATTCAGAATCTATCAGTCTCATCCCCTGATGAACAAAAATATGACAGAACAGAGAATAAGTTAGCATTTCTAAGCATATTTGTCAGTAATGGCAAGGAGACTCTGCCTGATATGGTTTGTTTTTAGAGTCACATGCTGTTCCTAAGAGTCCCTTGATGTCATTCACTTTTGATGAACTGAAGAAGGTTGTAAGGATTCAGTCATGGGATTTCTCCTAACATTAACAGAAGAAACATAGCCAGTCTGTGGAAGGTTACTACTCTTTAAACCCATCCCCCATGAGCCTAAAGCGATAACACATAAGAAATGCAGACAAGCGTGATCCTTACAGGCTCATTTTCCCCACTGCAAAAAGCATTTTTATTTAGGCTCTTTAATACTTGAGGTCAAAAAATCCATGACAGACTGGTGAAGCAAAAACATGTTAAATAGAACAATTAGGTTTATATGAAATACAAAGCAGAGTATTCACAATCTAGCTTCACAAAGTTACCTAGGATTTAGAAATTTGGGGTTCTTTCCCTCCCCAGGTGAGCTAGTTCCCTGTTTTTTGCATGAAAGTCTCCTATCATTGGAACACATACTATGAAATACAATGTTGGTTCAACATTGATGAGCCAATTTTATCCTGCACAGATGTTGTATTATTCAGGATAGGAGGCAATTCACGTTTCTGCTTACCAGTGCTCTAGAAAGGACTGCTCAATCAACATTTTATACCACTTTCTCTTTCAAATAGACTTTGAAATTGCTAAAACTGGTATCTCAGTGCACAGTCGTCAAGTGGAATTGTATACTAAGAGAGTCGACTGTCTAAATGGCTATACTTAACAAAACTGCAGTCAGCAGAAGTGTTTCTAGATGCTGCTGGCATGTTTAAACCCAAGCATATCTACTAAAAGGAGAAACATTCTGTAGTATATTCTGGTAGATTGCCTAATTTTCAAGAAAGCAGGGACTGCATTGACTTATTAGACCCTGTCACACACAATTTCAAAAGCAGAATAGCAAAATATTCTATTATACAGGCCTATTCCATCATACAGCAGTCTTCAGTAATAGCTGATGTGGGTTACAATACCATAGTATATTGAGGTCAGCATCGCACCTTGCTTCCCTTACCTGCTACAATTTAATTTTGTGGCTCAGTCATGCTGGAACGACACAATTTAGGGATGTGGATGCTGGAGTTACCTCTGTATTTCAAAGCACTGATAGGGATCCTTGCAGATGTCTGGCTGCACAGCTGGCCCCTCTGCCATATCCCTGTCTCCCAAGCGATCAGAAAGGCATCTATTGCACAACCTGAACACTGGTCTCCTTACCCATATGCTGGACACGTGCATGGCCATGTGACAAAGTCAATGCCTCTGTCAATACATGATAGATGCTGATCTGGTCTTCTGACAGTAAATTACACACTGCACTCTCCATCCTACCATGCTTGGACATGCAGCTGTTAGATATAATTTCGTCATTTCAGGGACATGCGCTCAGTCATATGATAAGGTGGTGGGCGATCTTCGGGAACAACAGCGGCAGTGGCAGGAATTGGTTGGTCAGATAAATTATGCTATCCTGGTGGGCTGGGCATGACTGAGCAATCTCCTGAATCATTGAATAATTTGGGTTGAAAGGGCCGTCTGGACGTTATTTGGTCCAAGGACCCACTCACAGCACAGCCCATATAGATCAGGATCTCCAACTCAGTGCCTCCCACAAAGTACTTATTTCAATTAGTTCAAGCACCAGAGAAGCAGAAAAGCTGAAGAAGCAATACGATACAAAGAGGAACATGAGACAACGTGTCTGTGGGTTTTCACGGTTTCATAGATGCTTTCTATGAGATGAGGTCTGTGCAAGTGGGAAATACCATAAATTCTCAGTGTATAACGACACCAAAATAGGAAAAAGTCTAAGAGCATTTTGCAGTTGTTTTGAAAAATGATGGACTTTTCAGTAAGTTGTCTGAAACTAATAAATTACAACTTATTTCTTCACAGACTTAAGGATTGCTCTCCCTATTCAGGGGCCAGCAGGAAGGGAAGAGTTGGAATGGGACCAGAGATTGGCTTGGAAGCAAGGCTCCAGTACCAGGATTCTACCTCTTTCTCTCTTGCTTATGCTTGATACTTTCCAGGTCTGGTTTGTTTTCTATGGGTTACGTGGACATACTGCAATTCCAGATAAACAGGAATCCTGAACGTGAACTAACAGCTCCAACAGAAAGGCTAGTTAAGAGCATAATAGATTTGCTAATGAATGTGTGTGGTTTACTACCTGCCAGAGCACAGACCTCCTTGTGGGAACAGCATTAGCAGGAAGTAGGGAACTGCCTTTATTTGCATTCGGTGCTTGACAAAGGGTGAAGAGGAGGCGTATAAACACATGCACACCCTGCAGACATCTCCAGCAGCAGCCCATACACAAAGAGCGCCAATTACACAGAGATCTTCTTTCACAACAGCCTTAACTTCATCTCTGAAACACTTAACAGCTCTCCAAGAGGGAAGCTAAAATAAGACCAGCTCTTACTGGCTTCATAATTGATGCTTGCTTAGAACAGATTGGGTGCACACTAATAATTAGATCAATACAGCTTCATTAGGGAAAGTGCTATCTTGCTGACTGCTAAATTCCTTGGTGTCATTACATCCACAGCATCCTACTGACAGAAGAACCTTAGAGAAAATTTCAGGTGACCAGAATAGGAATGAAATATTTAGCCTCTACAGCAAGCTGGATACATCTGAAGTTAATGACGGATATGTACTATAGATTGGATGAGTCACTGGAAAATTCAACATATGCACAGACTCTGTATCTCATTTAAACCATTCATTCCAAAGACCACCTCAACCTGTCAGAAACCTCTCTTAACAAAGATGTGACCGACTCCCATATCCTGAATTTAAACTTCAATTCTGACAGTACGGTTATGGGAATTTAAGCAAATTTGACATTTCCATATACGCTGGGATGTTAGTAACGTTAGACCTATTCATATACCTGAATAATTGGTAAATTGAAAGTGTATTATCTTACCTGAAGTGTCTATGTTGCTCTTGCTGGATACAATTTTCAGCATCATCTTCTCACTAAATAATAAAAAGAAAAATCATAATCTTAACTTACTAATGATAAAAATGTAGGGAATTTTATAATCAGCAAATTAAATGGTCTTGTCTAGCATACATATTTTTAATTTAAATCACCAGTAGCTTGTCAGTTTGTCGTTTTTTTCTTAAACCATCTTTTAATATGTTAAGCAAGGAATGGAGTAGAAGCAGTAGAAAACACAGAGATGTAGCTACGCTAATTCTTTCTTAACACGAAGAAGAGTAACGCAGTTAATCTCTATCTATCATTGGCATATTCTTCCTCTCTACCTAGTCTTCTCATGGGGATGATAAAAATATTTAAAAATGACTGAGCATTCAGGAGTTTTTTACTATTACATTCAGACACTATTTTTGTTGATTGATTACTGAAATCATTACAGAGAAACAGATTTAATGAATTCTTTTTTTACCTAGAAGCATCTTTGCTATTACTTGTATTTGGCCCTTTAAAAAGCGCAGACTGAACAAGACCAGTTAAACTGGCAATCTGTTTCTCCATGGCTTGTATCCTCTCTCTGTAAGACAAGAGAACCGTTTGTTAAAGCCAGATATATTTGCTTTCAAACTTGTTTTTCTGGGTGAATGATTACCACAGGACTAGAAAGACACTACAGAGTCTGTGCAAAGGCCCAGGGGTACCCGTTTGCATATACCTTGTTGCAGCAGCTTACCGCATCTCGGTTTGGACAGCTTTTGTACAATAACAGACAATAAAAAAGACATCTGTTTGGTTAAAAAAGAGCAAAACAAACAACCATCCACACAATAAACTTCTAACGATCTCACGAGACAGGCATCTAAAACAATCGGTTAATGCCTCTTGGAACTAATGAAAATAATTTTTTTCAGCATTAGATATATTTTTTCTTTTACCTACACTAGGCTAATAGTTTTGCCTGTATATAAGGTTTCAGGATTAAAGACTTAACACTTCTTGTTACTATTTTTACTTTCCCCAAACCCAGGATTTCTGCCTGCAAAGCATTTAATCTGCCCAAGCTGACTACTTTCCAGCCCAAATCCTTTGCACCTGACATCACAACTACTTGCTTTGGAAAAGACAGCAATGTCACACACAGGCACAGGATACCAAATACAGGCTATACAGCAACATTATCATAAAACAGACTTGCTTGCATCCTGAGAAAGGTCTAAAAAGCAGAAGAAAAGAGATGAACTGTATGCAATAGGTATGGCAAATAATTTCCACAGGTACCAAAGGCCATTAAACAACAACGACTTTTTTTTGATAGGAAGGCTAGCATTTGTGTATTTATCCATTTACATTAATGTATATATTAGTCAGGTACCAGATGACCTCCTTGGGGGGCTCCAAAACAGTCTTTTGCCCACACAGGTGCCTACTTTAACATGCCAGTATGTCAACGACACAACACAGCACAGACACACATCCACAGGGGACCTCAGACACGACCTTCTGAAAATGTGTCCCTATATGCCAGCATTTAAGTGACACGGGAGACACGCAAAAGCAAATGCTAACAACAGGATGCAATTCTGGAAGATGATTGGGAGCAGAACTTCTCAAAAAGCAAGTGACTAAGACCAGCAGTGATGACCGATGACAGAAGATGGGACAGACATAAGAAGCTCGACTCAGCCTGCTGCAGGGACACATGGTAGCGGCCAAGCTCCAGTTGCCTTTTGGTGGCCAAAGCAGTAATGCCAAACAAAAACTGCCATATAAAATGTACGTACCGACACCAAGCAAAAGCAAGCTGACATGATACAAAGAGAGTAACCAGCTTGTAGCCAACCAGATTATCCAGGCTAATTATTTCATTCACATTCAGGGAATGAAATAGTGGTTTGCAGGCACCACATCCAGGAGCGACTCCAAGACACCCAGACATTGAGAAAACAGGGCAGCAAAACAGGTAATGAGATGCTAACAGACACAAGGAGGGAAGAAGAGAGTGCTCGGTCCCCAGCCAGCAGACGGGTTCTTACTGCGATTTATTACAGCGTGCGCATCTTACTTTTCTGTCTTCATGTTGAAAGGTACTTTGAACGGTGATGAGATGACTAGTGAATCTGACCTAATTCATTTCAAACCAAGAAATATGTTACAGAATTTCCACTATTATAAGTTTTAAAATAAGAAACTGATTCAAGCTACAGTAACCTTTGGAACAAAAACAAGTACTAAAAGCCTGGGATAAATGTATTCTAACAAACTTTAATGCAGCATTTTTGACACTTAGTAATGAAAACATTTTCCTTTTTTTTTTTTTCTTCCCCCAGATAATCATCACAAAACCTTCCTGGAACTAAACTCAATTGGAAGTCTATCTGTTTTACCAATTCATAAATATGATGTTTTTTCCATCCCACATTCGATAATCTGGAAACAATTTTCTGTTTCAAAAGAGATTATGGCAACACAAAGCTGATCTTGTCCTTTGCCATGAAATCTAGGAAAATATGTTGTTAAGAGAGAGAGGGATGTTCCAGAGATAGGAGATGATGAAAAACGAATGAAATACTGGAATCAATTGCACAGAGCACTTTATTTTTCATATGGTAGAAGCATTAAGAATGTGAAGAATCCACATGTGCTCTGGAGTTACTCTACTAAAGATGAGGCAGGATTTCTCCTGTAATCGCTTCACTGTAATACCCAGACTCGTTATGGCCATCAGCACAAAACATTTCAAAAACAGGTGTCTGAAAGGAGGCACCTTTTAGGCATTAAAACAACCTGATTTTCGGATACCTATCGGTCTGAATGGAGGTGGTGTGAGGCAGGGTGCTTCAGCACCGGCAGGGAGGGATGTGGCCGGCCTGGAGGCGGGGCTGTGCCCCGGGCTGACGTGGCTGGAGGAACAGTGGCCCAGTTTTGCCGCCCAACACACTGCCCCTGAGGAGCAGGGATCGGCTCTGCTGCCACCCCTTCACCTCTGGCTTCCCTGTGACGGGAGGCCCAAGGGGAGAAAATGAACGCCTTCTTCAGCATGTGCCAGGCTGGGGTCTATCAGGGATGTCGCCACTGTCGTGACAGCCGTACATTTTTGTTTCTCAACATTCTAATGTTCCCAGGGTTCCCAGGGCATGGGGCAGGCCAGCGCTCTGCTGACATGGGGTGGGTCAGGGTCCCCATGGATGGGGCAGGCCTGGACGCTGGGCACTAGGAGAGAGGGTCAGGCAGAACAAAACGCAGTGGTGCCTCTCTGCCGGCAGTGGTAGCATGAGAGGGCTGAGCATCAGCTCTGTTCCCAGATTAATTTCCCAGATAAATCTGCATCTCTCCACCACCCAGGAAGAGCAGGGAGGGTCCCCTCTGCAGCAGTTAGGACAGAAATGGCTATTTTATCAGCTTGAGCACAGAAAGGAATTGTTTCACATTGTTCTCCTAGGAATGCTGGGAGAGTCGGAGGTGGCAGCATGGTGGGGGAGGGAAGGGGGGGAGCAAGGTCAGAAGCAACTCCCAGCTCTAGCTGGCCTTGCCATCAGACTTGGCTTTGGCTTGTCACAGAACTTGGCTGGCAAAGCAGGCACAGGGCTACTTGCCAGCCGTGTTCTCGCTGGCAGCCTGACCCTGGCCCTGGCCCTGGGTATGTCCAGGTCACTGGGTCCCTGCCTTAGCATCTCTCTCCCTTAGCATCTCTCTTCTGCTTCAGCAGAAGCAAAACAAGCTCTTGCTTCTCCGGAGACTGTGCATTGAGACATCAGATTTCATCTCTGGATTCCTTCCTTTCAGCTTCACTAAGGCTTCATGTCATTCCCTATACTGCCATTAACTGGAAGTAATCTCAGGCAGTCCACAGCGTATTGCTGAATTGGTAATTGGTACCCACTTCTCACAGCAATGCTATTTAAGCATGACTTGCATGTTCCTTCCCTTTCCTGGGGACATCTTTAATATTCACGTCACTGAGAAGATAGATACTTCATACGGACACAAACCAGCAGTGGGCTGTGTAACTGTTCATTCATGTTCCTGTCCGACCCTAGGCTGTGCAGTGCATCATCCATAACAGACATACTTGAATACCAAGTTTGGCACCATGATCTAATTGGCAACCTATCCTGGAGAAAGATTTTCAGTGACTTCATATTTTATAGTTAAACTCCGAGTGAAATCTGTATAGCAATCAAAAAGAGGGTCAGAGATAGGGAAAAATACATTTCTTTCTATATTACCCTTTGAGAGAAACATGGAATTTTTTTATATCACTGGAAAAAGAAAGGAAACAGGAGCATGTTGTTTCCCAAAGGCTTCCCTAGAACCAAGTGAAAGTGGCACAGTCAGATTTTACCCCAAAGTCCACCCCAAAACAGCAGACTAGATATCCTGGAAGGGTGTGAAGCAAATACCAGCAGAACTCTTCCGCACTCTGCTCTCCTCTCAAGGGAAGGAGACATACAGGTGAAATCTTCTAAGAATAAGGTTAAACCCAGACTTTCTACAGTTTGAAGCTAAAAGGAAAAGGGTCTGAAGCACTGCCAGCTGTGATACTGACAACTCTTATCCAAGAGCCTGCATCTCATCTTCCTACAAAGAGTTCCTCCAAAAGATGGAAACCAAAATACACTTCTGTATTTTGGTCATTTGCACTCATCTTTTACTGCCTGGTTATCCAACATCTTTCACAAAGGAAGATGTAATTTTGGCCCTGTGGAAAGTGTCTGAGGTCTATCTACAAAGTCTTTCTCATACAATTCTCAGTGCATTGCTAATGGAGTCTCCCACTGCCTATGGCATTACAGAGTATGACCATTTTTTTCCTAATGCATAAAGAGTTCATTCATACTTTATCAAACAAAAGAGGTTTTGTGATGGGAACAACATCCAATAACCTGCACGTGGCCATTACACTTCAGTCTTGAACAGCAAGCCACGAGGTGTGAATGTGATCACATTTTTTTGCTCAGTTCTACCATCATCTTTTCTCATTAGTGTGGCATAAAAAGAAGTGGACAAAAGTTGTGTTCAGGCAGAAGAGAACCACAGTACACTCCTGAAATCCTTTTGGAGGAAAACCACTCCACTGAGCTATCTTGCTATTCCAAGGATTTTATTTTAGTGAGTACCAACCTTCATTACACACATATTCAGCCCTATCAAATAACCTAGGATTTTGCAACACAATTGGTGTTTTAAATGCAAAGAATGTAAGTTAAATGGTATTTAATATAATGTACTTTTGAGTAATTAGCTTCTTTTCCAATATATCAACATTTAAACATCTGATTTGCCTGTGGTAATTTCCAGAACTGTCCACCATAAGTTGGACCATCCAAAAATATGATACAAATCACTGTTTAAACAACTCACGCTCACTCACAAAAATTTACTAATTCTTCTTGTAAACTTCAGATTTAAGGGAAGATAACCCCTTGAAGATGAACTGCTGCAACCTATTAAAACTTCTATTTTTGCGCACATAAATAATAACATTTTTAATTTTTTTAATCTCCATGAACTTGTTTCTTTTCAGTGCCGTGAAAAAGCTTGACACGGAACTCTTCCGGTAAATGAATACTGTGAGAATTTATATAATGCTTTATACCACAGAAGTAGCTACCTTGAAAATATCCAAGGTAAAACAGATACAAGAGAAAATTACATGAAGCAATTAAAACCTCCTCAGCTCTTGCTTGAATAACAAGCTTGACAAGACTGGCTTCCTCAATGCAAAACTGAAATGGGAAATTCAAAAAAAAGAATTGGAAATATCAGTTTTTCTCTTCGGTGGACCCAAATCTGCTACAGTTAACATTCCAAAGGTAATGGACCCATTTTCTTCAACCAAAGCAGTATAGAGTCAATGACCTGATCTGCTACAAGCAGCCAACATATTCTCCTGAAGTACATATATACGCCACTTTAGCCCCAGACTGAAAAACTGAAGCAGAATTAACAGAGGAAGAGAGATTCGGTTTAACTTCTGGCATTGTCACTACTCATTTTAACTTTTTCTCTGTCTTAAACTGTGCCTTGTCCTGAGATTCTGACAGTGCAACTTCAAGGTAAATTACACAAAGAGAAGGCACAACAGATGTTTTCTTTGTTCTCTTTATACTTCACTAGGGACTGCAGGAACAACGATGCTGATGGGTTTGATGCTTGCAGGGTCCTCAACCCACACCTTGAATGAGTCGGGACGGGGACTCCTGTCACAGTGCACAAGCGCAAAAGATCTCCCCTCCTCAGCATCCCCAAGGCCAACAGATACTCAGTCTGCCCTTTTACTGCTGCCTCACTCCTGACATGGTCTGCGTGCAGGCTGACTGAGCACACCACCACTCACTTTCTGTGGCCCAGTTTTTAGACTCTTTGCACAGCCACCAGCAGCTGGATAATGCGCACGACAGAGCAGCTTACATCTCATTTTACCATGCCTAGAAGAGGATGAATTCAGTCCCATTTCTCCAGTCCCAAAATATTCTTACTTACAGAAGCAAGCCCAGCTGTGCTGCTTATGGGTATAAACTGCAAATCCTACACATCAACTGCTTTCTGCCATTATACATCACCTTTCATGTGTTCATAACAATTCTGTAACACTTAAGCCCCTGGTGAAGCAGTAAAAGAGCAGCTCAGCCTGGATACCCTTAGTGTTCCTTGTTTAGCTTAATACAATCTCAACAGTGTTTGCTTTCAAAGTTTATTAAATTATTACAAAGCTAAAATAAGGCTTAGAGCATTTTGTGTCTGTAGAACTCAAACCCATTTCTTATTATTGAAAACATGCATGAATTTCTTTTGGTATTTACAATTATTTTTTAAAAGTCACACTTTCTAACAGTTAAAAAAATCCACAGCCCACAAGGGCAGCTTTCAGAATTACTGTTTTCAGTGCCATATGGCTAATACACACCATGCTCAATTTTAAGGTCATGTACTTACTTTGAAGGGTAATTACGCAAATGGTATTTTCATCTCTGTCAATATATTCTAGGACCAGGACTAAAACTCCTCATGCGAAGCTCCCCTTAAGGAGCTGCAGAACTACCTGTATATTTGCTCTTCATATACTCACAAATATACAGCCTTGTGCATATCTGCGGAGCTGAGAGAACAGATAAGATGCCCAGAGGAGAAAAAGTCACACAGATGGGAAAGCTGTTGGTGTCCTCTCTTATTTTCAATCCCCTAACATGAACTTTGTAAAACTTTTGATCTGAAAGCTATCTCTCGGATTAGAATTAGCAAATGTAGTAAACTTCTTTCCTAGTTGTAATAATGGAAGCTTGAAATGAAATTTCAGATACACAGATCTTTTTCTTGGTAATAGACACAAATCAAGTTTCACTGACTCTAGACTGTAACATGCCCTAACTCATACCCTTGTGCCAACATAACTACCCAGCTATATGCCCGTCATTGCTGTGGATGGCTGATTTTTGTCCATCCCCCGTTTTCTTCCCACCAACAGACCTTACAACACTTTTTTTTTTCTGGTCAAGGTTGGTCAGAGGTGACTAATTGTTGAGCAAGTTGCTCAGGTGGAAGGGAAGTCTGGGGGCTATATGAAGCTCTGCATCTCCACAGTGGTTAAGGCAGTCAGCAGTTACCTTTGGCCCCTGTGAGCTCTGCATTTTCCAGCTATTCATCTTCACTTCCCTAAAGAGCTCTATAAAAGTTAACAATACAAACAGTACACTAGAGATTAGCACAACTCATACAAATACACGGCAACCGACTGGCAGTGTAACGATTTTTCTCTCCTAGGGCAGGGTCCATGACAGGTGAAGCCTTCACAGACCTTTGCGTAAATCTCATCCTTAAAAAGACAGGAGAGATCATCATCATCGTTGCCAGCACACAAAAGTTAACAACAGTCGGGTCACCACCTATTTCTGATGCTGGAAAAATCATTGGGAACAGCATTTATGTTTCAATTTCTTCCCTGGGACACACTTGCTCTTCTCAGCAGTTTCCCCTCGAGGAACATTATTGTAAACAACTGTCCTATTTTTATGCAAATTCATATTTTACAGGAGATAAGACAGTAATGATAAATTCTTCCCATTTCCTAACACTAGATGAGAAAAACTCCACTCCATAAAGAACCAAAATTGTAATATCACAGTGTCATTCTTAACAGGGGTGAAATATATTCCCTTATTAGCAGGAACAGAATATCATTTGTTCTTGTAACATGACCTGGTCGTCTGGAAAGAAAAATCCTAGTTAATCATTTTATTTTATTGTATTTTTTTCCAGTGACTGAAATTTACACAAATGAAAATAACTAGGGATTCATCATGGGTTGACAATACTTTCAGATTAATAACAGGTGGTGGTGCACCTCCTTTAAATTACTAACTACCTGACAGACAGCTAATAAACACTGCAGCCCAGCTCCTACCTGTTACCTTGTCCCCTGGGTGTTTTAACAACACAAGATGTGCAGATTCAGAATGTTTCTCATTTGCACAATTAAGTCCCGGCTCTGCCTTACCTTGTCTCCTTGTCCTTGGGCATCACGGGTGACCCATAGCCAAAAGCCTGCTTGTCGACTGGAGAGGGCACCACCTCGGCCATGCCTGGGAGGCCGATGGCGCTCCGCGCTTTCGCGTCCACAAACACAGGCGGTCCCGGCTCCTTTTTGAAGGACTGGCGGCTGGGGGAAGACCTGTCTGGCTGGATGGTGTGGGGGGGAATATGAGCGCTATGGTGAGGATGGATATCGATCATTCTCATGTCAGCCACCCTGTGGGGTGAAGCAGGAGGTGTTTTAGAGCCAAGAGTGGGCAAATGGCTCTCCGGGTACTTCCGTGACTTCTGTCTGTACAAGGACTGCTCCAGTATTTCAGGTTGCAGAGAGGGGTTGCAGTAAGTGCTTGATGACCTCATGGTACTGCGATGGTAGGCTACAATGTGATCAGGGACATCAAGGGGGTGTCCGGAATGGGGCGCAGCCACACTCATCCTCCCCTCATGAAACAAGTAAGGGTCACTGTACAGACCTTCGTTTCGGATCAAGGCAAGGTTTTTGTTACTCATGTCCTCATCTGGTTTCACGTCCCGTCTCTCCAAAATGGCGCTTGGGCTGGGTGATATGGAGCGAGAGGCGGGCACGCTGGAGAGCCTGTCCCTGGGGATGGTGGCGTTGCCTGGCACACCCATGGGCCGGCCCCCACCATAGGGAATCCTGGACGGAGAGGGAGGCATGGAGTGGGGCACCGGGGTGGAAGGTGGAGAGCTGGGCATCACGTGAGGAGGATGCGTGGCAGAGCCGGGGCGGGAAGCAATTGGGCCATCTCGGCCCGTATAAGCCATTTCCCTCTGCATCTGGAAAGGAAAGGGAAAACGTGTAAGACATAAAATTACCAAATGAGCGAAATGTGATGTGGGTTGCGACAATTCGACACCTACAGAAAAAAAAAAATGCCAAAAATGCCACCCAACTCTGAAGAACAAATAGTTTGTCATTTGCATAAATAAAACATTTTGCCACCTCAGTGCCTAAAGAAAATAGCAACTATAAACAGCAATAAAATGGGTTGCATGTTAAAGGAATATGAGAGTTTAAAAAATGCTTTTACTTTTGCAGGTATGATCTTACTCCAATCTGAGACTCACAACTACCAACGCTGAAATCAGCGGTTTCAGTGCCAGCTGTCCTAAGTACATGGAGCTAGTGACAGATTTAAAGATCAGATGCAGGCTATAGAGTTCACTGATTCAAAACCAGGAAGAAAATGCCCTGGCATCACAAACAGACCTGAAGCCCTTAGACAAGAAAAAATATATGTTACAACTAACTGGCCATTTGCTTCAGTGCAGGATTTAGCCTTTTGTTAATAACTTTATTTTGTTAATAACTTTATTACACCAGCATAGGAGAACATAGCATAGGAGAACACCACACACAAACATAGTTAAGCTGCATGAAAACAGTTTAACCCTGTTAAAACACATGCTATGGGTTTCTTTCATTGTAAAGATAACAGTGCTTCAGTCAGTCTGTGGAGCACACACTCAGAAAGTCACCAAACATTTTATGAAGGAAGAGAAATGGCAAACTTCCATACCAACATATCAGTGCTTTGTTAAGAGAGGCCTTGGCAAAAATCTCCAGTGGATACATGTGCTCCTGTGACTGCAGCATCTCACTCTGCCTGGCAATGACCTCTCTAGACGGCTGAACATTGTTAATGACAGACTGAGGAGAAAGTCTCCTCTAGCCAACATCATGTGCCTGCTCTGGTGCTCTTAGGGTAAAGCGGATACATAGGAAGATGAAAAAGTCTGCTGGGTTCCACCAGCTCCATAAGAAAAAAAAACCTCATACTTTCTAAAATTTGTGTTGGCAATTTCAGCTTCCCTCTTCATCACTTCCAAGGGATTGTAGAAAACTAAGCCAAATTACATGTTCCTAAAGTTACAGAGCACAGATGTGCAGTGGATGCTGCTGATCTGAAATCTCTATTTTTTTCTCTTCTCACTTCTTGCTTTGACAATGTGACTCGATTCATTGCAGTTACAGTGACCCATAGCTGATGGAGCAGGAAACTATATTCTATTCCTTCCCTAACACAGGTTTTTCCACTGGTAAGGGAATTGCAATGGTGGTATATAAACAATAGCTGTTCTCATCACAGCACGCTCCACATTTGGTAATTACAAATTATGTTCCCCAGGGCCAGAGATCAAAAGTCTGGAGTATCAGGTATCAGAAAGAAGACAGGAGATAACCAGATTGTGGCAGCAGCAATAATAAATAAGTGTAACAGAACAAAGGAGTGCACTGGGATGGGTCATAAATGAGCAAGATAAAAGTCATCAAGCTAAAGAGGAACACGGGGTAATTCTTTCATTTGCACAGAGAATTGCTGTAGTCTGGAATTCAAAATAAAATATAACTAAAGAGTATTCACAAAATTATCAGTGGACATTCAACATAGTTTTCTATCGGCTTGAAGAAATACTGGAACATAGAGCCGTATTGTGTGCTCAAATTCAACCTGCGCCAGCAGAACAAAAAGACTCCTACTGACTTGAGGAGCTTTGGGATCATGTCTCTAGGGATGGCAGCCGCAGATGTTTTGCACTGAGCCTGGAGAAAGAAAATCCTCCTTGGTTTCTACTTCACAAGCTATACCATGCCCTGTTTAGTTGCTTCATCTAAAGCTACAACAGATGCAATAGTAACTCACACAGAAACCACAGACACTGGGATACGTTGGGTCGCAGTGAAAGGAAAATTCCAATGTTACCTTGTGAGGAGAAGAAAATTTCCATGGGAAGCTTTGAAAGCAACAGGTTTAATTTCCACTAACTTCTGGACTTCATACTCCTGCATATGCTCATTCATTTCTTACAGATCAAAGAAATCTGTCAAAGAAAAATTCCTATTTTCCACCTTAATGTATTACCATACTTCAAGATGGAAATGAGAAGTTTAAATATGCGGCTGAGCTATTGCTCAAAACCTCATGTCTGAGTATTGACGTGTATCATGCTATTTACTTTTGCATTAAAATAGCAAGTACACAGCCTGAATCAAGACCCCACCGTGCTGGGCAGGGCACAAACGCCTGGCCAGACAACCCCTTCCTGAAAAGTTCACTTTCTATTTTAAGCTGTGACTCAGTGCTGGGTGGAGCAGGCACAAGGGGAGAACAGTTGGAGCCATGGAGGCCAGGGTGCCCAGGGCAGGTGCACTGGGGCATTTGGGCTGATCAGGGACATGAGCTGGTGACCAGGAGCCAGGCAGCTGTACCAGCTGGATTAGAGCGTCTTCTGCCACCTGGTTGATATTTTCTCTCTTTCCACTTATGTCTCTTCTCTGAAATCTCCAGATTCTTTGTTAATGACAACTTTTAAAACGCAGATGATGGTTTCTTCTTGCTTCTCATCTATACATCTTCTGTGTGATATTCAAGGCACACTACCCTCTCTCATATACATCCCCCATTCTGTGCTGTCTTTCCTCTTCTGTCCTCTACCACAAAAACCCCATGCTGCTCAGTGAAAATGTACTCAAATGTGCAGGCTGTCTTGAGCCACGTTCTTGGACTTCAACTGTATGACTCGGGGACAGGGAAAGAGGATACTGGGCTTATCTGAGCCTCTAAACACTAGGTGCTATCAGCCAATTGCTTTGAGGGCAAAAGGAAGAAGATGTTTTACTGCAAGTGTAGGATCATGTGCTTTCCGACTGCAGCCATGTAATACGTTTGCCTGAGGGTGTGGTTTTCTTTAGCACGTAGCTCTTCCTTGTTCTTACTGCCTGTAGACTTTACATCCTTGAAACAGAAACTTGTTTTGTCAATCCTTAGGTTAAAATATGGCAAATGGCTGACAACAATTTCTGTATAAAACATTTGAGGGGAAAAGGCATCACTAAGAATCTTTCACTTTCTGTAGTAAAAAAAGATCACACCATCACAACATATCCTGTGGAGGTTTTCACTCAAACAGCACCAAAGTCTGTAAGACACAGGTTTAGACTTTTTTTAAAAAACACAGCATTAGAGACACTGAAGAGACTTCATATACTGAAGAGTCAACATAATATAAAACAAGTTCAGATCTTTAATTCAAAACTAGCTGGGATACTCAATAACTTGCTGTATCTTGAATAAAACTATACACAGAAAGGTAGCAAACCAGCTACGTATCTACCAAAATGGATGACCTTATAAAAAGTCTTGTTCTTGGTAGCTCACATAAAGAGCAGGCAGACTCAGCATCTCTGCATACAGCAGAATATAAAGCTTGTGGCAGCTCTTGGCCCCTGAAAGGACAGTATTGTGGTATCATAAGCGTTACAGATAGCAATGAACAAGCTGCTATTCAGTAGCTCAGCAGCTGGTGATTGCTGGAGTGTATTCCAGCCTGTCTGGATGCCCATCAAGAGCAATACAACCCTATGCTGATCTTTATTCTAAATTTGTTACGGCTGTCCTGTCTCACAGGTCACTCCTGTGGTCTGTCCCAACACGGGCATCTCACAATGAAGAAACTATCCTTACTTCTGCCTCTCCAGCTGCCTCAACCCATCATTCCTGTCTGTGGCACACACCAGACAGGGCATGTGGAGCCGTGCCCGCATGCACACCAGGGCAGTGCTGGCTAGCACTAAGCACTAAGCCTGTCACTGATTCGTCAGCACCACACCACCCCTTCACCTCAGCACGCAGCTGCAGGTGCAGCCTGACTCACGCCATTATCTGCTAACATCTCATAGCAAAACATGGGCTAAGGGAAAAGTAGGCCAGAGTTTCTGACCTGGCAGCCCTTCCCATTGCTCTCCCAGGCCTCCTCTACATCAACAAAGAACACAGCAACTGGCTTTACCCCAAGGGTTTCAACCTGCCAAAATACCTACATGGAGCATGTTCTCTAGACAGAGCTTACCCATGCACCATCTGAGATACACCTCAGAGTTTCCAGCAGACTCCATTAATCACGTCTCAGGCATGTGAAGCTACTACTTTTCTTAGTCTCCTGTTAACACCCTGCGTTTCTCTGAGGAAACTGTACCCATGCTCCTCAAGCTAGCTCACCCAACAGTACACGGAGGACACCTGCAAAGAATTTGGAGCTTGGAGAGTCTTTGAAGAAAAAGCTACAGAAACACGAAGTAGTGATACAACAAGGATAAATTCATTTGCCTGTAAAGAGACCTTTTATGGATATAGCTCACTAGAAGAAAATCCTCTAAAAAGTGGGGCAATCCTTCACTTTCTAATCAGGAAAGACTTACTTAAAGAACCACAAATCCAATAACACTACAGTCTATGAGTTAATTTTTACCTCATAAAAATAAACTGACAGCTTTACTGTACACTAGTAAAAACCACCCAAACTCCTCAGTAGTTGATATCACTTCTGTCACGACTGATCTTTCATTTAGGCTGGGTTTGGGTAGCTAAAAGCACAAATCTGCTTTTGAAACAAATCTGTCATATGTGTATTAAGATTTCTAAAAGTATATAATTTACAACAAGAAATAGTGCAACTGAAAATTACAGAATTGGTAAACAGTCTGAAATTAATTTTTAAGTGTCTGTACCATGGCTATCTGTCTGAAGACAAATCATTATGCTATGAGACATCACTGAGGGGTTGTCATACTTTTCTGTTCTTGCCTTCTCATAATATGCTTTTAATTCCTACAAATTTCCCCATTTTATTGGGTCATTACAGAAAAATAAAAAATGCTGGCTGCAGCTGTGGGTTCCTCCAGCTGCCCAATGCCATACTTGAAAACTGCAACCACATTAGCATAATTTTTAGCTTTTTCTGGTCAGGAACTTTCCAATGAAAAATATTTTCAGCAAACAATGCTAACCCAAAAGAGCTGAAACATTTGGTAAAAACATCAGTAAAGACAAAAATTTGAAAAAAAAAAATCACCCAGAAAATTTCCATTAAACGCTGACATTGTTTCTTACCAGATGTCCCTGGAGTGCTCCAGAGCTTTGGCTTTTGAGATTCATAGACCTGGGGCAACATGGTCTCTTCAGCAGAGTGGGTACTTGGTAGTTTTGGGGTGATCCAGACCAAGCAGTAAGACATACCAGGAATTTTGATCAATGTCCATCGCTACTCAGCAGTGCTTTCAGTCTCGAAGTTTATTTGTCAATTTGGTTACCACCAGCCCCCCTGATGCCCAAAAGAGAGACTTCAGACTATGAGACAGCTGACCTAGGCTAAGTTGGAGACCTGGCCTCAGCTGAGTCTGGCCTCACAGTACAAGGCTCTAGGAGCTGCCAGAGTTCACAATTGTTTTTCATTATGGGAACCACATGCTGGTAAAAAAAAAAACCACAACTGATTTCAAATATTCAGGCTTCCCATGAATGGGGAGCTCCAACACCAAGCTAACTGTTCTTAACATGTCCCACATATTTCCATTGTCTTTTCCCAAATAATTTTCCAGACAAGAAGTTGCAGAACCCCCAGAGAAATCTTAGCTTTTATTATAATTAACTTCTCATTCTTAGCATGCATGTAGGTTTCAGTTCTTTAGCTCCTTTTGCACAGTTTTGGTATATGCCCAGATGTAAAATCTCTGTATTATAGTGAAAGAAGAGTTAAGCTAAAAACTCAGAACTTTATGCAACTGTAATTTTCTAGTTCCAGTGACTGACCACAGCAGAACAGAAGATTTAACTGAACAGACATGGATATGGTACGAGAATCACTGGGTTTTTCTTCTTCAGCTTTGCTTTTAATTCTGATTTTTTCTTTCCCTTGATCAACTATGCTGCAGTCAGCCAATATAAGATATTTCTTAGGGTGAACCTGTGATAGCTAGTGATGGTAAATCCACCTAGTCCTCCAGTTTCCATGTTCATAGACCTTTTCTCTTTTTTTTGGCAGGCTCAGCTGGCTAGAGTAAACATGAACAAAATAGAGGAACCACGAGATGATGTTTGCTCTCCTAGGAGGTGGAATTTAGCGCACAGAAACAAGACCCTCCAGAAAGAAGGCATCTTGAGTGAACCTTAATCAGGTGCCGTCACCATACCATTGAATATCACTGCAACGTCCAGTCTCCCTACCTTTCTGCTAGTTGTGCAGGCATACACAAAGGTTATGGCATAAGCAGAATTTTTAAGATACCACATTATAAGCACCCATACACTGTCTTGAAGCTCAGTCACAGCATTACTTTCCAGTTCATGCCACAGAGCATCAAACACATTCTTAACATTATTGTCCCTTATTTTATACTTGTATCTTTAATGCACACTCGTGCACAAACCCAGTCCCTACAGCAATCCAAATGTTTTACCTCAAGGTATTTACATGTCTCAGTATGTCCTTTTATATCCCTGACAACATATAAACTTAATTCATACCATACCCTAAAGCTCCCACGGGGAAAACAAAGAATACCTAGTTCACTTCTTACTGAATGTAAAACAGATCCATAAAATTCTATGCTAACCACAAAACAAGTTTAGTAGTAATATCAAAAATAATGTTTGATTGCTTCACCTTGCCTTTAAGTCAATGTACGTGCTGAAGATGGATCATGCAAACAAGCAGAGAGGAGAGTTTCAGACCAAATCCTATAGTCTGCTCTTTCAGACGTAATTTCTTCAGCTATCCTGATGCTACTCGGAGTACTTGTTTCTAGAGTTAAAAACAGTAGCACTCTTATTATGCTCTTAGACAATGTTGTTACATACGGACAAATAAAACAATCTTTGATGAGATTTTTGTTCTGAAATAATTAAAGCCACTTACTGTTACTTAAGGAAATCACTTGTATAGCTACAGCAGTGAGATGAACACTTGGTTCCGCTTCTTCTAATACAGCACTTTTTGTTTTCAGCCTTGAATCTAAATCCTCAGTCTATGGTATAACTGTATATCCATGCCTTCTGGGAAAAGGTTTTGAAACACTAAAAATGCTCCTTCTTCTCTCTGCTCACCACAAGAGCAGGCCATCTTGCTTTACCCGATCAACTAAGTAAGGCTGCTTCAATAGACTGAAGTACTTTTCCACATGACAAGCCTGCAATTTCTCCTCCCCTTCGAAATTAGTCACTAAATAACCTCCTTGGCATGTCACCCGGTCACAAACTGTGCAACAGTATGTGATTCAATCACTCAACCATTTTTTAATGTGTGCCTATAACATGTATAGAAAGAGACTAATATGGAATGAAGCACAAGGGAGATTTACAAAGGGGAAAGTCATAAATAAAATAGTGAGTAACCTCCGTTTAGGTAAGAAGGTGCCTTTCAAAGGCAACAATATAAACCACACAGATATTAACTCCCCAACAGGTGCAGACCTCCAGTTATATAGCAAACCCAGTATACACAATTCTAGAAAAAAACCACAGCAGTTATAAACCTTAGAAGTTTCTCAAAGACTCAGATTATTAGTGACATTTGGTAGAAGGAAGCGCAAGCCCCTCCTGTGGAGGCTGTCTACTCATTAACTAGGCACCCGAGCCACTTGGCTAATCTGAACTTTGGGGCCCCCATAAATCAATTTCACTGTTATCTCTGCAGCACACCACACTAGCTGTTACAAATAGTCTATGTTTTGTTTGTTTTTTTTAAAAAGGGTCACAATAGAGAAGGCAAATGTAAAAAAAAAAAAAATTAGAACACAAAGGATGTTTCCCTCTCTTCCATCCCCTCACCCCAACAAACTATAGAATATAGAGAATATCTTTAAAATACAGTATTTACAGTCTAAAAGAGATGGCACTTAAATATCACAGAGGAAAATCTTGTGACATGAGCACTTCCCAGTCCTGCAGTTGTCTTTTGATTTGAAGGGCGCCTGTTTTTTTGCTGTTGGTTTGGGTTTGGGTTTTTTGCTTGTTTTTTTGTTTTATGCAAGTAAAACATTGCCTGTATCATCATGACTGCATTCAGAAGAATCAAAATACAATTTAAGCACATGACCATAAGCTAATATCACTGTAAAGAACCAGTTATAATGGGACATTACTGGAGTAACACTTCTGTTTGCAGTACTGGTCTCAGCCTCTCAGCCATTTGTGAGTGAGGTATCACTCATTTCTTATACAAAAAGACAATTTGACATGAAGCATTTCAGTAACAGGACAAAGATCAGAGCAGATCTGGTAGTCAAAACTAAAAATCCAGGTCTTCCACCCCTTATTACACCCAGCCCAATCACAAAGAAGTCGTCTAGCTTTGTAGACAGCCATTGTGTATTCTGATTCGCAATGTACATTGCAGATTTGTATGCCATTATTGGTCTTGATCAGAACTTCACAAAACTAGAGTGTCATGTAATATAAACAGTCTTTCCAGAAATGTAAAAAATATTAATTTTTCCTTAAGTGTTTAGTTTTAAGTTTCACTGTAAAATATTTTTAAGTATTATTTTTATTAAATATTTACAGTAGAACTATAATAATGTATTATTATGGCACAGAAACAATGTTAAACCTATTCATTTTTATTTCAAATTTAATCAGTCAAGGCTTGTTTCTTGCAGTATAGGAGTAAAGCAGTATTTACCATTGAAGTATCTGGTTTATATTTGGCAGGTTTAACTAACCAGTCAAGCATCCCCTTTTAATGAATGAATGTATATACTTGACCTAGTTAAAAAGCTGCTTAGGTCTGCTGACCAACCAGACTCAAAAACATCAAGAGTAAAAAGTACAAGCAAATTATCCTAGCACACTTTTATGCCACATGTGCTTTCCAACATTTGTAAAGTATATTCTTCTATCTGTGTTCTTCCTTACAGGCTAACAGACCTGCAGTGAGAAATCACATTATTATGCTAATATGTAGGATACAAAAGACTACTATATTTCACTGCAGTTTCTCTGCAATGAATTGCAAGCTGGTAGGATGCACATATTCAGTAATTGAACTCTAGCATGATAAAGTATATTCCAGAACATCAGACATACTGTAACTGGTTCTCCATACATCTGGCACTATATGCAAGGGTCTTCAAGTACGTCTGATGCACACGAAAAGTTCTTCACGAGAGGAATGAATCTTCTTTTAATTTTAAAATACATTTGGCACAACATCATAAATATTGCACAGATATATCATTACCAAGACTGTAATTTAATTTGTAGGTTCTAACAATGCATACAAACCATTCAAGCATCACTTTCCATTTCAATTACTTTATCAGAGCCCTCAAGCCTTGTCTAACTTGCCATGTATTATACCATGTTGAATTACTTGCCATATATTTGTTTATAACATACTGTACAGAACAAGAGTTTCTTTTCGGTTTAACTCCCTGTATAAACAAAGGGTATGACCCTAAGAGGTGCAACAGCCTGTGCTTTACTGAGATCAAGCCTGGAAGTTTAGGTTAGCTTAGTTACTTTGAGATCAGTGCTAATGTCTATGTTAATGATAGCCCCAGTTACCACTGACCTAAATCACCAGTCCCTACTTTGTTCTATGTTACTAACAATGCTGGTCCATTGAACCTTCCCATCAATTTGCCCAACACATTAATCTATTTTCTGCCTACTTTTCTCTAATCTGAGAGATACAATACCATTAAAGCACAAAATTACAAAGCCAGAGAATATTCTAAAGTCTATGGTGGGGCATACACATGTGGCATAGATATAACTTACTGCTTGACTACTGATCAAAGTTATTTCTGTTCCTGATAACAGTTCTTTTGATTCCTATTCCTTTAATAATACTTTCATGGATGGAAATAATTAAGCAGTTAATGCCTTGTACTGCTGTAAACAACCATTTCCTTGACAGAAAACAGGGAAGCACTTAGAAGCTGGTTTGCTTGTCACTAACTCAGGACTTTTGTTCTCAGCACTCTAGAGCAAAGCTTGTGATGGAGTTAACGGGGTTTTGCTTAAATGCAACAAGTTCACTGCAGTAGAATCCAAATGGGAAGACAGTTTGCTGATGATAGTTTTTACAGCTTTATTACAAAAGAAGCATTATTTTCTCCTGGGTTTTGGGGGCTGTTTTGGTTTGGTTTTTTTTTTTTGCCAAGGAAGGTCTCATGCCACCTCACCAATCACATAGTCCACCTAGATTCTAATTCTGATCCAAGAAACCAACAGTGTAGGAGGACAAAGACCTGTGTATAGAGTTGTCTGCAGGATCCCCTACATGTGCAGATCCCCTAAATCTCTGATACACAAGACTCTTGAAGACAGCTGGAGAACCATCATCAGCATCTTTCTTCCCTCTGCTTAGGCAAGCACCCTGAAACATCTCGGTGTGGTTATCTACTTTCTGCAAGAGAGAGACTGACTTGTAGCTTTGCCTCCAAACATTCAGCAGAGGAAGAAAAAAGTGGTCATATCCAATCCGATCTCAGGCTCAGCAGCTTCCCCATGGCAAAAATCGGGGAGTGAGAATGAAGACCCCCCAAAGGGTGGACGTATACACCAGCATCCCACCAGGCTGTGCTGGTGCCACCCTGCACTCCACACAGCTCTTCATGACCCTGAATAACTCCTTCAAATTGACCTCAATTTTCCCACGTTGGCTCTCCAGCCCACTGGCCATATTTATACCTACAAGGATGTGTGTTGTTTCCCTGAAGACTGAAAATGCTACAGAAGCTCTGAATTTGAGAGGCCAAGCTAAACAAACAGGGAGAGAACAGAACACTTTTGGCTGCCTGACACATACTGGGTTTGAGATTATGCGCAGACTACACTGTCCTTCCCAAACCTACATATTGTTTGTTATTCCCTCTGTTTACTGATTCCGAAGGCATGAAGAGAAACAGATATGCCTTGGGGTAGACGTGAGTACAACAAAGTTCTCTTATACTTGTTCCAAACTCCCTAGCTCTTAAAAAAAAATGCATACAAACAAAAAGCTCTCCCACACCACAGAGCACATAACTACTAGCTAGAATGAACCGCTGTGAAGGGCAGCTCTACAGCTTCACTGCTGGCACAGAAGCACACTCAGTAGAATAGCTGGAGCTTGCAGTGTGCAGCAACCTGTGTACGAAGCTTGTGAACCAGCACACGAGTCAGCATCTGAGCGGCAAGAGAACAGCTTCATTGTAACATGTATACTAACATTACATATACATACATACATATATGTTTTGCATACCAACAGTACATTTTTGGCCTGTCCTTTGATGATGGCAGATCAATGTAACCAGGAATTTCAGACTCCAGGGATTAAAGGCAAGCAAGTACAAGTGTGACATCCTGTGCTGTAAAATCTATAAGCCTCTCAAATTTTAAGTTTACTAGAGCAAATATAGCCAACTCTCACTGGAGTTGCATGAGGAAGGTTCTGCAAAACTGAACTATTACGTCAGGTCTGCAGTCTGTGTCTCTACCCTGTAATTTAAACCTCATGCTTCCCCCTCATTTCTGTGCTGATTTAAAAAAAGACATTTTCCTAGCTATAGGAAAGTATCACGGTATGTATCGCAGACGGTATGCATGCATTAAGCACCTCTCAGAAGTTAAGACGGCACTGTTAGTTGCTCTGCATTGAGGATTTGTCTTACCAAATGTGGTGTTAAAAGACAGCCACGAACCCTCCAGAGCCAGCTCATTCCCTCTACAGCTGGGTGGGACAAGCCGCCCTTTGGCGTTCCCAGCCTCTTGCCACTGACTGAAGTGGGTGGCAATTTCTGCCGTAAGCTTATAAAGATTAGACTTTTCTTCGTAATTCTCTATAGTGTGCCTACCCATACGCTTTTTCATTTAGCTCACTCTCTGCTCTGCTTTTCATCCTTTTTTTTTTTACTTTTTTTCTTCTTTATAAGTCAAGCTGAGATACTATAACTAGAAGAGATAATGGCAGCTTCATTCCAGTGCTGCTTGCTGGTCCATGCAATGGACTTCGGTGTGATATACCTTGGTGGATCCAATCTGGACTGTGGTTGCTGTTTGACTGAGCTAAGAATTAAGGGTCTCTAGCCTGAAGCTGGTAATAAACATTATTTATCAATGGACCAATACAAAAGCACCTTCACTTTGAATTCTCCTCTTCCTCTGCCCTACCATTAGCATATTTACTTGTGCCTAAATTTTTAAAGCCTGAATGTAGAGGACTGAGTTTGTAGTATGACTTTTTTTTCCTGATTAGTCCATATGTAATGCAGAAATATAACAACAAAAATAACAACAGTCATACATTGCAAACATTTAACTAATACATAACTCATGAGTTGGACTTGATGATCCTAAAGGTCTTTTCCAGCTCAGATGATTCCATGACACTGGGAAGAGATACAGTAGTTATAGAAGAAGTATATGGGAAGGCAACAGGGAATTCTGAGTGCAAAACTACAGAAGAAAGAGGGAAAAAGACAAAACAAAAAGGAAATGAGACAGGGTGAAGGACAGTAATGGGAGTTGATGAAAGAGGCCAGAGATGAAAAGGGATACTATTAGATGGAATGCTGAGAACTAAATAGGGAAACAAGAAAGGCATAATAAATAACAAAGAAACAAAAAAAGGAGACTCCAACTAGGAGCTGAGGAACTGATGAGGAAAAGGAGTCAAAGAGACTATAGCAGACAAAGGGAAATTCAACACAAAAAAAAAAATCAATGAAAGACTGAGAAAACAGAACGAGAATGGAAAAACATGAACTAATGCAAATTTTCCCCAAGGCTAGAAGATTTAACATCAGTTCTTGTTATTACAATGCTGTAGCCTAGCATAACAGGCATGGGAGGGAGAGGGAGAGGAAGAAAGGAAAGAGAAGAAGGAAGAGAAAAAAGAAAATCCATCCAACAAACTACTTTGAGTTAATATTCTGAGGTTTTGTGGATTTCTTTTTGGCAGGGGTGGTCAGAACATAAGAGTAACTTTTACGAAAGAAGTGAGCAGAACACTCAGGTAAATGTGAACTGGAGTGACCTGTGAACGCATGAAGACATGGGCAAAGAAGATACGACCATTAAATGCCTTGCAATCCACTCTCATATTCAAAGCAAAGATATCTGAGGTGCACTTTCAAACTACATATGGCTTTTGAAACTTAGCACTTTGTTCAGCCATTCCTGAGGAAGGTGTAGTTAAGGTTTAAACCAGCTTCATCTCCTTCAGATATTGCAGAAATTAAAGGCTCTCTATAAGTCATGCCTTAGTGCAGAATCTCTGAGACTTGACTGTAGTGGGACTGAGTGTGGAGAGACAACGCCAAAGTGGCCGTTGTCCTTTGTTCATATCTGGTCATTAGCAGAGGAGAATGGAAATTCTGTTCTGATGAAATCACCAACAAGCTCTGACAAGTGGTGAGACACGTCATACATGTGTGCATGCACATGTGCATGCAGCCCTTACTGCTCAGAGAACTTCTTCCTGTATCAATTCCATTATGTCACCAACCCCCTGACCACACACACACTTAGGACTCAAGCACACCTGCACACCAAGAGCTCTCTGGCCATCATAATGTCCAACAACTCTTCCCATTCCTAGAGTAAGACCACCTTTTTTGAAGTGTAAAAAAAGAATCCAACGGAAAGATAAGGGGAAAGCAATATTACACTTCTTGTCATAAAATGTTGAACTTAAAATGGGCATCAGTTTAAATCTAGAGGAGTAGGATCTATACTTGGGCTAGGCTGGTAACACCTGCACTTGAACCTGTTGACACTCCCTAGTTGACATTGTCACAGATGAGCTGTCAGCGAAACAGCTTTGGCAACACACTGGGTGGACTCTGCTTGAAAAGGAAAGGAGGACAAGGCCATGCAGAACCTGACCCAGAGCAGTCCCATGAGGGCTTCCAGTCTAGCCACTCACTTTAGGCAGTCTGAGTAAAATGATCTATCAGATGCAGCATATTTTGCATTGGCCTGACTGAAATCACAGTACCTCTGTGTGGAGGTTTATTCCTCCATCACTGTTTGAGCTATATCCCTGCTACCCGACCGCATTACTTTTTTTCAGATCGGCAAGACAAACACCCAGATCAGTGAATAAATGCTCATTTCTGCAGCTTTATGAGCATATTTCAATTCTTACAAAGACATGGAATGTGGGAGTTGAAAAAAAATTGTTAGAAATATCCAATTAAGCTGAGAGAAGTTAATAAATCTCTAATGTTTGATTTTTCAATGCTTCCTTAGTGCACTCCCCAGACAGAATGGCGTGGTGAGTGCACTACGAAACCTCTTGGCATTTCAGCCAAGATTTTTCAGGGTGTTATCACAAATGACAAATATATAAACACACTGAAACATAACACATTTAAATCCTAAAAAGGTTGGATTTACATAATTACATCATTGGTTTGCCAATATCCACATTTATCTCATCAGTATAGCATGGCCCACCCATCCCATAAGCTGTTAGACTGTTTGGACTGAACATATAAAAGCTGTTACTGATTTTTTTTTTGTTTTGGAGCTAACATTATGACACCTCTCACAACTACTGCTGAACCCAAATCAACCATTTCTTTTGCTTTCAAACCAACTGCTTATTTCTTTTGCCTTTCCACAGCTGGTTTTTAGGTAAAATTTTCTGAGAACAAACAGGACTCGTGTAATTCATGAAGATGCAGCAAGCTTTTCTCCCCCCTCCTCTCTCCCCATTCCTCTTGAAGAGATCAAGCACATCATGTACATAACATAGACAGCCGCCACCAACGCAGGCAGCCAAACCCCTCAGACCAGTCTCAATTTCAGCACTTCCTCAGGGCATCACTGAACTGATGGGGTCATCCCTTTTTTTTTCCAAAAAAGGAATAGTTTCAAACATGTATGGTTCTGGTACAGATCAGCATTTTTATTTGGTTTAAATATGCTGTATATCATATTTCTGCTCTTTAAAAAAAGAAATACTGTTAGTAACTGCACTCATAAATCAAAATAAATGCATGGCTTTCTGATTCGCTGTACTAACAACTCAGCTCTTATTTTTGTTCCATATTTGTATTTCTCTTCACTGCACTGAAGCCAAATAAAACTGAACAAGCTGACATGGTTAAATGATCGCAAAGGAAAATATAACCCTTGGTCTCATCCGGCATTATCAAACAACTGAGTCAAAATACAATTTCTATTACAGCTACATGGAATAGGTTAGGACATGAATAATCTAAAAATGTTGTAAAACAGAGCTGATATAGTTAAAAGTCCTAAGCAGCATGTTTACACCTGTAGCCAGCTATTCCAATATAAGGACATAGGAAACCAGAAGAAATACATTGCTGTGCTGGGTTTTGGAGTAAGCACTACTGGCAGGAGAAATGGTCACAGAAGCCTTATATACAAGTGGATTTTTCAGTGTAAGTGTCCAAGCTGCACTGTATCTTATGGCTAGAAGGCCCAGCAGTATTTGTAGTTTTAAGTACGTCTTCTGCAATGTTAGAGGTGCTATTGCTTTGGCTGGGAGCTTGGACTAGATGATCAGTTAGAGCGTGGTGCTGATAAAACCAAGGTCGCAGGTTCAATCCCTGTTGGGTCCCCATGTGATGTCAGATCTAGTTGGGAGGCATCCCTGCCCATGACCAGGGAGGTTGGATTACATGATCTCTAAGGTGCCTTCCAGGCTAGGCCATTCTATGATTCTATGATCTCTAGAGATCCCTTCCAACTCCTAATATTCTATGACTCTATTATTCTATCACTCTGTTAAGAGTCTTCATAATTCACAAACAACTTTCTGTGCTGTTTGAGCCCTACATTTTCTTTTCCTTTTACTTCCTTTTATCCAAAATAATAATACAAACTGCTCAGCACAGTTTAAGTACACAACCTAGCTTACCCCAAAGTCAAACTATCTATAGTAAATATTGAAGTGACTGATGGACTAGCCCTTTACCCAACACACCCTTTCAGTCTTTTCATTTAGTCACATAGAGTTCTAATTTGCAATGACGTAGGAAAGGCATATATTCCCAGAAAAAAAATAATTTTAGCATCACATCATTTCTCATGGAGTCCTGTTGCCTGCTGATACTTGCAACCGTCGTGCTTTTGCCAGCTGAGGCTTTTTTTAACCCTAGATCTTAATATGTATCCAAGAAAAGATATTTTTACTGCTCATATTTTCAGAAGTCTGATTAGTTTTCCAGAGCACTTATTAGAAAAAGTACAATCCAACATGGAGAAGAATCAATATCCTCAGATATATAGCTGTGTTCTCCTAGACACCAGCTGCTGGTTAACTCCTCTTTATTAAAAGGAAGACAGGGACAGAACTAATTCTCTCCAGTATTCATAAGATGCAGGTAACTAATAATATACCAAAGTGATGACTCAGTGGAAAGCAGGGAAATTGGGTCATGACTATAAAGTATCACATTTTTTGGACGTGTGAAAAACTTCTCAGGAAAGCTAATGTCCTGAATGACAAGCAAATGGCAGGTCTGAAGAAAGAAAAAACTTTGCTTCTAACTTTACTTGGGTTCTAGGAACCATGGTACTAAAACATTCATCTCCACAAAGAGATTTTTCACCTCTGTTCAAGTTATAGCTCATTCAGAAAGCTAACTGGAAGTCATAAAGTTTGGTTGGACTTTGTCTTACAGGATTCCAGCAGTTCAGATATGCTGCCTGATTTACAAAGGAGGTAAAGCAAGACCTCCTGTCCTAATAAGGGAGGTCACAGTCACGAGCATTTTTATCATCTGTCAGTGTGTTTAGGGAGCTCTGGTAATACCTGACTCTGCCGGCTACATAAGAATTTCAAGTAAACTTCCAAATTAGTGCAATTTTTTCTACTAAAAGCAAAGGCAGTGAAAAAAAAAAAAAAGAGTAAAACATCTAAAGAATTGGAACCAGGAAATATTACGTAAAAAGAGGGGGAGTAGGAATAAAACTATAACAGACAATAAAAACAGACTCAAATTCAATCCTTATGGGTTTTTTTCAGGCCAAGCTCCCACTGAATGCAGAGAAAGCTTTGCCTGAGAACCTCAGACTTATGTGAGAGATAAGACTTCCAATTTTAATGACAGGCTGGAAAGACCTTCACACAAGATGAATCATACATTGTCATTAAGTAATTTCATCAGTTCCAGGGCAAGCTCTAAGCAAACCTCAACATGAAAGGCAGGCTAACTTGAAAATGGGTCTGGTAGTGGGAAATAAAGAACTCTACCCCTAGAAGTTCCACTAAACCAACTGTGTTGTGGTTGCAAGTTTATCTGCTTCCACAGACAAAACTCTCTGGAAGTTTTCAGGTAACTGGTCTGTGATATCTACCATATGACACTCCTCTTAGACTAACTGGAAGATTACTTCATGGGTGCAGCAACCTTACGTTCCTGGAGCGGTTTAATACCCAGAACATGACACTTTCTTTCAATGACCAGCTTGACAGAAAATTAAAATTCATCCTCACTATTTGAAAATTTCAAAAAGGACAACTTTTAAAATGTTGGTATAATAACAGGATCTATATGTTTATATTCCTTATACATGGTGTTTGTGAAATAAATATAATACACCAAAGCACGCAGCCATCATAGTAAAAAAGCCACAGTGCAGTATCCATCCAACTGTAACATAGAGTCTGCACCTTTAAGCAGACTGACTTTTTATCAGATAACACCTAAGACATATATTGGTTTGTGGGTAGCTAAAATAAATAAAAAAAATTTTTTTCCTTACGATTCTATCCACTTTCTCAATAGCTTAAGCTTTATACAGCAGTAGGTATTGTATAGCAAAGGACATATGAATGAAAGAGAACAGGTACATTTACAGTCTTTCATCACAGTCTGATTTGATGCAGCCACTTCTCCATGTCTCCAGCTCTGTAGTTGCATAAATAATTGGCAACTACTGACAACCCATTCAAAGCAAAAGTAGTAAAATCTGCATCAGTAAAAAAAATCCAGAACATCAGAGAGTTCTTTTATGCATTTTGTTAAAATCTCAGCAAGATTTGTAAAGGCAAGTTGGAAAATAAGTGTTTATGTTTAATATCTGGGTTTGAAACAAGGCATGAAATCTGAGAGTTTGGTGATTTAGAGAGCGATTAAACATTGATTTTGTCCTGTGGCTTAAGGAATAAGAAACAGTTTTCATTGCTCTGATTTAAATTCCCAGTTAATCTGAAAATATCTTTTAGTTAGGAAAAAAGAAAAAAGAAAATGAATTAGATATATTTCACTATGTATAAGCATTATCTTACCTTACATCTCTTGGTGAGTTCCGTTTCTAGACGACTTTGGCAGGTATTTTAATTCAGAATTAATTTCAGCAATACATGCCATTACATCTTCTCTTTAGAATAAACCGTGCTTTCACTTTTCCTCAGACAGAGTCTGTGAGCTAAAAGAGCTGCAGTGTCTCTGTTCAAGAGATTTCATGGACACTCAGGGGCTTTCTTCCTACTGTATGAAAGTTAAATCTGAGTAAAGAAGGCATTTTTCCTATCCCGGAAATCAGTATAACCAAAACCAATGCTGAGCTAATGAGAAATGTTTCTTCCATGTGTTCTGTTTGGCAGACACTGCAAGCCATATCAAGGAAACACGTGATGTTTATAAATACAATATGGCTCATGTTGTCATAACCTCTCAATGACAAAATGAGCATTAGAAAAAGCAGACAGCAAAACAGCAGGAAAGATGAGATTTGTATCATTTGGAAGCTCTCTATCAGATAATAGAGGTATTAACATTTGCTTTTTATTTTTTCTTTTTCCTCCCAAAGGAAAACGAAGTTTTACAGTAATAAGATCAGTAAAGCAAACACATGTCAACTTACATAAATGCTGTCCTATAGGTATCCTAGCACAAAAATGCATTCACCCAATTTATTGCTTGAATTCTTTTCCAATAAATATTTTTGTTCTAAATACCTCTTCATAGTTTCAAAAAGCTGTTTTGGGTTTTTTTTTCAGCCATAGTATGCAATGAACAAATGTAAATTAGGCAGTATTTGCAGCTAGTATGCTTATTGATGTTAAGATCACAAACAATCCAATGAAGAGAAGTTAAACATTTCAAAGAAGTTGCACATACGTTCACAGGTACCTTAAGAACACAGAAGTATGAGCCTGCTTTATTAGCTCTCTATCTTTCCTGCAAACAAGCACTGAATTTCAGGTCGCTTGGGGGCTTTAAATTCTTAGGGAGTTGTTTGAGGTTTTCTAGCACTTGGAGTTGGTTTTTTTTTTAAAAATTTTGTAGTTTTTTTTTTTTTTTAAATTTACATCTAACTCTAGACAGTTAAAATGTTATCGAACTTGATATTATGCAATTTCAATAGTAAAAGCTATACAGCACAACAGTTTACCCAACTTATCAAATGTCTGTCTCATTGTACTGTACAACTCGTTTTAACTCATCCCATCTCACCTTGGCAGCCCAAACCATCATTGCTGCCAGGAACATCATCACTTTTTTTCCATTCTAACTCCCAGAAAATGTGGAGTTTCCAGGTACTCCCCACTCCCTAACTCCGCTCTGACTCAGCTTGTCCTAACTACTTTTTCTTGGAGAACCAGTCTCTTAAAAAAAATAATCCCCAAAGCACCTCAAAATGTACTTCGATACACCAGCAGCCACAACAAGCACTCTTGGGATATTCAGGCTTCACCCACACAGGAGAGGTCTGGGATAAAACACCAACCTGCCAAGGTCTTCTGCAAGTCAGAGATTAAGCAAAAACATGGGGGGTCTAGGATCTTTTAAAACAAAGTATAACCCACAGACTTGAGGGCAGGTGGTTGGGAAGGGAAAGGCTGCCAAGCAAAATAGCCATCGGTTTGTTATGAAGTAAAAATTCCCTCCCGATTCTCAAAATTGGCGGGCAGATGAAGCCCAAAACAAACCACTGCATAAACCAACGTTGTTAGTATCCAACTGTGTCACCAGAAACACAGATAAACTGCAATGACAAAAGAGGGAGAATATAATTTAGGATTCTTCCCCTTTTAGTCACTCCATAAAAGGAGGATGTAGGGAATGAGCACAAAAAATATGCTGTGCACATTTTGGGGGGGAACCACTCCCACCTGGAGTTACTTGGGGCTCACAGCAACAGCCCAGGCTAAAAGGAGTTGTGATCCTTCCAAAGAAATTCAATTCATTCAGCAATATATGAAGATCTGCCATCAGTTCTTTAGTGTCATCTGCTGATATTCAGTTCTTTAGTGTCATCTGCTGATGTTCAATCTACATACCACCGCTGAACGTGAGAAGGGAGGCAACCCGGACCCTACACCTACTAAGTCTGAGAAAGCCTTTTCCCCTTCAAATCTACGCACACCACAAGTTCTAATGACACAGACTAGCATGGCTGTGTACATACACTTGCACTGGAATTCAAAACAATGCCAGAGAGAATAAAAAGAACACCTAAACATTTGTACATGAGACAGTATTTTGTCAAAAGAAAGTACTGTTGCACGGGAGAGCTAGAAAGTGGCAATTAACATTACAAGCTCAGGCAAAATAATAAATGAACGAAATAGAGCAATGTGAAGACACGTTTTTCCAGAGAAAACAGCTGCTACATATTTTCAGTGTACATTTTGTGAGATGGAAAACACAAAAAGGAAGAACACAAACAGAAACATTAAGTGAGACAGCACTATGTTGCAATCTCTTGCTTGAACAGCATTCAACACGGCAGATCTGTCAAACAAACGATGCTCTTCAAGATGCAAATGGCCACGGCACAGTATCAGTAAGAAAGGATTTCAAGAGAAACTGTCCTTTAGAGCTTGCTTAGACCCTGAGCAAAAATTCATTTTCTCAAGCACAACCCATTCAGAAAAACGCATGAAACAGAAAGAAGGCCACGAAAATTAAAATTGATGGGGACATGAAAGCCAAGTGGTTTGAGAGGAGATCTGAAACTCATAGATCCCACATTCCTCTTGCACATTCTGAGTCTTCTTGTCCATGTGGATAATACTTAATACTTCAAGTGTTACTGCCAGTTCTTATACAGGCCTCACATCTGTTTGGTAGTTAAAACAGGTGTCCAAGCTGGCAGCTATCATTATTTTCGGAGATTATTTTGGGTCTGTTACATGGAAATGATTATAAATCACATGAATAGAAGCCTGAATATCATCAAACCCAGGGATAAAGGTTTCAAATGGACAAGAAGGCAAAGAAAAAACTGTAAAGGCAAAACTTTCCCAAACCTCAAAAACCCCAAAGCTTTAAGTCGCACATGGCAGGAGATATAACCACACTCACAGTATTTCTATGGAAAAATGTACTTAAAATGGCTAATTTATGATACACTAAATAGTGTTCTTTCAACCAGTCTGACAATAAGTTGGTTTTCTGCAGGTTTTTTGAAACAGTTAACCATGACACAGAACAGAGTGTTTAAAAGAGTTACCCCCTACTTCCCCCTTGTACTGGGTTTGCCTGGCCGGATTCTGGTGGCAAGGGAGGCTGTAGGGATGTCTTCTGCAAGAAGCTGCTGGAAGTTTCCCTAAGCGTAACAGAGCCAATGCCAGCTGGCTCCAAAGATGGACCCACTGCTGTCCAAGGCTGAGCCTATCAGTAAAATGGTAGGAGAGGAACGCCTCTGTGAAAACATATTTAAGAAACGGGGAAAAAAGAACTGCGCCACTCAACAACTGGCAGAGAGATGGAGGAGTGAGAATATTTGAAGACATCAAGATCAGGGAAGAAGAGTGGGGGAGGATGTGCTCCAGGCACTGGAGCAGAGAGTCCCCTGGGTTGTGGTGCAGCCCGTGATGAAGTAGGCTTCACCCTTGCAGCCCATGGAGGTGTAGATGCCCACCTGCAGCCCGTGGAGGACCCCATACCAGAGCAGGTGGATGCCTGAAGGAGGCCGTAGTCCTGTGGGAAGCCTGTGCTGGAGCAGGTTGCTGCCAGGGCCTGTAGTCCCTGGAGAGAGAGAAGCCCACGCAGGACCAGGTTGGCTGGCAGGATTTTTGTGCTGCCGCGGGGGACTTGTGCTGGAGCAGTTTCCCCCTGAAGGACTGCACACCATGGAGAGACTCACGTTGGGCAGTTTGTGAAGAACTGTCTCTCATGAGAGGACTCACATTGGAGAAAGGTGTGTGAAGCTTGTCTCCTGTGAGAGGGACCCCACAATAGCCCAGGGGAAGAGTGAGGAGTCCTCCCCTGGAGGAAGGAGCAGTGGAAATGGCACTGGATGAACTGACCGCAACCCCCATTCCCCGCCTCCCTGCGCTGCTCAAGGGGAGGAGGTGGATAAATTGGTATTGATGTTAAGCCCAGGAAGAAGGGAGGGATGAGAGGAAGGCGGAGTTTGGGGTTCTTTTTAAGATAATTTTTTATTTCTCACTACTCTTCTCTGATTTGTTTCCCCAAAATTGAGTCTGTTTTGCCTGAGACAGTGGGCCCTTCATTATATTTTCTCCCCCTGTCTAGCAGAGAAGGGGGGTGACAGAGTGGCTGTATGGGCACCTGACTGCCGGCCAGGGTCAAACCATCACACCCCTGTTGTGAATTTAGCACTCATATCACATGAAATTGAAGAACATCCATTTACCCAATGCAAAGATAAACAAACACAACAGGAGGGATGAGAATCAAAGGTTTTTACACAATCTTTTGTGTATCACACAATAACAGCACAAAAAATGCACATTTCTCACTTAGTCCACCAACATTTCCATCCCCTTTAACCTGGTTTGCCACGGAAAGAGGGACAGATAATTCAGCTGCATGGCTGACCGACCTAATAACCTGTGAATCTGTGGACAAATTTCAACAGATTCAACCAAAAGGTGGAAAGCATTAGGCTACTATGTCCATACAAATTTTGCCAAATTAGAGATTTGCAAGAAGATCCTATGGTACTTCTGCTAAATAGAGGAAGCTCGAGCTTTTTACATTCTGGAGGATAAGCAGAGAGAGCGTTATTATAACCCTTTACTTTGGGGAAAGCCTCAAGTTAGGATCTGAGTGTTGCTGCACAAGGAACAACCCAACCAGAAGACACACATCCTTAGACAAACAGGTTTCATTACATCTGGAGCTCAAGAAATTGCTTGTTTCCATGCCCATGACTTTGAAGTGCAGAAGTTCACACAGATCAAAGGGAAGATTTTGTGCACGTTTCTCTACAAAGCCCCTATAAACATCCTGGCTCTGACTTCACCTCTCAGACCAGAAAGACAAGAAATTTTCCAATGCAAAGGAGAAGCCAAATGAGAAAATAGCTGTTTTGTTGGATGCAAAGGAATTCAAAATTGCATCTTGGGCATTTCAGCAGAGCAAAATACAGTATTCTACCATGAAATCACCACTTCTGCAGAGTTTGTAACTGTGTCATCATTACTTTTGAGTTATGACCAAAGAGACATAATTCAGCCATAATCCAGAGATGTCAACTGTGCGTATCTGTTGTACAACACAGCATTTTAAAATAGCAATAGAAATTATTACAGTTTTTGCACAGAAGCTGCACCTGTGTTCAAAACAACTCTGTTATGCAGTAAATGCCTGGAAAAGTGCCAAAGTAATCTCTACATTTGAATACACATAGCTAACAAAGTAGTTAACCATATCTGAAAACAGGTCTAGAGTACAAAAATAATGCCAGAGTAGATACATTCAGCATCCACTGCACATGGAGCAAGAATGGCACAGCATGACTTTGTAAAGCCACAGTGAAACTGTCACATGAGTTAATGTCATGATGCACAATGACAGTACGTCATGCCTTCAAATCTGAAGGAGATGTATTGGATACAACCAGTTACTGCTACAGGAATGTAACTAGAATTCAAGAATTTCGGGACCTTGAAGACACTAAAAACTATCCCATCAGCCCTTTGAAGTACATTTACTTGTTCTCTCATGTGATGTGTGCAGCAGTGTGAATAATCAAGTAATTAGATTTCTGACCTATCAAAAGGACCATTTTATAATTGAAGTGCATAAATGAGAGGTGTTTGAGAATAGTGCCTGTAAATAAACTATTGCAATCTTTCTAAAATAACAAGGCACTAAACTGTTGGAGCAGCAGAAGCGCTTACATGAAATATTAATAATAAAGCAGTAAGACACACTCAGAATTGATAATGAAACCAAGAAGCAAATGCACAATTAAGCAAATCACTTCACAGGAAATTTTCTGTGCAGTTGAACCAGCTTTGGAGCACACACGAAAACCACAAAGCAGGTAGGACAGCAGTGGCATTCGCTTCTGGCCCCATCGAGCTCATTTGGTTGCATCGTTTCCTGGGGACAGACCTAGGATGGGTAGGGAGGAGATGAAGTTGTGTCATCTCACCACCACCCCCTGCTGCAGCATTAGCTGTGGGTGACACGGTGGAAGCAGTGCCAGGCAGCTGCATCTCTGGCCTTCTCAGCATCAAGGTGGGAGATAACAGTCCAGAATAAGACAGAGACAGTAACAGAGAGAAACCGAGTATGTTTCAAATGCCTTCTCTATAGTTTCCGAATACAACATGTTCACTTGAAAATGAAAACATACTAGTCCTTTGTCAGTACTGGTAGAAAAGGGGAAAAAGAAAACCATTTACACTATGACATTTCCTATTTGACATGGTCATTTACAAAGTCTGTCAATAGACTTTAAGCTAGGTACATCTGCTCAGCCACTGCAAACCAGTCCATGCTGAAGCCCTGCTGGAATGAGCTAACACCATGCCATACTTCACTGTAAAGGGTTTGGAAATGTGAAATAAGCAGTTGTGTCCCAAAATAAGTAATTAACGGCTATGCTTTGATTCACATACTTCAATGCTAGTAAACAAGAACAAAAAAAACCCCGAATAGTTAATGCTCAGGGCAAGTAACTGAAAAAAGTTAACAAAATTACAAAAAACGTTATCAATTCTCTCTTCTGTATATGTGTCATACACATACCTTCAATTTTATGAATTGTTGTGTACATATTACAGTTTAGAATTTAAATATTTAACATAAAAGCTGGACGAAAGAGAAGTATGAATGCAGCAGTAGCACTTACCCTTATATCGCCATTTACAGCTCTGGAAGTGTGATTAAATGCGTGTGCAGGATCTTTGTTGTAAACTTTAAGGAAAGATCGGTCTTGAATATTCCTGGAATCAAAAGAATCAGCAATGATAACAGATGAAAGTAGTTTTATTTACTTTGTTGCCCGAAAATTTCAGGTAACAGACAAACATAGTAGGTCTGCAGCAGACCTTCAAGAAACAACCAAATGCCATAACTTAGACACATACAAACAAACAAAAGCCTACTTTGATTCTCTTTCCCATGGGAAGTATCATTCTTTCGCTACATCTCCACACCCATAAAAATTAGATAGTGTTAAGTTTCTTTCAAGATCCTGCCATAGAATGAAAACACTTTGAAGACAATAGAGCTTCAACATTTACACAGCACTCAAAAGGATTTAGTTAATATTTACATGTTGTATTGTGTACTCAGCCCACGTGAATTTTTGCCATTCTAAGAAGCAATATCAAAAGAAAAGCAGTCTAGCTGCAACTATTCTTGAGGCAATTCTAATTATCAGCTTGTTCACAAACCTGAAAAAAATCCACAAAAGCTAAAAATTCAGTAACAGATAAAACCTTCCCTAAACTTTATCTATAATAGAAACAGGTTTTTAAGGGAAAAACAATTTAAAAAACAAACAAGCACAAGTTTTGATGAAAGCTACCACAGAAATTGCTTAGATGGAAAACTCTAAGAGAACATTTTTTCGTTTAATTAGGACCCAGCACTTGTCACTGATTAGTTCATTTTTTAACTGCTACATTTAGGAAAGAGTTAGATAACAGCAGTTTTCTATTTTGTTTCAAAACCTACCTTCCAATAATTTTATGGTTTAGACACTTGCATTGAGCTCTGCTGAGTTCTTGTTCACATCTAATCAGTAGCAAAGCCTCAATCTACACTCACATACATACATACATTCAAAGCTGCGATTCCTTTTGTTTCCCAGTAGTGATCTCTAGAGAATTTACTTACACGTGACTGAATTCCTTTCCTCCAGGTGCAGCTACAAGTCTAGTGAACTGATCTTAATCACTGGGATTATCGTTTAAAAATGAAGGAAAGGATTCTTGGGCAGGTCCAGTTTCTTTCTTACAATGTCATATTCCAATCAGTGATTGCTTTGAATGGGTAGCCAGTCAGAACTTGTGCTGCTGTTGTCGATGTCAAGCAGTTATTAAAGAAATCCCACATCTCAAGAGACAGATCAGTGCCTTCTGTTTAAGAACTGTAGGGCTGATGAGAAGTTTAGTATTTATGAGTGTTTACTTGTAGACTGCATAGGAAAATAGCTACCTTGAGGCAAGTTCAAGTTCTTCAATTATTCATGGTAACATAAGCTGTTTTCCATCTTGTAAATGTGACCCTTTTGCTTTCAGGCTTGCACTGGAGTCTCAGTTACCATTTTCTGCCTCAGACTTGGAAACATGTTCTTTCCGAAACAAAGTAAGCTCTCTCATCTTTAGTTCAAGACATGGTATTATTCATTTAAACATATTATATCTGCTGTCTTTTCTGTCTGATGGCTATGAGATGGTACCTCAGCTAATTGGAGTTTGTTTTAAAAGCATTCTCTGTAGATATTTCTTGTAGAAACACAACACTTTAAAATAAAACATTGCTGCAAGGCAAAGCACCAAAATACTAGGTATTTGATCTCTAAAGTGAATTCTGTTTCACCTCATGTTATTATTCCAAGATAAACATTACTGATAACAGGTATATATTACCGCACTTTTCTTATTACTATTATTTGCATTACTGTAGCTCCCAGATGCCCTTGGCATGTTCAAAGGCCTCACTGATCTGTGTGTGCTGTATAAACACTCCAGGAATACAACCTCTTCACCAACTTACAAGGTGAAAAGCCAACAGGATAGCTGCAGACAGATAAGGGAACAAAAAGAAATGAGAAGACCATAGTCTCTCCAGCCAGAGGAGCAAAACACAGACACTGTGACCACGGGCATGCTCTGAGTAGGCAGTGCAATAGGAAGAGTAGGAAGGAGACCAGAGCGGTGGTTTTGCAGATGTCTGTGGTGGACGCCTTCCAAGCATGTTACAGGGCTGCCTGAGAGAGAGCACTTGTTTGAAAATTAAAGACATGTAGAATGAAAATTGGCATTATTCACGAAGTGGAAGCAGATGGCACTTGGTGCTGAACAAGAAATGAAAAGTAGCGTTGAAGTGGGCTTGGAGGAGCCCTCATAATGAAGACAAGTAGTTTACATTTAATGAGATTGAAAAGATACAGCCAGAGGACAAATGAAAAAAATGCATGTGAAACAATCTCTTGTCAAACCATGAGAACGATCTTTGTTGCTTGAATGGGTAACAGCAAACAAGATCACCTGTGTCATCTGCCAAAGAAAGACTGCTACAGCATTTGCTATTAAAAAGCCCATGAATCACTATGCGGTGGGAAAGGCTGCGTCATAGGCATGTTATGTAGAAAAAATCTGAAATCTGCATGGATACTGAGTCCCGAACCACTTTAAGAAAAGGACCAGGTTATGGGCTTAAGTAGAAAGATAGTGCTTTGTCTTCAGTGATTAAAAAAAAATAAATAAAAAAAAGGGGAAGGAGTGTGATGACCTAACGAAAGAGAATGAAAGCTAGGCTGAAACTAACGGTCCATGAGACTTTATCAGAAGAGAAGATCAAGATTTTCGTTTGGAGGGAAGAGGTAGGATTCATGTAACCCAACTACAAATATTCATAGGGAAGACATCAACAGTTAGGTTCTCTGGCACGTATAATTTATCAGACAATTTTATAGGAATAATTACAACCAACTCAAAATGTGGATGTAAAAATCTGCATTTGGTCAGATGAATGCCATCCTATAGACGAGACAAAGTAAGAAATGGCAGAGTCACCCAGGCAGTGGATAATTCAGCTAATCTACAAGAATAAGATGAGGCAGACAGGTACAGACAAGGAAGAGGAAGAACAAAGTCCTGGGAAAACACAACAGAAAACCAACATTTGAGAAGAGGGCCTCTCATATGATACCTGAAAGGAGAAGATAGACATAGGAAGAAATCAGGAAAGAGCAGCCATTGAAACAAAGGGAGATCAAAGATTCAAGAAGAAAACATTAAAAGTACATGAGACACCTGAGAGTAAAAGGGTGTTCACAAAATCTGGCCATTTGGTGACTCTGACATTTGCAATGGAACAGCAGGGAATAAAAGACAAATTGGAATTTGAAGAATAAAATCCCAGATAGGTTGGAAGTGGTCTAGAACAGAATTAGAAGAGTAAAACTCCAGTCAGCAGCTGGAGTGACTGTTCAGTGCAAGAGAGAAATGTGATTGGGTGGGGAGTGGAAATGTAAGTTGTGTTCAGGGACAGTTTCGTTGGGAGGCACAGAAGCATGTTTGCAATGTAAGAGTAGGCATTTTAATAGAGTAATAAAAAGACAAAGCTAGGGATGCAGGGCACAGAGGAACGTGAGACAGCCTCCAAGGGAGGTGGAGAGCTTAAAGAGTTGGTTGAAACACCTGCGTTTAAAACAAGGAAGAAAGAAGATAATTGAAGGAAGATGTGGAAAGCAAAGGAGAAAAAATAGTATTTCATTTCATCTGTTCTCTGAGGGGAGACACCGGCAAGACCTTGTGAAGAGTAAGGAACAGAAATGGAGAAATTGTTGCGGAAATTATTTGAAGATGGTGAAAATGCAGCTGGTAGTGCATGTCTTGGACTCCCTTAAACTGGAATTGTTGAGATTTCCTTAGTGAGAAGGGTGGCAGAATTGAAGAAGGGAATTTTGTTATGGAGGAAGTCAGCTGGGTCGTGAGATTTCCTCTAGAAATGCTCCACAATACAGGCATAGGAACAGAGGAAGCAAGTGTTGGGATTGAGCCAGGCCTGAGGCTGGCAGAGCGACGCCTGCAATGGGAGCAAGGGAAAAAAAGGTGGAGTGGTATTAGGATAATCTGCAACCACAGTCTCGGGGGCAGGGAGGAGATGAAGTCGTAAACTGTTAGTCTGAAACTCAAGGGAAGATGGAGGGATAAAGTGAGAGAGAAGGAGCCAATGGGCCAGGTGATGTTTGGCAATAATGTACTTGGCAACAAAGACGTAGTAACCCCTATCTTGATTTAATCAGTTGAGCTGATCTTGCGAATAGACTGTTTGATGTATAAGAAACTCGAGTACGTGATGAACGATGATGATGCAAAAGATCAGATGGGTCTTAACATAGACATTATGGTGGCCAAACAGGGGTGTGGGAGTCCGCAAAGCAAGGAAGATAAAAAAAAGAACCAGAAACCGAAATCCAAGAGACTGGTTAATGACAAGACATTGGACAGACAACCTGAGGAGAGCAAGACAGATGTAAGAAAATGGAGTACAGTACTGTCCAAAGACTAAAAAGAGGAATGGTGAAATTGAAAGTGGCAAGGCTAGAAAAGCTCCGACTGGCTCTTTTAACTGCAGCATGATAGGGAGAAATACGTGAGCCACAGGGTCTACGGAATAAGCAAGCCAGCAGTGGACAGTACACATTGTACTTTCACATCATTTTCCTGCACTAGTGGCAGCCTTGCAGAGAAGAAACACCTTTTCTGCTTTCTCCTTCATCTTACGCTCCTCTGTCCATCCTTTTTATCACATAACTTCTTGTGAAAAGCATGGCACAGGGGCCCACATATCTCCTTGCGCAGTTTTATATTGTAATGTCCGAGATGTGCCTGAGAGCTTTACTGCTGCGTGATTTGGGACTTTCCAGGGACTCTGAGAACCTGGTCCTTCTGCTTGAAGAGTACAGACATCAGGACTGAAGGAACATGGTTAATTAAGCAGCTGCACTCCCATAAAATGAAGGATAGAAAGGTGCTAGATCATTTACCAACCAAGCTCTGAATTAGAGAAGTGACTGCGTTAGCTTCTGCGTCCTGAGATAAAACAGGAAGGTGGTGGGGCTGCTGCAGCAGCAGTCACCAGTGCCACTGATCTTTGTCAGTGTTAGATGATGCATAATTGACACTATTGTGAGGGCACTGGTGACATTCACATTTGTAACTTCAGGCTCACAAGGATCAAGCTTTGTGCTGTGTGCTAGTAGTAAACAAAAGAAAAACCTCTGTGAACATTTTGTGTTCCTATTTTAAATATTTATGTCTCATTTTAAATTCAATAAAATATTAAATATGTGGACCTACACGTCTTACGTGAATATGTGAACAAGTTATGCCATTTATCAATGGCTTGTGCAACAGATCTTGCACCTACAGCTGTAGGCAGTGTCAGACCAGACCTTCCATATTACTCAGATACCACTGAACATGCCTTTATGTGCCAGACCACTATCTCTCAGATGCTTATCAACTCCACTCCTTTTGATTTTGTAAGTGTGCTACAAAAAACCCCAAAAGCCCCAAAATGCCATGTTTACTTACCTCACATCGCACAATTCATAGTATATGTTCCTGCTCTCATCCTTGATGTAAATGGCCACACTGGGTGATTCCAGCATTTTCATTGTCAGCTGCTGGGGGAAGGCACTTACAAAAAGGGCACGAATTGTGTCTGTGCTTGTGATTTCATTCGGCATCCTCAACTGCTTCGTTTCATCTCCATACTGAAGATACAAAACACCTACAAGCAAAATAAAATAGCAAGTTACGCATTCTTAAGTGCACAGTAATGATCTGGATTTCGAAGTCCACATGGAACACATAATGAGAAGAGAAAAAACAACTCACGCTCCTTACTCCTAAGCACATACATTTTCCTTTTCAGCACACTATTGGAATAGAGCATAGAACAGTGATACGGTTGTGCCTTGACAAACATGCCTGCCCCAGTACTGCACCTTGCTGAGAAGCCTTTTACTGCCATTCAGTTAGCCAAAGGAGAAGTTTATCTGAAGAAGGCTAATGGAATAACCCAAACACACCAAGTCTGCTCTACAGCAAAAGGTGTTGGTATATCTCAAGCTACTTTTTTTTGGAAGTAGTTGAGGAAGAACTTTATCTTTTTATAGCACCCACTTTTCCTTAAACATAAATTCTGCATTTTAGCCTCACACTGACAACTGTAACCAGCAATTCTAGCACTAGGAACTTTATATTCACAATTCAATTTGCTGCCATTATATACTATAAAGCCCCAGGTGAGTCTCCTAGCAGGAGGGAAAATGAGGCCTCATACACAACCAAGAGCAATTTTGGATCTTTTCAGTTTCACAGCACTGTTAACAGTCATCCTTAGCACTCGGGGAGAAACATGAGTAATCTTAAGATGCTGAATTGCAGTATATGAACACTCTTATTCACTCAAGACAAAAAGAACACCATTCCAATATAGCCAACATTCTATTTTCAGGAAATGGGAGGCTGTGAGATGCTCAATAATGCAAAAAAACCTCCTGGGTAACACAGATCAGGAACTCAGTAAAGGGATACTAAGTACTTGTTTCATGATGGCTATGTTGGCCCTGTCAGGACTGCGCTGATTCCCACATAACCAGCAGATGTCTGTACTCCACTGGCCAGCCTGCACAAGTACGATTCATTAGCTTTGCTACAGCCCAGCCTCTCGCTATCCCAAGATACAAAGCCTTTCAGGAACTGAAGCACTGAGAAGACCCATCTCAATCAACAGCAGAAATCAACATGGACTTGGGTCTGATCAGCTCTGACCATGCTGTGTCTAGCTCCTAACAACTACCGAAAGGTCTTCTCATGGTCATATCCAGTGCAGGAAGGCTTATTAGGATCTGCATAGCAGGAAACAGGCTGCCACAGGACTGCAACCAAACTAAAAAACTTCCAGGAAATCACAGCATTAGGGAGTAGATGCAGGGGCAAATGCTCAGCCAGACTGCTTTGGATAGAGAGAAAATGGGAACTGATAAACTCAGCTGAGAGTACATATCCAATCTATACTCAAGGTACAGATGTCCTGCCTGAGAATGGACACTGTGCTCTTCCTGAGCCATCTCACATATCTCTCTACAACACTGCATTGTGCCAGGAAGAAACACCTTTACTCTCCTGCCATCTGTAAGAGATGGAGCAGGTATAGTTTTCTGCAGTGGTGTAGAAAAGACGATAAAATGGCAGATCAGAGAATGACAGAATGGCTGAGGTTTGAAGGCACCTCTGGAGGTCTCCTAGTCCAACCCCCCCCGCCTCCACTGTAGGGACACTTTGTCTAATGCAGCCCAGAAGACCATTGGCCTTTTTTGCCACAGAGGCACATGGTTGGCTCACGTTCAGCTTGGTGTCCCCCAGGATCTCCAGCTCCTTTTCTGCCAAGCTGCTTTCCAGATTGGTGGCCCCCAAGACATATTCATCCATCTACTTTGCAGACATTCAGCAGCCCAGAATGAGATGGAGGAGAAAAAAAGTAGAAAATACATTAAAAATACTACTGAAGTTTGTATTTCCACCTGCTGTCTGAAAGGCACGGCTAAATGCTTAGTAAATGGCTCAAAAGCTATCTAGTCATTGGAAAGTATTTGGAAAAAGAAAACAAGATCAGATCTGCTCAAGAATTAGTGATTACAGAAACATCTACGCTGAATTCAATGCAGCTTACGTAGATATACAATCAAGACAGTTTTACACCACCCCCCTTTGGATTGTTGACACAACGGTAGAAGGACTGCATTCAGACTGAACTAACTGCTAATGTCTTTACTACATTTTCAGACAGACTTTGGGAGCTGAGCAGATTCTGCGCTGCCATGCCTTTGCATCTGCCAATAACCAACACATGTAGGCTAAAACGAGGCACAATGCTTTGTATAAACGGAATTCACCACAGTAATTGCTGTGTAGATGCACCGTATCTTGTTCTCCCACAGTCAGTACAAACAGGAGTTTTGTGAACATAAGGCCCTCAGTGCAGCTACCATCAGTCATCATCAAATCCCAGCAAATCATAGATGGCAACTATGATTCTTATTTGAAAGTCATCGGCAATGGGTTGGGCAGTTGATGGTGCTGGGATACAAACAGAGGGCAAAATCAATGGGAAAAGCTAAGGTCCTAGAATACAAAGACGTTTCATGAAGAGAAGGTCTTTTCATCTAAGATGAGCCCTCTTTCCCGTATGTACTGGGTTCAGCTAGGATAGGGTTAATTCTCAGTGAAGGAGCTATCTGGGCATAGGGGGTCGCTAGGATATTCGATACCATCGTGATGTCATGCTCGGGGTATATATATATGGAGCGGTCGGGGTGGGCGCGCGCGCTCTTTCCCGGTTTCCGGTCCGATCGGGCGGTGAGCTCCGCGTTACACGTTACTCGCGTTATATCTGGTTAAACGTTACTGTTATTTCACTGTTATTGTTACCATTTTATGTTCACCATTAAACTGTTTTTATCTCAACCCCTGGAGGCCTTTGCCTGAGCCCCTTTCGGGCTCTTCCCCTCACTCTCGGTAGGGGGCGGGGAGGGAGCGACCGCGCGGTTCCTTTGTTTCCTTCCCGCCGGTAACTCGGCTCGAACCACAACAACTTTGGCGCCCAACGTGGGGCCGGGGGTTTGAGATAACAACAGATTTGACAGAAGAGTGTTAAAAAGATAACTTTGTTAGATTGATTCTGCACATTAGTCAAGTAGTTGGTGGTCATAATGTTGTTGTATTTACTTACGCTGTGGCATTGGCTGAATCCTTATGTATCCTATATATTTACTGCGATATTATTTATCAACTGTGGAAAAGGGATCAAAAGTATGATTCTTTTGTACGGGGTGCTGACAGCTTATAATATGATTGTATCACTGGCCAAGAGGGTAAGCTGGTATTTGTATGAGGCGCTATTGTCATTCCCATGCCTTGGGCGCCTCCTCTCTGAATTCGTTAGTAACGGCACCAAATCTATTGGGGAAGCGGAGGAGAGTGTTCTCTCCCGTTTGTCCTTCAAGCTGATCACAACCGTTTTTGAAAACTTTGAATATTCTTGGAATACCCAATCCAGCATGGTTCTCGTCCTGTGTCTCCTGGTTTTCGTCCTGTGTCTTCTGAATGTGTGCCACATCTTGCTCGGGGTCACACCAAAATTTTCCAAGGATACCACCCAGAGACCTGTCCTGAAGCCAGATAACTATGAGTGGCAAGGTGTGTGGGAGAATATGGGCAAGCTCCTAGGACAATGGTCATCTCCAGTGTTTTGGAATTTCAGCCCTGAACATATACAGAATCCTAGGAAACTAGCAGAGTATTTGGCGAAGGTATGCTGTCAGCCTGGCCACTCCAAAGAAGCCCAAATCACTGCTGTGTGCTGGGGCCTGGCCCATGCCTACCGAGCCATTTTCAATGTCACCCATTATTCCCAAGGAAAAGAGGAGACCTCTGGACCTGAAGACAAACCAGTAGATGATGTGACTGTTCCAGTCTCTGCAACAAACGCTGCGGCTGCTCCGACCCCTGTGGCAGGTGCTGCGGCTGCTCCAGCCCCTGTGACAAGCGCTGCGGCTGCTCCAACCCCTGTGACAAGCGCTGCGGCTGCTCCGACCCTTGTGACAAGCGTTGCGGCCGCTCCGACCCCTGTGACAGGCGCTGCGACCTCTCCGACCCCTGTGACAGGCGCTGCGGCCGCTCTGACCCCTGTGACAGGTGCTGCGGCCGCTCCAACCCCTGTGACAGGTGCTGCGGCTGAACCAGAAAATGAGCCTGTGCCAGTATCGGTTGCTCCAGTACAGAAGAAGAAGTACACGAAGAAATCGGTTCGCTTGGTGAGGGATGAAAATGAAGCAGGGCCATCACGAGAACAAGAAGAGGAGGTAGAACCAGAGATAATCACCCGGTCTCTATCTCTCAGTGAGCTGCGAGACATGCGAAAGGACTTTGGTCGCCATCAAGGTGAGCACATTATTACCTGGCTGCTCCGATGCTGGGACAGTGGAGCCGGTAGCCTGGAACTGGAGGGTAAAGAAGCCAAACAGCTGGGATCCCTCTCTAGGGAAGGGGGCATTGATAAAGTGCTTGGGAGGCAGACACAAACCCTCAGCCTCTGGAAGCGCCTTCTGTCAGGCATGAGGGAAAGTTACCTCGTCAAGGAAGATATTGCATGCCACCCAGGTAAATGGACCTCAATGGAGAGAGGTATCCAGTACCTGAAGGAACTGGCTGTGCTGGAGGTGATTTACAACAATCCAGATGACGAGCAGTCACCCACTGATCCAGATGAAGTCCGATGCACACAAGGTATGTGGCGGAAGTTCCTACGGAGTGCACCGCAAACATACTCAAACTCGTTGGCACTGATATCCTGGAGAGAAGGTGAGGGACAAACTGTGGATGAACTGGCTCGCCGGCTCCGGCATTATGAAGGAAGTGTGTCTTCATCCCTACAGGCATGTGTCTCCGCCGTGGAAGAACTGTCCCGGGAGGTCCAGCAGCTCAAAGTGGATATGTCCTGCCCTCCACCCGCATGGGCACGTGTCTCAGCTGTTAGGACTAAGTACTCCTCCAATCAAGAGAGAGAACAGGGAAAACAAACACGCCGGAATACTCTCTGGTTTTACCTACGTGACCATGGAGAGAACATGAGGAAGTGGGATGGAGAACCAACTTCAGTCCTAGATGAACGCGTACGTGAGTTGCGAAAGGAAGCGGCAAAGAAGAAGGATCATCGTAAGAAAAGTATTGCCCCAGTTTCCAGTGGAAAGCCCTCCAAACGAAACAGGAAAACAGATTTTGACTCTGATGCTTTTGAAGGAACCTCTAAGTCATACTCACAAGTGAGTGACTCTGATCGAGAATAGAGGTGCCCTGCCTCCAGCCAGGTGGAGGAGAGGGACAATCGGGTCTACTGCACTGTGTGGATCCGATGGCCTGGCACATCAGCTCCACGGGAATACAAAGCCCTAATAGACACAGGTGCACAATGTACTTTGATGCCATCAGGTTATAGAGGGGTAGAACCCATTTGTATTTCTGGGGTGACAGGGGGGTCCCAGCAACTGACTGTATTGGAAGCTGAAGTAAGTTTGACTGGAAATGAGTGGCATAAACACCCTGTTGTGACTGGCCCAGATGCTCCGTGCATTCTTGGTATAGACTTCCTCAGGAGCGGGTACTTCAAAGATCCAAAAGGGTACCGGTGGGCCTTTGGCATAGCTGCTTTGGAGGCAGAGGAAATTAAACAGCTGTCCACGTTGCCTGGTCTCTCAGAGGACCCTTCTGTGGTGGGTTTGTTGAGAGCTGAAGAACAACAGGTACCAATTGCTAACTCCACGGTGCATCGACGGCAATATCGCACCAACCGAGACTCCCTGGTTCCTATCCATAAGCTGATCCGTCAGTTGGAGAACCAAGGAGTTATTAGCAAAACTCACTCACCCTTTAACAGCCCTATATGGCCAGTGCAGAAATCTAACGGGGAATGGAGACTAACAGTGGATTATCGTGGCTTGAATGAAGTTACACCACCATTGAGTGCTGCCGTGCCAGACATGCTCGAGCTTCAATATGAGCTAGAATCGAAGGCTGCCAAATGGTATGCCACCATTGATATCGCTAATGCGTTTTTCTCGATCCCTCTGGCAGCAGAGTGCAGACCACAGTTCGCCTTTACTTGGAGGGGCATCCAGTACACTTGGCATCGACTGCCCCAGGGGTGGAAACACAGCCCCACCATTTGCCACGGGCTAATCCATGCTGCACTGGAACAGGGGGAAGCTCCAGAACATCTGCAGTACATTGATGACATTATCGTATGGGGGGATACAGCGGAAGAAGTTTTTGAGAAAGGAAGGAAGATAATTCAAATCCTTCTGAAAGCTGGTTTTGCCATAAAACGTAGTAAGGTAAAAGGGCCTGCGCAGGAGATCCAGTTTTTGGGAGTAAAGTGGCAAGATGGACGCCGCCAGATTCCGATGGAGGTGATTAATAAGATAGCAGCGATGTCCCCACCAACTAGTAAGAAGGAGACACAGGCATTCTTAGGCACAGTGGGGTTTTGGAGGATGCATATCCCAAGTTACAGCCAGATTGTAAGCCCTCTTTTCCAGGTGACCCAGAAGAAGAACGATTTTAAATGGGGCCCTGAACAGCAACAAGCCTTTGAGCAGATTAAACAAGAGATTGTTCATGCAGTATCTCTTGGGCCAGTCCGAACAGGACAAGATGTTCAAAATGTGCTTTATACTGCAGCTGGGCAGAATGGCCCTGACTGGAGTCTCTGGCAGAGGGCACCAGGGGAGACCCAAGGCCGACCTTTAGGGTTTTGGAGTCGGGCATACAGAGGATCTGAGTCCCGCTACACTCTCACTGAGAAGGAGATACTGGCAGCGTATGAAGGAGTCCGAGCTGCCTCAGAAGTAATTGGTACTGAGGCACCTCTCCTTTTAGTACCCCGATTTCCAGTTTTGGACTGGATGTTCAGAGGGAGGGCCTCATCTACACATCATGCGACTGATGCCACGTGGAGTAAATGGATGGCACTGCTCACACAGCGGGCCCGAATGGGGAACCCTAATCGACCAGGAATCCTGGAGGCAATTACAAACTGGCCAGAAAACAAGGACTTTGAGGTGTCACAGCAGGAGGAAGTGAAACGTGCAGAAGAGGCCCCACGATATAACGAATTACCGGAGGATGAGAAGCGGTACGCTCTGTTCACTGATGGGTCCTGTCGCATTGTGGGAAAGCATCGCAGATGGAAGGCTGCTGTATGGAGCCCCACCCGGCAAGTTGCTGAAGCCACTGAAGGGGAGGGTGAATCGAGTCAATTCGCAGAGGTAAAAGCCATTCAACTGGCTTTAGATATTGCTGAGCGGGAAAAGTGGCCAGTGCTCTATCTCTACACTGACTCGTGGATGGTGGCAAATGCTCTGTGGGGGTGGTTACAGCAATGGAAGCAGAATAACTGGCAACGCAGGGGTAGGCCTATGTGGGCTGCCGAACTGTGGCGGGATATTGCCGCCCGGGTGGAGAACCTGGTAGTGAAAGTACGTCATGTAGATGCCCACATGCCCAAGAATCGAGCCACAGAAGAGCACCTAAACAACCAGCAGGTAGATCGGGCTGCTAAGATCCAGGTGTCTCAGGTGGACTTGGACTGGCAGCACAAGGGTGAATTGTTCATAGCTCGGTGGGCCCATGACTCCTCCGGCCATCAGGGAAGGGATGCGACACACAGATGGGCTCGTGATCGAGGGGTGGACCTGACCATGGATGCTATCGCACAGGTTATCCATGAATGTGAAACGTGTGCTACAATCAAGAAGGCCAAGCGGGTAAAGCCTTTGTGGTATGGAGGGCGATGGACGAAATACAGATATGGGGAGGCATGGCAGGTTGACTATATTACGCTCCCACTAACCCGTCAAGGCAAACACCATGTACTCACAATGGTGGAGACGACCACCGGATGGCTGGAGACATACGCTGTGCCCCATGCCACTGCTCGGAACACCATCTTGGGCCTTGAAAAGCAGGTACTGTGGCGACACGGCACTCCGGAGAGGATTGAGTCGGATAATGGGACTCATTTCCGGAACAGCCTCATTGACACCTGGGCCAAAGAGCACGGCATTGAGTGGGTGTACCACATCCCATATCATGCACCAGCCTCTGGAAAGGTGGAACGGCACAACGGACTGCTAAAGAGTACACTGAGAGCAATGAGTGATGGAACTTTCAAACACTGGGACACAAATTTAGCAAAAGCCACATGGTTAGTAAATAATAGAGGATCTTCCAATCGAGCCGGGCCTGCCCAGTCAAAACTCCCACCTACTGTGGATGGAGATAAAGTCCCTGTTGTGCGTATGAGGAACATGTTGGGGAAGACAGTATGGGCTAGCCCTGCCTCAGGCAAAGGCAAACCCATCCGTGGGGTTGCTTTTGCTCAGGGACCCGGGTGTACTTGGTGGGTGATGCAGAAGGATGGGGATGTTCGGTGTGTACCCCAAGGGGATTTAACTTTGGGAGAGAATAGCCAGTGGACTAAATCATGTGATGTTAACTGATAAATTACCCTGCTAATGTTTGTCATCACTGCTGCTGTTATTATGTGTCATGTTGATTAATATTACAGTAAGAACGACCCAGACCAACACAGGATAGACTACGATGAAAAGGAGGGAGGGACAGCGATAAGGGAACCTGAGGTGGTGCCCAGTGACTTTCCTTAAATGACGGGTTTTTTTTTCAAGCTTCAGACCGTGGACACAGAACATGAAAAATACAGCGTGTTTTGGACGAAGTATACCACAATCAAGCACCATTCCCTCCTACCCTAAAGAACTGTTACAATGAATGGAACCTTGAAGCCATGAACTCAAAGGCTATACTGGAAGGAGTGTATAGATTAAGCGAATGATAATTGTAAAGCGTGAGATCTGAGCATGACGTAGATGGTATAGAATAAGGGGTGGATAATGTACTGGGTTCAGCTAGGATAGGGCTAATTCTCAGTGAAGGAGCTATCTGGGCATAGGGGGTCGCTAGGATATTCGATACCATCGTGATGTCATGCTCGGGGTATATATATATGGAGCGGTCGGGGTGGGCGCGCGCGCTCTTTCCCGGTTTCCGGTCCGATCGGGCGGTGAGCTCCGCGTTACACGTTACTCGCGTTATATCTGGTTAAACGTTACTGTTATTTCACTGTTATTGTTACCATTTTATGTTCACCATTAAACTGTTTTTATCTCAACCCCTGGAGGCCTTTGCCTGAGCCCCTTTCGGGCTCTTCCCCTCACTCTCGGTAGGGGGGGGGGAGGGAGCGACCGCGCGGTTCCTTTGTTTCCTTCCCGCCGGTAACTCGGCTCGAACCACAACACTGTAGTCTTTAGCATTTTTCTCCCCATGTTGTCCATAATTGCTACAGAGGAATGAACACACACATAGTCAGATGTTCCTACAATCAGTGGGTAGGGACTTGTACTTGCACTTAGGAAAGGAAGATGTTAATTTTTCTGAACACTGAACAGACTACTCAACATTACCTACCCATTACTTAACATTAGTCTGCTTTTATAAAATGGAAATGTTAACATAATGTTCCTAATATTATCAAGAGCTGATACTTTTTCTTTCATTAAGATTGCAATCAGAAACTTTGTGAATCCTACTACAAACTTCCATTTTCCTTTGGCTGGAAAAATTGATTCAGGCTGAAAAGTAAATAGTTTCAAAGATTTGGAATAATTTTCCTACGAATTTTGTTTTTAATGCCAATAGTCAATGAGTTATTAAACTACCTTTCATTTTTATTTTTCATTTCAATATGAGACGATTTATTTCCTTATGTTCTAGGTAAGACTGACTTTTTAGTGTTCATTCAAATATTCTGTGCAGGTAAACACTCTTTAGAATTCAGAAACTAACTATATTTGTAACAAACATTTATGTACCCATGCTTTTAATGATTGCATTTATTTCACTGTTCCAAGATGTGCAAAAACATGCTCATTTTTGATGATAGCTTTCAGTTCTTAGGAAGAACATAAGGAATCTTCTCTATTCTAGCTTTTGAAACTCTATTGGATTAAACTGCAAAAATTTGTTTTTTCAGCTAAAAATACAGACCTTGCTTATCAGCTTTGCAGTAGTGTGTGACTCTCTTTTCTGTCCAGTTAGTACAGCATGCAGAAAATGCTGGTTTGGCATTTCAGACCACTAAAAACATGCTGAATATTGAGCTACTGAAACCAGTAACACAAAAGAAACGGCATAGTTCAAAAACCTGCCTCATACACAAGTCTAAATCATTTCAGAACAGTCTTGACTCTGTCTGTCCTCCAATACTCCTGCAAAATATTGATCCAAAACAAAATTACAGCTGTTTTGGGGTCTTGAATTTTCAAAGCAAGTATGCATGTCATCCAAAAAGATCATGCCTTAAAATAGACAGCTTTAACATACAACTCAGAGAAGTGTTTTGGCCACAATCTCACTCCAAGGGGAAAAGACATTTTCAAAGGCATAATAAATTCTTTTTTTCTTACTCTCCCTTAAATCACATGCCCTTGAAAAAAACCTACTGCCTTTCCTCTTGAGTTGTCTGATCTGTATCATGATATAGCAATGCTTTAGGGCATTTCCTATTTGACAAAACTAACTGCTCACTTCTAAAAATCCCATTTCAGCATGACAGAATAAAGAGACTCAATATCCATTATTTTAAGTTATTGAGGTTATTTTTCTCCCACACGTTGCCCAGCTGAAACTCTGAACACTGGCAATACCCACAGGCCCAACTTCATGGAAGCTGTTGGAGCTCTGAGGTTTGTTTTACCTTCAGCTAAAAAATTACTCCCATGGAGAATTAAAGGAAGAAAAACCAAAATATAACTCAGGTATGGCTTTTGTTAGGGCACAGCACATATGCCAGCAAAGCTGCTGGAAAGAAAGCGAAACACAAATGTATGCTTATGTTATGTTAATGTTTCCATGTACCCTGAAGTCCCTCTTGCACTTACGCTTCTATTACAATGGATACATGAAACATGAGGATTGTGCCAAGCTTTATAAAACACAAACCAAACAGGACTGTGAGATGCCCTGCCACTCCGGGAAGACAGGCATGAAGATCAGTGTGAACGAGGAAACTACAGCAAGCAGCAGGTTTTAAAGAGCAAGTCAGACAACACCACGGCTCCCGCTTCTAGGTGCTCCTAGATACGCAGGAAAGCCCTGGGCTTTCCTACAGCTGCATGGCAAACTGCGATGTTAAGCTTTCCTCTTCATTCTATGATCATGCTGGTACAACTTAGTTTCAGAAATATCTTTGGAATTTCTGATCATTCTTCACTCCACCAGCAATAGGCCAGAGCACTGAACACAGGCCATAGCAGAAAACATTTACATGTAAGCCAGGCCTTAGAAACTTAAACCTCTTTACAAATTGCCTCTGTCAACAGAAAGGCATGTTTTATAGTAGGGGAAATTAAACACCCAAGAGGTGAAAGGACATGTTCAAAGTAAGGTTTCCAAGCTTAAAACCCAGATCTGATGATGATCATGCAAACACAACACATGATCACCCTTTCCTTCCTTGCATACAGAGCTTTTAAAAACATGAGACCTTCTGCTCCCCCTTTATCAAGGATCAGTGATACAAGGACTTCCACGATATTTTGTCATTTCTCTCAGGGACAGTCTACATGAAAAGCAACACAGTGCAATGAAAAACGTGCTGTTATCCTGATTTACGTAGGCCTCCTGCAGAAGCTGAATCCATCACTGCTGGCTTTAGAGGGTGCCTGGAGCAGCCATCCTGCACCTCTAGTCCAGCTAGCACAGCTCTGAGGACTGCTCAAGCAGCGGCCACAGCTCACGGAGACTCAGCCGATGTATGGCAAAGTGCTCGGCTCAGACACTGCTGCTGGGTTGTAAAATCCACCTGGCAGCTGAGGATGTGCCCACATGGTATAACAGTGAACCATACCTGGACTCAGGAGGTCTAGGCTGGCTTTAAAGCAAGGAGCTGCATAATCAGAACAGCTCAGCTTTGTACCCATATTGGTAAGATCATACCTCCTCAGTTACAACTGGTAAAGATTTACTCCTTATGGCAAAGGCTAATGTTACGCAGGCAGCACACCACCACCCAGCTCACATCTCTCAGCACCTCCACCTAATACACGGTGCTGACCTAACCCTGACCAAGCATCATGTTATCATGGTTATATTGCTAACAATGATCTCAGTGCTGGGCAGCTTAGATACTTAGAAGAGCTTTAATCACAACTCACTTTTATTTACAGAACAGGAATTATCCTTAGAATTATCCTTACAAGCTGGTTAAGGGGGGGACCTAAAGGATAGGGAGGAGTGGAAGCAGGTGCCTGCCAGGAGAGGAAGGAAAATCCCTGCCCGGCCTCCCTCACCTGCCCGGTTGCCCCTGCAAAACAGGTATGGGGCTCTAGACAATGAGAGCCAGGCCAAGGAAGAGTCAGTGGAGGGTTCACCCATAGGGCTGTCTAGGGTGAGTCGCTCGGATACACGCATTAGGACTTCTTCATCTAAGAAAAAAAGGAGGGTAATTGTAATTGGAGACTCCCTCCTGAGGGGAACAGAGGGCCCTGTCTGCCGCGCTGATCCGACCCACAGGGAAGTCTGCTGCCTCCCTGGGGCCCGAGTTAAGGATGTTATCAAGAAGCTTCCTGGTCTGGTCAAACCCACGGACTATTACCCGCTTTTGGTTATGCAGATCGGTAATGATGAGATAGTAGAGAGACGGCCAGAAGCAATCAAAAGGGACTTTAGGGCACTGGGGCGGATGCTAGAAGGATCAGGCGCACAGGTTGTGTTTGCCTCTATTCCTTCAATTATGACGGAAAATAGTAGAAGGTTTGACAAAGTGCAGCACATTAATACTTGGCTAAAGGGGTGGTGCCAGCGGTCTAGCTTTGGATTTTTTAACCATGGGGAGATCTACAGGGCACCTGATCTACTGAAACAAGCTGGGGTTCAAATGACACAAAGGGAAAAAAGGATCCTTGGTCATGAGCTGGCGGGACTCATAGAGCGTTCTTTAAACTAGATATGAAGGGGGATGGGGTTATAGCTGGGATTGCAGCGGGGCAGTGCTCTAGAAATTATGAGGACCGAGTGGCCTCCCATCCCCCTAGGGTGAGATCAGTGTGCTCAGCTTGCTCCCTGAAATGCTTATACACCAATGCACGCAGCATGGGGAATAAGCAGGAGGAGCTAGAAACCTGGGTTCGGGCAGGAGATTATGATCTGGTGGCAATTACAGAGACATGGTGGGACAGCTCACATGACTGGAATGTGGTCATGGGTGGCTATGTCCTTTTCAGGAAAGACAGGCCAGCCAGGCGAGGTGGTGGAGTCGCTCTTTACGTGAAAGAGCAACTACAATGTCTTGAATACCATCCAGGCATGGATGAGGAGCAAGTTGAGAGTGTATGGGTTAGAATTAAGGGGCAGGCTGGCAGGAGAGATACTGTCGTGGGTGTCTATTACAGGCCACCAGATCAGAGTGAGAAAGTTGATGAGGCCTTCTACAGGCAGCTGAGAGCGGTCTCACAATCACAGGCCCTGGTTGTCCTGGGGGATTTTAACTTCCCTGATATTTGCTGGAAGGACAACTCAGCCAGCCAGCCACAGTCCAGGAGGTTCCTCCAGTGCATCGATGATAATTTTCTGATGCAAATGGTGGAGGAGCCGACTAGGAGAGGAGCACTGCTGGACCTCATCCTCGCTAACAAGGAGGATCTGGTTGAAGCAGTAAAGGTTGAGGGCTGCCTTGGCTGCAGTGACCATGAAATGGTGGAGTTCAGGATCTCATGTAGCAGAAACAAAATAGCAAGCAGAATTGCAACCCTGGACTTTACCAAGGCAAACTTTGGATTTTTCAAGCAATTACTAGAGAAAATCCCATGGGCAAGGCTGTTTGAAGGTAAAGGGGCCCAAGACAGTTGGTTAGCGTTCAGGGACTGCTTCTACCGTGCTCAAGATCAGAGCATCCCAACACGTAGGAAGTCAAGGAAGGGAGCCAGGAGACCTGCGTGGCTAAACAGGGATCTGCTGGGTAAGCTCAAGTGCAAGAGGAGAATTTACAGATCTTGGAAGGCAGGGCTGGCCACTTGGGAAGAATATAAGGCTGTTGTCCGAGGGTGTAGGGAGGCAACTAGGAAAGCAAAGGCCTCCCTAGAATTGAACCTGGCGAGAGGGGTCAAGGACAACAGGAAGAGCTTTTTCAAATACGTGGCAGATAAAACTAACACCAGAGGCAATGTAGGCCCACTGATGAATGAGGTGGGTGCCTTGGTGACACATGATACAGAGAAGGCAGAGTTACTGAATGCCTTCTTTGCCTCTGTCTACTCTGCCGGAGGCTGTCCTGAGGAGCCCCATTCCCCTGAGGCCCCAGAGGAAGTCAGGGCAGTGGAGGAGTATGCTTTAGTCGATGAGGACTGGATTAGGGACCAATTAAGCAATCTGGACATCCATAAATCCATGGGTCCAGACGGGATGCATCCACGGGTGCTGAGGGAGCTGGCTGATGTCATTGCTAGACCACTCTCCATCATCTTTGCCAAGTCTTGGGAGACGGGAGAGGTGCCTGAGGACTGGAGGGAAGCAAATGTCACTCCAGTCTTCAAAAAGGGCAAGAAGGAGGACCCGGGTAACTATAGACCGGTCAGCCTCACCTCCATCCCTGGGAAAGTGATGGAATGACTTATCCTTGGTGCCATCTCAAGGCATATCAGGGATAAGAGGGTCATTAGAGACAGTCAACATGGCTTCACCAAGGGGAAGTCGTGCTTGACTAACCTCATAGCCTTTTACGAGGATATAACAAGGTGGATAGATGATGGCCGAGCGGTGGATGTGGTCTACCTTGACTTCAGTAAAGCATTTGACACAGTCTCCCACAGCATCCTTGCTGCTAAACTGAGGAAGTGTGATCTAGACTCTCGGGTAGTGAGGTGGACTGTGAACTGGTTGAGGGGAAGAAGCCAAAGAGTTTTGGTCAATGGGGCAGAGTCTGGTTGGAGACCTGTATCCAGTGGAGTGCCTCAAGGGTCGGTACTGGGACCAGTATTATTCAATATATTCATCAATGACTTGGATGAGGGACTAGAGAGTCCTATCAGCAAGTTTGCTGATGACACCAAGCTGGGAGGAGTGGCTGACACACCAGAAGGCTGTGCTGCCATCCAGCGAGACCTGGACAGGCTGGAGGGTTGGGCGGGGAAAAATTTAATGAAATATAACAAGGGTAAATGTAGGGTCTTGCATCTGGGTAGGAACAACCCCAGGTTCCAGTATAAGTTGGGGAATGACTTATTAGAGAGTAGTGTAGGGGAAAGGGACCTGGGAGTCTTGGTGGACAGCAGGATGACCATGAGCCAGCACTGTGCCCTTGTGGCCAGGAAGGCCAATGGCATCCTGGGGTGTATTAGAAGGGGGGTGGTTAGTAGGTCGAGAGAGGTTCTCCTTCCCCTTTACTCTGCCCTGGTGAGACCCCATCTGGAATACTGTGTCCAGTTCTGGGCCCCTCAGTTCAAGAAAGACAGGGAAGTGCTGGAGAGAGTCCAGCACAGGGCAACTAGGATGATTAAGGGAGCGGAGCATCTCCCTTATGAGAAAAGACTGAGGGAGCTGGGGCTCTTTAGTTTGGAGAAGAGGAGGCTGAGGGGTGACCTCATTAATGTTTACAAATATATCAAGGGTGAGTGTCACAAGGATGGAGCCAGGCTCTTCTCGGTGACAACCACTGATAGGACAAGGGGTAATGGGCTGAAACTGGAACATAAGAGGTTCCGCTTAAACTCGAGAAGAAACTTCTTCTCAGTGAGGGTGACGGAGCCCTGGAACAGGCTGCCCAGAGAGGTTGTGGAGTCTCCTTCTCTGGAGACATTCAAGACCTGCCTGGACACGTTCCTGTGTGGCATAGTCTAGGTATTCCTGCTATGGCAGGGGGATTGGACTTGATGATCTTTCGAGGTCCCTTCCAATCCCTAACATTCTATGATTCTATGATTCTATGATTCTATGATTTCAGAGAGGAAAAACACAAAGCACATAACAGCAAAGAAAAGCTGAATACCTGATAAATCAAGAATAAGTGAAACATTATTGAGTCATTTTCTTTGACCTTTACAACTACCAGTTAATTCTCTCACAATGAATTTAAAATGGAGAAATATTGGTAGTACATAATCTACCCGCAATTCTGTTCTCATAATGAAGAAGAGAAAACAGGGGTAGAGCAGTTAAAGAAATCCTCAGTGTTATGAAATAAAATACAGTCAAAGCCTAAACAGGAGTTCATGAGTTGCTTTCCTGTGAAGCTACAGGACGCTCTCTGTGTAGGCAAGACATCTTGCAAATTTCTGCACTGAAAAATCTTACCGACATTTGGCAACACCTTAACCCATGGGCTCCCATGTAAAGAGAAGTATTAACAGATGATAATATCTGTATTTGGCTGATGTTGGACACTTGGGTGTTGGAGCACTGAAACCTTCCCACAGAACAAGAAATCACTGGTGCGAACAAGACATTGCTACTTTCTTTTGACCCAGTCATTCTATGTCCAACTGGAAAATTTCAAGTAATTAGTAAAGTTGATTGGACTACAGCAATCAAAACCTGGATGCATTGGGAGCTCTGGAACTTCTTTAAATCAAAGGTGCATAGCTAGGTATAACTAAACCAGAAGAAATACATATCGGATTCCTTCAAACTTTGTTGGGTGAATAATAACATCAAAAAAGTATAATAGAAATTAGTACAGGATATATAAGGAATGGAAAATTAGAGAAAATACCAAAGAAAGCTCTATCTTAAGGTGAAGAAATATGGAGTATATGGTGAGGAAATGCAGTGAGAACCGCCAGGAATCAAGCTGAGCAATGTTTTGTAAAGTAAATTAAATAACACCATGTTGAGTTAGAGGTTGGCTACCTAACCATCAGTTAACCATATCTTTTTCAGATGATGGACACATTTTTCTTTTCATGCTGGTTTAACTTGCTATTCTACCATATGTTCATTGAGTCACCAGCGGGGCCTGCACTTTCTCTCACACTGAAGTCAGCAGTAATGTTAACAAGCAAAAGTAAGAAAATGCATCCCTGTCTCTTCCTCATATTTATGTTGAATCATTAGTTGAGACTTGGATCAATTTTGAAAACAACGGATAACTTTTAAAATCTTGATGATAGCTATCTTTATTGTGACACTTCAGGACAGTTCAGAAGGGATCACAATGAAAAATACCAAGCATTTCCTCAAAATCCAGTTTATTTTATCTTTTTTTTACTAAAATGCCAAAATCCTTCCCATTTTTCTTCTATTTTTATTTAACAAAATTGTAATATAAGACTGCCCACCTTGGCCATTAGACAAACAGAGATAACACATAGTTTGTGTCATAATCTCCAAATTCTGTAAAAGTTACGCAGACACAACTTTACGACAGTAACAGCTCTTGCAGTGTAGAAGAAATTTCTCAATACACACTTGGGTCACATCAACCCTGTGCAATGCTACAGGCTTGGGCAAGAGTGGCTGGTAAGCTGCCCATCAGAAAAGGACCTGGGGGTGTTGGTGGACAGCTGGCTAAACATGACCCAGCAGTGTGCCCAGGTGGTCATGTTGGCCAACGGCATCTTGGCCTATATCAGGAATAGTGTGGTCAGCAGGGCCAGGGAAGTGATTGTCCCCTGTACTCAGCACTGGTGAGGCCACACCTCGAATCCCACATTTGGTTTTGGGCCTCTCACTCCAAGAAAGACATTGAGGTGCTGGACTGTGTCAAAAGAAGGCCCTTGCTTCAGTCTGGAGAAGTCTTAGGAGGAGCAGCTGAAGGAACTGGGGTTGTTCAGCCTGGAGAAAAGGAGGCTGAGGGGAGACCTTGTTGTTCTCTGCAACTACCTGAAAGAAGGTTGTAGCGAGGAGCGGGGGTCAGTCTCTTCTCCCAAGTAACAAGTGATAGGACAAGAGGAAATGGCCTCAAGTTGAGCCAGGGGAGGTTTAGATTGGTTTTTAGGAAAAATTTCTTCACCCATAGGGTTGTCAAGCATGGAACAAGTTGCCCAGGGAAGTGGTTGAGTCACCATCCACGGAAGTATTTAAAAGATGTGTGGACATGGTGCTTAGGGACACGGTGTAGTGGTGGACTTGGCATTGCTAGGTTAAGGGTTGGACTCAACGTTCTTAAAGGTCTTTTCCAACCTAAGTAATTCTATGATTCTTATTTTCCACACCCTCAAGACTTAAATCCTGTTTCATCACGCACATTTTCAACTCATTTGAGGTCATTGCCATGATCCTTGTGGTATTTCTAGCCTGAAGCTCTTGTACTAGCTTCCATTAGCTATTCCCTGCTGATAATGTCCTCCACACTCAGAAAACATCTAGAAATATACATAGGTGTCTTCAAGTACTAAGAGAATCACAAAATAGATCTTTTAATGAAAAAACCCACAACTTATTTTATATAAATTTCTTCTAGAATAGCTTGAAGAGTTTTGCTCAAGGTATTCAGATGTTTGATAACAATTTCAATAAAACCATAAACTGTTTAATTTAGTCCAGTACTACTTACTGCTATTTACAGTGACTTGCTTCAATTCTGCAACAGATTAATGAAGAAGACAACTTTGTCCATACACCTATGTCAGCAAGTCCATCAAGTGTAGTCAGTTACTTCTGTCATCTAGAGAGTCTGAGGGAACATTTCAATTTAACCCAGTTCCCCAGGTGGAAGACAATGTTCTGGCACAATGACTTTTGAACAATAAACGCATCTATATGCTTGCTCATGCCAGAACAGCCCAACTAAGCAGCAAGATGACTTTTTCATATCCCTAACCAACAAAACAATGCCAGTAAACTTGGAAGAAAGCAAAAAACTCATGATACTTAATAAATTACTTGAACAATGCAGTGAGATGAACTAGACATTTTCTGTGTGCCAGAGCTGTTTTTCAGAGGGCCTATAGGTGCTGCCATGCTGCATTTACTCCAGTTCACATTTACCAGTCTAGTAAAATTGGAGAACTACACGCAAACAGGCACAGGACATGACTACGCTGGGGCTCTTGCAGCTGCGCTGCTTTTGCCCACCAGGAGCTTTGAAGAGGCCAGTAAGCCACACCTCGTCAGCTCCCAGCCAAAGGTACCAACCTGAGTAGCACAATTTCAGAGGATGTGTCTGCCAAAGACTACACATGCATGTTAAGCATTTACAGACACTGTGAGCAAGTACGTTAGATAGGGGAATTTTTATTAGTAACTTTTAAAGGGGAAATAGCAAATAGGACAAGAAAACATCAATTAAATTCCTTGGAGTACTGGCTGTTGTGGGAGTTGGAGTGGTGGCATTGCCCGTTATGCCACTAACTACTACACCTGCACCTGTGCGTACTACTAATAAACCACCCCTGCAACATATTAGTGATAATCAATAATAAAGTTAGCAAACTGAAACAGGGAAAACAATTGCCAGAACTCCCCAACTCTGATTTATTCAGTTTGGTGAAATGAAGAGAAGTGTAATTTCCCACAAGAAAACTGAAATCATAATTAGCAATAGGATTTAGCAGATAGTTCCCTAGGTGCCCAGGAAAAGCCATTATCCAGCTAATTCCAGGATATACGAATGGTGTTAAACATGACAGAAAACCAATGCCCTTTGCCCAGCACCCCAACCAAGAAACCATAAACACACACTAAGAAGGCCTAGATACTATGATAACATATACAACAGGTTAGGCAGCAACACAACAGTCAACCATAAACTGAAGCCTCTGAGGACATAGTATAATATTGCACTTAGAACCATATCACCAACTGTTTAGTTTTTTTCCAGTGGAAACAAAGGGAAATATTAAATTACAATTTTATGAAAATATGAAAAACTATATTGTTCTTGTCCCACATTGGGATCTAACTAAATCTGTCGAAGTTTAAGGCTGGGTCAGCCACTCAACTCCGACAGACACTCTCTGTGATCCCCAACCACCCTCCCAGGGAAGGATAACAGGGGAACCAGAAAGAGAGACTGTGAGGTTGGAGGAAAAATTTGAACCAGTTTAACGAAATAGGAAATAATACTAACAATAACAATGAAGATGTGGAACTATATACAAAAAAATACACAAGCTTGTAAATACATTCAAAGATACAAATTAATATGCTAACACAGAACCCACACCTTCCAGATGGAAACTAGGTCCTGAGCAGAAAAGTTCCTGAATGGACTCAGCAGCAGAGAGGAGTACTTAAGACCGGAGTCACAATGACAGTCCAAAAAATCAGAAAAGGAAGCCTTGGAGCAGCTGCACTGCTCCCATCCAGGCAGCCAGGAGAAGACAACCTGTGCCCACAACTGATGCTCCACTGCAGCATGAAAGCTGGCACCACAGGAAGGGATGGCGAACAGCCAACAGCCACCCTCCCAGCACAGGAGCACTGAAGGCCCCAGGGCTCTCCTTAGAGTCCCTTGTATACTGAAAATCATGACAAGGAATACTGTGACTGGTCCATTTAGGTCACCTGACCCATCCTCTCCTCCCCGTAACCATAGATGACCCCATTGGCCTTGTGTTCTAGGCAGCCCCAGAAAATCTTTTGTCATAGTTCTCTTAAAGAAGGACAATGTTCTTTCTCTTGAATAAGCACAAAGAGAGATGCTACCCAATTGTATTTCCTTCCTATATAAATCAGCTGTATCAAAGAGGCATTACTTGAGTGGTGACTGTTTTTATAAACCCTGTTTTTTTAGTACTAAATGATGTGGAAATTATGTGTTCAAGGGCAGAATGTGACCATTTTAACATGCCATGGAGCATTAAAGTCATGTAGGCTGTGCATGATTTTGTACTTTTGCTCCATCTACCAAATTTTCTGGTTTTTACTGTAGGAATTCTGAAGTTATTTCATTTCTGAAGAGTTCACTACTGTCAGTAGCAAGTTTAGGAGTTGAGCCATCAGCATGTAAGAGCACAGCTAGTTACAGCATCACACCAGAAATGTAGCTATGTGGGCTCTAACAAGCAGCCTTACTTTTTGTTAAGTCATTAAGCCCTACATTAAACATGATCTAGGATCCATGGTTAAGGAGAAGAATGCCAAGAGGCCATTTGCTGGGCTCACTCCAGTTTGTCATTATCTCTTTTGTACCTGGAAGCCAAAAGCGGACATAATACTCTATGTGCAACCTCACATGCTGAGAAGAGGGGAATAATCACTTCCCTTGACCTGCTGGCTAATTTTTTCCTATAGCCAGCTATTCAGTTTTCTGTGCTGCACGGACATGGTGCTAACACAGCCACCTTCATGTCAGAATCTAAGTCCTTTCTGCAAAGCTGCTCTCAAGCCAGTCTATCCCTGCCTATGTTGTTGCACAGAGCAATGCTGTCATTGCTGCAAGACCACATTTGCCTCTGTGGAGTTTCATGAAGTTCCTGCTAGCCCATTGCTCTTGCTCACTGGGGTCCCAGTGGGTGGCCAGCTGACTCTCCAGCATATTAAAAACTCTCCCAAAATTAGTGTCAGATTTGACCCTGCTGATGGTTCTTTCCATCCCAACAGCCAGGGTGCCGATGTTAAAAAGTACTGGTCCCAGAGCTCACCTCTGAGGAAGACCACTGAAACCCAGCTGTCAGTTGGACTTTAGAGCATCATCATCTTGAAGGCCACCCCTATGTGTGGCTACAATGAGGCTATGAGAGACACGTAAAAGTCCATGTTAAAGCCAAGATAAACTGCTCTGCCCTAACATGCACAGATGGTCTATTCATCACAGAGATAATTGGGTAGAAGCAATGGTACCAAGTGCCTGTCTTTTATGAAACAGTTGAGTAGTTAAAAATTATTCAGAAGGGTTCCCATCTTGAGAGCTGCTTAGACCATCGCCCTTATTGTCCCGAGAGAGTACCCTAAAGAGCAGGCTATCAACAAGCCTCTGACGCAGTGATTATCCTCTTATCCTCTTCAAATTGGGCTACGTTATTGCCAAAAAAATACAGAAGAGAGATAGAGAAAGAACATGGACAAAAACAAGAGACAGCCTTATATAATACCTCAGAGAGGACAGTATTTCCTTTTGAGAACAGAAACCTGAACTCAGGCCCAGCATAGTAACTATGCATTTGAATTACAACCTAAATATATAAACAGTATTGGGACCAATGACTAAATCCAATAGCTGTCCTCATTCACGGACTTACTGGCAGCAAATCCTACATACACTGTGCTTCTCTGCTTTGCCAAAATCTTGCACTTCTTGTAATGGAATTGCAATATACTTTTTTCTTTGCATGTCCATATGCAAGTGGAAGAAGGGTCTGGTGTTCTTGTGACTTACTGCATTAGATGTAGACTTACAAATTTTACCTAATGTGAAAATTGGATAAAATTTGTCCAAGTGAGAGCTCCTGTGCCAGATGTGACCCAGGGGACAGGTTCATCTGGCCTCCTACCTCTCCTCTGAAGGGTAGTTTGGCCTGTACAAGCTATTCCAGCTGCCACATCCCTCTTCCAGCAGACACCAAGTGCTGAAAGCCCAAATTGCTGCTGCTAAATCAGAATAAGAAGTGGTGATAGAGCAGGATGAAGCCATCACACCTTCTCTGAGGGCATGATTTGGCTGCCACTTCGACATAGCTTTATTCAGTTTATCAGTTTGGACCCAAATTACTTCTCCCTTTATCTTATCCACTTTTCATTCCCGTTTGCTCATGTTGCAAGGTCCTGCAACATGAGCATTTTCTAACTACGTACATTACCGAACACACTGAGGTCCCATTTTTAGTCAAGGTCTTTTAGGATTACTGCAGTGCAAATAAATAATAAAGCGTGCATTCCAAAAACATTTTACAGGTACAGCAGTGAAAGACTTGCGTAGCTAATGGTTTTATTCAGCATCCTCCACATCTTCTGCTCCAGTATCACAGGAATGAACCCACCAGATCCATGCTGATTCAGCCTCAGTGTGATACAGAATCTAAAATATACTGCTTATCAGCTTTCTAGTGGCAGACAGAATGTGCTTCTGCTGAAACAGTATGTACTAAATAACACCTTGCTTCTTGGAAGCAATTTATTTTTTCAGGTGCACACAGGACATTCTCTTACAGAAGGAAGAATCTGTTAACTAAACACTAATCGAGTGCCCTAGTGCTAGCCTGAGAAGGCCCTTATTTCACTCTTCCATATAGCTGTCTTTCCCAAATCATGTAGGGACAATAAATGAAACAGAAAAATATCTCAGCACTATGACATGTCATATGATTGTTTACCTTCTTTTGCTCTTTTGATGCAAAATATTTCAGGTACAAGACTTTCCAAGTCGAAAAGTTCAGCTATAATTAGAAGAAATGTGAAAAAAGATAAAGTCTAGAAAAGTTGGATAGGAAAACTGCTGTTTCTTCAAAATATTATAATTTCCTAGGGTCTATGTTTCAACTCAATAATTAGAACTAGTTGTTTCAGGCTGTTTTTCCTATAGACCTGTCAGCCCATGTTAATGTATTCTGACCACGGCAGAAAATATTTACATGACTTTTTTGCATGTTGGCTTGTTTGCATACACTGTAAAAAGACAAGATAGGGAAAATTTCTTTAAGATGACTGAATACATTAAAGCTATACCCAGCCGTAACTTGAAATGCAGTTCCCAGGGAGTTTCTCTCCCATGAATTAAACTGAAGATCCTCCTGATTTCATTAGGCTTGAATCATGCCCTAAGGAACTAGAGAGGGCAGTGCCACTGCTAACAAATCACAGACTTCTTTTATAAAGTCTATGGCTGTTCACTCATCTTCTGTCTGACTTAACATGTCTATTTTAATTTCTAGCTCATAAACAGTAAATAACAATTAATTACCACCAATATTATATTTAGGTCTACCTTTAGCATTGATATTTTTCAGTTTAAATCTTGCAGTATGTTGCACACACATGTATAGAGAGTATTTCTGCTGCTAGGTGACAGCAATCAAGCTACTATCCCTGTCTTTGCAGTTTTCCTGCATGTAAAATTGTAACTATGCCTTTGACTTTCTTTTTAACCGGCTTTGAGAAACACCTTCAAGAAATGCTACAAAAGATCCAGGTGTTACTGTTATAATCTGTACAGCATATCCATAGAAGGTAGCAGCAATCTAAGTAATCAGACACTATAATCTGTGCCTGCTAAAACCTGGGGCCGGGGGGCTAACAAATAATATTGAGAATACTCCATGAAGACTCTCCCTATGCCAATCCTTAAGCGTTTGTGTAATTTTACTCCTGTAAATAATCCCTCCAAAGGCAAATTAAATGCAAATGCTGGTGGGATCAGACATTTCTGGAGGGGCCTTTCCATGCCACCTAATTTTAGGCACGAGTTTACCAGCCTGGAGCCCGGTCATCTTCTGCTCCTCATTCATCTGGACTGGCGTGGCAGGGTGCCCTGGCTGGGACACCCACAGAAGGTGCTTGAAACCCTCGAGCTACTCCATCGTTCTCAAACCCAAACTCTTGTGCATTTATGGAAATCCCTCCCTGTATCACATTCTTCCTTAATCCAACTCTGCATGTACAGCCCGATCTGGGGGGAGCACGTACAGCTGTTCCTGCAATCAGAGGCTGTCATCAAACCCTGCCCTTGGGGCTGTGACAGACCCCGTCAACCGCCCCGACTGCCGCAGAGGATGCTGGTGCCTGCCCTCACAAAGGATCAGGCCCATCGTTTGTACAGATGTGCCACATAAGAGACGACAAGTGAAAATATTTGTCAGTCTTCATTTCGTGGCAGAGGTACCAGAGCAGCGACAGCAGCGAGCTGCAGCAGGGCAAGGGCTGGCGGCTGGTGTAACCTCGCTGGGCACTTGTCAGGTTCTGTGTCCTCCAGGCAAATTGCAAGTGAAGTTTGTTGAAAGCTTTTGAGCACTTTCTAGATTTCAGCCGATTTTTGCTCTGACAGTTTTGCTAGGTAATTTTTTCCCACAGTTATTGCACTGGAAAACGTCCCAGCTTTCAAATAGGAGTTTTAAAATATATCTAATTTTCTCTTGCACAATGAATTAATCTATTTTAATTTTATTTTAATGTCTCAAGGTTGCAGATTGATGAGACAAATGCTGGTTTCTGACAGACCTCCTAGCCAAGAAAGACCTTCATTTCAAAGCTGTGGCTGAAATTTTAAATGGGCCCACAACTGGAATACTGTTTTCTGGGTTGATTCCACGTGTATACCATGTCCTATCAGATCAGTCAGAATACCATGTCCTATTAGATTAGTCCTGACTGACAAAACCGTGATGTTGAGGTAGCCAAACTGCAGTGCCGCTATTCCTTGCCAGCCTCTATGTTAATTCAGATCACAGTTTAAAAACAAATGGAGTCATATGTAGTTTGTAAAACAGGAACCTACAGAAGAAATAGTATTTCAGAAAGAAACATCCATTTTTCAAAACAATGGCACGGAGATATTAAATGTAAAATTAATAAAAATTCACAGAAGTTCGTCATTTTCCTCACCGAAATTACGCTGGCTGAGGATCAAACCATCATTTGTATTTAAATTAGATTAAATTAAAAAATTAATAGATAGGGAAAGGGAGGTGACTATACATAGCCTGTTTAAAATCACGTGAACAGAAATATTTCCATGACGCTTTCAAAACTGAAGTTATGAACAGTTTCCTGTTTTTTAAAAATAAACACTCCCTGTGTGCTGCTGGAAGTAAAAAGAAACCTAGCAGGGTTACAGTATGTAAAGAGTCTCAAAAGTAGAATTTTAGAACATTGCTCATGGTGGTGCTAGAACACATTAGCGGAAAAGACATTATTGTAAAAGTAATGCATTGAAGAACAATAATTTAAAACTGAATTATTTTAGAGTAATTTTTAGACTATCTTTTAAACCAAATTATTTGCTATTAATAGTTCCTGGAACAACTTGAAAATGACACACTGTGTGTGGTGAAAATATATTACCTCCTGTTTAGCTGGTATGATGATCCCTTAAGCCACACACATAGCTGTGGCCCCTGCTACAATACAGCACCAAAAAGGCTTACTTTTGATCAAGTTTCAAATCTAAAAACTCTCAACTGAAATATTTAACTTTTTTCCCCACCCCTGCATTTTGCCTGGATAAACTAGGGTCTTGTCTCTAGTATATGAAAGACAGGCAGAGATAAGGTGCCTTGCAGGGTCTGAAACTCAGGCCATTAAATAAAATGGTACATCTTCCTGTGACCACTCTCCATTAGGACCCAGAGAACACATTTCAGTATATGCAAGGGATGCTAAAAAAAGGGTTTAAGACTGGACTACTTAACAGTGAGCTTCTAGTCCTCTCATCTCAGTAAAGACACCATTGAATTGGAAAGAGTGCAAAGAAGGGCAGCAATGATAATCAAATGTCCGGGCCAGTTTCTGGATGAGGAACAAGTGATTACAGCAGCACTTCTCAGACTGAAGAAGAGGTGACCTGAGGGAAATGACAAGCCTGCAAAATCAGATAGGGCCATGAGGGAGTAGATAGTGATCTAATGTTTGCTGTCACTTTCATCAAAAGGACAAGGGGGCATAACTTAGAGCAGATAAGCAAATACAAAACAAAGCAAGAGAAAAGTGATGGTTGAGCGGTAAACCAACAGAAACTTGTTGCCAAAGTCACAGCTGCAGTGTTGCGGATGCGAAAAATTTACATGGGTTCAAAGGGAGACTGAACAAATACCTGGAGGAGACATCTCTTGAGGGTTATTATACAGGTAGAAACCATAACAAGGAAATCTTTAAGGTGAATATAGCTTGAGGCTGGGAGAGGACTCAAGGAAGGATCACACATATTTACCCTGTTCTTACTCTTGCCTACACTAAGTGCCATAGGTCCCTCCTGGAGACAAAATACGGGGCCAGGTAGACTTCTGGTCTAATCCAGTACAGCCCTTCCTATGTTCTGTTTAGCAGGTTTATTCATAGTGATGAGTACTTAAGCCTTTTCCAGAAACAGGACTATTGTATTCTTCCCAGATGCACACATTGACAGTGAGCAAGCTGTTTCTAGCTCAGCTTTTGGGGGAGAAAACACTGCACAAAGCACTGGTGCACAGCAGGCCATCCCCTTTGATACCAACAAAAAGTTTCCCAAAAGCTGTTTATCAGTTCCCAGCTCATATCCAAACCAGAAGTTCAGAGCTGAGACACCCTATGCAATCTGGGGTAATTGCTGAATGCCAGCTGAAGCCCATAAGGTGAGGCTGGACTGTGAGCTGCACAGGCACCTGCAAGGGCTCAATTCACTCAATTCACTCAATTGATGAAAATACATGTTTTCCAGAAAATCTCTGGGTGCAGCAAGCTATTCTGAGGACACCTTAGCCAGCACTGACATCGGGAGAGATGAATTGTCATGCATGTATAGTAAACACACATGTGCTACACAAAAAATACCCCTAAACCGAACAGTCCTGTCTACACTAGAGTCTCCAAAATTTCTGCTCAGAAAGCCTGACATATTGGTGGGCCAACAGGCTTTGGGAGGGCAGCAGTGCCGCTGCGTGAGCTGACAGGGGCAGGGATCAGCCCCTTGTCACTTGTTCCACTGCTCTGCACTTGCCAGCTCTGGGGGTGGCAGGGACCCCTTCCAGTCCTGTTTTCTTCTTATTTGTCGTGTTTGTCGGATATCATAATACTCTTTGGCAGAAACTGCCTTAGTTTGTTGAGGAACAAATAAACCACTACGACAAGCTTACAAGCACGGTATGATCTACGGCCCAGCCTTCAGTTTATGTCACTCTGTATGTTGGGAGATGAGTCTACAGGAAAGCAGCATTTCAGTTTATTACCTCTGAGCAAAAACCTGCTTTCCTCAGCAATCCACATGCGAATTACACCACCTCTCACAGCAGTGTAACTGCCCTCTGGTGTCTTCTCTCAAAAAAACAGCCTTGTATCATCCATCAGTTGAGAGCAGTTTCCGGGGCAAAATCCACCATCATAAAAGGAGCTCTGTTTCAGGGCTGAGCTTAATTCTGCCCCGAGATACGGGAAGAATGCGGGAAGCAGAGCCATCCACCTGCACTGACATATCACCCGTGTCACCGCGCAGATGGGAAGGGCATTGCCCTGAGGTAAAGGGCATATCTGTCAGCATATCCGTTCAAATCCTCTGCCTGGAAAGCTCCCGCCACGCAAATACCAAATCATTTCATTAATCGTTGGTTCCATCAGGCAATAATATCTCCAGGTTTCTTCCAGCTAGGTCTGGCTTTGAAGAGATGATTAAATGAAAACGCCTGTGTCTCCTGTCTGAAAACGAGGGTGCAATCTGGTATTCACTGTCACACGGTGTACAGGCTTGGCAAAAGGTATTTGCAATACTGGGTTTTAACTATTAGTCAGCATTTCACATCAGGGTCTGCATTCTCCTTGTCTACCATATTCCCTGCAAACTTTCAGGTCTTATGAAAATAATTTCACCATTCCCTCAAGTCACCCAATAACCCATACCAAGCTCATTTCCAAAGAACAACTTGTCATTAAAAATTACATGCTACCAAAGTAGTCCCAAACTATTAAAAAGCTATTTTGAATGCACAAATGGAAAACACAGGCCAAGAGCACAGAGGAGAAGGATTGAAGCAGGGTCTTACCCAGTGATCTTTCCTTCGTTTGGTTTGCTGACCGCACCACAGGAAGACTGGCCCGCATGCGGCTGCCCCTTGAAAAGGGGGTCGGAGAATCACCCTCGGACATGGCCTCTAAGGAATCAGCAGATGCTTCTGAGAGGTGTTCTGTCTGGTCACCCAAATTGGGCTGTGGGCTCTGGCAAGGCTTTGGGCTTCTTGTCTGCAAATGAGAGTATTTCATTATTAGGCTACCAAAACCAGAATATGGAGTGAGGGAAACAAAGAGACGGAAGAAGTTCAAACTTCTTCAAATAGTGGGATGCTGAAGGTCGCTTCTGTGTTGGTTATTTAGGAAAACAGTATCCTTGGGTATTCTATGGTTTTTAGGATTGTACATCCACACTGCTAGCAAGGTCCTGAGGATAAGACATGTGCTGAGGAGATGTATGGTAATGCCATTCCTTGCTGTTCAAACAACCACTACAGCATAGGCATGTCCATACACACACTCTCAGGTTGACAAGTCTTACTAAGAAAAACCCTCTGAAAAGAAATACTGTGATGCAGTTGTAAGCTACGAATTTCAGTATATTCTGCTGTGCCATGTATGAAAAGCACAGGTCATGCAGAAAAGCCAAAACAGCCATCCAACATTTCTAGCTGAAATCACAAACAATTATTTTACTTTTTGTTGCATCAGCATAGATCAGAAATGTCCAAACAAACAAATTAACTATGATTTTTACTGGGCAATCATACTAGTAAATTGCAAAACACAGTATCTGGAAAAAGCAAACTCTCTCAGGAGGGAAGAGAAAAGGTTTCATTTATGCACTTCTATGACTCCATTGTAATAACTGCCTAATAACCACATGTTCAATAGGAGATACAACATCCTGAACATTTTTTTGCTAACTATAAGTGACATTGTAAGTGCTTTCTGCAAAGAGGGGTTGCTTTAAGAAATATACTCAATAGTTTTCTACTGCAACTCTCTCAACTACATGTTACTATTACTTTGGAAGAATAATTTTCCAGTCTCTTAAGAAAACTCTGTCTCACAACAAACTGGAACAGACACTGTACAAGAAGAAATTCAAACCAAAGCAAACTCACTTTGTCCCAAAACCAGTATGTAAATATGAACTTTAAAAAGGTCTATAATCAGCACCAGGCACAAGATGTCATCAAACATATGTGTTTTCCTCTTCCCTACCATTTAAGGTCAGCTGCTAGTATGTTAAAAATACCGTGTACTAAAATCAACTTTGACTCTGTTTGAAGATGCTGTCAAAATCCAGAAAAGATTTTGCTTCTCTCCAGAAAGGCAAAGTGACTTATCTTGCTGACATCTGGTTCCTTCAGTGGTTTTTCAAGTGAAATGAGGTGAGCTCGTTTCGGCAATAGCATGTATCACTTAATATTCCCTATGTGACCTTGAATGTATGAAGAACTTCAACTTTTATTACATTTTCATTAGCTGGCTATACAGTCCTGTTGTTGCCAAGCTGTGTAGTAGCTCACAAACTACAATAAATTAGAAATACTGCACAAGAAAGCTAAATCCTCCAGAAGTTTTCACTTTTGAAATGCTAATATGAAAATACTAGGTATTATCCAATGTCCCGCAGTGAAATTGTTCAAGAGCATTGAATTATTGCAGGACTTAAAGCTAACAACATTTGTTCTCAGCAAACTAAAGTATGCTTTGAAGTGCCTCTGACACGGTCAGCACTAGTCTGCAGGTTCCAAGTACAGAGACTTGTGCCTGAAACCTTACAGAGGTGACAAGTGACCTGCAAACACAGAAATAATTTGATTAGTCAGTACTTCTTGATCCAGCTTTCCAAAATGGCTTGGGAACCATCACTGCTGAAGTATTTTATTTACACAGGCATATTATAGCAGTACTACCAAGACAAGTCATTACAGCTTTGCAGTTCCTTGTACTGATTAATAACTTCTGTGTATATATCCACTAACAGGAACCTAGAAGGCACGTAATTCTCACTTTCTAGAAAATCCCAACTAAAAATGAAACAAGATGCAAAAAAAGCAGCAATAAAATCGACCTGCAAAATATCTTTAGAGTTTGTTGGGAAGGGGATTGCTTTTATTTAAGAAAAAATAAATTCTGATACTATGAATCAAGCTTCATTTGCTTTGCTTTTGATCATTTTTTTCTCTTTCATTTGAATCTCCAGGTCATTTGACACATGCAGTTACATGGATATAATTTATCGACACATATGAACAGGTGCCTATTTAAGCAGTAAGGGGATACGTTATTACCAGAAGCAACAGACACAGCTTTTGCTGTGCAGTTGCCCAGCATGTCCTGTCAATGCACAGATGGAGGCACTCTCTGTAATGTCGTCCCTGAGGCAACTCTTTAGGACCTAACACAGAGCAACTCAGATCCCCCTGGATGATAATGCCATCAGTACTGTTATTAAACGCAATGGAGATGGAGTTAATTTTCCCCATAGCAGACCTCATAGTGCTCTGCTTTATACTGGCAGCTAGAAAGGTGTTAACACACCAGCGTTCTGGCTACTGCTGAGCAGTGCTCACACAGCACCGGAGATGTCTCTCCAACCTTCCCCCCCTCACCCTGCGGGTGGACAAGACCTTGGGAGGACAGCTGATTCAAACTGGCTAAAGGGATATTCCATACCATATGATGTCTGTTCAGCAATGAAAGCTAAGAGAAAGGAGGAGGAGGGCATTTGTTATTACATTTGTCTTTGAGAACAACCGCTACGTGTACGGAAGCCCTGTTCGCTGTGAAATAGCTGGACATCACCTGTTAATGGGAAGTAAAGAATAAATCTTCTGTTTTCTTTTGCTTCCGCATTCAGCCTCTGCTTTTGCTTCATTAAACCACTTTTAACTTGACTCAAAAGTTTTGTTCCATCTTATTTTCTCCCCACTCTGTCCCGCTGAGGAAGGGAGTGATAGAGCGGCTTGGTGGGCACCTCGCAGACAGCCAGATTCAAGCCACCACACTAGAAAAGATGCCTTTTGGCAGCCCTCATTCCTCACCCCAAATACTGCAGCCCCAGAGGGGAGCAGAGGTATATCACAGATTCTACACAGACACGAAGCCAAATTCTCCTCTTGACATACACCAGCACAATTCCATAGTAGTGCCACTCTAGTAAGTGGAGTAATACAAACATAAAACCAATGCAAGCTATTAATGAGATTCACCACATACACACGTACTGTGTATGAAAAGCTTCAAGCTATTTGTCATGCTCAACGCGTGTAAACATTGCATTTCAGGAATAATTCTGAATTGTAAACAGATTATTAAAAAAAAACCTTCAAACAGAAACGGCAGTGGCTATTCAAATAACTGAGAGATATGAGTGCATAATTGATAAGAAAGTGTTTTTATTATTGGCAATGAGTTCTAGGCTTGATGCTACTTAAAAAGCAAGCAGACTCCTAGGCAGCACTTCTTAGGAAAATGAGCCCATGAAAAGAGGAGAGGACAAGAAACATTTATGGATTCATAACATACAAGGACTTAAAAAAAGCAGTGCAGAAACCTTCAGCATTATCCAGCCTTTGCAGTAATAATTCACTGTGTTGATTCCAACATCAAATAAGGTAAGACAAATGGCAAAGAAATACTTAATAAGTCATACTATATATATTTTTCCCTTTGAATGTTCACTAGCATATTTAAAAAATATTCAAAAGCTTAAAGTAATATTTCAGGAAGTGCCCCTTTCAGTACTTTTCAGGAACTAGCACGCAGTATAAGCATTTACTAACTAAGTATTCCCTACGTGACCCATGTTTCAGGACCCATCAGAATGCAACTTGAGTCACCGTGTAGTCTGCTGCTAGGAGGGTCAGGATGGCACTGTAGTCGTATGGTGCATAAATCCAGTGAAAGCAATGAATGGGACATCACTGTGCCTGGGTGACTGCTGCTTTAATGTATCTGCCAGCAATGAGCAAAAACAACTGAGCTTAACAGAGAAGAAAGCTCAAGGCATGCGTACTAAGGAAGTAGAATTATCCAAAATTAAAAGATTTGTAAACAGATACCACACATAGGCACAGAAAACCAATGAAACACCAGCACTTTCCAAGGCACACCTCTGGGATAAATGCCAGAAAATACAAGAAGGTTCAGAACTAAGCAGTGGGTCTTTCTCTTGCCTATGCCAGTTCTGGGTAAGAAGCTCAGCAGAAAGGAAAAGTCAAAATAAGGATGAACAATCCTGGTAAAAACTTAACATATAATTACATAGTGCTTTGAGATCACTGTTTTATTCAGGATATACTATTTTATTTACAAGGATATAGATCCTTGTAATATTTTCAGGGTATATGTTAAAGTATAACACACGGAGGTAGCCAGTACAGAAGATCCGGTATCTTCCACCTGCTCTGGGTACCTGATCAAGAATTAAAACCGTGGTAAATCATGCCTCACAATGTTTGTTATAGCTTGTCGAAAGTATGCACTGCTTTACTTCTTTCACTGACTCAGAAAAAAAAAAGGCAAAAAAGTACAAGGCTCTTTGAATGCAATAGAATTTCAACTAATTAGGAGTGAAATCAGAAGGTATCTGAATAAGGAAAAGTGGAATACTGCAGCCATGCCAATGTAATGAGCAGTAACAGGGCACCAGAGATGTTCTTCAAGTTTGGTGCATGCTTCTGCTCCTCTGCTCACGTTTGCCCCACACTAATCCTTTCACCCTTTTGTTCTATCCTGTTCTACCTGTTTTATGGCTCTGCTCTTCATAACATCCTTCTATGCTCATTTCCAGTTATTTTTCACACTGATTTATATAACTGAAACATTTCTTCCTTCTGCTCCTTTTTAAAAATCTCTCCTGCAAACTTGCTTCACACATTTTCATTATTAAAAAAAAAAGAAAAAAAATCACATGACCTCAAGGAGGATTAAATTTCATCTCTTGATCAATTCACACTTTTTATTTCCTGTCTCCAGAAACTTCCTTATCCTTTATCTTGACAGAAACTTATGTCTTCAGGAGAAGAATCTTACCATACACATCTTCGAAGTTGATAGCACTCCTGGCAGTGTACAAATGGAAAACACAGACATCAACAAATAATATGGTGCTAGTAAAATAACTCTTTCCAATCATGCTTTAAAGAACACACTTAGAATAGGCAAAAAAACCTCAACATTTGAGAGTCATCTTGACATTTCAAATAAAGAAGAAAAATGCAAGAAAAATGAAAACCTGCTTTTCTTGACCTTCAGGTAAAATATTAGTCCCGTGACTTGTGCTGGAGGTTGCAAATATGCATATAAACAGGCTGTGCTTAATGTTTGATGACTTTGTTAATTCTGAAATATTGTCACATGAGCTCTTATTACTGCAAATTTTCCTTACATTTGTGTCAGATCCAAATTACGGTTGTCTGAAAGAAGGATCAGCTTTTTCCAAAGACACAGTCTTCAGGGTCCCATATTACAACTACAGGGTTTTACTTGTCGGACGTGCTATTAGTGACATATTGCTGTTGCAGAGAAACTGAACACTACCCACATGTTCTCATTTCTAACCATTTATTGTAACAATGTTTTGAACAGCACTTTCTCAGAAAAGTTAAATGCTTATACACGTCTATATAAACTAAAGTTCACATTACATCTGTGCAATGCATGCATTTGGATACTCTCTCCAGCTGGGGGAACTGGAGGCAGGGAGATGATTCAGCAGCTGAATACCACATAAAACCAACTTTCATTACAGGCTCGCTTTTCTCTGTGTGTTATTTCACCATTATGAGATGCAAAGATCTATGACATCTTCCTTTCAGGCAACATCAGTTGGAAATGGTACCATGACAGAAGCAGTCATACGAAAAGCATCTGTCCTCTCAAGAGCTGAAGAGAGCAGGAGGGCAACTGCCCACTCAAAGCCGTACAGACTCTGCAGGAGATATTTATACTGGCTCACAGGGTAGCGGATATTTCTGGCTTTTATTTCTGTATTTCAGATTCCCTGTTTTCTGTTGAATCAAAGACACTGGATTCCACGGACGATACTTGCTCATGAGCACTCTCAGTTTGGTGGCAATATTAATTTCTATGTTACAAATGGCCAGAAGTCTTTCCGCCTTGATAAGGGCAGATACAGCACGCGAGACACGACTGCCCACCGTCCCTAGCACTGAACCAGGGTCCCCCACTTGCCTGTAGCCTCCCTGACTCGGAGGCATGTTCTGCGTTAGATGTTGCCCGAGATCCCTCTCTGCTGCTCTGCTACCAGCCTCCTCCCGCTGCCCGCATTCCTGAGGAGAGCCTCAGCTCACCATACTCACCACAGGGCTAATGCAAGCAGAGCACAAATCACAGAGCTCTCCCCGGGTAATTAGGCAAAGCAATGAGTGCACTGTACGTGAATACAGCCCCAGTGCAGATCTTTCCATGGTCTGGGGAAGGGAGGAAACAAACCCAGAAGAATTTTCCCAAGTAAGGTAAAAGAAAGAGTTCCCCTGTCTGACCAGCATGAACGAGAAGCAGGGGAAGATAACACAGTCAACAGCACCAGCTGCCACAGCAAAGTGCTGCCTTAAAACCTGGTAACACTCAGTCACAGCATTACCAGAGCCCGTCACTATGGTCGGGTCAGGACAGCACACCCAGTGGTTATTTTACCCAAGTCTATGAATTTATCTGAAGGCAAAACTCCTCTCTGCTTATGACAGGATCTTTATCACCACTCTTTGCATTTGCTGGTGCTACCCCCAGTTTCTTTCACCTAGCGGAAAAAAAACATGTCCGATGAGGTGTCAGAATTTATCTGCCATATTTTTAGGTTGGAATGATATTCAAATCATCCTAAAAATCTGCACGTTTTCCCAGGAGCCTTGCTAGCTCCTGTTGGGGGCCAGCTGCATGCTCCCTGCTGTGGCAATCTGCCAAAACCCATTTCTTTTAATCCCAAGTGCTGTGAATCACCAAGCAGGACATCCACAGGCTGCCGACTCGTGCTTGCCCTTTGCAGGATCTGGTTCATTCTTCAGCAGGGTGATGCCCAGAGTTAGGAGAACTTTTTTTTCATGAAACTCTGTTACAGATGACTGACATGAAGCAACGTTTTCAAACTTTCATTTCTAACTGTAAGTACCTAAACAAATTGAAGCCTGTTTTTCAGGAAAGCTGTGTGTTTACAGTAAAGATATTCATTAGAAGCAATAAAAGCTGTAGGTGCTCAGCACTTAGGCTGCCAGACCTCTTATTCAGACGTTTAATTGGAGGAACTTGCATTTGAAAATGTTGCCCCAAGGAAATCAGCAGCCCGTCTAAGAGCTGCTTAATTGGTCCAGACAAGTCCAGACTGAAGAATGCAACATGCTGTGGCATCTCTTTGGAATACATGAAATATCTGAAAAACCCAAGCCATCCACGTTAAAGTGTAAAAATACTTCTCAGGATGTTTCTGTCCAGATCCAAGGTTTTCTCTTTCTACAAATGCCAGCTGAGCTTTTAGGGTAGAAATTGAAGTAAAACAATAGACAAACCTAATAGTCATGCCTTGGTAATGAGCAAAAATCACACTGAATGAAAGAAATCTTTCATTTTAAAATAAAGTTGTGTAATTCTCTGCTTTATTCTAATGCTTTGTGACATGAAGTATTTTATACATGATAGCCAAATTTAAAAAGTGACTGATTACCTCACTGTTTTTCCCTACAAAGGCTTCTATGGCTCCATCAATTTTGCTCACAGCAAAATTTGTTCTTTCACAGTCTCTGTCATACTCTTGCATCATAGTTTCAGTTTACTATTACTTTGTTTAAATAAGTTATCCATAAACTTCAGCCTGGACATCAACATTTGTCTTAATTAAAATCTTATGGCAGTCTCAGTTGGAAGCTGTTTCTCTTTTCCCTCCTAAAAACCCTACTGTGAAGTATTCATGAGCCAGCATGACCCCATGTTCTATCTGGGAGATGGCTGCATTTCATCAGTAGCGGGTGAGGTAACTCCTACCTACACAATCCCCAAAACTGTCATGAGAACTCTGAAGATTAAAAGGGATGATTTACACAAAAACTGTCATTATGCTGATTAAAGGGGAAAGATCTTTACATGCTTAAAACCGCATGCAAAAATGGGGGGGAGGGGAATAAGAAAAAGAATATATACCAGATGCCTAAAAGTACCTAGAGGACAGTGTGTTCTGATTCAAGAAAATTATTATCTACCCATCCCTGTTCTCCCACACACGTTCCTAAGGAAAACAAAAAGAGCAGGGTCTGTTTTTGTGGTATCTCTTTCCCAAAGCAAAGCAACACGATGCAGAAGTCCTGGAAAAACCTGTTTTTCTGTGCTTCTACGAGCTAAGAGGGAGTTCTTAATTAACACGCTATTTAAAAAATTACCGAAAAAAGAGTCATCAACGTGAAGGTTGGCGAGTGGGAGCGAGGTCCTCGGGGCAGGGCGTGAGCTGCCCTCTGCGTAGGGCGGCCTTGGCAGCCAGTGGGTGCTGGCAGCCCCCAGCAAGAACAAACACCCTGGAAAAAAAAGCGGGAGGCAGAGCTGCCTCCAGCAGCAGCACACCCACGCCGATGCTGGTGACTTATTTTTAGCCTCTACTCATGGAAGTAAAGGTGTGATGAAGCGCTTATCAGAGTTTGTTGCTCTGGCACCTGGGGAGAGTTAAGGGGCTGCTGCAAGGGACACGCTGTGGGAGAGAGGAGCCTCTCCTGCTCCTCTCTTCCAACTTCTCACTGTGCCCTCTCACTTCTCTTTCCCTCCCTCCAGGCCATTTCCTTGGCAGAGGGAGAAGCCTTAGTGCTTTCCACACCTCTGCCTCTCCCACCCTTCCCTGTGGTCGGCATGTTTATTGGCCTACTTAAACCCTGTACAGAGAAAAAATTAATGGGGAAGCGACAAATCGGGTGCAAATAAGCTGCTGTGCACTCCGCATGCTGCAAAGCTCCATTCCTGGCTTGCAGCATGTGTTGTCCTAGTGTTTTTGTGATTGTGCTTTTGACTGCAGTAGAAATCATGCAGAGATACCTTTTGCGTACGTATCTGAAAGGCGTGTGCACGTGCACTGCCTGAGTGGGTAAAAGAAGTAACTGTATTAGACATCCATTGTATAGGGCACTACAAGCCACACAGAAATGGAAGAGGAGCTTGACAGGAAGAAACGTGAGATACAGGTGACTTCACAGGTGCACAATGTACATATAAGATCCTTTTGCAAGTTGCAGACCTAAGCATTTTTTGCATGTGAAATAGAAAAACATCTACTCCTGGGCCCATGGAGCTGTTCTTAACTTTTGTAGCAAGACTTTTGCCTCTTAAGCCAGTTCCAAGTGTGTATAAATAAATACATAAATAAAGTTAGAATTGGGACAGCTGGTAGGGATCACTTATTTATCAAGGACCTTCCACTGAATTTTGGTGAATTTCAAAGCATCTAAGACAAGAGTGTGGACTTCATATCTATCATGCCATTAAAGGAAAAGTCAAAATTAAAAAATTGTCAAAGGATGCACATGCATCACACTCCCGTATGCAACTAATCTATATGAATGACACTTCACTGCTGTGAAATACAGAGGGAAAAAGCATGCAGATCCATATTTATTTGAGAATGCTAGTTGTGAAGCAAGACACACACAATTAAAGGGTAACAAACTCAATCCACAGCAGAGTGCAGAAAAAAGAAAGTACAGTACTAACTCTCTGAGAGGATTCAATTTTCATCAAGTACCTTTGAATGTCAAGTTCTGAATGAAGGGAGACCAACATGCACTGCAAAACCTGTGGATCAAAGAGAGAAAAGAAAGGGAAGGGGAAGACAATTGTTAACAGGAAAAGAAAAAGAAGAACAATAGAAATTAAAAAAGAATAACCTGCACATACTGAAAGTACACGAGGAAGAGAAGAGAAGAGAAGAGAAGAGAAGAGAAGAGAAGAGAAGAGAAGAGAAGAGAAGAGAAGAGAAGAGAAGAGAAGAGAAGAGAAGAGAAGAGAAGAGAAGAGAAGAGAAGAGAAGAGAAGAGAAGAGAAGAGAAGAGAAGAGAAGAGAAGAGAAGAGAAGAGAAGAGAAGAGAAGAGAAGAGAAGAGAAGAGAAGAGAAGAGAAGAGAAGAGAAGAGGCACTGAAAATCATGAAGAAAAGGCAGATGTGCCAGGGAACAATATGGTCTATTAATATTTAATATGCAATATTTTCAGGATCCTTGCTAGACTCAGTTCAGATGCACTGCGTGTCGTGGTATATCAAAGAAATTGAAAATGTTCGTCTAACGTACAAGTTAATGGCAGGGAGTTCATCCACAAAGACTCGGATATATACCTAGCAACCATATCTGACAAGAAATGACAAAACATGCATTCTTCCTAAGACATGACACAACTCTTGTCTGGAGCTAGCAGCAGTCATTAGACTTTTGTGCTGGTTTCACACTTACTACAGAGATGTGGAAACCTTCAAGCAGTACTTAGAAATACTATATTACTCTTGATTAACCATAGCATCAAAAAAAACCCAAAAAAAACTATTGTATTATTTAAAAGCATTCTCCAAACACATTTGTCTTTACTATTCTACATCTGATCTTAAAGCACACAGAATGTGAAAATGTGCTAAAAGGGGTTTAAGGGCCAAAAAGCCCAAACATTTTTTCCCTCCAACACATGAAGGAGATGCATATTGGAGGGGAAATTGCCTGCTGTTGTTTGAGTCCTTACAGGTACAGTCCCTGTATTTTCCTTAATCCTCATTTGCCTACAGGGTGGAGGTGGGGGTAAAAGAGATTTTGAATAGTGCTCTAAACAGTCTTCTCCAAGCAACTGATTCCTCCTTCAGCCAGTGCCAGGCTCCCACAACAACTGTTGCTGCCCTGATCAGAGCGTGCAGCTATTCAAACCAAGCAAAGAAATGAAAACTGCTTGGATAACAAGGACGTCATTGTTAAGGAATCTTATTTAGCAAGTAATTTATAATGCCAACATCATAATTAAGAGAGTAATTCAAAGAATCTTTTGAATTTTACAAACCCAGGGGATATAAGCAGATGAGAGCTGATTCTGGGAATGAGATAAGCAACATGTAAGTATGCTGTGATTTTTCATGTTTTTGTTGATTGGATACTTTGGAAGGGCAGTACCATTTTCTTTAAAGAGAACAATAGATCATTTTTCTCCCTATGATAAATGCATCATTTAGAATTGTTCAAGTAAAATGTGATCTTTACAAATAAGCTATTTATGCAAACAGTACAAATTAAATGTAGCCTTCCGGCAACAACTGGATAAATTCCAACTCTAAACCACAAAGACAAAACAGTCTGTTGCTAATGTCTCAGTAATACTGAAACTGCATTAGGGTTTTCATGGTTTTATAATGTCACCACTCCACACAGGCAAACCTGAGAAGTTCTATTTGCTCTTCAATTAAACTATTCTTCTGATAAAGTTATTCTCCTGAATAAAGTTATTCTCCTGAAAAAAGTTACGGACTTTCTAAGGTCTAAATCCCATCACAATGTCAAATACACGAGACTTCTAAGGGAAAAATCCATGCTGTGTGTTTGCTTGACATTCAGGTATCATTACACATCAAGACCATGCCTTCGAAGGGACATTACTCTGCACAATGGCAGCATTAAGAGTGTAGTGGTCACCCTCCCTAAAGCCATTGCACGGGATTGACTTGAGCTACTTAGTTTCCTCAAAACCTGTCACCTCATGGAGAATTGTAACTGTGTCCCTTTTCTCTGGACTTTCCTACTCTCAAAGGAAGTGAAACATCAATTCTGATCCAAGGGCAGGTAAAGAGATGAGGATGTTTGATAAAACTAGCAATGCTTACCACCCCCAATCCAGGAAAATGTTGTTTCTATCCTTACCTCTCCCCTCTTCTCTTATCATAACATGTTATATATTTTGATTTTAAAGCAAGGAGAACACAGTTAAAATACACAAAACTAGTCCATCTAGATCCAGCAGGCTCTCCTTCCTCTTACAGGAGTTGATCTTAAATCATAAGGATGGGATATAGGATTAAGAGTTAGCATTCCCTGAATAAACATATTCTTGCAGGAAAAAAGGAACCACACACAGATACAGAACCACAGCAGCAGTGCAGCAGCAGGCTTCACCAATTCCTGCATAAGGTAGCACAAGGAGGCAAATGAGGCCTCCACAGTCTTATGTAGCTAACTTCAGATCACCTGAAGAAGATCCAGACATGCCAATATAGGAGAAATATAAGCAAGACCATTACTGCAGCCCACGTAAAGACCTTATTATGAATGAAACTTGAAGACAACTGGCTCAGAATCCAAACTTGAAGAACAACTTCCTTTGGAAATTTCCAAAATATTTCTTAACTTTCTATACTCCGTTCCAAACTCAATACCACACTGATGCCTTCATCGGCACTATGATGACTTCAAGGGTATATGAAAAGGGAAAACAATAATGATCTATTTCTTCCTTTCCTCCTAGATTGTAGGGGGATAATATTTTTTTTCCATCTGTGGTCATGCATGTGGGGATATATATATATAGTCCACAATGATGGGAAACAAACTCAAGGAGAGCTCTGCAATTTCCAAATGCTGCAAGGGCTGCAATCTTGCCCGCCCCAGGGACAATCCTCCATCTCCTGCTTCCCTCACTGACTCCGTCATTGTTTCAGAGAGGTGAGGTATCAGCACAAATACCCGGCATGAGGGGAGGAACAGGATGTTGGAGCAAATCCCACAAAAGATTAAAAAACCCTGGACTTAGTTTACTAAGAAATAAAGAGCTGTAGAGCACAGAACACTCAACTAACGTGCTCTGAGCAACCTCTGCTGGCCAGCAGATAGGATCCCATGTCTCCTCCTAAATGGAGTCGTACAGAGCCTGTGATTGCATTTCTGTATATGAGAGCACAGATCTGTAGCATTAACATTACCTGACCAGCTTGAACAGCACAAGGATGACCTGTAGAAGGTGGGTCTGTCCCAATGAGCTGGAAGAATGACAAGGATTTCTGCTGTCTGCTACCAAATAGCCTCGGAGAAGGGAGGCTCCTGTTGAAGCCAGCATTAAGGCTTCATGTGTTATGAAAGCAAACAGCCACAAACAAGAGGCACCAACTCTTGTCTATGTTGGACTGGCATGCAAAGAAACTGATTAATACAGGCAGCTAGACATACAAAGGTAATGTGGAGAAAATCAACAAAAAAGCATAGAGTCATTTCCTCTTGAAAAAGTGGAAAATATTAGAGGCCAAGGAGGAGAGTGGAAAACAGGGCTAGGACATAGTGCACAGATAACAGAATGGCTGCAGAGCCTTGTTAATGGCAAGTAGGAGCACTATGGGGTGTCTAATTTCAGGAGCCAGTCTTTACTGTAACAAGAAAGGTACCAGAGACAAAAGAAACAGCTGCCAAACACGTTGATTTTGAACTTCAAACCTAAATGGAGTGAGAGATGGCCATGGAAAAAGGTGTAGAAAGCTGAGAGCCATAGGAAAAAAGCCAAGTTGCCAGGAATGTGCTGAATATCCTCAAATGAAGTTATAAGAAAAGTCTGGTAAATACCACTTATAAGGTAGTACCCAACGGATTACCGTGCAGTAACTGAGGGAGGACAAGGATTGATATCTTGGGGCTGACTGACTGTATTAGGCATTATCCCAGGGCCTTCAAAACAAGGGTGAATGAACTGTAAGTTTGCCTTGTGGGATCTGCTTGCTAAGCAGATCACAGGAAAGCATTCACCATTTTAAGCAGGATCAGGTCTGTTGAACACTGAAATTCTAAGTCTCCAAAGGAAAACGCAGATTCTTGAGACATTTGTGTTGATGATTTAGTAGGAGACATCTGTCCCCTTGAGTCAGTCTGAAATAATGTCACAGAAGGGTGTTAGGAGAGCAGCGGGCTCCCACCGCAGGAATGCAGCACTGCTGTTCTTGCTGGCGGTGACGATACAAGCCAAAGTGCCTTTTCACTGAGGTACTGGCAGCGCTGTGGAAGTGAAGAAATCGAGGAGCGTGTTAAGCTTTCCCCTTTCTTTGAGCCTCTGTAATACACCTTTGATTTATGCTCCTGACGAATTCCAAAAGGGTAATCCTTACAAAAGCAGAATATGTTAAACGCATTCCATTTATCATGGGTCACCCAGGAAGATGACACAGGTACTGAGACAAGAGGTGGCTAAAATCAGAGAAATGTAAGGGTACATCGCGAGGTAAAGCAGGGTTAGCCAGGACATTATGATGCCAATTAGTGTTCTTTAGGTTTAGTCTCTGGGTGACATCCTGCACAGACATGCAAGATGCTGGAGGGAATTGATAATGAAAACACAAAGGGCTAGAGATGAGTATGTAGATGATGATACACAACTAAACGAGATGCTGACTCATAAGTCCCCTTAAACAGCTTTAAACTGAAGGAAGGAAATGAGGATCAACTGCCTGTTTCCTGTGCACAATGGTTTTGTGGGGAGGATGCGAGAAAGTATTTCTCAACAATGCTGGTATGGGAAAAAGTCAGGATGGTAACTCAGCTGGGTTCAGGTCAAAGAGGTTCTTCCAACAGAAATTTTAAGTGCACGGATATCTGCCAAAGAAGGGAAAGGGTGAAGTCTTTTAGTTCATAAAAATACAGTCAATGTACAGGATCAACTGCAAGCAATCTGCAAGACAGCACTTAAGCTACTGTGAAAAAAATGGAGATGGCCAGTGACAAATGGTTCAAAAGGAAGCATGGGAACAAAAAGATCAGTGAAATGTAAACCAGGAACACAGTCAGAGAAACGAGAACAAAGGAAGAGGTCTGCACAAAACATTAGGACTTCTTACATTTCAGGATTTACGTTTTCCAGAACACCCTACATCTACAGCATCCCTCAAACTGTGTATGTTCTCTGGCTCCAGCTCACTGACCATTACAGCTGAAAATGACACATTAGCCTGGCAAGCTACTTTTCTTTTTAATTTTCAAGTAACAACAAAAGTGAAGAAGGGTCTCCTCTTCATTATTGTTTTTGTCTTTTTCTTAGTTTTTAACAAAAAAATCCTAAACACTTGTACTTAATTTAATTTTAGTGAGGATTAAAGCTACTATTTTATATAATTTCATATAATAGTTAAGAAACACTAAAATCTAACAGCTAGAACTAGACAAATTTTAAAACATCTCAAGGGAATCCAGATCATACTCCAATCATACACTTTTAGACATATAAACTAGTTACACCTTTAAAGTAAAAAATAGGCTGGTACTCAAGAGGTTCGGAAGTTCTGCAGGGTCACATAACTTTCCTTGCTTTTGCTGCCTCTCCATCCATGCGGAGATGCTCTGTCTCAACAGAAATACAATACTGTATCTATAATCCAGCTCACAAATAATATCAACAAAAAACGTAACTTTTTTTTCATCTTAGATGACTTAGACGTTTACGGGTTTTTTAAGCAAGATCTTGCAGGGTATTGTGTATTTCAGTCTTGGCTCCATCATGAATTTATGCTTAAAAGTCCACAATTAAGTACATAATTAAGAATAATCATATAAGAAGTCCATGAGCCTATCTTCTTTAACAAAGTTAAGCATGAACTGACCATTTGGTTGTTCTTAGACCTATGGCAGTGAGTGCTCACCAGACTCTTTGCTTTCCACATTTCACATAAAAGTAACCAAGAAAATAAATAGAAGAAATTATTCCTGTATTTATGATCTGTCTGTCCCTTGCTACAGTATTGAAGTATCACTGTGCAATCCAACATGCAAACCCAGACTGGTTGGTACAGGCTGGAGAAAAAAATTACAGTTGGGTCTAGTTTCTCCAAGGCAAGCTGAACTTGATTTGAATCTGCGAATCTGAACTTGCATCAGTCTTCTGTGATGCAAAAATCTGTTTGTGAAAAGCCTCATTGTACAGACATGGAATATTGAAAAAAAGTTGGTTGCCTAATGAGGCAACGTATGAGTTTACAAGAAGGTACCTCACCACACCTCCTACTACTAATGGTAAGTTTTGCAAGGAACAGAGCAGTTTTGAGTTAGTGGTTCAGACAGAGGGTTTCAGCCACTGACACGTAATAGCTGAGATATCTGGCAGTCTAAACACAGATTCGGACATTAAACTTTGTTAAGTTAAATGGCAAGAATATTGTCTATCATATTTCTATATCTCACAGTTATAAATGGGGACAACTAGACAAACACAGTATCTTTGTTTCCAATAGTCTGTCTCTCCTATTATTCATTCCCTTCCTCCTATTGTTATCATCTCTTTGTGGAATCACAATATATTGCTGAAGATAAACAACAAAGAACTATCACGAATCTTCAGAAAGGAATAAAGATACAACGATGACCTACGAAAGAAAAGATTTTCATGAGCTGTCTCCAGTATTTTGAAAAGTAGTAAGAAAAATAGAGAAAATATGATGTTTAAAAAATATAGATGTTCCTCACTTTCATTTTTTTCTGTGGTATTTTTTTTGTGACTTTATTTAAACAACTGGCTGACCTGGTTACTCATACAAAAACCATCACTGAAAAGCACAGTATGGTGTACGCAATGACAACTGATGGTCTACTGAGAAAACATCCTCTGAAACGCAGAAAAATGCACGGCTTTGTCATCTTCCACTACTTACATTTTTGATGTTTCATAAGTTTTTTCATAAGTGATGTTTCATAAGTTTTTACTTCTAGATTTCATTTTAGCCTTCACTATTGACTAAATGTACCTTATTTTCTAGGGTGTGATCAGCTCATCCAATTAAAACTTATAAAAGTTACCCAAAGTTATCAAAATTTGGATTATTTCCTATTCAAAATGATAAGGTTAAAGCTGTTGGTTCTCCCACCGCCGAAAAAAAGCGAAATTACATGGTAATTACTCAGAAAACAGCATAAACAAAATGTGGCTGTACACACATTTTGTTCCACCTTTCTGCTGTGTTCCTCTGTAAGACAAAACGATATAAATGGACAGGTTTTCTAACAAAGCCACCACTCCAGATGACAGCAGTCATGCCTACGTCAGGATTCTAGGCGACTGTACCCAGTAGCCTGCTTTTGTGCTCAGCTCTAATGGAAAGCCATAAACTACTTCTTTTATGTGCTTCAATATGACTAATTTCTTTTAAGAAAACAGGCTGGAGAGCAGAAACAATTCAGAGAACACACATTGAGGGTAATCTGGGTAAGACAAATCAGCACAGAACTGTAGTAGCAACCCTATTTCTTGGCAAGTGTTCTCTTACCAATTATTTCTTGATATACTTCAATCTGAATGAATTAGAATTCCCTTGACCACAGAGAAATGGGTGAATAAATTTATGTTCACTTTAAACTGTATACAGCAGTAATATTCCAAAGATGCTCTAATCCTCTCCCTTCCCAAAAATCCAATGTATTTTGAAAAAAAATGAATTTATTTTAAAAATACAATATCCAAAATACTTGTTTATGTAGTGCAGCACAAAAACGTCTAACCATGCCTTTCTACGGTCCAAAAGTTATCAAGCTGTGATTCCCATTTCAGTCCTTACAATACCACTTTTTCTGTCCTTGGCCCACCATATACACCAGAATTCACAGTACGTATCTACCTCACAAGGCTTCTGCAACAATTAACTCACGAACAATTTCCAGCACACTGCAGAGAAAACTGCTCTAGAGAAGTACCACATTTATACACTCCATTAGTTTGCTCTTGACCTCTTGTAAGGATCATAGTCTCAGGACAGTAGTGAGGTTTTGTTAACCACAGACTCCTCGATTTTCTCTTAGAACATCTAAGAATTTGAACTATGGTACCAAACATAAGAAGACTACTTGTCATTATTAACTGAGTTTGTAATCTTCTGCCCTTTCTTAAACATATACTTGTCATCTACACAATTAAAGAGAGATATGAGCTCAAAACCACTTTTGTGTAGCATATACCAGCTTACACTTGCGTAGTTAGAGTAGAATTGAGCTAAGTAAGTCACTCCTATTATTTCATATCATTTATCTCACATTAGTGAGACAGATAAATACTAAGTACACATAATGCTATACACAAACAGTGAGATTCTGCAAGGTCCTGAGTGAATCCTGGTTTTGATACAATCAGATACCACTGCTATGACAGTATGGGTTAATTAATGCCAGCCAACATTAGGTTATGGAAAATTGTCTTGACATCACTATTGCAGAACAATACTGTAAGTTTTCATTGATAATGAAATTTAAATGTTAATTTCCATTTCAGATTTACATGTAGAGAGACATTAAAATATTATATATTGTTCAAATGTCCTTATTGCAATATGATTCATTACACATTGCAAAACCTACTTATTAAAATTATCTACTCACATTTAGAGGGATACAGTGCAAAACCAATAATAAACAAACCATAATGTCAGTTCATTAATCAGAATTGTCAGTTGAAATATATCCTATTTGGAAGCAACAGACGGATGCTACTGGTTGTATAAGCCTCACAGAACAGGGAACAGAGCTAGAGTTGGATTTCGGGAGTTGATGTCATCATTGTTCACAAGCCAACACAGAGCTTTAAAACTGAGAAGAATCTACAGCATATAAAATGGTTTCCAACTTGTAAGGGGTCCAAGCCCTGCACCAGTGGATAATAATTTGCAATATAGTTTAGAGTTTTCCAGAGGGGAGACTGGGAGAGGGGATATAACACATTCATGCAGAAAGGAATGTGCGGTTCCATATTCTTATGTGCTACAAAGAGAGATGTCTTTCTCAAACCTTTTTTCTTGTATTTTACATATCCTCACTTCAAATGCTTAAATATTTTTCAAGTTGGGATCTTTGCTTTTTAACGCTTTTGTTCATCAAAAAGCTTTCTTTATAGCTTTAGTGCTAGCACCACTCATAAATGATCAAATATCAAAAATTAAGACAAAGCAAGCCTAATATGAGTCAATAGATTTCTTTTCTGATCAGAGGGTGATGCAGTAAAAGAGTGTATATTTGAATTTTCTCCTTGCTGATTTACTTTTCTTTTTAGTGCATATGCATTGGTATTCTTAGAATTGCTGAAAATGTACCAAATAAAAGGTTAAAACTTGGAAGTGAAGTAATCTTTAGCAGATAAAACCAGATGAACAGTACATAGCTTCTTCTGTACTTCTGTGAACATTCAATAACCTCATATTCCTCAGTGCCCTCCTTCCCCTAAATTCAGCAAAAGACAATGTTACCTGTTCAAACAAAAAAGATATACACAAATATTTGAAAAAGCTGTGTCTCAGTCTCTTCTAAGGACATGGCACAGTCTTCACTAGTCAACAAATACTGCAGCCAGAACATAATGCAGGTTTCTACTTGAGCATTACCCATTTGCCTGGTTACTGAAACTACTGCAAGTGTCTGTGTCTCACGATTTACAGGTATGCTCACAGAAGGAATCATGCCTCTGCAGAAGCTCATGGAATGCATTTTGTTACGGGCATTAAAAGAGGGTCAGAATTTCATCCTTGTCTCTCCTATGCTCTTCTAGTGCCTCTAAGCCTTACAAATGGATTTGAAAGATCCAAAGTGAAGAAAGAATGAGTTCCAACATATTGTTTTTTCAGGAATTTTCTGAGAATAATTCACTTTCCAACAGGTGATTCTGTAAGAAATTAAGGGAAACAAACTGTGCTTTTTGTATGTGTCTGAACAAGGATGAAGCTGCCTAGCTTGTGAAAATAAATGTGTTAATAGGTTCTGCAGACATCCTATGGTAGGTTTTGCCTGCTCTGTCTTGGTATTATCTTGGAAACTGGAAAATAATTCTTATTTTGGCCATGGAGCAATACTTAACCTTCTCGTTTCTGGTCTTTGCTCCTCAACATTCACTTGACTGTTTTTTTGGATAGAAATACATCGTTATACTCCGAACAGCAGTGAAATGCATGTTCTCTGTTTCCAAACATTAAGACCTTCTATTCTCTGATTTAACTGTTAGTAAGGAAAATTCTGTGCTTGGTGGGTTACAGCATCTCAGCGTGCATTGCAGAGGTGCATTTTTTTTCCCTTCAGTCTCCTCAGAAGACTAACTTCTTGCCTGCAACTTGCATCAGTTCTGACTGAGAGAGATGATGGCCCTGAGATATACTCAGCAGTGCTATACTACTCGACATGATGTTCACAACACAAACTGATAACACAGGTGTAGTTGGACTCGCGAATAATCTTCAGGTTGACCAGCTAGAAAACATAGTTCTTGCTCCCAATCACACAGAAAGGAGATGTAAAGATGGTGTATGCAGAAGATAATAGGTATATGACAAATATTCCATACTATAGGATCTTTAAGCAGATTGCTGCAGAAGGGAGACTGAGGAACTTTTTTTTAAAATCCTGAAGGTTCTTGGCAAAAGTAAATCCAACTGAAGCGATACTCTGATCTGAATAACTCTGGAGCGAATACTAAGTTCTTATGAAGACATGAAAATATTCCAGACTTCTACTCACATTGACTGTGTTACCCTAATATCCCTTTAACCCTCTTAAACAAGTTCCCATCATCATTTTCTCTAGCTATTGAAATTCCCAGAAGCATCATTATTTCTCTATTTCTAAAAACCCGATCTGACAATGAAGGTGGATTAAGGAGAACTCTGTGCAAGCAGATGTTAAGGGGAGTTCACTGAAGGTTAGGTAGTGTAAGAAAGCCAAGTGGAAAAAAAATCTAGTGGATGATCATATGGGCTCTGGCATGCATTGACTAAGCTTTCATTTCTGCTTATCTCAGGAACTGCATAAATGGCTAGTAATTCCTACAGCATCCAATAAGGCAAAAGTGTAAGTTGTACAACACTGCTGAGAGAAATAAATTTATGTTTCATTTTGCTGAAGGAACACTGAATTCTAGAAAAAAAAAATCATTATTTCAGAAGCTACTAATAAATAATTTCATGTCATACATCTTTCTGCCAGAGCTCTAACAGGAGAAAGTAGGGCATAGCAAAAGGACCCAGTAGTAGTAATACCTAGTTGTCTCTTCTGATTCACTGGAGTAATTCAAGAAATTTAGAAATGCACAGACCTCTTTGAAATGCGAACTGAGGAACTGTTTGTTGATTTTATAAATAATCATAGAATCATAGAATGGCCTAGGTTGGAAAGGACCTTAGAGATCATCTAATCCAACCTCCCTGACACAGGCAGGGAGGCCTCTCCACATAATGGTTTGGATTCATCCTAATATTTATTACTTTTTCATAAACTTCACTTAAACGTGCCGGTCTGGAAAGTTGAAAGCTTTCAGGAAAATTCTCAGGGAGAAATTTTAGGAGTTAAATGGTAATAATTGTTAGGATAGCATTTGATGAATGTCAGAACTCAAATGTATGAAGCTTAAATGCTCACGGTCACTTGTTTGTAGAACACAGACTAATGCAGTATCAGATTATCTGTTTTATAAACGAATGGGTTAAAACTCTATAAAAAATGGTTTTTCATTAAAAAGATAGATCCTTCTTTAGGAAAGGCTTGTTCAATAAGGGTAGATAGAGCTCCCCACAGTACTGCTTTCATTGAAGACTACAAAGATAACTTTTGCGTAGAAAGAAACTTGAAATTTTTCTGCCAAAAGGAATGAGAGAAAGGCAGACAATTGAATAACATGGAGAAAAAAATAAGTAAGTGAAGAACATCCAGGAAGCATGTTTCTAAATTAGCTAGATACTCTGATTTTTTTCTTGCCTGAAAAGCAAATGAAAATGAAAAAAAAATGTTTCTGTGGCCTAAGAGTATAAAACCCACAGATGTCTTTAAAAGCATTTTGTAGACAATGCTAATTTGGAAAGACACTCTCCCATCATGAACCCTTTCCATCTAGTTAATACAGCCTGCATGTCCTGTTTACACAAAATACTTAATGGAAACTTGGAACAAAAACTATTCTGAATGGGAGCAACTCTCTCTTTATGTCTTAGTAAATATTCGACAAGTAATTACAATGTATGGTCTAGAATGAATCCTTATTAGATAGCATTACTTACCCTATGAAAACTTTCTTCTGAGGATCTACGACAGTTACCAGCTTATTAAAGTCTGCAACACCAGCTACAGCATTTATGGCGCGAGGACTGAGAAAGGTGTGTTGTTAATATGGTCCAAGTACCAGGTAAAACAGTTTGCAAACTCCTTTTACGTTGTCAAATTTATATGCCAAGTAAGCAAACAAACAAACAAACCAACCTACCAAATGTCAACCTTCACAAGGCGAACGAAACACTTTTCGGATGGTCTCTCAAACTCCGGACTGCACGTTAACAGTCGGGATGTGCCTGACTTTGGCTGCAGAGATGACAAAGGCGAGTAGCTATCAGGCACTTTGAACATCCTCAACTCTGTGAAGCCAAGGCCATAAAAGCCATGTTATGGCTCAGATAAGTTAGGGCGGCTACAGAGCTCTCCTAAGTTGCTCCACACTGGGCAGTGTGAAGGAGGCTATGAGCAGCAAGAAATCCCAGCTCCAGTCACACGCCCTTCACCTGCTGTGTGTCGCCTATAGAGCTGCATACCTTTAAATCTGTAGGCAAATCTCAAAGCAGCAATTTTTTGCTATCTCTCCATCTGCTTGACTCACGTTGGTGCAGGGCAGACCATTAAGAGAAACAAGGACCTCTGGCCCACAGCACAGCAGCTATTCCAGTAACGGCCCCTGTGATGGTATCTCCTCAATTGCACTTGCACGCGCTGCTTGTATCAAATGTTGCAGTTGCTTACACGGGAGAATACTATATGGCAATAGATGATTTACCTTCACTTAATACACATGCAAAAAGAAGAAAAGTCAGTCATACATGAAGAGCCAGGTCTCTCTCCCTCCAGACTGACACAAATCATGGGCCATAGCTAAGAACATCTGACCGACCATACGCAGCCTTCACATACACCTAATGAATCTGGGACTGAGTGTTTTAATATTTGCCTTTTTGGCTATAAGGAATAACAAAGTAGTATTTTAAAAGTGTCATCACAACATATTATTGCCCTCAAGAATTTCTTCTAAGTATCTGCTCTTTCTGTGCAAGGTAAAACGTACCTGTTCCACAGCCAAAACTGATTGCAGCACAAATAAGAGAAAACCACTGTGTAAACTTAAAAATCTTTGTGGTGGGCGTGGAATAGTGGAATCGGAGAAGACAACTCTTTCTCTGGATAGCACAATTTGCAAAGACTATTTTCGTTGCCAGAAGTGGGTCTTCCACTTCTTTATCATGGGAAATGAAATAGCAATAAAAGTAAACTGATAAAGACCTGGAGAAAATGCTATGCAAATTGCTGCAAGTACAGTCACAACCTACCACCTCAAAGTGCTGCATTCCTAATGCCTCAATCTCCTGTTTCACAATATCCTGTACTAACAGCAAAACACATTTCCAGGTTGTATCTCTCCATTTTGTGTGTATTCTTTCTGTACCAGTCTTAACTCATTAGAACTAAGAAAATCCCTGAAGGCAATTTAGATTTCCTCTGTCTATTGGAAAAACAGAAACCTCACAAGAAACCTTTTATCAGTGTGCTACTGGGAAAAAAAAAAAAGCTAGGAGGCAGAAATGGGATAAAATCCTTCTAGAGTTTCTTACGGTTGAAAATTGGCCAATTCAAAGAATAATTTCTAAAGCAACAGACCATGCTTCATCTCTTTTCCAATTACTATTTTCTGGTTAATAAATACGACCTCCCTAGCAAGTACTACAGTTTTCTTAAGGCACTGTAGCTTAAAAAAAAAAAAAAAAAAAAAAGGAATTTTAGCAAACTTACTGGCAAAAGAATCACATTACAGTATTAAAATATAAAATAAAATGTTTGCCAACTGTGTTTCGGGTTATCGTTCCTTTTCTTGATTTTCTTATGCTAACTGGAGTGGTTCAGAAAAGCACACAGAAATGCGTGCTGCAAGTACACATTTTGCTGGAAGGAAGAAGTCAGCTATTCATACAGCTGAATTCAGTGCAACAGAGCTGATGTGAAATCTAAAGCACTAATGATGTGTTTCTATAAACTCTCAGCGAAAGCTTGAAACTCTGAAAATAAGTAGTTTTAACAGCCTGGTTCTAAAACAAGAGTCACTAAAATGGTCTCACCTACCAATTATTAGTGTGATGCCACAGGGAATAAAAGAAATAATGTGGGCTATTACCAGCCTTTATTTTGAATTTTCAGTGGCTGTTTTATTTCTTGCAAAGACATCTTACACTAATGTACTTTAACTTACTTACTTAATAAAGCATGTAGATTCCTTCACACTATTTACAGATCAGCTGTAACTGCTTGCCTTATCCAGGACCAGACCAGACAGTCCCAATCTGCCAATAAACATTCAGATCTTAGAGAAGAAGAAAACCAACTGTTTGCTATTTACTAAACTGGAGACTAGGTAGTACCAACAATGTACATGAACTCAAACAGAGACATGTTTTGGTTCTCAAATATTGTCAAGCACTAAAATTCTGCTAGCCTAACTCATGCTGAGCAGTGATTAACCCCACAGTAAATCTCTCTGAATTTCCAGCATTGAAAACAAACAAACAAACAAGAACAAAGTCAGAATGCTCACAAGAAGCAACCCAAGTACTTTCAAATGGGGCGAGGCACAGCTGATGGTGTTAGATGTTTAGGGGATTTCTTCTGTATATTTTGTCTTCACATTTTTATATCTATATTTTCATCATTCCTTATTGCCTTCATACACCTCCCTGTATTTTTTTCAACTGGTGATACTGAGCACCACGTCTGATCCTTACGACACTGTAAAGACACGCAGAGTAAAAATGTCACATGCATCTGGTGCCTGTTCCCACAGACCACTACAAGAAGGGGAGAGGCTTGCCACAGAAAGCAGCTCAGTGGCACCTGATGTGTGAAAGTGACCCTAATTTTCAAAGCGAATCAGCACCTTTGCTGGTAAATGATGGCCCCATGCCAACTTTTGCACTGAGAATATCCAGTATCCGTTGTTCAATGCTTTGCAACACTCGGTTACCACTCTGATGGCATCTGGTACAGCGGTAAGGTGTCTGGGGAGGGAGATGCCCTTAAAAACTTGATGCCAGGTGCCTAAAGGCCATGTCCATGGGATCACACAGGGCAGTTATACAGAAAGGAGCAATCTCAGCTAGTTCTGCCTGGCAAGCTCTACGTGTTTGTAAGGAGGCCCCTCGATTCGTAAAACTTGCAAAAGATGAAGCAGGTACAGAACGCCCTGTTAATAACATCGCTGAAAAACTTCTGATCTTTAGCATGGCTAAATTATTCTGCGTTCTGTCCCTCAAATGGTCTGAAACCTTCCACGTTTATACAAAACCAGATACCCCTTCAGGCAAAGAGTGCTCCACATTTCAAAGCAAAGTCAAATACCAAAAAATTATTCATTTGGAACCACAGCAAAAGTTCAGGCTTGTTACCGCGCAGATTTCACTGAAGGCTCTAATGATCTAATCAGGATGACTTAATTGCATTTGGCTTTGAAACCAAAGCACTGCGCCCAAACAGGAGAAGGTTGCTCTGCAGCACAGTAGCAGCTCCCAGCCGCACGAGGAACTGGGTGAAAAAGGATCCACGCCATGCAAGGGGAACTCCTCGCAGAGACTCAGTTGTCATAACAAGATCATCTGGAATTGCAAGCACAAACAACGTGCCTATTTTTGGAAGTATGCTTAATCTATCGCACATGTGGGGATCTGAACACCTTCTGAGAGAGAGAAAATGATGAGGTTACGAACATTTGCACAACAATTTGTTTAAAAGCTCAGAAAACTCATGAATAATAAGCTGGGCTAACCCTTCAGTAATCACTTTCTTCCTGCTGCATGAAAATACATTATTTGAAAACCATTATCAGTGCTATCTTTTTTTGCTATGATCCCTCTTTTCCAATATATATCTGACAATTACACTGCAACCGCACTCTGACGGAAGTTGTGAAGACAACTTTTGAAAATTCTCTTTGTAAATCTGTAAATAAAAAAGAAATATAAAACCCCTACGGCCCAAACAGCCCTGTTATTGATTAAGGCAGAGAGTAACAGTACTTTTGTTTTAATTCAAAGGGTTCAACAGTTCTTTGTTCATAAGACCATTTCTCCAGTCTGATATCCTATTATTGGAAAGTTTTCATCTCCAAGTATGACAGAAAAGCAGAAGAGCTTTCCCACAAACTGCTACTATAAACTTTCTAATTCTTTAAATAGGTGAAAATTAGAAATGCTCACATTCCTCCTGAAAATTAAAACACATAAACCAAGATTAAGAGGAACCCGCTAGTCTGAACCCAGCAAATGGGGCTAGTCCAATTAATTTCTGTTAGAAAAAAAGCATATTAAAAAAATCACTTAGAATTAAAAAAAAAAGAAATAAAAAGAAATCATCAATAGAGAATTTCTCACCTCCTTTAGCTAGCTATTCCAGTGGACAGTTTTTCTCATGTAAAAACACAGACTCCAAACAACATGCACTTAGTCTTGACTTCCAGCTGTTTGGACCTTGACTTCCTTCCAGCTGAAACCCCAGTAAATATCACAGGCTGTCATAAGCAAAACTTCCCATAATTACTGGACACATTGAAAATTAGTATGACCAGCCTGGAAAACTAATCTGAGTTGATTACATCTCCTCCATTCTATGCATATTTTCTCAAATACTGGGTGTTTCAATTAATCTTGAAACAATCGTTTTATTCTCAGTGTTCAGCTACTAAAATTATGTAAAAAAAAAAAAATCTCTAATATTAAAGAAATACAAATCACAAAGTATGCAGGAAGAAAACTCCCTAACCTGAACAGAAATTTGTATAAGTAAACTTCTCAGACCACATATCATAAATACTAGACCAACTTAGAGAAGGGGGCATAACTCTGTCCCTTAAAAATAGGAAGAAGAGAAGAGAAGAGAAGAGAAGAGAAGAGAAGAGAAGAGAAGAGAAGAGAAGAGAAGAGAAGAGAAGAGAAGAGAAGAGAAGAGAAGAGAAGAGAAGAGAAGAGAAGAGAAGAGAAGAGAAGAGAAGAGAAGAGAAGAGAAGAGAAGAAAAGGAGAAAAAGAAACCAGTTTAGAACTAGGAATACTTCTGTAATAAAATTAAACTAAAAAACCCAACAAACCAACCAATCAAAAAAAACTCAATTAAAAAAATGAGAAAGAAAAATAGTAGAATATTGACTGTAAAGAATAAGGTTCTTTGGCTGATAAAGCAGGTTATCTTTCAAAAATGCAAGATGTGATGCACTTTCAATTCTCAATCCACTCTCAAACTGTGTAGGGTGATTAGACTTTAGATATGTTTCCCAGATCCAATCTGCAAACAATATGGTAAGAATTGAAAATTTGTTAAAAAAAAAATCTGTTGTTTCACTGTAAAGAAGCTAGAAATGCTCAAACTGACAGACCAGATAACAGAGGAGAAAATATTTGGAAGCAAAATGTACACTGCTAATATAGGTGTCTAATGAGAATAAACTTACCAGTATTTACATCTCCAGTGCCCATGGCCTAAGAGCACCCTGTCAGGACCTCTACCAAAATGTAACTCATTTTTTTTCTCCATTCTTAGAGGGACTAACTAATAACCAGGATCATCACAATAACCCTCTACCACATTAACAAAGATTCACTACTCACTTTCCTAGACTAAAAGATGTCTGAGTATCTGCTGTCATAAAGCAAGCACGGAAGTGCAGGTACACACCTACTCAGATTCAGTTCCTACTTGTTGGCCCATTGCAGACAGAGGTTTTACTGCCAGAATACAAAAAACACTGACAAAACCCAAACATATGAACCCTCAGTCCTAAAGTTGGAACAGCTGCTTTTAACACCCTAAATGCCAAAAGCTTTGAATTCAAATGCACACAGAGAGTGGTGACAGGCGTGAGACTTTTCTGTGGAAATTTTTTTATGTAGTCATAGAGCACACAGATCTATTGATTCAGCAGACATTTATACATATGACTTTATACTAATCAGTGTCTATAATGATGTGTGACTGCATTAATATCCACCCTCCATTTTTAAATAGTTTTCACTTGCATATCGTCTCTAACTTTAATTTGAAGGGGAACTCACTCAGAGCTTTATACCTTAGTTTCTTTGCCACAACTATCAACAAGAAACCTTTGAAAAACGTCTCCCTGATGAACTAGGAAAATAATAACAGACAAAATTTCTTCACTAAAGAAGTTTTAGCCTGTTGACAGATTTTCAATCCGCCTGCCATTGAACTCCACCACATAAGAAGATGGATCATTAAGCATAAATCTGTATCTGAGTTTATAATGATGTCTTTTCTACCTCAGTGCAGAGCAGGTCAAGTGCTATCTTTTTTAACCTATTCCAGAAGAAATAATGAACAGAGAAGAAAAAAGACCTGCTGAAAGTTTCTGAATAGAACTTTCTGCTTCAGATCAACATTTGAAAAATCATTCCCAGCTGTTAAATCTGAATTCTTAATTGTACACAAGAGGTTGTGGAGGAAATAATCAGCAGATGCAGCTACAATTTGTTATATCTGTGATTATCTGTTCCATACATGATTTACAGTTTTCAACCATTTTTGAAGAGACAGGCACCAAATTTATTCTTCCAATATTGCTATCTGTGTACAAGTGTTTAATTATAGGTTTCCTCACACTTTCTGTGGAGTAATTCTTGAGTGCAGAATGCTATATGGAGTAATTCTTGAGTGCAGAACGCTATATTTCAATTCCTGGAGCTTATACTCTCAGAGAATAGAAGAAAAAATAAAATCAGGGATTTGTGGTGGCAATTCCAAGACACTAAAAACTCACACCCATTCCCTGTGCTGTTCTGTTCCCTAACACCTGCCTTCTCCAGAAACTAAAATAAATCTAGCCATAAGGAAAGGGTGAAAGGGAAAAGAAAGGGACAGAGAAAGGGACAGAGAAAGAGAGAAAATGAGAAAGAGAGACAGAGCGAGAGAGCAAGAGAGTGAGAGATTCCCAGGGGAAGAGAGGATGAGGAATGGGGAGGCAAATACAGCAGTTCGAGTTCTCTCTTCTTTTTTCCATCACCTCACATGTTCCATCTCAGATCTCAGACAACTCTATAAAATTATGCTCTACATGTGCTTCAACATGTTAGTTGAGGGAAGCAAGTTTTCAAAGAAGTCAAGCCTGAACACTTCTCCATTTGCAGCCTTTAATCATAATGTCTTCCAAGCACGTTAACCTAAATACTAGGAATAACATGATGCTTCCAGGTGCGCTGAAGTGCGCCAGGGTCTCCTCATGGCTGGTGGAGTCTGCAGGCAGACAGTGAGAGTGACGGTGTAGACTTTCAAGCTCACAAATGTGTTAACAATGTATTGTATAAGTCTATCACACTTTCATGTCAGGGAGGCAAGAAAAATGGATATTTAACCCAGTAAACTGTGTTCCTCTGTAACACAGAAGCCATTACAATATGGATGAAATCTGGAATCTATTAAAAGACATAATGGAAACTAAAAGCTAAACACATAAATAACTCATCCACTTGGAATTTCTTCTAAAATATTAAAAGGCATTAGACACAACCAAGATTAAGTATCTGTAAAATATATTTTTAAAAGACATACATTTTTTTCACCAGGGCATACGAGAACAAAGCAGCATCTAAAACCTCAACAAAGAGAAGCTTTATTACTTCTGCCTAGAAATTTCAGGCTTCCGCCTTAATTCACTTTTTTCCCCATGGCTGTGGTTGGAAACTATAGCAGTTTACTTGGCATGCACTTTATTCTGGCAAAATATCCATTGAGGACTAAAGATGCCCGAAGACTGGAACACTGAACCTTTCAAACCCAAGGACTAAGCATTTCAGGGATGCACTGAGTACGCTGGACCATGGGAGTTCCTCCTCAGTGACCAAATACCATGTATTATTCAAGACAAGGTCTCTTCAAAATGGATGGGCCAGTGGTATGGAAATGGTTGTGCACAGACTGAAGTTTTTCGACCACTAACCATAAACATGCAATGAAAATTAGTTCCAGCATGCTGTATATTATGTATGTCTCATAAAACACTTAAAAATACTTTTCTTGTTAAATTATTCTAATGGTCACTTAGCTATCTTTTGGAAGCTATCAGAATGAGAAATGTATGCATACATAAATTATGTATTTATACTATGGCACTGATTCAATTAAATCTTTAGCAATGTGTTTGCGATGAAAAAGCTACATATGGACAGCAGATGAGGCAACTGAAATTATTTTTTAAGTACTAATTAAAAAATCATATATTCAGTAAAAATACATATTCTGTTAAACATACCCGTGCTCTTCAGTAAACTGTGGGGTGTTTCTCTGATCATGTACACATTCTACAAGGACTACACTAAGGCAGAAATCTATAGGACTACTTAAATAACCACAATATATAAGCTCACCCAAAGGCACTTTGTTTATAATAATTTATAGTTTTAACATTTCCAGACTACACAAAGGTGGTGGGTTAACATAGCAGCATAGCTCTGGTCTTCAGACATTTAAAATAAACACCGGGTAATGACACCATAGCATGGCAGTGACTACAAGTATAAAGGGCCACACAGCAAGCTGCATTCGCCTCTGCAAATGCTCAGACACTGTCTGAAGAGAAGATGCCTTAGAACAACTCTGTTAATTACATTTAAGGACTAAAAAAAAAAAAATCAGGAACCTCATGATCATGGATGTACAGCAGGAGAGCAGGGTAAACAAACACTTCCTATCCAAAATGCATATTACTGTCTTCTTTAATAGTCTCTTGGAGCCGTGGATCTCTCACTATCAGGATGGCAGAAGGCAGGATCCTGACCCGGCACCCGACCAAGGGTCTGTATCTACTGCCAGACCTGCTGAGCCAAGGGACTGATCACTGGGCGAAGACATGGGCTCACTCAGGGCAGTAATTTAAGAGTTTGGATGGGACCCTTGTTCCTAGACCTCTAGAGGTTGATGCATGTTCTGAAAAAAAAACCCAACAGTCTCAAAATAACAATAAAAAAAGCTTCTTCCCTTCTCTTAGCAAATGGAATGCTGCAAAATACAGTCTGGGGGCTGCGCGAGATCACAAGGCTTGCCCTGGAGTGGTGGGTTGGCATGGGCAGCAAAGAGGAGGCAGTTGGGCTCAGGGAGGCCAGGCTGGATTCTCCCACACTTCCCTGAGCCACAGAAAGTCCTCGGCTCTGCCCTCGGGCAGCACCGGGCCATGCCACGTGGTGGGGGCAGGCAGCAGGGCACCCCCTCCTCCTGCCTTCCACCAGCAAAGTGGCAGTGGGGAAAACTGAGGGACTGGAACATCTCTCAGACTGGGTTCCTTTCAACTTCTCCTGGACTGGCATCAGCATCTTTCCAGTTCCAGCTGCATGAACAGCTCCTGCCATCTCCTGCCTTTTCTTACAGACAGGGCAGGCATGGAAGACCAATCCAGGCTGTGAGGCAGATTTGGCTGTCCACAGGGGACTGGGAAGGGAAGAAAGGGGTGATTCCCTTCCAGGCAAGACGATGGCTTGCAGTCCAAGTTGTGCTCCAAGGAATCAGCTGTGGTCAGAGGAACAGCTGATTTCCTGAGCAGAACAAGGAACATCCCAAAGAGTCCTTTACTACAGCAATACTGGGTGATGAGGAAGGGTAAAAAGCATCAAGTACACTCAAGCAAAAATCCTCTGCAAGTACAAAAGGAAGAAAAACACATATATTGTAAAGAGGACAACCTGCTTCCCAGGAGACGCACAGCATCCAGTCCAAAAAAAAAAGTACCCAAAGTTCCTAAAATAGTTATTCTTTTAACATAACTAATAGGTGAGTTTTTCCTTCTAGGATAAAAATGTCCATGATGCTGGTCCCATGCTGAAACTTGACCTGAGCCCCATATGTTTACAGTAGAGAGAAAAAGAAGCCACATGATTGAGTAAGTCCTGTGAAGCATTTAGTGTCTGTTCTCCACCATAAAAGATGCTTTAGTAGACTTGACAAGCACTTCTGAGGGTTGGAGAACATCTATCTACCAGGGTCTGACAATTCTAAAATTCATTCCCAGTAAGGACGTGTAGGTGTTGTTAGGAGGTCAGAGGCTGGAGCACAGCAGGCTCTACTGATCAGGGAACACTAAGTCAAAGGAATGCCAGGAGTGAACCACAGGAGACAAAACGGTCACCGGGAACAAACTCTTAAATGCACACTTGGAAGTCTTCACCTTCTGCTGCTTGATCTTATTTTTCAAAAAGGAAAAGAATGATAGTTTCACAACCCTAACAGTTGGTCTATAAATAATGAGATAAAAGGAGAGTATGTAACAACAAGCATTCAAACATTTATCTTATAAGCTATTAGTAAGGAAACACAGGACTATTAAAGCAGTAGGTCTGGACACCAGCAGTATGAGTCTGTTCCATGTGTCAATGAATGCAGATCTGTCGCATCACACAACTCCTGCTGCCATCATGCATTTCACGTGCTGGTCCTGCACAGGACTGTCCTAAAAACATTGCCCTGGTTTTAGCTAAAAACCCAGTTCTGTTTAGTGATTTTTACTTTCCAGTTTAGTCTCTTCTAAAAGGCTGCACGTTCTGAAGTCAGCAGCATGTTTTTGCAGACAGTGCGTGCTACTGGCAGTGATAACACCTGATGTTCACAGTTACGGCCTGGGACTGGGATGCAGAAAGGCTCCTGCTGATACTTATTCCTACAGTGACCAAGGCCACTGTAGGCCACTGTAGGCCACTGGCTCTTGTGTGCCACGCTGGGGGTGCTGGGTAGTAAGAGGGGTCACAAGGAAGCAAAAGGTTGCACCTCCGGGGGGTAATAGACAGGACAGGTGACCAACAAGAGTATTCCATCCTATATACATCATATTTAGTATAAATTGAGTGATCACGAGAGTTTTGTCCCTTTTTCTGCAATGGCCAGTGTCCGGAGAGGACTCCATCTGATCTCCTGACTTTGATCCGGATCCTGAGTTCCCGAATCCAGCTCCCTGTATCCAGCTTCCGCCGCCGCTGAGCCTGGGGCTTCCCCAGTGCCTCCTGCTCTGCAGCACCAGTGGGGATTGCTATTGGGGGAGGGAGTCGGGTTTGGTATTGGGCTCCTATCTATAGTTGTATATAGTTCTTTACTTTTATCATTTCACTGTTATTTCTATTATTGTTTCACTAAAGCTGTTCTAGTTTTTCTTCTCTAACCCGTAAGTCTCTCTGCCTCATTCCCTTTTCTCTTCCTGTTGGGGGGGGGGGGGGAAGAGGGGGTTAGAGAGCGTCTGTCCGCGTTAGTGGCCGGCCCAGCCCTAACCCGTGACAAACATGTACGACACCAACACGTAAGGAAGCACTTTCAGAATAAAATCATGAGGGAGTGATGTTAAGTATAAAACATATATTCTCCTAAGCAGCCCAAGAAGGATGAACTAACAGGTCTTGAACTCAGTAAAACTGGGTTTATTACAGGTATATCACCATCCGGCCATTGACAATTTTGTGTCTCAGTTTCTCCACTTCAAAATGAAATGACACCTCTCCACTCTATACAGATACTGTAGGACTGCAAATCTTAATTGGCAGTGACAACCGTCAAATACTTTAAGGAAATCATAAATTGCATTACCAATTTCATGATTATTGATATGCCTTGCCATCAGTTAGAAAGTTTTGCTTAATAATATAACAGCTTTAGCAATATAAAGAGCTCATTAAAAAGCTGAATAAAGACTAAACAAGTTGAATTTTTTTCCCACTGGCATAATCAAGTTCAGGAAATTTTGGAGATCTTTGCTGGTTCTGTCAGTGAAAAATTACAACCTTTAAGGTAATGGTTTAAAAAAGCAAAGCAACAACAGATCATGAACTCCCAATGCTATGCAGCAATCAGCGAATACGATATATGAAGGGAATTCAGAGTAACAGCAGGAAAGCAGCATTACTCCTCTGTATGGCTCTGACAAGACCATAAAATAATGCAAGGTTAGTGCTAGTGTGTATATTTCAAAACTAATGTTGAAAAAATTCAGCATATTCAGAAAAGAGCTATAAAATTCTGAATTATGGAAGACGTCAGAGAAGCCCTGCGGGCTTTACCCAAAAGAATATGAAAAAGTGACGTGATGACATACTATGGGTACCTATGAGAAATTCCTGATACAAGAGTACATTTAATTCAGAAGGAAAAAAACACGTGAGATAGAAGAAGAAAAAGCTATTATAGCAATCAACTTGGTCCTAAAAGGTAGAGATACACATTTTTTAATATTAAATTATGTTTCTGGATGTGAAAGTCTGATTTTGTTTGGTGGAAAGAGTTGGAAATTTCGAAGGACAAAAATCAGAAGGACAAGATTAGCTTTCATTCACATTATTACAGAGAGCTTAACAAACCAGAATTTGCTCATTATACTATTTTTTTCACTCGTTATTAGGTCTGGTTTCCATGGTATTAAAAAAAAAGAAAATAAAATCATAATGGGAAAGGTACAGAACACAGTGGCCTGCAACAGTTTAACTAAGGCGTTCAGCAAGAAATGGGTGAATGACCAACAAATGACTTGCGTTTTTCAAGAACATTGTTTAATGTCATTTAAAGGTACTTGACTAACAGCTTTTAGTAACGTACGACTTGCATATTGCACATATATTTAAAACACATCGTAAAGAAGGATGATAGGTCAGCTGCCAGTTGGCCAGTATTTGGTTGTGGTTTTGTCATGTTTGTGATTTGACACAGCAACTAAGAACCCTCCTCAGCAGTCGGGCTGAGCAGCCTTTTACTGCAAAGGTTTGGGTCAGGTTTTGTCATGCAAACAGAACAAAAGAAGAGTTAAAGCTTGGTTTTATTAGAAATCAGTCAGCCACCAATGAGACAGAGAGAAATTTGTTCTGAATGTAGATGTTTAACGTTCTCTGTGTTTTAACAGCCTTGTGGCTGCAAAATGAGTGTTCTTGCTGCTGTTCCAGCAGTTGAGTCATTAACAGAAAAAATACCTAGACCTTCTCCTATCTTCTGGCAAAAAAAAAGGCAGCGCCTTCTGCAAATACGTAATTAAAGAAAATGCCACTCAGCTTGACACAATAATCATCCACCCAAACTCCACTTTAGTAAAGAAACTGAAGGGGAAAAGGACACTTGTTGGGAAAACCACATTTCCATCTTTTTAGATGACCTACATAGTGAAAACCACAGAAAAGAAAATTTGGCTTGCTCTTTTGCCTACATCATTCCAGTAAAACCAAGTTGGTTTAAACCAGTAGGACTGCAGAAGTCCTACTAAAGTCAGAGACTGTATGAAGTCATGTCTGACTGTTTTCTCTAGCAGACCATCCTGCATGAAAAAGTCATGAGGAATCAACAAAGTTCATGCTGAAAGGTTAAAAATAATGATTACTGTGTAAGCAGTATAGCTCACAAACATTTGTATCCCAGATACGTACTGTGTTTAACTGGGCTGTTGATATGCCTTGCCTTCAGTTTTATGAGCTTTCAGTCTTGCTCTACAACAGCCGCAATGAGAACACTAAATCTCCAGGCAACCCAGCTCTTGTAATCCTGCCAAGAACAGTACAGCTTAGCTCCAGATACATCAATATCTAATTGCCACAAACATATATTTGTTTTTATCATCACTGGCAGTCCACTGTTGTATTACCATCTATGTAACAGACAACTGAAAACACAGACATGAGAAACCCTGGAGCTGACTCAGCTGTTCTAGAGCTGAACACAGAAATTTCCAAATCACTTTACATCCTGTCTGCTGAGCTCCTACAGAGAGGATAAAGGAGGCGAAAATGTTAGAAATTTCTGTGTTTTATCTCACCAGTTGCTAACAAGCCAAACTCATTCTATGTGAGTTTTGAAACTGCCTAACTTGAGGAATTTCTTTTTACAGTCTCCTAAAAATGTTCTAAAGGCACTCTCTATACAGTAAATGAGAGCTGCACAAAAGCCTTCTTCCCTCTTGTGAAGCTTTGGGACCCAAAGAAGTGGGGTCCATGGGCTCCCCCCATCCTGCAAACACAGAAGATTAAGGGTAACATCTGGCCATGACCACAAATACAGTGTCACAATCTTTGGAAGCCCATTGGAAACTTTGTTTGGTTGAGCTTTGTTGATTGAGTCCTTCTCCCTACTCCACTACTAGAGGCTGTTACAGAAGTCAAGAGGATGAAAGCCGGCTGCAAAAAAAAACCTTGCACAGGAGAAGTGATGAGAGGTGAGAGAGGAGATGTCTATGCACACCCAAAACAGTTCTGAGACATGATCAGGAGACACAGGACGTGTTGTACTCTGGTGAGTTTAAGATGACCAAGGACGTTAAAAAAGATACACGTTTAAAAAAATCCCTGGAGCTGCAGAGACCACACACAAACTGTACTGTTCAATGCCCCAGGTAACAGCAGCTACTGAATTGAGCAAGAAAGAAACTGCAAACAACTGATGTGGCTCATCTCCACTGTGTTAAAATACATGGAACACACTACTGGTTTAGAGACGCAACAATAACGTTTTCCTGAGAGAGCGCTCTTTTTAGATTTTTCAGAACTGAAGAGGCAAAACAATATGTGAACAAAGAGAGCTGCTTCAGAAACACATAAGCTGCCTACAGTTAAATATCTCCCCAATAACTGAAGAGCACAGAGAAAAAGATAAGATTGACTGTCACTACAGATGAAGTACTGTCTCCTCACCATCTAAAGCTGTGCAGTTTAACAAGCACTACTCAACACGCTCAGTCTGCCAGGCACATGGGGGCTCCTTCAGAGGCAGCAACTGGTGCCCAGCAGAGCTGGCCAAAGAAGCAGGACAGCTGTAGAAGAACATTTCATCTGGAAACAGAAAACAGGATAAGCACCTTCCAAAATAAGTAGTTTCACAAACACTTATTTTCTTCTGAACCTACTTGATCACCATCACACACAGGAGTATTTGGAAGACAGCTTTATTAGTGCATCTGGTCTACCACACATGGACTCTACATGGGCTTCCTCTTTACCAAATTATTTTGATTCTTAAGTCAGTATTTTATTATTCCAGCCTCCCACATGCTGGTGTGGTATGATGGGAAAGGTACTGCAGGTTCTGTAACATCACTGGAGTCGCCATTTTCAGCACTGCCAAAGCATTGTTTGGGTTTTTTTTTTTTACAAAAAAGTTTCTCTACCCGTACCTTTTATTTGTATTCAGGAAAGCTCTGCTATCACTATTAGCAAACTGTGATGCATAGACACTGAAGAGTCTAACAGAAGAATGCATTTTTTAACCAGAACTGTAATTTATCAATTAAGTAACTAAACATTACGTAACTTTACTTTTCCAGACTGTCATTACTTCTGTTTCCTCTTCCAGCTATCCTATACGGGCATCCCACACAGTACATATTAAAAACATACAGTCCTTTTTGAATGCAAGAGTGCATGACAAGTAACAAAGGTAACGAGTATGGTTAGCAGCTATACAGATTTGGAATCAAGAAATATATATTGAGTTAAAAATTTTAAGTGAACCAATTCTCAGAAGAATTACTTGGAAAAAGAACAGCACCAGCAAGCAGAAAACCCCCAGACTCCTTCTGCAGCCCTGTCACGGCTGTCGCTGCCCAGGTTCACAACAGCAGTGCGACGCCCAGACGCTCCCAATGCCAGAAGCCTCCTCTTGCCTCCCCAGTACATCGAGCCCTGGGAGAGTCCAGGGTGGCATTTTGACTGGCTACAAAGTAATTAAAATCTCAAACTAAAAATCATACACAACCTGCTGAACAATAGAGGTCATAAGAGCACAAAGAGAGAAGAAACAACTGCCTTGGCTAAAAGGCAAGTTAATGGCCATGTCACCACAACATTTCATAGCTCAAAGGTCGATCCAGCGGTTGAGCTGTCCCCTGCCTCAATGACGCCAGGATTTCACCTCATCACGGTTGCTTACCTGGCAATCATTACTTTCAGAAACAAATGAGATGTGCTGAGAAAAGTAGCATAACGAAGTGATGACTGTGTATCTTTTCCAGTATCAGCATTTTATTAAAAGGGTTTGTTTGCCAGCTTATTTTTACAGGAGCTCAAGCGGCCCAACTGCATATTTGAGAGCCTGTGCTCTGCTACAATTTTTGATGACAAAATGCCAAAGTTGAACATGCAATGCCAAACATTCCAGAAACCTCCAGCACAATAGCGGCTTTAAATGATGTCTTACTTTTCCTGCTCTACAAGGCATACAGAGTAGCAAAAATGTTCTTGTCCTTTTTTTCCTAAAGGCAAAAAGACACAGTAATGTTATACAGTTACCACTTCAACGTGGGAAAGGAAACAGACTCACCCAGCTCTTCAGTTCCATGTTTTGCAAAGCCATTAGGAAGTACAGCAATTCACACATTGTACCTTTCAAGTAGATTAGTGTGTACTGTGTATAGAGCTGTGCCACAAATCAAGCCTCTAATCCACATATACAGAAACATTTTTTCTTCTATGCTGCATAGCAGATTATTTCTAAAACATTTATTTGCCTTTCCCCCAAACAGACTGCTTAAAATAGCCAGGAAATCACTGTAAAACTCGTATGTTTAATAGGAACTGAGGTCTAATAGGAACAAAACATCTTCTGAATGAAGTGAAAGTAAAACAAAAAATACTGAAGTATGATGTATTTGTACTGCCCTGTTAGGAGCAGTCCCCAGTTGGAGATACGATCTCACAAGTGCAAGGTGCTGTACACAGACACTGCAAAGCTTGAGGAACACAACAAAATCCACTCAAAAGCCTCAATAAACAAAATGAATGGTCAAAAAGAAAACACGAATATACAAAAAGGTTGCAAGGACAACAAACCGCATATTGTTATGGTCAGTTCAGAAAGGTAGCAATTACCATACCAGCTGCCCAGTCATTCGTGAGTGCTGTACAGGCAACATGACAGATCTGAGTTTTAAAGAATGGTTTGAAAGAGGGTGTGTAACCAACTTTGAAGAGGTCCTAATAAAAATGTGAAGGAGTAGACAAGAGTTGTTTGAAAATGTCCATGTAGCCCAGCACATCTCTCTCACAACTGTCAATGCCAATGTCATAATGAAGCACTATGATTCACAGCAGGACAATGCAAATGCTCCTGAATATGAAATGCAGTTGGCTAAAGCCATCGAAATGAAGGCAACTATGGAACGACCCCACAGCACCATGCCCCACAAAACCTCAATTCACTAAGAAACTCAGCTAAAGACCAATAAATTCCCTGGACATCTTTTTAATGACTGTGTTACATTAAATCAGTAACATAAAAGAAGTTTCAACAAGCTACTTCACTCCTCAAAAAAAAAAATATTTTTTAAGTTACTGAAAATGCTATCAAATCAACAATGCAGAATTTATGTTTAGGTGCAACTGGGAAAAAATTAATGCAAGTGGGGTCATCAATTAGAAACTGCTGGGAAAGAGGAATCTGAGGTTGTTTGGGCAGAGGGATATCTGGGTGATACAATAAATTAAAAGGTCCTAATTCATGTAACAGTTTTCACTTACATGATGTTTTTTCCTTAAAAAAAAAAAAGAAAAAGAAAAAGACAAGCAAAGAAATTCAAGTTTTTCCTATTATATTTGATATTCCCGTATGTTGTTAGTGAGAATGCATACACCTCTCTTATTCCTTTTGCTCACAAATTTGCACTTCTTTCATCCCTCTGTATTAGAAATTTATCTTTTTCTCAATATTTACCCAGACAAGGCAAAAGCTGGTTTTTTTTGCAAAACCTCCAACTTTACCCACATCGTTTGAAAGACACTCCACCTTTCAGATTCCTAAATTAAGAAGTAACAAACATCACCAAGCATGAGTGCCTGAAGGCTCAACAAGGTGTTAGTACTCAACACCCTCAGATACGCATCTTCAAAGAATACCCACAGTCACAGGGCAAGAGGAAGGTAAGTTCTGATACAAACTGACACATGTAAAAAAAAAAATAAATAAAAATGGACACAAGCAGATATATATGAATGCATGTGAGCTGCAGTTACACTGTGTTCCAAAGATCTAGAAAGGGTAATTTCTTAAAGCATACACAATATGGAGAACACATTGCAATCAATTTTACTTTATTCAATTTTAGTTCATGGACAGGCTGACATGTCCAATTATTCCATTTCAGTATGGAACTCAAAGCAGACACAAGATACCAAGTAGTACAGTACAAAGAGCTCACTACTGCAGTATGATTTGAGTTAGGAACTCTTAAAGCAGACTATATAATTATGAATCACTCAACAGAAAAAATCCACCTCAATTATGAACTATTCTAAGCAAATAAGTGATATGTATTTTTTCATCAAATAGGCTTAAACTACTTTACAATAAGCTTTTTTTCCTTCTGCCTCTCCCCAACAGGAACAGATTATGATGATTATATCCAAGATTTGTTATTCAAGTTCTAATTCGTTGATGATAACATACAAAAGCCTTCCTAAATTATGGCCAAGAAAAACAGCCTTGCCCACATAACAATGCAAGCCATTACTTCACACGTCTGGAAGAATCCCAGAGCTTCTACTTCTGTAGCTCTTTCATATCCTTTATGGTAGCATATCCAGCTATTCAGTATCTGGTCTACTTCTATAAAGCTTTTGTAAAGCTTTACAAAGTTATTTGCACTCCTTTTTTTTTTTTTGTCAATTTTTAAGTGCCTTTGTTCTTTACACTTGAACAATTACTAAAATCTGCTTTCCAATTAGCTTTAGAAACCAAACGTGTGACTTTGCTAGGCTTAAAAGCGGCACAAATTTCTTACGAATTTGTCTTTTTTCTCAGAAAAAAAATTCAAGTAATTGCTTATCAGAGATTAAGAAGTTTCCTGTTTTCAGGTTCTTCTTGCTTGTTATAAAGGCTGCTGGGCATATACAGGACCTTTATACATGGCATTCATGAGAAACAAAATTATGCAAATATTTAAATAGGTTATGCCCCCTTATCCATATTGCTAAGTTTAAACTGCAGCTCATCACATGCAATTCTGAAATGTTCACATGTGATTATTTTTGCAGTATGCTGGCTCTACAAAGGAGTAAAGTTATACTACTTTTTAGTGTAACGCTGACAAGGCTCTTGGTTTGCTCCACAGTTTCACTGGACAGAAATGTAATTTTATGCTTGAAATTCAACAAAGAGGTTGCAAGAGCCTTCTAGTGACTCTGGAGCACAGCACTACTACAAAGGTCCTTATGCTTCTGGCTCTTTTCAGTGAAAACTCATTGACTGATGCACAAAGCGTGAATACAGAGTGTCGCTTGAAAACAAGATTAATGCAAAAGTCACAGTGAACAGTGATTTCCAAATTCCCTCTGCAGTTCTTATTGCATAAAATGGAAGTATATGGCCAATTTCAATTAACTGTACCCACATCAGCTTCCACCTATTGTCAGTCTAGTCCAAATAAGACATGAAGGCCATCAGGCCAAGAACAGAGATACACTTTAAAATAACCTTACCTCAGGAACATAGTGGGTGCTACATAGTGTTTTTCACTTTCAGATTTACCAGCTTCTATGGGAGAACTGCTGCGGTTCATTGACAAAAGAATTTCTGCCTTACGGGTCACAAAACGCTCAGGTCCAACTTTTTTTTGACATTGTTTGATTAACTGCAAATAAGGTAAATTTACTGGAGATAGCAAACGCAGAACTGACTGCCAGCACCAGCAGCTGAACCCAACAGGGAGCTGAAGGTGGAATTAGACAAACCTCAGACATGACAAGAGCAACAACTGCAGGCAGTTTCCAGGAAGACAACTGGTGCACCAGGTTCGACTAGGTCATCTGTCTTTCACAAACAATAACAATGTTTTATTCTTCCCAGAAATCTGACAAGAGTAAACTTGAATGGTTTTCCTTCCAAGGCAAACAAGGGACATGTCTCTTCTCTTAACACACATTAGTAGAGTAAGAAATTGCTCTTGATAATAACCATGTGGTGATAACTCACCTCATTATTGCCAGGGCTTTATCATTTCAAGACTTCTCATTTCCTTAAAATATCAAAGTAGATACAATATAAAAGGTCCATTTGTGTGTAGCACAGCAGTGGTTAATGTTCACTGCGGATGGCAGAAGTAATCCCTCTTGTGCTGTGGTCTACACGCTGCTGCAGTAATTGGCTAAAAGGTTCCTGACTGCTCTACCTGCGGAAAAGAAACTATTGCTCTCGTATCTGCAGGGCAGAAACAGCTGATGTGGAGAACACCACCCATTACTCTGTGGGGGGTTTTGTGCCCAAAATAAAACCAGTATTAAATAAGGGACAGGAAGGAAGAGCTTAGAGGCAGGAGCTTGTCTCTAGAGGAGGCCCCGTATAAGCACTACATGTCTCTCTCCACTGCTGCCTGCAGCCTGCACAGACTTCGCTTGGCAACAACTGTATGTACGATTCTTCTTCCGACACCCACAGACTGGAGGGGTGGGGCAGTGTAAGCAAACTGGGCTGCAGATGAATCCTACCCACCAAACAGAAAAGAAAGACTCTCCTACAGAAAAGAAAATAAATACTAAGGGAGTAAACATTATAACTGAATTCTCCTTTTCATCAGTAACATATCACTATAATTAACTTCTGATTACTCCCAGTACATCCTTTTTTCCTACCCTAATTTCAGGCATACCAGAACCATAAGCTTGGTTTACAAGATCAAAGAACAACTATGAATTTTCTCCTCACTCCTTCAGTCTGTTGGTCAGCCAGGTGTCTGTCTGCTACTGCACTGCCCTCATTACTGTGATATATAAGTATAAACATATTTATGCTCTGATCTAGCAGACAGAAAGTGCTCATACATCAGTATCCAGTCCATTTCTGTCCCTGAAATCTGTCTGCAACCTTCTAAGGAATGTTCCACTTCCCACCTCTACAGAAAATTTGTTATTCAGATGTCAACTTTATGTCTCCCCATGTCTCCTTAAACTTTGCAGAAACACACATATGCTTAATTTCAAGAAACCTGACTAAAATCCATAGTACTATAGTACTGGTGCCTTTAAAGATAAACATATGTACAGGAGCCTGCAAAATGAGATCTTTAGATAATACTGGGAAAAAACGTAGAATGAATGAAAAAGTCTATATAAAGGAGTTGCCAAACCCTCCAAAACACTAAGAGGGAGTAGTCAGAACATTAGTAGCCAGTCTCGTGCCTCTTGCACACCCACAAAGAATTGTGAAGGTAATGAGAATATGGGTACACAGGGAACAAAAGGTGGTATATAGAGAACACACACCTTACTTTCCTCTCAGCTCGTAAGCCCCATCTTTAAGCTACAGCTAAATCAACCCAACAATAGACATTCCACATCAAACCAATGGCAACAACTGAGCACAAAAGCTGTTAAAATTATATATTTGGAGTATTTATTCGGGCTTCCATATTGATTTATATCTCCAAGGACATTAAATGAATTACCATTTATATATGGTATTGTAATGAGTAATAATAGAAATGAACTTACTTCAAGAAATAAGTCTTCTATGTTTCATTGCTGTATACTAATAAATAATAAACTTATGAATTATTTTCACTTCCAACATTTAATGCAAACGAAACTTGTATGACTTTTGTAAAGCATAGAAAAAACTGCAAATCAATTGTTGTTACTGATTTGCCACTACTAGATACCTCATAAATAAATGTAATCACCCACAAGGCAAACTTTGGATTTTTCAAGCAATTACTCGAGGAAATCCCATGGACAAGGCTGTTTGAAGGTAAAGGGGCCCAAGATAGTTGGTTAGCGTTCAGGGACTGCTTCTACCGTGCTCAAGATCAGAGCATCCCGACATGTAGGAAGTCAAGGAAGGGAGCCAGGAGACCTGCGTGGCTAAACAGGGATCTGCTGGGTAAGCTCAAGGGCAAGAGGAGAATTTACAGATCTTGGAAGGCAGGGCTGGCCACTTGGGAAGAGTATAAGGCTGTTGTCCGAGGATGCAGGGAGGCAACTAGGAAAGCAAAGGCCTCCCTAGAATTGAACCTGGCGAGAGGGGTCAAGGACAACAGGAAGAGCTTTTTCAAATACATGGCAGATAAAACTAACACCAGAGGCAATGTAGGCCCACTGATGAATAAGGTGGGTGCCTTGGTGACAGAAGATACAGAGAAGGCAGAGTTACTGAATGCCTTCTTTGTCTCTGTCTACTCTGCCGGAGGCTGTCCTGAGGAGCCCAGTTCCCCTGAGGCCCCAGAGGAAGTCAGGGCAGTGGAGGAGTTTGCTTTAGTCGATGAGGACGGGGTTAGGGACCAATTAAGCAATCTGGACATCCATAAATCCATGGGTCCAGACGGGATGCATCCACGGGTGCTGAGGGAGCTGGCTGATGTCATTGCTAGACCACTCTCCATCATCTTTGCCAAGTCTTGGGAGACGGGAGAGGTGCCTGAGGACTGGAGGGAAGCAAATGTCACTCCAGTCTTCAAAAAGGGCAAGAAGGAGGACCCAGGAAACTATAGACCGGTCAGCCTCACCTCCATCCCTGGGAAAGTGATGGAACGACTTATCCTTGGTGCCATCTCGAGGCATATCAAGGATAAGAGGGTCATTAGAGACAGTCAACATGGCTTCACCAAAGGGAAGTCGTGCTTGACTAACCTCATAGCCTTTTACAAGGATATAACAAGGTGGATAGATAATGGCAGAGCGGTGGATGTGGTCTACCTTGACTTCAGTAAAGCATTTGACACAGTCTCCCACAGCATCCTTGCTGCTAAACTGAGGAAGTGTGATCTAGACTCTCAGGTAGTGAGGTGGACTGTGAACTGGCTAAGGGGAAGAAGCCAAAGAGTTGTGGCCAATGGGTCGGAGTCTGGTTGGAGGCCTGTATCCAGTGGAGTGCCTCAAGGGTCGGTACTGGGACCAGTATTATTCAATATATTCATCGATGACTTGGATGAGGGACTAGAGAGTCCTATCAGCAAGTTTGCTGATGACACCAAGCTGGGAGGAGTGGCTGACACACCAGAAGGCTGTGCTGCCATCCAGCGAGACCTGGACAGGCTGGAGCGTTGGGCGGGGAAAAATTTAATGAAATATAACAAGGGTAAATGTAGGGTCTTGCATCTGGATAGGAACAACCTTGGGTTCCAGTATAAGTTGGGGAATGACTTATTAGAGAGTAGTGTAGGGGAAAGGGACCTGGGAGTCTTGGTGGACAGCAGGATGACCATGAGCCAGCACTGTGCCCTTGTGGCCAGGAAGGCCAATGGCATCCTGGGGTGTATTAGAAGAGGGGTGGTTAGTAGGTCAAGAGAGGTTCTCCTTCCCCTCTACTCTGCCCTGGTGAGACCCCATCTGGAATATTGTGTCCAGTTCTGGGCCCCTCAGTTTAAGAAAGACAGGGAACTGCTGGAGAGAGTCCAGCACAGGGCAACTAGGATGATGAAGGGAGTGGAGCATCTCCCTTATGAGAAAAGACTGAGGGAGCTGGGGCTCTTTAGTTTGGAGAAGAGGAGACTGAGGGGTGACCTCATTAATGTTTACAAATATATCAAGGGTGAGTGTCCCGAGGATGGAGCCAGGCTCTTCTCGGTGACAACCACTGATAGGACAAGGGGTAATGGGCTGAAACTGGAACATAAGAGGTTCCGCTTAAACTCGAGAAGAAACTTCTTCTCAGTGAGGGTGATGGAACACTGGAGCAGGCTGCCCAGAGAGGTCGTGGAGTCTCCTTCTCTGGAGACATTCAAGACCTGCCTGGACACGTTCCTGTGTAGCATAATCTAGGTATTCCTGCTCTGGCAGGGGGATTGGACTTGATGATCTTTCAAGGTCCCTTCCAATCCCTAACATTCTATGATTCTATGATACTTGGGGAAAGATCATTGTGTTGCCACCATTCAAGAGAAGGACTTGAAGTCACTTGAAATAATACTGTTGAGGGGAGAAGAGTTCTGAAAACCAGACAACTCTGAACGTTGTTTTGCCTTTCACTCACGTCCTTTGTCCCCTAACACCTCCGCACCTACCCACCAGGACAGCGTGAAATCCATCATCCCCGCGGAGAAAGGAAAGTCCCTGCCATGGTTAGTCTGGAGTAATGTACGTGCTGCACTCGGTCAGCCGCCCACAGCGCTGCCTCCGCTTCCCGCCCAAGGTGGGTTTGCGGCAGCCCAGGGCTCTCACTTGAGGTTGCCTCCTCTACCCAGTGACCTTCAGGACAGCTATTTGCTTGTCAAATTATAATAAAATCATCCAAGACAGTTTTGCAGACAAAAAGACACACAACTCATCACAGAATCATATAAGCTTGCTCCTCTTAAGAAATGATTCTCAAAGCCAAACAAGCCAGTGCACCTGATGAGGTTGGGTACTGCAGACATGTCAGAGAGAATAAGAAAAGTGGCTCTGGGAGGCAGATGAGAAAAAGGAGGTGGCTGATGCTGACAGAAAAATTCAGCTGAGTGTATTTTAGTATTGTCCCAGGAGCTGATCACATCATCAGTGGCTGTGGGGGAAACAGGAAATCCCAAAAGGCTTACTTTACTAGTAAATTAAGACTCTAAGCACATTACCAAAGAAATTCTGGATCTATTGAAGTCAAGAGGTGCTATGACATTAATGTCAATGCACTTACAATTTCCCCCCATCTGCACTAGGATCCCAGTATGTGATTTATTACTACAGCCTGGATTACACAGTTTTATTGAGTATATTGGCTTTCATTTAATTTTTAAAGTCTGATTTAAATGCAGAAAATAAATTGTGACTCTGTATTATGTTTCCATTAATTTTAGCTCATGATGTAGCATTTTGGCAGAGGACTGCAGACTTAGCTCTGTCTCTAATTAGGTGTGCAGCACTCTTATTTACTTAAATGGGATCTACTCGTGTCTCTGGGGGGACAAGTGAAACAAATGGTTATACTTGTATCTGAATAAATATTTTTGCTATTAGTAAAAGAGCTTCAGCAGTGATTTCTTCGGAAGAGTAAAGATGAAGGGTTACATCCTGAACTAATCTAAGGCTGAAGACACGTATTTATTGCTCAACTGTTCTAACAGCTCAGCGCAGCTGGAAGGAGAGGAGTTCTCTTGTCCCCATCCCAACCACATATCCCCATCTTCCTCTCAACGCATAAAGTGCAACAATTTGCCTTCTCCTCTCAATATCCAACACCAAGGCTAATTTTCTCCTGTTTCAGTGAGTTAACCAGCATGTGGGACAAGAGGAAAAGAAGGATAGTGAGTTGTTAGATCAGCATAGCCATAATGTGCAATTTTACCCAAAGTTAGCCTTGCTGCAGTAAAAATTAATGGAAACAGCTGATTTATACTTATTGAGTAAATGGTTGGCCCAAGGTCACAAAAGAGGAATCCAGTGGCCCTGGACAGCCTCATTTCCCCATTGGCCTCTACATGCTTCAGTGAAGCCTGTCTCTCCCCTTCAACACAGACATTTTCACAGCCACTTGCCTTTAAAAGAGTAAAATTCAGAGAGCTCTCGTTTCCTTAACTGGATGCCATTACCACTGGCATTCATGGTATTCCTCCTATCAAATATAACCAGAGCCACAAGGAGCCACATCCCATCTCTTGGTTCTTCCCACTGCTCCCTCCAGCTTGCTATGTCCCTCCAGGTCTGCCTCTACCCTGGCCTCCGGGGGACCTCCACTCCTCACCGTGGGGACCCCCAATTCTGTGCTCCATCTGCAGACTGTGGTGCATTAACCAGGCACATGTGCAAGGCTGACAGATGTGGATGATAAAAGCTAAAAGGAATCCAGTATCTCATGCTTCACAGCAGAAGTTAATGGCTGAGAAAAGAACATAATGATATGGTACAGGCACATAAAGTTGATAAAAAATTCACCTAAAACCACCTGTAAAACTATGTTTTGTTAGTTATTTTCCCTATCAGGATTATCTGCACAGATTTATGGGATGAAGTGTTTCCAACAGCAAATACAAATGCAGAGGGAAAACAGTGCCAAATCCAGCCTCTAATTAAGTTTGCATAGTTTTGACAGCTGAATTAGAAGATTCTGTAAATTCCCCAGATCGCATTTCAGATCAGGACTGATCAAAAAAATGAGCAGTACTCTATTATGTGAATTCCTGCGGTGCTCAGGTGGCTGAGCCCGATGTTGACACCAGCACCGCAGTGGTGGCACCAGCTGGCAGGGCAACAGGGCCCCATGAAACTCTGGTCAGACCAGGTTTTGAGGCACAAGGTTTCCGAAGGTGGCTTCTAGAAAATTGTGACAGCTTTTCCATCATACAGCCATATCCTCTCAGTAATTCTGTCACGTACCTACTACGGAGGATGGCACCGGGACAGCTCAGCTGTAACGGCCATGAGAGCACACAGGCATAACGACTTCTGCTGGATTATCACGTCCATTCCTCGCAGGCAATCAGGCATAGGAGGTGATTGATTTTTGGAATCAACCTCTTTGCTCGCACTGCTCAAGAAAGTCATTCCAGATACTCTGGCAGTGAGAGCCTCTTGCCTGAATTCACCCAAGCCAACACATATCAGGTAGTCTTATACCAGCACTCTAACTAGGCCCTTTGCGCCCCCTTTTTTTTCATCCATTTAATAAATTTACAGAGAACAATCAAACGCCTCCAATATCAAAGCTCTCTGGCAAGCAATACCATTTTTTTCAAGATGTGTTGCTTCTTGTCCCTTAGCCCACGAGTTCTCCAGACGGTCTCTGTGCCCTTCTCTCTTTGGGGTGATCCCTCTCATGAAAGAAGACAGCTAAGTTAGGAAATGTGACCTCGCACAGATGAGGGACAGAACCCCTGCCAGAGGCAGGCAGGAGTGCAGACGGCGAGGAGGCTCCAGCCTGAACCCGGCCTGAAAGTAACACAGCTCCTCATCCCAGCTGCTGCGCAGAAACGAACACACTGATGTTTTCCTGGATATTTGCTTAGTTTCTGTTCCCAACTCATAAATATTCATTACAGGTGAATGAGCTTCACTGAATTGCCATTCTGAGGACAAGATGGGAAAATTTCTTCCTTTCTTCCCCCATACCATGGGTTGTAGCTACCACAGGGACACATATCCTTCAGGACATAGTTTCCCTAGTTTTCAAGTCTACCATTGCCATGAAATACTCCACTCCCTGTTTGTAGCTGCTTGGGAAAGCTCTGGGCCACCCCACTGTTCAGTCTGAATTTGAATGTTGTTCTTCTGTGTCAACAGATTGATAAAATTATGAGTATGGTCCAAATCCAGCATCGGTCTTCCCATGAAACTAATGAGCTCTGGACCAGCATTTTAAATTTCAGTGAAAAACTTATTTTCTGTTTCAAACACTTTCAGTATTTGATTAAAGGTTGATAAGACATTAACCTAAAAGGTGCTGACATTTAAAAAAATGCCATTGCAATTGTGTCAATTTACATTTTAAATTAATACAATTATCTAAATGAGCAAACTGTAGCATAAAACTGTTAGCTACTACTATTAACCAGAAGCTATGATCTAATCTGTTAATCAATTACCTAGATAAAAGTAAAATAGTCTCAAGTTTCAATTATAAATAAAGTTTCATTTCAAAAAATCAATTTACATGCAAGTGAAAGTTGCACTGCAGGCATGAAAGAGTGTAATATTTTGGATAATTGGTTTTAGGAAAAAATACAAAATTGCAAAAATATCTCCAAGAGAAAGTGTCTTTAATTGCATATAAAGTAGTTTATGATTATTTCCTGTAATTAAAGCCATGATTTGCTGGGACTAAGCCTTTTTTGCAGATGAGTAAGGTATTTTTGATTCACACAATCCTCACTAAACCAGAAAAGCAGAGTAGTTACTGTATTTAAATGCATGATCATAGACTTGCCTTTTCATGTATTATTTATATCCAACCCAAAAGTAATTACAAAGCTTTGTGTAAGATCTGAAAGGGCTGTGACAAGGCTGGCCAGCTGGCCTCTTCCTTGCAATGGCACTGGCCCTGGTCAGAAACTCCACGGTTACTTTGGGTCTTGCTCCTAGACCGTGTGGTTGCTCTGGTGAGATGGACAGAGCAGCAGAAGACGGAGGGGACTCTCCATGCCCCTAGAAGTGATGGTCCCATGGAGCCCGCCCTGCTCACATCATTCCCAGCTCCTGCCTTCGCTGCCACTCCCTCGGCGTCCTTGGGCAAGTCCACAAACTGCCTGACCTTTGCCTCTGCATTTTTTTAAGAGTGGATTACAGACCACCCATCTTCCTCCTGGGATTCTCTCAAGGTGAGTTAACTTCTTAAATTTGGTTTAAGAGGACACCCTGAGGAGACATGTACGAAATAGCCCAGGAGATACAGGTGAGATTTATTTCTAGCTAGTGCATAGCAGTCTAATATACAGTAGACAATCTTCTCTGTGGCCATCACACGCTAGTAGGTTTGAGGACTTGTCTAGTTTCATGCAGAAACACTTCCTTAATTCTACTGGTCTAGTGGAAGGTATACCTGCCCATGGCAGGGGGGTTGGAACTAGATGATCTTTCTAATCATTTAAATCAACCCTTCCAACCCAAACCATTCTGTGATTCTGTGATACCTGCTTCCAACATCACTGGTAACTGATGGCCTGTTTTTATTCTCTTAACACAGATCTACTTGTTAGTCTTAAGTTGAAGTCTTAATATTTAAGTTGCACTTTAATTTCCGAAGAACACTGTGAATAAGAACCTTCTGCTTCACCTAACTCTGTCAGTGTTCTGGTATTCCTTTTCATTTCCACAAGGTCCATGACATACCAAAGCACATTTAAGCCAATCCTGTGATCTCTTAGTGAACAAGAACCCCAAAAGAGGAGAAAACAACCTTGCTGTGTTCTCTGCTAGCATCCTCCCAAACCTCATGTCACTATCTCAGGGACATAGTGCACTTAACTGGTTATGTAAATTAACTCTCTCAAACACGGCTGCAAAAGAAGAGTAGATCTTAAAATTTAAACACCAGGGCAGGACAGCATATCTTGAACACTGTATGTGTGAAAGAGAGATGGAGATCAACTTTCAAATCCTTTCAGCCACCTTTGTGGCAAGTCAGAGTCCCTTCCCTCAGGTCTGCGTCACCACTGCAGCATCTCTATGAAACTGGAAGCCAAGATGCTTGATTCTCACTCAGCAATACTGTCCTTTACAAACACCTAGGAAGAGAAGAGACACTAAATATCCTCTTTAAAAGCTCAATATATTCCCACACTAAGGAATATCCATGCCAGGATGGAATATGCAGACAAACAAGAGGACAGTGTATACGACACTGCAGCGGTGTCGTATACAGCCACTTCCATGAGACATGAGTTATTTGAAGAAAGGAAAGTGCTAAGTTCCCTGTCACAGGCCTGAGTGACAGAGCTTGCCTGCCCACCATATTAAATCATCCACATTTGTGCTGCACATATTGTCACTTCAGTGTCCGTGTCCTTCCTCAGATGAAGGTTCTGGAAAGGCTCTTGGCAGTGGCTGCAGAGGAGAAGGAACAGGGGTATTCATGCCAGGGCAGGGAGGCATTGACCTGTCACTCAGGCACACAGGTTTGCAAATCAGATGTGACACGAGCAAATGCAGGGCACAGTTTCATAATCGCTGCTCAGCACTGCACCAAAGGTAGCCAGCGAGACAATACAGATGCGTAACTCAGTTTCTGACTTGCCTTTTTTTCCCCACCCTGTACTTACTGCCTTTCTGTTCCCAACATTAGCAGATAACAAAAAGGTTTACTCACTTCACCCTGGATCACAGCAATGTACAGAAGTATCTCCAAGCCTCTCTTTTTTGATCAAATCATCTGACTTTATACTTACACCTTGTAAACTGCAAAGCCAGCAAAGCCACAGGACATGGTGCAATTTCACCTCGCAAATGCTCAGACACACAAGGACAAAATCAAAATGCCTTCGGGAGCTGCTTGGGGAGCCAGCCAACGACCCACACAGTGCAGCCAGACTGTGTTTTTTCTGCTGCTAGAAAAGGATTAAATTTAACTTGTTATAACCACAGATTGTATTTGAAGGCTCATGTTTTTCCTGAAAAGTTCACATTTATATTTGCTGTGTACAATGGTTACACCTCACAGGGAATGCATTTATGGCATTTCCTACTGCACGGAGCAGGAATTTCCCCTTGTGCAGTGAAGTATCTCAGTCTAAGCTGCATCCTCTGCCTATTTTCTTTATTAAAAAGACTCTTCCATTAATACAGTCTGTTAAAAACAGGTCATATACTTTCATAATCCCCTCTCCATACAATGTAATGTATCCATGACTACACTTCTTTCTTGTGCTTTTTTTTCCCCAGGACTTGTTCCCCAGAGACCTGCTCCTCCAGCAACATTAAACGGCCAAGGGTCTGCTGTGGGCCTTACTCTCTTACCAAGGAGTCAGTAACCAAGCGGCGCAGCCTGTCCCTGTCCTCTGCTCCTCTCTTTCTCCCAGAGGAACTACTCAGGATGACCGAGCCACAAACAACAGATCACAAGGCACCTTTGTGCTCAGGACAGGAGGAAGAAAACAGTTTTAAACCTGGGTATCTTTATATCCCTGTCCTCTGAGATTACCGTTCTGTCCAAAACACTCCTCACTCCATGCCACAGAATTTGTTAATTCAAGGTCTTGCAAAGAGTCAACTACAGGAATGTGCTTCCTTCATTGTGCTCTTCTAGAAATGTGAAATACCTCTGTCTCACTGGAGACATGAGTAGTAAGTCTCCCTTCTTTCTTGTTAATCTAATAAAATCTAGCCAGAAGGATGCTGCTTGTCCCTAGAGTGAGATTGGAGGTTTAGTGTTAGTTATTAAACAGTTCTGGAAATAAGATGGTGCACAAACAATGCTCTTAAATAGTGGCATTCACAAGATTTCCAAGATGTGGAATAGGAATGGGTTCTTTTTAGTTTTGAAAACTAATGAATTATTTTCTTTCTTCTTCACATCTTACTGCCCCTCCTCTATAAATCTCACCAACATCTTCTTTGGTCGAGATTTCTTTTGAAGCAATCTCACAAAAAAGAAGCTCTGGAGTTAAAAAGCATCAGTTCAAGAGCCTCATGGAGGCAAGAAAGGCACAGTAAGCATGCTCAACAGTAGACTCTATTTTCAGGTTGGAATTAGAAACCGTGTGAGGCTCACACTAAGAATCAACTTTGCATGTAGCTTATTACATTCAAGTAGCAACAATTTAAACACAGTTGAAAACTGCCCACTTCTGGATGTAATTACATATATAAAAAGAAGCCAGGATTGCAATAAAACTAAACTAAGCTATATACCAAGACTAATGTCAATTTTACATATTTTCATCTTCTTTAAGGTTTGACACAATGTTCTTAATCACTAAGAGCCAAAACCCCTACTTAATTCCTGCTGGCCACAGAACCTCCAGAGAAGGGAACCAGAAAGCCACTTGGCCACAAAACCTCAAAAGCATCTCAGACACACTCCTCTTCCTTGTTCTACAGGTTTACAAATCGGATCTCTCAGGCAAAGTTATTCATGAGTAAGCAGGCCATGAAACATGAATTTATTCTTTCTGCTCTTTAGCTAGAATAATTCCCAAGGATTTGAAGTCCACATGCTACTCTTAGCAACCACTAGCAAAGGAAAATTTAGTTCATGAGTAAGTTCACAGAAATCATAGGTCGTAACCAAATTCATATAAATATATTACAAAATAAGTTTTCTACTGCATGTGTATGCATCCTTATGGGAAAACCAGAAGTCAGGCCATCAAATCCTATTTCTATTAAAAATGTGTTACATAATGTTATCTTATTCTAAACTGCATCTGCAATTACTTATGCAAATACAGTCCCCTTTCTAAATCAGTACCAAGACACCTCCTCTTTCAAAAGATATCAGCAAAGGAAAGGTAGTTTACAACTACTGGGTTACCTATTACTGCTGTGGATTTACAGTTATGTTTTCTTCTGAAAAAAAAAAGTCAAACTAAACAAGATGAAGTACCGACCAAATGCACAGCAAATGTCAGCAAGAGGATAAATAACCTGAAATAAAAAGGAAATTTTTCTCTAAGCCTTCTGTCTAATGATTTTATTTATCACTTGCACCATTTTTTTCAAGACAAAGTGCAAATTCTTAGTCGACAGTGTTTCTTTAAAGGCAACAGCATCTGTGTATAGAAAAGCGCACATTTAATAGTATGGCCAGCTAACTTATGCTCTTCTGCTGCTCTGACCTTCTGACATTTAAGTTTCTCAAGCTCAATTTAGCAGGACAAAGTCAAAGGTCATATGTAAGATGATACAAGCTGCACGTCACTAAGTAGGTGAGAGTTGAACTTTGTGAGACACAAGGAGGGATGGGGCTGGAAAATTTTCAACAATACACTCCTGTCTCCCAGTCCTTCAACTTTCATACTTGGAACAGAGGATGCAAACAGGCTTGCAGTTGTACCACAGACCAGCTACGGAAAAAAAGGAAAAAGTGCTTGTCCAGGTCATAGAAGCAGATGGTTATAGCACCCTCTGGTAACAGTTAAAAAATATCATGCTGGAGGAGAAATTACAGACAACAGAAAGAAAGCAATCTTCTGGGAAGAAGAAAAGGTGTTTGAAGCATGATATTGGGAAGTAGTTGGAGAAAGACAGCCTGGTGAGACATGGAGAGCTGGAGACATTCCGAGATCAGTGCTTACAGTATGGGACTCAAAGGGCAAAGTCTTCACTTTTATCCCCAAACCAGGTGCTTCTCTTGGTGTTATGATGCACTTCATCCCAGTCATTCAGGGTTTACTGTGTCCTAGAGATTATTTCAGGAATAAGGACCAGATCAAAGGTCCACCTACTCCAGTAGCCTGTTTCCACCACCAGCTTGAAGTAGATGCCCAGGGAAGAGGTTAATAACGGGGATGCAAATAGTGATGTTATCCCAAAACTCTCCCAGTCCATAGAAATTTGCATCTCTGTAACTTGCCTGTCCTTCCTCCCCTTCATTGTACCTTGCTCAGTCATCTCCTCTCCTACCACACTGACTTGTCCCTGGAGCCACCCCAAACTTTGACCACTGGTATCCTCCTCCAAACCTCATCCACAGTTCTATTACACTTTTTTCATGCTGGAGACACCTGAACTGCACACACCACAGATGCACCATGAACTTACAGTGACAGGTGATACTCTGTCTTGTTCTCTGTTCTCTTTTTCTAATAATTACAAACATCAGAGCTGCTTTCTCAACTGTTAGTGAACATTACCTTGACACTTCCATGGAACCATAATAACCTCTAGATCTTATTCCTGAATGGTAATGCTCACTCAGCTCAGTGCTTAACATTTTATACATGAATCTAAGATTAGTTTTCCTTATGTGGTACATTTTTAAGTTATTTAAATTGAACCTCACCTGTCATTTTAACATCAAGTCCGAAGACAATTTTGCAGTTATTTACTGTTGGCCTTTAGCAATTAGCAACTGTCAATCATTTTAAGATATATTCCTAAAGAGTCATTATGTAGCTCGTCTCATGCAAGTATAAAGGAAAAAAAAAAAACACAAATTGTTCACTCCAAAATATCAAAATATTTTTTTAAATCATTTATAGTCTAGGATGTAATAGTCTAATTATGACATTCATAGCTCAGTCTTTTAGGTTACTACATCCCCTATCACCTGTTCTTCAATGAAGCAAATCAAGTGACCTGCTTGTGTTAAATTATATTTCTCACACCCTATAGACAAAATTTTCCTGATTATTCCAAGCTGTGAGAATACACTCAGATGACCAACATGAGCAATGCTCTAGCTTGGCATCTTTCATGTTTAGCAAGCTTCAAGTCTACACAAAACATTACGCTCCCAGATTTTAATCCCCTTTCAACTCTACACTGCACAAAACCACCCCAGCTGAAAGATCAGCTTGTATCAGGTACTCAACTACAATTACTTGGTCTCAAATTTTTGACAAGAGAGCAGTTACTATGTAACAGCAATTTAATGTATTTGCATCTTATACATTTGAACTATATTTTTATATATCTTTAAATTACTTGAACCTTACAGATTTCAATCTCCAGTAAGTCCCATTTTAAATGGTTTGAACACACAAGACACCAGATGACAACACCAACAATTCTAATACTGTTGTACCTAAGTATCAAGCAAGTACCCCACTTCACAGCGTTCTTAAGCACCAACCTCATAGGGAGAGCTCATTAAACATATCTGTAATATCCTTTATTTTTATGTACATATACAGGCACATATGACATACAGATATTAATTATATGTATATTGTGCATAGAAAAGCTTTCATATGAGCATGCATGTTTAATAGATTTTAATGAGTTACTTTAAGGATTTTTAAAGGTCAAAAGTTCTATGTATAATCATGGTTGCTATCTGGTTTTTAATGCAGCTTTTCTATGAGTTATTTGCTCAGTTTAAGAATACTTACATGTTCTTATCTGGATTATATTAGAACAAACAGAAGTGCAGCCAGTCCCCAATCAACAAACACATCTAGCAGAAACCACTATGGCTATAAAGTAATTGTCTTTCATTGCAAGCAGCTGTTTACTAATAAACAACTACATGAGAAACCCTTAAAAGAAAGGCCATAGGACAAAAAAAAATGTACTTTAATTCCATAAGAATAATAAAAAAGAGACATGCAACTGAAAGAACTTCTGAACTGAAAACATAAGTCTCTCTGGCATCCTTCCCAGCTACTATTTGATTCTATGCCCTGTGTGACATTTTATATATCCTCACATTTGAACTACCCAACCGTACTTTGTTTCTTCCTTCTACTGTTCTCTTCAACTACTGCCACAACGGAGTTGCTATACAAAGGGAAGGTATCACCCCACATGCCTTATGCTTTCTATTTGTAACCTGACTGATGCAGCTGTTTACAACCTGTAATTTATCTAAAAGATCCTCAAATATCTCAGTATTTTTCCTGGAAAAGGATATGATCCTGTAGTAAGAACTCCATGAATCCTGAACTGAGTTTTTCAGCCCTTGTGTTGCCCTCTAACAACTGTGGTTTTGTCAGCCTTGACCCCAAGTTTTAAAAAGCGTTATCCTAATTAATTAACATCATGACAGTATCCACTGTGTATTAGTCCCTGGGCAAACAAAAAGCTAGATGGACCCTACCCACAGAGTTCAAATGTAAAAAACCCACTAAAACCCAAACAAGTAAAGGACGACAATGCACTAACTCCATTAATTAATTTTTTAATGAGACAAAACTATTTAAACACTGATCTTCCCTAACGCTAATGCAGGACACCTACACTGTACATTACCACAGCTGAGCTTGTCACTCCGGGCTCCCTTTAAAAATCTGTGGGTATTTTCAAGACACATGTCATCTGATCCAATTTAGATAACTCCTTCAGGGTGAGTACTGAATCAGCGATTCCACTCCCTAAGGGGGAAGCTCTACCAATTAGTGAGATTGCTTGTGCTAACTATCCATGTAGCTGCACTGCCTTAGTCCACCAAGATGCCATGGTACACACAGATCTCACAGAGGAATGTGCCAGTTGACAAGAAGGAGTTAAAGGCAGAAAATCTTAAGGGACAAACTCATTCAAGAAGCTTATTCAGGGCTTAAGAGGGTACATAAAAGGAAGGGAAAGAAGCAAGCAGAGAAACATGTTGCAAAACAAAGGAAAAAGTGTAATGGAGTGAGTAAAAGTAAATTATCTCTTACAATTAGTTTGCTGGAAATAATACTTGGAAATGAACTTAGAATTTCAGAGAAATGCCTAATGCTACACCCTGTCCACAAAGAAAAGATAAAACAAAGCCTTCAGGAAATTGTTCGTATTTCACTAAGCCATCCCTGTAAAAGAAAAGGAAAATATGCTCACAAATATTGTTTAAATTACTGTTAACACACTTGTCTAAAGCAACTCACCAACCATCTGAACTTACTGTGTGCTGTCCTGCTACCTGGGATCATTCGGATCCTGTAAATCCCAAAGAATTGTTTAAATAACTGCTAACTCCCAAACTTCTCATCATGTAAAAAGAAGAAATCAGTGTCATCCCTCCTCTTTTGATTGTCCCCCCTCAGTGCAAGTACACAGCTGTCCAAAAGGATCAAGTTTCATCTTGCTAAGCCATTTAGCTGTGATGGGTCCCGTACTGCAATTTATAAACAGCCTTAGGTACATCCTTGGTTATGAACTGGTACATTTCCCAACCAACATCATTAAAATACAAGGCAGTTCACTGAACTTGGAAAACACTAAGAAATTATTCTCCAGAGTGTAATATCTGGTATAAAGGAGGAGAAAAACACTGTTTTCAAGTGCAAGACAAGTAAAAACTGGAGGCTAAAACAAAACCTATTAATCTATTTCCACCCCCATGTTCAAAATGAAAAACAGAAAAAATACCCTTTGGTGCTTCACATTAGAAAGACACAAATCTGAGATGTCTCCCATCTGTTTTGTTTGCTGTTTTTTAATAAAAAAAAGCCACATTACCCTGTTCTTTTTTTTTTTCTGTTTTCAGTAGAAATCCTGAAGGATATTTTCAGATCTGTTAGTTCCAAGGTTTTTGTACTGTTCTCCTGCCATTTTATTTGGGTGCCTGTCAAATTTAACTACTCTGCCTCAGTGAACCAGTATCCAAGCTTTTCAGGTATTATTAAAATTACCAAAGTTACATAAACCACAGATCTAGCTAAAGTTAGGGAGCTGAGTGGGAGGGAAGTTAACTACCTCAGTGCCCCTGCCATAAACTCCTGACCTCCCTGGTATAACTGTAAGCAGCCCATAGTTCTTCTAAGAACTTCTAAGCTCCTGCTGACCCCAGGAAGCTGCTGGCAGCCACAGACCACCAGAGAGTAACAGCACCGGCCACAACCCCTCCACCTCATCCTCCAGCACTGCTGCAAGGAAATTAGGTAGAGTTGGACATATCGGCTTTAAACCACCTGGCAATTTCCTTTCCCTAGAGAAGTTCCCACCATCTAGTCGAGCTTATGGCTTATCTGCACCAGCAGAGGAATGAGTCAAAATCCCATCCGAGACGCTTCGCCCACGTGGGTGTGTTGCAGCGCTGCTTGGGTAGCGCCCTTAACTCTTACTGCACAAACATTGCCGTGCACACTTTCAAGAGTTGGCTGCTCATCGTGGGTGAAGAGCTAAGAGAAAAATAGCCTTTCTTGGGGATAACAAGAGTTTGAAGCCAGCAGGAGACACCCTTCTTTCTATCTAAATGTGTCCCTGTTGTACTTACAGCCCTGAATATCCACCAGTGGCTCGGTTCTATCTGGATGAGATTTTGTTCTATTTTTCCTCTTATTTTGCCCATTAGATGAAAAAGTACCAGCTCACTTTGGAAAGCTTAAATAGTATCAGTAATGGATGCTACTGTTCCTCAATATTTAAAACTGAATATAAAGCTGGTCACCACTTTTAAAGAACATAAATTGCCATTAAAATCCTTGTGTAACAATGTCAAATTCTCTGTGATTCACATGACTTAAAACCCTAACTTTTGAGTATTCATGGATTGCAAACCAAGGTAAAAAATGGATTTTAATGTTTGGTTTTTTTCTTCTAAAACAATGGCTGCTGTAATTTTAAACAAACACCACATTGTAATATAAGTCTGTAAAATTTTCCATCAGCTGTAGATGTGGTGGAACATATCATAGCTTTTGGGTTTCTTTTAAGATATGAGCGACATTTTCATGTTCATTTTAATGCAGGGCTACGAGTTTCCTCAACTTTAAGATAACAATTAAAAGTGAAAACATTCTACGATCTGTTTCCCACAGTTGAGAAATGTCTCTCTATTCAGGCACAAACACAATCACATAAGTTAACTTAAATAGTAAAACTCTGTAACTGTTCTTCAGCCTCCTGCCAACTTTCCAGGCAAGTGGCTGGAAAGTTGTTTCAATCTTATTAGAAAGAGGAAAATATTTTCAAGGTCTCAAGTAAAATGTGCTATTGTTTTATAGTCTTGAGACACAACAGCACACAGGCATTCCTTCAAGTAACATTTTCAGAATTACATGGACTTTAAAAGTGGTATGAACTCAGATGTTCTCATCTTAGTGTCTTACCCAAATAGTATTACGCTGTGCAAAACGCTTCACTGGCTACAACTATAAATATGCTCCTGTTGCATAAACAGAGGACAAAATCCTCGTCCTCTTCAAGCCTGCATACAAGAGACTTCCACAAATATGCTGTGGGATAAAGTTTTCCCCTGGGAAAGGTCACGTGGTGATACCACTGACCCTGGCCGGCGGCACAGGATGGCCAAAGGACGCCGAAGGTCACTGCTGCCTGGCCACACTTGGCTGATGGCACGGGTCCACGGGCTGCCCCCACCACTTTGCCAAGGTCATCCATCCTCTCACAGCCACCCCTTCCCACCCTGGGCTCTATAGCCCAACACAGCGAGGAGGGGCAGCAACCTTTTGAAATTTTATGAAGGAAAGAGCTTAAAAGAACAATTGCTGCACAGAAATGAGATTGCATTAACTCAAATATACAATGTGCTTGCATTTTGGAGAAAAAATTGTTAGCATGTATTCAAATGTTGGCCTCACTTCAGTGCTCTGTGGCAGGAGTGAGCCATGCAACCCAAGCACAGGTCCTGGAAAGAAAGGGTACACCACACTCAACTCTTATCCCTTCAGACCATGGAAAAATGGTCAGAAGCCTCCAGAGATGACAAAATTGAGGCTTCACCAAGTGGTGGAACAGGGTGGGTATCTGTAGAGAGGAGGATTAATAAGATTGTGCTAGGTCTGTAACAGCAACAGAGCCAAGCGGATGGAGAAAAAAAATAATTTTCAGTCCAGTGTGCCTTTCAAGGAGATTTACCACCTCAGTGTCTCTGTGTCATGCTGGCCAGCATGTAATTTTAAAGATCTTCCACAAGCTTAGTGTTATTCACAGTACTTACATGGTACTAGCAATCCACAGCCTGAGGACTGCACGCAGAAATTGTGATGATGCAGATTAAGCAGCATAAGACACTGGAAGCAGATTTCTCATCAGCCACAAAGGTCTGCACAGAGCCTAGAGACTTCACAGAGAACAAGGCCCAAACTCAGGAAGAGTACAGAGAGAGAAACCTAGGCCTGTAAAACACAGGGCAGGGTGCATTTTGGTAGTTTCGTGGATTCCTTTAGTAATTAATTGGTTAACTCCATCTCCCACATCCTACAGGTGTCTTGCAGTCATTAGCAAAGCTCAAAAAGCCTGTGACAAATAATATCCAACTCCACCAAGAACTCTAATAAAGAGCTACTGTACACTTCACACATTAGCACTCTCTCCGGATGCTTTGTTTTCCTTTATTTCATGTTAGATGGAGAATTAAACCATTTCTAGTAAAACTGAAATATACATTAGTCTTCTGTTTTATACACGAAGACATTCATTCCTTGTAAAAAGGCAGTAATACTTGTTCAAACGAACATTTCAAGGAATTTGATACATCGTGGGTAAGAGGAAATTTTTTAGATCACAATTAGCTGGAAAACAAGAAATAACTCTTATTCTTCAGAAAATTTCCATTCAAAGATGCTTCTTCAGGAGGGTCTAAGGATGACATTTTAGTAGCAGGAATGAAGAGCCTTAGTTCAAAAAAGTATTTACAATGTCAGTGAATGAACCCTCATGTTCACAGCCTTAGCTCTTAACTCATCTTTTTAAATTTGGCTGATTTTTCATGTGAAACTGATCCAAATTTGCACAGTCTACGTATTAATCAGGTACTTCTCATGAAAAGACTCACTTTCAAAGCATTCCAGTACTCCTGCCTTTGGCTGAGAAGAAAATTCCCTCAGAGCATTTCAGAAATTCTGCTTCCAAAACCAGGAAGTACAATTAAAACAGTGATTTTTTTAAAAAAAAAAGCAAATCAAAGTGAAAAAAAAAAGTACATGCTGAGGCTGGGACAAAGTTGAGATTGATTTTTATTCTTAATTGATTAATCCAGGCTCAAACTTCACGAAAATAAATTCTTGATAACAGCATTACTTTTTTGGAAAACTTGCGTCCCCTGCATTTAAACACCAGCAAAAGATCATAGAGATCACAGAATGTTAATGGTTGGAAGGGACCTTGAAAGATCATCTAGTCCAGCCCCCCCTACCAAAGCAGGATCACCTACAGTAGGTCACACAGGAACACGTTCAGATGGCTTTTGAATGTCTCCAGAGAAGGAGGCTCCACAACCTCCCTGGGCAGCCTGTTCCAGGGCTCTGTCACCCTCACAGTGAAAAAGTTTTTCCCAATGCTTTTGTAGAACCTCCTCTGCCCCAGCTTGCACCTGTTGCCCCTTGTCCTATCACCGGATATCACTGAGAAGAGCCTGGCTTCATCCTTGTGACACCATTTACATATTTACAAGCATTAGTAAAGTTGCTCCTTAGTATCTTCCAAGCTAAAGAGACCCAGCTCCTTCAGCCTTTCCTCATAAGGGAGATGTTCCACTCCCTTCATCACCTTTGTGGCTCTGTGCTGGACTCTCTCAAGCAGCTCCCTGTCCTTCTTGAGCTGAGGGGCCCAGAACTGGACACAATATTCCAGATGTGGCCTCACCAGGGCAGAGTAGAGGGGCAGGAGGACCTCTCTTGACCTACTTGCTACTCCCCTTCTGATACACCCCAGGATGCCATTGGCCTTCTTGGCCACGAGGGCACATTGCTGGCTCATGGTCATCCTGCTGCTCACCAGAACCCACAGGTCCCTTTCCCCTGCGCTGCTCTCCAGCAGGGCAGTCCCCAACCTGTACTGGCACATGGGGTTATTCTTTCCCAAGTGCAAAACTCTACACTTGCCCTTCTTGAACTTCGTAAGATTTCTCCCTGCCCAGCCCTCCAGCCTGTCCAGGTCTCTCTGAATGGCAGCACAGCCTTCTGGTGTGTCAACCACTCCTCCGAGTTTTGTCGCATCAGCAAATTTGCTGACAGTGCACCCTGTTCCCTCATCCAGGTCACTGATGAATATACTGACTAGTGCTGGTCCCAGTACTGATCCCTGAGGGACCTCACTAGATACAGGCCTCCAACTAGATTCTGTCGCATTGACCACAACTCTCTGACTTCTTTCCTTCAACCAGTTCACAATCCACCTCACTACCCAATTATCCAGACCACACTTCCTCAGTTTACCTGTGAGGATGCTGTGGGAGACACTGTCAAATGCTTTACTGATATCCAGATAAACCACATCCACTGCACTGCCAACATCTATCCACCTGGTTATGTCTTCATAAAAGGTTGGTCAAAGATGACTTCCCCTTGGAAAAAACATGCTGACTGCTCCTAATGACCCTAACGAAGTTCTCCACTTATTCTGCAGTCAATAGAGTTGACAGTGAGACCGCAAACCTCTGTGAGGGTACCCACACAAATTTGAAAAGTCTGCTACTGGGGCATGGGGAAAATATAGTTCTTATGCTTACTACTGTCAAAGTTGCTACTGTTTAATGCAATAATGGGGTATTTATGAACGCAGCCTATCTAAACTAAACGAAGTATAAACTGAATAGAGACAGTTTTGAGGTTTGGTTTTTTTTAAACAATCTAGGCTATTATCAGCTCTTATTACAAATTTGGTTTTGCTTAATACAGAATTAAGGTCTAAGAAGAAAGAAGGCATCTAAGAAAAAAGAAGCATTACAGAAAGAATGTAGAGCTGGGTAATAACTTTACAACTGATAATACTACCAATTCATCCCTCACATGATGGGAAATTAAAGAACATTCGTACAAGAAAGTGAGATATTCACATGTAAACATATTTTTAAGTAGATATAGTTCATATGGTCTCTGGAACCATTAATCCAAACTCCAGCTATCCATCCATCCATCATTCAGGGCATCCTTCCCAGCTACCAGCATTAGGGTCCTCGGCACTGGCAGCTTTGTGCAGTCCTCTTCTCAGTCACTGGGTTCACAACTGCTCTTCTTCCTGCAATCAGCTCTGCAGCACAGCACGATTTCACTTAATCCCTTCTAAAGTTGTGTTTACCTTTCAGCAAGATCCATGCTATGCCTTGAGCATATCAAGAATTATTTTCTGCTTAGACATTTCCCATATTACATTAGAAAATGTAACATTTGCCCCTTTCTTGCTTCTGGTCTGAGTCCTAACAGAAGTTCCTCATTCTCAGACTATGTCACTTCATTCTCATTTCACCTGGAAAATTCATTCTGATTTCTGTCATCTTGTTCCTCCAGACAGACTCCCATTTCTCATTTTGCTGTGCCAGAAAATAAATGTCAATGTGGTCCAATGTCCCATTTTGAGGTACACTTCTGTGTATTGCTGAATATTGCTCCAGTGAAGGTGGGGGGTTTTTTATTTGTCTCTTCCAAAACAATTTGTTGTGGGTTATTTATTGATTGCTTTAAGGTGTATTGTAGTTTTGTCCATGTTCAGAAAAAAATCACTGTAACCAGATCCATTACTTGCAAGCAACAGTACATGAAGCAATGGGAGACTCTGGCAGTAACTTATGGAGTAACAATTTCAAGGTGGACCAATTCCCATGTCTCTAATATTGCCAAGACTCTTATTGACATAAGCAAGAATGTTGCCAATCAATAGCTGAGGAGAAATTCAAAGTTTCAGTAGAAGTAGAAAATTCCTCTGAATTAAGGGCATCTTAAGGCTGAGAAGTTTCTGAGGCAGTGATTACTCAGGTTTTCTTGTGGTTGTTTATGATATCTATTGGTACCCTGACTGGGATAATAAGAAAATACATTATTATTCTAATCATAAACGGTAAGCTCTGTTTACCTTAACTCTATCATGATTCTATTCACCCTAATTCTTTTTCTTGTAATATTTCACTTAAAACTCCTATTTGTACCTTATATCTTAAAAAACCCTAAATTTCTAAAATCTAAAGCAATTTTTCATTTCTGAAATAGCTCTTTCTTGTTACAGTGCTCTATTCAAAAGCAGCTGGGTCAAACTCACCTCCTTATGAACAGTCCTTGAAACATTAAAATTGCATGAATAGCCAAGAGCCTCAGTTGCATAATCGAGGCCAAGGAAGAACCAATAAATCTCTGCCAGTTAGCCCTATTCATCAGTAACTTTTGTTTGACTAAAGCATATCAGCTAGAAAAGCAACCTGTCATAGTTGGAAGATTTAGAGAGATGAAGAACCTCTTGCTTCCCTTGATAATTTGTCAGAATAATGAATCATTTCTGCTGCAAAAGATGCTGTGCATTACTCCTGACTTGAATCTGCTCAACGCTCCAACTATAACCTTTAGTTTGTGTTATGATTTTCATTACTGTTCTAAAGAACTGATATAAAGCCAGCATATTTTCTCCTGCTTCAAGAGATTTAACATTTCTTAATTGAGGAGGCTCTCTATTTTGATAAGGTTAATGGATTAAAAAACTCACAGTTCTCAGAGAGAACAGCACGCATTCTTGCCACAGTGCGCATCCAGAGACAAGACTACTCATGAGTCTTAATCACTGTCTTCCTTGAAAATAACTCCTTCCCCTTACACCACAGTGTCACACTAGGAAGGTCTTATGAACTTGCAGTTCAAAAGATTCTTAAATCCCTTCCAGACTTACTGTTTTCCAGGGTAAGGCTCACCCCATTCTTGGAAATCCTGTCTGGCTATAAGAAAAAAAAAATTTAAAAAATGGAAAAAATAAATTAAAAAATGCTTCACCATGACAACAATAAAAACCTGCAATACATTGAAGAGAGCAATGATGGAATGTCCTTCCCTGGGGATATTCAAAACTCAGCTTGACGGGGCTGCGGATAAACTAATCTAAGTCCCTGCTTTCAGTTCAGGTTGTATCGAGACGTCCTTTCCAATTTAGACTTTGCTGTGACTCATGATCACACGCTTGCTCAAACGCAGTTAATTCATTCTTCATTAAATTTTTCAAAAGATTAGGCAGACGTTTACAAAATCCCCTGGTCCTGTAGGTTTGTAATGCTGCTGCTAGTTGTCTCAACACCAACTCAGTATCTTCTTTTGAGCTCTTGTGTGTGAAAAGTTTGATCCATGCAGTATTGCAGGTTACTGAGCATTTATTTTCGATATATCATGTATTCACACCAGAAAGTGACTCTGCAGGCAGCTGCATAACTTCTACATCATCATCAGCAGATTCAGCCACACAGGAACTGCATGTGGGGCAAATGCTTGTCTGTGCACAAACGCATGCGCACGTTTCCTAAGATGGTTACTTTGTTCTGATAGTTCACTTCCTTTGCCTTCATATTTTAGCCCCATTTTATTTGTAACTTTATTTGCAAAATCATCATCCTAACACTTGTCTCTCTTCACATCTTTGAAGAACTGCTTACCAACTTTTTTTTGTGTATTTTAATGATGAAGTATTCAGGAAACAAAAGATAACCTCCTATTAAAATACACTTTCTGAGGTTGGTATACACTCCAATTTTGTAACAAGATAGTGCACATCCGACAGGACAACAGGTCAAACTCCTACAGTAAAAGATTGTAATGCAGTTGTTTGGCAGCCTAAGCAGAGCAAATTTCTTCACCAAATCCCAGATGCCAGTAACAAGCCACATTACTATAAAAGTTGCCTTTTACTACAGTCCCAACAACTGTGTCAGGAAGTTAACACACGTAACATTCTGTATATATGGAAAAACCTAACTTTGGGTTATATTTACCTCTTCGCAAATGAACTCGCATTTCACCGTGAATTTAAAAAAATATACAAAATAACTTTGAGCAACGAAAGTCAGTAATGTTGTTTCAAAGTCAAGTTGGCAAACCAGGAGAAGACTACTTTATCACTGACCTTTGGAGCAATTGACGGATTTCTTCAAATGTTAAACGTTGCCTACTTCTTCCTCTGTCGGTCCCAAGGGGGAGCAAGTCTCCAGGCACCCCAATCACACTCCTCACAACTTCCTTTGGGAAATATTCAGACGATGGCCTTCCCCTGCCTGTGTCTGCAGGTAAATCACATTCTTGATCTCGATCTTCCAGGAGGAAAAGTAGAAACTATGCTGGTATCAGTGACAAGCTGTTTCCCAGGACTAAAACCAGATGACCTGCTCCAGTGGTCCAGCGACGCTGGAGGCTAATACATCTCTGGCTCCTCTACAAGGAGTTGAGGCTGGGAGGAGTCTGTGCCTTTTTGATATTTCATCCTTTAGATAATTTCTTTGATGCTACAATAATCTTCTCTCTCCAGTTATCAAGCGAGTGATCCCTAAGCACTTGCTACTACTAGTCTTTCTGTAAAGGTCACTATACTCTACAAATGATTTGTGGCAGCCTCTATTGCAGAAGAGAAGACAAACAAATACCCTCTAAAAGAAAGAAATTACCAAAACAACTGCATCATGGTTTGCTTTCATTTTGCTTTTCTAGTACTGTGGCTGAAAAAACCTCTGAGCTTCTTGGCCTGTGAAAGAGTATCTGCAAATCTTTAAATAATGAGCTTGTTCTTAATGGTTGGATTAATTCAAATTGTATAAAACTGCTTAGATTAAGACGGCACTGCTTTCACACAAAGAAGCACAGCCATGTGTCAGAGAAACAAATACAGGTCGCTCATTCTCAGACTGTTAAAAAGGAGGAAAAGGCCCCTTTAAATGATTTTATTCCTTATCCTGTCTGACCAGCACAATCTGGCAGGAAAGAAATAGCTCTACTGATACAAAGGAATATCTCCTTTTCTTTTAAGTGAAGGTAGAGTAGCTACTCACCTTCAAGACAAGCTAAGTTCATAGTACAGTATTTATTTAAGAAATTTTCCAATACAATGAATTATTAACTTGTTTCAATTGTGTTTTTTTGGCTTAGGCTCGGGGAGAAACGTACAGCTCCCACAACATCTCCAGATCTCAGCAACACTTTTCTTTTGATCAGTGCACTTTGGACCCACAGAAGCTAATTAATCATATTATCAGCCAAAAAATACTGCTGGAAAAAACAGCACTTGTATTAACAACTCAATCAGATGCTTTTGAAACCATCTACAATGAACAGCAGTTAACCCAAATACCCACCTGGGATGGTGAGGTCAGTCTGATGTTCGTATATTCCTACTTACTGAGAACTTCCAATAGGAAGAGCTTGGTTATCACACATCATCTGCCTTGTCACATGTTTACATGGAGCTTTCAGGAAAGGCAGTGGGGAAAACCGGTGCCTTTATTACACTGCTGACAACCAGCTTCACTTTCACGGAGAATGTTTGAGTATAATGCCTAATGTGTGTCTGTAACAGGGGCTTAGATGAGAAGCAAATGGCTGATCCTCCTCTTAGATGAGAACAAAGTGACAGGAGAGATAAGAAATATCACATGGGCTGTGGGGCTGAGCAAATTTGTTCTTTGCAATGCTTCCTGGAGCCTGAACTTTCAAATGATCAAATAGTAGAGCTGTGGTTATGACTGGTTACCTGTCTGTTATTGACATGAAAACTGGAAATTCTCCCTTTATTTGTGAGCCAAGGCAGTCTAGTCATGTAAGAGACAACCTATTGTCTTTTTGCTGAGCACAACTTAATGTCAAGCCTTCAGCCTGTGCTGGTCACTACTTTTCAAAAGGATTTTAATGGTTCTGCTCCCAAGTGCAACACCCAACATACCTAGAACTGACTCAAGGTGAAACCTTTTCCACAGCTAATCAAGGTTTTTCTTCTCCACAAAACTCTTACTCAACTTTCCCTCCCTCTTAGATTTCAGATAAAATAACTTAAAGCTGCCTATTGCAACAGGATGCTGCCAGACTCAGCTACTTTGCCGAATTTGGGTGAATAAATGCAGGTGATTTTGTGGGTTGGCAGACATATCAATATGAAATCAGGCTGGCTGGTTTAGTTAAATGAGCAGTCAAACAGCATGCAAGTTTCTATTTCCAAACATAGGTCCCTGCCGTACATTGAGGTAAGTAAAACCAGATCATCACACCCGTCTCCACTGAAACTATTTGAAGGCAGAGTGAACATTTTGAAATGATGACTGCGTTTTAAAAGACCTCTGAAAGATCACAGAACAAAGACATTCAAGAAAGTTTTCAAACCACAGGGATGATAAGCCAAAAACAAAGCCGCAGTGGCTAGACAAACCTCACTTGAAAGGCTTGATAACTTCTGTCTGACTGCTTTTTTCAGAGGAAGTTAGAAAAAATATTCTGCCCTCAAAATCTAATAGTGAGATCCTAAACTTAAAAAAAAAGAAAAAAGGAAAAAAAAGAAGGGGAAAAAAAGAAGGAAAAAAAAGAGAGAAAAACAATGACAAAAGCATAGACATTTTGGCAGTATCCAGGGAAGTCTAACAAGCGGCAGTAGAAAGCACAGATCAAAAGAACACATAAGTTCTTTTCTTGTAGAAAATACCTAGAATTCCATGTTTATCTTACCACAATAAGCTACTGAATGGTTATCTAAGCCACCCTTGTTTTGCCAGGCAACTCAATACATCTGTAGGTTTTACTCCACATTAGTTTTACTCTGCTGTGCTTAGAATGCTACACAGGGAGGAAATCTAATCTAAGAGGTTATACATCTAAAAGTTTATACATCTCCTTAGGAAAAACAGTCTTCACAGAGACTGAGCACCTGAAACCAAAAATCTTTTTAGGTATCAATTCAGAATTATTTGCCCCAGTTTCTACAACTAGAATCACACAGCTGTGATCTATCATAAAAATCCCAACTCCTTCTCTCTCTAGTAATGCATCACTAATAGGTAGTGTGAGAAATCCACCAAAGCACACTAAAAAAACCCTAACTCAATATGAAAAGCACCTCACAAGTACTTGCTTGAGTACATATGAGCTCTTTTTTTTTTTTTTAATTATTATTTCCACAGTTCTCCTCTTATAAACCATTAAAAGTTTCCCTAAATTCTAAGCTGCCTTTGCCTGCAGAACCCAGGCACAAAGAAATCCGTCTGGCATATTATACGTGGAACTACTCTTGGCAAAATAACATCTCTGAGACAGGTTTAAGTCATGCAGAAACAAGACTGAGCTTGTGAGTTCAGTTTCTTTAAAACAAAGGAATACCTGCTGTCACAGCATAAGGAAAAAAGATACCTCAAACCCGAAATATTGCAGCAGAAGCAATAGAAGGCATGGAATAAAAAAACCCCAGCTCACTCATCTTCACTGTTCAAGAGTGTTTGAAGCAGAAGTCTACTGTTTTCTAGACCTTCAACTCAGAAGAGGCCCACAAAATAGCACTTACTTCAGAGTTCTGGAAGACTTCCAGTAAATAGAACAAGCCTTACACATAGGTTTAATATGCGTAAGGTTTAACCTGTATTTATAAGGATTATATAATTATAGAAGAAAGCATCGTGGGTTTTGGACAGCGTATGACAAATTTTGAAACCACGAGATGAAATCAAATTGTATTTTAACATGGTTCAAGGGAAGTCTTTCTTCTATAGACTGTCAGTCTCCCTCTCAAAAATGTCTGATAACTACTGTAACCTCAAGGGTTTTGCGTCTTTCAAAGCCAACCTAGAAACATGTATAGACAATACCATAATAATAATGAACACTGAAGGACGTTCCTTCTTATGGGGAGCAATCTCTTGAAAAAAAATGTCTGTCCAAAAGCTTCCACCAACCCATGCACAAACTCCACAGAGGAAAGCCCTGGCTCTTCACAAGAGCTGTACCTGGCTTGCAGAAGAGTCACCAGAGGAGCAGCAAAGAGCTGAGAGGCTCTTTTTTCGTTTTCGTTGTGCCACAGGAGCATGAGTGGTTATCTCCTCAAAATCCATCCCTTCAGCATCGGACTGCCACCAGCATGGAGCAGCAGAACCAGGAGCAGCGTGAGTCCCTCTTCCTCCCGGTACAAATTTTCTATAGGTGTGCAAATGCAGCTGAGCCTCATCTGATGTGAAATTTCATTACACATCCGGGTGTATGAATGACTCACATATAAAAAAATACTGGTTTCTCATGGTTGCATGCTTGCATGCGGGTGGGGATTGAACAAATACACAATTGCACATGGGCTAGAATTATCCTTTTGTGACAGGATTAATATCCAAGCCCAATGAGGTCATGATTTAGCAACGAAAAAAAGAGGGTAAAACATGCACAGTAGAAAGACATACGCAAAAGTACGATCAAAGTAATACAAATAGTTAACGCCACAGTGAAACCTCTCGTGGAATTAAGCTACAGCAATACCCAAGTATCACACACGACCTCCGCAATGATCCTGCACTACTGAGAGCTATTCATCGGCCTTGGGAAGAAACCTGACTCCTGCTTGCAGAAGGATCCCAGGCTCGGTGTGGGATTAGGCCAGTTGTTCGGGACCGGATTGGAAAGCCGCGGCCGGGAGCTCTGCCTTCACGGCAGGGCTCTCAGTTGCCGGCGGTGAGGGAGCGCTGCGAGCGGCCTGGGCGGCAGCAGGTGCCTGCAGGGCCCGGCGAAGCGGGAAGGCCCTGCCGCAGCGTCCGGTGCGGAAGACACTCGGTAAAAATAAAACAGAAGGAAGTACACATGAGCCAGAAATTAAACACGTCTGATTTCAGTGGAAGAGCACATCGGTCAGACAACCCGCGAGGAGTCTGAGCCAACTGTACTTAGGCCAGCAGGAACGTTTTCATTGACATCGACACCAGTGCCGTGGGGGCCAAGAAAAGCGTTTTGGGATCTGCGTCTCCTCGCTCCATCCCACCCCGCCCTTCCGCAATGTTCAGAAGGGAGAAGTTCTCCACTGATTTCCAGACAGCTTTTGATGCTGTTTCTATCACGTGGTTTCATCTGAATTCTCCACCAACAGACACCCTGCTAGCTGCCTGCGGTAAAACAGAGAGTGCCCAGGCTGCACAGCGCAGAAGCCCTTCTCGGCCCTGCTTGCCCACACAGGAGCGTGTCGGGGCTGGATAAAGCACCATCCCGCCTGTACCCCCAGCCTTGGATTTACGATTAGCCAAAAAGAGGGCAGCTTGGATTAGCAACTGAAAACAAATTAAAAAAAATAGTGATCTTCACTAAAAAAAACCCAACCCATAAAATACCCCCAGCAGTTACTGGCATGGTACGTGCAATTCCGTGGTGATTCCGGCCTAAGCCCAGAGGAATACTGAGGTTTTCCCATATCCCTGGGTAGTAGATGACATCATACAGATTAGGGGATGTCCTGCTGGAAAGCAGCCCCACGGAGAAAGACCTTGGAGTCCTAGTGGACAGTAAGTTGTCCATGGGACAGCAACATGTCCTTGGGGCGAAGAGGGCCAATGGGATCCTGGGGGGCGTCAAGAAAAGTGTGTCCAGCAGATCTAGGGAAGTTCTCCTCCCCCTCTACTCTGCCCTGGTGAGACCACACCTGGAATACTGTGTCCAGTTTTGGGCTCCCCAATTCAAGAGAGACAGGGACCTACTGGAGAGAGTCCAACAGAGAGCTACGAGGATGATTAAGGGACTTGAAAATCTCTCCTATGAAGAGAGACTGAGAGAACTGGGGCTGTTTAGCCTTGGAAGGAGATGGCTGAGAGGGAACCTTATTAATGTACATAAATATCTAGGAGTAGGTGTCAAGGGGAAGGAGAAAATCTCTTCTCAGTGGTGCCCAGTAATAGAACAAGGAGTAATGGGTTTAAGTTAGAACACAGGAAGTGCCACCTCAACATGAGGAGAAACTTCTTTACTATGAGTGTGACAGAGCACTGGAACAGGCTGCCCAGGGAGGTTGTGGAGTCTCCTTCTCTGGAGACTTTCAAAACCCACCTGGAGGCGTTCCTGTGTGGCTGCCCTAGGGCATCCTGCTCTGGCAGGGGGGTTGGACTAGATGATCGTTCAAGGTCCCTTCCAATCCCTAACATTCTGTGATTCTATGCTGTCTTTTTAATGCAAAGCTATTGAGCAATTTTAATACAAAATAGTTTTTTTTAAAAAAAAATAAAGAATGCATGATGTGCCTAACAAAAAAGTGGAATTAGCACACATCTGTGAGGTTTTTAGTGGTTTGTTTGGGTTTTTTTAAAGACTTTTAGGGAAAAATATAATCTAGATCAAGAATTTACTGAAGTTGTCACTTCTCTGTAAAATAACAGGTAATAAAACAGTTTTTTAAGGTCTGCGGGAAGTTTTATAAATATCCTGGCTTTTCAGGTACACAAAATTGTTACATGCATATTTCTAAACTTTTTTTTACATTATGCTAAATAATAGTTCTTCCTTACAAACAATATTTACTGTTACTTAAATAAACTAACCAATATTGTACAATTAATTTATTTAGCCAATAGGAAATAAATTATATTTCGACTTGCTTGTTCTAATCAAAGTCAACTATTTGTTCCTTCTGTGAGTAATTTATCACTAATTACAACAATCTGATGTATTCTGTTTTGTTACTAAACACAGGGCAACAACTGAATAAAAGGAGCTAAAATTACGCTTTCAAAGCACAGTGGAAGAAAGCCCAAAGCTCATACATAGACATTGACAGCAGGTTTGTTTCCAGACTTTAGACATCCACATACCCACAAAATAGGTGCAAATTGGAAAAGCCTCTGCTTATTCATCTGGCAGTAAGTGTATCTGGAAGTGAATATATAAAATTTTAAATCAGACTCAACTTATTTAAAACAGAAAAAAAATGTTTTAACTCTTTGTTTTCTCACTGTTTACTTCTTTCTCCTGCTGCCTTCCTCCCTCCTTGGAAGACAGACATCTCCCTCCAGACTGCAAAAATACTTAGCTTTGATTGAAATGGAATTACAATTAGTTTTTTCTGTTTTGAATGAAGTCAAGAAAGGAGCACAGAGATACTCCACAAACATAAATATAAGAAATGTAAACCCCTCGGAGACTGAAATATTCTTAAAACTTAGTTGAGCTCTGGAATTTACAGTCATGAGACTATAAAACATCAATAATTTAACAATCCAAAACAGAACTGGACATTCCTGCAGGTATCAAGTAGATCCAGTCTAACAACTAACAAGAACGTAATTTTGGAGGATAAAATAAATCTCAGGAGGTAGGACTAAATAATCTGTAACTACTAAAGATCAGAATGTGCATGATGTACATGGCCAATTACCCAGCATCCACCTCCCAAGAGGTCGTTAGAACCTCCTTAAGAACTCATGGGAGAAGCCATGGTGAAAAACTACTACTGCTTTTTCTGGATTTCAGATGTAACCTAAGAGAATAGCTTCTCTATTCCTTTTTTAAGCAACTAATTTTGATTTTTAGTTGTGGGGGGTTAAGTGAAATGCACCTATGGCAATGTATTAATCAGTCAGTGAAAATCTTTCTTAAACTAATGACAACACTCAGTGTTTACTAAGGCAGAAATCTCCTGGTGAGTGAACGGAATCACTATAATCCACAACAGAAGAGACCACACAAAATGCAGTAGTATAAAAGTACTAATTAATGACAAAAACTAAACAAACCCAAAAATGGACACTTCAAAATGAACTCAACCAACCAAAAGTCTTGGCTTGAAGTGTAAAGGTGCGAAACTTTATACCACCAGATTCTGAATTTAAGGAATTGGCACAATTAATGTGACTGCATGAATGTTAAAAACACACATCTTGGTGGCTGCTGTCAGTCACAGGTGTTGGCTGCAATTTTAACAACAGTACTGTTTCTCCTGGTGTACTCAATTCATTTGAAGAGGAAGGAAATTGGAATACTTGTCCATAAGTGATTTGCTTGTCTTATTTACTCTTGCTCTTTTATTTAAACCCAGAAAACAGATTTAAATCCCAGGGATTATGTTTAAACCAAGTCAGTTAATCAGGTAATTTTCCCTGGCTTTGTTAGAAAATCAACTAGAAAACTGCTGTAATACAGATGGAATGGTCCAGAGGTGCATTTACTTTGCTAATGACTGACACAAATATGTGCTCCCCTCCCAAGTGACAATGTGCAAGGAGCACAAAAATGTTCCCAGGACTATTCAACTGAAAAGAGAAAAACTCAAGCACATTCACAACAATTTCAGAGAAATGATCCTGAGACACAGTAAATATTCATAAATATTGAGGCATATCACAGGCTACAGAAGGAATCCTTGACCGACAACCAGGAAAGCTACACTGTAACCTCAGCTCTGCCACCACTTTAATCTGTTGCCCTCACCCAAGACCTCTGCCCCTCTGTGATGCTCCTCACCTGCCAAACAAGCAATTCTTACACCTTCTGTAACACACCTCCAGAAACATAGACAAGAGAAAACACCTGCTCAAAACTAGCATGGCCAAAGATGTCTGTAGACCAGAGCTTCACCTTCACTTTTCTTGAAAACATCTTGTGCTTTCATGAGTGAATAAAGGGTCTGAAGTGAACTCTGGGGTCACTGACAAGCCCCATAAAAAATGATGCTCTGAGGACACCTCCCATGCTGCTCAGCCCAGCACCTGAGGTGCTTTGGTTTAAAAGTAGAGTTGGAAGCACCCTTCATGCACCAATCTACTTTTGCAGGACATGTAAAGAAGGAAGGCAAGATTTAGCTCTCTGGTTGCTTAAGTCTAATGAAGGTTCTACAGCCTCATCTCCATCTCTGGGCAGAGAACCTTGACAACCAGCAACATGAGGCCAGGGCTCTCTCCATCACTGACTCCTCAAACTTTGCTGCCAAGAAAAAAGGAGAGCAAGTTCATCACGGCCAAGGACAGTATAAAGAGAAGAGCTCAATTCTGCAGACCTGTGATGTGTTCATTCAGCAGCTACCCTGAGGGGCTTAACCACAAGGCTATAAGCGAACCCTGTAACATGTCACTGTCCACTGGCTTGACTTCTAATGGGAAAATGTAGGGTTTGCCTATCCCAAACACCTCCTAGTGTCCCCAGAGGAAGGAGGGCATCAGGCACAGGTTCAGAGGAGACATGAGGTGCATTTGCCACAGAGGTAGTCACTGCCAAGTCACTTTGCAGGACACATGCTCTCCTCCCCCCCACCACTGAGGGAGCTAGTCCTGCAATGAACTCATCCAACAAACAAGGTCCTACAGCCTGCTTCAGTGCAGCTTTTGGTAGGCAACTACAGAGGCAACCCAGGAAGCACCAACACTAAACTGAGTACACGTGCAATAACACACCTATAAATGCCTGGAGATATTTTTGTCCAGAAAAGCTAAGTTTCTGAAACCCAAGGAGTCTCAGGTATCTACAATAACTGGAGGACGTTTCCATGGGCAACTCTTTTGAATGCAGCCGCCTGAACCATGCTTTAAGGGATACCAAAGTCCTAGATTTTTTTATTGGATCTAGCCGTAAGTACCAAAACAAGATTACTGTGTATATTTATTCAGTGATCTGAATACAAAAACACATTTCTTTGTCATAAAATTAGATTAGAAAAATACACATACAAAAGTCACATGAACAATGGTAAGCATGTAACAACTACCTGGGACTCCTGAGTTACAAACAATACATGCTATTTAAAATGCAGAGGCGTTGCCACAGAAGAAAAGTTACTAATCCTGTTGGGGCAAAGTAGCTGCACTGGTGTGTGGTTTGCATGGGGGGAGGGAAGGAAAAAGAAAAGGAATTGCTTCATTAGCCTTTTTGCAGCTCTGTTTGCTCTATCAAAAGAACAGCTTTTTCTTCATTTATATCAGTGAAAAGTAATAAAAAAACCTTATGTTTATCGAATCAAGTATTAGCACTGTAGTTTTAAACACTGCTTACTTCCAGATATACCTCAGGGCTAGTAGTTTAATACATACCTTAATATGCTGCCTTACTTTTTTAAGCAAGAATACAATTGAAAGACTTTCCACTGAGGCATTCTGCTAGGAACATTCTTCTTCCTCAAAATTTTCACTTACAGTGAATACAAAGTAAGTCCAATTTAGTCTGCTAATGAACTAGCTCTTTGTTCGTTTATCTATCGGGCTATTTATAAATATCTCGCAATCACAGCATTATCTGGGGGCTAAAGAGCATGTTACAACTCAAACCAAATGGGCATGTCATATCATGTCCTCCCATAAACAAAAGCTAAGGGCTTGGAATCCAGCAGAGATTTAAACTTGCAATCGCATTTCGTATGTGCTCTCCATATCGCTATTCTTAGGTGCTTTTAACAACGTAAAGTAAGTTGACCTTAACATGCAGCGTCACTGGAAAGTAATAAATTGTTGTACCAGATGGTACAAGAGACAGAGGGCACGTGTGGATGCTGCAGAGGGTCCCCCCTTCCCACATGTGCAGCATGTTCTGTTGGGCTTACAAAGACCATCCAGGGAGAAGGGGGAACTGGGGAACTGTTGTCTCACTTGGGCAGGGAGGCAGTACCCATCGGGCAGAGGGGAGGCAGGAACTCACAGAAATCTCCTGAAATAACTTCTGAAATTTTTTTTCCACCCTGAACAAATAGCTACAGCCTATGCTGACACAACAGCAAGTTCTAGCTGTATGACACTGACCTCTCAGATAAAAATAGCATTTTTTGATGACACATTATATACAGTAGTACGTGAACCAAGTAGTAATTCAACAAAATGGATTTGCTCAACTAGGAAAATCTGCAGCAACATATATCCAGATTAAAATCACATTCTTCACAGACACTGCGTACATTTTAAAATCAAATGTAATTTTTTAACTCTGGTTTTTCACTGGTACAGACCAGAAAATTATTCACACAATATTAACACTAAATCAATTTCTCCCTACTCAATTCCATGGCATCAACAAGCAATGGTGTAATGAATGCAAAATATGCTAGTTTATTTGACACATTGTCATTTGTACGTATTCTAGTACTACATAATTAACACTCAGGCTTTGGGAGAAATATTAAATTAAAATTAATTCTAAAACTTTCCTATAACTGGTTTAGTTTCAAGACAAAACTAGGATTAAAAGCAAAAGAGATGTGACAAAAAAAAAAAAAAAGCGATTTCTTCGCTCTGTACTTCATTCAATCCATTCACTTTAATAATCAATACATGTTCCAAAAAAAAAAAAAAAAGTTTACTTAACCTTGCCTGATCAAGCAATGCAGAACATGAGAAAACCTTTGTAGCTCTCTCTTTTTTTTTTACACCTGGAATTAGATAACATGCTTACCATACTTGGCAGCCTCCTCATTCCCTAAATCCTACTGAGGATTTACATTAAACCGAAGTTTCTCTCAAGTTTACATTTCTCGGGTGCCTTTCAGCAGAACCTAAGGTTTTTCTCTTTCACATTTTTAAGCTCGGACATTAACTACCGCAAGCCCTGACGTTTTCCCACTTAGCTCTAACCCTTTTCGTACTGAGCAATTTGAACCAACTAAACTTTGTAGCCCTAAATCTGCTTCCCGTTATCACATCACAGCAATGCCAGGCAGGGGGGATGGGGGGGGGGGTGTGTGGTATGTGCTATCCCTTACTTATTGGTGTTTACTTGATCTGTCGTGATTGATGTAAGCACAAAAGGGGTTGCAACTAAGAACCCAGGGGGTTACTCTCTCTCCAGAGGGACTGAAAATATCCTCCTTTTGTTTGTACCTCAAACCCAAAACTCCCAACAGCCTTTCTGCTGCTGGACTTCTGCTTCAAAATATGTTCACCCTTTTCTAATGTACTTTTACCCAAGCAAATACAATGTTAAGAAATGCCCCAGAGTTACCCTATGATATCAAAGCGCATACTCAGTTTAACCAACTGATACTAAGATCCAGTTAAGAAAACAAAAAAAAAGCTTTCCTATCTTCGCAGATATCAAAATCTGGAATAAATGCTGTTGTAATTCTAGGGTTCTATTTTAACAGTTAAGGGAGAGACATCTGGCAATAATCTGCAAATAAATACAGTGTCTCCATTCTTAGTTTCTCCTCCAAAACACTACCTAGGACATTTTTCCAGCATGATTCATATAATCAACATAATACATTACAATGCCTTTCAAATAATTCTGAATTCTCAGTTCATTCAATAAAGAAATCATTTCCAAAAGAGAAAAGGGAACATGCTATGCCAGAAAACTTGCTTTATTGCCTCAGTCCTGCTGCCAGGAGTAACAACGTGGTGAGGCAAACTCCATGATTTTAAAAGCATTTTTTTATAGCGAGGGCAGAGAGAGAAAAAGGCTTATTTACCAAAATGTGAGATTCCACAGGTGAGGCGAGAGAAGGTCTGAAATCCTCTTCCTTTAGTTCCAAAAGTTTTAATTTATGATGAAGCCTGTAATAATCCTTTCAAGCTGCCAGGTAAAACGCACGCCATATCTCAGCCGTATTTTCTTTCACTCTTTTGCAGCGTAACTTTGCTATTTGCATAAAGCTTAGTTCTGGCCTATGGGACTTTTTGAACTTCTACATGTTAGATTAGCTGTCTTGACATGCTCTATCAAGCATGACATCATGGATCTCCACGGTAACTTTAACCACACCTGCTCGGATGCCAGTTACCTGTCATGTTCAGACCTAACCGAACACAACAAAAAAAACCCTCACCACCATTTACTAGGCACTCAGCCTTGCACAGACACCACAAAGGTGGGGTTTTTTTCAATTGCTGGAAATCTAATTTTGTTTGCCAATATGTTTGTTCTTCACGGAGCACTGGCTGAAATTCTAGAGCTGTTTCCAACCCTTCCACACCTCCCAGTGTACTTCCTAGTCAAACAACAACAAAAGAAAGTTGTGACAAACATCCCTCAGCTCTTTTTCTTAAGGCACTCTCATAAGCTCTGGCTCTGAAAAACTTCTACGTGCTCATTTTTGCTCGCTGCCCCTCAGAAAGGTTTTTTTATCGAGGTGACTTGTAAAACAGGTTCACGGCAGGAATCAGCCCCCTCCCATGGCCAGGTTAGCATTTTAACCTCTTAATTGCTAACTCTTTTTCATCCTTGAAGCTGCTGGCTCAGCTTTTACACTTGTTCTGCTCTTTCCTTCTCTGCCGACTGGAGTCAACCCCACTTAAACGCGTTACCGTGTCCTGCCATGAGCTCAGCAGCAGACGATTCACACTATCTCAGACTTCAGAAGACCGAGACTGTTTTTCTCCTTCCTTCCTCTTTTTTCGTTCTAGTTTTCCAGGGGATTACATTAGCGCCTTGCTTTCATTAACCCAGGCGAGACAGCCTTGGCAGAGGCAAGGTATTCAAAGCTCCTGCAGAAACTTGCATTACCTAAAAAAAAAAGATTTTGCTCCAGGTGAAGGAAGCTCTGGTGCCTGGCTGCCAGGCTGTCCTGCAAGGGGGAAATCCTGCAGCATGAGAGTGAGCTGCTGAGTTGTGGGTGGTGGAGCTGCGGCCATGGGGTGCCACATTCCCCTGTGGGCATTTTGGGGTGCACAAGGCATGGCATGCCTGCACCCGCCGGCTACTGCAAATTCACGCTCCAGTTTACAGAGCAGACCAGCTTATTTGCCTTGCAGCAGTATCCCAAGGCCCTTGTGCAAATAAAGATGGCTCCTGTCTCTGTGAGCTTTCCTTTCCAGAATAAGGTATCACAAACAGGGCAACAAACCTGCTGTGTGGAGGAGGGACTATCTGTGTGCACAGCTGGGAGGTTTCAGGTCACCACGTTAGTTAAGCAACAGTAACCCCCACTGGCATTTCACCTGGCCACAACTGTACTTCTGATTTGTGGCAGGTTATCAAGAGTAGAAATGGGTCCTCAGGGGGCACATCCAGGAAGGGATTTATATGAATAAACAAAGCTTGGAGGAAACCATTAATACACAGTGGAAGATACGGACAACATTCAGAGCTGACGTTGCTGGTGGAGGTAATACAGTACGACCTGACAACATCACGTATTTTTTACTGATGTTCATTTTCCACAAACCAGGGGTCAGTTTGCCATACTCAGAGACTGACGGTTAAAACAGACACGTCAACAAAAAAAAAAGATACAATTACCAACCTTGTTTTTCTGGCCCAGTTTTGTTGGTTATGGACCTGACAGGGTTTAGAGCAACCTAGAAGACAAATTGTATGATATCCAAGGGACTATCTCCTGACTGCTAATGCCAGGTTGTTTTATGTTCCAACCGCACCATTTGACAAAGAAATGAGAAAATGGTTTCACATTAGCTACTACCCTTGATAGATCTCCCACAGCGGGGAAATTCCCACCATGGATAATGTTGCCACTTTAGAGATATTGGTGCAGCTAGAGAAGTAAGAAGGGGGTAAAAGAACCTGGAAAATACATTGTGACATTTTAATTCATACATCTTACAGATTTTGTGTGTGATATATGTGTTACATACACAAACCTACTACATGCATATGTTGTTTGTCTTCTGTACCATGATACATATATGGGGGGGTGAAGGAAGTAAGTAAACTAGACCCACACATATACTCTCCAAAGCAAAACTATACTATGGTCTTATTCATGCAGCAGCTAAATAAGAGTGCGCTATATATACACATATATATATGCACACACATAGAGCTATGTGTATATATATACATAGATATGCGTATCTGTACACAGAGATACATATATATACACACCCATACAAACACACACACGCATGTGTTTGCATGCATAGACACTACTGGTAAGGAAAAAAAAACCCTGAACTGTAATGCCAAGACCATAATAATCTTACTGCATCTGATGAACCAGACTCTTGATACACGATATTTCAAATAAGTAAATTTCTTACAATCACCTGGCATAACTTATTTCTGCATCTTTTCAATGTGGCTCCTGTTCACTTTATTACTTTTTTTATAAGTTAGGCAGAATAGACAGAGTCTTCAGTCTTTCCCATTCCCAGAGAGTTTGGTGCTCTAATAGTAATTCTAAAGTTATTTTGTTTTAAAATTACTAAAAAAAAAAATCATTATACACAATACATATGTCTAATCATCAAAAATAAAGAAGCAGGAGGCATCCACATGAATTTTACCCTCAATAAATTAGCAAGGATGACATATTTTAAACAAATAGCACGAACAGTTACTGCATTCCTTCTGTAATTTATTGCCTTCAGAAAAGGCTCAAATTACAAAATGTGTAGGGTGTAATGCTGTAGGCTGTTCAAACTGGGTTTGCAGTGTCTGCAACACTGGAACTAAATATTTACATGACTCCAAAAGATCTAATCTCTGGATTTCACCCCCCTCCTACCCCCTTTATTTAATTTGTATGCTATCTTTATCCACCACCCAGCACATTCCACACAGTCACTAAAGTTCATGGAGGAGATAAGTGGGGAGGAAAAAAAAATTCAAGACTTTCAAATGAAAGGAAGGAAGCTGTTTAAAAATAAGGAACAGATCATCCTCATTAGAGCTGAAGTCTCGCAGCAATTTTAGCTGGATACATATGGATTCTAGCAGTTGTGTTCTGAGGCAGTGAGATAGTACCTGGATTCTCTAGAGACCCTGTCAAAGAGCAGTTGTGGAGGAGAGTTACCAAGTTATAATCTTTCCAAACCTGTAACAACAGTCTGATCTCCAAAGGTTTGGAAGACTTCAAAAGAGGCTGGGAATCCAGTGAGAACTCCCATAACAGAGTGCAGTATTTTTCCAATTTGTTTTTATTCCTTACTTAAAATTAATTTGCTGTTAGTACTGAAATACCCATAAAACATTAAGAAACAAATGCCAAGATTTATAAAAGGTTCGCCGTCAACCATCTGTTAAACTGAGAATAACGGGCACAAGATTTTTGAGCCAGAACTCTAAATTCTGAGGGCTGACTGAACAAAAAGAATCATAGATTAGAAGGTAGATTGACCAGAAAGCTGAATTTAATAATCTCTATTGTTGCACCCAAAACTAGAGGCCAGAGATAAACTGTGAAAAGATCCTTTCACAGCATTCTCTGAATTCAGAAGGTCGGTATGATGGCAGCCTCCACCTGCTCTGAGAAATACATCAGCGTGTCACATGTCCTCTGACCCTACATCCACTTTTCGCTGCTGAAAAGCAACTGCAGGCAGGCGAGGAGCAAACCACCTTAAGGTCTGCTGCTGACAGACCAATGTGGATGTCAAAACAGCTTGGAGGAGGCAGATACCTGTGGATAAGTCCGTTCTGTTTGTATTAAAATACTCAAAAATAGAAAAGAAAGCAAATGAAAGGGTAACAGAGCGAGCTAAAGCATACAGACGCACTCTACAGATATTTTCTTTTCTCCCGGGCAGCAGTGCCAACACTGAAAAGTAACAGAAGTTAACAGCTGTTCCATATTTTCCCTTCAGCTGTGAAAAGTACATAGAGACCCATATACTAAGATCAAGAGTCTCACCTTCACCTCTTTCTCCTTGTATACTCTAATAGAAATCAAGAGCTCTTCAAAAATGTCAATTTCAACAAACAATTCCAAACTAATACTGAATAGTTTCATTTTTATTATTGTTTCTTTAAATTTCAAGAGAGCAACTGAATCTTAGGCTACAACAAAAAAAATCTGTTTAATGCTTTCTTACATTCTGACCTTTTGTAATGAAGTAACACTCCATGTGTAGGAGTTATAAGGACTGTTTAATAAAAAGCTAGATACAAATTTGACCTTCATACCTGATCTCTCAGTCTCTCCTGATGTCCCATTATTGCTGTAGCATGGTGGGGATATTTCTGTTTCAGATGCTCAAGAAAAGCCTCTCTCTTCCTGTCCATTTCTGAGGTTTGCATTCCCAGTATTTCTTTGGAACTGCGAGGGCCACCTACTGTATGTCTTCGAGGGATGTTGCGGGTGGACTTTGAATTAGAAGAAGTGTGACTGTTCGGGGTCGAAAGGAGCTCTTTAGATCGGAGACATTCTGCATCGTCTAGTGATGTTACGTGCGAAGTGGGCTTTGCCTGGTCTGAAAAAAAACAAAACAAAACCAAAATCCCAAACAGTAAGTAAGTAAGAACTTAATTCCAATATTCATGTTAGTAAGAAAAATAAAAAAATCAATAGAAAAGGTTCTTTTAAAAGTCTAGTAATGTTCAACGGCATGTTCTGCATCATTAGGCATTAAAATGTTGTAAGAAGTGGCCCGGAAATAATCACTTATATAAGCTATGCACAGTACTTGTATACTTTTAACACACAACTGCAGTATTGCCTCACAGAAAAGTGAGCATCATTAAAGTAGATGTTCCCTTTATATCATCTTTACCACTATGTGACTTGAAAAGAAGATCTGACAGGGCCCTTATTCCCTGACCTTTAAAATCTACAGGATGTTTTCCATGAGAAGAAACAGGCTTCTTCAATAGGCTCCAGCACACTTAATGGCCCCATAACTAGCATCCTTAAGGATAGAAACTGATAAAACTCCTTTGACAAGATTTGAAATCCTTAGTCTTTTTTTTTCCGTGTGTTTTCAACGTGCTCTGAAACATCTATGAAAAAGGAGAGGGTTTTTGGAGGCTTTTTTCCTTGATTTCTGACTGGTCTGGTTTTAAATTTCACATATCTCCCTCGGATTTTATATGTCTCAGGACAGCAGACTGGAAAATACTACATCACTTTTTCAATAAACCATTTCTTAAGATTCAGAATAAAAGCAAATTTTCTGTGTTATAAAAAGAAAAAAAGAATCAGATAAATTTTACAGTTTTAAAACCTACTTTAAGACCAAAGACCATGACTATGTTTGTAAAGAGACAGGCAGACACTGAGGGTATGTAAATCCTGGCTTATCTTCAGGTAACTGTGTAACATGAGCCCTCTGGTACATGAAAAAGTGTAGTCTGGAGCCTTGTTACCCAATACCTTTGAAAAAAAAACCTCTCTCCTTTGTCAGCAAAGAAAAAAACCAACACAAAAAACCCAGAAGCACTGAAACCGCCTCTCCAAGTCTGATGTGGCCTTCCCCACCTTTTACTGGGCAGCCTCAGACACCCCTGTGAGTATTAACCCTTTATAGCACCTCCCCAGAAGCAGGAATCTCCTTCCTCAGCATGTTTTTAATACATCTCTATTTCTCCCCGTCTGACACTTCTTGCCTTGAAGCCCTTTATCCTCCCAGTGACTGACTGCCCCATGTGCTGCCATTTATACGGCACTGCTGTTTGGAAACAGGTACCTATTTGCTGCTTTTTATGGTTCAGTCAGTCAGTTTGACACCCTGCCTACCACATCTCAGGATTTTATGCTGAGGATTTTTCGGCTTTCTGGGGTGCATTGTCAATTGCCTGCCAAGTCCCACATAACATTAAACTCCAGTAATAAAGTAAATCCTCTACTGGTGGAGCTGCTGCTGGTCTTATGTCCCACCAATGCCCATGGGGAACCAATTCCCTTGGGTTTCACAAACTGGGCCCTGCAAGGTCCTCAAAGGCTGCATATTTCTTTAAGCTCCCTGTGATGCTCAAAGACTTAAAAACACCAACAATAGCCTCCCATTTGTATTCACGGAAACCTATCCTGAAAGTAGAACTGGACACAGAAGCCCAGACTGCAGGTGGCACCATGCTTTTACGAGCACAGTCTAGGCACAACTTCAGAAACACGTTTGGTTCACGGGGGAAGCACTTAAAATGCCATCTCCAATCTTTGCCACACTTTGTAAGACCTTCTCAGAAGCACAATCCTGGTTAAACCTTCAGAGCAGCAGCCTCATGTGTATGTGCACACACTGAACTTTTCCCAGAACAATTCATTAAAAGACATCCAGCCTCATCAATTACTGACTGGGTACACTCAGAGTGTTTGAAAAAAAAGTAGCAAAAAGGAGAGTTTTGCTTGCAAGAAGTAAGTTCACTCACCTGAATGTTTCCGAAAGACGCACGGTCATTTCAATGGATTTTACATGGGAGGAAGAAGAGGTGGGATGGAGCTGGCAGGAATTTACCATCTTTAATTTGCTGCATAGAGAGCCCTGAGGTTCAGTACCCCAGGCTGTTGGAACAAAGGCCTCAGACATAAATAAGGGATTTCCTTGGAGCTCAGGGGAGTCAGTGTGTGTGAGCCTGGGTGACTGAGTGCAGCAATTTGGTATAAACCTTTAAAGTATGGCCATAACAGCAGTTTCAATCACTGAATTGGTGGCAGGCACTTCCTCAAGCAGGCAGGTAAACCTACACTGCCAAATACAACTGAGAGCTCATGAATGTGTATTTGGGGTCCTCAATCTCCCTCACACAAAGCCCTTCCCTACTCTGCACTTGAGTCATTTCAACAGCTTAAGAGAAAGCTAATTATTTGGAACGTAAAGAGCCGTATCAAGTAAAGTGTTTTACCACTATTTGTAATTGGGTGAAACCTTGAGAAGGAATCAAAAATAACATATTTTTCTTATACTCCATTAGAAAGATCAACAAATTCTCTTATTTTTCTTTCATGTAGTTGGAAAATACTGTACAAATACCAGTGAAAAGAAAGGAATGTAAACTATGCAAACTAATTGCTAGTCCTGCCAGCGAGCCGACCAGCGACCTGGGCATTCAGCACAGTTGCGCAGCATTACAGCACACGGCAGCATGTGACTCTCTTCGCAAACCAAACTCTCTGCTTGAATATGAGTCTTTCCACTAGTAATTGATGAAAAAAAATCTTCCTTAGCCACTTCCTAGATAGGGACAAATGACTTTGATGGTGAGGTTGAAAGCTGAGATGATGAAATCCCTCCTGTGTAGCTCGAGGCACATAAGCTCCACGGCTGCTGTGTGGGCACCAGCGTTACAGGGAGGAGAAACTGAGGGAGGTTTTCTGGATGGCGGAGTTGCTCAACAACAGCGTGGGCAAACTCTCCCTATCTCCCAAGTGAAGATAATAGGCCCAGAAAATCAATCTCCACAGATAACTTTGAAATGTGTGAAGGATCATGTGATAGTTCTCAGAAGAGAGCTACAGGTAGCGAAAGGATAACTTACGCAAGTACCCTCCTTGGAAGAGGAGTCAAGAGAAGCCAAGGGAAAACACTGAGGTGTAAGATAAGCTTGTCTCCCTCTCTCCCTCCCTCATATTCAGAAGCTAAAAGCTGAAGGTCTTTCTGTTCAATGAAGTATCAAGTCTAAAGGGTAACAAATAGCAAGACTTGCTGATTGACAGGGGAGAGCTTTGGTTATCCAAAGGCTTGAGTTGCTTCTCTGATCTGAAAACAAATTTCAGGATTTCTTAACATCACCCATTACTCCAGTGGATATAACTACTGGAAAGCCCCAGGTCTGCAGCACAGAAGCAGTATGCCTAGAACTATCAGGAAGATTATCAAGAAAGATTAATTTCTGTGAGCTAGAAATCAAAAAGAAGCAATTCAAAAAAGTCCTTCAACACGTCCTGGTATGCAATTCGTCTAAGTCACGCCCTCCCTGAAGTCCACAAAGGTCAGGAAAGCCATTTTGCTTCATTACTTTAAATGTTGTGAGGATTTTAATAGTTCTGTTTTGCAACCCAGATGACATGAGAGAAGAACCTTTTCAGAATAATTTTAGAAAGGAACTAACATGGACCTCACCCATACTGATACTATGAAACGGAGCCTTGAAGCAAATCACATTCAATACTTAAGTTTAAGAAAGAATAGAATTTTAACAGCATGAGTCAAACCCACCTCCATTGTATTTAGGATAGCAGTAAATTTGAGAGTATTTGGAATCATTCTAATTTACTCCACTGTCTTTATAGCTCTCTCTCTTTCCATGAAACTTCCAAATGTAAATTTTGGGTATGGGCCAGAAGTACTACATTTGGTTATGAGTTTAAAGCATTCAAAATTTGGGGGAATCATAGGACCGGTCTGGTCAGACCTCTATTTTTCTAGGTTTGGGTGTATCTCGAGCAGTTTCATACAAACGACACAGAAGAAACTAAGTTAATGAAGGCTTTTTTTTTTTTATTATTCAGACACATCCTTTAAATTAAGATTTCCGCCCCACTAAACATAAACACAGATGCACGTGACTTGCACCGCTCAGTATTTTAACTTTAAAAATTATCTGAAAGAGCATCAAACAATTAAAGAACCTCCCAGGAAAAAAAAAAAAAAAGAGCATTTTTTCCAAATTCTTTATGCGCTGTTTTCTCGCATTACATACTTGTAAACTTGTGTGATTTTTTTTTTTTAAACCACATGTACCCAGCCATGCTCTATTTGTTTCACAGAAGCACAGTAACACAACTTTGTCTGAAATGCCCATGAGGAATACAATACGCACGAACTGGGAATGTCCACAGGTGCTCCACAAACACTATAATAGCTATAGATTAGATTAGCTATTTTGTCATGCTACCTGAATGTTATGCTCCACGTGGAACTGCCCACGTACAACTCACCAGGAAATAGTTTTCAGTCGCGTTTAGACAAAATATATAGTGCAACACGAGTCGAACAAACGCACCACTCCTGACCCGCCGTGAACACCACGCTTCTGGTTTCTTAGCCTCGCTCCAAAACAAACCCAACTGGTTTTGCACAAAGTAAACTAACCCTGTGACGATCTGCCGTGAATCTCCCTCTTTTAAAAGACACCCCGAGGAAAAGATGAGCTCAACCCTGCTTTTATGAAAGAAAATCTATTTCTCTGCCATAGGTGAAGCATGCAGAGCATTTAAAGGGAACGGGACGTGATTCCTGCCCCCCCGCGGGAGCGGCACCCTCCGCACCCGGCAGCGTCCCGCAAGCGGTGACAGCGACAGAGCAGGCTCCCGGCCTTAAAGGTTAGACACAAATCGCTCTAAAGAGAAAGTTAAATTCACGAAGCCGGAGTATCAGGGAAATCGCTGAGCCATTAGCACAAGAAAGACACGGGTTTGGTGTTTCGGTTTTTTTTTTCCTTTCATGCATTCTGCCTCCAGTTACAAAAAGCAGCTACGAGGGGCATGTCAAAAGCAACTCCATCTTTGCCTTGATTCTCTTACTTACCCTTCATCTGCCTGCTGTCTGTTGAGCAAGCCAGGCACAGCTCAAGTTTCTGGCTTTCCTTCTCCTCCATTGTCCCTGCCCACCGCACAACCGCCCCGCTCCAACTTCGAAGCAGCAGCGCCCGGACTGTCAGCGCCGGGCTCGGGGAGGAGAAAGGAAACTCTCCCTTCCCCGGTGCGAAGCCGTCGCCTCCCGTCCTCCGTCCCCCGCCGCCGCCCTCCCCTAAGCGCCCCGCATGCCCGCCGCGCGCGGCCCCCGGCTCCTGCCCCGCAAGGGCGGGCAGCGGGGGCGGCGGCGGCCGGACGAGCCCCCCGAGCCCGGGGCCCCAACAGGTGATGGGCTCTTTCTGCAGGCGAGCCCCTAGCCGGCTCGCTTCCCGCTGCAGCCGGGCAGCCTTATGAAAGGGAACATTTCAAACGTGATTACAGGCCTGAGTCTCTGCTGGAATCCGAATCCGTAGCCTTTTAAATCTCCGTCATGGGACAAAAGCCTTTCCACGGAATATTTTTTTAAGCTCGTAACCACCAAGCCCACAAACATTCCTGATAAATGCTCCTCTGTCTCTTTTAGCGTCTAGTTTAAAGGTAATTCATTATATAAGCGCTTTGAGGTTTTGTTTTCTGTTGGATTCTTTCAAGCTGCTCAGAGAATGAATTAGGGAAAAATCAAGATACAGGAATTCAACTTTAGTGAAGCCAATAAAAATGAATGGTAGCAATATGTAAGCAGGGACTTCGGTTAGGAAGGATTTTGAAGCCTCAGTAGCAAAGCATAAAGAAACACATAACTAATTCTCTTTTGGCAGATCAGAGGCTAGAAGCCTGCGTGAGAATCAATAGATCCACCAGGCTGTTAGGCAAAAAGTAATGTGGCTGAGAAGGATGAGATCAAATCCCACAGATTCCAGCAGATGCCATATGTGTTGATTTAGCGGAGAGTATCAGACCAAATTAGTCTACCAAATCGTAACACAGAACCAGAGATGGTGGAACAAACCAAGTGCTGAGTTACACCATCAAGATCAGAAAGTTTATCCATGGACAACTTCTGAGTTGGGTTAAGAACAAAGCATAACTGAGATATTAATGAAAATATGCAATTTCTCATTTAAATCAACCTCATAATGGAACACCAGGTAACAGCATCTTGGATGTCTTTTTGAACAGACCTAGCACAATCTGGTCTTTGAAACTTTCTTCCAACTCAGACTTCAATATAACATCAGCTAAATTGCTCGCAATGACCCCTCAACCAACTCCCCTTTGCTTCCCTCTACACCTCCACCTGTCAGAAATGTCATCCCATCTCCTTAGACTATTGAATGCAGAAATGCTTTGTACATATAGAAATTCAGTACAGAAGCTCGAGAAGAATCACTCTCCTTATGTCCCAATTCTCCTCCCTCCAGACAGAAAAAATATTTGAGTAAATTACAACTAACATTTGATAAATGAACTAAACTATTGTTCATTAGATCAGAGATACATGCTCTCTAGCACTTAAGATATATTTCTTTTCTTTTTTATCGATTAATCCTATATGGTCTTGGGACCTGGCAAAGGTCCCAGAAATCTGGCACAAAAAAATACAGAAAAGATGAAAATACAATTTAAAGATTAGCACTGCTATTTAAAGTCTGCAGTACAGCACTCCCAACAGAATACTCCTATAGTTGCCTTGCAATATAAAGAAAAAAGTGTGCTACACATTGTATTTAGAGTAGTGTTTTTACTGGCCTTGGGTTACTCCTGCTCATTTTGATTGTGGACTATATTAGGAAGAGAAGTGATGCCCAGCCATCCCACTTGTCTGATGTTGCCTTTTGTGACACGGAGGAATGTGCCTTTAACACTGAGGTTTTCCAGAGTCCAGACAAGTGTGATGAGCCTTTTGCAACTCACATGCAGAGCCAGCTGGAGGGAGAGCTCTTACAGGAATCGTGATCAGTGAACATCACCAACTTCAAGAAATATAAAATAACTCAGAAACCCCTGATGGGAAAAGAAAGCCAGTGCAGTTGCCTGCAGGAGCAACATGAAAGCAGTACCAAGACATTACCTGTAACGCAGGGCTCAGAAACTGAGAGTTAGGAAATTAAGGATATTTAAAACCACTTAATTCTGAAATAACGCAATGGAAAGCACAAAACATGCTTGCCTACAAATGCCTAAAAGGAAGGTACTTCTTCAGCTTTGTACAAAACCAGAGTTAGGTCTGAAGATCAAACCTGTTTGTACCAAGAACCTTAATACGACCAAAATCAATGCCCTCCAGCCCCTTAGGAGGCTTTATTTTGTATTTTTATCCCCATCCATAATAGGAAAACCCCCTAGAAAATAGTTTAAGACTAAAAAAAAAAAAAAATTTAAAAAAAGATACTTTTAGCCTGCATCATTAGTTTCCACAGCCAAGAGCATGAGACGAAGAGCTGGACTCAACTCCCTCACTGACTTGTCCTAGTGAGCAGACAGTAAATGGTATTGCTGATGCTGCTACAGCCGCTGAGGAACATGGATCTCCAAAATGCAGAGATGACGTAAGAGAGACTGCTTATTTGGCTGTGGACATGTGACTTGAAAACTGGCTGTCACCTTAGGAGAACTTCTGTGGCTGCAGAAATAGTCTCTAGAATGAGATTAAAGAGCAAAAGAGCATTGGCAAAAGGTGAGACTAAACCTGCCATGCTTCAGTATCATCAAAATCAAACCAAACCAAAGAGCCCGCCCAGCCTCTGAGGAAACACAATCACCTGTGTTGCTGCTCAGGGCAGGAAACAGTTGGGCCAGCAAGGTCTCAAAGCATGTCCTCGCTTTAAGGACAAAGTCTTTGGTCCCAAACTGGATTTAATTAATATATGTTACAATGCCATTCCTTAAGATCTTACCTAAGTCCATTTCAAAGAATTACTGAAACTCCTTTAGCAGCTGAGAAACTGGAGACAGCTAGAACCACTCTGCTAGGCTCAAAGAGCTCCCCAGCACAGTCACTGGGATGAATCACTAAGGACAAGTTAAACAAACTTGATTAACCAGTTCACAGCATGCAATCAGCACTTGTTTATCTGTGGGATCGACAGTAACAGTGCTTCCTTTTAATTACAGTGCTCAGATTTGGAACCATCAATATCAAAACAATGCACGGAGAATAATTGCCAGCAGGTTATGCCGTTTTAATTGTGTCTAAAATTAATGTCCCAGAGCGACTTAAACACTTTGGGTTTAGCATGTGTGTAAAAGGAACAATTAACAAATACTGGCTGCACTCAATTAGTCAAACTTATACAACAATGACTCCCTGGCTCTGGTAATCATTCCCAACTAAAAAACTGTGAAGTTAATTATTAATAGTTAAATCAGAAGAAGCATCCTATAATTAAAGACCTGTCTCAATGCCCATGTGAAATCATGTAGCCACTGAGAAAAACGTCTTGACTGTTCTCTGCAGGAACCAGCCTGACACTGTCTAACCTACTATGGTCTAGAAACATATGTTAGACTTGGAGTAGTCTCCAGGCAGAAGTCTGGGGAATTAAGAGCACTCAAGAGGGTCATGCTGTAGCACCTCTCCAAGCCATGACAAAGCCAGAGATCACTTGGGCCTGCTCCGGAGAAGGGCAGCATTAAGAGGATGCTCCAGCGGGTCAGGAAACCACCCCTCCACACCAGGGAGTTGTGGGTGGCCATTCGCTACCAACTGGTCAGATTTTAAACAGAGAAAGCAACCTTAACTAACTGGAAAAGCATCACTTAGGGTGGTGAAATTCTCCCAAGAGAGGGCAGCTTCAGTGCTGCAATCCATTTAGGCACATCTCTGTTCTCCTCTGAGCTCAGCAAGTTTCACTGTGGTCCTTGGTGTGGGTTCTCAACCCTTAAAACTAAAATAGACTCACTCCCAAAAGAAAAGGACTATGTTCAGATAGTATATTACCAAAGATGATATAGTATTAGTCACTAGCTTGTATAAGCAAAATGAAAAAAACCTCTCAGGTCTATCAATAGAAATCCATGCAAGTAGATCTGGGTGGAAAGTTGTTCAAACTATTTTAAAATTAATTCTCTACTGATTTGATAATATACAACAAAGAATCGCAGATTTTTTCAGATGTGTAGGGGAGCGTTATGATCATTTAGTCTCATCTGCTTATAAGGGGTATCAGTGAACAGAGTCTTACTTCTAATGCAAGGATAGTTATTAAACTACTCAGTGGTTAAATTAAAGGAAAACATCTGAACTTGATTAAAAAAATTACTATGACAATCTAATACAGCCTTGGGCATTATTTATCATGAAATTACCTTTGCAGTTAAAAAATATGTGGCGAGTTTCAATATTTATACTTCATACATCCCAGTTCAGTTGAGAACTCTTGCGAGGAAACATTAGCCAAAGGAATGAAATGGTAACACCTCAGATGAAGCAAAAAAGAAAATTAAATATGAGCCTCTCTACACATTTCCACAATAGAATTTCACTGTGTCTTGTCAGGCCTACAGATTTCAGCTTTTCAGAGAAGCTCAGGGATGACAGTGGTGCCAGGAGCCACCATCAGCCTTAATCGCTCAAAAGAGTCACCAAGAGGTTGAAGATAAGATGTTCAGGCAGAAGATGCATTCATCTTTCAAATTCCATTTCAGATGGAGCCCTGGAGAGCAGCTATAATCACCTGCCACTTGGCATCACCGAGCTCTCAGCATGAAGAAGGATGCAGTGTCCCAACAAGCACTGTGATATTAAGTGCCCCACAGATCTGCAAGTAACAGAGCATCCCTCATTTGCTCAAAAAAATATTTTGCTGAAGCTCACGATTCTCACACCTGAACACCTATATCATGTTAAAAAGGTTAGGTTTTCTGTTTTACAAGTTTCATTCTTGTTTCCTTCATCCCCAAATCTAAATTAAACTGAGAAAAAGGACTGTGGTCATCACAGAGAAGCACTAATTCAAGTGTGGGGGAAAAAAAGAAAAAGGTGATCATTCTCTTTCGTCCATAACTTTATCTCCTCCTCTAATCTGGGACAATCCCAACAAAGCTAACTCTAGAAACACTTTAACAAGACTTCCCTTCCCACCGCCCAAGGTAAGATGGAACAGAGCTAAATGAGCATAATTACAGGATGCACGTTTCTGACTCATGTAATACAATGCCTTATTTTAGACTTTTTACCTCCCATTGTTGTCATCCTATCATACTATGCTACCATTAATAGAATATTGCCACCAGCACAGCCAGCTTTGAACTGAAGACCCTTGGCATGCTGCAGCTCCTCCTCAGGCTCGCCAGCCTGGCCAGCCCTTCACACATCACACCTCCCATACAGGATCCCATACGAGATCAGCCTCCGAACACAGAAATAGAAAATTCAAACATCTGGTTTTGTGAGGTACCGAACAAATAACTCTGTGAAAGGAAAATGTGCCTCACATTGAGGAAATTTCAATCACTAGAGTTTAATCAAATAGAAAGCAATACGTGGGTGGGAAGGAACAGTGTAGGGAATTGTTTCTGAGGGAGGTGGAAGAAAGGGAGGGGAGAAGGTCACTTCGAAGTCCATCTGCTCTACATTCAAGTTCTATTTCTCCCTCACGTAAAGTATTTTGGTTCTGACAAGTTCACTTTTGGATGAATTCACTCAAACAGAGCTCTGGTGAGAGTTTGAATTCAAATTGGTCCAACTTTTTAGCAGTACCAAAAGAATAGACTTAACGCCTGAAACAATGACTATTGCTGGTTTCACAGATGTCTGCAGGATCTGGTTATAAATGTACGAGGCGACATGCTTTAGTGATCAAAGGTATTGAGAGTAGCTCTTTGCAAAGTACAATTATACTTTAAAAGAATCATGAGAGATCCTTTATTTCAGCTCTTACCAAATACACATGGAGTTTATACAATTTTCAGGCAAATCCTTGAATTAATAGAAAATAAAAAATGTACTTTGATGGAGCCTGGGTCCAGAAATAATATAATAGTTTACGTTATGTTGTGATTACTGTAACTACTTACTTACCAACAAGCAATTCTGATAAATATTCTACCCCAAAAGAATGGTTTAAATAAAATAATTAGTAAATAATGATTATAAGTTAACCAGTATTACCAACACCCAGCATTCAGATAATTCATGAGGATGGCCTTTCTTAAAAAGTCACTTTTTTTGGGAACACTATTAATTTCATTCACCTCTGGCCTGTACCAAATCATATATTGGATTTTTCTAAAATCATGGGAGAGATCAGTACCACTGTGTCTTAATGACTGGGGCATTTTTAATTGTTCTAACTACAGTTTCTCCCTATCTCCTGCCACAAAGGCAGTACTACACAGCAAATGAAAATCTGAGTATCTGAAAAGACATGGAAATGAGCAGAATAAATTCTTACAGTTTTGTTTCCATGAAGATCTGATTTCTAACCCAGTGTCGATGGTCGCAGGCTGTGTGCGATTTGCAAAGCTTTTGTTCCTACTCCTTGGAGAGCACCAGGTCCTGAAGGCAGATGTAAGAGCAGAGGGCTAGTGTAGAACTTCCGATCCGTAAACGTATCAATGACCTCCCCAACAGTATATACATCCCTTTCCTTCAAAAGTGCCTCTCTAACCTTCACACTGATGCTATCATTACGACGGCTGATTAGTAAGAAAGTAATCAGAGCTGACAGCAGTGGCACTCCTGTTCCTTCTCAGGCCTGCCCAATCTGTTCTGCCGGGATGCACGCTTATTAATTCACTCTTCAGTATTTCAGATTTCATAGCTTTAGGGCAACAGGGACCATGTGATTATCTTGCCTGAGTTCCCATTTATCACAAGCCATTACATTTGACATGGGGTCCTCACACAAAGGCCAAACGCTTAAATGAGATGAAGACGACATTACTGATCTCAGGAGACCAGTGCTGCATCTGCACTAGCATTTGTTTCAGACCTCACCACACATGCAGTGAGATCTACTTGGATGATCAGCATAAGAAACTGAAGGACATCAAGCTCCCAACTAACCTAAACCTGAGGAAAGTTCTCTCCTCTGCCTTTAATATCCTAGATCATACTTTTTTTTTTTTTTTGAAAAAAAAAAGAGACTATCCTGTCCTCAAAGCTACAGTGCACACATTCAGTCTGTCTCCAGAACAGTCAGTCTCTTATTTATGGGGAAAAAAAAAAAGGGAAAAAGGAAAGAACTTTAAAACATACCTAGCCAGATGTATGTGGAGTGGGGCAAATCCTCTTAAACGTTGCACATTACCATCTGAAAGGCTAAAGCAGGACAGTTGATTGTAATCATTGTGTTTAACACAGACTTGCCTGCACTACAATCATGTTATTTGAGGGTATTTCAGCAGGCAGGCCCATGAAGGTGGCTGATGGATCTGATGGCTCAAGCACACTATGTCCAGGAGCAGCAGCAGGACTGCCGCAACTCTCTACTCTACAACAACCACCCCTGTAAACAGAGGCTTTCTTGTTGCACCTGGGCAAACATGGCTTTGCAAATATTCCCATTCCCATTTCACAGACTGTTAATTGGCTGATGTTTAATTACCCTCAGTGCTAAGAAATTGCTTCCTATTTCTTCAGGGTAAATTTGACTCACTCTGTCTTTGTCAACCAGACCCACCAGTGCTGTAGGACCCGTACTCAGCAAGAAAGCCACCTCACAGCCTCCTCCTCAATCACTTGCATCAGCTGAACTCCTGAAGACTCGCATTATACCTCAGTCTCGGTTTTCATCTTGGAAAAGAAGTCTTTGCCTCTCTTAATTTTTTTTTTCCTAGCATTCCCCTCTTCTCCTTGCAGTACAGCTAGCAGGATTATCACAGCCCACTCTTCTGAACTTAATATACAAATGGTAATAAAGGGGTACATGACCTAAGTTTACCTCTGAAAGCATGAGTGCAGCTGGATGCTGCACACCAGCGCAGACCTCTCCAGGGAAAGGGATGTGAAGCTGGAGCATTCTCCCCAGCTGGGACGGGGAGCCTGCAGCCTCCTCCCAAAAAGGGAGAGCATGCTTTGGGTCTGGCAAGGGCAAAATATCCAAACACCAAGTGAGCCGCAGTGACGTGACTCTGGTGTCATATCCTATTTCTCCTACAAGGGGAAGTCTGCTCTTTCTGTGCAACGCTTTTGCAGAAGATAACAAGGGAGAAAAAGTAACAGCAATTTGTCTCACCAGGCTCCAAGAAGTGCACAGAATTGCCTGGGGTGAAGGCAAGCATAAGCAACGTCAGCACAGAAAGGTGTCATACAAGGTTTAAGCTTATTCAGAGGGAGAGCCTCTGTCTCTCTTATGAATAAATACATAACCCAAGACAATTTAATTGCAACTGTTTTGTGTTTCTTACAAAAACTTCTCAAACAATGCAATAACTCACAGCTGACCTCTTCACTGACAACATAAAATGATGTCTTATTAGTTATCTCCCTTTATCAACTGCAAGTCTGCACTGAGATATACAAATATCTCTCATAATATAGCACATGCCTTTACATGCGGCATAGCTGAGGATAGGGAACAGGCAGTAAGTAGTGATAATGACAGCTTTTCTTCACTCTGAAGGAAAAGTTTATTAAATATTAATTGGTAACACAGCTTTTACTACATACACTTCAGTACTCTGATTTCCAAGACTCATCTGTAAAAGTATAACTCTGTCATTGATTCCATTTGATTTATGATTTTCATACTATTGCCTTTATCCTTCACAATTAACATAACAAGGTCCAGTGATAAATTCACACTTTGTCCCCCCTTTTGTTTTTTTTCTCTACAACTGCCATTAAAAGACAGTACTTCAAGACTGCAGCTGGAACGATATGTAAATGCTTTTACCAGTTGGAGGAAATTCTGGGCAAAACGCTGGAAGGAAAGAAGTATCAAAATCTCTTTAAGACAAGATGACAATATTATTTACATGACCACATTTCAGTTTTATGAGGTCCTGTAAGTCCTCTCTCACAACAGAGTAACACAGGAATGCCCTTAGAAGAGGGCATTGGATAAGTGAAGGATGAGTTTGTAACCCATGAGTAGTATTCACTCAATGCTTTTGGTCTCCTGTCTTGCAAGGAGTCTTGCTCTAAGACATCAAACCAAGAACAGCTGGATCCCAGTAGAGAAGCTCTATCCAGAGCTATTCCCTAGCCAGGACTATGGAAGTAAGGCTAAGTGCAGAAGAAGGTCTACAGAACGGAAATTAGGACAGAAGGTTTTACAGGCCTGGCATCACTTGGAACACCTAAATCAAACCCAAACAGTTTTCTAAATAAGTGCGTAAACACAGCCAGAAAATACAGGCTGATAAAATACATAGTTAGGGGGTAAAATGCTACAGGCAGTAATTATCAATCACTTTCTTTTCCCAACCATCCAAGAAGGTAATTTGTTTGTTTTCCCTACTCTACAAGGAAAAGACTGGGCGGTCTTCTGGCTTTAAGAGTCTGAGAAACTGACAAAGCCACACTGGAGCTCCTGGGCAGCATGAGGTCCTTCTTCAACACTGTCTTACACTGTACTTGATTTTAGTCACAGACATGAAGACTGTTGCAGTTCTTTGCAAATCATCAGTAAATACCTTTCCTTGATAGGTCCATGTAAATCTCAAGAGTGTTTCCCACGCATGAATAAAGCCTCAGTTGTCGAATGCTAGCATGTTTTCAGTTCCTCAGCTGTCTTCATCAGCGTGGGATTGCAATGCCACAGGGATTCTTTTTTTTTGGTTAAAGACTAATTCCCCTTCATCTTGCAGAAGTTGCAAGAATACAGCAGCTTTATTGGATACATACTTGATAAGTAACTGTGAATTCCGAGGCTATTAAATCATTGAGGGAGTGACATCTCAATAAAGCCTAAAGTAAAAAGAGCCCCTTCTAGGCAGCTTAAATCATTTGCCTATTTTTTAAAAAACACCTAATACGTTGTTCAGATGTAAAAAATCAATTCAGAATTTTTTTGTCTTCGGCCCCTTCTTAAATAATGTACATCTGATGATACCTACGCTCAAAGCCACACCATTTAGAGTCTAAGCTGTTTGCATCCTAAAAAACCTAAGTCATGGAGTATTCAGTGTGGCAATTCAGCTTCCTTTTGCAGTAAAAGGAAACTAGGAGAAAATGGGGCAGGAACCAGGCTCAAAAGCTTTCTGAAAGCTGCAGCTGCAGCCAACAGCTGAAATTTAAAATCAGACATTATTTTCTCTCCTCATCTTGTGGGCTCTGCCACAGTTTTCAATAAACCACAATTTCAGCCACAGAGGCACTGTCGCTTGTAATTTTCTTTTGCTGATGGAGCTAAAATAAGAACCATAAACACTTCATCTCAACTTCAGAAAGCAGCGTATGTCACTCTCCAGTAGGACTCTCGACTTGTTCTGTGCAGACAATGTGTTGGGCAAGTAGCAAAATCCAAATGTGGTCCTGTGAAATTCATAATTTAATGTTGCAGTGAGAACCTGAAACACAAGATCAGGTGGATCGAGGAAAGCAGAACCAAGAACTACAATTCCATTTCCCAACCCAGTGAGAGAATAAACACATGACGGCCAGCAGACATGGTTCCCTTCGATTTCCACAGGACATGTAGCAATATCCCTTGGTAAAGAAACAAAGAGAGGAGATCTTCTCATCAATAAGAAAACTGAATAAAGACAGGAAAGATGTCTTAGGAAAAAAAAGCCAAATTTCCCAGGGGATGGAGGTTACGAGTGGCATCACAGAGAATGCACTGGTCCAGGCAGCTCTCAGAATTAGTGAGCTCGAAAAGAGGGTCTAAGTGAGGTGGTAGAGTTTGCCGGAACATTATGATATTCGGAGACGTAAAGACAGGGGCTGATCATGAAGAGACTTCACAAGATTCACTGACTAGGCAGTAAAGTAAAGCTAAGCTGAAAACCCATGAACATAAATGCAAAGTGATGCACACTGACTTTGAACAGACACTATTACCACTCAAAAAGAGTTTGATGTTATAACCATTTTACTAAAATTTCAGCTCAATGCTCGCTAGTGATTAAAAAACCAAATAGATGTTAGAAAATGCTAGGAAAAGAATAGTGAACAAGACAGGTAACATCATTATGCTACTGTACAAATTCACAGCCCACCTGCACTTTGAATATTGCATGCAGTTTTAATTCACTCCAGGTCAAAAAAGATACAGAAGAAATAGAAATGTTATGAAAAAGGTGGCATGGATGATCAAAGTTATGGAACAGTTTTTGAATAAGGAACAACTAAACTATGTAGGACTTTCCATTCTGAAAACAGATGACTCAAACATCTGTTTGAGGTCTAGAAACATGAGTGACAGAGAGAAGCTGAATAGGGTAAGGCTGTTCATTGTCTCTCTCAGGCTGTAAGGTTATCAAATAAAACAAGTAGGATAATGATTCAAAAACATAGACATGAATATTAGTTTCACAGAGCACTGTGAAAGTTCTAGTAAGCTGGGGAACTTCTTGCTGTAGGATACTGCAGTTGCTGAGTTTACAAGAGTTAAAAAAAAAAAATTAAAAAAAAAGTTAATGGACAAAACATCCATTGAGCATTGTTAAAAAAAGGACATAATCCTTGGATTCTTTCAAGTAATCTCTTAATCATATATTGCTAGAAGCTAGGAGGATATTCCAGAAGTATCACTACATACTCTCTTTGACCCTGTATTCTTTTGTAGGTAACCATCACCATCTGAGACAGGTTGTAAGGCTGCATCTCTGGTCTGACCTGCTGCGACTGTTCTTACACTTGACAAGGTACAAGAAGCCCTAACGCTGACAGTAACACTTTGTCGTATGCGTTAAGCATAAAGAAATAGAAACACTTACAAGACAACAGAAAAATAACTACCCCAGACCTAATCAAAACTCTCTGCTGTGTAGTGAGAACCATACAGAAATCTCCTCCTGGAGCGAGGATATGGGAGAGAATGAATGGCGTCCAATACATTAAGTCATATCATCTCATCTGTTGTAAAAATGGCCTTAAACATTTGTCTACACAGGAAAGTTAGTGCAGTGGAAGCTAGAGACAGATTTGCCATGTCTCAGCTATTCCACACAGGTGGCAGATAACACAGCGTAAAACTTACACGGAATCAGCATCCAGAGCTCTGGTTACCACCAAGTGTCAGAACGCTATTAAACTTTTTGAACAAGGGATTTGCACAGCTTTGGGAGGCTGAGATCATCTTTTCTCCCTCATTAACTCCCCACTACTGAGAGACCACTTTGGAGGACTTCAGGTGCCATGACTCTGGCTGAAGCATGAGACGTCACCAAGCCTCCTTTGCCCTAATCCCTCTCTGTGGGATATGACACCCAGGGTAAGGGCAGGCAAGGCCGTGCAGATCAGCACACAGTACTCCATAATGCAGTACTGGGATCTGGCAGCAGTAGGATCGCTGGCAATTTGCTCACTTAGAAGCATGAAATCAGAGTATCTGCCCACACTACCACACACAACCTCTCCATGAAGGCATCAGATTTTTTGTCCCTGCAGTTTTTCTGAAAATTGGCTTTTACTATTTCCTTACCTTATTGAGATGTCTAACCACCTCCCTGCTTTCCTGTTCCAAGAAAGTAGGAGAGGGGTTTTTTTTGTTAGTCAAGAGATTTTTCAAGGGCAAAGAATAATACACCTTTTATTAAGCAGCTATGCACAGTACGAACTTTTTACTAGCAATTTCTCAAGGAATGTTATGACTGGCTGACTTGAAAGAGGCCTATCCAGAATCCCATTAGATTTTCAAGTACCTCAGAAAGCAGTTCTTACTGAATTATCAAACTTGTAGAAAAGCAATTGCAGTTTCATACCTAAGATTATGTACTTTTGAGTTAACTGCAGAAACATATCAGACTAGTAAGGAGTGTCATGCGCTTGGTGCTACTGCAGTAACAGGGAGATGCTGGGATATGTCCGAGAAAACTCGTCATAAACATTCTATTTGCATGACTAAATACCGCTTTTCGAAGTGATGCGCATATGACACAATATACAGTGATGTATCTCAGTAACTCCCGACCCAGAAAATCTGAAGTGGTTAAAATAAACAAACCACAAAATCTTCATGGATGTGGAGCACGCACAGTTCACAACACCTTACATAAGCAACCTTTGTATACTGCTGTTTGGACAGAGCAGCCAAATCTGTCCTCTGCTGGAGATCACCCAGGGCCCCTGCACAGGGACCTGTGAAGGGGGCTGCAGGCTGGCAGAAGCACTGGGTACTGTAGAACTGGTTTACATCCATCTGCAACACTGATGATGCACATAGGAGAAAATTAGACTCCTGTTTTCTAGTTGATGGAGCTTCTCCTTTGATACCTCCAAAGAATCCCAGAGCTTCTTCTGAAATGACGTCAACCTCATGCACCTCACCTAGTCTCTGCCATCAAAGATACAAGCAATAGTATAAGCTATTCACCTAGTAAATCACAGGGGTGAAGCAGGAACCTGCTGAAGGTTATTCATCCCGCTCATTCTACACACTATTTTAGGATGGGGTGAATTAGCCTTCTGAGGCTCTCTCCATGACTGTAAAGCAGCATACACATTAGACTAAATGCCCGACACATCTATATGCCGATGTTGCAGGAGGTGACTCACACACAGGTAGAGCAGAGCACAGGTTGTTCAGAGAGCAGCTCTCCATTGGAGGTAGTGGCAGCCTCCTGAAAATACCTGCACATACAGCTTTTTGAATGGTATCACACTTCTTATTTACAGAAGTTTAAAGTTCTGAGAATAAAATTAAATTACGTTTTTATTTGGAAAAACATGTAATGTCTATACATGGAAATACCTTCTAATACTCAATTTTTAACATTTCCACAGTGTTTTAGAGAGTGGGTGATTCACATGCAGACCATTTTCCTCAAGAGCCAAGCATATACTTAATCTGAAATTTTAGATTCATGTTCCAGATTCTCTGTATGAAGACCTTCATATTTCTATTTTTGTCCAACACTTTTTGCGATACTGTTTTGCTGCCAGTGGACTAGACAATCAGTTTCTTAAACACTTCTCTCTGGAAACGGAACAATCCAATCCAGAGGATATTCTAAGGAGACTCACCATCATAAAATGCCATTTTACAAGGCTAAGAACTGTCTGTCTCTCCTTGCACTACATTTCTGTTTGCAATCCCAGACCAGATGCCAGATGGAGTTGTTGCATGACTCCTTGGCCAGGCTTTGAAAACTGAAGCATGAAGCCTGCTCTTAAACTTCTGTCGGTAACACTTCATGAGCGGTTGCTGTGGCTGTGCCAGAAGAGCTGCAAACAGCACTTCCTTCTACACTTTGACCCCAATCCATGTAGACACATCGCAGCATCCACACCCGGCTCTGCTGAGCAGCACCGGGATCTCAGGTCTGTGCAGCATATGGCACCACACAGAGAAGGCAATGTTTCTTCTTCCTCTCACGCAAACACACATGCGCATGCTGTGACTGCTTGCTTAGCTGTTTCTTCTCTCATCCTTTGGCTCATCATCTTCAACATATTTTGCTAACAACATAGCTCACTTTGCTCCATGTAGCCCACCCCAGGAAACGGATGAAGAAAAGCTATGGCAAGATAGAGAGATGAAAGCATGAAGGTTGAGATATCAAAGCTGTTGGTAGCTGGACAGAATGGACGGTTGGACTGGTGAGAGGCAGAGTGCTGGGCTGAGGGCTTACAATAGCAGAAGGCTGTTCAGCATCAGCATGACTCCCTACAGGGAAAGCACGCACCCACCTCCAACAAGTGTTGAAGCCACTGTCCCTTAAAGCACACAGCTCAGCAGAAGGAGAGGAAATTGCTTCCTGCCTTGCAACTTCATCTGCAAACTTGTCCTAGATTTTCACTTTGTGGTCATCGGACGGTTATGCTCAATGTCCTGCCAATGAAATACATGCAATTTTTGCAGAACTAAACAAACAGTTTCCTACCGTGGAAAGTCCCAAAGCAGAGAAAAATAGGTTGATCTCCACCCCATTGTCTGTTTCAAAACTTCCTTTGCAGCTTCAGATTACAGCCTTCTAATGAAAGGAAGGCGAAATCAAATGAACAGCGAAATCAGACTGCGCCAACAGAGATATTAACAACACGGAAAACACATTTTGTTTTTTTTTCTTCCAGATATTTTAAGATTTTTCCTTTGCCGCTCGCCCTCAACGAAACAAGTCGCAAAAGAAGCTACAGAAGCACGTCCTTCGCGTCCCCTGCAGCTCGTAAGGGCGGGAGCCGTGCCCCGGTCAGCGGGGACAGAAGCGGGCGGCGGTGATCGAGAGCGGGGACAGCGGGAGCCGGGGCGCTGCTGCCCCCTCCTGGGCAGCACCTCCCGCCGTAGCGCCCACCGCAGGTCACGGCCACGCAGGACCCGGCGTGCATTTAGGAGATCGGGTGGGTGGCATAGAATCATAGAATTGTCAGGGTTGGAAGGGACTTTAAAGATCATTTAGTTCCAACCCCCCTGCCATGAGCAGGGACATCTCCCACTCGATCAGGTTGCTCAGAGCCCCATCCAGCCGGGTCTTAAAAAATTCCAGGGATGGGGCTTCCACCACCTCTCTGGGCAACCTGTGCCAGTGTCTCACCACCCTCATGGTGAAGAACTTCTTCCCAACGTCCCATGTGAACTGATCCATCTCTAGCTTTAAGCCATTCCCTCTGGTCCTATCACTATCCGACATCCTAAAAAGCCCCTCACCAGCTTTTTTTGTAGGCCCCCTTGAGTTACTGGAAGGCCACAGTAAGGTCTCCTCAGAGCCGCCTTTTTTGCAGACTGAACAACCCCAACTCCCTCAGTCTGTCTTCATAGGAGAGGTGCTCCAGCCTTCTGATCATCCTCGTGTTCTAAAGGGAAGATAAAAGCGAGGGGGTGGGCAGCACCCAGGTGGGGCGCCCGGCCGGCTCTGCCCCGGCTCAGCTGCTCGGCAGTACCTCTGCAGCTCCTGAAATTATCATTGAGGGTGAAGTTATTCCAGAGACACTCAAGGCAAGGACCGACTGCATTAGCAGTGGAGCTAGCGGAATGGGTGGGACTGTCAAAAGAGAGAAAGAGAGCAAAGCTGTGTACAGACAGGCTGCCCCAGAGGGGTGTCTCTGGCTGCATTTGTAAGACATCTCTCCCATGGCAGAGGATCCATAATCAAATTAAAAACAGCCAAACAAAACAGAAACATTCCCAGTCAGTTTACATCTCGATCCAAAACAAAGCTGTTCTCCATAAACCTGAGTCTCCCACTGAAAACATGTTGAGAGAAATTATTTCTTTGATGCACCTATTCCTTGTACCAAAGGCTTGTTGCACCTGCTCTGAAGGGTCAACGTGCTCAGGTTCCCTCAAACTGGGAGAAAAGTCTCTTGATATTTAAACCTGAAGCTTGTGAAGCCTCATCTATCCTCAACTCCTGCTTTCATCCACCGGAAGAAAACCAACCACACAGGATGACATGCAGTGCTGCATAAATCAGAGATGATACAGGACTCCACAGACAGGGAGCCAGCACAGCTCTAGAGAGCTTATACCATTTATCCTTGCTGTTCTGCAGCATCTACAGGCCAGCCAGTTCCTACTTCAGCCTTCTCCTCCCAGGTAAGTCTGAGCAAAATGCTGTGCACAAACCTAGGCCCACCAGAGTGCTAAGGTAAGATCCCGGTCTGAAAGAAAAGTCAAAAAAATTTATTAACCCTGGATAAAAAAGAGTTTTTAGATGCTGTGTTTGAGAAATCTCAACATGTGATCTTCTTGAACACAGAGAAGCAGGAGGCCTCTGCAAGACAAGCATGAAACAACTTAAAATCTCTGGTATTTCTCTGAGACCTCATTTGTTTTCAGGGTGAAGCCTCAGACTGTTGGCTCTCACCACAGCCCCAAAACTAGCCAGACCACAAGAGAATCTGCTGCAAACCAGTACAGTAAGACTGATTAAACTCTACTTAAGATCTCAAAATACGTCTTAAGTGGAAGATGGTACATTTTACTTCGTTAAAACTCAAGACACTTGTTTTCGCAGTTACTGATGATGCATGCAGACATTGCACACTTGGCACACTTACTGCAGTGCCATCACTGAACTGCTAAATTCTGAAGGAAAATTCAACTTTTATAATTGCTCTTTAGTTACTAGGGTTCACGTCTGGTCGATGATAAAAACTTCAAAACAAACCATAAAATTTTACACCAAATACAAGCTGTGATGCTGGAATAACTTTGAACTGCTCATACAAAATACACACACGTGGGACATTCTGCATTACTTCTTAATATTACTGCATTTTCTTCACAGAGAGAAGGTCAGGTTTAAACCCCAAGAATGCATTAGTGTTGCCTAAGGAAAGAAAAATACGCAAGGAATTTATAGCTGCCATACAAACAAACAAACAAACAAACAACCTCCCCCAAAACCAAAACAAAATCTAAAAAGCTTAAACTTGACTTGGCAAAGTCTTTACACACAGTAGATAAAATACTTAGAAAACAGATGCTCCTTCTTACCAGGCGCCAAGATCTTCTAATATCCCTACAACTTCTTAATCAACTAACATATGGTAGCGCTTTAGGAAAACACACCATTCTGATTTTGCATTTACATGGTCTGTTTTCTACAGAACTATTGCCAAAATTTAGCCATTGTAATATAACGTAGCAATTTTTATTCCTATACTTAAAATGAATCAATAAGCACAGAAATAAGAAGAGAATTTATCTAAATCCAAGTCACAAGTAATTTTCACATGGTTTCCAGTGATGGATTAATTTCCTCTTAATACATTGAATCTCACCAGTCTGTATAAAACCCCAAAAATTACAACCTAAAAATTCTGTTGACTGACTTAAAGCCTCTGAAAACTCAATACATTACATTTCTTGGGCAAAGCTAAACTGTCAAGGCAAAATTTAATGTAGCTTGGTAATATATGCTCAAGGTGGCTTTCACATACACATAACTTTAATCTGTTTTTAATTCTATTTAATCATAGAATTGTATCAGCTGGAAGAGACCTAGAAGATCATCGAGTCCAGCCTTTGCTCCAGCCCTATCAACCTACTAAACGACTCCCCCAATGCAACATCCACCCGTCTCTTAAACACCTCCAGGGATGGTGACTCAACCACCTCCCTGGGCAGCCTGTTCCAGTGCCTGACAATTCTTTCAGTATAGAAATTCTTCCTAATACCCAACCCGAACCTCTCCTGATGCAATTTAAATCCATTTCCCCTCATCCTATCACCCACCACGAGGGAGAACAGACCAACCTCCGCTTCTCTACAACCTCCCTTCAGGGAGCTGTAGAGAGTGATGAGGCTTCCCCTCAGTCTCCTGTTCTCCAGGCTAAAAAGCCCCAGATCCCTCAGCCCTTCCTCATAACACTTGTGTTCTAAGCCCTTTCCCAGCTTGGCAGCCGCCTCTGTACCCTCTCCAGCACCTTGATGCCCCTCTTGCAGTGAGGGGCCCAGAACTGCGCCCGAAACTTTTACACGCGTACGGCCGTACTGTCTCCTGAAGAGACACTATAATTTATTTACACAGAATACAATACTTCTAAACACATATCAGGTAAAAAATTGTAACTAGTTCTAAACTAGTATTACTCTGCTGACTCAGACTCTCTCAGCCTGCCACCGGTTTAATTTACCAACACTCAGCTTCTGGGCCTCAACAGCCTCAGCCACCCTTACACAGATTCAGTGTGAGTCCGTTCCCATTATCACGTTCCTTGTCACAAAGCCACCACCACTCAATCCGGGTGCCAGGTCGTGATTTCTCCTACTTGGCCACCCCAAAGCGATGTGACCAAAGGCGTTCGTTCTGCAGACCCACCCCGCTTGCTCACTGCTGCGACTCTTCAGCCCCATCCGTGTCACTGCTCCAGCACTGAACTAAACCCCGTGGCTTTGCACCACGGACAGGCGGGTTTGGGCTGCGGCCACCCTGTCTCTGCAGCCCTGGGGCAGGGTGGTGAGGGGCAGCTACAGAAGGTGCAAAGGTGTGGGGCACGGGTATTTTGCCGGGTCACCCTGCAGACAAGGTGACACCCAAATAGCTCAGGTCAGAGTGTGGAAGGAAACAACCGTCTCTGCTCAGACTTGGAAACTTGGAACAAAAGAAGTTTGGCAGAGAAAGACTATAAAGCTTGTGGAGAAAGCTGAGGGGGACATTCATGTTTTATGTTTGCTATTTAAACTAAAGATAGGCAGTTCTGAATATATATGGTGTATACATACTCTGCATTTTGAGGCCATTAGGAGGGCTTGTTTTTTGAACGTTTTTTAATGCTTTTACCATCCAACACAGATGTAGCACAATTTAAAAAAACACTTTCAAAGTACTGTCATACGGAAGCTTGTTTACGAGTACAAAAAGAATTGCCTTACAATGCACTTGGAATGACAATGGATGCACTTCTATTTAAAGGAGAAGATAATTGTAAAATTTCTGAATACCTGAAACACACTAAAAGCACCAAACACGTTTTACACATAAATCATCGATTTTCTTTCAGGATTTCCAGTGGTAGGGCAAAAACGAAAGCAAGGCACATGAATTCCTGAAATTTGTCAAAGACATAGTTTAAACGTTGAAATCTGGGCTTTCACTTGCAAGAAATACAAGGGCTTAAATTTACAGGAGAACAAAGTGATGTAAGAAAAGTGAAATAAAGAAAATGCTGCAATTTTTAGTTATTTGACACTTTTCAAAAATTGCATAAATTCATGCTGATCGACTGGAAGACAATCTGACATTCTCAATTTACTCATGATTAAACTTTGAATTATACCATATATATACACTTGCAGGCACAAAAATAAAACTACACCTGTATGTTTCACAACATGTCTCCCCCTTTCTATATTGCTTATCATCAATTAAATTACAAAATGTACCAAGAGGCGCAAGAATTTCCTGTATAACATGTGGTGTAACAGTCCACTGAATTCTGGTAAGGGTTTCAGACCACCATTCATACTATAATAAATAATACTTTAAAATGGATTGCAGAAATCCTCTCTCAGCTAAATATTTAGTTTTCATTTAAAAGTAGTAATAATTTTCTTAAATGGATGCATGAATGAAACTAACATTAATAGTTTCACATTTCAGTGTGCACATCTGACAGATTTTTAAGAAACTCTAAGAAGGTGATACTGTCTGCGGATGATAAAAGCAAAAACAAGTCCCATCTGGCCAAGTCCCAACACAGAACATGGGACAAGACACTCAACACCGGAATGAGTCTCTCCGTGAAGGCTGGCATATATGTGATAGGGATAGTGTGTGAGGGTGGTACATCTCGCTATACAAGCAGCTCCATGAGCAAACTAACTTTGTACCTGCAGCAACAGGTTGCAGAGAATACTTTGATAAATTATCTGGTAGAAGATGGTTCTTCCATCTCCAGTTCATAGAATCACAGAAGCATTTAAAAGCCGCTGCAACTTTTTTATTTTTTTAATTATTTTCTTTTGAGTTCTGCTGCACGAAAATTTAAGAAAGTCTCTCATCTGCTTAACAAACCTCAGTTCTTAGGGGTGGCAAAAGGAAAAGAAATGCGAATTTTCAACAGTTTAAGATTTTTGAGATGTAGAGCCCCTTTGGCATTACTACAACAGCTCCCACCAAGGAGCACTGCTCCCATAAGCAGCAGTGGATTCCTAGCCACTGGGGTGAAGACAAATTTCCTACAGACAGTGCCAGACCTGGCTGAGATCACGGGCTTTGCCTCACTTGACGCAAGCTGCCTCCTCTCTCAGCAGCCCCGGGGACAATAAGCAGGGGGCAAGGGGACTCCAGGGGGTCCCACTCCACTTCAGCACACCCGTCCCGCCACTGCAACAGAGCACCTTCACCGTGCAATGCAGGAGCATGAGGGCTTTCATCTCACCTCCACATCCAGGTCTGCTGCGCACAGCCTGCAGTGCCATCTGCTTCCAGCATGACAGCACACACTTCTGGATACAGTACAGAATTAGGTATTCCACCGTATAGAATTAGGTATTCCTTGAACACCTCTCTACTTTCAATTAAAGTGAAAGATAAATGCGTCTAGACAAACACCTTCATTCTAATACGCTCACCTAGGATATCTAGCTCTGCCTTGAGGGAGGTCTGGATTGCCCTGCTATCGATATTTAAAACAGGGCCTTTGATTCTACATTGTTGATGGAAGTATCCTAAAGCAACCTGAAATACCAGAAAAGATAAGAATGTTGCAGATGCAGGGATGGGCAAAATTACCTCTCTCTCTTAATCCAAGCTCCTGCATAAAGAAATGCACTGATAGTGTTTCTCAGAGGTACGTCATCAGCTTAGGTTGATGCTTTGCCATACAAGCAGTACCTGATCTGCTATTGTTTTCTAATAGAACATTGCACCCTTGCTGTAACACCAAATTAGTAGCTACTGAATTCAAAGCTATACACAATACTCACAGTTCCCTCAATCCTTAACAAAGAGGATAAAACATTATGTTTGCAACACAGACAATAAAACTTCTACACAAGATGCATGAAATGAAAACTTTGTATAAATTTTTTAACTTACTGAACTATTCTCCTCCTCCGGCAGAGCGTTCTGCATCAGCTATTAGTAACAAGAAGGGAATTTCCTCCTCCTCAGACTATTCTTGAAATAGATTGCAGTAAGTCTTCCTTTGCAATCTCAGCCTTCAGCAGCAAAAGGAAGCAACTCTCAATCTACAGGCAAGAACAATCTCATGAAGTAAAAAAAAAAAAACAAAAAAAAACCCAAACTACCCTTGCTGCACCACTAAAAAAAAAAAAAAAATTACTACCACTTTATTAAAGGTCAACACAGTCAGTTAAGAAAGAAGATCTGTACGAGCTCTTTTAAAAGACTTCCTACTGCAGAAACCTAAATCATAGCGTAATGCTTACTTGCCTTGCCTTTCAAGTCCGGAAAGCTCTTTGTTACGATCACTTACAGTAAGGAAACAAGTTTTCACTCACACTGCGTGTATTTTTATAAACTAATATTGTAAATAAACCAGTCACACTTTATGGAAGGCAATAGAGGACAGATTGCCTTTGCCACGAACATTACATGAAAATGTATACATCAGCCCCACATAGCCTGGCAAGATCTAGGGATGAAGTCAGAAAAAACCAAACAACAACAAGGCTCAGGTGGTAATGGCCTCCTGACAACTTTACTCCAATTAGCTATCATTAATAGGCAAGGAAAAGGCAAAATATTATACTGGCTGTATAAATGTGCACCGCATAGCTTGGAATAATCTTGTTTTGAAGATCTTAGATGGAAGTCAAATCAATAGTTAAGCCATATGCTATGCCTTGAGATCAGCACTGTCTACAGCAACGATGAAAGGTGGGCATTGCCAAATTGTCAGACTGCTGTAAGAAAATAGAGGGGTCCTTCATTTTCGGGGGGTGTTTGGGCTGTTTTGGGTGGGTTTTTTTAAAGACACAGGGTTCTCTGTCTCCATTTCCTCAGCCTGGACCAGATGCCCTCCTCCCCTGAAGGCTGAGGAAGGGGGCTTTGCTTAACAGCTCGTGAGGCTCCCCCGTAGAGATTCCTCTATATCATCGAAGGATTTTGGCAAAGAAAGGTTGGTGCTGCAGCTCCAGCTAAAGGAGCCTCAGCATCACTCATAATCTTAAGAAGAGTGGAAGGCCAGAATCGTCCCTGTGTAGCCTGTGCCTTCAGCCTGGGATGTGATAATGAAGCTTGAATTCTCTACTGTAGTATAAGCACTTCAGCCTTGACACAACCTTCCCAGAACTCGTGTGGAGACTGTACTGACAAAAAAAAAAAGCTCTCCAGAAGATTTTCAGTAGCACTGGATGAGTAATGACAGTTACTCAAACCCAATACATCATGCCACTCCTAGATTTACCAATCCATTACTCTTATCTTTTTGCAACTGCCATAGCTTTGAGAAACAGAGAAACCAGGATCTAGCCTTTTAATATTTCTATGTAAGACAGAAGAATTTTAACAGCACAATAGAATCATCACTTTCCATAAAAAGCAAGAGACAAAGAAAGTCCTTCCTGAGGACATACCTTCCCGCACCCCCAAGCAACTTAGGACAATCTGATCCAGGATCAGTAAGACCAAAGTGATCTGGACTTCTCTATGAAAATTTACATTTGCTCTATCAGGAGCCCAGGTTGCTCATTCAGGCATTGAAATTAGATGATCAAAAGTTATCTTTGAGACTAACAGACCAAACTGGAATTCACCCCTGACTCAAAGCCTCAGTGTAACAAAATGGCTTTTCACAACAGAGAAATGCAAATTATGGGCAGATGCAGTGCAAAAGAATGATCACAAACTGAAAACAGAAACTTGGAAAAACAAAGCATGCAGGAAATCCAGAAAAAAACAGTGTTGGGGTCAAAGTGGCAAAGGAAAAGAGTTGAAATTGAAAGATACTCTCTACTGGGAAAAGTATGAAGAAATACAGGAAAAGTATTTCCACAAGTTATCTGGCAAAGAGATCCTCCATTAGGAAGCAGGCAAATAAAACTGAGCATGCTTCTGGGAGGAACGCAGAGAGAGGCTCTTGATGACTTGTGGCTACCTGCCATCTGATTAACAGTGAGTGCTTCTAGCATATAGACAACATGTATGAAAATGCACCAATATATCAAAATCCCATCCTGGCAAAGCATGTGACAATACTTTAATTAACATTGGCAATGCTTGCACCTCCCAAAACGTCAATAAAATTTGTTACAGATCTATGCAGTTGATGATGATTTTTATTTTGTATGAAAAAAAGGAGTGTCATCTCAGACTAATTGGGTTTCCACACCAAAATCCAGGTTCATCTAAATACCAGGCTAAATGCTAACAGCTGCTATCCTAATTTTGCATTCAAAATCCAAAACAGCCATTCCCAAAGTAGGGTCCCAAGCTCCACAGCACCTGTGACAGGTTACTCAGGGCTCTGGAAAACTGAAATCTCATTTTACAATGGCCAGAAAGCGGAGTGCAGTTACCCTTCCTACACTCATGGACTTTGTTTCGGTTTGGAAAAGAGATGGAAGGAGGGAGGGTAGTGGCAGGGCTTGGCAGTGGGCTGCACCCTCAGTTTGCATGAAATTGCTGTTTACCAGTGAATGAACTTTCCATAATGTTTTTTCCCAGATCATCATTTTACTTATCGTGTTACCTCTGATTATGAAGTTACAGAAGGTTCGTTTGCTGCTGCTAATACTTTTTTTTTTTTTAAAAAGTGAAAACTGTTATTGAATGTAGCCTCCTTTGTCAGAGTCACTGTGTACACAGCTAGGACGTAGGTGGGGAGAAGTAACTGCAGCAAGGTTCACACCCTGCGGCTCCAACAGGGACTCAGAAGTTTCATCCCAGTTCTTCCAAAAACTTGGTGTGTCCCTGTTTTGCCTTAATTCTGTTCCAGAAACTACTGGTGTAACCTCTGACAACCTCCTATGGTTGCACACACGTATTTTGCCACAGCTGATACAGAAACAACCTTTGAAGACGTAATCTTGCACTTCTCAAGAATAGTCCCTTAAATAACCCACTATAACCCATTTCATGAGGGTCCTCTGCAGGGGTAACATGCTGGTATCATTGGGGAGACTTGTTTCAATGAAGCAGCTAATGCTTTTACCTCAGTTACACCATTCTAAAAACTAATACACTAACGCTTATATTTTTTGGTTTTGACAATCCTTATGACACAGAGAGCAAAATTTTTGTACAGATTTAATTCCATCTTCCAGACAACCTGAGCTGGATCCAAGCAGGACCCAAGAGATGCCTAGAAGTCAGGGGAGCAAAGAGGATCTCCCACATCCAACACACAGTGATCCCGCCACTCTTCCTCACATTTCCTCGCTTCTTGGGCCTCTGTCTTCTGAGGTCCTGGTTGTGGTGGCCCAATGTCAGCAGGAACAGCAGGAGTTACCCCTCTCTATTAGCAGGTGCTCACGTTGTTCTCTTAGATTTAAGGCACTTAAAGCACACCACGGGTGGGTGCTATCAGCTATTGCCATCTCCCTGCCTATGCTGTACTGTTTGGCATTGCAAGAGGCAGGTGGTAGAACTGATGCTGAAGATATGGGCATTACTCAGAGCTAGAGACTCAGCCTAACAAAGACTGCTTAATGTCAGTGGCAACATTCACTCTTGCATCCTCAGAAGGAGGTTTCTAAGATTACAACCTTTTAAGAGTCATTTGACTTAAATTCTTGCTCTGATCTGGCTGCGTCCCCACAATGGACAAGGACAAAACACAGCCACTATTAACTCAGTAGCTGTGCGGTATTTGGAGTACTTTTGGCAAAGCAAGGAAGTAAAAACTTGTAACTTAAGAGCCCACTAGAATAGAGAACTCCACCAGTGGGTTCAAGAGCAAGCAAAAGCCAAACACTGCTTTAGACTGGTGACAGTAGAATCAGAGGGACAGGAGAAGCTGATTAGTTGAAAAATAATAATCTGAAAATTCACTGCAGTGAAAAGGAAGAGCATCTTTCTGAAGGCACAAGACTATTAGGAGGATATTTCTGTAATATTATAATTGTTTCACCATGTTAATATACCCTATTAAAAATAAGGAACCTTGACTGGCATAAGGAGGAAGCTCAGTCGTGAAAGTATGATCCAAAAATACAAAGTACAGATAAAGAAGTGGTTGCTGAAACTTCCTAAAAAATGCATATGCATCACCTGAATTAGAATAGAAAGGCAGAATGGACACAAAAACGGACCTCTGAAAGACAGTGAAAACATAAGGGGTGAGGGGATGCTGATGCAGAGAACTGCGACATACTGAGGATGAAGAGCGGAGAAGAGGAAGAATGTCTAATTCTAATTAAAATTAATATCATAATCCTACATGTGCCAGGTCTGAGACAGATTAGAATCAGGTCTCCTACTGGAAACTAATCTCTCAAGAGAGAGCACAGAGTATAGCAGAGAAAAATGATGCAGTTCTTAAAATACAGAGCTATTCTTGAACCAGTCAGTGTTGGTCAGAGAGAAACGCCAGCCAGGTGAAGCCATCTGACTTGGGGATGTGTGCGTCCCTCGCAGGAGGCACTCACAGCTACGGGCAGTTTTCAAACACGAGGCACAAGCTGAATGCACAGGACATCAGACTATCCTACTTGTCCAGCTGCAAAAGCAAATCTGAGTTGATTTATTACTATTACATGGAAGTTTGCAGTGCTGTTACACACGCTAATAGTGCTGCAAATATTTAGTGCTCAAAGCCTTGAATTTACCTCGTGTGCATAAAATATAATTGGAAAATATATGGCTCCATTTACGCTGTCTTCTTTTGCCTTTTACTACAAAATCGAGAAAAAAAAAAAGATTGGTCTAAACAGAAATAAATTATCAATTTGGAAGCAGATCTCAGAGAAAGCAACTCAAGTCTTCAAGGGAGAAAAGCGGACTAGTGAGAAGTGAAGGAAGAAGTAGCCACAAACACCTAAAAATAGAAAGTCCAGTAGGAAGTTTCCCTACAGAGATTTAATCTGCTATTGTACTCAGATCCTGGCATTACGAGTTAAAATCTACAAGAAGCTATCATCTTTAATACATCATCTCCTTCCTACTGTTCTTTAAAGCAAAGAAGCTGATTAAACATCCTGTCACACTCTGGCAACCTTAACAGTGCATTTCTTCATTTCACACTGCAAAAGGTCAGTCACGTGTTAAATTGCTCCTCTTTGTGCGAATTTACACTCAGCACAGGACTAAGTCAATATGGGTTGTACTTCTGGTCTTTCTGACAAACCAAGCACTAAAGAGCAGAAGATGGCATCTCATTTCAGAGAGATTTTAAAAATTCAAGTATTTTTCATTCTTTTAAAAAGTTTGACTTTCACATTTGCTTAGTGAAGCTCCAGATTAACTAGTGTGGCATATTTTACCAGGATATGAATATTTCTCAAAGCACTATGAAAGAAAACACCGTCACCCTTATTTTGCAAAGCAGGTAAGAATCTTAAAGGTATGGCTTTGCAGTTCCTTAAAATATAAGTTTAAAATCCAGAAGAAAGATTTAATGCTTTTAATGAAAAGAATAAAGCCAACAACACAAATGTGAAAATATTAGACATGTATCATATATTAGCATTTCTTTTCTTTAAGAACCAGTATTACTCCATACACACCTCTGTAAATAGTTGAACTACTGACTGGAAAAAGGTCATTTCCATACAGCTGCCAAAATCCCATTGGCAAAAAGAGTGTAAGACTTGTTTTTAATTGTATGGAAAATACAGCTGTGGAAGGTATGAAGAGCAGTTTTTTAGATCCTTGCTGCTGTCTGACAATTCTTTAAAGCTTTTGTGCATTTGGGTACCTGTTGAAGTTGGTGGGAAAACACACCTGTTTTTTAAAGGCACAAAGTTGGTGCTTTTGCTAGGTAATGCATTTCACGTGGGACATCCAGGGATGGGTTCCAAATCCTACTTTCAGCCACTCTCCCTCTCACCCTTATGAAAATAAAAACACACAAGTGACTTCTCCAGATTGTCGTGACAGTACATGGGGTCAAAGAAACAGAGGGAGGTGTGGGGAGAGTATTTTCAAACATCTCCCTACACAGAGAAACAGGCTGGCCATAACCATTTTCCACCCTTGCAGTTCAGGGGATGTTCCAAGTGATAAATGCTCCTTGCACAACAGGAATGCCACAGTTCTGGCTAAAGAAAGGAGTGGTTGACCGAAGTTTTACAATACGCACAGGAAGTATGAGCTATTTTTTTTTGATTTGGGAACTGGCAAATCTGTGAGTGTGATTTCACACTGCTGCTGTCTGGGATGAGTGGGTTGGACTGGACACAGGAGTTTTCCCTCCAGCTGAGGACTCCTAATCAAAAGCAAGCTGCCAGAACTTCAGAGCAGCCCTAGAGCCAGGCACGTGGGCTGCAGAGCTCCAGCAGCCCCTGGCACCATCCCTCCCTGCCATGGCCCCAGGGCTGCCAGGCATTCTGCACTGCTTCAAGTCGGGAGCTGTTCTGTAGATGAGAGCTACAGCGTATTTTGCAATACTGCTAGGGCCACCAAATACAATCTGCAGTGTAATAATAATGTCTAGCAGACATCCACACTCCGAGTTTCACAGAAACTGTCAAACGAAAATTAAAAGCAGGGCTGACCTTCACATCAGCTCCCTTGCTTTTATGTACTTAAGTATAGTGATCTGGATGAGTAAACAGATAGAGTCCATGTCACACCAGGGTACATCTGCTGTGCTTCCTTACCTGCACTGCAAATGTATCCAAAACCTTTAAACTCCCCTCCCCTTCCCTTCTCGTTAGGCTTTTAAGCAACAATAAGTACCATGCTTTGGTGCACAGTTGGGTTGTGACAATATGAAAAGGAGAGGCAATTGTTTAAAGCTATTCGTGGTTAATAATGCACACAGAACTCCTGATTACAGAGGAAGCGTAAACCCCATCCTCACAGGACAAAAATGCACAATCTCAATATCCAATGTAGTTATTGCTCTTGGTATTTGCATTTGCTAACCTTTGAATCTAATAACACAACGTTAATATTCTATTAATACAGTGTTTATATAGAATTTTCTCTCTTTTTCTTTAATATACAAAGAAAAGAAAACAATTCTGTATTGTGGAATAGATACTGCCAAGATACTGCCAGAGCATCAAATCCCCTATTGTCTCTCAAAAAGAACTCCTTGCATGCTGCTTCGCTGCATTTCACACTGTGCAACACACACATCCACTGGCCAGAGAAACTGGGCACATGCACCCCAAGCACAGAGGTGACAGCTCAGGCTGACAGCACCCCTAGTAACTCCCTCACAGAATGAGAACAGAGAAGATCTACAAGAGCCCACCGAAAGGCAACCACTTTTCCAGAGGTAGGAAATTAAACAAACCAGGCGTGTACAGGAGGAGCAGGCTCTTGTCCCCACAAACTTCCGCACAGTCACACACTGAACTGGGACAGGTCAAAGAACTGACCCTGCTGAAACTAACCTTTTCTAAAAAAACCCACAAAAACCGATTATTTTTTTCTGGATCAGTGGTTTCACTGCAAATCATAATTCACACTGAGACCCTATTAGAAAGGAGGAAATGAATAATTGTGAAATTGGATTAAACACTAAAATAGGGGATTGGTAAAAATATTATTCCATGTACTTTATTAGAAAGTAAGCCATAATTTTTGCCACCTATTCCTTTTAACTTAAATTGGTAACTTGCTAGCTTAAATTTTCTTTGATATTGCACTTGTCAGGGACACTTAGTAGGTGTGCTGAACGTAAGGCACAGAAGATAATTACTGTGCTCTACCTGGCAGATGTAGCTCCTATAGGTATGCTGGTCTCACTACATCCAATCTTGTCTAATCTCAAAAGCAAACTGGTTCTGAACACACTCAAGTCTGAGTCAGAGCTCTTACTCCCCACAAAAATGCAATCACTTCTGGTGCACCATATGGCAGCAATCCTGTGTCAGCAGCACGGCGCAACAGTTTTTCAGAAAAAGAATGAAGAGCAAGTTCTCCACTTGAAACCAAAGAGAGATTTATCCCACAGAAGTATGCAACACATCATTACCCAAACCGGAATGAAGGCAGGACATCAGCACTCCAAGTTTCATGGGAACTTTAACAGTGAAGGGTCAGGGATTCAATCTGATGTCCAAGCAAAATGCCAGTTACAGTTTGTGCAACGCCATCAGATAGATAATGCAGTTTTGCTGAGAAACTATTAATTTAATGTTATGGAAGCAAAATATTCAGCTACAAGGTTCCATTATACTTGGAGCCTTTGACCCTGGTTTATCCTGGAGTTCAAGCCCTGATAATCTATGTGCTTGAAGCTCATCTTGGTGGATAATGGAAAATTCTGCTCCATTTCCTCTGGGACTTCATGCTCATTAGTCACAGCACACCAATTAAAAGCTTTGTTAGAAAACCAGAGGAATGTGACACAGCACATGTACAAACCAGGAAGCTTCATTCATATATAACATGGATGAATGGCTCTGTATGGAAAGCCAAGCATCGCATTAGCAGGTCGTGTGCATCAGCATGCAGGATCAACAAAAGATGTGCAAGAATTTTTAAGTCAGCACTCTCAGTAAGTAACAGATTTTCACTTTGAACAATGAGAGTTACAGTATTTTTCACAGCCTACACCTTCCATCTAACCAAAGGTAACGTAAAATATTTTAAAAGTCACTCTTTCTTGCATCGTTACTTTGGCAATCATCTAGTAGGAAATCAGGAAACATTACCACCAGCTATCGAGCAGATTCTTTTCCTAACTGTCAGAGGTGAAGCTGGGGTTAGTGCCCTGGCAAGCTACTTATCAGCTAGAATAGCCACCATTTTCAAAAGGGATTATTGCCACTATGAACCACTGTCAAGTATCTGTAACAGCAATTCTCAATTAAGGAAAGAATAGGACTCAGCGTCTGTGCTCTGATCATGCAGTTAATAACTGACTCTGCCCCAATCAAAACAAAAGTGAGATTTAACATGCAGATTTATTTTTGCAACAGTTTGTGTTACCACTCTATGTTAAATCATTTATCACAGAATTTGAAAAATAATGGTCTGTTATAGCTGTAAAAAAATTCAACTTGTTTCATTTTACTAACCTTTAATTCTCTTCTCCACAGTGAACAAGCTGCCCACAGGAAGTTTTAGGGTTAACAGCTCCCACTGACAGCATGCCATAAACCCAGCAGAGGCAATAGCTCTCCCTTTCAACTTATATTTTCATTTCTACATTTCAAATGCAGCATAATGGTGATGTTTAGCATATTTCTTATATTATAGACAGAACACTTCTTAAAATATTCGATCTGTGACAGGGATGATTACATTATGAAAACTGCAGCATAAGCAATGCATCACAGAGGAGAAGACATTTCTGAAGGTTAACAGGGTATTATAGCCACTTGGAAAGACCTTTGGGGAGGGATCTGGAACGTGCTGGAGTCAAGTCCTTGTCGAGAACAGGAGACCTTCTTTGCCTCCACCATCCCTGCATTTCCTCATGCCCCAGTGAAGCCCCCCATGCCATCACTGAGCCCACTGTCTTCCTCCATCTGGCACCTCCCCACAACCACTCACCTCTGCGGTTGCTCAGACAACCAGTTCAAGGAACCCATCCAGTGAAAAACTAATCTAGTAATAAAAAAACCCAAAGCCACACCAGAAATAAAGCTTTGCGTGACAAGCTCTCAGATGGACCTTACTAACACCAAGTCACTGCCTGGACAGTAACGGTGCCCATGTAACCAGTTCCAACAGCCCTGGCAAGAGACAGCCTCTGTCCCATCTCATCCCAGTACAGCACCAGGAGGTCTTGTGCTTCCTACGCTGGGCATCACCAAAACATGATGGCTACGTACGGGTGTTGTGCCCACCAAGCACAGGAAGAAGCCAAACTTCTCTCTTAACAGCTCCCTCTTACAGAAACTCAGTCTCCTCTCTTTGTATCTACATGTAATAGTGACTGAATTTGGGAGCACTTTAAATAATTTGCACCAGGGGGAACCTTATAACAGCTTAGAGGAGGATGGCAACTCCTTCCTCCACAGATGTCAGAGGAACAGTGTGAAGCAGAGCCTGTGACAATTAATTGGGAAGCTAGCAAGGTCAAATAAGTGAACAGGATGGGTTCTTCTCATCCCCTAGACTCTCCCAGCCATAACTGACACTTTCTCTGAGAAAGGCTGTGGTGTTCCTCACATTTAGATCTGATGTGAAGCTTCTCAATGGTGTATTCAGTGGAGGTAGAAAGGCACTGTGAAAAATGAAATTCCAAATAGCTAGCTTCTTTGTATGAATCCAAAGAATAGGATTAAAGCTACTCAGAACTCTCATTTCTTCTTCTAGTTTTCACAGAGCTTTTATTACAAAGTCACATCCTCCTTGGGGGAGTAGAAGCTCTTGAAAACATTCAGTGGTATTTTGAACCTAAAGAGTACATCCCTGTCCCTATTTCCATCCCCAGGGATATCCAAAACAAATTTTGGACTTTTCATTTGCTTCTTGGTTTTTGAGCATTTAATTTACAGGAAGGTAGTATTTCCACAATTTTTATTTTGTAACTCTAATGTCAAGATTCTTTTTTCTTCTCCCAAAATCAGAATTTCAAATCCACTTTTATGATTCTAGGAGCCGGAACAGCAAGAAAACCAAAAGCTGAAAAAAGACATGGGATTTTTTTTTTCTATCAATGCCAAAGATGGCTTACTTAAAAATATATATGCATGGGTTCACAGTCATACTAAAACAAATTAATAGTAAAGTAATAAAAAAAATAATTCCTTGCCCAAATATCTGTTATTTTGTATCAGGCTGATGGTTGCTAACACACCATACTAATGTTAAATAGCTTCAGGATGGCAATTTTCTCTTAATGGTCAGCAGGGCGGGTTACACCCAGTCTCTCACTAAAGCAAAGTATCTGCTCTTTTATTACTCTAATTTTTCATGTTGCCTTTTCACTTTGTGTTTGATGGATATAGCTGCAAGTAAAAGTTAGAACATTATCCTGAGATAGCTATAGTCTCATTCAATGACACATTAAACGTATTTTTATTTTAAATGTATATTTTAGTGTAAGCCAAAATAATTAAAAAAAAAAGAACAGTGCATGCTCATCCCTTTAATCACCTACTTAATAAAAAAGTGCAAAGAAATTAACCATGAATGAGTGGAACAGAACTTGAGGATAAAATTTTTTGGTTCAGATACATGTTTACATCTCATACAAAAAAAACTTACTTATAAAAAAACCCACATATACATACATTTTAAAGTAACTTACCCATTTTCATGATCAGAAAGGTGAAAGTAAGTCTCAGTATAATAAACACAAATAAACTAATGAATCAGTAAAATAATTTTTTCCTGCACAGGGGGAGTATTTCATCTTGTTATTTACAGTACGAGTCCAAAGAAGAAGTACTTACTTGCAATTTTCTTGTTAAAATAATCCAAAGTTTCCAGTTAGTAAACAAATATAGAGCACCTGAGGGTTATTTTGTTTGTTTGTTTTCCTTAGGGGGTACCGAAATCTTTTCAACTTCACGCTATTTCTTGTCACGCCCCATTCTAGCTTAAAAAAAATTTTTAAAAAAAGCTTTTATTAGAAATACATACGTGTCTAATGGATAAAAATTCAACCCAGCAGACTCACCCTGAGCGTTTGCAGGGGTGCCTCGTGCTCCCCACGACACTCACCGTCACCGAGCTCCTGCTGCGTGACAGCGGTGTGAGGACATCTGAAGGGAAACGAGTCAGGCTCTAAGTGGTGTGTGCTGAAGGACTTCCTGCTCTGTCCTCCCCGCCGGGGCAGAGATTCCAGGGGTGACGAACTGACTCTCTCGGGATGTCCGTCCGCAGGCACCCAGAGCACGAGCCCAGCCATGGAGGGATGCGCTCCCCGCCTTGCCGGTCCGTCCCCCAGGCCTGAGGGAAGCTCATCCCTAACGCCAAAGGGGCATTTTCTAACATTTTTCATTCTGTCATTTTTCTAATCCTATTTTAGTTTATAGAAACACATAAATATATTTGTGTTGCACTTTGTGCTTCGCTGTTTCGTTTCTCTTCTTTCCTGCCTGCAGACCTCTGTTCTTCCCCTCTATCCTTATCTAAGATAAGCAGCTCCAGGTTACACATGTGGTACCTTGCAAAAGCATCATCTGGAAAATTAATTCTTGAAAGGATTAATATTCTTTTCCCTCCCATCACAAATATGTCTCTTCTTCTGGAGATGACATGTTTCACTTTGCAAACAGAAGGGGCACTGCCTGCTCTGGCACACAGCAGCATTTCTCTCCTGTGCAAAAGGGAAGTGCAGGAATAATTCTAATCACCAAAGTAACATGGTTTGTCATACTGATGCAGCTGAAATCTCAGAAAGTAAACAAAACAATTCCTCTCTTGTTTGTTTTTTTTTTTAAAAGCCTTCTGCAGACATTGTCATACTTTTAGGGAGGTTTTTTTCCATTCTCTAATCTTTGCAATAACAGCCTGGTCACTTGAAAATAAAGGAAATTTCTAGCACTCATTATTTTGACTCATTTTTAAATGCTTTCCCCTGGGTAACAGCACAGAGTTGAAATGACATACAAAGGCCTGTCCATCAAATGCAGTTATACAAACCAGAGGGAAAAAACTCTCCTTGCCTGTCTTTCAGTTGATGGTACGGTGCAACGAAAATCCTTTCCAAGAGAGCTCCATGTTTCTGTCCTGAATGTGCTTGTTCCACCATCCCGTACCAGCAGCTCACTATATGCAAGAATTAGTAATATTCCTCCTGAGGAATCAGATGAATCCCCTCCTCACTAATTTTTTCAAAGGCTTCCTCCCTACCACCAGCCTCCTGTGTCACACACATGCTCCTCTGCTTCTTGATTGTCCAGACCAGGACCACAGACAAAATCCAGCCAGCCATGCAATGTCAGGGGTAAAAACCAGGCAAACCTCCCCACTCCTTATTTTAAGAAGGATGTGGTCTTCTGGCCTTCACCAGCACTCAACCTGACTACATTACTTTTATAGCTATGGACTTGGCCAGCAAAGAAGCTTTAGATTTTCACCCACAGAACCATGTTCACTCCAACACAAAGAGTGGTCCATACTACAAAGAAATACAGGATGAACATTAATAATAGAAAGAAAAACATGCGTAGAGAACAGGAGAAACGGCAAAAATGAAGCCAGGTGCAGCACTGCAGCAAGGGGAAATAAAGGTAAGGGAAAGAAAAATATGACAACAGTGAATAGAAATAAGACTTTTTAATCTTGAATACAAGACAAATTTTGACAGTCTGTGATGTGCAACCACAATTTTTATTACATAAACCTGTTTTCACAGGGTGATGCTGAATTGGATATTCCACTGAGACTATATTCTACTCTGGAGGCTCAGTTGTTCAGGGGCTAAGACTATGGTATTCATATATAGGAAGCCTATGTAATTCATATATAGGAAGTAGGCAAAATGGAAAAGCTGTAAATCCAGATATAAAAGACAGGAACTGACTTTGCTTACGTCAACAAGTGCAATACCTAAAGAAAAGTTATGTAACTTCATCCTTGCTCAAATAAACAAGTAAATAGCAAAGCTGGCTATTACAGTTTGCTAAGGCAGGCTCGCTTCTATTTATAAATTCCAAAAAGGAAATGTAAATCTTTAGATTTCCTTTCTCTGTTGCTTTAGGGGGCTTTTTAAACAAAAAATAGAACATGATACTTGAACTGTCCCACTTTCAAAGTTGGAGCTATATAGCACATCTCCCCATACTGACTAATCTCCTAAGTAAAAATTTGCAGTGTCTCTCAGTAATTGGAAGCAAAGAGAAGATTTAAGCTTTGATAATGATTGGTGAATTTCAAATAGTTTGGATAAGCAACCCCCAAAAGTTCAAAATGAATATTCAGATTTTGTTCCACAGCATGGTCTGCAAATTGAGGATAGAAATCTCAGATGATAGCTATCTCAGATCTCCTCCAAGATCCTCTGCATGCCCTAGTTATGTCTAAGCAGGAAAAAACCACAAAAACACCAACATATTGAGTTATGAAATGCAGAGATGTCTGAACACTCAAAATGAACAATACAGAGAAAATCACAAACTTGCAAATAGTTTAGCCTCATATTGGGCCCGCTTCTATTCCACCTACACTTCTTCACCAGTTTGTAGTTTGTACCTCCTGAAATAGGCAGTCTCTCACTTGCAGTGTTTTCCACTGGTGACTCATCTTTGCCTTCCAGAGAAAATCCTCCCCATGCTCACACCCGCCAGTGACCTTGTAGAACAGTGTGAATCAAGAACAACACTAGATCAAGTTCTGCATCACTCCAGGGGTTAAGCACTTCCCCTGCACACAGGTCACTTCTCCCCTGCCTGATGGGGCATGGATGCTGTTGCTTGGTATCTGGGCCAAGCCGGTAGGCCCCCTCCAGGGACCTATGTGGGATTCTTGTCTCAGCTACACCATCATAGAATCATAGAACAGTTTCTTTCAGTTGGAAGAGACCTTCAATATCATCAAGCTCAACCTTTGTCCTAGCCCTATCAACAGCACTAAACCACATCCCTCAACACAACATCCACCCATCTCTTAAACACCTCCAGGGATGGTGACTCAACCACCTCCCTGGGCAGCCTGTTCCAATGGCTGACAACCCTTTCAGTAAAGAAATTCTTCCTAATTTCCAACCTGAACCTCCCCTGGCGCGACTTAAGGCAATTTCCCCTTGTCTTATCACTCGCCACTAGGGAGAACAGACCAACCCCCACCTCTCTACAACCAACCGGCCGCCAACTGGATTTAACTCCATTGACCACAACTCTTTGGACTCAGCCATCCAACCAGTTTTTTACCTAGCAAAGCATATGTCCATCCAAGCCAAGAGCAGTCAATTTCTCCAGGAGAATGCTGTGGGCAACAGTGTCAAATGCCTCATAACTGAGGTGAAAGCAATGCAATTGCACCAAAGTTGCCTTTTGGATTTTGGCTACAATGTGTGAAGCAGGACTACCCACTTGCAGAGAAAATGCCTGCATAAAAGCAGCATAGGAGGGCAAGGAGCCTGCCCCACGGTACCATCACGAACGTCATCTTCCAGCAGGAATCATCCCACTTTGCTGAAAATGCTTGCTCTTGTGAACAAGACTATGGGCAACAGCCTAACACTTTCCTGTGATTCTTCTCTTCACCAGACTCACTAATCAGTGTAAATTATCATAATTTACTTGAAATTAATTGGGAAAAAAACAAACAAGACAAACACTTGATACTCTAGTCCTTGGAACACATCCCTGTGCTGTTATCTTTCCCTTTAGAAGGCTTCCACCGATCACCTCCAAGGACAAACATTTTGGCAGAGGGAGAAAGCACACAGCATGCCATCAAAGTTAAAGATTTGTTTTTGCTTGCATAGTTATGACTTACACATTTCACAAAATCAACAAACATTTTACACTATTTCAGATATGGATCTTTTCTATCTCAATGGGACTTAATTCCTTCAAGCTGAAAAAGGAAGCCAAAAAAAACCTGAATAACTGAAGTGACATTACATGAAACATAGCCTAAGGCTGCCAGTATTTTTCTGTGCATTGAAGTAAAGACTGCATTACCAAGCTGGACCAAACGCCATTTCCAGCAGAAATCTTTCCCTCTTCTTTGCTGCTGTGAAGAGGATTACATTACATAGCACTGCACTGAGCCCATTTATTCCATTCTATTTTTTTTTAATTGAGCTATAAAAATAATCAGTTCAACTACTCACACTAATCATAGAAACATTAATGCAAGACACTAACTACTCTTGTGCTGTGAGATTTTCTTCCCTATGCTAAATATGAGAGCCATAAAGTTTATGCTTCCCATAACTTGCAAGAAATTGTGTTTTATTGCAGAAAGCTAACATCAAAAATAATTACTGTTATAAACATACAGCAAAATACAATCACACTTGGCACATATAAGGTTTTGTGTGAAAAATCGCCAGCTGCAGCAGTTTCATTTTTTTCAAATGTACAACGTAAAAGTCACTTTTACCAAAATAATGTAGGAAAAAAGTTCAAAATAAAAAAAATGTTTAGAAACGCATAAAGGTTTTCCTTTAACAAAACTATCCACCCAGTAAAAATGTGCGAAATTAGGACAAGCCTCCTCAAACAAGCAAAAATCTGTTTAAAAAGCAGTTTTGATGTGGATTTTTTTGAGCAGAAATATGTGGGGGTTTCCTTCCTTCTGAATGCAAACCACATGAATTTCTTAATTTACAAGAATGTCACCACACTATCTTTGCCGGTATTATTTTAAACAGTCTTTCATGCCCATCTTCCCAGTGTCTCTTTTTACTGGGAGGAGAAATCCTTTTTATTACCAAATCCACTCCCTGTAGCACTACATCATTACAGTTTCTTCATCAATCAACACAGTTTCATCTAAAAACCAGTCCCACTGTGCTTCATGTGTGGAAGCTGCCTAAACTTCCACCTCATAGATTCTCAAGATCAGTTTGTAATTATTTCTTTTTGTGCTAATATTATCACACAAATCCTCCTAACTGCAAGACAGCAATCCTATTTCCTCTCAATTTTCTTTTTATATAGAGTCACACAAAGCAGGGATTTTAATCTCCCCTCATAAAACAGTTTCTCTATTCCCCGAGGAATTTTAGAAACCTGCCTTGATACCTAATCCAGTTTGACTTTACTTTTCTTAAGTACGTATGATCACATTGCCACAGATTTTTCTGCGTTACACTTCACGCATACCTTATACAAAACAGCATTAAGGCTTCTTTGCATCGGAAACATACTTCCTAACACTGCCAGATCCAGGATACAATCAGATCTGTCCATTTTCCACCAAAGTATCACTCAGTTATCCCGTGATTAACATCCCAGTGTCTGACCAGTCTCTCCTCATGACCCTGGTACAAGTTCCAGGTGCACAACCCTTCACTTCTGAGAGCAGTCATTCACCACACTTGTACTACTCTTCCAAGTCACATGCTCATCCCATTTCTATTACATCAAACTTCAGCATAATCCTTCTGGGAACTTGTGTCATCAAGTTGGTTGCTCTTTTTTTTTTTTTTTAATATTTTTGCTTTTGTAGTACAATCAGTAATGTTATGTTAGACTGACCCCACAGCCAGTCCTTGGGAACTCCTCTGGTTACCTCCAACCCTCCCTCCAGCTCCAGTGCTGCCTCTAGTTAACATTTTCATCCTCTTTCCTCTCCTACAACTCATTCCTAATTCCTATGTTAAGAAATCTCTACACAGCAGATGACAAACACAGTATTTTGTTGAAGTCCATATGGATTTCACATACGATTGCTTCTTTCGGTTAGAGAACTAGCTTAGCTATCGTTTCAATTAAAGATATCAGCTTAGTCAGGCATGACCTTATTGAGGAGATCCTATATTGTATTTTACTCATTTGCCTTGTTTTGTGTCATTTGTTTAGTTCTTCCTTAAAAGATTTTTTTTGTAAAGGACTTCACATACTATTGAAATCATACTAATGCTCTTTAACTGAGTCTTTTTTTTTCCAATTTAAGTACTATTTTTAATTTATTCCCCCAGATAATACCAATTCCTGATGTGATATATTCATTAGAAGTACTTGCTGTTGGAATTGCAATTACATTATGCAAGTTCTTAGATGCAGATTATATGGTCTCTTCTGATTTAAACAATTACATAATTTAAGTTTTGCTTCCCCCTGGAGGTGGGAATTTCCATTTCTGCATAATCATTCCTATTAGCTGCCCGGCATTTGTCCCAGGTTCAATAGCATCATTAAAATAAGAGGAATGCTACCTATTACATCGAAAACCTGTCTATCTGTATCAACGCTAATGTCAAAACTCATCTTTTTACACTGACTGCATTTCCATTCTTCTTTACTTTTTATAACTTTTATATTTTTAAAAAAATAGTTAAATCTCAGGTGGATTCTTGAAATTTACAATTCATTCCCATGTTTCTGATTTTTAAGATACAGTTCTCTGTATTGGTCAATCCTTTTTCCATTCCCTGGAGACTCGCTGCTTATGCTTAATACTATTTTTAGGATGATTATTTATGCAGTAAAATATGAGGAACTTTTTTACAATGTATATCAATCATATATTTATATTAATTCCAGCAGTTTTTTGAATCATTGGCTACAGGTGATACTCATGCCTGCACTACATAGTAGCCCCTGCACTTTTGATTACAGATTAATTAACTGCAACTTACTTAGTCTGCAATTTCTCAAATATTTGTCCTTTGCAAACTTTACAGACCTGTGGCGGTTTCTGAGTCATTCCCTCCCTCTCCTTGTTCCCATCCACCTTTGGCTTACTATCTTAGTTTTTCTTCCAAATGTTTTTTTACTCCAGAAGGTTCTATTTTATCCCATTTTCCCTTTCACCAAGCTTTATGCCTTTAACGTGCACAGACACTCAAACAAACCCACTTGCCAGCACAAGCCTTCCTGGACACATTGTCATTTTTTGGATAACACCTCTTTTCCCTTCAGCATAGAAAGCCTTTGGGCTTCCATGCACCTGCCTGGATCCTTACACTGATGCACCAACGTTTCCATGATTCGTGCTGACCGCACCCAAACTCCCAGCCAGATGAGGTGGGATCCTTTCACTAACTATATCTTCACATCACATTTTCTACCAACAGTGGAACTTGTTTTCTCTTGCTAGCTACCATCTAATAATATTGTTCCTTTATCCACTTCTGTAGTCTCATTTATCCAATTTTAATTTCCCTGTGCCCTCAGGGCTTGCAGAGGCATCACATGGTTCTCTCTTGCACTTCTTCTGTATCTGATTTCATGAGTTTAAAGCTACTGTCATCAATCCCATAAAATGAGGAAGCTGCACATTGTCCACCTACTGACAATAACCTTATTTTGTTACTGACATATAAAGAAACAGCCCAAACTTTCTTCATTGCACAGTTTATTTCACAACTTTCTCATGTCTTCACGCTTCTTCTCTAGAGGCTGGCAGATCTAGAGATCATCTCAGCTCTCACCTGTGCCACTCCTCATTTTTTTACTGTCACTTTTAATCTAGTCCAAAAGGAGTCTCACAAAGTCACTCACCACTTAAAATACTATTCCTAAGAACTTTTCCCATTCCTGTCTGCTTTCTTCTCAGATTCAGGTATCTTGCACTCTTGCAAGCAGCAAACGTTTTGCTCTCCAGATCCCCTTTGGTGTTTCCATCTGTACTCTGCAGGTAATCAATAACGATAACAATCTAAATCCAACATGTGCTTTAATTTGCATTAGAAATCCATCTGACATGCAGAACTCAGCTGGGTGCCTGTGCTCACATTTTAATTTTATTTCCTTATGTAATTTAATGCATCTAAAATGCTGGCAATAGGAGAGAGCAACACTGAATAATTTTAAAACAACGGGTCTATTAATATACAGTAAGTATTAACACTTGAATGCATTAACAATGCCATTACAACAGATGAACAGCCCAGCCAAAAGTTTCTCCCCTCTTTTCTTCTCTTTTTCATCATAGTGTCTCTGAGTCCAACTACTGTCATTTATCAGTACTGTCACAAAATAACCCAGATCTCAAACTATCCCTTCAATATAGTCTAGAATTTATCAGCTGTAATTAGTTGTATGATCCCAAACCCTTCTCCAATCTTTTGTTTCTCCAAAACATCAAGAACTCTTTAGCTTCTTTCTATGATTATTCTCTTACGAGTCCTGCATTTTCTCTCTTTATCTACTTAGCAATTATCCTGAATAATTCCGAATAACTTTTCAGCAAAATTATCAATTACTCCATCATCCCAAACAACCATCTATCTCATGTTGCACTTGCAAATGTATGTTAGTGTCTCACCTTCCAGGTTCCTCAAACTATGGCTAATGAAGAAAATATATACTGCCTGATTCTAACTATCATTTACCTTCTCTGAAACAGTCATGTTTTCTACTATTTACTACCCAAAGTAAAACTCCTTTCAGATTTCCAAGCCATTTTGACCAACTGAACTAAAAATACTAGTTCTTGCATCTATCTGGGTTCGTATGTACTAAAAGCAATGGTTCCAGCATAAGCTCAAATACGTGCAATCTTTAAATATGTTGACAAAATCTACATTATACTAATGAAATCAGATAGAACAGTAACAAAACATAAAACAGAATTTTTAATGAGAAATTCTTCTTACTCAATGCACAGTGAAGATGGGAGTGCAGCATCGCAGTGCATGCAGCTGTGCATTTTCCACTTTTGCTCTGATACAGTATTGAGAACTTCCTGTGATTCATCCTGAGCCTTAAACTATCCATTATTTCTCTTCAAGCCTAAATTTGCAAGCTTTGTGATTATACTAGGTATCAGCTTTCATTCAATTTTACTATTTAACCTTTCTTCCATTGTTTTCAAAGTAGGCTTCTGGATATCTTGTATGAAGTATATGTATGGTATTCTCAACTCAAAAACCTCAAAATCAGAGCACAAATAATGAAGAATCCAATGTACACACATTTAAAAAATATTATAATTCTTAGGCAGTTTAATAATTTTGGTTTGTCTAATGAGTAGCTTTTGAGTATTTTATGTTGGCAGCTCTCACTGGTGTAATGCTAGAACCACTGAATTTTCCTGTGAAATGTCTTAACAGTTCTCTGTTTCATACATTTTGCTAAAGTAAATTTAAGCTGAACTTAACCCCACCCTGATTCAATTCCCCGACATTAACACCTTACTAAAGATGATTCTGCATTGAATGCTAGGCTTTAGGCAGACCTTTAGAGTCCTGCAAGAATCAGAAGAAAAATAGCTCCCATTACAATGATGAAGAATTAAGTCTGGATGTATCACAAACTGCTCACGCGGGATGCACAATGAGGGCCACCATTCAACTGACCTTTCAAAAAGGATTCCCTATTGCTTTAAACACTTCTTTTCTGTATTCTTCTAAACACAATCCCACCGATAATGTTTAATATTGGTTTGATTCTTGGGAGGTTTAATGCTGCATCTGGATCTAAAAACCACTAAGTGCTGCGAGTGCCCCCAGCAGTACCACAGGTACCTGTACAGGTTTCTGATCATCCACTTTCATGAAAACAGTCCAGGTCATTAGCTCCTCTTTCAGACATCCTGACATCTCACGTCCCAGCAACCTCCACCATAAACACAGTAAGACCAACCACAAATCCTCTTTCATCAAATTCCCATAGCACCCACTCCTCATTTTCATTTGAGTTTTGAGAGAGACAGGATAAAACCAACCCATCTGGCAAGAAAGCAGTTGCCCAAGCACATGTTTCTCCAGTGCTCTGCTCCAAACCAAGGAGTAGCTCTGAAAGAAAACATATTGCTCTTCTTGCTGGCCCTGAGAACACCACTTTATCTTCACATGAAAGTGCCACAGTGAGCCCACAAGATATACAACAGGCAGTCAATTTATTTATGAGGCCTACACAGCTTTCTCATCGAAATGAAATTGTATTTTTGTGTTATAATTAAGGCCGCCCATCACCTTCCAAGGCAAAACACTATTGCTCATCATAAAGTCTTATATTTTCAATGACAATCCACAGGCATTGAACAAAAGTTTAATTTCATTTAATGAGTTACAGCTTTTGCTTTACTCCCTTGCTGTTATCAGACTACAGAGGGCCAGGGAGATGCCCTCCATAACGACTTCTAAGGCAGCAGAGATTTACAATAAGAAGACTTTCAAGAAACCAGACAAGTTGTCTTTAGATGCATTATACTGAATTGTCCAGAAAGAAACATTTCTAAGGCATCTTGCACCATACTGAATATACCTGAATTTCAGCATAGCAGGGAGGAATGTGCTCCTTCCAAATACCTATTTATTTTAAAATCAGCATTACAACATCCATTAGGTGAACTCAAGGAAGCTGAATACCCATGTTACTTAGTTGAAGTAGTTTTTAAAAGATGAAAGGAACATTTTCCAGGATGCCTCACAGGATGTAATTCCTTTAAAATATGGCATGTCTGGCTTTAATAAGTGGACACATTTCTTTATAAACTGCAGAAACAGTTGAAAATGTTTTCTTTGGAGTCAAACATATTGGAAAGAGGGTGAAAAGAAAGAACAGAACCTTTTAAAGGTAAGATATTGCTATATTAAAAGGAAATCTTTCATAATATACAGCCATATCCTCAGATTAACCCAACTGCAATTTTAAAAACTAATGTCAGAGACAGTAAATACACCCTGAGCTAGAATGTGTTATATTATTGTGACACTTTGAGCACGCTGATACGTTGCTGGTCAATGTTATTTACTATCACTACGCACACACCTGCTAGACAACCAAGTCCAATAAAGCATTAGTGTCCTCACCATAGCTCAACCTTGCAGCTCATCAATTGCCCAGATGAGACCGTCGCAAGCGGGACAGGCTGCAATCATAACTCACTGCTGCCGGTGGGACACACCGCAGAAATGAGCCCTGGCTTCCCTCGGCTGGTACCTGGGTGAGGAAACATGCCCTCCAGCTCCTAACCTCACCGGGGAGCTGAAACAGTGCTAATTACACACTGCAGTGGGCTGTCTGCTAATGACAAATGAAGAGTACCCCATCTCTTATGGACAGATGAAGGTCAGAGCAAAAACAGAGGGACTGCATTACTCCAGCTGTAGAAGAATTTTTTTAAGTTTAGGAGAAACCACAGTTCTTGTTCAGTATCAAACAAAGCCTAAACACTCTGTGTTGCCTGCGAACTGATTCCAGGACTTTTCCTGGATAGCAAATGGCTGAGTAGCCATGTAAATCAGCTAGTGCAAGTCACTGTTCTTCCCCTCCTTACAGATGGCTGTCCCACACACCAACACATATTAAAAAACTGAAATCCACTTATCTATGAATATTGATTTTGACCACTCAATGGAACTGCTGAATACACAACCCTTTGGTTTAGTAAAACTGTCTGATAATTAACAATGTTTATTGAGAATGTTTAGTACAAATGCAGGTAGGATGCAGTTCATATTGCATCATTCAAAACCAGTATTTTCTTTGGTTGTTTGGCTTTCTTTGTTTGTTTTTTTTTGAAACTGAGAAGAGCTCTGTCAGTTTCATAACACTCTCTGAAAACAATGTCTAAGTAAGTATTTTGCTTACCTTCCCTTAGCTACCAGGCTCCCAAGGGGCTTAAAGACATTGCTGATTTTACAAGGCTTGCCTGTGCTAAAATCATCTAATAATAAATCATAGAATCATAGAATGTTAGGGATTGGAAGGGACCTCGAAAGATCATCAAGTCCAATCCCCCTGCCAGAGCAGGAATGCCTAGATAATGCCACACAGGAACGTGTCCAGGCAGGTCTTGAATGTCTCCAGAGAAGGAGACTCCACAACCTCTCTGGGCAGCCTGTTCCAGTGCTCCGTCACCCTCAGTGAGAAGAAGTTTCTTCTCAGTTTAAGCGGAACCTCTTATGTTCCAGTTTCAGCCCATTACCCCTTGTCCTGTCATTGGTTGTCACCGAGAAGAGCCTGGCTCCATCCTCGTGACACTCACCCTTGATATATTTGTAAACATTAATGAGGTCACCCCTCAGTCTCCTCTTCTCCAAACTAAAGAGCCCCAGCTCCCTCAGTCTTTTCTCATAAGGGAGATGCTCCACTCCCTTAATCATCCTAGTTGCCCTGTGCTGGACTCTCTCCAGCAGTTCCCTGTCTTTCTTGAACTGAGGGGCCCAGAACTGGACACAATATTCCAGAAGGGGTCTCACCAGGGCAGAGTAGAGGGGAAGGAGAACCTCTCTCGACCTACTAACCACCCCCCTTCTAATACACCCCAGGATGCCATTGGCCTTCCTGGCCACAAGGGCACAGTGCTGGCTCACGGTCATCCTGCTGTCCACCAAGACTCCCAGGTCCCTTTCCCCTACACTGCTCTCTAATAAGTCATGGTGAGGGTGCTTCCTTTGTTTACTTCAATTCTACATTAAGTCCAGTAGCAGTAAGCTGAAAAAGTGAAAGTGAAAAAGCCAGTGCTCAGACTTACTTCTTTCAATCCTTAGAAAAAACGAACATATAATTTTTCTCATAATTCAGAAAATTAGAGCTGAAGTAGCTAAAACCAGTTTTGATGTTACTGAATGTGTTCTTTAGAAAATCACTGAAGACCAAAAATGTATTTGCATCAATTTCTGAAGGAGTAATTCTGTGGTGATTTAAAAGAGATCTTACACAGTATTTTTACTATCTTCAGCACAAGTGTTATCAGACATTTATTCAGTTTTCCCATTGACAGTATCAGTAATGTTGTCTGCACGTATTTCAGCTTTCATCTAAAAATTTCAGAATCCTTTACAAAGGCTTCAAGTACTTTTAACCACATATCAGCATGGTGAAAAGAAGACACAAATTTTGCCAGGAATTCTGACTCAGAATTCAGCTTCTAAAGTGTTTCCTAACACACATCCCATCCCCTTCCTTTCCAGCAGCTTTCACTTATCACCCAACCCTTGCTACTGCGGGAGTCCTGTTCCCCCTAAAAGGCAGCCCAGTGCGTGGATAAGGTGAGGGACTCCTCAGTGTTCCATCCACACAGACTGTGTCTGTATTTTCACCTACTGAAGCACACATTTTTCAAACACACCTTTGCACCAGGGATTCTCAGACCTGCAATGAACAGATCGCAATTCCACGTTGACACTGCCTGCGAGTCAGCCCCTTCTACTTTCACCGCATTTCTTCAAGGCATCTACAGCAAACGTATGTGTGGAACACGATTCAAACTGTAATTGGATCTGTACCTGCTTTTTAAAGTCCTCTAAGCAATCATACATATAACATCCAGAAATGAACTTATTCAAAACCTTTTTAGAGGGTTAAGAAACTCTCTTTAAATAGTCCTATCACAATCTACAGGATCTTTCATCTCATACATTAGGTTCTTTAATGATGCAAGAATATCTAGTCCCATCATTTGGTTGCAGTTCCTTACTGCTATGAGATATGATGTGCCTCCTGAAGAGATAAGAACACTTGGGCAAACTTCCTCTCATATCTCTCCAGAACACTGTCTGAGAAGCTACTGAACACTTCAGCTCATCGGCCGCACATCCTATCAGTACCATTTTAAAATGATCAGTAAATGCTGGGTTTGGGATTTCAAATACGTAGCATGGCAAGGCTTCTCCTTGAGAGATGACATTTTATCAGAATTCTTGTATGCAATAAATATATAGATTATACCCGATATAGAGAGATGAGCTGTTACATGCCACGGAGCAGCACAGAACAGCTCCAGCTGTCATGGATATGGCTTAAGTCAATGTACTGATAAGCATTACACAACTTTTTGCGAAAGATAAAAGACCAACTGGTGTTAGGGCTGCATACTTAAACATGCCGTGATCACGAGTGAAAATTAAGGCTCCATCTGCTATGTACTGCCAATATTTTCACAGAGGGCTTGGAAAAATCTACCCTGTCATCTGCAAAAAGACTTGTGCTTATGGACAGAAAGGAAATTCCAATTCATGCTTTCAGTTGTAACTTACCATTTGAAATTTAACTCCTGTGTCACTACTGAGAGTGAAACAGAATAATCATTAATAAACTGCTACCATAGTTCTCCTCTGTCGATACTTGTGGGCCAGCTGTGATGGACTGATGTTCTGTACCATGCAGCAGGGAAGCAGCCTGGAGCTTCCCACATTTTCCTCCCTAAAGCTTTTGGCTTTGCAGTAGTGGAAACCTTCCCCTTTTGACAAAAGATGACCTTTTGTATTTTCAGTGATTAGCTGACTTAAAAAAAAAGGCCAAAAAAAAAAGCTAAAAAAAAAAAGTTCATTCTGACTTCTTGAAAACTTAGAGCTTTCATGCAAGGCTGAACAGTAATTACTAAAGATAACTACAGGCCATCATTTTTATCTCTGGATGCATACTATAGACACAGCACATAAAGACTATTGTCACTGGTCCCAAATCCTTAAAATAGGAGGATATTGCTAAATGAAGCTCCTGAATGATTTCAGGGAGTCGCTTCATGGCACTCTGGATGAGAGAGCAGCCCCTAATACCTCCGGAATAAGTAACAATATCAGCATTACATTTGAGGAGGTCACGTCAGTAAGAAACCCAGGGGGATTTCACACAGCTAGGAACACCAATGAAAACTTGAATTTACACCATGTTAAAGTAACTCGCCAGTCAAGCGGGAAGGAATTGTTTTGTTTGTTACAAACCATAGAGCTAACTAGAAGCAGCAGCTGCCCTGATGTTAGACTATTCCCTACTTTCACCAGTTGTGAAGACAAGCATGGCAGTGGGTTTCTGGAACTGTGTCATGATTTTCTAGCAAAGATTAGTTTGTAAGAGCATGGAAAATGAACCAAAATATATGTTATGTAGGTTAAACTTCTCTTTGCTATGCTTTTGAATATATTATGACATGGTGGCATTTGAACAGAGATATGTCTTACGGAGAAATACCTGTATGATTGATAAACCTCTGACCTCCTCTAAAAACACAAAACTAGCTTACCTGGCACAAGTATTGTTTGCACTTCCATTTACTTTACATGCAATGATACACACCATGTTGATGATATCAAAAAAACCTCAAATAGCACAATATAAAAGGAAGAGAATGAGGTTCATTTAAATACATTTCCTCAGGCAATGGAAAAATTATTTTTCAGGTGAAATTACCAAATAACTGTTTTAACTTTAACTATATATGATGAAAACCTGTTAATTTGATTTCTTGATTAGGTATGCAATCATTCTGCATTCGAAGAACAGAATAGTAACATTTCTGTATTTATCTTTTAGACAGAAAGCCTGAGATTATAATGAAAATAATACTTTCAGTATCTAAGGATCCTATTCCAGAGCTGTTTCAGTGTCCTCCATTTACCTATTATTTCCATTGTGTGATATGAGAGATCAACATAGCAGAAGCTTTCTGGAGCAGAATAAAAAGGGAGAGTGAAAATTCCCTGCAGCCTTTGATCCTTTGACTTTGTGGCTCTTGTACTCAAGAACCAAGTTTATCTGTGTTTTACAGTTTATGTAGCTTGCACATTAATAAACCTCTTTGCTCGGATTCATTGGATATACAAAATCAATTCTGTTTACACATCCTAAGTGTCCGAGAGAAGGGTCTCCTCTCTGCGCTTTCTTAAGCAGTGCAGGGAGCATCCACTTGCTTTGTCAGCTATGCGTTTTGCACACTTAGTCATCAACAAGTAAGTTCTAGTTATACTGGTTTTCTACTTAAAATCATCTCCTGACCAGCTAACTCCAATCTGACATTTACACGGCAATTGATGACTTGTGTGGAGGTACACACCACATGCCCACGTATAAGCATTACACAGGTGTATAAAAGATATTTTGCTGCCAGAATGACCTATTTTAACCATCACTCAGTACAGTACAATTTAAACCATTTCCTTGATCCTGAAGGTCTTCTGAGGTTGTATAGAGATATCTTTTCATGTCAGTAGTCTGATTTGCCCAAAGGCTGCAGCTTTCTCCACGCCAAGCCTCTTGTACGACCACAGATAAACAGCGGCAGAATGCGGGGCTGTGAGCTGCAGAGCTCTGAGAAGTAAGAGGTCAGTGAGTACTGCTGAGGTCAAGGCTGGCATTCAAAGTGATACCTTAGCTATTCAAGCCTGAAAAACAGGAAGCATAACTACCTGAACTGACATCAAATGGTAATGTATGAGGGAAATCAGCACAGAGCTAAACTGGATCAGATAACTGCGTGCACTACAAAAATGGGAAATACAGGAAGAAGGCAGATGCGTCTCAGTTAATTACAAACAGTGTGCACACGGTCAGCACAAAAAGCAAACTGCAGAGATGCGCAGGTTGGAAAGTGTCCAAATCCAAGTTTACATGGCTAGTGCATGAACTGAATGCATGATTTTAATGCTGCCTGGAACTTAGAGCATGCGGATGCGGTAGCTTATCATGCACTCAATAGCTTTGTTGAGAAATCTGTGTCACAAAATAGTAACTGATAGGGCAGCAAAAGCTTGTTGTGTTGGAAACATTTTAGGGGAGGCTAGTCTTTGGTCTCAAATTGCTAGATTAATTTTAACCCCTTTAGGTGCTATTTGATCACCCACATCAGTGCTGTGCTTGGTATTTATCCTCTACCCTAATGAAATTGAGATTTGAAAGAGAGACAGGTCCTAACAGCTAGGCACTGGCAACTACAGGTAACGGGAGAGAGGGAGCATCTTCAGCCAGGCAGAATATCCTCACCAAAAGAAAAATCTGCAGCCTCGAAAGGAGGCGGTGCATGTTCCAGGTCCTAACAGCCAACTCAGGCTCCGCAAGGTTATGGTCAAGATGCAGCCAAGGCAGGACAGCTCGTTCTGCAGCTTATGTATTAGCCAGGCAGCGCCTGCACCTCACACAGTAATGCTGCAGTTACACCTTCTCCGGCTAAACCTCCTCTCCTGTGTCTTCCAACAAGAGGTGCTTACAAAGTTGGATTTAAGAAAATTGCATTAAGTCTACCTGGCTTACATCTAGATGCTGTAGATGAATATGTGTTTTGGAAGACAGAAGGCTGAGAAGGTCTCTTGCCGAAGTTCTTATTGTTCAGGAAGCTGCTCATATGTCCAAGCTGAAGCAAAGACACCAGTCTGTTCACGAACTCAAAGTATCAGGCTCAAGATAAACGTTATCTAAACCAGGAGACAGCCACAGCCAATGTTGGCAGGAGATAGCTATCATAAAACACACATTCCCCAGTAATAGTACAACTCTGTCTGGTCTTAAACTTCCAGATATTAATATCCTGGATATGTCCAGGCAGTTAGCTATGATGTTTTGATTTTTCATGTATTTGCAACTTTATCTTTTCTTCTTTTAGTTATTCATTTTTTAGGCAGCGTTAATAACAGCTTCATTTTTTCAGAGACGGAAAATAATATGAAATCATGGCTGGGCTCTGAGCATTCTCCCTTTGTTTAAAATGAGCAGCTGGCCTGGGTGACTACTTATTGCATAAATGCCTTAGTAGTCAGAGGAAGGGCAAAGGTAAGATGGATCTATTAGTCAATGGGAAAAGACAGTTTTTAACAAATTGCATAGGGAAAGCAGGATTTTAAATGCCTTTCTCATATCAGACTTCACTAAGAGGGTCAGCTATGACCACATGTCTTTCATAATTAATACCAGTAACAAAATCTAAACAGAGAAGGAATTAAATCAGACAGTGTGCTGGATCTCACGAATCTCATCCTAGGACACTCCGAGAACTGACTGTTGAAAATGTCTGTGTTCTTAATATTTACCTGAATTCCCTCAGGATGGGTGAAATACCAGAAGATTTGGAAAGGGGCACTGTTGTGTCTACCCTTAAAACACAAAAAAGGATTTAGGAATTAAGATCAGTTAGTATGACCATCTTTCCAGGGCAGGGGGAAACCCTCCAAATGCCTAGAAGACTTAAAAGATGATTAACAGTAAAATGGCTCTAAGAGTTAATCAGAAACTTAAAACATTACCACACCACACCACACCACCGCAAAATAAATTTACCTGCACTAGGATTTACAAATGTTTGTCTGCAAAAAATGTAATGTAATTCTTCCACTGCACTCAGCGATGTAGTACCATGTCGAGCTTTGAAAAACAAACTTCAGAACAGGCATGAGCTAACCTGACAGACTCCAGGGGGTAGCCACAAGACTCTTCAGGAGCTCCGCGATACTGACCTTTCCATCAGCATCACTGTCTGCCTATGGATACCAAGGCCTGTTTTCACCAAGAGACTTCCTGGTCCTCCAATCTAGCTCAGAATCCAAATTCTGGGAAAGGTCATACAAAGAAAACTCACATTGTTTTCCAATGCAATGCTTTGGCTGAAAGAGAATTGGCAACTCCTAGAAAAACTGCTGTGAAAAGTTCAGACCCTGCCTGATACTAATTTTTATCAGCCATCCATAGCTGTGGTGCTGCTCAGGTGATCCCACCACACCAGAAGCACCCTAAACTGAAGTCTCTTTTACGGTTTTCACACTAATTATCAAATTCATGCATCAGAGCTTCAAATAATGCTAGGAATTTGGATTAAAGAGAGTTTAGCAATATCATCTCTCAATTAGCAGGCAAGGGTAACAATGAAAGTTAGGAGTTGACTTCAGTCTAGAAGAATACTACAGTCCATCCACCAGAAAAGAAAGATACACATGTATATCAAGTACAAGGGATATTAAATTTACGGTCATTGATACTTCTTTTCATCACATTTGCATTATGTCCTTTCCACTTCCAAACATGAACCTCCCAACTGTAGAAAAATTCCTGTCTTAATATCATAAAAACAGACTTAGTAAAACTGGACTCACAAGTAGCATTTTAATCCACTACAATATCCACAGCATTAAAGGCATAAATCTGAGACATATAGTTCAAAATTGTAGCTCATTTTTGATAACAGAGCACACTCAAATTATATGCTATATTTACGGGGTCAGTTCTGGAGAGGAAAAAAAACCATTCTGAAGAAATAATAGAGTTGTGAGGGTTTTGACAGTGGGACTAGTATTTCTGAGCCTTCTCAACCAAATTCTGCAAAATTAGTCCAGATTTATACAGTACCACTTGACTGGCATCTATTGAAACCTCTAATACTGAAATACTATGGTTCAAATTTAGCCATGGAACTTAGGTATTACACTACATTCTTAAATCACTATAAATTTTGTAGATACATAAAAGTTATATATATGAAGTACAGACTTACATATTGCAAAGTGATATTGACAAGTTACGTTATGGAACAAGGATCTATTAATAAAGAACATTTAAGTACTTACAATCTGTGCCACCTATTCATCTCCTTAACTTATTCTAACCTTGAAAACCCCTGACTGATTTCAGAAACACACAATTTAAAGAAAAATCAGCCGTCAAAAAATTGTACTTAATCTCCTCCAAAACTCTAGCTTCTCCAAAATTCCCTCATCTAGATGGCTTAAACTTTTCTGGAGTTGTGAGGATAATTGGTGGAGTTTTTTCCTATCACTCAGAGTGCAAGAAATGAAAAATCTTGAGCTTCCCAAGGGGATGTATAATGTTCTCCTTCCAATCCTGCCAGGTCTCACAGGAAGAGGTTTCAAAGTGGATATATTTTTGCAGATGAAAAATATTTCTGTAAACATTGCAACTACTGTCACTTGGTTTCCAATGCACCTTTTTTTTTTCCTGTGATTGACTACTGACTTCATAAACTGATTTACACTTAGGTTGCAACACGTATTCAGCTCCAGAAAGTTTCTATCAGAATTCACACAATCTCCCCCACGGCGTGGATTTGCCTCTTTGGTGAATTGCCTGAGCTGTGAGCTACAACCCGAGCCTGTCCCTCGGGTACAGCTTTCACGAGGTCCCACCCACCCGTGAGTTCTCTGATGTATAAGGAGAGTTGAGCACACACTGCAGTTTCTCCCTGAACAGAACATTAATCAGGTCTTCCCTCTGCACCTAGCCAGCAGTTTTCTACAAAATTATAGAAAAATATAGACATGTACTGTTTGACAGGTACAGAACAGAGTATGTTATACAGCACACAGTGTGTACAGTATATCATAGAAATGCGGTATTATGGAGACACTTACCACTCCATCATAATTGCACAAATTCAAATAATGGGTAAAAAGGTTACCAATGAAGGAAACCCTGCCAAAGTGTTTTGGTTTGGCCTGGCCAGATTTTGGCGGCGGGGGGGGAGCCGCAGGGTGGTTTCTACAAGAAGCTGCGAGAAGCTCCCCAAGTTTGACAGAGCCAATGCCAACCGGCTACAAAGAGGGACCCGCCGCTGGCCAAGGCTGAGCCTATCAGTAAGGTGATAGCAGAGGAACGCCTCTGTGAAAAACATATTTAAGAACGGGAAAAAGAACTGCGCCATAACAGCTGGCACAGAGATGGAGGAGTGAGAATCTGTGCAGACACCAAGGTCAGTGAAGAAGGAGTGGGGGGAGGATGAGCTCCAGGCGCCGGAGCAGAAGGAGTCCCCCGGGTCTGTGGTGAAGACCATGGTGAAGCGGGTTGTCCCCCTGCAGCCCATGGGCGAGGTGCAGAAGTCCACCGTGAGGATCACCGCGTAGATGTCCACCGAGGACTCCACGCCGTGTGGGTGGATGCCTGAAAGGGGACTGTAGCCCGTGGGAAGCCCACATCAGAGCAAGTTGCTGCCGGAACCTGTAGCCCGTGGAAGAGGGAATGCCCACGCTGGAGCAGGTTGGCCGGTGGGACTTTTGGGACGTTGTGGGTGGCTCACGCTGGAGCAGTTTCCCGAAGGACTGCACCTCAGACTCACGAGGGGTGGGCTGCCCCTCGTGAGGTGTCTCGCGTTGGGCAGTTTGTGAATTTCCCTTCGTGGGACGACTCACGCCGAGAAGAGAGCGTGAAGCTTGTCTCCCGTGAGAGGGACCCCACAGTGGCCCTGGGAAAGAGTGAAGAGTCCTCCCCTGGTGTGAAGAAGCGGTGAAACCAACATCGGATGAACTGACCGCAACCCCCATTCCCTGTCCCCCTGCGCCGCTCGGGGGGAGGAGGTGGAGAAACCGGGATTGATGTTAAGCCCGGGAAGAAGGGAGGGATGGGGGGAAGGTGTTCTGTTTAAGATTTGTTTGCTCTTTCTTACTTCTCACTACTCCTCTCTGATTAGTTCTCTTAATAAATGTACCTAATTTCCCCAAAACTGAGTCTGTTTTGCCTGGGACGGTAAATGAGGGTGATCTCCCTGTCCTTATCTCAAACCCTGAGCCCTTGGAGATATTTTCTCCCCCTGTTCAGCAGTGAAGGGGGGGGTGAGTGAGCGGCTGTGTGGGTACCTGGCGGCTGGCCAGGGTCAACCCACGACACAAAGCTTTTTGACGTGACCAATTTTTGCAGGAAATCATGCTTTAAGAAAAGCTGAAGTATACTTTATGCTTGAGTCTGAGTCATGATCTCACAGCAAATAAGAACAGAGGTTGCCCTATCATTCCTTACCTAAACAAATGTCCAGACATTCAGTTTTCAATAACCATAACTCCAGTTTATATACTGCATAATCTTAATTAGAAGGAAGCATGTTCAGTTGCCCTATTCATCCTCCAGGTGCAGCCATACCTCAACAGCTATAGAAATAAATGTATGCAGGCAATGAAAGAATATCTGTTGTCTCATACCTGATTCGTATTTCTACAACACAACTATAAATTCCAAGAGTTATTTCAATAATATTCTTTTCCAGCTTGAAAAGTTTTTATCTAGATTTCTTCAGTATTTTGATATCTAATAGTCCACGCTATTTCTTAATTTCTAATACTAATATACTAAAATGGAATAATACATTCCCTACTGATTGCAAAGTTATGAGTCTCAAGCTCAAAATTTTGAACAATTAACCAGATTAGGATGCACACATCTGATACCAATGCTACTTTCATTATAGTTTTTCAGACTACTGTATAAGGCAATAAAAATGCTGATTTGTTATTTAAGATTGTAGTAAAACTGAATTTTAGAAGCAAAAAAAAATGTAATGGCAGTACAGATGACAGTTAGCATTAAATTTGTAAGATAATGAACATTTATATATACAAGTACTTACAAGATCTGTGTTCCCTGTCTTGATGGATATTAAACAGTTGTAGGGGAAACAAAAATACTGTAGGCTAAATACAAACATTCTTTGCTTTGCTATTCTTTTAATAATGAACTTCTTCAAAAGGCTAACCCCTAATCTTACATGTGTTCTGTATTTGTAGGTACATCTCCGTCAGGAAATGCTATGAAATGGAAGTTCCTGACAGATAAAGCTCTTGGCCTTAAACATTCTATAGGTATTACCTGAATGTCAGAAAGAATAATTTTCAAACTTTGCCAGTGATTTATTATTTCTTTATTTAAAAGCCATAACAAGCCTGGAAATATTTAGTAATACACACATATATATATAGTCATCACTATGTTGAAGTCTGTCATAAAAATAAAATGGAGAAAATGTATTTAGTTCCACTTTTTATGACGTTGTTATTGCTTGTTTTGCATGAAGAGCCCATAGCTATGAATCCCACTATACCCCTGAAGTCCTTTGGCCCCTATCTAATAACTAGAGATGGGACAAACAGGTTGTGCCTAGTATTGGATCCAGTTGAATATGAAATACCAGGAGCTTTAGTCTAAAAGTATTGGCCTTGCATTCCAGTTACCACAGTCTGCAATGTAAAACGCAGAGAAAGCAAGGAGGAAAATCTAATGGAAAAAAAAATAGAATGAAAAATAAAGCAAAGTGAAACAATGTGAAGTCAAATAATAAAGCAAATATCAAAACTCAATAAAATGGGACAGAGAAAGGAAATTGAAAAGACAGTCATTAGTATATTCTCTGCTTTTCTTGAAGGAAAGTATGGGTGACAAAAATTCATAAAGCTCTCCTATCAGTAACACATCCCAGAGGAGAAAACATATTTTAATTGATTCAGTCAGAGAGAATGAAAAATGAAAGGTTCGTCTATCTCATTATTTTTCTTCAAACCAGCAAATCCTAAAATGACATTGAGTTTGCAAAGAGAGTCACTTGCCAGATGGAAAATGCCAAAACTCAGACTGTCTCTGCTACTCTGCTTCCGCAGGTGCGCTGTGGCACGGTCCTCACCAGCACCCCCTGCCCATCCTCGAAACGGGCCATCGTCTTGTTCTCTGCAGAAAATGAACAGAGTTCATTTCACACGGACGGAGTCAAATACTTCACCTTAACTATTCTGGACTTGGGGTTCGCATACCACGTGCTTGTAAGACCTTGGTCTGAAGACCAAGCAACAAATTCCATAGCCTGAGCCTCAGTACTCCTCATTACTGTATTATAGTAGGTAAATATTTGTGAATAACACAGAATCACAGAATGTCAGGGGCTGGAAGGGATCTCAGAAGATCATCTAGTCCAACCCCCCTGCCAGAGCAGGATCACCTACAGTAGAGCACACAGGAACGCATCCACGTGGGTTTTGAATGTCTCCAGAGAAGGAAACTCCACAACCTCCCTGGGCAGCCTGTTCCAGGGCTCTGTCACCCTCACAGTGAAAAAGTTTTTTCTAATACTTTTGTGGAACCTCCTATGTTCCAGCTTGTACCCACTGCCCCTTGTCCTGTCACCGGACATCACTGAAAAGAGCCTGGCTCCGTCCTCCTGACACTCCCCCTATTATCTGTGTAAATATTCTCACAACAATCCCTATAAAGTAGTGATCCATTTCTACTCCCTTCTCTCTTTTTTTAGTGAGATGAGAGCTGGCATCCAAAGAAATTATGGTCAGAGATGTTCATTCAATTCAGGTGAAGAGTAACAGATGAGTACAAGTTGACCTTCTTGAGTCCTCTGTATTAGAGAGTACTTCATGCTATAAAATCACTGCTGACACTGACTTCAGTTACTGTTATGTGTGCTCAGCACTCCAGATCAGAACCCATGGTCTCAGACTTGCACATCGAAGAACGAAAACAAAACCAAACCCACACAGCCAGCATTCCCCTGTGAAAGCTGAAGCAGTATGTCCAATACCACACAGACCTCTGTGGCACAGGCAGAGAGAGATTCTCTTTAGCCTATAAGGGCTATACCTATGAGGACTAGTTTTCCTAAGTACAACTAATTCCATGCACAACTAGGAATCTTGTAGAAAAAAATCCACAAGGTATAATCATAATTAAAATGAGACATCATACTTTACAGTCCCATTAAAACTGTAACCTTAGTTTTGGATTTTCTGTCTGTTAGGTGCAGAGTTTTGCTGGACTGCTGTCTGTTGACAACATTCATGAATGCTATCTCTTTGTTTTTTAAATGAAAGAATTCCAAAGAAAAAAAGAAATGTCATAATGTTGCTCATTAAGACATGCAAAGTTCACTAGTAGGAACTAGCCCAGTGATTGCAAGTTGATTTCTTGTGCACGGAGCAGGGTTTTAGGGGTAACACACACACAGGGCAATGAGGGTCCACTGACATTACATGACAATAGATGAAGGTTGGTCAAACAGACCCCCCTCGTCCACATTAGTTTATTCAGGACCCCGCTCCCCACCTGACAGAGCTTCCTACTCCCACTGCAGCCATATCTGCTGCCCCTTCACCATCCAGCTCTGCACCTGCCTCTCACATAACACTTTGGCCAATGCCTGGGCTCCTTTGGGGGCCATCCAGCCAGTCCCATTTTCAGAGAAAAGCCACATACTCTGCATTTCCATCACCCTTACAACATGCTCCCTTCAGAAGGATCAGTATTTGTTCTTCAACATCTCTTGCAAATACAGCTCGCAGTGACATCTTGCCTGACGTACACAAATCATCCCAATGCAGAAAGCCAGTACGTAACAGGGATTAATTCATGCTCCAGCAAGCAGTAAGTGTAGTGCTGTAAATATTAAAAGCACATGCCAGGTTGCAGCACTAGTCATAGCCACTAGGTTTTTCTTTTAGAGAAATTTTACCTAAAACACAAGCAGTGAGTGCCACCCTTGCTTTTAGTTGCAAAGCATTATATAGCACGAGTAAAAGCTATCTCTGAGAGCTCCAAAAAAAATCACAACCCTTAAAAGAACACACTTGCTGTTCTGTAAATCCCACATAACTTTCTTTTCTTAAGGTACTGAAGAGAGAAAACAAAGGGGAGAAACTACTGCTTAAAAATCCTTAGCTTGCTGAAAAGCATACTGTTACATGGTTTTCTATGAAAATTTTCAAATTTTAAAAACTGGGAAACATCATTTACTATATCATCAATAAATATTTGGTTACCAGGGCAGAAAGAAATGGTACACCTGACTTTTTTTTGGAACAAAGGTTTAAATTTCTTGCATACATCGTAAGATTGAAAACGAGTTTCCATATCACACTGGTAAATAATCAAGACATTCTGTGAGAGAGACCAGAAGTTTAAGGCCTCCCACCTCCAGTTTTTCTATTTGCTCTCTTCTGCCTTTAATAAAGTGCCTCAGACCCAGTTTCCTTTGTAGAAACAAACAGATCATCCATCTCCCTGAGTAAGATTAGGTGTCATCACTTCTTCCTTCTTTGTGAAATAATAAAAGTCATACTGCAGGAAAAAAAAATTCTTTTAAACCTTATTCAGCCAGGAATAAAAACTGCAGCCTTGGATGCCACGTGTGTGAAATGAAAATACACTGTTTCAAGCTATAAAGATCTACAATTTATGCTTCTTTTTCCTACGGATTTAGGATGGAGAGGCAAAAATTGCTATTCTGGTTTGAAATGATTCTGCTTCTCATTCATATATAAATATAAAACCTATTAAAAGTCCAGTTAGAATAATACTACTTTTATTTCCTAACAGAATGGCAATTTAGCCTCACTTTTCACCATGCTGATTAAATGGCTACTTTTAAATGCAGTTCTAAGGAGTACTTCACAAACACTAAGTTAAAAAGAGGGAACCGTAATGTTCCTGCAGCCCATTGCTTAACAGATCAGTGAAAGCAGATCGTAATCTTATATTATCCTCCACATTTGTTTGCATTCTAAAAGCATATAAGCCTTTCCAAATACACTTGATCTGTTTAGTTTTTGTACAAGAAATCAACTCACAGCTGCCTTGCTAGGACTCACGAACAGGACTTTTACTTGCAAGGCTGGATGAGATTCTGTGCCTGCACGGATGTCTATTTTCTTACATTATTTAACCTTTCTCACACTTGCTAATATTTTCAAAATATCATTTCAAATAAAGCTTCATGGTACAGAGTCACATTTAAACTGTAAGAGATTGTGATTTATACCTTTGACAGCCCAACATTTTTAGCTTATATATAGCACCCAGCCACAAATGAACAACAAAAATGTTTTGAGTCCTTTTATTTTCAAAACAAATGCTTTATGTATCAGATTCTGTCATTTAGAAACAATACACACAGACACACAGACACACACATAGATACATACATACACCCCCCTATCCTACAATATTGATGTTTGGGGTTTATTAAAAAGGCAGTAATTGCAAATGCATTTGATTTTTCCTTTTGCAGCATGAAATAACTGGTTACCTTTCAGGAAAGGAGCCCTCCGTGGCACAAGCCCTTCTGTGATTTCCACCTGCTCTTGCTGATGCTGTTTAACCAGGTTTCCTTCGCTGCCAGCTCTCAAAATCTTTTCACCTAGCCTAATTTTTCGTGATCGGCTGTTAAAATCTTCTTTCCTAGACAAAGGCGATTTAGTAGCTGTGTTAGCTGACAAAGGTCGAGCCAAGCGAGAGGGTTTGGACATAGTGGCTGTGCAGGAATGTACCTGCTCCGACAGCAATTTCTGAAAGAAATCCTTCCCAGCTCACTTTCCAGCACAGAGGCTGGGGAGTTGGTGCGTGCAGCGCAGCTGGATGCAAAGTGCTGTGCTGCCAGTCCCATCAGTTTTAAACACCAGGCGTTGGGTGGTCACGCAGACAGTTTCCCAGACCTGTGGAATGTAAATGCGTGCTGGGCTAAACCAGATGACTCTGCTCCAGCGCTGAGCCCCAACCACGCCGTGGGGAGCAGATGCTCTGCCAGGGACTGGTCTCAACTCCCGGCGTGCACTGATGAGGTGCCGGGCAGCACCCCAGCAGGAGGGGAATGCCCCACCTACGCAGGTACAACGTGAAAAACCACCCAGGCGCGGGGTTACCTCCGTGTGTGGGACCTTCCCGCATTCCTCTCCCAACTCTCAAACAAACCCTTTTCTTGTTTTAGCAGATGTGTCCCTCGTGTGCCAAAACCGCACCACTTCAGTGCTAAATGGTAAATGCCTGATGTCAAGAATCCATTTGTCTTCGAGTTAAGCATGGTGCGAGCTTAAATTGGATTAAATGATGTGTATTTGCTGACCATTGTATTTTCTAACTCACCAAAATAAATGGGTTGTCAGTGAATATTATCTCTTTTTGAAAAATGGCCCATCCCCCTTATTATTATTATTAACTGACATTTTTTAGGAAATAACATTGCACAGATTATTGCCTGTTATATTTTCTTCTTTCACTGGTACATATATACCTAAGAAAACCCTGGCTTCTTGCACACTACAGATAACCATGTTCTTTACTGACTCTCCAAATAAAAAATTCCTGACCTCGGGCTACATTATTTCAAACCTCAGTTCCTGGGTGCTTTTCTTGGAAAATGCCTAGGCAAAGCCTGCCTAACTTTCCCTGCCAGCCCCGTGCTTCTGAACGTTGCCAAGGCACAGAGGATTTGGTCACATAAAAAGAAAATTCCATTCACCATAATTTTGCAAACAACTCATGAAGAAAACAACACAGTGTAAAACCAGAGAAAACATCACAGTTACAGTAAAATCTTCACGCTGAATTTTAAGATGTATTCCTCAATATCCCAGGCAACTAGTATGCTGTATCAATAACAGAGTATAAGAGACTACTTAATTTCAAAGCTAGAACAAGCATAAGCAAATCAATACTACAGTTACTTAGGAGAGATGCTTAACAAGCAAACAGACAGGAAAACATGACTAAAATAACATAGACATTCCTCAGTTTTTTGAGATGGCAATCATGCAACGCAGTAAAATATTTCGCATGCTATTGTCATACCTTTTTCAAGAGTTCCCCTCTAAAGCATATTGTCTATTGTTTTGTTGCCCCATCAAGAATGGGACAGACTAAGTATAATTCAGCAAGCTTTGCCATGCTATTGATAATATTCTGCATATTATTTGATCAACACAGTAGGAGCTCTAAATGAGCTCTCAAGGCAGGACTTGATGGGTAGAAGAGTGACTCTGGGCCGATTACAGTGCTCAGGCACAACAGGTCATGCAGAAGATTATGGAGGACAGAAACGAGTGAAACAAGAAGAGTTAATCATATAACTGCAGTGCTAATCACAGAACTGGAGTCAGGAACAAGTGAAGGATGAGAAAAAGTGAAAGCCAGTAAGTGTGTGAGAGTTCAGTTGTATTCAGCCCAAGAAGTAGTGTACACTGAAGATCCCAAACTCTTTTGCAACCAGTTATTTTGAAGATCTTCCACTATGATGCAAATACTCTGTGCTCAAGAAGAGTTTTAAAGCAGTGACAATAATGCGTCTGATACTAGATAGATGAATTTTAATTCTCCCAAACGCAGGACAGTCGTGATATGAATTCCAGCTCTGAAGCATAAACAATGGTGTTTCAGCTTTTAAATCAATACTGCTAAGACAAAATCCTACTGAAATTACTGCAAATTGCACATTCACCCAAACTGAGCACCCTCAGCACAGGGTGCTCTTGGAAAGAGCATCATCTCTGAAGCAGGAATCTAACCAGACAGTCACACTACCCATAAATTCAAAATACTTTAATTTCAAAGCAAAGCAAGGGCATCAGAAACTCAAGTTTTTCCTAAGGTTTTCTCTCTCTAGCAACATAGCAACAAGAGATGGGAAAAGGAGATGTTATCCATCTGCTTCTGACAGGAAAGTGTGTGTCCTAAGTCTTATCCATTTGGATACTGAAGAGACACTCCTGCACTGTGAGACAGGGGCGAGTCAAACATATTCCTAAAACATGGGAAATTCCCAGAATACTCCAGTCCAGGGCACGTGTTTTCAGTAGTATCTTGATGCCTAAATAGCGATCAGGTCCCTAATGGCATTACATCATGTGAGGAGAGGCTGAGAGAGCTGGGACTGCTCGGCCTGGAGAAGACTCAGGGGCATCGTATCCATGTGTGCAAATATCTGATGTGGAGATGAAACGAGATTGAGCCAAGCTCTTCTCAGTGGTGCCCAGCAACAGTACAAGAGGCAATAGGCACAAAACGAAACACAGGAAACACAAAGAATGTAGGACCATCACTTTATACAGTGAAGGTGGTCAGACATTGGCACAGGTTGACCAGAGAGGTCATGAAGTCTCCATCCTTGGAGATAACCAACAGCCAAGCAGGTGTGCCCCTGACCAGCCCTCTGTAGCTGAGCCTGCCCGAGCTGGGCGTTGAACTGGGAGATCTCAAGAAGTGCCTTCCCACCCTGACTGCTCTGTGACTCTGTATTCTCAAACACATTCAGAGCCTATTAATAATCTTGAAGCTTAAATATCTTTACATCTGTCCAACAGTATATGCCCAACTTTCTTTCTCCAAAGATCCAGCAATTAAATTACCACATGCCCAATTGCTGTTTCTGGGAGGATTTGCTTGCTTTCTGGTCATTACTTCCTTTTAGCTTCTTGCACTCTGTGGCACAGTGTTCCCCAAAAATTGGTGTTGTTTGTTTAAAGCTCTGAGATGTGAAGCTGGTGATTCCAGCCATGAACATTGAGCCTCTCAAACAAAAACACCCACCCTGAAACACAAGCTAAGGCTGCTTAGCTGATTGCATTTCAGGCTGGATGTAGACACTGTAAAATCACTTCACTCATGGGATGAAACAGCACGAGAGCACGTGGCCCAGGGTTGCTGCCAGCTCCCCATCAGCCTCATCACGACTGCACAGGTTCTCTCCCCATCCCAGCTTCCCCAAAGCCCTGGGCTCCCTCCAGGCTGCGGGGCAGGTCCCTCCCTGCCATCCCACCGCCTCCACCACAGGTTCCTAATGAAGCTCTGCAGGCAGCAAATCTTTCATCAGCTCTCAGGCTTTCTGAAGCCCCAAGGTACTCTTCTGAACTACTTAAAAGAATCCCATGAAACAACAACAAAAAAAGCCACCCCAAACCCAGCCAAACAAGCTCAAAACAAACCCAACCCCTTTTCCCTTAGATTTCAGATAGCCAACTTCAGCTAGGTAGACACATCATATTGATGTAACACACCATTAAGCAAAAGTAGTTCAGTTTGTCAGGTTTTCATGAAGTGCTGTGGGAAGTTTTCTAGTGCTTTGGGTCAACAAATAAACCCTGTCACTGCCTCACACAGCAGGAATTAATATCAAGAGATCAGTGCAGTCTATGCTTTTGAATAATCACATATATGTAAACAAGTTATATTTTTAGAATACTATATGCTTTCTATTCACTGTTTAAAACAATGTCCTGTTAGTTTCAACGTGTAAGTCTCCTCTTTCCTGCCTAGAAAATAACTGCTGAAATATGACAACAAGAATTTAAGACTTAGCTAAGAGCAGGCATTTTTACCATAGCATATTAAATAGGTTATTATACTGCTATTAACTTAAGTAACGTTTGTGCCCCCTGGGATAAAAGAAACATGCCTAGAGATGTTATTAATCCAAACAAAGCATTTGCAAAGCTTGAAATTTCCTTTTTTGGGCACCCATGAAGTTCTAGTTTACATTCACACATAAAGGGCTGGGGAGGAGAGAAGATCCATCACATGCAAACCAGGAAAAATTGGTAGCTGATGCCATAGAGTTCAAGCTGTATTTTCTCAGCCTCACCAGATCCTCTCCCATATTTCTGGCCTGCAACTATCTAAAGAAGAAAGAAGCATGTATACACAAATATTTCAAATCCAGCAGACTGGTTCTAAACTATTGAGAGGCAGCAACTGCTACACCAGTAAATGGAATTTGCAGGTGCAGAAGTGAAAATCGTAAATTAATGAAGTCTTCTCGTTACAAAATTGAGCAAGTAACCAGATGGCATAACATTTCCAGTGCAAAATGAGAAATAAATGTATAGGCACCAAAAGAACAAGATCAGCGATGAAAACAATTTCAGATGCAAGCCACAGATAGGTATGTAATGTGATAAAAAAAAAAGTTTAGTGCTTCAGAGAGGTACATTTTCTAGCAACTGAAGCATGCAAAATTAGTGACAAGTTAATTTTGCAGATGCTAAAGCCTTCTTAGAACTGTGTGCGAATGCTTTATTTTTCCACATACAACTCCTGAAATAGTTGCATAATACAGAAGGTGCTTTATGTTCACAACGTTGAGACCCATTTTAAAACATTTCACATAAATCTAAAAACATTCATCCTGGAAAAATAAACCATGCAAAAGGAACCTAGTCAGTCGTTCAATGACAGGTGAACCTCCTAACAGAAAGCAAGTTGCAATTACGGTAAGTTCTGTTACTCTTTAATATGGTCTTAAAAAAGAAAAGTCTGTTAAGGGTCCTGCTGTAATATAATAGCTACCTCGAAGATGCTATAATTAAAGCAGAGTTGTCATTTCTACCAGGAAACCCTGTTCCAGAGATTTACTACTCAGCCATAAAAATTTAATCTTATCTCCAAGATTTTTTTTTAAATCAAAATAAAAAAAAACCCCTTCAGATGTAGTTTAACTCCTTTTCTTCAATTTTTAGAAAATTAAACAATAGCATAAACTTTCTTAAAGATAGAATACTTTACAGCTGTGGAATCTGAACACCTTTTTCTGCCCCCAAACCAGAAGTATCATCAGTAAGGGCAGAATGAATTTTCTTTATTATTCTAGCACTTCTGTATCTTATATTTGGCTTTGGTTCAAGACCTTCAAAGTCCTGTGTTTGCTTGAGTACACAGGTCAGTGACCTACTAATGAAGTGTTTACACACATCAAACTACAACATGGTTGTGGATTTCTAAGCCAGTACAGTTACCTGACTCCTACCCCTCATCTGGTGTTTTTCTGTCCTCGGTGCCTTTTGGTGACTGCACTTGGTTCCGTTCCCCATGCGAGGGGTTATACAAGCCTGAGCACACCTGCACACTGCATCCAGCCCCAGATGGACGGTGCAGAAGAACGGAGCGGTGGGGCATCTGTGTACGAACGCAGCCAGTAACGGCTGAACTGGTTGCCAGGGTCGTTGCTAAGACTTCCAATTGGTGCCAACTGCAATGGCAGGCTTGGGTACATTACCCTGATGAGATGATGTTAATCACTAATCAACTCCAGAAGGAGCAATCAGCTGTTAGCAGCTGCCTATGCAACCGATAACAAATACTTTTTTTTCTTTTTTGCAGAATTCTACCTTTTTCTATCTATCAACCACTCAGAGAAGAATACAAAATTCAGGTTTATTCCATATGTAAATCGTTACCAAACTCTACCAAATAGTGTTCTCTGATTTGGCTGTTCTTGGTGCTGTACCTGCTGGATGTAATGACTTAAAGAGCTAAAGTTTATACAACCTCGGTTCAAAGGTGTTTCACTTGTTCTGATGTTTTAATCAAATCAAGTAAGAACTTGGGTTCAATATGTTCTTAAAGGAATACTCCTTAGCTATAAACCACGGGAGATCATTACCATTATTATTTCATTGTGAAGTAACATGAATATTGCCTTCCACATCTTCAGTTATTTCACATTAGATTCTTAAAACACTTCAAAGATGTGCAAAAAAAAAATCTTTTGTCAAATTTATAGCATTTTTAGTGTTTTAATAAAAGAGGAAAGGTGTTCAAGTTTCAAAATCCCTTCTGGAATTACAGAAGTGAAACTATAGCTGGCTTTAACGCCGCTATAAAAAGGGGAGGGAGAGAAACAACATGAAACTCTACACTGACATTTTACTCTGGAGAAAATGTTAGTTTTAAATGTTAGTTGCTAATTTGTTTTAGCATAGCTGGAGCCTTCTCTAGGTTTTTGCATCATCAATTTTAAACGACCACCTCTTAATAAAAGAATAATCTTTTAAAGAACTCTAACATATCAAAAATACAACACGGAGAGCTGAAAGTTTTACGGAAGATAAAATACGCCTTACAGAAAATCAGCCCATGCGATGGTTTGAAGGAAATCTTGGAATGAAGAGAAGAGGAAAGAGACAGGAAGCAGGAACAAGCTGGATATGCCAGGAGACAAGCGCAATCCTTGACTGACAGAATCGTGCCCATATGGGCAATGCACAGATAAACCATTCTTAGTGTTTCAACATACTTCTTTTATCCTGAAGTTCTACGTTACCCACTTTGGGAAAAAAAAAAAAAAAGAAAGAAAGAAAAGTAAGTAAAAGAAGCAACTGAAAGGAGAACAGACTTCAAGTGTGAAGGTAATTCACTCATACTCCACAAAGAATTTCATGATTCCTTATCCAGTGAAGTCCCATCAATAAAGCGGAGATTATAAAGAACAATGGGGAGATAGTGTCTGTTCTCTGAAGATGGTGCTGAGAAGGAACAGGTGTCTGCAGCAGCCTCTAGCTCTGGCACTCTTGACAGGACTATCACAGTCCACTACAGACCTTGGATGTAAAGAAAAATCTCCACAAGCGTATGGAAATCAGCAATAAGCAGATATGGAACTCTTATAGTCAGGTACTACAATAACAATTCAGATAAGAATTCATTTCAGTTTTGTCTTTTGGCTATTTTTAAAGCTGGAGCCACTATCTGAACTTTACACAGTTACTGAAAGAGTGTGTTCGTTTCTCAGGAACAGCCCTGGGAATGACAACTTAGGCAACAAAAATATATTTGTCTATTGACACAATTTATTTATTTTTTTCAGAGATTGGTTAATGAATATTTCAAGAAATTAAACTGATCAGTTTTCCGTGATTTTTATGCTTTTTTTGGTGGTTGGGGAGAGACAAAGGGAGAAAATGTGAGAGTTGTATTTCTTCATATGTGTTTTTAACCACGACAGAAAGGACAGTCTTCTCTAAGGCCCATCTAAGATGGGCATCGTGACACTACAGCAAGCCTTACTTTTTGCACAGTGTTATTTAACTCAATACAACATATATGATCACTAGGTTCTCTGTTAAAATTGCAGTGACTAGTGTTGAATTCAATTCCTTCCCCTCACACAGCGTATCAAGTGCCCCATAATGCTGACTGCATGGGTTTGAATGAATTGTTTACCGTCAGCTGCTTGTTGTCTGAGCAACTCTTCAGAGATGAACGTTTGTTAAAACAACAGTAAAGAAATATGCAAATCAATTTATTTGTACTTATACAGTTATATACGATAGTTCAGGTAATGTGAGTTTACCGTTAAAAAGCCCAGGAAGTGCATCCTCACATGCTCAAGCCATCTGGAAAGATATTTCTTGGTTTCAATCTACCCACACTTGTAGAGACTAAATGTTCTGAAACGTGGAGATTTTATGCAGATGACTTAATATCCTGCTTTGCATATTTGATGATTCATTACGCCATTTACATAAATGACAACAAATGGTCCCAATTACTAGCACTTAAGTCTGAAAAGGCTGCAGCAGAGCATGCTTCAGGAATGCAGAAACTGCTGTTTTCTTTATTTTTAGCATATATTTGGGGTGGTGTCCAGGTTACACTGATGGCTCCTCCAGCCTCCATCATTAGGTTTTGCTCATCAGGAACATAAAGGGAAAATACAATAGAGTGACCGAACGACAGGAAACAGTAGATAGCAATGAAGTAAAGAAAACTGAAATAGTAGTCTTTCCAGCCAAGAAAAACCTTGAAAACAACCAATAACCCTACCATTAAAACATAAGGGCCTATGAAGTACATTATTAACAACACTAAGCTATTTTCTGCATGGAATACTAAACCAGTGACCATGCCAAGCGCAATATATAATCATAAAATCTCCTTTCAAAAAAAGCTCAATGGCCATTTGTGAAGGCAGGTTAACACAAGATCAGATAAAGAGGTCACTGCCTGACTAGCATTTCCACCTAGAACCATGAAAGAAAGCGGTAAAACAATGTTTCAAATGCCTATCCTATTGCCCAAAGAGCACATTATTTACCACATTCTACCAGTATTCTGTGATCTGGCTGTTCTTGATGTTATATTGGTTGACTATAATGACTAAAAGAGCTAAAAAAATATACCATTTTAGTTCAAAGTTGTTTCATTTGTAACGATGTGTTAATTAAATAAAATAAAAATTTAACTTCAGTATGCTCTTGATTGATCTTAAAGGCTTAAAACAAAAATGATGCTGTAAAGACTCTTACATAAGGAGCAAGCAGACATGTGTACTTAAAAAAACATACAAACCAATGAAGACGGAAAGAAAACAGGTGAGACGAAGAGTGGGAAGGAGAACAACTCCCCTCCAGCAAGCCCTCCTGGGCTATTAATGGGCACCAGTCTGTTACCAGGGAGGCCTCAGCAAGTCTGACCTGAATTTCCCGCACTGAAATACAACCACCAAATCTAGTATCTTATATGAACCATAAAAGAAACAGAATAATTCAGAAGCTATTAAAAATTGATGTTATAAATTCTGAGAGCAACCCTTCATGATGTCCCTCATTTTAATAGTCCTTAAAACGCCTTTCAGTAAAAGGTCTGTATTGGGGGGAAGTCTGGAAAAGCTTGGGTCAAGAAAATCAGGTTTCTCAACTCAATAAAGACTCCTTCAAGGGAGAATAGGATCCGAGTAACTTCCATATTTAACAATGTAATTAAATGGATCTTTCCCATCTCTGCTGGCCTTTAAACAGTAGTTTGTAAATGATTTACTTCCAGATCAACATTAAGTTTTGCAACTGGGAATTCAAATAGCTCCCAGATAATGCATGAACCCAAAGAAAACTAATGCATTCTCCCATACATATGATAATTCTGCAATGCTGAAAGCCATTAAACATAGTAAAAATGAAGGCAGTGACCACAAAGCTAGCTTCAAGCAAGTAACCCTTCCAGGTCTAAAGATGAGACCTTAATTAATGTCCCTTTCACATATCAAAATGCCGTCAACGGAATAAAATAATCTCATTCTCAGCCACTTGCCAAGTAGTATGACAGACATCTTGATAATTTTGAAGGACAATATTATACAACAGAAACAGAGAAAAATATCTTGCTAATTAACAATGGTTTGGAACATTTTCTGCCTAAACTTTTCCTTCCAAGCTTCCCCACAGTTTTTCACAGCACAAACAAATTACCCATGTTCTTCCATTAGCAGAGACTACCTCCGCTGTTCTGTTCTGCAGCCAGTCTCACTTATCCCTTAGTAACATCAATTTAATTCTAATGATTAAATCCACCCATTTAGGGCTCTGCCATCACACATAATTGCACAGGTAACTTAAATTCAGCAGAACCTAACCATATAACAAGAGTCTCGTCCAGATTCAGGATTTAAGTCTATAATTTCTAACTGTACTATGGCATATCTAAGTTAACTTACAGTAGCTATTACACTACACATCAGCCTTGGTCCCGTCTCTATCTCAGCCACCAAGCTGTGCAGTTAGAGTTGCTCCTTTAGTCGTTCTTCCCATTTATTTGACTGAGAATCAAGTTTTACTGTGCTAAATATGTTACAAAGCCTGTCAAAAAAAGAAGCCTTGCATTTTGCAGGGCGATCTCACCCACCAGGGTGATGTGATGGTGAGGAAGCTGGTGACAAAATGGCAATTTGGGGCAGAGAAGAGAGGAAAGAAGCAAAAATTCGGTAATCAAAGGGCAGAGACTAGGATAAAAGAAAGAGGGAAAGACATTCTGCCAAGAATCACATATGTATCACATTAGCCGTATTTTCAAGTAGATGCAAATATATAATGAAAAATCGTTACAGAAATGGGCTCCATGGAAATGTGAGAGAGATGCCCATCTGCCTGCCCACCTGAATGCAAGGAGCTGCCCCGGGGGACTTTCTTCGTTGAGCAGCTTCAACCCTCTCCCCTTTCCAAATGCCTGACAGAGCTTTAGGGAAGAGGACCTCTTTAATCCCACCACCCTTGGTGGAGCGCTGCCCTGAATAACCCCCAGGAGCAGCCTGGGTAAGTACAAAATTCACCCCAAAAAAAGAAATTCACACACAAATGTGAATGATTATCATCCATTATTTTCAGAAAGTTTATAACAGGATAAACTTTTTATTTTGGTTATTATGAAAAAATGAAGCCAAATTTCAAGACAGTGCTAATGGACACATGCAATCTGCAAAGCAGAAATCTCAGATTAGCTCTGTGAGAGGCAAAACAAACAAAAAAATCCCACCACCCTGAAACCATATTTAAGATACTTTATAGCTAATACTGCTCATGAATCAAAGCGCGTTATTTTACCAATGGTCTGTAAGATCCTATTAAAATTACAAATAGTTAAACTTCAGGAACTGTGTGGTTTTACTCACTTCTAAAAAATATACAGCATTGATGAGAAAAAACCATGAGAAAAAACCTCTCCTAGCAATATACATGACAGAGTGGCGGGCTGGACTGACGGCCTGCTTCAGGGTGATTTGTTCAGCAAAAACAACAGGTGCAGCTGGCTTTTTCCAGCCATAAGTCTTTCCATTTTCAAGCTAATAGTAGGTTGCCAAGTCAATGTTTGCCTCTGTAGTTTATGCTACGTAGAAGAAATTCTTTTAAAGTTGCATAATTGTCACAGAAGTTTAATTTCAGATGAATGAAGAATTCAAAGAACAGTTAATTAAAACCTCAAAAGCGATCTTTAATTGATTTAGGGGGAAATGCCTGTTCCATTTACAGAAGAGCAGTTAGGATAAAGGATAAACCAGTGAGTTTGCATTTATCAACTACTGTTACTCACCAAGCAAAATTTGGGACCTTGATAAGGAATCCTGAATTCCTTCAGTCCTTAATTACGACTCATTAACTTTTCATTACCTTCAAGCTTAGTAAAAAGCAACAGCAAATCTTTGATGGTACCATGGTCAGCAATGCCCCATGTTAGATGCTTAGATACGTTCTTTGTTTTGTGGCAGTTATTTGTGTTTGGCCAGTTATGCCATTGCTCTACCACAGCAACACATTAACCAATGATGACGCCTCTTCATTTAAATGAACTCTATATACACTTGCAAGCTTTAAAGTAATTTTTAAGATAACACCTAACACCACGTTTAAAAAAGGGACAGTGACCTGTGAAAGATATGTGGAGATGTGCAGCGCAGGAATTCCTCAATCACGTGCAGGCAAACTCTCACCACTTCAGCTGCAAAAGGGTTTGGGACCCCGGTGGCAGCAGTGCAGGAGGCCTTGCAAGAACCTGGGGTGCTAAAGGCACAGAGGAGAACAGATGGAGTTGAAAGAGCATCAAAGAGCAGAGCACCAAGACTAAAGTTATAGGAAGTCCTTCACCTACAAAAACCCGCTGACAGCAGGGGCAGCTGTGAAGTGACTTTTTTCCTTCTTTGGTTCAGAAGCTGATATAAGTCCTGTCTGTGTTAACCAAGAGTCTTATGTATACCCCAGCTGAGTGAATCACAGTTTTAAAAAAACCCCACAAACATTTTATAGACCACATATAAAATAAAGCTGTACTCAAACTATTTTTTTTTCTGAAATCAGATTTTCCATTATTTATGGACTTACCTAAATGCATTGCATATTAAAGTAATTTCAAAAAGATTTAAAAATGAGACGAGACCTTTACTATTAGAGGGAAGACTCCTATTACACAACTTCTCCTAGACCAGGATCAGATGCCAGATGACGGAGTTTTGTGTCTGTGGCTTTGGCATAATTAGTGCACGAGCTAGGTTAAGCTGATGACGTGATCCGGACTGTTCTAACATCCTTCTTTTATGCATGAGTGTGAGAAAAAAAAAATGCTATTGAGAAGGAAACAGCTATCACCCAGAACTCATAAAACGTGTAGATTTTTTAAAAAGGTTAATATTTTGCTTAAAATGAAACTCAAACATAATAAGTTAGCTACAGTTTCTGTTCTCTGCGGCATTTTTTTTCACAGAACCACATGAATCTGAATCTCTTTTTTTTTAAAAGAGTAGTTCTCTATAGAATTTATTCAAGAGCTACTCTTATTTTGCCAGCAGCATGAAAGCACAAGTGCTTTGAATCTTTGTGTGTTCAGTGGTTAGACTGTGCAAGTTTTACAAATGCCTCGTTGCACTATGTAGTATAAGGAGGTTTCAAAGAAGACATATCTATACAGGTATATATCTGGCATTAGTAAGAATATGCTAAGATATGGTTACCATTAAAACTTTACCCCAAAAAAAGGAGAAAAATAATCAAGAGCAGATGGAACTTATTTACTTACTTCTCGACTTAAATGGCAAGCATGACATATATTGTGAAATTCCTTACCTTGGAACTGAGCACAACCACCAGGCACAGCTGAACAACATCGTGCAAGATCTGAGGTTCATTGGGGCAGGAAGGAGGGTTAGAGTCCCGTCACTCAAAGGGTAACGTTTGAACAACAAATCAGTATATAAGTATATGGTTGCTTTTGCAAGCATGACTTGGATGAGGGACTAGAGAGCACTGTCAGCAAGTTTGCTGATGACACCAAGCTGGGAGGAGTGGCTGACACACCAGAAGGCTGTGCTGCCATCCAGAGAGACCTGGACAGGCTGGAGGGTTGGGCGGGGAAAAATTTAATGAAATATAACAAGGGTAAATGTAGGGTCTTGCATCTGGATAGGAACAACCCCAGGTTCCAGTATAAGTTGGGGAATGACTTATTAGAGAGCAGCACAGGGGAAAGGGACCTGGGAGTCTTGGTGGACAGCAGGATGACCATGAGCCACCACTGTGCCCTTGTGGCCAGGAAGGCCAATGGCATCCTGGGGTGTATTAGAAGGGGGGTGGTTAGTAGGTCAAGAGAGGTTCTCCTTCCCCTCTACTCTGCCCTGGTGAGACCCCTTCTGGAATATTGTGTCCAGTTCTGGGCCCCTCAGTTCAAGAAAGACAGGGAACTGCTGGAGAGAGTCCAGCACAGGGCAACTAGGATGATTAAGGGAGTGGAGCATCTCCCTTATGAGAAAAGACTGAGGGAGCTGGGGCTCTTTAGTTTGGAGAAGAGGAGGCTGAGGGGTGACCTCATTAATGTTTACAAATATATCAAGGGTGAGTGTCACGAGGATGGAGCCAGGCTCTTCTCGGTGACAACCAACGATAGGACAAGGGGTAATGGGCTGAAACTGGAACATAAGAGGTTCCGCTTAAACTCGAGAAGAAACTTCTTCTCAGTGAGGGTGACGGAGCCCTGGAACAGGCTGCCCAGAGAGGCTGTGGAGTCTCCTTCTCTGGAGACATTCAAGACCTGCCTGGACACGTTCCTGTGTGGCATAGTCTAGGCATTCCTGCTCTGGCAGGGGGATTGGACTTGATGATCTTTCGAGGTCCCTTCCAATCCCTAACATTCTATGATTCTATGATTCTATGAAATTTTACATTACACATACTTCACAGTGTAAATGCTGACTGCTGAAAAGGAAAATCCGCTTTTCTCCTTTCTTCAAGCCAGATTCAGACCTTGCATCCGACTTTCAAAGCAAGCCACAAAACAATAGATCCTTCTCTCGGTGCTCAGCTTCCCACCATCCTGGCTGGATTAACTGATTTGCCCTGCATCTACATGAGCACTAGATCCAACACAAGGGAAGCTTAAGGACTACTCAGCTAAGGGCAACAGGACCCCTGCTTTCTCCATAGCCCGTAGTTTCAATAAATTAGATAAAATGTCAGTCTGTTCCTTAAGTCAACCTTAAACAGTCATTACTTGCTTTACACCATGATTTTAAACCTCTCACTGAGTGCCACAAACCATACATGTTTTTCTCTGCATGGGAATGTTGTATGAGGAACAGCTAAGGACTTCGGGCTTGTCTAGTTCAAAGGAGGCTGAGGGGTGACCTCCTTGCTTTCCACAGCTTCCCGAGGAGGGGACGTGGAGAGGGACGTGCTGAGCTCTTCTCCCTGGTATCCAGTGACGGGACACATGGGACCAGTTAAGGTTTAGACACTAGGAAATATCTACCGAGATGGTGGTCAAACACGGGAACAGGCTTTCTAGAGGGGTGGACAATGTCTCAGGTCTGTCTCTAAGGGGCATCTGGACAATGCCCTTAACAACATGCTTTAACATCTGGTCAGCCCTGAACTGATCAGGCAGTTGGACTGGATGATCACTGTAGGGCCCTTCCACCTGAAAATATTCTATTCTATTCTGTTCTGTTCTGCTTGTTCTGTTCTGTTCTACCCTATCCTACACAGACACCCGTCTTTCTCCAGACTATTAAACTCTGCAGCAGACCGACGATCATCAAGACTATAAGGAAGACATACGATAAAGGTAACATAAAAATGTTATTACTGTATTGATTCAGTCTTATTTGTTCTTATACAACACCCACAAATATATGGAATTTGGATGTAGTTTGTGGCATTATACCTAGAACTTTGCACAAAACCTATGTGCCTGTGGGATTTTTATTCTGTTCTTCAGCTGTCTGTCTATTATTTGTTGACATAAGTGAACTGCTGGATCTTTGCCTGAAATGCGTATTTACCAGTCACCTCAATAAAATATACAATGCTGTAATTGTGAGTATATCTGTGAAAAAGATTGAGTAATTCAGGGTATGGAGCTGAAATACGTGTTTTCCTCTGACATGAGGCACCTTCGAAATTCTTCAGATTTTTTACCTCCCCTGCAAAAAGACTTCATAACAAGTCCAGGACAGACAGAAAGGCACGAAGGTCCTGCCACAAGTTTGCAGACTGCTTTCTGTGCCATCAGGGCAGCAACTGACCAGTAACATCTGGTGTGTCCAACCACTCCTCGTTGCTTCATACGCACCCTTTCCTTTTTTACCAGATCACTAAGAATAATATCAGCAATAAAAACACTCCACAAGTTTAGCATCACAACTTTTGGCAAGAACATTGCCACTGTTCCATAATGAACTGCCATAGAGGACATGCTGACAAACTGGAGCAAGACTCAGCTCCTACAAGCTGTCCCCAGGATTACGTTTCCCCACTCAACAGCTGTCTTCAATCACAAAGCCCGCACTTCCTTTCGTGGCATTATTAATCTTATGAAAAATAGTAATTTTCCTAGCAGTCTGACATATTGCACGTGGCCGCTCAGCAACATCTTACATAAATGGTCATTTAACTCTTTTTCACAATAAATGCCATATGGGAAGGTTGGAGAAACAGGTGATGTTTGGTTTGAGCCAAACTAGTGTGACTTTGACTCCATTGCTTTTACGAAAGCAGGACCGAACGCCTGCTCTCGGCTCATCATTCCCACAAACCACACCGCTCACGTGGGCGTCTGGCCTGTGGTCCTGCGGTAGAGGACGGATGAGTGACAACACAGGGTCACTACTAAAAACGTGTGGCCAGATACATCCAAATAGGGGCTGGTCAACTTCCAGAACAGGCCAGAATCTTCAAGCAAATGAAAGTCTGAGCGGGTACAGCCAGAAGAAGGAGATAAATTTTTTGAGCTGTTCCAAAAGAAAGGAGAAGACTGTCATGGAAGGGAGAGGAATGACTCCCCAGGACAGGACTTATTAGCACAGACTCCAAACCTGCAGCCTGATCACAAGCACTGATTACTCTGAGGCTGCTTGCTTGATACTTATCATTTCTAGATATACTTGTTATATTTCAGAAATTCCAGGAGTCAGAATGAAATTCACGTATTATACAAAAATAAGAGGAAAAGGATTTTCACACAAATACAACTCACTGCTCTTTGTGTATTAACCTGTTTAAAGAAAGACTCCAGAGCCTGAAGCTTCCTAAAAGATCATACTAGATAAAATTGGAATTTTTTTTTTCTACAGCAGACAGGTAGAAAAGAAAGGAGAGTAAGAAAACAGAAGTAGTGTGAAACATTTCAAATCATGAAGAAAACATGAAGTGCACGTTAGATGCAAGTGTTAGAACTCCAGGAGGCTGTCAAGGCGCACCAATTAATCTACTTTTCCTCATGGGTAAATAATGAAAAAGTAAAATTTCCAGAGATAGGAAAGCAAATGTATCATTGTATATATGGAAGGAAATTGGGCATAACAAGTACGGAGCTTTCATTTGATGTAATCAGCTTAAATTGGTGGTCTGCCACATCTCCTGACCACTCAAAAGGTTTCTTCTAAAAATCAGGACATCACCTGTTATTTCTTACCTATCCCTGTGAAGTGCACAGAAATCTAAGATAATGACAAAGAAGCCACAAATCAGCTAAAGGTGTCTGCATGGTCTCTTCTTCAGAAATTTCATACAATGTTCTGTTTATTAATAAAAATTGCAGCTCACGTTTAGTCCAAGATGAAACCAAATTCTCACCTAACAGCTCAGTCACAACCCTGAAGTCAAATAAAGGTTTTCTTCCCATCCTCCACAGGCTTAAAAGTGACTTATCCTGTGTATATTCTAAGTTGTCTCATGCCCATGCCACACTGTTTAGGATACCCTCCTCAACAACGGTTCAGGTACGCACTGCACGTTGCCATGTCTTTGTGTTTGTATCACATGAGTAAGAGGCTGGGATACGTCCTCGTTTTGTTTGTCTGTTTTTCAAGAAAGGTACAAGTCAGGACACCATCAGTTTGCAAAATACTGATATTTTCTGAACTAACTGAAGAGGAACTGAAACATAATCAAGAAAACAGGTGAAGATGTTCTCCCGCCTGCAGAGTGCTCATACTGGGCAGGCTTACAAAGGTGCCAAGAAAACAGTTAGGCAAAAGCTACAGACCTCCATGAGGTGTTGATACAGTCTCAGCTCTTCTTCAGATAGCTCCTAGCATGAACCAGGGCTTCTTAGGCTCCTGATTTACACAATTAGAAGATCTTGAGCACAATCTGATCCAAAGCCCATAATAGAACCTTCTGACTTACCCCCACTAGGGTTGACTCAGGTCAGTCTTCAAATACTTCAACTGAAAATCAGCTTAAACCACAAGTGAAAAATTCCTCATGTTTTGTCTACTGAAAAGACTGGTTTCTAATTTTCAGGACTCTCTAATCTGATTAAGAGTAGACTGCCGTAAAATGACACTAGGAATCCAAAACACAAATCCTAGAAAATAATTTTAGGAACAATTGAAATGAAAACATTCATTAGCAAAGCAAAAAAACAACTTACAGCCTCCTTATTTCCCCCTTCCTTATTCTTCTTGGAAACCAGCAGCTCTTACCATTAATGCCGTTCTTGCTGAGTTTTTGCCAGAAGTCACACCTTGGGAATGAAATCTGCTTATATTACCCACACTCAAATACTACAATAGCACAGGTACCTCACAAAGGGGTTTGCCTGCTTCTGTGGTTTGTTTTGCAGATAACAAACATTTTCTGCATATTGCTGTGGGATCAAAGAGATGATAAGGAGTCCAGTTTGGCACCAATCAGTTAAGAAAGACAGGGCAAAACAGCAAAGGGTCACAGAACCATTGGTTCAAGTCTTCTCTGAGCACATGCAACTGATCTTACAGTACCCAAATCACAAAGGAATCCAGGGCATAAAATATCACTTGATGGGCAGTGTGATGTTGTGGAACATATTATTGCAGATACTGAGCCCCTTTTTATTTTAAGAGTGATCCCATCTGAAGACCAAGATAAATAATGAGCTCTTCTCAGTTGTGGGCACCACAGTCAGGCTCCTTCCAGCCTCATTTTACTTCCTTTTCCTCTGTTTCCTTTGACAGAGACTGGAGAGAATCACAGACACCCACAGATCATACCCAATACCCTGCAGATCCGTAGAGATTTGGTTAATTAACCCTTTCCTTACGCCACCAGCCCAAGGCTCATGCACTCTGTCACACACACTCAGGGTAGATTTGAAAGGCTGCTTAACACTCAATTCCCAGTGACCTCAAAGGAATCTGCAAATACTTATTGTTTCTGACAGGCCATGTATTTAGAGTGATAAACACAGCCCTGTCAGATGAAAAAAGGAGTTTCTATTTTCATCTCAGTTAAAAAGAAGGAAAAGCATTCAGCATTTCTTGTTGTCAAGTTTAGGTACTTTAATTTCAAATTTGGGCTGAAACATTCATTAAAGTGATCTATGTCGCCTTACCTTTTCCACCCAGACAGCTCCTTTAGTATCTGTCTTTAGATCTTTACCTCTTTAACAATTGTTATTATTCAAACTAATTTTGTACTCAATATCTCCTCTCCATCAGGTAACTTGCTAAGTCTAGTTTTGTCTTACCTGTATAAGTGACAATTTTTCAAATACAAGCAATGCCTTTATATAATATTCTGCTGAAGACATGACTAAAGACAAACATGTTAAAAATGCTTAAGATGAAAAATAAAGAATATTTAAGTGCATGGGACAATCTGAAATAAAATAAATTTTGTTTTTACACAAAATATCTCTTTATTGCAACGTTTCCGACAGGTCATTTTTGCTGGTTTGGTTTTGGTTTTTAACAATGTGAAATAATTTGCTTTAAACAGAGGAGGCCGCAGATATGCTTAGCTCAAGTAATTGCCAGAATCAGAGTGGCAATCACAGTGTGAGTGCTCCATTAAGCGTGTGCACAATGGGACAAATTCAGCTACAAACTTATGATTAGGAAAAAATAAACCAAACAACTAATTCAGGATATGATGATTAAATTTAGTAAGAGTGTGAGTAGCACTGCAGAATCCATCCCAAAACCCAAAACCCATGTGATGTTCTGCAGTCATCTGCAGTCACAGTACGGTGTCCCAAAGTCATCTCAGAGGTACAGGAAAATAAAAAGTTAGCAGTAATGTCCTTCTCTCTATCAGGATGTTAATGAAGTGTGAACTATATCAAATGAGCACAAGGAAGAACATTTGCTGCAAATTTTACTCAACAGCAGTTCAAGCTATCATACATCAGGAAATGAAAATAGGAGGTGAAGAGTACATATTTTATTATTTCAACAGCCTATCATACTAATGGAATAAAAACCTTTTCTCATAAAAAGACATTAGTCTATGCTGACCATACACTTTCTCTCTTCCCAGGAATGAACTGATACACAGTTGATTCTACTTCAGTACCTACAAAATGAAATGTTAGTTGAAAACAACTAATATTCTTCTACTGTATTTCCCAGGCTTGTTTTACAGCTTCTATTTTATGACTCACAGGTTAAAACCAAGTTCCTACAGGATGTGAGAAATTTTTGTTCTATGACCTTGAACACTACAGAAGTTATCAGCTATTTTTTGTCAAACTTTCATAACATCTGCAGCCACAATATATGTCTATCTTTCAGGAATACATATTGATGCTATTGAGCTGCTCATCGTATCAGTTTTAAGGCAGCAAATACTCTTCAGAAAAAAAAATAAAGGGAGTAATAAGAAACGGGTGTTCAGATTTATCAACTCACAATATAGCATGTGTTACGTGTGTGGGCTTTAGGGTAAGATCTTTGGGCTTTCCCTTACAAGATCTTAAGTTTGTTGTTCAAAAGGCTGATGGAAATATTTCTGGATTACATGCAGTCACTGAAATTTTTAAGTAAAGTAAAACTCTTACAGCTGTAAAAATATCATGAAAGTATATATATGTTACTCATATACATTTATTTTTCCTCATGTGGACTTTCAGACCACCAGAGGACTCTGAGTTTCTACAACTCTACAGTCAGACCAACAGCATTTCATGCAGGGATGAGAATTCAAGTTTAAGGATCCCCATACCAACCTGGGCCATGTATATGCTTCTTGTTCCTCCCTTCGTGACAAATATAAAAAAGGTTGTGCATAGACATACTATGTAAAGGTTAGATTAGGGACAGCCATTGTGGGAGAGCCCTACTGTTTGCATCAAAGTCTTAGACAAAGTAATAGACATAGTGTCCTTATTAATTTTTCCTTTTTCCAAATCCCCATTTGATTTCTCTCCTTTCCCACAAGGACTAAAATCATAGAATCACAGAATGATTTGGGTTAAAACGAACCTCAAAGATCATCTAGTTCCATGCCCCCTGCCACGGCAGGGACATCTCCCACTAGATCAGGTTGCTTAAGGCTCCATCCAACCTGGCCTTGAACACTTCCACAGATGGAACATCCACAACTTCCCAGGGCAATCTTTGCCGGTGCCTCACCACCTTCAGGGTAGAGAATTTCTTCCTTATACCTAGTCTAAACCTACCCTCTTCCAGCTTCCACCCATTACCTCTCATCCTATCACTGAAGACCCTTGTAAAAAGTCCCTCTCCAGCCTTCTTGCAGGCCCCCTTCAGGTACTGGAAGGCTGCTGTAAGGTGTCCCCAGATCCTTCTCTTTTCCAGGTTGAGCAAGACTGACTCTTTCAGCCTGTCCTCATAGCATAGGTGTTCCAAATATATATATATACACCCTGTATATTTCTAAATATTCGAATCTTTTATTTTCTACTGCCCCTTTCCTGCTCCCTCTGATCCCACTCCCCTTTGCACAGCTCACTGCCACATCCCTGGTGAGCCCATGTCTTCCCCCACATGCAGTAGCTGATGTTCAACACGACAGTGAAGAAAATGCCTGTCCCCATTTTACCTGTTATAGAGAGGAATTACTTAAAACCACATAAGTCAGCTAAAATAAAACCTAAGAGAGGGATAAAAAAACTAAAATAATTGCACGTGCCAGGACATTCTATGAAGACACCATATAAGAAAGGCACAGTTAAAAGCATAGCATGAGAGTAAAAAAGCCCCAAACCCAAACAACAAAAGCAGTCTAATAGGTCTCCCCAGTCCTCCATCTATAAAAGTATCAGGAAGAGAGCAAAGGCAGATATCAGACATGAAAAATACTCTTCTCAAGACAGACCATGTCCAAAAACGAAAACAACTCATGAGCAGGAAAGGAAAAGATAATGAATCAGCAGCCCAATATAGGTAAATAAAGCAAAGTCATTATAGTTAGAAAGTATTATAAAATGAAAATGAGGAAACAACAGAAAGCTTCACTCTATAATAAAATTATTCCATGTATTAAAAGTTATGGCATCAAAAAAAAACCCAAAAAAACCCCCAGAAAAATCCCAAACTAGTCAGATTTTTTAAAAAACAGTAATGATAATCATTTGCAGTCTGTTCCACAAACAACAAAGCAATATTAAGATACAAAAACCACCAACTAAAATACAATGCACTGAACAAAGGAGCAAACATTGAAAGCAAGCATTTAGTAACCTCTCCTAATCAGGCTTTAAGAGCTCTAGCATTTTGTGAAATGTTTGAAATATGCACTGACCTACTTAGGATGTTCACAATCAAATTGGGGGGAAAAAAAAAAAAGCCTTAAGTCTAGGAGTTGCTCAGGAAGGTCAGCGATTCCCCCTCCGTTTAGTGCTGCGACAACTTTAAAAAGTACCTCTTTCCCTGCAAATGCTCTCTCACCACACTGCTGTTAATAATGATTTAGGTTCCAAATTAATCTTCAATACCCCGTTTCTGCCAAAAACATAATCACCTTCAAGCTACAGAGTGCTGCACTGCTAAAAGCTTTCACCAGCATCAGGCAGCAATGGGCCATGCGTCTGTCTGTCCAGGCACCTCTTCCCGGGGACATCCAAGTGTCAGCTGGTAACCAGGGCAAAGCAAGTACCTCCAAAATCTAAAGGAAGTCCACATACCTCCAAAGGTTAAGGTCACCTTGGCCTAAGTTATTGGCTAGGCAAGCAGCTAATGCCCAAATTCAGTGTGTGGGCTCCGCGGTCACACCTTGTGCTGTCCTCCTGTAGCTCTGCCCGGTGACCCCGCTCTGTCCTCGCAAGCAGCCGCTCGCAAGTAGAAATGAGACCGTCAGACCTGAAGCTCTGACCACCCCTCGACCAGCGTAACGTAGGAACGGTGGCACACGCAGACAGCTCACAAAAGCAGCAAAGCCAATTCTGAGCTCTACTGATTTCTATATTTTGCCTTTAGGTCAGGCCTGTGCCTCTAAAAATAAGTTTCTAACCTCTACCAGGTGAAGGTTTCAAACAGCAGCACTTGAAAAGAACAGTCACTGAGCTTATGTTACCTAAACTCCTGGCGGAAATGAACCCAAAGCCTTTCCAGCAACGTCAGAGAGGAAGTCTAGAGCACAATTGAAAGAAGAAATAGCCTGATGTCCTGTGGGACTGAAATCCACTGGAGATTCTGAAATTACATAGGTAATATGGGGAAATAACTGCATCATGTAGAACCATGGTCTACAGTCAAAACTGACACTGAAAGACTTATATTTGGTCCTGCAAAAATATTTGGTCCTGCAAAAGTAAATAATACTTTCAAGCTGATGAAAATTACAACATTTCTAACAAGAAAGTAAACATTCCTGCAGTCTTCCTAGGCAGATGACAATGAAAGAGTGGATTAAAATGTACCTAGGTTACCCATTACGTGTTTTTTTCCCTGGGAAAACACAACCACAGGGGTTCATCTCCATGGCTTCAGCAGAAGCAACTAAGCAGAAGCAACTACGGCCAACTAGTAGCAGGTTCTGGCAACCAAAACATCTCATCAAAAAATGTGCACAAACCATCGTTTATCCTCTCCAAATGTATTTTAAGCAGCAGCTTTTAAATTACGGACTTCCTTTACTGTAACCCCATTAAAATCTGAGATACAGGTTTCATCCACACAACTACGTAATGCCTACATATCTGTGATAGCACACAGATATCAACAGCAACAAGGCAATGCAATATTTAATACTTTCCCATTTATTTTCGCCTTATGGTGGGGAATTTTTGGCACCAGACCAAAGATAGCAAAATCCTAAATAGGCACTAAATATTTTTTGATCACTAGCTCCAGAAGGTGGGACTGTCACTCACTGCATGTCTGTGCTCCCAGGTTAATGCCCTTATGCAACACGCGTGGAGTAGGGCTTGGCTTATTCTCAGTGCTAGAAAAATAAAGGTGGGGGTAAAGCACAGGAAGAAGGGAAATCCTCATGTCAGCTACCTCCCATTTCCGAAGGGCTCTTCTTGCCTTTATGGAGCCACATGTGGCCTGGCACTGAAGGAACACTGGGAAGAGCTCCTGCAAAGGGGTGGCAGGAGACTGCCAGCCCCAGTGAGCTCCTGGGAGGGGTGTCTGAGCAAGCCCACCACAGCACGTCAAGGACACTTTTATTGTAACGTCATTGAACTCCCCGGGCTGTGGTATGGGCTGCTTCTGTATATGGGCACAGAATGCAGTAAAGAGGAACATTAATAAATTATTTGTAACGTGAGGGATTGTGCTGCCAGACACCGCAAGCTTTAAAGCTCACCTACAACAATCCTGAAACTCCCAAGAGCAAGTTTTATGCCAACACTTCCTCCCTTCAACCTGAAATCAGCTTTAGGGTTAATAACAAAGTGTATTTTCACAGGACAGTGTGAAGTTCCAGTCAAGACTGGGATAGTTTTATATTGGACATGCTTTGAATGCTGAAGATTGACTATTTGCCCAGGACACGTTATCCTTTGCATTAAACTGTAAACTTTGGGAAAATGGACAGGAGCAAGGGGCTGTTGAGATCTTACAGAAGGTTAGTACTGAGGCCAAAAGCAGATCTTGTGTCTTTAACCCCTGACCAAAACCTGATCCATTAAAAACATCAACTGTTTAAATATGTGAATATTATGAGTACCTCATAACTGCAAATATTTTTGCACATATTCAGAGAGTTTTCATTTAATATGCCTTTCGAAGGTTAAATAAGTAAGATGTCACATTGGGCATAAAAATAACAAAATTATGTATGTATAAATGTTTTTCAGATGCTATAAAAATATTCTTCCCTGTCTCTACCTAATACGTCTACAATTTTTCCCCTCTTTCAAAATCCAGGTAGCAAACCAAGTAATAATTTGTGTTATAACAAGCCTGATCTTGTGCAACACAGAGCTTCACAGTAAAAACTAAAACTGACCGTTGAAACTGTTGTTTGGTTGTGAAAATGAAAGCACTAGGGAAACAAAAAAACCCAACATATCTTTTTTATTTATGCCCAAATATTTAGCTTTCTTAATTTTAAGCAAACCTTAATTGAGTAGACTTAAGCACAGTATCAATAAAATAAAGTAGCTACCAAAGACTGAGGTACTTCACTTGATAGCAACTCTCCAGCTCCTTATTCAGATATAATTAGATCATCTGCATTTTAGCGAATGCTTTTGAGCCTTGTCGTGGTTTGACCCTGGCCAGCCGCCAGGTACCCACGCAGCCGCTCTCTCACTCCCCCTTCACAGCTAAACAGGGGGAGAAAATATTTCCAAGGGTTCAGGGTTTGAGATAAGGACAGGGAGATCACTTTCATTTACCGTCCCAGGCAAAACAGACTCGATTTTAGGGAAATTAGGTACATTTATTAAAAGAACTAATGAGAGAGGAGTAGTGAGAAGTAAAAAAGAGCAAACTGATCTTAACAAACAGAACACCTTCCCCCCATCCCTCCCTTCTTCCCAGGCTTAACATCAATCCTGGTTTCTCCACCTCCTCCCCCCGAGCGGCGCAGGGGGACAGGGAATGGGGGCTGCGGTCAGTTCATCCGACCTTGGTTCCACCGCTTCTTCACTCCAGGGGAGGACTCTTCACTCTTCCCCAGGGCCATTGTGGGGTCCCTCTCACGGGAGACAAGCTTCACGCTCTCTTCTCGGCGTGAGTCGTCCCACGAAGGGCAATTCATCACAAACTGCCCAACGGGAGACACCTCATGAGGGGTAGCCCACCCCTCGTGAGTCTGAGGCGCAGCCCTTCAGAGGAAACTGCTCCAGCATGAGCCACCCGCAGCGTCCCAAAAGTCCCACCGGCCAACCTGCTCCAGCGTGGGCATTCCCTCTTCCACGGGCTACAGGTTCTGGCAGCGACTTGCTCTGATGCGGGCTTCTCACGGGCTACAGCCGCCTTCAGGCATCCACCCACACAGCGTGGAGTCCTCTACACGGTGGACATCTACGCGGTGATCCTCACGGTGGACATCTACACCTCGCCCATGGGCTGCAGGGGGACAACCCGCTTCACCATGGTCTTCACCACGGACCCGGGGGACTCTCTCTGCTCCGGCGCCTGGAGCTCATCCTCCCCCCTCTGCTTCTTCACTGACCTTGGTGTCTGCACAGATTCTCACTCCTCCATCTCTGTGCCAGCTGTTATGGCGCAGTTCTTTTTCCCGTTCTTAAATACGTTTTTCACAGAGGCGTTCCTCTGCTATCACTTTACCGATAGGCTCAGCCTTGGCCAGCGGCGGGTCCCTCTTTGTAGCCGGCTGGCATTGGCTTTATCAAACTTCGGGGGCTTCCAGCAGCTTCTTGTAGAAGCCACCCTGCAGCTCCCCCCCCGCCACCAAAATCCAGCCAGGCCAAACCAAAACAAGCCTCTAAGCAAAGAAGATAAAAATATCTATGCAGAAATATTATGACACATTTTACTGAATTCAAACCTGTTTCTCTTTTCGGTTACGCAGCCAACACAGCACACTTGGGCAACCATCACCTGCCTCCCATTGCATGAACAAAACTTTTCAATCTATGACAGAAGATGGAGCAAGGGAGAATCCCTGAAAAAAAGACAGTGACCCGGACTAAATGGCTGCTGTCAGAATAAATAATCCTGCCTGAAGTGCATTCCATGCCTGCAGAGGCCAGGGTGGAGGGTTAGGCTGGGATACAGCCCAAACCCCCGCTCCTGGGTCCACTACTGACACCTCCTCGTCAGCCCTGGTACTTCACGTTATAGGGTTTGTCCTCCGGAAAAGGAGCACATAACCATTTCTCAAATAACTATGAAAGCAAGGAATGATTCGGATTGTTTCATAATTAGCAGCTCTTTGAGGCCTTTCTGAGATTTGGAATGTGAAAAATAAGCCTTATGGCCTAAACGCTGCCAAACCCATACAAGTATACATACACCTCATGTTATTTATCACATTCACTGCCACGCATGTATACATCTATAAAATACACTTTGTACACACACACGCACAGACCATGTCAAAAACAACTCAGTCTTCGACTAACTTATTTACAACCACATGTCAAACTGAATTACTCAAGTAACATAATGTTTAAAAAATGTAAATGCATGTCTTTACTATGAAGGATATTCTAAAACGATTCTTTTGTCTTAGTCACTCTTCTCTACATTCCATCAGCAAACATTTTTCTGTGTAATGGGAACATTCTGTAATGCCAATTTAAATATTTTTTTTGTTGACTTGGATGAAAAATATAAAGCACTGAAAACAGCCAAGTGATGTACAGTAACTGCTGAGATTTTACATCAGGCAGGAAATAAAAATAAGGAAAAATAGCATAATTGTTAGGTCACAGCTGCCAACAATTCACAGACATTAACAGTTCAAAATAGAATAACATTTGGTGGAAACTCGTTTTATGGGGTCCACAGTGACCCATGAAAATTCTTATTTTTACCGTATTTCAAAGAGTTTCAAAACCTGCTTTCCAAATAAAATTTCACAACTCTCAGCAGAACCCACACTATCTTCAAGTGTTTCTGACAGAATACTTATTAACCATAATAACATTCATAATTCACAGAAGTCTACTATTTTTAACTCTCAGCATTCCACTGCATTTAGTCTGGCTTTCTCCAGTGATTCTGTTTTCTAGTTTTATTTCTTTTTTTCTTGTCCCAACACCATGAAGTGCCTACTGTCATTAAATGTTAAATCCAGTGCTTATGTATGTTTATTATGAATGACATCCCAGATATTTGTTTGCCTTCTTGCTGGTCTTTTTTTTAAGTGGACACTTTACAGGCAAGTAAGTAAACATGACATGCCAATTCAGCAAGTTTTCCAGTCATTTTCATTCTTTTAAAGCAACAACAAAAAAAAACAACCTACCTAAACCACATTCTTTCTTTGTACCAGGTTCTTGTTGCTTGAAATGTGGTGAATTAGATACCACAACTGCAAGTGGGCTATAACATTAAACCGATAGCAGAGAATAGCTTTGTCACTAGTGGTACTTCTTTTGTTAGAAGACTGAATTAAGAAATTATTTCAGACTAGGCTTTCAAGAAAGAAGAGAGATTGGTATTGCACCACCCAGATTCTGCCTCAGCATAAGGGAAACCAATCAGAAACAAACCTGATTGCAGGAAAAAAAAACCCATGCAAAGGCAGGGATAAGAGTGTATTTGTTGAACAACTGTGTTTCCTCATTGACCTGGTCCAAGGGGGTGAACACGAAAGGACTTAAGCAGAGAGATACAAATTTCTCTCAGTACTGTAGTGGTGTTGCGATTCTTTTTATTTCGTTGAAAAATAAATCTCATTTTTATTTGAAACCACAGGCAGGGAAGAACTGCTAAAACAAGCACTTTTAAACACTGCTGCTGATAGCAGCTCTGTCCTAGAAGAATTTGGCACCTTTAGCTCTCCAGACAACTTCACATTTTCATTTGTCTTACCAAGGCCATCTTAACACCATTCATTTTTGTAGATGAACCTGTCATCGAGAGAAGGCATATCACTCTGGACCTAATAATCCAGGAAATCTCCCTTCTATCCTACAGCACTTGTCCAGCAGCACCCAAGTACCAGAACTGCAACAGCTACTAATGTAAATTTCACATTATTTAATTTATTGTTCAAATGGAAAAACTGAGATACCAATCTCAGAATCCCTGTCAGTGTATCTTTATCAAATATACACAGTAAGCATAGCACAGTCTCACTGATTTCTGGATCATTTATTCTGCAAATACGAATGAGCACAGTTTCTAGATACAAAGGTTAAAAGTATTGACTCTTTTTTTTCCCCTGTCAAATGTTAAAATTGAAGCACGACAACATTATTTAAATATTATCAGCACTGAAATTTGTATAGCAACATACAGCTGTGCATCATTTATGAGTTTATATGTATATTTCCCAGCAAACATGCAAGTTTAATATTAACTGGAATCACAGATTCATACAACGTCAGGGGTTGGAAGGGACTTCTGGAGATCATGTAGCCCAACCCCCCTGCCAGAGCAGGATCCCTTAGGGCAGCCACACAGGAAGGCGTCCAGGCAGGTTTTGAATGTCTCCAGAGAAGAAGACTCCACAACCTCCCTGGGCAGCCTGTGCCAGTGCTCTGTCACCCTCACAGTAAAGAAATTTCTCCTCATGTTGAGGTGGAACTTCCTAGATTCTAGCTTGCAGCCATTGTTCCTTCTTCTATGTCTGGGCACTACTGAAAAGAGATTGTCCCCTTCCTCTTGACACCCACTACTCCAATATTTATATACTTTAATAAGGTTCCCTGTCAGCTGTCTCCTTTCAAGGTTAAACAGCCCCAGCTCTCTCAGTCTCTCTTCACAGTAGAAATGTTCAAGTCCCTTGATCATCCTCATAGCTCTCCATTGGACTCTCTAATTTGACATTCATAAAACAAAACCAAAACAAATTAAGGCTCAAAAATAAAACAGATTTGTACAAGTATTTCTGTTACTAGTTCGCGGGACCTGCAAAATTAAAATTGACCCTTTTTCACTTATCTTGCATAGAGCCAACTTCAGCTCTGGTATTTAAATACAGTACCAGAAAGAAGAGAAGGATTGAACCTGTCAACGATATCAATGCCACCTTTCATTTCACAATCGAAAAACAGAAACACCAAGAAATAATTAAAATTCACCAACTTGTATTGTATATGACAATAATCAGAACTGGAAGGAATCAGGAGATTGTTTCCCTAGGAAGTAACATTTTCACCAATAAAAGACACAAAAAATTTGCTTGCTTATAATAAAATCAGTCCCTTTCCAGTTTCTGTGAAGCAGCATTGCCAGAAATTCACTCATTTATGGGTCCATGAAAAAGGATTCAAGAGCAACCTACTAGACCTTGCCCCTAAGCATGAAGCTGTGTATTTTTTAAGCCACCCCAGTTAAGTTAATTCAGAAGAGTTGCTTCACTCTCTGTTCAATCACCATCACATTTCAGGAATACACCTTTGGTGGGCAACAAGGTATGGCTATGACATGCTCCACAGGTTCAAGTGGAGGAAATCTCCTTAAACTAGTAAACTAATATATATTTTCCTGCACACGCTCCCAGATGAACACATTGTGTTTTTTTTAAAAAAAACAGAGCGCAACCTCCCCCTCAAAAAGAACAAAATTGCAACAATAGGGTTTTTTTGCTCTTTGTATTGTCCATTTTGACAATTTCTCCATGGTGACTTGCTCTTCCTCACTTGGTCAATATGATACATCATGTTTCAATTCAGCAGATGTTTCCTCTTATTCTTTTCTCTAAGATTCATTATTTGTTCTACATTAATGTGTGCTGCATCGCATCTGCCATCTGTTAACCTAGGCACATAAACCATCAAAATCCTTTTATATTCACCTGCAACATCCCTCAGAACTTACTGCTTCTCCTAGCCAAGCCCACCCACCTTTTAAGGATTAATCCAGGAGCTGCTGTCCAGGCTGGGGAGGTCCCATCCACCAAAGTAGTCAAACATGCTCACACCAGTCCCAAGGACAACTCATCATTACTAAGGACCCCAAACTTGCCCACTAAAGAGAGCATCACTTTCATGCTTACCTTCCTTATTTCTCAGCCAAAATGAAATGGAGAAGCACAGCTGTGAGAAACACTCATATACATCAGAACCACCAATACAATAGGAATATGAATAGCATTGATGTCTAGATGGATAGTGCATGTGAACGTTCCTAGCTTATTTTAAAACACTCTCACGTTGTGGCTTGTCTGGATTCTAAGTTTCATGAACCTGAAGCAAGATAAAGCAATGGACTTGTACTCTGATAATCATTAAATGTAAAATACAGAAGCAGTCATGGCAGCTGAGAATGGCTCAGAAAGACTCTTCCCTTGATTTCTGAGTACCTTAATCACTTAAATCCTAAAGCACTTCATTTAGAGGAGGTGGGTTGAAATTCTCTCCGGAAAAGAAAAGTATTTCACCAAATTCTCATTTCCAGGATAAGCACTTTAATCAGTGTGTTCATGAAGCGACATTTAAGATAAAACATCCTCCTCCACATTATTCCTATTCGACAGCAAAACCAGCAAATGCCAGAGGACCATCTCATCATCACTTAGCCTCATTTCTGGCTCCCCCAAAAGGCTTCCGTGCATTTCAACAGCTGCATCTCCCCTCTTCACCCAGAACATCAGAACACAAATTTTGGGAGGCTCTTGTTGAGACAATTCATCTTTCTAGACTTTCAGGGAGGTATGGGCAGGTGGCAACACTTATGACACCACTACATGTTATGTTTGTTCCAAGCATCATCTAGGAAGACAACCACACTGATGGCGGATCTTCCAGACACCTGGCACTCACCTTCCAACTCATCAACTTCATGTATGAGCTTCCCCAGCAGCTCTTCAGCTTCTGAGGTCTAACTGAATGCAGGGGATCCTGTAAGGCTTTGAGCAACAGCCTTAGGAAGGACAGCCCTACAACTACCAGCCACTTCTTGCCAGATCTGCAAAGGGTCTCTCATCATTGTATGGCACTGAATATCAGCACACTCCACAGCTTCATGAAGTCAAACGTAACAAGAAAAAGATAGCTACTCCCTGTTCACAGAATCACAGAATCACAGAATGTTAGAGGTTGGAAGGGACCTTAAAGATCATCTAGTCCAACCCCCCTGCCAGAGCAGGACCACCTACACTAGAGCGCACAGGAACGCGTCCAGGCGGGTTTTGAATGTCTCAAGAGAAGGAGATTCCACAACCTCCCTGGGCAGCCTGTTCCAGTGCTCGGTCACCCTTACAGTAAAAAAGTTTTTCCTCATATTTTTATGGAACCTCCTGTGTTCCAGCTTCCACCCATTGCCCCTTGTCCTGTCAGTGGACGCCGCTGAAAAGAGCCTGGCTCCATCCTCCTGACATTCCCCCTTGACATATTTATAAACATTGATGAGGTCACCCCTCAGTCTCCTCTTCTCCAAGCTAAAGAGATCCAGCTCCTTCAGCCTTTCCTCAGAAGGGAGATGCTCCACTCCCTTCACCATCTTTGTGGCTCTACGCTGGACTCTCTCAAGCAGCTCCCTGTCCTTCTTGAACTGAGGGGCCCAGAACTGGACACAATATTCCAGATGTGGCCTCACCAGGGCAGAGTAGAGGGGCAGGAGGACCTCTCTTGACCTACTTGCTACTCCCCTTCTAATACACCCCAGGATGCCATTGGCCTTCTTGGCCACGAGGGCACATTGCTGGCTCATGGTCATCCTGCTGTCCACTAGAACCCCCAGGTCCCTTTCCCCTGCACTGCTCTCCAGCAGGGCAGTCCCCAACCTATATTGGTACATGGGGTTATTTTTTCCCAAGTGCAAAACTCTACACTTGCCCTTATTAAACTTCATAAGATTTCTCCCCGCCCAGCCCTCCAGCCTGTCTAGGTCTCTCTGAATGGCTGCACAGCCTTCTGGTGTGTCAACCACTCCCCCCAACTTCGTATCATCAGCAAACTTGCTGACAACATTCTCTAATCCCTCATCCAGATCATTGATGAATATATTAAACAGCACCGGCCCAAGCACTGACCCCTGAGGGACCCCACTAGACACAGGCAACCAGCCAGACTCAGCCCCATTGACCACAACCCTCTGGCTTCTTCTCTTCAACCAGTTCTCGACCCACCTCACTACTTGGTCATCCAGACCACACTTCCTCAGTTTACCTATGAGGATGCTGTGGGAGACGGTGTCAAAGGCCTTGCTGATGTCCAGGTAGACCACGTCCACTGCATGGCCACCATCCATCCACCTGGTTATGTCTTCATAAAAGGCTATCAGGTTGGTCAAACATGACTTCCCCTTGGCAAAGCCATGCTGACTGCTCCTAATAACCTTCTTATCCTTGATATTCCTAGAGACAGCGTCAAGGATAAGATGTTCCATCACCTTTCCAGGGATGGAGGTGAGGCTGACCGGTCTGTAGTTACTCGGGTCATCCTTCCTGCCCTTCTTATAGACTGGAGTGACATTCGCTTTCCTCCAGTCTTCAGGCACCTCACCTGTTACCCATGACTTACCAAAGATGATGGAGAGTGGCCTAGCAATGACTCCCGCCAGCTCCCTCAGCACCCGTGGGTGCATCCCATCAGGGCCCATGGATTTATGAATGTCCAAGTGTTCAAACTGATCCTTAACCCACTCCTCATCAATCAGGGCAGACTCCTCCTTTGTCATGACTTCCTCTGGGACCTCAGGGGACTGAGGCTCCTGAGGACGGTCTCCAACAGTGTAGACAGAGGCAAAGAAGGCATTCAGCAACTCTGCCTTCTTTCTGTCCTCTGTCTCCAGGACACCCACCTCATTCACCAGAGGGCCTACATTGCCTCTAGTGTTAGTTTTGTCAGCAATGTATTTGAAGAAGCCCTTTCTGTTGTCTTTGACCTCCCTTGCAAGTTTTAACTCCAAGGAGGCCTTAGCTTTTCTGATTGCCTCCCTGCACTCCCTGACAGCTGCCCTGTACTCCACCAAAGTGGCCAGCCCTTCCTTCCACAATTTAAACACCCAATTTCCACACATTCCACACCTTCCACAATTTAAACACTGTTACTATAATTAATTAAAGTCACTTAATGCTTCTCCCAAGAGGATCCAGCACCAGTGAGCAGCCTGTGAGTTCATCAGATGTTAAGAAGTGAAAGCCAGCAGCTTTTCTGCCATCCTGGTGGTGGTTCCACGAGCACCAATAGGATGAAAACTGTGGTTTTCAAGTAAACCTGGGAGCTCTCATCACTCACAGCTCCTCAGTAACAAAACTCTATGTTTAGCCTGAAACCACGACTGCGTATCACTTGGTAACAGGGGCAAAAACTCCACAGAAGGGTTTCTCCACAGCAAGACAACAATCCCCACTGATTCTGGCAAAATGTTATGTTTGGGCTTGCTGCATATTGGTGAGTTAAAAAAAAAAAAGTATGCACTACATCAAAGGGTCAGGGCTCAACGCAAATTCCAAATGTTTACCTTGCTACTCTTCGTAAGACTCTCTGTTAAGTACATGATTAAGCAGAACTCAGACTCACAACACAAAGACCAGTAAAAAGAAATGGTACTGAATAAATCTTAGTACAGGAGAGAGAGTATTGACATTAAAACCAGAACTGGCATAAGCGGTGAAATATATCTATTCACGGGAGACACAAGCTTTATCTCCTAAGCAGTCAGGCATAAAAACTGGCATAACGACATGTAACAGAGAGATACGACAATCTGTAGAAGCTTCTATCACCAACCACAGCACTTTCCAAATAGAACCGGGAGAAAAGTCTGCATCTGTCTATCAACCTTCCAGAATAATCTATTAACCAACGAGATGAAGACAAGCATCCACATTTCTTTTCTTTCTATTCACTGAATGCTCCACTTTAATTGAAGATCCCGTGGATAAAATAGAAGTTTGTCATTGAAATTAAACTACATTTCGGCTACAGGCCACAAAGAATGAATTATTAAATTAGTACTTAATTTCAAGCCATGCTACAAACCTCTTCACTTTATCAGAAAATGAGCACACGGTAGAAGTAGTTGCTTTTCATTAAGTAATATTATATGCAATTTTCTAAAAATTGAGTCTCTGGAGAAGTTAAACTTTAGCTCCTTATTTCTCCACTGAATGAAAGTTAAATCTGCAATTTTACCCAGGTATGTGAATTTGTGTATCTGCAGCTCTGCACCATTCAGGTAAAGGTAATCATCAAAAAAGAAATAAAGATGCAACATGTTTGTCCCAAGAGAGAAGCCACTCAGTTGTCACCAGCTGCCAGCCACATGCCCCCATGCTGGCCATCTCCCCTGCACGGCTGAGGGGACACACACCACACACGGTTTATGTCTATGTTCAAAGTGATCTTGAAGGGAGGAAGAAAAAAGGATGAGAGCAGGACAGCCTCTCTCGACATCCAAGACTATCTGCTTAGAGCTGTCTAGTGCAAAACAGCACAACAGGTTCTTTATCAAAGATGCATAACCAGTTTTAACATACCTACCCACCCAAGGTTTTATCTCAGTAGACATCTTTCTTGGCATATAACTTTGCGCCTCTATTTCCTAGTCTTGCCAAAAGCAATCCCCCACTGAGCAACTACACCTACAGACACGTGATTCATGCTGGAGATGCAACACCTGAGTAGAAAAAGAAACATTTATAGACTACTTCTGAAAAACTTCAGATAGAAGTAAAAAAACCCCCTACGTCTCAGCACAGCAAACAACCACCAAAACCTGTTCCAAGAATTAGAACCAAACCTTTTTATTTATACATAGTTCAAATACAGTTTACAACTCAAAAGAGATAAATGATCTAGTAGTACAAAGAACTTTGAGGGAAGCTTTGCTGAAGCTGGAAGTGTTTGTTGACTTAGAAGTACAGAGAAAATTACTTCTATATCACCTACAGTCTGCACTTCATCCATGGAGCACAGGCTTCACAGAGGCTCTTTACCCCATCATCCAAAACATAGAAACACAAATGAAGTTCTTCAGAGGTCCTTCTAGGACATGAAATATCTGATCTAAATGGTTAAATACTTTCAAAATAAACAAGAAATAGACAGTATGGTGGTTTGGTCCTGACTGGAAGCCAGGAGCTCACCAAAGCCGCTCTATCACTCCCCTTTTTCTAGATGGACAAGGGAGAGGTAAGATATAACAAGAGGCCCACAGGTTAAGATAAAAAGCAGCTTAATGCAGGAATAGCAAATGCCGTGCGCGGAAGCAAAGCAAAACAAAGATTATTCTCTACTTCCCATTGGCGAGCGATGTCCAGCCGCTTTCCCAGGAAGCAGGGCTCCAGTACGCATAGCGGTTGCTCCGCTGGACACGCAAAGAGCGAATGCCCCCCTACTTCCCTCTTCCTTGTCGCTTTTATATCTGAGCTGACGTCATATGGTATGGAATACCCCTTTGGTCAGTTTGGGTCAGCTGGTCCGGCTGTATCCCCTCCCAAGATGTTGCTCACACCCAACCTACTGTTGGGGGGAACGTTGGAAGACCACAGCCTTGGTGCTGTGTGAGCACTGCTCAGCAGTAGCCAAAACACTGGGGTGCCACCAACACCCTTCCAGCTACCACTCCAAGAAACACAGCACCGAGAGAGCTGCTGTGATCCAATACAGACAGAAATATTTCAGGGGGGGGAATGGTGGCTTTGGGGCACAAAATAAATGAAGACATAGCAGTTGGCAGGTGTACACAAGAGACAGAGCAAGATCCAAGTACTAGCTATGACAGAGAAGTCAACGCAGATTCAGTAGGAGATTTTTCCAGATACTTCAAAGATGAGAACACTGTCCTCTAGTTAGGAAGCTCCTCAATCCATGACCCACTTAAAATCTGGCTCTTGCTCCACAAAAGCTTCAGTGATAGAGGTTGAACCTTGCCACGGTGCAAGGCCATGGAGCTGCGTGGGGAGCCCAGGGCTCAGCCTGCACTGCTCTTCCCAGCCCAGAAAGCAAAGCCAGAGGCAGACATGGGGTTTCTTTCCACCCTTGTCATCATATAAGGAGAAGCAACTGCAAATGATACAAAATTAGACCCCTAAACTGAGAAAAGACCCCTCAGTTCCAGTGTACATGTTGAGGGAATCCATCATTAGATGAATTTAGAGTGTGACCTCTGAGGCAGGAGAACAGTACTGCAGAACCATCAGCAATGGTGGAGCAGTAGTGGTTGAACATTGTCCAGGGATAACCACTTGTTACTTATAAAAAATAATTCTCTTTCTTCTGGATAGCTGCAATTGCTTTCTTCTGCTTTAGAAGAAGCAGGATATTAAACAAATTAAAATGATTTTAACATAGTGACAGAACTTTTCTGGTGTAGTTGCTACACCAAAAAAACATAAAAGGTTCCTAAAGCAGTGTTCTCTCTGCTCTGCTCTTGTGTAATTTTACACTCCTGCCTTGCCTCTTGCAGATAACCTGATACAGGGTAGGTTAGGTTACTATTTGTACTACTGAATGCACACAGGGTCATAAGAATCTGAACCAATTTTGCTGTGGGATACTTAATTTCAGTATTTGTTGAATCGTTTTTTTTTTTTAACTGCATAATCTTAAAGTTGCATTAGTACAATTTCCTGCATTGAAATATGTAATCATTTTACACACTGTAACACGTCTTCTTGTAAATATCATCGTTTTTATCATTCCTCAGGCAAGCCATCCCCTCCCAGACTTCAAGCATCAACATCTAACAATAAGAGCTCTTTTTGACAGGCTGCTTTGTTCCTTGTTCATTACATGAGCATTTAGCCCCAAGGCACCATCTCAGCTACATATCCATTTACTTATTGTCTACAAGAACTTGCAAAGCATTGTCTGGCATGCAAGGGAACATAGCAATTGTTTCACAGAAGTTCAAGGGAGGAAAAGAGAAGTAATTTCTTCAATTTTTTTAGTCGTGATCTACAACTTGCATCAAACATTTTAAATGGGCAAAATTAGAGTTGCTTTATTAATGTAATAAATTTAAAAGGGCTATATCATACTTAGGATCACAGATTATAATCTATGATTATAGTTGCATATTATAAAAAAGAAATTTCTAATAGATGTTTCTTAACATGTTAGACATCACCAACTACAACACTTGGGCATCACAAACTTGCATTTACAAATGTACTCACACGTTTTTCAGAAGATGAAGCTTAAAGAAAGGCTAAATAAATAAAGGTATTATTTTCCTTCATCATCTCATTTTGCTTACCTTTTGGAAACTTACACTTCTCATCTGGAGTAGAAAAGACACACTGAAATACACATGAATGCAGACTGAGGCATAACACGATATTTATGAAATGTCTTTATAAACACTTATAACTAGTTGGAGGGCTAAAAAGAAGTAATGAAAGAGCAGGGAATAACCCAGCCATAACACATCTGGGATTGGGAGAGTACTGGATAAAGATACAACAGAATTTTGTTGCCAAAGCTTTTAGTGGAAGATACCATCATGTTGATATCCTTCTAGTGCCATAAAACTGCCCTTTAAACCGATCCAATCCATCAGGAGAAGTAAGGAATTATGTACGAGACAGGGCAGCAAAGATGGAGTTGTCACTTCACAGATGCATAGAATTTCATATATTTTCTCATTTGTTTGCCGTCCATCAGCTCACAGGACATGGCCATGACCTGCCATGGAAAAGCACAGCAGTCCTAGAGGTGCATCTCAGTTCATCATGTGCGTATTTTGTCACAAAAGGAACAGCACACTACACTGTCATGGTTTAAACCCAGCTGGCAGCTAAGTACCACCCAGCTGCTCACTCACTGCCCCCCTGGGGTGGGACAGGGAGAAGAAATTCAACGAAAAGCTCATGGGTCAAGACAAGGCCAGGGAGGGACCACTCACCAATTATGGCCATGGGCAGATTCAGTTTGGGGAAATTAGTTTTATTTATTACCAATCAAATCAGAGTAGGATAATGAGAAATAAAACTAAATCTTAAAAGCACCTTCCTCCATTACTCTCTTCTTCCCAGGCTCAACATCACTCCCAATTTCTCTACCTCCTCCCTCTGAGCAGTGCAAAAGGATGCAGAATGGGGGTTGCGGTCAGTTCATCACACATTATCTCTGCCGCTCCTTCCTCCTCAAGAGGAGGACTCCTCATACTCTTCCCCTGATCCAGTGTGGGGTCCCTCCCATGGGACACAGTCCTCCATGAACTTCTCCAACATGAATCCTTCCCACAGGCTGCAGTTCTTCACAAACTGCTCTAGCACGGGTCCCTTCCATGGGGTGCAGTCCTTACAGTGACAGATTGCTCCAATGTGGACTTCTCTTGGTGCCACAACCCTTTTCGGGCACGTCCACCTGCTCTGGCCTGGGGTCCTCCATGGGCTGCAGGTGGACAACTGCTCCATCATTAACCCTCATGGGCTGCAGTGGGACAACCTGCCATCTCACCAGGGCTTGCAGTGGAATCTCTGCTCTGGCACACTTCTCCCTCTCCTCAGTGACCTCAGTGTTTGCATAGGTGTTTCTCTCACACCTCACTCTTCTATTCACCACACCTTTTTTTCCCCTTCTTAAATATGTTATCACAGAAGTGCTACCACCATGACTGATTGGCTTGGCCTTGGCCAGTGGCAAGTCTGTCTTGGAGACAGGGAAGGTTCTAGAAGCTTCTCATAGGAGCCACTCCTGTAGGCCCTCCCCATACAAAACCAATGCACAAAACCAATACATATGCAAAACCATTAACAGTAGCTCTTGCCCAGTTGGATTAAGTCCAGAAGTTGCTCCAGAGCGAGTTCAAGATTCAGTAGAGTGTGCATATGTATATATATGTTAGTTTACATGATCCTTTTCTCACAACACACTTCACAGAACAGTAGTATCTATTTCTTGCTGGATAAATCACTGGATTTGAATGCAGAGACATACAAACAGGCGAAAAGAAGAGTATTTTTACAGGAAAATAAGTATTTTCAAAAACATTGTCCTTTGGGTGTAAATCACATTTTTCAGAAGCAGCAGAGGGAGACTCTTTGAAGGAGCTCACTCAAATGAGATTTAATGGGATCGAGTAATCTATCATGGAGAACATGAAAAAGCACGAAGGATTAAAGACAGACCTTTGGAAGCAATCTAAAATAGTTTAGCCAGCTGAATTACGACACTAACACAACCTTATAATCCTTTTCCACGCACACTTCATTCATGCCTTGCTCCATGCTATCACAGCCTTCACCTTCCCAGCCCCCTCCGCTCCCTCACTACAGAAAAACCTCATCAAGAAATATGCTCCAGCTCATCTTCTCCCCTCTTTTGGGTCACACCACTGCCGTCTTCAAACACTTTCACTCACCTCATTATTCTCATTAAGATAAAGTTGTTACGAGCATGCCTGCCCCATCTCTCAGCCCCGTGAGCTGCTGGTTTTGGCCTCTCACCTCAGTGGCCGTCTTGGCAGTGAAATGCTCCCGCCTTGTGCCGAGACCCAGCACAGCTGGGACATGGGAGGTGGCCAGCTGCAGGCCTGGGAGGCGAGGGAAGATGCTTAAGGCGTGCCAAATGACAGCTCTTTTTTTGCGGCGGAGGCTCTGGAGACCACCTCAAAGTGAATCAGAGGCACACACTGGAACTAGACTGTCTAGCTGGTTTTCCTCCAAGTTTTATAACTTGTTTAGCTTGTTTTGTCCACATGCAATCATTACTTATTTATTATATATAGACTGTCAAATATGGGGCCTTTGTGGATAAAAAAGGGTTTTGTACTGTTGACTGACCTACATTTCCATGAATAAAGTTTCTCTTCCTTTCAAGTTGGTTGTGGGTGAAGGAAATATCCACAAAGTGTACTGTGTTTGGGGAAATAAATTCAACTGATTCTCTATTCCAACACAGCTGGTATTTTTTTCTGAGGTTGTTTTTTACAATTATTTTAAATGTAGTTCAAAAGTGGAGGCCATTATTTGCTGAGGAATTTCCTTCATAATTTGAATTCAAATAATCTAATAGATCTGAAGAATAAGTAATGGTGAATATAACTTAGGGTACCTAAAGAAAAAAGCCTGCAGCCAAACCAGCAAAGCAGGATGTTTGCAAAAAGCCAAGGGAGCAGAGCTTGAGTGGCCCCGGGAAGCTCCCCGTGCCACTTCTGCACTCCTCGGGCAGGAACTGTCCCACCATCCATGAATGCAGTGATCCAGTACTGCTCGGGCATCTTCTGTAGCCTGTCAACAAAGCTAGCAGTTACTGGTCTGTGAAGTTAAAAATATCCCCGTCCTGAAACAAATTACTTAATTCTTTCGGTTTTTTCAGTGCAGAAACAGGAGGTTTGCTCTTAATGAGCAATCGTCAGTATCAAGAGTTTGTCCAAAGGGTGACTCACTAGATACTATTTTTGAAAGCAATCATAATAGCAATTCAGAATATTACCTTAATAACTTTGTTTACTGAATGCCGGTATAGTGTTTAGGAAATGGATTTTTTTTATTTATTCTCTTATTTATTCTCTTATTTACTATTTTTTTTATATTTTTAAATACCAGAACATTTGTTAAACTTAATTCCTACGTACCTAGTTTTACTAATAATCAGCCCTACCTACATCACTCTTGAAAGGTTCTTATGACACAAGCTGATGATCACTAGTCCAACAATTTAGAAAGGCGGATAGGGTAATACCTAAGAAATTCCAACTTTACCATCATTGCAGCCTCAGTACATTCACTCATAAGACAAAACTAAAACCCCTTCTCCCCATCTTGACATTTTCCTCTTTCCCTTACTTCCCACACATACACATAACAGCACCCCCAAGGCTAAGATAAAAGACATAACCAACCCCTTCCTTGACAGACAGCAGAAAAACCAAGAATATCCAAGATGTTCCTCACTTGACTAATCCCCGCATTACAAAAAAAAAAAAAAAAGAGGAAAGATCCTACTTAAGAAAACTCTAGATAGCACCAGTACACAGTTATTTCACCTTTCAAAGAGAAGAGGTGTGAGTGAAGATCAGTAACTTGCTGAAGAGATGGGGAAGCCACAAAGTCACCACATGCAAAGAGTTCCCCTGGGAGCCTAGAGGTAACAGAAAGCAAAGTGCCAAAGAAATAAAATACGAAGGTGAAAGTTAAAACCTACTCAAGTTGTAGGACAGACATAATTCACTCATTATCCAGAACTACCTAATCTTCTAGGCACTAAAACTCAATAGGTGACTCCTTACTTATGTTCCTAGAAAAAGTTCCCTGTGCATTAACCTTAATCACCCAGACATATGTGTATTGAAGATAGGCATCTGCTCATCAGCTGTGCTTCAAGACATGCCGACTCCAGCAAACAGCTTAAGTCATTTAAAAATGCTGAAAAATGAGATGTGGCCCAGACTGCAGCAGTGGTAGCAATGATTGAAGCACATGTAAGCATTCTGTACTTTCAATTAATGGATAAGCATTTTAAAAGCAAGAACTCTCTTGGAAACAGGGATCAGACAGGCAAATGCTCTGATGTGTTAGAGCCTGGCTCCACCTTTGCTCCATCACTGTTGTGTTCTTGGCTGTGGAGCAGCCTCAACCCAACTTAAAGAACAGAGTGTTTGCAACCTCCCTCTCCCTCAGCTTAGAAACTCGCAAGACACATGGCAGGCACACACTCACATGAGTTAAACTGTAGGGATCACCTCCCTGAGGTATTCCTGCTCTTCAGACAGCTGACGTTATCAAGGCAAATGGGCAGGATTGCCAGTTGCGCATCTCCAGAGATGCAGGACTCCAGCAACTGCCTAGGGAATGCAGGTAGTTACGCTGGGCTGGATAGGAATGGATCACCCTCCTGGAAAAGGCATCTAAGGTTGTGGTGAGGCAGTGCCTAGATGAGACACCTAAATAAGAGACCAGCTGCCATCACAGGATGTCCGTGCAGCCGCAGGAGAGCCAAGTCACAACGGTTGTGCCTCACCCATACTTTAAGCTTTAGCTATTGCAACATCTGGAACAGATGTTACTATTATTTGTCCCTCCTCACCCAAAATTAACGTGTGTAATACTAAAACTGTCTTGCAGGGAAATAACTTTTTGAAATATATATTATCAAATGTAGAATACAACTGAGGGCCCCTGAACTACTTTAGCCATGGAAACCGACTGCTTGCATTCTTTTCTAGGTCACTAGGAATTAATTAAGAATGCCATAAACATAAAACTTTTGGGTTTTTTTTTTACTAGAGATTTTGGACTGAGTTTTCAGAGCAACAGCATACAATTAGCTAACTGAACCAAGATATTTTAATTTCTGCTGCAAATGAGATATATAACTACAAAATGCTGTAAAAAGATGAAAGTAATTTTTTTTTTCATCCCTTCTACCACTAAAAAGACCCAAACATTAGTTTTACTAGTGGACATAATCTGCAAGAGGACTAGCGAATGATGCAGTCATGTCAAAGTAACAGTTCTTGCCTTCATATCTGAATTTCAATTCTTGTGTTGAATGTGTAGTTTATAAACACTGATCTTAAAATCAAACAAACATAATCCCCACACACACCTAAATAAGAAGAAAACCCAAGACAACACTTTCCAAAATTCTCAATTTTTCACCTTACGTTCACATGCTTAGGCATGTAAGTAACTCAGTTTTAATCACTACCTGAACTAGTTCATCACATACCTTATTTACACGTGATAGAGAAAACAACTTACTAACAACCTCCTTCTCATGGCAGTCAACCACAAACCCTTCATCATACACATCTGAGCTGCTGAATAATACTTATTTTTAAATGAGGAACTAACATGAAACTCTAAAGCATCAAAACAATTTACAAAAGCATTAGCTGTTTTAAAAGGTAATCTCTTAACAGTAAATAATGGGTTGTTTGTGGATTTTGTTGTTGGGTTTTTTTAAATCTTACCATTCAATTCAAGAAACACAATAGACTCCTCCAGGCTTATTCAGGTAAGTCCAGATCTGCTCCTTCACTTGCTGGGAAAACTACAATTACATAGAGACTATCTGGACTGCCTTTAGCTTCAAAGAAGGATGAGATCCTAGTGCTGGGCACTATTGCACCTGCCTTCTCCACACTAGCGAAGACACCTAGACTCTACAGCAAGGGAGGAAACTCAACATGTGAAGGGCAGATCCTGCCAACACCAACACGTTCAGCAAGGACGAGACTAAGACAGCAGACGGGAAACATGGGGAGGGAGGACGTGCTTACACCAGCCTTTTCTCCATGCATTCCAGCTATTTCAGCTGTGACAATGCCCTTCTGCTACCACAAAGTCCCAGACCATAACTGATGCAGGAGGCAGGAGAGGCAGGTTCAAGTACCCTCCTCTACTAGGTCCTGCCTGAACCCACAGCCCAGACCCACAGCCCAAGGTTTCACCAATGTGCTGTGGGAAATGCCGAGACAAGGTCTCTTTGTGAACTAATTATGCACTGCATCAAATAATTAAATACTTCTTGAGAGAGGGAGAGAGACCGATGCTGCAAACGTAGGTGTTTCAAACATCTACCCAAGGATAAAGAAACTTTGCTTTCAGTTTCTGCTAATATTTGCTTTATAAAACATCTTTTCAAAAAAACTCTCCCACAAATTTATAAGTGAACGGTGCTGTTAAATTCACATAAATTGGGAATGTGAATGATGGTTGAAGGATAAAAAATATATAAAGAAGCATTTTCCCCATGCAATGGCATGCATTCACTTATTTGCCACAACTTTATCTGCAGCTTACTGAAAGCAAATCAGAGAGAAGGAAAGATGAGGAAGTTTTGTCCAAAGTACAGATAAAACCAGGCTTTTGCTAAAGAGCATTGCTGGAAAGTAAAATGAGTTCTAGTTTCATCTCTGCTGGTAAACTTTCTATATTCCTAATGCAAGAGAGAAATCACTGCAGCTCCACTGAGTCTCAGGAACTGCAGTGATGAGGCATAAGCTCACTGCAGGATATATTAATATATTTTACTCCTTTTTTATTTATTAGATACTGCAACCTTTTATGTCCACTTACATTTGTTTACAATGTTTTTCAAACTTAAAGCCTAATAAATTACAAATATTTGTGTTGTTACATTAAATACATACTTAAAACAAGAACCCTAACACTGGAAAATGCCATCACAATCAGTTACAGTAAAGTACACTGCTAGCAACAACGGAAAATACAATTTATGCACTTCAGTGGCTCTCAGCTCGGTTTTCTATTTTTAAAGACAGACAAATATACAGGACCAATCCTCAAAACCCACTGAATGGTTCATCTCCATTGCTGTCACCTGTCTGGACCAGGCAATTTGACTCAGGAAATTTAAATGTTCATTTGAACAGGCAGATGGAAGGGGTGATTTCATCCAGTAAACAGCATTCGTGTTCTAGTATTCTCAATCAAAATAAGTATTTTTTTGTTACAATCCAAAATTAAAAGGGTAAAAAAAATTCTCCTTCCTTGTGACAGCAGAATGAATCCTCCTTACTAACTCAGATAATGTTGAGGTTTCTTCCAAGGGACCAGCCACGTTGTTGCAACTCTGCTCTCCCAAGATGCTCAGCATCAAACAGCATCACCTCAGGACACCAAGGGTGCCAAAAATCCCTAAAAAACCCTGATAAAACTCTCACCAGCCCCAGGGATTCATGATGAGAACTGAATTCAATTCAGGGTGGTCTTATGAACTCAAATTTGGAGAGGTTCCAACCACTTGTTCCCTGATGCACAAAATTATTCAATATTTTCCATTTAAGTACACTTTTACTTCACATAGGTGAACACTTCATATAACTTCAACTCCTGCTACATGATTTTAGCCTGCTGGCAGGCTAGCATCAGATAAGAATCACTGTAAATGATTTATTATTATTTTTGCATTGTTTAAAATATTTTCACGTTATTTTTTTTCTCAGAAAGCAACAGAATAATTGCTAGTCCTTGTGACTCACAGAAATAGGTAACACTTGGTATAAAATATAAGCACTAAACACTAGATGTCTAACTTTGAAAGCAAAACATATTGAAAATCCCAATTCAATGAGTTGTTTAAAATCATTTTCTTAGATTTAAAGAAAACTGGTGGAAGAGGCTAAAATTTATGTTCTCAAACACTTGCTAAATCACACATTTTTCTGAAACTGTTTTGCCACACCAAGTCAACAAGATGTAAACGTGAGTAGCCGGTATCTATATTCCAATTAAGTCATTAAAAACATGAACCAGATATTAACCCAGTCATGAAATACTTTCTGAAACTTAAGAGCACTTCAAGAGTAGACTAAACAAAGACCATAAGTCTTTGAGAAATATGTCTCTATATACTACATTAACATACCTTTAACAGTCGCATTGGGAATTTTAACTGAATTCTGCTGTTGCAAGAGTAATAATACATTTTCAAAAACAGAAATAATACAGTCCCAGCTATAGAAGCATACATAGACACAGATATATAGCCCCAGTCATCACATGAGATTACCAAATCTGGTCAAACACTTGAAGGGAACTACAAAGCAGTTTGCTTCAACTTTACAGCTTGTGCCTTCTTGGAAGACTTATTCTGAAATATCAACTAATCAGAGACTTTCCTCTTCAAAAAGTAAAATAGCTGCTGTCCACCATCATCTGAATTTTTTTAACTGCAACAGATACAAGTATTTGCTTCCTATAAGCCTAGCAAACGTATGGGAAGTACTGAGTTGTACCTAAAAGAAGGTAAAAAAATACTACTTTATTTCCTTTGCATTAGAAAAAAAGTGCATATAAATAATTATAAACAACATTTCTTCGGTTAGAACGGTCAGCTCCTAAGAGCAAAAATGTGTGAATGCCTAAAGCCTCAGAAAAGAGCAGATTAGACTCACTGAATGACCCGAGGGTTTGTTCAAGGCACAGCGCAGTAATGACACCGAACAGTGTCTACAGTATTTTACTGGTCCCTTACAGGACTAAGCAAAGAAAATCTGATGAAAGGAAGAGTCCAACAGGTTGGATGTCTCTCAATTTCTCTCTCCCCAAAAATCCACACGTACAAGTAATTACTTTCTAATCTCCTCCTCGTAACCAGAAAGAAAACCTGCAGATAGGAAGCTCACTGCAACCAGGTTAAGCAGAGGGGCTCAGAGTTGGCTGAGCTTCTTGCTTTTTCTGAGGAAATTCTCTTCCGATTCCTTTCCCCACCCCCTTTTTATTGCCAGCAACCTCTTTTCAAGTCCCTGTTGGGATGCTTCTCCTCAATGTTTTCCTTATGCCCTGGAGGCTGTGATCAAAGACCCCGCTGCATCCCCCTTGCAGGCAGGAGTCATTGCTCCTCTGCTGCTGACAGCAATGCCCAGGGATGCCTCCGCAGCCCTGAGAAGTAGGCAGGAAAGTTGAGGAGAGAGGAGAGGACCCACTGAAAGCCAAAAAATAATGCATATTTTAGATATTACTGCTGGTTTTCCCCTAGCTTCACAGTACTTATTCATAAAAGTCAACAATACAGACACCAGGTAACCTATAAAAGTGGTCTATAGAGCAAGATCTGCTAAAGCCAAGGACAGTGCAAAGGATAATAATATTAAAAAAAAATATGTTTTTTCTCTGGATGAATCCTAGCTGTTGACACATTCAAACAGCAGATTTTTAAACACAGCCTTAACAAGCTCATTTTTGCTCCTGCTGCTTGCTGTGCCTTTGCCTGCTGTTGTACAGAAGCTCCCTAATCTCACACTCAAAGCTGGTTTGTGGTCCTGGAGCTCAGCTCAAGAGGAGGCGTCTTGGCAAGCTGTCTGTCTCGCTGCTTAAAAGTGGGGTAGTTCCCTTGCGAGAATAGAAAAGAACAAAGGAGCCTGTAATGCTACAAGAGGACCACAAGGAAACACAGGAAAGAACTCACTCTTGTTCAGAAACCAAAAAAAAGCAAAAAAAACCAAAAAAAAATTTCTGATCAAAACACTGAATTAACATCATTAAACAGTTTCTTTGTTGCAGCATAGCAGTCAGAGCAGCAACACAGAGATGCATGCAATACAGTATCTTGCACAAAAAACCCCAAACACATAAAACTTACCAACACTACTTTGTGCTTCTTTCGAAAACAGAAAAAAAACAAGTAGCACTATGAATTAGACTTTCAAAAGAGCGTAACTAACTTGTGTGTCCAAAATCCACGAAGTTTCAGTTTAAGTTAACTGCCTTACTTCTCTTGAGGCTTCTCTAACCTACACAGTTATTCAAAACCTTACCGGAGGTCAGACAAATCATTCAGATATACGAGGGTTAGATTCAGAAATACTCAGGAAAAATTAAAATCATTAACGTATTTAACTCTACCTTGAGATACTGAAAACAAATTACTGCTGAAATTCAGAGCTGATGTGGAAGCTCTGCATAATGTGTACTCACATGTCAGGGCTTTGGCAGGCAGAAGATGCACCAGAAAGCTGTTGCTGCCCACATCACCTATTAATCAACCAGATTCGTATGAGAATGAGAAACCATTCAGTGAGATGCAAAGTTCCTGAGACTGCATTTTGTCTCTTTTCCTCAGCAAAAGAGGATGAATAACTCTGTAAAAACCTGTCATTCCCCCTCCTGTTTCTACCACCACCATCAGGACTTTGCAAATGAAGACTCAGTGTGTATAGATTTAATCTCCACTGGGCATTTGCTTTATTCCCCGGACTGTTCTTACAAAGCAGACACAGTGAAAGTGACTGCTGACTCCTCTGTCTGGGCATTAGCACCGAGGCACCAGCGACCAGGTCAATGGATACAAGTTATGCACCAACAAACTATTGTGCCACTTCCAGCGTGAGGCCACTTAAACTGCATTTGCTAATCCCACGGTTTTGCATGCCTGACCCAGACAAAGCAGGCAAGGCTGCACCTAAATACCCCCTTTCCCTTTAGATGTAAAGGGGACTTTCCTGATCTAACCCCAGGGATTGGAGTCCGCTGTGTAGCTTCATTTGATGCCGTCCTGTTTTTCCTGCTGAGAAAATCAGTGCTTAGAATGTGCCAAATACACTTCCCCCATGCATAAGTACAAGGGAGATAAAAAAAACTAAAATGGCCAACATATTCTGTCATCCCCTTTGAATAAGGACTTCCACTGCTGCACAGAAAGCACTGCTGCTGAGACTGACTTCCCCTGCACCCCCCTTCCCTGGACATTCCTGACAGCTAGGAGATATTAAACATTTTAAATTACTAAAACCTCCAGGCACCCCATGGACAATCCATGCTGCCTCCATACCTCATAGGTCATACCCTTAAAATCTGTAACAAAGGCCAGTAACTTCTCAATGAAGATATTCCAAATATCCAATAAAAATGAAAGATTGTGGAATGGCATCCAGAATACTCCTTGTCCTCAGGGAGGCAAGGTCAGCACAGGCCTTCCCTCGCTAAACAAAACGTGCTTTCATAACTCTCATTTATGTAGACTATATGAAATCAGCTGCTTGCTAGATTTAAAACCCACATTTTTTCTTAACCAAAAGCATAAGTGGGGGAGAGATAGAAAAAACTCTTAATAGTAAATGGTAAAGACACTCACAGATCACAATACATGCAGGTTTTATTATTAAAATGCTCAAAGATTAAGAATTGAAATAGCCTGTTACACTACTGACATCAGGTAAGTGTCCCAACTCAGTTTCTAGATGCTACATGGAAGCACACGCTCACTAAGTACACTGTCCTAGCTTCCCTAGGACGCCTATCATATTCAGAGGGTATCTATATTCACCTAAAGCAATGCAATGGGACTATTCTGAAGTGCAGGGCTTTGGACAATTTTTTAATAATATTACTCAGTCACACAGTAACAAGGAATTGAAATAAAGGGAACTTGCAGCAAGCTGGAGCAGGGGCATGCACTTCAGGCATGAGGCTCTATACTCGTGGCCATGTACACGTGTCTGTGTATTAAACTTAATTTACACAAGATACTGTCAACACGAAGTAAACATATAAAATCCTTCAAAAAATAAGCTTGCTGTAGTTTCCAGTGGATAAGGCACTCGAAAGGGAAGGAGAGGTTTGTTCAACTAAGGTTCACTTTTCCTTTTCCTTGCAAACCAGTGTAACTTGTACCTTGCCATGGAGGAAGTTTAGAGAAGATCATTTCAAAGGGGAACAAAATATGGTGGGAGAGAAGGGGCACCATCACCCAGCCAGTGCCCCACACTGGCACACAGTTGGCAGCAGGAGCCGGGCACCCTCCTGATGGGATTGGTCCTGACTGTGTCCCTCCATCGTCTTTCCCTTCTGAAGTGTGTGGCCACATAGAGAAGATAGTCATGGGAGCAGCCATCAAAATATTTACCAAATGGCATCAATCCTGTCACTGTATCACAGAAGAGACTGAAATCCACTGTGCAAGTTTGTCAGACTTTGTGCATCTCAGATGAACCGGTGCACAGAAAGAGAGAGGTACAATGGTTACATGTCAGCAACGCACTGGGAAGAGGGGAAGGCAAAGATATTTCTAAAGAACAAGCCAGCAACAACTGGTTAATGCACCTTTGCAGTGTCAAGAACCGAAGGTGGAAATAACAGTGATGGAAACAATGTGCATTCATACACACTTGCCATTTCTATCACTGCACAGTTTTGCATGATCGTCCTACTTTCGAAACATTTCAGTCCTTACTGAAACTTCTCCATAATCTAGGCTATCCTTACATAAACTGTAAATTTTTAGATGACTTTGTGCCTTCCAAATTATTATTTTCACTAGCTTCTTGAATATTAAGTCCATGCTTGAAGAAATTTATCATTTAACAAGTTGTTTATTAATGAGAGGTCATCAAAGTTGATTAGTTAAAAAAATTCAACAGTCCAGTTTAATTACATCAAGCACAGGAACTGAAGTGGCCTGAATGCATCTATAATACTCTGGGGGTTCATAAATACTTGTGTAAGAACATTCCTAAAATCCTTAAATACTGGTATGCATATGCCACGTACATTAAATCACGTCGATGTTATTTATGATCACACAGTATCAATAAAATGATTGGCATTTTTTAAATATAAACAAATTCACCCTCAAAAAAAGCATACACACATCAACCAATAAAAAGAATATAACAGAAGGAAGAAGTAGATGAAATAAATAAGCAGGGTTGATAAGAAATCATTATATAAATTCTGTTTAATAGATCCAGTAGAATGGTCCATATATCTAAAGAGCTGCCCTTTGGTTGTGAAACCAAGGCGCCTTTTCTCCCCCTTACACCAAGACAACATCTATTGGAAACATCTGTAGCAAAACTGTCAGACTCGGCAGAGGGCTAACACTAGGAATAGCAGGATCTCAAACCACAGGAGCAGTGCAATTTAAAGCATCAGTGTGCAATGGCACTAGCATCACCTCAGTGCTTGTACTAATGGGTTATCATGGCATACATTGATGCTGGCAAAGTATTCTTCATCATTTTCTGGTGAAAAATTGTCCTTAAACTATAGATACATCCTCCTGTGTAGAAAAACGCCTTCAGAAGCCCAAGAAATAGAGATTGTTTCAGCCTAATTGAAAGGTTTAAGAACACAGATGACAGGACTCAAAACACCGGAGCTTAGTGCTTATCTTTTAGCAATTTCTGGCCAAAAGGCGCAGGATGAAAGGCTGGGAAAAGAGACTATAAAACAAAAACAGAGGCAGGAGGCAATATTTCAAACACAGATTCCCTAGATCACTACAGCCCCAAACACCAAAGTGGCTGAGGCATCAAAGTCCTGGGACTGGGAGAAACTGGTGCTCATGTTGTTGTAGGGGCATGGGGTAGAGCGGTTTTGTACACAGACACATTATACAACTGCTAACAGGCCCCTGGCCAAATATGAACTTCAAAACAGTTACTTTTAACTGGCATACTATACATGACTGCAGAGACACAGACAGTCTTAAAACTACCCAACCCAAGATGAGCACCCACTATGTGAGTGCTTATTACCTACACACCACAGTTGGCTGTATTGCCCACGCTTCTCGACGTACTTTTTGGAACAAGTATGCTAACAGAATGAATCAGGCTTCTGTCACGCCCAGTGAAGACAAATGAGCACATTGTCAGCAGGTTCCCGTACATTTGCTATACAGGAATTTGCAGACTGGAGGGGGGAAGGAGGATCTGAAAACCACAGAGTTAAAGCAAGGGGGGAGAAGCAGATGTGAGCCTCTAGTGATAAAGCCTCTGGTAAGAAGTTGCTTAAGACAGCACTAATTACTGCTATGGTGGAGTGGCAGTCTCAGAACTGTTATTCAAATCACAGAATCAATCTTAGCTTCCTGAGCTATTTTACAGTAAAGATAAATATCTAGTGCTATATATCTAGTGGCATATCTACAAAACAGAATGATCATAATTCTGTAGAAATTTGTTTTCAAAATTTGTCTTAAAAGAGTTCACTAATTGAAAATAGGCAATATAACCAGTTGTGCAGCTAATTCTAAATCTAGATTTCAGGTAGATGAGATACTATCTGGGCTTTCCTTGTCTGAATGTTCCCTCTCACTGGAGCACATCAGAACCAATTTTATTATTTACACTCGTCACTATGAATCAAAGTCCAAAATGTCTTCTATAACAGAGATAAAAGAACAGAGCACAGGCATGATCCATCACACAAATGAAACACAATAAAGCTCCAAGCCTGGGCAGGACATCTGTCTGCTGCGCTGCAACACGAAGCTTCCAAAGCCTCCGAAGTCTTTGAAGACTGATGTGGTAAATCAGTTTGATGAAAAGGACCGTATTTAATTTTTTATACAGCGTACAAAGTGAGTTTATATTTCAGTTTTGGTTTCTAAATGTTTAATCATGAAACATCTGAATCAGCAAAACAAGGAGGACAGTTCCCTACATCAACATGTTTTCTTTTTTGCTTTCCATAATATTTAATAAGAAGCACATTTATGAATCCACTCTGTGGATTTCAGTCTCTTTGTGGAATTCAGACCAGAAGCGAGGTAAAAATTGAAAAAGGTTTTAATTCAAATAGGTGAGTCATTCAAAGGATTCCCAAATACTTTTTTCCTACAGAAACCACTTGATGGATGGAACATCAAGCTGGGCAACACCTAAGAAGGCCCCTGCCTCCCCATCTGCAATGCAGGGCTGACATAAAGGCACCTACAAAAGCTTCAAAGGTTGAAGGGGCAGCACATGAAGGGACATCTCATCTTTGCGTGTGTATGGGGACAGGAAGGGGGAAGGGAGGATGGCAGCACAGATTTTCACTCCATACACTTTCAAACTCGATGTAAACAGACTACAAAAAGGTGTTTCTTTAGACCTTAAGTGCTATTTTGAAAGTGGCGCCTCTTGTTGGCAAATAGTCTCACTACTTAATGCAATGTCCCTTTTTATTACCATATGGCTCAATGGATTACGTACAACAGACACAGGCAAAAAAAATTAAGCAGGTTTTTCCTGATCCAATCTCCTACAACATCACAAGCAAACCACATTACGAATTATTTTGGGAAAAAAACCCAAACAAATTGTTTTAAACAAAAACATCAGTCTCAGCCCATTAAGCATTACCTTTAACAACGCCTCATAAAACTGCATAACTTTAAAATCTTCTCTTTTAAATGCCTGAGAGCATATGTTGCAATAAATATTGGTGGTAGGGGTTTGTTGCTACAGGGCAACATTTTTGGCCTGCCTATTAATAAATGAGAATAGATGGCCACACTTCAACACAGCTTTTTGAAACTCTTCTCATGATACTCCTCCAGATATCTGTACCCTGGAAAGGGTATAAGTATCTCATACTGAAATCTGCTGAATTTTCAGGTAGTAGACATGCCACAAGGTCTCTACTATTGGAGAATTTAAATACACAAAACACAAGAAGATCATGAAGGAAAGTAAATAAGTAAAAAAAGAGAAAGGAAAGAAAGACTATAAAGAAAGCATAAAATTGGGATATACTCCTGGATAATGACAAAACAAAAAGAGAATTTTCATATATATACGTATATATAAGAAAAAGTGTAAATGTTCCATACCATTTTGTAATTTTTCGTCATAGCATACTGCATAGAGATCTCTAGTTGTGCAGAGACATAGCCTTTAGTTCAGAAAACCCAACATGTTCCTTCTTCTGTGTTAAAAGAGATTATGAACAACATTGAACACAAGTGTGTCCACTCAACACATCCTTAACTCCAGCTCAGTGCCACCATGTTTTCCAGAGCTGGGTTAGGGTGTGTAAACAAGGTGGGGAGTGACGGGCATAGTGTAACAATCTCTTTTGTCAGGTATTTTCCTGGTGGTGGCATCAGGAAATTTTTAGTATGTAGGTATTTATTTCTCTGTAATGTATGTGAATACAGCCTAGAAAAGCAGCAACCTGCTAAGGTCATTGTATTGTTTTAAAATAATCTATAACTAAGTTTGTGGGGTTTTTTAATTCAATTTTAAAATTATCTACTACTAAAATCTGACAACGTCTGCTATGCACAATATGGTCCTTCCAAAAATGTGCTTCCAGAAAAACGTGCATCTTGAAAATGCTTACACTTATAAGCTTAAAAAAAATTACTATTATTTACAATGCTAAAACCAGAGATTACTTAGAATTGCACCGAATCGCATTAAGAATGCTCTTAAGTATTATGCATCAAGCGTACCCTTTTCGCTCTGCCAAGGAGCCTGAAGGGCACCAGATTTCTCTAAGAATATAGAAGGCAGCAAGTGAATTCGTTTTGGCTGAGCACAAGCTGTGCTGAAATGCTCTCTCTTGCTCTCTCTGCTACCCTCTAGTGAACCAGTAAAAAGAAACTGTAAAATTCAAGTGCCTTTGCATAAGGACAATGTTAATCAACTCAGTTTTCCAGGTTCAGCCTAAAACACAGATCTCTGTCAATACCACTTTTGACAATTATTTTCCCTGACTTTGTGTATTCCATAATTTGAGATGTTTAAGGCTGCAAATTGCATTCAACTAAAACATTTTTATTGAGGGGGTGATTTGAGTAGCTGACCTTAAGGTCATTCTTTCTCTAAATTCAGGACATGTTTGTTTTTCCTCTCAGTGATATGCATTGTTTAGCTATTTAAAGTACTTATTTTAAAAAATTTTAACCTGCTTTGAACAATGGTAAGTGTTTTGCTCATGATGAGGGACTACTTGTCTTCCTTTTACAGGGAATGCTGGGGAGGAAGGATCCAGGGGAGAACCGAGCATCGGGGCAACTTACAGAATTCACAATATTTTAGTATCGACCATCAGATACAAGAAACGGGTATTTGATTCAAATTCCTTAAGAAAAGCAACATTGGGGACATATTGTGAAGGTTACTACACTATTATTGTTTGCTGTTCCTCTGCACCACTTCTAGCTCCTTTCCTGCCTCTTTCTGAGGATTAAACAGATGGTAAACAGAAGCTAATGCCAGTGTAACTCACCATCTGGCTAATTGATGCATTTTTCCATAGGCTCATTAGCATGCTTGTTCCATCCCAAATCCTCCATAACAGTTTTGTCTCCGTCTGTATCATCTTCATAACATAGTTAATAAATGCAAACCGCATATATGAAGTTGCAGTTCATGTGGAACATAATCACCGCTTTTAACTAACCAAAAGATCAGAAGTGGGACTAAACCCAAACCTCCTTATCATCAGCTGCATTTGTTTGTCTCCTCCACTTTTTCATTATTATTATTTTGTTCTGCTTGGATATTTGTCTTTATTTTACCACCAGTTCACTGTCAGATAAGCACTCTGTAAAAGGCAACTGTTAACTTAATCTTTATTATCTTTGTTTTTACTTTGAGAGAAAAGCAAATCATCAAAAAATTCGCATTAAGACTTCAGCTTATTTGAGGTATAGCTTGGCTGACTTTGCCAATTACAATTACCCTGAGCTGCCTAAAAGCAGGAAGAAGAATGACAAGGCTAATTTTAGTCCATTCAAGAGCATTAGGGCAGTTCGTCAAGAGCAGTCTGTTGGTTTTTTTTTCTCCTTGACCAATCCTGTCACTATTTAATACTACTAGTCAGAAAGTTCAAAATTTGTGTTATTTAAGCTCAGAAAAATTACTGCTCAGTGTCATGACAGGCTAAGGGACAGATAACCACAGTGACAGATAAAAATACACGCAGACCAGACAAAAAAATGGGATTCATCAACAGTCAAGTGGAAGTCAAGAATACCAGCACTGTGCATGGCGTTAATTCAGGACACGCAAGTGCTTCTCCTCAGGTTTGTGTGAATCACCAACGTTAAATGAAAACGGGAAACAGTAGGCAGGGAAAAAAAAAATCTACCGACGTTCACTAATGTGTAATCTGTGAGCATTTCAGTATGATTAAAGGAAGTAGTTAAGAGCCTGAAACTGTTAGGCCAGATCCTGGGGGAAAGACAGCAAAAACAGTCGACTGAAGCCTGCATGGGAGAAGGATGCTTCGGCAGTCTAAGAATCAGCTGTTTTCTGGCCGCTGCCACATGAAGCAGATGTGGTTCTCAGGTATGGCATTTCAGCCATGCCAGACTAAAGACTGGTCTAAATTGCTACCAAGGTTTGAAAGAGAGGGAACTGGCAGGAGACAAAGTTATGACTGAACTGAAACGAACAGGGCATCAATGTGAGATTTTTTGTTGGTTTTGGAAGCCACATGACTTGGAGTTAACGGAAAGGGAAGCAAAAAGAAAACAAGTGTGCAAGGAGCAATGATGGAGAAGGAGGAGGCAAGGAAGAAGAGAAAATCACTAGAAAATGGAAATCGGTAGAGAGAGAGGAGAATCTGGAGATGCATTAAAAAAAAAACATTGGTTGCACAAACCAACAAGAATAAAGCTTGAGGTCTAGAAATGCCCAGCAATTTTCAGGGGCCAACATTTCAAATACACCAAGAATATGCTGCAAAAAAACCTTCTTTATCTTGATTCATCCAAATGCTAACACAGCCTACAACCGGTTTTCAAAGAGTCAGACTTACTTAGAAAACTTTCTTTGGCAAAAATTCCAATATGACAGCAAGACAATTGGTGAACGGAACTCCTACCCATCCATCAGGGAGATTACCACTTCAGTAGTGGTCTGGTGGGTTTTGCCCCCATTTTATTTGGCAAGACTATCATTACTCTTTTATACTTGAGCACAGACTTGAAAGCATAATGGTTTGTGGCTTAAGACTACTGGGTTACTAGCATGAATTCAAGCATCCTGTTTTTAAGAAAACAAAAACAAAACAAAAAAAAACTACAGAGAGAGTTATGCTGACTCTGAAGAGAGGTGGCCAATCGCAAATCTCTTTCCGCAGGATGTTGAAGACCCTCCATTGCAAGCAATGGTATTTTTGCCATAGGTGCTTAGCATCACACGGGCTTTGACCTTAGTTGTGTGAGATTCAGAATTCCCATCTGATATACTGGCAAAGTGCTTCAGTTTTTGAAGTGCTATTCTCAAGGCAACAATGCATTGCTTAATTCCACACTCGACAAATTCCATGCTTCAGCAGAATTTGCAATTGTCAAGCCCTACTGAAAAAAAAAAAAAGAAAAAAAAGGGTATTTCTGGCCTCTTTCCTCTTTCGTAACACCAACCATTTATGTTTCCACAGCTCTTTTCCAATCCTTTGTGTTTCTACATCTGATCTGTGCCTTGTGGCTATTGGCCTCACGCTGTTCTTCAGCAGAAAATGACAGGCAGCAGCATGAAAGGGATGGCCAAGAGTCCAAGGATCTACTTTTCTCAACTCTGGACTACAACTCAGTTTCAGCAAGATCCCAGCCACAACCATCACCCGACACCTAACATGGCAGTATTTGAACATAAGGCCCATTATTGTTTAATCAAACTGTACATGTCCAAAAGACAATATTCAAGAAGGGTGTGTCTTAGAAATGACATTATAGTGATACAGAACATTTTGACGTGCCCATCCCAGGTGGCAATCAGAACAAATACAAGAGGATAATTACTACCTTATTAGAATATAATGTTATGATATTGAAATCTGCAGTTAGCCTGATAATACTAAAGACATAAACCAAACCATCCACTTAATTGCTTCAACACTTGAACAATACAGAGAAGATTAAAGACCTTCTAGAACTGAGATTCACCTCAGTGGAAAAGTCCACCTTTTTTTTTTTTTTTTAACAACTACATTCCATACCAGGATTAACAAAAGTGGATTCTTGTGAGGCAAAAGCCAGAATAACTAAAAGGGATTTAATGTAAATTAAAGTACTGTGTATGGTAACACTGAAGTTGTTATTTCAGGTGATTTTAGCTTCAAGGTGCACACACTCAAAATTTAAATCAATATAAATATAAAAACATACCATCTTGAAACTGGTGTTCTCAGTGTACCAGGACACCACTACTGTCTCCCTCCTCACTGCTCCCCCAGCCACCAAAAAAAATCCAAAAAAAAAAAGCATCACTGATTTTTCCAGCAGGAAAATATAATTTTGACCAAATGGCATTTTCCAGGAGAAAAGCAGCAGCATGAAAAGAAAAAAAGGAAAAAAAATCATCATTTTCTCCAAAGCTACTCCTGTGGCAATGCCAAGAAATATGCCATGCTGTTTACTGGACAGCTGTATTACAGCCTTTGGCTCCCTGTCTCCTACTTCAGCAAATCCCCTATTAGAGCAGGCTGAAAGCATGCTGCCTACTTTTCACTCAGTTTATTCCCAGCTTCCTGCTTTTGACTGAGGCAAAACTACCTAAACCATCTGGAAACATTATGATCACCCATTTGCAGAGTGAAGTCTGGTGGTTCTTTCCACCTAACTCCTTCAAAACAGCTCTTCTGTTCAAGAGAAAAACCATTTTTTTAGAATAAGTTAAATTCAGAACCACTCCAGACAGTAGACCTGCAAAAGCAACACCCACAGACTGAAATACATTCACCACCCACCAAGACCTGTGCAGTTCATCCTGAGCCAGCCTCAGGTATTACCATCTAAAACCGGTGTGACAAGCCCAGCAGTAACCCAACTCAACTTTTTTTGTCACTTAAAGCCCTGAGCTAGCTCAAAACCTCAGAAGATACCAGCTACGACAGAAGAAATAATCCCAGTACTGCAGTTCCTTCTTGCCACAAAGTCACTGGTATTTGTACTGGAGCAGCAGCAGCAACAGTTTATCTGGTGTAGATAAATCTCTAGATCTCTTGTTTAAAAAGAACAGTCAAATGCATTTCTCCATACAGCAGCTCTTGTATTTTAAGTAATCCAAGAGAAATCTTCTATTCTCGAACTAGTGGCAGCTGATACAAAGCTGCACCATTCCCTGGCAACATAAGCCTCCTACCTTGCACATTGGTATCACCCCGAGCCTTATAGGAAATAAGTTCTGGGTAGTTTTGTTGCCTATCAACAACTTAATGCATGCAGTAAACACCTTCACGTCACCACCTTTGCTTACGTTTATTAAGAAGAGTACCCAGCTGTCCCAGACTATCGATCCCACCACTGGCATTTCAGAAGATAAAATTAATCTTAAACACGAATATACTGAAACGTGCCACACACACTTACCGTACCTTTTCAAATGTTATCCTTAGAGATATCCTAGGAGAAACCCTAGGAGAAACTCCACAGCTCTTATCAGCTAGAATTCAAAGGACGGAGAGAACAACAACGGGATGAAGCACGCACAGGCACGTCAGGGGAGGACGCGGAGATGCTCCTTGCCTCACTGGGATGTAGCAACTTCCAGTGATTGCAGCCCAGCCCCATCACCAAACAGGTTTGTGCCTTCAAGGGTATGTCAGGAAATTAAAGACATGTCATACGCTTCTGCTGTCGCAACATGCTAACAGATATTTTTTAATAATACATATGACCAGAAAATATACACTCCATAGGGTTTTTTGTTACACAGATGTAAATAAAACATCATGAATATAGAAAAAGAAATCATTCTCTCCAGGCACTCAGTCTCCTGTAGGCTGTAAATACACACTGTTAATGCATGGCCGTTCCACAACAATATTTTTCCTAAAAAAATCATTAGAATGATACATGTTCAAATCACTTGCAAAAAGAAAATTTAGGCTTAAATTAGGAGCAGAAAAATAAAAGGGCAGTTTAGATGGAGCAATAGAAAATTCTTTACAGTGAATTCACACAATTCCTTAAATAAAAAAAAAAAATCAATCCTATCTCTTGATCTTCATGAATTGCTTATAGCCAGGTTTGGTTAATATATAGATTTTATTTAGCATAAGTCAGCATAAGACAACTGCTAAGACAACTTTTTAGTTCCACAATACTATCTCTTGGATCATTAATTCAGTTCCAGGAACTAAGGACATAAACTCAGTTCCTACCTTGCCATGTACAGCAAGATGTGGAAACTCTTCTCCCAGCCTTCACTGGGATGCCACCCTGACACCCTGTGCCACAGCTGCACTATCCGAAATCCTCATCCTTCCCCTTTTTTTCTCACAAAACAGACTGAAAACAGAGAGATGGAAAACAACATCCCCCAGGAAGGACATCTGCAGAGATTGCTGTGATACTGGGCTTTGCAGATCTGGGCTATGGTGAGCAATGGGGACGACAGAAGTTTGCTGTGGTCAGAGACAGATCACAGATTGCTTGGAGATCACAGGCAGGGAGACTGACAGTATTCAGATAATACTGGAAACCTACAGAGATTATACTGGCACCAGCAGACAGCCCTAACAGCCCTCCCTCCCTCAGTCTGTGACTTCTTGCTGTGTCTCTTCGCCACATCACCTCAGTTCTGAGGTCTGAAGAGAGATTTTGGAGGGTAACTGGAAAGGCTCCAAGTGACAGAGCCACATGCACTGTACTTCTGTGCGGCTTTTTACCCTACTGAAGCCCTATACAGCTCTGGCCAGGTACTCCTCTACATAGAGATCAGTCCCCTTTGCTTCTTTAAGATCAGTTCCTACTAGGCAACAGGATCAGCTCAAAATCCGAGTTGGCAAAATCCATCATCTGTGCAATTACACTCAGAGCACAGTCCTGCAAGCATCATCCACCACTTATTCCTGATGACTCTCTACATCTCCTGCTCCTCCTCTGCTAGATAGGAAAGGAATTAAGCCTTTGGAAAACAGCAAGTGATTTACATGTATTATTAATACCTTTCAATGTAACAGTATTCAATATGCTACTCTTCATTGCTTCACATCAATCACAGTCTCCTATATTTCAGAGGAATATCTGCCCACTCACTGTGTAAATCCAAATATAATAAAACAAAATTCTGCTCATTCCTTGACTGAAATTAATTAGGTTTTTTATAAGCTTATATTCTAGTGGATCACAGGTATTTTGGAATAAACTGAAATATAAAAAAAATCATTATAGACTATATTTTGCATGCAGCACTGGCTGCATACAATTTCTATCATCAATGATTAGGTTTAATCAAAATTCTTCTAATTAAAAAAAAGCTCAAACTCTTTCCACAGGATTTCTCATAAACGCAGTCAGTTTACTTATTATATATCATCATATAAATCTGTACAGATTTGTTGTTCTTACAGATTGTTGTTCTTCAGCAAGTATTGTTTGCCAAAATGGACCTTCATTTTCTACTGCATAATTAATTTGTGTTTAGATAAAAGTGTCTACAGTCAAAACCTATACCTGAACAGAATAGTGTATCAGCTACAGGTTTTACATTACAACCCTTAAGAATTCAGTGAAAAACTAAAAATCACACAGTGATGAAATGACTTTTCCAAGGTTATGCAGGAAGCGCCTGGCAGAAATGGGAATCAAACCAGAGCCCACTTAATCAAAAAAGTCAAACTTCCACTCTCTTGGATTTGGAAAAAAAATATTAAACTGCTGTCATAATCCACTTGAAAAGTATAATTTCATACTGCTTGAATAATGCCCAATTTACTTGCAGCTGTATGTCTATTTTGCTAATATTGACAGCTTGTTTGCTAATATTGACAGCTTGTATTTTAATCATCATATATAATAATTTTGTTCAGAGCTGTCACATACTAACACCCTTCTCTAAAACTGGCTCAAAATTTTTTACTTTTTAAAAGTATTTCTTTCATAACCTGTTATTGAAATTTGTTTGAAATTTTCTCCACCCTTTCAAAACCAAACATATCAGCCTCTAACTCTAAATCTGTAAAATCCAAGTCTAGTATGAATGTCTGGTTTATTTCACCTCTATATGTCCTGCTTTCAAACAAAAAGCCTCTAATGACAATAAAATTAAAAAAGAACAAAACTAAATAGAACAATTCATTTGGGCATCTTAGAAGATTATTTCACATTCATGTAAAAAGTTTGCCTGGGACTTACAGCTTTAATACTGAGGAAGTATCATATCGGCCACAAGAGCCTATGGTTTACTTTGGCCATCAGATAATGGAAAAAGCAGAACAATAAATAAACGGTCATTTGTCTCCACTTTCACCAGTGTTGTATAGTATGTTAAAACAATGTAAACCTGAACTGTGTAAACTTTCATCCCTCAAAAATTATGAATGGCTCCTCTGTGCTGGAATGTTTCACTGATTGGCAAGGCTGAGTAGAAAAGCAGAAATAACATCTCTGTTTCCTATATGAGGATCATCACCATTTTAAGTTACCTTAGGAACTAGCTGTGAAAGAACATTAGAATGGGCAGTGTTTTCTACAAGGCTCTTCTGAGTCCAAACAATCCAATTGAGACCTTTCTTGGTGTCACTGATGATCATAAATGTAATAGTATTAGTCCCTTCCTTGACGATCAAAAGATGTCTATATAAATGCAAACAACTCATGGCCATATTTCATGAGCTCCTGCAATGAAAGAGCCAGCAGGCGAATCAGACTTGTGCTGCACTGGTTTAGTTCTATTAAAATAAAACAAAATCAAAACAAAACAAAACAAAACCACACTCGTCACAGGTAGTACATATGCCTAAAAGCAATACGATTAGTCTTTGCTGTGAAAATATTACAGTGGTTCAGATATGTCTAAATGATAGAAAAATGAATTACTATTAAAAATAAAAGGACTCGAAATGATTTCTAAGGGCATTTATATTTAAACTCCAAAACAGGTAAACCAGTATTTAACAGTAATAAGCTCTGCAGCCAAATGACAGTTAATTCCTTAGATATAGACCTACTCACTCACCTACCAAGCCTTTAGCACTCATACATTAAAATCCAATTTACTGTCTCAAAAGCTGAAATGAGGAAATACGAATTCCTGTTTACAGGGCACAAGGCAACTTTAACCCATCTATCAAGATTATACTTTAGAAACGCTACTCAAACACCCTTTTCCAGGTTTGGATAAAACATTCCCAAACCGTGGGTGGTTCAGAGCAGGCAGCTCACAGGCTCTGCCTACCAGCGTTGCCAGGCACTGCTGAAGGATTCTGACCTGCCCCAAGGTTCCTCCCAGGACACACCGACCATCTCGGCTGTATGTCTCAATGCAGACACACAAATTGCTGTGTGTAACGATCTTAAAATGTCTCACCTCAGTTGAAGGTAATTACATCATGGTATATTCAAAGAGGAGGAAAACGAGTGTGAAGATTAGTCCGAGCTCAGTAAATATTCTTCCTTCTGCTCTACCCAACTCATCTACGGGCAAATTACTCCTGCTTACAGCCTTCCTGTTTCACTGGAAATCAGAGATGTCAGCTGAATTAAGATGCTTTCCATGAACCTCTACTTAACCTACTCACACCCAGTCTGCTATATAGCATCTAAGGCAGCCTATATTGACAACAAACTCCTGAGCAAGCTTAGTAAAGGCTTCTCCTGCCATACAATCATTCACAAGACGTATGTTAGGTGAGCAGGTATTGAATGAAGCCTTCAAGTGTTTTCAACTTTAAAACCTGCATGCGTGGGGATCATCTTCTGAACAACACAGAATCTAAAATTTAGAGAGTAATAACCATTCAGACAAGATCTTTATCTTCTCTAATGATGCAATAGCTCCTTGCTGCAACTGAATGGAAGTTAACCATTCGATTTGTAATGTCACAGTACTTACATTTTTCATTGCTCCTGGACACCAGTTTGCCATCATACTGAAAAAAATAAGAATGCAGTTTGTAACTAGATAATTGACCAAGACACCCTCATATGACCTCACCATTCACATCACTTATTGCTAAAGTCAGAACGAGTAGCAACTCGCATATTGTTCGTTTGTCTACAGTTCTGCCTACTCAAATACTTTAACCTTTCCCTAAAGACACTGCCTCTCTGCTGCCTGCAGTAACACTTCAAAATTCAGCAATAACAAAGTCTTGACCTTAGACGTACACCTTCTGTCATGTTGTGACATTGTCTTCTAGGTTCTGAGAGACTTAAACCTGTACAAACGCTCATTTGCCTTCACAGAATAAAATACTAGAAACTTTTTGACATTTCTGAGCACAAATCCCTTCCCACAGTCACACCTTGCCACCTCCCCTCTCCAGTGAGATCCAGTTCAAAACCACCTTGGCAGCTGATCCCACGTTCTGGAGGGCAAAGAAGGTCAAGAGATAAGATGCTCCTACAAAGCTTTTAACTCGAACTGACCATGTCAACAGTAGAGGAGCCACGCAGGAGAGAGCGAGCGGCTTCTTTCCAGAGCTAGAGCAGAGTACGTAGCAGAGTGAATACAGGCAAGAGAAATTCTATCTCCCAAGTCATCTTCCTTGAACCCTGCCACTCACTTTGTCCCTAAGCTGCAAAGTCCCAAGACACTGGGGCTGGAGCTCCACCGTGGCTTCTCACTCAGGCAGGGACAGGACTGTTGGATTGCTCTTACACTTCCACCTACATTTTAAATTCCAGCTTCTGCCGAGTAGAAGCTAATACCTGACTCAGAAAATGGGATCCTTTCAAAAGTGCCAGAAAGTTCATTGCTCTCTGGTTATAGTTTCATAAACTCCTTAAAATTCAGAAGTTGGAGCTAATTTCAACATTAATTACCTTAATATTCAGCCAAATTGCTTCTCTGCTCCCAAGTCAGAGGGTAAAAAAACAGGCTGATGCATCTCAAGGTTTGCAAACATAATTGCTTTGGCATCCATAGCTGTGAAGTACTGACAGCTCTTCATAATACCCAATCTGCTTGAATATTCAGAAGTCAGACTTCAGGGATCACTGGAATTGATTTTTATTTTAATAGGTTTGACTCTTCTACACTGTAAACTGGACTTCATGCACACTCTCCTCTACCAATGGTGAAGCATTTTGACACAGCAAATAGGCACACATATCTCATCAATAAAATATTATTACAAACTCAAAATAGACAACAAGATATAGAAACAGGAAGAGGGTTCATCTTTACTTCTACTTGCTTTTCTAAAAACAATTACTTTTCTTTAGTGTCATCCTTTGAATATCATTTCTCTACCTTACAAAACAGGTATCAGTGGTGCTTCCCCTTCTTTTTTTAGCAGCTGACCATGAACTGTGAGAGCACAAATTGCTCCCAGCATCTTTAGATAAGGATTCTAATTTATAATTATATTCCTTTTAGCAAATATTGTTACATTAAATATTTATTAAACTCTCATCCATCCATTTGTAAGTTATTTCTGTCAATCATAAACACAACATCTCTGTTCTTCAGAGCAGTAAAAGCTGCAATGGTTGACAAGCACGTAAAAATAGACTTTCTGTACACACCTGCTCCAGGTTTCTGCTCTGGGAGAGGAAAACTGAACTGTCTTCCTCTGCCCAGATACATATTGTAAACAGCCCAGCTATCTTAGAATTTTGGGAGGTATAATTTCCTAAGCAAAAGCCAATGGGAATATCTTAGAATAAATCACAGGTCTGTTCTGATATGTTGAAAGCTTTTCAATAATTCTGAGGCTGCCATGCATATTTCCTACAGACTTATTTAATTTTTTTAAAAAAAAATTAAAGTCCTAATCACAGAATCACAGAATGTTAGAGGTTGGAAGGGACCTTAAAGATCATCTAGTCCAACCCCCCTTCCACCTCCCTGCCCCTGGCTAAAACACCACTTCTTTTCCCTAACCTACACTACCCACGCTTACCAAAGCTGTGGGTGCCTAAGTGTTCTCCCACTTGTCAGGTTAAAACTGGTTTTAACAGCTTAGTTTACAATTGAACGCCTGTAATTTCCTAACATGCCCTGAGGCAGTTGCCCAAACTGTGTCATTATCCCAACAAATCTTCAGGGACAGTGCTTAAAATGTTACCTACAGCGCCCCTATGGGGCTCTTGAAGAGTTACTCTAGTTATATGGGTGCTTAATAATAATGGGAAGAAAGTCCTTTCGTATTTTTTTTATTTCACATTATCTTTCCGACATATATTTTCTACAACATTGCCCATTTGTATTTATAGAAAACTAGTAATGTTTTTATTGCCTCTTTTGTATATTCTCAAAATGTTCAATCATGAAGTTCATAACACCTTCTTCCAATGAACACTTTTTCTTCCCTAAGCACATTCTAAATTGCTATTAGGAAGGCTGTTCTCCCCTAGTTTAATGTTTAATCTTTCTATCACTCTACCTCCAGTAAATTTTACATTATTGTAAAACACTTCAGAAATTACAAAAATGACATTTTGTCACATTATTTATAAAATTATTTCGAGTTTTACAGGAGTAATTTTTTCAATGTATTTTACTCTAACTCAGCATCATCATATTAAAAATGACAGCCATTACATGTCTCACTGTTTCAGTAAGAGTAAGAAATCTGCAACCACAGAAAAACTTTCTTTTTTTCTTTTCGCTCCTTGAAAATACACTGCAGAATTACTCTGAACATCTGGGCATCAAAGGGAATGGGATGTTTCTATGTAGTACAAGTAGCTCAGCAGGGCTATTTTGCCTTCATTTTTATCTTCTTTACTAACTAGGAAAGATGGGGATTGCTTCTTTGACAGACAGCATACAAACAGTAAAAAAAAAAAAAAAAAGAAAACAAGAAAACTGGCTCCTGCTCCTGCTTTTGCCTGAATTTGTACCTGGGAGAGAGTCTGGCTTTAACATTAAGACTGGTAAAATTATTAACAATCGACCGAGGGGTAACTTGGGGTTAGGATTCTGGCAGAAATGAAAATACTGCTTTGACAAGAATCTGCAGTTACAGGTGCTCTTGTCCATTTGTTGGTTACAGCACTGGAATCATGCAGCACTCGCTCTCAGCCAGGACCACACTTTCAGCTCCTTATGCTTTTAAGGCAGTGCATGACCATCAAATACTTCAACTTTCTCTACTGATGTAAAGCCTCAGCATGTCTAAGATGACCATGTCAACGGAGGTCTCTCAAGGTAACAGCAGAAACATACTCAAGGGCGTACTGCATCTCATGTGAAGCCTGATTTGAAAGACTTAATCTAGTTCCCACAAGAGCAGCCTCCTCAGACAAGGGTTAGCACTGATTTTTCTGAGTGGTTTCTGACTTTGCGTGAAGGCAGCTCCCAGGCACGTCTCTGGGTGGCTGGCACGCAGGTCCTCTTCACAGCAAGCAGGGGCTGGTGATGTCCTGGAAAAACTTCTCAGGGTGAGAGCTGAGTGGAAGACCTACACTACCACGTTACTATGTAGTACTGCTGTGAAGTCTACAACAGAAGTCCTGCTCCAAAGAGCATCAGTGTAATTTCTATCTATACATTACCAATAAATTATCTATATATAGCAATGACCATGTTTGATTTGCAAAGCTGAAGCACATCCTTTGCCACATTTTCAAACCTGTTGAGTGAGAATTAACCTTAGTTCTCCAGGTACACCACAGAATCACATTTTAAGTTATCTTTCCTGGTATTAGGAAATCTAAATAACAAAACAGAGTAAATAAAATGGAAAATTAAATATGGATTCTAGCCCTAGTCAGTCACATTTTTTTTTCCACGTACAAGATTATTTCTAGCACATTTAAATTAATAAAATTGAGGTAAAAAATAGAAAGGTAGTAACAAAAGAAATACTGTTCTTATCTATTCAGTGATAATGTAGCACATTTAGTAGAAGACAGGTTGTATAACAGACACCTGCTAATAAGACAAATCAGGTATCTCTACACTTCACATTTTGACTTTTTCTTTTCCTTAAGTCAGGTTACTGTTCTTGACTATATGCCAAAACTAGCTATATAGCTAACATCATTCAAGAGTTAACTGAGGGGTTCTGAAAATTAAAATATGATCTTTAATTTATTTTCATTTATAGTTAGTAGTATCATTTCTCCATTAAAACACATAGTTGATTCAAAGTGGACACTGTAGTTGTACAAACCAATTAAAATATCACAAACCTAGAAACAAAACGCTAATGCTCACAAAACATTTTAAAGAGAGTAAAACATTCCTTTGGGACAGAAATTCACAATTATTTGCACTATAACTACCAGAATGATATTGCTTCTTTTCATAAGATTACAGATTAAATTACATTTCTCCAAACTACTTTGTTACATCCAACTGGTTTTCTTACCTATTTGAATGTGATTTTGGCAGAAGATTCTAATGTTTCCTATTCTTAAAGTTTTATTAAATTCTGTTTGGAAGGTAACAGCTTAATGCACTACAGGAGGATTCTCTGACCTAATTACTATGACTGGTAAGCTTTAACATTTTTCTCTCCAGTTATTTATCTGTGTCACAGCAGGAGCTCAATCAATTTCCTTCCTCTTGGTAGAGGGATATGTATTTCTATCTTCCATGTAAATACACTTAAATGTTAACAATGATGTAGCAGTTGACTACTTATTTATATTTTAGCTTGAACTACTAAATGAATGGAGAGAAGGAAAAGAATTCAAACTATAATTGTTAAAGAGGTTGCCGGAAAGCACCCTGTGAGGAAGGCATTGACAACCACTGACACGAAGCTCCAGCACAAAAATAATTAACACTGGCCAGCAAAGAAAGCTGTAGGCAGACAATTACTGACAAGTAGAGAAAAAAGCGCTGGCTCCTGGCTGTGGAGCTGCTCAGAGCTCAGCCTCTCCTGTATTTCTGGAGAAATGCCCAAAGAGAGACTTGCTCCATACCCTTGCCCACACAGTCCGACGCAGGAGTCATTGCCAAGCTCATCCACTGGACGACTGGTCCCAAGGCAGGAGGGAGCAGGAGGTTACAGCACAGGTGGTGACGCCCACCCTGTCGCTGTCCTTTGCAGGTGGCTCTTCAGTGGCTCCAGCGCTCTTGGGCTCTGCAGGAAACTCACTCGTCTCCCTTCCTGCTCCCAGGGAGCAAGGATCCCTGGTTCTTCGTCTTAATCACCAGCGTACACAGTCCTTCTCAGCACTCTTCCTGCACATTAATTATTTAAAACGTGCAACAGACAACTTCTCATATAATATGTATGTTTCTGAGTTCACTATGGGACGTCGTGTGGCTGAGTGGTTCAATTCATGCCAACGAGGTGGCACACGTGGGCTTACAGGCACCAAGGAGATACGTGAACATAACTAGATACACAACAGAAATCAAATCTATATTTGCTCAAAAATAAAGAAGGCTGAGCTGTGTTAGATATATCAAAGGTGGGGTGAAAGGAAGAACACAACAAAACAGGTTTTACAACAAAGAATTTCATTCACCTATCTGTGCAGTATATGAATTCACTTAAAAATCTTTTTTTTTTTCTGTGCCTCACCTCAAGAGAAAACATGCAAAAATAAAACTGGGGAAAATGATCTTGCAGAGAATACAAGTACAGCCCCCAGCTATTACAAGCAGCGGAGTCACCAGGCATGACCCAAGCTGCCACATGGAGAGAGCAGACAGCATAAATCACCTTCACTCCCTACTTACAGTAAATCACTCTCACCCATCTTGACCTTCCACAGATTTGTTTTGCAAAGCCAAAGTTATCTGGCAGGTCATATAATCCGAGCAAGCCAAAGAACAGCCGCATGTGTAAACAGCTCTCTCCAGAAAAGCCATCTAACTTTTACTTCCACGCATTAGTGGTTCTGTGCAGACTGATCAGCTCCCAAACAACTACTGAACCTGGTTAAATATGCCCAGGAAGTTAAAATAATGGTAAAGTTTCTTATGCCCACCGTTGAGGTCAAAAATATTTTTGTGTGTCACAGAACTACTGACTGATGCTGATACAACTTGTAGCTAACCATCCTTGAAACATTTACTGGGCTAAACTTCCAGCATAATGATTTTATATATGCATTAAACAAGATGTTGTAACAGTTCATCACAAGCTTCTTTCTGCTTCATAAAAGAATGTGAAACACAGGAAATGAGAAGTCAATTGCTTTTCTCTCTGTAGATGAATGTGTGCGACACCAAGGTTGTATAACAAATGCACAGCCTTCGCTCCCTATAAATCAGTATCTGCAGATTCACAGTTTGTGTATTCCCTGAAGTGGCAGAAAGGCATGATATGTTTCGAGGTAACATATATTGAATTTGGAAATCAGTCTAAAATGTAGCTATCAACAGGGACGTAGAGATATTCACCTTCAGAAGGACTTCATGCTCCTGAATTACTTCCTCAAACTCTCCTTCATTAAACACTGACTTTTTAACAGCACTTTATTATGAAACAAAAGCAGTTACTGAGCAAAACAACTCTTCCATGAATGTGCATATTAACAACAAGTCTCACTAGCTGGGATTGTTTAAAGCATGTGAGTCTCACAAGGCTCTGCCAGTTTGGTGATAGCCAAACTGAACTTTCCAAAGCTCCCCAGTCCAGCACTGGCTCCTCAGGCACTGGGAAACCCCTACTTGGACAATTCGGAAGTCAATGAAGAGCCACTGCAGCCAGCCAAGTCACAGGCTACCGCAGCCAGACCTCTCCTAGAAATTAGCATCACCACACAAAAGCACCACTCTCAGTTTCCAATTTAGGGGGCAATTTTAGAAATTAAGTACTTTTAAATCTCTAGCAAGAGGTGCCCAATAAAAACAAAGCACGAGTTCAGAAAGGACTACTAAGTGCTGAAGGATGTGACTGTTTTAAATAGGAACCTTCTGACACCAGATTAAAAACTCCAGAGCACAGCCCAGCTCGCTGCCTGCAGTCTGGAACACGCAGCCATGGCCAGCCTCGACAAATGCATTACCAGGAGAATGTGCTGGAGGTGGGTAACTCTGAGCCTTGTGAGAACAACCTGCTCCACAGTTTCACAGACCTTTTCCATTCTGCAGATGCTCCCAACAGACTCTGGGACAGCACAGTACACAAAGCAGGGATTAATTCAGCCGTCGATGAGGAACGGCAGGTGGCTGCCTGAGGTGGAAAAAGCCACGTTGTTACGAATGCTACAGAATGTCTGCAAATGTGAAAATGTTTGCACTTGGGTTACTGTGACAGTGATTTGAGAGAGACAGGAATAAGCAAAATAAAATCTTCTGAAAAACAGTTTGCTGAGATTTGGACGCGAGTCAGGAAAAAAGCTACATATAGTGATACTATCAACTTCTTCAAAAAAGAAACAGATCTTCATCTCTATTTTGTGGTAGAAGAAATAGGCAGCGGACAGCAAAACACAGCTTAGCTCACCGTACAAATATTAAATTGCAGATCTGTTGTCAGCATTATCAGAGGACAAAATAAACCACGCTTAGAAAATCCATGGGATAAAATCTATTCTTCTTTTGAAAGGAATTAGATTAATAACTCTCAGGAACTAAGCTATGTTTTAAAAGGAATGTGAAAAAGAAACCTCATCCCTCATGTTCACACCTCACTAAACCCCTCCCTCTCCAGAAGGTGACAATTCCACACCAGAATACAAGTTCAGGTATGGAAATCAAAGTACAGGCAGCTTCATTTCCACCAAGCTGTTGCATTTTGAAGCCTGTGGTTAGCACATTTTTTCCCAACACTAATTTTCTTCAGAAACTACTGTGCAGAAAATACAGGGTAAACCGGAAAATTATCTTGGAAGTACAATTCTTATTTGAAGAAAGAATATGTAGTCCACACACATCCTGTCAGGTGATTTTACATTTTTTATTTAATACTGTTATTTTTTTTTAAAGCTGACATATTTGAGACCTTCTGCTACTGGTGCAGCCTCCACCACTTCAGGCAGATCTCCATTTTAGCAATTACTTTCCAATGACTGCCCTGCCTGCAAGCCAGTGTCTTCTCCTTCAATATCAGAAAGTTGCACCTTGAAATAAGCTCTGGCAGACATCAACCTGCTGGCCAAATTCAGCACCCCTTCCCATCAGACACATTCTTGGCTTAGAGTTTATTAAAACTGAGCCTATTAAACCCAAAGATGGTATAAACCTCCTGCTCAATAAACTGTATTTCATAGTTTGGAAATAGCTAACTGTTTTACTGCTGAATTAATTGTTTTCTTTTCCTGGTTTTCTCCACATGGCTCACCTTCATGATAGCCATACAAGAAAACAGGTTTTCTAATATAAAGCTATATAAGGGTATATTCATCTTTCTCTGAAATACAGACACAAGGTTTATAAAGTACAGACTTGACAACAAAGCCGCTCTGTGGGGCATGGAGTCCAACATGACCATGCCCTAACCTCAGAAATTGCCTGAGCTACTGAGTCCATCCCAAGCAGTCCACACATCCAGCCGAAAGATGACAAACGGTCTGTACACACACCTAAGTCAAAGCACATACACAACTCCAAATACGCTATACCAAACTCAAGAGCTACGATACAAATTACTACAAGTCTCAGCTACAACAGTCAGCAAGAAGAACCAAAGGCATCACTAATGAAGAGCATTACCAGTAATGGGAATTTCCTACATTAAAGTGTTTAGGTAATCATAGAATCATAGACATGTCAGGGTTGGAAGGGACCTTAAAGATCATCTAGTTCCAACCCAATGTCAAATGATAAACCATAATCCATAATCCATGTTCCAAAGCACAACAAAGTAAAAGTAAATTTGGAAAAAAAAAATCAGAAATTCCTAGATTATAACATCCAGTTTAAAAACAGTCTAAATATTACAGTTCCTCCCTTTTTTCCCCTCATATAAAACCAGCTAACAGTTATTAATTCCTTTGCAATTGCAACCAAATTCCACTGTCTGCAGAAGTTTGTAACTATTACTTTCAAGAAGATAGTAAAGTGATTATTCAAGAGAGAAGTGGCCTCCTGAAGTCAGATGTGAAAGGCCACCATTGCTGCTGGCCAGAGGTCTGTATGCTTGAATCTGAAACTGGTTAAAAAGCTTTCTGAGGAGTTGTCCCTTCCTGACCAATGCCAGGACACCAATCGGCTGCAGCTGGCAAAGGAAAAGCATTTCTGTCTCCTGTCCTGGGATGAAGCACGGGTCAGAGTTGCTCGCTACGTCCCTGCTGCACCGTTACAGTACCCAGGCTGGACGCACACCCAGCCAGAAGGCAGGACTGCACACAAATGTTGGATTTGATGGCAGGACTTCACGTGCTTGTTGTCACAAGCAGCATGCGGCTGGTGACAGGACAGGACAGGAGAGTGGTTTCATACAGTAACCCCAAATGCCTCAAGGAGTTGCATATCTTCTCAAGCCAGAAGACCAAGGTCATTGCATTGCACATTTCCAGTGGTGTCCTGCTTTGGCATGGAGCAAGAGAGAAAATGCTCGAGCTACACCGAATGCACAAGCAGGACAAGTCCTTCCTTTCAGCTCACTCAGCTCTTTTTGTATTTCTGGCATTTGTCAGGGAATGGTGATATTGATCTACATCCTCTTTATTTGCCCGAAATTGACTTGCGGTCATCCAAAACATTCTTGCTTAATGCTTAGCTAATAAAATGCACATATACTGTCATCAAAAGAAATAAAACTGCATGTCAAAGCAGCAACAGGCACATAAGCTACTTTCAGACCACTAGCAACTCTACAAGCTTATTTAAACAGCTCTGGAGGGAGAAACCGTACATGAGTGGAAAAGCTGAAGAGGAACTGCAGCGCTACAGCAGCATGAATCAGGGCATCGCTGATCTACAACCACCCTGCATCTCCTGTCTTGCACAAAGTAGGGCAGTCCAGATGCAGCCACTCCCCTTCTTTTCACAAATTGGATACATTATATTTTTATCTCCCTATACTACTTATAGGAAAATTAATTTCTCAGAAAATAATCTGAAGTCAAACTATATTTTCTCTTTTACCCCAAATTTCAGGAAGATTGGAAAGAAAACACGTCTGCAGGCTTTAAAGGAAGCATCCCATCTTCTAAATTCCAACAGCAACACAGACTGGAAAAAAACCCTTTCACCTTTAAAGGTGAAAAGCATGTCAGAAATGCATAACAAAATTCAGAATGTTAATTCTTTGACTTTTTTTAAATTAACAAAAAAAAATCCATTATTACCTAAGAAAATGTGAATTCCTTTCTAATACATATCACTATAGCTATCCCTATGCAGGATGCTCTATTAAATCTGATGTAGTGAAACAACCCCCAGCTTGTGCTCTCTGCGCTGCCTACAGAGCAAACGATATGGCTGCTCGGGTAAAATTCACATTAGCCAAGAAGCCTACATACTGAAAAGTACTTAGCTATTGCTTTGAGCCAGAAACCCAGTGACAGTTTCATAAAAATCACCTGGTTTATTATTCCTGACAAAATACTATTCACCAGAGCACTTCTGTGAGAAAAGAACACGCCAGGGGTTGCCAGCGATCCTGTGTTACCACACTCGGGCGTTGGCCACAGATCCCGATGCAGCAGCCAGCCAACCTACACGACTCCTGCAGCACAGACATGTCAGCATTCCTCTTCTGTAATAAAAACTGCTTGAACACTTTGTAAGAATTATCCCAGGTTATCCAAAGATACAGCACAGCCAATCCCCACCAAAAACTCACAGGGTTTTAAAGACCACTGGCTCTAACCTTTGCCTGGCCCCTCTCCCAGCCCCCATCTTTTCCCACTTACATTTGTTCACGAGAGCTTCAACAAGATTCTGTTTAATGTTAACAGTAAATATTTGTCCATAGATTCCCTCTTCTGGAATTATGAGCTATCATAGGTATTTTTCAAGGAGGCAGAGTCAAAATCCAGAGTTAGTCCGTGTGGCACTTTTTATATAGTAGCTGAAGGAAAGCAGATTCAGCCTCCACAGTCCCTCATACTCAAACCTCTGCATTCCTTCAGGTCTTTGACCTCACTGCCAATGCAAAAAGTTTCCACTAGATGGTGTGAAATAGGTAGGACACATAACTCGCTAAATTATTAGTAAATGCACATTCAGTAAAGAGTATTTCCCTGAGTATGAGCTGCAATTCTCTATCCTTCCAACAAAGAGGATTACTTTAGAGGAAAACCAAGACGCCTTACAAAGCATTAATTCAACCCAGGATGTGCACAAACTCGTTCTCTTGGAGGACAAAAGCAGTAACCCTGAAATCCTATTATCCAGTGAATTGCCTTAAAAATTAAGCATGTCAGTTTATTACTTCAACTAGAAAATAATCCAAGTTATCCTAGGGAAAAATAACAATTAAAAATAAATTGGGAAGTTTCTCCTTTCCTTCCCCTACCTCCAAAAAAGAAAAAAAAAAAGAACAAATACTAGGAAGTCCAAGAGAATGCAAAACACCCTAGGGTTTGTTCAGCCCTGTTTCAGTCCACATCTGAAGTGCTATTCTATTTTGAAGCTGTGACTATGAAAAGACAGCTTCTTACTCAAGAATCTTCTACCAGGGACCCAAAACGACAAATTCAGCTTTCCCTGGCCCTTGGCTGTGCCAGCACAGTGCCCCATCCCTCTACCCAGAGTTATGATGGCGTGAGCTGGGGAAGGGGGAGGAAATTAGCTATCAGAACTGCTACACAAATTTAACACTTTTTCTTTAAGAACTAGTCTGGGATGATCTACGCAGTTATCACTGAGCACTTAGTAAGACTCAGGTATGATACAATTGTTAATTGATATATAATTTCTTCAGAAAAGTTTGCATTATTGAGTTAAAAGGAATGGACTCGACTTGTGGATCACTGAATGAACTTACACAGTGTAGAATAAATAATAATAATTAAAAAGAGAAAAATCATAATCCTCACTTATTTTAAATGTAGGCACATATTAAAATAGAAACCGTTAAGACACAACAACCATTAAATCCTACTAATATTTTTAGGCAATCTTCAGTGCTGAATAGCATGTTAAGTCTATATGTTGAAAAGAAGAGCCTCATGCATTGAGCAGCTAATGCTGCTTTCCAAGAGATTCTGACACTCCTCCCACAATCAGGCAAATAAAGTAAGACAATTATAATTTCAAATGAGCAGGGGAAGATTTTTATTTTTTTTAGTTTAGCTTCACCTATTAAAGCCAACTTCTAAATTACAGGCAATATAAGGATAGTCCACTCTGAACAGTGCTGCTGCAGGAAGCTCCCATTCTGCCAACAAACTGGTTTTTGCAATAAAAGAAATGTATGGAAATACTGAGCTTCCATTCTCTCATAAGAGACCACCCCACAGCTCCATGGACATTCAAAATGGACATCCATGGACATCATTCAAAAAAAATCAAAAAAACCTGATATCTCAATTCTCCCAGAAACCAAATCATCTACTCTCTCCTATATTCCAGATCTAAAATTAAATTCACAAGGAAGCTGCCAAGGAAGAAGGAACCACCTGGGAATGAAAAGACAGCCAGAGGATAGGGTTCCTCAGGATATAACTAGCAATCACCAAGTGAAAGGACCAAGAAATAAAGGAAAAAAAGAAAGGGAAGAGACAGAATTATATCCAACAAGAAAAAACACTGCAAACAAACAGAAAAATAGGAGAGAGTGTGCTGTGAGAATGACACACGTATTTCAAAACTTCTTTCCAGCCACTGACAACTTGGATATTAATTACAATTTAAGAAAAAAAAAAAAATCTCATAAAGACTGCATCAAAGTTTAAACAAAACCTCCAAATCCAAGTGGCTTGTGTAATACAAGTCACAATACAACATAAAATTAACATTGAACAAGGACATTTATTTAAAAATGTCTTCCTCACTCCACAAACAAAAATGATAGTAATACAAGGTAAAAAAAGGTCAAAAGAAGAAAAAATAATCAATTAAATAAAGCTTAAAGGAGACAAAAGACTATAAAATTTAAAAACCAAAACAACCAAGTAATCGAAAACTGAATATTCCTATTTCAGCACATGGAAAATGTGAAACAAAATTAGGGTGACTGATAGACTACTACACAAGACTGATAACTCTGAACAGTTATTCCTTCCAAACTTGAAAGTTCAGAGACAATACTGAAGTTAGTATAAATGTGAATTGCAGAAACATTCAACTATTATCTCTTATAAAAACACAAGCAAATATTATTACCACGTACTTATGATGCTGACAGAATGGCCTTTCCAACTTTTTAATAATTGTTAGGAAATATTTCCTCGCAATTAAACTATTCACCTCATCTTTCTATGGAAGAGGGGCTAAGAAAGAAATTCTCACAGAATCCTCCTCCTGCTGCTGCTCTTCTTATTTGGCTTGCTTTCTTTTCAGGTTTTCTTTTCTCTTCCCTTTCTTATTTCTCTTAGTTTCCAGACTTTCCTTCTCTTGAGTGTCAAGCTCTGCTTCTTCCTTCCTCTGACAGTTACGTCTTCCCTTGCAGCCTCTCCAGTGAAGTGCCCGGACTTGGTGAGCAGTTCCCAGGGAATCTGATGACAGCTTTACATCTTAGAATTAGTTGGGAGCTACATTTGAGGGTATTTCATTATTACTTTATAACTCAATGCCAAGCAAGTCAGTTACAGACTCAAATGAAGAGGTCATTCAGCTTTGTTTTTAAAAGTCCATGTATGAGACAGCAATACTTACGGAGCCAGACTATGTGGCAGCAGATGCACTGAATTACTTTATCAGGAGTTCTTATCAAAAACTGTCTGGAGTTCATGATTTTATACATTTTTAGAATTAACTATTGTAAAACAGGTAGCTGAGAAGAAAATAAAAGTTATTTGCTTATCCCGCTTCAACAGAAGCCCTGTGGGAAGAGTTTGCACAGTACTCTCATAAATCATGATTACAAGTAACTTTAAAAGAAGAGAAAAGAAACAGGGAGAGAGGGGCAAAAAAAGTAACTTCATAATAAACTGGTTTTGCATTACTGAAGGCATCACCCATATGTACCTCAGGAGGGCCTGATGTAACACAGTCATCCCAGATAAACCATGAGGGTACCAAAACCTCTTCTCTCTGCTGCACAGAGTTGTGTCACACAGCTGTCTGGCACCAGCTATGAGAGGAGCATTCTAAAAAGCCACCCTCGAGTGGATTACAGCTGCCACTCCTGTTAGAAAGTGTGACAACAGGCAAATTCAGGAACAGCAATCGCTATTTTTACCCTCCTCTGGCATTCTACACCATATATCGAGTTTAACTTGTCCTTGCTTCTATCTAAGCCAATATACAGCCCCCCTTAAAGGGCTTCTCGTACGTCCCTGTGTCCTTGGCTTTTGTTGTCCTTCACAGGGACATCAACTGCATCAAACATCTTACTACTCTGCCTACATGAAGGTTTTCTGGGTCAACTCTGCCTGTGGCCACTGGACCTTTAGCTTCTGTTGATCACAATTATCCCTAAAAATGCAGTGGTTTGCCTGTGAAGAACAGAAGTAGATGCATTTCTATTTTTTTTTTAAAATCATGTATTAAAAAAATGAGAGGTAAGATGACCTCACAGGGTAACCTATGAACTGCTTTTAAACTTCCCGTGTAGCGGGAACTGCATCTTCCAGGGCCAGACCCTGGCACCATGGCTGGAGCACAAGTAGAGGACAACCTCCAACCCTGGCACATAAACAGCATTAGAGAGCACGAGACTCCTGGGTGAACAGATTTTCAGAAAAGAGTTAAAGGACACTCTGAGAACAAGAAAAGAGATTATTACAGTGATTACATGATACACATGAGATTCAGTGACCGGAAGGGAAGAGACAGCCAAGAGAGAAGTAGTACAGCTTGGTGCAACACGGGGAAGAGGAGCGTAAGAGACTAGTATGCAGGGACCACACTAAAATCAGAGTTTTTTCAATCTCACATAAGTTACTCTATAAAGGATTTAATTATCTCAAAATATTATGCTACAACATTTCCTTCTTCCTATACCATCAGACTACTCACAATATGTTAAGAGAAGATATAGACACTTAAAATCAATTAATGCTAACAAAATCATTAACTCAATTCTTGTGTATAGTGAGAGAAAACCATATACACAGGAATATGGCTGAAACAGAAAGGAAACACCAGCAGACTTGCTCAGCATTAGTTTGGAGCATGCAAGTGCATCACGCCAGCGGACTTGACCCATTCCATGGACCACGGCAGCAACTCTACACTAAATCCTTTCTCTCTATACCATTTTGGGGTGGGGCACATCTGTTGTCTTTGAGGCTGGTGGAGCCTTGCACCCACAAGTCTAGCTACTTTATCTCCCCAAACAGGTTGACGTCTTGCCATCTGGGAACAACTAGTCAGCTATGGTGGCCAGTGCTGTTTGTTTAGGGCCATCCTGAGTCCTGATCAGCTGCTGGTGCTCACATCTATGCCCTAGTCCTGCTTACTAGTCCAGGCACGGCCTACGGGACCAATTTCCAGTCCGAGCTAACACAAAACTGTCTCATGATGTGATCTGCTTTACTGATGCCCCAGTCTTGGGAAGGACACAGCACCAAGACAATTATGGCAACTGGATAAAGAACGATTCACTAAACAAGCCCAGTAATTTGCATCTCCAGCACCAAATTTAGCTCTTTTTAATTTATTTGCTGATTTCCAAATTAGAAGCACTTAGATTTTTTGCCCTTGACAGTCTCACTACAAAGCTACCCCTCAGTATTTTTTGAGATATGTTCTTTTTCCTTTCTATTTTTAAGCATCACTCAAATACAACTCTTTGTTCTCCAAATGTCTCCCTTGGCTTCAGATATGCATTCCAGATATGTACTATTTCTAATTATTTTTTTTGGGGGGGGGGGGGGGGGGCAGGGAGGGGAAAGAAAGTCTATATTTGAGCAGCCCAGTGGAGCAGACTTCGATAAACTAAGGAATCAGATTAATGTAGTCTGTCCTTTCCAAATCCAAAACCTTACTTACATGCATGTTTGTACTTATCTTTCCATCCATTTTAACTTGTGAGGACTCAATCCAAGGCTATTTAGTAGAGCCAGCTGTTTTAATGGCCTCATTACTTACCCAAACCCACATCTCAATAAGCTTGGGGAAGCTGCCAAAGGATTTGGCTGAACCTCTTACAAGGCCCCATGACAAATAGTAACTATCATTCTATTATCCATCTCAGCGATATGAAGGTCTGGTTGGATTCTCCACTTCTGGATGATTAAAGAACAGCAGCAAGTTTCTGCTTTCCACCCATCACTCACAAGAAGATTGTGACTTCTCGGACATGCAGGCATTACCGCTACAGTATGTATGTACTCTGCCACCTCCAGGTTCAAATAATGGAATTTGCAGTAAATCAAGCAAAACTCCTAGTGTATATTCTAATATCAGGACACTTGCTGCCTGCTGCCTTGCTGAAACAAGAGCTCCAACCTATACATTTTGCAATCAGCTAGGACACTGGCAGTTATCCACCACAGCACCCAAGTGGAGACACTCAGCCCAGCTCAGAATGGCAATAAAGGCCACAGAGAGCCCCCAAACAAGCTCCCTCAGAGTTCAAGCTCATTTTCCCAACACTTGAAGTTTACTGGTTTACTTTCAGAGAAGACTGCAAAACATTGGGCGTTTGAGCAGAGAGATGGGAATAGCTGAACTTCTCCAGGAAACCCCTGGATGTGATGCTTCTGAAAAACTCTTTCGTGCCTGCTTTCATTCAGCCAGGTTTTTTTGCAGGGACCACTGCTGTATTTCAGCCGGGGATAAACGCCATCCTGACATTCAGCTGAGACAGAAAGATTGCTCTTTGTCTTAAATTATTTATTCAAGCCCTGAAATTAATAATTTAGGAGGCAGAAGGAAAATTACATATGAGAATAAGGAAGTTTGAGTTGTTTGACAATTTGCTCCAGTTCTGCTTTCAGAAAACAGTAATTTCCACTTAATTGCACTAAAATGGAGTCCAAGTTATGAGAAGTGTGTTCTAAAAGCTTTATTCTGGGCCTTGTCTAAAAGGAAGTCTGATCTGCACCACACACCTCTCCACAGCCTTCTCTTTGTTGGCCCTTTCATTGCATTTTCATCACTTCTGATGTGTTAGTTAACAAAGCGCTGCAATAATAATACGTAGAACACAATGTGGTGAGAGAACAACAACCAGTCATTAAAAAAGCCATGCATAAGGCAGGGAGGTAGCTGAAAAAACAGGAAAATAAGAAACTCAGCTGCTGTGCAGAACTGCTGCCATTACAAAGGTGCATGTAACTATTACAAAATACATCCAAGACACAGAGACTGGCACTGCCCCTGAGATTATTTCTACAGCAGAATTTCTCCTTCATCTCTTAACAGAATTTCAGCTGACAGCTTTTAAACTGTTTGACACTTCAAGCTTTTCCTGCTACCCAAGAAGAAAATGCCATTTCTGAGGTTCTATTTATGATCTTCTACAAACCTACTATGTTGTGAGATGCTTATTTCTAGTAGACCAAGAGAGAGAGTCTGTTAAACACTACAACAGTTAAATGGTCTAAAAACATAATAAATCTCTGATGCATGACATGAGTTAAGAGTTTCTCTTACTCAGAGTTGTGCTCACCATGACAAAGAAACATAGCTCTGTACAACGGTGGCTGCACATTGAGGGGAGCCCCAGCTCTCCAACACCAGCCCAGGAGCCGACCATCGGCTCACAGCAGGCGCAAGTCTGAGTAAAATGAAAAATGCCTCAAGGTTTCCTAGAACACTCCAGCAAGTCATCCTAGAAGTCTTGCTGCTGACTACAAATGAAAGAGGTCCCTTCACAGTAACTCCTTGGAAGCGTGGAAAGCACTCGGTCACCAGGACGCATCCAGACCATTTAGACCCAACCAAGAGCAGAAGCGGCACCTCAGGAGTTTGGGCACTTGTGCAAGCAACAGGACATCCTTAGAAAGGAAATATAAGTGGAGTTTAAAGCATTAGGGAAAAAGAGGAGAAAAATCATTCTCGTTGCCAAGAGATCTATTCAAAGAGCTGCAATTCATCGAGAGGTCTCCTCTTTTTCACCAGGACATGCTGCAGGTGGCTCTCCCTCATCACCAAATACAGAAAGGCTGCCCAGGATTTATTACTTCAGTCTTTATTACAGATAAAATCAAATTCATCCTTCTTAACACAGATCAACAGATAAAGATGTTACCTCAAGAACATTCTCAAATCCCAGCAGTTTCCAGCTCAGTTTTTATGACCTGTTACACAGGCACATCACTAATTACGTCACGAGTCTCTTGCACATTTACTGACTATTCATGTTTCAAGTAACGTTAATTTTTTTTTTTAAATAGTAATATTTATGCTTTTTTTGTTCTTGGGGTACCTTCAGACATTTGGCTAGACTTCCAATTATGAATTTATTGCTCTTATTTGGGGGGTGTTTTCCTATCGTGCTCCTATACTCGACTGCTGGCGCCTACCAACTCATAAATTTGTCTCAACATTTTTTAGTATTTTTTTGCACATCTTGTCTTAGCAAAGGTTCAAAAGTTCATTAGCGAAATGCTACTTATCTCTCTGCTCACTGAAAAGTCTTATGACAGATAATGTCACGAAATTTAACACAATTATAGCAACTACATTACATAGCAGCACATAGATCTTGTAAGGTTGCAGAAAACATAAGCAATTAACTGTTGTTAACAGGCTTACACCAAGTCACCAACAGATACTTAGACCCAAAACTGAACTGATCATAAGTACATCAGTAATTTTCTTAAGGAGCCAAACTAAATTACTCCAACTGAGCAGACATTACTCAGTTTGCCTACTGTTTTCCTAATAGAGAAAGGAGGACTACAGCCAATACTCTACTCATCTGTGCATCCTGGAGGACTTCGTAGAAGCTTTTTTCATAGTACTAGAAGCCTACATTTCCCTCTGCACCCCATCAACATCCATCAGCAAAGTCACAAAGCCACACTTCCGAAATAACTTTCCTTGGAGAAGATCCAAGTGTGGAGGTGAGCAGGCACAAGGTCACAACCTGTGCTTGGAAGAAGTTATTTTGCTGCAGTCTAGGGTAGAACATGCCACCTGGAACAAAGGTAATTTCAGTGTACACAGAAAAGCACATAATGCATGGGAAAACAGTAGGAAAAAAATAAAATAAAATCACTATTTAATGCACTGTAGTTTACCTGCACAGACATTTTCAGGTGTCCTTAATTTGCAAAAATGAATATGTGAATAAAATTTACGCATAAAAACAGACTGCTGTTTCCACTGGATTTCCTTTGGTACATGCAGAAGGATATTCTATGTAGAAGTGAATCCTAGTGAACATTGCTTTTACTTCCTTCCTAGTTCTTGCAAGGGATCTGTGCAAGGACACTAAACAAACAGTATCAGTCCGAAAATTCTTAGTTTAAACAGTGAACACGTTCAAGTGCCAATATCAATAATTCCCTATAAGCAAATTTTTCCTTTTACATTGGGCTAAAAGACAAACACTTCAGTTGACACAGGATATTTTCAAATTAAGCTCCAAACTAATCTGTAACCTCCTAGCACATGTATCCCCAAAACTCCACGAGTGACATGCCAGACAGACTTACTCTGGGAACAGTTGAGTGGTTTCCAATTTATAGTCCTTCAGAAATTACTGTCAGCATGTACAAATGTCCTGCTGTTTCCTGGCGATGTAACTTCATAAATAGGAGCCTAAAGTACAGGCCAGGAAATGACAAGTATCAATTAAAAAAAAAGGAATGAATCAATCAACTTGTCTAGGATTAAAAAAAAATAAAGTTTTTTATTCTCTCTCATTAATCAAGCTGTCACTATTCTATTTTTTTAATAAAGTCCAGATTTTCTACTGGAAAAAATGTTGTGACAGGGTGTTTGCCCCAACATTTTAAAGTTCCACAGAAATCTGACAAAGGGAAAGAGAACAAAAAATCTCATGGAAATGGTCCAAGTAATTTTAAATTTACAATATTCTCTACTAGAATAACAACTAAAATGAAATCAGGGTTCAGATCTATGGAAAGACGGAATAGTAACCAGTCTTGTATTTATTTTCAACAACATGGAAAACCAGTGTCAGAAACATGTTTCCCCATTCACAGAAAGAAACTAATGTTAAACATCAGGTAAAAATCATTTTCAGCAGCACAAATACAAATATTTAGTCCAGTTTTCAACTATTTCACGATTCCAGTTATTAGAACAGCAGTTTCAAGTAAGATAAAATATGACCTTGGATGAGTTAAAATGCATCAAAGTTCATTAAAATAGTACTTTCACTTTAAAATAAAAACAGAGAGGGCACATATATTTGCACTAGTGACACAAGTGCCCCTAGTGAAATAAGGGAACACAACAACTGAGTACTCACTAAAACTAGTACCACAGTAAGAAATACTGAATATAAGAAAAAGACCAAGTGCTAAAGCCATGTACATACACACAGCTCTGAAGGAAGCAATAAACTGTACTCAAAATAATGAAAAAAAAGATTTAAAAAGCACTCAGTGTATGCAATAGTCCATTAAAAAAGACAACATGTATATTAGGATGAATGGAAAGCCTACAGGTTTCTAAATGGAAGTTTTAATGACTTTTAAGTCACAGACAAACATCATCCTGAAGGAAGGCAATTGCTCTGTGTGTAAAGCGATGGAAACAAGCATCAGTGGTGCCTTGGCCCTCCAGCTGTAGGATGTGCCCCACTCTTGTTCATGTTCATGGCAGCTGACTCAGCTGCTCAAAGGATTAAAGAAACAGGAAGCGACAAAACTCCAGCACCAGGCAGATATTTCTGAGTTAGTAAATTAAGCAATTTGGTCCATGACCACAATGGCAGCCATCATCAGCAGAAATTGTTTCAGACTGGACAGAGCAGCTGGCTTCATCTGCAAATTACGTGGTATCGTGCTGCCATGTCTGAAAGACATTACTTAGCACCAAATCTCATTTTGAAATGGTTAATCCTTTGCCCTTCTCCATAAAAATACCATCCAATTCAAGGCACAGTCCAGTCCTTCTCAGGATGCTGCTGGGTGTGTATAAACAACCAGCTCTGTTTCACTTGGTACAGCCAACACAAAGAGGTCCTCCAGAGCCACCAGCAGAGACAGCCCTGGTGCTTTGCCGCCTCTATCCGCAATTGTCAGTGGTTCCTCCGAACATAGCCCTGAGCTCCACCTCCACCATGCATCTCCCATTGGAAAAACAAAACAACAACAAAAAAGCCACTCGCAGAACATCCCCTCCCCCACAAGCTGTTCAAGAGCATCTACTTTAGAGAACACAGGGGTTTTTTTATTTCTCCAGGAAGTCTTTTCAATCCATCTTTAGACAGAACCAAACACTGTAGATACACAGATATACATAACTCCATTGGCTTTGAATTAGAGAATTTGTGTCAGAAAACTAAGCCTAAGTGTGCCAATTGATCAGTGTTTTTCTCGATTCAAGCTTATCCTTTTTATCCCTGGAAAATTAAATCCTTCATTTGGGACAGAAAGGTTTCTCCATCATATGGCACCTCATGCTTTGCCTAAGTGCTTCCGCAAAATCCATCTTCATGAGCTTTTACTGACTTTTTGGGGGTTTTTTAAAGCATCTGAAGAGGGTGCTAGAAGTTTTGAGTTTTCTGAGGTTGTGTGGTATGAATAGATGTTCACCAAAGTGCAAACTGAAATATTAAAGAAGGAAGACTCAGAGAGTGCTCCAGAGGTGCAACAGCGATGGAAGCATTAGATCAATGTAAGGAGCCAGACAGTTTCATTCAGCTCATCAGCAGTATCCTGGATCTGTCATCTCCCTCTGCCACTCCCATACCCCTCCTGCACTTGCAGTGCTCTAAAAAACACAAAACAAAACAGATGCTCTTATGAATCCCACAAGAATTTGGCTATATACTGTTAATTATTTGCGACATCTGGTAACACAATACTCATATGAAGTCAGCCACCAGCAGCAGAGGTCAGAACAATGACAACGCCATCAGCCTCTGCATCACATGAGCTACTTCTGCTCTTCTTCAGTGGGTGGGATGATTCCTGCCTATGTTCACACAATAGCCTTATTCTGATGTTGTCTACAGAGACAGAAATTCACTTTAAAAGTGTGACATCATTTTACCAATAATATTTCTCCTGCCCCTCCTTTTTGATTTTTTGTTTTGTTTGGGGTTTTGTGTGGTGCATGTTTTTTTTCCTGGTTTGAAAACCAGGAGGGTCAGGCAGAAAATTTGCTGAAAATCAACATTCTGTTGCATTTGGATGGAGAGCAAGCACTATAGCAAACAGAAAACAGCCAAGGAGAGTAAGTCAGAGTAAGTTAAGCAGAGTACCCCAGCCTGGGCAATCCAGCTGGAGCATCGCTTTGCAGCCAAAACACAATCAGAAGAAAAACTATGGCAAGCCATAGTGGCACAGCCCAAAGCCAAGAGATGAAGAGCATCATGCTGAGGGAGAAGATTAGAGGAAATATAAACACTGCAAGCTTTAAGATCAGGTGTGCAGCCTGTAAATGTCAGCATATTCAGACCAAAGAACTGCAGAACACCTGTATGTGTGAGGCCTCATCCACCCTCCACAACACCACCTCCTGTTGGCGCTCACCTTCCTCAGCAGCTCCCCAAGAGCAGGAGGCTCCTTCCTATATGTATTTTTAACACTTCTCTATTTTTCTCTCTCTGCAGCTCTTTATCCTCCTGCTGACTGACTCCCCCACATGCTGCCATTCATATGGCACTGCTGTTTGGAAACATGCACCTACTCACTTCCTTTCATCAGTCAGTCTGACACCCTGCCCTACCACACGCCTCAGGAATTTATGCTGGGGGTTTTTCAGCTTTCTGGGGTGCATTGTCAATTGCCTGCCAAGTCCCACATAACATCAAGCCCTGGTGATAAAGTAAACCCTCTATCAGTAGAGCCACTGCTGGCGTGATGTCTCACCAATTCACACGGGGAACCAAATCCCTGCGGTCTTCCACGACTGGGCCCTGCAAGGTTCTCAAAGACTTTGCAAGCTTATGTAAGTTCCCTGTAATGTTCAAGGGTTCCAAAATATCAACAGCCTCCTGTCTGCATTCATGGAAACCTGTCCTGAAAGCAGAACTGGACACAGGAGCCCAGATTGCAGATGGCACCATACTTTGATGAGCACAACTCCAGGCATGACTTTGGAAACAGGTTTGGTTCACGGAGAAATTTTGCTCTTGCGCGAATTTAAAATTTCATCTCCGATATTTGCAGCACTGAAGAAAGAGCACAACCCAGCTGTCAATGGGTAACATAGATCCAGACCACTATGTAGTAGCCTCACACTCTGCTTTTGCATCCCCAGGAACTGGAGAAACGACAAATTAGGATCCCGTAGACTTCAAAGCAAGGTTTCTTTCCTCAATCTTCCTTCCTTCTGTGGTCCTTTAGAGGAGGATAAAACCAAAAACCACATGCAGCAGAGTGCAGAAAATGTCCAGCTCATTTTGAGATGTTCTTAGAAGCTCAGTCCTAGTTAAATCTCCACAGCATCAGCCTCATGTACACGTGTATGTACGCAGAAACCCCACAAACTGCAATCACCGAACAGGTGGCAGGCACTTTCTCAAGAAGGCAGGTAGACCTATGCTGAGAAACACAACTGAGAGCTCATGAGTGTGCATTTTGGCTCCTAAATCTCCCTCATGCGAAGCCTTTCCATATTCTGCACTTCAATCATTTCAACAGTTCAAGAACTGGTGCTTAAATCAAAACTGTATTTAGTCATCTATGTGAACGTGACTAGTTTTCTAGATATATGGAGCATGCAGAGTTTCCACTAAAGCCAAAGAAGTTGCAGAACTTAATACACATTAAGCAAAAACATAGAGCTGTAAAAAGAAGTACTCCTTTAAGCATTTCCATACTGATGCTGGCCCTAATGGTATGTATGAGGTATATTCCTTTCTGTTGCCAGTTTTCATACGAATAGTCCTGAAACAAAAAGGAAAACTGAACCAGATCCTAAGATTTAGAAGTAGATCACAATTAACTATTTTGTTGTGGATACAAGTGTTGCAAAGGTAGTGGAAATTCCACAGTCTCTTGGATTAAACTCAAATTTCCCCCACAAGGAAAAGCACATGTGCTTTGGGTAGGAAATTACTAACACTTTACAAAAATTTCTTTTTAGACATCGCTTCCCTCTTAAACAAAAAAATCACAGCTGAAAACTGCCTTGTCTCACATCTAATAGACAGATAAAAGCATTTTTAAAACTACGCACCATAAAAAGTTTTACAGTTGAAAGAAAAAAAACACGTTAGAAGCTTTGGAAGAAAATAAGGTACTTAAGACTACACGGTCAATAGTTTAGGTTCCAAATGCCATAAAATATTATTAAGTGCACAATCGTGTACATTTTAAAACAGGCTGTTGCAGAATTCCTTAGGAAGACAGAAAAACTAAGGACACCACCTGCTTCCACTCACAATCCATTCCTCCCAGCCCTATGTTATCTCTCAAGCACTGCCAGAAAAACCCATTTCATGTGTGTTTGCATGATGTTAAGATGTAAGAAAAATAAAATATTTGGAGAGGAAAGAATTTTAAAAAGCTTCATTGGACTTCTACAAGGTGAAAACCAAAAGGAACTATCTTTTACAATAACAGCAGTTTATTTATTAAAAATGATTTTTTATGCTAGACATAATTTTAAATCCACCAATTTTAAAATTAAGTTAGATAATGCATATGCACAAGCACATTGTGTGTATAATATCTAGAGAAAACGGAAAATTCATGAGACATGAACTCATGTACAAGGTAGTACAGTCTTTTGGATCTGCTGCTATGTTCCCAGATTTGAGTAAGTGTTTTGGTTTGGCCTGGCCAGATTTTGGCGGCGGGGGGGGGGAGCTGCAGGGTGGCTTCTGTAAGAAGCTGCGAGAAGCTCCCCAAGATTGATAGAGCCAATGCCAGCCAGCTACAAAGAGGGACCCGCCGCTGGCCAAGGCTGAGCCTATCAGTAAGGTGATAGCAGAGGAACGCCTCTGTGAAAAACATATTTAAGAACGGGAAAAAGAACTGCGCCATAATAGCTGGCACAGAGATGGAGGAGTGAGGATCTGTGCAGACACCAAGGTCAGTGAAGAAGGAGGGGGGGGAGGATGAGCTCCAGGCGCCGGAGCAGAAGGAGTCCCCCGGGTCCGTGGTGAAGACCATGGTGAAGCGGGTTGTCTCCCTGCAGCCCATGGGCGAGGTGCAGAAGTCCACCGTGAGGATCACCACGTAGATGTCCACCGAGGACTCCACGCCGTGTGGGTGGATGCCTGAAAGGGGACTGTAGCCCGTGGGAAGCCCACATCAGAGCAAGTCGCTGCCGGAACCTGTAGCCCGTGGAAGAGAGGAATGCCCACGCTGGAGCAGGTTGGCCGGTGGGACTTTTGGGACGCTGCGGGTGGCTCACGCTGGAGCAGTTCCCCCCGAAAGACTGCGCCTCAGACTCACGAGGGGTGGGCTGCCCCTCGTGAAGTGTCTCCCGTTGGGCAGTTTGTGATGAATTGCCCTTCGTGGGACGACTCACGCCGAGAAGAGAGCGTGAAGCTTGTCTCCCGTGAGAGGGACCCCACAATGGCCCTGGGGAAGAGTGAAGAGTCCTCCCCCGGAGTGAAGAAGCGGTGAAACCAACGTCGGATGAACTGACCGCAGCCCCCATTCCCTGTCCCCCTGCGCCGCTTGGGGGGAGGAGGTGGAGAAGCCGGGATTGATGTTAAGCCCGGGAAGAAGGGAGGGATGGGGGGAAGGTGTTCTGTTTAAGATTTGTTTCTTTCTCACTTCTCACTACTCCTCTCTGATTAGTTCTTTTAATAAATGTACCTAATTTCCCCAAAATTGAGTCTGTTTTGCCCGGGACGGTAAATGAGGGTGATCTCCCTGTCCTTATCTCAAACCCTGAGCCCTTGGAGATATTTTCTCCCACTGTTCAGTAGTGAAGGAGGGAGTGAGTGAGCGGCTGTGTGGGTACCTGGCGGCCGGCCAGGGTCAACCCACCTCAGTAAGGAATATTACTCTTCGCATTCACGTATAAGTGGGCAGAAGCCTCTGAACTTCTACACGCAATGGCATAATGTTCAGATAATAAAAGAAAGCTCAAGAATGGTGACCTTCAAAACACGAAATTACACACGAATTAGCCTCATAACCAGTGTCCAGTAGGATTTCTTCTCCTTTATTTACTTTGCTAATATGAGTGATCTCACTAATAAACACTTTTTGTTATTTAAAGATCAGTACATCTTAAATCTGGGCCTCTCTCATGTTATAAATGTTCTTAGGAAGCTCATTGCCAACCTTACTTTAGGCAGTTAAGAAAACAAATTGTCAGCACTGGCACAGAGTGAAAGTTGAATGTGGCAAAGGACATCCCCGAGCCCTTCCACACTTCTCGCTTGCACTGGATTTACCCTGGAGATCATCTGCTACACACACTTCCTTTAAAGCATACCAAATGCTACTAAAATAAGGTAAAATTTAATGTTTACCAAAAAAATCTAGCAACTACTCATATGCTACCAGTTGCCAGTTTTTGCACCTTTTGATTATACAGCTCCTCTACCACGGACGTGGGAGATGTTGCGTTCAAGGACATGGTTTAGTGGTGTTCATAGGTCTAGGAAAAGGTTGGACTAGATGATCTTGAAGGTCTCTTCCAGCCAAAACTGTTCTACGATTCTATGACGTCCCTCTGCCCAGCTACAGTACGTGCTCAGGTGATACTGAGCATCTGACAAGCCAATGCTAAACTTCGAGCAATAAACTGCTGATATAGCAAAAGCACTACCAAGCTGCATTTAAAGCACTCCAAATTCTTGTCACGTGGTTCTAGCAGCTTTACTCCTCTGCTTCTTATAATGTTCTCCTGCCCTCAGCACTGGGGCAGGAGTGCTCTGAACCAAGGGGCTCTGTGGCCGCCTCCACAGTTATTTGTATCTGCTTTGCCTGCAGAGCAACAGCATTGCCAATTACAGGAACAGTTTCAGAAATGCGAATACGGGTGCTCTGAAAACTAGACTGAGACCAATAACTCATTTTTCAGACCTCTGGCTAGTTATTCAGGTGTTAATGGTCTTCAGCCACGACAGTCAGGAGTGAATTTAAAACACTACCCTAAGAGAGGTAGTGAGGAAATGGTATTATTCTATCTCATCAGCCATCTAATGCTTCCCAAAGCACTGAGCATTTTCAAGTGCAAATATTGCTATACCTTCAACTGTTGCTATGCAACACTAGGTCTTATATTTCCTAGAAAGATGTGAAGGAAATTGGACTCTTGATCCTTAGCTTAATTACTATTACTCATTGCCGTATCTGCTAAACATAATTTGGATTAATACCCATTGAGAAAACCAGGTTATATTCTTCAACAATTTACTTCGAGAATCTGGGCTCTGCTCCAATATATTTCCCCCTCATTTAATATTAAATTTTTTTTTTGAACATGACCTGCCCTGCAGTTTTAAGAGAAACCATCCAAGTTCTTCATTCAGCTCTATTACAGTCATTTTGCTTCAGAATTGCTCCCACAACAGTATCAGGCATGTCTTAGGGATAATTATGTTTTATGGTTACAAAAGTCAGCATTGCTGGAATGCAAGAGGACTAAAAGTACAGCACACACACAAGTTCATAACGCAGCCCTTCTCGTACCCACAGGGGAAAGAATCCCACCTCATAAACAACTTCCCCCCTCCCCGCAACTCCTCATCTTCAGGCATTCTGTGACAACAAATCACCATATCGATCAGCATAACTTTCAGAAGTAGCAGCAGGATTTTTTTTCTTCTTCTTTCTAAGGCCAATCATTTGCTCCTCTGTAGACTTGCAGGCATTTTTAGTAACACTTCTGGATAATCAGCTTTATCAGTCAGATGGTACATTTTTTGGAACAAGAGACATGGGCTGTTTTTTTCACCACAAACTGGGGCAATCCATTTTGATAAGAATTTAATTCACAGCTAATACAGATTGCTGGCAACTGGTTTTATATGAATCGATTGCACAGAGAAATCAGGTCAAGATCAGCTCTGGGTAAAATGACTGACAGATCTAATGGTGAACTCCTGTCACTGTACATCACTGTGGAATATGGCCAACCAGAAGTTGTCCGTGCTCCAGTAAGACAGAGAATGTGTTAACTGTGTGCCCCCATAAATGCCTTTAAAAAAAAAATAAAAAAGGGGATGAAAGGGACAACAATGGTAAATGCTCTCCCATTTCACTTGGGTACACACATCAACAGCCAAGTCCTTTATGCTGTGACATACAGCCACACTTCTTAATACGTGGGCTTCATAATAGCTAAGTTAATAAGTAGTAATTATCAGACAGATTCGGTTTCATATGAAGTATACTTTAAGAAAAAAAAAATTAAACTGTTTTAGTGTAGTATTCTTTTTATCAAAAAATTGTAAGCTGACCGGGATCATTGAAAGTTCCACCAATAGCACGAGGTTTACATTGTATTTACAGTAATTTCCAGAGCATTTTTCAGCAAATCAGCTCACCTTGTTTCTCTCCAAATTCACACTAGGCCTTTCTTTATCACATTAGGAAGTCTGCAAGTGAAGCTGTCTTTGAGGAAAACATAATTTCAGAATACACACTTAAAGTTAAAAACTGCAGATAGATTTCCAGAATGTTAACAAAATTCTGACCAGACCTCAAAACACTTATTTGATATTTGGCAAGTGTAGAGTGCAAGACCTCAAAGCAGATGTATGGCATAGAAGATTATTTTATCCTTTGCATAATAATATATTTGATACATGTTCTATTTACATTATAGCAGCTGAACTAGATAATTTAAAAGCAGAGTTATGAATTTCATGCAAAATGGACATTTTCCTGCACATATCAACTGCTTTCTGACAGAGACTCTCCTAGAATCACAACCACAATGAGAACGAACAAAAATGGTTTCCCATCAAATGGGGAAAAACAGTCCTCATTATGCAGTTTCATCACATAAAGCTTTTTATTCACTGAAAATTAAAGGAGTCAGGTTCCCAAGTCACAAAAACACTGTTCCCCAACCCTAAGCACTGGGGAAAAAAGAAAAGAAAAAAAACACAACCCAAGAAAAAGATGACTCATGGTTATTAGAGAAGGAAATTCAGAGGGCTTTGTATTTGATCTTAGAGATTTCACCCTTCACAGTTCAAATCTTCATGTTTCTCTGCAATAATAACAAAGGCAAGGGATTACCGGATTTTGAAGAACTAAGGCTGCATCTCTCACAATCACAAGACTTGGAGATGGAGCTGTAGATACCAACACAAGCCAACTAGATAAAATCTCAATAGCTACCAAAAATAAAAGCGTTTCAAGAGCCCCATCACAGCCATTCCCAGCAGCAGATGATACCACATTCCTTTGCGAATACAGTCTGATAGTGCTTCACGCAGCAGCAAGTGGACTTCACCACCATCTCTCCCTCCATCCATGGAAGGGGCCAGCTTGTGTTTCAAGTTCACAGTAACCGGCAGAAGAGCAGGAAGACACATGTCCTTTCTGTTGTACCAGGGAAGAGCAGAGACCAGGGAAAAAAAAAGAACACGGAAGGAAAAAAAAAAAAGAACACGGAAGGAAAAAAAAAAAGAACACGGAAGGAAAAAAAAAAGAACACGGAAGGAAAAAAAAAAAGAACACGGAAGGAAAAAAAAAAAACACGGAAGGAAAAAAAACCAGCCTGAAAGATTTGTTTTTGTCTTCATTTGAAGAATTCAAACTCCTGCAGGATAAGTCTGTCTTCAGTTCCACTAAAAACAGGTTTTGGCTGATGCAGCTATTCAATTTCAACAGACTTACATCAAGATAAAGCAAGTCTAGATAATTCAGTGCTTCTCTAGTGGTCTGCACTTTCTTCTTCCCTTTTTTTTTTAAATGTGGAAGTAGGTTTTTTGTATAGTTTAAGACGGAACTTTTATTGCACAGAGGGCTCCATTAAGAAGATTTAAGATTAACTTTTTTTAATAAAACACGAATATGATCTTTTGAAAGAAAACCAGCAAAACATGTTTGAAACAGTATTGAGAGAAAAACTGTTTTAAACCAGTGCTAAATACCAAACCTATGTACTGTAAGACAGTAGACAAAATAACCTAAACCTAAATTTTTGTACCTGTACTCCAACTGCGGAAGCAGTGCTGGTTTTACAAGGGAACTATTATGACAAGAGTTTGGAGCTCCCACCAGGCACGCAGGACACAGAATACACCATCATTAGTCAGTACATTAGGACGGGAGAAGGGTCCCTTTTACACTCAGCCTCACTTCATACTGGTTTTGCTTTGAAGCAAGTTACTCTGTACTGCATTTTGAAGGGCATTGCAAGGAATGTACACTTCACTGCTAACGTGAAATTTAGACAGCTAATATGAAATTTCAGATGTGAAATTTATTACCTCCTGTGTGGGGCAGCTGACACACTGGAGGGTAGGGATGCCATCCAGAGGGACTTCGACAGGCTGGAAAGGTGGGCCCATGTCAACTTCATGAAGTTCAACAAGGTCCTCTATCCGGGTGGGGACAATCCCAAGCACCAATATAGGCTGGGCAGTGACTGGCTTGAGAGCAGCCCTGAAGGAAAGGACTTGGGGGTACTGGTGGACAAGAAGCTCAACATGTGTCGTCAGTGTGCACTTGCAGGCCAGAAAGCCAATCGTGTCCTGGGCTGCATCAAGAGATGTGTGGCCAACAGGTCAAGAGATGTGATTCTCCGCTTCTACTTCACTCTCATGAGACCTCACCTGGAGTACTGCGTCCAGTTCTGGAGCCCACAGCACAAGAAAGATATGGATGTGCTGGAGCATGTCCAGAGAAGGGCCAGGAGGATGATCAGAGGGTTGAAGCACCTCTCCTATGAAGACAGACTGAGAGAGCTGGGGTTGTTCAGTCTGCAGAAAAGAAGGCTCTGAGGAGACCTTACTGTGGCCTTCCAGTATCTCAAGGGGGCCTACAAGACAGCTGGTGAGGGGCTTTTTAGGATGTCGGATAGTGGTAGGACTAAAGGGAATGGATTAAAGCTAGAGATGGATTGGTCCAGATTGGATGTTAGGAGGAAGTTCTTCGCCATGATGGTGGTGAGACACTGGAAGAGGTTGCCCAGAGAGGTGGTGGAAGCCCCATCCCTGGAAGTTTTTAAGGCCAGGCTGGATGGAGCTCTGGGCAACCTGGTCTAGTGGGAGATGTCCCTGCCCATGGCACGGGAGTTGGAAGTAGATGATCTTTAAAGTCCCTTCCAACCCTGACAATTCTATGATTCTATGATTTGTTAGTTTTACAGTAAAACAGCAGCAAGTTATCATTAACAGCTGATCGAAGTACAACAATTTGGAATCCACCAAAATCTTTTAAAATATATATTTTAACAGCAGCAAATAATCTCATAAAAAGAAACAAAAAGTCACATGCAGCTCTGACAACATAAATCTGTAAGTTAAAACTTCAGAAGAGACAGATGGAGGAGTTACCTTTCATTTCAGGAAGTCTCCTGGCTACTTTTCAACACCTACAAAAAGGAGAATGCCTATTTTATTACATCTATTTTAGCATTCTCTGAATACCACAGAAGGCCTCTAATGATTTGTGCAACTGTTAATTATTCCATCTTTCTGGTTAGCCTAGAAAATGCCTCCAAAGCATTCCATATCTTTCTGTGGGGCATAGTGCTAAATCAGTCCTCAAAACCAAGCCCTCAGCAACAGGTCTACCATTTTATCAACTCAAAGGCCAAAAGGGACTATTGAATCATCCAGTCCCATCACTTGTATTTCACAAAACACTACATTTCTCCCTCAATGCCACTTCAAGCCCAGTGACTCTTTAAGATGTGTCAGAAAACGTGTCAGCTGCAAGTGACGTGCCAGTATTACAAAAATGGCTGTGATGCTGTACCATTGAGAACTGAAAAGCTATGACCAGAGTTCCAGCACACAGATGTACCAGATGGACCAGAGTATCAGAACACCTAATTTGTAGGACAAAAGCAAATTCTCTCCAAAGTCCAGATCTTATGACCACGTAAATAAGAAATGACATATAGTCCCAAAAAACAGGGTACTCTGTACCACCTTCAAGATTTGACTGCCCCCCAGAAGAACTTCTGCAGCTTCTGAGAAGGAAGGAAAAAAAACCCAGTAACAACAACAACAAGATAGAAACCAAACCCAAATACATTTGGCCAACAGCACCTCAGTTGCATTAAATCCTGACTTGGGCAGCTGAATCCACATGTGTTAAGACCTGCTCAACAACACTAATGGCAGAGGCAAGCAGGATATGAGAACATTTGTGGAAACATAGTTTCATCCTCTCCATGGCCCATCCGAGACCAAGAGGATGCACGGAGGCTCGGATCACAGCCCACAGAGCAACTCACTGCTCCTGAAAGGGCCATGGCTACTGAGCTTACAGAGCCATCCTTAGCAGTGCTTGGAAGAAAAGACCATACATGGTTAATTCAGAATTCAGCAGCTAAGAATGCCAATAAACAGCTTTATTTTAAGAAAGTGCATCTCAGATATTTGTGCGTTATTTATGCTGAACCCCAGTGGAAAAACCACAAAGGAAGGTCTGTATAAAGAAATAAATAATTAAGAAAATCAGGGATATCCATGAATGTACTTTTAAAGACTCACCTAAGGATTCATTGTGATTTAAAACAGATGAAATACAAAAAGTTAAACAACTCCATAGAGAATGATTTTTCAAGGATATGCAATGATTATTTCCTGACATTTAATATACTCCTTTAAAAACGGTGTGGTTTGGTTTTTTTTTAAAAAAAATAAACAAATAAATAATAAGCAGTGCATGCAGCTCTGCTTCAGAAAGCTGAATGGCAATCAAGCCACTGATTTCCTTAATCAGAATAAACATGCTCTTCCCTTCAGACTGTTCTCTCATTTATCTCACACTTCACACACAGTTCACACACACTTACACCGACAACCATCACTTCTGCTAGATGAAAGAGCAAGCCAGAATAATGCCACTGAAAGTATAAAAAATAAAAACTAAAAAAACACCACAAAACAAAAAAAAAAAACCACACCAAACCTTTCAGTTTCTAGATATCTTTCTGTGTTTCCTGCCTCAGGTGCTGTTCAAATCCCTCCGAACATCCTGCCATCTACATTTGCTTTCCTTCAGCTGACAAGGCAATTTAGCCGAATTTGACTAACAGTCTACACAGGATATACAGAATCATCTTCCCATTATTTTTTTGCTCTCTTCATTTACTAGAGATCTTGGACAGAAACCAAACATGCCAACATGCTGTTTTCTCTTAACACTGTTCCTCCTCTCACTCTTTGCCAACTCCCCCAGCACAGTGCGCGTGTGGTGTTATGACTGCAGAGCACTTTATTATTTGCTATATGATAGCGAAGAACAGTGTCATGAAATGATCTTGCCATCACATCCATACTGACGACTCCCATGCCCATGTACCTCCCTTATTCCTCTTTTCAAGTTGCAGCTGGAGGAAGGCAGAAAGGTAGGAGCTTCGTATTTTGGACAGAAATGAACATACTCAGTAAGCTCCTAGCATCAACATCATAAATTGGCTGGGAAGTGACAGGCAGATACTGGCATGAACCTGCACTTCCTATGTATCTTGAGTTTGGGGCAAGCGGAAGCAGCCTGTTTTGTATCATGATGCTTTTATGCTGTAGCAGAAGCAGTGAGCAAGTCTCCTTTCTCCATTCCTGCTTCTCTGGACAGCATTAGAATTGCCTTGTGGCTCCTCACTATGAAAAGACACAAGGTTTAGAACCATCTGCCGCATCTGCCCTGCAGCATAAAGCTGAGCATTGTCCAAGCCTGATGGGTCATGACCATCACTACTGGTAGAAGCTGCTGGGTAGTACCATGTCGATGTCACTGCCACGCAGCAGGGACCCACACGTAGCAGCAGGTGCCACAGGGATAACCTCCACATCAGAGAAACCCCAGCATCTCCATCCACCACCAAAGATAGCTAAAGAGTGCCCCAGGTGCCTCTTCAACACAAGGATTTTATTCTCCTAAATATCTTCACATAAGGGACACACACACTTGCTCGCCTCCCTGTGTCTGTATACAATACCTTATATCCCCATCTTGTGGGCTTGAGCTGCTCTAACAGTTAAAGAAATGTTAAAATCCAGATGGTGGTGATGGGGAGTAATAAAATGAAAAAAACAAGATGCAGTGTCTGTTGAGAAGGAACAGAAGACATCCTACCTATCTCTGATGGGATGTGAGAGAATAAGAGAGTGTCTTTACAAATAAGTGATAAAACCAGAAGAGGAGAGTGTGGGGTTTTTCTCCTTATTAGTGATGGAACAAAGAGGAGAGTGTCCTTCCTGAACGAGGGAGTCACAGAATGCAGCCTGCAGGAGAAGATAACAAGACACCTTGACCATTAGGGCTATTAATTAAGTCAACAGCAAGGATGCTCTAAACTTTTGAACTTTGAGAAAGAGTGCGCAGGCTTAATAGGCCTATGAATATTAACTTCTCCGCCCTGGGCGGCATAAAGTTGGAGTTAATGCAACATGCGATGTATGTTGTTAAGGGGGGTACATGTTAAGGGGGAACATGGAATAGGCGGATCGGGAAGTCTGTACCTCCTGAGTACCTCAGCCAATGGGGAAAGGGAGAGGGTTTCATGCGGCCGGGAAATTAGGATAAAAGGGGGCTGCGTCCTCCGGCAATTTGAGAGACCTCACTGGGACTTGGCAACCCCGGTGAACTCTCCCTTTATTCGAATAAAGTTAAGACTCCTCTGTCTTCTTTGTGAACACTGACCTCTGGCAACGTGATTTTCCGTACAGATGCAAACGGACACTCTGTTGTGAAATTTTGAAGCCTGGCTCCTTTTTGGATAGAAAGTACTTCTGACTTTACAACATCTTTTAAAGGAAAATCAAGTATTTGCTACAATATTTTAAAACCACTTTAACAATGTAAGAGGTCTTCCTATTGTAATTCAGAGCTTTTTCTTGCACTTTTCAATTAGTTTTAATTAGAGCTGCTTCAAATTTTGTATTGTAGTTAATCATCAGTATTTCTGAGGCTAACGAAAACTCCCTTTGCTGCCAACGTACAAAAAAAAAAGTCTATGCCTGTTCTCAGACCAAAAATGGAACAAGATAAGTATTTAGGAACTAGATCATTAAAAAGAAAAAAAAAAAAACCAAAAAAAATACTCCACACCACACCCCCATACACTGTCACTCTGTCATTCCCAACCAAGTGTAGCCAATTTGTGGCAATTAGCACATTGTGTACAGCACCATTCATCCGGCCACTTGCTGGGCTGCCAAAGAAATTCTGGGTGGCGGTTTGCCTTAGAGCTTATCAGCTGTGCTGACAAGGGATGCCAGCGCATCAGCAAACACCTTCTAAAACACGCAGCAGTTTGGCTGCTGTTTCTACCTGTCAGCCACTTCTCCTCGAGTTGTTATCAGGAGGGAGAACACTTAATCACAGCTCTGCAACAGCTAATGTTAAAGGAGAGGGCAGGACGACTTCTGGCAAATTAAAGTCAGCTGAAGTTATCACCCTTTCCCTCATGGCCACACTGTTCCCCAGACCAGCGTGGGATAATTTTAATCCATTGCTCTAAAACAACCACGGTTTTTTATTTTCTCCCATTTCAATCGCCTTTTGCATGAAAGGCTGGGGCTTAGCCAAGAATGAGCTTGCAGAATTTTGGCTTGCTAATGCGGGATTTGATTCCCCAATCCATAAATTAACTTACACTGAACACATACTGCAAGGGTATCCTTATAGAATGTATTAGAGATGTAGAATTTCAAACCAGCACTTTGTTCTGAAAAAAATACACCATATTATTTACTTAGCAGTTAATAATTGCTCTTAGATGCATCGAAGATCCCTTAACACAGGAAGCTCTTAAATATAATGTGTCTTACAGGGAAATTGAAATGAGAGATGCAATTCTTTGGGGGCTGTGGTCCTCACACATACTGCTTTTACTGATGCTTGTTTACCTTTCAAAACATTTCAGTTTGCTCCTTTTAAAAAAAAGGAAAAGCCATACCTCTAAACATGACCTAGAACTCATTTTCCTCCAAGAACTTCATATAAATTTATGATAGAAAAAATGTCTGTGAATTTGTACCTTTTTGTTTCCTTCATCATTCCTATCTTAAGACTATAAGCCTGATCTTCCCTTCAAACCCCATTTTCCCCACTAATATTTTCAAGAAATTACTGCATCAACAGCCTGACACAGGCACCCTTGAGAGGTGTGAATGACTACAAAGAGGGAGCTGGGTTCAAACTGTTTGATCAGTCAGTCAGAGCAAGAAGACTCCAAGAGACGCACAGAACTGCAAAATTCATTTTCTTCTTGAATCCAATAGCAAATCTGAAAAAAAAAATAGTTTTGACAAACACAGCATATTCTCCATGACCACACAAAAATACAGCATTGAACTGCGACCTAAAGGCACTCCCAGATCTGTACGGAACTAAAATAGCGATGTTTCCACTGGCACACTGGATTGACAGAAAACTAGAGGCAAATTACCAAACCACAGCACCCAAACGCGCTGAATTCAGTAGTTTCACTGGTTAGCATATGCACTGTCACAGCATGACAAGGATGTGACTAAAGGATGAGGGTTTACCTCTGGAAAGCGGGGTCATGCCAGCATTACACGTCCCGTTCAGCGTCAATCCCTGCATCCCACAGCAGAGTTAAGGGCTCCACTCCCTTCACACCCCATAGTCCTTCCACTGCCAACAGCACCTTCCTTTGATTTGTTAGCAGTGAAGCCAAAGGGGATGGAAGAAGCCGTTCTATCCTGGCCAAGCTTTGCTGATTATCTTTTCCTCAACAAAAGCCAACATGCATTTGCTACACAACTGATTGAGGATCACAGTGAAGCAGTGATGATTAACCCAGATGGCTGAAACTCTTCTGCTTACTACGAAGAACCAAAGAATTGCTATGAGAAATAGCACAGCAGTTTAACATGCACAAAGAGGAGCAAAATTAATTTAAGACTAAATATTTAAACAAATCAATACCGAAACAATAAAACAGACAAATAAAACTGAATATATGTTAACATATACATGTGCAAACTCACACCACATTATGCCTCAACACTGCAGCCAGAGCTCTACAATTTTTACTGATTTTATGTGGTAGCTATGTCACAAAGAAAGCAACACAAACTCAGGAACCCTCCGAGACAGAAATTCATCAAATTAAAAAGAAAACAATAAGTTTAACCAGAGCTTCAAGTGTTCCCTTTGATAAAAAATAAGGTATCTTGCTCTGGGACAGGCCACAGCAGGAACTGGCACAGGGTTCAGCTGAAAAAATAATCATATATTATTATATAATCATATAATCATAGAATGCATAATTATATTCTATAAAAGAACAAGTTGATGCCTTCTTTTCCTCCTGCTCCTATTAGCTATGGGCTTGCACACAAGTGAACAACTTCTTTTATTGCCAAGCATAAGAGCTGTGCAGCGTGACGGATTTGCACGTATGCAGTTCCTTTCCACCATTAGGGGATCCTGCGCACATATCACCCACGCTTGTGGAGTGTGCTATAGGGTACCCAGTGCTCCAGGACAGGGACTCCCCTTCCCTCCCCCTTACCTTTGGGGCTCTGCATTAGGATGTACATACCCCAGAAGAGCAAGGGATGGGACAGAGAGGCCTCTTGTCCCAGGCAGTGTCCCAGTGGTCACAACCCAGTTCCTGGAACAGAGCAGTTACTGATGCCAAAGGATGCACCTTCTGTACAGCACTGAGGGAGACTCCCTAGCTCAGCTCTACACAAACCTTCCCAAGGCGAGAAACCACAGTTCAAATTTGGCTGGGACCAGGGCAGAGAATGGATTTGAAATTGGATCTCTTCCCTTTAATGTTTACTTATCAAGCTAAGGACATTCTCTGACTTTCAGTCTGTGGGTCAGTGAAATATAATGGTATGCATTAAAACTAATTATTTTTAAAGCACATCAATACAATGGCCGTGGAATGGTATCACCAGCGCTTCAGAAGAAAACCCCACACCAATATTCACATCTCTTATTCATATATTTTAGGGAGACTAAAAGCTCACACACTTTAAGATTCACATAAGATATAATGTTGGATATGGATGAGGATGAAGACTGCAAGAGTTCTTACTGTTCTTAGGATCCTGGGTATAATGGAGAAGATTAATGGGCATCATTTCAAGTTTTTTCACATCTTCTGGTCTAGATAATTTGGCTAAAGAGACAAAAGAGAGTTGGGCAGCTGTAGTCCTTTCCTTAGGGACAGTTTTAAAGCAGTTTGCTCTGCCTATCTAAGTTTTTGTGGTTTTTTTTAAATCCATGCTACATCCACGCAGGAGACAGAACACTAAGAAAAGTACTTACATAGTGGTGATGGGGAAGGAGGAAGGCTCACTTAAACTAAACTATGTATTCACCCATCATGCAAGAGACTTTTGTTTGGCTTTTCTTGTATTTGCATGGCAAGTCCTGCCTCTTTGGGGCATAAACCTCATCCCAAGGGACTGTGTAACATCCCCTGCTTTCTGCCTCAGCTGGCAGCACAAACCAGAACTGCACAGCAAAAAGAGGCTCCCACCTGGGAGCCTCAACGTGACATTGATGACCATCCTGTTCATGAGCATCTTCTTGCCTTTCGGGGACATAAGGACGTAGCAACTGTATAGTTACCAAAATCTTTGTCTTCGGATTTCTAACCTGTTTCTAAACATAGGATGGACCTAAGACTAGCCCTGAAGTATTTAACAGTTTTCCTACTATACATGAGGATGTGTCTGAGCTAGCTGCTATATTTTTCAATTGGATTTGAGAGAGTTTCCCACAACAAACTATTGAAAAGGCTGCTAGCTCTAGATGAAGAGGCTAGAATAACTCCAGAGAGTATTTCTGCTCTCTGAGAGAAAGCTCGATGTGATTGTTGAGTAAACAATCAGTTGCTATAAAAGTGTTTTTAATAGTCCATTGGGCTACTCAGGTCCACATCGGATGCAAGAAATGCACAGAGCCCCTAGGAATTTAAGTTATCAACCACAGAGTACAGTATCAGTGGCAAGCATGCAAGCAGTGTGGAGTTTTACATATCCCTTGCAGCTGGTGAAGCTGATCAAATGACTCAGGGATTGCTAGAGAGAATGAGTCCTGCATAAAGTCATACAACTTCACCTAGGTAGAACACACAGAAGAGTAGGCAGAAATAAGCTTCTAGCAAGGAGTGGTGTTTTTTTTTTTTCCTCTCATCTAAACTGCCATTAAATAATGGAAAACTGGCATTATTTATAATTGGGTTATTAATCTTGCTAGACTGCACCCAAAAGAGCAAATGCTTGTGCATAAACACAGCATTGTAAACATAGTTTTATTCTGAACACAGTTCTTTCAATGCTAATCCATGACTTCCGCCTTTCCTATGCAGAACCCTTATACCTACTAGGAGATTACACCTTTCCGAGAAGCACATAAAAGCTGTTCTCCTGAAATAATACTTAATTCTTGTGAGCCTGCAGATGGAATCAAAGTTTCTGGTTTTGAGCTCTGAAGATCACCATCACGTATGACAGCATTAGCAAAGGTATTCACAGCTAGAGCATTCCACCACGATGAATAGTTCTCAGTGTTTCCCCTGTTCTCACAATGCACATTTCTCACCCTGTCTGCCAGAATCCAGATTTGTTTTAGTTACAAGACCATCTGCTTTTTGAAAGGCTTTTTTTTTTTCCCTGATGACAGATGGATGAGGTTCAAATTCTTGTTGTAACCAGCAATGAATTTTTACAATTCATTGTCTCTGCTGCTTACTGTCTTGCTTTAATTACTTGAGAGGAAGAACTCTCGGGGGGGGAGAAGGAGTTTTCCAAATGCATGAAATTTTTAAACCAAAATAAGCATACAAAATACATTTCTGATGCTTTAACTACAAATAGTCTAGCTCCAGGTTTGTAACCTAGTTCTGTAATCCTGTATTGGCTCAGGTTTCGCTTTCATGTCCCAGAATAAAGGGATGTGGAACCAGAGGGAGTACTTTATGATGCTTATAACACTGTAGATAGCCCCTTATTTTTCCCTCCAGAGTCTCACAATATCATCTGGCTCTTTCAAAGTCTTAGTTCTTGAAGCCTGGTGTTTACAGAAGAGTCACACTTACTTTGAAAAAGCTCACGAAAAAACAATAGACTTCCAGCCCTTAATATTTCAGGAGTAAAAACTTTAAAAGTTGGTAGTCAGATTATGGGGTTTTGGTTAAATTTTTTCACATTTTAAAAATCCCTCCACTTTTATGTCATATTTAATACCATTTTTGGAGTGACAAGCTTGGAACAGCAAACAAATCCCCATGATACCACTAAAACACTGTAAAAGTGTCCTTGCTAATACCATGCTGTCAAGCTGGTAAGCCTTGATCTGCAAGCCATAAATTATATATCCATCAGCCACGAGCACCCCACTACATACCTCACGAAAGGGGAGATGTCGGGAAGTGCGTCACTGAGGTTAGCACGATTTGGGGGCCCCCGTGGCTGAGTGTGGTTCCAAAACAACATCACTACGTTGCCCTCAGCCTCAGCACCGCTTTACTTATCACCCCATGGTCGGGGACCGGGATTGACCAGCACATCTCCCCTGCCAGAGCGTTCCAAAACAGGACGCACGCCTTGATTAGGGAAAGCTTCAAGCAGCTGAAGAGCCCCACGTCAGCTACTCTGCTATAACAGGAGACCTGAGCTGTGTGCAAACAGGGGATGGGGGGGAGCAAAAGAATTGAGCAAAACGCTAAACAACCCTCTAGTTTACATCCCTACGTTATGCCGCAGACTCATTCCATCTGTGAAAATAGCTCACGGTGAACTACATGTCATGTTTATATTAATTTCTTAACAGTAAATAAGTGCTGCCTGTGCAGCTGCAGGCACCAGCCTGACCGCTGCCTCACCGCCAGCGTGCCAGCCCCTCCGAAGGAGCACTGCTGGGAAGGGTCACGGCCGTATCTCAAACCAGGCACAAATGCTACGGCAAAATCGAGCCCAGATCAACCGCACTTGGAGACTCTGTCCTTTATTATTTGTTCACTATGGAGCCTTTGTAGGCTTCAGTCTGGGTTTCAATGAAGCGACTGTTTCAAGAAAAGGAGGAAGGAAAAAAAAAAAAAAGATGGAGGAAAGAAGAAACTTTAAGGAGTATGGGAAAGCCTGACAGCAGATATAGAAGTGTAATCCAAGAAAAAAAAAAGAATACTATAAAAACTAATACTGTTTTTGCTTCAGTTGCTTCTTGATTTCCCAGAAAACCAAAAGCAGATGCTTTAATTTACTGTTCCCATAGTACTGTTTATTGTGCCTTCATCTATTTCCTGATGTTATTCCCATTTTCCCCTCTCATTTACTAATAAAAGGAATGAAAGATCACAAATAATACAGACAGGGAAAAGTGACAGATAGCAGAGGCCTCTCATCATGTTAAAAATAATTTTCAAGACAAAGTCCCTACTAACCATGTTCTCCTCTGAGAATAAATATAATAATCTAATAATAACCAAAATCAGTGCAGTCCAGATAATGCCAAGCCTTCTAAAACTACCTGTTTTAAGTTGTTTGCTTTTTATGTGTTTTTATAAGACTTAAAACCCAAACAACTAAACCCAGGATAAGCACATTTCATTTACACAAATATTTTCAGGTACAGCCATGACAATTGTTCATCATTTACATCCACTTCATTGTACTCTGGAGGCAGGACCGTATTTCACGCATTCTTCTTAAACCTTGATTAATTTAACAGAAAAAGAGTAGGCCAAAAGGAATCTCTATATTGAAGACATTTTTGGATCCAAAGTGGCCACAATTATACATCACAGGAGCAATTTATTTAAAATTAACATAGCAATAAAAGTGGTACAGAGAAAAATACTTGAACAGCACTGGCAGACTTCACTGCTGTAACATCTTCCCCATGTTATAAATTTGATCTTTAAAATACCAGCATTGATTTTTTTTTTTTCTTCTTTTTGAATGCTGGGATAGGCCAAAGGTTCCTACTAACAGAAAACACCCACAGAAGTTACTGACTTATGGCTGTTGTACTTTACAACATTACCTGTCTGTGCATCGCTCTGCTCCAATCCATGCTCTCCTGCACCTGAGCAGTCCCGAAAAGCCTGCATTCTGGTCCTTGCACCTTGCCAGACACTTTGAAGAAAACCTTGATACATAACTCTTCTCCCTGCCCAGTGCTCAAAGGCCAAGTAATCTCTAGATACCTCAGTGGCAGCTCAGTTCATGGCAGAAACTGGAAAGGAGCTGCTCTTCCAGTGGTCAGCAATGGTTAAGTGATGCTACTGACCTCTCCCAAGCTGGGGCCAGCAATGGGAAACCTGTTAGTGGCATCATAGCAAGGCCCCAGGCCCTCCTGAAAACCAAAAAGCTGTAGGAATATTTCAGCCCCAGAAGTAGGTGAACAATTTAGGAGTAAAAAAGCAAGCAAATAGAAAACCCTGAGAGAAGCTGGCGTGCTGACACAGAACTGGGAGGGAGTTTTGAGGGAGAATGAAAAGACCTCACTAGGGCTACACACTCTGCAGAGGAGGACTGGTCATGCAGCACGAGATGTTTCCCATTCCCCTGGTAATGATGATAGAAAAATGGAGGACAAAACACATCAGCAGAAAAACACAGAAGTGAGGAGTTGGTCCTAGGTTCAAGTGGCTGTCACAAGATGTTACCAAGTATCAGACCTCAGTCTGATTTGGGCAGAAGGCCCTGTACATGACAACAGACTCTCACAAATTTCAACTCTGCATGGACAGCAAACACCAGCTGATCATCAGCTGGTGGATGTCAGGCAAATAAAACTTCCTCACAGCAGCAATGAGAAATCTCTCTATCCTGATATAGGGTTCAGCCTCCATGTCCTTACATTAATGGGATGGACTCCTCCCAGCTTGGTGTCATCAGCAAACTTGCTGATAGTACTCTCTAGTCCCTCATCCAAGTCATCGATGAATATATTGAATAATACTGGTCCCAGTACCGACCCTTGAGGCACTCCACTGGATACAGGCCTCCAACCAGACTCCGCCCCATTGACCACGACTCCTTGGTTTCTTCCCCTTAGCCAGTTCACAGTCCACCTCACTACCCGAGAGTCTAGACCACACTTCCTCAGTTTAGCAGCAAGGATGCTGTGGGAGACTGTGTCAAATGCTTTACTGAAGTCAAGGTAGACCACATCCACCGCTCGGCCATCATCTATCCACCTTGTTATATCCTCGTAAAAGGCTATGAGGTTAGTCAAGCACGACTTCCCCTTGGTGAAGCCATGTTGACTGTCTCTAATGACCCTCTTATCCTTGATATGCCTTGAGATGGCACCAAGGATAAGTCGTTCCATCACTTTCCCAGGCATGGAGGTGAGGCTGACCGGTCTGTAGTTACCCGGGTCCTCCTTCTTGCCCTTTTTGAAGACTGGAGTGACATTTGCTTCCCTCCAGTCCTCAGGCACCTCTCCCGTCTCCCAAGACTTGGCAAAGATGATGGAGAGTGGTCTAGCAATGACATCAGCCAGCTCCCTCAGCACCCGTGAATGCATCCCATCTGGACCCATGGATTTATGGATATCCAGATTGCTTAATTGGTCCCTAACCCAGTCCTCATCGACTAAAGCAAACTCCTCCACTGCCCTGACTTCCTCTGGGGCCTCAGGGGAACAGGGCTCCTCAGGACAGCCTCCAGCAGAGTAGACAGACACAAAGAAGGCATTCAGTAACTCTGCCTTCTCTGTATCTTCTGTCACCAAGGCACCCACCTCATTCATCAGTGGGCCTACATTGCCTCTGGTGTTAGTTTTATCTGCCACGTATTTGAAAAAGCTCTTCCTGTTGTCCTTGACCCCTCTCGCCAGGTTCATTTCTAGGGAGGCCTTTGCTTTCCTAGTTGCCTCCCTACATCCTCGGACAACAGCCTTATACTCTTCCCAAGTGGCCAGCCCTGCCTTCCAAGATCTGTAAATTCTCCTCTTGCCCTTGAGCTTACCCAGCAGATCCCTGTTTAGCCACGCAGGTCTCCTGGCTCCCTTCCTTGACTTCCTACGTGTCGGGATGCTCTGGTCTTGAGCACGGTAGAAGCAGTCCCTGAACGCTAACCAACTATCTTGGGCCCCTTTACCTTCAAACAGCCTTGCCCACAGGATTTTCTCTAGTAATTGCTTGAAAAATCCAAAGTTTGCCTTGGCAAAGTCCAGGGTTGCAATTCTGCTTGCTATTTTGTTTCTGCTACATGAGATCCTGAACTCCATCATTTCATGGTCACTGCAGCCAAGGCAGCCCTCAACCTTTACTGCTTCAACCAGATCCTCCTTGTTAGCGAGGATGAGGTCCAGCAGTGCTCCTCTCCTAGTCGGCTCCTCCACCATTTGCATCAGAAAATTATCATCGATGCACTGGAGGAACGTCCTGGACTGTGGCTGGCTGGCTGAGTTGTCCTTCCAGCAAATATCAGGGAAGTTAAAATCCCCCACGACAACCAGGGCCTGTGATTGTGAGACCGCTCTCAGCTGCCTGTAGAAGGCCTCATCAACTTCCTCACCCTGATCTGGTGGCCTGTAATAGACACCCACAACAGTATCTCTCCTGCCACCCTGCCCCTTAATTCTAACCCATACACTCTCAACTTGCTCCTCCTCCATGCCTGGATGGTATTCAAGACATTGCAGTTGCTCTTTCATGTAAAGAGCGACTCCACCACCTCGCCTGGCTGGCCTGTCTTTCCTGAAAAGGACATAGCCACCCATGACCACATTCCAGTCATGTGAGCTGTCCCACCATGTCTCTGTAATTGCCACCAGATCATAATCTCCTGCCCGAACCCAGGTTTCTAGCTCCTCCTGCTTATTCCCCATGCTGCGTCTGGAGAGAGTCCAGCACAGGGCAACTAGGATGATTAAGGGAGTGGAGCATCTCCCTTATGAGAAAAGACTGAGGGAGCTGGGGCTCTTTAGTTTGGAGAAGAGGAGACTGAGGGGTGACCTCATTAATGTTTACAAATGTATCAAGGGTGAGTGTCACAAGGATGGAGCCAGGCTCTTCTCGGTGACAACCAATGATAGGACAAGGGGTAATGGGCTGAAACTGGAACATAAGAGGTTCCGCTTAAACTCGAGAAGAAACTTCTTCTCAGTGAGGGTGATGGAGCACTGGAACACGCTGCCCAGAGAGGTTGTGGAGTCTCCTTCTCTGGAGACATTCAAGACCTGCCTGGACACGTTCCTGTGTGGCATAATCTAGGCATTCCTGCTCTGGCAGGGGGATTGGACTTGATGATCTTTCGAGGTCCCTTCCAATCCCTAACATTCTGTGATTCTGTGAAGCTTCAGGTTATGGAAAAGTCCAATGTTTCCCTAGTCATGTTCCCCACTGCTAAAAATACGTGTTCTTCTATGGTTCTCACTGGAAGAAATTATCCATAAGAAATTATGGGCTCACTGCCTAAAGGAGGAGCATGATGCTTTGGGGCTCACCATGAGGCATCATGCATTTATTGTGTTAACATTGCCCAAGTCATACAATAAGTGTTGAGTCCAGACTCTCAGGACAACATGATGGTCGACAGTCTCCTTACTGGGATTTCAGTGGAAGACACAGCATTTCCACAGCTTAGGGAGGAGGGCATGGAACTATCATCTCAGAGAGCAGATAAATTTAAGTCTCCAATTAAAGTAGGTATCTTACTGTTCTCACCAAAAATACAGTAATGCAGTGCTGAGAGCTACAGAACTGAGGTTACAGTAAACGGTAAGTGAATTTGCTCCAACATCGAAAAGATAAGGAGGAACATGGGGCCTCTTCATCAGTTGTGTCCAGCACGTCAGGATCCAGGAGCTCTTAGGAACTACATCTTGGAGACAGAAGAAGATAAAAGGGTCTTGCAGTACTTATTTTTACAGACCATCTGCCTCTCTCAGGACCTGGTAGTCCTCAGAAGAATTATTTTGCAGACTTCATTTATATATATGTATATATATATAAACACATATATAAATTGCTGCAGAGATAGGGAAATGCTCTCGGTGCCAAATCTCTTGACTTGCCAGGTCTGAGAAGGAATCCAGACTGACCAAGCAAATATGTTCGCACATATATATACTTTAATAAAAAAAAAAAAATAAACGGAGTAGAGCTTAAAAGATCAGCAAGTTTAGCATTTGCTGACATTGCAGCCTCCTCCCATACGATACAATCACCTCACAAGAATATCTGTGGTATCACAGGATGGGCAAAGTTTACAGTCATCCCAGAAAGGAGGGAAGGATTGATAGAGAAGTGCCATACAACTAGCTCCTTCCCTTTTGATTAACATGCCAAGAAAGATAAAAGCAGGAAAAAAATGCAGGAGCCAGACACCCCCAGACACACACAAAAAGAACAAGGAAACAGTCCTGCAAGCACTACACAGGCAAAGGCAAAATTTGTGAAGTAAAAGAATTCTGACTCATCCAAATTACTTAAAAATCATATATATCTTATGCACACAGGCACAAGAAAGGCAGGATACAAGTCCCTTATACACACTGTCACAGAAAGCCCCTTTCCAACTTGAGCACTTGCAATACAAATACCCGATGTGAATATATATGCAGAGATAAGGGCTCAGAATGAAAACCTGAAGAAAAAAAAGACCATGATATCCAGGAACACACACACTCCCCACTGCCCCCAGGAAGAACAATAGATTTGAAAAATAAGCGTGAAAAAAACAACTTCTGAACATGCAAGTTTGGTAAGAGATGAGCAACTACCCAAATACATGTATTGAATATATAGAGCAGCAAAGGTAAAAGTAATAAATAGTAATAAAAAAGAAATCACAAGATGCCCTTTAACCTCATTTTTACAGGTTTCTCCAAATACAAGACTGGAAGCTGTGCAGGTGAAGGAGAGGTATAGTAGTGCCAAGTCGATGAAGCTCAAACTGCTGAACAGCCTTTATCCCCAGCTACCCAGATATCGCAGTGGCTTCTTTTCAGCTCAGAAAAACCCCACTGTACTGGGCTGGAGCAAAACTCCAGCTCAGCACTGGGAATCCACACAGGTTTGGTGGAGGCTGGAGAACAGCCATGTGCTGCAGCTCCACCCTACCACATAACTGTTTCCCTTTTTTCCCCATTAGGTTGCCTAGAATGGACTTATTTCATTTGGTATAACCAAAGTGATTAAAACTAATTATTCACAAAACCAAGAATCACCCTGCAGCAAATGCCAGTCATGGCTGGATGTGACCCCTCAAAAAAATGTACTGCTGGAAAGTGCTCACACATAAGCGTGCCATTAAAAAACAACCACAAGGAAAAGATCTACTGAATTAAACCCACCATATTATAAACAAAATAAATGAACAATCAACTGTCAAAAGACTAAGAAAAAAAAATCTGAAAAAGATGTGCTTTAAGCGGATACTAAAGGTTGGAGTGGCAGTAAACAGATTTACAGGGAAAGACTAAGACACCACTTTCTGGACCCCACTTCAAAGTTTTTGCTGTCTCACAGTTTGAGTTAATAGCAAAATCCCAAAGGAGAGGTTACCTGCAAGTACTAAACATACTTAAAAAAAAAAGTTATCCTTCAGACCTAAAGAAGGTGTCTTGCACAGACTCTGAGCCTCGCCCCCAGAATTACAAGCATAGCGGCAAGGTGAATTTAAACTCAGTCTGTCTATAGGCAGCCAATAAGGAATGCAAAGCATGATGAATAGGAAGAGCTTCATGTGAGATAATAGTGGTGGTTCAGTCTCACAAAAGCCAATGACAAGGTAACTTTGCTAATCAGATCTCGAGAAGAGCAGGCATTGCTGTCACCACCTACCCAAAAGGGCAAGTAAGAGTGCAATCCCTTCAGGGGCACTGAGCAACATGGTCCCTGAGCACGAGATGATGAGAAGCTGAAGTGACCATTACCAGCATATTGGTGGTGCTCTGCTGACAATGATTTCACAAGCAGCTTCACATCAACAAAGGTGACAATAATTCACATTGTTCACAGCAACAGCAATCACCCATCACTGCTGCAAGCCCTCCCAAAGTGGTCCAGTTTAACAAAATTACTTATTAGCCCTGATCATGCAGACAGACCCCTTGCTCGTGCTGTCTCCATTCCAGGAGAAGGCAGGACAACAGGCTCAACAGCCTATTCTCCAGATTCATGGGCTTCGAGACAGAAAAGCCTCTCCTTCTCAATCATCTTCTCTCAAACAAGATGATCATAGAATCATAGAATGGCCTGGGCTGGAAGGGACCTTAGAGATCATCTAATCCAACCTCCCTGTTGTGGGCAGGGACGCCACCTCTCGACTAGGTGAGGCGAGACGTGAGAACCGAACGGCGGGAAGACAGGAAACAAATGGTTAACAGCATGACTTTGAAAGACCATTTCCTATGAATCAGACTATTTTTCAAAATCGGCAGCATCTTCCCCCACTAATTCATACACTGACAGTAGATGTCAATCACTGCATAAACGAGCTAGTACCTGCTAAGGCAACTACAGTAGTAGACCCAAAATGCAAGTATTTGGCCTCAGGTAATTCAGAGAATCAAAATGCATTTTCATCAGCATCTACATTAAACCCAAAGGGTAACAGTCCATTAGCAAAATACAAGTTTTCTGAATCGGGTCTGAGGAATTGTCCCAGCATCAGCCTGCATTACCTACGTAAAACAGGATTACTTCTTTTCTCAGCTCTGCTTGGTGTATTCAGGGTCCAGACTGTTCAAAATTAAGCTGGACTGCTCTTCATTGTACAAAACAATGAGACAATAGTTCTTCATTTCAGGTACATCTCCCCCCTGTCCACATGTACAGTTAAAGCAAACTATCAGATGCCTATCAGTACTTTAATTGTCTGCCCCTCTTGGACATACAGCCCAGCTGGATTAATTCACAGAGATTTCTCTTAGACCCGTGGGACTTCTTGTCAGGGCTATTAGGATACAAATCCAGATCCAGGAAGTCCACAATTCTGTCTAACACATGACAACCAGCCATAAACCCACAACCACTGACACATAAATACCTTGATTTGTTCCCAAAGATGAGAATCATAAGCAGTGTTTGCTGTGGCTCAGCAAGACTCACTAGCAGATGTACTGATCTATACACTGATAAAAATCATAAAGAATGTCCCAGTTCCAATTCAGGCACTGAAAATCACCAAATGCCTTTCTTAGGGGGTCAACAGAAGGTCCCAGCTCCCCAGCACACCTTAGTTTTGCAAAAGGTAAATGATTCAACTGGAATACTGCATAGAAAGTCATTATTCCATAAGAGGTAGCATCACCTAGCAAATTTAAGCAATACATGGAAGATGTGATGCGGTTCACTGTGTGTGAAGGAACTCAATACTTTTAGTGGCAGGAAAAAAGACCAACAGTTTCAGAAGCTTGGTGTTTTCACAAGAGGGGAGCAAAAGGACATTTCAGACACACTTCCTCTAATCTACCTTCCCCACCCCAATGCTTACCTTTTTGTATTAAAAAAAAAAAAGGGGGGGGGGGGGGCAACAATAAAAAGACAACTCACAGCTTGGTGAACATCTCCAACTCCTATTAACTCTGTATCTCTAACCTTACCATCCATTCAAAACATAACCACCTCTCCAGAGGAAACTGTCTCCCAAAGAATATCAGAAATAAACCACACATGCATCCATCACTACACAACAGACCTTCTTCCAATGTACACAAAGCCCGGAGTACACAGTAAGACACACAAGAAGGGGCTGATGAAGGCAGCCCATGTCACCAGGTCTGTGACAGCTACCATGGTGCCGGAACACACAGCAGAGATGCCGGCAGGCAGCATTTTCAGCCCCAGGGATGAGGTTTCACACTTACCAAGCTCCCTACAGGGGAGGGCCATGCTCCAGCGGGGCGGCCGGATGGCTCTGCCATGAGGCATGCCGGGGCATCGCAGCGCGTTGGCTGCCAGCAACGTGCAGCTTCAGGAAACCTAAAACAGGGGGAAAAAAAAAATGAGTCAAGACTGAATGTGTCGAAGCCCCTTCTGAAACCAGCACTGAAGGCCTCCCACATACAGCTGTGGCACTGCCACGGCTGAATATCCTGCAAACAGCACATCATCAAGGTTGACTAACCAAAGCATTGTTCGTTAAAATGCAATTAAAGCTGGAAGTATGAGCAATTTAACAGCTATACACACCAGAAAACATTTCAAAGATCTCAAAACCAAACATTTTTAACCCAGTAGCAGTGCCCTGCAGCAGTTTCTAGCAAACAGATGATCTGACTTTTAAAGCATCAGCTGCCCTTCAGCGTTTCAAAGCCAGAGTTGACATATGCCAGAATAAATCGTGAGCTCCTAGCATCTGCAACACTCTTTCAGCTTTAATCTCATGAACACCCGTTTTCAAGACTCATCCATTTGTAAGTTACTTTTAGTCATTTCAAACAAAATGCTGTATCTAGAAGGAAAAAAAGTTAAAAAGAACATTATTTCCAATCACTCCAGAATAATAGCATGAGTTTAAAGATTAACCGTGCAATTAATGCAATTCAGGTTTGAGGTAATAATACATTGAAACAATAAGCATTATCAAAAGTACACCAAACAAATAATGTGAATCTACTGGAAGGCTGAAATAAAATTAGGCAATTTGCTCTTTAACTTGCATCTGACAGTGGTTTAAATTACATTTCCCAAACTTAAGGCCAACAGCCCATATTCACAAAGTCTTGTACGCTGATAATTGCAGCCTATGCCCTCTCAAAACTTCAAAATATAAGCAGTTTTAAGAACACTGCTTAACAGTAGAGAATGACTGGTCACATCCGAAAACCATTGGCTTCGTTAGTGAGTCTCAAACCACCCAAAGAGAAAGCAAAAGGCAGAACCCCAGTGCCTCTGCCTCTTCTTGCTGCAGTTTCCCACCAAAAGAGCACAGCACTGGAAAGATGCTTCAGAACTGCCTCCAACATCCACGTCAGGACACAAAAGCGGCATTTTTCAGACCAAACCCAGACGAATTAACACGAACCACAGATTCACATCTAGGATTAAAAGTCCTGATGTACTTGACCACGTACAGGTAAGTTACCCAGAAGAAGGAAGAGGAGCCAGAAAGAGTTGGTGGGTTTACATCTTCCTAATTAAGAACGGCAACACTGCTTATTTAAACGTGAATGCAGTCTACACAATCACAAGTGGCATAATCAAAAGTCTTTTGTATAGGCTATACTTGATTAAATTAGGTTAATTTTTGCTATTAAGTCAGGAAAGAATTAGTGGTTAAAAAAAATGTAAAATTAACTTTATCCAAAGATTGCTGCAGTCTGAGGAGAGCACAGTTCATTCTTCATACGAAACAGAAGAGGCTAAATTGCTTGAACACAAAAAATAACTCAAATTCAACTAACAAGTTGTGCCCAGCAACTCTGTAATAACTGCATACAGAACACAAACATGCTTTGTTGAGAACTCATAATATCTAATCAGCTATAATTGTAAATTTTATTTTCCATTTGTGAATTACCAAGGGAGCTAGCTAGAGAACAGGAGATGTAAAATAATATTCTATTTGGGGATATTTTGTTAACACGTAAGCCTCTACCCATCCCTTCCCTAATGCCTACAAGGCTCTTCTGCTTCTGAAGATTTTTTAATTGTTAGCTTGTCTTTGAAGGTATTTCAACTACAATGTGAGCAACGCTCTAATGAATTTTCAGCTCTGTGCTATTTTTCCCAAACAATTCTTTTACATCATCTACAAATTTGGATGCCAAGAAGTAGCTTCTGTGCTCATGTGCATCTGTTTCTAAGGAATGTCAATATTCTCATCAAGCAAGATATTTCAAAGTTTCTGTACTTGGAAAAAACACAAACTCGCACACAAAAACCAAACCAACAGCAACAACAGAAAAACCAACCCAAACACAGACCTTCTACAGGTTTGCCGTTTTCTCACGGGAACCCATTTCAGTACTTAATCCATCCTTCCCTTCCCCACCTGCCCAGTCCTGCTAAGCCGTGCAGCTCCACCCAGGAGCACAGCTCTCTGGACCAGGGGAGGACGCTTGTGAGGTCCGGCTGGTGGCACAGCCCAGGCAGCACTGTGCCAGTGTCCTCCACACCTCTTCCTTACAAGGTTCATCCCTTGGGCAAACAGGTTTGGTAATTTGCATTCCTCTCCTAACTTGCCTCTACCAACACTTATTTTTCAGACATGTGAGTAGTTACCCCCATCCTGTACTCCCAAAACGCCACCAAGAGGTGCAGTAAAGACATGATGTACCGACAGAAGGCAGTTGCCTCCTGCTTAGAGCATCCAGATGCCATGGCTCATACTGCTTAAGGGACACTTCTGGCATGGTCTCATTTCACGCCTTCCCTACGACAGCACGTGACTAAGTTGTGCCACTGATGAAGGTTCCACCGTGACAAGCACCCTCCCAGAAGGGCACAGGCAGTGCAGAGCACAGCTCACGCTGCGGTCTCCTGCTCCGGCAGTGGCAGAAGACCTCTCTGTGAAGGACAACTATTGTGAGCTGCATCTGTAAGCTGATGTATCCAAAGTTAAATATAATTTAGCGGGGGAATAGTATAAGAATCTGCCTCATAAATAGATGGATTTGGTTTTTAAATGAGCTTCTTCTAAGCCAGCAGTCAAGTGAGCCAACACCCCACTTTTACCAGCCCTGCTGCAAGAGCCACAGCAAACTCACTGAGAATGCCAAGGCAAGCAAGGAGAAACAGCCAGAAATGCTCACCATTCCACAGCACTCCAAAAAATAATATATAGATGACTGAAAGAATTAAGCCATAATTAGCAATCTCACTGACCCAGGTAGTCATCTTGTGTTCTTTAAAAAAAAAAGTCAAGCATTTCCAGGTTGTAAAAAAAGCAATGACAAAATCCGAAAACAGCAGCTAACTATTTTATACAATAAATAATGGTATTTTATAGTAACAAGCACAATATCAGCAACACAGTAAAGTTAATATCTGTCAGTGCTAACACATTATCTCAGTTCTCTATTAATCTGCATTCTTTACAGATGGTTATTTACGAAAATTAAGCATGAAGCTGAAAGGTTATCTATGGCCATATTAGCAAACATCTGCTTGCAATTCTGATTTCATGTTTGCATGCTATTCTTGGAAAAGCAACCATTTTTGAAAAGTACCAGATGTGACCAAGTGTTCTTAATCGTAAAATATTCGTTTTAGCAAGATAAAAGTTCAGTAAAAAGGCAGACCAGGAAAGAAATCAACTATCTTAAACTGCTGATGCCGAATACCCCAGGGGAAAAGTGTTCCTGAAGAGGAAAAAGCAGTTTATTTAGTGTGCCACTACAGATAATTACTCTTCATTTTTAAATAAGAAACATTCAAAGCAATAAACATGAACTCAGTTTCAACTTTAAAGCAGAGGAGTTATGTACTACATGAACCGCACCACCTATTTGCTCTCAGGCAGCAGGACTGACAGGGTGCCCAAATCAAGGAGGGAGGGGTTGTTTCATTCCTTCTTAGAGCTTTGCTGTGCTTAACCTAGTTCCTAAAAATAAAAAGTTTTTGCACCTTCAAAACATTTGTTCATTTTGTTTGATAGCAACACTTTTTGAATTAATAATACTGTTTATTCAAAAGAAATTTGTAGATAAAGTGTCAATATATTTGTATTACAATACAAAATGAAAGATGTACCCATATAGATCAATTTTTTTAATACACACATCTACAAAATACATACATTCTGTTTATAAATTCTCATGGACTCTTTTTGCAGAGTCAGCGCTTTTGAAATTAAAGAATAATCTAATACTTCAGTGAAGGATTACAAGTTCAGCTACCAACACTCATTGGCCCGATTTGCGTACTTCATTATAGAGTGTAATTTTAAATAAGGGGTCCTGAAAAACAACAGAAAAACACCCAACAAAACCAAACCACCCACATACCCAGCAACACCCCCCCACCACCCCTTCCAGTAGTTGAGAATAACTCTGCTCAGCTTGAAAATTAACTCTTCTGGCAAACCTCTCATGCAAAATTTTAAGCAACACAATTCATTTACACCCGTAATAAATTTCCAGAGGAACACTATATCACATACAGATTCAGCTTCAGGAAAGCTCAGCTCCCCCAAATACTCTGTGACACAAAAATGTTGCATTCCCAAACTTATCTTCAGGCTGCAGTTCTTCTAGGATTTCTTCTGGTTGTTTGGGTTTTTTCATTTTTTTAAATTAGTTTATAGATTTAATTTAATCTCAGACTGGCTAAATGACAACTCTCACAACATTCAAAGACTTGCGTTATTAGCTGATGATGCTCATACATCCTTTTATGTGAGGAACAGTGATTATCACAAATCCCAAATCTTAAATTATCTCTTTACCTACAGAAAAGGGAGCTTGATACAGAAGACCACTGCTTCTTAAAGTATCATCTTAGATCCCTTTCATGTTCTAACAGTTTGGGGCATTCACTGAATACATGATTCAAAGTCTGAAGATTTCTCCATTGGATGAAAAGATTTCTTACATGATTAAAATTCTCATACGATATGTCTGCTTGTGCTGAAGCTTCAAGACTACAAATTACATATCTCATAATGAAACCAAGTTAAATTTTGTATTCTGAATCTGTACTGCAACTTTTATAGTTAAGCTAGTTATTTAGAAAAAATACGGCCAGATTTTTCAATTTATAATAAAGACTTCCTTTTATTCTCTCACTCCATATCTGACTCCCCTCTAAGACACTCAGTTTGAATTTACGTGGAACCCAGAAGCTTTTTCCCCTCAAATATTTATCAAAGGCTTCTTTGACACTAGGTTTTTCTTAACCGACACACCAGTCTTTTGGTAGGAGGCACAAATCCTAATAACTTCATAGTTGCTTAGATGATAGAACTTCCCGATATGGGCAACAAACAGATAGATAGGAAATGGAAAACTCTTTTCAAATAGGAAGTTTTACTATATAGAGAAAAAGCAAGGGAAAAATAGAAATTCAGCTATTTAAAAATTATTAACAGTTTTGCATTAAAAACACTAGTATCTTTCAGAACTTTGCGTTTAAGGAGTCGGCTCCTTCTCACAATGCTCCTTTCCTTGTGATGGAGCACCACACTGTGTGTTCCTAAATGACATGATGTGGAGACCAAAGAAAGGAGATGAACAACAGAACATTAAAGGTAGATAAATAGGTTAGCAAGTAAAATTAAATTCTTAATATTTAAACTTCTTCATGCACCTCAGAAAACATGACCTGCTCTGTTCTCTTACAGCTTAGCAGTACCTTCACATGTTTTGCTTTTCATTCTCTTGGCCCATTAGTTCATGTGCATTTTTAAGACTCAGATTAAGGCTCCCAGAAGGGAACGTATCATCCTCCACACCAGGCCCGGGAAGGTGCAAGGGTTTCACCACAGCAGCCAGGTGGGGAAGAGCAGCTGGCAGGGTCAGGTCACCCACCGAACCCCCACACATCCCAGTCACTGCCCCCCACCCTGCTCTCCCCAGCACTGCCACAGGATTTTGGTTTGGGCAGGCTGCAAGTTTTGGTTTAACGTTTGGGAGCTGGAGAAGACTTCTCACCACCACAACAAGCAGGGGCAAATTCTAAGAAATGTAATTTTTTTTTTTTGCTTTGCCTTCCCTGAGGCACAAGAATTCACACAGGGGCAAAAACCACAAAAACCTGCCACCACACATGTAAGAGGCAGGTCCAAGAGGTGCCCTGAGAAAAGGGAACTCTGCTGACAGAGAGTCACGCCACATTAGCCATTACATTTTCATGTAACAAACTGAACTGCACAGCACAATGTAAGTAGGGGAGAGCTCGCTTCCCCTCCCATCTGTTGGCCAGAGCTGATGCCACAGAACAAAATGCAGGGTGTGCCTTAAGCTGCCTATGCACAAAGGCAACAGCTCAAGGACTCTTCCAGGACTAACAGGGGCAATACAACAGGGAAATGCAAAAAAAAAGACATGGTAGTAATAGAGCAAAGACAGAGGAACAGGAACACCAGAAGTCACCCATTTAATACAAAAGCACGAGCAGATCTGAAATCCTTCCAAGTCTCTTCTGCAATGATGAGCACTTTTGTAAAAAAAAGTAATTCTTAACATACTTTCTGCTTGAAAGTAATTCCTCCAGTTGCAAGAGTAAAGCAGAATAGCTTCAGTTTTGGATTCACGAAAACATCCCAATGCTGTTCTTCACACACCTCTGTACCCTTGACATCATTTCAGGTGTAAGCTCGGGGGCCTAACACGCCACACAGATGAGCAAGTCACACACACACACAAGTGATACATTAGCTACTGTGCACAAGAATATCTACATTCAGCTACAGTGGTTAGAAATCTAGTCAAGAAAAGAACTGTTCTCAGCCATCAGATAGGCTACAAGTTATTTAATTCTACAACTACAAATTCTTTAATTCTAAAACTACAAATTATTATAAATTCATATGTTTAGATCTCTGCTATTCTGTAAAATTCTTCCGGATAAAAATTTCTGAAATCCTCTTGCACAAGAGATCAAACCAAGAAATTAAACACATGCAAAAATGGGGGTTTCCTTTTGAGGGGTGGGCAACAGAACCGACTGAAGATTGTCTTTGACTAGCATAATCCATTAAGGAAGGCAAAGGATAAATGACACTTGTGTTTTCAATATTTACATCACTGTACTTCATATCTTTGCATCTTAATAATTTTCAGCTTACTCTGTGCCCTTTACAGATAATTGTTCCAAATCTTTGAAATGTCAGCCGTAAAAATAAAGCTAGTAAGGAAAAGTAAAACTTTGTAGTTCACTAAAGGCTGCCAACAACTCCGGAGGCCTGTAGCCCATGCGAAAAAGAGACTCTTGTTCTCGCCCTGCACACAACACCCCACGTAACCTTTAAAACTCTGTTGGACGCATAAAACAGCACTGATCCCAGAGCCCCGAGAAAGAAGGCCCCACAAATAAGAGAGCTAAGTCGTGTATGTCCTGTCAAGGACAAAACCCATCCTGTGTGCTCGGTCGGGAGTGGGCAGAGCTGCTGCGCTCCCTCCTGGGGCTGAGGGGGACCTGGGGGGCAGCCCAGTTCCCAACCGACCGCCCTGTGCCTCAGCACATCCACCCGAGTTTGAGAAGGGGCAGCAGGTGCTGAGCTCCTCCCTGTGCCACATATCCCACGCCCCGGCTTCCACTTAACCTCACCCTCCCAGAAGCAGCACGCCGCTTCGCTTCGCAATCCTCCCACAAACGCGAGTGGGATTTGCTCCTTTATAGGAAAAAAAATAAAAAACCCCCAAACAGTTAATTGCTGTGCTGGATGCCAGTGAATGGTCTAATTTATTGTAAATGATGCAAAGCATTCAGAAGTCTGGTCTTTATTGAGCAATCAAGAGACCAACCTCTCTGCCAGAGACCATAAAGAGAATCCCATAAAAGAGTTGGTTACAAGACTTGAACTACAAAATTACAAAAGTACAGTACCAGGATCTTAATATCTACCCATGGAGACACTTCATTTAAAGAGAAAATGGGTAACATTTAGCATAAATGAGGCAGCACCTTGAAGACAGTAAAAAATAAAAAAGTTCACCTGCAAGTAACCAAGGATGGCACAGTGACCTTTGTCAGGTAGACAGAGAAAACATTTCTCATATTAACATGTGGAATACGCTTCATAAGTTAAAACAGAGTTAATGTGCTCACTGGATTATCTGGAAACTTTTAGAAGTCGTATTTCAATTTCTATAATAACATCAGACACTAATAAATGGTCACGGGTTGTTAGACACCAAAACAATACAACTCCAGTCAAACAATTCCAGTGCATGCTGGTGCTCTGCTAACATTAAAGTAAACATCAGAAGGAAGAATTTCTCACACGTAAACTCATCTGCCTCCAAGTTTTAGCCCTCAAGTTTTCCCTTCATTGAGCTCCATCTATCAGAGCTCAAAGAGGAGCTCAGACACAAGGCTTCATGCAACCCCTGCCTTTTCAACAGCTGTGTCATTTAACCGCTTTGAAGATAGTTAATGATGCTTATTAGCATGCTGACAGCTGATGTATCCATCATTAATACCATTAGTGAATATAGCAGCCGTTAGAAACTTCACAGTAACACAGATAAAGCCTGAGAGACCACATCTGCAGAGACTGAACTCCAGCTCAGTGGCAGTAGCACTCATCAGTCCATTTTCTCATCATCACCACCACACTATTAAAAAAAAAAAAAGCTTTATGCTTTCCTGCCCCCTTGAATGTTGAAGTTTGTTCTGCCAGCTGCAGAGCTTTCATAAAAGACACATAAACATCCCTCAGGAGCTTAAAATACTAGGAGGTTTAAACCTAGACTGAAGAACTGTTGAATGTCTTCATTTGGCATTTTCATGCCAAGTGATGCTGGAAGTGCTAACTAGGGGCTGAAAAGTAGTCATTCTTTAAATCATCACTCATATGACATCCACTACAGAAGAACTGCTAGTTTGAAGGCAGCAATATACAAGATAATTTGAAACACCACTGAAAGTGTTTTCAACTAACCTGCTTGTCTTTGACCTAAATCACCCAAACTCTCACAATCAAGCCCCAAGTTTCCAAGGAGCTGAGGTAAGTCAAAAACTGAAAGTTGGCTTTCATAGCTGCACAACACAAAGTATCAAAGCTTCAAGAACTAGGTCCTGATCTCAGCCTCAGGTAGGGCTTTGCACATGCTAGACTTTGGACTTCTTGCACACCCAACACTTGGCACAGCCTCAGATGCCTAAGCTCCATGGAAACAGGATATCAAACAAAATCCACACTCTGCACCTCCTGCACCAGGAAGCTTGGATTCTGGGGCACCCAACTCCTCTGCGCGCAAAAGAAACAGCCCAAGCACATAGGTGAAACACCTAAGTGAGGAAACTGACCCTCTTCTAAAATCAAATTGCAAAACCTCCTGTTAGGCAACACAAACAATGAAGGCAAGATTTAACACAGAGGCACACATCAACCATACAGCTTGGAGAAACCCATAACACTATTTTCACTGTGAGGAGAGGCAAGCAGCAGCACAGGCTGCCCTCAGAGGTTGTGCAGGTTCAGTCCTTGGAGCTCTTCAAGACATTACTGGATCAAGCCCTGGGCAACCTGGTCTGATACCACAGCTGTCCCTGCTGTAAGCAAGAGTTGCTCTAGAGATCTTCTGAGGTCCATTCCAGCATGACTTATTTCTGAGTCCTTATGAGAGATGCCACAACATGTTGTGGAATTGGACCTTGATATTATTCTAGCTTCTGGAAGGTAGTCCTATGGAGTTAAACTCAGATTGATAAAAACTGTTCCCATGAATAAGACTTTGCATATTACCATTTCTAAAGTTTTGAGTTTCCCTAAAATATTCTTTATTAGTGGGAGAAGGTAATGCAAATACTTTTGAAAAGACTATCGGCTAGACACTGCTGTTCTCCAGTATGATTTCTGAAGCAGGATGCTTGAAAAGCAATTTACTTATAAAATACACTATCTTCATTCAGCTCTTGCCTAACCCCAAACTAAAATAACAAACTGCTCCTCTGGAAACCAACCAGATATTAGACCACAATTCTTTTCTTTTTAAGAATAGAAAAAGATTTTTGTTTGCAAAGAGTCATGAAACCATGAGCTAGGTTTTATGATTTTTTGATAAACATTAACTTTGCTAAATAAAAAAAGAGACTGCATTAATTTAAAGTCCCATGTTAGAGAAACAATGCTGCCTTTTTATGGCTATCTATTACATACTAGCTGAATTTCAATAATCAATTGTAATTCAGCACCATATCATCTATTTATAGCCGCTGTTCTCAGCCAACTGCAGATTACTGCATGCTCTTGAAAAGTTTGGCCAGGATTTCAGCATGGTTGGCAAATGCAAGCTAGCAAGCTCCTAGCCAATTAAAAGTCTTCATAATGACTATACCACCACATACGAGACTTCTAGAAATGGGACTGGACAAAGTACAAATATCTTATAGTCATGCTTGTAAAAGGCAATTCCTTCACATTTCTCTTCAATTTTGCTTCACTGGTATTACAGTAGCATACTACAACTACCCCATCAGTCTTTAAACTGAAGATGTTTAAGTATTAGCTCCATGTTCCAATTATGTTAAAAGGGGATTATCCATACTAAAATATGGTTTATTAGAATGAAGTGTTACAATGGAAAGCATTTCCTCTCTAAACGTATAATACATGTTCTGCCAAAGTACTAATTGCATACTCTGTGGCTGAGTAACAAATACATATAATCCATCCTTATGGATTTCAAAATGAAGACAAAGAATTCTACAAAACTTTTTCCAGCATACATTTCCAAGTAACCTCCATCCAAAGTCATAGCCATAAAGTATAGAAAATATTTCCTAATCCAGAATTCAGACTCTTGCCAGACAGAATGCAATTTTCAAGGTAGGACTGATCATTACTAAAGCAATACTCAGTCTTAACTATCTTGACAGTCCATGTTCCATTTTATGTGACCCCAAGAGAACTCTGTAGCTTTTCCCAATTGGCATCCCAATGGCCAATAACAACATAATGATGAACTCCTGACATGCTTGTAGAGGGTCTTCTATTATTCTATTTTATGCAGTACTGCAATAAAAAGTTGGTTTAAACAGGAAATAGTATGCCAATTATGAGAAAAAGTTAATACTTCTACATTACACTTTGAAGAATTTTCCTGTGTTGAAAAGCTATAAACAATTAGTTTCTAAAACAATTAGTAAATCCCTAATTCTAAACAGTCTTGCATATCATGCTGTACATTATACTCAAGTTATGCAGCAAAACTGGATTTATACAACACCGTTTCACCGAATTCTAACGGGAGTAAGATAGTAATGTTAGTCATGCACACATGAAGTCATGCACACATGAAGTCATGCACACATGAAGTCATGCACACATGAAGTCATGCACAACTTCACAGCCTGTAACATTTTTAAAATTCTAAGAACATGCCACAAACTGCAAACTAATAAACATGCCAGCGTCAGCTGGATCAGCCCGAACATTATACCTGGCAAGAAAAGAAGGAGGAGGAGGAATGCCTGTGTTTGGAACACATGTTGTCCAGAACTCCTAAATCTGACACGACTAAGTTGCATTCTTCCAGAGTTAAAGGGGTCCTTCAGCCAGCTTTCTTCTCCATCCTTGTAAAGGAGATGAGCATGAGTACAAGAAACACCGAAATCCTCTTTTGGGATACAGATCACAAGAAAACTGAATAAAACGGAAGCATCAGGTAGGTAAGCTGAAGAGTCATATGTCAACTTTTGTGAGTCTGAGCAGCACAGAGATGTATATAGCAATAAGCAAACCCTGGAAGTTTTTTGTTGTAGTGGTTTTTGTTTGCTTTAAGTTGCATTCTTCATCAAATACCCCCAGCCTCAAAGTTTGTAAGGACTCCCCTAAAACTGCTGCTCAAAGGACCACACATCTTTTTTACCAATACTGGCTAAGCACTGGCACAGGGTACCCAGAGAAGCTCTGGAGTCTCCATCCCTGAAGATGCTGAAAAGCCCCCTGGACAACCAGCTCTAGGTGAGCCTGCCTGTAGAGGGAGGTTGAACAAGACGACCTCCAGAGAGCAGAAGAAGAAAGAAGAAGAAAAGTGCAGGAAGAGAAGCAGAAGGAAAGAAGAAGAAAAGTGCAGGAGGAGAAGCAGAAGGAAGGAAGAAGACAGCGGATGAATCCTGAACTCTGCTTTGACTGAACTAACAGAGGAACTTGAACGGGTGATCTCTCTTGCTCTTTTTCTCTTCCCCTTTTTCACTAAGGAATGCAAGGCCTATCATACTGTTTACTTAGTTAAAGCTTAAATTTCTTTCTTGTGATGGTTAAGAATAATATTGTCTGTTGTAATATTGTGTTTAGATGTCCTTTATTATTCCTTTCTATTAACTTACTGTAGTTTATTGCATATTTAGCCTTTTCCTGGTTTTTGTTACATCATTTGCCCTATCGTGCTTTTAAATTTGAATCCTTTGTCACGAGCTCAATCTCTATGTTGTAGGAAATTTTATTATTAAATGTTTGTATATGGACCTTGAGACTTGTCTCACCGAGGTATTATAAATCTAAAAGTCATCTGTCCCCCTCTCCTGGGCAGGACGTGACACCCTGCCAGTCTCAACCATGCTATGGTGCTCTCAGCCAAACTCCTACTGACTTCCACAGAGACACTGTTTCATGTCTCACCATGCTCAAAGAAGAGAAATAGTAAAAGAGACAGCTTCCTCTGCATCTCATCTGATTTTAATCTATATTCCATAAGAGGAAAAAAGGAAAAGAAAACCAGACACATATAAATTGCGCTTTAGAAAGTGGCAGTTCGGGGCCTAAAGTAAAAAATGCAGAATACTGTAGGAGGAAGAGATACAAGGAAAGGAACTATCTAGCAACAAAGGTGAAAGCTACACTGTATTAAAAAAACCTCACCAACCATCTACAAGATTTTACAGACTTCCCGTTAAATTGCACAAACTTAAACACTCTATCAACCGATTTGGAGATACTCCAATGAGTCAGTGAAGAGTTTCCCAAGAGGTTTTCAATTGAGAGCTAAAGGAAAATTTGTTCCTCTCCCCCCACCCAAAGAAACTGGAGCAAAAAGGATGACAACCAATCACTTTAATATCCGTTTAATCAAAAAAAGATAACCTTCACCATCAAGAGATATTTTTAGAGGGAACACTGCACTGTCCCAATCTATTCTGTCCTTGCCACAGAATCTGTTTCTTCTCCAGACATTCCCCGCAGCCCTGGCACAAATAATGTTATTACCCGAAAATCTGGCAGTATAGCTCAGTATTAGCTACAAATATCTCAGTATTTTCCATGATTTTTGTATACATGTTTAGAGTTATTTAATTTTATGCTGGCTTGGAAAACTACCATTCCATTATTTAATGAATTCTGAGGCATTCAAGAATATAGCCAATTCCAGCTTATGTTAGAAGAAAAATGGAAGAAATGCTATTATTCAACTATGTCAAGAAAAAAAAAAATAGGAGCAGTCTTGCATATATAAACTATGTATACAAGTACCAAGATATATTTAATGAAACCAAATCTACAAATACAAATCTAGAAAGACTTACAAAGAAACTTAATGCCAAGCATTACGTGGAAGTTTTCACTTGATCAAGACCAAGGGCCTAACCTTTTTCAGTGAGAATATCCCTTTGCATCACAGCACGACACATTCAAGGAAAAGCAGTTTTGAATTATTTTTTTTTTTCCTTCAGAATCAAATAATCAGCAATGCCTAACTGGAAAGCACTGTTTGGGAAGAGGCTCAAAGGCCCAAGTAATTGCAACGGACTGAGAAGGCCTTCACCCCCGGGTCAGCAACTTACATTCCAGCCAGGCTATTTATGAGGGAAAGCAGTTACCATCAACCACCCTTTGAACGCTCAAGTTGCCAATTTTGGTACCATTGCCAAGGTGCAAACACATACAGATACCATGACAAATCAGTCACATGGACTACTTCAGCAGAAGAGCCCAGGACTGATGTAGTGCATAAAATTAATTAACCAATTACCAGAAATGAACTAAGATAACTAAACTGGGTCCACAATAGAATTCATTTCTACAGACTTGAGTCTCTGCCCACCACACCAGTGCCAAATGCAGAATCAGCATAAGGAATGATAAGTAAAAATTATCCTTCATACTCCATCAGATTGTTAACTCACTACAATTTGTTAAAAATGATGGGACAAATAGAAGAAGAAAGTCCACATTCTTCCTCTTTCCCTGCCAGCTAACATTAGTTCCACCCCACTTTCCCAGTTATTTCTTCCGTTCCCTCCCTCTCAGCTTTGCTTTGTGTCCTCTGCTTCTTGCTTCAGTGCATTGTCCTCTTTTAAGTTCCATATTTGTCACCCATAGTCTACTTTCTCCTCATTGCTTTCTTCGCTGCTCCAAACAGTCCTCTGCAAACACTGATTAATCAAGATAAGAATTATAAAAATAAGCCAGTCATATCTTTAAGACCTCTGCACCTATAAAACAACTTTTAAGCACCTAGGTTCTCAGTACACAAATATTTTTTCTCTATCTATGTAAAAATCCCAAATGTAATAGGAATGCAATAGAACACTAAAAAAAAAAAAAGTGAAAATCCAGCCGTGGCTGGCTGAGAGCTAGAACAGGAACCAGAATTAAACATCCTCATTTTCAACTCTGAGTGAAAGACAAGCTTCAAAATCATTAACTGTCTCCCTTTGCTTACAGCAAGAGGTCACAGCAAATGTCAAACACAAGAGAGCCGTTCAATTAAGGGCGACCTTACAAAATCCAAACTATCACCAACAGCAGCCTAGACGTCATCCTGGCCACAACAAAACCACTGCCCGGACAACAGCTATTACACAAGCCTCCACGCTAAAGAGCTACCAAGCTTTAACCTTCAATGAAGGGAAATTAATTTATTCTCTCAAGAAACAGTTCTGCCATGCCAGGGTATTGGCTTCTTTAAGAATATGTCAGGAAAAAAAAGGCAAGCTAACTTTTCCCACCTCTTTCTATAGTCTAATGCAAAGGCTACTATACAGAGTAACAGCACAGTAATTTATCACAAAGCAACAAACAGTAGATTGCTACTGCAAACAGCAAAAGTAAGTAGACAGCAAGTTAGTTATTCAGAACATCCATCTGTTTAAAAAAAAAAGAAACAAACAAACAAAAAAAACCACAACGAAACCAACTACAAAAGCCAAGATGAATAGGAATACAAAGGCAATGCTTTTATGGAGGGGGTGAGCACATTCCAGAAAAAAGTAAGGAACTAAAGGCAGTAGTTTTCTTTAATGGCAGTTTTATTGTTGTACATTGAATGCTTTAGAAAACATAGCCCGTCTAAACTATAGCAAATTGTCAAAACAGTTTTAGAATAATTCATCTGCCATGCAGAAAAAACAGTATGAAGTGCCAGGCACAGAAGCATTAAAAAGACTCGGTACTAAACCTCCTCTAATTTTGCAGTGATCTGTGAATAAAGGGTCTCTAATACCCACAAGCCTGAACTATGACATTATATAAAACCTCCAGGCCTATGCACATTACTGAGAGCTCCAGGTATGCACAGTAAGAAGTCAGAGCGAGTTTCTGGCTGCAGAAAGACCTGTGCACTATTAACACTGCACCCCAGACTGTACGTACCACAAGACCAGCGGTGTGCACAGAACTCCCTGCATCCATTAGCCTGGGTGTTATCAAAGGAATTAATGATTAGGTTATATTTCTTAGTAAATATACAGTTAAGAGTGGAAAAAGTTTTTATTTAGTCAGAGATCTAGCTTGGTCACTATAAAAATTTCATTCTTACTGAGCTAGATGATACAGACTTCTACATGCTGCACAATCACTGCACTTCGCTTTCACACAGTTCACAAGGTCAGAAGAACAATAAATAAATACAGTTTTGATTTTCATTTCTAACTTGCAGAAAGTCAGTTTAGAAGCCTACAAGATTATATCTCAACGTTTGATATTATGCAATACTTTGTCTAACAGCCTAACTATGCTTTCACAATAAGAAAAAGCTACTGTCCACAAAGCCTTTCTGAGCAACCCGAGACAAGCGAATGATCAGCTGGTGATTTCCCCGGGCAGTACACAGCTCATCCACAGAGCTCCACACAAGTATTTTGAAGGTATCTGGACAGAGCAAGAACAATAAGTGAAAGCAAATTAAGAATGACTGATTTAAAACAGCAGCACAAAAAAAATGAACCACTAAACATGACATTTAAACGTTCTGAGAAATTTACATCACCATGCCCACCAATACTGCACGCAGAGGCTGAACTTTGCCAAACACAGGCAAGCCAAATTCTGCTGTTCTTCAAGTTAACAACAGTTTCGCTTTAACTCCAGAAGCAGCAGAAGAAGTTGGCCCCCAGCTGACAGTAGATCATACCTCAGGGCACACACATGGGCAAACACACGGGCAAAACACTCCGCTGCGTATCCTTAACCCTCACGGGGTCCCTACAAGCAGGGCAGCAAGCCGAGGCTTGGGGACCCTGCACTTCAGGGGGCTGGAGAGCTGCGCTTTCATCCTTAGGGCTCAGAGATACAGCTTCTGACTCAAATTGCACATTCTTAAAGGAATCTTTTGGGATTTTTTTTTCCCCCAAAGAGCACAGTAATTCTGTTGTGAAAAGCTTCTGACTACGGTCAGCACACGCAATACACACATTCCCGCCCCCCTTCCCATATTTTTTGGAGGGGAAAAGTAATTTCTGCAGTACTCCATGCTTACCAATAAGTAACTTCTAAGTTTGACATATTCGTAAGTTTACTCGCAAGCCGAAGACACCCAGAGGTTCGCGCAGGGACAGCCAGACCAGCCGAAGGATGCGGCGCTCCCGACCCACCCCGGGCCGGCTACCGGAGCCCACCCGTGTGCGGTCATCGCTTCAGCCGCCCGGCTCGCTGCCCTCGCTGCCCAGACACCCGCCCCGCTCTTCCCGGAGCCGGGGGTCCCCGCTCTACCTTTCGCTTCCCCAAGTTTGCCGCCGGTCCCGGGAGGCGGCGGCGGCGAGGCGGGCAGCCCCACCGCGCCGACACCCGCTCCGCTCAACCCCACCTGCCCGCGTCGCAGCCGCGCCAAGGTCATCCCCCTCTGCCCCGGGAAAGCAAACTTTGAGTACCACTCACTTCCGCCGAGCCGAGCGGAGCACCGGGATGCAGCGGCCGCGGAGAGCCGGGCGCGAGCCGGGGGGCGGCGCGGAGCCTCCTCTGGTTGCAGCGCGCAGGGCGGGCAGCGCGCTGCTGCTGCTGCTGCTTCCTCCTCCTCCTCCTCCCTCTCCCCGACGACTTTCACTTCACCTGCAGGCAGCCCGGCTGCGGCGGGGCGGGCGGCTCCGCAGCTCTCCGCGGGACTGCAGTCACTGCGGCAGCGCCCTCCCCGCCCCGCGGGGGGAGCCGGGCCGGCGGGGCGGGCCGGGCCGCGCAGGCCAGCGGCCGCTCGTCCCGCCAGGGAACGGGGTGAGCCCTGCGCTCGGGGGTGCCCGCAAGGAGCGAGAGAAGGAGGCAAAGACCTCTGGGCTGCCGAGGGCCGTCGCAAGCCCCTCCGCGGGCGCGGTGGGAGGGCGGCCCCGTTACGCGCACACTCCCCCCACGATGCTCTCCCCGAGGCGGCTGCTTACATGGAGCTGCTGGGTAGGGATTGCCCCCATGCTGTCAATCACTTCCCCATTGAGGGGCTATAAATATTTATTAGGCATCCTAATAGCTGCATCAAGCTAAGCAGAGCACTTCATTCACATCGCTGCTGTGACTCAGACCTCCAGAAGCAGCCCTACACGTGCTTGATTTTAACTGGCTTCACCCACTGCCCCGGCCGGCTCCGCATCGGGGAAGGGGTCTCCTGTGACAGCCGAGCCGAGGGCTTTGCTAGCAGGGCGTCAGCACCTGAAACCTTCCTCCCTCCTTTTTCAATGCTGCCTAATGTTTGCTGCCTTCAGTGGTTTCCATCAGAATATCTCCACCAGCAGATAGGTGCCCATCTTCTTCTGTGGGATCGTTGCATTAGTAGATCCGTTTGGAGAAACTGGGCTTTTATGCTCTAATCGGCCTGTGAAAATATCTTAAGCAAGAGTCTGAACGCACAGGGAGCCCTGAAATAAGCAGCTAATCTTGGATGCAGTTAACTGTGTAATCCCTCTAGGAAACGAGGATAAGAAATGGTAGCTTTCTACAACTGCATACGTGTTAAAACCAAAACGAAACACAACAGGGGCTCTCCAGATGTGTATGAATGACATATACTACATCTCTTTTGTGTTTGATTTTCCCCCTTGCAAAAATTACTTGATGCTTGTGGCATACAGCCACACTCAGAGGAGCTCCCCAAGCGTGCAGTACCTCTGCAACAGCTGCCATCTTGTAAATTTTGCTTATCTGAAGACAAGTAGCATTTAAAAACTCTCATTACAAAGGTACAAGCTTGCCTTAGTTTATTTTGATGGAGAGTGGTGGTTCTATTTTGCAGGTGATCTTTAAAATGGAATCAGTAACACAATTTTGGTTTCTGACCTTCTGCACCTCCCATTCCCAACCAGCTGACACTTCTGCCTGGAAAGTGGGCTGCCTCAGTCTGACCTTTCTGTCATGAAGCATGTAGCTTTTTCTGCATAGCATGCTGGGAAAAAATCAGCAGCTATGAAGCTGAGTAATGACACTTAAACACGAGCTACGGCTGCAACAAAACATCGTTAATGTATATTCTTCCATACTTCATGCCTGCTAATATAAGTAAATAACTAATTGGCAGTTTGCCCATCTCTCTGAAATTTTAGAGTAGTCTTTCCACTGACCATACACACTGAGAAAGAATGCCTATCTTGGAGATTTATGGTCCAGACTAAGCAGATAAGACAAGCAAGAGATGGCAGGGGAAGCAGAAGCTTGGAAAGGTGAAATAACTTGCCCAAGACCGTGCAGAAGATCTGCATCAGTGCTGGCTGCAGTCCGTATCATTCCAGTGATGACAAGCATTGCTTTAAATCATGAACTGAGCACAGTCCTGAAAATCAGATGTACAAACCGTGTTTTTAGTAAGACTGTTTGTTTTTATGGTGCATTAATTTACTGAGGTTTTGTTCTTTTTCTTAACAGCACTAAGGACTAGCGGCAAGAGGTGTTCAATACAATTTCATGCTGGTGTCCTGAAGCCAGCCTATGTCAATGGAATTTTGCTCTTTCTTGCACATCTGCCCATTTCTTGCTAAATTGCAGAATTAATGGATTCAGATTGGGTTTCTCAAGCGTTAGTGCAAATTAGTACCTCTCCACTGAAGATACTAGTGAAAGGAATAGTTTTTGAATGACATTTGACTTTACACTCCAGAAATAAAAGTAAGTCCCTTTATGACCTATATGCCATTATGTAAAATACAATACCTACAATAATGGTAGCTTAATTCATGATCATATGTTAACTACATTTTCCAGCTTTAAATTTTTCACTTAAAGTAATCCTAAGGACCTGTTTGTTATCATTCCTTGTAATGCCATAAGTTCCTACAGTAGAGTGTGCTTTTTATACAGCTAATGAGAAGGTGATTACTCTGAACTGGGCTAACCTAAAGGAGACTTCTGTAAGGAGCCACACAAGTCCCAGGTGACTTCTGCTCTCACCAACATGGGCAGAGTCAAGGTCTCCTGAATGGAGGGACTGAAGGTGCCAGTGATCTCTACAGGGAAAATTACTTCACCTTCTAGGAAAATCCCAGTGATACCCATCAGATTTAGTAGAGGACCAAGACTCCCTGTCTGTTGGCAAGACAAGGAGGTTACAGCCCAAAGCTTTGTAAACATGTACTGGCAACAACTTCCTTGCATCAGTGGAAACTGCACTGAGGAAATCCTTGTCTGCTGTTAATTCAAATCCAACGTTAATCAATTTAAGATGACTTTAAGAAAGTATGGGCCTAGTCTTCATTAAATTCTTGTGAATTGATACCTTACATTAAGATAGTGCATTTTCATCTGCAGACAAGTAATAATTTATCATGTACTCCTGTTGAAGTAAACAATAATTTTTCCTGCCAGCAGAATAAGGGTGTCAGAGATGCTACAAGTACCATCTTCCCCATTCAGTAGAACTTTTCAAAAGGAATTCCTTTTTAACATTGTCTTCATGTAAAGTTAATTATTTGGTATCTGGTAGCTATTATATACAGCTTCTGTAAATATGGGAGTAGCTGATAGGCAGGTATTCACAAGTGGAAAATAGTAAGCAAATGGAGTCAGCTGGAGATGCTCCATTCTAAGAAGATTTACTTTTTAAAAACTATTTGGCATTGTGATAGGGTTCTTGTGAAAGTATGTTGTGCTTCACTAAGTATCCCATTTACAAGAAAGTTCTCATTCCCAATTGCACAATGAGAAACAAAAGGCATTTCTGTAGATGTGATATCCATAAAACTTCTGTATTCACTGATTTTATTGCTCTGTTGTCTTCCTGAGACAAACCCGAGGTTGCTTTAAGTAACTATTATGTCTAAAACTGTTCAGCCCAAATATAACATGCCTAAATAATCACATTTGTTTTCCAAGAGTCAAGCAGAGATGTATAGTATTAAAAAAACCCTCAATAAAAAAAAACTTCTCCAAAGTTTTATCACCTTACAAAAGGGAAGAAAAATTTGACACAGCATTTTCATTCTTTCTTTCATCTGTGCCCCACCTTCTGTTCTTCTACAGAGGGAATATCTAACTTTTGTGAATGGGAACCAAGTACCTTTGCTTCATCTCTGGGTCTGTGCAGTGACGTTCATGCTGGGCATTGAAGTATTTCAAGATACCTGAATTGATTAAATATAGGATTGTGCTGCTGCAGAATTTCTTATGGAAGGTACAGCTCCCAGAAAGTGCTGCTCACTGCATCACAGAGCCACTGCAACAGAACCAAAGCCCTGGGGAGGATGAGAACTTGCAGTCTGGCTTCTGAGCCAAATTCATTCCCCTTGCAGCACAATCTGGCATCCACATCAAGGGGAATACATTTAGTCTTTTTCATTTTCCATGGCTATAGCATGCACTTATTTTCATTTCTTTCTCATTGAACGATCTTGAGACTTTATTTGTATTTTCCTGGATTTAATGCAGATCTCCAATCCAGGAGCTCTGCAGAAGAAACGTCCTTCAGAACTTTCTGCGTTTAAAATGAAAGTAATACTGCAAGACACGGCCTCATCCTGGCAGCATTCTCTCCTGTCTGGGAGCACACAGTCCACCTTGATACTACAAGCATTGGGGGAAAAAATAGGGCGTTTTTAGAAAAATTAAGAAGATACACAGAGAACATTTGTGTTTATCAAAGAGTATCACAGGGCTTTCTAATAGCATGTAGCAGAGCACTCAGCCAATTTCAACAATGTTTTAAAGCAAAAGAGAGGTCTCAAAAATAATTAAATTCCTATGAAAGTCAACTGCTCTTGTGTCCACACCCAGAACAAGACAGGTGAGATCCAGATAATTAATCTTCAGTGCAACAGCTTTTCCCATGGTGGCTTTTTCCCAAGCCACCAGTATTCTGGAGCACCAGCACTTTCCAGAGCAACTCTGTGACCTGCTGGAAAACACAAGATCAAGTCTGGGACAAGGACCTAGATGTGAGTTTGTAAACAAGGGGTCTTACACATCAGCTGAGTGGACACAGGTATTGCCCAGGCTGGGGGATCAGAGGAGCATCTCCGGCTCTAGTACCATTATCATCAATGTCTGAGGTGAATGTTTGCCGGAGACTTCTGTCTCTCCCCTGTGAACCTAGTCTCAAATCTACATTTTTCTCTGCTTCTAATGGAAAAAGCCTCTAACTAAATATTTCAGTTCAACACCAATGGCCTTCTTGTGTCCCTCAAAGAACTGAAATTCTTATTGCTTTCCCCGACCACAAGTATTCCCTTGGTTTTGTTTGAGCCAAGGGAGAACCCATTGACTCTTCTGCCCATTTAGGCACTAATGTGTGCCCTCCCCTGACAATTCATTTTCACACACTTTACAGTTTAATTTACTCACATATTTTCTGTGCATTACTGAAGAGTAGGTTCCTGATGCTACATGACCTTGGAATCATCTAGTTTTGAATAAAATGTATAGAAGAATATATTAGAAAATAAAAAGCTCACATTAAAAAAAAGGTAGTTTTAGGTTAGAAATCTGGACTGGACTATGCCCACCGGAATTGCATTAAAATGCTAAAAATCACAACATTTCAATAAAATGGAAATGAGCAATGACAGGTCAGCATTAATGGGAAAGCAACCCAAATATCCTCAATTCTTTTCCCAGCTAAGTCAGGCATTCTGCTACTGGCTTCAATAGAAATTCATCTGTAACTGAGAGAAGAGTAGTAAGAGGAATAATGTTGGGCAATCAGTCAAAATGTTTTGTAGGACATAAAAAACTCCTAGTTGTCAGTCTTCCTGAAGAAAGTCATAGGATGGGGACAAATGCTGTATCCTTGTCTTCACTATCAACTGTTGGCACGTAGATTTGGTAGATGCTGCTGAAGCCTTGCCAGCCATGGCTTTGCAGCAGCGATGGACCAGGAACTGTTCTGCAGTGCAGGCAACAGGCCAGGGTGAAAGGAAAGTGTGTGTGTTTGTTAGCTGTATGCCTGTTTCCAAAGAGGGAGGGGAATCTAAACACTCAGTATAAAACAAGGTTGTGAAGAGCAATGCAAAAAGAAGTGCACTCTCTCTTCACATCTATAATAGGGATTAAGAAAAGTTCCGGAACTACATAGCTTGTGAATCCATGCTTATGCTGTCAGGTTTCCTTCTGGGAAAAGAGCCATTTCTTTCAGCCATGGGTTTTTAACCATGGCTGTCTTTTAGTAGGAAGCTAAAATCACTTTTAACTATTTTATTTTTAATGGCTTGAGTTTAGAGGTGCTGAGTAAAGCAGTAGATAGTTCTTAAAGTATTTTGAACGCCATTGGAGTCAGAGTTGTAATAATGACCCTACAGAGATTCCACAGGGTTCTCACAGGGAATTATGCCTCTGGTAGAAAACCTTCTAACTGGGGATAGAACATTTTTTTTTGCAAAGAGAAAACTAAGATCACCAAAAGTCTCCACTTTGGGAAAGAGATAACTGGGAGGATATAACCAAAGTATTAAAATTAAGGATAATATGGAGATGGAAAATAAGAAGTCATTATTTGCTGTCCCTCATAATTCAAGATCTATAATTCACCACTTGAAATTATCCAACTTAAATTTAAAATAAAGAAATGGAAGCACTCAGTAAGGCAATGTCTGACTCAACCTGAAATACAACCAACATCCAAGGAGGGTTGTAATACAGTGCTGTGGATGCAAGGTTGGGCATAGAAGTCCCTAAACTGGCAGAAATTGGCTGAATTTTAGCTTTTTCTTACTTTCTTCATAGTGATCTGCTGCTGGTAACCGTGAGAGACAGCATATTGAGTAAGGTGGGCCTTTGCTCTCAGCCGATGTGATTGCTCTTACCTTATGATTAAGCAGTTCCCATCAAAACAGAAGCACCTGTGATAAAACACGAAAACTGGTATTGTCTTTTTTGACTTATGGAAACCTGTAACAGATGCATCAGGCATAAAACAATGGGCTTCTACATTTTTTTTTCTAGATTTATATAGTATTCTGCTCTATATTTCAAGTAACTGAGCTAATGCTCTCTACAGCAAACATCAGAAGATGGAGAGCCACCATGAAAACATGAAATTGTGAAATCAACACTTGGAACTTCCAAAAATAAACTCCTGTAAAACTGGCTAATGGTACCAGCTTCATTTTATATATCCAATGATAAAGTACTGATCGGCATTTCGGGATAGTTTATGAATATTGACAATACCTGCTTGGTTTAAAGGGATCGTTTTTCCAAAAGGCTAAACAGAGCATGAAGTATGTCGAGACTGTGTATGTGATTACTACAGGAAATAAAGTACTAAAACTATGTTTCTGCTTGTTTCACTCACAAAGCCAAGATGATATTCTGTCTTTTGAATGGTGACAATGATGACATGATTCAAAGCTTTAAAAATGTAGATTAGACATCCATAACAAATAGTAACATATGGAAGTAGCTCAAAAGGTTCTGAGTGGAAAATGTTTCTTAAATTGTATTCACGCCTGGAGCTAAAGGAGAAACACTGCATATGTAGGGCTTGCAGTCTAATAACTGTACTGCATTTTGTATTGGTCTGCAGTTTGTACTGGTTCTTGGGTTTTTTTGACTCGAAGAAATCAGTAAATGCAGCCTTTAGTGATTGCTGGAGAACTGAACATGCATCCTTGGTTACTATCCCTGCCTTTCCAATCTTGGTTACTATCACAGCCTTTCCAATCAGAAGGCAGCCACCAAACCAATTGTAAACTTGCAACAAAGGCTGTTTTCCACCATTCAGAATATCCACTCTAAAACTTGATGCATGACAAAAATTTTATCAGGGCCCGCATGAAGCACTTTCTCAGCTGAAAGCTGCAGCAGCACGCTGTGGCAGAGGGAACCGAAAGGTACCTGTCCTGCTACCAGAAACTATAGCAGTTTCACGTGCTCAGCTACCTTGCTGTGGCTCCCACGTCACCTGGCAAACCAAATCATCTTGCCAAGACTGGAAAAGCTTTTGCTGCCTGGGATAGCTCGCCGGGCGCACGTGGTTTTGTGGAAACACTCTGTACATGCCATGCTCTTTTTAAACTATAGAGGTTACTAGGATTCTCAAGGCAAACACTGATGACAGACAAATTGATTTTTTTCTTTTAAGCCTCACCTTATTTGTTTTGCCATACAACAGTTGCAACAGATAAATAAATAATAATACCTAGACGGATATCCTTTAAGCACCAATGATGTCAACCCTACTGAAATCATGATGATGTACCTGAGTGCTAGTGCTATTGAAATGTTGTGCAGGCTTCCCAGAAGCAGCTAGTGCAGACACAGGTTTTGGCCACACCACATCATCATATTTATTTATTTTCACGAGAGAGCAGGCTAAGATGGAAGATCTAAGATGAAGATAAAGCCATTTAAAATAAGTAAATAATGTTTTTAGTAAAGCGGAAAGTGCTGTAACTCAGTGGTTTTAAGATGACTGACTTGTAATTTCAATATCCCGTTAGCAAGAAGGTTTTAGAGGCATGTTTTTCCTCTTAGGTCTGTACAGTTATTAGAATATACCAGAATTCTATGGAAGAATGCTGCATACAACAAAATAAGAACAGTTAATGCAAAATACTGAATTAATATTTTATAGCTGGCAAATGAGACGTTTTTTTTTAATTGTGTCATCTAGTCAAGCGCCCTTCTGAGAAGGTGGTGTTGTCTTTCATATACCTGTTGAAGAGGCTGACTTTAGCTGCATGGTCTTTGTTTTTAGATGCTGTCGTGCTGGCTGCCTAAAGAAGAGAACAAACTAATCTGTGATTCTGTAATCTGATGTCAGATGAAGAACCAAGGAAGAAAGAATATGCAAAAACTCTTTTTAAATCGTCTGCTTTACTCTAAGATTACAGACAGCCTGCACTATTTTGATTATGCTCAAGGACTTGGAGAGCATGAAATATGGAGTATGGTGTGCTGCGTAAAATGAAGAGCAAAAGCACAGCAATTGCTCGTGTCCTCCAGGTGTGGGATGAAATTCACTGTTATGTGCATCAATCATCCTTTGCTGCAGGGCCTTTCGAGGGGTACTACATAGCTTAATACAGAAGAAGAGAGACATAACTGTTTGTCTACTTGTTTATGTTCTGTTGGCTTTTGGAGTGTCTGCCAAAGGGTAACGCTCACTGTACTGTCCCACTGCTGTGATTGCAAACTCACCTTGCTTCTGTCTATGGTAGCATTCTGCTATCTAAAATCCTTTCCAAGACACAGATTAATATTCATTGTTATACCATACACTGCAAATTCAGTCAAATGGTCTTATGGGACTACAAAAAAAATGTTTAAATATTGTATTTCTTCAGAATTTTGGAACCTGCTAAATTACTTAAATGTTACCACCGTGACTTCCCCTAAAAATATTTATTGTCCTGTTGAAAGGAAGAAAAAGGTAATGCAACAGGAGGTGATGTTCTTACAGATGAAACAGAAAGCCAATCTGTCCACATCCTGTTGCTTATCCTAGTCTACGGAGAGCTGTCAGTAAGACATTTGCTACAAGCACATAGTCCCTCCAAACTCAAGTCTGTAAGTTATTACTCATGTCACAGCTAAGCAGGACTTTCCCAGGAGGAACTTTTACAAATGCAGACAGCTTTTGTTAAAGGTATGAGACAGATAAGAAACAGGAAAGCTATGACTACATACAGGTAAATAACTGCTATCTAAAATGATCTATACTTAATAGATACCACTGGTGTAAAACTTCAATACCAAATTTGTAATTGCTACAGGCAATAGGATACCTTCAGTTTTTCATTACTATCATCACACATTTTGGCGAAAACTAAAGCTCTGGTCATCTTTGTATCATTGGGGAGCAGTGGGTCCAGCACGGTTCTTTCTTCCTCTGTGGAACATAGAACAATGTGAAATCCGTCCTGAACTTTTTCCACCCCTGTATATGGGACAGAAACAGCACAAGCGAGAGCAAAATGATCCCGTAGCTTCTGAGGGCTTGAATGGAGGAGAAGTCCCAACACGTGAGCAATCTCTGCTGAGCAATCAGATTCAGCCAAACTTACCTGGGTCTGGTGTGCCATTCCCTCAGAGCTGCAATGATGCTAAAGGGTCTGCAGGAAGATCTATAACTGAATATTCAATATTCAAAGGATTTTACTTCCTTTCTCTGTACAATAGGAGCAAAACAGCAGCAAGAAAATGAAAAGTTGTACAGCTCTACTGCACTTAACTCTGAAAATCAAAACGTATTTAATAAAAATCACTTTTGTGCCAACATTAAGCACAGAAAATAACAACTTGTTTACGCTTGTAGACTATTTTGGGAAATTACACTTGTGAATTTATCTTTCATTTTAACCTCAATACACAAATTGCTGTATTTTGACAATTTCTCTCCCATTTACCAGCCTATTCTTTGTCCGTACTTGGTAAATTGTCTCTGTTTAACTTTTATTAGTAGAGCATGGGCTTAGCTTTTTTTCTCTTCTGTGGCTTAATGTACTAGAACAGCCAGGAAATCTAAGTATGGCTTTACTTGAAACTTCAGGTCTTTTCAGCTTTCCTTATTAAGCCTCCATCTAGTTTCTCCATTTGTTATACAAATAGATTCATATATATTTTCAAGTTCTTATAGAAATTGTTTAGCCAAAGTTCATTTTAGGAGAATATTCACCAATATTTGGAGGTGTTGGAAATGCAACTTGAGTCTATGACCTTAAAAATAAGCAATAGTTATTCCAGCTTAGAGTTCATTAAAAATGCACAAGTTTTTGCTGAAGTATAATTTTTTTTTTTTTGCTATAACTCAACAAAACATAGTTATTGCTGCCTATCTAGGTGCCCAAATATTGTTGTTCAGCTATGGTAGTGAGGCTAATCATCATTTGACACCAGGTCTTCTAGGCTCCTGTAAGTACCTGAAACACCATTTGCTATTTGACTACCTCTGGTTTAAATCCAGCCAATATTACACATGTTGGTATTTTTCCTATGGTGAGCTGCATCCCTAACATGACAGATGAGCAGCTTATTTTATAGGTTTTGCAAAGCAACTTTCAGACAGTAAAGCCTCACTGACCCTACTAACTTGGAATGTATTTGAACCAATTATTTAAAAGCTGAATGTCTTTGCCAACTCCATTACCCGTCCAGCTCTTTCTATAATGAGATTATCCAATTTTATACAGTTTCTGCACTGGCCACTTTCGGATTTGAATTCACAGAGTGAAAATCAGAGATTTTCTTCTCTTTCTAGCCATATAAAATTGTTAATATCTGGAGAATGTATCACACAGAGTAAAAAGATTTATACAAGGATAGCACTAACATGAATATCCCCCACGAGATGTGCTGGTGTTTATTAATAATAGGCTAGTTTCAAGCACTGAATACATTTTTGGGTGACATAAAGTACCTTAGCAGAAGGCTGCTGCTGTGCAGAGCAGCCTATGCCTGGCAGCCTCTCATCAGAGAAGGTGAAAAAATGGATCGGTCTGGTTAGATAAGGCACCTCTCCACAGCCATCAGGAGACACGCTAATTTAGTGCTTCTAATTTATTTGCAGGTTCGGTTAGCTTAGTCTCTTATTTCCAATGCGGATTATCAATCTGATGGAATCTGTAGATAATCATAGAATCATAGAATCATAGAATGTCAGGGATTGGAAGGGACCTCGAAAGATCATCAAGTCCAATCCCCCTGCCAGAGCAGGAATGCCTAGATTATGCTACACAGGAATGTGCCAGGTAGGTCTTGAATGTCTCCAGAGAAGGAGACTCCACAACCTCCCTGGGCAGCCTGTTCCAGTGCTCCGTCACCCTCACTGAGAAGAAGTTTCTTCTCGAGTTTAAGCGGAACCTCTTATGTTCCAGTTTCAGCCCATTACCCCTTGTCCTATCATTGGTTGTCACCGAGAAGAGCCTGGCTCCATCCTCGTGACACTCACCCTTGATATATTTGTAAACATTAATGAGGTCACCCCTCAGTCTCCTCTTCTCCAAACTAAAGAGCCCCAGCTCCCTCAGTCTTTTCTCATAAGGGAGATGCTCCACTCCCTTAATCATCCTAGTTGCCCTGTGCTGGACTCTCTCCAGCAGTTCCCTGTCTTTCTTGAACTGAGGGGCCCAGAACTGGACACAATATTCCAGATGGGGTCTCACCAGGGCAGAGTAGAGGGGAAGGAGAACCTCTCTTGACCTACTAACCACCCCCCTTCTAATACACCCCAGGATGCCATTGGCCTTCCTGGCCACAAGGGCACAGTGCTGGCTCATGGTCATCCTGCTGTCCACCAAGACTCCCAGGTCCCTTTCCCCTACACTACTCTCTAATAAGTCATTCCCCAACTTATACTGGAACCTGGAGTTGTTCCTACCCAGATGCAAGACTCTACATTTACCCTTGTTATATTTCATTAAATTTTTCCCCGCCCAACCCTCCAGCCTGTCCAGGTCTCACTGGATGGCAGCACAGCCTTCTGGTGCGTCAGCCACTCCTCCCAGCTTGGTGTCATCAGCAAACTTGCTGATAGTACTCTCTAGTCCCTCATCCAAGTCATCGATGAGTATATTGAATAATACTGGTCCCAGTACCGACCCTTGAGGCACTCCACTGGATACAGGCCTCCAACCAGACTCCGCCCCATTGACCACGACTCCTTGGTTTCTTCCCCTTAGCCAGTTCACAGTCCACCTCACTACCCGAGAGTCTAGACCACACTTCCTCAGTTTAGCAGCAAGGATGCTGTGGGAGACTGTGTCAAATGCTTTACTGAAGTCAAGGTAGACCACATCCACCGCTCGGCCATCATCTATCCACCTTGTTATATCCTCGTAAAAGGCTATGAGGTTAGTCAAGCACGACTTCCCCTTGGTGAAGCCATGTTGACTGTCTCTAATGACCCTCTTATCCCTGATATGCCTTGAGATGGCACCAAGGATAAGTCGTTCCATCACTTTCCCAGGCATGGAGGTGAGGCTGACCGGTCTATAGTTACCCGGGTCCTCCTTCTTGCCCTTTTTGAAGACTGGAGTGACATTTGCTTCCCTCCAGTCCTCAGGCACCTCTCCCATCTCCCAAGACTTGGCAAAGATGATGGAGAGTGGTCTAGCAATGACATCAGCCAGCTCCCTCAGCACCCGTGGATGCATCCCGTCTGGACCCATGGATTTATGGATGTCCAGATTGCTTAATTGGTCCCTAACCCCATCCTCATCGACTAAAGCAAACTCCTCCACTGCCCTGACTTCCTCTGGGGCCTCAGGAGAACGGGGTTCCTCAGGACAGCCTCTGGCAGAGTAGACAGAGACAAAGAAGGCATTCAGTAACTCTGCCTTCCCTGTATCATGTGTCACCAAGGCACCCACCTCATTCATCAGTGGGCCTACATTGCCTCTGATGTCAGTTTTATCTGCCACGTATTTGAAAAAGCTCTTCCTGTTGTCCTTGACCCCTCTCGCCAGGTTCAATTCTAGGGAGGCCTTTGCTTTCCTAGTTGCCTCCCTACATCCTCAGACAACAGCCTTATATTCTTCCCAAGTGGCCAGCCCTGCCTTCCAAGATCTGTAAATTCTCCTCTTGCCCTTGAGCTTACCCAGCAGATCACTGTTTAGCCATGTAGGTAAATAATGAAGGCTCGTTTCTTGAAGTGCCAGGCACCCAAAGCATTACTTGAAATCAATGGGTTATGAGAGTGTGCTTAGTATCTCTGAAAATTAAGTTGAAAACTAAGTACAGTGGTAAATAATTAGTTTCAGTGTACTTCCAGTGAAGCCAATGACTGTAATTAGACTGATGTTATTGGGTATAAATCAAGCACCCTGCCAGGATTATATCCAATGATTTAAAAGAAAAATTACAGTTTTCATCTCATTTAAAGATGCACTGTAATACATTCTTATACCTTACCATGTAGTGCCTCTATCAGGGAGACCTTTTAAGATTTCCTACACTAAGATTTGGGCATACCAAGCTGTTCTTGCTTACTTTTGCAAGTAGATAACAAAGCTACACGTTTTTTTTAATAAGTAGCTGCTGAATATTATTAGTATGCAGTATTGTGACTTTGAGATCCACCCTTCTTATACTAAAAAATAGGAGGGATACACTGACAAGGTAAATTGCAGAGTCTTCTAAACCTACCAAAAATTTTGTCTGTGAGATGCGTTGGCAGTATCTTACCTGAAATCTAAAACAAGACACAAACATATTTCAGTTTCTGCCTTAGCCCTTATTCGCCTTTCTGCACCAGCTCCAGCAGGAAAAGATGATATGTGTTTCAAGAGTCTAAAGGGTTTTACTTACATTCCTCCTAAGCCGCAGTCTTTAGGAGGAAAGCATGGAATTTAACCCCTGGATTTGGAAAGGACATACTTCTACTAGTGTCCTAGAAGTTCATATGTAGATGTAAAAAATATTTTAGAGTCCAGTTGAGTTGTGATAATGAAAATATATGAAATTTCTCTTTCATATATTCAGAAATTCAAAATACATCAAGGAATACAAGGTTTTAGCAACTAGTTTTGAGCGATAAAATAATCACATCAAATGTTTCTCGAGTTCCTTTACACAGAGGAACAGGTTAAAGGAACAAACAACCTCATTTGCAGGGGATTTCTGAAGCCTCTGTTAGACTTGGTTATCCATCCCTTCTAAAAAAAATGACTAGTGGGGGATTGTGCTCCTGCATTTTGTCACATCCTGAGCAAAAACCAATTTGTCCTGGTCCTTGAAGCACTTATTGCAGCACATCACAGCAGTGTAAGGGGCTTATTTATGGCTTGGGACTGGTCTGAACAAGGAGAAGAATGACAGCCGTCCTCCTTAGCTCTGAGGTGAAGTGTTATTAAGTGCTAAGGAGATGTCAGACGTTCACAGCTTGTCTTCTGGGTATTTTCCATGGGAAGCCCACACACAGCTGTTTAGGCATGGTAAGAAGTTGCATAGGATATCATCTATCTCTATGACCCAGTACATGATTATTGCAGCCCACTGTGCTGACACATGCCGTGCTGCCCAGGGTAGGCATGCCCAAAGTCTCCTCCTCCCCCCAGAGCACCACAGAAACCACCAACAGCAAGTACTTTGCCCAAAGCCACAATGTGGCTTTTGGTCCCTTCTTAGGATCTTGTGAGATGTTTCTCCTGCTTTTTGTTCTCCCTCACCAAAATAAACCCCAAAACCCCAACCTCCTCCCTCCAAAAAACCAAAAAAAACCAACTTCCCTCCAAACCTCCCACCAAAAAACCCCAACACCTTCCCAAAAAAATCCCAACCCCACCCCCCTTAAACCCTCTCCAAATAAAAAAAAAATCTCAAACCAGCCAACCAAAAAAACCACACCACCAGAAAAAAAAAAAAACCATCCCCCCCCTCCAAAAACAACAACAAAAAAAACCCACACCAACAAAAAAAAAAACAGAACCAAAACCAAAAAACACAGCCAACAGATATATGTGGCGGCAGCAAATACATATTCTCATTCTCACAGCCACCAGTCTCAGGGAAACTCCTCTGGTTAATGCTGAGACCTTGTCCCACAGCCCAGGGCTCTTGTCAGGAAGGTGTCTCTTAGAGGAAACAGAATAGTTAATTGAATAAGCCATCCTCATTCTGGTTTGCAGTTTTCTTTCTTTTTTACTTTCTCTCCTTTTTTTTTTTTTTCCTGCTACATCAGATTATCTTTAGTTTAATTGAAGTTAATTCAAGGACCTAAATGACTTCAGATCCAACAGTCCAATTCTATTTTTGCCTCATTTCAAAGAATAACTTTCATTTTAGGTGAGAGAAAAATCAGAAAATGAGGCATGTGTGACTGCTGCTTTCCACAGAGAAAGTAAACACATAATTTTATAATGGATCTATGCATTAAGACAGGCTCATTTTAAAATGTCTACTTAGACTGTAAGAATATGTTATACAAGGTAATTAAAACATCTTTATGTAATGCAAGAATCTGGCTAACATTACTGTTCATGCAGTGATGACAGAACACATACTCTTCTGTTAAATAGCTCTTCTGTAAATATTCAAACTCTTTGGTTTAGAAGAATGTTATTACCTGTATTTAAAGGATTACATCTTTTACTTATTTTCACTCAGTGGAAAAGGAAATTCATTGCTACCTTCCCAGTTTCATGAGAGATAAATTAGACTTTGTCCTAGCATCCCAGCTGGCCACCAAAAAGAAAAGACATAGAGAAACACGTATCACCTTTCTTCTGTTGGCAGCTGAAATCTTCATTTCTAAATAGCATGGGGGAGAAGAAAAGTCCATGTCTTAAGTAATATTCCACTGTATCTTTGTTGTGTTGTCTAGTCATACAAAACACACATGGCACAAAAACATTGCTGCACTGGGAAAACTGAATTTCTGTTAAAAGGCAACTCAGGTTATAGTTCACACTGTGCACCAGTTTCGTGGGAGAACGAACAGTGCAGGAATTTGAGAAACAACTGGAGTGTAAGGTACATTTTAGAAATATCTATCCTGACATTGCTGGAATAAGATGATCAGCAGCCCTGTTTCTGGCAAATTCTGTGCAGGGTTTCAATGAGAATAATCGTGCGAGCCTGTGTGTTTCTGTTCTGAAGAGAGCGTATCTGTTTACTGCAGCTCAAAACTCTGACTTAGAGGCATCTTGCCTCTCTGCCTCCTGGGTTTTGTTGCTGATATCTCAACGCTCCTTCTGACATAGGCTTGCTTCACCATTTGCTGGCTTAATGTCCAGCATTTCAATAAAAATGATGCCCTGCCCCAAAATTATACCATAGAATATGACTCAAGATTACAAAGCTTAACTGAGATTGGACATGGCACTTAGTGTCATGATTTAGTAAACGGACTGGAGTTGGACCAAGGGTTGGACTTGATGATCTCTGAGATCTTTCCAACCCAATTGATTCTATGATTCTAACAATTCTATTTCCCATCTTTTCTAGCCCGTGATATAAAATCAGCTCCTTAAAAGAGCTCCCAGTCTACAGCATCTTTCTTCTCCATTCAGAACCTCCCTCCCCAGACTCTTAAGTGTTTCATGTAAGACAGGCCATGAAATAATTAACAATAGTTACAGTTTGCTGGATGACTTCATGATACTTCATCCTAAAACCAGGTAACTCCCTTCTATGGGACTGATTTACCTGGAACTGATACAGGAAGAATTTTAAATGTTAAAAACCCCAACGCTCTCCAAACAAAGTCAAATAGCACAGCTCTTCTTTCAGTGGCCATCCTTTGTAGGCTGTTTACAGAGAAGCTTGTTGGTTATATAATCTGTCAATGAGATGTTTGCGCTTTTTTTCCATAAATTTAATTAGGTTTTGATAGATTCATCAGTTTTCATCTAAATTATTTTTGGTGAATTCTAATTGGTTCCTGCTGTGGCTTGGCAGCAACATAACTGATCATATGCCTATTTAATCCACTCATGGGATATTTAACAAATTGTTAGCTATTTCACTGTGCACTGAAGTGTAGCTCTACCAATTCTTTTTTCCTGTCATGCTGGTGGGGCTATTATGACAGTGCATTATGTGATTTATTCTGTGAAATAAATGTGAAGTGTTGCAAAAACAACAATACATCATAATCTTCACCCAAAATATAATAAGGTCAAGAGACATCTCTAAACTTGTACATGCAAAACACTAAAACCTTGCTTTCCAATTTGTGGACAGTAGTTTGCCTTTTCTGACATGAATGTACTAAGTAAGACATATTGCAGTGAAATAGTTACGTGATAATTCATTTGATCCTTCTAAAATAAGTACTTAATTGGTTAAGAGAAAATGTAATAGGCCTATTTATCAGATGTTTAGGCTTGTCTACCTGGGGAAATAGCCTGGAATAGTTATTGCATACTAACTCTTCAGGTAGACATTCTTAATCTATAGTGAAAGTGCCTCTGTGTGTTTAGTTTAATCCATGCTGGGAACAAGTACAGACTGAATGTTGCACTTTAAATTGACACCCTAATTTTTTTCTGCAGTAACTGTGCTGCATAGAAAAATTCCTAATGAAAGCAATTTAAGGAGTTCGGCAAAATACCTGTAAAGCTTAGTTCTTCCTTTTTTGCAGTAAAATGCTTGCTCTCCTTCTCATGATGCATCTTGTTGAGTAGGACTAGGGGAGATACCTTGGAACATGGAAAGATGTTTCAAACAGCAGTCTCTGAGGTACAGGCCCACATTCTCCCTCTTCGCCCAGCTGCCCAAATCAATCAGCTGAGATGGTGTTGATCCTTCTCTTTACTAGGTTTTTTTGGTTGGTTTGTTTGTTTTTATTTTTTTATGGAGTGTAGAAAAGAGTACACATGATGCTCTGGAATTTATGGTACTTGCTCCTGTTTTTTCCTGGTGGAAAGGGAGTTGCTTGGGTTATTGGTCTGCAGAACTTCATGCCTCTACTGGAGATGTGGCATGCGCTCATCCTTCTCATGGCACAGAGAGACTGAACCAGTGAAGACAATGTCTTCTGCTCAGACCCGTCAGAATGAAATGTTGTTTCTCTCTCTAAATTAAATATCGGTGTGATGATGCCTATAAAACAGCGTGAAATTTTGAAAGACAAACATGATAGATATGGAAATATAATAAATCACCCTCTCGGTAGAAATATCAAGTTTTCTCAAAAGTTGGTAACTTCGGTGTGCCACGATTCACATCATATCAGACTTGAAAAATCCCCAACTCAGAAAACAAGACAAAGCAGAGCTGCCAGTATGCTAGTCTGGCAAACTACCTGAAGTATCATTAAACTTTGATATAATTCACATGTCATAGGAGACATACAGCAGCTTCTGCATATCCACATTTTCTTAAGAGTCTGTAGTAGATGAGTACACAACAAGTGCAGTAAAGCGCTGTCAAAGCAAACCATTAGGGATGACAGATCCCAGCAGATTAAGTCATGATAGGCAAGGTCAGTGGGATGTGAAACTTGGATAATGATGTCATGCCCTTGTCAGTTCACATTGGCTAAACATGTTAAGGTTTACCAGCAAGCCCTATGGCTTAGTGAGCACTACTGAAGGGAAATTCAACCTGAAGTAGGTCAACACAAGCAGAATATAAATGCTTGTGCTGCAAAGACTCTTGGTGAGAGCCTGGCACTGCTGAAGCCAATGGGATCCTGGCCAGTGACCTCTGTGAGGCCAGGATTTTGCCCTTTGGCTTTTGCAGATATGACATTCAATTAAATCCCCTTGCTTATATTCTGTAGATTGGTTTTCATCTTATGTCATAAGACATTTGTATATTGCAAACTGTGTAGCGGGGAAATGCATCTCATTAAACATTTGTACAAATCCCCAGTTAATGGGACCCTGGTACCACTGGGGCCACCTCACACATGCTGAAGAACAAAGCAACAAAAGAAAGCTCATCCGCAGTGCAGGAATGATCACGCTGTAGGAATTAGCTAACTTTAATCATCTGAAAATGACTGCATGGGATGCTCTGTGCAGACAAACAGAGCAGCATGGCTACGTCTGGAGGGAACCACAACCAGCTTTCCCCTGTCAGAAACCATTATGATGAGCAGGGTCTCGGCAGGAGGAGATGTCTCCCAGCTGAGACCAAGCCGCTCTGACAGTTGGTGCTCCAGGAGCTGGCCAAAGACTTCCAAAGAGGAAAAGGGCACTAACAGAGGGGCTGAACACCAAGCCAGGATGAAAGTGGGTTGCATCTCTTAGAGACAGGGATCAGGGGTGCTTCTCATACTTCAGATAAGCAACTAACCTTGAAACTCTGTCTGCTTTGCAGAGGTGGTGATTGTGTTTCAGATCAGTTTGCTTTCGAATCAACAGTCAATGAATAAGCACTGAAACTAGTTCCTTCAGATGTGTTTTTGTTGTTACGAGGTTTTTTTTTACTGCCAGACATAGGCATAGCTAGGTTTACCAATGGAGCAAAACAAAAATACTGCTCCACAGCCAGAGTTACAAAGGTGAAGGAGCAAACACGCTCAGCTCTAAGAGGCAATCTGCAGAGATTCTCAGTCCATACAGAAAAATGTTTGAAATGTTGTATGGGCAGAATCTCCTCCCCGTCATTTCACAGAAGGATAGGTCTCTCAATCACTGCTTAGCTCATCTGAGGGCAGTAGAAGGGAAAGAGTAAAGACAGTATATTTAGTCCTTCTTCTGTTGTTCACATTTCAAAGCACACTCTTAAACTTCTCCAAATTTATTTTTAGAAACATCTTGACTCAAGAATCTCGAAGCTCAACATAATCCCAATGGCCAGTGGCTATGGAAAGTTAGAAATCTCATTCTGATACTCAGATCCATGCTTAGCTTCCAACAAGGCTGGTTTGGGGGTTTTGATTGCAAATACGCAATTTAACTGCAAACATAGATAAGTATTAAAATTGTACTTCATTATTTACATTAGATGTGTTTGCCTTAAAAAAATAGTTTATTGTTTTCTCCTAGTGAAGTAAATAAAATCAAATGGAAGGAGTTGTAAAAAGAAATGTAGGGGACAAAGTCTTAGATACCTGTGGGCAACTAGAACTAAAGAATTACAGCAAAATTTTTAAAAGTGCCCAACAGGCTAGATGCCTTCCTTCTGCTAATGTCAAAGATGGTTTTACTGTCAAACTGCCAAAAGACTGGCAATCTGAAAGATCAGAAATAGGGTATTATTAGTGTCAGTTCCAGAAAATGTTAATGCAGGTGATATTATAGTGAATGAAATCAGACTCAGGCAAGTAGCTAAGAACAAGCAGGATTCAGAAAAGGAAAATCACATATTGAACAAAAATTTGTGTCATTAAGAATTCTAGAAGTGCACAATATCTCTAATAATAGTCATTTAAGAGACACTTCATGGAATATAGTGACCTCAAAAGACAGTTAGAATTAGATAGAAGTAATAATCCTCTTGTGAGGAGGCAGATGCTGTCAGCCAGAAGAAAATCAGGAGTAAAAAAGAAGTGTAACAGGAGAGAAAAGTAGCAATTTTGTGTGTTACTGCCACAGCTTTTTGGGCTGGCTGTGAACAAGCCCATGAGACCGCCCTGGGCAATGGACACTGTGAAGTTCCTGGGACTGAAATGTGAAGTTCCTTCACTCAAACATGAAGACCTGTATTTTACTACTGACTTAACTCTCCCCCCAATTTCCATGCATGTACAGATAAACCTCCAAAGCCAGGAGTAACAGGGAAGACAACTCTCAAGAAGATCAACTTTGGCAAAACTTGAGTGATTGTGAATAACTAAAAGCAAACAGAAAATTCTGTGAAATTTGCTTAAATTTTGAACAGCAAGAAAGAAGCAGGGAAGGTTTCTGGGAATATGAACATTTCAGGTAAGGCAGAGAACAACATAGAAACCTTCTGTCAACATACACAAATGCAAAGCTATACAACAACAGGATTATTGCCATCAGCAGGCAGAAATGTGCCCAAACACAACATGGCCCTAACACAGAACAAGAGCCAAGAATTTATTTTAATTCACAATGTCCTCTATATCAAAAGTTGAACAGAGTGGCAAATCTACAAACACAGATATACATGAACAAACAAAGGAGCTACTAATGACCAGAAATAGTCATATTGACCAGGGACTGGGCAAGTGCCAAACCAGAAGTACATAAGGTTCAACAGCAAATACTATCCAGAAGCCAATATAGGGGTGAAAGGGTCTATGGAAGAACAAGGGAGCAACAAACTGGTACAAGTGAAAAGTAAGCTGCAAATCAGCCAGGGATAAGCAGACGAATGGAAAAGCATCTGAATAGTTCTGTTTAGCTAAAGAAAGAGAACACTAAAATACTACTTTTGTGCTTTGTAAATTGAAATACATTTTCCATCCAGAAGCAACGTGGCACAATCACAATGAAAAAGGTATCTAGTTGTTTAGCATATACCAATGTGCTAGAGAAAATGTAAAAATGTTGTTACAGAAAAAAAAACAAGTTATGGTATATAACTGCTGTAATAAATATGTATGGAGGGCCAAAAGAGTAACAAATCTGGCATAAAAGTATATTCAGTTGCAAATCTGTCTATGTGCATGATTATGAAAATCAATAAGAATTTTCCTTTCTTTACTGAAGTACAAATACAAAAAAAAAGATCAAAATGAATGCCTTCAGCAAATTTCCCCTGTTCCTGATTTCAGGCCTGTAAAAGAGTTTGAAGAACAGTTTTCAGAAGGCGTAAAAACCTCGTAATTAATCATTTCTTCAAACACATCAGGAGCAGGAAGCTACAGAGTTTGTAGGCCCATTAATTGATCAAAGTACAAAAGGAGCTCTCAGAGAAGATAAAGCAGGGGAGGAAAATTAAATATTTTATTTTGCAGCCTTGAAGGAGTTTAGGGAAATTTCTGTGCTGGAACCCTTCTTCACACATCAGAAGGGATATGTCAGAAGAACTGTTTCAGAGCAAGTTCATTAGAAGAATCTATAGAAGAAATTGTCAAAATCAAGGTAACAAATTGTCAGGCCCAGATGATTTAAAAGCTGACCTACTAAAGGAAGCTGCAAGGCATTTAGAGCTGCCATTACACTGCAGGAATGGAGGATGGCAAATGTGATGACAAGTTTTTGACAGTTGCAGGGTGTATCTGGGCAAGCTACAATCTAGGAGCTGTAGCACCTATTAATTTGACAACTGTTCCAGGAGAATTGGTAAGAACTAAATCAGCAGATATTGGGAAAACGTAGTACGCTGGAGAAGCAGCTTTCAGAAAGGGAAGTCACGCCTTGCAAACCAGGCAGAGTTCTCTGAAGGTGTCCAAGAAGACACCCAGTTAAGAACACTGGTGCAAAAAAGCAAGAGAATGGCTCTGCTGGATTTGCAAAGAACACTGTCTCCAGAAGTTAATGCCTGGGAAAGACAAGGTGACCAGTGCAAATGTACGTAAGGCTCCTACTGAGTACTCTTAGAGCTTCTGATCATTTTGACTTTCATGAACTCCTCAGGCAGCCTTAATTTCTACCCATTTAGTGACCTTCAACACATTTGTCATCTGTGAACTAGCCTGATCCGTCCCTTGTATCCACAAATACTGTCACGTTATGTGCGGCCATGAATTTTGAAACTGAACTACACATTGCATGGTGAATCACCTTGCTCCTTCTGCTCTGAGTATGCCTTCTAGTACTATCCTTCAGTGTCCCCTAGCTCACGTTACAAGAAGGGACATTGAACCAGTAATTCCCACCCCATCCTGCATGTAGTAATCTAGAATTCCTGAAAAGCATTTGGCAACACCCTTCTCCAAAAACTCTTCAAAAACCGGTACTACCACAGATAGGAAAGGAACTCCTTTCAGGGATACATAAAGAGTTAAGGGTTAGGAAATGAAGGGTAGGAATAAACAAGCAATTTTCTCAATACATGGAAGGTAATGGTAGAGTCTTCCTGGTCTATGTGATAGGTCTGCCCTGTTCAACATACTGCTAAGTTCCCAGAAAAAGAAGGTGAATAATAAGATGGAAATGTTTTTGGTTGATAAGAATTTATTCAGTGTAATCATTAAAAAAAAAAAAAAAAGAACTGCAGGAAACAGACTGGATGATTAAGTGGCAGATGAAATTCAAAGTAGATAAATGTGAAGTAGCATGCATGAGAAAAACAATCCTAACTTTACATACACAGTGACAGTCTTTAAATTAGCATTATAATTCAGAAATAAGATCTTGAAAATATAATAGGCAGTCTATGAAAGTGTCAGCTCAATGCTCAGAAGTAATAAAAAAAGCAAATTGAACGTTAGGAATTATTACGAGAGGAGAAAAGAAGGAAGAGAACGTCATCCTGCACTGCAAAGATGTGGGGCATCCATACCTCGAATACTGTGGGCAGTTCTGGTCCATCCACCTCCAAAGTGTACAGCAGGTCTGAAAAAAGAGTTCACAGGTAGAGTATCATTATGAAAAGGGTATCACATGACTTCTGCATCAACAGTCATTAAGTAGATAAGGCTTTTTCAGTCAAAAAATAGATGACTGAACAAGGTTATAAAAAAAATCTATGAAACCACAAGCGTGTAGGGAACATAAATAAGGATCTTACGTTCATTGTGTTTTCTAATGCAAGAACGAGAAGGTATCCAAAGAAGCTGGAAGTTGGCAAATTCAAAACAAACAGAAGAAATAAAACACAACATCAGCTGTGAAAAACCTCTCCACAGGTTTTCATTAGGGTTTCCCTGGCTTCAGAAAGTGATTAGTCAAAGAAAAATATTCCATCCAGCTCTATTAACTATGAAGACAAAATGTGGAGCCCAGGAAACATGGGTCACCAGAAGCTGAGACATTGTGCTGGGAAAGGGTTTTATGGTTTCCTTGTCTTTGTACTTATTCCAGTGCATCAACAGCTGGTTGCTATCAGAGACAAGATAATGGGTTGAATGAATATTTTGGCTGCACAGGCTTAGGCTTTTTCATATGCTTAATCAATACACTCCAGCTCCTAAGACTGACAGCTAAAAGTACACCTTTATTTTTGACTCTAATATAAAGTTTGGTATGGGACACACTGAGAGACAATGGACATAGAGCCTCACTAGACTGCGAAAATGGTGGTATTTTTTTCAGTGGCACTTCGAAGTTTCACACTTGGAAGTTGCAAGGTCATCTGTGAAAGAAATAAGTCAACAAAGTGTCACAGGAGCAGTGCTTCAAGAGGAGGTCTTAACCATAGCGTGTCTTCAAGTCTCCATGACAGCTGAAGATAGCCACTTGTGTTGACCCTGGCATACTAATTTAGGTGCAAATGAAGTTAATTTCCGTCACAATACCACTCAGTTTTAACTACATCAAATATTGAGATGGTAATTTAGGTCTTGGTTTGTCACTTGGCAGTAACCACAGGCTGCTAGTTATAGAGCTCAGAGTCTGAACCTTGCTTTGCGTCCACTGACTTTAGTAATACTGGGTGGCACTACTTGATGGCCTTGGTGCCAACGAGCCCTGGTCCTTTTCTGGAGCTCCAGTTGGGAAAAACAATCAAGGTGTTTGTGAATGTGCACATCAATGGCAGAGCTACTGTGAGCCTGAGGACAAGCCTGGGATTTTGTAGTGGTCTCCTAGTAACAGACACGACTGAGAGACATGTTTGGCTGTGTTCACACAGTTTGGTATGTTCAGCTGCAGAAAAACGTTCCCAGCTCTTTGAAAAATAGAGCCTCGAGACCTAGCTGTTGCACAAACCAGGCTACACTGAAACTTGTTAAAAAAACTCCATACATGTCCTTTGGATTGATAAAGGCAGGGTTTAAAATCTAGAAGTGTTTAAAACAACAACAAAAGAGAAGACACCTCAGGAATACCACTACAACTTATTTCTCAGTGTCTTCCCACAGAAGAAATTGAGTTATAATTAGTCTCTGGCTGTGCTTTACTTCTGTTGCCTCCTGCATTGAGTGTGACAAAGCAGGCACTGCTCTCCCTATGGGTGGGCAAGTGAGGACTGCCTGGGAGATGTCTAGTGTCGCAGGACCAGGACCCCCTGTGCTCACAGGAGCCTGGCACACTACTGAGTCTGTTCCTACAGGGACAGAGAGCACTCCCCACAGCCTGACCTCCCCGCTGAAAACTCTTCAGGGTGGGCAGAACCTCTGCATCTCTTTACGGGATATCTAGAGCACCTTCTTCACCCTAGCTGTGTAAGGGAGGTGTACAGCCCAGTAAATTGTGATCAGACAGACTGCAGACAGAATTTAAAGTGTAGAACTGCTCTAAGCATCTTACTTCACTTCTCTGGGCAGGTTTGACAATCTAAAGACCATCCTCATCATAAAGACAGCATTGTTTCAAGTTTTCAAGGATACAGTGCCCCAGCTGCTCCAGTTGCCTTCAGCTACAAGTGCAAAACACTCTGAAAAATCAGAGCCTTGAGAACGTGATTTTCATTACTTTCATCTGAGATGCAGCTGAAAACACTCAGCCCATTTATCCCATCAGTGGGAAGAGACACTGGAGTGGTTTAGAAATGAAGAGAAACTTGTCTAGGACTTCTTGCTGATGTTTTAGCAAACTTCCCAAACAGGAATTTAAGCATTCAAACAACTAGTGGTTCAGAACTGGCAGCACATACAGTCTCACAGAAAAATAATATAAGAAATCTCCGTGTGTCCTTTGCCAGATGATTGAAAAACATCCTGCAAATTGTTCTGACATGTTTTTGGACTTGCATTTTACTCTATGAATTGATGTTAAACTGTGACCCTTTGCTGGGCCATTTGTAAATGGGAAGATCATCACATTAAATCATTATAAAATGTTGCCACATTTACATTCCAATTTTAGTCTGCATTTCTCTAGTAAGGCAGACAAAATAAGAGTTTTCTTTAATTGCAGTCACTACCCAAAATGCTAATGAACGATTGAGTTTGGACATTTTCATAGTTCTGATGTTCTTATTTTGCTAACAAAACATGAAGGAGACAACTGACCTTCTCTAATATCCTCTCATTCAATTGAAGGAAGCACAGAGGGAATTGTATTCCTTTTTAAAAATTGAAAACATTGTTTCAGTTGTCCGGAGATTCACAGAAGGTGATAGGACAAAATAAGAGTGAGAAAAGTTATCAAATTTTTGTTGGCATTTTGCTTACTGGTAGAATAGTTTTCTGAGAGCACAGGCAGCATTAGACTTAAAAAGCAGAAATATTTCTGCAGTGGCATAAAGCCAGTCTTCCTTTCTTGATGAGACAGACTTCACAATAAACAGGCGCAGAACATGTGAGAATTTTTCAGTAAAATGTTCTGCCTTCACCACTCTAAGGATTTTGTTTTCAGCCAAAAACACAGTCCTTAGGCCAAGTGCTCCCTATCGCATTTTATGCGGTAATGAACGCTCACACGGATCAGGACGCGGTGCAGCAGGAGAATCAGGCTTGTGCCCTGGCTTTGCACAGGCGCAAGAGATTACTTGCCCTGACAGCAGGTGAGAACTTCTCCAGGACTTTGCTTTGCGTTCTGCATGGCTCAGCTGTTTCCACCCGAGCTGCTCCTCCCGCCTCATTTCTCCACCGTGACACTGCCGGATTAACTCCTCTCTCCAGAACCAAAGGTGTATAACCAAAGATGAAATATTACAAATCGCCACAAATAGGCATTAAAGACTCCATAAGGGTGATGAAATGCAAATAACACAAAAGTAAGTTGTTCTCCTGAGCTGTCAAGACAACAGCCATGTCCACAGCAGATGGCCTCCAGAGGCAAAACAGAGAAAAATCAGACACCCAGCCTCTTGAATGAAGTTGGTGACACCACAGCTGTCTTGAGTAATGGGACTTTGTGGGCATCAGGACAGGGGATCTTCCATACATGGGGAGCCTCCTGCAGCCCCAGCCTGATCTTTCTTTCAGTCTTGAACAAAAACAGCCACGTCATCAGCCTCTGTAGGGAGAGAATGATCCTTAAACTCTGGTTTGGAAATTTCAGAATAGAGCAATGTTACGAAAAAAGATTTTTCTTTGTTTTAGCATTTCCAAATCAAAGTTTAAGAGTTAAATGACTTTTAAAATTAAATAGAAATCACAAGCAAAGTGTTTTCTGACAATATTTCAACCATTTCAGATGCTGATTGGAAAGGAATGTGGAAGTGGGCATGAAGTAGGAATACCAGTTGTGGGGACAGCGTAAGCACATCTGAATAAACAAGAGTTGACACAGACTCTCACTCAATTTCCTAGCCAAAGAACTATAGATTCAAAAAGCTGAGAGCTTTCTCTCTTTTTGATGTCCTTGAATTTCCCTAATTCATCTGGAGCAGAAGTCATAAAAAATCCCAGACAGATGCTATTTCACTTCCCCACAATTAAAGGACAAGAAAGTCTTTTGAGGAAAGATACTGTCTGCCTCTCAAACTGCCAGCTACTGATGTTACAGGCAGAGAAGCTCCCTCAAGATTTAAATAGATATCCAACCAAATTTTGCTATCTGTCCAAACACAGCATTTAAGTGGCTGCTGATATTATACATAGGTTTTCACTTATCAGAATAGTCTCAGTTACAAAAAGAAAAAAACCATCCTTCTCTTCCAGGATTAGCCTTTTCTTCAGGCTTAAAGATATGGCAAAATGAAAAATGTAAAATGCTTCACTTCCTTAATTATCAAGTCATCATTTGCATTAAAACAAGCAGAGTACTTTACATTTTATGGAGAGGAGTGCTGGAACCGGGTATCCCGGCAGCAAACCCTTCTCAGTACGGCAACAGAAAGACTCACCAGCTTCGGCAGGCTCAGCTGTTCGCTGCAGACCTTAACAAACGTTTGCAGCTATAGGTAATTAAATGTTGAGGGGCTTGTTTTGGAGAGCAAAGCCTGCTAATTCTGTGCCTTAAAGATATGCTCATAATAATGGCGGGGCTTTTTTTAGTTCTAGCTTCATGTTATCATGAAGTGCAAGGTTATATCACACTTCAATTGATTAAGTGCAGATCGCCCCGGTAGACAGATTTGATTATGTTGCAAGCACGAGCTTGGGGAGAGTAATTAGTAGTTTCATCCTCATTCTGCATCTCCAGTTCCACATTTAGATTACAAGCAGAGCCTTTCAGGTTTCTTAATTTATTTTTACGCGATATCACAGATCCACAGCTGTTTGGCAGCAGGCACAGAAGAAGGTGTGTTTGTGAACGTATTAAGCCCTTCATTATTAAGGCATTTCTTGTTTTGGTGACCTCCATCCCCGTTCAACTTATCTGTAGTCACAGTCAGCCATAGCTGTGGAGGAAATGGAGCAAAGACAGTTAAACTGTTTAGGCAGCAGCATTAGTGCTGATTTGATTGCTTTCTTCACCTGTTCACTGTCTTCTATTTAAAAATGTCAGCTGTCTGGCAAAGCACTCAGGAAACTTTACATTTGTCCAGTCATGATTTTCAAAACAGAGTTTCTTCTGTCCTTGACTTTGATCTTGCAGGAATACAGGCACAAAACAAGATTCTGAATTGTATGCTAGCTTCATGTAAATGAGATATACAAAAAGACATTAATACTCAGGCTAGCTCTGTAAAAAAGATTTCAGTGCCTAATATCCAGTAATGCACAGTATAAATTTGAAATGGTGAAAGAAAGAAAGAAAGAAGAAGAAAAAAAATATTTAAATATTTTTACAAGAATAGCATGGTCATAAGGACCCTCCAAAAAGGACCAAAGATTTGGTAGGGAGGATTGCTGACCAAAATGCAGTATGCTTAATTAGTAAGTAATTTACTAACCTCAGTAAATTTATTTAAGTGCCACAGGTGGAGTGACAAATTGAAATATATTTATTGAGGTACTACAGGAGTAAATTACTTTCTGCCAATATTTTCTTCCAACCTGTTTTGGGCTTTGAGTGCAGAATTTTTGGGTCCTTTCCATATTTCCTGGGCAACAACTCCTACCTGACTGGCAGCAGTGATCTATCTTGACTGAGCTGTATTCTCAAGAGAAATGTCTTCTGGATTTTGAACACCTACATTCATAACAAAACCTCTCTCTAATGATTACTTAAAATATAGAAGTACATATTTGTTTCAGAAATACCTTTTCTGAAGGTGATTTTTCTTTACAGAAAACACTGGTTGGAAATCACAAAACAGGTTTGAGCATTGCTGAAAGCATTCTTATTTTAAAAAGTCATGTCAGCAATGTGCTACAATACTAATTACTGCAGAGAAATTAGCAAATAATTATATGCAAATAAATGAAGCTAATCAAAGTTATTAGCACATTTTACTAGTCAATCATTTCAATTGCTTTAGGCTGTGTTACAGCACTGGTATGGGACAATCAGCTAAAAAAAAACCCCAAAACAACAGAACTTTGTTATGGAGGATCCAACATTTGTATAAACATTTCAGATGTGGTATTGAACCAGCTAACCCACTCAATATCAAACAGGATGGGCTTTGGTAATCCATATTACCTAAATTAGGAGAATGGTTTTATATGGAAGATGGGGTTGGCAGTCCATTATATCCTACTTTTCAGTTTCTTTCGGAAGCGTGTCAATGCAGTTAAAAGACATTTCTCTGCTGAGTTTTTGCTTGAGGCTCTATTTGTTTTGAGTGTTGCTGCCTAAACGTTTCTGTCATTTCAGGGAGCAAGACTTTGAGAAATTTTTTTTTTTACCGGTATTAAAAATTCCAGTGGCAGAAGAGACAAATCTGGCATTATCATGCTTTGGCACAATGTCTGATTCCTGCTTCTGTGTTGGACTTTTTCTGCCCTGTGATAAATCTGCCCAGATTTTTCCAGTTTTTACACTTCTGTGTTAAAAAAATGCACTTTGTTCTTGTTGGGTGGAGGCTTCTATTTTCTCAGCACAGTTTCCAAGAATTTGCTTTGCTCTGGACTTGTTCAAGCTGCTCCAGCAACTGGGAGAGCACCATCCCCTCAGCATGACTCACAGCCTCCAGGACACCCAGCCAGGGCAGATTTGTCTTTCATGGGTGTTCTGGGCTCAGCTGCTGCTCCGTGCTGGAGCAGAGATGACTCAAAAGCCAGAGGAAGGAGAAAGAGAGGAACAGGGATCCTGGGAAGGCTGAGGCTCAACACTAGAGGAGAAAAGGATACTGGCTGCTCGAATGGGTTGAGGCTGAGCCAGAAGGAAAACTGGTCTGTGGCAAAACGCACCATGGAGGAAGGATATGACTAATATAGGCTGGGCAATGAGTGGATTGAGAGCAGCCCTGCAGAGAAGGACTTGGGGGTGTTGGTGGATGAAAAACTAAATATGAGCCAACAACATGTACCTGCAGCCCAGAAAGCCAATCACATTCTGGGCTGCATCTAAAGAAGTGTGGCCAGCAGGTTGAGAGAGGTGATTCTCCTCCTCTACTCTGCTCTTGTGAGACCCCACCTGCAGTGCTGTGTTCAGCTCTGGGGCTCCCCAGTGTAAGAAAGACATGGACCTGCTCAAGCGGGTCCAGAGGAGGGCCACAAAGATGGTCAGGAGATTGGAGCATCTCCCATGAGGACAGGCTGAGAGAGCTGGGGTTGTTCAGCCTGGAGAAGAGAAAGCCTCAGGGAAACCTTATAGCGGCCTTCCAGTACTTAAAGGGGGCCTATAGGAAAGACAGGGAGGGAGTCCTTATCAAGGAGTGTAGTGATAGGATGAGGGGTAAGAGTTTCAAACTGAAATCAGATTAGATATTAGGAAGACATTTTTTACTGTGGGAGTGGTGAGACTCTGGAAAAGGTTTCCCAGAGAGATTGTGAGCGCCCCCTCCCTGGAAGTGTCGAAGGCCAGGTTGGATGTGGCTTTGAGCAACCTGGGCTAGTGGGAGATGTCCCTGCCCATGGCAGGGGGTTGAAACTAGGTGACCTTTAAGGTCCCTTCCAAACCAAAACATTCTGTGATTCTACGATATTAATTGGTGAGGGAGGGGTAACTGCTCCAGAGGAGCAGGAGCCAGCTGGAGAAACAGAACTTGGTTGATGGGGGCCACAACTCACTGCTTGAAAAGGCCCCGGCAGCGTGGGGCAGGTGGCAGCAGCAGCAGTGGGATAAGGCAAGGGGCAGACAGGCAGGAGTCGGGCTGGGTAGGTGGGCTGCAGCAGTGCTGGGACCCCGGTTACCTTTGGCAGGAGGGACACATGGCAGCTCCAAGCTATCTGTGTTCACTGTTGGAGACTTGGACAACAGGAACTATCACAGTTAAGAGTGGACTTTAATCTGTGCTAGCATGCTGTCCTGGTGAGCAGAGGTGCCTGGATATTAATCCTGCTGACACTTGCTTATTCACTGACCACAAATACCTGCTCACTTAATTGCTCTCAAGAGATTCACTCTCCCCATCTGTGGAAACAGATTCTTGGTAACTGGGGTTTAAGGGAATGACTGCAGGATTTACACATACATACTTAGAAAGGTGATAAAAATGTTAGACTTCAAGACTTTGTTACAATTCTCATACACACACGTTCTCAGCTATTATTTTTGAACTCTCTCTCTCTTTATGTCAATACTAGTAAATGACACAGTTCACGGGAGCATTCCCAGGCATTGGAGCTGTCAGAGTTGCCTCCAGCCCAAGGCTGGCCTCTGCCAGTTTGGGCTCTCTCAAACCATCCCTAGACACATTTTGGGAGTTAGCACAGTACTGTGGTTTAACCCCAGCCAGCAATTAAGCACAACACAGCTGCTCATTTGCTCACTTCACCCCTGCCTCAGTGGGATGGGGGAGAGAATTGGGGGAAAAAAAGTAAAACTTGTGGTTTGAGATGAAGAGAGTTTAGTAGGACAGACAAGAGTATAAAAAACAAGTAATGCACAATGCAATTTTTCACCACCTGCTGACCGATGCTCAACCAATCCCCAAGCCACAGTATCCCCTGGCAAATTCCTCCCGGTTTATATACCAGGCATGATGTCATACAGTATGGAATAGCTCTTTGGCTCCTTTGGTTCAGCTGTCCTTGCCGTGTCCCCTTCCAGCTTCTTGTACACTCACAGCCTCTGCTGGCAGGGCACTGTGAAAAGTTGGAAAGTCCTTGACTTAGTATAAACACTGCTTAGCAACAACTACTAAAACATCAGTGTGTTCTCCTAAATCCAAAACACAGCACTGTATCAGCTACTAGGAAGAAAATTACCTTTATTCCAGCCAAAACCAAGACACGCAGCCTGGGTTCCTTCCCATCAGACAGGTCGGATGAGATACCTTACTCCAAGGCCCGGGGAAATTTGGCAGAGATGTGGACCATCCATTTCACGGCAGCAGCCCTTCTGTGCCCAGGAACCATCCTGGGCACATTTGGTTGGTAAATTCAGACATAGTTTTTATATGACACTACAATCAACTTCCTATGCCCCATTCCTCATATTTAGTGGGAATTTTATTACTACAGTTTATTTTTAATGTATGGTAAGCTTTAGAAGAGAAACAATTTGCCCAGCTTCTACTTAAGTGCCTAGAAGCTAGTTCAGATTGAGCATCCTCAGAAACTTTCTACGGGCATTAGCATCTGATCACACCATGTTAGTGGTGCACTGTACAGGTCCAGAATGGTATCATCTTCAGAGCAGTAAATGGATTATTTGTTATAATGTCTTCTATTATTTCTAGTATTGGCTCATGTAATCATGATAATTGTAAATAATTGTAATGTTCACTTTTGTCTTTGTAGGTTGGATTCTGCTACCTTTTACTTAGGTCCACACTCATTTGTTTGTGAGAACTCTGAATTCATGCATTCAGGCACCTTCTCATGAGCTCAGACCTCATATTTCTCCACTTTTTTGCAATGGGTCACAACTTCAAGTATTGAAATACTGAAATATTGAATATTACTCCTCACCTGGGAAATGAGAAAGGCTTCATTTTACAGTTTATAGACTACTAGAGATGACAGAGAAGTCACTGTTTTCATGATGGGCAGAATCGCCATGTGTGTATACTGCAGAGTGTTTCTAATATTGCAGATATAGAATGGCAAGATTCTTCCCGACATTAAAGCATTTTCTCCCTGGGACAATTTTTATTTATTTTACCTCATTATTCTATTCATTAAAATTTTAGTTGTTGTTGGATTATGTGTGTCAACATTTTCTTTTACCATTCAGTGGTATTTTCTCTTTCTATTCCTCAGAATTTTAAGAAAAATCTTTTTCTCCATTTATCTTTACCTGTCAATTTAAAGAAGCCAGAATGTTTGATTTTATGTACATTTCCAACAGAAAACACAAGTTAAAAACATATCACCAAATACAAGAAGAATCAGGTTATCTTGTGCTTCTTTTAACGTGGGAAAATGACATAAAATTTAGAAAATCAGAAAAATATATGCTTAGATCTTACATGAGACATGATCACAATTGTATGTTGGGTCCTTATTTTTTCTATATAGACACAGTTTCTTTATAGAAACAGCTGATTTATATAGAAATAAATACATTTATGTAGCAGATTCATTAAGTACATTTAAACTCTAAATAATTGCCTTGTACAACTAGAAAAACCCTGCAGTAAGAACAAAGTAGATTAACTACTCAGAACATCTTCCAAACCTTGAAAAGGAGAATTATTTACAGCAATTGCCAGATTAAGGTAATTACTGTAACAGTCCACCACTCCTATATATGTCAAAGGAACATGTATTTTTATATCAAGCCAAATGACTGTATAGGCTATTAAGATCATTTTATGATGCTGCTAGAGCTGAGACAACATCTCACAACAACTTAGATTTATATGTCTAATAACATTCTGCTTTGTTTAATATATATTTTCAGTAATTTTGTGTGACCTTCCTATTTTCTAATGTAGATTAGTGGTAAAGTGTTTGTTTTAGCAGAGGGGCTCTGCTCCATAGCATTGTTTGTGCAGACTGTGCAACATTACCCACTAGGTGTTTACTGTATGGGCCACTAAAACTCAGATTTATGCCGTATCTGTAGAGGTGGTAGCCAGCTGCAGTTGCTATTACAATTCAATTTTGGTATAATACACAGTAAACCTCCACTGAGGATGGTTTTATACTCTTTTAATGCACTCCATATGCTGAAAGAAATAGTTTGAGATTAAGGGAGGTTTATGGTAGATACTTGCTAAACTTCTTGTTTTCATTCAGAAACCCCAGAGGCCCATAGAAGCCTGGTGTTAGTGTCACAGCCCAGCTTCTGGGGCTGGCTACCATCTCTGTTCTCCTTCACATGCAGATCCTGGGGGTTGTGCAGGCCAAAAGAGTCAAAGAGTCACCGTTCAGCTTCATCCGGACTGCTGCTTCTCAAACCTTTTCCTCTCCCACCTGCATTCCCACCCAGCTCATATATTTCTTGTGTCATTTTCTCTTGTGACCTCAGTTTTGGACTATTTACTGTTAAAAAACTGCAATGGAAAAGCTTCTGCTCTGATGCTTCTAGTTTTTTTTAATACTGCCATTTTTTTATGTATATATTACAGACAAATACAGATCTATGCCATCTTTCTTACCCATAGAACTTCGATTACTGCCTCATTTTTCTGCAACTCAATAATGCCTTTGGCAGTAAAGGAATATAGATTATCTGTGAAATTCTGAAAGGAGATAAGCCAAACAAAATCATAGTTATAAATGTACCCAGCATCTTGGTGACTGACTTCAGAAAATCAAATAGCAGTCAACATAGACTTATGCAGAGACAAATGCATTCCTGTCCTGAGCATCAAACATATAAAGCTGCACAGTTTCTCATGCAGATGACCACGTGCAATTCACAGGCAGGAACAGTAGCAAAGAGGTTTGTGAGGCAGATTTTGTTCCCCAGAAGCAGCGAATTGCCTGTGCTGATGGAGCAGCTTGGCTAAGAGTTACTACAGCTAGGACAGATCATAAGAAGCAGAGCAAATCCTCCAAACCAGGGAGGGGGTAGTATCACCTCTAACAGTGCAGCATAAAACCAACTTTTTTTTTTCCAGCTTGTTTATCGTATTTAGTTAACCACACAATAAACACCTTGACTTGATAGCTAAAAAAAATTTTTTAAACCCCACACAGAAAAGGAGCTGTGCCACTCCCACCCCAGAGACGCAGGGCAAGACAACCTGTTCCATAGAAAGGTGCTCCTCTGCAGCATAAAAACAGGAGATAGGAACACCAGCAACATAGGAAGAGATGACAGATAGTCGTCAACAAAAAATCCTTCTAATACAGCAAGCACTAAAGGCCCCAGAGCTCTTTTAAGAGGCCCTTTTATACAGAGCACCATGGGAAAAAACACTGTGATTAGTCCGTTTGGGTCACCTCACCCAGCCTCTCCTCCCCCTCGGCACAGCTGCCCTCCTTCCCCACTGTGATTGCCCCCTGTGCCAGGAGCCCCACAGAACTTTTATCCTGGTGCTCTCAACCCAGGACAATTAAATGGAAGGTTAAATTAAAGGAAATAAGCATATAATTGAGAAGGAAACAGTCCAAAAAGTGTTTAAAGTAGGAGGAAGATCCTTCAGAAAGTAAGGTGTAGGCTGGAAGGTGTGTAGTGTGTACGTGTATTTTGTCATAGGGTGGAAGGTGAGGCATTTGAAGAGCAGAGGGAGGGCTTGGCTGAAGAGAGACACAACTCTGCTCTTCAAGACACAGTTGGAGCAGTACATTTGGAGACCACTCTGAGCCACATTAAATTGAATGACATTTGCAGAGACAATGAACCTCGGTGAAAAAAACCTAGATGTATCTCACTTAGCAAAATACTGTGAAAATAAATAAATATTCCAGGAAGAAACTATGTTACCACTCAAATTAACTTATGTGAAATTTGTCAAGTTAAAGTCCTCAGTGTTACTGGTTTCACCATATGTTTGTAATTTTTTTCTTTCAGAGCAGCTGGTATTTTTGTAGGATGTTCAGGTCATGCCCCTATTGTCTAACCATGACTAGCAACATTAAAACATTTCTCAGGCAAATAAAGTATGAAAGTCTGAAAGCTGTTTCTTAACTAGCTGCACATTATTTTGTTTCTCTCTTTGCTCTTCAGATGCAGTTCAGAAAACTGTGGAGTCCTTTTATGAATCAATCCCTCTTCAAACAATTGGGTTTCTTTTTTTTTTTTTAAGCTTAATCACTTTGCTAGGAATGCAACTGTGAATTGAAGCATCGTTATCAATGTTTTGCAGGGAAAATAGTGTGTGAAAAGAAAAGGGTTACAGTGGGTGTTGCTGCCGAAACAGCCCTGGGAAGGCCAGGCAGCTTCTCTGCAGCTGCGTGTGGGTTTTGGCTGCTGTAGTTAATAAACAGGGATCTGACAGGTTGGCATGACTGCTTCTTCCCTCTGGTCGAGAAGCTGCTGTTCACTATCATCAGTGACTGGGAAGAAAATGTACAGTTTATCCTGCAGCTGAGAGAAATCAGTGAGCAGTAAAGAATGGGGACAGGTCAGTAATGCAAAGTGAGTGAAGTGGATCAGTTTAGAAAGCAGGTGGTGTCAGGCCACACACATTCTGAATATGAACAAAGCAAAATTATACACCTAGAAATAAAGAATGTAGCTTGTACTATGCATTAATATTCTCTGGGAAATAATTGCCCTCCAGGGGACATTGTGTATAACTGATTGAACATGAACTCCCAGTGATAGACTGTCATCTGAAGTGTCACTGTGATTTTTGGATTGATAAATACATACATACATACCTGTGTGTGTAAGTCTTTGATAGAAATATCTACTTTATTCCTTGTCTAGACACATTTGGAAGGTCTATGCAGCTCTGCTCATGACCAAAGAGAAGTTACTTTGTGGCTATAGTCCAGTGGTCGTGCTCCATCTACCAGTTTGAGCATACATCCTTGCATGACAAATTTCATGAACCCCCAAGCTGGAAATTACCCTTATGCAAATGCATATGAGGCTGAAGCACACCTGAAATGGCAAAACTAACAAATCCGAGAGTGGTGGCCTACACAGCCACCAGCACAAGCCCAGGAACTGTTCACCTGCACCGAGCTGGCACAGCAACAATAATTCTCCCACAGGTCAGGCTTCGCTGTGGACCAACACATCTCAAGTACTTCCAGGCCTGTGGGGACAGGCAGATTTGGCAGTTTGATGGCTTTGCCTCAAACAGTCCATCCTTTGCTACACTGCTCCTATCAGCATACAGTTTTCTTGAGCAGGGAGAGACCCACTCTGGCACTTTCTACTCTGATACTCCAGCTGTTGTTCTTTGCTAGCTTTGCCTCTGAGTTTTTGTGCCGCTCAGCTGCCTACTGTGAGCCTAAAATGTGCCCTGCAGTGAAATGCCATGCAAAATTGTTGATATGGCTGCCCCTGTAGCCATGGAGAGGCAGGGAGAGCAGCCTGGGCAGTTTTCTTAGGACCTGGTGGCAGGAGCAGCATGGGTGCGCACAGATGTCCTTGCCCCACTGTCACCCGAGGGCTCACCCAGCCCCCATGCCAGTCTGTGCAGCAGCACACGCTGCTGCCTCCAGCGCAGAGCAGCAGGGGACACCTGGACAGCAGGGAGAAGGCAGCTGGATGAGGTGTATAAAGCCCCAGTGGTTTCAGTACACCTCTCTCAGGCAGGCCTTACCTAAAACTGCAGCCAGTCCTTCTCTGACACAATACCCTAGAAGAGAAACCAGGATGTCCCCAGAAAATGTCCTTGCTTAGGGTCTCCTGTAGACACCTCCACGATAACTGCCTGAGTTCACTGCACGCATCTCTACACAGATGTTCCCATATTCTCTGGTCAGAAAAAGGCAGAGTTTACCCCAGAGTCGTTCCAGGTGGAACCAACACTGACATTGCTCTACCACAAGACCTGGGTTTGCTGCAACTCCACATCTTCCTTTCCAGCGAGGCAGTGGTATCTCCATCCCACTGCCTGTCCCTGGGGCCTGCTGAAGAATTCCTATCTCCTCTGAGCAAACAAACCCCAGCAAGAGATAAAGTCAGGCTTTAAAGAACTGCCGCCTTGTCTTACAAGCACATAAAATCAATGGAGCTTATCCTCCTCAGTCACTTAGATAGCCTGCTTATTCTTGGGTTTTTTGTCTGAATGACACTCCTAAATCCTCCTCTGGATCTAACCGCTGATGATTTGGGGTTTGCTGTTTCACACTCAGTACCCCTCCAGAAAGCCCCTGGGACTGTTCGGGCTTAAGGAGAAATACTCTTGCCTGGAGGAGCACTCTGCGGGTCCACCCAGCATTGCTCAGCTGAGGGCCATGGCAGCTCCCCATCTTCTCTCCCTCCGGTGTTCGGAGAAGTGTCTGTGGAGGTCACACCACGACCGGATGGGTGGCACCCCCAGACCCATCCTGGTGGTGGTTTCCAGCACTCCCTCCATCACTCCCCACTGGCTGCAAGGACAGCTGTGGCCCAGCTGTTCCGTTCCAACCCTGCAAACAGGCAGCACAGTAAGCACCGAGCTTCGTTTCAGACCACACAGGCGGTAATCTGGAAATGACACGTCTTTTTCTGGATCTGGCCCTTGAGCAGAAGAGAGAAAATTCCTCTCCTCTGCCAGGCTCATCCTCAACCTGGCTTCGTTGCACTCAACATGATAACAAACATCTGGCAGAATTTTTCTTCCCATATGGGCCGTTCCTGTGGTTTCTCCCATCCCAGCGGACACTTCCTTCCTCTCCGACTTTACAAGAAATCCTTATAATCTTTTCTACATGTTTTCCAGAATTAACATGAATTAATGAGCACCTGTCTCCACGCTCTGCCTGTAACTATCTTTTGAGATTAATAGGCCCGGTGCTTCCGGTACCCAATTCAGGAAAAAATGACATAGAAACGTGACGTACCAGAAGCTTGAGGTATCACACGGAAATTACAAATGCTAAATGGGTAGGGAAGTCTGTAACTCGAGGCAAGGCATTTTTTCCTTGCAACCTCTCTGGGGATTATTTTAACATCTTAACCTTTAGGAAGCACTGAAGACATAATATTCAATATTTTTTGTTCTCCTCTCTAAAGAAGAGCCCTGCTTTTCTAGACTGTATGTTAAAAACAGAGGATGAACTATTTTATTAATTTTTTAAGATTGTTATGGAAGTGTATTTTGGTAATCCATCTGAGAATATAGGATGTAGTATTTAGGGATTTTTTTTTTTGAATGCCACATAGCATATGGAATTTATATTTAGGGAACTGAGAGATACAGGAACGTTAAAAAATATATGTAACATGGCATCAGGGAATGGCCAATGACTAGAAAGATTTCAAGAGTTCAGCACAGAAAAGAAAGGTGACTGTAGTTTCCAACCTGCAAGATTAGCAATAAGGATTTAGTGATCTGGATGGTCTCGAGACCATTATATGAGAACACGGACAAAATGAAAGATACTTTGATCTACAGTTCCCATTTAGAAAACCCTAAAATTAGCTACAGTATATCTGAAGTGCTGAGTGTATCTCATAGACCACTGAGCAGGTCTGTAATTAACTTTGGGTTTTTGAGTGCAAAAGGACATGTGATTGATTATCATCCAGACAACAGGCCTGGAAAATACAGCTCTGTCATGGATATAACAGTATTTAATGCTCCCTGCTAATTCTGGTTCAGTTACATGGTGTAACATTTGAATAAATTGCTCTATTCTGGAAAGTACTATTTTTAAAATGAGATTTTGATATTGGAATACCCTGGATAAAAATACTCCAGGGAGCGAAACCTAGCAGCAAGCACTGAGGACACATGGCAAAGGCCAGGATCAGAGCCAGGGGTCTGCATTCACACTCCTGACTCCAGCGCAAGAATATCTGAGGGAATCTTCTCAGATGGCCTCTGCCTAAGGGGCACAAAGTGATCTGGCCCAAGGCTGCCTGGCTGTGCTCTGTGCAGGCTTGCGTCACCGGTGGAAAAGGGGCAGGGTGTGAGGTGAGATGAGGGAGGCGTTAGGTGCACCCTGCTGCTACATCTGCCGAACACCAAACACCTGGTGAATTGGAGAGTCCCCAGAAAGGCTCCCAGAGGGAAAAGGACTTGAAACAACTTCAGCAGAGACCTGGAACTGCCCATTGACAGGATCAATCTGAGGGAATGGTTTAACTCCTTGTTATTAGGTAACATGGACATTTTTACTGTGTTTCTAACAAAAAAAAAAAAAAGTGGGTTTTTTGGCCAAAGAAACAAAACGTTGAGGTTTCAATTCATTTTGCTTGCTTATTCCCATTAAATTGTGCATAGCTGCTGAGAAAGATTCAGAACTCTTAAGCATAGGTATCTCACATTTATGTTACCACTAGGTGGCTCAAAATCTAAGACTAAAATACACCACTACTCCATCTGTGATCAGAATTAACGCACACAATTTAATGACTTACATGCTGTCTCATAACTGTCATACTCGAAAATTTTCTAAAAATCATCAAGCTCCTCAGGTTAGTAGTAAATACTCCCTTGAGAAAACAAAGCTGTCATAACCTCAGTCACATTATAGCTCTTGAAGACAGACATTGCTTGCAAATGTGTGGGAGAGCAACATCTAAATGAATAATTTGTATTTTTCTCCTTCTTAAAATCAGTTGCTACTGGGTGAAGGCACCAGCTGACAAAGAGCAATGGAGGATGTTCAGAAGCATCTAAAGAGCAGCCTTGGCACCACATTACACTTTAATTTAACAAATCATCCAAACAAGTAACTTGTTTTGCTTTGTAGTGATTACCTTTATTTATAACTGTTAGCAGCTTATGACTTGAGGTCTAACTTTCTATTACATGCTGCTTTAGATTAAGGACAAAGCTTGCAAATCAAACCCATTCTTACTTGAAAGTAACTTACTGATAGGCAAGACTCCTGGGTACAGATATATATCTGCAATCAATCAAACCTACTGGCTTAATAGCACTTTGCTCTTTTCAGGTCAAGTAAAATGAATAGAAAGGACAGTTTCTGTAGAACTTCAAGAGGCAGATTATGTTATCTGCTACCTTACAGCCAGACATTATCCTCCCACTGACATACGAATAACCTCCTATTGAGGATGATTGGACATCATCCCATTAAACAGGAGGGTATCAGAGAGTTTCTCACAGTTCAAATGCTGTAAGTGTTGTATGTAAATCTCCCATTTCTTACATGGAGGAAGACCTGATATGAGACACGATGAGTGCCTCTTCACAGTGTTCCTCATGTTTCCCATGCAAATAAAACACTTTCACAGAAGCTATAATCTGAGCAGTTAAAATACACCTGGACAGTAAATATTCTGTTATGTAGTGGCTCACTCATGAAGATTTTGGTATCTACATGTGCTCATTCCCACCAACACCGCCTTCCCTGGCATCTCTAGAAAAATACAGCATGTGCTTGCCTTGTTTGTCTTTCCTGTTTGACCAGGCATTCTCAGATCTAGAAAACCGGTGTCAGAAACAGAGATGAACCTGAAGACCCCGAAACCCACGTCAGGCTGCAGGACCTCAGCTGGACATTTCCTTGGACTAGGGGTGCTCCCTGGAGCACACACCGTCACATCTTGGTCCTTGGAATGAGAAAGTTCCTCATTCTCGAAAGAGCTTGGCTTTTACCTCCTTCAGAGAAAGATCTTCAGAGAGAAGCAATGTTGACACAAATGAAACACCCAGAATAACAACTCCTCCCTTGCAACAGTCCCCTCAGTTGGAGCATCAGTCCGTTAAATCAGATACACCTTCAAAATCTTCACAAGTGCCTTGCAAGTTGCCCTTTGTGGACAACACCCCGCTTTCTACCTGAATTGTAATCATGGTGCTCACCAGCTTCAGCCCCTTGCTACAAGTTTCCCTAGATTATTTTTTTTACTAGTGCTTAAAGGCCTTTCACCACTTTCACTGCTTCATGCGTTCGTGAAACCTTTGCAGCAGTCCTTCGTGGGGATTTCACTGGCTGCCCCCAGGACCACTGACAGGCACGAGGCATCCTGGGCTGAACACACTGGGGGCACACAGGAGAATCTCCACACAATGGCTATATATTTTTGTTTCCATCGTATAAATCTAAAAATTCTTATCTCTTCAGTAATAGCTTGATAATGAACAATGCATGCTGTTCTTGTTTTTATGATACTGTTGTCTTGAACTTTTTTTCTGTTATATGCATATGTGCACACACACAGGTTTGCTATATTTTTTGGTTGTCCACCAGCTGATGTGTTGGAGATTTTGTTCCTTGAGGGTCCGTCTCATTTCGACACACTGTGCACTGGTGCACTACTCTACACCCTGTTCCTAGTATAGAGTCCACATCAAGGTCCTTTTCCTGATTTTCAAAGCCTGCCATGTGTGCTTCTGCCTACAGTGACAAGTGGTTTGTCCTTCTCACGAAGCAAAACGTTATTTTGTTCATCAATAGGAGTAAAGTTGTCACCAGAAAAGGCTGAATCTTCAGAGAAACCAAAACAAGTCCAAAATGAAGTGAGACTATCCACTATGTGCACCAAATCCAAATGGAATGTAAAACCCGCCTCTTGGACCAGGTCACACAGGTGCTTCCTAACACAGGAGCCTGGTTCTCGTGGCTGAGCAGAAGGCAGATCTCAGTCTTAAAAAGCTTTTGAGTACTATGAAACAGCGCTATGGTAGATGTAGATGCAGGCAATAATCCACAAGTTTTCTTCTGAGATACGCACATTCGGCCTGTAGAATTTCCAAAATTAACCATTTACTCTGGGGTCAAATCAGTTATATAGGTTGTGCAGCCATTCAGGATTTTGACCTTGCAGTGTGTCCCCAGGGTGGGTGCTGGACACTTTGGAGCTCTAGGCTACAGTTTCTGAAACAATAAACCTCTCTGCAACACAGCCATGATTTCTCGCAGGATGAAGGGATTGCTCTTGGAAAGCCCTCCTACCTGCAAAGGGCCAAGGAAAAGAATGGAAGATTAGTTTAAGCAGTTAGGAGTTGGAAGGGTGAGTCATAACCCTCAGCATTTTGAGTAAAGACTGGTTGGTTTAAATGTGCTTCTGATAAATCTCTTTTTGTGCCCTTCTAGTGAGCTTTAGGGATAGATCTGTGGAAAGTAAATATCCTGCCATAGGCCTGACTTATCTGGAAAAGAAACACATGGTAGGTGACGGCTGCTCAGACCGGCATCAAACTGGTTGCTGCTTCCCACTCCTGGCTGACCACCCTGTGTGTGGAGCCAGCAGCCTGAACACTGTGGAGTGTACAGACACATGGGAAAGGACACCAAGTGCCCTGGTGCTCTCCTCAAAGCCCTCCTGCTTTGAGGAAGGGCTTTGAATATATATTCACTAGCAAAAAGTGAGAAAAATCTACATGAAAGGATGGTTCATGTCTGACTCTTTCCCCCGTTGTTTCAAAAAGAGCAAGCAGTTTACCATCTTCATGTTCTAAAAAGGTGAATGTCTGTTCCTACAGTGCCACCTTCAGTTCTTGCTTGCTTATAGTCTCAATTTTGTCTAATTGTTTTCTTTTCTGAACAACTTCTACTGTTTCTTTTAGTGAGGGCTCAGATAGAAGCCTTTCTGTGCATTTCTCTTTGATATTAGCTTGTACCACTAAAACACAACACCCTTCAGATCCAGAAGGTAACACCTGAACGTTTCTCAACAGTGGTAATTGTCTCTCTTGCATCTGAGCACATTCTGGAATGACGAGGCAATCAGTTGTTTGCTGAGAAGATAATGGGTAAGTAGGAGTAGGGAGGAGCACAATGAGCTGGTGTTATTGCTAAGAAGGTGTGTTTTTCCCAAACAAATCTGGTAGGTCCAGTGTATGCTGTACATAAGAAATGAATCTGAATGTCTACTGTGGTAATAAGGATAAATATAAGCAATAACAAATACATGTTCTTCTGTCAGAGGATGTAACAATGGAGTTATCGAACAATTATGACAAACATAAAATTACATTGGTTACACTGGCAAGATCATGTGCAGCTTGACAGTTCACTGAATGAGCTTAACCTCTGCACTAATAAATTTTGTACACAGATAATTCAGTTCAACTATAGTAATTGTTTTGTTAACAAATGCATAAATAGCATCTGCAAGGAATATTAGGTACATTATTTTTAATTTCTGTAATCAGAGCTATTTTTAATGTGGGGATATCTAATTAATAGCTATTTTTAAATCAAAGAACTACCATGTTAGCTGTTCCAGGGTAGAAATCTGGTGTCACTCTCTTTTCCACATCATACGCTGCCAAGAGTATCTGCAATAACTTCTCAGAAGAGAGACTTTTTTGAAGTTCATTAAGTACCACAGACACATACACATCAGCACTTGTGCTGTGCTCACAGGGTCTTGTCCCCAAGCATTGAAGGTAATGGTGCATGGTCACTGGTACAACCATGGCCATGTCTGAGAGTGGCCATGAGGCCTTTGAAAGGCCACAACATAAAGGAAGCCAAAGTTCCTGCCCTGTAAGTAAATTTGATGGCAGACCCTCACTTGGGGGTTTTGTGCCTGGTGCTGACCGTTGCCAGAGCTTGTGGAGTGATGAGAGGAGCCACCTCTTCAACACCCTGAGCTCTCAGAGGCAATGTGAATGTCCTCTTGCAGCCCTGTGCTGGCATGGGGGGCCGAGGCCAGGGCTGTCAGATGCCTCCAGCCAAGCACCAAGGCAAGGGTGGACAGGACCTGCTGTTCACCCTGCCGTGGGAAAAGGGACATGACAGCAGTTATTTGCTCCATGTGAATCAACAGAAGAATGCAGGCTCTTACCTGCATTTCTTTAAAGTAAGCTGTTTGTGCCCAAATGCTGCTCTGTGGGGCACAGACAATTTCAAATGCTGGAGAGATTTCTCTTGAAGCTGCTCATCTTTCTTGCAGAGATTTCTAAGGAGGCTTAGAAGGAAGATGGCTGCACCTCCACAGCTTTGACAGTCCTAAGATCAGAAAAAAAAAGAAAACAAGGGGACGCTGGTTTGGGAGTTGGCTGGGGTCTATGTTTTCTGTGTGTTACAGATGTAAATTTATTCTGAGTGCAAAAATGGCTTTTGGCTCTTGCAAGAAATAAAGGTGGGATTTGGTTCAAGATTGAGGTATCTAATTTGCAATCTAATCGCAAAACTTTGTGAGATGGGCATCTCGATTCCTATTGCAGTCAGCAGAGATCCAAGCCTTGATTCAGCTGCAAACATTGGTGCCCAATGCCATTGTGAGATGCCCTGGACTTTTCTAGCTGGACTCATGCTGCTGCTTCGGAGGACCTAAAGTCTCCTGTAGGTCCAGTGTCACATCTGCAAGCCCCATCCAGATACCTAAGGTAGCCCTGGGTATCTCAGTTACCAGTTGTCATTACTAGTAAGAAGGCAACTGACTGGAGCCTCTCAATGCCTTCCTCACTGTGGGCAGACTAAGTCTGCAGACAGAACCATCTCTACTGAATATGCCTCCCCTAAGATTTGTGGACTGGATCTTCACAATGGGAGCTTAGAAATCTCACCTACACATACATTAGATGATTAATTTCAGTGTCCCAGGCTGAGTCCTGCCCAAAGTGTTTATCACTTGGCAACGTACATTCTCTCTCATGACTCAGTTCCATGAAGAAGCTATTAAAATCCAGTTGCAGCACGCACACTGGAAGGGTGTCACCTTCCACATCTCCCAAGGGGTCTGTGCTGCCAGATGTGAGTGCTGGGGACCTCTGCTGCAGGCAGAGACTGAGCCCAAGACAAACAGAGTAAAAAGGAAGGCAGGGGTTGCTGCCTGTCCTGGCCCCAAGGAACCTAGCAGGGGCTCAGCCACTGGGGCTTTTCTTGCTTTAAACTTGGGCAAGCCCTGGGGCCAGCTGGGAATCCAGACGTCCATGCAAGCAAAAGAAAGGCTCTTTCCCTGCTTTTGCTCCTGGCAATCAGGACCACTTAGGTAGAGCTACATGGTAGGTCACATAGAAAGCATTTCTCTTGCTGATAGTGCTGAAAGCACTGTAGGATAGGAAATTCCAAGGACACTCAGCGTTGCTCTGAGTAGACACATCTGGGGCATCTAGGAACTATGGTAAGGGCCTGAATGGTGCATGTGAACTGCAGCTTGGGACACCTTCCTGGCTCTGTCTCTGGGAGCTATCTGATAAAGCAGTACACACATGACCAGTGAGACTGTGATTTCAAACCTCATACAGGTGTTTTTTTTCCAGATAAGAAATTTATGTCTCAGCTGTCTCCTGCCTTGAAGCTAGCATAGCTATGTGGATGTACAAAATGAATGTGACACACTGCAAATTCTATTTACTACCATTTTATGCCTATACTACCCAGAATAAGTGGTTGAAAAAGGTTTCTGGCACTGTTAGTTCAGCCCTTAATGCAACTGCATCAAATCCAGTTTCTTCTAATGGACTGAAACACTGAAGTATTTATTTTAATTTAAAACATTTAGAAGCTGAACCTAGAAATGGAAGCACTTCCCCCAGGTGCAGCACACATTGCCAGAAGAGCTGCCGAGGATCAGTCCTTTCCTCCTAGCAGCAAGAGCCAAGGCACCAAGTGAGACAGCCCCAACATATATGTCCGTAATCTCTGGATTTCAATCCCCATCACAGTTTCCAAAGCGCACTGATTTATCCCATTGTACTGAAAGGAAATGACTCCACGTGAATTCTGACAATGATTGCATGAAAAAGTTATGATTTTTTGCCTGCCAAAAAACCAGGACTCTCCCACAGCATATTGCTACCAATATGTTCCATACTCAGGGTGTGGCTCTTAAAAAGTGCATTTAACTATCATCAGCTTCCAGAGGAGTGACTTTTTGGTTTTCGCCTTTATCCTAAAGCTTCTCATTTGTTTCAGTCTCCAAAGTACGTCAACAAAATATCCACATATGCTATAAAAGTGAAGTTCTTTTCTAATGTTTTTAGATAAAAAACAAGACTAACAAAGTGTCATTCATAGATGGCATCTGGTGCAAACTATTTTAAGCCAATATTTAGGAAATGGGCTGAAGGGTCTGTATTTACTGCTTTCAGGCTCTCATTGATAAAAACTTTCTTCATATTTCTTCTGCCAAGCACATTCTGAACTCTGCAGTACAAAACCCCCTGCCCACTAATTGACATGGTATTTGAGCTTCAGATTAATATCTTCACAGTTGTTTTTCTGACAAGGTGCCAATGAACTGACCAGAGCAGCTTTGCCTGGGAGGAAACTCACGAAACATGAATTGGAGAGCCCGTCCATAAATAGAAATTGCTCAGATTGTGTGTCTAGTCCATCACCGTATTAATGAAAACTTCATCCAGGACAAATGAGTGCACCCCTTTCCTACTAGAGACATTCATCCACCTTCAACTCAGCCCATTTGCATCTTGGAACCGTAACTCTTTTTCTCAGTAATACTTAATAGGTTTGCACATTCTCTGTGATTTTAATGTCTTCTGAAGTTATATATTTCAATACTATCTGGTGTTGATAAAGCTAGAAGGGAAAATCCATCTAAACTACTTTGGAAAGATATTGCCCTATTTGTGGTTTGAAAAACATATCAGGCACACGCAGCGGATCTGACCAGCCGGCTACAGCATGCCTGTGCCACACAGATGGCCCAAACATGAGCTGTGGACCCCACATGTGCCCGTCCCACCGGTCCACACGCACACCTGTGCACAGGTAGGTGCAGATATAGCTGGGGCTGTGGCTCCTCACACACCCCGCCTCCTTGTGAGGGGATCCACCACCACCCAAAGCCTTGACATTAGTGTTGGAAGACTTTGGAAAAGCCTCTATGTGAGTGAGGAGATTCAAGCTTGCTACTCCTGGCCTTTGGCACAACCCTACCACAGTTTAAACTTGTTGTTTGAAAAAGGTCCTTTCTGGCCTCCAACTATTCTCCAGAGAGTAATTGAGAAAGTTTTCACTATATAGTGCCTGCCTGACAACTTACATGATGTGATCTGTTCACAGTTCATTTTCAGATATACAGTTTTTGTCTCCATAACAATATTTGCTATCAAAAAAGGAATATCTGATGTTAGTTGCAAAGAACCAAACTGATGGTATGAACCAGAGTGATTGCTTGGAATTTTTTTTTGAGGGGGTAGGGGGAGAAGAGAAGCCAAATGTTGTTTTCTTAATTCGTAAGTCAAAAGCAAAATGAGTAAAGTGAACGCAGGTAAATCCATTTACATACAAAGGCAAGGCATCCTAGGAGAGCATGAAACAGAGCTTATATAAGAGACATTACACACCTCATTACGGAATTCAAAATATTTGACAAGGCAAAGCATGTTGAGATCTGTAAATAAAGTATGAATGCTAGTGCTCCAGGGGTAAAAAACAAGAACAAGCAGATACCAAAAGATAAAAAAGGTGAGTTTAAGCTCCTCCATCTAAAGTCTTTTAAAATACTCTGAAGGTTCCCAGATTTCTTAGTGACATCCTGTTCATTCAGCATAGCAAAATGCTGAGCCAGTGACAAGTAGGAGGCAAACTTGATTGCTCAGAGTGCAGAAAACACACCACAGTAAAACAATTACCTTGGTATGTTAAGTATCACTGTGGAGGATAAAGCTATCTGGCTGGTGCTTATGAGTGCAAGAGGAATTTTATTAGCATTTTCATGGAGAATAAGCACATTCTTGCTTACAATTTAGCAACCAGGTTATATTGATAAATAAAGATCTAATGGATGGAGGTGTCTTATCCCTGAATCCCATTTGTGCAAGGTTGCTAAGTCAGGCTGTGCAGTCCTGTGAGCAGGTCTGCTCACTTCAGTGGGATAACAAAGGTCTGCATCCCTTCGGCTTTTATACAATTCAAAGCCCATAAAACAACACAGCTTCCTCAGTGAGGAGAGACAGCAGCAAACTCGAGAACAGCACACTTACACCCTTGCTACAGCCTGGTTTTGGCATTCCCAAAGACATCACAAAGAGCTCCTAATCTCTCAAAACGTAATCGAAGCTGGGTTTCAGCAGAGATTAGCTGAAAGCTCAGTTCAAGGGCACTTTTTGAAGTTGAAGGGCTCAACAAAAGTCCCTGGCTTGCAAAATTCAAACCTGCTGCTGTGTAATATGAACAACAATTTTGAAGTACTGACAAAGGACAAACTAACTGATCAAACTGCCAGTTTCATTATTGGTAGAGAAAATCGGCCGTATCTTCACTTGTAATAGAGTTTTTGGTTTTCATTTTTGAAATGTATATGTTTTTCCAGCAGAATATAACCTAGCATTCTATTTCTATACCAATCACAGTATCATGCAACAGACCACTAATGGTAAAACAGCACAAGAGCAGAGTGTAAAATACCACACAGATTTACATTATTGCAGCAATTTACATTACATTCACCTAGCTAATTAATTTGGAATGCTAGAAATCTAATATTTCTCCATTTATCATGCAAGAGGTTACCACTGACACTAATATAAAAATTAAGCACACTTAACCCTCTAAATTAAGAAAAAAATCTAGCCAAAATTAAAAAACAACTCTGGCATCATATTTGGTATACAGCACAGAGTTACTGTAATTTGTCTGCATACCGTGCAATAACAACCAGCGAAATGTTCCCTGCAAAGCCTATTATATTTATATAAAGAGAAATATAGAAGGATGTATGCACTCGGCAGCAGAATAAAATGAGCACAGAATTTTGCTGCAGGAAGTCTGTAGAAGAAATACCTGAATGTCACTGCTAACTTGGATTTGGAAGTCTAGCTCATCCCTCTTGACAGAGGTCAAACAGCACACGTTGGACAGACTGCTGTGCTCTCCTCTCCCTCCCCAAGGCAGGAGAAACATCAAAAAAGGTATCACCCCATGATGAGGTCAGAAGACCACATACTGAGGAGAGAAGGTTTCCCCAAACACCCATGTTCTCAGGTCTCAGCAGCAGTTGCATGTAAAAGGACTCCTAGTCCTGGGGCCTCATCCACAGCACTCAAGTGCAGATACATCCCAGTCTTGCACTGAAGCATTATCGAGAGTTCATTTCCTAAAAGTCTGTCTGATGTAATCTGCCTTTGACTCTCAACAGCCATTGAACTGGTGCCTTCAGAAATCTATTCACATTAGCTGTTAGGCCTCTTTTCTGAGTGGTACTAGGGAATTAAATCCCTTACTATGCTATACTTAGAGGTATGTGATTTTTTTCTTGTGTGCACTACCTTTTAATTATTGACATTGAACTTGCTGTGCCATTTCATTAATCACTTAGCTCTGCAAATCTGCTCAGCTAAAGACCGGACTATTCTGAGAAAATACCCTGGTCTATCATCTGCATTACTGTCACTCATTTCATTACTCACCTCTTCTTACTCTATCCTTTATGTCTTAAATGGCATAGTCATAAGCCCAAATCTAGACAAAGATCCACAAATAACCTCTCATTTTCTCCATACAGTCATGAAACACCTGAACATTAAGCAGGCTCTGTCAGAGTCCTTCTCTAGAAGCTTCACATCCTACATGCACCTCCACATTGTGCACTGTACCTGCCCTTTGCAACTTGCCTTCTTGAAGGCTGTGAAACCCTCCTCTCTCCTGAGTGTAGGGGACACAGTGAGGTGACCTGAGGCCCAGAGCCCTCATCGACAGATCACAGAATGTTAGAGGTTGGAAGGGACCTTAAAGATCATCTAGTCCAACCCCCCTGCCAGAGCAGGACCACCTACAAAAGAGCGCACAGGAACGCGTCCAGGCGGGTTTTGAATGTCTCCAGAGAAGGAGATTCCACAACCTCCCTGGGCAGCCTGTGCCAGTGCTCGGTCACCCTCACAGTAAAAAAGTTTTTCCTCATATTTTTATGGAACCTCCTGTGTTCCAGCTTCCACCCATTGCCCCTTGTCTTGTCAGTGGATGCCGCTGAAAAGAGCCTGGCTCCATCCTCCTGACATTCCCCCTTGACATATTTATAAACATTAATGAGGTCACCCCTCAGCCTCCTCTTCTCCAAGCTAAAGAGATCCAGCTCCTTCAGCCTTTCCTCAGAAGGGAGATGCTCCACTCCCTTCACCATCTTTGTGGCTCTACGCTGGACTCTCTCAAGCAGCTCCCTGTCCTTCTTGAACTGAGGGGCCCAGAACTGGACACAATATTCCAGATGTGGCCTCACCAGGGCAGAGTAGAGGGGCAGGAGGACCTCTCTTGACCTACTTGCTACTCCCCTTCTAATACACCCCAGGATGCCATTGGCCTTCTTGGCCACGAGGGCACATTGCTGGCTCATGGTCATCCTGCTGTCCACTAGAACCCCCAGGTCCCTTTCCCCTGCGCTGCTCTCCAGCAGGGCAGTCCCCAACCTATATTGGCACATGGGGTTATTTTTTCCCAAGTGCAAAACTCTACACTTGCCCTTATTAAACTTCATAAGATTTCTCCCCGCCCAGCCCTCCAGCCTGTCCCAGGTCTCTCTGAATGGCAGCACAGCCTTCTGGTGTGTCAACCACTCCTCCCAATTCCGTATCATCAGCAAACTTGCTGACAACATTCTCTAATCCCTCATCCAGACCATTGATGAATATATTAAACAGCACCGGCCCAAGCACTGACCCCTGAGGGACCCCACTAGACACAGGCATCCAGCCAGACTCTGCCCCATTGACCACAACCCTCTGGCTTCTTCCCTTCAACCAGTTCTCGACCCACCTCACTACTTGGTCATCCAGACCACACTTCCTCAGTTTACCTATGAGGATGCTGTAGGAGATGTTAAAACTACACTCAAAGTTTCCTACCAGCAGCATGGGGAGAGGTACCAGGTCCCTTGATTTGTTGTCTTTGGCTACTGATGAAGACAAGGATCCATGAGAAGAGTCTCCTTACAAGTGGGAAAGCTGCTCCTTCGATCTCCCACAATATTTTCAACAGCTTCTATCTATGCCCTGGTATTGATGTCAGACTTCTTGGTCCATATATTTTCAGCTTATTCCTCAATCCCTTTTTTAAAGACTGGTGTCCCATTTGCAGCCTTCCATATTTTTTTTTTAATTAAGTGCTTTAAACACCAACTCAGACAGTTGCAGTTCCATACTTTCACACTAGAATACACATGAAGTTCCTGCATGAATTTGTTCTGGTCCTAGAAATGGTTAGGTTCAATTTACTGGTTTATTCTAGTCAGAATTCTTCACACACATCTCCTGTGATGTATGACTCCAGTGGGAGCCTCATTGACCTCTCCTGTAACCAGCACTATTAGAAACACATCATTTAGATCTACTGCAAGGTCCTGTCTTCACAAAGTGCCCTTTCCGCACTTCAACATATACTGGCCTCATTGACTTTCTAGTCAGCTTCCTTCTCTGATGTTTTTGAAAAAGGTTTTATAGCAGCTTTACATACCTTTAATAGGTTGCCCCTCTAAATCCTCACTGGCCTACTTTATTGCAGAGTAACACTCAACTTGCTACAGTTTATGATCTTTTCTATTTTCCTCATTCAGATAAGACTTCCATTTTTAAAAAAAAGATGCCTTTGATGTCATTTAGCAGTTTCCACTGCCCTGATGTTCAACCATGCCAAAATTTTGGTTTCTTTCCAGCCCTTTAAAAAAGTCTTCACTGATAGGTACTACTCATTTCCTCCATGCTTCTAACATGGTGTTCTGAAGGAGTGTCCCCACTGGCAACACACATTTTCCTGGTTTATTTAATTCCACTGATTTATTGCAGTTCTACTTACCAAAAATCCTCAGTCAGCTGCACACATCATTTCAGATTTTTGTTGTTTAAGAATAGAAAAGTTGAAATACCATTTTCTCATGGGAATGACCCCAGTGACACAGGCTCTTGTGAGAGGATCCTAGTGAAGTCAAGGGACTAGCATGAGAAAGGGCTTTGAGGAGCAGAACCCTGTAAACTTTTGCCCTAATCAAAACCCAAGATTTTTTCATATTTTCTTTGGTGCTCTTGTTGTCTACCTACCTGTCACTTGATTGTGAGTATTTACACACCAGAGTAATCATTTGCATCTAAATGGCATAAATTAGGCATAGCCTTGTTATCCAACCTTATGGAATATTCATTCTTCAAGGAACTGTAATTTAAAAATTGGTATATAAAAGAAAGACATTTGTAATGAATGAGATTCAAACCCCTTCTAAAAGCTAAATTTGTTTTCTATATACTTAAGGAAAGCTGTGTCTGCTAAATGCAACTTGAACTGCTTCTCTCAAATGGCTATTTAAAGAGCTGTATTAATTATTATCTCCTCAGAATTCAAAACCTTGCTGCAGACTGGAAGAGAAGAAAGATTTAATCAGGCTGCTCTTTCGCTCTTTTCCTAGCCTGCATGAAGGCAACTGGCATCTGAACTATTGTACAAATATTGGGTAACAACATCCTAAAGAAGAACATGAATCATAGAAATGTTCCATGTTGCCTGTTGGGGCTCTGACTCTAAGAATCATGCCTGTGAAAGGTAAACCAGAAATTTTTATCTCTTGAGTCTGGAGAGAGTGAGGGGCTGAGGCTATATCTGAACTACTATGCCTTGATATCTCAGATGACAGTAGTGGGAAGGGGATGAGGTGCAGCTCGAGTCCCTTTTGGCCCATGGGTTTCATTTTCTGTGGAAATCCAGAACTTGCAGAGGGATAGTGCACACTTGGATCTCCATTAATGGGGATGCTGGGATGTGCTGGGACATTTACGTAGTCCTAGGTATTGCAAGACACTCTCATGTACCATGCTTTTGACCTAACCTGAGCCTAGAATCAGGAGCCTGGGAACATCTCCCAGCTCTCTGATTCACCATCCTGCCCCCAGGCATGGGGCACATGACCATGCAGGGAGAAAAGTCACACCATCAGCTCAAAGACACCTGTGGAGTCTTTGCATTGAAAGTGGTCCTGAGTAAAGAGACACACTGGCTTTGTGGCTCCTTCAGATCCATACATCCTGCATATGTGAACCCTGATGCAAATTCCTGGTTTTCTTCTTTCTTTGGTGTAATTGTGGAGTAATGTGTCTGAAATCAGTGAAAGCAGAAACAGATAAGCCAGAAGAACCAAAAAGTGATTTTGCCTTTATAAGCCTTAATTGATCTTTCTTCCATGCAGCTAATGGCTCCCATGGGCTTTGTGGTGTGTTGTTGGTTCCAGATTTTCTGTGACCTGTCCTTCATGGAGGTCTCTGTCTTCTATACTTTCAACAGAAGCAGGGTCAAATCTTGTATGCTGGCTCCTGCCTTTGTTTGGAAAACAAAATCTGGAATAGCTAGTGCCCCACTGACCATGTGTAGCAATTAGCAAATTTTGCTTCTTCATAATTAACATAGTCAGACCAGAGCAACCACCACAAAAGCAAGGATTTAGGTCCAAACTTTACAAAACTTTTTCTTACCAGATGAGTAAAGTTGACTCGCATTAACCAGTTGCATGACTTGCATCTGCTGTGCCATGGTTGATTTTCAGGTGTCTGGGTCAGATTCCTACCCATCCCCATGATTCTGGGCTTCAGTTTGCAATGACACCTGCAATTCAGAAAGGAATTAGTTTTAGCTGCCCAAACCAGGCAGTACCAAAAGCACGTCAAAGCAGACTACAGAAAATGGCACTGTAATCCTGCACCTCCCTCAGGTCCCTCTCGAGGAGGATTTGTTTGTTGCTTTTGAAATTTATCTCGGGCTTCTGTGGAGATGAGGATGGGAGGCAACATTATCAGGATCTGGTGATTTTGTTCAGCTTAAGATCTAAGTAGAGAGGAAAATAAAAGTTTATAATTTAAGTGTCAGCTCAACCTTTACTGCTAAGTCCTTAATGTAGCACTGAAATTACTCTACCGGGGAAGAGAAAAAACGCTTCCACGGAACTGAAAAGGTCTGATCTCTCCTGATATTCAAGTGACAAAAGTTTAATCCTGATGCATTTCAAACAAAAATGAACAGCACAAATTTCAATGCTTTTAAAACAAGGCTGAGTAAGAAGTCTAGCAACCACAACATGACTTGTTTTAACATGTTTATCTTGAAAATTTCCTCCGCAATTTTATTCCCCCACTAATAAAGGCTCCATTAGGGATGCCCCGAGAAGGTGCTTTTTAGTTTTAATCACATTTTCATGGTCATGCTGCGGGTAGACTGTCAGGTGGTTTTAAGATTAAGCTGCTTTTGAACTTCAAATCTATGTGACTACAGGAATGACAAACACTACAGATTACAACACTGTGGCCCTTCCTTTTCCAAAACAAAATCAATTGCAAAACAGGCCACATGTTCAAAGATCTGTAAATATTAAGTCTCAGTAAGCAAATCACACAACACAATTCAATGGAAAAGAATCACCTTCTGCTCAAAATTTAAAACTACGTAGAATATCTCTGTTTAGAAATTATAACAAAGTTTTGCTTCCTACAGACAATTGGTGCTTCACTGTCTCTGGCAGGAGTTTTGAATACAAAATAATAGCAACAAATTATATCAGAGAAGCCAACAGAGAAAAAGGAAATTGTAAAAGTCAGCCCCTATACAATATATTTCTTCACTAACTACAATAGCAAAAGCTCTCCTTCAACACCTCGTCTGATTCTTTGACCATGGTGTTGTAAAGAGCTGGTCTATGAAAATAAATATTCAGTATTTTTGTTTCTTTACAGTTTGGCACTTTCTGGAATATTTGCAGCACTTCTGGGGAATAAGGAATTTTTTTTCAAAAACACATTTCTGTTTATGTTGTTTTGAAACTTTAGACAATTATCCTACACTTATCTTTCCTTTCTCATCCAACTTACTCCTAAGTGAATGAGAGAAGACAAAAATACCCACTAAAGACATCTTCACAAAGGAGATCTTACATATGTTTCCGCAGCTAGCTGAGTACAGCTTTTTTCTGCTGATGAAAGATCCCTTAATTGACTTCATTCAAATCACCCCAGGTGGGTGATTAAAAGATTGATTAGAGATTTGTCCCTTGCCTGCCAAGTCTGACTGCAGCTCACTTAGATTAATAGTGTATCTTTCCCTGAGCTTGAAATAATAATGCACTGCTTGATTGACTGAAGAGTCCCTGGGTCAAATCAAATAGGACAAAATGATGCTGCAGAACATCTCCCTGGCTGCCGTACAACATTAGCTTCTTTTCAATGCACAATGTATTTATCTTCAACTGCCCTACAGCTTCCTATGGCCATTGAATCGGAGAAAGAAAACCTCTTTAGAAGTGGGGAAATGAGAAGGGAGGAAAGAAGATAATCCACAAAGAGATGAGTTTATTCACACTTGCTTACCCTCCAAGAACCAATTTTCCCCTGGGAAGATTTTTCTCTAAACACCCACTGCGTTTCTGTTCTGCCCATGCAAGTTTGGTATCTTTAACTAGCAGTTTCTGTCAGGACCACATGAAAGGTCATAACCTTGCATGCCCTTGTGTTCATCTAAACCTTTCTGGGAGTAAAACATTTGAAAGTAATGTCACTTCTATATTGCCTAGAATCCAAAACAGGATATTGGAACAGCAGGGAAGGTGGGAGGTTGGTGGGATTATTCCAAACAGAATATATCAAAGACTTTCTCCCAGGAGGAGATTCCCACCTATCTGATACCTACCTTCTGGAGTGAGGCAATATGATGCCTGTTCCCTAGATGAAAAAACAGTAAATACTGGGAGAAGACCTCTATTAAGTGGAGACAGTCAAAAAGAGGAATGAAAATACTCCTCCACAGGAGGCACCTCTCAAGTGAGACTGTGATTTCAGTTAGTGAAAAAAGGTCAGTGTCAGCAAGGATTGCTGCCAAGAGCTGCAGTGGTGTTTATGATTGGTACCACGAGCTTCAGTGTCAAAGATGACTGCATAGAAATTTCCAGATTCCAGTGAAACAAAGTCCCCAAAAGTTGAAAGATGAATTGGTGTTTGTGTGAAAGAGAAAAATTATAAGCAGCGTCACAGCAAATTTGGAGTGAATTATTAGCGTCCCTGCCCATGACACGGAGGTTGGATTAAATGATCTCTAAGGTCCCTTCCAGCCTAGGCCATTCTATGATTACCAAATCAAAGCTGAGGGCACTCAAGTTTGCTGGTGGCCAACGGGTAAAGCAGACCTGGACTGAAGCAGTGCTTGCAGACATAGAGGGGGGGATGAAGTGACAGTGATGTGGCTGGTGCTTGTGTAGCTCAAGAACAATGAGCATTAGAGAAAATCCAGTGGCAAATCACCAACTCCAAATAATACTCTTTTTTTCTCTCCACAGACAGCAGGCCTGGCTGACTGATCTGTAGAAAGACACAGCTCATTTTTTTCAGAAAACCCTCTTACAATTAGAGCCATCTTGATCTCCTGGGCAGCTGAACTGACCTCTCCTGTGCTTGGCTCATTGCTCATCTGCAGCTCTGTCAAGAGACAAGCTGAGTCCTTTCTCACAGGAATTTCTGAAATAGAGCCAGCCATCACTGACCTTTCTATTAAAAGCGACATTAAACTTGATTCTCAGGCTCAGTACTCCTTGAGAAAGAAATGCAAACTGCACTTTTCTCAGGGAAGTGGCCACTAATAAAAATATGTATTTTAACATTTGTCATTTGAGGATCCATCTCCTGGAGTGGACAGGTGTTCAAACCTGCTGTCTCGATGCCTAAATACTCAGACAGTTATTATTGTACAAGTTTTCTAGTATTGTCCCATTACTGAAACATGAAACGAGGTAAAATAAATGACAAACAAGTACTGACAGCCTACCACATGACATCTAGCTGGACATATCAAGTTGCGCTCCCACAGCGATGGGCAGTAGAAAGCAGCTGCCATCAGAGAGAGTAGGACAAAAGGTATCCAGCACTCCTGGACAAGAAAGCCCACTCCAACACTCGCCCCACCATATTCCACTCCCCTGCATTGGTCCCTATGCCATCCCACAGAGGAGAGGACACAGCATTCTTGGGAAACACCAATGGGTAGGCAGGCCGCCAAACCAAGGCACTCTAAAGAACAAATAGTCATTAAGAACAAGAAGATATTTATTTTCCATCATTCATTTCCTACTGAACACTTTGCTCTGCTTTCTACAGCCACCGTTCTCTGCACACAAGTTGGCAGAGCACAGCTCCACTGCTGGGAGAGACAATAAAAGACAGGACATTGACTGGGGGTGGGATTTTTATCACTGTAATCAGATCCTAGTAATACTTCAGTGTGCATACACCACTATACACAGCAGAGCTTGCAGTATTAGGAGTTGTGTTGCAAAAGTCTCACCTTCCTGAACCTGTGCTACAACTCCCATTTTTCCTGCCATCTCCAATGAGCTGAAGCCACTACAGGAGCCTAGAAAGCCTAAAGAATTTCAGCAGCTGAGGAAATACACTGAAGCTGGATTTCTTTGGTTGGTTGGGGTTTTTTTAGGGAGGGGGCAGGTGTTGTTGTTTGTGGGGTTTTTTTTTGGTTTGGGTTTTTTTTGCAAGGAGGGTAACTGATTAACTTTTATAAACATTGTAATATCTTTGGTTTTAATGCTAGCTTCATTTCAAGCAAGCTAGCATTAAATGGGATGCAAGTAGTTCACACATAACAACTAATGATCAGCTGGAAAGCCTTAAGAATATTAGCTTTACAGCACTCCTAACACAAATTGTCTTAATGCCCTGTTACTCTTAAGTTCACAAACACCCAAGTAAAACACCTCATTTTCAATGTGATGTTATGGCTTTATCTCTCTGTTCTAATTAAAACATATTTAAGGTCCAATACATGCTGGTTTTGCAGTGGCAGATACGAAAAGTAAAACAATTAATGACTGGTGATTGACGTTTCCCCATTTCCTTCCTGTTAAAATTTCCAGTCATTTGTCCAATTTAGCCTAATGGTAGCAAGACCTAAGACCATTAAGTAAGAGATGAAACAGGGAGTCACAATGTGCTGCAGCTTATTAGAGAGCATTTTACAGTACCCTAAAAGCTCATAACTTTGATAGGTTTTGAATGTTCCATTAAAAAAATTAACTCAAATAATAGTTTTCTTGTTCTGTGGATTTTATATACAATGCTTAATGATTCATTCAGCTTAAAATGTCTAGAAATAAAGTCTCTACAATATCTAAATGATTCTAGCAGCAGGGTTCTTCAGCGTGATAACTCAATGATAGACGGCTAATAAGCCTGGCAAGGTAACAATTTGCCTTCTGCAGATGTAATTGTTTCTTCATGGAAAAAAGTATTTCCTCTTATATCTTCCTAAATCCAAGTTCTCTATTTACTGATGTATTTTGATTCCTTCTTTGCCTCTGTCTACTCTGCCGGAGGCTGTCCTGAGGAGCCCCGTTCCCCTGAGGCCCCAGAGGAAGTCAGGGCAGTGGAGGAGTTTGCTTTAGTCAATGAGGACGGGGTTAGGGACCAATTAAGCAATCTGGACATCCATAAATCCATGGGTCCAGACGGGATGCATCCACGGGTGCTGAGGGAGCTGGCTGATGTCATTGCTAGACCACTCTCCATCATCTTTGCCAAGTCTTGGGAGACGGGAGAGGTGCCTGAGGACTGGAGGGAAGCAAATGTCACTCCAGTCTTCAAAAAGGGCAAGAAGGAGGACCCGGGTAACTATAGACCGGTCAGCCTCACCTCCATCCCTGGGAAAGTGATGGAACAACTTATCCTTGGTGCCATCTCAAGGCATATCAAGGATAAGAGGGTCATTAGAGACAGTCAACATGGCTTCACCAAGGGGAAGTCGTGCTTGACTAACCTCATAGCCTTTTACGAGGATATAACAAGGTGGATAGATGATGGCCGAGCGGTGGATGTGGTCTACCTTGACTTCAGTAAAGCATTTGACACAGTCTCCCACAGCATCCTTGCTGCTAAACTGAGGAAGTGTGGTCTAGACTCTCGGGTAGTGAGGTGGACTGTGAACTGGCTAAGGGGAAGAAGCCAAAGAGTCGTGGTCAATGGGGCGGAGTCTGGTTGGAGGCCTGTATCCAGTGGAGTGCCTCAAGGGTCGGTACTGGGACCAGTATTATTCAATATATTCATCGATGACTTGGATGAGGGACTAGAGAGTACTATCAGCAAGTTTGCTGATGACACCAAGCTGGGAGGAGTGGCTGACACACCAGAAGGCTGTGCTGCCATCCAGCGAGACCTGGACAGGCTGGAGGGTTGGGCGGGGAAAAATTTAATGAAATATAACAAGGGTAAATGTAGGGTCTTGCATCTGGATAGGAACAACCTCGGGTTCCAGTATAAGTTGGGGAATGACTTATTAGAGAGCAGTGTAGGGGAAAGGGACCTGGGAGTCTTGGTGGACAGCAGGATGACCATGAGCCAGCACTGTGCCCTTGTGGCCAGGAAGGCCAATGGCATCCTGGGGTGTATTAGAAGGGGGGTGGTTAGTAGGTCGAGAGAGGTTCTCCTTCCCCTCTACTCTGCCCTGGTGAGACCCCATCTGGAATACTGTGTCCAGTTCTGGGCCCCTCAGTTCAAGAAAGACAGGGAACTGCTGGAGAGAGTCCAGCACAGGGCAACTAGGATGATTAAGGGAGTGGAGCATCTCCCTTATGAGAAAAGGCTGAGGGAGATGGGGCTCTTTAGTTTGGAGAAGAGGAGGCTGAGGGGTGACCTCATTCATGTTTACAAATATATCAAGGGTGAGTGTCACGAGGATGGAGCCAGGCTCTTCTCGGTGACAACCACTGATAGGACAAGGGGTAATGGGCTGAAACTGGAACATAAGAGGTTCCGCTTAAACTCGAGAAGAAACTTCTTCTCAGTGAGGGTGATGGAGCCCTGGAACAGGCTGCCCAGAGAGGCTGTGGAGTCTCCTTCTCTGGAGACATTCAAGACCTGCTGGGACACGTTCCTGTGTGGCATAGTCTAGGCATTCCTGCTCTGGCAGGGGGATTGGACCTGATGATCTTTCGAGGTCCCTTCCAATCCCTAACATTCTATGATTCTATGATTCTATGATTGTTGCATGTTTTTGTCTTAACAGGGAAGTGACTGGCTGAATCTGAGAGACTGATCTTAGTTTTCTTAACAGTAATTTGTTATGAAACATTTCTGTGTCTCTGCAGTGGCCTTTTGTTTAAACACCTAAACTAGAGAGATCTCTAATGTTAATATGAATTTATTTGTATGGGTTTGGTACTGTCTTAAATTATAATACTATTACATTGAAAATGACATTTTTATGAAGCATTTCTATTTTTTTTTTCATCAAACATTCCCTCCAGGCTGAGGGAGACCTTCAAGCTAAAGGTTAATGGTGACATTTATGGTTCACATTTTTTGTTTATATTTGCCAATAACCACATAAAGCCAAACAAATCTCATTTCCACATACACTATATAGCAACTTCAATTTTCACCAGCACTCTGTACGTAGAAGACAAATGTTTTATTCTTATTACTCGAAAAATTGTGATGATGAGTTGAGCAACCTTTTGAGCAGAGGCAGATTGCAGAGCTCTCATTGCATTATGCAAACTTAAAACCTAATTGGGTTACCAAAAACCGCAGTAAGTTATCATACATGTTTTCCTCTCACAATATTGATTATTAAAATACTTTGCACTGTTGTGATCTTCTATGACAAAATTTTTAAATTCTCTCATATGCTCATCAGCTTTAAACTCAAAGCCTAACTTTAGTAGTTAGCAACGCCACAAACGTTGAAATACACACAACCACATTGAAGAGAAAAGCCCAAAACAATTCCCCATCAAATCACAATTCATACACAATATGCTTGGTATATTTTCTATTTCAAATCATGTTACCTATAGTCAGGCCTTCATTATGATTCTTGTGCGCACATTAGAATAAAAGGCTTTATTACCAGATTTATATTTTATCCTCCTTCAGTCTGCAAATACGCACAGGCATCAACGTTTAAGGCTGGGCCAGCCACAAAACTTTGACAGACACTCTTTGGGATCCCCCCACCACCTCCCAGAGGACGATAACAGAGGAACCAGGGAGAGAGGTTTTGAAGTTTAAAAAAAAATTTAATCAGTTTAATGGGAAAAAAAAATACTAACAGTAACAATAAGAAGGTCAAACTACATACAGATACATATATACAAGTATGCAAATATGCTCAAAGATACAAGAGAATGTTAATACAGGACCAATGCCTTCCAGCTGACAACAAGGTCCCACACAGGATGGGGGAGCAGAAAAAAAGTCGCAGCCTGGACTCAGCAGCAGAGAGAAGCACCCAAGCCCAGAGTCCCAATAAGAGTCTAAAAAAAACCCAACCAACAAGAAACCAAAATCACAAAACAGAAAAGGAGCTGTACCTCTCCTGTCTGTGGAGGGCAAACAACTTGTTCCATCCAAACAGTGCTCCCCTGCAGTGTGAACACATGAGGCAGGAACCCCAGCAGCACAAGGAAAGATGAGGAATTGCCATCACCCAGCCTCCCAGCCCAGCAGCACCAAAAGCCCCAGGGCTCCCCTTAGGGGCCCTTTTATACTGAGCTCATGGGAAGGAACACTGTGATTGGTCCATCTAGGTCACCTGGCCCACCCTCTCCTCCCCATAGGCCCAGCTGCCCCCCTGCCCCACTGTGGTTGGCCCCTGTGCCAGGAGCCTCAGAGAACTTTCATGCTAGTGCTCTCAAACCAGGAAAACAGGCTTCAATTCAGGGTCCTCTAAATTGAACGGACATGCCAAAAGTTCACTTAGCCCATCAGGATTAGCCTCCCTTGAAATGTAAGCACAATAAAGAAAATCATAGAATCACAGGATCATAAAAAGGTTTCAGCTGGAAGGGACCTTAAAGGTCAACTAGTTCTACCCTCCCCTGCTGCGGGCAGGGACACCTTCCACAGATCACGTTGCTTGAAGCCCCATCCAACCTGGCCTTGAACACTTTCAGGGAGGGGGCATCCACAGCTTCTCTGGACAACCTGTTCCTGTGTCTCACAACCCTCATAGTGAAGAACTTCCTTGTATCTAATTTAAATCTACCCTCTTCCAGTTTAAAACCACTACTCCTTGTACTATCACTAGATGGCTTTGTACAAAGTCCCTCCCCACCTTTCCTGAAGGTCCCCTTTAAGTACTGGAAAATCGCTATAAGGTCTCCCCGGAGCCTTCTCTTCTCTAAGCTGAGCAACCTCAACTAAGCCAGTAAAGAAATTTTATGGTTAGCTTAGGTCCAACTCAGTGGTAAATATGATTCATTAGATCACTTTTGGCAAGTTTAACTCACAAAACAGTCAGCCTCAGACAGTCACGGGTTTCCAAGCAGCAACATCAATCACAGAGTCTGAAGAAAGCAGCAAGAGGAAAGGCTGTAATGTTTCCTCTTGTTTTGCTGCTACTCTCTCTCTTCTCTCACTCACCTCAGCTACAGTGCTCAGATTGACCGTCCGTCTGCTGTGACAAGGGGCAGCCAAGCAGGGGAATACCATCCCCAGTTACCCCTCCCAAACACTCCACAATGTCCACAGCCACCCAGTTTGATGTACAACAGAATCCCGATGACTGCACTGGTCGCAGCTGCCTGCTGCACCACCAGCCCCCACCATGGCTGCCCTTCGGCAGCTGTTCCAGGCATCACACTTGCAGCATTCGCAGCCTCCCCCAGTAGAAGCCCTCTCACCAGAGCTGGGCATCTGGGTGGTCACAGGGCAGGTCCCAAAGGGCACTCACAGCTCATCCATCCCCAGGGATGGGATGTGACTGTTAGGTCACTGCAACAATAGTAAATAGAAGAGGGCAAGGTTTATCCCCTGGCCTTGATATTGAAGGACATGGCCCAGCTTGCATCTCTGCAGGTAAACTTGGCCAGCAGGTCAAGGGAAGTCATCTTTCTCCTCTGTTCTTTCCTGGTGAGGCCACAACTGGAATACTGTGTCCAGTTCTCGGCTCCCCAGTTCGAGAGAGACAGGCAACTATGGAAGAGAGTCCAGCGGAGGGCAATAAAGATGATTGGGAGGCTGAAGCATTTCTCTTACGGCTGGATGTGGCACTTCAGGAGATGGTTTAGTGTTAGGATGGTGTAGGGCTGTAGATTTGACTTGTTGATCTTAAGGTCCTTTCCAGCCTTTATGGTTCTATGGTTCTATGATTCTAAAGGTTGACAGAGCAGGGACTTTTTTAGCATGGATAAGAGAGAACTGAGAGGAGACCTTATCAATGTCAATAAATATCTAAAGGGTGTGTATAAGGAGGATAGAGCCTGACTCTTCAGTAGTGCCCAGTGACGGGGCACTAGCTGGAATGCAGTGGGCACAAGCTGGAACACAGGAAGTTCCGTCTAAATATGAGGAAAAACTTCTTCATGGTGAGGATGACAGAGCACTGGAACAGGCTGCCCAAGGACGTTGCGGAGTCTTCTTCTCTGAAGATATTCAAAAGCCACCTGGATGTATTCTCGTATAATGTGATCTAGGCAATCCTGCTTTAGCAGGGGGGTTGGACTAGATGATGTCTAGAGGTCCCTTCCAACTCTGACCGTTCCATGATTCTGTGAAACTTCCTCCCACTGCACTACTTCACTTCTGCTGAATGAAAAATGCCATGATCTTTGTTTTAGAGAAGAATTTCCAAGATCCAAAGTAAAAAAAAAACCAAACTGGAATCAGGATTCCTACCCTGATGCAAGTGCTCCTGCTTTGGTTCAACAAATGGTTCCAGCTGTACATTTGCAATCCACATGCAGCTAAAGTCAGCTCCTTCTGCAGATGCATGTGGGCTCTGCTCTCAAGCCACCCTTCGACTGCCTCCACTTGGTCACTTGCTCTGGATTTCTCTAAGTGAAAAAGGATTTCATGCTTTATGTAACAGCCATGTTACTCTCTGTCTCTGAGAAATTTTTATTTTCATTGCTTCCTGCTGTTCAGTTTTCTAACAACTATCCATCAAATACTCAAATATCTCTTCTTTTAGTGAAATACAGGAATTTCATCTGGGTGTGCAGGAAGAATCAGCCAAGGAAGGGCAGCTTAAAATACATACAGCCATTCTCTGAACTTCTCAAAGCCACATGATAATGACTTTGAACTCCAAAAGTATGTAGTGGGTACATGGTACAAAGTACTGACTGCTCGGAGAGAGTCAGCAGGGTCAGACTCAAATTTAAAAGAAGACAGCTTGGAAAATATGGAGCTGACATTACATTAGGGAAGAATTACAGCTGCTGGCTGTCATTTCTCCAGATAATTGAAGGCTCTAAAAATGCTTTCTGCAAGACAGAAGTATGACAAACTAAATCAGTCTGCCTTCCATCACTGGCTGATTTGCCTTGTGTTCTTCTGTGTTAGAGTGAAGCGTCCCACTACTTAGAGGTTACAAGTCACTGGCAAGACTCCCACTATAACGGTTTATTTTCATACTGATATGCAGAGCCACCAAGTAAGAAGCAGAGTCTGTCCAAGCAACAGTACCAGTACTTAGGTTTATTAATTCCCTTACCTCCCTAGCAGTCTCAAATCATCTTAGAAACCTCATCTAGCCTTTTCAGGATGATCACTACATGTCTTATTTTTTACATAAAGGAGTGGCAGCATTTAACACATGTAACTTCATTAAGTATTCTTTTTTTCTTTTAAAGGAAGAAAAATCTTCCTTTAAAAATATCTTTTACTTGAAAAGTTTTAAACGTTAGCGTAAAAGAAGCTTTCAGCAGAGAAGCCAAAGGCTCCAACCCCAACTTTAGAAGCAAGGATGGCACAAAGGAGACTGAAGCCTCAAAATGCCTTATGGATGCAAAATTTGAGTTTGTGTTGCAAACTAACAAGCCTTGTTGGAAACCCAGCAGCATCTTGCTGAACCTCAGAGACAATGGTTAGCAGAATAAAATACATTTTACTGCTGAATACTTTGTACTTCACAGCGTATGAAAAATTCAGGTGAATCACTCCTTACTAGTCATGCAGGATACATTTTGATTCACGACAAACCAGATGAAACTTCAGAAAAATGTCAGATCTGGCAAAAGGAAAGATCATACAAAGCTTATATTTCATTTTGCTTATGGCTCTATTAAGTTAAAGAAATGCTATTTCTGAACCTGTAATTACTGTCAACGATGTATTTTGACCTATGATAAGCACCTGAGTGCTTGTGCACGTGTATATACATGTGTGTGTGTGCATGAATATATTTGTATTATTACCCTGGATAAATGTCTTATGATACATATTACTTGCAGACACTGTTTTCAGAAGGGTGGATGCCACAATATCAGCTATAAAGTGTATCCCCAAGCAGCAAGCTTGTACTTTGACTAAACTGTTTGTTTATCTTCTCAGAAAAAAACAGAAGAGACAGCTGGCTTACTTTATTCTATTGCAACAGCTTATTCTGCATTTGTGAAAGTTCTCTGGAAAACAGACTGACTTTGTTGCCTGTTTATATAGTGCTTAACACAATCTTTGTCAGGAGCTCTTATATGTTATTACTCTACATAGTATGTGTAGGCACGCAAACCACTAGTTTATTTGAGGTCGTGTTTAGGCATACATCTACACTTCCCAGTAGGTCGTGATGAACCCTGACCATGACTACACTGAAATTATGGAAAACGGTTCCCATGCACAGACAGCCACCATTCAGACCAGGCCTACATCTACTCTGGTATGTCAAATAACTCTGCAAAGTTTGTATTTTTCTTCTTAAAGAGAAAGATAGACTTGGAAAATAGAATATATTCAGAAAGGCTAGTGGTTTGAATAATTTTTTTCTGGAAATATTATCTCTCTGAGAATTGAATAGATCCTGCAGTTTTTGTCTTATGAAAAGAGAAAAAAAACCAAAAACCCAAAAACTAAACTTCTACTGAAAGCAAAATAGCATATGCAGCTCTGGTTTTCATGTTGAAACCCAACAACTTTTATGATTCAAGGAAATGCCAGTGGATATTAATGACATCAGATGCAGAAATACAGCCTTCTGTAACAAGATATTTTTGGAGACAGGAAGATGAAAACCAGAGGGGCCCCCTGCAATCCAAGTAATGCAGCAGGAAGAGCATCAGAAGATCCACAAACTGCAGAAACTGCACTGTTTGTTTCCTGAAACCTTCAATAATCCCTAGGCATCTGTAAAGTGATATATTCCTCTGCAATAAGAAACAGAATGAAGGAAGTCTTTTAAACAAGCAGGATTAAGAATAGGCTGGGAAGAAAGTGGACTTTCCCAAGCCTTGATTTCAACTATACCACACAAGACCAAAGAGCGAAGCACGAAGAATTTAAGAACTGCGTCACCATTTTGTCACCAGTGCTTTCCCTTTCAGCAAGGGGAACATCTCAGTTTCTCCTCCAGGCTGCAAGCAAACTGAAAACTGTAAGTTCAGACCTGTCTCTGAAGCTGATTGTTTTGTTTCGGAAAAAAAAAGTAATTAAAAATTTTGCACTTCTGCAAACTCAGGAGATACTGACAGAAATGTTACAGTAATATTCTCTCATCTGGTCCTCTCTGCCCTGCTGCAAGTGAGCTGTTAGAGCATATTCAGAAAGACACGTGTATAGTGGCACTCTCAATGATCACTGTTTTCCTTATCTTTCAAGAAAATACTACAGTATAATCCTTGCCCAGCAAATTCTACTAACATAGATGAAAACAAAAGCTGGCATGCATTCACCAGGCTACGAGACTATTATTCAAGCTGTTATTCAGACAGGAATCTCTGCGACAAGGATATAGCCTTTACTTCTGACTCTAGTTTCTAGCATAATGTGGACAGAAAAAGAAAACATCAGCAATAGCAAGAAAGCAGAATGTGCAGCTGTGGTGCATTGTCTGAAGGTTTCCTCTGGCATTTCAACTGGGCAACTTCAGGGCAAAGTTGCATCATTTCTGTAGTTTTCTCTTCCATTCCATTTCCCTCTCAATCCACATGTGCCTGTGGTTCTTTGCACTTACATGCTCCACCAGGCAACAGTGACACTTGTGGAAGAAGATTTTTCACTTTGAGACAAACTACAGGAAAGATTAAGGAGAATTATTAGCCCATGAACAATCTGACTTTCATCCTACTTTGTTCCATATACACTAGGCTAGACCCAAAGTCACCCAGACTTCAATACTAAGAGGAGCTGGAGTGAAAATTCCAGGCATAATAGACACAAACTCTAAAAAGAGTAGAAGAAAAGACACCGAAAGAAAGCCAAGAACTACATTTCACCTGGAATTTCATCTCCCCAATGATAAGCAGAGTCTGGGTGCAAATATTAATCATAGATGCAGCAAACTGCTAGACGTGTTTTTCTTTAATATCTCTTTTCAGTCATGGCAGCTGCAGGCTGTTTCACTTTGAATGTGTTGCTGGTGAAATTTCTCTTATCTTTCCATTTGCGCTAACTTTGGGTTTGGATTTTCAGGGCTCATTAATGTCCATCTACTGTATCACTCAATGTAATATATTCCACTTCACTAACACAAGTTACATTATCCTTTCTACATCATTGTTATCCCTCCCCATCATTGTCATTTAATTTTAACTTCTAGCACTGCAGCACTGTTTAACAAGTTATTGCTGCTTCTTGTAACTAGTTCCAAGAAAATAATTGTTGGCAAAATGTAGAACAGAGAACTCATGTAGGGTAACTTTGGCCATTTATTGCTGCTACTAATTATCCTAACCTTCTTATCATAATTACTTATTGGCCTACTTACCCAGTTATCCTAACCTTGACTTCCGCTGTGCTCAGGATTCAGTGCTCGTAAAGCTTAAGTCTTTGTTACTGACACTAAATACAAGCTAAAAATAAAACAGAGCGATTGTTAATTCAAAAAACATCATTCCTCCGATGGCCATTTCTTTGGCAGTAGTTGTTACCACGATGAATGTCCAAGGGCATGAGAAAGGAAGTTTACGGAAAGAGGAAAACCTTCTACAGAAGAGCTGACACAGAGGAGAAATAAAGCTTGGAGACGTGCAGACCTTTCTTCAAACAGGGCAGTAATACTCAAAGCTAAATATAAGCTGAAGAAATTCCTCTTAGTTAGGCAATGCTAATCGTCTGAGAAAAAAGTTAACTGAAGCCTCAGGACAGAGTGTCAGCAAGGTGAGGTGGTGAGAAGTTTATCCCCTATGGGGCAAAGGGAGCAACAGTTCATTTATTGCCTGTGGAATTTGAAGGAAAGCCTTCTCTATTTACACTGGCAGCTGGTTTTCATCTTCTGAAGATTCACCTTCACCATTTCAACAGCTTTTCTTGCTCAGGCCTGACAGGTCCATGTGGTGGTGGCTGATGGTGTGAAGTGCTGGTAACAGGCAGCGGGGAGGTTGTCTCCCTGCCCGTGCTGCCGGTTTTGAGTGGCTCAGCTTCACCCACGCAGCTTCCCCAAGAACATGTGGTGCACAGGGTGAGAAGGGTGCCAGATGTGGCCAAAGGGAGCTGTAGATGCAAGGGAGATTAAGAGAGACTGTTACTTGGGGTAAGAGAAGGGGTTACCGATAGATCAACCCAACAGACAATCCCCTTAGCTGTGAGCAGTCAGGTGAAGGGAAAATTTTAGGGGGAAATATCACATATGCTAAGCCTGTTCTTAGTCTTTCTTCCAGGTGCCTGCTTATAGCTACTACAGGAGAGAGAACACCAGGGGCTGCTGACCCCTCACTCTGAATCAGCCCAGCTGCTCCCATATTCTTATTCTGCACAATGCAGATACAGGATCCTGAATCACAGCCACGGGATGTGCTACTACTTTTTTTGATGATGCACAGTATGGATTAATTCACTGCAGATATTTCGTTTTTCCTAACAGCAACTTAAGTGACACAAGGATGTTCAAAGAGGAAGGGGTAATTCTTGGAAAGACTGGAAAAAATCCTGGAAAGGATTCGTTTTCTGATAAACATTATAAACCTTAAATTATTTTCTGAACGAGCTTCAAAGTACAAAGAGTGTAAAGTTTTAGGGGTATAATTTTGTATTGAAACCATAATCCTGAAAAATATAATCATTTCAGGGGAGCGTTGTTACAGGGTAAAATCTTTTTTATGTTGCAAAACTGAATACTGAAAATATTTAGCTCAGGCAGCACTCACTTGGGTCCAAGGGCCCAGCTGTATATTGCAAACCAGTTAGGTTTCTTCAAAGTGATTGCTGTTGCAATAACTACTTCGAGTGCACTACCACAATGCCTGCTGTTATCCATACACATTTATCCATGACGAGAGGAATGGATTTTGGTCGATTTTTTAACTATATAAATGCGGAGTTTAAAAATAGCATGAGTTTTACATTACAATGTAATTTTTACATTACTTATGTTACAAGAAGCACACCTTCATATAGCTTTCAGCAAATTCATGACCTCTAAGAACTACACTATACATATGGCATTAAAAGCACACTGTTCAGTAAAAGTCTATCACCTTCTTTAATTATCGTGCAATTGAAAATAACTTCAAAAACATTTTCCATGTAGATTCCGGGTTTTGCCGAAATAAACATTGTACTTAAAAATAGTTCAGCACATCAGCAGGGCTTTTTTAGTCTGTTGTAAAGCTAAATTTTAATTCTCCCCCTCTCTAGCAGCCACAGTAGGTGCTCTCAGTGTGTTTATGGTAGATGTTCTGGGTGTGTTTAGGAATTCTGGGACCAATAATGCTTTCCACATCAGCCAAAACCACATCTAACTTACAAGGTTAGAAAGTGCACACCCACATACCTGTATCTTTGCAAATCAAGCAATGTAACACCTTAGATTGTCAGTGCTTTTAATCTTGGTCATTAAGAAAGGTTTCCAATCCTCTAATAATGCTCCCTTCAAACTGTAATGTAATCTGTTAATCTCTTTAAGAAGCTACTGAGTTCCTCCATCATAAGCATCTGTTTGTAGTGACATATGTAACAAATTAAGATGGTGTCTCTTTTTAAGATTGGTGAACTTTACTGGCAAAGAAAGAGGAAAGTAACGAAGTTTAGCCAAAAGCACACTTAGCTCACACTGGCTTTTAAAACTGAGCTAGATTTCTGCTTGAGTAAAGCCTGTGAAGAACTACAGAGTAATGAGACACGAGACACATCACGAACAACATAACTATTATTCTCGTTCCCATTATTTAGGTGTCTGATTCATTTATTTACAGATTCAGCACTGTAAGGAACAAGAGTTCTGAACACTGGAGAAATAAGCGCAAATTACTGTTACAACGATATACAGCCATATGCGTGACACTTATTTACAGGGGACCAATTTTTCTGCAGGGTTGAAATAGCTGAAACAGCATCACAGTATTTCAACATATATCTGTACTGGTAGAACTGAGAGCCAAAAGTGCACAGTACAACTCACTTTTCCCTTTCTATTCTAAAGATATTTCTGATGAAGGTTATTTATGTACCTGCTGCTTGAGAGAAGAACATATGATGGTAATGTTATTTTCCTACAAAATTGTTTATCCAGTTATGTAAGACAAAAAAAAGATTGAACCTCATCTGTCAGTGGAATATAACATACTGAGGTTTTTAATCTCCTTATGTTTTTTTTAAAGGCATTGAAGAGATGCTACAATAAACAACACATGAGTTTAACGACAAAAAGCTTTGTGAAGCTTTGTGAACGTGTTTCTGTGCCTAATCATGTTTGCGATAGAGATAAAATATTTCATACAGCAAATTAAACCAAATTAGGGATATGAAATAGCCTGAGAAGAGGGAACTTATTTTGCAAATTATTATTAATCAGAGAGCTGGCATGGTGTTTTGTCTTGACCAAAGTACAAACAGCGTTACTGGTCCTACCAGGGCTGTACATACAAAGAAACAAGTGCTGAGTCTCTGTCCTTTTGGAAGTTGTGAACTTCACTGAAACAATTCTGGTTTTAATGACAACTATATAAAATTTATTTTTTTTTTAAACGGCCATTGTGTCAGAGATCATTCTGTTCAAATGGAAGACTAGTGTTACAATCTTACACTCATTAAAGAATTTTGTTACATGTTTGACCACAAGATACTTTTGGCTTTAGAAAGACTGGTTCTAGCAGAATAGTTAATAGCTGGATCTATTGTGTGAGTTTAATTTCCAAATACTTCTAGATGAATGAGCAAATGCTATATTTGTCTCCTACTAAAACACTGAGAATAAATGATATTTTTTCTATATAGACATATACACACATACATATCTACCTACTCAGAAAGAAATACAAAGCAAGTTTGCTAGAAAAGGGTTACAGCCTAAAGGAAAACAGCAAAAGGAGCCTAACAGAAAGGAAAACTGGAAATGTCAGATGTTTCAATTGCATCTATCATGCACTAGCAATCTACAAGTACAGAAAAATAAGGAAAAATAAAGCGCATGTATCAAGTCTAACATGACTCATAGCAGCTGTATTGTGCTTTCTGCTGTTTATGTAGCCTGTTAGCTGTAGCTCATGGCGCGCTAATGCTGTGAGAAAGTTGTTCCGTGCATCTCTGATATGCAGAAATTGAGCAAGAGCAGCCACACGACTGTCACTGCCGTGGGCCACTGATGAAGCTGTGGTTAAAGCTGTGCTATTGCAGGGATTTTAACCCACAGCTCCCAGTCAGGATGACAGTTAATAGGGTGCCATGTAGAGTAGAAGATGACCCAAATGAAGAAGAATTTGAGGTCTAATCCAGCTCTTCAAAACCATAAAACAACACGGGCCTCATAAAACACCGTGTTTTCAAAGGCTGAAGACATAGCAGGTACCACCGTCTGTCAGACCTTGTGTTTCCAGGGAGAGCTTGCTGAGACACTGGCAGGCAAACCAACTGTTCTGCTTACCTGAGTGCCTCACCCACTGACTTTCAGACCAAGCTGTGGGTTCTGCTCCACAGGCATATATGATGGCCCTCTCATGGGCTGGTTTGTCTGCAGAGTCTACAGCTTCGACCTCTCTGGCAATGCAAGTGAAGCATAATGTCACGGTAAAACAGCCTCTGCTACAGCTCTTGGCAGTTACCAGCAATTATGCAATGAAATTAATTAAAAATAGCAATAATAGTAAAAATAGTAATAATAAAAATAAAATAATAATAATAATAATATATTTAAATAATATTTAAATAAATTAGAAGTCTTCAGACCTTCCTGTTGCTAACTCACCTCTTCCTGGTATAAGGTCAGAGCCTGTGCAGAACCAGCCCCGGTCCCAGTGGCTCCTCACTCTGCTCTGCTCCCTGCAGTGTTTCTGCTGGCAGTCCAGAATTTGCAGTGCTGTGAAGGCTTGGGGTTGTATTCAAACTTTAACTTTTATATAGCTTTCTCTTGAAAATGAGAGGAAGATTTCTTTGTTCCAAACAGCCTCTAGATCTCATCATTAGTAAGGGATCTAGTTCCTACCAGGATGTAGTCATTGCTGTTAGTATGAGCAGCGTTGCTACGCCATCTCAAAAAACAGCTGCCACTCTGTGGGTCAGGGGGGTTAGATCCAACATTGCTAGGATAGATGCTGTGAAAAGTGATCATCACCACTGCAAGTGATGCATGCTGCACGGGAGAGGGAAAAGGCACCAGAATTGGAGAACAGCAATAGGTTAGCAGGATAGGGAGAAGGGGCTGAGAGGGTTAGAGCAAAGTTGAAGGCAATGGAGGAATAGAGATGGGAATAAAAGCTGGTGGAACAGTGACAGTCCTGCCTGGGATGATGGAGAACAAAAGCCATATTTTTCAAGTAGTCAGAGCAAGGAAACTTTTTTTTTGCATATGCATCAGAGGCTGCATTTTGATTGTTAAAGGTTGCATGTGATTTAGGAACAGACAACTTCCTACCAAACTTTCAGAAAAAAAAACCAGAACAAAGTTAAACTGTTTCACAAATATATGATTGTACAGCATCTTGTTATGTTAAGCCATCCTTCTGAGCTCTGCAGGGGCAGTGTAGCACCTTGTAAGTAGGGTCCAAGGAGGGGCGGGTGGCAGCAATTAAGATCTTTGAGTCCCAAGTATTGGCAAAGCAACTAAGTCGTATGAGCTTGGTGCTGGAAACAAGCTGTCATCACGTATTTCCCTTTTCTCTCCACTAGAATTGCTGAGAAGTGGTTTATGTTATTTATAAATGCTGTACCATTTTCCTGTCTGTAGACATAATTTCTTCCATTAAATGGCAATTTGTCCATTAAATGGCCATGCCCATTAAATGACAATTTGGTTGTATATGGAAGTTTCACACGTCTGTAATACAGTATCATCAACTCTCTCCTGGGTCTACATACTCCTCACACAATTATTGCACCTTGGCATTGCAAGACTGTTTTACACCAACTCTGGGCAAAATAAGAATACTTTGAAATCTAGTTCATGGAGTTACATGCTTTAGGGCTGACCTGTGCTCCCCAGTGTTGACACCGAATCTTGCCAGAGTGCCCAGAGTCCTGTGTATGCACTGGAAGAGACAGCAAAACAATCCTGTGGCTTCTTCAGAGGCCTGCTTTTTCCTTCTACCTAGCAAGCTCCATGCTGGCATCAGATGCTGCTGCCCCTGCTGAGCTCGACAGGGTGTGTCCTCACAGCAGACATACCCCAAAAGAATCACAGTGTAATTTTCTTTCTTTGTCCCAGTGCGCAGCATAGAAGGAAGCGAAGTCAGGAAATGGCATTTCAAATACATGTACAGGTGATGATGCTGACCTTCTGTACAGCTGTGGCTATTACATTCTCCCCTTCAAAGATTTTCTTTCAAGAATTGAGGTAAACAGACTCTGCATTTAATTGCTTATCTGCAATAACTAGAGGCAAAGGCTGTTCTTTCAGGAAGGCGACAAGGTTCAGGGTTTTGCTAGGACAAGCTGGCCCATCAACACAGCAGCAAAGAGCAAAAATAAGCTCTATCTCAAATCTTTTTTTTTTCCCCTAAGAAATTAGATCTGGAAATTTATAAGAATGTCAGATTTCTCTAACATCCTATTAATGTCATATTTCTTGTTCAGAATTCCCTTACTATTTCTCAAACTTAACACAGTTGTAAGCACTTAATTAAAAAGTCTATAAAGGTGGAATTTATGCCACTTTGCAAACTTACTTTTCACAGCTGTGTGCTTGAATTCCACCATAAACTTTGTGATATTGAAAACAACACATACAGCAAATCTTATCAAACATAAAATTTCTGAAGTATATTTTGGACTTGACTCCCAAGAGCAAACATCTCTATTCATATTTAATCTCTAGGTGGGAAAAGGTAACATTCTGAAAAAAAATAAATATGAAGAGCAGTTTTTATGCCAAGTAAACGAAGGCAAAGCTGTAAGTGAGATTCAAAACCCACAGGTCAGTCCATTGAAAAGCAAAGCTTCCTCACGTGCTGTGCTCTTTAATCTCAGAGACACATTTTTGTTGGCACAGTCCTAGTCCTCTCTTCAGTGTTTAGCAAATGCATAAGCAAGCACTCAGCATAAGGAATATTCAGCAAGAATAAGGGTCTCTAAAGGCTTTCAGTCTGAAATGATTCTTCCCAAGTTTTAGTCTTTTTAGCAGTGAAACGATATAAATCCGTTCCTATTCTTTTTGATGTTTATACAAACAATTTTGTGCATTTATTTTACTGCATTTTTCCTTCCTCATCCACAATTGCTACAGTTTTCAGCACAGAAGAGGGATCTATACATAAGATCTGGCCTCATAAGCTTCACTTAAAAAAACCCAGAAGACTGAAAGTTAAAATGCCCACATCAAGAACGAATTTCAGTGAGTTTTTGCTTGGTTTTAAGCAGTCATGGAACATTTCCTACAATAATGTCCTTTCCTTTCTAGCTTTGAGAGTATTCACTATCACTGGGAACGATTCCTGACATCCCCTCCCTATGCTACGGGAATAAACAAAAGTTGTGAGGGGATTAAATACATTATGGTAGTAGCAAGTAGACTGAAACAAATATTTGAGAAGCAGATAAATCTGGATCCAGGGTTGAACTTGGTAGAAAACCTGATTGCATCCTGCTGAAGATCTCCTTGTGACCAATTGTCTGTAGATTTCCAGAGCTGTAAAATGCCTTCATGGCTAGCTACAAACTCCTAGCAACAAATTCATAGTTTGGGGGCCGGGGGAGGGGGGAAGGTAAGTATAGCTGGCTTGGTGCAGATTTGAAGATTTTTGTCTGATTTTAAGTGAGTAATGAGAAAGAACTGAGTCTGTGTTCAGGTGGTATATAATTTCTTTTTCCTCACACTTTGAACTAGAGAGTAGTGATATAAGACACAGTTAAAAGAACAAATGAGATGTGCTGGAGCACAAGTTTCCCTACACAACAACAGTACCTGCTTCTTGTCTACCTTCTTTATCAATATCAAGTGGCCAAAAGAGGTTCGATGTAGCTGGCTGGTTAGAGCTCAACCCAGAGAGCACTGAGATAAAGCTCAAAGGCTTGAGGAAGCACCAAAGGTCTTAGCAGAGATTAACTCAATCCCTTCACTGAAGTAGAGCATCTACTATTACCTACCTGCTCTCACAGGCCAGGAGCCTAGCTGGCAGAATGATTTCCTGTAGATGTTAAGGCTGAGGCCACTGGCAAGTTCCACGTTGTATGACCTGTCTCTGGGATGACGGACGCCGTGCCTCCTTTCAAATACAGCCTACCCAGAGCAGCTTCTCTTTTGTCGCCTGAGGATGGGCCCAGTGCAACACATCACGCGAGCTGCCAGGTAACAACAAAAAAGAAATCTTTTTTTTTTTTGGCGTTTATTGCTATTTACTCACCAAGTAGTATCACAGAAACTGGTTTCAAATGGGAATGCAAGGAGTGGTGCTGACCCACTGAGCTCAAGGTTCACTGACCCCGCTCCTTCTCCGAGTTGTCCCCTCCCACCCGCTGGGCCAGCTAACACAGGGCTGGGACACCAGCTCCCGGCACACATGTGGCTGACTGCTCCCGGGGTTGGACAGCTTGGCCAGAGAGAATCTGGTTCAAACCAGCCCAAAGAACTCCGAGATCACCCAGGACATACAGCTGCACAGACAAATGCTCTAACTGCCTGGTGATTCCTACACGCAGTCAGAGTGTATTTCATGTACATGTTGCAATTTCAGATGTGAGCATACAACTAATAGCCACTGTGGTACACACACTGCATCGGTTAGGTGCTGGTCCAGTCCAGTCACGCATCTCTGTCAAGTTTCTTAACTGAAATTACAGAGGCTTTTGTGAGAGGCGTATAAACCTAAGTGTCAGTGACCTTTTGAACACTGGTCAATGCACAATGTGTTGGTGGTGAGAGAAAGCTCACAAGCGCTAGGCAGTTCCAGAATCATATTGCCCCCTCACTTCCACACACCAAGCCTGACAACGTTAAAGAAAAATACTATCCCGTGTGTTAATTATGCCTTAACTGGTAACTTGAAGGATTCCTGGAAGTAAACATAGCAGGAAATGCGACAATGCCATACAGGATAGAACAGTTAGAGAATTACTGCAATCCTGTCCTATCATTTTAGGCAACACCTTGTTGTAGAAGATGACATTCTTTTGGGCTTTTGTTGAAACAATTTTAGTGTGACAACAAAGTGGTTTTTAAGAACATAAGTACATACTTGGTGAAGCTTTTCATAATACCTATTTCTCATTAAAAGATTTTTTAATTCACCTAACAGAGTTCGGATTTGTCCTATTTCTTCATTTTGTGACATGTTTGTCTCTTGCCAGTGCTGTATAAAACTCTTCTACAAGGAGAGGAAACTGACAACACAAATGCTATCAAATACATAATGAAATAACTGAATTTTTTACTGTTTGATAGGATTTCTAGTGATTTCAGATGTTACAGGGCCTCTTCAGGGCAACTGCTGTAAAATACTAGCTGGAAGATGGAAATCTACTAGGAATCACATTCACAAGAATGTTTTACATGAATTATTGTGAGTATATACAAAAGGACAGCTACCTAATTGAGAAAACATCCATAAATATTTACTTCCTGATAAGTGAGATAAGCCGCTTGCCAAAAAAATAAAAATCTGAGATGAAGTTTTCAAATACCTGCAAGGCACGTGCTGTCAGTAATAGTGCTTCTCCTCAAAGTCCCAGGGGAATTGCAGCTTTGTTGTGCTAAATGCTCAACGGTATAACAGATGGTCATTCAGCCAAGGAAACTTCTTATTCACCACTTTTACGGGCATAAATCTGAAGTAAAAGATCTTATTCTACATGTATTCAATTTACCAGTTCAGGAAGGGTGCAGGCCACATGCATAAACATCCCTTACCTAAAGCCAAATATTTTTTTCACTGTATTCTAGACATGGTGGGAAATAAACAAACAAAAAAACCAACAAAACCTAAATAAAAACAAGACACAATTAATTCTTGGCTCCTAATAGCAGAACATTACTTCCTTTTTTAATCTAGCAGCACTAGTCTCGTGTCTCCGTTCTCAGTTTAGCAAAAATGTAACATTGTGAGATAACATTATTTCTTGATTAAGAAGTCACAATGCTGATATGTAAGATGACATAACCGTCTTTCAGAGCAAAACAAGTCATTTCACAACCGCTTTATTTTGGGCACCACCTTTCCCTCAATTATATGTAAGCACCAAAACAGCTGTCAACTCCTAAACTCATTCAAATGTCTTATTTAATTAGGTTTTGGTGTACAGTATAAGTAGTTTCCAAGGCTGAACTTCAACAGGCACATAATTGGCAATCAACAAAAATTAAAATAAATGAAAATATTGCAGGTAGTGTGTGCAGGAGTAACAGGAATTGTGTCAGTAATTAATGAGACAATTTTGTCATCGCTCCTACCCTACCCTGTGAGCATCCTAACCCAGTGGAGCTGAAGTCTGGGAGGAAAGCAAACAAGTCATATAAACATGTTAGTTAATTGCTTAATAGCTTAGTCAAATCTCAGCCTTTAAGTCATAAGGAAGATGGGCAATTTAGATATAAAATATACTGTATTATTTATTTTCAAAAGGAGTACATTTTGACCACAGGCTCCCTCTAAAAAAAAATATCAAAAGCAGCCCAGCTGGAGTTCCAAAGATCATGTTATTTCTAAAAGCAGTCTTCTAAACTTGAGTACAGTATCAGTGATGGAAAGAAGTATTGCTGTTAGCCATATTAGGTTAAATTGACAGAGCTTACTAAATTCCAAATGCCACACAGAGGTGTGAAACCATGTGTTTTCTTGTCTAGAAATGTTGATTAGTTGAATAGATGAAAAATGAAGTTTTACGCTCGGAAAAAAAATAGAAATTATGTGCAGGAAAGATGCTGGTTCCTTGAACCTGTGAAAATAAAATGGTCTAGGTAATGAAATTATGGATTTTTTTTAAAAAAAAAAGTATTTAAAGCATTATTGGAGTCTCAAAAGGCTCCTAACATGCACTTTATGTGATTTTTCAAACTATGTTGATCCTTGCAAACCATTTTGATTTTCAGCTACGCTTTAACTCATTGGTATTTAGCAACAAAAGCTCACAGGCAAGAAAAATGCTATGCCTTCGTCTGTAAAATTTTGTCCATTTTTTGTCGGAGATTTTTTCTTTCATTTGCAGCCCCCCAAAAGCTCGGCAGGATAAGAACTTTGTAGCTAAACACCAGTGAGCAACAAGAGTGAGCCTGATGGACACCGTCACTGGACCAGCAGCACAGGTCCACTGCCCACCATAGCGAGCCAGGATCTCCCCACGCTTGGGATGTGGGTGAGCACAGGTGACAAAATGATAGAAGATGACCTGAGCTCCCTCACAACCATCTCCCAGCTCCAGCTTTCCTCCTAGCCACCCCACCCTCCTACAAGAATCTTCTTGCCTGCAGATGCCACTCTACACAGCTCAGCTGTGCTACAGGGATGAAGGTTCAAACATTATTAATCATGCCTCTGTCGCGGGTTAGGGCTGGGCCGGCCACTAACGCGGACAGACGCTCTCTAACCCCCTCTTCCCCCCCTAAACGGGAAGAGAAAAGGGAATGAGGCAGAGAGACTTACCGGTGAGAGAAGAAAAAAACTAGAACAGCTTTAATGAAAATAATAGGAATAATGGTAAAGAGATAAAAGTAAAGAATTATATACAACTATAGATAGTAGCCCGATATCAAACCCGACTCCCTCCCCCGATAGAAATCACCACTGGTGCTGCAGAGCAGGAGGCACTGGGGAAACCCCAGGCTCAGCGGCGGCGGGAGCTGGATACAGGGAGCTGGATTCGGGAACTCAGGATCCAGATCAAAATCAGGAGGTCAGATGGAGTCCTCTCTGGACACCGGCTGTTGCAGGAAAAGAAGGCGAAAAGAAGGGCCGAAACTCTCGTGATCACTCAATTTATACTAAATATGACGTATATGGGATGGAATACTCTCGTTGGTCACCTGTCCTGTCTGTTACCCCCCGGAGGTGCCACCTTTTACTTCCTTGTGCCCCCCTCTTACTACCCAGCACCCCCAGCGTGGCACACAAGAGCCAGCAGTGGCCTTGGTCACTATAGGAATAAGTATAAGCAAGAGCCTTTCTACATACCAGTCCCAGGCAGTGACTGTAAACATCAGGTGTTATCACTGCCAGTAGCACACACTGTCTGCAAAAACATGCTGCTGACTTCAGAACGTGCAGCCTTTTAGAAGACACTAAACTGAAAAGTAAAATTCACTAAACAGGACTGGGTTTTTAGCTAAACCCAGGACATTCCACCCCTTATTCCATACCATTTACGTCATACTGATCACGAGCTAATGATCTACTTATAGGAAAAGTTCAGTAAGTTCATAAAGTTCATAATCGTGGGTTCTATCCATCATAGCAGTCTCTCAGGGCAGGAAAATTCATGTGGGATTCGTTACAGTTTGTGTCCACAGGTTGTAGGTTCACTTCAAAGAAGTTACTGGATGTCACTCAACAAGGCTAGCTCAGTTGTTGGATGTCACTCGATGAGGTCGGCTCTGGTCATCACTGGTTTATTACTCTGAAAAACACTTATTGAACACTGTTAGTATTACGTAACAACATCACACAGGGTTAAAACGAGTATTCTCACCCAGAGTTAAATTTCCTTGAGGTACACATTGAACTTCACCATCTTTCATCATCACCCACCAAGTAGTTCCAGGTCCTTGAGCGAAAGCAACTCCACGAATGGGTTTGCCTTTGCCCGAAGCAGGAAATACCCAGACAGTCTTCCCCAACAAATTCCTTTCATATACCACAGGGACTTTATCTCCGTCTACTGTATGCAAAGGCTCTGAATGAGCAGGACCAGCACGATTGATGGATCCTCTGGTGTTAACTAACCAGGTGGCATGTGCTAAATTCTTGTCCCAGTTTTTAAAAGTTCCACCTCCCATTGCTTTCAGAGTAGTTTTTAACAGTCCATTGTATCGTTCAATTTTCCCAGAGGCTTGTGCATGATAAGGGATATGATACACCCATTCAATACCATGTTCTTTAGCCCAATTGTCTATAAGATTGTTTTTGAAATGAGTCCCATTATCTGATTCAATTCTTTCTGGAGTGCCATGTCGCCACAGGATCTGCTTTTCTAGGCCCAAGATAGTGTTTCTGGCAGTGGCGTGAGGCACAGGATACGTTTCTAACCATCCGGTAGTTGCTTCCACCATAGTGAGCACATAGCGCTTACCCTGGCGAGTTAGAGGAAGTGTGATGTAATCAATCTGCCAGGCCTCCCCATACCTATATTTTAACCATCGTTCCCCATACCACAAAGGTTTTAATCGCTTAGCTTGCTTAATTTCAGCGCATATTTCACAATCATGGATAACCTGCGCAATAGCGTCCATAGTTAAATCCACCCCTCGGTCACGAGCCCATCTGTATGTTCCATCTCTTCCTTGATGTCCTGAAGTGTCGTGGGCCCACCGAGCTAGAAACAGTTCACCTTTATGTTCCCAGTCCAAGTCTATTTGGAACACTTGAGCAGCCTGATCCACTTGCTGATTGTGTCGATGTTCCTCAGTGGCACGACTTCTGGGCACATGAGCATCTACGTGACGCACCTTTACAACTAAGTTCTCTAGCCGAGCAGCAATGTCTTGCCATAGTTCAGCAGCCCAAATAGGCTTACCTCTGCGCTCCCAGTTATTGTGCTTCCACTGTTTTAACCAACCCCAAAAAGCATTTGCCACCATCCATGAGTCAGTATAAAGATAGAGCACTGGCCATTTTTCCCGTTCAGCAATGTCTAAGGCCAGCTGGATGGCTTTTACCTCTGCAAACTGACTTGATCCACCTTCTCCCTCAGTTGCCTCTGCAACGCGTCGTGTGGGACTCCACACAGCAGCTTTCCACTTACGACGGTTTCCTACAAGGCGGCAAGATCCATCAGTGAATAGGGCATACTGCTTTTCATTATCCGGTAACTGATTATATGGTGGAGCTTCCTCAGCACGTGTCACCACCTCCTTAGGGGGCACTGCAAGGTCTTTACCTTGTGGCCAGTCTGCGATTACCTCTAAAAGTCCTGGACGACTATGATGACCCATTCGAGCTCTCTGTGTAATTAGGGCAGTCCATTTACTCCATGTAGCATCAGTGGCATGATGTGTGGAAGGAACTTTACTCTTGAATATCCAGTTTAGGACTGGTATTCGTGGTACTAGGAGAAGCTGTGCCTCAGTACCAATCACTTCCGAAGCAGCTTTAACTCCTTCATATGCGGCCAATATTTCTTTTTCAGTTGCAGTATAGTTGGCCTCAGAGCCTCTATATTTTCGGCTCCAAAATCCTAAGGGTCGACCTCGAGTTTCTCCTGGTGCCCTCTGCCAGAGGCTCCAGGTAGGACCATTGTCCCCAGCTGCGGTATATAGCAAATTTTTAATATCTTGCCCTGTTCGGATTGGCCCAAGAGCTACTGCTTGTACAATCTCTTGTTTGATTTGTTCAAAGGCCTGTTGCTGTTCAGGGCCCCATTGAAATTTGTTTTTCTTTCGAGTCACATCAAAAAGAGGTTTCACAATCTGACTATAACCAGGAATATGCATTCTCCAGAAACCCACAGTACCTAAGAAGGATTGTGTTTCTTTTTTGTTAGTTGGTGGCAACATAGCTGATATTGTGTTAATCACGTCTATTGGGATCTGTCGACGTCCATCTTGCCATTTCACTCCCAAAAACTGGATCTCTCGTGCAGGTCCCTTGACCTTGCTTCTCTTTATGGCAAAACCAGCATCCAAAAGAATCTCAATTATTTTCTTACCTTTCGTGAAAACTTCTTCTGCTGTGTTACCCCATACAATGATGTCATCGATGTATTGCAGATGTTCCGAAGCTCCACCCCTCTCCAGGGCGGTGTGGATCAGTCCATGGCAGATGGTAGGGCTGTGTTTCCACCCCTGGGGCAGTCGGTTCCAGGTGTACTGGATACCCCTCCAGGTGAAAGCAAACTGCGGCCTGCATTCTGCTGCTATAGGAATAGAGAAAAATGCATTAGCAATGTCAATTGTGGCATACCACTTAGCTGCCTTCGACTCCAGCTCATACTGAAGATCTAACATGTCCGGCACGGCAGCACTCATCGGTGGTGTAACCTCATTTAGGCCACGATAGTCTACAGTCAATCTCCATTCTCCATCAGACTTACGGACAGGCCAGATAGGACTGTTAAATGGTGAGCGAGCTTTGCTGATCACTCCTTGGCTTTCTAATTGACGTATCAGCTTATGGATGGGGACTACAGAGTCTCGGTTGGTACGATATTGTCGTCGATGTACTGTTTTAGAAGCAATTGGTACCTGTTGGTCTTCAGTTTTCATCAGCCCTACAACACTAGACTCCTCTGAAAGTTTGGGCAAGCTAGACAACTGATCAATGTCCTCAGTCTCTACAGCTGCTATGCCAAAAGCCCATCGATACCCTCTTGGATCCTTGTAATACCCTTTCTTGAGGAAGTCTATGCCAAGAATGCATGGGGCATTTGGACCAGTCACTATAGGGTGCTTTTTCCACATATTCCCAGTAAGGCTCATTTCAGCCTCCAATACAGACAGTTGTTGAGAACCACCTGTCACTCCAGAAATAGTAACAGTTTCAGTACCTGTATGATTCGATGGCATTAGAGTGCACTGTGCACCAGTGTCCACCAGAGCTCTATATTTTCGTGGTTCTAATGTGCCAGGCCACCGAATCCACACAGTCCAATAAACTCGGTTGTCCCTCTCCTCCACCTGGCTGGAGGCAGGGCCCCTCTAATTTTGAGGTTGATTCACGGGGTTTACTTGATTCACGGTATTGGTATTAACTACATTTACATTCCGATTGTTCCTTCTCGTGGCAGATTGTTGTCTTCTGTTGGTGTTTCGCAAATTGGATACTCGTTCTCGTAGAGCAGAAGTAGGTTTTCCATCCCAGTTTCTCATGTCCTCACCATATCCACGTAGGAATATCCACAAGTCATTCCGTGACAAGTTGCCATCATTTTTAGTTGATCTTGAAGGTCTGTATTTTCTAACAGCATCAACGCGGCTCCATTGAGGTCTGTCATCTCTCTTGGACAATGTTTCAATCAGCTTCTCTAATGATTGATTGTTTTTCTCAAATGATTCACTATTTTTCTCAATTGCTTGATTGGTTTTCTCCATTGCTCTCTCAATTGATTCATTGGTTTTCTCCATTGCTTTCTCAATCGCTTTTTCAATTGATTTCTCCAGTGATCTGTTGTTTTCCTCAATTATTTTTTCCATGGCAGCAATCTGAATTTGTTGGGGATTGGCAGTACTGTCTTCATACTGTCGTGCTTTGTTGGCCACTTCACTCACTGTTGGTACCTGACCATCTCCATCTAATGCCCAGACCATTGTTGACAAGGTGTGCTTATACACTGGTGGGGCACTCCTCACAAACATCTGAATAACGTGTTTGTGGCAGGGCATTTGATCAGGGTTTAAAATTGTTTGTGGATCGCTGTAAATCACCTCTCTCACTGCTAGTTCTCTCAGGAACTTAATGCCTTTTTCCATGCTGGTCCAGTTGGTTGTGTGAATAGGAATATCGTCCTTGTGAGTATACCGGTTCTTAATAGCTGTCAAGAGTCTTCTCCAGAGGCTGAGACTGTTGTCGTCTTTTGCAAGTTCCGTGTCAACGCCTGCGTTTCCAGAGAGGGATCCCAGCTGTTTGGCTTCTTTACCGTTCAGATTAATGGTCTCGGCTCCTTTATCCCAGCATCGGAGTAACCACCTGTAATATGATTCACCCTCACGACGGCCAAAGTCCTTTCTCACATCTCGCATGTCCCTCAGAGTTAAAGGTTTGACAACTGCGTCTGATTCTGACCCTGAACTATCTGATGACTTCGATTGGGAAGGACCCTTTCCTGCATCAGAACCATCTGATGTTGGGTGATTTGTCTTTGTTAGATGTTTCTTCCCAGTCACAGGGATACCAGCTTTCTTTCCTGAGTCTGAATCTGAGTCATCTGATGGTGCTACTTTAGGAGGGCTTTGTCCTGGAGTTGTGTTATCTGTTGGTAGGGCAATTGACTTTCTCCGATGTTTCTTTCTAGTCAAAGGGGCGACATTTGCTGATACACACTGAGTGTTAAAGGACACAGTGATACTCAATGACTTGCACAAATTCCTACAGAAACGCCACAATGCCAAGAGATTCATGGGCATTAACATCAGAATCAATAGCAATTCAATCTTTCGATTAAAATAACTGCATTCACAATCACAATCCTCAAAACCTGGTATACTCAGATTAGCAAACAAATTGGTATAATTTCCTAAGGTGAAATTGAAAGTGTAGTTAAAAACAAAATTCATCATTGTGCTCTTAAGGTATTCAGGTATGCCGATCACCCAAATTACTGCAGAATACACCGACCCAAAAAAACCCAGTACAGTGAGAAATCTTGTCATGAAACCAGAACAGGCAAACCACAGAACGATATACCAAATCACACTCGAGAGTTTGGACAAAATTTTGACACCTGGGAGGAACCCACATTTAAAAGAACATGACATAACATTTCACCGACCGATAACATGATGTGAGCTGTCCAGTTTTTCTCCTCTAACCCTTCAGAACTCTCAAAGAAAAGATCTGATACGCTCTCAAATGCGCCGGATGGAATTTAAACTATGCGGGCAATATATCAGAGCCCAGTTGTGTCTAAATAACTGGTAAAATAGTCTGAGCCTGATTGGTGTTTGTTTTCTTGCCCCACGTTGGGCGCCAATAAATCTGTCGCGGGTTAGGGCTGGGCCGGCCACTAACGCGGACAGACGCTCTCTAACCCCCTCTTCCCCCCCTAAACGGGAAGAGAAAAGGGAATGAGGCAGAGAGACTTACCGGTGACAGAAGAAAAAAACTAGAACAGCTTTAATGAAAATAATAGGAATAATGGTAAAGAGATAAAAGTAAAGAATTATATACAACTATAGATAGTAGCCCGATATCAAACCCGACTCCCTCCCCCGATAGAAATCACCACTGGTGCTGCAGAGCAGGAGGCACTGGGGAAGCCCCAGGCTCAGCGGCGGCGGGAGCTGGATACAGGGAGCTGGATTCGGGAACTCAGGATCCGGATCAAAATCAGGAGGTCAGATGGAGTCCTCTCTGGACACCGGCTGTTGCAGGAAAAGAAGGCGAAAAGAAGGGCCGAAACTCTCGTGATCACTCAATTTATACTAAATATGACGTATATGGGATGGAATACTCTCGTTGGTCACCTGTCCTGTCTGTTACCCCCCGGAGGTGCCACCTTTTACTTCCTTGTGCCCCCCTCTTACTACCCAGCACCCCCAGCGTGGCACACAAGAGCCAGCAGTGGCCTTGGTCACTATAGGAATAAGTATAAGCAAGAGCCTTTCTACATACCAGTCCCAGGCAGTGACTGTAAACATCAGGTGTTATCACTGCCAGTAGCACACACTGTCTGCAAAAACATGCTGCTGACTTCAGAATGTGCAGCCTTTTAGAAGACACTAAACTGAAAAGTAAAATTCACTAAACAGGACTGGATTTTTAGCTAAACCCAGGACAGCCTCATAGGAAGGACTTGTTTTCTACAACTTCCAGTAGAAATTGTAGGAAATAAAACAGGCATTAAAAGCATAATGGTTTAAAGATACACACTAAAAATGCAGGTAATGCCAAATTTAAGATCACACAGGAAAGATCAGTTCTGTATGTGTGTACATGCATCATGCTACTACAGCTGCAGGCTCACATTTTCTCCAGAAAAGCTCAATCTTATGCAGTAATTAGGAAAAATGTATGAGGAGACAGAATAATAACCACTCATGCAACAGAAGCCTGGAACTTGCCAGTATTTTATTTCTATCAATTTACAGTCTGAATACCGTGAATGGGTTTCCTTGTATAAAAAATTTTAAATACTAACTCTGGAAAAAATGACTCAAGTACAATACATTACTGCATTGCCATTATCTTTCTATGGAGTAATACTATGAACTTGCTTTTAAAAAAGACAGATTATAAATTAAAACCGAACAGCAAATACAAAAGCTACTTCTTTTCAACTAAAATGCACATGTACATGTTCTAAATCAGCCTGTAGGTTACCAAAAAGTTAAAAGTTTAAATTTGTCTGCTTCTTTAAAAAAGCCCTGATGACTACAGAATTGCATTTGGCAGAGCTGATGTCCTTTCAAAGGGCTACTCACAACCTTTCTGTGTGCTGCACACTTTCATATAACCATGCCATGCAGAAACAGGACAATCTTTCCAACACCGAAGCTGGAGGTTTTTCTCATTTTGCACCATTTTGCACCAACATCCTAGGAACACTTATCAATGCACATCAATAAACTCTTAAATATGTATGAAAGTACAAGCAAAAAAATGGTTAATGCTAGGTATTGGTCCCTGTTGTGAGCTACCTGTCATTTTCTGCTTGGATTCAGAAACCACATATGTGCACACTGACAAATCACTAAACCAAAATTAGAATTTCATCCTCAAAAATGCTATCAACTAATTCTGACATAAAAGAATAGAATAAATACTTGGATGCACATGGTTTTGTACATGTAAAAGGAGTATTGAAATACACCTTTATTTACAAGTGCCACCCAGTAACTGGCATTAAGCAACTTGTACACATCGTAAGTAAGTTACTAAGCACAGATTCCTCCACTGAACTTTCCAAAAAGAAAACCACCGAGATGAAGAACGACACACAAGTGCCCCTTCTTCCACCACCCTTATATTGGAGTGCGTTCACAGTGCATACAAAACAACTCAGTTCTTGGAAACATTGCTTTGTGTAACAGTCTGTTCGACACACATGAAAATTCTGACACGTCCATTGTACGTCTAGCGACACGATGCCAGTCATGACAATCTAAGAAACTCCTGAAATGAAGCATCCAACATGTCAACTAATTCACAAACGTATTAAAAAATACAAGCAAAGAGGGTATCACAAAATCTATCTTCCTGCAGACTCCAATTCACATTTGTTCAGTTCAGAGTGAAAGCATTTTCTCCCTGACTTAGAGGACCACGCAACCAAATATCAAGCTCTCCTTCTCACTTATTGCCAATAATAAAGAGTCTGTTGACCAACACCCCCAGACAGGCTGATCAACACCCCCAGACAGGTCTAAGGATTAGCTGGGTTATTCAAGTGATTAGTCAAGGTTAAAATAATCAGGTACTGAAATCATGAGCAAGGACAACATTTGTCCTTCCTTCATTACTGGAATTGTTGAACAGGTGGACAGTAAGGGAAAACCTGAATCTACTTGGGCTTTTTCTGGGGACAAGCGACAATGTTGCAAGCAGTTTTGTAAAGATTTGTCCCTGTTAGAATCACTGCCTCTACAAAACTACTTCATAAAACTGCCTCTATCGATACTCAGGCAAGACACCACTAGTGTGCATCTGAACTCAGTGTCTCAGCTGAACTTTTATTTAAAGTTTTCACTTTCCATGTGCCTGAAACATCTGAAATGTCCTTTTTGTCATTTCCTTTCAGAAACGACACAGTATGTCATTCAGCCTGCAAAAACAAGTGCTTTGTTACACGCTTCAGCAAATACATCCTCAATGTCTTTGCAAACTAATTCAACAAGTAATTTTTTTTCAAATTTCTACAAGTTATCTGCATGCCCCCATGTGAATTATGTAGTAGCATCAAAATTGCTACGGAACCCTGTGGAAACTTATCCCAGGGTTCTGCGCTGTTCATTTTTAACTTACTTTTTCCTGGTATTTTCATATAAATTGTATCTCACAAAGTAAACACTATTCAGTATCCCTTCTTCTTTGCTTAGCTTGCTCCATGAGTGTTTCTAAGCTTCGTGTCACAAAACATAAAGTTGCAACTACAATTCATCACATAGCTGAAAATTGTCATTTTAAAGGACCTAAAATGTGTATTTTTTTTTAAAGCTTGGGATATTGACAACTCTGAACAAATTCAGCACATCCAACCCAAAACCTTAAGCAGTCCAGACACAAAGCTTTTCATCAGTCAAGCACATCACTGATATTTTATGATGCCATTATTAGTATTTTTGTGCTTACAGCACCTGAGTAGCCATTTTCCCCATCAACAATCTCTGTTCTTGATAAATGCATCTCTGTCTGTATCTTTGCCTTGCCCTCACCTCAGAACTCACCTTTCCAGACATTCACTAAAGGTAAGCAATAGTGGACTAGTAATGCTTATTTCCACCATTTTTTTGACCTTTAAAGAAAAAGCATGATTGTGTGTGAAGAAAATGGGGAAAAACATAGTCTGAATTTACCAGTATTTTGGAAATAATGCAATAAATTAATTCTACTATTTACATCACATAAAACAGTACCAAATACACACAATGTTGCAGCTCTTTTCCACAAGCATGCTCAGTTAAGACTGCTGCCTTTCAGCTACTTAATGTTTAATCCTCATTTTAAATCAGTACCCTTCTGTCAATTTGAGGATGGTGTTCTAGCTTTTTTTTAGATCAGGGGTCAACTTCTAAATATATGTACACACACACACAGACTACCATTTAACAACTTGCAAGGCATTTCCATCTTGTAAGGAGAGCAAAAAGCTGTACTTCCTTACAATATTACCTCTATCCAAGCGGCAAGAGGGTTGCTGAGGTATCACTGGTAATGGGGCAAACCTAAAATGAGTTTGGGACTGGCTGAAGAACAGAGATTTCCAGTTACCAAAGCCCAAGCCCAGCTGTGCAAGGCCCAGCAGAGAGCTGGTTCATCACAACCACAGGTGTTACCAGCCCAGGTACTATGCCCGAGTATCCCTCTTCTAAGGCATGTTAATATACAGTTACAAAAGAATTACAGATACTCAACTGTCTTTAAATGCTGACATTTCTTTCACATATTCAGACGCCAGAGTTATCAGTGGTTCACATTTGTAAAGTACCATGTCCCTTCTTCCCACCTCTTAATTGGGGAAACTAAGGCAGAGAAACTAAATAAAGGGTTTGTGGGAACCCACTGACAGTTCTTCACCAGGAATGCAAAGGATGGAGAAAAGAGGCCAAGTAAAATTATATTCTTTATTCATTCCATTTCAGCTGTGAATATTCCTATTATACAAATACAGTATAAATTCCCAAATCACAATATATTACAAAATAAAAAAGTACAAACTGCCTTACTTAATAAATATATCTAACAAGTTAATCAGAAAGTAGAAGAGACAGAATTTGGATTGGAAACATTTACGTTTGACCCAGCAAACCATACAAACCTCAATACTTTTTTTTTTTCTTTTAAACCATAATGTAGAATACCACTCCCAATTTCATGACTAGAAAAAAACACCAAGTGAATAAAATGTTGTGATTAGATAATGATTTGTTGGTACAACACCAGTGCCAAAAAAGAAGCAGGGCTTATACAAAAGACACCATAACCCCAGAAACAAGAACACAAACATCACGGTGCAGCCAAGGCAATTACTGCCAAAGCAGGAGACTATTATCTAGTCACAACATTCTATTGCAAGTTAATGTTCTGTTATTACAGATAAATAATATAAATGGAGCACAGGGTGAGCCAACCAGGCAACAAGAGGCCAGTTTACTCAAAACAGTAATTAAATACAGAAGAGTCAATTGCTCCCTGTACTGTTCATGTGTACTCCTCACTGCATTCCAACTGGCTCAGAAGACCTGTTCTGTGCTCCAGGCAGAGAAAGCAACTGTTCTGAAAAGCAGTTTGTTCATACTTTGCTGCACTTTTACAAAACACATTGTTTTAGTTTTGCAAGGAAACACCCACGTCGCTTTCGTCTATTAGGAAGGGTCAGTCTGACATCAACTTCATTTGGTAAAAATATAAGGTTTATGGGTAAAAAACACAGCAAAAAATAGCTGTTACATCATCAGCCCTATTTACAAAAACTGTTTACAAACGTTTTTGGCTATACAGCTGAAAGCCAGATACTAATGTAAGATGTAGAAGATGGAGGTAACAGTTTAGAAATATTGTGCAAAAAATACATTCTTATATAAAATAGAGACAACGGAGAGGGGAGTCACAAACATACAGGGAAAATCTGCTTGCAAATAATCTGAAGCTAAGTTTTTACAACAGAATATTACAAACATCTCTTTATTTATCCCCCACACTCTACAGTCCCTCTCAGTCTGGGGTGCTGCTGCTGCTGCTTCATTAAGGATTAAGGCATCACCATCACAGCCAGCACACCTTCTGTCTGTCTCAGTCCCTGCAGCAACGCTCCCAGCCCACGGCCCAGGTGGTCTCATGAGCAGGCATTCTGCTCAATGTACATCTTGGACAAGGACACTGCCATGGACTTGGCCAGCTCCTCATCCCGCCTGCGCTGTACCTGAGTCTGTCTGCACCATGCCTCGTACTCTGGGTTGGGGCACACGCGGTCCAGCACAGCATCGTAGTGCCCATTGCTAAGCCAGCTCAGCCAGATGCTGGGCCGCGTCGGGTCCTCGGGCCCCAGGTAGTGAACCATGGTGGAAACGGTGGGGCTCTCAGGCCGGCCACCCGTGGTGAGGTGGATGTTCACATTCAGCATTTGTCCCATGGCCAGCAGCTCCGGGTAGCCGGCCCAGGCCCCGTCCTGGGCGGCGCCGATGAGGAATTCGCCCACGTCGCCCTCGATGATGGGGCTGAAGTGGTCCAGGTGGTCGGCGATATAGTGCACGGTCTGCTCACGGAGCTCCCCGTGCAGCCGCTGGTCCCCGTACACCGCCTTGCAGACGGCGCGGTAGAGGCAGTTCCCGTCGGGGATGATGTGGAAGCGGAACCGGCCCTTCTGCCGCAGGTACCTGTCCTGCTTCTCCACCTCGGCCAGGTACAGCGCCAGCTTCTCGCTGCGCTCCGGCCTGCCGCCGGGGCCCCTGCGCGCACCGGGGCCCGCTCCCTCCTCTTCCTCCTCCTCGTCCCCGGGCGAGGGGCCGGCGGCGGGCTGCGCCTGGCTGCCGCTCCTCTCTGCGGGGCGACAGCCGAGGATCAGCCCGGGCTGGGGGCCGGCGGCCGCCGCCTGCAGCGCCTGGCAGTGCTCGCTGAGGCGCAGGCTGCGGTTGCTGGGCTCCTCGGCGGGCGGCGGCAGGGCGGCGGCTTCGCCGTCCCCCCCCGGCCTGCCGCATGCTCTCCAGGATGCCCTCCAGCCAGGCTCGGCTGCGCGGCGACGCCGGCACCAGTTCGCCGGGGGCCTCGGCCCGCTGCACGATGCGGATGGGCACGATGCGCTCCAGCGGGCGGCGGCGGCTGACGGTGACCTGCGCGCAGGAGCTGTACTGCGGCCCGCCCGCCGGACGGCTGCCGGGACCCGCCGCGGGGCCGCTCGGCATCACCTCCAGGCAGGACGAGAAGGCGGGCATGGCGGCGGCGCTGCTGCTGCTGCTGCTGCTGCTTCCTCCCGCGGGAATGAAGCTGTCCCTGGCGGGGCTCTCGGAGGCCGGGCTCGGACCCGCGGCGTCGGCGGCGCTCGGTGCTTCCGCGGAGGGGGGTCCCGGCGACAGGGAGACCTTGAAGACACCGGCGGTGCTCGGCGACGCGGCGGTGGCTGCGGCGGCCGTCCCGCCCGCCGGGTAGTGGGTGATCACAGAGCTGTAGAGCTGCATCCTCGGCTCCCCGCGGGCGCCGCTTTATAGGCGGCGCCGTCGGAGCCGGGGCGGGGAGCGGCGGCGGGGGCCGCGCTGGGGTTGCCGGAGAGGATGAGCCGCCCGGGTAAAAATAAACAAGGGCATCACCCACCCCCCCCACCCCCTCCGGCGCCGCCGCCCCGCCCCTGCGCGCCCCGCTGCCGGCCGGGCCCCGCGGCGGCGGCAATTCCGACTGCGCCACCAGCGCCGCGCGGGCCCGCCGCCCCCGCCCGGCCCGGCCCCTCCGCGGGCGCGCGCGGGCGAGCGCTCCGGCCCTTCTGGAAGCTGCTGGAGGCCGGGCCCGGGGGCGGGGCCGCGCCGTGTTTACCTCAGGGCCCAGGCACGCTGGAATGCGCGCGGGGGGCGGGGCCTAGGTGCGTGACCTCAGAGGGGGCAGCCCCGCCCCCAGCGGAAGGGGCCGGCATGCGGCCGGGGGGCGGGGCGCGTTGCAGCTCGGCGGCAGCGGGGCCGTGAGAGGTGGGGGCAGGAGTGTGAGTCCGAGCGGGGAGTTCGCCCTCCGGGGTGTCTGGGCCTGAGGGGAGCCTCTTCCGCCGCCCCCCGCCCCGGAGAGGGGCGAGCGGCGTGTGGTGTGTCGGGCCTGGCCGAGCTGGGCCCCGGCGCGTGTGGGGCCGGCTGCCCTGATCAGCTTCCGCGCCGCCGGCGCCGGGGCAGCCGCGCTCCGCGGCCGAGGCGGGTCCGGCCGCTGCCGGAGGGAGGCGGGGGAAGGCTGGTGGACGCCTCAGTCTGGGCGATTTTTCCGAGGAGAAGGGCCCGTGTGCGGCTGCCAGCACGGAGGTTTTGCTGTGCCGGGTACTAACGATGGAAGTGCGGAGAAAGCTGTGTAGGACCATAGAATCGTTAAGGTTGGAGAAGACATCTAAGGTCCTCGGGTCCAGCCTTTAGCCCAGCAGCGACAGGAGCTCTAAACCGTGTCCCGAGGTGCCACATCTGCGCATTTCAGAGCGCGGAACACGGTGTTGGAGGTTCTAGGGGGCCAACCTGGGAAATGCCACGGAAGGCAGCAAAAGCAATTCCTCATGAGACAATTTGTCAGCCAAGCGGTTTGATTTTCAGACTTGACCATCAAGTATAAATTGCTGAAGATATTCTACCTGCAGTTGACTGGTGCTATGTTGTACCCATGTTTACTGTTGAGAAGTAATGATGCTTCTCCCTCTGTATAATCAGTGTCATGATCCATAATTTGCAGCTGGGGCAGGAATGATACATATTCATTAGTTTTCTGACACTCACTGGTGTGAGGGGCTATTTGTCCACCTGCAGTCCTACTTTGGAAAATGTAGTGCATGCGTACATCATAACAGGAGAGACCAAATTTAAAATATAGGCCTTACAAAGATAATTGATAACTGGTTTATTAATGCCTGTAGTGTCATAAAATGAAGCCATATCTTTTAGCCTTAGCTGTGGTATAAATAGAATCATATCTAACCCTTTGTCCATGAACGATGATGTTATCTGTACACACTGTGTTTGATTATGTTCCGAGAGGCATGCTGACCAAGAAACACCAGTTTACACTATGATCAAATGTTTACACAGACATTTATTCCTACCAAAATGAGGGAAAAAAAGGTATTGATACGTGTAGTTTCAAAGAGATATTTAAAACATTTTCTGGATTCCATCCAAAAGTCTCAGTTATCTTCAGAAAAGCCTTAGTAATCGGAGTGCGGAACTTTAAAAAAAACCCCAACCAAATCAAACAAAAAGCCCTCAGTTTGGGTATTGGGAAAAGTTCCTTTCCCTTGTTCAATTTACATTAATGAAAAAGATGTAACTAAGAGGATCGCTTGCAACAGGCTGCAATGTTGAAAATAATTGTTTCGTTGGAGCCTTGATTGTCATTTGGATCCATGTCCAGGGATCTATTTCCTGTCTTCAGTTGCTGCAGCTGATTCCAAGGCTACCAGCAACAAAACGTAGAATTTCATTCTTTTTGCTTGGAAAACATGCTCTGATCCCCCTCCTGACTTACCTGCCACAGCCAGAAAGTTGATATCTTTAGAACAAATGGTGATGGGCATCAGCCAAGAGCATTTCTGGCAGCCTGTTACAGGGGGATGAGATACTACAACTGCTCTGAAATTACAGAGTGACTCTTGTATTTCAGAATGTTCAGAACTTTGTTTTAAATATAGTTTGTGAGATCAGTCAGCGAGTCTTTATTTCTGGACTAATCACTGCACAGAGAGGAATATATATTGATCAGTGGCAAACTGGAATCACCCCTCCTTGGAATGAAGGCTTGGAGCAAAGGCAAGATTCCTGTCTAGTTTTACTTCTTAATCAAAACTTGACAAGACCTATTTCCAAGTTAAAATGTGTTGGAGTATATTCATAGGTGATTTATTGTAAAATCAGTGTAAGTTGCCCCCTCCTAGGGGGTTTTGAATGTGCCAGTAGCTGTTAATTACAGGTTTGTTCATTGTTGCTGTAATAAAGACATGTTTTACTTGCTGCTCCAGCCCTTCTGCCTACTTTTTTTAGTTTAAAAAAGGTATCTCTGTGGTTTTGATTAGTGAATTGCTCTCTCTGCTAGTCAATGCTGGACCTGACTACAGGATGGTGGGTCTGAAGTCTTGAATGGTCTTGTAACTGGAGGGGAGGTAGCTCTTTCTGTTAGAGAAGAATAAATGGATCCAGCAGAACAAGAGCACTTCTGCCATGAGTGAGTGCTGTGTTTTGAATACCCGGTACAGCAATTTTGTTTCTTCTAGGATATTACAGAAACTCCTGCTAATGACTGTTCTACCTCTCGAAAACCATAGGTTATTTGGAACGGTGGTACATTAACAGATGGGCAGCTGTTTAATTCTGATTGTTAGTTACAATGAGGTACAACGCTTGTGGTGCTTCATTTGAGGAAAGGAACAGATTTATTGTGCATGCCCAAATTACCATTGTGTTAGTATTCTGATGCTCTGCTATGGCGTATTCTGGAGATGTAAACCAAAACTTGTTTATCTCCACACAAAAAATCCAAGGAGTGTCCTGAAAGATGTGTTAAATACATCAGCAATTTTATGTAATGGTAGCAGACAGATTGTTATTTTATTCTCTTTTCATTTATAAACAGTTATCATATCTTTCCTTTATTTTCAGTTAAAATGCACATAGTAAGTTTGTTACTACGGTTGAAATCTGTTACTAGGTAACCAAGAGACACAACAAACATTTATATCACTGTCTTAGTGTTAATAATATATTACTTTTAACATATTCATTACCTCCCATGTGAAGTACATGGAAAGAGAAGCTCACCTTGGCGAGTATTTAATTTATTTAACATAACCAGTGTTTAATGTAACCAACATTTTCCATAACTGAGCACCCAGTCAGTCACACGAACCTGGCCTGGGGGAAATCCAGTCCCTCTGGATGATCAAGGACAAAAATCCCATTGAACATTTAATGGCTAGTATTCAGCTTCCATACTAGCAGTTACCAGAAATCTGCCACTTCTGTCACTTTTGCCTGCATGTTGTGGCCTCACAGACACTAGAGGGGTTTGGAAAGGGAGGAGACCACAGTATGGAGCTGCATTTCACTGTCTTCCGTGGATTAATGTTCCTGGGCTTCTGGTTCACTCATTGTAGGGTAACGTACAGCCCTTTGCTGATACAGAATAGATCTCGAAACAATCTCTAATAATAAAGTGTAAACATCTCCTGTGGTTAAAGTTTCTCCTGACATGACTGTTATCACTGGTTACACTGCACATTCCAGGAATTGTTTAGATTGTTTAAAAGGCAAGCCACAATCACAGAAACAGCTGTGGAACAACAGTGGTATTCACTGACGTAAAACTACATGCCTGAGAGTGGAACTACTTCTAACTTTAATGTGTAGTGATATTTGATTGACATAGAAGGAACAAATTAATTACATCACCAGGAATGTTTATTAGTGAAGAAGGGAGGAGAATTTAACTTCAATGATGTATTGAATTACACTGAATAAGCGTTTCTACTGCCTTTTTTTTTTTTAAATGCTATAACAGCCCTTCAGCCAAAGATATTTCTGGCTGAAGTATTTAATGAATTAATAGCTCTTTGTACATAATTGAAAAATGAAATGTTGAATTTTTATTAGTAACTTGAAGTGGTATATCAAGGACAAAATTTAAAAGTTAATTGAGAAGAGAAATATATATGAAGGATCTTCCAATACAGGGAAGAAATACATATAAACTGGAACTCGAAGGAACTTCCTGAATCATCAAATTTATCCTCTCTTGCCTCCAGGTGATCATATTATATCATTCGTTTCAAAAAATTACCAAGTTACAGGTAATTTATTTGGAGTATAGTTAATGAACCCGCAAAGATGTCACAAACCAGCTACTCTGCCAAAAGAACCAGTCTTTTTTCTACTCTTGATGTCAGCTGCTTTGTGATAGCTTAAGCATTGGTATTATCTAGACTACCTACTTTGTCTGACCCTAAATATACCACTAACATAAAAAGGAAAGTGTATCCATACTTACTCCTGAGGTGTGTATCTGCTGTATAAAACAAGGGCTGTGCCTCAGAGAGCTTGGCTTCACAGTTTGCTGTTCAGCTTCTGCTACACTGTCAAGTTAAAATCTTACTAAAGTCTTATTCACTTATTCACTGTACGGGTGCACTAGTCATTAGAGATGTAACCCACACTGTGACATCATGCGGCAAGAGTTTGTGGAGATCGGGCGGTTGGTGATAAATATAGACATTTGCTCATATCTCAATGTCCCAGGTGGTATCCCACTTGATAAGCGAGTCTCTAAATGTGAGTGATGACGCAGGTCAAGTCTCTAATTTCTGCTCAGAATTGTAGATGGCATTTGTGGTGGTCATCATGCATAGAGCCTTATGGTGCTACCAAGAAAAAAAAAGAGATCTGCAATGCTGTTTCCTCTGAAAGAAAATAGTGGTGATAATGTGATGTAAACAAGCTTTATAATGCGTGTGACATTTAGAAAGAGTTATCTTCTCTATTTTAATAAACCTTAGAAGACACACAAATGTTTGCAATGTCTATGTTTTGTTAGAGTTATAGGAAATTAAATAGTCACTTTCTCTCCCTTTCATATTGGTTAATGACAAATTTCGTGTTTAGGAGAAGTGGGTATTCTGGCTAAAACCAAGGGCAGAACAGAGTTCTGATACTGACACACTGTGAAGGAGGTAGGGGAAGTAGGGAATACAGAAATACCAGAAGCAGGAAATCACCACTCACAATTACAGGAAATATTATTAATAGATTAGTCTTAATTAAAAATGTAAGCATAAAATAACTGGGAGAGAAGAAGGTACAATACCTACTCCCAAAGTGAAAAAATACTCTGGTGAGGTAGCAAGTAGCCAGCTCTTCCATGTGTGGCCTCACAATGGAAAGGAAAGGCTTTGGAAACAGACTGATTCAATGGGAAGCGTCCCCTCTATACTCCACAGCCTTGCAACGCACACCTTTCCCCACCTTTCTGCCTTCAGTAAGCAGCAAAAAGAGGAATCATCACCTCACGCAGAGAGGTGTCACAGAAAACCACATTTCATCATGCATGCTTTGAGAGTCATGGAATAACGCGTAATTATGTTCACCAACTTTGTTGTTCCGCTGCCAAGTCCTTCCTGTGGGAAAGGGCTGTGGTTACGTGCTACATAACCAGCTCGGCAAGTTACGTCCTAGCCCTGATGAAATGCAGGGAGAGAACTTACCTCATCACAATTAAAAACCTGCTGTGTTTCCATCTGTGTAGCACAGAGCTAACTGTTACAGCAAGGGCAAATCACAGCTATTTAACTCCCCTGTCTAACAAGAAACAATAACGCAGGTAGAGCCATTAGAGAGAAGGGATGACATCAATTTGTCCTGATTGATGTCATACTCTGGGTAAATAATTAAAACTTTCCTAATCTAGTTTATCATACCTGAACATACAATATGGAATTATTTTTATGAGTTGACATTTTCAAAATTCTAATGTAGCAAGAGATAATTTAAAAGGGTATTTATAACAGTGAGCCCAAATCTGAAGTAATTTTCACTGAAGGAAGTCAACAACAGCTACACTCCCATTAGTGCATTTATATTGGTAACTCCAGTCGAAACAGAATCTTAACTCAGTTATTCTGAAACACAGAATAGGGTTCCTGATGCTTTGAGTGAGTATCTATAGGTATTTTAAAATATTTTAGCAATTTGAGAGTTGCAATACTTACTCAAGTGTAACTGAAACATTAAAATTATTAGAAAGAAGCATTAGTTCTAAGAATTACATTATCTGCACATGAAGATATAAACATTCTTCAAGTTGTGATTTATATGCAAGTACAATTTTATGAGAATTAAGCATCAATCAATTAGTAATTCAGAGTAAGAATCCCAAATATAATCAGGTCATTATATCAGACCTGAGCCCTTCAGATGAACAGAGGTTTTTGCACACATCTACCCAAATCTGAGTCAAAGTTACTATAGAAAATTTAGGATATCTAATCTTGCTGCATTTAAATAATGTTTCTGATACTGCATAGCACAAGGCATTACCAAGCCAATGAAGACAGGGATTAGAACAGTGGACCATGGTCCTGCTCTGGCAGGAGGGTTGGACTCAATGATCTCTAGAGGTTACTTCCAACCCCTAACATTCTGTGATTCCGAGATTAGCTAGCGGAGACAGAACTGAAGGTAATTTAAAGGAACTGTTACATTGAAAGAAACTATAATGGAGTTCTACTCCACTCCACAGGAGTGAAGTCTTAGGACTCACTTTAATATTTCCATTAATTACAGAGGCACTTAGTATAGCACTGGCTTTCACTAACAACTCAGAGCTGAGCAGCATTTTTACAATAAAGAAGATTTTTGAAACATCACATGGAAAACTTTTGAAAACTGGAGATGAAATTTCTTACATGACTAGATGAAATTGAACAGTGCAAAATAAAAGATCATCCACCTGGTAGCAGGTTAGTATTTCTGTTACTAGCAGAATCTCATCTGGGGTAAACCATCAGGACAGGAGACTGCACAATCACTGTAGTTCCTGATATGGTGTAGCTTTCAAATGAACAAATAGGGTTCTAGGATATAGCAGCTAAGAACATATCCAAAACAAATATTTCTTGTAGAAAGGACTTGTAAGACTTCATCTGGAATACTGTATGCATCTCTGGTCAGTAGTGCTTAAGGATATTGAATTTTGACCGGAATGTGAGCAAAGGGGAATCAAAATGATACAGGCACTGGTGACTGTCTAAGAAGAGTAGACTAACTGTTCTTGGCTTGTGTTATCTAATGAAGGTTGAGAAGGGATCTCTATAAATACACCACAGATTAAATACTAGGAAGTGAGAAGAGCTCATTAAGTGAAAGGACAGTGTTGGCCAAAAAGAAATGGATACAAACTGGCATTGAATAAATTTAGTCTTGACTCATAGCCTGGGCTTTCAGATATGACATAACTGCAAATAATTTTATGAAAGGATCCTGGTAACAAAACAGTAGGCAGCAGCATGGTGAAATCAGCATGGCCTATGAACGCGAGGACAATTATGGTTTAATGATAACAGTGGGGCAATAGCTTGGTAAAGACTGTGTCTTAATGTGCAGTCAAGTCTCATCACACTTGCTTGTTCCATTTATTTCTGTTTCCTGGGGGTTTATGACCTCTCTTTCTCTCCCCATGCAAATACGGCTCTCTTCTGAAAATGCTTCTACACATTTTTCTTCCAAATTGTCCAAGGAATAGGAATAATTAATTTAAAGAGTAACTCTGATGAAGTTGACTGTTGCTTTATCAGATTTGCAGAAGGATCTATATGCCAGAAGATGTCTTCACTTTTTTTCTAACAAAGCCAATGAGAATAAAATAGATATATTGTATTTCTTTTAGGTCAACAAACATGACTCAGCTAATGAGGAAAAATAGGAAATGTGTACAGTGCTATTTGTCATATTTGTGTTGTGACTCACTCCAACTTAGAAAATTATTTGTTTCTCTGAAATACAGGACTAAGAGATTTTGGGTTGTAAGAAAAAAGTATTAAGAACTGTTAGCACATGAGCCTGGTTACCTTGGAGAAATTAATGAGCCAACATTAACTCTTGATGACTTCAGTCAAAGTAGCGATGTTGTCATGGGGGCATTCCTGTTGTTACCTGTATGCTTGACAGCACGTCCTCTAGTGGAGCCAGACTATCAGTCCAGCAATTATCACCAGCACAGTCATTCTGAGTCCTGTTTAACAATTCCCTGCTTTGAGACTTAGAAAGCTCATTTTCATGAAGCTTATAAGACTCACTCTTCCATAACAACCAATTGCTTAGTCTCACTGAGATATTTTCTTTCTAAGATCCAAAAAAAATTATAATTTCATCTCTACTTCTATGATCTGATTTGGATAAGTAAGATTTTTGAAGGTTGCTTCCCATGAAGCATTCTGGTGGAACACTGTGTACTGCATTGCATTACAAGGTAGATAAGCAGAAATATCACAATCCCTATAGCTATTATAATTTTCCTCAGCCAACTTTCTAAATCTGGAAGCCATGATGTGAACCAATTCCGTACTTCAGCAAACCCAAGATCCTTTTGTATCTTGTGCAGGATTGCAGTCTCGTGCTGGATTTCATTTACATCTGTAGGTACCCTTCCACTCTGATCCACATATGTACAGCAGCTTGTATTAGTAACTGAACATGCTCCTCCTTGTGAGGCTAGGAGAATATCTAAGGCTATCCTGGTTTGGACAGCTATTTTTGCCACCTGTGAAACTTGCTCCTGAAGGGCCACAATTACATCAGCAGTTTTGTTTCTAATTTCCTCAACTGCTGCTATTGCTTTCTCTAATTCACTTACTCCCAGTCGAGCGAGAAGCCATCTGGCAAAAGAGTTAAATGCAGTGTTTCTTTTAACTAATGGATTCTCTTTTTTTGCTTCTCTTCACAAGGATTCTAAGCCATATTGGACTATCTTTCGGTAAGAGTCACAGTAGGGAATACAACTGCCATCATGCAAATTCCTGACTAATTCAGTAGCAATATTTTTCTGACTTTAGTTCCATGTGTCCAATGCCAACCTTCAGTTTTCGGAACTGGCCAGCCAGTGTATTTTCTCCCCGTGATCAGAAATCCAATTGATAGGATTCAGGCACATCCTGAATAATTTCTCATAAAAATTGTATTATTTTGACAATCAATTTTCTCAAAGCCTTTTGCGGGCTTGCATGTGCAGTATGTTTCATTTACTGCCAGGGCACTTGTTTCATGCTCTTGGGGGCCTGACTCTTTTCCTATATCAAATGTTGCACTAGCTCATAAGTTGATCTGGGAGGCATTAGAAGAGATAGGAATGCCAGTTGAATGTACCCTTTTATCTGAATTCAGGAAAATAGGTACAAAACCAGCAAGTGGTCTTATTGGTGGCTTTAACCATCTCTTGCGTCAGACTGATATCAAACCCAGCAAAACTACAATTTCCTTCTTTACCAGAGTAACCATTGTCTCTAAATGAGTTACAATTCCTGCAAAGTGCTAATAATGATAACATATAAAATATCCAAAACCCCACAACATGTAATATCAGAATGCAAGATAACATCAGGAACCCTTGAATACAGCCCAAATTTACACAGACACTTTCTGAAACTGAACTCAAACTCTAGGTACAGGTACAGTTCACCAGTGAGGATCATATCTGCAGATCTTCAGTTTTATGTCCCTGGTAGGAGTCAAAGTCCATTGCTTCTGATTGGGTTTCACTGCTTCTTTTACTCTCATATAGTGAATCCAAGGACTCAAACCTACTTTAACTGCAGTTGGGGTGATTAACAAAACCAGGTACAGCCCTTTCCAACATTCTTTCAGTGGTTTGTCCTTTCAAGTCCTAATATAAACTCAGTCTCCTGGTTTTAAAGTATGCACCAGGCTATCAAGTGGTGTAGGTGTCCTTTCATACAGGTACCTGTGGAGAGAGGGCAGACACCATCAGCAAGATATGCTCAGTAAGAATCTGGTCCCTATTCAAATGCATATGGATATCTTTCTCAGTCTGTTTACAAGATAGTTTTTCATATAGAACTCCAGCCACTAAACTTTGACAGACATTCTCTGTGATTCCACCACCACCCTCCCAGGGGAGGATAACAGGGTAATCAGGGAGAGAGACTTTGAGGTTGGGGGAAAAAAAGAAAAAAACAAAACAAAACAAACTTAAACCAGTTTAATGAAGAAAAAAAAATATACTAGCAGTAATGATGAGGATGTCAAACTATATACAGATGTATACAGGTATCCCAATATGCTCAAAGATGCAAGAAAATACGTTAATCCAGGAGCCACGCCTTCTGGATGATAACAAGGTCCTGAGCAGAAGAAGAAGTCCCAGTCTGGTCTTGGCAGCAGATGGGAGCACCCAAGCACAGAGTCCCAATGACAGTCCCGGGATGGGGGCAGGGGAAGACAACCTGTTCCATCAAACGGTGCTTTGCTACAGTGTGGAAACAGGAGGCAGGAAACACCAGCAGCACAGCGAGAGATGAAGAGCCAGTGACAATCCTCCCAGCACAGCAAGCACCAAAGGGAGAGATGGTGCACTATACAGAGGGGTTCTGGTTCTGTAGAGACACTGGTTATCTTGCAGGGGTGGTTGGTTATGATTCCTTCCCTATCTCCCTCTACCTGGCCAACCAACTAACGACTGCACATCCTCCAGCTTTTCTCATTCCTTTCTCCTACTTTCCATGTCCCTTCTCACAAAATCCCTACCAATTTTAGATCCAGGACAACATTCCACCCGCTTTTTATTCATCCCACTTTCTGCCAAAGCAATAATACTGGTTGCATCATTATCTATCAGTTTACGTTTCTTTCTAATATCATGAGAATTCCACAAAATAAAAACAAATCCACATACAGTATCTCATCCCATTTTTCTGTCTACAAAATAACATTAAATGTAAAATCATATCATAACAAAAGTTCCATTTCACAGAATCACAGAATGTCAGGGGTTGGAAGGGACCCCAAAAGATCATCTAGTCCAGCCCCCCTGCCAGAGCAGGATCACCTACAGTAGGTCACACAGGAACGCGTCCAGGTGGGTTTTGAATGTCTCCAGAGAAGGAGACTCCACAACCACCCTGGGAAGCCTGTGCCAGGGCTCTGTCACCCTCACTATGAAAGTTTTTTCTAATGTTTTTGTGGAACCTCATGTGTTCCAGCTTGAACCCATTGCCCTTTGTCCTGTCATTGGACATCACTGAAAAGAGCCTGGCTTCTTCCTCCTGACACTCTTCCTTGACGTATTTATAAACATTTATGAGGTCACCCCTCAGTCTCCTCCAAGCTAAAGAGACCCAGCTCCTTCAGCCTTTCCTCATAAGGGAGATGTTCCACCCCCTTAATCATCTTTGTGGCTCTGCGCTGGACTCTCTCAAGCAATTCCCTGTCTCTCTTGAGCTGAGAGGCTCAGAACTGGACCCAGATGCAGCCTCACCAGGGAGGAGTAGAACCTCTCTTGACCTACTTGCTACTCCCCTTCTGATACACCCCAGGATGCCATTGGCCTTCTTGGCCACGAGAGCACACTGCTGGCTCATGATCATCCTGCTGTCCACTAGAACCCCCAGGTCCCTTTCCCCTGCACTGCTCTCCAGCAGGGCAGTCCCCAACCTGTACTGGCACATGGGGTTATTCTTTCCCAAGTGCAAAACTCTACACTTGCCCTTCTTGAACTTCATAAGATTTCTCCCTGCCCAGCCCTCCAGCCTGTCCAGGTCTCTCTGAATGGCAGCACAGCCTTCTGGTGTGTCTCAACCACTCCTCCCAGTTTTGTGTCATCAGTAAACTTGCTGACAGCGCTCTCTAATCCCACATCCAGGTCATTGATGAATATATTGAAAAGCACCGGCCCCAGTACTGACCCCTGAGGGACTCCACTACATACAGGCCTCCAACTAGACTCTGCCCCATTGACTACAACTTTCTGACTTCTTCCCTTCAACCAGTTCACAACCCACCTCACTACTTGCTCATCCAAACCACACTTCCTCAGTTTACCTATGAGGATGCTGTGAGAGACATTGTCAAATGCTTTACTGATATCCAGATAGATCACATCCACTGCGTTTTCCAGACATTTCTCTTCCCTGTTTAGATGATACAGGTGACTACCATTGTCAATAGTATTTTTGTAATTTTTTTTCTCAGGGAATCACCACCAAATTTATTCTAGTTTTTAGGGATGCATCCTAGAGGAGTGCAAGGAGAAATCTCAGTATAGGGATTTGAACCCATGTTACTTCCTAGGAAGAATTTTTCGTACACCAGAAGTCTCAGAACAAATCAGAAGAGTTCAAAAACTAGAAGGAACTTAAACCAGAAGTACCAAAATAACCAGACAAGCTCAAAAACCAGAAGGAACTTACATGAGAAGTTCCAAAACAACCCAGATGAGCTCAAAAACCAGAAAGGGACTTAAAAACCACAGCTTAACAGACTTTCTGTGAATATTTTTTCTTTTCCTTTTTTTTTAAAACCAGAACCAGGTTCCTACTCACGAAGATTTGCCACTCGCAGTTCCTGTACGATACCTCAATTTAGCTGGTGTTACACCATTGTGTCGCTCACTGTCTGATCACAGGAGGGAAGCCAAAAGGAACCCCCAAACGAGAGGCTGGTACACACTGGAGTCCAGTTCAGGCCATCTCCCCTGTCAGTCTGACAAGTCAAACTGGGCAAGACTTCATCCCATCTGGGTGACCAAAAATGAATTCTTTCCCCAGTGTGCAAAGTTCAATCCACACACAGAGATAAAATATCAAGTTTATTACAATCTTGCATGTGATCATGTGCAAGCAGGCTAATGCCAATAAACTAGCACACTATGATGACAGGACAGAGAATATTTACACACTAGAAGGTTGAGGTAAACTTACAGTGCTAAAAGTTGGAGACTGAATATGTAAAATGATCACAATTAGAAACTGAAGCAAAAACTTGAGGTAGATGGAAGGGGAGAGGAGCTTTATTGTACAATGCCAGTTTCATCCTGTCACTTGAAATGGAACATCTCCAGGCCAAAGAGATGAAAAGATACATCACAAGCAGCCACAGGAACTTTGTTGTTCCGTTCTAACATAATGGACTTGAAATACTGTGGTTGTTAAGCAGTAAAAGGGTATCTTGTTTTAACAGATGTTATGTGCAACTGCAAACATCAGTTCCTTAGAGGTCAAGTTCACCTAAGCCGAGTGGGAAGCCATGGTGAGAAAGAACAGCATTGCTGCAGAAGCCCAGTCTGTTGCTTGTGGTGCCAGTGTTCCCCACACGGAAAGTAGAAGTCCCGGCCAACAAAACAGCAACGCTCCCAGAGAGACAGGACACAAATAGGGGCAAGGAGGATCTCCTTTCCAAAGATTACAACTCAACTCATTTATGAAGTTAAAACTATTATTTTGTTACTCCATAAATGCTGTTTTTCAAGATTCAGCACCAGTACCATTCTAAATCCATTTTCAGCAGCTCCTGACTGGGTTAGTCACAGACTGTTAGGCGTTGGAAGGGACCTTGAAAGGTCATCTAGTCCAACCCCGCTGCCAGAGCAGGATCCCCTAGGGCAGCCACACAGGAACGCCTCCAGGTGGGTTTTGAAAGTCTCCAGAGAAGGAGACTCCACAACCTCTCTGGGCAGCCTGTTCCAGTGCTCTGTCACCCTCACAGTAAAGAAGTTTCTCCTCATGTTGAGGTGGAACTTCCTGTGTTCTAACTTAAACCCATTATTTCTTGTTCTGTTGCTGGGCACTACTGAGAAGAGATTTTCCCCTTCCTCTTGACATCCACCCCTCAGATATTTATATACGTTAATAAGGTCACCTCTCAGCCATCTCCTTTCAAGGCTAAACAGCCCCAGTTCTCTCAGTCTCTCTTCATAGGAGAGATTTTCAAGTCCCTTGATCATCCTCGTAACTCTCTGTGGACTCTCTCCAGTAGGTCCCTGTCTCTCTTGAATTGCGGAACCCAAAACTGGACAAAGTATTTCAGGTGTAGTCTCACCAAGACAGAGTAGAGGGGGAGGAGAACCTCCCTAGACCTGCTGGGGACACACTTCTTAATGCACCCCAGGATCCCATTGGCCCTCTTGGCCACAAGGGCACGTTGCTGTCCCATGGACAACTTACTGTCCACTAGGACTCCAAGGTCTTTCTCCATGGGGCTGCTCTGACCTCTGCTCTACCCAGAGTGTAAAGTCATTGCCCTGATAACAGTTCTCCACAGAGAATACAACTCAGAGTGGACCCCCCCCCCACCCCATCTCCCCACGCAATATCTTCTACTTCCTCATTTCTTGTTGCTACTGTCAGAGATTCAGTTAATTCTCTAACCCAGGAACCCACTGGCAAAAAAAATCCCACAGCTCCAAGGAGCCTTGCAATTGTTTCTTTGCAATCAGGCGTGATAATGTCATTATAGCTTCTATTCTTTCTGGGTCTATTATTCACTGCCCTTCCCTTAGGATAAACCCTGAATATTTCACTTGTTTCTGACAGAGCTGAATTTGGACAGAGATGCACAATGTCTTTTCTGTGCTAAGACAGTAGAGGTGTACAGTACTTCCCATAGAGATGTCCTCATCCTTACTTGCTATTAGCAAACCATCTACGTATTGTAGAAGAGCTAATTCACCCAGCAGTTGTATGTCTCTCAAGTAATTTCCTAGTATTAGTGAAAAAATTGTAGGACACCTTGCGTGGAGACTCTTACAGGAGATGCACCCAGGTTAGTTGCCCTTTCCATGTAAAAGCAAACAAAAGTGGGCTGTCCTCATCTAAAGGGATAGGAAAGAAAGCAACAATTAGATCAATCACAGTAAAACACCTTGCCCATGGTGGGATTTGTGAAAGTGTGGTAACACGATCAGACACTACTGAGTGAGAAACCACTCTGTGCTGGTTAACACCTGCAGACCTTATGCAAAACGGTGTAAGCGGACTGAAGTGAGTGATGCTAATCAAACAGTGTACTAAATCACAGAATGTCAGGGGTTAGAAGGGACCCCAAAAGAACATCTAGTCTAACACCCCTGCCAGAGCAGGATCACCTACAGTAGGTCACACAGGAACGCGTCCAGGCAGGTTTTGAAAGTATCCAGAGAAGAAGACTCCACAACCTCCCTGGGCAGCCTGTGCCAGGGCTCTGTCACCCTCACTATGAAAAAGTTTTTTCTAATATTTTTGTGGAACCTTCTATGTTCCTGCTTGTATCCATTGCCCCTTGTCCTGTCATTGGACATCACTCAGAAGAGCCTGGCTCCATCCTCCTGACACTCCCCCTTGACACATTTATAAACATTTATGAGCTCACCCCTCAGCTTCCTCTTCTCCAAGCTAAAGAGACCCAGCTCCTTCAGCCTTTCCTCATCAGGGAGATGTTTCACTCCCTTAATCATCTTTGTGGCTCTGCGTTGGACTCTCTCAAGCAGTTCCCTGTCTCTCTTGAGCTGAGAGGCCCAGAACTGAACACAATATACCAGATGTGGCCTCACCGGGGCAGAGTAGAGGGGCAGGAGGACCTCTCTTGACCTACTTGCTACTCCCCTTCGAATACACCCCAGGATGCCATTGGCCTTCTTGGCCATGAGGGCACGTTGCTGGCTCATGGTCATCCTGCTGTCCACCAGGACCCCAGGTCCCTTTCTCTTACACGGCTGTCCAAAAAGTCAGTCCCCAAATCACAAAAAATTATATCTCCAAGCAATTAATTCTACTTAAAATTTAATTACTAAAGTTACATGACTCATTAACTTCAGTGAGATAGAAAATCCAGCTCGTAACTGAATCTACAGTCCAGGATTTCAGGGCTGATATATTTCTCTATTGAACACTGAAAACAATATGTTTACTGACAGAACATATCCTTTTCTTTAGCATTTTCTTTTATGTTCTTTAGTGTAATGTTAGTTTTGTTTAACTTTGTTATTTGTATATAAAACCCCTTATTTTCATGAAACAAATGTGGAAACAAGTTGTTACTGTGTTTATCACACTATTAAATTCCTCTCTACCTTAAAAAAAAAAAAGGTCAGACAAGAAAAATGACCAAAAAAAAGACATTTTGTGTCTGAATTTCCATTATTAAGACTTATTAACTTGATTAATGCAAATACTGTAATATTGCAAGTGGGTTTCTAAATATTTTTTTGTTTGTTTTGCAGGACTTGCATTTCAGGTTACTTAAAAATAGGATATTACAGCACAGGTTATGCTGTGCATAATCCCAAGCAGATAAAAAGCCCCAGAGCGGACTCAGCAGACTGGAGCAACCTAGCCCCAAGACCCAATGACAGTCCAAAAAACCGCCCACCTGGGGAGACAGAGCAAAAACAACCTGTCCCAACAGCGAGCACTCCTCTGCAGCATGAGGACAGGAACCCCAGCAGCACAAGGAAAGATGACAAAGAGCCAACATCCATCCTCCCAGCCCAGCAGCCCCAAAAGCCCCAGGGCTCCCCTTAGGGGCCCTTTTATACTGAGCTCATGGGAAGGAACACAGTGATTGGTCCATTTGGGTCACCTGACCCACCCTCTCCTCCCCATAGGTCCAGCTGACCCCCTGCCCCACTGTGATTGCCCCCTGTGCTGGGAGCCCCAAAGAACTTTGATCCTGGTGCTCTCAAACAAGGGCAGGGCATGGTTCTTGTAACAAAGTTTACGAGGTTGTCATTAATATTTTTTGATGTAGCAATATCCATTCATTTTGGGAAACTTTCATAGTTTATGTCTTGTTCTGCAGACTTACAGTTTTTTCCATAAAACTACTTTTAAATTTAATTTGAGAACACTATGATGCACTATTTTTATTGTCATTATAGGAGGCTTCCCAAGACTTTACTTAACAATCAAATTTGTTATTTGGGATGAGAATCAGCTCACAGATTAGAAAACCTAAATTTAGGTGTCTCGTGGGGGTATCTTTGTCTGAGCAGAGCATTTAACTTTCCTAGATTTGTCTCTGTAGTCAGGGGAGATGTCTAAGGACACGCTACTTGCCCTCTGTCTCTGGTTTCAGATAGAGACCTGGGAGTCTTGGTGGACAGCAGGATGCCCATGAGCCAGCAGTGTGCCCTCGTGGCCAAGAAGGCCAATGGCATCCTGGGGTGTATTAGAAGGGGAGTAGCGAGAGAGGTTCTCCTCCCCCTCTACTCTGCCCTGGTGAGGCCCCATCTGGAATATTCTGTCCAGTTCTGGGCCCCTCAGCTCAAGAGAGACAGGGAACTTCTTGAGAGAGTCCAGCGCAGAGCCACAAAGATGATGTAGAGAGTGAAACATCTCCGTTCTGAGGAAAGGCTGAAGGAGCTGGGTCTCTTTAGCTCGGAGAAGAGGAGGCTGAGGGGTGACCTCATAAATGTTTATAAATATGTCAAGGGTGAGTTTCAGGAGGACGGAGCCAGGCTCTTTTCAGTGATGTCCAATGACAGGACAAGGGGCAATGGATACAAGCAGGAACATAGGAGGTTCCACAAAAACATTAGAAAAAACTTGTTCACTATCTGCGTGACAGAGCCCTGGCACAGGCTGCTCTGGGAGGTTGTGGAGTCTCCTTCGTTGGAGACATTCAAAACCCATCTGGACGCGTTCCTGTGTGACCTACTGTAGGTGATCCTGCTCTGGCCGGGGGTTGGACTAGCTGATCTTCTGAGGTCCCTTCCAACCCCTGACATTCTGTGATTCTGTGATCTATAGTTGTGCAGGAAAAGTCAAAGACTGAAAAGATGATAAAAGGGACAGGTTTCCTTTAGTCCTGTGTTGTGTCTGCCTACTCTGCTTAAGAGGTCTTCCGTACCTCATTTTTTTCTGACATTAACCATACATGCAAAAGCAACGGAGTCAAGTTCCATTGACTTCATTGCCTGTAGCAGAACCTTACTCACCTCATTCTTATGCAGACACCTAAACTGAGGAGTTTTATTCTGCAGATGGGAACTCCTGCTGACAGCCTAAGATGTTCAAAGCATGGATGTGAAGCTGTGAGTTGTGACAGGTGTGGAGACCCACGCACAGGTGACTGTGGCAAACCAAAGAGGATACCGTAGGGCCTAGAAATGCATCAGATGCTTGGGTTTAGGTGAATGAATCTAGCCGTCAGCATCTTGAACAGTACAGTTGTACTTTTCTTTTGACTGGCTTGCTTTATATATAAAAATAATACTAAGATTTTGATTTTTATCTTTATCTTGTTTGCTTCCTCCAGCAAGATTTGTTTATGTATAAAAGTATAATTCAAGCACAATATGAAGAAAAAATTAAACAGCAGGACTCAAATCTTTGTAAATACAGAAATGATCGAATGACAGGCTAAGTTTTTACATAAACGGGTAAAGAGAAAAATACGTGTTGATGTTCACTAGAAGCATTTTTCATTCGTATACTCTTTTTGTGCAGATTGATACAATATTTTACTTAGTGAAAAATAATCCATGGAAGTATTGAAAACAAGGAAATAAAGAAAAAATACAGATTTAAAAGTGACTAAGGTCTCTTCTGCAAATTTGTAATTAACATAACGTGGATTACATTGTACTTGGCATATTAACAACCATATCTAGGAAAACTTCAGTTGTAGTGTGGTTATTTCTAGCAAAGTACTTTACAACAATATTTTAATAGGCAAGAAACATAGCATACTTCCTGTGTGTATGAATTATTTACAGTTCTTTTCCCATGTATTTCTTTGAAAATAACTACTCAGTGATCTTTCTGTAGTAAATCACTGCCCGTGCCAGCATTAACACTCCTAGGCAATCATGTTGGAACTCGTGAGCACTCACTATAGGGTAGAAATATGCATAAAGCCTCAAACTTCTGATACAAACATCATAAAAAAAAAAATTTTAAAAAAAGGCAGAAAAAAAAGTGATAGAAAAGGGACATGAGCTTACTATTTTTTTAAAATTCAAGAGCTTGGATAGCAATTGATTTTCTTAAATGAAAATGAGGTATATATAAAAGTTGTTTGGTTTTGCTCAGTTTTGTAATCACGTGTCCTTTTATTGCACATGAAGTTTTGTAGTACAGTTTGTTACAAACTGAATTACAGGAAGAGGTCCAAATTTGACAAAGCTACCAACAACAGTTATGGTGCACTGCCTGTTCACAGAGCAAATATTGAGGTGGGTTCTAACCATTAATGTGGTGGTAGACTCCTGGTCTAAGTATTAATGTGTCCTAAACTAATTACAGAGAATAGCTTTGCACTTCAAAACCTGGAGAAGGGTGTATTTGATGTTTTCATGAAGCATTTAAACTATATTGAATAGAAGCAAAATAATTAACACAAAAAATATAATTGTTTCCACAACTATTGTTTTTTCCATCCCTTTGCAGTTTAGCCTACTCAAGTATAGGTTTAGATGAGTAAAAAAGGTATGTTAGTAAATATCAGTGGAAGAAAGCAAAAACTGCAGTTTTAAATTTCTTGACTAGTGAAAAACAGTTGACCACAAAATACTCAAGCGATGTGGGATTAGACCCAAATATGCAATCGGTGCTTGCTTTTGAGGGAACTCAAATCAAATGAAGGGGTGAACATTCACGGTGAATTAAGGGAACTTGCTTTAATTGACAGCCTGTGATTGGGTCTATTAAGAGGCAGAAACATAGTAATCACATAAAATGCTGTATGTTTCAATAAAAAAAAAAAAAATGAATACGTCTTGATAAATTTGGTAATTGAACTCCTAGGCAACCGAATAGAGAGTGATGACCAAAGGCCTCATTCAGGGCACCCCAGGTGGGTTTCTGCTGCCCTCTAGGGACTGCGCCACAAACTTTCTGAGTAACAAGAGTTCAGGATGTAATTGGAACAGTAAAACCAGTTTGAACTGGAAAGTGCGGAACTCAAATGTCATCTTTCTTCCCCCACATGCGAATAGACAGAGCAAGTCTGCACTTCTTGACAAAACAAAGTATTAAAAAAAAAAAGAAAAAGACACTTATGAGGATAGTTAGGAAAGGTATTGGTTAAAAGTATCTAACTGTAATTATTCTACCATTGTTTATACACAGCACGGTCCAGTGGAAATATATAGTGGGAAGTACGTACAGTATATTAGCAGCATCTACTGTATAATAGAGTGTAGAAAATCACAGAGAATCCTGGAAGGAGAAAATAATGTGTTTTTACAGAATTAATGATCTCCTAGACATGTGATTGGGCAGGAGAACAGGTGCTTGTGAAGGAGTTCAAACCAGCGTTAATCACGTGGATGTTTCAGAGCATATCATAGAGAAATGTGAAGCAAAGGAGAAAAGTTCACAGAAAATACATAAGGAATTGTGAGGCTGAGGAATTTTAAAAATATGTAAGAAGAAATCAGGATGCTGAAAATACTGAGCAAGTGGCAGATGATGACATGCATTTCAGAAATGATACAGTGCTTAAAATGGGTGATTAGAAGGCAAAAACTAGGCAAAGGTACCTTCTGTAAGGAAAGAAATGTCATGGTTTAACCCCAGCCAGCACCTGAACACTGCACAGCCAGTGTTTATGCTCCCCAGTGGGATGAGGAGGAGAACTGAAAATAGAAGTAAAACTCATGGGTTAAGATAAGAACATTTCCATAATTAAAATAAAATAACAACAATAATAACAATGAAATGAAATAATTGTAATAATAGTTGTAATGAAAAGGAGTATAACAAAAAGAGGGAGAGAAGTAAAACTCAAGAAGAGTCAAGAGATGCACAGTGCAGTTCCTCACCTCCAGCTGAGTGGTGCCTGAGCAGTGATCCACCCCGCCTGGCCAGCTCCCCTCAGTTTCTATGCTGAGCGTGACATTCCATGGTGTGGGATATCCCTTTGGCTAGTTCGGGGCAGCTGTCCTGGCCAAGCTGCCTCCCAGGTTCTTGTGCACCTGCTCGCTGGCAGAGCACAGGAAAATGAAAAATCCTTGATTTCCCAACAACAACTAAAATCATCAGTATACTTATCAACATTTTTCTCATACCAATTCCCATACTGAATCCAAAACACTGCACTATTCTGGCTGCTAAGAAGGAAAATTAGCTCTATCCCAGCAGACACCGGAAGAAAGTACAAGCTTTATTAAGACTTCACAGAAAGTAAAGATGTTAATTTTTTACTTTTGTTCTTTGTAATTCCCAAATAACGATGTGTAGCACCACCACTTGAAGACAGAAATTCTCCAAAACTAAGCGTAAAAGAGTGAGGGTTTTAGTGGGTATTGTGGAATCTTCCTAGCAATGACTTCAACATTTTAAGCAGAGTTGGCTTAAAAGAGCACTGTAGACCATATAGACTCTTTGAAGAACTACATTCCCTTTTAAAACTAGATAGCAAAACATTCCCTTTGGGAAATAGTCACTCCTGAGAAAATTTAGAGAGTGGCATTTGTCTGCTGTGACATTTCATTGGTAGTGTAGACACGCTTATGATGCAGTTGTGCTGGCCTTGCTTTCTTAATAGTCTAGGCAGAGAAACAGGTATTTTTTAGGATGTGGTTCATCTGATCAATTTTAGATACCTACTTTAAAGTGAATTGAGTTGTCCTCTGGACTCCTTTGACTTTGAACTAAATCTCGACAGACTACTAAAAAAGCAAAGTGTGAAAAGCTAAAATGTGAGTGTCTACACGCAATCAAATACTGTTGTATAGACCGTCTAGAATAGTGCAAACTTCTTTTTGCTTGCGAAAAGTTTTCTTTCCTAAGTCCAGCTCATGTAATCACTCCATGGTAAAAAACACATGTGAATTCCGTGGAGTATGTAGTAGCAATGTTCCCACCTGGAGGCTGCAGGGCCAGGCTCCCTTTGCTTCACTTTCTCTTGGAAGGTTTTGCATTACTCTTGGATTCTTCTAGTCTAGTTTCAGCAACCAAATAGAGATTGTCCCTGTCCCAGGCATGTGAATGGCTTTGTAGACACACTGCTCAGAGAAAGAAGAATCGAGTTTGACTCCACTGTGGCTGAATTGAACCCTACTTCTTTCACTTCCTCAGCAAGTGCTACAAATGGGAATGTATTACACAAAAGAGAATAATTTCTGCTAATATTAGTATTTTAAAGAAGTTGACCAGTATTTAATCACCTACCCCTGGAAAGTAACTTAAACTGGGTATCTACGTACTCCTGAAGGAAGAGCTCAAATGAACTTTTAAGGTTACTGTTTCCTAATGGCCACCTGTTGGCAGTACACCACCCTGGAGAGAAATTTCTGTGTAATGGGAGGTTGCGCGGGTTGTTTTTGTTTCAAAGTCTTTTTATATTTTGACTACATAAAGAGTAAATTGTTTATCATAATGGAAAACTTTATATGGGGTTTCCTAATCAGCACTAAAGGCTTTAAACAAAATAGGTATTTCCCAACAAAGCTGATTTCATTATTTCAGTAGAGTAAAAGTTCGGTTGAGTGGTACCTGTGAAGACAAGACTTTTGCAAGGTGTTTGATTTACTAGCACAGTTTAAAATATAGTATTCAATATGCTATAATAAGGTATTTTATATTTTAAAGTTTACTTTTGTGATCTTCCACCAAGGGGTGGGAAGCTCCTAAATGTCTGTAGTTTCAGAACTTGGGTAGAGGTAAGTGTATACGGATGAGGCCCTTTGCCTAAGGCACAGCAGTGAAGTTTTCACTTCAGTTCAAGAATTTCAATCAGTTCAAGAATTTCAATCAAAGTTACATTAATTACACAGACTGTGGAGCTTGTAGGCTAAATATCTACTGTTACCATTTGTCCTTTTAACTCTAACAAGATGGGATGCTGTCCATGTGCTGTACTTTGCATAATTTATGAACCAGATAAAAACACTTTCTTTGGCCGAAGCTCCTGTTCAACAATGAAAGATGTTTTTAAAAAAACTTTAAATGAGGAATCGGCATTGTATAGGTCTTGTTTGTTGGCTTTTTTTTTAATTTAAGTTCTTCATTAATTAATAAATATTCCACAGTATTCATTGGTGACCTGGAATTAAAGTTGTAGGTGACTTGAATTGATCAGTAGGTAACAGCTGCACATGGTAACCTGCTATGCACTGGGCCCATTGAAACAGATAATTCGTTATACTTCTAGAAGAAAGGAATGCAGAATGGGGAGCTATCTGTCTTCAGGAATTCAGTATCTACAAAAAAAAAAATTTTAAAAAGAGTGAGTGAAATACGTGGGCAACTGAACACACACTCATAGTTTTACAACAATTTTTAAACAGTTGATATAATTCTTCAACAACCAGATACGTGTAGGGAGACGGGCTCTGGAATATTGTGAATACTAGTCCTAGTCTGCACAGTTAGGGAAGTGAGCAAGAAAAAGTTAAAACATTTTTAAAAACTGAAGAAAATGTTCTAGGTTGAAAAACTCATCTTAAATCTGTTTATCAAATAGTTCAAGATGACTTGATTACAGAGTCTGAAGATCTTGCCAAGGAAATGGCTTAGGGATATTTGCCTAGGATTTCGGAACTTCCATCTTTCTCCAGGTCACAAGGAGTATTCTAATAACAGTTCACAAAAATTCTCTAATTACTCTCTGTCTCAGACATATTTCTGAAGGGATGAAGATAGGGAAAGTAGAGAAGGCTGGTTAGAATAAACGACTAATGTCAAATTGGCTGGCTAACCCTTCACCTCTAGGCTGCACTTCAGGGACTACTTGAGTATCTATGCAATCTTTAGCTGATCCATACAGCAAAAGTTTGTCATTAGCAGCTTATTCTCCAGAGTTTGGCATTTATACAAATCAGAAAAAAAGAAACATTCACTGTTTTCTTCTGTCGAAGAATTTTCCCTCCAAAACTATGCTTTAATATTTTGCCCAGCTCTGACATGAGTTCAAAAGGTAAATGAAGCTATTTGAGCCAGTAGCAAGTTCTTAGTTCCTTCCTGGCTGGTGTCTACCTTTTGTTACATTTGAAAGACCTCCATCGATGAGAAAATCAAGTACAGTGGCTACAAGATGAAGGTGCTGTGAAAATGCTTGCTGCTATAGTAGACCATATTGTCAAAGGGATGGCGTCTTGATTTCCTGAAATCTGCAAGACTAGAAACCCTACTAGAATATGTGCATTAGCTGAGTTGAAGTTACGGGTGTGATAACAGTGACTGTCTGGAAGATAAAGGCTTGTGTTTGACCAGTGGCCATATAAGAGGTTCCCATGTTCAACCTGAAACTGCATTTCTTTGAAGTGCACAGACATAAACGGTGAAAGAATTAAAATCACAGACATATGACTGTAACATATAATGGATGGTAACAATAAATATAGATGAATACCGAAATGGTAATTTCCCTTGCAACTCCCCACGTATGATTTGTAAAGGAGCTTCCCATGACAGCTTGTACAATTGCACCCTCTTGTGGCGGACGTGGTGCGGTCTTTGAATACCTAAAGTAGAGCTCAGAAATGGAAAGGTACGTAATAATTTGAATGACAGATTTTCGAGATGGATTTACTTTCAAGGCAAATCCCCAATAAACCAACAACAGTAACAACTTTAGTTTATAATTTTACCTAGAAGATGCTCAAATTTTTTCTTCTTTCGTGTCATAGGAGAGCATCAATAATTTGCATCATACTTCTTTGCAGCAGGACCACAAAAATCAAAGCTGTTATTCACAAGACCAACTGATTATTTTCAGTGCATATGAAATTCTGCAGAGTACGAAGTGAAATATGTAGATCTTGACCACATAATAAATAGCTATATTTTCTCACCTTTACCTATTTGGCTAGAGCACTATGAGTATAGTTGAATTAATCTAGTCAAAGTTTGTTATATTTCAAAGGTATATATGCATATCTGTCTAGTATTATTAGAAAAGCAATATCATAAATGTCTACAATATATAATCTTAGGAAATATACAGTAGAATTATGAAGGGTAAGATATGCAATCTTTTTTACTTAAAGTAATAAAACTGTTCGAATTACAGCATAGAACAGAAAAGGTGAGAAATATTGAAGCCTCCTCCACAAGTTGTGTTATAATCGTCTTCCAACCTCTAGCCCTTTTTCTTACAGCTTAAAAGTTCCCCAGTTTAAGCAAGCCAAACGCTACCGCTGTGGGCAGATGGTAGAGAGAACATTGCTACAAAACCTGCCACTCAAAGTGTAACAGATGACTGTAACTACAGAAAATTGTCCCTTTGTTCATTTTGCTAATGAGTGTCCTCATTGCAGCAGGAGACTGAATAGTTAATTACTTGCAGTTCTCGGTTTCAGCAGGAGGTGGAGCTAGAGCTAAAGGTTATCTGAGTACCGGGCGAAGCGCAAGTTTGCTAAGAAAATCTTTTGGTTTTTACATCCTCTCTTCGAAACGGTAAAATGTTGTGACTGCACTTATATTTGAGACACCCTTTAGAACTTAGTCACAGGATTAATTCTTTTTGTTTATTTTGCGGAAAGCCTCTTCTCCGAGCATCAGCTGTTGATCCTCAAATACAGGCAGAGCAAAGGAGCAAATACTTAAGCCTATTAAGAGCTGTAACAGTTACTTAAAAGATCGTTTGAAATTCTAAGTTTGTTCTGCAGTGGTGTAGAGTCGACCGCTGCCAGAGCAGAGTGTTAGCTAATTACTTAAATATTGCATGTGTTGTTTTCTTAATGCTACTCTTTTCCCCAGTGTGTGCTACTCTGTCTACAGGACTTGGTAAAAGTTTTCAGTAAAAACATGCACTATAATAATTATCTCAGAGGATTAATTTTAAATCTGTCACTGCATAAAGACCATTTAAAATGAAATACGGTGTATGTATTTAATCAGAAATTATTTTTCTAAGTACATTATTACAAGTAACATTTTTGTTACTTTTGTAACTTTTGTTACTTGGTCTTTATATAAACTACTACTGTTTGTTTCATAAGAGAAAGGGAACCACAAACTAACATGAGTTACTTTCTAAAGCACTTGACATTTTATTTACATGATTTCTTACAAAATCAGTGAGAACTTTGTGGCCAAAAGTTTATGTACATTGATAGTTTGTTCTGGTAGGTTGAAGATCAAAAATGTCTTTTTTGAGGAAAAACAAGTATTTATGGACTAAATATTCCCCATCATTGCATTATAGTTTAATTTTATATGCCATTTGAAAACCTTGGAATTTTATTCTTAAGGTCTTTATCATTTTTATTTAAAGTGATTTTTTGAAGGAGTTCATATTTTTACCAAGCAAAGCAAATAATATCTGACATTTTCTTTCATTTCAGCAAAGTAACTGCTGTCTGAATCTTCTTTTGTGTTAATATTTTAAATGGTTTCAGGAGTTAGTTAATATTCCGGTATCACTATAAAGATCTGTGCCAGCTCTGAAAGGTTTTCTATAATTTTAGAAGAAATATGTGGCAGTAAAATCTAGACAGCCATAAGACAATATATTCAAATGTTTTCAATAGCTTTGAAACCAACAAGAAAAAAAGAGTAGCTGTCCCAATAAGCTTCAGTTGCATAAGAAGTCTTTTCCATAATGGACGTGGCAAGATTTAAACAAAGGGCACGCATAATAAAAATGTAAATGAGTTTGCTTTACTAAAACTATAACTTTAAAGTCTTTTGTTGCATGTTATCCTGGAACCTTCTTACAAGGTAATCACTGTTTGCATAGAGATTTAAACCGTAGTCTTCAATAGCATTAAACCCCTGCACGGTCTATGTGTGACAGGCATGCAAAGCCATGTTAATGTTCAGAATATGAATTGCCTCTGGGTGGCTCCGACACCAAGTGGAAAACCAACTGTGTAGATATCAGAAGGCCTGATGGACTCCATGCGGCTCCCAGCCTGAAAACTTCACCGCCTTGACATGTGATGTGCTCCTCATGACACTGGCAGCACTGTCACTGAGGAATGGCACAAAGGCAACAAGCCCCCCTCCTTCGCCGTGCACTTTGCAACCCCCTGGTGCTGCCTGTCCACAGGCTCTCCTGCCTGCCTGGTTACCGAGCGCGCTCCGGCAGCACGGGGGGAAGTGTGGGTGGATGGGCCCCAGCTGCCTTCCTGGACACAGCCTCCATAATAAATTGACCTGAATGATGAGGGCACACAAACAGTATGATATGCATTATTCCTGTCAATAAAATGTCCCCATGTGTTATGGGCTTTGTATATAATGTACTGCAGCCTTTCTTTTAGCGGGGACCTATTTAGAGGCTCGACTTTTTTCTATTCATATTAGGGCTCCGTAATAGAATTCAGAAATTATATGATACTCTGTTGTATAATATTACACGAGTGCAGCACGTTTAAATCCTGCATTCCTTATTTACAAATTCAAGGCACCACAATCTTTCAGGTTGTCTTTGAAGATGGCAAAAAAAAAACCCCAAAATACGCTTGAAAAAGAGAATGGGGATTGCCAAGAAGAGTTTTTTAAATTGCACAATGAGATTGCATGTCTCAAGAGTGCTCTGAAACACTCTGAAAAAGAAAAGTATTTATTAGGTAAAACTTTAAACTGATGTTAGATCAAGACAATTAGCTTAAATGCAGCATGCAAGAAATATCACAAAAGTTGGAATTAGTTGTTAACATGATTCAGAAAGATGGCGACTTATTTCTGCACTGTTTTTTTTTTTCTGGTATTGAATGCTAATTTTGCATATATTTGTAGAGAAATTCATACATATTTATTCTAATTTTAATGCATATATTTACATATTTTAATTTATGACAAAGGAGTATTTGCTCTGACTTTTGAGAGTTCTAATATTTCCTAGCAATGTGACTAGAGTTTATATTTTATGACAGATACATCCTATAAGGTTACTGAAATAGAAAAGTGTCGTATGTAGGTATATCTTTTAGTGATGGCCTACTATTTTGTCTTAAGGGAACTGCATTAAAACCTACTGTCTCTCTAGAACAGTTTTTTAGTTTCTGCAAAATATCTGAATGTGCATTTCTTCATATAATTGGTTTGTGTTTCTGTGAAAGGTTCTAACAAAATCAGTTTCTCTCAAATAAGCCATCACTACTTTTGATACCTGTGTTTTTCTACAGTTCTTAGAAGGAGGATTTCTTCCTGCTAAGAAAAATGTGCGGTCTTCACCTGCAAGTTACTTCTCGTATATTGCCAGAGCAAAATATTGAATGGAGGACTAGAAATTACAGAAACAGAGTAGAATTTGGTGGTTTGGCTTGGCTATGTCTGTATAGATTAGACCCAGTATCACCTTTAGAGCAGCAAGATGAATTTGACACAGATAATATCCCCAATTCCTGTTTATCATCTGATTCAATGGTGCTTCTTTACTTTTGGTAGTTTTGTACGAGCAATAAAGAACCACCTGCTAAAACACTTTGTATTGGCTGTGACTAACAGCAAGGATGTCCAGAATTAGTATTAATGAAAAGCTGTGGGCACTCAGTCACACTTGGCTCTTGAACTTACCTCTTCATCTCTATCTGACCAGCCGGCTGAACAGCAGGAAGAAGGCTGTGAAGGTCAAGGGCGGTGGTGAAGGTCACAGTTCTGCCAGGACTCTCGTCCCTGGTGCATTCCACTGGGTTTAGAGACAGACCTGAAGCAAACATTTTGAATACATTAATGTAGGCATGGAATTTCATGGCTTTTCTCTTTCCCTTCTTGTTTTCAGACAAGCCAGTTTGAAAATGGAAGCTGTTCAAAAAGTACGGTGATTTTTACTTTTGTAAACTACACTCTTGGCAAAACAGTAACGAGCTTGGACCGTTGCTAGCGTAGAGTCCAACTACCGTTAGAAAGCTGACTTTCACTTGAATTATGTTACATTTTGGTTTATGATAGGATAACTCACTGTAGAGTAATAATGAATCGGTATTCCTTTAATGAATATCACGATTTTGATTTTCTCATCCTATCATATTTCATAATATTGTTAAAACACAGTAAAGATTCTGAATCATGATAAACTACAGTAAAATTACTGAATTCTTCAATTAAAAAAAGGAACACACTAAGCTTTTGAAGGCAAGCAAAAAAAAAAAAAGGTTTATATTGGTGAATAGGTAGTAACTTCAAAAAATAAAATAGTTATTTTTTGTAACCTGTCACTTGTTAAATATTCCACTGTTCCTGGACAGAGCTGTTAGTAGATGTGAATTATTATTTATATGCTACCTGACCAAAACAATAGCTGAATGAGGTATAAAAGTCAACTTTTTTAAAAAAAAAAAAACTTTCCAGTGCCAATGTTTATTAGTGAATAAGTGATCTTGATAAAAGGTTGACAACTCTCCATGTTTTACCAGTATAACGTCCACCTCTGTTTCCAGTGGGTTTCCTATCTTGTGACAGTTTTCAAAGGACTTTTTTCTACAGTGTATAGTTCTCATTCTGAAAATTAAGAAATGACACAAAACTTCTTTCCAACAAATATTCCTTCTGTGAAACATTTCAAAAATGTTTTGTAGGTAACTCACTTCTTTGTGGTGAAATATGAGGGAAACAGTGGTATGATACTTTTATGTGCTAATTTCATTATTACTAAATTCTTATGCAAATACGTATTTGGAAAAAAAAAAAATCATGAGGACTGGATTTCTAAAATTATCACTTAATTGGCCTTTCCTTAGGACCTTAGATGAATCTCTCTTCTATGGCCAAGTTTCCCACTCTCAAAATATTGATACCTACTTACCTTTACAGAAGCATTGAAAGAGTAAGTTCATTATGATTCTGTACATGAAATCCAAAATCAGAAGTGGAATATTAATTGGTCTGTCTAATGCACCAGTCTATCAAAGAAGAGATGTGTCTTCTGTTAGATTTTCCCTTTTTCTATCTAGGTCTGTCAGTGCTTCATTTGCTAAGCCCAAAGAATATATTTAACAGTACTTTTTTTGATACTTTCACTCACAGGGAATTTTTCCTGAAACTTACTGTGTGGTTTCTTTTCCTTGCCTTCATGTCAGTACAATGGAGGACATCTCTAACATTTAGTGTCTTCCCATAGACCTCAGTCTGTGGATTTGAGCAGCAGCATAAGAACTCTTTTCTGTATGCCTCTCACAGGATTTGGAAGTGCTACATTTATGCAAATTCGGATCACACACCTTCCTCTCAAGCTATCCCCAGTACAGCTACTAGAACAGATAACCCTTCACAGTCACTTCACAGTCTGTCAAGTGAGCTGTATTGTAGAACTGCAATTGTCTTTTCATTATAATTCTGTTAATAAATCTGGTTGCATTTCCATTCCCAAAAAGAAAAAATACAATTCTAGAAAATTAACTATATTGACTGACGTTTCTGACATTTTTCCCCCCTTGTTTTCATATCCCACTGAAAGATGTTCTCTCTGTAGCCAGAATGTACATGAAGGCACACACTGCTGCAGTGCCCAGCACTTGGACGTTAGACACTTCATCCAGAAATGGAGTTCACAAAGTTGATACATACACCAGTATCCAGTATATACTGTATAAGGAAAAGTTAACACTCAAAAACGGGATTCAAAGCACAGTCAGTAACAAATGATGATGGAATACATTGGAAGTGCTGTCTTTTATCTAGAAATTACTGATTGATTTCTTGTAGATGGGACTTGAAGTCTGGGTCTTCCTCCTGTGTCCAGGAGCCAAGGTGTGCACTGGCTGTGGGCTATTGCCTCTCTGATTTCTCTCAAAAGCGTCATAAAGGGTTGGCAAGGACTGGATTTTTCATCAGGACTGGAGCACTTGCTCAGGGTTCTGAGCATTGAACTTGAGGCCCCCTGAACTCCATATACTAATGACTTAACTGTTCATTTACACTCTGTTCTGGTGGGAAAATATTCTCTGTAAAGCTGAATACAGGGAGAGCAAGCACAGAGGAGACGTAATCTCTAGGCTACATATTAGGATACTCAGCAGAGAGGAAGGGACTTTTCTATAGATTCGTTCTTTCTTTCTTTGGAATTTTGCTGAGTATTTTTCCTTGGGTTTTATGCAGAGGGGGGATGGTGTTCTGTATATTGTTTGCTTGTAATTCATAGTCTAATGTAAAATGCATAAATGATTTAGCTAGTCAAAACACAAGATTGTCCTTTTCTCATGCAGTCACAGCTTTGGTATGTCATCAAGCTTGTGCATGAGTATTCTGTATCTAGTCTCATGAATTTCATATTCTTTGTGTCCAATGGCACAGCTTGAACAGAACTGGTGGCTTATTCTCATCATAGAGGGGTAGTTAGGCTACTTTTTCCACGACTTGGGATATTGTAATCAAGCCCCATAAAACTCCCAGCGGCATACAATGTCAGCTGCCCTGATTTGTGGCTGAGCATTCTAGCTTCTAGGTTATTATGCTGAAGGGGAGCATTTCTCCATTTTTATGAAAGAAAATGAATGTCAGTGTTGTACTCAACATTGTCTGGTTTTAAATACATTCGAAATGCAAATTTGGTAAGTAACGAACTCCGCTCCTGGTGATACTGAGAAATATAGATGTTTAATTTACAAGTCCCAAGTGACACTAACTCTGATAGAAGTCCCAGGCAGCTCAAACCCAGAAGAACCATGGAAGCTTCACCAAAGTTTAAGGGAGTTTGATTCTGGAACTTCTGAAAAATTCTTGAAGTATTACGCTTAAATTGCTCTTTTAGGCACAATCTTTTGTCCCCGGTGAAATTAGATGTGTCTCACGAGAGCATGTTAGAACTTGCTGCAGATGATCTTTCTGCAAACTCAGAACAATGGAATTGCCCCTGCGGTTCCAGATTGCCGCTGCCATTTGACTGTAGTGGCTTTCCACAAATATCCACTTTTCTGAGAATTCAAGCTGTTTCTAATGTTTTCATCACCCTCCTACCTCCTGTGACATCGCACTCTACTTTGCTTATGACAAAAAAACTTTATACATGTGATTTTTGTGGCTTTTATAAAACTCCACATGAAAGTATCTAAGTGAAGATGCCTGTTACCAGTTATAATACAAAAACGTGCATGTTCACATGTAGTTGCTTGGTCAGGGAGACTGTACTTAGATAGGATTTTTAGAGAACTATGCCTGTTTGTAGCATGAAATCCGACAGTAGTTATCACATGTTTTTCTTTTAGTCAAGAAAAAATCAAGGCAGAACTTAAGAAGGAAAGACCATTAGTTAAAAATCTGGTAAGATACTTATGTACACATTGTTTTTTTGTAAACCATCATTTAATGCAAATCTAATAAAATATGCAAAACTCTTTTAGTACCCCATAGATTGAATAAACTCATTTTTTAAGTAGAGAAGTTGGTTTATGTGTGGAAAAAAAGATAGCAAAAATACTTTACAGTTTTATTTTGTTCTTGCCATATTTCAAGAGAAACAGATGTAAATGTTACTAGAAATATTTATTTATTTTTAAATGCAACTATTTTGTTTTAAGAGGACTTGAAAAAATATTTAATAGATGCAACATTATTTGAAAGGGTTTGCTGCTGCTGTTTACAAAAGTCATAGGCAATGATACAGAGTTTTGTCTTAAAATATTTTTGTATTCTGCATTAGTCTCATAAGAACACTGCCTTTTATTTTCTTTTTACATGATCCAGGAACTTTCCAGACGGCTGGTCCTTTATTTTACCATTTGATGTTTTTTTTTTCCCCCTAGCCTGATTTCGTACTGGCTTTCACACTGATCACCACTAGTACGTCTTTGTTACAGTAAACTGACTGGGTTTATTATAATAAAAAATAACACACAGCTTGACTTGCAATCTAAATGTGCTGGAAAAGAATATGATACTGTTTAGAAGAGAAAAGGTTGTGAATAGAAAATCAGTACCACTTCAGTTATTTAAACATTTGCTTTTCTACAGCTTGTCAAACTTTGTGCCAAGTCATAGCTGCTTGACTTTGTTTTGTTAATCTCAGCACCATGTGTCTTGGGCTTTTTTAATAGGGGGCCAATCCCGCAGTACTTACTTTTCAGTTTCATCGAGTCCTGAGAAGTGTTGTAGGACTGCATTTTTTGAAAATTAGAGAAAAAAACAAACCAAAATGTAATGTTACAAAGTGGCTCTTTCAAATGAGTTTGTGAAAGTTAAAAAAACCCTGCAAAATAAGTTGCCTACTAAGTAAGTTTTAATAAGCACCTTCATAATGAAAATGTTTATAATTCTCATCACATTTTGGGAAAATTTCTTTAACCTAAAGACAGAAGCAGGATTGTATTGAAATTAGGAAATTATAAATAAAAGATTTTAAAATTTGATTGTCTAAATTTAGGCCAGAGTATAGATTTTGCTCTTTCAAGGAAAATCTTTCGGGATAAGAAAGTGCCAGCAGAGAATCTTAGCCAACACTAAAAAATATAGTCTGATTCATGTATTTACCAAAAGCATTTGAAGGCATTATTGTAAGATGATGTGACTGAGGGCTGATTTGGCTTCATATTCTGTTTCTGAACTGATATGTAACATGAAAAAATCTCAAGACAGACTTCTGAACTGTAGCTGAAGCACCTGGAAAAATCATTTAAAGTCACGAATTGGGTTGTGATAGTTCTAGAAATCCTAGCGGGACCTTTAACATCAAAGCTCGGATAGTTAGATTTGATATATCCTTATTGTATATTTAAAAATCCAGACATTAGAAAGCTTTTATTTCAGCAGAAAAAATAAACTTTCAAAATACAATTATTTAAAAAATATATTGTTTATTACACATGTTTATTTCTATTATTATTATTGTTATTATTATTGTTATTATTATTATTGCAGAGTTAGTTCCTGTTTTCACCTAGAAAAGCTGCATCTAAGGTGATTTTCTTGGATTAGTAGGCTACACATTTCTTTGCACAGATGTAGTAATAATCTGAGTTCAAAACAAATTAATACACAGGAGTCCAACTTTTTCAGAGGCTGCTGCGTGAGATTTGGCCTCACTCGTCCCTCTCCTCCTATTTCTAAATTCAGCCACACCTAGAACATAAGGAGAAGCTGGTTCTAAAGTCTTTCGGCACCCCAAACCATAGAGTATGCATTGAAACTAGTTGTGAAATGTGATGAGGGTACCTTGACTAATCTGCAATACCTAATATTATTTAGCATGCGACTTCTTGTGGCCTTATCTTTTCATTGCATGTTATCAAACAAACCAGTATTAAGCACAAAAAATACAGCAGTAATATGGTTAAGCTGGGTAATGTGCACAGTGAGTGGGAAACAACATTGCCGGTGGAATATTTATCCTCTGGGAAACAGCAAGGAACTTCTTAAGTTCTCAGTGAGAACTTAAATGCCTTGCTCATTGAGACTTCTTGTTGGTACTCTGAGTGCATACAAATGTGCAGATGAAAGATGGACAAGCAAGAGAATAAAAACACTCTCAGAGTACATAGTGCTCAAGAGAAAGAGGAATGAACATTGAATGTGAAAAGTAATTTGTAAGTAGGGTTGAATCTGAAGATATAAATCCTATGACACATGATTGGAATAAAGCATTTACGCTCTCAAAAGATCCTCTCTATAACAAGTTTTTTAAACAATTTCATGATGCTTACTACATAAATATATTTTCTGTATTACCATGCAATTCCGTGTGTTTTGACTTTATTGCAATAGATAAAAAGGTTAGTGATATCAAATCCTGGAAAATGTAACAATGCTGGAATAAAATAAACAATTACAAAACAGAATCAGTAGGGAAGTACTTCAAAATTGAATCAATAGTAAAATCCTGGAATAAGGCTTAGGGGGAAAACGTCAATTGATTAATTGGTCCCCTTCTGTCATCTTTAACGATTCTAACAATATTCAATTTAATTTCATTGTCTATAAAGAATATTGTTGTTTTCCAGTCATTTGAGTTGTACAAATTTATGAGCAATGCTGAGCAGTAGCACTGAAACCACTGGCTTTGTTACAACCCAGCACAAGCTGAGGATTTGCTCTCACTTTCTAATGTTGTTGATAGTCCCAGCTTATATTCAACAGAGTTTTTGAAGAAAAAGTGTAAGTGTTTTTCTCTCTAGTTATTATGTCCACAGATGGTGAACTGAAAGACGGCTTTTCACTGTCACAGATCAAAGTGCTAATACAATTAGCTTTAAATCTGAAAAAAAAGAAGTCATATGCCATTTGAATATACTATTTACTGGTTACTTTGTTTCTCATTTTAATACAATTTTTCAATAAACTATATTGCTAATGGTTAATATTAGCCTTTTTCCAAAATTTATGCCAATAATTTTGTTCATACTTCTTGGTGTTTCCTTTTAGCAGCAGAAGGAGAAGAGAGAAGGTGCCAAGACAAAACTGTAAAGTGTCCTGGGTACGGCACAGAAAAAAGTATGCAATAAACTTAATTTCCTAAGTAAAATATGTATTTTATTAGCTAATATCGCAAAGTGTTCTGCTTGTGTTATACCTCTTTTTTTTTTGTCTTAATCTAACTTTTCATTTTCCACTGATTTCTCTTAAGCCTACAGTTGTATTTTAATTGAATAGTGAAATATTTTCTTTACATTGCCCTAGTAAGAGTCTACTTTCATTACATCTATACTCTTAAAACAGTCCTTTTTTCCGTTTAATCTAGATGGAGCTAAGTAACACAACTACTAGACCAAGTCCTTATCTTCTACTCACTATCCCTTTGAATTGAAACATGTGCTCACTGTTCCTTGCCCTTTAATCTAGGGAGAATGAGCGTGGCAGATCACAGGGCATGACGTCTGACAGCTATAATTAGTGGGTAAGCATAGCTCAGGGTTTGTTCTGCTGAAATCTGTTCAACTGACAAGGTAGGAGTCTGGTTCAAGAAATCCCTTTATTAGCATTGCATCTTATCAATAGCTAAAAATACTGAAAAACATTTAAGCACTACACTCCACATCCTAGTTTTGTCCACAGGCCTCAACGCTGTACTGAAAAAGACAATGCCATGAAGCACAGGGACACAAAGCCAGAATGCTTGCTGTTTGACATAATACCTGCATAGTTCAAGACCAAAGGCAGCACAAATTCTACATTAAGCGCATGCTATAGTACTGCAGAAGACCAACAGCTTACTGTGCCACAACAGTGTCTTCACACAGCAAGTTTAAAAAGAAAGGTAGTCCAAGAATTGAGTAGATTTTTATTACTGAAGCTTAAACTAAGAATCATATTTATCCACATGTGAAAAATATTTCCTCTGCTTCACCAAGATGAACCAAGTAGGATGTGACCCTAAAGTGGCTGTGGAAACTGAAGCCTAAGTTAAAATTCTGCTGTTGGGGCATTTGGGTGAAGCCGGCACTGAGTTAGTAACTAGCAGGAAAATCTTAAGCATCTGGCTCCTAAGCGGTGCTAGGAGCCTCTTGAGAAATTACCGCAATACCCACCAGTGTAGTTCCTCTATATTTTTATACCTGGTGTGAGGTATGGTTGCTTACGTTTGCAAAAGTATGCACTTAATTTGTCCCAGCCTTCAAGGAACAATGCTACATGTGTCATAAATATGTACAGGTGAAGGAAATCTGACAAACAGATATACATGAAGTGATCTTACCACATTGTAGCTGTCAGTACTCAAAGGCCATTTCAGGTTATTAAGAAACCACTGAACTCTCTTGTAATGAAAGTAAAGGTCATTGCAAAACAAGGAATGTTAATTGGGGTATAGAAGAGTGCGCAAATACATACATAACTAGATTTTGAATGGTTTTAATACTTTGTGTTATTTTTGGAAGTCTATAATCATCTATCTCCCAAACACTTTAAAATATGCCCATGGTCAACTAAATGTACTAACTCCACAAAGAAGTTCATTCAAGCAACTAATTTGTCCTTCATGAAATTCTAGTTTCATTTGAAACAGCATAGGAGGGGATTTCAGTGGCCTAACTCATTTTGTAAGAAAATCGTATGTCTTTGTGTTATTCTTGTTGTTTCAGAAGTAGCCCTTCGTTTATGCTTTCCTCTTTTCATTCTGAATGATCAAAACCAATTTGATATATGGAGAGAAAGAGAGAAAGCATGATCGGCTTTACGTGAATCATCCTTTCTTTCCAAGGACTTTACTGTTGTATGTCCTTCTGCACACTTGCCAACTTTTGAACCTTTACGGTAGAAAAACATGTAAGAGTAATAGGAAAAAGTCTTTTAACATTTTAATAGCATTTGAAGGGGTTACTTGAAAAAACGCTCTTTCCTCCTTTGTAAGAGATTAACGTCTGAGGATCTATAATCAATTTCCATTAGTTGTCTGAATGATTTAAAAACTCATTCTACTATGAGGTTTCCGAATGTGACCATAATCAAATAAAAATGTAACTTGTCATCTGTACTGGCTACTACGTCCTATTATTTACCAAAGGTGTGAGGAAAGCTAAACCGTTTGGATTTCTCTTTTGTTGAAGATTATATTTTAAACTTTTAGAAAAATAATTGTTGGGAAAATATACATATATATATTTGTGGACACTCTAAATTTTGCAGAATATTTTTATAATACAGAATAAATTTAGAAAACCATTATAAGGACCATGGATTTTTTTATTGTCTTATTATTCTTAAAGTTAGATTGAATTTAGGCTTCACAATGCCTTTATTCAAGTAAAGGTTGTTGATATCCTTGATCTTCCTAAAACTTCAAATAATTAAAAAAAGTCAATGTTTAAAAGTTAATATCTAAATCAATGTATGAATTAGCCACACTTTCTGAAGCTGGATTTCCTTCAACAGTTATTTGACATATCCTATTAATCATAGCTAGATTTGAAAATCTATGGCATGTGGTGAGAACAAGCCATATGCTAAGATAAACTGAACTAGAGCACATCTAGGTTAGTTGAAATATGTGTGATGAATGAAAGTGGTATTTGATTGTATACTGTTGGTAATTATTTGTTACTTAGACTTACGGCTCAAAGTGCAGAGAGAGATATCCTTTTTTGAAGAATTTAGTTTATATTCATGTTTGGTGGCTTCAGTATCATGCTTTGACACCTACCCAGATATCTACTCACCCTAATGCTTTAATCATACAGTAAAATCTCAGCAGCAATAATGTAAATCTCAGTACAAACAATGTAAAATTCTGACAGAAATTCAGCCTCTACGCTACCTGCAAAACCTTTTTCTGTCCTTTTAAGGACAATATCTCCCTCAAACAGGAGGGGCTTTTTCCTGGTCTTGCACAGATGTGCATCCTACCCCCTAAAGATTATGTAGGGGTTGAAAACTAGTTTTTCACCATAAGCTTGGCTCATATGACTGTGATGCTGAGGGGTATAGGGGTAAAGAACTAGAACTGTAGGCAATAGTTACGTCATTTTTGTACTCGAAGGGCCTCCATTTGAGTGTTTCTGCACGCCTAGACTCTTACTGAGGGGTTCTTACTGAAGGCTGTTCTCCAGCAAACCTTCCCCAGTGTTGGGCTGGTCTGTCTAAAAAGAACAGAGCTAAAGGTAATGTGGCTGACTGCAGACAAGGAAAGATATGAAACTGAAAAAGTTAAAAGAAAATTCCCACTGACGTAACAAACAGCACTTAACATTTGTGTATGAATCATTCTTTGGATCTCATATTTTATTCTAGTAAAATTTGATAAAATCAGAAAATCGTTTTTTCCAATATTCTGCAGGTATTTTTTTTTGTAATTGAAAATGCTTGCATCTTTTAGTGTTTTGTGAATTTTCCTGTTATAGATGTGTCAGATGCCACTATCCGTGGACCAAGTCTGTACCTGAGGAACTGAAGGAGGACTTCATCATAGTTTCACCTTTAAAATGGCCTGGCCTGGTTCTTCTCTTGTTAGAAGTGTTTTGAGGAGTTTGAAATACGGCTGACATTTTTCTGTGTTCCTTTAATACCCAATTCTCCTGTTCTCTGTCATCATAGGCACCGACACAGACACAGAGTGTTAGAGGTCGGAAGGGACCTCAAAAGATCATCTAGTCCAGCCCCCCTGCCAGAGCAGGATCACCTACAGCAGAGCGCACAGGAACGCGTCCAGGCGGGTTTTGAATGTCTCCAGAGAAGGAAACTCCGCAACCTCCCTGGGCAACCTGTGCCAGGGCTCTGTCACCCTCACAGTGAAAAAGTTTTTCTAATATTTTTATGGAACCTCCTATGTTCCAACTTGCACCCATTGCCCCTTGTCCTCTCATTGGACATCACTCAGAAGAGCCTGGCTCCGTCCTCCTGACATTCCCCCTTGACATATTCATAAACATTAATGAGGTCACCCCTCAGCCTCCTCTTCTCCAAGCTAAAGAGACCCAGCTCCTTCAGCCTTTCCTCATCAGGGAGATGTTTCACTCCCTTCATCATCTTTGTGGCTCTGCGCTGGACTCTCTCAAGAAGTTCCCTGTATAATACTTTTCTGAACGGTATTGAACTTCTGTTTCACAACCTTTTTCCCTGTTAGCTCAATTTTTAAGAATATCTCATCCATAATAACTATGGTTCTGTTATGTTTTTACTAGGATTCATAACTTTTTCTTTCTAGTGCCCACAACCTTTGCAATTGCGGTCATGCTTTAAACCACATCAGAGATAGTAGTATTTTAACCTGGTGAAGTAAAAACTCATTTATCAAAGTTGTATGGTTTTGTATTGATATTGATCAGTATCGTATTGATCCTGTAAGAGACTACATGAATCCTCTTCCTCCACACACCCTTCTAAGAAGAGCAAAGCAGACTGACTCCCTTCAGTCCCTTAAGCAAATGGATAAATGCCCAGAAGTGACCATGCTTCACCAGCCATCACAAGGGGGGATGTAGTAATGTCCAGTCCTAACCCAAAATCCTGCCCGTAGGTCTACAGTCCTGGGAGGACGGTGTCTCTCATGAACCATGTAGAATTTGGCATGGCCTGAAGTACTTTCAGGATACAATCTGCTGTTAATGAGTATAACATTAAATGATATTTGGAAGGTTATGCTGTACAGCCTTTTAATTTTTTAGTGTGGGTTTGAAGGAACACACAATAGCACATTGAAGAAAGTTCAATTAGTTTTCAATTACTATTAAGTACACATACGGTGTTAGCTGATATTTTGCTCGATGTTTGTACTGTAGCAGATTTGGTTGTGTAATTTGGTTGTGTAGATAGAGCAGGGGACACCTGCATTCACCCCTAGAAATTTTTATGTATCTAGATAGGGGTTATATTTGCACTGGAAAATCCATTTTGCTATAGGTTGAGATTTTGAAAACAATAGGATATCTGTTTATACTCTATTTCAGTGCTAGCTGATGACTGCATACTGCACTGTTGATAAAACAGAGATACATACAGTAAGAAGTAGTGTTTATTACAGAAACAGAAGACTAAAGGTGATAGATTGGATTGTTCTAGCTAGTCTCATCAATGGGGGGGGCTTTTCTTATAGAATGTTTTTCATTCTTTTCTTCATTTAGAACAAATAATTCATATCTAAGTAATATTGTGATGGGAAGTATATAACAGTAGAGCAGAAATAGAGTCAGAGGTGATAGGATTGCTACAGTTCCCCTGAAATCTGTCTCATAGCCTCACGTCTCTTATTTGTAGTTTCATTTCTTGCTTTCATTCAGTTTTCTAACTTCCTTAAATTCATCCCTTGACTCCTAGTATTTAGTACATACTGAATGGTTTTCTTCTTTAGTATTTCTATTCTTCAAAGTTTTCTCCTTGTTATCCTAAAACCTTATAATATCATAATTAATGGGAAAAATATTTATTAAGGTTCAATTCTATCCTATTAATAATTTTCAGTCTCATTCAAGTTTGCCAGCTCTTTCTGAAGTAGAATAAAGGGTGTGAATTTTCTATAGGATCTTAACAGACATTTATAAAACCATTTTAATGCCACTTGTGTTGCAAGCAGTGGAAGCTAAATCTACATCCAAAAACAGGGTCAGTAACCTTCAGCTAGCACATAAATCTTATGGTTCTAGTTTTTTGTTGTTTGGGGGTTTTTTTAATGGCTCAAGTAATTGTAATTTCAGTACTCAGGAAATTCCCCAAAATGGAAGATTCCCAATCAGGTCACTGTATCTGATATTTATGATGCTCTTCTATGCTGGGCATAAAACAAAAACCTATTAAGCCCTCTGAGTGAGTCTATAAACCCATCATATCTTCATCCATCTCCAGATCTTTGTGGCTGTTCATTCAACAGTGTTTCATCTTAGAACCTTTTATACAACTGAGTCTTGTTCGGAGTGAAATCTAATCTTACTTTGAAATACAGTAGTAATATTTTTTAATGATATAATTAGAAGTAGCTCTTTGTACTGAGATAAGTAGGATGTCTTGTATTTCAAACTTTCACCTTTTAAGATGAAAATGAGATTGGGAGGAGGAGGGGATGTTACAAAAGACTAGTTGCAGAATGCTCTTTCTTGCTCAGTAAGTTACAGTTTCAGTGCCTGAAAGTTAGGTCTATTTGAACAGTGGATGAGAAGTATAGTAAACATGAAAAACTTTAGTTATTAGATTCTGGCCATGCTTAATTTGCTGAAATTCAGCAATGTATTTGATTACATACGGGAAATATATGAAAGGTCTTCCCTGAAATATAGTTTTCATAATATAGTTTTCATAATCACCATGCTAATATGCAGCATCCTAACTTCTACTACCAAATTGCTCAACTTATCAAAGTTAAATTTTGGAACCTGCTTCAGTAGGATTCATATTTTGATTTCCAGGCTCTATTTGCAAGGTTTAAATTGAGGTTCAGTTCTTTTACATTGCATGAGGTACTGAGGTGCTGTAACCACGCTGAAACGCTAAGCAATTACTTCCTTTGCCAAATACATGGTTAGTTTTCATCTATACTAAGATGTACAAACATGCAAAGAGATTCGGTATCTTTGCAAACTATTCATTTGCACATAACATACCCTTATAATTCCTGTTACATAAAAGCTTACATAGGTAGACATATAGTTATGTGCTGGGAACACTTCGTTAATGACACAGAGAAAGGATTTCCTGTAGAACAGATGGCCCTTGTAGTGTTAACCAAACTGTTCATCTAAACCAGCATTGTCTGGAACCTAATGCCCTCAGGCAAGGATCCGACCCAGTTGTGGAGGGGCACCATGCAATCATGACAGATGGTCATGTGTTGGGGCCATCCAAAGACCATGCATGTGTACCAAGGGTGGTTGCTGAGCGCTGAAGCTCACAGTGGAGACTATTCAGCAGCTTATGGTTATGGGGTGTCCTGGCGTCCTACTCGGAACAACATTAACGTAAAAAAATGAAGGCATGTGAGAACTTATATTTAATGAAAACAATAAAGCAATAGTTTCTTAGCCTTTCACCTGGGTTTCATTGGATAGATCAATAGGGACAGAAACTCGCTTCGTTAGGTTCAGTCAGCTTAAAGAAAGTATAAAAATTAGTCCCGCTGTTCCGCAGTGAATTGAATGAATGACAGTAATAAATACTTAGAATAATACATTGGCAACTTTTGCAAAACAAAAATGCAAATGCACTAATGGTTGTTACATAGTGTTTAGCATTCCTTATCACTTCTATATATCTGAATAAAATCTTAAATAGGCCTCCATGAGGTTTTAAAGCTGAAAGATATGAAGTACAGTTTGAATAGCAAAGACTTTTCTGATCACAGGATTGACCAAGACTCCTTCTGTATTAAGAATATGCTTCAATCAGCTGGAGATGCTCTTTAAAATGGGCAGAAGTCTCACTTGTCTTCAAAAATTGAATTTTAATCTGGTTCATGGTTGCTTTCCACATTTGAAAAAAGGTTTGCTACGCTTTTCAGCCATGAAGAACATAGTTTTGAGAGATACATGTGATGACAGAGCTTTCAGAGGAGTAAATAAAAAAAGGCAAAAAGAGTATCAAAGCACAGAAGGGATTAAAGTGATCTAATGAGAAATACAATAGCGGTTGCAATGAGGAAAAGGAGTGAGCTGGAAAAATATAATGGAGGGAATTGATAGGCTTAAAACTGAATAAGCTGAAGCCTAGAAAGTAGATGTCATTAACATTAAAGTGGGATTCTTTTACCATCATTTCACAGAAAATATTAAAGGAAACACAGGTGCAATTGTCCTTCATTTCTTTTGGACTGCCTTACTGAAGTGGAGTTTGGAAATGCCACTGCTTCATCGGGAACCCATCCCAGGGAGCTGGGGATCTCAGATTGTGAAGTCTTTAGACACTGTCTTTTCTATCCTGCTGTGTCCCAGCAGACAGTGAGGGAAGCCCTATTATGTTTATATTTCAAGCAGCTGTAACCCATAAGAAGAACCAGCTGGGAATAAAATCTCGCAGCTTTATAGCTGCTTTACACCATTATCCCATGACTTGAGAAGTATCCCATTTTGTGTATAGCTGCAATGGGCCTGAATCTGCTTTTACAAACTCCCCATTTACGGATCCATATTTCCACTGTATTACATCAGTATGACATCCATGTGTGAAATGACAATTTGACAATATGATCATGTTTGCAGTCATTTAGTAACAATTAATATTTACGGTGAATTTCACTTGCAACTTTCACAACATGTAGATAAATGGCTTTTCTTTATTTAAAAAGGCCTGATACTGCAATCTATCTGCAATACTATCTGTTCCTTAACTGTGGTGTTTACACCTCTGAACTAGCCCCATAGCTACCAGCATGTGTTATGTGAGAGAAAGTGGAATGTATCTGCAGCTGAAAAAACACGATGACGACTTGATCTGGATAGGGCTAGTGTTTAGCACAAAACATTACCAAAACCTTGGAAGTTTTGTTCAGACAGGTGGGCAATGTATTCGATTTACCAAGTTCATGTCCAATGTGTCTGTGTAGAGACCTGTGGAAATGTAGCAGGGATGAAATGTCTCTTGCAGGAGGGAATACATGTTTGTGTGAGGTGTGAAGAAGAAGCAGAAGATGGCTGAGGGGAGGACTGAACAAACATCTTTGTTTTTTTCCAGATTTGCTCTGTAGAATATAATTTGCAGTTGGAAAAAAAAATAATATATGATGCGACCCTGCTGAGAGAGAATGGAAGATTTGAGGTTGCTTAGTTTCTTTCAGATTTCTGATATGGCATGCCTGGTCAATGGTGCTCTCTTTCCCTGAATGACAAAAGTATTACAGGAAACTAAGACAAATTTGTGTGCTCGTTAGGCTTTATTTGTCAGTTCTTAGCAGTGCAAGTGGAAAAAAATAAAAAAGTTATAATGTTCAATCTCCCAATTCAATGTGAAACTGAAATGATAATGCTTGAGAAGAAAAGAGAATTGGAAAAGGAACATCTTATGAAACAGAAATATCTTAGAAAATGAAAGAACTTACTGACAAGGTGATCTTTTAATTGTAACAAGCAAATATGTTTACAAACACATTTTTAATATATATTTATATACCAGCATTTTTAAGACTATGAATGCCATAAAACTACTGTGTCTTTACCCTTTTAGTTGCTGAAGTAGTGATACTAATAGACATTTATGTAACAGCTTTATCCCAGGACCTTACAGAATTTCTCACAACACTTCTCTGAGAGAAATATGACTCAGCTCCCGAGAAAGGAGAGTGAAGATCCAAGGGTACACAGACTAAGTTGTACGGCATGGATACTCTGTGGCCACCCAGTCACCCAGACTGAAAGTGTGTCACCTCTCCCCTCTAGTCTGTGTACCTGGACTTTCCCAGCTCTTACACTTGACATGGGATGGATTTGAACCAGGGCATCCACTCAAAAGCAAATATTAGGAAGCGTTCCTGCACCCCAAGTATAGCCATAATCATGAAAACCAGGGTTAGGTCTGAGTCAGGAGTGCAGTTCTTTGTTCTAATCGCTTGACCACATACTTTCCAGAAACTGCTGGTTTTGCCATGGCGAATTTGTAATGATAGGTCTTGAGTCCTCGTCCATTTAAAACAGTGGCAACTTTACCACTGACAGCAGTAAGATGAGGTTCAGACACATATATATAAGACAGGAATTAAGTTAATCATTCACTGGGTGCTGGTTTTATCATAGTTGCCAAAATGTGGCCTAACTGTTGCAATCCTTAGAAACAAAGTAAAAAATTACCTGACTTCAAACTACTGGCTTAGGTTACCAAAAACTTCCAATTTTTAAAAAGATACTGAAAATATTTAAGACCTCCAAACAGGAAAATTTGCCTTAAGGATAGCACCACGTATGAGAAAACTTTGGTTTTGCATAGCTAGCAAAGAAAATAAGCACTGTTTTACTTACTTTCAGATAACACATGTAGTACCTGAGCAATAAGCTGCTGAAAGAACCTTGACTGCTGAAACTGAGAAAACGAAAAAAACATAAAGGTCAGGAAAATTAAATCACATAAAGGTAGTGGGCAAAATTTTTAAGATGTGCTTTGAAGACGTTTAAGAAACCCCTGTGTTAGTTTAACTTCTCTTTACACTTTTTTTTCCTATCTTGGAAAGGAAGCTGAGAAAAGCAATACAATATGGAAAAAGAAATACCAGATTCTGCAGAACAGGTTTAGCATTATTGCATTGATTGAATTGATAAAATACTTCAGGCCTATAAATTTTGCAAAATATATTTGTGAAAATTAAGGTAATTATATGCATTATTCGTTGCTTAGTCATTAGAATTGGAGAATATAATAGCTAGGTTTAAAAGATTGGAATTAAATATTAATGAACTGAATAACACACTGTTAACCTGCCTGTAACAATGTTAAACACTTCAGATAACTAATTCTGTACAGTTGTATTAATAGCACTCAGAGCTGTTAAAAATGAAACTTGTTTTGCATGCTGTTAGACTAAGTTTTCTTTCATGTTTTCCTTATGGCAGTCTTGTATGAGACTTTAAGCAGTTAATACTCTCTTTTTAGCCTTTTTCTCTTTGTCTTCTTTCCTAATGCCCCTCTTTCCCAGAATTGTTCTTCATCTCCCTTATTTCACACTTCACCATTTTCTGTCACTATAGTTTATCTCAGTGATTTCTTCTGTCGTTCATGTGATGACAGTTCTCCTTTATGCATACCTTTTGCTCAAACCTTTTTCTCCTCTGCTCTATCCATCCTCTCTAGAATCTTTATACTCCTTCTCTCTATTCTGAAACATCCTGACTGGAAAATATATGTCATCAAAATCCACAGGTTCCCTATAATCATCAAATGTAATTAACTTCTAGCAAAAGAACACAGAGGCTCCCATGGAGTTCCACTCAGAGTCATAGAGACTGGCCAAGAACCGGGTTCTAGGTCTCACCGCTCCAGCACAACTGCTCAGGACAGAGGTTTCTGATTTGCCATGGAGTTGTGACTGAGATGGAAAATCTTGTGAAGCTATTAATTCCTCTGGTCTAAAGTTGATCCTATTATAAATCTTGCCCTCTGAAAAAGCCTTATGTTGTTTTTTGGCCAAGTAGTGCTTGGACGGCCAGATGTGCCAGGACTGCATCGACATTGACAGATAATTTTTAATGTTGTAGACACAGTCATTTTTGGGTCTTGGATCTCTTGTCAGCCTCAGTGTGCCTCCATTGCATCACTCATATTCTTTTTTAGGAATAGAGCAACCAATTCCTCAAGGCAAAACCCTGGAGCAGTTCTGGTGCTGTTTTGTTCCCTATAAAAACATCTTTCATAGGCAATGACATAGCCTGGTGCTATTTTAGATAGAAAACTACAGACTAAGGATACCTAAAATCCACACATGTGCCCTAACCTGGCCCAGCATGAATGCCACCAGTCCACAATGGAGGCCACTAGTGCTGATCAGCGTGGCCAACAAGTAGTGTGGCATGTCTTAGGTTGACAGCAGCAGCAAAACAGTTTAGTAAGTGCATGTCTTATGTAGTGCACTCAGCGTTATCATGGTCTAAAGAAACATGCAGGATTTACTGAGACTGAACTCCACAAGATGCAAATAGGCTGAACATCTCAGTGGCTTCCGTTTTAACGAGGGCTGTCAGAGCTTCCAGCATCCCTATCACGAACCTAGGAACCGGAGTCTGAGAGCTCTGGGACGGGATGTGGAAGCTGTAGGGTTTACAGTCAGAGGTAGTTTTTACATGAGTGTTGCCCAGAATGGCAGAATAGAAGAGGCCTAAGGATGCCAAATGGCTTTAGAATGTTCTTGGTGGTATCTTTGCTACTGTTGTAGGGATGAATCAGACAAACTTTAACTGTAAACATTATATTTCATTCTTTCTGAGATTTTTTTTTTTTCAGAATTTCAGGTTTATTTCAAATTTGTCTGGACTGATACCAAATTTTAAAGAACAAAATTTCCCACCAACTGCACATGCTACTGTATTTCAGGCAGTTGTTTACCTGTATTTATTTTTGTCTCCAGACGACCAATCTAAGGTGTGGAAATGCAGTAATTCCCATCCTACAAATGGTGAACTGCAATGAAGTTACGTCCATTGAACAGCAAACTGTCTATATTGTACTTCATGCTTGTTTAGTTTGATACAATATCTCTAAAGTCAATGGATAGTTTCTCATTAAGTTCAGTATTCATTGAAATAAGCCCCGAGTTATCTTCTCATCTGAAAATGGTGAGATTACACTATGTTGGTAATATAATGACAGTGTTATCAGCATTTTTAGTAATAATGCAAGTATCTGTAGAAAAACAAAGTTCTATTATTCTTGCCAGGTCTGCTTTAATGAGTATACACTGTCTTACCTGAATAGCTAGGTACTGGAGGATTTTTTTAGCAGACTATTAAAGTTACATGCTTAAATAAGAGATAAATTTGTCATCTGATACATAGCTAATCATTGTAACACCTTAAAAACGTATTTATTTTGATGAAAAACCACTTAATAGTGAGATATCAATAGACTGTAGGAAAATCCTAAATTTTGCTTCTTTTTTTTCTGATAGTTTAATGAAGAACCATGCACATGACAGTGTGACTATCTGGGCAGCAGATATTTGCCTTGAATTTAGCCTGTTATGTTGTTATAAATTTATTATGCATATTTATTTGTTATAACTTTATTATACATATTTAAAAAACTATTAAAAATAAAATATGTGAGCCCTCTTGTGGCCAAAACATCTTCTATGTGTCTTATGAAATCATTAAAGATTGTGTGACCTGGTGAATATTGTGCCTGAAAAATATCTGGAGAACACTGAATGTGAATTTGTTTAGTTGGTATATATAATGTCAGGGTTTTTTCATTTTTCATAACAATTCAATCCATTTAAGTTTTTCTTTAAATCTTTCTTAATTTACTGTTTGTAGTTACTATGCCATTGAAGTTCTGGGTTTGTAACCAGACACAAACAGGGCACAGAACTCTAAGATTTCTAATAATGTTGTCCATTCTGCTCTAACTGCTGTGAAAGGTGCTAGTTAATGTAGAATGGTTTTTGTGAAGATATTTTTTGTGATACAGGTTTTTTTACTTTGCAATCTTCATATATACCAATGGTTTCTATCATATAGGACCAAATATGACTGTGAGTTAAAATTGTCTTTTAGCTGTCGTTGAACTGGAACTGAACTCTGTGGCAATTTTGAGGCAGAGGAGACTACCTTTCATTTCCACTTAGCATTCCTTCCTCACAAATTACAGGAAAACATTCTAAACTACATATTCTTATAAACTACATATTCTTATATCCAGGGGGACCTTATAACTGCCTTTTGATACCTGAAGGGAACGTACAGGAAGGCTGGGGAGGGACTTTTTACAAGAGTGTCCACTGACAGGGCAAGGGGAAGTGAATTTAAATTGAAGGAGAATAGGTTTAAATTGGATCTTAGGAAGAAATTCTTCAGTACGAGGGTGGCAAGACTCTGGAATAAATTGCCCAGAGATGTTGTGGATGCCCCCTCCCTGGAGGTGTTCAAGACCAGATTGGATGAGGCCTTGAGCAACCTGGTCTAGTTGAGAGGTATCCCTGCCCATGGCAGGGAGGTTGGATTAGATGATCTCTAAGGTCCCTTCCAAACTAAGACATTCTATGATTCTAGGATTCTTATTTAAGAAAAAGTCTTATCACCTCACAGAATAATATTCATCTTTTTTTTGAGGTTTTTTTTTTGCTTCCCTTCATTAAAAAGGTCTGTTTCTGCAGCATAATACCTCTCTTTGTATGGAAAGAGGAAAAAATTTACAGCTGTTCAAATCACCTCATGAACTGGACCTTGAGAAATTAGGTAGCAATGTTCATTGATTAGATAAAATACCAGCCCTTGCTGGTTAAAGTTCTAGTAAATTTATAGAAAGGAAGAGGATGGTATTTCAAATTTAAACTGTGTGTTCTATTCCTTACAGATTTTTCCACTGTATAAGGTCTGCTAGTTTCCTCGTACACTGAATGTAATATATGTATTTATGTCCCGCGGATTTACGTTCCATGGATTTATGTCCCATGAATTGCTGAACGCTTATTGGTTTTTTGTTCTAATAATATGGCAGTTGATCTTAAACAGAAAAATTACTGTCATTTCCCTCAGGCAGCGCTGTGTTTTGTCCCCTTCTGTGCTGTTCAGACAGCATAGTAAGAATTTCAGGGAGAACAAACAAGGATGTCAAATTGAAAACATTTTCATAGAATCATAGAACAGTTCAGGCTGGAAAAGACCCTTGGGATCATCGAGTCCAACCATTAACCCTACACTACAGCCATTAACCCTACACTACAAGTTCACCCCTAAACCATGTCACCCAACACCACATCTAAGCGACACTTAAACACATCCAAGGATGGCGACTCAACCACCTCCCTAGGCAGTCTGTTCCAGTGTCTGACCACTCTTTCCCTGAAGAATTTCTTCCTAATGTCCAGCCTAAACCTACCCTGTTTCAACTTGAACCCATTCCCCTTGGTTCTGTCCCTAATGACCTGTGAGAAGAGACCAGCACCAACCTCTCTACAATGTCCTTTCAAGTAATTGTAGAGCATGATGAGGTTCCCCCTCAGCCTCCTCTTCCTTAAACTGAACAGTCCCAGCTCCCTCAATTGCTTCGCATAAGATCTATTCGCCAGGCCCTTCACCAGCTTTGTTGCCCTTTTCTGCACTCGCTCCAACACTTTTTTTAAGTGTACCATCACTAACATAATGAATACTTAAACACATAGTTATATTCAAATAGTACTTTCCATTCTTTTTATTTCTTGTTAAAGTCATATATCAAATATAGCTGCAAATACGTTCAACTCAATGTAAAAGATGTACAAGTACAGTCAAGTTAAAACATATTCCCCTGATTTAAGAATGATTACGCAGTGATGGCAATTTCACATTCAATTAGAGTCAACAAAAAATTAAGGTGTTTTAAAAATCTTTTACTAGTGTTGATTTCTCACTTATCACCTTATATGTCCTAAGCTACACTTTTTAAAATGTGTTCAGTATGGGATTAACATGTTACTTACAGGTCGTTGGTCTTGTTTGTGTTCAAAATGATACAGGAGATGTGAAGGGATTCAGAGCTGAGTTATATTTGCCTTCCCCTTTGTATGCAACTTTCTTTTTCCTAAATGTAAACATTTAAACATGTTCTGTACTGAATAATGAAAATATTTTTGACAATTTTGTGAAGCATAGATAAGACATTTATATATCCAAGAATCAACATTTATCAGTTGCATAATGGAAGAATATTTCAATATTTCTTAATGTCAGACAATGACTTGCTGCAGACATAGATGGAATTTTCCATTCCTCTGCAGTATAAACTACTATTATTTACATGCATTTTATATTATTGTTTATTTTTGAAATATTTAACATATCCAAATTTTTTGAGATTTTTTTTTTCAAATGCATGCAATAACAAGTATTTGTGAAAAGCATGCCAATCTCAGTTTTAAAGCCAGTTGCAATAAGAAACCTGCAATAAGAAATTTTTTTAAAAGAAAAAATTTTGGCTGCAATTGGAAACCCCTGCACATGAACTGAAATAATATTGTCTTAGTGGTTAGCAAGGCCAGCGTAAACCTGATTCATTCCGTACTAAAGTAAATGGGAAGACCAAAATTAAATGAGGAATGAGTGGATTTATCTAAAGTTATGAACACTATCACCTGCCTAGCAGTCAAGAATTTGTGTTGCTACATTTTTAAGCCTAATACTTCAACCTTAGTGGGTAGATTATCAGGTTACTTCAGGGGATGGAGAATTTTCTACCAATTTTGTGAGCACAGGTAGAATCTTTATGAGAAATACAACTGGGATTATTGTTTGAAATTCTGATAACCTTTTTTAATGTGAACATAAAGGCCTATATGACACAATTATTTATGGTAGAAAATGACAGGGATCCAGGGACCAACATAGCAACAGATGATACTCAGGTGGAAAAAAAAAATACATTTAAGTAAAGGCTAGTGAAGAATAAAATATCGTTCAGGTTTCTATATGAAATTACAGAAAAGAGACCAAGGTTACAAAAATATTGAGCTTTCCATTTTAACCATCAGTTCACATAAAGTTAACGAAGAACAATTTTCAGTGAATAGCAGCTTGAAATATCCCTTTTCAGTTGTCTAAACAAGTGTCTGCAAACAGCAAAGGATTAATTGACTTTCAGAAGCTTCTTGCAGAAGAGAAGATGAAAATACCCTTGAAATTCCTTTAAAATAAAGTGAAAATATTTAAAAGGAATGTTAGATGCTTAAGTGCTTGAAATTCTGTGTATTAATAGTTTATATAATACACTAGCGTGTCAGTTTCTAACAGCAAAGACACTGTATCCATGATTACATGATCTTCCTTAAATTATTGAGCTGAATAAAACTAGTTTCTTAAACAAGATGATAGAAGGGTTCTTTATTTGTGTCATACGTGGCTGGCCAGAAATACATGTAGATATAGGTTTAGATATAGGTATATATATATATATACAGATATATTCAGAAATACAGACTTGTCTGTATGTCTTTGCCTGAAATATACATATATGTAAATACATATGCAAATACTAAATTCCTCATGTTCTATCCTGCAAAAAGGACAATGAAACAATTCCAGTTCTCAAAATTCAATGGAAATGTTTATGCTTATTTTAATTAAAATTGAGTCGGCCCCCAAATTAGTCTCTCAGGAGTTAAGGCCCTATTAGCTTTGGCTTAAAGGCTGGTAGCTGAAGTATGTCTCAGGGGGTTTTCTTCAAGCACTCATTACTAAGCTAAGCATGAGAATTATTTATAAGCCTCATTTCTGTACTTTATAGTGGTTTAGTATTTCTTTAAGAATTGTTTTAATGTTATTTCTTTTTCCTATATTTTAAGTGAACTTAACTGTAACTTGGTTTAGTCAACCAATAGCTTCTAATCAACCTTTACAAGAAAATATGTCTCCTTTAGCACCCGATATATTCCCAATGTACAGAAGAGCAGAAAGAAGATGAAGATTAATTTCTTAGACTTTCAAACGCAACCAAAAGGGACAGTATTTGAAGATGGTGAGTCTGCAATTTGTGATTCATAATAATCTACTCTGCAAGTATTTCTTTCTAACTGTTAAGCATATAGTTGAACGTGATCATATTTAGAATCACAGAATCATTTAGGACAGAAAAGACCTTTAAGATCATCGAGACCAGCCGTTAACCTAGCAGTGCCAGGTCCCCCGCTAAACCATGTGCCTGAGCACCACATCTACATGTCTCTTAAATACCTTCAGGACTCAACTGCTTTGCTGGGCAGCCTGTTCCAATGCTTAACAAGCTTTTCTCCCAATCTCTCTTGCTTGTAATATGTTGTAAGAGTTTGATGCATTGTCATCTCCTTACATGAAGAATCACAGATGAGCTTAATTCTATTTCAATACTGAATTCTCATAATATCTAATAATAAAATACATATGAAACTGTGTATTTGAAGAATATTATGAGAACTTTTTTAAACTTTTGTTTGCTACGAGGTAGTTATCAAAACCATACTTCAACAATAATGCATCAAAATTGTAATACTAATCTGTTTTCAATATCTTTGCTATTAAAAAATAAAAAGTGTAATAGCCATTGAGCACAGGACTGTTAACTATGTCTCTTAGGATGCTAGTTAGCAGGGGATTTGTTCTGACATACAGTGTCACAGTTTCTTTACTCAGGCCTTATGATTCTTTCTCCAGCAGGATGTTTAAAAACATTTGCTTAGTATCAAGCACGTGGCTAGCACTCTTCTAGTCCAGTGTCAATTTTTACAGCTAAATCCAAGTACGTACTCTTAAATGTTTAAAGTAATTCTTCGCATGTGTACTTCTCACAGCTTTATAATAAAGAAAATTGCTACCTTTTCACATTTGTATCTCCAAATACACAAATGCAATTTAAAGATTTGGGTTGTTATATACTTTAACTAATGTAAGATTTTACCTTGGGCATTGCTCTACTCCATGTGTTCTGTTTCTGTAGCTCTTCTCCAGTCATTTTTCTGGTTCTGTATGTAAAAGCTACTTTTCTTTTGGAATGTGTTAGAGAGCTCATGGCATAGTGTCTATTCTGACAGGCTCTGTCCACAGGGCAGTCTTGACCCTGGAAACATTTAGTCGTCTTTGCTGTTTTTCAGCTGGCGTAGGCTAGCTGTGATTGACAAATAATAGTGATAAGGGCAACCATGAAGAAAGAGATAACATGTTGTATGGCACAGCACTTTATCTTTTTCATTAACCATCTTCTGTTTTCTTCTAGTCATCTGTTTGCTGAGGATATGAACAAAGAGCTAATCAGCTCGCTATGATTTTGGATCATGAATTCACTGTCAGCCTCTATAAAATTTTTCCCCATGCAGAAGCCCAAGAAAGAAATTAAAGAGAACAGAGATGGTTACTTTCAAAATTACTTGACCCTGTTACATTTGGTGGTGTTTGTGCTGTCTGTGACTATTTTATCTGACCCAGAATTGAAGTAGCAGAAAAAAGAATTCTTTGTTTCCAGATTTATTTATTGATAATTGCCAGTGTTTCTGGGAGTTTAAGCAGTATTTTATATTATTTTTTTTCTAAACCAACAAACAACACATCAAACAAAACCTGGTTCATCTATGTGAAAGGACTTCTGAACTGTCGTCCTTCCTTTTCTCCTTTCTTCAACCTCTAATACATACAGCAAACTGCTCATCTTCTGAGACTGATCTGGAAAGTTTCTTGATTGGCTTTTATCTTCTTTCTACCACCACTGCTACAATAATTTCCACCCAGATTTTTCACAGATGATGAACAGAGAAAAACCAGGTGTAACAGAGCCTGTGATTCTTTGGTTTTCCAAGTGCAGTTTAGAGAAACATAGAACAATTCAGGTTGGAAAAGACCCTTGGGATCATCGAGTTCAACCAGTAACCCTACACTACAGCCATTAACCCTACACTACAAGTTCACCCCTAAACCATGTCACCCAACACCACATCTAAGCGACACTTAAACACATCCAAGGATGGCGACTCAACCACCTCCCTAGGCAGTCTGTTCCAGTGTCTGACCACTCTGTGAAGAATTTCTTCCTAATGTCCAGTCTAAACTTGCCCTGTTTCAACTTGAACCCATTCCCCCTGGTTCTGTCCCTAATGACCTGTGAGAAGAGACCAGCACCAACCTCTCTACAATGTCCTTTCAAGTAATTGTAGAGCATGGTGAGGATGACTCCATCCCATATCTAGGTGCCAAATGTTATTTAGCAATCTTCACAGTCTTTTGTTTACTGAAGTCTCAGAGAAAGAGGGAAGCTATGGGGCTTCAAAAAAAGCACAGCAAAATAAAAGCGTAATTGCATTGCCATGTGATCAAGAACTCATGGAAAAAAAATCTCCATAACTTTTTAACAAGCCAGAGCACATTTCAGCTTAGAGAATAGTAATATGAATTTGTTTAAATTTAAATTAATTACTGAGTATTAGTTGAATAAAGAATTTTTTTAGATATGGAAAGGTGATCCACTGAATTGTGACTGCTGAAGTATAAAAAAACCTCACTTTCAGCAACAAGGTTATTGTTTTTTGTTGAATGTTTGACAGAATTGTTGCTAGCTTCAATGGGGCAATGTGGAGCTCAAAGCAAAATAACGTAACTGAGAATATTGCTGCTTCTGAAAGACCTCTGCAACTGTTTCCTTAACAAGACCAGCTTGTCTGCTCATCCTGTTCTGGTGATGCCCAATGTTTATATCATATGAAACTGCTTATAGCATTTATAGATACTTTGTAAATGCCCATTCTAAGTTATTTTAGACCTCATATGTACCAAGATTCAAAGCTAAGAGTCCAGGTTACTTTTAGAACACTTTGGAGTAAACAAGGTGACCAGCTGTTCATAGGACCCACCTATGGAGTCATAGTAGCCTAGAACATAAGATGTTAGCATGCATTAAGTAGTAGTGAGAAATGTTCCTGCAACCTGAATTCTTTCACTGGAAAATCTTCTAAGGTGTTCTAAGTCTGAGAAGCTTTGGGTTTCTACATGCCATCCCAGGGACTGGCTTTCTTTGATACTGTGCTGTGTTGTTTTTGGCACTTTTGGGGGGAAAAAAAAAAAGGCGTTAGTTAGCCAAACAAGAATATTCACTGCAGCATCAATTCTACTGAAAGGAAAATATTCCCTCACCTAGAGAAAATTATTAGAAACACAGTTCTCGATTAACTTCCTTTAAAGCATTCCTAACCCTAATACTTTAAAAATATTGAAAAAATAGTTAGAATAAATTCATCCATTCAGTTACGTGAAGGAATATGTTGGAAACTGTGACTCAACAGAACTCTTCCAAGATATAGTGATGTTTTGTCTCCTGCATAGAGCCTGGTGTCTTTCTCATGAATAGTTGATTAGACTGTAGAGTGTAACGTCTGCACGCATAATTGAAGCTATACAGAAATAATTGTTCTAATTAGCAGTGCTATATAATGTCATTCCTGTTATAGACCACGCTGCTGAGTGATGTTTGTCCTACAGGTTCCCCTCAAAGAGAATATGGGATATTCTGAAGGAATCCTTGACATTTTCAAGTACTCTTCTGCCCTGTGAAATCTCTTCTTGACAACTGATAAACTCTGTGTTGAATACTTTGTAGTACCAACCCTCATCCATCCTTCCACATCCAAGTGAATTATTAGGAGATGTCCAGTCTATTTGGCCATATGAATTTTCTGGTTTGTACCCCTACACCCTCGCCTGTTGTGGTTACTGCTGGCAGAGTGAACAAGACACAAAAAGTACTAAGAAAATGAACAATTTTTAAAGAAAAAAAAAAACCTTTGTCTCTCATGTCATCTCTTCATGATTTTGAGTATTGACCTACCTAGCTTTAATTGCAAGATACAATTACAAAAAGCTTTACCTTTCGTCTTTCCTGGGTTTATTTCCACAGGCTTTCTGTGAAGATTTTTTCATAGTATGTACAGAGGGAAGTCAAGTGGTGTAAATGGCTTCTTCACAGAATGTCTCGTTTCCAGCTATGTTATTGCTGAACTATTGATACATGATGCTGCATATGAGAAGACCGTCCTGGAGCCCTTATTTGATACTGACTGTAGGAACTTTCTCTGGGTATGTGGAGTTTTAGGAAGTCCACCACCTAGAGTCACAAACCATATCATATGGTGGTTGGAACCACCCTTTTAGTCAAGTATTAATCTGTTGCAATTTCTTGAACCTTCCAATATTCTTCCTTGCATTTGAAGGAATGGAGGCAAACACAACCTGCGCACCTGGTCCTTCTAGCATCTGCCCCAGTGCCCTGAAGTCCCTTTTGATTGGTTCTGGTTGTCTCTCCACTATCTCATCATTACCAGTCTGCATAACCAAAAGTGGGTAATAATCAGAGGGCTTTACCAGACCTGGGATCTTCGTAACATCCTTAACCTGGGCCCCAGGGAGGCAGCAGACTTCTCTATGGGTTGGATCTGGGCAGCAGACAGGGCGCTTGGTTTCCCTCAGAAGGGAATCTTCCACAACAATTACCCTCCTTTTCTTCTTGGACAGACTCACCCTAGACAGCCCCATGGATGAACTTCCATCTGTCTGTTCCTTTGCCTGGCTCTCATGTTCTAGAGCCCCATACTTGTTCCACAAGGGCAATCGGGTGGGTGAGGGAGGTCGGGTGAGGATTTTTCTGCCTCTCCTGGCAAGCACTTGCTTCCACTCCCCCCCATCCTTTAGGTCCCCTCCTTCTACCTGAAGGCGCGAGGGAAGGGGATTTTCTGCTTCTCACGGAGCCTGCTGCCTGTGATTCAGGAAGTGGGTCCACTGATCTAGCTCTCTCCCACTCCCTGATACTCCTCAACCTCTCTGCTTCATCCTCATCCACCAGGCTGAGGAGATCATTCACCTGGTCACATTTGACACAGGTGTCATCTCTGCTACCCTCCCTTGCAAGTGCCAGGCTCCGGCACTCTCCGCAGCCAGAGGCCTCAACACCCACATGTTTGCGTGGGGCCTGTGTCTGGGTGCCCCCAGTTTTTCTGGCAACAGTCTTTTGCTGGGTAGTGACCATGGCTGGATCTCCACAAGCAACTGACCCCTTGCAACTTGAGGGTCAGCTGGGATGAGCCCACTTTGCCTCCGACCACTTAGAGGGCTCATGCTTACCTTTCACCCTGGCAGAGGGTCCGCACGCTGCTCCAGGAGCTGCAGTACCCACCAGGGCACACAAAGGTGCTGGGTGACCACTCAGGGGACAGCAGGTGCCCTGCCCGAGGCTTCTTATACCTGTGGCCTGTTCAAGGGCAGGTGACACTGGCTCTGCCCAGGCCCTCTCAGCAGCCCGCCCGCCACGTGGACAGGCTTCAGCACAAGCAAGGGCTGGTCCCGGCTCAAAGAAAAAAACCCAGAAAAGCTTTCTGTCGGTTCTTTTTGCTGCAGGTCCCTTCCTCAGTGCAGAATTGCCTGCCCTGAGGTCGATCTCTGCAGAAATGCTACATATGGATGTGTATATAAACACACACCAATAAGAAAGTTATCAGTCCAAGATAAAAAAAATATCAGTAACTGTCTGTCTTCAGCTTAATTCTTTAAAGTGAATATGCATGTCCCCATGGTTAACCTGCCCTTCTATCTCACCTCCTTAGTAGCCTGAAGACTTAAAAAAAAAAAAAACAAGCAGAATATTCTTTCTCAGAATATTCTTTCTCAGAGCTTATGACAAGTGTGAGCTGAGAATGAGGAAAGAGTTTCCTTATGTTCCCAGTCTCAGGTTGTTGGGTCTATATATCTGCAGTAATGGAGAAAAGTAACTACCAGCCAGAAAATAGAGATTGTTGAAATACTATTTTTGAGCTATTAAACAGAGTAGATAGTCTATACAAAACTGGGCAAGGATTTACTCTTTCAATAATAGAACAAGTGTGTTTGTTTTCCTTCAAATAACTTGATCAGATGTTCAGAGAGAAAACTCCAGTACATTCCAAACTGAAAACAGCATGCCCAACCTTTCCAGGGAAATATACTTGGGACACCTCAGTTCAAGAAAGAAATATCTATATGGTGTAAATGTCACTGATTTTAAAATTATCAGTTTTAAGTCAAAAAAAAACAAGCTAGAATCTGTTTTCAAGAGACTGAAGCCCTCACAACTGGTGCAAACATGAAAAAATGCTTCAGGTATATGATTCCTCTTTAAAATACCCTTGACTGATTTTCTTGCAAGCTGGCAATTTATGGAAAGGTTATTCACATTGGTTCATAAATTTTCACCTAGTGAAATTAATGTGAATTCATTTTCTAAAATGGTGAGATGCATAATTTTGATGACACCAGCAAACAGTATGAAAGTGAAAAGTTTCAGTGCTCCACATAAAAGCACCAACGAAATCACCTCTTGGTTGCACCCACAAACCCATGGATAAATCCAGTGAAATGCATATACTGAGGTGGAATTAAGTGCAACAAATCTCAGGTGATTTCATTGTTCGGAACTTTTCACATTGGGAAATCGTACTTAAAAAAAAGAGAATGACACTTTTAATGCATTTTTTTCATGTGAATATGTTTGGTGATATTTAATGAAATAAAAAATTACTTGACCAAAGACATGAAAAAACAGAGGCTTAGGAATGTATGATAATCCATATCAAGTAAGTTTTAGGAAGTGAACTGTTTCCTTTATCTGTTCTTGAAGTTCCTGAATTTGGGATTCAAGTGCTGCATCACTTCCCCCAGTTGTTTGCCTCCACATAAAAGTTTAATAATACAACAGAATTTATAGCTAAAATATTTGTCACTTTATTAGTTTCAGTATTGATTCTTGTCCTGGTTTCAACAATTCCTTATTTCCATACAAGTATATTCTTATTTAAAATTTATGATACCTAATATTAAACCTCTCTATAGGCAAAAGAGAGAATTGTATTCTAGTTTAAACTCCCACAAAACAAAGTATTTTATAAATGCTTAGGAAATGTATTAAACCTCTTTGTCCTAGACAGGTTCCAGCTCATGCAGCTGCCCCCACCTTACCTATATCCTCTTCTTTTCTCAAACAGAACTTTTTAGTTCTTTGCTACTTTTGTACGTTAGTTACAAGCATGACTTCTAAGTACAGGCTTGCTGGTCACACATATCCATGTGTAAAGCTCCACTACAGAGGATGCTGTTTCAGGTGTCTGGGAAGCGATTTTTGGTATTGTGCATGAAGAGAAAAAGCCCCATTACACCTCAGTGGACAGTGAATGACAATAATACACAGTATAGTTAGGGAATGTTCACTCAGGAGAATGAAATTGAGTGCCACCTGTAAAGCATCAGGCAGAGACAGTTGAGCAGATTGTCCTAAAGTTACCTCCTTCCCCTCCAAAATTCAACTGGCTTGGCAGGGAAGATGCCAGGTCTACCCTGTCACTGTGGAAAACAGAGCATGTTGATTCCTCCTGTGTCTGAAATGTAACTGCTCATTTAACATGCATATGGACAGTAAGGAAATGACGAGTTGGTGTAAATGTAAATTGTTTCTATGTGAGACATTGAAAGAGGTGTTTAGAACCACCTGGGGATTTTCTCTGAAAAGGATTGCTCATAACATGTTAATGAGTTCCTTCTCTTTGTGAGGAATGGGACACCTCTGAATTTCAACCCAGGTTGAGCCCCATTTCCAGTGTCCCGATCAGCCAACTGCCCATGGCTGCTGCCCATCTCCCAACACTGTCTAGCACCACAGACACGCCCCACACCTGCACCCACATCCATGCCCCACCTGGTACCACCAGCACTGGGGTGGGTTTGGGTTTAGCCTGGGAAACCATGGCTTGGTGCTCCTGCCCTTTCCCTGCTGCAGGCCACTGTCCCCCTCGGTGTGGTGGCTGCTCTGAGGGACATTGTGTCTGCCCCTCCCACAGACAGCACAGGAGCAGCTGCTTGACAGTTCTTGACAGTGAAAGATTACTTCATGGCCTTAGCTATCTTTTCCTTTTAAAAGTCCGTGACAGACCTATTTGGTAAGTATGTGACAGGATTGCCTAAATGCTCTTTCCAAGCCTGTGCCTTGCTGGCTTCTTCTTGGCCATGACTGACCTTAAAGGCCTGTGACCGGGTGTCTGGTCGTCATGGCCGTTGGCAACTGGGCTTTTCAGATATCAGATTCCTCTAGAGTAGTTCCCCATCACAGACTTTTTGGTACCCATGGGAATGTTTTGGAAAATATTTTTGGTTTTGCCAGTTTTTAAAGATGGTCCGAAACACTGCTTGCAGGTATTTTAAAGAGCGTACTTCAGCTTTGCTCATACCTCATTGCCCTGCCATATGGATCGCATTGAAGTTGAGAGTTCTGGGGTGTTTTTATCTTCAGTCCCACTTTCAACTGTAAGCACAGAAGAATATTGGGAATGTATAAATTGCAGCATTAAAAAAATGTGCATATAATAACTTGAATGCATTAGGGCAGAAAGTACTGAAAATCTGCACGTAGAGGAACCTCTCAGCAACTGAAGGAACCTGTCCAGGGCTCTGGATCCCTCAGAGTCTTTTTAATGAAGTAAAAAAGCTCCACTGTGTTCAGTCATCCCTTCACACGATAATCCATAAAAGGTGGCTGTAAAGTTGTCCCATCCAGGTCTGCCACCCAGCAGTTAGTGCTGTAGTTAGGGGGAGAAAACTCAAAACATTCATAAACTGTATTTCACTTAAATCTGCCATTCAGAAATGATGATGCATAGAGATCCACATTTAAGTGGCAAAAGGAAATGTGCAACACTGGAAGGTGAAATTTTGCCACAATATTTGCTCTCTTCCTTGTTTAAAGATGATAAAGCTGAACACCTAAAAACATCTATGCTTTCCATTGTATAGCATCCACTGCTGTTGATTTTTATGTACTCAGAGAGAGTTTTCTCACAGTCTGGTGTTTGCATCTATTGACTTTGTAATCTGTAGACAGACTCTTAACAAGCAGAAAAGACAAGAATCTCAGAGATAAAACCTTGGAATAACAGTGAGCCTTTACAGCTTGTCAGTAAGAGAAAGCTCAAACATAAATATCTGATTTACAGAAGTAACACAACTTATTTTGGTAGATTACATTGTTTCTGTTTCAAATTACTCTGTCAATCGAGGAAGAAGAGGTTAAGAGGTTATATTTTAAAAAAAAAAAAAACTTGAAAGGGCTCTTTCAAGGGATTTTTTCATAAATTTCAACCCTATACTTAATTACTTGTTTGTGACAGTGTATAAGCTCTACTTTGCCTGTCAAATACGCTGATTTTTTTAAATGTTATTTTACAAATCACCTCAAATAGGCAGGAACTGAATCAAACCCCCTTACATGTGGACTGAAGTGTAGTGATCTGCCCCACGCAGTAGTTCCTGACAGGTCTTCATGGCATCTTCATTTCAGGTTTGATCTTTTTTCCCCATTAGGTGAGGCTTTGTTCTTGTTTTGAGAGTAGAGGATGCAGAAAATGACAGAAGTTATTTTAAGCAGCAGTGAGGTTGAGGCTGAGAGTCGTCTATATGGAAAACTTTCAAAACAGTGATAACCCAACAAGACACGGGGAAGGAGAAATGTTAGAGTTTAAAATACTGAGGCAAAAATCCCCTTGGCCACAGTGGCACTTAACTTCACCCTCAAGTCAATACAAACCCCCGTGTGTACAAAAGAGGGACCTTTTTGTTTCTTCCATGCCCTTTACATGCCACCAGCTCTGTGGTGCCATCCAGGGCTGAGCAGGAAACTCGTCCCCAGTGTCCGCAGAGCCAGCAGGACACATCTGCCGGGGCCCCCCGCTGCCACCAGCTGAATACCCACCGGCTGCCGACACATGTAGTCCGTGGTTCTAGGCCCACCTGGGGTGGGGAGGTAGCACAGCAGCCCTTGGGGTGCGTCCCCACAGCAGCGTGGACAGGACACAGGGGATTTGACATACCATGCCTAAGCCAGAAGCATTTGAGGGCCCGTGCCCATGGAGGAGGCGCTGGAGGCCGGAGCAGCTGTTGCCCCTCAGCCTCGTCCATCCTATCCAGCGTGGACAGCGGAGATGGCGCCGCACCGGGACAAAAAGGCGATAAGTTTGTCAGCAACATGTGACACGCGGAGGTGGCAGAGCGGGCATCCCAGCCATGCGAGGGTTGGGCAAGGCCTGCAAGGAACGCCTGCCCGGCCCTGGCAAGTGGGGGCTGCTGCTCCAGCCCGCTGCCTCTCTGCTTTTCCAAGGCACTCGATTCCCCGGCAGCCGGCAACATGAATAAATTACAAACTCGCATTTAATGTTAGTGACTCTTTAAATGGAATTTTTCATTCAAACTTTGTCATTAAAATAGAAAGGCCTTTTGGTTGTGACCATACAAGCATAATAAATTGTATATGTTTGTGATACTGAATGAATCTTGCCCATATGCTGCACTGCAAGGCTACATGAATGAAGCATTTACCAAATCAGGCCCACCACATTAAACAGAAAAACAATCTTTATTCATGGTAACTTATCAGTTTCAATTAATCAACCTCAACAATAGAAATTCTGATGTGTTCAAGCAACTTGAAAGCAATAGGTCATCTCCAGGGCAGCCATGTTGTGTCTTTGTGCCTATGGTTTCAAACAAAGCAACATCTCCAATAAATGTACATCCCCACACACAGATGTGTGCCTATATGTGTATAAACATGTAGGCACATCAAGGGCCATGGTGTATGCTAAGGTTGTACGTAGAAGTGTTTATCTTTTTGTCATACAAAAAGTAATTGTTTTCTAGTATGTTTTGAGCTCTGCAAGTTTAAACAAAAGAAAAGAAATTTCCATTGGATGACCATCCTTTCAGTTTCTCTGCTGCTATGTGAATAGCATTGTGCAAACCATTCCAATGGTATTGAAAAGGGGTAACCATTGGTTTGATTTGGTTACACGGTTTCGTAAAGAGCTCCCTCCCACTGCCTTAGGGTCTGTGAAAGGTCCGTGACCTGTTTAGAACTGCCAAGTGAAATGTCATGTCGCCCCTCCCAAATGGGAGTATCTGCATTCATTTGATCAGTATAAAAAATGATTGGGGATGGCGAGATCAGGGCTTTTGAATTGCAATTTATAGCAGTTTACAAAAATGCACATTGTTGGAAAAGAAAACATGGAAGTGTTTCTTTCTAAATTGCATTACCTGTGAAATGTCATTAGTCTTTTTAGGATATCGCATCCTATTTTTTATGATCTCAGAGAGAGACTTAAATGAAGATGTTGAGTGTTTGCTTGGGATATGAACGCATACTGCAGTACCTGGAACTGCCTCCCAAGTGTTGCCATCAGCTGCTGGGGGAAATGTTTTCCAATTCCTTTCCAGGTTGTGTTTATAGTTCTGCTGTCATCACTTGGAGGTACCTCGTATTTCGCGAGATCTTGTCATTTTAGTGAAACGACACGGGGTTGCTGCCTTCTGGGAGGGAGGTTCGTTCATGTCCGGGGCTCAGCATCCTCCCACCTCCCGCCGAGCGCTTTGACCACTGCCGCCTTGTCCGGAGACGGATTCACTGAACGCTTAATTTGTTACTCTTGCAATTGTCCTTTGCCGCCGTGCACCCTTAAAAAAAAAAAAAAAAAGAAAGAAAGAAAAAAAAAAAAAAAAGAAACGAAACATGAAGGAACGGTTACACTTATTTTAAACAATCCGCCCTTGAATTTGTCGTTTCTCGCACGCCATTTACCCTGAGGGGCCGCCGAGCCCAGTCGTTGGGGGAGCGGGGTGCGCAGGGTGCCCGGGTCGGGCAGCACGGCGGCTGGGCACCGGGCACTGCCTCTCCGCCTCCTCCCCGCTGCGTGCCTGCTATCGGCCCCGCACCCCTCGGCACTACTTTGGGGTGCTCGGAGCTGCCAGGCACCGGTGGCACCGACGGGACAAGCCAGGGAACAGAGGGCACAGCCCCGGCCCCTAAGGGGTTGCTCTGGAAGCGGCTCGGGACGGAGAAAAGCGCTGGGAAGGGAAGAACGGGAGGATGCGGACGGGTGTGAGAGGCGAAAACGAGGGGTGAAGGTGCCTCGGGGCTGCCCAGTACTGCGGGCTCAGGCCAGGCCTCGAGGGCGGAGGCGGGCAGAGATGCCGGCAGCGGGGCCGGCAGACGAGGGGGGCGACCCGGAGCCGGTCCTCCTCCTGCAGGTGCTGGCGCTGCCGGCTGAACTCCCCTCCCATCACTTCTCCCCTCACCTAGCGGGTGCTATGCCGCCAGCACCGCGAGAGGTGACGGTTTGCTCTGAAAACACCACCCTGCCCTCCGGGGCCAGCTCGCCGCCGCCTCGGCCGGGTCTCCCTGGACTCACCTCGCCGGCCTAGACCGTGCTTTTAGGAGCTAAAGGTTGCTCGCCTCAAGAGGAAACCTCAGTAAAATAGGCCCCTGCCTCACCGAGAGCCTTCGGGGCAGCACCGCTGTCGCCGGGGCCCCGGGCAGGTCCTCGCAGGCACCGGGGGGCTGCGAGGCAGCGTGTGTCCCTGTGTCTTCTTGGGCTGATCTGGACCCTGGAGCGAGGGGAGCTGGGGTGTCGTTGCCAACGCGGGGCAAAAGTTGGACGCTATTTCCACCACTGTGTTCACTGGGTGCCGGCAGAGATGCTCTTTGTAGCTGTTAAAGGGTGAAGCGTTTAAACGGGGCAGATAAATTATTAGGAGTAAAAGCCTTGAGCGGCTTAATTGGAAAAAGCAGTCCTGGTTCCAACCGATGTCCGTACAATTGCACACTGCAGTCCACCATTATTCGAGCTTCATCTACTATGCACTATATACCACCGTCTCCAAAGGATTGTTGCCCTAGAAACTTGTTTTAAATCTCCAGCTATATATCAACACCTTGTTTTAGCAGTCCTTGGCTGAATTACAGTTACACAGTTTGGCGCTTCTTTCAAATTTCCTCCCATCAGTTTGGCCAAAGAAAGGAATTTTTCTCCTTTAGAAATGAATTGGCTTAATTAGTAAGTAGATTAATGGCAATTGCTGGTGAGTTGGTTTCCAGCAGAGTTTCACCAGAGAGGGTTAATCGGAGTCAGGTCTGGAATCTTTCCCAGAACTGGCTGCCAGCCATTTCCGTCAACCAATCAACCCCGTAAACAAACGCGCCATCCACTGAAATAGAGTTTATTTCTTACTGTCATCCCGCCGGAGTCATTTCCCCAAACAGTCGCCACCTCGCAGTGGATCTGAAATGGATCGCCCTAAACCCAAGCTTGCTTATTTCCAGCTATTTCCCCAAATACTTGGAAGTATTTCCCCGGCAAGAGAAGGTTTTCTGAGCGCATCGGCACTCAGCAAACATTGACCCCGCTTTCAGCAGCCTCCGCCTGAGATTTTTCTCTTCTAAAAAATCTGATAATTCGAGGCAAAATCAAATTAACGTAACAGGGCGATCCAAAACTTTTTTCCAAAGACACTGCCTCAAGTACGGGTCAAGCAAGAAAAACATCAGCGTAGATTTTGACATCTTTTTCTGCCTTTCCACTTTTTTTTTTTTCTATGCCGAAAAACGCATTCATACTTCGACTTGCAGCTGCATTAGTCTTGCAAAAAAAAAAAAAAAAAATCCCTGCTGAGAAATGCATATAATAGGAAAAACAGATCGGCTGGACAGCAGTGTAATTAATGCCAGAAAGGGCTGAGGCCGGTTTCATAGTTTGTCTTTTGAGGATATCAAGACGAGACCTGGTGAAAAATGACGCATGCTTTAACATTTCAGAAAGCTGGCAACTAGCAGCACTCCCCCCTCTGCCCCTCCTTTTTTTTTAACTTTATGCCTCTGAACAAAGGGGTCGGCAGAACTAGCTAGGTTGTAATGAGTTCTGTGTCCCTAGCACATTAAGTGCATCATGGAAACATATTGTATCGAAATAGTTTGGAAGAGAATACTGGGGATGAAAGAGAAAGGGTGCTTTGATCAGCTCCCTGGGGTCCTGAGTGCGCGCAGACCGACTTGCAAGGACTTATTCAGCTCCAGCGAGACACACTTACAACGCCATTCAAAGAAATTTGCATATCTGTAATTTATCACATTTGTCCCCAACATTTTTGCAAGGTAAATAAAAGTTGGCTGAATAAAAAAATATCAATCATCACAGAGCAAGAGAGAGAGAGGGAGAAGCGTTTGTTTAACCAGACTCCGTTTGGAAAAACTTTTGCTGAACGCGAGGTAAAACCCACCCCGGAGCTTTTCGCAGTTTACTTCAAGCCAGCGACCGCATGTGTGTAGGCGGCCGGAGCTCCGCGCCCAGGCCCGGCCCAGTCCCGCACTCTCCGTCAGGGCCCAGAGCTCCAGCACTCCGCGCCCCGCCGCGCAGCAACGCGCAGCGCCCCGTCCCTTCGGGCCGCGTCCCGGCCTCCACAGGCCCCCGCAGAAACGCCTGGCAAAGCCCAAGGAGAGAAAGGGAAATGGGGGAGGTAAAAACACAGCGTCAGGGAGGGCCCCCGGCCCTTGTGTGGCATCAACCGGCGGCGACCACACCGCCACCGGCATATTCAACTTGACCTTGGCGAGGGCTCCGCGCCTTCGCCTCATCTGTCACCCGCGCCCGGTGACAGTGATGCATTTCGCGGCATTTTCGGGTTAGGGCACGGGCAGAGCCGTCGGGGACTGGACGGGACGGACTGGCGGCGGAACGGGCCCGGTGACTCCGGGCGGTGGCGGGGAACAAAAGTCATAGCGAGACGCCTGTGTGGCTAATTCCGTGAAAGGCGCGTCCCGATCCCCCCGCGGGAAGGTCGTTGTCGCGGGCTGCGCTGCGCCAAGGGGGGCCGCAAGGCTTCGCGCAGCCCCCGGACCAGCCGACCGCGCCATCGGAGCGCGCCCGCCGCTGCTGCCCACGCCGACGGGCACACTCGGTCCTGGCACGTCCCGAGGGCTCTGTGCTCTCGTTCCAAAACTCTGCCGGCCCAAGGCCACCGACAGGAATGTCCGAGCCGCGCCGAGACCGGCAGGGGAGTTTCTCTCTCGCCCCGGGCCGCCTCTCGCTTCTGCACCGAGGGGTAGCTCCCCGGGGCCTCGGCCGACGGGAGGCCGGCGCCGTCAGGGTTGCCAGACCGGCGTCCGGGGACGTCCCCGCTCGCCATTCGCGGCGGAGCCGTCCGCACCGGGACACCTCTCTCCCCGAGGTCGGAGCGCGGGAGGCTGGGACAGTGAGCGGCCGCCCCGAACCGGGTTCCGGGGCACTCCGGGGTCAGGACAGCCCGCGGGATGCCCGGCGGAGACATGTTTTCCAAACGGGAAGCTGCCTCTGCCCGCCCAGCGAGTTCGGAGCTCCGGCGTCGAGGGCTGCCCGCCGCCGGCCCTCTCACCACGCTCCGCAGAAGCAGAGAGCTAGGGTCCCCGTCGGGGCGCGGGGCGGTGGCGGCGGTATGGGCCCACCGGGAGAGCTCTCCGCGCTGGCTTTCCTCGAGCGGTGGGTAACCCCTGCCCGGTGGGGCCGCGCCGCTCCAACCGGGGTTAGCGGGGCGGCGAGGATTGGGGGGACTGGGGCTGCCGTGGTCCGTTTGGGCCGGGCAGGACAGGGCCAGGCCAGGGGGAGCCGCCGGACCGTCTCGCCGCTGCGGGACCGCCCCGAGGAACGCCCGGAGCGAGGTGGGCGCGGCGGGACCGGCCCTCCCCTGCCCTCTCCAAGCCGCTCGGCGTTACAGTTTGCGCGGAGCGGGTGCACGGGGAAGGCGGGGGTCCGCGACAGGCAGAGGCAGCGGCTGGAGGCTGGGCGCGCCCGGGTGGGCAGGGGGGCGGGCGCTCCCGTGGGGCCCGCCACCGTCCGTCCCCGTGCAGCCCGGGCGGGCTCCGCGCCCCGCAGCCGGAGAGCCGAGCGCTGCCTCCGGAGCCGGCGCCGCCGCCCCAGGGGCCGCCCAGGGGGAGCCCCGCGCCTCCCGGCGGGGGCCGCTGCCAGACGGTGCCCGGCGGCGCGGAGCTGCGGCTCCTCGCGGAGCCTCCCCCGGAGCCGCCCCCGGCGTGGCCGCCGCGCAGGGGCGGTGCCGCCCTCGGCCCCGGGGGCGCCCGGCAGCCGGGCCCCCTCTTGGAGACCTCCATGCGCAACGCCGGGCCGGCGACCGGGAGAGCCCCGTCGCCGCCGCCCGCAGCCGCCCGCGGGGGCCCCGACGGCGGCGGTGCCGAGGCGGGGGCTGCGGCCGGGACCCTCCCCCGGCGCGGGGCCGCCTTCTCCGCCTCCTCCTGCCCGAGGCGGCCGCGCGGGGAGCGGCGGGGCGCACGCGCGCGCCGGCGCGGGGTCCGGCCCGGCAGCGAGGCGCGCGGCGGCGCGGGGGCGGCGAGGGGCCCGGCCGGGCGCGGGCGCGGGGCGGTGTGGCGGGGAAGGGGGAGGGCGGCGGCGGCGGCGGGGAAGGGGGGGGGGAGGGCGGGCACCCCTCCGTGCCCCAGGGGCGGCCCTGGGCGCGGCGGCGGCGCGCTCGTCCCCGCCGGGCGGTCTCCGGCGAGGGCAGCGGCGGCCGGGCGCGCCGGGCTGCAGCCGGAGCCATTCATCCCCCGCCCCCTTTGTTCGCCCTGAGAGTAACGCCGTGAATTAAAAGAAATGACAATATTTCGTATCTGCTCGCCCGGCCAGGAGAAGGGCCCTTGAGCCTGGCAAAAATCAGGCGGATTATTCATCGTGCCACCCCGCACCTGTGGGCTTGGCATTGAAAACCCCGCGGACCTCTTCCTATTCAACTTAATTATTCCCCCAAGGCGCACAATGGTTGAAATGGAGCAGGTTGGAGTCTGTTTATTGGTCGTAAATGTTTTTCTGAAGATCTTCTGAATCTCATTGTTAGCTCGTTGTTTGAGGCTGCCCTCTTTCTTTCAGACGAGAGTAGCCTTGGACTTTTCAATTTTCAATCGTAACATCTGCTTAATCGTACGGATCAAAATATGGAGACACAAAACATATGTAATGGTTGATTTGTTAAATCCTGGTAATGAGTTATTAACAAGGGAAAACAATAGGGCAGGATGGTGAGAGCCTTATGGTAACAGAGTCACTTTATGTAACGCCTGACGTTTCCCTTCTTGATAAATGGAACTAAGGTCTGAGCGCCAGGTGATAGCAAGAAAATCAATGTCTTTAGGGGCCGGCACCGAGACTTTTTTTCTATGTGAAAAATTAGGAGACATAAAATTTAATTGGCTGATCAGGGGAAAGCAGTGGTCTTAAGTTTAATTGCCAGTAGGCTCAGTGAGGGAGACAAAACAAGATTTGGGCCTGTTTGTTTGCTTGCATCCCAGCGCCGAGTCCAAGTGTATCGTTGAAAATGTGTTTTATTATAACACATGTCATGCTTTACAGTTCCCATATTGTGTAAAGACAATAGTTAATGGTACATTAAAGACAAGCAAACCATGCCAACACGTCTTGGACACATTGTAAGGGCCTCTCTCTTTGCTCGCTTTAGGCAGCTGCAGTCCAGGACCCAGAAGCACAAAAAGAACAAGTTTGAAATACCAGGTGCATCCGAGAGAACCACGACAGGGATTGATATGTTATAGCCCAGGACATGAACCTAGCAATAAAGATATCATTGCGATTGTTTGCGGCTTCCACGCCATGTAAAGCCGGAGGCGCCGGAGCAGGCTGCTTTCTGGCAGCGGAGGCTCTGCCTCCCCGGGCTCCCCCGTCGCCCTCCGCCAAACCCGAGCACCTGTTGGCCAGACCCCGGCCTCGTCGTGGGAATCGCCTCCCGCCCACGCTTCCAGGTCTCGGCAGCCCGGTTTGTTGTAGAGTTATTTAGGACCATTCCCACCGGCTGCGGGATGCTTTGGAAAGCTGGAGGTTTACCAGGGGACACTCAACTGGTGTTTGTTCGACCTCGCAGCTGGTACTCGGTGCCAGCGAGAGATGCGTGAATGAAAGAGGGATGAGATCCCGGGCTGGGGAGGCTTTACGCCCCGCGCCTCGCAGGGCGCTGTCCCGACTGCCGGCAGATGAGAGGCCCTGGGAACCGCGACGGGACGGGTTCACAGTGCCCGCGGCAGCCCCTGCCCGCGCACCGCGCTGCCGAGGAGGCACGCACGCCTTCCCATCCCTTGCCTGGCTGTGATGATGCCTCCAGGCGCTGGGGATCGGGGGGCAGGGGTTGTTGTAGACTTTGGGGGGGGGGGGGTGGTGTTGTTTTGTTTTTTTTTAAAAGGTGAGTTGTCCGTTTTGGACGATTAGACTGCCTTTTCACCTGAACCACCACTAGTGACGTCGATTCCGGGAGGACAGTATCAGTCCGCACACCCAGAGCCCGCACCTCCCTCCTGGGAGCCTGCGGGAAGCGAGCCACTTGCAAGTGTCTCTAACACCCCCCATTCCACCCCAAGGGGAGCTGGGGATTTCACCCGCCCCCGCTTCTGTTCTCTCCTGCCTCACTTCGCAGTCCCCAGACCCGGCGGGGATGAGGGGCGGGGAGGCAAGACGGTCCCGTGGCCCGGGCGGGCCTCTCCCGTCCCTCCGGGGCGCCGTCGGGGCAGTGTGGCAAGCAGATGGCGGGGGCTCCGGGAGCGGGTCAGGGGCGCGAGGGGACGCGGGGAGCCGTAGACCCGGGTGAGCCGGGGGGCAAGGCCGGAAGGTACAGCGAGCACCGCGATGCCCCCGCTCACGGCCGTGGGGCAGGCAGCTGAGAACGGAGGCTGCGGGGCTGTCAGTCACGCCTGCCCTACGCTAGTTCTTACCGCACCCGGGCGTGTCCCCTACCAGCAAAAAAAAAGCCCCAAAGCTGCTGCAAAAGCTGCGAGCCGAGCTTGTGGGAGCCGTCGGGTCCCTCTGAGACGGGGGACCTGCAGAGGCACTTTCCTCCTGCCCTGCGAGGCGGGATTTTGTCGCAGGAGCGCGGCGTTGGGGTGAATGGATGATGAGTCAGTCAAAGGGAGCTGTCAGTCTCTTTGAAGATTGCGTTTAAAGGGACTTGCCAAGTCAAGACGGGAGAGTGACAAGATAGAGACCCTGGTGTTTTACATGCGAAGGCCGGCTCTTCCGCTTCATCTGCACCATACTAAAGGATGTGTTGAAGCATTGAATCACAAAAAAAAAGTGGCACGCCAAAGAAAAGGTGCCACATAACAATGATTGTAGTGTTTTAATTGTGGCGGACCGCATCACCAAAGCCAATTGAGACGGACGGGGCTATACACAGAAGGAAACGGTACAACACTTCCATAACTTATAATTAAACTGAAGTCCGACTAACATTTGACTTTCTAATGAGTGTAATGAGATTACATGCCTGATGGAAGCATTTGTGCAAAAGCGACTTTCTGTGTTTAATGAGGTCCTAATACAGGACAAGATCGAATTATAGGTCGGCTCTTTTTCTAGCTCAAAGAGCCCCGTTTAAGTTCAATGACACCGGTGCCGCCCGCCGCCGGACGGGGCGAGGCTCGCAGCCGGGCAGCCTCGCCAGCAGCCCGGGCTCGCACGAAAAATAATCAAATAAATAAGCGAAGACCCTCTCCCCGCCCCGACCCAGCCTCGTCGTTGTTTGTGTGGGTAAGTAGCTCCTCTAATTGCTATTGGAATAGATCCATGCCATCCGCGCTAGGGAACTAAATGTGTCTAACTAGGTTAATGCAATTAGCATGCATGCAACATATTGCTCCCACTTTGCGGCAGCTTTGGGAAAAAAAAAAAAAAAAAAAGGGAGAGGGAGAGATGTACAGTATATGATGAGTAATAATTATACCTTGGCTCACCCGGGCCGTTCCCATCCGCCTGGGCACCGCGCGGGGACAGCTCTGCTCCCGTCGTGGGCCGGGCCGGGCCGGGCATCTGGGGCTCTCCCGGGGGCCAAGCCGTCGGGGCTGAGCCGCGGGTGCCACGGGAAAATCAGCACCTGCGGCGCCGGGACGAGACCCCCGCCCCAACACCGGGCCGCCTTCCCTCCCCCCGCCGCCCCCGCCGGTAGCAATTGGAGCCCCCGGCCCGGTCTGCCCCTGCTGCTCCCCCCTCCCCTCGCTCCCGGGCAGGTGCAGCCCAGCCTCCTTCCCCAGCAGCCCAGCACGCTGAGTTGGGGCTACCAGAGCGACTCTGCCACCAGTTGCATGATGGCTTTGCCACCCCCCCGCCCCCGGCCTAGACATTCCCAGGGAGCGGTTGTTTCCCAGGCGTGGACCGCGGAAAGCGGTGGGTAGCCGGCAGAGCCCTGGTGTGGGGCCACGCACCCGCAGGGGCCAAGCCTGCACGGCCCCCAGCCTGATCTCCCCTTCCCTCTTTTGGGAAGAGCTTTGTCCTACTCTGTGTAGGGCGCCCAACCCCGTGGCGGCGGGTCCGCGAGTACAAGGCAGCGGGGAGACGGACACCCCTCCCCACCCCCCTCCGCAAGGCTGGTGTTTCGGGACTCAGGTCTTTCAGCTGGAAACCACAAGCAGAGCAGAGACACTGAAAGAAGGGGGACCTCCTAGAGATAGACAAAGACATCAGTTGGAAGCACTTCAGGAGAGGACGTCAAAAGGGGTGGAGAGAAGGGGAAGCGTTCCCCCCCGGCCGTATAAGAGTAGCCCGAGCCTGCGATAGGGCGGAGTGGGGACGGCATCTGAGCAGAGAATGCTGCCTGGGGAGCACTCCCGGCCCTGCAAGGCTCTGGGGCTCACCTCGCCCGCCCGGGGACCGGCCCAGTCGTTCCCTGCAGGGCTTCGTCCGATGCGACGGGGATCTCGGCAGCCGTTGCCATAAATACACCGCTCCACAAGGTACAATCCGGGTTTATTATTAACAAACACAGGAAGAGTCCACGTGCAGCAATAAATTACTTTCACAGGTTCTGGCATTATTTTTTTTCCCCAAAAAAAAGGTGCTGGTGGAATAAAACTATTGCATATCTTAAAAAAAAATCAGGATAAATTATATAAATTATATATTCAAAACAGACGATTCTACCTCATTATCGCTACTCCGTAATAAATAGATAAATAAAGTTGATTGCCCTTAGAGTCTGAATCTTAAATTACATTTACAATATAGGTCTCTACATACAGCATGTACAGGGCGGTGCGGAGGCCACCCGCGCGGCATCTCACGCCACGAAGTCGAAGGGGGGCTCGTTCTCGATGTCATTGAGGGAGGGTTTGTTGTTCACCTTCCGCGGGTCTTCGGGGGTCCACACTTTGGCTGTCCGGATGATGTTTTGTTCCTTGAGTTGCTTTTCATCAGTCCACGACAGCGAGTGTCCGGCCAGAGGGGGGGAGTCCGTAGTCGGGATCGCTCGGGGAGGGAGATCCTGGGAGACAGGGAGGGGGGAGAAAGGCAGGGGGTTATTTCTGGGGCAGGCATTCCTGCGGAGCGCGAGGCCAGGCCGTAACGGGCCGGGGCGGGAAGCTACTTACTTGTGCCGCGGTGGCAGATGATGATTTTCTTGGGCTGGCTGGGGCTCTCGCTGCTGGCACTGCGCAGAGGCAGGTCGGACTGCACCAGCTCGCTGAGGAAGTTGATGTAGCCGATGGCCAGGCGCAGCGTGTCCACCTTGGAGAGGCGCTTCTCGTAGGGCAGGGTGGGGATGTGCGAGCGCAGCCCCTCGAAGGCGTCGTTGATGGACTGCATCCGCCGCCGCTCTCGCACGTTGGCCGCCTGCCGGAGCTGCTGCAGCTCCGCCTCGGAGCGCACCCGCCGCCGCCTCTTGGCCGAGCCCAGCGCCTGGAGCCGCCCCCCGGGAGAGAGCAAAGCCGCGCCCGCCGCCCCGCAGCACTCGTACGCGAAGCCCGGCGAGGCGGGTGAAGGCGGGAAGGCTGCGGCCGGCGCCGGGCAGCGGTAGCCGCCGTCGGGGTCGCCGCCGTCGCGGTAGTACTCCTGCAGCTGCCGGCTGAGGAAATCCACGTCCGGCTCCAGCATCCCGTCGGCGGCCAGCGCGTCCCGCGGGGACGGCTCGGGGAAGAAGTCCTCCTCGTCGAAGTAAGGGGGCGAGGAGAAGGAGTCCAGCCCCCCGGGGAAGTGCTCCAGAAGCACTGTCTCCATGATGCGCCCGGGCCCGGCGGGGACGGGACGGGACCGGACGGGACAGGGCGGGGGGGCAGCCCCGCCGGGACGCGCCTGCAGCCGCTCCCTCCGGCCCGCTCGCCGAGCCGCCTCGGCGGCGGCGGGGCCCCCGCCCCTGCCCCTGCCCTCCCCGCCCCTGGGTGGCGGGAGGCCGGGCCGCTGCCGCCGCTCTCCGGGGAGGAGGCCGGAGCCGGCTGGCGCGGCGGGCCGGCACGCGAGGAGTCTTATAACGACATCCCCGGGCGCGTGCCACTGACCGCCGCCGCCAGCCAATCAGCGAGAGCCGGGAGGGGAGGCGGGAGGGGGGACGGGTTCCCCCCCCCCCCCGTCGGGGGGACACCGCGGCACTCCCGTCGCCGAGGGGCGGGGCCGCGGAGGGAACCCGGGGGGTGGGAGGGGAAGCAGGCGGGCCCCGACGGTGCCCCGCGCCCGGCCCTGCCGTCCAGGGACGGGCCCGGAGGGCGCGGGTTAGCTCAGACCCCGCACGTCGAGTCATCAGCCCCAGTCCGCCCCAGCACCTCTCCCCGCGAGCCACCGACCAAAACACGCCCGTCGGCAGCGACCGACTGGGCCTCCCTCCGGGCACAGGGAGAGGTCAGCCCCGTGGATCTTCCCCCCAAGCACTTTTCTCCCTCCCCTGAGCCTGCCGGTCCCCGCCGGCGGCAGAGCCGCTGTCGGATAGGGCGTCGGGCGAATCGGTGGTGCGGGGTTTCTCGCGGTGTTTGAAACGAAGACAGTTCTACCGTAACATCAGAATAAATCACGTCAGCTCCTTGCTCCCGGCAGTGCACCGGGTTTGACCGCATCGGGCCCTGTTGCGTTTTTCCCTTCCCCACTCCCCCTTGCCTGCTCAGGACGAGCTCGTTTGGCGAAGGTTCTGTTAATAATTCCCTAACTGACTCTCACTGATTAAAGCCTTAAAAATTCTCACTGGGGTGAAATGGATTACCCGGCAGATTAGGAAGGATTATCTCTGTCATTAGCGCTGCAATAGTTTGTCCGGCAGAGTCTGTCGAGATTTATCGAAAGTGACTTTCCAGTGTGCCAGCAGCACAGGCAGAGATCAAACCCCGAGTGGAATCGTACCCCGCTCTATCAACAGAGCAAGACAGGGCCAGCTCCGGGAAAGTAATAAATGACTCGACTTCAAAGCCACTGACAACGCCGTGATAACGGCAAGGAAACGCGTGAGTCACGGGAGGGAACAAAGAGCTTTGCAAGAACCGTTTCTTGGAAAGTCCTGCGTGCAGACGGACCACGCGGGAAAAAAAAAAAAAAACAAACACAACACAAAAAAAAGAAAACAACACAACCAAAAAAAACCCAAGAAGGGAAGGAGGTAACCTTCGAGCGAAGCCAGGGACGGACCCACATACGGCCGTGGAACTGCTGCCGCCGCTCCAGGACGAGCAAACTGAGAAAGTCTCCCCATCGGCGGGCGATGCTAAGGCGAAGCGGCTCCGCGTTCACGTCCAGCCGCGAAGCGTGATCGGGGACTCCGGGTGGGAGGGCTAGGATGAGGCAACGAGGCGGGGGCTGCGGGCCCGGAGAGCGCTCGCCAGTCGGGATGGACGGAGACCTCCAGCCGCGGCTCCCTGCTGCGGCCGTCACCGCCCGGTAGCCTCCGGTACCACCTGGAGTCGTGGAAGGTTTTCTGTGCATCCGGACTCCCGTTTCCGTTCACGCTCTCTGTTCCTCAACTTCGCACCATGCACTGCCGTCAGGAGCCAGGCTTCGGGATGCCCACTCCCGCAGGCTCTGGCGAGGTGCTGCGGGTTTTCCCCGACACCGCCTCTGTCTTCAGCTGAGCCAGCCCGTCTCCCGTAGCATTTCTTCCCCGGGCACCTGCTTCAGCCTCCACTGCCTCGCCGGCCCTTCGCCCCTCACTAGTGTGTTTCTTGCATCGTCTGTCCAAAAACCTGCATCGCTCGTCCCCGGACGGCTCCTTCCGAGCAGCCCGGACCCGTCGAGCTGAGGGACCCACGTGGGAGAGTAAACACAGCTGTGGAACCTCACGAGAACCCCAGTGCTTCCCCTTCCCTGCCCCAGAGTTCCCCAGGGGACCGCGCTGCCTCCTTACACCGTGAGCTTCCTCTGTCCCCCGCTTTGCCCTCACCACCGCTGGGGGAGTCAGATGCGTGGCCGCCCCACAGCAGCCGGGCGTGAGACGCTGGTGAGAGGGCAGAGGCCCGCCGTGCCCGGTTCTGAGGCTGCTGTGATGGGTGGAGGGGCCGGGGACCCCACCGCACTCCCAGGGACTCCAGGAGCCACTAGCTCGGCCACAGCCGGTCCCACAGTCGCGCTCGCAGACCAGGCACCGTCCCCTCGCCCCGGCTCCTGTCACCACCCAGCGTCCCGGTCCCCTGTCCTGTGCAGACCCCAGAGGACAGGAGCTCTGCCCGCAGTCTCTCTTGTCCCCGCTGTCTCAGCTGGGGCACAGCTGGATGCGTGTCCGGTACTTCCTTACGGCTGCCTCGGGCGGACTGGGCACGCTTGGCAACGCCTGCGGTTGGAAAATCTCCTTTTCCGAAAATAAATAAGCCGGCTCCTTCACTCCCTACGTGACACGGCCTTATCTGGGATAAGGGCAGCCGCAGAATGAACTGGTGAAGGCATCGTATGTACAAGCACAGGTATAAATCTAGCCCATATCGTACATGAAATCCCCTCGTATCCACGTCACTTCTACCCCGAAACACACGGGGAAAAAAAAAAAAAAAAGCAAAAATCTAAATCCTTACAACGCTGGGGTTATACCGGGGGGATTTTCTGGCCACAGACCTGGCTCTGTTCCCTTTCCTGCACGCCCAACGAGTCATGACCCGTGGGATGACGAGTCCTTGCTCCTGTCACACTCTAGCTACCATCGAGGAGTTCAAAGCCGATGAGCAAACCACGTCAAGAGTCCTCCGTCACCACCGCAGCACCACTCCCATGCTGACCCACGTTTTGCCTCGCAGCATTTCCCCTCGGTCAGGCAGATGAAGCGCAGCCAGTTCCAGAAGAGGAGAAACTTCCCGAAGCAAGCTCTTTTCCTCCAAAGCCTCTGCCACCAGTCTCTTTCCAGTGCAGCTTTTTGACCATGGTCTGCCCCTGCGAACGAGACAGGCGCCTGGCCATCTCTCGTGGTAGTGAAGCGTCTCCCCGACGGCCAAGTCTGAAGGCTTTAGAGGATTATGAGCAAGGAGCAGCAGGATCTCTGCTGTTAATTTAAGGACAATATGTGTCCAGGTTGGTTGGGAGAGCCCAGCCCATTTACCATGCTCAGGGTACTTCCCCCTACCCCAGGGCCAGCGGTACCCGTTTTGTCCCGGCGCACATTGGTACCGCAGAGCCAGGGTGAGCCCCACAGCGCTGGGCAGTGAATGTCACACCGTGGAGGTGGCGCGACACCCGCGGGCCACAGAACTCAGGCAGGTGGTCTGGGAAGCCAGTTTGTGGGCTCTGTCCGTTCCCGCGAGGCAGCTTAGTCGGGACCAACGGACATTTCGTGGCGCCGTCGGGGCAATGGGTCTTCCGAGGCGGCTCGGCAGCTCCCGATATCGGGAGAGCGCTGCTAGGTAAGCAGAGGCGTATTTTGGGAATTCACCGTTTCCAAACGGGGATTTGGAATCTGTCTTGAAACCGTTCGGGGCTAGCAGATCTTCGGAAAGTTTGCCAGTAGCGCCCCAGGAGAGGTAAGCGATGCGTGGGAGTGGTCTCGTACAGCCCCTTCTCCCCTTCGCCGGGCAGGGCTGGAGTTGAAGCATCGTTTCCCGCGGCTCCCCGGCGCTCAGCGTCCGCTGCGGCGCCAGGCTTGGGGGCAGAAGCGGTTCCCTCACTGTGCCGAGCTCGGCCCTCGCCCCTGCGGCAATCATGGTTTTAAAGGCGAAGGATTCCAGTTTTGTACATCTGCCTTTGAGAAACGAGGACGGACGGTTCCCGAAGGAACCGCCTGAGGCGCGGGAAGGCTCCTCTGGAGTTGCCTAAGCTGTTACGAAAAGGAAACTTGCGAAAAGCAGGAGCCGGTACCAGCGCAGCCCGCGCCGCGGCAACACACCTGGGCCAGCACGGCCTGTGTCGCAAACGTTCTTGTTTCAATATTTGTCCTGCCCGAGTGTCTCATCCGGCCCCCTCTTGTCCGCCAGGAGGGATAGCAGCGTGCTCATGGGAACGACACCTCCCTGCACCGCTCTTCAGCCAAGAAAATGCGTGACCAGCGCCTGATACTTCCCCATTTCAGTCACCCGAGGGCAGGAACCAGTGTGGAGGGGTACCCCAAAGGGCACAACGCCTTCCCTCCAGAGTCAATGATCACACAAGCCCAGCTGGCAACCACTTTCCGGGGACCACGCGTCGCTTTAGCGATATTGTGTGACATGGGGCCAGGTCCGAGCTGCATGCGGTGTCTGGCCCACCGGCTCCAATCCCCACCCTTCGTGGGCCCACGCAATGCCCCCCGCCGGGCGAATAAGGGGAGGGCGCGCACCCTGCACCCAGGCTTGCCACGTGCCCCGGCCCAGCCTCTGCCGGGGTGCTCGGCGCTGTACGCGCCCCGGCCCGCGTCCGACCCCGATCGGGAAGGCGGTAGAGATCTCCTCCGTGGGCGAGAAGCGCCGCTGCACAACTGGGAGTCCACAGCGGCTCTGCTTCTCTAGGGCAAGAGTAGTGGCCGACGCGCCAGTTCTCATCCCTTCCCGTGAACATGGAAAGAAAAGACGGGAGCGTTCCATGTTCCTCCATGCAGGCACAGCCCCAATATTCTTCTCAAATCTCCATCACCCCCTGTCGGAATTAAACAAGAGGTCTCGGGTCCGTGGAACCACAGGGGGACAAATACCGAGTGTGGACATTTTTTTCCCCCCAAGATTATAAAACACCCCCAGCTCACCTATTGGGATTCCTTGGTGTGTTGCACTCTTTGAGAGATGCGGTTTGGTGCGTAAAGGAAGGAGGAGGCTTTTGAAAAGCTGGACCAGATTTGGCCCAGTATCTATGCAAACGGTATTTTACCAGGAAAGGATTAAAACAAGTCAAACCCTATTGCAATTCCTCATTTGAATTTGTACCTTACTTAATCGAAAATTATAACACCTTCTCAAGTCTTTTTACCATTTGAAAGCGTAATTTAAACTAAGCTTTGCTCAGTGCAACCTTATGGGATTGTGTGTTTTCTGGTGATAAACTTTTATACAAGTTCTCTGCCCTGAAGGCTAGGGGAGGAAGTGTCGCATCGTACACCTGCCACCGGGCAGGTCTGCGCGCTGCCAGACACCGGAGAACGAAAACCGCCTGCGGAGACGTCTGTGAGAATCCTGCTTCCCACGGACCAGTAAAACCTCACCAGCCTTCGCGATCTCCGAGCTGTGCCCCAGAGCACGCCCCGGCCATACAGCCCGAGCCCCCCACGCAGGCGCCTGGGACCCCTGAGGCCCCGCGGAGGAGGGACCAGCCCGGGCACTGGGGGCTGCGAATCCGGCCGCCGCCGCCCGGCCGCGGCGAGCCCGTCCCTGCTCCTGCCGCCACGTGAGGACCATAAATAAGGCGGGGAGAAGCGCTCCCCCCTCGGCTCAGCTACCGGGGCGAGCGCGGCGCGGCGGGGCGGCGGCCCCACAAAGGCGTCGGGGCGGCCCCTGGCCCTCGCCCGCCCGGCGGAGGAGGAGGCACCTGCAGCCGGGGTCGGCCCGGCTGCGCGCCCTCCCCTCCGAGCTGGTACCTGGGCGCTGGGCTGGTAATGCACCATAAAGAACATCCTTTCAGGCCCTTTCAAGCCGAGATCGCGGAGGTCACCGTGTCTACAAACCCCCCTCTGTCGGTCGCTCGGGCCGGGGTGCCAGCACGGCAAGCTGGAGAGCAGGCACAGCCCATGGGAATCCCAACACTTGTGCCGCCAGCTCCCCCTGCCCGCCCTTCTCCCCCCCTCCCCCGCCCCGAGGAGCTGCTGAATGTAACAAATGAGCTGCAATCGATCTGCGGGCACGGGGGAAAATCAAATTATATGGTGCGGCTGGGCGGCCGCGGCCGGCAAAAGGTGCGGGCAGGCGGCGGGCGGGCTGCCGGCTCCCCTCCGTCGGAGGGCTCGCCGAGGGGCCACCGGCCTCGGCCCCGCTCCCGCCGAGCTCAGCTCCGCTCGGCTTCGCCTCCCGCTCTGTGGAGGGGCCTGAACTCCGCCGGCCCCGCAAGTCTCTGTCTGCGAGGGACTCGCCCCGATCCCGCCGAACCCTGCTCCGCCGGCCGGTGTCTCCCTGCCCCGGGGCGCCCGGCGGCCTCCCGGTCCCGCTGCCGGCCTGCGCGCACGTTGCGCGGCGTGCGGAGGTGCGACCTGCCACGGCAAAGCACCCGGGAGGGAGGGACGCGCACACAGCCTCCAGGAAGGTCGTGCGCCAAAGGGCTTTCTTTGACCCTCTGGTTGCGGCTTTCAGGTCTCCTCCCCGGGCTCCTCTCCCGGGCCTGGGGCTGGCAAAGAGACGCAGGCCCTTTCCGACGTCGGTGCCGCGGGGGTTGTCCCGCACCTGCGGAGCCCGCCCGGGGGCACACAGCGCCCTGGCGGGAGGAGAGCCGGGTACCCGCTAGCCGGGACGGGCAGCACCTACCGAGGCCGCGGGTTGCGAGCAGAGGGGCTGCAGACAGCGAGCTCGTACCTGAGCCCTTTTCTCGCCCCCCAGACGTGCGTGTGGGGACGGCTCCGCTTGGGAAAAACCCCGCGCAAGGCCGGCGGTTGTCTGCGGGTCCATGGGAATCTGGCCACTTGTGCCGGCCGCAGCCGGGAGGGGGCTATGCTTCCTTTACAAAAAGAGACACAATTAAGCAAAATGCTCAATGAACATTATAAATGATGTGCAATCGCCTCGCAGATTGCTTGGCAAATCAAATTATATGGTTGCTCACGGATGATTTCCATGTGCTTTAAAACGCAAACAGGTACTTTCTGATTTGGGGAGGGCGGTTGTTGGTGTTTTTTTTTCCTTAAACAAAAAACAAAAAAAGCGCAGCGCTTTAAACATTGCGGAGCAATGCTACACGTTGAAAGGAACTGTGTGAATATTCACATTCTCCTTTGTTCGCCCCTGAATTTCACAATAGCCCGGGGAGGGCACGTCCACTGCACTCTTGTAAATTTACCAATACTTGACTAAAAACGCTAGGCACCTGCTTGGCAAAGCACAAAGCTGCCTACGTTTCCACCAACAATTTACTGTTTCATCAGCTTCTAAATTGGCCCGACAATAGAAGGGCTCAAAGCTAATATCATTTAAATCAACGGAGATGGCTGAGTTCAAGGTTCCGTCGGCGGCGGAGGCGGTGGGGCCGCGGCTGCCGCCCGCCTCCTCCTGCGGGAGCGGTTCAGGTGCGGGCCGAGCCCGGCCTGCGGGGGAAGTCGGGGGAAAAGGCAGCCGCGGTGCGGGATGCTGGGGGTGCTGCGCGGGTGCTGGTTGCGCTGGATGGGGAGAGCGCAGCGACTCCTTCGGGGAATCGCAGCGGAATGAAACGGCGACAAACCCGACCGGTCGCGGCAGCTGAAGGGACTGGCTCCTCCGGGCTGCCCCCGGCCCCGCCGCCAGGTGTCCTTCCCCTTCCCGCTTCCCGGTGGGGAGGATTCGTAAGCGAGGCCGCTGGAGGAAAGCAGCGTGTTAAAAGCGCGTTATTTTCCAAAGCACAAAACCTCTCATGGAGAGAGGGGGGCCTAGTGCCTTGAGACCAGGTCCTGAAAACGCTCTGCGCTGATCCAGAGGATCGCTCATGTGAAAAATTAGGCAAGAGTGCCACCATAACTGCAGAAGGGTTAGTTGAAACTATATTAACTAGATTAAATGGGAAAAAAAAAAAGAAAAGTTTTTCAGTCACTGGTTCTTTTTGTGAGTTAGAGACTACTCCTGTTTTCCAACCCTCTCCTTGATTTCTTCCTCCTTGGTTTATGCCCATTCGTTCTTGTGCGAATGTGGGTTCCCATGCAAGATCTCCATTTCCATGGGATTTTCCCCTTACGTTTATATGCAGTAGCCACATTCCTTCCCAGCTCTCATTTTGCCAGGGCAAGCAAAACAAGCTCAGGATTAGACTCCTTGTTTCCTTATCATCCAAATCATATAGGAGTCAATCTGCTGAGACAATCAGAACCACACACAGCTGTCCAGGAGTGTCCTCACAGCTCCTTGGAGAATGCCGTCAGCACTTGTCTTTGCGCCAGAAACCCTCACTTCGTACTGCAAGGGCTGTATTTACCCTTTTCATGGTCATGTTCCTTCAGCAGCTCATGACCACTTTGTATTTAACTAGTGGCCCAAGGTCTTTTTCCTCCTCTGTCTGACAAGGACTACCACAGTCATACCATGTGTTCTTACCATATGTTCCAAATGCACAAGCTCTTGACACTGGATTATATTCCTTCTTCACCACCCTGGTATTCACAGTCCTAGGCTTCCTCCTGATGATTTTTCAAGCTTCATTCTGCTGGGATTCCTGTGCTTTGTCTTTGTCAGATATTGTTAGCAAAGTCCTTCTGTTCTAAAACTGCTCATGAAAATTTTCCATTGAGTCCAAAAGAGCAAAGAGTTGACTATCGGTCCCTCCAGCTTCTGTATCCACTTGTGCCAGTGGCAAGAGCTTTGTCAGAGACTGTTTCTGTGTGTTTCAGAGCTCCTGGTAACATTTTTTTCACTCTCTCTTTCATGAATTTATCTAACATATTTTACAACCTAAGTGTCAAATTGTTTTATTAAAATTATTAGGTATTATTTAGTAGGGTTGAGTTTTAAATGAACGATATCTATTTTGGAAAGAGGCACAAGACTTAGAGAGGCAGGTAAAACCAGGGGCTTAAAAGTGCCTTAGGAGTCTTAGAATCTCTCCTCAGCTGCCATCTAACCCCACAAGTGTCCTGAGGAGACATCCTACACTGTTGGAGTTTTGTTGAGCAGTCTTGGCTGCAATATGATGTGAAAAATATCTCAATGATTTTTTAACTTGGAAGAGTTGACCTACCATGGTTGTTCAGTTCCAGGAAAGGATTTCCAGGAGAGATCTCTCAATCTCCACTTCTGAGTGCAGTTGGGTTTTCCTGCAGCCCAGAGTTAGACATCTTACATTTGCTGGCTCCCTGCTGAGTCCGCCGGCTCACTCTTGCATTCTTCGTTGATCGCCCACCTCTCACCATACCAGGAGCCTTGGGGCTGGGTGCCCAGCACCTACAATTTAGGCATTGCAAAACCACATCTCTGCATCCGTTTAGCCCTGAGGCTTTTATCTTTGTGGCAAATTATTAACTGAGTCAGGGACATAAAAAACATCTGCACAAGGAGATGCTGCGTTTTTAAGTTGTCCACACATGAAAAGTACTGTTTTACCTGACCTGCTAGCTCTTCTCCTATGCTCAGCTCCTAGTAGGTATGGAAGAACATTTTTCATTCCACTCTGTGAGAGCCTTTCTCACAATAAGGATTGTTTTCATGACTCCTCTCATCGACCTCTTCCTGAGGCTAAGCAAATTTAAATGGCTTCAGTGTGAGCTTTTTAAACAACGTTTTTGCTGTTCACTGCTGTTTTCCTTGTCTCTTTTCTTCAAGTGTATTCTCCAAAACCAGATACTGTACTTAGGCTAAGCCTCACCAGTGCCAAGTAGAGCAGAATAATTACCTCAGTGTTTTACCCAAAACACTGCTGTTAATATATCCCCAAATGTCATTTGTTTTTCTGCATAGGTTTTATCGTGCTTTACATAGTGCACAGTTCACAAGAGCCAGTCGATTCATTCCTGCACTATTGGTGCCTTATCCGTTATTCTTCATTTCACAAACCGTACATTTGATCTGTCTTTTGTCCCAAGACTGCATTTTGTACTTGTCTTTATTACAGTTAAGCTTATTGATTTCAGGCAAGCTCTCCAATCTGTGAAGATCAATGTTCTCCAAATCACCCTCTCCTAGTTTCTCCCAGCCTCTCCCAGCCACTGCTCTCAGGAGTTGAACGAAATACTTTCTTTTCCAGTAGCCTAGTTATTATTGAAAATATTGAGACCACAATAGACGCCTGCAAGACCCCGCTTAGCATGTCCGTGAACTGTGGGTGAGTGCTTTGGTATGATTCAAACATTATGTGCTCATTCTAATCTCAATTTCATTCAGATCTCATCACGTGGTTTTGCTTATAAGAAGAGTAAGGCTTTTGATACTAACAAAGTCTACATATATCACGTCTATCTCTTTTACACTTGGCTAGTCAGTCCTTCAGATAAGGACACTGAATTAATTTGAAGTGATATGTTCTTGATTAATCCATGTTGATATGTTCTACTGCCTTCTTATCACTTCTGTGCTTACAAATTGATTAATAATTGACTCTCATTATCATGGGTATGCTGATGGATTAATACTTCCCAGGATCCTCTTCTTTGCTCTTTTTTGGGCTTTGCAAACACATGCCTCTGGCATCAATGTCCTCAGGCAAGTCACTTAGGATGTAAGTCATCATTGCCTCTAACTTCAGCCAGTCAAAAGCTGGACACTAATTAGGAGGGGAATTCAGTTCCTTACACACAGGAGTGTGATACACATGGTCTACTATCGTGTTAAGTTCTATATAGTATCCAAGACATTTTTTGGAGCTCACAGATATGACACAAGGCCTGCAGGAGACCTGCACCTTTCTGGAAGCTCAGCTGGCAAACCATCCACATGGGATACCTGAGAGCATCTAGAATGGGATAGGGAATCTATATCTATGTTAAAGTAATTGTATCCCTAAGTATAATGTGTTCATTAATAATCAAGGGCAAAAGATAAGTGTAAGAAACCACCCTCAGGAGGGAACTTTCTTCAGATTGAGTCTGCTGGCCTTTGAAGATGGCAGTCCTGCTTCATTGGCAGTAGAAAGAACCAAAGTATTTTAGCTTCATGTTACAGGACTAATATTTGGGCAGTGACATGATTTTCAAGGCATTCTGACATTTAAACAGTTCAGATATCTAGCAAAAATTTTGAAGTACCTAAGTGCCTCATTCCCAGACTGTCCCATGCTTATTCCGGCTGATTTTCAGCACTACCAAAGGCACCCAGTGTAGGAAGCTAATTACTTAAAAACCTCATGAAATCTGGAGTGTCCTCTTTACATGCTTATAGCTCTCTAACAATTACTAAGAGAAACTGCACTGATTAAACCTTAGCTTGGGTGTTCTTTGTTGATTGAGAGGAATCCAGGGTTCTGTAACTCAGTCCTCTCTCTTAAGTGCAGAAACCAGCTTTTCACTCACTCTTAGTCATTGTGAGGTAAGCCACATGAAAACTTGCAGGCTACTCTGATCTGTGGTAACAGAGCTGCACGCATCCAAGGTAAAAGGCTTTGATGCACCATGTAGTACAGATTGCAATATTAGAAACTCACGCAAGCTGCCCACAGCCCTGAGCTGTGTTAAGACCTTCCTCTAGATCTACAGACAGGATACCACTGGCAGGATATGTCTAACACAACAACAAATGCAGTAAATCAAGAAAACATCAGAGATCACATCAAACGACAACTTCCACTTCTCTGTTACCGAAATGATCAAGACCTCTTTTGGACATAGGAAGTCCCAAAGGTAGATGAGAACTATAAATCCACTGCATACACACCTGTGCTCATCTGATGTACAAGGTTTTTATGTTCAATTACAGCTGAACAAATGAATGACATACAGTACTGGTGAGGAAGGGGTAGCTGAAGAAAGCAGCTTCTCCCTCATTTGTGCCTTCATTTGCAAGCTGTCAGAAATTTTTAGGAATAACTCCACTGGCAGTAGCTCACAGGCTGATTTAATCCATGCCTCCATCAGCTTCCACATCAACAGAGCCCACAAGGAGTTATCATGTAATAGCTCAGAACCAAATGAGTTACAGCAGTTTCCCGCCCCAGCATGACTAAATGCGAATAGCCCTAAGCCACCTGTCCCCGCTCACCACTGCAATGTACAGTAGAGGGATTTAGCCCTTATTTGTAATCTTTTGTCTGCAGCCTTGTTGTTTGGGTGGGGCTGCACCTGTTCCTGGTGAGTGGGAATCCCTTAATTAGGCTCGCGGGGCTGGGCAGCGAGAGCTGGCTCTGCGCACTGGCACACAAAGGCTCAGGGCAACGCGTGTGAATTCAGTGCCCTCTTTATGCCATGCCAGCATTCACTGGAAATCCTCTGCAGGTCTTCACGGCTCAGTTCCTGCATTCCCAGACCTCCAGCCTAGCGTTTCACACACCGGATTGTCCTTTTTTTTAGAGGGCAGAGATGTTGCCTCCCTCTATTTTGGATTCTTGGGGCACGCAGTTGTTGAGCAGTGGAGGAACAATAATACCTTTTAAGGTGTACTTTTAGCTACAGCATCACCAGTTCTTTCTTGTTAGCAAAGGTGAATTGAGTTTATTTGGTGAGCATGCCCCCATTGCTTTGAAGTGTAATGTCAGCAGTGTCAGCTTGAGCCCCAAAGACCCCCAGGTTACACATTCTACTGAATGCTCAGAGATGAGGCAACCTCAATCTCTTTCCCCACTAATCCCAGTTACCTGCTGAAGCCATTGTCCATGCCAACCCAACTCAGTGAATGCTTTGTTCCTTCCCTCTCTCTGCTTTTGCTCCCTCACCTCCCGGAGCTGCCACATCCTTTTGCTCCCTCCTCTCTCTCCCTTCATCCCCCAGCTTTGCCTCTCTTCAAGCCAAACGTTACTGTCTCCCACCAGAATGCCTGCGGAGAGCACACAGATAGCATGGCTGGCCTCCACCTTTTAACTCTGGAGGCCAATACCGCAGAGAGGGCTACAACTGAATTTGTGCCTGGACCTTGTGTTCCCGGGCTGAAGTATGACCTCTTTGTACGGAAATGATGGCTGCGAAAACCAACCAAACTGCTGTTGAGCGTGCACAGAGACATCCCCAAACCTCACACAACACAACACTTTTTTTTTTTAAAAAAATTTATATATATATATATATGTATTTTAAATTACTACTTTTTTTTTTTCTTTCCTGCCAGTTTTAGCGAGTCTTCACAAGTTAAAAGGGGCACCCTGAGGGACCAGCCCTCGGGCCTCTGCCGCCATCTTGTGACACCGCGGGGAATGGCGCTGACAGGGAACGGCCCTGTCATGGCGCTCCCGCCAAGCTCCCGGAGGGAACGGAGGACCCGAGGCCCCCGAATGAGGCCTCGGGGCCTTCTTCCCCCCCCAACCCTCCCCCCGGCCCCGAGGCTGGACAGGCAGCAGCGAAGCCTCTTGGTGACCTCCCATAGGTTCTCACCAGGTGGTGAGACCTGCCTTGGGCCACCATCCACCCTTCCACAGTGCAGCGCACCACAATGGGTTAAGCCCTCACCAAAAAAACAAACCAAACAACCCCAAAAAACCTCTCCAAGGCACAGCGATGCAGCTCCCAAACATCCCTCTCCTCGCCTTGGCAGCGTGGAGATGAGGACCCGACATCCATACCTTCTTTGAACCTGTTGTAATAGCCGTGAGGATAAACCAGGGTTGAGAACCAGCTGTTGCTGAATTTATGTGACAAATGAGAGGTTCAGATGTAAGATTGATAGCAATTAGATTGCCACCTGCTATCGCTTTAATCCGTATCCCAGATTTTTAATTGTTAAGAGGGGGAAGCTTGTTGGCACATGAATACATAAGGGCTATCTTAAAAGGCACAAAGCATCAGGACTGCGTCCCAGTCATCACAAGCTGGGCTACCCACTTTTTTAATTTTAGCCTCCACTGTGAATTTTGGTCTCATTTTCAAACAGTTTCATCTTGAGCTTTCTAGGAGTTCTGTGCTCCACACTTCTGTACACGATTTTATATATTTATTTGTTTTAGCAAATGTGATTTTGCCTTAGGCTTGGCCAGCTCTTTCCAGTTTGGCTTCCTGACAACCTTCTGCTGTCAAGTGGCTGCATTCATCCGCATTGTGTCTGATTTTCAGCAGGTCCTTGTCTAAGACCTGCTCCTCCTGGCTGTTACCCAGGTGAGCGGTCCTACTGCAGGCAGATAATAGCTGTCAGTAATTGGTACTTCCACAGGTTTGTGGGGTCAGGGCTTGCTTCTTCCCCTCTTTTGGATAGCTTTAATCTGCTTTCAAGTCATGCTTCATCAGAAACAGAGAATGCCAAGAATTTTGATAGGCTTGCTATCAGGTTCCACAAAGGGATATGCTTGGGAGAAACGTGTTGATTTTGTTGGAGAGACACACAAAATAGACTATGATTTGCATAAGGAGCTACTGAAGAGAGGGGAACTGAATAAAAGGTCAAGGAAAGGGTTTTCATTGACTTCAAAGGGTATTGGATCAGATCCATGCAGAGCATCTGCAATTTCCTTTGTTGCACCATCAAACTAGAGATAACAAGCCTCTCTTCTCCACACATGCCCTACCTAAGGCATTATGTGGAGAAAGACTTTGAGGCTGGCAGTGGCACAAGGCAGTCTAAGAAGAGAAAGTAGGTCCGTATAATCTGTTTGGGAGAAGCTGTTTTTTTTTTGTAGGGTTTGAAATTAAACATAACCTAGAGGTCACTGCAGAGTAGCCATTTGAGCCACTCTGTGTTCTGAGGGAAAACTGTCAAAATATTATGGAATATTAAAGCAGGTTGTTTTTTTTTTAAACGTATTTTGAGGTGACTCTGAGTAGTCACTGTCCATCCTTCTCCAAAACCACCCAAACATATACCATATCTCCACAGAGCAGGATCCCAAAACTGTACCCCCATTACCTTTCCCTGAGGGGATACCACCTCCTTCATGCTATACCCTCCACCTCATATTCCCACTTACTCCCTATACCACACCTCACCCTGTGAGGTCTTCCTGCTGTGGAGTAGCCCAAACTAATCATCTTGTCACATCTCCCCAGCACCCGCGAATTGTTCCCCCACCGTGGTCCCAACAAATAGACTTGTTTGTCCTTCTCCAGCCAGAAGAAGGGTTCAGAAAGCAGATGGGTCCTTGCAGCCACTGCCGTGGGGGAAGTCATCACAACCGCAGCTGAACACTTCTGATCAGCTGTAGTTTTCTGTTGAGAGGTGCTTAATGGGCTTAGTTAAATACCACAGCATGGGCATAGTGGAGAAATTTTACTGTGCATCTTTGGAGCAGTCCATCTGCTATGTCCATTTTAGGCAATGTTGCTTCATTGGCAATTTCTGTCTATTCTTGAGGCAGGTGTAGAGCACGAAGGTGAAATCTTGCAGAAAAGAAGATAAATTGGCGTGGGGTAATAGCAATAAGAATAGCAACAGGACCAAAATAATAAGCCATCATAAGTATTTCTATGGCTTTTTTCATTTGCGGATGTCAAACAATTTGCAAGAGCCAAAAAAACAAAGCCTCTCAGCGGTGCTCATACGTCAGAAATATGCAGTTTCTTTTGCCTATTGCTTAACTGCTGTCACCCTTGAATTAGGACAGAGGAGCTGTTCATCGCTCAAGGCAACGACGCCTTGCAATTTAGGGTGTGAGAGGCTAACTCAAACTGTAAGACAAGGCAGCATTTAGAGTCTAGAGTTGGCCAGGCCACTGCCTTACAAAAAGAGCCATGGATCTTTAACACCAAGTGGTCAGGCCCTCAGTTTGACGTCTCAGCTGTAAAACAGAAAAGGTGAAAGCAGGGGCAGAACCAATCTTTTAACAGCTGGCTATAGGAGAAGACAAATTTGTAAACTGAAAGAGGGACAAAGAAAAAACATTTACCCCCCGCTTTTAATAGAGATTCATTCATAAAAGTAAAGCGAAGGCTACAAGGTCATAGAAAGTTACATGTGATCCAGTTTTGGAAAATGCTCTTCATACAGACCAAGCCCAGAGGCAGAGGCTATTTGGGCTATTGCCAAGGAGAAGTGTCATGGAGGCCCTTTTTTTTTTCTTCTCTGGGCACTGAAGGAAACTCCAGCTAGACATATTGTACATGACAAGGTTTAACGACCTTTGTTCATAATGGACCCAAGAGTGAATACTCAAGTGCATTCAGGAGAGGCCCAGGACTAAGAGGTAATGTAGAGTCTCAAACAGGGAGGGAACATTTTCTGGATTGGGAATAAGGTCATTCCTGGGGCAGTGAATATGTGAGGGTTCATTTTGCACCTGGTATTCTGATTAACAGAGCGGTCAATCTCCTGAACTTCCCAAGCATAACACCTGCTTCTAGCTCTGCTCCGATCCTTCACAGGCTTTCTCCTTCAGTAATTCAAGAAAATGCGTAGGCATCCCATGGCTCTGTCTGAACATTCCCCAAGAGACCATCACACCAGAGAGGATTGAGCTCAGCTTCCCTATTCCTCAGAACTCACAGTCAGCTCTTTAGTTACCATCCTCTACATACTCTTAATACATCAGCTATGTCCTCAACCTTCACTGCTGACTCCTTCTGAAAAGGAAAACCTGAATTCTTGTTGTCCCTCTTTGACTCCAGCACCTTCCCCTGTGTCGCCTTTGCTTCCTTCCTAATAGTTGTGCAACATACTTTGCTATCTTTCCTGTCCCTTCCTCCTATAATGTAAGGTCTGGCTCCATCTTCTGATCTTCCAGAAATGTCACCTGAGCAAAGAGGACCTGGGTGTGGTCCACATTTCTACATCCCACACATCAGTCATGTGGCAGGGCAGCAAAGTCTTTGTTTCCAGAACTAACCAGGATATTTGAATGATCTTGATGACATTTTAGTTCTCCTGGAGCTGGATGAGCACAGCTGGTGCCTGCTCTGCCAACCTCCCCAGATCCTGGATCCCCATTGTCATGTCCAGCATGTGCAGGTCACTGCTGACTCCCATGTGGGCGCAGGACTGTGTGTTTGATCATCTTCCTGGCACCAAGGGGAGCGCACTGCGTGTATAGAGCTAGGAGGGTTTGGGCACAAGGTGAGGGCGAGTGCAGTCAAGAAAGCCAGAGCCCTGGGGATATTACAAAGGGATTTCCGAGGAGGAGAGAGGAAAGATACCACAGAGCAAAGAGAAAGAGAAAAACAAACCAACAAAAGAGAAGACAGTAAAAGGGAGCGCAATAATGGGCATGAATTTCTCTTTCTTCTGCCCCGTGGCAAGCTGCCAATCCTTTCCACACACATTCCTCAGCGCAACTAAAACCAGTCCCCATGGACACACCTGCCTTGAGACAAATTCTTTTAGTCTTGAAAAAATCTGGGCACTTCTTCAATAAAGAGCTTCGCCTTTAAACTACTTTGCCTTTGTGAATTTTGGCAGCAGCTCACACTTGGAGAGCTTTTGAGAACCCTTTCTGTAATCAGAATTCCCTGCCCTGCCCCAGGGGACTGTGGGCGAGTCACTTCCCACAGCTGTCCCTCAGCTTCCTATTCTGTGACATGTGGCTCACCACTACCTCAAAGGGCTGGGGCGAGGCGTCATTTATGTGTAAAGAGCTGTGAAATCCATGAGGTTGATGGGGTGCTGAGCATTACACAGCATGCTGTGAGGGTAGTGTTACCACAGCTCATCACTTGGGTAGAGCAGGAGGTGGGACAGGCAGAGGGGTTTGGTTTAAAACACTTGGCTGCCCAGTGTGAAGAGTCATTAAGTGAATGGAAGAGATGGCAGTTCAGTTGTGTGGTGACAGGACTCATTTCTTCAAAGCAGTAGGGCCAAGGTTGATGACCAGAAAATACAAACATGCTTAGGAGTACTAGCTAAGTCCTCACCATCTTGTTAAAAACCAGAAACAATAACCAAAACTCGGATGTTTTCAGTTCTGTCTCATGCAGGCTGCCTCCTGATCCACCTCATACTGGAGATGTTCTGGGGTGGCAAAATCCTGTTTTTTTCTCTGAGGGAAGTCCCTCTTCTCTCGTTTTGGCCAGAATCAGACTAAGTTGTCAACAAGCTTAAAAGAGAATCCAAATGATCTGCAGCGTGGTGGTGCAACAGAAAAAAAAAAAAAAGCGTCGCTGCAGTTCTGTGAATAGATGGCTAAAATAAAGGGCGTTACAGTTTCTGGTGAAAGGAGAATGAAGCTCCTAGTAATATAAGAGTAACCTCCTCTTTTCCTATCCTCTCTCTGCACTCGCAGAAAAGACCATGCTGCCTCCCAAGCATAGGAGTTACTGTTAACAAGCTGCCTTGCATCATTTCTACCTAAAGCTGTCTTGGAACATGGAGAACATCGGTTCATTTTAGCCTGCGTGGCAATATGTAGCACAGCCAGAGAATACAGCAGCCTAATTCCTCACCAAGCCTGTACCACCTTTGCTCTGAGAAAGAGGTCATGTATTGCTCTTTACCTGCCAAACTTGCCCTAGTTGGCTTAGCTTTAGGTTTAATATCATAGCTGGAAAAACATATGCTAAATTTACCATCTCTATTTCAATAATTCACCCCCTTCAAAACAACCAAGTACCAAACCAAGTTTTAGAAAAAGACAGGGTCTGAGGATCTGGATGCTGTTAGGAGCCATGTGGAGCCTAATTCTGGCTTGGCTGCAAATTCCATTTGTAGTCTTGAGCAAGCCAATTAAATTATTCTCATGAAGTCTTCCCTTGGTAAAAATGAGAATAATTACTTGCCTTGTAGAGATGCCGCAAGGACAAAGTCTTAAAAAGTTTATTTAAGATGTTAAAATCTCCTAGGAATTATGTAGAAATCTCAGTTAGGTTTTATAAAAACATTATTTAAAAACACAACAGGATAAAAAGTATCATAATTGAAACTAATGAAATAACGTTGAAAAATTTCTCAGATGTGAAGGACAGAAAACACATCTGCAGTTGCCTGACAATATATTTAGCTCAGAGAAGCAACTGCTCTTTATTCACTATTTTGGAGCAAAGTCAGGGCAGATACACGAGGAAATTCTTGTAGCTCATGACAATCTTTAATAGTGTCTTCCTTTATGACTGGTCTTTATTATTCATGATCTTATAACACTTTGGGCCTCTAGCTGGGATCTGTCCTGATGTGGTTAGTACCACAGACACAGAAGATAATGAAGTTCCCTGCCCCAAAGAGCTTATGGTCAAGACGTCCTGAATGTCCAGCAGTTTACATCAAATGGGATGAAATCATAAATGTCAACAGCGCTTTTTGTAGACATAAAATTAGTTCACGCAAACTCATCGTCATGGAAGATAAGCTCACATAAATGATGAGAAATGTCACATGAATTCCCCTGGCAGATGCCTGAAGCACAAGGTGACAGCGGCATCGTTCTGGCCAGTGCAACTGCCAGAGTACACCCGTTGCTTACGTGTGCTCTGTGTAGATACCGAGAGATGTGAATTTCAGGGAGGCCAGGAAGAGGCCGGGTACCTAAGTGGCCTTGCATGGTCTTAGCTGGATCTTCTCTTTGGTTTTGGCAGCCCAAGCACAAACGTTTGAGGAAAACTTGACCTTACATTTACAAAGGCAGGCATTACTGGCAGAGTACAGGCCAGTACCATCAGCATGTCTGAGACAAACCACAAGGTGGGACTGAGCTGTGATTGATCTTAAAGTGAAAAATAGAAGTTTGAGCTGCTATATAGAGATAAAAAGCCAGCAGAGAGAATGGTAATATCAAAGACACAGACTACTTGAACATTTATACATGCAGATCTTGGCATATCCCCAAAATTAGTTGTTAACCTAAGAATAGTAATGCTCGGCTCAAGAGATAATTAGCTTGTACCCAAATGAACGTGGCCTTTTCCCCCCATCTTGCACTGTAAAACAACAGAAAACAAGGCTGTCAAATATGCCATTTTGTAAAGGACTACTGAGGAGTAACCCCTTTGATCCACACAATTTTTCCCAGGAGATAATGTAATAAAAATATCAATCAGTTCAGAAACCTTTTCCTTATCCCTAACACACTCCTCAAGACTGATGTGCCAGCCACTATCTGAAACAGCAGAGAAGTAAGAGAGTCAGACACTGCAAAAATCCAAGACCAAAACCAAAACAAAGCTTCAGAAGAGCTAGTTCAAGAAGTTTATACCCATTTCCTTTATTCACTCCTTCCTTTCTTACCCTCCTCCCTTTTCCTCCGCTTAATTCTGCATCATTCATTTGTATGGCTGTGTTTTAATAGAAGAGGTGCAAACTGGCTGCCGTGGGGAAGGCTGGGAGTGATACGAAAGCTTCTGTTGATTTGGGGTTTTATTGCAAACTGACTACTCACCACGCTTGCAAAGCAAAATTATTTCTCCTGTTCCCCTACTGATATATATACATGGGTAGCTACAGACATCTGTAGGTAGCATCAGGTGAAGCGTAAGGGGCAGGATATCCAAATGCCCCTCGGTAGCTACTGCAAACTGTGGGATATACAGCCACACTGGAAGGTGATGTGCCATTAGTCTGGTTTGAAACATGTGGTGAAAACCAAACCTTCCTCTTTCCCTCGTTTTCATTTGAATAAGCAGATCAAGGTTGCTTAGCTCAGCGTCTGGTTTCATTGGGGCAGTAGAGTTGTGTTTTATACTGTTTTCTTGGTGACATATCAGTGTTGTGCAGGTCAGGTGCTGTCCTTGAAGATAGGGGCTTGTTCCTACGATTACATATCTGTAACTAACATGGCACAAGCTGAACTGGAGCTTACAGGACTCTTTCTTCAGGTGGTCCTACTGTAAGTGAGGTGGCACGTCCTGCTGCTTAGGCCAAACAGGCATAAAATAAATGCACTCTCTGCTCAGACAAGCTTCCTCTGTCAGCAATAGTTACTAAACTGGCAGTTTGCTAAGAGTTGGTTCCTGTCAACCACGTGCACCTAAGGCACTACAATGAGTGTGGTTTGCACATAAATCTGTGTATGGAAACTTGTTTTGACAGCTCCATGGACTATTTTGTTTGCATAGCATTCAGTCTCATCCATGTCAGTGAGACCTGGCATCTGTGGGGACAGGCAAGAAATGTGTGTTTCGCTGGTTCTCTTCCTGCATTCTGCCATTGCAGAAATGAGGAGCATTTCTATTGGGTATCTCAGGCAAAAGTTGCTGTACTGAGGTGGGTGCTGGCCTCTCCACCAGCACCTGGCTGAACAAAGGAGTCCAGCTGGGGACAGCTGCTAGTCACGCTCCTTTCTGAGACAGCTCTCTCTTAATGGGAAAGGTGAGGAGAGGGGAGGGAGCTGCCTGACTAAACACCTGTAAGGGCCAAACACCATTTCCAGTAGCTGTGCAACAGATTTTAAGGAAAAAAAAACACCAACCAGTGAATGAACGTATACCATGATAGGGGGTTACCTGAATTAAAAACATGAGAAAATGGTGATTTCTGTGCAACCTGTGAAGACTCTTGGGAGCAGAGACCTCAGCAGTCTGGGCACGTATGCCCGGGTCAGAGCAGGCAGGCGATAGCAATAGGTGATGCAAGGGCATCTCTGCGCGGCGGAGCGTGATGCAACATGGGCACGACAAGCAGCACGCTGCTGTTGTTAGTGGGCACCTCTGATGACAATGTGACTGTCACCATCTGTGACTGTACATAAAACCAGTAGGAGCGAGCGTCTGCTCCATTCGTGCTCTTCACACCTCTGGCGGCCTTTGTGCCACTCTGGTTTGGGTTGGCTGTAGTGATCGCTGTCTTCATGTGATGCTTTTACAAGTTATGAAGTTGTAGAGTTCTCCTGCAGGAAGTGCAGAATGAAAAACTGCAGAGCTACGAGACAGAAGGAGTAAAAGTAGATTCAGTGCAATCAAGGTTTCTTTCTTGAAGACATTAAACAGTTTAAGACTACACTAGTAAATGATCACACCCTTTTTATTGCTGAGGCAACCGAAGTGGAGAGAATGGAAACAGGCTGTTATAGGTAAAGCTGACTGGGATGTTGCTTAGTAACTCAGCGGGGAAGCATTTAAACACAGCCAGTTTAGTGAAGCTGATGTTCTGACTCAGAGATTATTTTATCTGGAAAAAAAATCTGAAAGCAGGAAAGCTCAATTTGACAAACGTATGATTTATTTTCATGTTACAGCAAATCACAGTGACAATGCTTGGGAGAATACCCAAGTATTTACAAACTTGCACAAGGAAGAACAGACGAGCAATGTTTTCAAAAAAAGCATCACTGTACTGAACGTTGTTTTTGATGCTGATTTTTCCCCCCAAGTACCATAAATTTCACATTCATTTTTGTTCTGAGATTCTAAAATACACAAGTGATAACAGAAATCTGGAGATATTACACAGATCATCACATTATTATCATATTATTTCCATAAGGGGAAGTTCCTAGAGTAAACCCTGCTTCAGTTTTGCTATTGAACACAGAATCAAAATCATTTGATTTAAAAGAAGAACGCCTCTGTATCTCCACTGGTTCCATTGCCTGGAATAGTTTTAATTAGACCCTTTTTCAGGACTTTGCTTTTATGAGCTCACGAAAAAGTCACTTGGCTTGGCTGAAGGTCTCTTACATCAGGGGAAAAAAAACCAACCCAACTCACAAACCTTATTTGGAGTTTCATGTTATTTTTGCTTTCAATTAGAAGGATATGGTAATTTTACAGGAGTAAAAGCTCTGGCATGATCAGACATCTACATCTGTGTTCCTGGGTGCCACAACTCTTGTCCAGCAGCAGCAAAGTCAGGTTCAGGAGAGCACTTCATTTCAGCAGCCTCAATGCAGTTATTGATGGTAGTTACAAATGTGAATTATTGCATAGATTTTTTTAAATTAAAAAAATACAGTAAACAGATCCACACTTACATCACACTGAACTTGAAAAGGCAGACTGCCAAAGAGTTACCACAAAATAAGTATTTTATCAACACTGGTAATAGCTTGAAAGCAAAGGTGCAATGAGTTCTATATTAAGAGTGAGAGTTTTTCACAAGCCTGTTGTATGAGCAGTGAAAGGATGTTCTGTAGGTCTGAGATCCACTCGTCACTGACCAGAGCCTGGTTTGAAGTTTAATGAGAGACTGTTGATACAGAACCTCTGCCCAGAAGGTGTGGGACCATCATCAAACACGTGGCCTAGGTGGGCATCACACTGCAGCAGAAATGACACACTGTTAGTACCATTGCCATTACGGACTGACATTACGCGGGTGCGTGCTCTGCCATCTGGAATTAAGGAGCTTGCATGAGTGAGGGAGAGACTAGAAACCGTGGAGTAATCACCTCTGGCTAGTACTCACCCTCAAACAAGCAGATCGCAGAGCAGGAGGTCAAAAGGTACTAATGCCAGAACACATAGGAAATAAATGGGTGCATCTAGACATCTTAATATATAATGAAGTTTTCAAGTTAACTGAGACAGTCACTGCAGGTCATTCTCACAGGTCAAGTGAGGATTTCCCCCCACAAATTACTGACGGGAAAAAATTAGAATAGCTATCAGTGGCTTGTTATAAAATTGGAAGGCTGGCTTTAGCTGGGGTTCTTGAAAGGATATTTGCTGGGTATTACTGCAGACTTAACTCTACCATGATAATGGTAGCAATTCTTGTTACATTTGCAGATAATATCTAATCCTGTTACAAGGGGCTGCAAGCACACTGGAGGACAACATTAGCAATCTTAAGAGTTTGGAAAAACACACACACACACACACACACAAAGAGCTCAAGATGCAATTCATTAAGCTCAGCTGCATACTTGTATACCTTAACAAAAGTAATAAACAGCACAAATCTAGGGTTGGGAAGAAATGGTTAAGGGTAGCAGTTCTTTAGAAAAGGGCTTGAGCATTACAGCAGGTTCCAAAGCAAGTATGGGTCATGGGCTGTGAAAAGGTACAGATGTAAGGAGAGGAACACTATCTATAGCGCATCCAAATGGCCTCTAATCTCTGATGCAGACACGGCCCAGCAGCAGCACAGTGTCCAGCTCTGCACTGTACTTCAAGAAGGAAAAGGATCAACTGGAAGGATTGGAAAACAGCAGGACAACCAGTGCTCTGAAAAACACTGTATAAAAAGGAACTTTTGAAGGAACTGGTCCTCTCTAATCTAGAAAAGAGGTGGTTGAGGGAGTCAAAATAGCTACCCAATGGACTAGATGACCTTTAAAGGTCCTTTCCAATCCAACGCATTCTATGGTTCTGTGGAAATAGCTGTGAAAATGTGAGGCACCACCACCACTGTGCAGGCGGAACAGTAATAAGCTTCAGCTGCTACAAAGCAAACTTAGTGCTTTCCAGAGTATCTAGTCAACAGTAGGAAGACATGAAGGTTACATCTCATGACCTCATGAGGCTGTGGGATCTTCATTGCTGTGTATTTTAAGAACAGCTTCAGCAAACCTTTAGCAGGACTGAATTAGAAAGAACTGCTCCTGGGATGGGGCAAATGCGAGGACTACATCTCGGAGCCCCTTCTACTGCTGTCTGTTGTCCCATCCTGCTGTTCACCTGAGGTCTCCTGAATAAATTTTCTGTCTAAACTCCAGCTCTTGGTCATATTTATACAACTACTTTTACCAGTCACATAACTCTTCACCCCAAACCAACTGCCTGTACTTGATACTTTGCACTCTACTCGTGTTTCATATGAAGAAGTGAGGCAGAATGGCTCCAGTGATCTTTTAATTCTCGCTACTGTATTTCATAGAATCATAGAATGTTAGGGATTGGAAGGGACCTCGAAAGATCATCAAGTCCAATCCCCCTGCCAGAGCAGGAATGCCTAGATAATGCTACACAGGAACGTGTCCAGGCAGGTCTTGAATGTCTCCAGAGAAGGAGACTCCACAACCTCCCTGGGCAGCCTGTTCCAGGGCTCCATCACCCTCACTGAGAAGAAGTTTCTTCTCGAGTTTAAGCGGAGCCTCTTATGTTCCAGTTTCAGCCCATTACCCCTTGTCCTATCAGTGGTTGTCACCGAGAAGAGCCTGGCTCCATCCTCGTGACACTCACCCTTGATATATTTGTAAACATTAATGAGGTCACCCCTCAGCCTCCTCTTCTCCAAACTAAAGAGCCCCAGCTCCCTCAGTCTTTTCTCATAAGGGAGATGCTCCACTCCCTTAATCATCCTAGTTGCCCTGTGCTGGACTCTCTCCAGCAGTTCCCTGTCTTTCTTGAACTGAGGGGCCCAGAACTGGACACAGTATTCCAGATGGGGTCTCACCAGGGCAGAGTAGAGGGGAAGGAGAACCTCTCTCGACCTACTAACCACCCCCCTTCTAATACACCCCAGGATGCCATTGGCCTTCCTGGCCACAAGGGCACAGTGCTGGCTCATGGTCATCCTGCTGTCCACCAAGACTCCCAGGTCCCTTTCCCCTACACTGCTCTCTAATAAGTCATTCCCCAACTTATACTGGAACCTGGGGTTGTTCCTACCCAGATGCAAGACCCTACATTTACCCTTGTTATATTTCATTAAATTTTTCCCCGCCCAACCCTCCAGCCTGTCCAGGTCTCGCTGGATGGCAGCACAGCCTTCTGGCGTGTCAGCCACTCCTCCCAGCTTGGTGTCATCAGCAAACTTGCTGATAGTACTCTCTAGTCCCTCATCCAAGCCATCGATGAATATATTGAATAATACTGGTCCCAGTACCGACCCTTGAGGCACTCCACTGGATACAGGTCTCCAACCAGACTCTGCCCCATTGACCACGACTCTTTGGCTTCTTCCCCTTAGCCAGTTCACAGTCCACCTCACTACCCGAGAGTCTAGACCACACTTCCTCAGTTTAGCAGCAAGGATGCTGTGGGAGACTGTGTCAAATGCTTTACTGAAGTCAAGGTAGACCACATCCACCGCTCGGCCATCATCTATCCACCTTGTTATATCCTCGTAAAAGGCTATGAGGTTAGTCAAGCATGACTTCCTTTGGTGAAGCCATGTTGACTGTCTCTAATGACCCTCTTATCCCTGATATGCCTTGAGATGGCACCAAGGATAAGTCATTCCATCACTTTCCCAGGGATGGAGGTGAGGCTGACCGGTCTATAGTTACCCGAATCTATTTAGGTAGATTCATTCAGGGGCACAAAGAACACTTACTTGTTATGATTTGGGTCTTTGGGTATCACCTCCAAAATAAACATACCTGTTTGCAGATGACTTCAGTTCTAGTTGATCCCAGTGAGTTATCTGGTCGTCTCATGATATTGGTATTACTTTCATCTCTGCCACAAGCACCATAAGCCTCAGTAAATGATGGCCACCCAGTCCCAGAATTGTACTTCTTCTCTGAGCTACAGTGGAAACCAGATTTTTGTGTTAATTAATAACAGAGATGTTACCAAAAAAAGTCTGTTTTTAATAAGAACATTTCCTTTTTATCCTTATCTCTGTCTAGTACTACTATTAATAATATTTGGCATGGTAGAAGTTTTCTCACTGGCATCAAACTGTGCTGAAAGCACTTTTCCAAAGGGAATTCTTGGTCAACGCAGAACTGGGGCTTTTGCCTCATTATTTCGATTTCGCTGAGTGGCTGACCTTTTATAAAACTTGGAAAAAAATGTTTTTCCAACAACAGAGCACATTGTTTAGCTGAATTACACCTGCAAGGTTGCAGTTTGAAGACTGGCCCAATATATCACAACCTCAGGGAAGAGAGTGCACATGAAGAAATGAAGTATGGGAAAAGGCTGGGCTGGCCCACTAGACCAGACTCATATCCGATGGTGGCTTGCAGTCAGCCATCAAACTGGTTTGGAAAATCAAACAGAGCCTTGCCCAAACGGTCAATCAACCAATGACAAATCCTGGCAGCACAAATATCTACCTTTCTCAAGAGATAATTGCAGCCGTCAGAAACAGACTACAGGCTGTCAGGTCCTGGGTGCCTCTTGTTAACATCCAAGATTATCAACCCTGTTTAGTTGCACATTGGAAAATATGATCAGAAAATATTTTGGGGAATTTAGCGTACAGAAATGAGGCAACCCTCCTATTTAAAGGTGTGCAAGCTTTGGTAGCACTGAGTACCTGCTCCTAGTGAAGAGTGACCTAGTGTGAGAAATGATGACAAGACACACGTACTACCAGGAGAAGTGGTCTGGAGACCCACCACAACCGTTTCCTCCCAGTTTCCCATGGTTTAGCCCAGTTTCACAAACCCAATGCTCTTACTGGCATCTAGCGGTGGATGGAGACATCAACACCAGCAGCAGCTTTTCTGTGATCGAGGGGATCAGTCAGTAGAGAATTTAAAGAGTATATATTTTGATGGGACATTAATACAGTGAAGAAAAATGGGCAAATCTTACTTGCAGTGCCTTTTAGAAAGACAAGACAAACAAAGTGGGCAAAAAGCTTAAAAAAATCCAACCCCCAAAAATAGTGCGTGCTTCAGCATGCATTTTATAATTAACTGTACTGGGCTGTCTTTGAGCGATGCAACCGTGGAAATATAAAGAGGGTTTATAACTCAGAATAACCAAAGGATAGCTTTTGTGTGGGCTGTTGCTCAGCCCTTCACATCAATCCACGAAGATCCATGAGAAATGCTCTCCTACCTCTTTTCTACATAAAACTGGGGACAAACAGGACACAGCACAGAAGCAGGCTCCACTTCGTAGACTCTGCGTTTCTGTGAGAAGGTATTTAGGGCTCCAGGTCTATTTCTTTCCAGCCAAAGAGGTCTTCTTGCTACAAAACCACACAAACACTGTGCCTACCAGCCACAGTCTCTCAAAGAATATCCTGGGGGAATGTAAATGACCATACATGACTTCAGAGCTTCCCTGACATATATCTGTGGTGTTTCTTTTTTATTTTCAAAATACTCCAGTCAGAACTTGTCATTTTCAAAGTTATTTTCAAAATACTTCAATCAGAACTCTTCATTTTTTGACACAGGGATCCTTCTGCTCATTCACACATAGATAAGAGGATCCCTGTAGAGTCGAGGAAGGTCTTTAATGCCGTGTGGGTTTTGCATCTGATCCTGAGTGGCTCCATCCCTTACATGCTGCTTGCAAGAGCTGTATTTATTGTAGTTGTTTTTCACTGCTAAAGGATCAATCCTTTGAACTGTTAACCTAGCTCTCAACAGAAATGGTCTCTGTGTGGTTTTACTAACAGTAATATCACTTAGATTCCCTAATAGAAACATTTTAGTATCCCAAAATATTGCTGTTCAAGATCATATTTGTCCTTTGAAGTATTTCACCACTTAATTTATGGATAAATGGACTTTCCCTAAACATATGCATTAGATTAGCCTTCGACACACCATTCCTCCAGCACATGTCATTTACTTTGATCCTTATTTCAGTCATCCTGGATGGAATCCAGATAATTCTAAAAAGTGCTTTTTGCTGTATGAATCTCAGCTGTAGGTTTATGGTTCGCTGAAGGTTTGAGATTTCATTAAAGCACCACAATTTGCTGTCTGTAAAGATCGGGGGATTGTTCCATGTATTTCCAGCTCTTTCAAATGAGTATTTAGTAGCAGAAGGTAATAAAATCTGGTATAAATGTATACACACACGTATATTTTGAAAGAAAGGAGGAAATGTTTCATGTTTACCTGTAGCTAATGATATAATTGAAGATGAAAGGACATCTTGGGAAATAAATATGATGAATATCTTATCAAATACATTTATTTTTCATTTTTAGTGTCCTGTACAACATAACGTGTTCAAAGAAAACATATTTTTCAGATCATTTTGCACATATAATAATTATCAAAATTTTTTAAAGTGTTTTTTTCTGTAAGTTTAGGGGGTTTATTTCTCTCTATCAGTCTGTAAGGCTCAGCATAATTTTATGCTTTAAACAGAAACGCTGTATTCTCTGAGAGCTGGCTACTGCAAAAAGCAGCATGACTGTTTGGTTATATTGTTTCTCTGTTATTAGTTTAGCAGCAGAAGAAATTCCCTCCAGTGCTCATCTCTCTTCATGTTGGTCTGTCAATACCTATTGTCTAATACAAAGGATGTCTAAATTGAAGGAACGTTTGAAGGAATTGAAGGAACTTTTTCCACAGCTTAGTAATTTAAAATTCCTCTAATTTATCTGAATTTTCCAGAAGTATTTTTAGGTATTGCATTCGTCCTCAGAATATTCTGCAACGCTGCACTAGCTTCTGAAATAAGTTTATTTAAAGTGTTTATTAACAAACCTCTACAGAAAAACCTACATTTAAGCAAATGTTCATTTGCATAACATTTTTCTGTACTTGGCCAAAGGAAAACTAACAGCTCATAATCACCAGCCTCAAATTGTACCATTTAATTGCTTAGTTATGTTTATTTCTAATACAGCTGTTACATTTCCCCCCCTTTCTTACTATCCAGATCTCTTGTTCCTCAGCTTCCCCTCTGAAGTTCTGATTTGTGATGCATCCTTTAAAGTCTTCATAATAATGGGCACATCAGCTGTATTCCATTGAGCTCTCAGTTGGGAATAAATACAGGTATTTTCTAGATCAAAAATACAAGGAACTGTCTTTTCTGGTTCAGTTACAGAGAACAGAACACCCTCTGAACATCCCACTCCAAGGCACTTGATTTCCTTTTACTTTAGTGAAGTTGCAAAATATATAGGACTGTAAAGAGCACAGAAGTAAAATATCGCAGCTGTTCCGGGCAATTTAAAAAAGTTGATGTAACCAAAAAGGCAAAAAAAAAGGAAATTAATTTAGGGAACAAGAAGAGGGTGGGGGTGAAGAGGAGGTCTCAGCTCCAGTATGAGGGACCCAGCAGTAAGAACACAACAACGGCCAAACCAAGGCAGACCAAAGGTCCTTCTGGCCCAGTAGTGTGAGTGGCAGAAGGTGACTATGAAAGACCACAAGAATAGAGCAAACACACAGTAATATTCACACATAAATACATGTATTTTGTGGCAGCTTGTGGCTTCGGGACCTCTTAGAGAATTGTTACCTATCAAAAAGGGCAGTGTGTGTGGCAGGAGAAAAAGGCAGACCCTAACAGAGCAACTACCATCCGCTGGCCACTGGAGACCCTCATAGGCTCTAGAAAAGACTCCTGTGTACCTGCATCACCACAGGTACCCTGGAAATCTTAGACATAGCACTCGGACACCACAGGGCTGCTGTTCTGACCCACGCTTTCCTTTTCTCTCATGAAAAGACACTGCCCACCCTGCCGTAGTTAGGACGTTTCAAGGATGCTGTGAAATCTAAAGGATGTTACCTGAACAGTGGGGCATTGCAGCACACACAGTAGTATATTCCTGATTCTGTGTTGTTCAGATAGATTCCACTAAATGGCTTTTAAAAAAAGAAGAAAAAAAAAAAGGAAGTTAATAATGAAGGTCTTTAAAAGCTCACCATCTGGAACAAGCATGTAGGAATCAGATTCAAAACAGGAGAAAAACCATAAAAAGAAGGCTTCACAGGGGGGCTTTGAAGAACAAACATTAGCAGCCTAAAGAAATGAAGGGGGGATGCCTTTGGATTAATAGTGACGACAACCCCCTGCCCCCAGAAACTTCGAGACCGGTCGGATGCATAAATCATCCAGGTACCAAGGCCAGAGTCGTGACCTCTGAGGAAGTTGTGAGATCTGCAGGATCCCAAGAACCAGGGCTCTGCTATGGAGTGACATAACTTCAAAGTGGCCCTACAGAAGGGCTCTCCTCCTCCCTGCATGGTCTGGAACTGGGATCCTTATTTTACAGATAAGGATTTGGGCACAGTTCACATGCTTTAATCCCACAGTACACTTTCGGCACAGGCAGAAGCCCTGGCTGTGGGCTAGGGACACCAGCACTCCACCCACAGCGCTACGTGGCCTCCATCATAGAAGGAAGTAAAGCACAGGGACAAGGGGCGTGGGTGATCTGGCACACGAGAGACAACCAGGCTCTAGAATGGAGTGCTAGCTATAAGAATTCCATATGGCTAACCTACATATGATTAAAAAAAGGAGACTACAGGACAAAAATAGGATCTTCTCCCTCTCCTCTGGAGAGGCCTTCACTACTGCCACACAGACAGCTGAGCTGACAGTAAAATATCCCAGATAAAACCCCAAGATAGGAAGAGAAAACAGATTTATTTTTTTTTTTAATCTGCAAACCAGTTGGGTCAGAACAAAATTCACCTGGTTCATTATGTTGAGTCTAACTTTCATCCACAGGAAGGCAGGAGAAAACCTGCAGGACAACTGAGCAGTGATAGCTCCCCAAAGCAGATTTTTCCCCTGCCCAGCAGGCAGAGGAGATGGCTTAACCTGGAACAGCATTAGTGCTTTTGCTTACCGGTTCAGTTCCTTTTTCTCTTGTAACATAGAATTGCTCTGGAGTCAATTTTTTTTTCCAATCTGTGGCAACAGTGGCTTGAGCTGGCTTAGTCAGAGAGCATGTGTCTTCAATTAGATGCAGAAAGATAATTTTAAACACCATTTTAACTTAGATTGTCTTGATTTTTCCACCATCACCTAGATTCTCCCAAAGTTTCTATGGGTACAGACAGCACAGGAGGGCAGTTCAGGGACATAAGAGCAGGGGCAAGTGCAGGGCTTTGCATCTACTTTCTATTCTGTGTGCTGCTCTATTTCTGTTCTGTGCAGCTCCAGCACATCACTTGGGAAGGCTCTGAATGGAAACAGGCACCTAGAGCCCAAGGTACCACCCACCCTCCCAGCACAGCCCTCTCTCCTGGCTTGGGGTAACTGCTGGTCTGCTGGTGCTCCTTCCTCATCCCTGGGTATCCCTGAAAGGTTTGGCAGTTTGCCTCTTCCACATACTCAGAAACCAAAATTAATGCTCTTGTATGGGCTGTTAGAGACCAGCAATTTTCCAGGTGAAAGTGAAAAGTGTTGCTAGGCAGGAGCACTGGAAGAAAGCAGCATCTGCAGCCTAAGAGAAGCGTGGCTATAGTTGAGTGAGTGAAACACACCAGGAGAGTAGAAGTCAGCCAGCATTGGGCAAACCTCCAGCAATGCCTTCTATGACTCTGTACACACCATGCAGAACAGCTATGATGGTATGGGACTAGCAAAGAATTAATAGATTAGCTGAAAAGCAATGAGTAAAATAGTTTAATTCCTTCCTAATCAACAAGTCTGAGGTGGGGAACTGTGCTTATCTCTGTGTTTATCTCCCATCAGCTCCCGAATGATCAATGTTTGCTTTGCCTCATCTCTTGCAATGCAGAGGCGATACTTGGGGGGGGGGGGGGGGGGGTGGGGGTGGGGGGGAAATAAGAGAAATTTGAAAATCACAGCTTAACTATAAAAGCTATAGTCTAGCCTGCCAGCTCGAGAGAAATCCCTACAGCACGCTGGTTTAGTCCTCTCCTACCAGCTAGAGGACACCGAGGACAGGGACGCCCTCCCCCCTGCGGGGTAGCTCCTGCCCTTTCTCCCCGCTCCCCACGCTCCGGGCGGAGGGTACCTGCGCTGCCGCGGGTAATGCAGGAGCAGCCGCCGCCAGAGCTCCACGGCGGGGGGCAGAGGAGGAGACGGCTCCCGAGCATCCTCCGGAGCAGACAAGCTGCCATATCTGGGGGGCGGGGCCAGGGGAGACGCCGCTGGATTGGATGGTCAAGGTTGATTTTAAGGAGATTGAGTCCGGTATTTGCCTGCAAAAGTGCTCTTGCGCTCCTAAATGCGTGTTACAGGCATTGCTCTTAGCTGTATTGATTGAGTAGTGCGAAGGCGATGTGCTGGCTAAGCGGCTGCTTGTTTACGTGGTGTGATTTGCAGTCACAGATGCTTTGACTTGGCCTATAAATATACCTGTAATAGGACACGTATTTTAGTTTGGCCTCCGGTGCCTAAAAAGGTAGCCCTAAGGATGAGTCTGTTTGCCAGGGTAAACCTTAATGCTGTTCCTTTTTTCCAATAGTTCCATTTCTGATTTGGACTGAGTTCATCATTACTGAATGATGTGGAAAGGAACTGTTTTGACTGCATTGGATAACACAGCTAATAATGGCATTTAATACAAAATTACTTTTTTTAGTCTAATTCTTCTAGCCTAATTTTAAAATTGAAGCAAAAATTGGTATTGCATGGTCAGTCCTGTGTACACACATCCTTACTGAACTATCCTCATGTTTTAAGATGGTGTGTTCAACAGCAGCCAAGGACACCCAACACAGCATATGATCAGTACCGTGGCTGTAATCAGATCCCCTGCTCAGGTCCATAACACTGAGAGCTGAAAGATGGATGACAGCAAGGCCCAGAGATGATCGCATCCGCGGCAGCAGGGGAGAGAGAGACATGCAGCTCTTCAATGGCTTTGCCTTGTATAATAAGACACGGTGGAGTAAAGCCAGAGAACCTCCATAAAAATCCTGGAGATGTGATGTCTGTGAGACCTCAGGACCGTGATTCAGGACAGCAGGAGAGCTGTGCTGCTGGGCAGGGAGCAGAGGGCTTCGCTGGGGGTCTCGGGGCTCAGGACAATGTCTGGGCTGTAGGCAGAAGGGTGACATTTTCCCATGTCCAGCTATTTTGGTTTATATCAGCCATTTGGCTGCAGCTTTTGAGGAGAGCATGTTGAGGAGCCTTTGAAGAGGAGAGATCCAGTTTGACATTCCCCCAGTTCTTGTAAACGGCTTAGGACTGAAAAGTGGTGGCAGGCGATGCTGTTGCTCCCAGGGCTTGTTGCAGTTGGTTCAACTGTGAAAGAGAGGCATTTCTCTCCTGTTCCTGGCCTTGATCTCAGTGTTTGCTGCTGAAGAGGACAGGTAATCAATGGAGTTCTCCCTGAAGTATCTGGGAAATGAAGGAGGGTGAGAGAAAGTGATTAGTCCTGAAACTTGCATGTTTTAATGTAATTGACATTGATTTAACTGGTGCTTTTTTAAAGACAAAATTCAATTAAAAATGAACCATCAATACCTTCCTCGCAGCTCTTCATTACTGGTGCTATCCCAAAATGAAGCAGTTTTGAGGCAGTGGGAACTGAACCAACATGGTTCTGTTGCTGTGCCACCTTCCTCGGGCTCTGGAGGAGGGAGTGAGTGCCTGGGTCATGCACCCAGAGGAGCAGCGGGAGCAGAAGGCATGAGGCTCATCAGCACCAGCCTCATCATCATCCTCTCTGCAGTCATTTATTGCAAGCCACTTCTTGATTAAAATGGGTGTGGAGGGGGAAGAGGCATTCATCCCAATGGCCGTGATCCACACTTGAGGCAGTGCATGGGCAGATCAGAGCCTCCATTTTTACTTCCAGCTGAAGCCTGACCTGCAGTCCTCTGAACTGGGATGACAGGTCTTCCTGAAGCGGAAAACCACCCCCCTGGCTGGAGTTATTTCATTTTTCAGATCCTCCATGCTGAAAAAACAAATCATTGTCCTGTCATGCCTGTAATATTGCCTCCCATGGTTACAGCACATACCAAGCTTCGTAGCTAGGCAGAGACCTGGCCTGCATTTCTCCCCATAGACTGCTATAAAAGCCAATTAGGCTGTTACTTAATTTTCCTCCTTTTTTCCTCCCTTATGCAGAAGGGGAAGCAATTAAATTCTCTCCTACCTACATTATGTAAATTCTCAAGTAAATTCTCCCTGAATTGTAATTCAGCAGGTTTATTGTTAAGAATGCTACCTGACTCCAGCACACACGCAAGCCATGTCCAGGGAAGGGTCACTCATCAAAAGCGCAGTGTCTTGGGAGAGGTGTGTAGATGGGGGGAGAAACTGCTCAGCTCCTCCCGTAGCGTCGCTTTGCTCCGAGGCAGCAGCAGCAGCAGCAGCAGCATGTGTGTAGGCGGGTGAAGGCAAGAGTAGGAGGGAAGCGGTCACGGTCCAGACTATCCTGCTAATATTTATTCGAGCTCTAACCATTTCCCATCCTTGGTGCTGTCTTGACTGACAGCTTTGGGGACAAGCAGAGCATCACATAATGCCTATGCTGGCAGATACTGAGCAGTCAGCCAGGAAGTGGTGAGGTACAGAAATCAAATGAACCCTGTTCAAATTCAAACCTCTGCTTAAGCAGCTTTTGTTAATAAAGCCCCATGACATTACTACGTACAGAAGAACACAACAAAATCATGATATTTTTATTTTATATGCATTTGTGTACAGTCAGATTTCCTCTGCTCATTTTGTCACCTAATGGGTGTCCCTTCCTATGAGATGTTCCTGTTGAAACATTTGGGAGCTCAGCATACAACAAGAATTTGGCTTGGCCCTGTCATATGTCATGATACTGTGTGCCCAGGTCCCTGGAGAATGAAGAAAAAGGGACTGGAATGGGCACTCAGGTGGGTAGGCTGTAACTGTGGCAGGCTCGTTTCCCCACAAAAATCCTCACTGCTTTTCTAGGAGATGTCTGCAGGAACTCCACCTCCTTCCTCAGCAGACTCCCCTCTCCTCTAACACACTTGATACAACTCCACAGCTAGTTTCTAGCTCCTCAGATGTTACGAAACTCTGAGCTCCTGGTATATGGAGATACTGTTTCCACGTAGAAATGCTATCCAAAGATACGCGATAATGTGCCAGTGCTGGAAAGGGATTTCAGCAAGAATTATTAGTAGCAGAAGTGCCAAAGAATCTCAGAAAAAAGGTACTGCTGGTTTCCAGAGGCACAGAGAGACCAAACATAGATCTGAACCTCCCTGAAGCTGACCCCACGGATTCTGCTGAGATTCATTTTTGGAGCAGCCTGAGGTGATTCAGGTCAAAGACATCATTAGAAATAAAGAACACACAACTTCTTGCCTTGTTTGCTTTATGGTTTAATATCTTTTTGCTAATCATAAGCTATAGGATACCTAATTATTCTGACTTTTTTTTTTTTTTTTTAGAAAAAAAGACAGGTCATATAGGTATTAGGAATAAATTCTTTACTGTGAGGGTGGTGAGACACTGGAATAGTTGCCCAGAGAAGTTGTGGATGCCTCATCCCTGGAAATGTTCAAGGCCAGGTTGGATGGGGCTTTGAGCAACCTCGTCTAGTTCAAGGTGCCTCTGCCATGGCAGGGGGGTTGGAACTAGGTAGTCTTTAAGGTCCTTCCCAACCCAAACCATTCTAGGATTCTAAAAGTCTAAACGCTTTGAGAAATTTTGTGCAAAACGAGTGAAGATATGCCTTCAAAATGAAGTGAATATTTTGCAATCACTCCTTGATAGAAGACTGTACTCTGCAATCAGGCCATCTGTTCAGCTAAATTTCATTCACTCCAAAAAGCAGACATGAACCCTGAGGTGGGGTATCTGCAGGGGCAGCTACTGGGAAGCAACAACTCCAGGCTATTTCCCTACATTGCCCCGTATATCTCCTGTATCATAACTTCCAAGTTTCTTGAATCACATAGACAGTAATAATACATTCCTCAAACTTGGGCATGATTTCTTATCCCTTGTATCTCGAGGTAGTGAAGAACTGGGGTGGTTATTCTTCCACCCAGTATCCAAAGCCTGAACAAAGCATTGAATGAACAGTTATTTGGCAGCAACCACCACAGCAGCAGCTTTCTGTAGGTTATCCTAATGGATTTATCACCCTGAACTAAGCCCTGACCATCTGTTCTATCCTCTAATTACAAATGCAGAAAAAGCTAATTCATGATTGCATCATAAAAAAGTAAAATATAAATGATTTAAGAGCAGAGTATGTCATGCTTCACACTTCAATTGGGGGGAATTGCTCTCCCTTCAATAGATTGATTTCCCTGATAAAGGAGTTTGCCTCTTTTTCAGCAAACAGGAATTCCTGAGGAGTAGGGCTCACCAGAACAGGTTTTATTCCCACTCATTCATCTTAGATGTATTTTTAAATTTGGGATTCACATAAATGCAGTTATGAACCTTCTTTCCTCCTCTCGCAGATGAGCCCCAAAAGATTTATTTTTAATTAATCTCCTAACCAGGGAAAGCACAAAATCAAGCACCTGAAAAATCCCTCCCAAACTCCACATTTCCTCCATCTCACTTCTGCTGTGATGCAGCCATGTCTGCTGGAGTTGCTCACTCGTTTTGTGCTGGTAACTCGTCCTCTCTGCAATGCTCTTGGTTCAGAAGAGAGACAGAAAGCAGAGGGCCCAGTGTGCATATCCTGCTTCTTATGAATGGCCTTAAGCTCTTAGGTGCTGCCACTGTCTGAGCCACCAGTGGCCATAATGGCTTAGCTGGGAGTTCAAGTTGGGACTCACTTGTGTTGTGTGGGTGAGGACTCCTGGCAGCATCTGCCCTCGTCCCTTGGAAATCTTCTATTAAAAACCAGATGCAACTGAGCAAGTGAAATGAAGGGACGAAAAAGTAATATCTTGGTCTATAGTTTCTACATGGTACATCCTCTTGCCACCAGCCCCTCTTGCAAGTGAGAAGCATTGTGCCCTGGGTCTGCAGCAGCTTTGGCAGAGATTTCAGCAGCCCTAAAGGCTGGGACCCAGGTCGTGGGGCATTTGATGGGGCACCTGCACACACAGCCAGCTCCCTGCAAGAGATACCTACCCTGTGGCCAGACAAGGAGGTTGGACTCGCTTCTTCATTTCACTCGGGTAAGAATTATGGAGCAATGAACAAGACTGTTGTTGAAAGATAGTGAAAGTGGGGGAAATATCTCAATTTGGCATCTGGGTTTTTGGAGTCTTTTTAGTTTTTTTCTCCCCAGTTATCAAAACCAGATTGTGATTTTTCTCAAGCGCATATGTTATATGAAAAACAGGAAGCATGTAGTAAGGTGGAAGCAGTGCAAGAGACCACTTAATTGAAAAAATTGCCTGAGGGACTCACAGGTGCGTAGTGTGCAGTTCTGCTTTGCCTAGTGTGACTTGCATGCCTTAAACTCGTTCTTTTAGTAGTACTTCAAGATTTGGTTATAATCCTTGGTCTCCAGCATGCTCATCGATTATCTGTTGGAAAAAAAACTAGCATTAGAGACAGTCAACATGGCTTCACCAAGGGGAAGTCGTGCTTGACTAACCTCATAGCCTTTTACGAGGATATAACAAGGTGGATAGATGATGGCAGAGCGGTGGATGTGGTCTACCTTGACTTCAGTAAAGCATTTGACACAGTCTCCCACAGCATCCTTGCTGCTAAACTGAGGAAGTGTGGTCTAGACTCTCGGGTAGTGAGGTGAACTGTGAACTGGCTAAGGGGAAGAAGCCAAAGAGTTGTGGTCATAGAATCATAGAATCATAGAATCATAGAATGTTAGGGATTGGAAGGGACCTCGAAAGATCATCAAGTCCAATCCCCCTGCCAGAGCAGGAATGCCTAGACTATGCCACACAGGAACGTGTCCAGGCAGGTCTTGAATGTCTCCAGAGAAGGAGACTCCACAGCCTCTCTGGGCAGCCTGTTCCAGGGCTCCGTCACCCTCACTGAGAAGAAGTTTCTTCTCGAGTTTAAGCGGAACCTCTTATGTTCCAGTTTCAGCCCATTACCCCTTGTCCTATCAGTGGTTGTCACCGAGAAGAGCCTGGCTCCATCCTCGTGACACTCACCCTTGATATATTTGTAAACATTAATGAGGTCACCCCTCAGCCTCCTCTTCTCCAAACTAAAGAGCCCCAGCTCCTTCAGTCTTTTCTCATAAGGGAGATGCTCCACTCCCTTAATCATCCTAGTTGCCCTGTGCTGGACTCTCTCCAGCAGTTCCCTGTCTTTCTTGAACTGAGGGGCCCAGAACTGGACACAGTATTCCAGATGGGGTCTCACCAGGGCAGAGTAGAGGGGAAGGAGAACCTCTCTCGACCTACTAACCACCCCCCTTCTAATACACCCCAGGATGCCATTGGCCTTCCTGGCCACAAGGGCACAGTGCTGGCTCATGGTCATCCTGCTGTCCACCAAGACTCCCAGGTCCCTTTCCCCTACACTGCTCTCTAATAAGTCATTCCCCAACTTATACTGGAACCTGGGGTTGTTCCTACCCAGATGCAAGACCCTACATTTACCCTTGTTATATTTCATTAAATTTTTCCCCGCCCAACGCTCCAGCCTGTCCAGGTCTCGCTGGATGGCAGCACAGCCTTCTGGTGTGTCAGCCACTCCTCCCAGCTTGGTGTCATCAGCAAACTTGCTGATAGTACTCTCTAGTCCCTCATCCAAGTCATCGATGAATATATTGAATAATACTGGTCCCAGTACCGACCCTTGAGGCACTCCACTGGATACAGGTCTCCAACCAGACTCTGCCCCATTGACCAAAACTCTTTGGCTTCTTCCCCTCAGCCAGTTCACAGTCCACCTCACTAGCCGAGAGTCTAGACCACACTTCTGCAGTTTAGCAGCAAGGATGCTGTGGGAGACTGTGTCAAATGCTTTACTGAAGTCAAGGTAGACCACATCCACCGCTCTGCCATCATCTATCCACCTTGTTATATCCTCATAAAAGGTTATGAGGTTAGTCAAGCATGACTTCCCTTTGGTGAAGCCATGTTGACTGTCTCTAATGACCCTCTTATCCCTGATATGCCTTGAGATGGCACCAAGGATAAGTCGTTCCATCACTTTCCCAGGCATGGAGGTGAGGCTGACCGGTCTATAGTTACCCGGGTCCTCCTTCTTGCCCTTTTTGAAGACTGGAGTGACATTTGCTTCCCTCCAGTCCTCAGGCACCTCTCCCGTCTCCAATGGGGCGGAGTCTGGTTGGAGGCCTGTATCCAGTGGAGTGCCTCAAGGGTCGGTACTGGGACCAGTATTATTCAATATATTCATCGATGACTTGGATGAGGGACTAGAGAGTCCTATCAGCAAGTTTGCTGATGACACCAAGCTGGGAGGAGTGGCTGACACGCCAGAAGGCTGTGCTGCCATCCAGCGAGACCTGGACAGCCTGGAGGGTTGGGCGGGGAAAAATTTAATGAAATATAACAAGGGTAAATGTAGAGTCTTGCATCTGGGTAGAAACAACCCCAGGTTCCAGTATAAGTTGGGGAATGACTTATTAGAGAGCAGTGTAGGGGAAAGGGACCTGGGAGTCTTGGTGGACAGCAGGATGACCATGAGCCAGCACTGTGCCCTTGTGGCCAGGAAGGCCAATGGCATCCTGGGGTGTATTAGAAGGGGGGTGGTTAGTAGGTCGAGAGAGGTTCTCCTTCCCCTCTACTCTGCCCTGGTGAGACCCCATCTGGAATACTGTGTCCAGTTCTGGGCCCCTCAGTTCAAGAAAGACAGGGAACTGCTGAAGAGAGTCCAGCACAGGGCAACTAGGATGATTAGGGGAGTGGAGCATCTCCCTTATGAGAAAAGACTGAGGGAGCTGGGGCTCTTTAGTTTGGAGAAGAGGAGACTGAGGGGTGACCTCATTAATGTTTACAAATATATCAAGGGTGAGTGTCACGAGGATGGAGCCAGGTTCTTCTCGGTGACAACCACTGATAGGACAAGGGGTAATGGGCTGAAACTGGAACATAAGAGGTTCCGCTTAAACTCGAGAAGAAACTTCTTCTCACTGAGGGTGACGGAACACTGGAACAGGCTGCCCAGGGAGGTTGTGGAGTCTCCTTCTCTGGAGACATTCAAGACCTGCCTGGACACGTTCCTATGTAGCATAATCTAGGCGTTCCTGCTCTGGCAGGGGGATTGGATTTGATGATCTTTCGAGGTCCCTTCCAATCCCTGACATTCTATGATTCTATGATTCTATGATTCTGTTCTCAGGGCATGGGTAGATTTTCCATTTCATGAACATGGAGCGCTCAGGGGCAGTCTGGGCCAGCCCTCCCCACTGCATAGGAACAGGAGTTGGGTTTTCCTTTCCAAGGCCCATCTGAGCAACTCTGGGCTGAGCAAGAGCTTCTACTCCAGCTTGATGTGATATAAGGACTGGTCAGATCCGCACGGACAACTACATCTGTGGGAACGTCAGGTTAGGAGCCTTTCAAAAGACAAGAGTGCGCTGAGCTGATACTGCTCCTGTAAATGTCTTGGTCCCTATTTGCTGTGTAGGAAGAGGGTAGAAAGAATCAGAGCAGGCTCTAGGTTTTACATAGACCTCTTGTTTCCACACCATACTGCCATTCAGGTGCTGCTAGCATGTTCATTAGCATTGCTTTAATTTTTGAGTGGCAAGCAAAGACACCTTACTAGCATATCTAATGTGCGATGGCATTTCAGTACCAAAACTGAGCACAGACCTGAATGAAATCTGTGCTTCTGTTCACTGCTGTATTTCTGTGGTCAGCAAATACATGTCAAGTGGCAACAACACACTAAATTAGTGGTGGCCCCTTTCTTATCCCTCCTCTATCTCACGGTAACAAAAGCTTCAGATTAATCCCTGGGTAAATAACTGCAGATTTTTGACCAGAGGCTTTGCTCTGAAGTGGGCACCCTGAGCAACGGAGCAGCATGTTCCTTGGCACATGTAAAAGTGCACCCTGAACTCACCCTGTGTTTTGCATTATTTGAATTTTAGAAGCATACCGTGGGCTACAGAGTGCTTGGCTTGAAGAAACTGACGTGAGATGCTTACACCCAAGGTAACATTTACCCCAGCGCTGCAAAGCCTCTGTGCCCATCAATTCATTAGTTGTCTTGTCATTGGGAATTCCTGAAGGAATTTAATACCTGAAGAGCTCTAAGCTCATCCAATGGTTGGTCTTATGGCCCCTTACTTTTTTTTCTGTCCCCATGTATTCCTGCTGAAGGGTCAGCCTTCAATCATCTAGCGCTCTTTTTTGGTACTGCAGCTCCTGTTAACAGCAGGTGGATCTAGGATTAAACCCATTTACATTAGAAGATTGCAGCAAAAATAGTGTAATGAAAAGAAATTGGCACTCACAGCATGTGATTCTTCTGTATGAGCCGCCACAGATAAACTGTCTTAGGAGTGCCCATTCGCCAGAGACTAATCTTCTAACTTCAGAAATTAGGTGTCATTACCAAAATCTCTGACACCTTGGGACACTGAGCAGACCTCCACCCTTTTATAATTTGTTCTGTAATGCCTATTAAAACTAATGACATTTCCAAAAGCCTTTGACTCTTTAATATCTTTTGGTCACCTGGCCTTTAAGGAATCTTCTTTCAGATTGACACTAAAAGCATCTTGTTTAGAGAAGTTCATATTAAACTGAATTAAAACATGCTATGGCATGGGGTTTTTTTTTCCCCATATCCTTCTTATAACTAGGAAACAGTGCTCATCTGTAGAAAGATGTAGGCTAGAAAACATAAGAGATGAACATCAGAAACAGTAAGACAATGTAGGGACATCTGGAGCAGCAAGAGAGAGCAATAACAAAGAAATGGGGAACACTGTGTCTAAGAGCTGCAAATTACATGTGGGACCAGTGTGCGCTGAGGTGTCTGGTTGGGTAATTAGCTCAACCTTTCTTCCAAGAAAAAGGTGAACTGGTTTTGGGGCAGTTTCTGTTCCACAATAACCTAGGATCATGTTTTAAAGCAAACTTGCACAACACTAGCTCCACAAAAGGGAAAGATGTTACACACTATGGAGTCCACAGAGGAGTTTGTTGCTTTTGGCAGTTTTACACAGCGTGGATGAGCGAATGTGAAACAGCAGTGGACAGCTGTAAACATTTAAGTAGACTGGAAAAGGTTTGCTTTCAAATAGACATCCATTCAAAACCTAATGGCACTGCACTTTTCTAGAAGATTCTTTTGCTGAAGAGCCTTTTTTGTCTCTCACTTTAAAATAGGCAAGGTGATCTTGCATAGACCAAGTATTCGGATTGCCAGAAAACAGGGTCAGAGAAACCCTCTGCTGGGCTCAAGGTTGGACTAAAACTAAAACTTGCAAGATCAGACTAAAACAAGGACAGCTGTTTGTGAACAGCGTTTGAATGGGTATAGCCTGGACAAAGGGCTGCATGAGTGACAGGATCTGCTGCCTCCTTGGATATGATTGCTTTTCTCATCTTGCTCTATTTCCCCCAACTTCAATTTATCCAACTTCAAGCAAGAACTGGCTTCAATTATGCTTTGCACATGGTTTCCATAGATGACATCTCAGCATGGCAGTGAAACATCAATGAGCAGGAAGAACTAGCTGGTGCATTAGCATGCAAATATGCTCATTCCTTAATGAAATAAAAGCTTTTACTAGCTCATTGTGTCTCCAGTACACTAATTTCTTCCATGCCCTATAAATAACATTTTTTATAGGTCAAAAATATGTATGTGTCTAAGTCTCTCCCTCCATGTTTCCGTCATTTCTGCACGTACTCTACCTGTACCTCAACTCTAAATCCCTGGGTGATAGTGGACAAGCATGGCAGACAGTTATTCCAGTATTTCTGATATCTTTCAGTGTCAGGGACAGTGTTTATATAGTATAAAAAATTATCTCATCAACAGAGCTAAAGAGTCAATCATTTATCTACAAAGTTCTGCTGTACCAGTCCTCACACCACAGGAGTGAAGACTTGGGAACAAGGGAATGAAGCCTGGAAGATGTATTTTCTATTTATTCATGGAAGATATAAGATGTGTGAGCTGTGTATTTTTATTATTATTTCCCAAGGCTTAAACTCTCGGCTTGTCTTTATTGGATACACCCTGTTTTTCAGACTCTTTCTTCGGTGTATCTTATCCTCCTCTAAAATCAGAAGTAACAGAGTACACTCTGTTACATGAAATAGGGTAAGTCCATGAAGTCACAAAAGAATCTCCTGGAAATCTGGACCTTCCACCTAGGGGAGCATAAAAGCTGTCATTTACTGTTGCATTTAGCAGCTCAGGATCACAAAGCCACAATGGCCAAATCCTTTATTCCTGAAGGAACTTGTGTGAAGGCCTGCAGGATGAGGCCATGTTGAGCATACAATTTCCAGAGACAACCTCCTTTTTTTGCATCGTGATGAGTTAATCTGGTACCTCTTGCTTGTCCAGCTATTGCATGGCAACGGAGTTATTTGTCATGGAATTGTAAAGAAGCCTTGATTTATGTTAGTGTTCAGGAAGACCATGGAGCTATCCTGACATCTATGACAGAGCTACAAGTTTGGCTTCCCACTATAACCACTGACTTTGCAGCTAATCCAAAGAACTTTAAAGACAGTGTATTAGATCTTGCACACTAAGATTCTTGAAATGAGCTCTACTTGCTCCTCCATATATCTTCATTCTAGGAAATCATGTAGCTAGATGCTCAGCAATTGTCAATTGTAAATGGATTATTAGGAGCTATTAGGGGGAAAAAAAGCAGAATACATGATGAACTCCTCAATATTGTATGCAGGTATAGTCTCATTTCCAAAAATATAGTTTAACTAAAAGAGATACAACAAAACAGCACAATGACCAAACCTATGAGTGAGAGTCCACACAAGAAGGGATGAAATATACCCTGCATACTTAGGGAAGAGTATACTGAGGGAAGATAGGATGTAGACACATAAGAAAATAAGCCTTATAGTGAAGCTTAGCAGGAAACGAATGTCCACTATCTCTTCTACTGCAAAAAAAATGAAGGTATTAAATGAAAGCAACAGAAGCAAGTTCAGAGTAAATAAAATGAGATGCCTCTTTGCACAACTGTAGTGAAGATAGAAAACATTAAGAGCTGTTAGATACTTAGAAGTCCCTGAACTGCAAACTGCTGAACTTATCAGAGTACTCTGGAAGTGCACAGATGTATTTGTGCCATGTTCTTAACCTCTTCTATACTGACCAATGCTGGAAGTGGATTACTTGGTTAGATGGACTCTTGACTTGAGCCCTTATATTCATTCTTACACTTTCTTGATCTATGTTGTTGCAGTGGCATATGCTGTCTTCAGGCTTTGAATTATATGGGGATTTTTTGCTTATTTTCAGTCTTCTGAAAGAAAATAGGCAATGCCAATGAGTTGTTAAGGAGAAGACTCTTGTATAAAATAGCAAGAGAGCTATGAATATAATAAATGCACTAGTGCATTCTTCTATATTGACTAAGTTGACACACTGGACAGTCAAGGTTTACTGCCTCTGCAGAGGCTGCATTTTGGCACTGTGCATCAATAATGAGCTGGATTTATGGAGATACAAATCATGTAGTAGAAGAGGTGCAGATACATGCAAAGGAGCTGCAGATATCACCATTCAATACCTGTATTTACTAAAAAAAGACTTTTTTTTTGTTTTCCCTGAAGGCGAGCTCGATGTCAAAACCGACAGAATAAAAGTTCCTCTTGGATCTGAAAATAAACACCTGTTTTGTTCTAAGAGCCTTGGATTCTTCTCAGCATCCAGAGTTAATCAGCAACAGAGATTCACTGAAGGAAGAATTCATTTCAATTCAGCTTGAGGGAGTGGTGTTCTGCCACTGCTGCAGTGTAGCAGCAGGCAACTGGAAACTATTTGAAATGTGTTAATTCTATAAATTACACAGCAGTTGTTCCCTCCTAGCATAAAAACAAAACAAGTGTAAGGTGACCTCAGTGCTCCTACTTCTCAGGGATCAAGGGCAACAGAAGGGAAGCATGGAAGCACTGGTACTGCTGCTGCTGCCAGCAATCCGAACTGCATCTGCTCAGGGAAAAACAGAATAGTCCACTTCTGCAGTGAGGTGTTTACCTCACTAAAAAACGGTCTCAGCCAAAAATGGGTCTGAAGAGCTTGGAAGTATCCACTTGGAATCCCCTTAGCCACAGTGGTCCTGGCACACGCAGAACAAGTGAGGGCAGGGAAGTGTGCAGGGTCAAAGTGTTAGACTTTCATACCCAAACCTCTGTTGCAACTTGAAATCACACTGACACCACCAATTTTGGGTTGCTGCTTTGCTGGTTCACATTCATTAGAAAGGTAGAAATCATGCCTGACCTTTTACCAACAGAGTCCGGTTTTGTACTTCTTGATGTGCAGATGTGCTATGTATAAAGTGCTGTGGTTTTCAATGCCAAATCAAAACCAAAATTATTTTTATGCAAATAAATGGTAGTGGGGTGTGTGCATGCGAGCAGTGTGTCAGTTCCAGCCTCGGAACAGACCTTACAGCAAGCAGCAAGCGGAGCAGGGCACCGCGTTAAGTTCAGCACCGTCAGGATGAAGCTGGGTAGTTCCAGTGCACAGGAGGAATGGTGTCTTCATGCAAGCTTCTCGCAGAAGCACAGACATCACAGTAAGGATGACTTAGAGGTGCCTCTTTCAAATCAGGATCTACAGTCTGCATCACTATCTTAGGATAATCACCCATATACTCTCAAGAACCTGAGCACATCTCATTTGATTTTCATTCTGCACAGCTACTGGCCACAATGACTACTTTTGTGTAATTGCCCAGTGGTTACAGCCTATGGAGGAATGAACCTCATTTCAGTTCCTATCTTTGCTTAAGACAGCTTTTCACCTTGCAGGAGATCACCTAACTAGAAGGTCGTTGTTCTAGGTAGGGTACAGTTTCTACTTCTTACAGTAGACACACAGTAATTTATAAGAACATTCCTGGCAGTGGGCACTGGAGACCCAGACTCTCTTTTCCCAAAGGGAAAACCTAATTGTTACCCTTAATAGTAAGCTGAAGAGGTTGCTCAAATTTTCTGTTTCTATAGTCTCTTGACCAGCATTCTTTTCTACATGATAGCAGAGCTTAAAAAAGAGTGATGAATATATCCTTGCAATATATCCTGGCAATTAGGTAGCTGCAGACTGTTTTGTTTGTGCTTAGGAAGGCATAAAGCCTGACTCCTCCTGTGTCCTGAGTGACTGATCTGCCCACTGAACTATTATGTAAAAGAAAATATGAGGTCCTTCCCATCTGCTCCTTAAAAGAAGGTAGGTGATCATTTCACTTGGGCATGGCCCAAGGGAAGTGATGTGTGCTGAGCTTGTCCTGGGAATATTCACCCAGCTGAGCCCTGTAGAAACTGTTGGACATTATGTTTTCTGATTCAGATCTGGAATGAGTGTGAGCTGGGGGCATTCTTCACCAGGGCATGGGCACAGACACAGGTCCCTGGGAAGCACTGAATAAAAAAAATGTGACATCTCTTGACTTACTTGACAACTAAACTGCAGTTTTCAAAGTAAACAACCTGGGATTTAAGTAGGAAGTTCCACCTCAACATGAGGAGAAACTTCTTTACTGTGAGGGTGATGGAGCACTGGAACAGGCTGCCCAGGGAGGCTGTGGACTCTCCTTCTCTGGAGACTTTCACAGATTCACAGAATTATTGAGGCTGGAAAAGACCTCTGAGATCATCAAGTCCAGCCTGCCTGGAGCCGTTCCTGTGTGGCTGCCCTAGGGGATCCTGCTCTGGCAGAGGGGTTGGACTAGATGATCTCTAGAGGTCCCTTCCAACCCCTGCCATTCTGTGATCCTATGGTATCCTACGATTCTATGTTTGTATTCTATCTAGACCTTATTTGTGACACCCAAGTGCATTACAATTTTGAAGTGACAGAACTCAGTTAATGCAAAGCTAAAAATTGTGAAAGACATAAACCAACCAACTCTGCATTGTACAAGGTTGCGGTGTATTTTTTTATTTGTTTAGCTAATAATTTTATGTAAAGCAAGCTTATATGTCTAGAATAGAAGTTTTCCAAATTTTGTTTTGAAAAACTTAACATTTTGTCTTTTTTTTTTTTATATTGACTTTTATAGAAGCAACAGAAATTGCTTTGTTTTTCAAGACCACACTTCAACATTAGGGTTCCGATACAAAATAATGAAATTGCAATGTAGGAAAACTATACAAAATGATAGCTAGTAGGAAATTAATTCCTGTTTTACTTCCATTTACTGCACTTTCAAAGTTGCATGTTCCTACATCCAATCATGTCTGTCAATGAGACCGTATCACTCTTCATCAGTCCCCTACCTGCTACATTGCCATGATAACAAACACATCCTCACCTTCCACTCAGTTCTGCTGGTGTATCACATATTTTGTTGCCAGAGTTCATTTTCATTCTGATGTCTAGAGTACTGCTGAACATAAGGCAAAAAAATAAACATGAAGCCAAAGAAATGAATTTACAACAAAGAGATGAAACGTTCCCCAAAGGGTTACCAGAAAATTATGCTGCGTGTCAGAGGAGAAAGGAGGGGGAGTGATGGAGTCATGCTCATAAGCAGTAATGAATACAACAGATACAAACCTCCTCAAACCAAAGCAGACGATACAAGTGACTGTGCTTATACAAACAAAAAAGCTCAAGGAACACAGATCCCACGGTTTTTATCATATTTTTGGTGGGCAGGCAGTAAATGCCTTGTTGTTGGCATTCTGGTCTTCCAAAATTCAGTTTCGCACGTACAGGACTTTTTCTCAGTTTTCCACAGTAAACTCCCTTGATAGTGATGCTCCCCAAAATATTCCAGTACATTCCTGACAACCAGAAAGTGTTTAGTACTAGAGTGTTCCAGTGTTTTACCCTTCTTAGATGCACCACCCTACTTCAGCAATACCACGCTGCCCAAGGCTGCAAGAAATACAAATTCCTTGCCTAAAACTGCTGCTGCTCAGAGTCCAGTTTACCTTCAAGTGAAAAATAATTTAAAGGGAGACTGCAAGCAATAAGTTATAAATCATCTGTCTTCCTTGTGCCAAGACAAACAGCATTTACTTTAATGTAGGGTATGTTACTATCTTTAATTATTAACTCTACCAAGTTCCATGAAATATAAATGGAATGTTTTTTTCTACAGAGGCTGAAAGTATACTGTTATTCTAGTTTTTCTAATTCTCAGGTCTTGGGTTATTTCACACACAAAAAATGGTCCAGTTGGTTTTATCTGACTTGTTATTTCACCAGATGTCACATTTTCTTGCTTTGTGGACATATAATTCCTATAAATGTGCATGAGCATTGAAGAAACACAAGAAAGTAAACTGTATTTTGGAAATAATTTAAACCTATTTAATAAGCATTATAATGTTAACACATACCAAATATTCTCAATCTACCAAATTTCATAACTGTAGTTTTGCAGTTTAGTCTTAAAATAGTACCAAAAAACTAACAAAATTTCTACATTGAAGTTGGATACATTAAATATGTTTAATTAAATGCATAGGAGAACATACCAGATACATTTGTTTTTCATAGCTGGATCTGAAATCCCTTATGTTTCATAAATATTAGCACTGCAAACATCTTTAAAATAGTTACTTTGGTGAAATTTGTCAAGATTATTAAATACGTTTGTACTGATCTGCCTCTGCACTTCCCTGTTTCATCAAAAAGCCTGGCTCAAACATTAGGTCTACAATGTATTCTTGAGGAGGAAGCAGAAGCCCGCTTATTCCTTGAGGAGAGTCATCAACCAACTTAACTTCATTCCAAGCTCTGTTATATTCACCACGAACTAAAGTGCAGCCAATACCAATTCTGTCTGCTAGCACCTAAAAAAGGGAAGAGAAAGGAGTTAATCACAGTTAATACATGTAGCATCTGTGATATACAGCAAGGCTGAGAGATGTTTAAAAACAAAACAAACACTCGAAAGGCAAAGAGCTTTCCTGAATCAGATTTTGTAAATTTCTAAAGTGTTCCAAACTACAAATCTTTATTACTGGTCCTGCTTAGAAAGTTCAGGCATTTAAAAGTTATTTCTACCATATTCTATGCATAACATGAAAAAATATTCATTTTAACTCTTTTCAGACACTGATACCTTAATTTATCAGCCAGTCCTTCAGATCTCAAATGAAGTGCAACAACCACAGTACCCAGCAATATTTTTTTCTAGCTGGAAGACTTATTTCTGAATAACATTTTGAAGAACTGCCTACTCAAGCAATGAGGTGTAGGTACGTTGCACACATATAGCTAGTATGAAATATGAAGTGTAAAAACGCAAGTTTTATCAGTGTAAGTTTATGACTGCTGCTTCGCTCCAAAGCCCGCTCCTTGCTTTTCAGCCCTGCGAATGTGGGAGGCAATGAAATGCGAGGCAAGCGTCTGCTAGATGAAACACTTGCCTTTCCTCTGTGCTGCACCATCACTGACAGACCTATAATGGTTTCCAGCTACGTATCTGCTTTCTCAGAATGATCTGTTGTGAAGGAATGAAATCCTGAAATATTTTTAACTTGTTACAAATGGACAAGGATGTCGATTGCTTACATTGCTGTGGCTTTAGGAGAGATGATCCATCCCTACAAAGGCTTCTTAGGACAGTGGAGGGTAAGCAAACATTAGTGCTGCTTCAGCTCTATTAACTCATACCCTCAGAACTCTGTAAAATATGTGGGGAACTTTCCCTACAGACACCATAGATTTAGGATTTTACTCCTTCTCCTATGTACTGTTTCCTAGGTCCTTCTCACTTAATGTGCCAGGCGCCTGCTCCTCTTCTCCTTTCTATCCAAGAAGGAGCAAAGTCCAGCTACCCAACTGCCAAGGAACAAGGATGGGACAGATAAGCAGGCTGCACCAGTACACCTTCATGTGAAGGGAGAAGCGAATCTTCCCAGTCTAAGAAACTAGAACATAAAGCTGTTATAGAATGCTGGATAGATACCAAATAAAAATTGTCCCAGCAAGTTTACATTTGAACATGGGGGAAAAAGAAAAAAAAGGAAGCTGCATAATTCAATATTTTACAGTTTACAGAAAATGTAAAATGTTTTGACTCCTGATCAAATATTTTGGCTTCTTGCCATTTATCAAGTACCCTGCTGATATCACTTAAGATAATTTAATGACAACAAGAATGTTTACAGAAAGAAGCGATGCTGGCTTTCATTCACTCGGAAATCAACTTCACCAGTGAAAAATTACTTAAGTGTATACAAAAGATTTTACATGAATATAAATATTACATTACACTGATGCAAGCATACTTTAGTTTATAATAGCCATTTAACATCAATAGGTTATGTTGTAAAATAAATATTAATGTACCTTGAAAAGTAAAGCTCTGTGGTAGAATGTCCCTTTTTTGACTTTCCCAATAGGCACAACGTTGCATTTCAGTTCAAATTCTATTTCACTTATGTGAAGTTCCCAGTTGAAGTTATGTAATTCGTTTCTTTCAATCGGGCCACCCATCTTGTCTGCAACAAACCTATTCCAATGTATGCCAGGATCAATTAAGATCTGTAATTCCCCTTGCATTTATCACAAAAATGTAGCAAAATGAAATGTATACAAGCAATAAGTGAATTATATACACAACTTTAATACTTTTGCTAGTTTACTTTTTATTTTTAATACAATAACTGTAATTTTTAAAAATACTTGCTGTTAAATACAGAAAATCATAACTCAGTTCATTCACATTTGTCACAGACCTAGACCGAGGTGCAACAGTGGTCAGCAGAGATTCTGGACAAGTATAGTCCTCGGAGAAAATTATCAGTAACAGTGTAATTACTGCGGAAATAGTTCAGAAGCTACTCTGTTTATAGCTAATGGATTACATGAGCTACATGTTACAATCCACAGCCCTACCATTTGTTTGAAATAGTAATAAAGGCATAAGGACATATATGAAAAAAAAATTAGATGATGATCCCAACGTAAGAAAGCAACTATAGCCATAAAGAGCATTTCAATTTTCACATTTGCTTTTTTTATATTGAACCCAATATTTGGGGAGTGAGAAGTGTGTATTTATCCATCAAAAGGATGTCTCAGTCAAAGAATCTGAAGATCAGATCTCACAATCTGTGCAAACACTGCCAAAAGCATGTCTTTTGGGTGACTGTGTACACATAGGATCAAGCTCTCATCTCCAAGTCCTCACACCTCCCCCTTTAGCTCTCCATGCACGGCCCCTGTTTGTAAAGACCTTTGTTCCTCACGGTGTCCTCAGTCACAGGCACGAGTGTTACAGAGGGCTCTCACTCTGGGCAGGGTGTTGCAGAGCTGACATGAGAATCACAAGCCACTGCTTCAGACAGGGAGCTAAAAACCTGCATCAGCTTCTCTGCACTGCAGCAACTGTGAACAGGTTCTGTCTGCACTGTACAGGCGAGGCAACCTCAGAGACTGCATTTGCCAAAGCCTAGGGCCTGAGGAGGTACCGGTTCCAACAGCACGGGCACAGGCAGTTATCACCGAGCAGGCTACACATGGAATCTTCAAGTTGGGCAAACCCGAAGAAGTGGGAGGCTCCAGGCAGCCACTTGTGCTGCTTGTGCCCACAGCCAGCCCTCAGTGAAGCGAGCAGAGTTTCCTGAGCCTGCGTGCACACCACTCCGCCTGCGCACAAGGATGTGCAGCGTTAGCTTCAAAGGAGCCAGGCAGCACCACCATCGCGTGTTCGGCTCCCTCCCCGGCGAGCACAGCAGGAGCTCTGCTCAGGCTGCCAGGCTGCCGCAGCTGCCTCCTCCTCCCCTTCCCATTCAACACACGCTATTCAGGCGGCTGCTCGAAATGGAACATAGACATAAAAATCCCCACGGAAAACAGTCTACTTAATTTCCCGCAATTGTGTCACTGGTTTGTGTGCCTGCAAGTATTTCATTGGTGTGTTTGAAGAGCGGATTTGAAAGAGCGTTTTATGGATTCCACCTTGAGGAAGGCAGCCTGATTTACACACAGCTGGAGAGTTAAGGACAAGTATCTGTCCTGTCAAATTTTGCAGTCGACAGAAAAGTCATTCCTCAGATGACATTAGACCACTTCACTGAAATGAGAGTTAGTAGAGGAAACAAATTTTGTGAGATGCAGTGGGATCTGATGCCAAAGGCCCCAGACTCAGGAGGTAGCCAGCAAACTGCTAAGATAGTAAAGGTTAAACTAAGGAGAAGATGAAAGCACTGCTTGAAGATGACAGTGATCGGTGCCCAGGCTGAGTAGTCAGTGAAACTAATGAGTCACATTATTTATGGAAATATAATTTGGTACTTACTGTGCAAGAGCCACAACCTGTTCCCGGGTAGCAGTTAGTGGTAGAATTGTTCTGGAGGCATCATTAATGTAATCCAGTAAAATAAGGTCAGGTGGAGGTAGCCAATGTGAATTTTCTAGATTTTTTTCATCCTGGACCATAGATGTAATCTGAATAACTTCTTCTGCTTTTTCCTCTTCTTTTTTCCCCTTCCCTTTTCTTATATAGAGAAAACAACATACGCTTATTTAGAATACCGTGACCTCGAAAGTGCAAAATCGGATACAGTAGTTCTTCAACAGGACATCTTAGACAAACTCATTTGAGAGGGGTGTGTGTGGGAGAAATCTTTTCTCTTGATAATGAATACTCCAAAATTTACAAAGCTGTAGAGAACAGTTGTGAAACATGCTCTCACGAGGTGGTTAGGAACCAAGTGTCACTAGCTCCTCATTAATATTGCTGAAAATTCATTTTATTTTTGACTATGACTCTGATATGCCTTTCCCATATATGGATAATCTAGGAGAGGAGACACTTAGCAACATACACATAGGAAACATTTTTAGACAGTTACGGTTTGGCTCCAGATGGAAATGAACTGAAAATCATGAACTCCAATGAGTTTTCACTTGATAGAAATCTGGACTTCACATAAAGGAATCAATGGTAACAAGAGCACGGCTGAAATTTTAACAGGTCATGCCAAGCAGTAGTGTCTCTAGTTGCGAGTCCAGGTACTTCAAGCATTATGCAAACCACAATGTGGGTTGTCAGGTGAAGATTTTACAAGAAGCCTTGTGTGTTTGCTGATTTTTTTCATTTTATGTGCTACATATTTCAGTAGTGCTCAGGATCTGAAAGATGTCCGTCATCCTGAATAGGCATCATAAGCACCTAGCAGAAGTATAAATGAAATGCTCATTCTCCTTAGAATGAATACCTGGCATTTCACAAGTTACTTAGTAACTATAAAATCAGTATCTTACCAGAAGTATCATTAAGATCTATACAATCAGACAGTTTAGGAATTTTCATTTGCAGGAACACAAAGAACTTGTGATTTGTAAGCTTTGTATCTTTTTTCAGCATAGGTCTTGAATAATTCTACTGTGAAATATGACAAAGTTTCTTTTCTTTGTTTAACAGTTCTGGCTTATTGTTTAAAATCCATAATAATACTGGAATTCTTGGAAGGAAAAGAAAAACAAATAAAGGACCACTAGAGTACATGGCTGCAGGGCACACTGTCATTATTGCGGCACTCTTCATATTATCCTTAATATCAGGGCACTGATGCTTAACATCAAGGCACTCTTCATATTATCCTTAAAGTTTTACAGTGAACAGCACTCTTCAGACAGAAGGCATTAGACAAAGCAGAAGGGCATATCATTATCAGTAGTCTAATTCAAGCAATTTGTCTTCTGAATGCTTTGCAAACTTTTCTTTTACCTATCGAGATTTACCATATTCACAAAGAAAGCCCTTTTCATAGGTTTCATAAAACACATTATTTTAAAAGGATAGCCAATTAAGATTTAATCTTAAAATTATAGAAAATCCACCATCCTCTTAACTAAACCATTCTGATTATTAATTACACTTAAACTTGACAAAAGCAGACAAACAGCCTTTTTTTTATCTAATTTGACTCTATCTAGCTATAGCCAGGGAAGATTTTAATGCTAGATTAAACAGCTACCTACTTCTCTGTTTATACACTTATATATTATGGTTAAGAATACTCTGCCTAAAAACCCTTGAATTTTCCCCGACTCACCGGTGTCTGACTTAGCAGGTTTTTAAAACAACAGCTTCTACAAATGGTAGATACAATGGAATGATATGGATTATTAGGGAATAATTCTTATTCCTTGACTGCTTTCTCTTTGTCCCCTGCTCTTCTATTCTACCCTCACGTAACTTTCATCTCCCTATGAAAAGTGCACCACTAAATTTCAGTGCTATAGCAGAAGAATTTGTTCTCTATTCCTATCTACTCAAATGACTCTTGAACCACTCTCATTCTCCTTTTCAGTTTTCAGGAAGAAAACACTTCAGAGGGATGGGTTCAAAGAGTGATTTGCTTTGTTCCTTGGTGGAATGGCTGTGTTAAGATTGTCTTTCACACCTGTCTCTACCTTAATCCTCAGCTCTTCAGCTCATCATGTCTGTCTAATACTTTTCTCATAAGGAACTACTAAGCTCAGTGCTATAAAATAACCAGTAACCATTACAGCAGACTTCTACTATCTTTTTTGTTATCCTCATTTTATTTACCAGCAGGAATTATGACACCAGGAAAAAATCACTCCCCTTTCCCAAAGCTGTCTTACTGCTATCTTACTTGCTGCAAATGCAGAAGAATATTGCAAAGGAGAACTCGCGGCAGTTGATAGCCTCCAAGCCATTTCTGATTCCTGTTGCAACTTCAGCACAAAAGTCCAAGGGGTCAGTCAGTTAGTCAGTCAGCAGTGTGAGGAAGGCAGCAGCCAATACGGCATCTGACCACCAAAAGACAGCCATGACACCTATTTTCTTTCCTTTTTTGCATAGCTTAATGCCTTAGCTGTCTTTAGAAAAGGACTAAATGAGCATTAGGAAGTACTTCCTCAAATGCTGCACTAGAACATAACATGGAATAAATCCACATTTATCAGTCTACATTAACTATCATCTTTTAGCCCAGTCAATGTGTATATCAGACAGGCAACTGTTTGATCAAAAATGCTGCTATCTGGCTATGCAAATATATGTCAAACTATGAACTAGGCACTTCCCCTACATCTAATTCAAACACTTCCAGCAGACAATTACAACTGCCCTTTCTCTTAGATTTCAGCTATGGTTTATATAAAGCAGTATAGCTTTTTCAAAACAATGGCTTTAAACTATGTTCAGCAGTACTTTGCAAAATAATGATGAACGGAAGCATACGATCAAAGGAAAAAAATATATAGGGAAAAGACTAAATATGTTTGAGACTTGGAGTCAGCTACTGACCTTCAAGTAACTCCCATATATCTCACAAATTAATAATAATACTGAGGCATGAATTATGGATTCAAAATGAATGACAATGGGGTTATAAATCATACAACTTGATCATGACATTCAAAAGTAATTATTTTATACTTGAAGAAAGAAGTCCCTGCAAGTTTACTATGGGAAAATGAGCCAGGTATTTGTTTTTCCTAAAGAAAATTTTTGCTTTCCAAAAGAGATATGGTTGCTAACAGAGCAGTTATTTACTGTGTAACTGACATAAATTATATTAAAAAGCAACTATGCAAGGGTATCTTCATCTCACACTGTAATAAACAAAACATGTTCTCTTGTCAGAACAGGTCTCTAAGCTCTCCACAGCTGCTTGAGACCATGCAAAACAGTCTATGACTCTAAAGGAATGGCCCACTGGTGCAGAGGAAACGTAACTGGGGCTCCGTACAGAATTGTAGAGCCATTTAGGTTGCAAAAGACCTTTAAGATCTTTGAGTCCAACCATTACTAGGTATCTACTATGAAATGATTTAAAGTGAATTTCAGAAGTGCTTGCAGTCTAAATAACCACTCAGATGTAAATGTCTGCTTTGGAAGTCAATAATTATTGCAAAACTAATCTCACAATTTGGGTCCTGATTTAAGTCAGAACCTCAACCCTTCACAGTCAGTAGCTATTATCTGTCAATAATTTGTATGTCAGTTCTAAACAAACTGATACATATGTAATTCAAAGTGTGATACCTTAAGCCTTTTCCTCTAGTGCTGCTTTTGCTGAGGGAACAGAGTTGTCCAGATAACTCCTGCTTTTCCTCCACTGGAGATACCACTGAACTACTGAGATAACAAAGCAGGTTTCGATTTTCTCTTGACTTTCTTACTGCAGATTTCATCTCTCAGGCACAGATACATATATATAGACACAAAAATATATAAACAATCTAAGAAATCAACCAGATGTCTTGTGACCAGCTATCTGCAGGTAGGAGTGGCATGGTCAAATCCTCCTTGTGTAAAAGAGGGAAACTAATTTCCCACAACAAAGTTAGAGGTTCTGATCTATTTGGTACGAGCAGACGAGCCCATCAGATCAGTTCCACAGAAAGGACTGCAGGACAGTACCCACTGAATTGTGTGGACTAGAGGGAGCCCTGAGAGAGTGAGACATTTTGGGGCTTGTTGCTCTCAGAACTGGGACAGTTCTGAGCACACTCTTCTCAGCTTTTAGTCATCTAAGGAATTTCACTGGAAGAAATTTAATCTAGAAATAAGGATGCATGTAGGCAGTATAGGAACTTTTCATGGGCGTAGGTTCTAAACAGAGAAAGAACTTCTGGAGTAATTTCCCTGTGTCTTGGTTGTGAAGCTGTAAAATAACAGAATTTCACTGCCTCCAAGGGATATTGAAAGGAAAAGCTGCTAAATAAATGAGAGATGTTCAAATACAGCATGGGGAGGGAGGATGAATAATTAGTAAGATAGACAAAGGAAGATTAATGCAATTAGGAAGTGAAAGAAAGACTTCAAAACCAAAATTAACATTGTACTCTGTTCGGAAACTGTCTATCACTATTTTCAGTCAGAATACTATTTCTAATGTTAGAGTAATAAGAGAACTTTGACAACGAATAAATCTTGAAACCATACCTTACTTTTTCTTTACTGCCTTTCCTTGAAATAGAAGGTGACACAATAGTCTGTTCATAAGATGAATCTTGTGCCTTCTCCTCTACCACAAAACTGAAATGGAACAACATATTTTTGCATGTTATTTGCTGAGTTAGTATTCGCAAGTTAAGCTACGAAATTCGAGTTCTGGTTTTAAAGGATAGTAAATATATTCATAAGAAGTATGAAATTGGAAGAAATAACATAACCTCTAATAAAACGGTTATTGATACGAGGATGAAAAATGAAGTATGGAATACCAAATGATGGACTCAGAAGTAACTGGGGAGTAAGACTGCTGCCAAGGTGCAAAGACAAGAAGCTGCATCAAAGTCAAAGAAAGAAAACCTGATAAAGACAACGCCAGGGATCACCAAAGAGTATGGAAGTTTAACTTGTCGTAGATATTCTCAGACATCTTTATGGTGTCATATACAAGATTAAAAGGGAAGCTAATGATACTGCAAACCAAATATGTGATGTGTTGACAGAGAAGAAGGTTTTGGACTTGCAAAATATTGGTAGAGCATTCTTTGATCTGTGAGACTGTTTACAGGAAATGACTCCCAGTTAAACAAGCCCAATACCAACTTCCTGCATTCAAATCTAAGATGATTTGTTAGGCTGGTTTCTACTTAAACCCAGAAGAAATGGACACAGGCTCTTTATCCAGCCTGAAAGCTTGATGCTTGGCTTTGTCCTGCCTCTTGGGATGTTGTGCTTAGAATTTCATGCATTTTTCTGTACAAGAAGATCATCAAATCATAGGTTTCATTGGCGCATGTTGACATTCAGCTTAGATGACATATTTATTATGGCAGATGACAAGCTTTGTTATAACTAATAGAACACCAGGTGTTCCACCATCAGGAATCAAAGGGTGTTAAATGAATGAGCTTTAATGGCTAAGTTAAAAAAAGTAACTCAACTGAATAAATCTTTTCCATTTAGAAGGAAAAAAAAAAAAGTTATTTTCCAAACTTTTATTTTATAAAATACAAATCTCTTGCTTTCTAGGACAGGAAGCATTGTGACAGATTAAAACAGACCTCTCTATTTTATATATGTGTGTATATATATATACCATATAGCTTGTACTGGAAACAGTGGAAATGATGGAAAAGACAAGCTATTGCAATGAATACTAGTAGATCAAACATGACTCACTCTTCTTCTTGTGGTTTAGCATTAACGAAGATTATGGCCCGACGATCAGTAAGCTCTTGCATACTCAGTTCCTCCAAAGATAAAAATTTCGCTCCAAGTTTTATCTACAGGAAAAATTAGCAAAAAAGATAAGGTGTTCTGTTCAGTTAAAGATGAAGAGAAAAAAAGTATTTTAAAGATACCTAAGGAGTACTTTAAAATTCCTAATCTTTAACAGAAGACTTACATGAGAACTTACAAAACCATTAAAAATATGTGAAACTGTTTTCTTCTTCATTTGTATTTTCTTCATCAGTTATCTTAGAAACAATTTTTTATAAATAATTTAACTTTTAGCTACTGTTATTATGTAATTCCAAACAGTTCTAGATTAAGAAAATGTTCCTGCTTCTGAAAGCTTTACAATATAAGATGGAATTTTCAAAAGCAACCAAGTGCTTTAGGAGCAGGAATTTCATTGATTTTCGGTAAGACTGGTATTTCTAATTCATTTGGACATTTTGAAAAGTCCTTCTTGGATTCAAACTGAACAAAACACTAACAAATGACACCTTAGTCAGTCTTTATATATAAATGCTGCTTTGTGAGACAAAGGATCATGACCAAGGTGAAAATATGAGCTCTTTACTTCTTTATGTAAAAATGATCAAACAAAAACTCAACAGGTCACTCAGTGTCAGGTTAGTATTAAGCACACTGCAGGGAAAGAGACCAGAAGAACTAACGTCTGAGAAAGAATCTGGAAAGGAACAAGGTCTGCACAGCTTACATAGGACTAGGAAGAAGATCACAACTGGGGGATAGCATGAGTATGATGAGCCTTCATCCATGAAGAAAGATAATCAAAAGAAACTAGTATAAAAGCTGGAAGACTCCAGGTCAGGAAAACAAATTATTTTACAGAGCCAGATTCTGGCTTTTGCTATAGTACTCTCACTTTTTCTAAATTGAGAAGAAAAATTTACTCTGAGTGATTTATTTGAAGTAGCTTACCTGACCACAATCATAGAATCCATCAGTAATGACATTACTTGATGATAAATATCCCATCTGGCTGTACTTTTGGGAAAGATTGTTATCAAGCAGCTTTTCTAGAGCAGCTTCACTAAAATCATTTTTACGTCCTGTTGATAGATTGATTTCTTCTAGGATGTCTAAAGCACTGTTAAACAAAATATAAAGGCTAATTCATCATTAAATACCAATTAATTGTTATTATACAGTTCAGAGTTAGTTTTCAGCATTACCAAGGCCAAGGCAGACGCATTTCTAAGTGCCAGCCTTGTGCCCTCTGGGCCAGCAGGGAGCTGGCTGTGATGCACAGAATTCTTTCTCTATGGGAGGAAAACGCCTTGCAGAGCTCAAAACCAAAAGCAATTCCTCTACGCAGTTAAACTGCTACATAAAGAAATGCAGGCAGAATGTCACAAACTTTTGTCAGAAGGATGTTAGGCCCCACAGAGAACTTGGGAAAAAGGACATAAACGTGGAGTAAAAGGAATGACATACAGAGCTGACCACACACTATAGTTTAGGGAACCTCTCTCTCTCTCTGACTTGCAATTTGCAGATTCCAGTTGTGCATTACGGGACATGTAAACCCCTCTGGTTTAGGAGTGTTACTGTGCTTGGGGGAGGCACAGCTGGTGAAGATTTGCTAAACATGGATAAGCACAGAGACAGAAGCAGTTGTGTCAGCACCACCAGGTTTTTTGCAGCATGGAGGTAGAAACAAATAGTCATGTGGGGACATGGGAGGACAGGAATTAATTTCTTAAGCTGTTTCTGGTGCTGAAACCCACATACTAATAACTTCTGACCTGAAACACTCGGGAAAAGCTCACTAAGAAGAAATAGGAAGCTGATTCAGGAGAACACAGAATACTGAAGTTTTGGAACTGTTTAGGAATGAAAAAAATCAGAAAGAAAGAGGGCAATACATTCACGTGTGTGTGCACATACTCAGATTTATATCTGTGTGTGCCTATGCACACATGCAGACATTCTTTGCATCCTAAGGAATCAATTTTATATAAATATATAATGAACTCCACGTTTAGACTGCCCGTTTCTTTCTGTGAACTACACAGGGAGCCTCAGCTGTGGACATTTACAATGTAGACTTCTGAAGGGACATCAGATGAATTCCAGAGAACAATGTTTTCAGGCAAGGCAAATGACAACCTTCTCTTTTAGAAGAGAGCAATGGGAGAAAACAGCGGAGAGCAGTACATACGGCATACGGCAACAAAGTTAGGTAACCAGCAACTAATGCAGGCAAAAATTTTAAAGGGGAAAAGAAAGAAGGAAAGGCTAATGTGTACGGCAGTGTCTAAACCAGATGACACTACAGGCACAGTACCATCATATGGAGGAAAGACAAGTCAAAAATGGACAAATACAGCTGTACCAAAAGTTTTGTGAAGACCCAAAAACCAAAAAAAAGGTCTCATACAGAAATGGAAGCACTGACACTTCCAATAGAAAAGAAAAAATAAGGGACAAACCCATCGGCAAAGTGAGACGCAACTATTCAGGGACTGAAACAAAAATAAACGTTTCATATGCTACAAGTCAGAGAGGAAAATGTAGGTCTGTTACTCAATGTGGGAAGAAAACTCGTAACAGATGGCACAGAAAAGACTGAAGTGTCTGATGCCTTTTTTGCTTCAGTTTTCAAAAAAGGGTTGCAAGCAGATGCCTGGCAGTCATATTAACAAGGAGGTAGAAACAGTAGGCTTAACACGTCTAGAGTAAGTTTGAGGAGACAAAGTTAGCAATCCCTGAGGACACTTACTCTATGAATAGGCAAAAGCAACCTCTGAACTTTTTATAATTGTATTTGAAAACTCAGGGAGGACCGGCTAGGTAATGGAAAAGTGGAGTAGGGCAAAGATAGTATCTAAACTTGAAAAACAAAGAACAAGAAAATAATAATAGAGATCATTCAGCCAAATTTCAGTGTCCAAAGAACACGAGATCAAATTATTAAACAATCAGTTTGCAAGCAACAAGAGATAAAATAGCCATTATGCATTTGTCAAGAATAAATCATGTAAAGCCAATCTAATCCCTTCTGTGACAGGGTAACTGACTTAATGTATAGGCAGAAGAAGTAGATATGAGATACGAGTTGACTTTGAGATATGTTGTGACTTTAATAAGTCTTCTCACATATTCCTACTTGAATACTCATGTGCAAGCCAGGGAAATATGATCTACATGAAAGTAACATGAAGTAGTGCCTGACTGGTTGAAAAACTATGCTTAATGTATTATTATCAATAATATGCTGTCAAACTGAAAGGACACATAAATTAGGGTCCTACTCCGATACTGTCACAAAGAAAGGATTAAATAAGAACAGTCCTATATGCAAGATATAGAAAATAATTACTGAGCTTTATTTGATGGTGGTATGACCTCAGCTAAAGTACCTCATGCAGGCTGGAAGACGGCACCTCAAAATGGCATAAATAAATGAGAGAAATTCAGAGATGTGTGACAAAATGATATGCGATTTCAAAACAAAAAGTAGTTTAACATTTTTATATTGACATGAAAAGGAAACTGAGAGAGGGACATGGAACGTAAGAAAATTCACTAAGTTAAACGTGAATTGCCATGAAAAAGTGGTTATTCAATCCCACTGAAAGTAGGACAACATGTAGTTGGATTGACTTGCTGTAAGGGGTATTTAGAACTCAGAAATCCCTTCTAATTGTAAGGATACTCCAGCACTGGGACAGGTTGCCTCGGAAAGCTGACACCCCCTCGGAATTGGTATTTACATCGAACAAGCAAAAATATGCAGTGTACCTGATTCAGTCTCACAGTGAGCAGATGGATAACATCACGTTTGAGGTTCCCTCCTGCCCTAAATTTCTTAGATTCTCACTCTCCAGAATGCCCTCATAGATGGATTTGAATATCTGTGCAGTAATCAGAAAAGCGTCCAGCAGAGGGAGCAGGACAATTACATATATTTTAATTTAACAATAGAAGAGTCACACTGTACAAGGAGCCCGGTGCCATAATTCTTATAACCTAAAACACATTGATACATGGAACTTGGAGTTTCTAAGAAGGAATAAAATAGATTCTCTTTTAAATGACACTTCAGTACACCTGCAGTTAACCAGACCTTGTAAATCAAATTTGGCCCCTGTGTAATAAGTACAATTTACTGTGTATTTAACAGAGCCCGAAATAGCAATTCCAGTTTCATATGTAAGTGGCACTATAGTCCCTAATTTTGACTAATATAAGGACATCTTCAATATAAATTCTAATTCAGTCAGAGAAACAATAAACATTTTTATAATTTCAGACAGTTGTCTCTTCAGGTTTATCTTTTTTTTTCTAAAGACTTCTGTTATTTAAAATTGATATAATTTCATCTGTAACATTTGTGGTGCAAAAGTAGTTTCTGCTTACCAAAAAGTATTGTTTAACTTTGCTATTCTTCTATAAATACGTAGAGATCGACTTTTTAACAGAGGTCTCACATCAAAATCTTCCATCTGCCCCTTGGTATTATTTCTACTCACCCCAGCCTACATAGTTCAACAGCCGTCAGCTCATCACTTGCACAGACCAGAACAGCCCAGCAGGCATTTCTTCTGACTTCTTTATTCTTAGAATGCAGCAATTCAACGAGCGGTCCCAGTCCACCTGCATTTCTTAACTGTAAAAAACCCAAATACTTTACCACTTACATATGCCATCTATACCAAAAAAAAAAAAAAAAGCCTGTGAAATTCACTTTCTGAAACATTCAAGCCTTGTAGATAAGCTCTGCGGGGCTGGTAGAAAGGATGTTTAGGGGAATTTTGTGCTTCTGTGAACTCTACACGGGTGGGAACTGACTTGAGCTTCAGAGCGGTGCAAGGCACGCAGCCCTTCGGCTCTGCCTTGCCTTCCAGTTACTAGATTGCCGTGTGGAAACTGAAGAGACTACGCAACCCAAGACTACGGAGAGTTACACGGCTTTTCCTGTGTTCCATTGCCTCCTAGCAACTAATTTACATCACAATGTATTTGAATTTGTATTGCATTGTATGTATGACAATCTTATTAACATCCTATTCTCCTGTGTGCTACAGTATCTTTCCCATACATGCTGGAGGAAATATTGCTCATTTGGATTTCTGAAGAGAAAGACATTTTAAGGACACTGAAAGAGGTAGATTAATTATCTATGCCCCTTATTCATGTCCTAATTAACAGCCTTGACCCATGAGAAAACCCCAGCTCATGATCTATGAATGCACATAGCATCATCCTTATTTATGAAAAGAAAATGCCATGGCCATTGATAAACAGCAAAAAGCTCAACTTGCTGGGTGTCTGATCAAGGGATTAATTATATTTTGAGTTGTGTCTGAATTACATTTACTCCATCCACATCCAGGATCTTGACTAATCAAAGTCAGACATTGCCATTCAGGCCTTGAAAGTGGGCAACAGAACAACACAGAGGGAGAATAAGGAGGACAGAACTTCTCATCTCCAAAATTCAGCCAACAGCTGAAAGAAACCTTAATGTTTAATGCTCACAAACATGGGGATTAAGATATAGCCCTCGTTGAAGCTCATTGAAGCCACTGGAAAACTGTAAAACATTAATTTGGTGCAAGCAAATACAGTGATAAAAATACAAAGTAGCGAAAGCCCCACTCCAAGTTCTTTTGACAAACTGAGCTAAATTCAGCTGAACAAGCCTATGATGAAAGAGAAAAATTAGTTACTCTCTAGAAAGCCCTGGACTTTTAGGACAGATACAAACCACAAAGATTCTCGGTAAGTATAACACCAACGTTAGGATCTAGAGATGTTATAAATAAACACAAAGAGCAGTTTTACCTCAGTTCTTGCATCAGCATCACAACCAAACGCAGCCACAGCGAAAGCTCCTTTGCTTTGCACTTGGCTGTTGGTTGAACGCAGTGGTTCTGCAAGCGCAGTCATAACACCACAGCTCTGGATTTTTACACGGAACGGCTCTTGCACGGCCAGATTTGTTAGCACTGCGGCAGCGCTCGCAATGGCTCCATCTCTCTGACCATTCAAGGTATTTACTAATGGCTCAATTCCTTCAGCATCAGCAACAGCACTAGCAAAATGGAGAAAAAAACCTTTGTTATTTTAGAACCACTTCTTCTTAGTGTGTTACATTTACCAACTACATTAGTAGTAAATTTCAAGATTTTGTTTATATATATTTGTCATTTATATATGATGCACAGAGTGAAGTTCAAGAGGCACAACCCACACAGACAAACCAAGTCACAAACTTCTGGATTCTTTAACTTACTAGGACATGGATTCTTTCTGAGGTTTTGAACAAGTGAATCAAATCTTGTATCTTTTCAAAGATGCAGAATTTCCATGTATTTAGTTCCAGGCAAATGCCCCTGCACACTCTTAGCACCTCTCCCCGTTATCAAGCACTACTTTTAATGAGAATTACAGTGCATGGAGTACCACATTGTAGTTCTTTGTGCTGTTTCTGTAAACTTCTGTGATCAGATACCTGGGTGGCACAAACTGCATCAAGTTTCTGCTGTTCACACAGAATAGGTGTACACACTGAAGTTCAGTGCAACGTAGAAATTACTGAGCTGGCTTTACAGAAGCTGATTCAGAGAGTAGGAGTACAACAGATACATTGACACATGGCTAGACCTGTGGTTCCACATCATCATCAGCTCCAGTTTAAATATTCCCTCTGCTCCCAGACGATATTGGAGCTGTGGCTGAAAGGTGCTGCCCCTCTGCAGTGCTGGGATGAATGCTGGCGCGGCCAAGTTCTAAGCTATATGTGCAAAACGACTTGATTGCAAATAAAATTGGGGATGATTTGGGGATATTTTTAAGGATCGTTTCATAGATTTATGTTAGAGAACAGCCAAGGAAAAAAAACAGTGGAAGGAGCACTACTAGGGAAACTGTAACTTCAGGCAGGAGACAGGAGAAGGTGCAGACAGCTGCACTGTTAAAGGACACACCTGCAAATGACCTAAATCCGATGTGCTGCAAAAGTAATAGTCATGTGGGCCTACATCTCAGCCACAGCGGAGGGAACCAGCCTAGGAGCACTTCATCTTAACACTGCTATTCTGCTTCCAGCATTCATCACAACAGTGCCTTTTAGAAGAAAAAAGTCAACTTCATATTTAATATCTGGGCTAAAGAATGTATTTGAATGTATTTGAAAGAAGTTGGTGCCATGATTTATGATGACAGTGAACTCTTGGCTACAGCTGATGCAGACCCTAAAGAAAAAACCTGGCCTGGCTGAGGGGAAACTACCACGTTCTAACAAATCTGAAAAGGCATATGTTTCTGGGTTACCACCTCATTATGTATTATTCTTTGGTTTCTTTGCCACACAAAAGAGTCTTTGCCAGACAAAAGAGACTACCGATACAAATAAAGCTCACATGTTTCAGATGTCATAAGATATTCCAAACAAGACCTTCGCTGACCTTCTTGACAAAACTTTGCAGTTTTGAAAACAGGAAATAATTCTTGTCTATATCATTTGTTTCAGTGGTATTTTTTTCAATGTCGTTATAAACCAGCACACTATAAAAATTGGATTGCCTCCCTTCTGAGTTTCTATATAAAATTCTATCAGATCATTTGAGGCATACATCCAATTTACTATGTCCTCTCAGTAATTTTACATTGGGCTCATCTGTTTGTTAAACAGAAGTTGGCAATATTATTAGCAATGGAATGCCCAGATGACAATCTGAATTTTCCTTGCAACTGCTTTTTATACCATCTTTTAGTACATTTTGTCTACACCAAAAACATAACAAACTCTCCCACTCCTACAGAAGCATATTTAAGCACTTCAACAACAGTACAGTGTAGATTTTTATAAGTTTTGTTAAATTTCTGTCAACACATTAATAAGAGAAATCTGGACATGAAAATCATACTTTTACTGTAACAATGTCTTACCAAAATCCAACTAAGTTTTTTTGTAACTTTCAGAATTACAAAATAAACACAAGCTTACAAGTATTGCATATAGAAGAGTGAGTTACGCTATCACAAGACTGTTGAGGCATTGATGAAAACAAAAAAGCTCAGGAATGCCAATAGTCATGTTTTTACATAAATAGGATAGAAAGCAGAATACATGCTGTGCTATATAATGCCATTCCATGGACAACGTGATGTAGATCTTACTGTGAACTCACCTTGGTGCAAGTATCTCCAAACCAGATTCTCCAGGAGGGGGATGCAGATACTCTAGAGCATACCCAGGCTGAACCAGCAGAGGGTAACTGGGTTTGCCAGACTGATCTCTGCCTGAGCTACGAGGCAATCGCAGCTCACAGGTACTGCTGGGGCATGGGTGTAAGGAAGGTGGGCAGCCAGGTGGTAGTTCCCAGTTTGGAAAACCAGCAAAAAGGCAGCAATCCAGGGACTGAGCGTGAGTAGGTTTATTACCTTGGCTGTAGCATAAAAGTATAGGGCCAGTTTGGTGTTGGCTAATTAATCCTCCTTGGATCACCAGTAATTTTAATGCAAGCACCTCAGACTCTGTTCAGAAGCAAATTCCATGCTTTCAGATGTCCTGCACTGCACTCCTCAGATTGTCTTCAATTATCTAGATTTCCCCCTTTCTGGGTGTCCTCCCTTCCTGACCAGATAAAGAGCAGTAGAAAATGTTTTGTTTGGGTTTTTGCTTGGTTTTTGTTTTGTTTTTGACTTAGGTAAGCCCACTGCATTTCTAGGCTCTTTGGTTAATATTGTCTTCGCTTCCCCATGAAAATTCTACCCAGTTTCAGGAGTGCTGTAGCTCTATCCAGGCTGCTCTATATGAAGAAATCCTGGACATGTTGATTGCACATGTAAGGATCAGCTACACACCACATGCTTCACAGATTTACTGGAAAACATCACATTCAGAGCACGTGCAACAATGACACAATGTACCTGCTGGAAAAGTGTGGGAGAGACTCACCATGTATGCACACAACCACACACAGTTAAGGCATGTCCGTACGCTATTAGATTTATAGCATTACTTAATATATGCACACATACCTCATCCAGAAAAAAACCCACAACATGACAAGCCAACAAAATCAAACAGTTTTTCCTGAAAAATGGATACACAGAAATTCCAGGACAGATCCACTATTTATCAAATGCATCACTGCACCTCTCAGGTCTAGTATACCCAATACTTCTGCAGTAAGTATAAGACTTAAGTATAGGAAATCCTAATTAAACATATAGTCCTTAACAGACCCATTCCAGGATGATACACGGAACTGAATGACGTTGCCAATCACATTATAAGCAGATTTACTATGATTTCCATAAAGCCAGCAAGTGCACAAATACTTAACAAAAGAGCAAGGTGACAGCTCCTTGTGTGTTCAGAGCTGACCTCAGCGAGGTACAGAGCACAGCCAATTTTCTCAAGTGCCACTCAACTTCAAAAAGGTTGAGAACCACTGATTTAGAAGATCATACATATTTATTTCAATCCTGTGTTCTACTTCTGCACAGATTCATTTTGAATCACCGTTTCATGAGTATAGTTTCATCAAGTAGCACAATGGATCACAAGGCAAAAAGAATTCATGTTAGAAATGACACCAGCAGGTAATGAGAGTTGAAGGTAACCAGTACCTTTGAGAATAAGATTTTAAGAGGCCATGGACATTTGAAGGCAACACTGTGTCCTGGTAACAGCAATACATACGGAAGAGGTTATGAGGGAAGAAGGAAGAAAGGGCAACCTCCTACCCCATAGCCCTCCAGAGAACACAGAAATAGTGCTGCCATCCCCGACCATGGCCCCTCAGCTGCTAAAGGAACAGCAGTGCCTGACCTCAGAAAGGAGCTGAAAGGACAAATACAATTAAGTTTTTGAGGTGCTGAAATACTGCACCATTAAGATTTAAGAATGGAGGTCCTCATTGTCTCCTGACTTTGGCAGAGATACACACTGTGTATTTTTTTCACTACAAGGAAACAAAAGTCAGAGGAAGAAGCTTTCACTAGCCGTCTCCTTGCCTAATGTAGATCAGCACCGGCCTGTCTCCTTGCCTCCCGAACACACTGCGCTTCAGACACGTCCTGCTCACACGGTGCACTTCAGCACTCCTGCTACAGGGCTAGAGCCTCAATAAAGAAGGGAGCCTTGGTTTAGCTGAAAAAACCACACTTTTGGTATATTTCTTGTGGAAGAGGAGTAAATTATACAAATCTACAACTTTTGGTCTCTATGTTGTGTAAAGATTCAAAATACAACAACTTCCCTAATCATGAAGGGAAGAGATTAGTGTTTTGAAAAGTGGATGCTGATTATCTGAATTACAAACAAGAAAAAACAGACAAGATAGGTGTGGAAATGACTGAGCTCAAATTAAAGGTAAAATAATTTAAATGTTATGATTTATACGTGTATGGTTATGATCACTAGAGTACCCAACCTAACACAGTTCTGTATTTACCTTAACCAGGATATACATGGTTCAGATACCCTAAGGACCTTAACCATGCCCTGTAGTGAAATAGCAAAATTCTGATTACAATTGAATTCAAACTACTGCTTTCAAGAATAACTAAAATATTTTTCTTAAGTGTCTTTGGGAAAGCAAACATTAAAAGGTCAGATAATAAATGTTTCATTTATATACATTGTAACAAGTTATTAAGAGATTTTCCTGAAAATTCTCTAAAAGATCACTCAAGCCTCAAAGAATAAATGCTGAGCATTTGAGAAAAACAAATATTTTCTTTACTGCTTTTATGCCAGAAATAAATGAGAAGTTGATAATAAAATCATTACCAAAAGTTTCACAGTACAACCTTTTTTTTCAACAGTTACTTTGGAGACGTGTATGAATTTCGCCGAACTGAGTATTTTGTTGTTTCACTTGTCTGGGGTGCAATAGGAAAGCCCAGACATTGGTAGAGTGTTGTGAAAACAATCATCAGTAAAGACTGGACCAAAACTCTGTGGGGTTTCTTAATTCTGCTTTTAGGACCGTAAGTTCTCTGGGGCAAGAACCACCTCTTTGCTGGCATCACGTCAAGCACAATAGCTCTGATCCCCAACGGAGCCACGGCAAGAGAGAGAGAACAGACTCACTGACACAGTGCGCGGGCAAGGCTCCGGCCAGCTTTTCCTCCCGAAGAGCCGGCCGAGCGTAATGGAGAAAGCAATCAGTGTCCAAAGGCAGAGCTGACAGAAACCACCGAGCCTGTTCCCCGAGCCGCCAGCCTAAGCAGCCTCCCAGGGAGCGGAGGCAGAAGAGGAGGGCAGTGCTGCAGCTTCACAGCCCTGTTTATGCCAGATTGTGCTTAATTTACACCAGTGACTTTGACATCTCATAAAAATGGTTAAGTATGTCTGGTTTTGACTCTTCTATCATAACTGAACACAAGTTGGTTTATATTAAACCATATTTTTATTCACTTTTATGCTGTTTACTTCCCCCCTTCTGTCTAAGGATTTAACACAATTTCTGTGCAGAAAAAAAAAATCTAATTTTTCCTCCTCACAAAGGCCACTGGACTCCTTGTGGACTTCATTTTCCAAATGTATTTGCAACTGCATGTTTAATTTCTGTGCAAAATTACTGTGATTGTGTGTGAGGTGCTTAGCTCGCCATTTATGCCCGTGCATATCTCATTTTCATACATAATTGCATGTAAATTATGCATAAGAATTATGCATCTAATTACACACACATTTTTTAAAATCAACTCTATCTGTGTTAAATCGCATGACTTCTTTTTCACACAAGGCATTTTTGATCCAGCTCTATTACATAATTTCTGACTGAGAAAGAATATCCTAACTAGAAGTTTGAAAAACCTCAACAAAATCTTCCTTTTTATCCCTTAAATATATTAGCATTCTTCATTTACCTTGTTATGCCATCAGAATAATTACATCCAATGTCCTCTGCATTTACCAAATTTTTTCAATTTGTGATTTAATTATTTTCAAAAGCAATTGATTGTTTTATACAGTCCTTTCTATTTTATTTAAAGACTAATAGTGCTTCCATTTTTTTTCACTATACAAGGGAAATTAATGTCAGCGTTTACTCTGAGTAAGGGAATCTAGCAACAGAGACTCTGATCTACAATATTGGGTGCCTTTGTGCTACAATAAAAATATTGATGATATCAACAAATTATTAGGAACAAATTTTAGGAACTGAACACTCAATTCCTATTTTTTAATGACAACTATCTTGCAAAAAAATGTCAACAAACCCCAAACTCAATAAAACTCATGGTCTGGAAGCAATAAAACCTTAAAGAGTCTGTGTTAGCAGAGACTGTAATACCTGACCCCCACTTAACGATACGCAGATCTTCCAGCGACTGTCATTGAACTCATCTGACAAAGTTACGTAGATGTCAGTTCTAAAACTGCAGTATACCTAATTTAAAATGCTACAGGGGCATTGCTAATGAACTATCTATCCACGATATCTGAGCCTTCCAATTACTATTTCTGATACTTCCGCTATTATGAGGAAGGCTTGAAATTTAGCAACAGAAAACCTTATCCTGCCCTTTAAGGAGTCCATGAAGTTTCAGCCAGGATAAGCTCATGAAAAAAAGACACCATCCCCTTCTCTCTGTTTTCTGATCCAAGAAACAGTGCATGCAAAAAATCAGTAACTCGGCACAAATGTTGAGAGTCTGGAATCCACATTGTTACAAAAGCAAAGTAACGGGGAAGATTCAGGAGTTGCCAGAGCAGCCTCCATGGATGTGTAAGGGAAGGAAAGAAAAAGCCAAAGCAGGGTCCTCACAGCAACTCATTTGAACACAGGGGCAGAGGAGACAGCGGTTCTTCCTCACCTCTGGAAGCACCAGATGAGGAAAGACAAAAAGCTGTGCCAAGTCAGTCCTCTACAGACAGCACTCGGACTGTTAAATTTGACCCCATCTTTCATTTCTGGATAAGTCTTTCTGAACAACTGTGAACTTATCTCGAACGGCAGCAATCTGTTCTGCTTTGCTAAAAGCTCAAGCTCTTACGATGATTCAGAGTGGAGAAACTTACGTTTTTAGTTCTCTCTCTTAAAATTAAATCTCTAAGGAAGTACACATATACTACTGTGTTAAGATTAAATTACTGAGATTGCAAGTCAAAAGGTTTAAAATTACATGTGAAAGCCTATTTTTACCCACTTGTGTGTATGACAGTCCAATTAGACAACATGTCACAGTCAGTGCACAGGTTAAGTTCATAGCAGGACAAAATTAATTTTGCATGATCAGCCATAAACCTACAATTCCCTTATATATGCTTAAAATTTGTAACTTCACACTGTACTAAAATAAGTTAAAACATATACTTAAATAATTGGCATTTGATTTAGAAATATGCTAACAAGGAAAATGAGCATGTAACAGCACCAATACATTTGTCTGAAATTTATACAAATGTAAAATAGCCTTTGCAACTCTGAATTCATACAAGGTACAATTCATTTCAGTGCATACCACTGAACGTCATTGTATGGACACACAGTCAAGAGAAATCATTGTACTTGTGTCACTACATAAAACACACTTTTCTCTCCCAGGCTTGGGAGTCTCCACCCAGGAAGAGAAAAGTTTCACCTGATCCCACAGGAGTCTACCATAGGAAGTTACAGGTGACAACACCCACGAAGGCACAGGAGTAGAAACAGCCCAAAGGATTTTACTACATCTATAAGTGGGATCCTTGAATAGATACTTCTACAGTTACCCCAGCTCAGAACTGTTATGTATTCTGTCTGCAACTATTTTGGATATAGTTACGCTCATACACGTTTTAGGATGCTATGACATGAGATTTGTGTTAGGTAGAGGTTAATGCTCTATATCAGCCTCTGTCTTCAGTACTACCACTGATAGGCAACCGAGTTTAAAAACAAACAAACAGGAAAACAGGTAACGATTATTTCATTTTTTTTTGCGTAAGAATTGCTCTATGGGGAAGAATATACAGTTACAGTGTCTGAGTCTGTAGAGAGACTTTTCCATATAGGCACACCTTCACAAATCTAATGCACAAAATCAACAGCTGGCTGAGCGAAACATTTTGCACCAACCAGCAGGGCACAATTTAGGGTACTGTCCATGGGCTGCAAATGGGCGATGTGATGTTACAGTCATAGCGGGAACTCATTTCTGAATGCATCCCAGCAATAAGCTTTGACTCAGCTTTTGTGCTAAGGCAGAAATTTACCATAAAACATTTAGCAGTTTTCAACGGAAGTCAACACGTAACCTGTAAGGAAAAGCTTGTGAGCTCTTGGGTAACGACCGTGCTGTCTTTCTTTAGAAGCACTCTTCGTGCTACGGATATATGGTAAAAGGAAGTCAAAACAGGAATCTGATCATGGCATGAGTTAATTGTTTGTATTTGTATAGCACTCAGCAGAATGGGTGCTAATATGAAACATAACAACATAAACCACAAAACCCAACAAAATCCCTTCACCTTTCAGCACAGTAGCTCAAAAAAATAATTCTGTCACTAGGGGTCAGTATTAAAACACCTACCTTTATATAATGCAGCTAGTGCCCTTCTATTGTTGATACCCTCCTTCAGAAGCACAAGCTTACATTCTAAAGAAAAATTATTAAACCATAAAAAGGACAAAACCTATACAACAGATTATTACCAAGTTTTGTTCTTAAATGTAGCTCTTACGTTCTAGAAATCTTTGTTCCTGTTCTCATAAATTAACATACATATTCATGCAAATATATTATCTTGCATAATACTGAAGCTTCAATATTGATCCATTTATATGAATTAGGTTCTATTTACAGTCCTGAAAGAGAAAAGCTTTGATTAATTTTCTCATTTTCTAATAGGGAAGATTACTACCTAGTGGTAATAATCATTACTTCCTGATGATAATAACAAAATTTCCAGCGTAGGAAAGCTGGACATTCTTTAAATTTATTCCTTGACAGCTATACATCTCATAAACCCAATAAAAATTGGTTATGGATACTGAAAATTTCCATTTAAGAAGGTGAGAGCTTTTCACAACAGGTGAACATTATACACATGGAATAGACTGAGCATGTATTTTGGGTCATTAGATCGGTATATGAATTTCAGTTTGTAATAGATGCAACACTCACTGAAGTCACTTTCTCCTCACCAGGCACTGCCCAGAACTAATGAGTTCCCAAACTACATTTCTATCCCCAGCCTACTCCCAAATCTTGGAAATCTTGATGTATTTGAGAAAGTATAAGTCCAGATGCTGTGATAATGCCTTTTGTCTATATGGACATAATTTTGTTAATGTAAACAGGTCCACTGATTTCTGTGAAGAATTAAAGAATTAGAAAATTAAATATCAAGCTTGCTGAATTTGAAAATTTTGGGATGATACTTTACTATCTTGAATCCAGGTACACTATTTAGAAATAGGTAACACGACACTAATTATAAACCCCAGGAGAAATATTCTCTGTCAAGTACCACAATTTTCTGCAGCCCTTAGTACAGCTGGACAAAAACCAACCCTTTCTTTCTTCCTCCAAACCAAACTCCGAATGCTATAAATTTTGCACTTAAAATAAACAATGTAAGACAAATATTATTGAGGCTGTTAATTAGTTTTCATGTCCAGTACAAAGCTCTAATTTCAGAGCATATGTTTTTCTTTAGTGGTAACTCCATTAGGTGCCCAGAATTCAGACACTGCCAGATTTATGAAGACGGCTATTAGAAATGGCATTTGTGCTACAACAATACTGAAGAAAAGAGCTGGTCAAACTAATGTCTTGCTAACTGGTACAATGGAGATCTTATTTCTACGTGTTACTTCTAACCAACAGCATATTTGTATTTAACATGATTATCCTAAATAGATGAAAAGCAAAAATAATTGTTCATCCTTTAAATGGGAAAAATACGCAGAGGCTGAAGTAAAACGTTTGTTCTGTAGTTTGTTGTATAAAACAGACTAATTTATTTTTCTGACCCATAGATGGCACTGCTGTTTCTTTGTTTGTGTGTAATTTTTCAATTTGTGTATAATGTACATTATTGAAGGGACTGTGCCTACATTTCCTGATGCTTGGACATATCAAAACCAGACGGATTTCATAGCTTCTTTAAAATGGCATTCTGCTGTCCAAATAACTAGATAGTTTTTCATAAAGCAAGTTAGTATTCCGGATTAAAAATGTGAAGTGGATGCAAACACCCAGCTGAAGAGAATTCTCTTCTTTCCAGAAGCAGACACAGAAACAAATTCTGACACATATATCAAGGATGGCCTCACAGCTAAACACACAGTGACACAGCAAACTCATTTCTTGTATGTTAGAATAAGTACACAGGATTTTAAACTGCAGTACACTTTGCAATTTTATTTTTATTTAATCTACCTGTTAACATATTTACAAATAATTTATCATTAATACACAGCAGCATTAAAATTCTGTCATTACTTTATGATAAAATTCTGATAAAAAGCATCATCTGGGGTTGCCAGTCTGTAAACTAATGAGGCATCTGACCACCATACTTCTTTCCATGTGCTACTGAAGCATGACATAACATCAGCTTTGCAGCAAAAAACTGAATGCTGAAATATTTTATAAGTTACTTATAGTAATTTTTATGTGTTCTGGTAGAGATCATATTGAAAATCCATATTTTCCACTAAATCTGAAAGCTCAAACCATTTCTATGGGACTCATGTTCTCTTCTGCCCTAGATCTTTGGTTAAAATACTGTGGAGGACAGAGTCATTACTTGATTTATTTTTTCCAAATCGTGGCCACTTGGGGACCTGTGTGAAATGACAAGCTGGTCTCTGTCCCGTTCAGCGTGAACAGGTGTTCTAATTACAAAACCTCCACCATATTTGACACCTTTATTAGCTGTCTCAGTTGAGAAACAAAGGATTGATTGGGTAGGGGTATAGAACTCGCCTTTCATTGCTGTGGGGAAGCACCTAAAGGTCAAGGTTAATATACATTAGTGGGGGGTAGTATTGCCCATTGCCTATGCTGTTCTTGTGGTATTAATCAATGGAAGACTTTATCCTTAGGAGCCAGCTATCGTGGGAGCCCTAATTACATGATTTGTTTCAACTTATATTTTTTTCCGTATTATTTGAACAGAAGACAGTACTTCTTGACCAAATATTCCTAACAAGAACAAATCCCCAGCAAAACCAGCAGTGTCTGGTGCTCTGTTTGCATTCTGTAACACATACCGTACAAAACGAAAGGGCAGGGTACACATCCTTCAATCAATATAATAAATGCAAAAACGCTCAGGAAATTAAATATGGCAGAACACATGCATATGTGTTCAACAAGATTGAATTTTAGGTTGGCTGGTAAAAAGCAAAAACATTTAGAGTAAATAGTCTTCCCCTTTACTGTAGCCATTTTGTTCTCACCCCACAAGGTCTACCTGCTACTACTAGCTTTATGATTAAATATTCTGGGAGGATTTGTAACAAGAATCTAATATATAACCAATAAAAGGGCACTAGTCTCATTAGTCTCATTTGGGACCGGAATATTGTCAACATAATTACACAGCAAAGTCACATCACTATAAAAGTGTATCAGCGTCTTTATTATACACACACATTTATTTTCGGTGGTTTACAAAACACATGCACAAAATATTCCAAAATGAAATACGATTACGGTAACTCAATCTGGAATGCATTTTCTCCAAACTATTTTTTTTTCCTGTTACGTGAATGTAAAATAAATACGGGCCAGATACTCTGTCACTGAGCTGGAACTACACCAATTTGTATCAGCTGAGAGTTTGACTCTATATATTCATTTATAGTTCCCAGTCACATCCTAGTCACACTTGGACCCTTCTATGACTTATTAATGGTTTTGATTTAGAAATGAAGCTCCGAAGTAATTATATAGTCACATGGCATTCATCCAATATACATATTTAATGTAAATTATTGCTTCCTGATTTTCACAGAAGACCTGTGATTAGATTATCTGGCGCTTCCATATTGTACTTGGAGCTGGATTGCAAAGAGAGAAAAATATATGTAAACCACCTTTACAATTTCCTGACTCTGCTCAGCAAGAAACAAATAAGGACTGCATTATAATGCAGAGGAACAGAGACAGCTATTTCCCTGCCTGAGGTCTCAGAGAATTGTTCTAGCAGTTGAGCTAAACAATGTCCTGACTATCTCCTTGGCAAAAGAAACTGAATGAGTTGGCATAAGCTGCTATACCAACCCAAAACTCTCCAGAGATTCTTTTCACAATGTGAAACCTCAAAGGGCTGTGCTATGAAAAACAGCTGTAGCAGAGCTGAGAGTTTGACCCCTAGACTCCAGCACTGTGCTGTTTTTGTGTGTGCGTGACTCCCACTGACACCAACTGAAGAGTCACACACATGAGGAGAGCAGAGTATCAGACCAGAAAAATCCACGTGAACCTGAGAACAGAGTATTATTCTCTTGTGTCAAATTATGGCTCCATCTGGTAACATTAAGGGAATACTGGTGACTATTAGAGTTGAATCAATAAATTGAAACAAATAATTTATTTGGTGAGTTATTTTACTTTTTCACTTCAAAGAATGCCTGTGAATGGATTACAACTTCCTTAAGTATATTCCAGGAAACTTTTAAGGAAGTTTATTTTACGGTTTGTTAGTTACATGTGATTGCTCATATACGTCAGACTGCTCTGTTTCCCCTCCTTGAACAGAACTTTTAACAGAGTTGGGATAACAGAACTCTGCAACTGACAGTAGAATTCAGTTGATACAATTATTTTGGAACTTCTAGTCAGCTAACTATCCTTTGCTAGTTACTTTGGATACTGAAGTTACACTTCTTTTAGAGAGTGCACTATGGGCATTCGCTATGACTTGGGAAACAAGTGAAAAAAAAGACGACGCCAATATTCAGAGTATCTGAGTGCTATCTCCCTCAAAAACTGGATTTAAATCAGTCCAAAAAGTTGCACGAACCATCAAATTTTAAAGGATACCTACTAATTTTGAATTTTCAAAAAACATCTCACACCAAATGTCTTACATTACAAGGCATGTTTTCCTCACATGTTCTCTTCAAAATATGATTTATATCTCTGCTTTCTTTACATCTGCTTCATACCTTTCCTTGATAAAGCAAACATTCATATGCTGAGTTAGTGTAACTCTTGTAACATTGTTGAGAACCAACCTATTCCAGATGACTTGAGCACCTAAAAGTGCCTTACAGTCAAATTCAAACAGACCTGCCTTGTAGGATACAGGTAAGATAAGGCATTCTTTGAAAATCAAAATCTTATCACCTATACTCAGAGTAGTGTTTCAAAAAAATAATTAAATTATTGCAGACTCACCTTGCATTACTAGGACTGGCTGCTGTCAAATTAGCTAATGCTGTCACCGCAGCTTCTTTTACCTCTTCATTGTCACTGCTTAGCAACTGTACTAGCTGGGGAATTCCTTTGAAAGAAATAATTGTACACATGAACCTTTAAACAAACCATGGCAGTCTGCAAAATTGTAATGTGCTTCTTTGGAAAAGCACAGATTCTCAGTTCATGCCTTCCCACCCTACTTACCCTGGAGTCCAAAGGCACGTTTGCTAGCTAAATTCTCACACATGGCAGAAATTGCTTGGGAAGCAGCAACTTTAACTCCATCGTTATCAATTTCCAAAAGGTTTATGAGACACTTCTCAACCTCTTCCTCAGTTAAGATTTTTCTGGTTTCAGCTTTAAAACAAAAAGAACAATAGCATCAATTCATCATTCATTCACCAAATCAATGAAAGGACATCAGTCTGATTTAATATAGCTGTATTCAACATAAAACTTGCTTTTGATACCACGGAAATGGAAATATTTCAGTAATGGAGGCACCAGCAATCAAGAAACATGCACAAAGGACCTGAAGTAAAACCCATTAGACTTCAGTGAACTCTGAATCAAGTCCAAAGACAACTATTAAATACAGTTTTAAACATACATAGCACAACAGAATGCAAAGTTTCCTTTCTGTAGGACTTAAAACTGCAGAATGCAAATAGGTTTGATGAAAACAGGTCTTCCAGTTCAACAGATCATACTTATTCAGGACCATGCTTAACTTTCGTTTACGCTAAGAAGTCCAAATGCACAAAATTGAAGAACATACTACTAAATGTACAATCAAGCGTGGTAGAGTACCACATTATGTAGTATGTTAACTACATACATACATGCAATAGCCAAAAAAGGGAAGTGGTGTTAGAAACTGAATTTTAAATCCTGCACAGGTTGCAGTTCTTCCTTAATGCACTTTGCAGAGAATTTCAATTTTGTGGTTTTGCCTGGTGGCACAGGGTTCACTGCTGACCAACACTGCAATGATCAGCAGCAGCTAAGGAAAGACATAGATGTTCCCTTCCTCTATACAAGTAAGGACAAAAGCACCTACAAAGTATCTACGGTCACCTGACAATTATACTAATAAACTCACTCATCCCAAAATGGATGAAATCAAAGTGCAGGTGTTTGTTAGGAAGAGCCCTTAACGAAACCTAGGCACAAAGGCACTGGACAGCACAGAAGCTCTATATTAGAGCCAACAAAAATAACAATATGCATAATTTAAAGTGGATTAATTGCATGCTTGAAGTTATATCTACATGGTGAAATTTTTGAATGTATCAAAGAAATTGAGGAACTAAGAAGTCAGTAGGACTTTGGCACATTTCAAAATTTTACCAGTGTTTAGTAATGTTTTGAGGTATCATTCCCTTATTTGGACTATGGCCTTAAGAATAAAGTTTTAAAAGGAAAGAAAAATATTGTCAGCATTCCTTCAAATAAAACTGAATCTGTAGTGAATAAAAGTAAAAAAATAGAAGTCCACAAAGCCAATGAAAACAGTTTGACTGAAAATGTAGTTACAGCAGAAATCACTCCATGCCCATACATGAGGCAGCTAGCCATTTTCTCCTCTCTAGTTCAATTTTAAATATTTTCCGAATCATCAGAGATACACAACTGAAATCACAAAGCCAAAGATCCAACAAATAAAACAGAGAAGATTTTAAGTGTCAGCAGAACCTTGCATATAACCCTGATGTACATCAGCCAGCTCTCAAGAGAAGGCTTTAATTGGGATTACAGACTGTTTTGACAAGTTATCAAGTACGTCTCTGGCCCGTTGCTTGCCAAAGTAGTCCATAATCCTTAATAATGATCTCTAGAGGTTCTTCACACCTCAGCGTTTTGGTTCTTGTACAGCCAGTTACCCATTACTATACAGATTTTCTTAAAAACTATTCTTGTTTCTAAAGGTAGTTATGATGATGCAAATATTTTATGCCTATATGAAATAGTAATATGAATAATTAATTTGAGTAAGTGAAAATAGTGATTTAAAATATTTTAAACAGAATAAAGATTAGCTAGCTAGACAGATGAAAATTATTAATATTTTAAGATCTGGGTGCCAATTCTATTTAAGGGATGAATATTTTCTGCTGATCCTCTCTCTGTCTAAGTTGTTTCCTTTGCTTCCTTTACTATAGAAAAGAAAGAATGTACAACTTAAAAGCCTCCCGTGTACTTAAACACTTCTCCTGTCAGTGCTAACACTGTATTTATGGTGATGAATTTCTTGACCTCTAAATCATTTGGATACATTGATTTAACACGAAGTAAAATACTCAGGCACACCCACCTAGAACAGTCTGGAGCACTAATACTTTGTCCAGTTTTTCATCATGAGCCAGTTTCCCCTTCTTACCCCAAAATCATAACCAAAGTTCTACTGATTACCTGTTCAGCTCATTGTCATCACCCGATGGAATTATTTATACCAATTTCAAATGAAAACAAGTTAATGTTAAATAGTATTATGACCTCCCACTGATCTTGAATTGAGGTAATCCAAATCAATAAAAACCTGTATTATGAAAAAGCATATGTTAATCAGGCTATACAGAGCATGTTTAGTATGCTCCCTTTGGAAAGGATTTCCATTTAGATACATGTAAAGAAAGAGGAGAGCTTCGAATCAGAAGTCGGGTGGACTGAGGCCAAACTTGAGTGAGTATGATCATCACTTTCTCCATACACACTCCATCGCATTTTGTTGTTGCTGGTGCGTCTGGCATTGTCAAGGCAAAGTCAGGCCCTCCTTAAACAACAGTCCAGATAATCGACTCACAAATATTCAATAATTTATAGCATTAAAACGTATTTTGCATTCTGAAATGATTGCATTATTTGCTGGGCAAGGAGAGAATCACAGTCAAATTCACCATGAACTCTAAGCATACAAAATAAAACCACCAATACATTAATATATCACATTCCAAGTTATGTTACAGAACAAAACAAATTTTCAGGGGCAAAAGGATAATGATTATGTACAGAAATATGATCAGTTTTAACTTACTTAAGAGAACAGCATCCTAAAGATGCCACTTAAAATTTAATAAAGTGTTTGTACCATGTAATTTACTCTGATATTGAGAATAGCTCTGTCTTATAACAACAACAAGAAGCTACAGTAGTACCTTTCCAAAGGACTGAAAGGTACATAAACCACAACTGTTTGCCACATCTAACAGGAAAAAACCCAAAACTAAACTGCACCTGTCAACAATAATAATTTCAAAACCAGACATTGTTGTATACTCAGCTGCCAGGACTAAAAGAACCACATAGATACATGTTCTACTGTACCAGAAATAAGTTTTTCATTTTGATGAAAAGTAGTATTTTTTTTCTCAAGTATGTGGGAAATGTTGGTAAATTGCAACCACAATTATCAAACTTGAAGAACGTGGGCTACTCTATGGCTATTGCAAAGTAGATGAAAAAGCCATAAAAGGTCTTAGAGCTGTGTTGTATTATATTTGATTTAGATCAAGGCAAGTATCAGTATAGTACACGTTGGTGTTGCAGTTTGGATAGGCTGTTTAGTATATTTAGATCCAGAATCCAAACACACAAATGAGAACTGCAAATATTTCTGTTTTCTTTTTGCACCTGGACCATTTTTTCTAATGGCCTCAATGCCACCTTTCTCTCTGCTGGAAGGCTGACGTTAGACCAGTAGCTCTCTGTATCTGAAATAAATTCAATACTTCCGGAGGCCACGCTGAGCAGCAGGTTTACTGGCCTGTGTTTTCCACTGCACCAGTACAACAGGTTGCCCTTCATGTAACTGGTTGTCACCAAAATTCCACTGCCGGGAAGCGAACACTTTAAGTCTTCTTTTGATCTATTTTCCAAGCTTGCTGCATCCATACCAGCCGTCACAGGCTGAAGAAGAGAGCAAACCTTTATAATGAAACCACATTGACTCCATTTGTAAAGAAGTATGACAAGAAGATGCATCTTCACCGACAGTAACATCCCATGATATAAGATCATAGGCAGTACTGTAATATATTACGTGTAGTTCTTGCCACTGTGCTTTAAAAATGTTGTGTTCAGACATGCTTCTGCTAACAGCTGCTAAAGTATGAGGCCACAAAAACTGAAAAAGGTGTGAAAGAGGAATTTGAAAATAAATATGAAAAAGGAGTAAGATGCAGTAGAAAGTAGATGGAGCAAATATAAATCTGCTTAGCATACTACTTATAAGCCTATACAAGGACTATAAAAATGATAATGACAGTCCTAAGTAGCATAACAAAATAACAATGCAGGAAAATACACAGAGAAAGAAGGTCCCTTCCTATCTTTGATACCTAAACATTGATGAAAATAATTTTCAGTGACTTGCAAAATTTCCAGAAGATAATGATAAAAGCATACAGAAACCCACAGAGTACTGAGAAAGGTAGATTTCACTCTTTTCATGTGTCATTTGCAGTCCAAATAATTACAAATATTCAGGATGTCAAAATGAGGAAAGCGAGAAAAGAATTGGAAAATAAGATGGGGGAGAGAAGAAAGGAGGTCTGTAATACTACAGAGAGATTATTTTAGCCATGTATTAAATTAGATAATATATTTCTAAAATACACATAAATTAAAGCCATGATTCAACCACAAGATGATAGAAATACAAATGAAATATTTAACCTCTACTGTCATAGTTACTGTCATCAAAATCCCCTTGACGGAATTAAAATCTTCTATAAACAGAAGTATGTTATTTCTTATACTGCATTTTGTTACATAGCTCTAACAGGTGTATGCTGCAACTCAGAAGTCAATGTATGGAAGGAATTTCAAATGTAGATTTATTTAAAGAGCATCCTTGTGGGCAAAAATGATGAGCATGTTCTGCCTAATTCAGAATTCCTTGGTGAATTAAAGAAAAGTGTATAAAAAAAGAACTATAGGATGAATAATTATAAAAATATGACAAAGGAACTATTTAACTCCACTGGGAATACTAATCTGCAAGCCATTCGTATCATTTTTTTGTATCCCTGTTGAAGGTATTTTTATTTGAAATTGCCTGACATGTAGACGAGCAGTTAGTCTGAACTGATAGAGATGAGAAATAGCCCACAAAGGTGGCTTAATATGGCAGTTAACTGGCATCACTAAACAAAAGATAAAGATCATATTTTCAGAGCTCTGTTTTGGGGTTTGTTTTTTTTGAGGACAGCGTTTTGCAAGAATATATTACATTTAAAAATAAATTGAGGCAAAATCTTAATATTTTCATATATATATATAGTCAAACATCCAATTGCTGCTCTGATTGGCAGGACTCATCACTGTAATTCACTCCTGCCAGTGTTTCTCTCAGCACAAGTACTACCTTGAACAAGATAAGATGGCCTCATTCTGGATGAAAATTTACTTTTATAAACAAATCCACACCACTGGATTTTTTAAAAAGTCACATACAGTCATAAGCTGCTTTGGTAATTGCCTTTGCTGCGTTTTTCTGAATATCAGGAACAGCAGAGACTCCTACAAACGAGAGCAGCTTTTTAAGGCCTCCTGTCTGCTGAAACAGTTGCAGAGTATGTACATCTTCGAGACAATTTCCCAACACGGCAAGTGCTTCCACATGTAGATCACTGAATTCCTAATCAGGAAAAAAAAACAAACAAATAATCTTCAGATCAGGATTAAAATACCTTTGGCTTTTAATTTTGTAGGATAATTGTCGTAACTTTCTTTCGGACATTTTATTCATACTGCAAAGCACATCTTTTCATACTCATATTTTTTGTATTATTTCTTTGATGTGCCTTAGGATGCAACATAATTTACACAAACCAGTAAAAACCCCAAAAGTTTCTCATTTACATCAAAGGCAGGTATTCAGAAAGAGCCTGTCATCTTAAAATGTCAAAAACTCCACAAATTTCTCTACGCCCAACTTCTGAACTCAAGAAGCACTAAATGCATCTCATAGTAATATAAACAATGACATTTCAGACATAAGAAATTAAATCTAAGGCCACTGATATAAAAATAAATTGAGAAAAAAAGATCAGTATTCAAACTAGGAACCAGCACCAGGGTTCAGCATGTAATACAAAATTTCAGAAAACATTTTATAAAAAGCTGAATTTTTCTGATACTTACAAGTTTGAGAAATGGACAGCAAAGGCAAAACGGTATTACTAATAGCCATAGAGCAATACACCAAACATAAATATTTTGGTGAATCCCTTTGCTCCGTTTCTTACTAAGGTAGGTATCCTAGTTTATCCTATTTCTCTCATAGTTAGCTCCATGTAAGGAGCCCTTTCTTCTTTTATCTCTCTTCCACAACAGGAATAATATTTCTCATTAATCATACAAACATTAGCAGCAAGAACAAAAAAACTTTTAAAGGAAAGTAAACTGTACATTTGCTTCCAGTATCGTCAGAAGACAATCTAATCCTTCATTTTCTCCCAGTATTATTCTGGTTTCTCTGTCTTTGCTAATTACTTCTAAGGTTTTAAGGGCTAACAACTGAATCACGGGGTATTCAGATTTCAGTAGTTCCAGCAAGGGTGGAATTACATTCAGTGCACAAACTGCAGCACGGCTTTGAAAATCCTGCAGTAAAATATTCAACAGAGAATGTTAGTGACAGAGAATATAACAGTATATGAATTCCTGCTTTACAGAACAAACACTAAAAATATTATTTCAGACATACAAAAATAGGTCAATATTCCAGAACTTCCAGTTCTGAAGATTTCTTTTCTTTCAGTTAAGAATCAAACTCAATATAATCAAGCCCCACCAACCTTAAATCCCAATCTTTTTGCATCACTGAAGTACACAGAACAGAATCTAGTCCTGTCTAAGGACGCTTATTTACTCTTGCTTTTGCCATGTTGTCTCAACATACATGTTTCTTTGTGAAAGTTTTTCAAATTTAGTTTCATCATTTTTATTTACCTCAGTGAGGGGAAAATACTTTTCGCACTCTACTGTGGTTGCCTGGTTATATCTTCTTTTGCTTTACTAATTACAAAATGACAATTTAAAATTTCAACTTTGAACATTGCATACGAAGCTTAATAAAAAGACAGTAGTAGATCATATTAAAATAGAAAAAAATTAAATAAATTACAGTTCGCTTTTAAATAGCTTACTGCACATGTGCAGCATGCAATTATCCTTATCAATATAAGCAAGCACCAGGTGCAGTTATCCAGATATACCCTGCAACAAAGACAGTGAGATAGCAAAGAAGGAGAAAGAGTAAAATGTGATTCTGAATAGACATGCTCTGATGCCCCAAAAGAGATAGAGTTATAAACTGAATTCATTATTGAATTGATTCGCCTAAGCCATGGAAGAGAACTGCCGCACAAATGCCCCATTCTTTTGCTAAGCAGCATATGGATGACATTAGCGCAGAGTGTGAAAGTAGCCAATAACAAATCTATTCCTCCCAGTATGGAAAGTAGCTGTTGACAGCATTCACCTATCATTAAAAAGATGTTCAAATTGTGACTATGGACTTGCTGGCCAAAACAAGGCACAATGCAAATGCTAGTTCTTATATTTACGGGATTATTCCAACCTTTTGGACAGACAGGTTATAACTCTCATTACCAAGATTAACATTTTCCAACTAAGAAAAGAAATTCATATTTAATTAAAAAAATCTGATTCTGATCTCACATCGCTGTACAGATGGATAATTGGATAATAAGTTCAAGAAAATTAAAATATGCCATATTCCTAACTAATGCAACAGTCAAGACTTGGGTGTAATACTTTCAAATATATTGATGAACACTGGGGAGTACAGGAACCAAATACTCTAAAATTATTAGCCCCACAGAGGATGCCAGAGGTGGGGGGAAGTGCTTATCTGCCTCTTTAATTTAAAAAATCATCAACAACAACAAACGTTACCTGCACCAGGAGGTAGATACATTCAACTGAATTCTTCTTAACATCAGGATCAGGGCTACCTAGCAGTCTGATAAGTGGTTCTAAACCACCTTGCTCAAAGATTCGTACTTTAGTAGTATATTCGACTGCCATGTGTGCTAGACAGAGAGTAGCAAATTCATGGATAACTACATCTTCTGTGGGGAAAAAAAAGGAAATATTTTGATGAAGTTTTATTCAGAACAGTTCACTAACCCAGTGGTTTAAAATATAATTTGAAGTCAATAAACAATAGCTGTTAATCATATCTGACATCTCCATAAACATATTGCTCCATCTGTACTACATAAAACACTACCCAGTGAGTAACGGAGCTACTCCTGTAAAAGCAATTACCTGTTTAACATGTAGTATGACAAATCGTTAAGTTATACGGAAGATCGTATTAAATTGTCTGATCAAACAGCAATCACAAATTATTTCTGAGTGTATTTTTGCACAAGGAATGAATACCGCAAGCTACCTTCTGGTGTCAGCTGTGATATAAGTGAATTTGTGACATCCAGCTCCCTCAGTAACTTCTTGACATCATCTACAATGAAATAAATACAGATATGAAGTCTTTCATTTGGACACCTGGGCTGAGTAAAGAAATAGATTCTGTTTCAAGGGAAATGTACTTATTGTTACTCCCCAAGTGACAAAAAGATCTGACTGGGAATAACACACAACTGAAGTTATGCCAAAAAAATAATCATAATGGGCCCAAAAAACATAGAGGAGATTTTCAAATAACAGATGACATTCTCTGACATTTGATATATAAGAAGTTCCTCAATACTTCACTGAAACTTTATTCAAAATACTTGCACCTAGCAGGTTCTGATTAAATATTGCACAGTTTTAGTTGTCAAAGAAGTCATACCCCAATAGTTAAAATTATTTGTGGTTATATCAAACTAAAAGCAACCCTTCCCTTATGGAATTTTCAAGCCCTCCCTTGCTAATTTTATGCTAACACAGCCCAGAATGCAAATTGAAAACATGTATTATATAGGTCTTATTAAGATCACAGTAAAGACTTTCAGAATGCATTTTTATTGTTGTCCGTGGCAAACTAGCAAATCCACAACCACTGGATAGAATAACCAGAAAGTATGCTCTGGGACAGACTTCATGTGATCTCACAGGGCTGTGCTGTTGCTAGGAACACATTACAGTGTTAAAATGTAAGAGAAAACGTATGACTTGAATTCCATTTCAAGGAAAAAACCAACAATTAAAATGTGAATATAAATGGAAGATCTTCAGTCATTCAAATCCCCGTTTGTGCAGCAGCATTGGAAGCCAAGGTCTAAAAGGAGTAACTACCTGGGACTGCTGAGTTGAAAGTAAGGTAAAGAGCATAAGGTCCAGTGTGACATGAAAAGTAGGTAGCAGTTGGTGAAGAGACTTAAATACTGTTAGGATACCACCATGGAAGACAACTGGGTAGAACATGTACCAAAATAAGACCTGATTAATTATATTAATCATAAAGCATTGAAAAATGGCAGCCACTGAAACTCAACCTTACGTCACTTATTCTTTCATCTTCAGGGATGTCTACCTACCACTCACTGCAGCTTGATCATTCGGCACTTGGCCACCCAGCAGGGATGTATGTAATACATCCATTCTCACCTTATAAAAATGTACAAGAAAATCTGCATATAATGTGGTTAAATAATTTAATAATGGCATGGCTAGAACAGATACACTATCTTGCTGTGAATGGAATGTCTCTGAGAGATATTCCAGACTACTTCAATTTCACTAGCTCAGATACAGATAACAAAGCATTTACAGCAGCACTGACCTGCCGAAGAAGCCGGGTAAAATATGCTAATGCTTGATAGTTCAGAGCTTTTTTTGCCATCAATACTTGAGTTAGCTACATTACATTTAACATATTTTCTCTCTTATCACTGTAGTTTCACTAACATCTCAAGTAACAACTGATATTTAACCACGGCTTTTTCTGTAGATGTTAAATACTACTTCATCCTTCTAGTCCGACTTCTGCAAAAGAGAAGAATGTGTCACGTCCACACTGGCAGGCATCTGATGTAGTCAAGCTTCCCCTGATAGACATAATTCCAATACTGAACCATTTCAACTTGGCCCCATCAAAACAGAAATGAAGGTTGGAGGAAAATTAACTTCTCTTGTCTTTTTTTTTTTTTCCAAATCAGTGGAGTTCACTTAGCTGAATTTGCTCCTTTCTTCTTGGCTGTTATATAGGATTTTTTCACACAGGCCACCTATTGCTTTGATGACCACATTCATACACATGGGAAAACATTAAAAAATGGAGACTCTTACAATTAGAAGCCATGATGCCAAATACCATGATGGCATTTCTGCGTACAGTTGGATTTTCATGTGAGATGAGTTTATACAGATGTTCCACCGCTCCAAGACCAAGAAGTGTCATTTTGTTTTCATCACCTGAAGCGAAATTAGGTTAAAAGTTCCATAAAAATGCAACAAGCTCACAGTTCTAATGCAACAAAGTAAACCAACTACCAATCTTTTATTAGACTGCAGAATCAAAGAAAAAAGGCCAGGACGGGGTCTTGGGAGATCATCTAATCTATACCCCAAATAAACACGTGTCAAACAGTATCAAGGATTAATAGTATCAAGGATTAATTCACATTTATAAAGCAAAGGATGCTTCTGTCTACTGGACATGCAACTCACTTGTGGTACCACTGCAGTGGTAGTAACAAGGACAGCTTTCTACTTAGTGAAGTACAGGTGAACGTTGTCATTAAGAATCTTATTTTATTCTCCCCCTTTCTTGCCTCCTCATGTTATTTTCCTCAAAATAACAGTTAATTCAGTCTGTGGATCTGCACTACCCCTCAACTGGAGCAACTACCAGGACCTGGATCGTCAAATCCCACCTGAGATTTCTACCACCTGAGAATTGAGCACTTTGTAGCTGAATAGGCTCTGGCCACATAAAGAACAGAACCATTTTGTATGATTACAGCCTTCTGCTTCTGCTCATTCAAAAAACACTTAAAACTCAAGAAACAAAATCTCAAACCTATTCCTATTCCAAGTTCCCACAACAGTTTTCTAATTCATTTTCTAACGAAGCATGCCTGTCCTTTTTGGCTACAAGTCAGCAGTGTGAGAAGAAACTGGAGAACTACGCTCATTCTCAGGCCAAAATACACTAAAATACAAGAACTACTTTTTTATTGAGGGATGGGACTTAATTTACCAACAACATTCAATAAATCAATAAACTGCAAAGTGAAAACAACTCCTTCTCTTCTGATACACACAGTTACTGTCTAGTCTTTTAGAAGATCGCAGGAATATCTACATTAACAATTTAAAGGATTATTCATTTAGTAGAAACAGAAAAATCAAGCATCTGTCCTCCTGCAGTGCGCTGTATTTTCTGTGGACAACAGGGAAAGAGCCAGCAAGAGTATGGTGCGTAGTTCATAGACGTCTCCCAACAGTCCAATTCATCTTTTCACATATTCAAAATTTGGTTGCATGCCTTCGGCCAAGCTTGCCATATCAAGCTGAACCTAAACATCTTTCAGAAGCCAGTGATCCCTAACCAGACACAAAAGCTATATGCAAAAAACCCCACAAAACCAAACCAAAACCAGGCTGAAAAGTAATTTCCGTTGAAAAATGAACCTCGAAATAACTACACTGGTACAGAAGGTTCAAACTGTAACATAAAAAGGAGAATTCTTTCCCAGATGCAGGTCTGCTGCTCATAACAAACCAGATCTAGGTTTTATTTAAATCAAGCTCTATTAAGCAGAGAATATAAAATCCTACAAGAAAATGATAAAAGTTGCCTTCACGCAAACCACAGGACTTCTTTATAACTGCAAATATGGTTTTGACATAGTCTTCAGAAAACCCCCAAAACCTTCACAGAGATCTTTGAGATGAAGTGAAGATTTCAGTGCTAGGAAACTAAAAAGCTGTGAACTACTATCAAAATCTAAGCAATTTAAAGGAAAACTCATTCCAAAAAGACTAACCTTTTGATGCAAATTTATACAGAGCATCACATGCTTTGGCCAAAACTTCCTCTTCAGGAGAATTAAGCATTAGCACCACCGTTGCTGCTGTTTTGCTTTCAATCAATAAAGGATCAAACTAGAAACAAAGATAAAAATAGTTCGATTTATATTGAGCCTTCCCGAGTGCTGCAGTAGACTCCCACATTTCATTTAAAAAAAAAGACAGTTTAAGATCTACCCTGAACTAGAAATATTAACACAAGTTACTATTTACTTGGAGAAATTCAAATGTTTAGTAATAATTTGAGACATCGTTGAAAAATAAGGAAGAATATTTCACTTCCAAAAAAAATAATAATTTCGATCTTTGGAAAACCTCGACATGTCCCTCTATGTCCAGGAAGTCTTGAAGGCAACAAATTCTGTAATTCTGTTACACATATAAGAGCATCCTGCAGCTTTGGAACCAAACATGAGAAACTTGAGCAGCTGTGCACAGAGCCTATGAACTTCGGTGCTTTAAGAGAAAGAGGATTTGGTTGCCCTGTGGCATTAACACTTTGTGGCTGCTTTAAAAAAAACGACTTTCATCAACTCAGTTCACTAGCTCATCACGATCTTGTACTAGCTGAACTATTTCCAAGATAGAATCCCTGCTCATTCAGCTAGAATTGATACAAAGTGCTCCTTTCTATGTCTGGCCTCTCTCACACAGAAAGAAATCTTCCAACAAATCTGGCAGTTTTCACCCTCCTAACAGACTCTTTAGGACTAACATCACTTGAGCAAGAGAATTTTCTAGACTTTTGCTCTTTAACAAGACTCAAGGATTTCTGAAAATTCTGCCCCTTAAGAAGTTTTAAGCTTACCTGGATTAAAAATATTTTTTAATACAGAAAAATTGTCATGTATCCTCAAACTTTAGGCCTGTAGAGTATCTGTATTATATACAGAAACTACTCGATATTGGGGTCATGCAATCTCTCAATGTATTTATCTTTAAAATACATCAGATTAGTAATTTAAAATAGCAACACAAATTATTTTATAATGTTATTACAATGTATATTTTACACCATATATAATTTTAAATGTCTATTAGTTGTTTTATTTCGTTAAAAACCCTTTGACAGTTACATCAGAAGCACATGTTGCTGAACAACAAGGGCATGAAGATGCATATAGGTCAATTGTCAAGCAAGAAAATTACTTGAGGCAAATCTTAAAAAGGAAGTTACGAGTGTGCTAGAAGTGAACAAAGAAAAGGCTTTTTTTCCTTCTCTCTCCTCTGACTTGTTAAAAAATGAGTCAAAATATGATACTAGCACCCAGACTTCTATATTCACATTTTTGGCAAGTTTTTAGATCTAAGTAATTTCATCATCTTCCACGCGGCATATCACATAATTTAATAGTCTGTAAGATCAAGATTCAATTTTCATTAACAGTTAAGAGATTCCCTGGCTCATGTGCTTAACTGGTCTGCCTGGCTTCAAGCAGGTCTGAAAACCTGAAGACACTGTCCAACTTCACGATTGCTGTGACAAGCTGCAGGAACAGGACAAGTCATGGAACAAAGCTCCTCTTCAGAGAAAATATAATAAACTTACTGTACGGTAAGTCATTTTGCTTAAGAATGATTCACCAACAAGAATTCGGTACAGTTACATCTTAATGATGGGATTAAAATGATGGAATTCTTCACGGGAATTGTCTTTTTGGATTGTAAGGAGGCAAAAAAATCAGCTTATCACAGCATCATTCTACCCATATGAGAGGTGTACAGGAACACTTAAGAGATGACTTAGAGTTCCTTTAGCCACACTTCTCTACTTCCACACATTTCTGTCTTTGTGGGGACAGGGCATGATCTTCCAGGTAAGTGCTGGGATTTAAGCACAGGCACATCTCCTAAGTCTGGCCAAATACTTGGTGATGGGATAAAACTGTAATTTTTAGTAAAGGCTGTTAGCCCTCTAGAGACAAATAAACACAAAGATTGATCTCAGATGAAGTTTAATAAGAAATGAAATGTGAAATAAGTTTTAAATCTCAGTCATTTATTTATATTGATCTAATACCAATGCTATTACTCTGCTCCATTTTCATTGCCTCTCGTGTTCACAAGTACTCATAAAAAAACACAATTCAATGATAAATTCCTAGGATTTAATGACAGTTTGGCACACAAGCAGAGCAGAGTGAAGTTGCTCTAATCTCTACCCATTTGTATAGACATTAGATTCACTACTATATCTAAAACATTCAGTAAGCACTTTCCAACTAGAAGCAGTTTTGTGCTGAAAATCCAGTAAGAACAGTCACAGAAATCAATGAGTATTTAAAAAGTCAGAGGCCTGAGCAGGTTGGTGATTTGTTGGGAAGCAACATTGTTCATCAAACTACTACAGCCTATCATAGAACTGGATATGACTTTTGCTTATCATAATGCCACCATAGCTAGACTTCCTTCCTTCTTTTTTTTTCCTTTTGAAATCAAGGCTTGCTCCTAAATCTTCATACATCATTGCAGACTCTTCCCTTAATGGCACATACAAGGCAGATCACATGTTAGAATAATATGCCTGAAGTTACAAACAACCTTGAATTAAACACAGAAATTTAACTAGTTTATAAGCAACAACATTACTAACATGCAATTCGTATTAAGAAAAAATCAAGTTAAATGAGAGAAAGCTATAATTCAAAAACTTGTACATGTCTTTGATCATGTTTTTTGTGTACATTTGACTTCAAAGCCATTAGAAACTGCAGAGTATTTGCGTTTTTCTTTTGGCTTCCATCAACTTAGTTCAAAATCAAGGTAACAGAAAATATGTTTCCAGTCAAAACTTTAAAGACCCATCTAGCCCAGCATTCTGTCTCCAACAAAGGCCAGTAGCAGGTGTGGGTAAGCAGACTATTAAACTGTGCTTATATTCCCTCCCAGACTCCAGCACTTTGCAATCTAGAGAACGGTGAGCTAGTGATTTTATCTCTGTGTTCAAAAAGAAAAATTTTCCATTGGTTAATCTGGTAACCAAGTTATGAAGCCACATGTATTTCAGCCACCCTTAACATTCTGAGACACACGTATCGCAGTTTCACAGTCATATAGTTGTGTCTTCTCTTTGTTTTAAAAAGACCACCTGTTAATTTTACTTGACCTTCACAATTCATTCAACATAAGAAACAATGAGATAAATTACACCCATTTGCCTTCTCTCTATATTCATAATTTTCTAAGTTTCTGTGACATTCCTCTTCACAGTCACTTCCTTTTGGGGATGAAGAAACCTCCTCTCGTTGAACCATCCTAGCACAGAAGCCATTCTTTCTATTCTTGATGTCTTTGTACTTTTCTACAGTTCAAAAAGAGCTTTTTGGAGATGGAAACACCAGAACTGTCAATGGCATTCAACATGTGCATGTGTAATGCATTAGCTAGCAATGTGCTGTTTTGCCTTTTATTTCTGGAATTCAAAATGTTGTATCTATCCATTTTTGCTTGCTTAGTAGCTGGTTGCCGTTTTCATGGAAGTATGCACATTAATTCTGATAGGCTGGATGACACAAGTTGCAAAATAAAACCCTATCACATTGCACTGGCAATCTCTCTCTGTTACGAAACCTGAGCAGTAATTTGTTTTCTCACCTTTGATTTTTTTCTTATAACCAGACATTATTGCCAGGAGGGGAATATCTCATTACCTGTTAGTGTTTATGTGAGTGAAGAGCCTGGTCTCAAAACTTTTGAAAAAGCTAAATAACTGTATCAACCAGATCACCATTATCCATTTGCTCACTGACTCCTCTAAAGAATTCAAAGAGATTTCAGAGATTGAACTTTCCTTTTCTATACAAACAGTATTGATTCTCCCCAATTATTATATTTTTAAAAAAATCTTTCTTTGTTAATCATTTCTACTAATTAACACAGCATGAAAGACAAACTTTGTGCAATTATTGATGTATTTCTTTTTGAAAATTAAATTTTCTGCTTTCCATTCCTCTAGTGCAAATGGTACATATAAAATACCATAAGTAACAATATCACAATCTCAGATTTTAGTTACCGTTCAGTTAGAACAAGACCTGGGCAAATACTAACTATTTATATTTAGGCAATTTCCTCACCTTTGTTTTAGTGATTTGCTACATAGCTTTGCCTTTTGACACAAAAATAAGTGATTTAGCTTTTCTTTTATGATTTTAATCACCTCTTAATGTCCCTCTAAGAGACTTCTTGCTTCTAGTCAATTTGGAAAAGCCTTACTGCTAGTTTTTGTATCCTTGCCATTTCTCTCCCAAAATATTTTGGTGTATTGTGACATTGTGCTTTTACTTTTCCAAGTAAAAGCTGGGACATTTTACTGCTCCAGGCCTTTAACAGATTTGTTCCAGCATGTCCATATGTCTCTCGTACTGGGGAACTCAGAGCTGGACACAGCACTCCAAGTATAGTCTCACTCATCAATGCTGAGTGGAAGACACCAGTCCCCTCTTTCAAGTTGCTGGCGACACTTTGCTTTCTTTGCCCCAAGTGCAGATTGTTGGTCCACGTCATCATAATCACCAGGTCCCGTTGTATGAAGCTGCTTTCCAGCAGATCTTCATCCAGTCTGGACTGTTATTCTTCCCCCAGGTGCAGAACTTGGCATTCTCCTTGACTGAAATTAATGAAATTTCTGTTTTCCCATTTCTCTAGTTTGTTGAGGTCCCTCTGAATGGCTGTACAACCATTTGGTCTGTCAGTCACTCCTGTCTTCTGCAAACTTGCTGTGGGTGCACTCTGTCCCATCAATTGGGTCACTAACGAGGAGGTTAACGAGTACCAGCCCCGGGATCATGCCCTGGGGCACACCACCAGTGTCTGACCTCCAGCTGGACCTCATGCTGCTGATCACAGAGTCGGGCAGTTGAGCTACTTCTCAATTCTTTTACACTGTCCATTTATCTCGTCTCTACTTCATCAGTTTGTCTATGAGGATTTTATGAGAGACAGTGATGAAAGCCTTACTAAACTCCAGGCAAATTAATATTTAGGACTTAATTGCTCAAAAGAAGGAAGGTGTTTCTGTGGAGACTGAGTTTCAGAATTTGACAGCGCCACTACATATATTTTGCCTTTGTAACAGCAGTGGTGTGAATAAAACCATTTTCAAAAATACTCAGGTGTCCACAGCTTGCTTTCAGTGGTGATGTCTCAGAATTTTCTCTAGTGGTAATCTTAGGCTTCCTTTTTAATGTCTGGGCCCTAGCTGATGATCAAATAGTAATATTGTCTAGATCAAACTTAATGAAGATATCATATGGAAAGTTCCTATCAACCTATGTCAAAGCTTGCATATTAGATCTGCCTGAATTATTTTCTAAGGTCACTCATACAGAGATAGAGGCTCAAAAGCAATATTTTTTCCTGGAGAAGCCCAATTTTCAGGACTGATAATAGTAAAAGACAAATTATGAAAGGCAAGGAAAAGAGTCCTCAGGAATACCTTCTGAAACACATAAGCAGTGACTAAGCTAAGAGATGTGCTTCCCACCTGTTCTATAAAAATCAGTGGTCATCTGCAGTACCATATATTCTCAGAGCTTTCCAAATGCATAAAGGCCCTCTTTTATGAGCCTGTCCACATTATCTCAAGGCTTCTTTTCTTGGACTTGACATTTTCATAAGCAGATTATCAATCAGAAGATAATAGTTAATATATCTTTTATTTTGTCTGCATCTCATTTCCTGCTATCTGAAACATCCAGGTGAAATTTCAGGTTTTGAGATTTGATTTTACACTATCAATATTAATAATATTCTCACAGCTAGAAGATTTCCTTGGTTTATAATTACAACTAATCCATGATCTATTTTCATGTTTAATACTGTTTTGCTATGCAACATTTCTTTTTTATTCCTCATAGGACTGCTGGAAGAGATATGCTAGCCTGAAGTACAATAAGGGTAAAAACTAAGCCCAAAAATGTAGATACCACCACTTTCCAATTCTTGTCTTTTTAATAATTTTACTGACCCTTTCTGTAAGTTGGTTTTTTTTTTTCAATTTTGGAATATCTTTTCCAACATTATTCACAGCTTATGTAACAAGTAGGCTGTACCATACTTTTCTCCAGAAACTTTTAATGCTGTCATTTGGATCTAGAAATTGTGTTACAACTTCTACTGACTTTCCAGATATTTACTGGAAAAGTCAACTTTTATTAGTTTGGAGAGGGTTAGCTCATCTGGATGCCTTAAATCTACTGTCATGCCTTTAAATTGCAATAAATGCCATAAATGCAAAGGTACGTAGTTTTAATTCCTCAGGCCTGTTTTAATTAGTCCTATCCGTACACACCTTCTTTGTGTCTCCTGCTGGTTTTCTAGGTTACCCCATACAGAAATGGCTTTAGACCAATTTACCTTCTCATGGTGAATTATGTTAAATTTCCTTTCATAAGGATTTATTACTGATTGGAGCTCATTAATTACATTTGTAATATTCATCCTTCCGCAGAACAGTTGGGCAAAACCTGGAATCAATTGCTATGCCTCAGTGACATCACAGCTATTGGATATTACTGTCTCAGTCAAAATTATTTATGCTTATTTAATATTGACATTGTGAAGTAGCTTTTGTCGATTAGCTTTTCTATGACCTTTGAAAAAACTCTTGCAGTACCATCACTCTTTGCAGACAAACCCACTGCTTTTATAAAAACAGCATACTGAACTCTGTATTTAGTTTACATGCTCTTCTGTGGGACTCGTGGCCCTCATTTTCATTAACTTAGTTTTTACCTGGCACAGAATTTATATTATATTCTTTTCAGTGTTCCTGCCTTATTTTGTCTACTACCAATTAAACTTTAAAAATACCTATATTTTGAACTTCTGTCTTTTTGGGGTTCTCTTTGTACCTTGTGAATTTATAGAAATCCTTGAGAAGTGTGCTAGTGTCAAGCCTTTAATCTCTACCTGTCAAAAAAAAGTCACATTACCACCATTATTCCATATTTGGCTTTAGCTCTTGTACTTCTCACTGTGGCACTTCCAATGATACCAGCAAAAAACAGAACCACTGCTCTTTGCAAGAGACCCTGAATATGTAGTACTGTCATTCAAAACACATGTAAAATTTTGTATTCAGTAAAAAACTCTGCAGATCCATCTAGGCTCTTAACTCTCATCCTTAAAGAAAGGGAATGTCTCCACAGTTGAAAAGACAGGCAGATTTCAGGTCACTCTTCTCCTTTTGTCTTTGACTTTTACAAATGGAAAGTTAATACTGTTCTTCAAATAAAAAGAATGTTTCATACGTTACTATTTGCAATGCCTGCCAAAGACAACAATCTCCACAAAGAACTACACATGCCCAGTCACTCTGGTTTGTATGCTGTCCAAGAAAAGCAGAAACAGAATCATCTTTAAAAGACATTTTTAGAATAACGTGGGTAAGCTAGGAGAGTAAGGAACTATCTCAGGATGGTACAACAGGGTCTATAATTGTGTAATACTTATTTTACAGCACGTAGCAGTTTATAAACTTACCACATCCTTGGGTGGAGGCTCTACTTCCTTCTTTACTTTTTTACCCATTCTAAAAACAAAAAGAAAAAAAAATAAAAGCAGACAAACAAACTCTGTTCTCTGTTTTCGGAATCAGTTTACTAGTGACTGAGGAAAGCCTGCACGACAGACTTTCTCATTCGTTTGGCCCATCTAGTCAGTTTGAAGATTTCTTTGATGTAGTAATTTCTGTACAGAAAGTTGTCCTTTATAAACAAAGCAAACTTTCTATCACTTGAACACACTTGGTAAAATACATCTGTCAACAAAATACATAACCGAAAAGAAAATCTGAGACATCACTGTCTCAAGTTGTAATGTGGTACAAACACACAGAACATGCTTTTCTGTTCGTTTTATCTGCATCTATGAATCATATATGAACCTGAAGGTCCCATTAGGGCATTTCCCCATGTTTGTCTACACATCCTGTGTTGGCAAACATTCTATACAACTGCAGAATGTACAAGCAAGTTCTGCCTTGAAAATGTGGTTCAAATTCAATTTGAATTCTCTGTTCATATTTCACAGAAGACAAAGCTCAGGTCTGCAGGTATTAAGAAACAAGCCTGCACAGTACAAATTTCACTGATTTAAGAAAGCAACATCTACTTACAGTAAATCTGCCTTCTGCTTTTTTTTGTATTAGCGCCTGTGCACGTGAATGAGGCAGACCTTCGCAGCTGCATCTAACAGCAGCTTATTTAGCATATGGATGTAATATCTCATGTGGACCTAATTTCACACGGCTTGCAAAACTTGAGCAAAGCCTTCCAGTGAAGCTACAAGCAAAAGTCAAGAGCAACTTGCCCCACTAGCACTAGCTATGCCAAACTGAGGTTTCTTTTAACACTGTGTAAAACTGAAATGCACACTGCTCGTACCACTTAGTAACTTCTCTGTTCTTAAAGGGAAACCACACATTCACCCTCAGCCAGGACTATCCTGACAGCCTCCCTGTGATATAAAACCTCATTTTCTAGTGCAATATAAGCTGTAGCCTGGCTGGTTACAGAAGTCAAAGCTATTGTTTGTTGTGTACAACAAAAATTTGAAGCTCTTCTTGAATCCTCTGCATTTTTTGAGGTATTGTTACTCTACTGGCCTCTCAAATAAACTGTAACACAGTAGCGAAACATATGACATTTAAAACTTCATAGGCAGGTCACTAATTATAGTTTTGAGAGGAAGACCCATACAATCCAAGCTTTACCCTTGTGCATATATGTGTATACACACACAAACACACACACATACGCACACACTGGAATTCAGTGTTTCAGAAAGTTCAGCTTTGGCTAGAGACAACTTACGTAAGAGAAAGCATTAGGACAAATTACTGACAGTATATTCAACAAAAATAACAGACATACTACCTTCCGATTTATGCAGTCACTGTAGAAACTAAGTATCATGCACACATACAAGAATCAGATTTACAAGGACAGATTTACAAGGGCATTCAAGAAATCTGTGTTAATCCTGGCATGGAGATACAGACACTTATTTAGAATTATTCAGTTTGGTTCAATTAACTTCAGATATAAATTCAGCTAAAGTCATAAAAAGCAATTTCAATTCTGAATGAGTTTAATTAGGTTTAAACCAAACAATTTAAAAAGTTAATTCATGTAAAAATATTTATAATGTTGTACAATTAATGTTCACAGATTCAAATAATCATATTCCAAGACCATGAATAAATAAATCCTTTAATTGTAAACATTTCTTCACACTGTATAAATACATCCGGCTTCTGAGAACATTTTCAAGAAACTTCTACATTTTCCTACATATTTGGTTCCTTGGTAAAACAAAAAAGGCAGTATGATATGTAACAACAAGCAGAGAGAACAGGACAATTACTGTATTGTAGATTATGCCCATCAGTCTGTTTCTTTGCTGCAGTTACTATTCTGGATTTCAGTGCATTCTGCCATCAGCTGTCAGTGTTAGCTTTGTTCCCCTAAAGCTCTCTGTATTCAGTGGTCATTCTCTGACTCGAGGCAACGATGCACGTGGAACTCTTCGGCTTACTGATTATTAAAAATGTGTCTTCTGCACTGAATTTTAATTATCACAGACAATCAATATGTACAGGTATTGGAAGGCTACTGACCCATAAAATAACTGCTTATTCAAATCCCTTTCTCTCCATGATAACTGCATGTTGTATTTTTCTCGATAGGTCAACAGTACACATATCTTCGATTCTAAATATTTACAAGCCAGAAAGGAACTGCATCAGGATTTAGATTTTTAAATGTAATTAAATGATGGGCCTATGTTACTTGAAAAGCTTCTTTTAAAAACTAAAACTCTATTCACTAGTAATTAAGTATAATTGATTAAATTATTTAATTCCCAGAGAAACTGGCTGCTCACAGCTTGGATTGCTCTACCCTTCACCAGGGAAAAAAATGGCTGGATGGCTGGGCCCAAAGAGGGGTGGTGAATGGAGTTAACTCCAGTTGGTGGCCAGTCATAAGTGGTGTTTCCCAGGGTTCAGTACTGGGGACAGTTCTGCTTAGTATCTTTATCAACGATCTGGACGAGGGCATCAAGCAGGCCCTCAGTAAGTCTGTGGACGACACCAAGTTGGATGGGAGTGTTGATCTGACTGAGGGAAGGAAGGCTCTACAGAGAGATCTGGACAGGCTGGGTCCATGAGCCAAGTCCAATTGCATGAGTTTCAATAAGGCCAAATGCCGGGTCCTGCACCTTGGCCGCAACAACCCCCAGCAGCACTACAGGTTTGGGGAGGAGTGGCTGGAGAGCTGCCAGGCAGAGAGGGACCTGGGGGTGTTGATGGACAGTCAGCTGAACAGGAGCCAGCAGTGTGCTCAGCTGGTCAAGAAGGCCAATGGCATCGTGGCCTGTATCAGGAATAGTGTGGTCAGTAAGACAAGGGAAGTGATTGTCCCCCTGGACTCAGCTCTGGTGAAGCCACACCTCAAATCTGTCTTGGGTTTTGGGCCCCTCATGTAAGACACTGAGGTGCTGGAGGGTGGACAATGAAAGGCAACGAAGCTGGTGAAGGGTTTCCAGCACAAGTCTTATGACAAGTGCCTGAGGGACCTGGGGTTGTTTACCCTGGAGAAAAAGAGGCTGATGGGAGACATGGCTCTCTACAACTCGCTGAAAGGAGGCTGTAGCAAGGTGGGTATCAGTCTCTCAAACAACAAGCAACAGGATGAGAGGAAATGGACTCAAGCTGCATCAGAGGAGGTTCAGATTGGATATTAGGTTGTTAAACATTGGCACAGGCTGCTCAGCAAAAGAGTTGAGTCACCACCCCTGAAGGTGTTGAAAAGGTGTGTAGACGTGATGCTTACAGACATGATTTCAGGGCAGATCTGGCATTGCTAGGTTAATGGTTGGACTCAATGATCTTAAAGGTCTTTTCCAACCTAAACAATTCTATGATTCTAAATCTTAAAGACAAAATACAGAATATTCTCATTTGAGCAAAACTCTCTACTTGATGTTCTATACGTTTCTAGAATCATAGGGGCATACTTTATCTACGTATGTTTTTTGAGATTAAAGAGATGACGGTTTTAAATCATGTAGAACTAGAGGTAATAAAGGACTTGGACATAAGAGCTGTAGCCAATGCATGGTCAAGCAATCTATGAAATCATCATTCTATGGCACTTCCTGCCCTTCACCTGAAATTTATTGCCTTTGGTGGTAGACAAATGAGCCTTCTTCACTTGGCTCCCACTCAATTTCAGCACAGTGATCTAATAAGGTGTCTCCGAGCCAGCAGGACAGTCACTACATCTAACTAAACCCTCACTGCAGAACTACAGTCCCCAGTACTCTCCCTCAGCTCTGGTTACTCTTGGTGCTTAAGCTCAGCAGGCACTTCTCTGTTTCCCTCTGAACTTCATTAGGGCCTCCAGCTTCCCATAGTACCCGAACTACCCCACTGTTTCTTAAATTGAGCTATTTTGTCCGTAAGTGGAAAACTATTTTGAGGAAGGCCACAAACGTGGGTGTTTTAGGTCAAGAGTGGAATCCTCTAACCTCCTGGCTATTATATAATGAACTGTCATCCCTGCCATGACAAATAAAGCAAAGAAAATTTATTTTATTTTCAAAGATTTGTTGCAGATGCCTGCCCAAAAGAGCAGATTCGAAATACTAGATCATAAGATAATGATGACCATGATTCCTGTACTTACTTAATTTTATTGTGTTGCTCTAGGAATCCCTCTGCTCACCATGAATCGTATCTTAGATTGCAAATATGAGATGTCCACTTATTTCCAGTCACTATGCTTTCTCTTTTTTTTTTTTTTTTTTTTAAATATGAGATGACGGATAACGAGTGAGATTTAACAACAACAAAAAAGAGTCTATAATCATTATTTCAAATACAAGTAAAGTCTTACGGTGGTGATTCTGTTCAAAAAGCTGAAATCCTACACACACTTCCTTTATGGTATGGAGTGTATACTTATACAATCAGAACCCTATTGCATACACTTAAAGACTGTAATATTTCATGCTTCTCAGTCAGACAACGAATGGATTTAGAAAACACTACCTGTTCCGTCTGCATCTTCTTTAAAAACTTTTTTCTAAAACCTTAAATAACTGACACGACAACCTACAACCCTGCACATACCGAACGTTAGCAAGACATGAGACAAAGAACAGGCATAATCAAAAACAGAACCAACTTACCTCGTAGTCAAGGAATCTTCTGACAGCAATTACTCCTCTGGAAAAGCAGTGCGAAGAGAAGGATTTAAGAATAGCTTCTAACCGTTTATTCATTACATCACAGAATCACAGAATTGTTGAGGTTGGAAAAGACCTCTGAGATCATCAAGTCCAGCCTATGACCCAACACCAACACATTGGCCAGACCACGGCACTAAGTGCCACATCCAGCCACTCCTTAAACACAGTGAAAACTGCCTATAAATTGGTCATCTTCATTGATAATTTAAATCAATTTTTGTAAGGACACTTCAGTTCTGTTGTCTTCCAATGTAATAAAAAGGAAGATACTAAAGCTGTAATCATAATATTAGCAGAGAATGCCACTACTTTCTTGAGTCCATAAATTTGTATGTCCTTTGTATCCCAGCTTAAATATTCTCATTATTCTCAGACAGCTTTATCTTAATTAAGAGTACAGTGTGGAATAATCTTGAAACTCCCTTCTTTTCTCCTCCCAAATTCTTCTTCCAGCTTTATTCTGTCCTACTCCTTAAACATAGATCAACAAACTCCTTTTGCCCCGTGTTGTAATGCCAGTGCAAGCATTAATACACGATTAAAAACTTGGCTTCATAGAAGACGAGAGTTAAAAAGAGATACCAGGTCCAATTTCATATTCAGCTCCTGAAGAGACCAACTAAGTCAAGACCTGTGAATCTTCCCACTGTTTTATCTCTCTTCATGTGCATATTAGGCAAAAAATTAACAGGATTAAGTCAAGAATTAGCTACCATGCAACAGATGTTAGCTAACTAAACTTAAGTAATCTGTTCCTAGATATAAGAGAGTATTTTCTGTTTTGATTCAGCTGGACAAAGTTTCTCCTCCTGCAGTTAAAAAAAAAAACAAACCTAGATATACTCTGATCGTTCTGAGAGCTTATTTTAAAGATTTCACTCTTCTCAAATGATTTATGTGTTTATACATTATACACACACAAAACAGAATTAAACAAAAATGAGTTTGTAGTTAGGTGCCACACTGAGGAAAAGCTACAAGAGAGAAAATGTGAGGAATTTAGATGAACTAAAACCCGACACAATTATTTATGTAAAATCTCAGAACGTTTACGATATGCTGATACTTTTTATTTGCATTCTGATATAACATTAACATTCAGCTGAGTGCTACTTTCAAAGCTCAGGAGTAGATGCTTAGGTTTTTAACAAAAGACAAGATTCTCGGGTATTTCATTCCACAACCTGACTGTAAGATTTGCAATAAAATTTTGACTCACGTACAGTCTGATTGATAGCAGTGCCTTTTTCATACTGCCTAAGGATCATACTTGCTGTTTTCAGAAGGTGAACAGCTTGGTACACCTCGTAAGAGGTATGAATGTTTCAGCTTTGTTAAGATACTAAGCTGCAGAGGCAGAACATGTCTTTCAATTTGTACACTGTAAAAGATGATGTATGAATGTTAATAAAATGATGTAACAGGAATTAGTGAACATGATAGCATTTTTTTTTCCCTATCACAGAGTAACTAAGAGGCCTCAGCACAAAAAAACTCCCTTCAGTGAATAAGAACAGGCTGCCATGGCAGATCAGTATCCTGCCTCCAGAGTGGTAAAAGCCAAACACTTCAGATAAATCCATGAAACCAATCCCAGAAGTCAGATTTCCTCCATCTGTTACAGGTTTTTTATTTCCCTAAAGCATGAAGGTTTAGATCTCCTGAAGTTTTAACGGTCTTCCTAACAATAGAAGCTATTTTTACTGTCCACATAAATGCTTAATCCTTTTACTCTTCATTCTTATTCTGACATGCTATGGCACAGGTCCAATTTTTAAGTGCTGTATAAGGAATTACTCCTTAGATTTAAAAATATATAAACTGTTTATATGTGTTACTCAATTCAACACAATATCCACCTGTTCTTGTACTACAAGTTCAGTTAAAAGATGCCCTGACTTGATCTTCTCCACTTTCTTTTATAACTCCCTATATTCTGATTTATCGCCTTTCTAAGCTGCCTTAATTATTTCTTCCATATATACAGCTTTCCCAGACGTATAAGTCTCAGAGTCCCTCTGTGACTGCTAGATCTTTCTCAGATATGATGAACCTAACCTGAATCAGTTCTAGAACACTACCGAATTATTCCAGTGACATAGTAACTTTTGGGGTACTAATTTTTAGCCGATTTCCTCAGTGAAGATTTTCACTAAGCTATCCACGTATAGTAAACAGGTCCTTTTCCCAGCTGATCACAATTAATTTAGGTTCACTACTGAGGAGTATGTTGTTCCAAATATTCCCGGCAGCATATATTACACTGTGTCTCACCGAGACACACAGTGAAATCCCTCATCCCGTGATAAACTAAAGAAAAATGGACTTAATCTAAAACAAATGAGAGGGAATTGTTACGCAACCACTGTTTGATCCATAATAGCAGGATGCTTTTCATACAGAAGTCAAAGATGGTCTGCTTTAGGAAGAAAGGTATTTTAAAGACTAGCAAAAAATTAAAGATACTCCTAATTTTTTTGCCAGCCATGCCAGTCTACATGTCTTAAAAGGAATGCCTCCTTCTGCCACTTTCACAGGGCCATCAGGTGAAAGGGACATTCTGAATGATCTGTTTCGTTCCCCTCCCGTCACAGACACCACATGAATCCTATCGCACTGTATCTTAAAAACCTTTAGGTATTTTGTTCCCACTTCTCTTGTTAAAAAGCTGTTCCACAAGTCAATTGCTCAGACAGCTAGGGACCTTTTTAAATTTGTAGTCTACATCAGGGCCAGTTTACTGTATTTGTGTCATGTTAGAACATTTGTCAATTACTTACTTTGCTGACGTATCAAAATATAAAATATACTAAATATCTATACTATACTATATATATAAACACTACATTCTACACATACTATATACTATATTAAATATACATGATATATATTTACATATACAGAATCAGAATATTTGAAGATAACTAACATAAGTTCACTCAGTTTTCAATTTATTAGGTTACAGAACTCTTCTAATTTCTTCCAAAAAACGATTCTTCGTTCCCCACATCATCCTCATAAGCCTTTTTTAAGTCAACTTCCTGACAACACGGATGACCTCAGCTGAACACAGCATCTGAGATGAAGCCTCTCCCGTCTTGTACAAAATTGTACTCATAGCTCTTTGCAGACACGGGAAATACCTCAGTTGTGTTACTGTCACATTCTTGATTTATATGGTTATGTCAAACTGCAAGGGTAGCCCTTTCATTTATTTTTAACTCCTCATTTACCAGTCTTTCATATGTTGAAAGTTAAAAAAAATACAAACAAAAAACCCTCCAAAACCTGTTCGTTACAGTTTAGGACAAAACTACAGGTAGCAGTTTTGTAAATTTAAGTAGAAGTAAGAATTCTAGGATATACAAGCCCATCATGGCATTCATTGTTAGCTGAATGTTACATAAGCAGAAAATGTCAGCATGATAAAAATCACAAAAATGAAAAAGCAGCTTTCACCAACAAAGGTGAGAAAGTAAGCTTTCTCACAATCAATGAACACTAGAAAGCAGATGTGTTTATCTTGCATAGGTTAAGACAATGTAGTATCAGACCACCTTACGGAGATAATTTCAGATTAGCAATAAAATTATAAAAGAGTTGTTCTACAGATGATGTTACTCTGCCTGCAAATCCATACTTTGTTTCAAAATTCCTGTCTGCAGAGGCCAACATACCTTTCAAGCATCAATAAATCAGGCAAGATTTCCTCCCTAACAGCCTATTCACCTGTTAGTCTGCTTTAGGATAAAATTACTGTATTTAAAATTTTATTATTTCTCTTCTTTCTCATGTATGATCCATAAAATTTTAAGTCTCATACCTTTCATGTTACAGTCACACATAAAATCTAAATATCTTATCCATAGTGCACTGTTCTTGCTTTGTTCATAATACTTATCCAAATTTTTAAATAAAATTCTTTTTCCCTACCATATTAGGGCAGGACAACCGCAGTTTCTTGCTTCCCAAGTCACATCTAAAAATACTGATCACAGTTATCCTCTGCTGAACTAGTCCACCCACGTCTTTCCCTCCCCACCTTTGCTGACACCAATTCCTAAACTCCCAGTTTCTAATAGGAAAGTGTTGGAGACCCTAAGTGCAGGATTTGCTTTACCACGTGTTAAATTTTATTTCCACTCTTTCTGATGTACTTAAGCTTCTACTATATCTTACAATTTTATTACAAATCTTGCAATTCTCACTGTTTTTTTTTTCCACATGGTGAAAATTTAGAGGTAAACTCACAGACTTTAGGAGGTCTTAAATGGGTCTGGGAATTCCAGGAAAATGGGATTTCTTATGAAACTTTAAAGTTCTCCTAAGTTTGGCCATGCAAATCACTTGTAATATGTCTGTCTGGAGCCAAACGTGTTTGTCTGGAGCCAAGGATTTCAAAGGATCAAGAAAATTAATAGGAACCAGTGGGAAACAATTATTAAAATAATAGTTAACAGCAGTCTTTGTTTAAAGTTTGAGGAGCATGTTGAGTTCTAGATTAATTTGTTTCTAGTGGAAGTGTGATTGCAACCAGAAGTCAAGTTAATCTTGTAGCACATCACAAAGATTGACAATTTATGTTCCAAAGACCTCAATTTCTGAGATAGCAGAAGCGCTGCAGCAGCAGCAGAAACACAAGGGTTCTCAGGCTGAAGTGTTGGAAAATTTTCATACTGAGGGACTTGGTTTAGTGGTGTCCATAGGGCTGGGACAAAGGCTAGAACTCGATGATCTTGAAGGTCTCTTCCAACCAAAACTGTTCGATGATTCTATGGTTCTCAAGGTGTAGATGCCATTATCAAGGAGACAGTAATTTTTTTAGGGTTCTTTGGAGGAAACTTCAATGTACACCTTTAATAGTTTTAATAATAATAAAAGTAACCATTCTTTATCAACTTTGACTCCTGACCTTTGAAGGTCTCCAGACGCGCGCCCTCTGCTCCCCCAGGCAGCGTCAAGGGACCAAACCCCACGGCAGCCGCGGCACCAGCCGGGGCCCGCTGGTCCCGCCGCACCGGCACCGCCGCCCCCGCGCCGTCAGGCCTCGCCCCGGTGACTCGCCAGCCACGCGAACCCCGTTATTTCCGCCCGCTCGGAGCTGACAGCGCCCACGTCCCTGCCCCCTTCGCCCGCCCCGCGTCAGGCGCCGCTGCTGCCCTCCGCCACGAGCTGCGACCCACCGCCTCCTTCCCCTTGCCCGAAGCAACCGGGGCGGGAGCTGCCCGCACTCACCCGCCGCGGCCGGGCCAGGACGCGCCGCCCGGGGGCGACCACGCAGCGGCGGCGCGGGCCGTGGTGCGGCCGGTTGCTAGGAGACGGCGGCGGCGCATGCGCCGTGCTCCGCGCCGGGCGGCGGGCGGGAAGGTGGCTCGCGGGTAGCGCGAGCCTGAGGGAAGGTGGAGCCCGCGGCCGCCCCTTCATGCTCTGCGCGTGCCCGGCTGTTCCTCGGCAGCGGCCTCGCGCTTGTTCGTCTGGCGCGGATTTCCACAGTCCCTGGAGAGCGATTTCAGTGTGACACGTGTGTTAATCCTTTTCTTCATGGTTTATCCCAACTCCAAAGTGCTGGTAACGTGTCTTTGAGGGAAAGGTTAGGTCATTAGTACGGATGGGCTGGGGTAGCGATTGAAAAACAAATCAGCCATTTCTCAAAACTAAAGGGAAAGCCTAATTTCTCACCCAAAGAACACGAATTCTGAAAATAAAAATAGTACAGTCAGTTTAAAACGTAAAAGTTGCCATCTTTGCACCTTCCTCTTGTGTTTTGTTCTCCTGTTCCTGTTTCACTATTTTCAGTGTATTCATGAAAAAAAAAATCAAACTTGAAAAAGCCATCCATTGTTAGGAGCAGACAGATAAAACAGTTACAGGACTCTGCACAGTGCAGGGAAATCTCTCTCAGGGATTTCTGTGGCCCCGCCAGAGAGACATCGATACGGAGGTTGGCCAGAGAGCCCAAAGACTTCATGGAGTCACAGAATCATAGAATGGCTCGGGTTGGGAGGGACCTTAAAGTTCATTGAGTTCCAACTCCCCTGCCATGTCAGGGACACCTGTTAGACCAGACTGAATCACAGAATCTTGGCTGGAAGAGTCCAACCATCAACCTAGCAATGCCAGGCCACCACTAAACCATGTCCCTAAGCAGAAGATCAACACATTTCTTAAATACTTCTAGGGGTGGTGATTCCACCACTGCCTGGGACAGCCTGTTCCAATGCCCAATGATGCTTTCAGTGAAGAACTTCCTTCTAACATTCAGCCTAAACCTCCCCTGGCACAACTTGCAGCCATTTCCTCTAGTCCTGTCGCTTGTTACCAGGGAGAAGAGGCTGACCCCCCTCCCCTCTCCAGCCCCCCTCAGCCTCTCCTCACAGGACTTGCGTTCTAGACCCTTCACGAGCCTCTTTGCCCTTTTCTAGACACGTTCCAGCACCTCAATGTCCCTCTTGTAGTGAGGGACCCAGAACTGAACACAGCACTCAAGGTGCGGCCTCAGCAGTGCAGGGGGACAATCCTGCTCCTGCTGGCCACACTATTCCTGATACAGGCCAGGATGCCGTTGGCCTTCTTGGCCACCTGGGCACACTGCTGGCTCATCTTCAGCTGCCTGTCAACCAACATCCCCAGGTCCTTTTCTGACATTGCGCAAAGCCTCATCCAGCCTGGTCTTGACTTTCTGTTATCAGCTCTGGGTTGATGATAGAGCAAGCCATGCTCTATGGACAATTGTGCTATTTTCAGAATAATAATTCATTGTAGTATTCTCTTCTACCAGCCAGGGCTATTTTGGAAGGAATACCAAACCAGATCCTGAAATTAAGTTACATTTTCTAGCTTGAAATACAGCTTTATTGCTGTGAGTAAATGCAGAAGTAACAGGAAACAGGCAAATACAATCATGTTGAGGCCTCAAAGTCAGATAATAATAAATAAAGAAATTACAGCTGCTATCAACTCCTGTGGTTCATTTTTATCACAAATCTCATTGCTTTCTACAGATTTCATATAATGTTGTACTGCAATTCTAAATTTAATTTTGTTTTTATAAGCTCTCTCAATCAGTTGAGATCACAGCACAAGCAGTTCCTAGTCTTGTTGGTTTATAGTATGATAAATGTGACTACTGTCGTGAGCTGGCAGGTCATTTTTAGGTGTAAACAAGCCAAGTGTGTGAAGGTGTGTGTTGGGTTTGTGTGGCAATGTTTTGGTGGTGGTGGAAGGGCTACAGGGGTGGCTCCTGTGAGAAGCTTCTAGAAGCTTCTTTGGCTTCAAATCAGACCTGCCCTTGGCCAAGGCTGAGCCAATCAGCAACAGTGGTAGTACCTCTGAGATAATGTATTTAAGAAGAGTAAAAACCAAACTGCTGGAAAACCTGCTGTGGCTAGAGGAATGGGATGTGAGATAAACAGCTCTGCAGACATCAAGGTCGGTGAAGAAAGAGGGGGAGGAGGCGCTCCAGGTGCCAGAGCAGAGATTCTTCTGCAGCCTGTGGTGAAGACCACGGTGAGTCAACTGTTGCCTGCAGCCCAGGAGTGTTCATGGTGGTGTAGGTGCTTATCTGCAGCCCATGGAGGACCCCATGCTGGAGCAGGTGGCTGTGCCTCAAGGAGGCTGTGACCCTGTGGGAAGGCCATGCTGGAGCAGTTTGCTCCTGAAGGACTGTCGTCAGTGGAAGGGAGTCACACTGGAGGAGTCTGTGAAGAGCTGCAGCCCATGGGAGGGACCCCCCACTAGAATGGTGGAAGAGCATGAGCAGTCCACTCCCTGCGGAGGAAAGAGCAGCAGAGACAATGTGTGACCAACAGACCACCAACCCATTCCCTGTCCCCCTGCACCGCTGGAGAGGAAAGAGGTAGAGAAATCAGATGTCAAGTCAAGACCGGGAAGAAGGAGGGGGGGTGGGAGGGAGGTGTTTTAAGATTTGGCTTTATTTCTCATTACACTTCCCTCATTTGGTTGGTAGTAAATTAAGCTAATATTCCCAAGTCTGCCTGTGCCCACAATGGGTGAGTGATCCCTCCCTGCCCTTGACTCCACCCACAAGCTTTTCCTTGTATTTTCTCCCTCCCAGCCCACAGGGGGGGAATTGAGTGAGCAGCTGCATGATGCTGATGGCAGGGCTTAAACCATGACAAGGTGCCTCGTTCTGCTTTTAACATGATCATTTCCATAGAAAACTTACAGAGATTTATAGTCACCTTCACTGATAAGCAACTGCAATGACAAGTTAAAAACCACTTGTACTGGCCCCTATCTCAGCAGTCACACTGAACTTTTAAGGCCTGTTGCTGACTGACTGACACTTTGTGAAGTCTGGCTGATCTCTCATGCTCACCATGGTTAGTAGACGCTCACACTGGCAGGAAAGAAAGGGAAAAAATTTGCGGTGGCTTGGTAAGAGTCAAGTCATCTGCTTCACTAACTTCTTCGTCTTTATTTCTCCAAGCAGACTTGAGCACCGCAGTGGTGGGCAGCTGATAGAAATGTAAGAGATGAATGTAAATGGTGAAGGCAAAGATTTGGTTTTAACTCTGTGCTGAGTCTGGGTGGAGTTAGTTTTCTTCATAGCAGCTTGTGCCTTGTTGTGTTGTAGATTAGTGACCAAAACTATATTGATAACACAGCAATGTTTTAGCTATTGTTAAGCAGTGCTTGCGCAACATCAAGGCTGTCTCTGTTTCTCATCCTTCCTGGCCAGGGAGTAGCCTGGGAGTGGTCAAGAGGCTGGGATGGGACACAGCTGAGAGACCCAGCTGACTAAAGGGTTATTTTATGCCATATGGAATCAGGCTTAGCAAAAAAGCTGGGGGGTGGGGGGGGTGGCTTCTCCAAAGCCTGGTGATTGGCTAGGTACTGGACCGCTTGTGGGAGGTGGTGATTGTATTTGCATCACTAATTTTTTTTTTTTAAACTTCTTCATCTACTAAGCAGTCTTTATCTTGACCCACTTGTTTTTTCTCATGTTTACTTTTCCAACTCTTTCCTGAATCCTGCTGTTGTTATGGGAGGGTAAGTAAGCAAACAGCTGGCAGGTGCTTAGTTGCTGGTTGGGATCTACTCACCATGGACCCAGAGAGTTTTTGTTTTTCTTGTCTTCAATGATAGTAGCTCTATGACTGTTTCAAACATAATTTTGGCCAAAGTTTAGTTGGTAAGGTCTTAATTTCATATGAGTGGTTTCATAGAAGACCTAGGACAGTGCAGAATCTATGTGAAAGAAGAGGAACAAATTAGTGCTAGATCACCGTGTGTTTCGATACCCTCCTGGAACAATGGGCTCAGTTATCTTTAGAGACTAATGTGTCTCAGCAGATAAGAAATGAGTGGGTAGTCTCAAACTCGTGATTGGCCCCTTCTCACAACTGTTGCAGAGTGTGCATCCACATTGTGAAACAGACAGACTTAAAGGGAGAAAGAAGAGAGCATGCTTTTCCCTCCCCAGATCTGCTATGGGTGCCAGGTTTACATGTGATACCTTCAGGACCCAGAAGCACCTCTAAGTGTGTGCTTTTGTGGCATTGTGACTCCACAACAGGTGAGATCTGAGCCTGTCCCTGCTGTGCTCCTGAGCCCAGTGTTATTTTCTATTCACCTGTGTGCCTGGGAGTTCAGGACCATGAGCACGTTGTGGGCACTTAACTACTCCGTAGACTAAAGAAAAGCAGAAATCAACTCTGCAGACATTACCCTTTCTGTTCTTATTTTTATGTGTTTGCCATGGATAAAGGCAATCAAGCACTGTGTGACAGCTGTATAATTGCAGCATTTTTGTTATGTTTTGGCATAATCATGCAAATACATCAGGAAAAATATTTTTTTAATTCAATTTTGTGAAAATATTTTGAGGGTGTCATTAAGTAACAACATATTAATTAGGAAGCAAAGGAAGAGGATTAATGAGGACAACAGTTACAAAATGTCATGAGAATTCACAGGTGAGCCACAAATGACAAATATTTTGTTGAAATATAATTTATTCTTACACAAAAAATACAGAAAACAGAATAATACAAATTGTATTAAATTATGAAATTAAAGAGCTTTCTGAATACTAAATAACTAATAAAATGAATAAGGACTTTATTAACAGCACATTTTAATTTAAGAATTTGTGTGCTTTGCTATGAATGAACAGGACCAAATATTTAATTTCAAAAGGGATTTAAATGCATAAGCTACTGCTAAATCAAAGTATTTGTTAAATTTAAGTGTTGGAAATTTGCATGTTGAGGTGTTTGAAATTATCATTCTAATGTTACTGGAAGCACCGATGGGGGAGTAATTTCTCATTTTCTGAACCATCAGGAATGGAATTACTGCTGGATTGCTTCTCTGAAATAATTCATTTTTCCATTTAAAAAAAGAAACAGTCATAATTTATGCTTTAAGAAATACCTGATGACATACGGTACAAACAATCTTGTCATAAAACTTGTTTTATATCAGTCTCAAAAGACACTTAAAAGAAACTTTTGTTTTCTGACAAGAAGCAGCTGGCTTAGAGTGATGAATTTACAACACATCATCTTGGCATTTCAGTTTGCTGTATTACTTCACACATTAAAATACTCAATATCAATGTAAATGGACCTCTTTCTCTAGGAAAAAAAAAAATCTGGAAATCAAAACAAAGGACAAGCCCATGTTTTGTCTCACAAGTGAGATTTGTAAGTCTTATTTTTCGTAGGCACCCTGCCTGCACCAAGTGTATAGTGTGGGAGTATTGAAAAATGCCCTCCCAGTGTAGCTGTATTCCGGTCAGTTTTTCTTCTATACAACATTAAAATTAATGGATGATTGTTTTTCGCAAATGTATTGATTCTAGTTTGCAAATGTCAACTTGCATAGCGCTAGCATTTAGAAACTGGTGACTTGCAGCCACACGTTGTAGCTAGATCTGCAGCCCAGATCCCTGACCGCCGGCCGCGGTGCGAAACGCCAGCTTGTGTGTGCGTACGCACTTCGTGTCTTCAGAGACACGCAGAAGCGGACAGGTGGTTCAACAGTGAAAGCATTAAGCCGAGAGCTGAGACTGCAGCCTTCCTGTATAGTCCTGAATAAACTGCATGTAATGAAACCAATTTGGTTGTTTAACTGGAATGACCAGGTACCTTAATATTTCTATACTCAGATTTTTGCCTGCGAAATTGAACACTTCTAAGTGCTCATCATACACAGTGTTTTGAGCTGAAGTTCATTCAGGTCCTCACATATTGTTGCTGGAGCACGTAACCATTACAAAAATAGGAAAGTAATGCTTAAGTGTTATCTGGTAAATCAATAGGTGGCACACTTGTTAGGGCATATGTATCCTAAGAAAATGAGACTATGTCTTAAGTCGCCATGACAATCACATTTTTTGTTTTGAAAAAAACAGTCACCACAATCAGTTAACATAAATGAACATATACAAGTGGGTTTTTTTTTAAAACTGTAGATGTTATCAGAGATGTTAAGCAGTGACTGTAAAAAATGACTGAAAGAAGGGATGACTGAAGAAACCACCTTTTTGACCTTACATCTAACACAGTTCAGATAATTCTGCCTAAATATTTTCACAGTCTCTTAACAAATACATTTTAAAACATAGCTTGTTTTCCCAGGGTAGATCCTTTTTAAGGCTAAACTGAATCAATTCTCTGGGATATTATTAAGTGGCATCCTGGACATTTTAAGTCTGACACTGGGTGTTCTCAGAGGCTGTAATCTCTTGTGCTGATGAAGGAATACACAGACTGTGTTTAAAAAACTCAAGATTTTTCTTGCTCAAATTTCAGTTTACAACTTCAATCTTCAAAGAAGAAACATTCTGTGGTGTCCTCAGGACAAATTGTGCTGTATTGTTTCCGTTCTCATAACAGCCCCGACCTTCTGAAGCCTTGCCAAAGGATCTGTTTCAACAAGAAATGACATTTCTGTTCTTATCTTGGATTTGAAGGCTAGAGTCGCAAAATACAGAAGATAGTTTAATGAGTGATTTTAAGTTGTTTCAATACTGTGGCATTGAAAATGAAATTTTTTCTTGGTCAAAGTCTCTGTTTTTTTAATTACAGGTTTAGAATTCTCAGAATTTGAGATTTGAGTCCTTTTCCTCCCTATGTTTCTTCCTGGTTTGGAGGGGAAATTGAGCAATTTTTTCACTTTTCTTCAGTTCCTCTTCATTAATCTACTCTGTAATTTACATAACACTCTCAACCCAGAAAAGACTACAGAGTACAGAATTACAGTTTCATTTTGCTTTTGCTTACTCTGTAACTTTTAAAAACTCAAGGGAAAATACATCTGCAGCTGAGAGAGAGAGAGAAGAAATCCTCCATGTAGGAATTTTTTATTTTTTTTTTTAGTTTGGAAACCAGAAAAGAAACAAACATTGAAAAGTTTGAAGTTATGCACACAAGTCATATAAATAAATTTTCCTGAGAAAGATACTAGTTCGGATAAAAGTCCATTTATTGCTGTGATTATTTTTTATTAACTGAAAATGCCCTTTATGTCTAAAAAACAGGCTCAGAGATGAGAAATTGTGTTTAAAAATTATTTAAACTATCAGTCTCTATATTGCTTTTAAATATTATTTTCACATTCCTTAATCTTAGCTGGGATACCTCTCTCTTGTGCTTTCTCGTGTTAAGTTGTGAGAGTATGTAAATCACCTGTGTTTGCTGAAGTAATTTTATCAGAAACATGTATTTAAGGATATCTAAGTGTCTTCAAACTGGTTTTCTCTCTTTCCCCTTCATAGTTGCTTAGGGGATTTTTTTTTGTAAAAATCAGAGCATCTATTTGTTCCTACAGTCTACTGATTTTTAAGGAAACACTTGTTTTGAAGTGTTTTTGCCAGATTCAGATCAGGCATGAGAATCCAGCATCTTGCTGGCCTGCCAGTTAACGAGTCCGTGGGTACCCTGAAGGTTGCCAGCACTGCTTTCTCCAAAGCCTGTTTGCGGTGCCAGGCCACAGTGCAATTCACAGCTTGAATTAAATCTAGATATAGATCTAGATGGATCAGCCAATCTCTTATAGTTTTGCTCCTATAAAAACTAGACAGAGCTGAAGAGGAGCACAAAAAAATGAGACAAGCTGTGCTTTGTATCAGTGGTCTTGAAACTGCGTGGCAATCGATGAGGTCTTGTTCTGAATTTTACACAGGTTGCCTAGCTTGGTTACTATCCAATTCTTGTTTTGGCATTATTTGTGTTGAAAATTACCTCGGCATGTTGTCAGCCTACCAAAATGCTACCTATTTCTGGATATTAAAAAATTGCTCATTAGCCCAGTCATTTTAGGCAGAGCACATTCAGGAGCATCTGACAGGGCATCTGCGCCCAACTGCTTCAGAGCTGTGTTTAGTGCGGGATGCTGAATGAGACGGTAACACGTTCTGCCACACAACCCTCCTGTGTGTTCTGCTTCTCCTGCGTTGTTAGAGGTTGATGGATCTTGCACTCCCTTTGACTCTAGAAGTACACTTTTTGTGCTTGCTCAGTCCTGATTTCTGAGTAGGTGCTTACTAGTGCACCTTTCGCTCTGCTTAAATTGGAATAGGACTAAATGCTGTATGGTTTTGCAGAATCACAGCTGTCCGGAGCGGCAGTAATTTGAGTTCAGTTGCCTTACATGGTTTGTTGATCGATAATATGAACACAGCAAAAACTTTTCAAAGAGTTTGGAAAGTCTGTGACTTGAGAATGTGGTCTCCAATCCAAAGGGCAAAGGTATTGAAGAAAGGTTTTAAAGCACATAATTGTGCTTTGGGTACCTTGCTTATAGTTAGGTAGATATACAAATGGCTGCATCTAGACGAAACAAGAGCTTTGTGGTACCTAGGGCTCTTGTTCTTTTCAGTGTTCAGATTTTTGGCACTGTCTTGCAGAAATCAGAGCAGGGGCGAGAAGGGGAGGGATGCAGGCTGGAGAGTTCCTAGGTTTTAGTCGCTGATGCTGGACATGTGTAGCTGAGCACACTCAAACCACGGAGCTCAGAAATGCTCCTGGTTTAGGCTAATGAGGTTTGGCCCTGTACTGATTCCCAGGACTTCTCTTCCTGGGAGCCTGGTGTTGTGCAGCATTCTTTTCCTGTAACATAGAGCAAGATCTGAAGGGTTACTTACTAACTGCATATGTTTTGGTGATCATTTAAAATAATTCCTTCCCATGAAAGGTGCTCTTAATAGATCAGCTTGTGCAGACAATGTGTTGTGGCACACGACATGGTATCACAATGTTGTATCTCAGCCTGTAAAGTTATCTGAGGTGAACTAAAAAGATAAATGCAGCAATTGCATATATTTTCGTAGTATGTACCTCATGTCTTCATTAACTAGTCCAGGAAGCCACCAGCAAATGAAAAACTCTGTACCAAAAAGCTGGTTTTAGGCCAAGTGGTCTTGTCTCCTTTTCCACTGTGGTTACCCTGGAGTAAGAGATGCCATAAAGGCCAACGTAGAATTACTAGCCAGAGTTCAGGTATGTCTGGTTTGTATATTGCGTGTATATTTTTCTATACTGTCTTCCCTGTGACGTGCAATTGATTAATATTCAGGTTCTGTATGCTGGAATCAAAATAGACACACACTTGCAAAATCTTGTGTGTTTTGAGACAGTACCTCTTTCCACAGCAGGAGAAGTTTCTTCACTGTAGTTCTCAACCCTCTCAGACAGCCCTCTCCCAAAAACTGTTCATCCCTTGGCTACATTACTACTTGCTACACGTTGTTTTATCTGCTACTTTCTGTACCTGCTTTGCATCCTCAACCGGCTCCTCCGTTCAGTAACCCCTAGTATGGGCACCTACATCTGGGTCTCAGCACCTGGTATACACGTAGCTCAGTCTTTGGTAGGATCTAACTGTGCCCTCTATTTTGGGCAATGGCTTCTTGGTTTTGGATAGTCTCTTGCTCCAGAAAGGAGGGACTTGGTGACTTCTTACACGTGTGCTGAATGTATGGCATCTGTCATGTTCATGGACTTGCACAAGTGAGATTTAACAAGCTCTCTTTATAATGTGTCAGCTTCTTCAGTGGTTTTTAGATTTATCTATTCTTTTAACAATGTGTCTGCAACATAATAAAAGCTAAAGATAAAGGTTGGAGGCTTAGAATAGTTCAAGCAAAAGGACAGAAAATTAGTGATAAGCAGCAACAATAGTAGTCCTAAAAAAAGCACTGTAAGCACTTGGAGCTAGTAAGGGGCCTAAATGGAACTTGGCTGTCCTCAGCAGCCACGCCGCAGTGTGCTGTTCTGTTTGTGAAACACCCGTGTAGTTGCACCGGTCCGTGTCTCCACAGACTGTATCTGCGTCAGCTGTCGTATGGAGTCCTTGAAATACTGGGATTTGCTTGACGATCTGCATGGCAGTTCAGTGTTGCACTGGCATTCCACTGTAGCTGTGAACTGCTGCGTGCCCTAGTAAGACAGGAGTACCTGAAACACCAGGTAGAGAAATAGGAAAAGTTGGGGTTTTACAGGAGTTCTTTATAGGCTCTCCTACCTTAGCTGACTGAATAATACCTGTATTTATGATTGCAATTATATTTAATCTCTCGCTAAATTACATTATTTAAGTTTTAATGTGCACAGCTACCTCAGAAAGTATTGCTCATATATAATTTTACTGTTGATAATCAGGCTGGTGGGATGTGTGGAGCAAACCTGTATCTTACAGCTCTATCTAATTTGCCTTTACAGGAAGTCATCTGGGTGATTGCTAGGTTTGTTGATTTTTTTTTTTCCATTCACTGTGCCAGGAATCAAGATGTGGCAGATAGACCCATACTTTTTTTCTGAGCTCTTTTTGTAAAGGTGCCCGATTTGAAGATGTACTGGATTTGTGATTATTTACTTTCTAAACATTTAAATCCATACACTAGCACCGCCTTTTGTTGCTTGCTCATTTCTTGTGGTTGTGTGTTAAATTTGAGTAGGAGAGAAGCTTTCTTTCTTGCAAAGGGGAATCAGATTTTACAAGCATTTAGAAAATGATGACTGGTGTCTTCTTGCAGATTTTCCAGCATATTTTAATTTTTACCTTTACCAAATTCTTTTGGATGTCTTCTAGTCTACTGATATCAAAGTGTATATTTAATAGCTTCACATGTAAAATTAGGCAAAGAGAACTGTCATCATTATTTTTCTTGATCAGTTCAAGTTCTCAGACACGTATTTTTGTTGCAATAGCGGGTCACGCAGTCTGCACAGTTAAGCAATGGGTTAACTGTTTCTCTCCTTAGGACAGTTCCTCAGTTGCTACAGATTAGCGGAGCTGACTTCAGCAGAACCAGACCTGTTTCCAGCAGCTCAGGATATGGTCTCTTGAGCTATATTAGAAGTAAACAAACTTGTTCAATTAGCAACAATTACTTTTGACAGTGAAAGGATAATAGAGGATTTTGCTCAGAGGTGTCTGTCTTTGATCTTAGTCCACTGAACCGTTTAATGGTTGTTTGGTTTGGTGCTGCAAGCTATCAAACAGAAAAAAAAACAGTTTAGAAAAAATTAGTTCTATAATTTTCAAAGGCCTTTGCCATTAAAGGCTCATGCCTAAATCTCTTAGTGTGACTCAGGAGGCAGTAGCAGCAAGAGGAGCTGCAATGAGAAACAGCAAAAAGAAGAGAGATGGGAGATGCACGGAGGAGGCTGAAATGGACCACTTGATGACAAAACTGAAGCATGAGCAGTGACAGAAATAAATCAAAGGATGGTATTGCTTATTCTGTTGGATTTTCCTGTATTTGTGCAGGAGGCAGGGACATATGCTTAGGATTAAAGCTAATGTGCCTTTCAAACAAAAAATCATTCTCTGGGGTTTATGTCTTCCATTCTCAGAACTCTTGAATCCAACACCGAAGTCATCAGCAATTATACAGGAGAAGACAAATTTCCCTTCAGGTCTCCCTGACTGGACATAAAGAATTTGGACACAACATTTGACCAAATGACAGCTTGATACCACTTCTTATCTCTAGCTAGCTCAGCTCAGCTGCACAGTGTTACAACAGAATTCCTCTATTTTCTTCCTCTGTAAAGTGCTGGTAACTATACACTAAAAAAACCACCAATGCTCAGAGTAACGTAGGTACTGAAGACCAACACAGAAATACTGACATCTTTTAGAACAACTATAATTTCATATTTGTCAGGCCTATAGATAACTAAAACTTTGTTTCATTTCCAGGAGTACTCCATGTCAATGTCTGTTTGTTTACTTCGCTGTCACAAGCAGTAAATCTGTGCACAGTAAGTCATAATGAATCATGCTTATTCGCAATTGATATCTGATAAGATTAGCTTTTTAGAAAATGGAAAGGATTTATATATTCATACAGATTACATATAGAGTGTTATTGATAATATTCAGCTCTGTCTTTTCCAGAATAGTATGGAAACCCTATCACAATGATTAACTATATGTATTCCTGTTATTATTCTGACAGGTTTATCAGAGCAGCGTATTTCAGATTGCTGTAAATTATCACGAGATATGACAGGCAGGCTAGATAAGAAAGGATAAACATCTTCATGAAGAAAAAAATGGAGTAATTATATATTGTACTTGGGAAGATGGGGATCTTTTTGGAAAGAAAGACAAGGAAAGAGTCTTCAAGGCCAGAGACTATTTAAACTAAAGATTCTAGTTATTTTTTCCACTTGGCAACTATTATATTAGCTATAGCATAGAGGGATCAAGTGGAAATAGAAAACAGGAAGCTCTTTCACATTGCAGGCGGCAGTAATGGGTATGGCAAACAAAACCTAGCCATTTTTATTTGTCCCTTTCATTGTGCTAATGAGACTCGCTTGCTTGTAAAGGGTTTCACTTGGCTATTTAGCTTTCTGCCAGTTTAGAAATTGGCTAGGACTATATAGTTGTATTGTATGTTTTAGCACCTGTTGTTATGGTCATTACTCAGGGATAGTGACAATTGCCCTTTAGTCTTTTGTACATGTTGTTCTTTCCAGCTTCTCTATGGCTTATTGTTTTTCGTGCTCTGAACCTATCATCTTCCCAGCCTGAATAATTTTCTAGCTGTAGGACAGTTAGTGTCTCATCAGTCAAATACTTCACTATGGAAGTGATTTATTCAAAGCCGTGGGGTTTTACAAAACTATCAAGATCACTTTCCTGAATGACACAAATGATACCATTACTAAATATAATACAGATGGATTTATTGCACTGTCTGCTTTATAATAAACAGCAAGTTCTGTGCATTGTGTAGTATCAGATATCAGTGCTCTCAGGCCCCATTTATTTCAGTACCCGTGAGAATGCTGTGCTAGGCCAGGGGACAGAGGGAGCACTGAGTGATGGGCTAACACGGAGCTGGGGAGCTGGGCTGCATCCAGAGAGTGTACCCCCCAGCAGGACCTCTGTGACAGGGAGGCTCCATGAGGATGGGGTGGACTTGCGAGGGCTCCATTCCTGCTCCATGATCTCATGCACCAAATCAAAGGATCTGTGTAAATGCTGAATAAATGTGTGTGTTGGATCCTCAGCTGCAAGAGAATGCCAGGCAGGAGCCAACTGTGTGAACCCTGCAGGCAGTGTGAAATACTTGGCAGGGCTGAAGTCTAAATTCAGAGACACAGTGGATGTGATTGCCATGGATGAGCGTCTTGTACAATCACATCTTTAGGACAAAAAAAATAGGCTATAACCACATTGTGCTTACTATGCCAGAAGCAACATACAGCAAGAAAATGAGCTGAACACTATCAGATATTTTCAAATTGTCTACCAAGGAAGGAGACAATATAGTAATAATACAGCAAAAAATCTAGACTGTTGTAACAAGTCATCTAAAACTCAAAAAGAATCCTTTACTATAATTACAGGTTAAACTTTACGTCGGAGTGCTTTTGTGAAGCTGATCGTAGCTGTCAAATTCAGTCCGTAATTAATATTTGGGGGTGTTCTGGTGAGTTCAGTATGCAAATGTTTTGACTAATATATTAGCATTATTTAAGATTTTGCCAGTGGTTATATTCACATGGAGTTATGCAGTTATTTATGGTCTAGCACCTCATAGTTGTCTGGTGGGCAAGACTTTCTACAATTTCAATGAGCACTACATTCATTTTTCTCCAATCACCGAATTTATATTCATATTCCTCCTCCTCTACCTCATTTTGAACTTTCTAGTGAAGAGTTTCAAACAGAAAATGACCAAAGATACAGGAAATGACCCGTGCTCTCTTCCTCTGAAATGAGAATCAAATTCAAGTCTCAGTTCCAGTTAGTGGATTTGAGTTCTTTTGACTGTATAGTTTGAGGTCCAGCCACAAACGTTTCTAACTTTGCATGATGCAGAGAGTCCAGTACAAAGCTATGTTTATTTATTAATCTTCCCTTACTGGAGCTATTGTTTGTCAGACCACTTTGAAAATGGGGATATTTTTTTTCTGTTTTGATGTACCAGTCCTGAATTTATTTCTTCTCTTTTTATTTGGGATAAGAGAAACTGAATGTCGGTTTTCAGACAGCTGACTATCAGCTCAAAATGGACAGAAGCAGTGCAAAAGGAGATGTCATTATTTGTTGTTTTTATTCTGAAGACATGAAAAATACAGAGTTGTTGTCTAGTAAGTGCTTCCGCTTTCTCTAACAAAGTTGTAGACAATTGAAGAAAAAGTATCCCATAACTTGTAGCTTGATATTCAGCCTGACTAATACAATTCTGTAAAATTATGCTCTAGAAATGCTCCAAAAGAATGTTTCTCATGCTCTTTCCAATCAAAATGTAGATCTTTCTAGTGAAATACACCTCGTATGTCTATCATGTACACCTGTGGAGGTTGTAACTGATTATCATGTCTGGCTGCTAGTTGCAAGAACAGTAGGTGATATGTGCTCAAGGACAAAACTTGGGGTTTTGGAGAGGATTATAGGTTGTTGTGCCAATTTTGGCAGAGACTGGGCTCACTAACGCTGGAAGCCCTGTCCACTCTGATGTGCCAAGTAGTGATTCACCTCACATTTGAAACTGAATACCTGACGACGATTTTTTTTTTGTTCCTCTGGATTTCTCACGACTTTCTTATAACAATTTCAGTGTATTTTTTAGGATTAGCTCCTTTGTTATTTTGTATTGTAAGTTACGTGTGAACTAGGGGCTCCAACTTATTTGCCTGCACATAAAGGTACCCCATATCTTTTCAGACATCCCCAAGGACCTCGGATACCCTCAGGTAGCTGCCAAATGCAGTGTATGAGCAGTTCTCTTTTTATAGTGGTCAGCTGGAGGCCACAGGGGGTACGCAGGAAGGTAGGACATCTCAGATGGCATCATCATATGCCTGTGCACAAGCATGTGAATCAAACCTTTGCGATCAGCTTGTTTGCTGATTTATGTATCTACACAGAGCAAAACATCCTACAGTCCTCTCCGAAAACACAATCAGCAAAACCCCTGAAGAATACTGGTCTGACAAACAACTTAAAGGTTAATCATGATCCTTTGCAGTATTTTTATTGTTGCTGCTGTTCTCATGTCATGTGAACAACCAAATTTTGAAGACTTGCTTAGCTAAATGAGTAGATTTCTGCCTGGTGGGACTTAGAACAACACGTAGGCAGGATAAATAGGATGCAAGAGGGCATGCATAGCTCTCACTTGTGTTTCTGGAAATGAGACATTTACCCTTTTTAGACATTTAGAAAAGAGCATGTCCCATAGCAGCTGTGGGAACCTATGCACTTTGAAAAACTGCTGTAATTATTTAACTGAAGATAAGTAATTTCTGAGCTCTGCTCTGAAATTGAAGACATACCACCTCAGAAATATTGGGGAATGTGTAGAATATATAATCATGTCAAAGAAAGAGCCTGACGAACACCATGACCTTCTAGTTATGCTTCGTCTGGCAGCTTCTTCAAAAAGCACAATAACTGAACTCTGTGTAGGAAATTGTGGGAGGCTTGAAGGCGTTTATGCACCAGTTCAGAAGGACTGGTCACGGCATATGATTTGCCACACAGATCTGCCAGCGCAGGCAGATCCCAGTGGCGGAATCTGACAAATGGGCAAGCAAATCTCCTGTGCTCTGCGGGGAGATAAGCAACACTGTGATGAGACGCAAAAAGGCAGTAACGTCAGTATTGTCGTCAGGGAATATCATAGCCACGGTATTTTGTATATACTCAGTTGCAGGGGGGTATGTGTAACAGATGGCCTGAAAACAGCAGTTTTGAATTAATCAGGATGCAAGATTATGAGGATCTAGATGACAGATTCAGTGTATAGATGCAGGAAAGCTAGATATGAGAAGTATTACAGTGGTAGGAGTAGCAACCCATGAACGTAGGCTTAGAATTTAGTTGGAAAGGATTTCTGGAGATCATCAAATCCAGTCCCTTGCTCAACTTTCAAACTGAAGCATGCAGTCCAGCTCAATTCTGAGTATCTTCAAGGATGGGTTCCTACCCTTTATGGGCAATGTGCTTCCGTTCCTAAGTGCCTTCACAGGGGAATTTTTTTTTTGTATCCACTCAATTTCCTTTGTTGCAAACTGATTTGTCTCCTGCCCTTTCCCTGAGCAGTTCTGCTAAGAGTCTTTTTCCTGTTAGAAGGTTCAAAGCAGCAATTGGATTCCCACTTAGACGTATCTTTTCCAGGCTAAACAAACTCAAATAACTCAGCTTCTCCTTGTATGTTATGTTTCTGGTCCCTTAAACATCCTGGCGACTGTGTGCAAGACTTAGCCTCTTATGCCCCCGACTTTCTTGCACCGGGGTTGCCAAAACTGTCAAATAGAGGAGGCCACTCACTTCTGCCAGCCAGCTGGCTGTGCTGCTGCTAGTGCAGCCCAGCGTGGCATTAGCATTGCTGCTGCACTGATGCTCGGAGCCAGAGAACAGGGAATCTGCAGAGAAGTGGTCTTTGTAACTCTAGTTTCTAAGATTCATTAAAAAATCCCAGATCCCATTAGGCCGTCTTATATCTATCATGGTGTTGAATAACTCATTTAAACAGACAACTGAGAGTTCCCTTAGCATGGGTGAGTAGCCTGAATTGTATAAAGGAGACTCTAACTGCAGTGCTCAAGGATAATATGTGGTTGTTCATCAATTTTTTTTTTTGCTAACAAAACCCCAAAATAATAAAGTCACAGAGGCATACAATGCAAGGACATTGTGAAATCTGAATAATAAAATTTATACAACCCCAACAAAAAAATAAAAGTGCATGAATTTCATATACAGTGCATAAATAGAAAGCTGTATGTGTTTTAAATCCAGTTATCTAGTACATGAAAATTCAGTAGGTCCATCCATGACAAATACTGTTTTTATAAAGTTCTCCATACACTTGTATAGCAGAAGTTTATCAGTGAATATTCTGACTGAAGTTTATTCTTTGTAACTTACAGGATATGCTTGTAAAATACGTGAGCAGTGCAGTGTAAGTAATGGTGATTATTTTTACGGGATACAGGCAATAATCATGTATACTAGGCTTGTTTTTCATTTACAGTGCTATCATGAAATTGTTGAATTGTTGAATGTCCCTTGATGCTGAGAACCTTCAGTTTGCACCGTCTTTAATTTCAATGTATATGTTAAAGGAGTACATGAGCTCTTAAGACTCTTAATATATTGCAATAAATGTGCCTTAAAATATTGTTCTTTTTCAATACAAAACAGATGGTACAGATCCATGATGTACACAGAGAACTTAATCTAAAGCAGCCTTGATCTGTGTCTGTAGTCCTTCCACAATTTATTTTCTTTTGTAGGTCAATTCTGCTGCAGACTGAAATCACAAGTCAGAGAGATGTGGAAACCTTAATTTCCACTTTTTAAATTCGAACTAATAACACTTGGTCAAATTTTTCATGTTCCCTTTTGACAAGGACCATGGAGGATATGTGCTGAGCTCTGTCACGATTTCCTCTTTACTTTAGTATTTAAAGTCTGCAACAGTGGAAGTTGCTATGCTATTAGAGGATGAATTTCTGATACTATCTCTCAAGTGCAGTAGTACAAACTCTGGAAGTATACGGCTCTGATTTTTTTCAGTTGTTTTAGTTCTGGCTAATGCTAGCATGAAATCAGAATCAGACCAGGAGAATTATGGTGGATTTCAGTTCACTTATGTGTTTATTTATATTCTAGTGACTCTACTTTTAATGCTAGGTGATATACAGAGATAAAAAATACACAAAATTTAATCGGATATAGAGCACATTAATAACATAAAACTGCATTTGCAGGGTTTAAATAAACCATCAGTAAAAGCTGTGTGATGGAATTTAAGTCTTAACAGACCAGAGATATGAAGACCAACAGCCCTTCTCAGCCCACTTCAGGTTCTCCACAGTGGCAGTCTCCCACCTCTCCCTACTTGCAGCTTCACTGTTAGTAATGCCATAGAGTTAAAGCAACAGAGAGATGAACAGAAGTGTTCAGGTGTAAGAAATGTCATAAATCTGTGTAGGTTTTTTAGAAGGGCTAAAATATCTGTCCGCTGGTTAGCATGGCTGCACATCAGAGGCTAACAGCAAAGAGCACATTGCTATGGCCACATTAGCAAGTAATTTGGTGCAATAAAAGGAGCAGTTAATGAAGTAACCGGTACTGAGGTCTGTACATCCACATTACATGCAGTTTAGGGGCTTTACTGTGGAGCAGTTTTCATCTGGTCCCCTGAGCCACCATAATCGTCAACATCACACACGTGGCCTGAAGCTATCTGAGGCTGTATTTAAATTTGCAAGTAGCGTGCTGAGAGAAAAGCAGGCCTGTAGCTGGTGTAGCTGGAGTAGCTGGTGCAGAGGACCACCTTAGATGTGTTTCAGAGGGTTTACTTCAAATTTGATCTCGTCTGGTCTTATGTACTGAACATCCATTAGTACCTGCAGCACATTAGGAGAAACTCTTGGAGTACATTCTCCTGTTTAGTTTCACCTACAAGGAATCTGGTTTAGGCACTCCAAGACCCCTCTTCAGTGTGAATCAAAGAGTACGTGGGATGGCCGGGAGATCTGCTTCCAGCTGCCCATTTGTGAGCTGAGCTGGCTGGCAGAAATGCAGGTGTACCCTGAAGCAGCAAGCGCCGTTACAGGCCCTGGCGTCCCCATTAGGGACTGAAGCACGATTGGTGGCCATATGGAGCACGGCCATCAGGTTGGATTTCTCTGAAAGGAAGCCCAGTATGGTGTAAACACTGTTCTGCAGGCTGTAACAATGTGCAATAAATGAGGACTGTCGGGATTTGCATTGCCTCAAAACATAACACTAATATAGATGCAGTTGTAGCCTTGCTTTTGTGGCAGAACATTCAGTTCTTCTTGGCATCTAAAATGGAGCCAAAGCTGGAACTCGGGAGGTGAACGTGAGAATTAGAAGAATTTCTGGAGGTGGGTTTGAAAATCAATCTGTGCGCAGACGAGACAATCCAGTACCCCTAAACAGTGCTGGGCTTTTAGTGAGCTCATACACAGGGCAAATTTGCCCTCTATAGAATATCACTGGTGCAGAAACTTCCCTGGGCTCCTGAGCTGGTGTTCCCCCTTCCAACCTGGAAGATCAGGGGCAGTGCCCCCTGCAAGGGGGAGAGTGCTTCATTCCAGAGAATTGAGATTGGTTTGTTGGGTTTTTTGTTTGTTTGTTTCATTGGCTTGGTTTAGTTGCTGTTGTTTATTGATTTTGTATGGGGTTTCTCTGACTACACAGTTGCCATTTTCAAAGCTCTTCAGGAGCTCATAGGAGAAGGTCACAGGTGTTTAATGGCCTACAGCTGTAGTCTAAATATGTGGATTTGAGTTTAAGGAAGGCTATTATAGCTGTCATTGAGAAGACAAAAGACTTTCATTATAAATTCTGTTTTCTCAGATACCCTTAGAAAGTCTTATTATAAACTAAACTCACTTCAGCTATTTTTCAAATATTCATCTATCATTCTTTACACATCATAGTTTATTTCAACAAAATATATGTGGGCCCAGGAACAAATATAAGTAAATAAGAGGAGTATTCACCTCACAAGCAAAATTAATATTTTTACTGTATCTAGACCAAATATTAAAATTTAATGCATTATACCTTTTTGGTAAGGAATGCCATAAGTGAATTGGAGTGCATTCATGTTGTAAGCCTTGTGAGAGAAGTCAGGGCTATCCAACACAAAACTATGTGTAACTATGGAAAGTAATGGGCAGAGACAACTGTTGTACTGTCAGGAATGATTAGTAAATATTTTAATTTTAGCTGATTGCATTTTCTTGAATTCCAGATTGTTTCTTGAAGTGTTAGACTTCAAGTACTGCTAATAAAGCCCTTCCTCATGTCATATTCCCAGTGATTCCACTGAAACTAATCCAGACAAACAGAATGTTTACTTAACTTTCAAAAATTCTGAGGGCTAATTCTATATTGTATTAGCAGTCATTCAGAACTACTTTAAAAATACATTGCTCTTTGATCCATGCTGCTGTTTGGGAGAGTCCTTATTTTTCAGACTTGCATAAGAGAACTTAAGAAAGGTTTTAGATTATTAAAGTGTAGCTCAAACAAGATTTTGGGGGTAGTTAATGCTCTCTTGAAGCATTTTGTTTTGTTTTATGTGAATCTGCACTTCTGCCCTAATGTTTGCTGTGTAACAATTATTTTTTCTTCTTGAGTAGTATAGATCTCTTGAGTAATAGAGAGTTAAACTAAAGTCATGAGACCTCATTCACTCCGGTAGAAATGGACCAAATAGTCTGTGTACAAGTATTATGTGGAGGCAAAAGTATGAGGAGAAATGCTAAAGCCAGAAACTAAAGTTGCTTCAAAACCATGATCTTATAGTCACTTGGTTTGCTTTATACATCCAGTGCTTTATGAAGTGTTTTTCATAGAGATCCTAGTATTTCTCCTGTGGAAATTAATGACAACGTGTCTGTTGATTTACAGAAAGTCAGTATTAGACCTGAGCACTGAGGTAATTATAACAAAGACACGTAGACTTAAAGTTGAACAAAGACGATTCTAATCTGCTGATTGATACACTGTGGCAAGTGTTTAACCAGCTCACTTATTAATGACTGTTAGCTAATAAACACCACTTTAATTAGTTTAATCAAATACCTTATTCAGAGTGGTGATAGCTGAAATTGTAAATGTGCTGTGCAAGGTGAGTATGCTAGAGCTTTCCTACACACCCAGAGCATGAGTACGATCAGGCCAAACAAATCTCAGAAGTATGAGGTATTTGCTTTATTGACAACCCCACCTATCCTCTGAGAGAGTTAAACCTTGCAGAATTAATTTATAAACTCACCCATTAACTTCTTAAAAGAAAAAACATCCTATATCCAAAAATGTAAAGACTGGTCTCTTCACAGAGGCAGACACATACTTCACGCACTGTGAGTGCTAAGAGGTGATCAGCTTTTGTGCTGATGATGGTAGAAACGGTGATTACGTGCACACAAAGCAGGGCACAGCCCGTAGGTAGGGCAGATGTTTGCAGGAGGGCTACAGGAGTGATGTGAGTGTCTGTGCTGCACATGCTGGCCTAATGGTGCAGAAAGCAAAGGAGGAGGGGTAATCTGCACTTAAACCAGCATGACCGAGTCAAAAGCGAGCAACATTTGGGATCACCAACATAGGATGAATTTCAGAAGCTTTTGTCTTTGATGAAATGTTGCTTTAATTGCTTCTCTTTGAAATGTGTCTCACTTCTGGTGACTGTTTGTGTGGAGAAGGAACAACGTTCAGTGCTCAATGCATTGGATGGAGAGATTTGGGATTTATCTGTCTCTGATTCCCCGCCTGACCTCCAGCTGATCGTTTCCTCTCCCTGTCTCAGTTTTCTTATCTGTAAAGTGAAGTTAATAATCCTTTCTATCTCCCAGTGTATAGTGAAGTTAGACAATTCAATTAATAGTTGTAAAACTAATTTAGCTTCTGGGGCAGAAAGTGATAAAAAACTGTAAGGAATAATTCATGAATGTGGTAAGCCATCACTGTCCAAAACTGAAGAACAAATGTTCTGCTTCATATTTTTGCTAACTTACATCCATCAACATTTCTCTTTTTACCCAACATATTTGTATTGATATAAGTTATATATGATATATTGATATAAGTGATGTATTTGCCCAGGGAGGTTGTGGAGTTGCCCAGGGGCATCGTGGAGTCTCCTTCTCTGGAGACATTCAAACCCGCCTGGATGCCTTCCTGTGTAACATCATCTAAGTGTTCCTGCTCTGGCAGGAGGATTGGACTAGATGATCTTTTGAGGTCCCTTCCAATCCCTAGCATTCTGTGATATTGTTTCATATGGAATATTATGTTAGCTAACTGCTAATATGAAACAAAATTAAAGTTGTGGGCCATATTCTCCCTTGGTAGAGCACCACTAATTGTAAGTCTAAAGTTGAGACCCACAGAGTGAATATGGCTTAGTCTTTGGTGTGGTTTTGCTTTTTGAACCAAATAAAATATTATCAGACAATTAGATATGGACTGCAAACAGTGTTTCATACTGCTAGTAATTTAATATATCTTGATTTTTCATTGTAATAAACATACATCCTAAAGACTGCTAGAGCAATTAATTTAAACAAGTCATACACAGTTTAAAGCTTTCAGTTTACTAGATAGTTTACCCGGCTTCTATAGAAGTAGACAAACGTCCATTGTGTCCTTAAATTACTGCTTCTCCACGTGCGAATATGTGTATGGGAGGAGGACTAAGAACAAGCACAGTATTCTGTTAGCTGCATGGCTTTGGTATGCAGGTTGCAATAAACAGTAATATGGGATATACTTGTGGAAAAACTTTGTTTGAAAGTTTGAGATGCTGATGGGCAGTGAGAAGTGGAGAAGAAGACTGGGTAAGAACAGACCAAAGGGAGAGCAGAAAAGAGTTCAGGCCTGGGAGCAATAGGAAGAGGCAGCCCATTTCAGTAAAATAACACTTTCTTTTCAGAGACTGGAAAAGAACTAAGGTTTTCAAGTCATCTTTTGTCACTGCCGACAAAAATCAACAACATTGATACAAAGGGGTGTGTCCCATCCTATGCCACCTTCCTGTCAGTCCATGTGTAGACAAGCAATTTATGACTGCAAATTGCTCCACCAACTTAAATGGCAGGTGTCTTTGGAGTAAATCTAAATTTAATCACCTTGTGAGAGCATCAGGGAGTGTGCAAGAGAGATAGATTGGTGGAGCCACTCCCTGATGCACACACAGCACTCTCCACATGCAACAGGGGATTCCCTCCCCTCTGGCCATCAGGTCAAAGGAGGGGACCAAAGAGATGGGGGGGAATGGAAACGAGTCCTGGCTCGGAGAGGAAGGTGGGTTCCTGCTCAGGCTCCCTCACCTGCCCCGTTGCCTCTGCAGAACAGGTACAGGGCTCTGGAACAGGACAGCCAAGGAAGTGAAGAGGTGAATGGATGTGGAGCCATAGGGTTGACCTCGCTGAGCAAGTCACCCCCATGCATCAGGACCAGTTCAACTAAAAAGAAAAGAAGGGTAGTTGTCATTGGTGACTCCATCCTAAGGGGAACAGAGGGTCCCACTTGCCGCCCAGACCCAGCCCACAGGGAAGTCTGTTGCCTTCCTGGAGCTCAGATTATGGATATTACTAAAAAACTTCCCAGACTGGTGAGTCCCACTGATTATTACCCATTGTTGGTTGTCCAGGCTGGCAGTGATGAGATCAATCATAGAAGTTCTAAGAGAATTAAAAAGGGCTTTAAGTCGCTAGGCCAGGTGATCAAAGGATCGGGGGCACAGGTAGTTTTCTCATCTATCCCTTCAGTAGGTGACAGGAATAGTGAAAGGAACAGAAAAGTACATGCAGTTAATGCATGGTTCAAAGACTGGTGCCACCAGCAACGTTTTGGGTATTACGATCACGGGGAAGTTTATGCGTTACTGGGCATGAGAGATATAGATGGTGTAGAGCTGTCTAAGAGAGGGAGGAGAATACTTGCTGGAGAGTTGGCGGGATTAATAGATAGGGCTTTAAACTTGGTTGGAAGGGGGAAGGGGATAAAACCCAACTCACTACACATGAACCAAGGGGAAGTATCCCAGGATTAGTTGTAAAAGGCACAAGCAACGGTAACAGATGCTCCATTAAATCTCTGAAGTGTCTGTATACAAATGCAAGAAGCATGGGGAATAAGCAGGGAGAATTAGAAGTCTATGTGCAGCTGGAGAACTACAATCTCATTGCAATTACAGAGACGTGGTGGGACAGCTCACATAACTGGAATGTGGGCCTTGATGGTTATGTTCTTTTTAGGAAAGACAGGCCGATGGGGTGAGGTAGGGGAGTTGCTCTGTACGTGAGAGAGCAACTGGAGTGTATTGAGATCCATCCAGGGGCAGATGAGGAGCAAGTAGAGAGTTTGTGGGTAAGAATTAAGGGGCCGGCTAGCTTAGGTGATACTGTGGTGGGTGTCTACTATAGACCACCTGATCAGGAGGAGGAAGTTGATGAAGCCTTTTACAGGCAGATGACAGCAGCCTCTCAGTCCCAGGCCCTGGTTCTCATGGGGGATTTCAACTACCCAGATGTTTGCTGGAAGTCCCACACAGCCAGCCATCCTCAGTCCAGGAGGTTCCTCCTGTGCATCGATGATAACTTTTTGATGCAAATGGTGGATGAGCCAACCAGGAGAGGAGCGCTGCTGGACCTTATGTTCACCAACAAGGAAGATCTGGTTGAAGCAGTGAAGGTTGAGGGTAATCTTGGCTGCAGCAACCATGAGATAGTGGAGTTCAGGATCTTGTGCGGTAGAAACAGAATACCAAGCAGGATCGTGACTCTGGACTTCAGAAGGGCCAACTTTGGCCTCTTCAAGCAATTGCTGGGGGAAACCTCTTGGGACAGGTTGCTGCAAGGTAAAGGGGCCCAAGAGAGTTGGTTGGCATTCAAGGACCACTTCTTCCAGGCTCAGGATCAGTGCATCCCATCAGGTAGGAAATCAAGAAGGAGATCCAGGAGGCCTGCATGGTTAACCAGGGATCTGCTGGGCAGACTCAGGTGGAAGGGGAGGGTATATAAATTGTGGAAGGAAGGGCCGGCCACTTGGGTGGAGTACAGGACAGCTGTCAGGGAGTATAGGGAGGCAATCAGAAAAACTAAGGCCTCCTTGGAATTAAAACTTGCAAGGGAGGTCAAAGACAACAGAAAGGGCTTCTTCAAATACATTGCTGACAAAACTAACACTAGAGGCAATGTAGACCCTCTGTTGAATGGGGTGGGTGCCCTGGAGACAGAGGACAGAAAGAAGGCAGAGTTGCTGAATGCCTTCTTTGCCTTTGTCTACACTGTTGGAGACTGTCCTCAGGAGCCTCAGTCCCCTGAGGCCCCAGAGGAAGTCATAATAAAGGAGGAGTCTGCCCTGGTTAAGGAGGACTGGGTGAGGGATCAGTTTGAATGCTTGAACATCCATAAATCCGTGGGCCCTGATGGGATGCACCCACGGGTGCTGCGGGAGCTGGCGGGAGTCATTGCTAGGCCACTCTCCATCATCTTTGGTAAGTCGTGGGTAACAGGTGAGGTGCCTGAAGACTGGAGGAAAGCGAATGTCACTCCAGTCTATAAGAAGGGCAGGAAGGATGACCCGGATAACTACAGACTGGTCAGCCTCACCTCTATCCCTGGAAAGGTGATGGAACATCTTATCCTTGATGCTGTCTCTGGGCATATCAAGGATAAGAAGGTTATTAGGAGCAGTCAGCATGGCTTTGCCAAGGGGAAGTCATGTTTGACCAACCTGATAGCCTTTTACGAAGACAAAACCAGGTGGATGGATGATGGCCGTGCAGTGGATGTGGTCTATCTGGATATCAGCAAGGCCTTTGACACCGTCTCCCACAGCATCCTCATAGGTAAACTGAGGAAGTGTGGTCTGGATGACCAAGTAGTGAGGTGGGTCGGGAACTGGTTGAAGGGAAGAAGCCAAAGAGTTGTGGTCAATGGGGCAGAGTCTGGCTGGATGCCTGTGTCTAGTGGGGTCCCTCAAGGGTCAGTGCTCAGGCCGGTGCTGTTTAATATTTTTATCAATGACCTGGATGAGGGATTAGAGAATGTTGTCAGCAAGTTTGCTGATGATACAAAATTGGGAGGAGTGGCTGACACACCAGAAGGCTGTGCAGCCATTCAGAGAGACCTGGAGGGCTGGGCGGGGAGAAATCTTACGAAGTTCAACAAGGGCAAGTGTAGAGTTTTGCACTTGGGAAAGAATAACCCCATGTGCCAATACAGGTTGGGGACTGCCCTGCTGGAGAGCAGCGCAGGGGAAAGGGACCTGGGGGTTCTAGTGGACAGCAGGATGACCATGAGCCAGCAATGTGCCCTCGTACCCAAGAAGGCCAATGGCATCCTGGGGTGTATTAGAAGGGGAGTAGCAAGTAGGTCGAGAGAGGTCCTCCTGCCCCTCTACTCTGCCCTGGTGAGGCCACATCTGGAATATTGTGTCCAGTTCTGGGCCCCTCAGTTCAAGAAGGACAGGGAACTTCTTGAGAGAGTCCAGCGCAGAGCCACAAAGATGATGAAGGGAGTGAAACATCTCCCTTCTGAGGAAAGGCTGAAGGAGCTGGGTCTATTTAGCTTGGAGAAGAGGAGGCTGAGGGGTGACCTCATTAATGTTTATAAATATGTCAAGGGGGAGTGTCAGGAGGACAGAGTCAGGCTCTTCTCAGCAACGTCCACTGACAGGACAAGGGGCAATGGGTGGAAGCTGGAACACAGGAGGTTCCATAAAAATATGACGAAAAACTTTTTCACTATGAGGGTGACAGAGCCCTGGAACAGGCTGCCCAGGGAGGTTGTGGGGTCTCCTTCTTTGGAGACATTCAAAACCCGCCTGGACGCCTTCCTGTGTGACCTACTGTAGGTGGTCCTGCTCTGGCAGGGGGGTTGGACTAGATGATCTTTGAGGTCCCTTCCAACCTTTAACATTCTGTGATTCTGTGATTCTATGATTCTGTACTGGTCTATTACGAGTCTCACTAAGAAACTGGTGAGTTTTCTATCTTTTCAGATTAGTTTTCTAAACTTGTCACTGAAAGTTTACAATCAAAATTCTCTGTAATTTACATTGCCAGTCCTTCAAAGCTAGGATTAATTTGAATTATGCTCTCTTCCTCCTCCGTGTGTATATATATATGCATATATATATATACACACATGCACACCTTCTGGTCAGTCTTTAATTTCATTACTACATATTATATTTTTCATAAAAACACTTTATTTTTCTGTTTCCAGGATGGATAGTATTCACTAATAAGTAGCCTTTCAGTCTTTCTCTTGTTCTTGTGTTCTCCTCTTCTTCTGTTGGAGCAGTTCCACCTTGTATATGTGAAATATTCATTGGGTCAGAGTGGCTCTGTAGTCTGATTGCTACAGTGTTCACCTGCGATGTGAGAGTGAAGACTCAAGTCTCTGTTTCAATGACTAATTAACCGTTTAAGGGAGAAAATTACTCTTTCAGGAGAAAATTACTCTTTCCTCAGTAGCCATTAGACCAGATGATGGGGCAGTCACAAGAGAGGTGTGACTCTAACACAAGACTGCAGATTTGGACTTTAGTTTCTGTCCTGGGTTTAGCTAAAAACCCAGTCCTGTTTAGTGATTTTTTTTGATTTTTTCTTTTCAGTTTAGTGTCTTCTAAAAGGCTGCACGTTCTGAAGTCAGCAGCATGTTTTTGCAGACAGTGTGTGCTACTGGCAGTGATAACACCTGATGTTTACAGTCACTGCCTGGGACTGGTGTGCAGAAAGGCTCTTGCTTATACTTATTCCTATAGTGACCAAGGCCACTGCTGGCTCTTGTGTGCCACGCTGGGGGTGCTGGGTAGTAAGAGGGGGGCACAAGGAAGTAAAAGGTGGCACCTCCGGGGGGTAATAGACAGGACAGGTGACCAACGAGAGTATTCCATCCCATATACGTCATATTTAGTATAAATTGAGTGATCACGAGAGTTTCGGCCCTTCTTTTCGCCCTCCGTTTCTGCAATGGCCGGTGTCCAGAGAGGACTCCATCTGACCTCCTGATTTTGATCCGGATCCTGAGTTCCCGAATCCAGCTCCCTGTATCCAGCTCCCGCCGCCGCTGAGCCTGGGGTTTCCCCAGTGCCTCCTGCTCTGCAGCACCAGTGGTGATTTCTATCGGGGGAGGGAGTCGGGTTTGATATCGGGCTACTATCTATAGTTGTATATAATTCTTTACTTTTATCTCTTTACCATTATTCCTATTACTTTCATTAAAGCTGTTCTAGTTCGGTTTTTTTTTTTCTTCTCTCACACGTAAGTCTCTCTGCCTCATTCCCTTTTCTCTTCCCGTTTAGGGGGGGGAAGAGGGGGTTAGAGAGCGTCTGTCCGCGTTAGTGGCCGGCCCAGCCCTAACCCGCGACAGATTTATTGGCGCCCAACGTGGGGCACGAAAACTAACACCAATCAGGCTCAGACTATTTTACCAGTTACTTAGACACAACTGGGCTCTGATATATTGCCCGCATAGTTTAAACTCCATCCGGCGCAGTTGAGAGCGTATCAGATCTTTTCTTTGAGAGTTCTGAAGGGTTAGAGGAGAAAAAACCAGACAGCTCACATCATGTTATCAGTCGGTGAAATGTTATGTCATGTTCTTTTAAATGTGGGTTCCTCCCTGGGTGTCAAAATTTTGTCCAAACTCTCGAGGGTGATTTGGTATATCTGTCTGTGGTTTGCCTGCTCTGATTTAAAAATGAGAATTTTCACGGTGTTGGGTTTTTTTGTGTCGGTGTATTCTGCAGTATTTTGGGTGATCGGCATACCTGAATACCTTAAGAGCACAATGATGAATTTTGTTTTTAACTACACTTTCAATTTCACCTTAGGAAATTATACTAATTTGTTTGCTAATCTGAGTATACCAGGTTTTGAGGATTGTGATTGTGAATGCAGTTATTTTAATCAAAAGATTGAATTGCTATTGATTCTGATGTTAATGCCCATGAATCTCTTGGCATTGTGGCGTTTCTGTAGGAATTTGTGCAAGTCATTGAGTATCACTGTGTCCTTTAACACTCAGTGTGTATCAGCAAATGTCGCCCCTTTGACTAGAAAGAAACATCGTAGAAAGTCAATTGCCCTACCAACAGATAACACAACTCCAGGACAAAGCCCTCCTAAAGTAGCACCATCAGATGACTCAGATTCAGACTCAGGAAAGAAAGCTGGTATCCCTGTGACTGGGAAGAAACATCTAACAAAAACAAATCACCCAACATCAGATGGTTCTGATGCAGGAAAGGGTCCTTCCCAATCGAAGTCATCAGATAGTTCAGGGTCAGAATCAGACGCAGTTGTCAAACCTTTAACTCTGAGGGACATGCGAGATGTGAGAAAGGACTTTGGCCGTCGTGAGGGTGAATCATATTACAAGTGGTTACTCCGGTGCTGGGATAAAGGAGCCGAGACCATTAATCTGAACGGTAAAGAAGCCAAACAGCTGGGATCCCTCTCTGGAAACGCAGGCGTTGATACGGAACTTGCAAAAGACGACAACAGCCTCAGCCTCTGGAGACGACTCTTGACAGCTATTAAGAACCGGTATACCCACAAAGACGATATTCCTATCCACACAACCAACTGGACCAGCATGGAAAAAGGCATTAAGTTCCTGAGAGAACTAGCAGTGAGAGAGGTGATTTACAGCGATCCACAAACAATTTTAAACCCTGATCAAATGCCCTGCCACAAACACGTTATTCAGATGTTTGTGAGGAGTGCCCCACCAGTGTATAAGCACACCTTGTCAACAATGGTCTGGGCATTAGATGGAGATGGTCAGGTACCAACAGTGAGTGAAGTGGCCAACAAAGCACGACAGTATGAAGACAGTACTGCCAATCCCCAACAAATTCAGATTGCTGCCATGGAAAAAATAATTGAGGAAAACAACAGATCACTGGAGAAATCAATTGGGAAAGCGATTGAGATAACAATGGAGAAAACCAATGAAGCAATCGAGAAAGCAATGGAGAAAAATAGTGACTCATTTGAGAAAACCAATCAATCATTAGAGAAGCTGATTGATGCATTGTCCAAGAGAGATGACAGACCTCAATGGAGCCGCGTTGATGCTGTTAGAAAATACAGACCTTCAAGATCAACTAAAAATGATGGCAACTTGTCACGGAATGACTTGTGGATTTTCCTACGTGGATATGGTGAGGACATGAGAAACTGGGATGGAAAACCTACTTCTGCTCTACGAGAACGAGTATCCAATTTGCGAAACACCAATAGAAGACAACAACCTGCCACGAGAAGGAATAATCGGAATGTAAATGTAGTTAATACTGTGAATCAGGTAAACCCCGTGAATCAGCCTCAAAATTAGAGGGGCCCTGCCTCCAGCCAGGTGGAGGAGAGGGACAACCGAGTTTATTGGACTGTGTGGATTCGGTGGCCTGGCACATTAGAACCACGAAAATATAGAGCTCTGGTGGACACTGGTGCACAGTGCACTCTAATGCCATCGAATCATACAGGTACTGAAACTGTTACTATTTCTGGAGTGACAGGTGGTTCTCAACAACTGTCTGTATTGGAGGCTGAAATGAGCCTTACTGGGAATATGTGGAAAAAGCACCCTATAGTGACTGGTCCAAATGCCCCATGCATTCTTGGCATAGACTTCCTCAAGAAAGGGTATTACAAGGATCCAAGAGGGTATCGATGGGCTTTTGGCATAGCAGCTGTAGAGACTGAGGACATTGATCTGCTGTCTAGCTTGCCCAAACTGTCAGAGGAGTCTAGTGTTGTAGGGCTGATGAAAACTGAAGACCAACAGGTACCAATTGCTACTAAAACAGTGCATCGACGACAATATCGTACCAACCGAGACTCTGTAGTCCCCATCCATAAGCTGATACGTCAATTAGAAAGTCAAGGAGTGATCAGCAAATCTCGCTCACCATTTAACAGTCCTATCTGGCCTGTCCGTAAGTCTGATGGAGAATGGAGATTGACTGTAGACTATCGTGGCCTAACCCGCGACAGTTTCCTACATCACACCAGAGAGCTGTGACTACTAGGCTTTTGGCTTCTTGGGAGAAGGCCAGGTGGTTTTGGTCAGACATTTCATTCTTCTCCAAAGTGGTACAAACATTCCTGTAAAAAGAAATTCTTTTTTTGGCTAATAAATATTTAATGACGAAACGATGTATTCAGAAACTCCGCTTTCTGCTCTATAAATAACATTCTAAGACATGAGGACCTCTTAGCCTTTTCTCTGTTCAAGGACTTCTTTCTCTCTGGGTACATCTGGTAGGTTGAGGCAACTAGTGCACTGTGGGGACACCCATACTGTGTTGGGACACAGGTGCAAGGAGGATGACAGTGGTTACATAACAGCAGTTGCATCCCAGTATAATCACGCAAATTGGGTTGGGGGTCAAACCCTAGAAATTCTGTCCTAATATAAACTACTCTATAGAATGACAATATGAACCAAAATACCAACTAAACTTTAAGTTTATTGATATACAGTGAAGTCTGTGGGAGAGTTCCCCCTTGAAAAAAACATTCTAGATAACACTCTAGTTGCCAGAGTGGCACATGACCATCTGCTGAAGTATGAAAATGAAGTGCATATTTTCAATGTCATAAAACGAAAGCATTTGAAACAGAAGTCATTCAAAAGACACCCAGTATACTTCCTGTAAGGAAATTAATTTCTCTGGGCTCTAGCATTGACCTGTCCTTACTGTTCCCTGTAATGGGAACCAAATGCCAGATGCCTGACAGCGTTACTGCTTCTAGATTGCCTCACCAGAAACAAATCTTTCCCCATGTGTTTAAGCAGGGTAATCTTTCTCATAGCCTGAGCTGACAATTTGCAGTGGCTCTATTGCAGCTTATACACAGACAGAGGCTTCATCTCTGCTAACTTTGGATGGTAACAGAACTTCCAAGGCATGGTCCACCTGCTCTGGTGACTGAACCTTCAGTGCTTAGAAAGGAGTGCAGGTGACTAGTTCAGATGAAGGAGACAACTCTTCTGAGTTGGAAGTCTCCCTGTTCTTTGCTGTTCTACAGATATTAGAAACAATGCACCGCTAAGCACAAAAATGCAGTTTTTAGAGAATTACAATCTCCCAAATAAAAAAAAAAGACAAAGTAAAAGAGCTTGAGGCAGCTGCTGAAGAAATGTCAAGTTTCTTTGAATTATTAAAAGCAATTGTATTTATTTAAAAGATTATAATGCTAAGTGATCTATTTACCTTCCAATACTTCCAAAGACTAAAAGAAAATAGGTATATCTGGATAAATGTATTCAAGAGCATAGATGTAATGACTTGTACTGCTGATGTTAGCCATGCTATAACAAGAGAAAGAATGAGTGATGGCAATTCATTGCAGTGACATGTTTTAATTTTGAAGGTCAAGATATCTTTAAAATGATACTTGCAGAGTAAGTACTACACGAATTTGTAATATTTCATATAAAATATCACTGAAATTTTAGATTTCAGAATATGAAATATGAAGTAGGATATACTTCCCTGAGCATTTATTTTCCATGTCCAGTAAAAGGTAATAATGCAGAATAATTGGCATCATTTTATGAATATATAATGGGAAAATCTGACATTGTATCAAAAATTCCTGAAATGAGAGTTTAAGTAATTGATTTGACAATTCAAAGAAAAAAATTAATCTTTCTTTTTTGGTATTTTTCTTTGGTACTATTTCATTATAGTTATTTCTCAAAATCTTTTCCATTTCTGCCAGTCTCTTGAAAATGGCAATTCACTGAATTCATCCAAACTCAGGAAAGCACAATTTAATCTGGGAGCAGAGAAACCACTGAGCTTTATTATAAGCTATTAAAAAAATGTCCATGGTGTGAAGAACAAGATATTCCCATCCTGTAAGACGTGAATTGTGAGCCCAGGTGCACAAATTATACAATGACTTGTTATGAATTTTCTTGTATAATTTTGGCTTTTGTGATATATGTTATATAGTCAAGATTTAAACAGACCACCAAATTATTTAGAATCTTCAAACTTCTGTAGCAATTTGCAACATAAATGTAAGCTGAAGATGTGCTTCAGATGTTTGCGTTTGATCTCAGCTATCATCACTTGGTTATTCAGATTCATTAGTTAGTCAAATTACAGAAATGTCACTGAAGTCACCGTATAAATGTCAAGCTGAATGTCAGCTGACAGCTGAAATGGTAACATTGCTAAAATGCTTCATATGAGGGTACTTATGGTCACAATAAAAATAGTTTCTGTCCACTATGACAGCTGTGACTCAGTGGTACCCAATTTTACGTGTACACAACAGGACAGGTGGATTCTGCTTTCAAAGGCTGCAGAGGAAACATTTTTTATGAATCTTGGTATGAAGATCTTTTGTAGAACATCTTCAACATTGAAGTTGCACACTGAAAAATAACTACTTCGTATGTCACTTATGTCCATGACTTTTGATGAAATTACATCAATATGTTTGTTCAAAATTCAGTGTTTCTTTTTGTATATTAGTACAACCCCTAATTTGGGGATGAAGGGGTTAATTCCACCCTAATTACCTAATGGTCTGCTCACACTGAAACAAGCAGCGCAGCAGCACTGCACTTGACTGTAGAGTGGTGGAGGTTTTGATTTTGCTGGCACATTGGAAGGCTTTTGGACCATTGCACAAATTATAGTATAATGCAATACTCTAGAAGAAATAATTATACCCAGCCTCTGTAAGCCAGAAATTGCACACAAAAAAAAAACTTGGGCCTTTTAATTTGGTCACGTATAATGTATGAAATACAGTTCTTCCAAAGCTAATGGAACCAGAGGGAGCATTATGATTATGACTCCCTTAATATATTTTTCCATTTGAAAACTGGGGTCAGACTTGAACAGAGCAAAAGGATGAAGTATGATTTAAGTGCTAGAGACCAGTGTACAGGATAATATGAATTTAAAAACACAATTAGCATATGAGTTACTCCTCAGTGCCATTGTGTGTCTGAATATCTGCTCCGTAAGCTCTCGTTTCAATAGCAATATATTCATTGTGGGTATGGCAGGTAATACTGAATCATTCCCTGCTTTTCTGCATAACCTTCAGAAAGCATAAAACATCATGTTATTGTGTATGTGATGGGGGAGGGGGTCTTTGTGGTTCTCTTTACCATTTCTTTAAAATATTACATGAAAAAGCTACTTTGTTTTGTTGTGGCTAAGGGGGATTCTGATTAGTTACCTACCAGTGCACTTCTCAGGTTTTTTGAATATCTTTTCTTTTGACATCTTTGTAGCCGGCACTGTAGCAGGTTCCTATATTGCAAGAGGTGGAGGTAATATTCTTGTTCATTTAGTAATATTGAGTTGTACCTTATTAAGCCATTAGCAATTTTTGAAAAATAGCAATATTTGGAGAATGAGATGTCCCGGTCTGCTCCTTTGCAAGGGAGGTGGGATGCAGTCAAATCTTTCAAAGTGAAAAAAAGCAGGAATGTTTCAAGGAGTACAAATGGGGCATGAAGAGAGCATGACACACTGGCCTCTGAAACTAAACCTGTGGTATTATTATGGCATGTGTGATATATGTAAAATGCTAGTAATCCCAAAAGGTAGCTGAAATTCACACAGTAGGAACATTTTTATGATGTGATTCTCAAAATCAGTGAAATTACCATGAAATATGTCTAAATTTCAATTCCTAAGACAAAAGAGGGGAAGAAACAGAAGTCTGAACTTCACAGGAGGGGCAGTCTCAAGCAAATTTCTGTTTATTCCATTTTCTTCTCACTGATACTGGACAATATCTTTAATCATAGTATAATGAGAGAGATCAGACGATAAAGAAATACAGCCTTCCTAGAGAAGCAGAGAGTTCTTAAAACATTCATTGATGCTCTCTGTATATACAGTGGCAGCCCAGAAACCTCCAAGTTGAACACAGATTTACTGAAAGGGAACCCACTCCCAGATTTGGCATTTTAGGGGTATAGTGCTGATGAGTTGGCTCCTGGCTACTGTGGCCAAAATATACTTCAGAGCATGCCTAAGGCTGTGATTCACAAATAAACTAACTCTGCCCACCTCTCTTTTCTTCTGGTGTTGGTGCTCATCTGATCCACACCGAACCAGTTCATGGACTTAAATAAGCAGAAAAATGTTTTCTTGAAGTGGATCACCCCAGGTTGAGACACGCACCAGTGGCAGCACAGAATGGTTCAGGTTGAAAGGGACCTTGGGAGGTCATCTGGTCCAATTCCTCTGATCAAGCAGGACCACCTAGAGCCAGTTGCCCAGGAACATGTCCAGAAGACTTCTGAATATTTCCAGGAAGGCTTTTCTTCTGTAATTATATCAAGAATTATATAAAGATTTATTTCCAGGGAGTCTTTTCTTCTGCAATTATATCAAGAATTCAAACTACTGAGGTATTACTTTGCTCTGTATTGCTGGTAAAATCCTTGCAAGAATACTTTTGAACAGACTAGTACCAGCTATCTCAGAAGAATTTCCACCTGAAGGCCAATGTGGTTTCAGAGCCAACAGGAGTACCACAGACATGGTGTTTGTTCTCAGACAACTGCAAGAGAAGTGTAGGGAACAGAACAAAGGACTCTGTAACTTTCGTTGACCTCGTCAAAGCTTTTGACACTGTGAGCAGAAAAGGCCTGTGGCAGATCTTGGAACGATTAGGATGTCCTCCCAAGTTCCTCAAAATGATTATCCTGTTACACGAGGATCAGCGTGGCCAAGTCAGATATGGTGATGCACTCTCTGAGCCCTTCTCAGTAACCAATGGTGTGAAACAAGGTTGCGTTCTCGCACCAACTCTATTCACAATCTTCTTCAGTGTGATGCTCCAAAGGGCCACGGCAGACCTCAATGAAGATAACGGCATTTACATCCATTATCGTACTGATGGTAACCTATTCAACCTAAGGCGACTGAAGGCCCACACTACGACCCTAAATCACCTTGTCCACGAGCTGCTTTTTGCTGACGATGCCGCTCTCATTGCTCACTCAGAAGCAGCTTTGCAGCACTTAACATCCTGCTTTGCAGAGGTTGCTGAGCTTTTTGGGCTGGAAGTCAGCTTGAAGAAGACAGAAGTTCTTTACCAACCTGCACCTCAGGAAGTCTCCCATCATCCCCACATCACCATAGGCGAATCAGAGCTTAAGTCAGTCCAGCAGTTCAACTATCCAGGAAGTATCATTTCCTTGGATGGTAAGATTGACAAAGAGATAGACAACAGGTTAGCAAAGGCATACAGAGCTTTTGGAAAACTCCATAAAAGAGTCTGGTGCAATAAACACCTGAAGAAAAGTACAAAGATCAGTGTCTACAGAGCCACTGTACTGTCTACTCTTTTGTATGGGTCTGAATCATGGGTCATCTACCGCCACCACCTGTGACTCCTCGAACGCTTCCATCAGCGCTGCCTCCGTACAATCCTAAACACCCACTGGACTGACTACGTGACTGATGTTACTGTCCTTGAACAGGCAGGGGTCACCAGTATTGAGGCCGTGCTGCTGAGGATGCAGCTGCGCTGGGCAGGGCACGTCTCCAGGATGGAGGATCACCGCCTCCCTAAGGTTGTGCTCTGTGGTGAACTCACCACCGGCTGCCGCAACAGAGGAGCCCCAAAGAGGAGATACAAGGACTCTCTGAAACAATACCTCAGTTTTGGCCATATTGACTACCATCAGTGATCCACTCTGGCCTCCCATCGAGAGACGTGGAGACACACCATCCATAACGCTGCTGCCTCCTTTGAGAACGCACGTAGAATTAGTCTCGAGGAGGAAAGACAATGCAGAAAGAACCGTGCCTCACCAATACCACCTAAGGAGACTTTCCGCTGTGCCTTTTGCAACCGGACTTGCCTATCCCGCATCAGCCTTTTTAGCCATCAGCGCGCTTGTAGCAAGTGTCGATAGAGCCCTTCCCATATCTTCGTTCACGAAGCCTGGCCATGATGATGATGATATCAAGAGTAAAATTGTTATTTTCATACTAAGCTTTCCAGGGGTAAAGTGAACTCATGTGAAGCTGACAGACAGATGGCATGTTTCTTCCCTGAACGGCAAAGGGGTCATAAGAGAAATGTTTTGAAAGTCTGCAAAACCAGTGCAGATTTGGGACTTGCAGAAGTTGGGTTTCCCCTCACATGGGAAAGTACCGACAACTGGGTACTCCAGTTTCAGTTCAGGAAATTTGGAATCAACTCCTTCTCTGTCACCAGCAATTGTCCCTGTAGGTACAATTAGCCCTGCTGCTGGTTGAGCAGAAATCAATCCTCTACAGAGAAAAGAAGTGCATCAGAGGGGTTTTTTTTAAACTGTCTTTAAATGTTGTGTGTCATCCAGAGGGACATGCAAAATGGATTGTCTGATTCCAGCCCCAAAGGGGTAGACCTGACAGTTTTTAACAAAGTGATGGCAGACCAAGTCGTAGATTATGAACTGTTCAAGATTATTGTATTGAACTGTCATCCATCATACCTGAAATGACTTGGCTGAAAATCAGAGATCTCAGAAAATTAATAATTTGCATCATCTAAATCATCTCATAAACTAGATGACTTTTTAGAAAGTGACTAAAGGAGTTGAGAATTAAAATGCATTAGTAAACCTAATGGCTGCGGATGAGGTCTGCAAGGCTTTTGACAATGATGTGAAGAAGGAAGCTTCAACTTGAGCGTTGAAAAGTCAACAGTTAAGGGGGTTTTGTACACAAAAAAATAGAGTCCTTCGCTGAGTTAAGAGGGCTGGGGCAATGAGTATGGCCAGACCATGCCATGTGCCAGGATGAGGGCCCTCCTGGAAGCCCTAACGCTGCTCCTCTTGGCAGGAGGCAAACATGGAGAGAGCAAGCACACGATACCAGATAAGCCCATATTGTCATGGTGGCACAGTTGGCAAAGACTTACGTCCTGTTTGCCAGAAGATACTGATTCATGTTCCTGACTGCCATTAACTTGTACAGCCAATTTATTCTAACGTCTCAATGTCTGTTTTCCCCATCTGCTGAAAATCGGTTAATTAACAAGTCAACTATAATTTGTTCTGTGCTTTGAGAAGCTTACATGATACATAATTGTCAGATAATACTAGTAACTTCCTTTGGGATACTTTATAAAACTTTTCCTAAAATTACAACAGGTTCTGCCTAGGAGAGGACATGTGTCCTAATAGCTAAAACTTCCTGTTTCTCTCAGAAGAACGAGGCCCAGCAGGTAAAATGTCCATCTTGAAAAGGGCCAAAATATTGGAAATGTCTCCCTATCAGGAAGCTAAGAATGCCTCAAATTGTCGTTTTTAGACTTAGAGGTGGGAGAGGCAGGATTTTCTTTCATTTCAGGCGTTAAGGCTGCCTGCGGCTGGCTCCTTCTTTTCCCCCGTCCCATTGCGATAGTTTCCCATGGTGTGGTCCTCCGCTGGACACTGCGGACCGGCTGCGCCTGACCCCATAGCTCTGCCAGCACGCCTGTCCTTTTGGGCTACGGCCCTTCCCTTAAACCATTCATTTTCATATCTAAGGCAGGTATGTTTTTACCAAGTGTAAGTATATTCCAAGCCACCCTAGCAGCCTCATGCTTCTTTGGGCAAAATTCTCCTCAATCGGAGTTGTTCTCCTGAGGGAAAATCAAAAGAACCAGTCCTCAGGTGCAATTACTCACATTTTCCTCTCTCTGGGTACCAGCTTGAAGCAGTTTCACTACACAATAGCTATTTTTCAGGTAAATCCTTTTATCTGAATGTTTTTCAAGAGCACTTCTACTCTAGTGATAAACACATCATCAGTGACACCTTCCTTCTCCTCAGTTCCCTCCTTTGTGTACATTTGGCGCAATGACTCTCTACTGAAGTGGTGAAAATACTGTTACAGCGGTTCAATACAACGTGCAGCACAGAGCTCACCTTCCTGAAAGGACTCTGCACCGAGGCGCAACCCTTTCAGCTGACCAGGAGGAAGTCAGTGAGGGTGTTGTTCAATCTGCTGAACTTCTAGTACCAGAGACGACAAAAAAAAAATATTTAAAAAATAAAAATCCTCACATTGGATGCTGAGTTCTGAGATCGATCATTGCTTGTAAACTTGACAAATTTCGCCCGGAAATCATGGAAAATATGTGCGCGTATTTACGGGCAATTTTCAGGATGAGATTTTAAACTATAGAATTTTCCACTTCTGTGAAAATTGGTTATGAAACTCTCCAGGACAGGGGTAGAGTTTTTAGAAACTGGAGTTTTAACTGGGTCTCCCATCAACCTGATGTTCATGTTATTTACATAGTTGTAAATTTTCACCTATATCCTATATTAATCTTATATTTAACGTATCTATCCGCTTCTTATAGTTAATGTATCTATGTACTTTTTAGACTGTTGCTTAAAATTGTTAAAGCATAGCTCTTAAAACACTTGAACGTGTGAATAATCTCAGGGTTGCAGTACAGAGAAATTACTTTATCCTATAAATTGCTAAATGCTTTTGTAATTGTTTTTTTCTCTTTTCAATTTTTAATATTTCTACATTCATAATTACTATCTAAGTCATACTACCATTATTACCTAACAAGTTGTGTGGTGGTTGGAAGAACATTAAGAATTTAGTGTATAATTTCCTTGTGTACCAGCTGGGATAGTCTAAAGCCAGACAGCAGGTACCGTCAGGGAACAGTGCCTTGGGGATGGTGTCTGTGATACAGCTAAGATGTAATGAAGAGCTGACCAGTGTAGTTTTCCGCACATGGGAGAGGGGATTGCATTTCCCTCTCCAGCTTATTAGGGCTAACCACAGCACAGACCATTTCTTTATCACACCCTGTGCTCTCTGACATGTAAATACTATTTTCTTCACAGAAACCAAATTAATATACCAAAAATCACATATATATTTTTAAGTTCCTCATGCAAAAGATTCTCAGACTTAGATTCTTTCCTGCTTTTCCTTAGAGACTGATGGAAATAACAATATTTCAGACTTACTGAAATGCCTACAGAAATACATCTTTCTCCCCGAGAGATTTGTTCGAAGCTAATACTACTTTCTGCCAGTGAACATGACGAAGGACAGAGCCAAGAGGAACCTGGTAACTGATACAAAATATCCCAGTAATGGATGAGAAAGCAAATTAATAAAATACTGATGTAATAAGTCATACAAATTGTTTCTTTGCTCTGAGTGAAAGCGGAAACATGACTCTCTGACAGAGCAGGTCACTTTGATGGCACACTTCATGAGACCTGCTGTCCCAGCAAAAGCTATTTCATTTCATTTATAAGGTAATGCTTGTTTCAAAAGATCAGTCTCATTCATACTTTCTCTGCTATTCCTTTTTAAATATCTAATTTAATGCCTAAACCTCCAAAGTAATTTTCTTGTCAGAAAGAATGTGCAGAAGAGGAAAGAAAACACCCACTGCTTCCTCCCTGCCTCCCTCTTCATTATGTTATTTACTTGTGTCTCCTTCATTTTTGTTTTTGTAAGGTGTTTCTTGCAACAGTCCTTCCTCTTTCTGGATGGTCTGTCTGTGTATCTGCATAATTGTGCAAGCAATAAATGACAAGGAATAACAGTTCCTTGTAATTTTGATTTTTTATGGTGTCTTCACACTGTGCTTTGGTAGTCAGATAAGAATCCTGAAATATAGATTCTGCCTGCCAGTAGAAGAAAAGATGTGACCTGTTTGCCATGTTTAAGAATGGCTGAAGCCTCTCCTTTGCAATATTCAGCAGCCAAAATAATGGAGAAGAGGACATGCAAATATCAGGTTACATGCTTAGGTTTACTGGAGTTTCCTCTGCTTTGGAAGTAGAAGAGATCCCACCATCTGCCACAGGTTTTCTTTCTTCCCCTGCTTTCCCCACAGGAACCTGAACAGAAACCACGTGGTCTGCAAACTGTGAGCAGGCTGGAAATGTTTTCCTTCCCCATCATGAATATTTAAACATGTCTGATTTTTATTTTTGTTCTGACGATTTTCTGTGAGTAGATATTGGTTCTAAACTGGAAAGTGGGGTCTGCAATATTAAGTGGGGTGTTGGCCAAGTGTCACCAATGCTCTGACTGTGTATTCAGCACAGCCTTCAGGCCTTGGAGCCCTTCCCTGTTGCTGGGCAGTAGTTTAAGACATTTCTTAAGCTTGATCTCAAACCGAAATATAGTTGTTCAAGGAACTGCAAAACCCACTGGAAGACATAAATATTTCATTCATTGACAGTATATAGGCTTCCTCCTCATGTTCTTCAACATAGGATGGGAACTCTGCCTAAATTTCTGCAGGGCTATGCAGTACCTAACATCAAAGAGCTGTCATTTGTATTGATACAAAAACTTCTGCAACACTGCATTTACTCTCCAGTTTGCAAGCTTCTCAGCTGTCGTTTCTGCTCGCCTCGCAGAGGAAATGTGGCTGCAACTTCATCTGCAAATGTAGAAACAGTGAGAGCGTAAGGAAGAAGGGCAACAAAGCTGGTGAAAAGTCTAGAGAACAAGTCCTGCGAGAAGCAGCTCAGGGAACTGGGGTTGTTTAGAGAAAAGGAAGTTGAGGGGAGACTTTATGGCTCTCTACAACTACCTGAAAGGAGGTTGTAGCAAGGTGGGGGTCAGTCTCTTCTCTCAACTAACGAAGTATAGTACAAAAGGAAATGGCCTCAAGTTGCACTGGAGAAAGTTTAGATTGGAAATTAGGAAAAATTTATTCACCGAAATGGTTGTCAAGCATTGGCACAGGTTGCCCAGGGACATGGTTGAGTCACCATCCTGAGGTATTTAAAAGACGTGGTGCTCAGGGGCATGGTTTAGTGGTGGATCTGGCATTGCTAGGTTAACAGTTGGGCTCGATGATCTTAAAGCTAAATGACTCTGTGATTCAATGCCATATTGTAACAAGGTGTGCTTATGGTGTAGCAGCTTCTCCTAGGAACAGGAAATAACCTACCTTTGCTAGTAAAATTGTTTAGCATAAGCAGCTGCAGTGACTTCTGCACTTGTGTAACTATTTACATGAAAAGATACACCACTCATTTATTTACTAAACCTTAACAAAAAAAAAAGGCCTCATGCAGAAGTATTTTCAAACGTGTACAAGGGGAAGAATTTTAGTAAACTGATGTCAACCGTTACCACTGCTTCACATACAACAGTGGTGGTCTTGTGGCTTGCAGCTGCTTAATCATAGCAAAGAGGAGTTCAATCACAGGTTTGCAACACATCACTATACACTCAAAAACCTTTCTCTTTATTCATGTCTAGAGCGTTTTGTGCCACTTCTCGGAGATGTCACTAGACTTTCAGTCTTGTGCCTAAGCAGCCCTTATATCGTTCTTCCTTCTACTCTCACGAGAAATGAGTTTCATTTTCTCTGAAGTCCTTTGAGTTTCATGTAGTAATTACAAAGTAGTTAAGATGGGCAAGGTTTTCTTCATATCATTTGATTTTTCTCCTTTCTTATGTGATGTTTATCAAGGTGATTATTTGCATTTATTTTAAACATCTATTGGCATCAGGAAAGTTTTTTTAGAAATTAAAATACATTTAATATGTATTTCCATTTTCTTACAGAGTATTTCTTGGAAAGCATGTGTTTGTTATGCAGCTCAAAAGAATTTGAGACAAGATTGTTACCTAGGGTAAAAACTTCTCTAGCAGAACTATATCACAATTTACTGAAACCTAAATATTGCAAGTTTTTTTACATTAGCATATAGTATTTCCTTAAAAGGAGAGACTTGATAGATTCTAACCCTCTAATAGCATATTAGGGTCCCATTGTAATTTTTTTTATTAATTAAAATAACAATGTATTACAAGCAAGTTATAAAGCAGACAGAATATAAACTCACATCCATCTGGAAAAGGACAAGAAGGAGAATCAGAGGAAGTGTGGCTGAGCTGCACTCCCTGGGAATGTTACAGGCTGGATTCTCTTATGAGCCCTTTCCAAACACAGGGAAGATAAGAAGGTGATTGGGAACAGCCACCACAGAATTATCAAGGGCAAATTATGCCTGAACAGCTTGATTGCCTTCTGTGATGAGATGACTTGCTCTTAGGTGAAGGGAGGAGCTCTGAATGTTGTTTACTTTGATTCTAGCAAGGCCTTTGCTACGGTCTCCCATTATGTCCTTCCAGCCAAATTAGTGAGGTATGAATTCTGTAAGTGGGTGATAACAGGGGTAGAAAATTAGCTGGACCACTGCGCTCAAAGACTTGTAATCAACAATATGAAGCAGAACTGGTAACTGGTTTTACAAGTGGCATCCCTCAAGGATTCATAGGAGGGATAATACTGTTTAATATCTTTATTCATGACCTGGGTGGTGGGATGAAGTGCTCTCTCAGCAAGTTTGTAGGCAATAAGACACTGGAGGGAGCAGGTGTTACGCTGGGAGGACAGGGCTGCTGTCCAAAGGGATTTGGATAGACTGGAAAATGATCTGATAGAAACTCATAAAGTTCATCAAGGGCAAAGGGGATCTGAGATCTTACATTTCGGACAGAATAAATGGGTTTTATCAGCAAAAGTGTAACCACCTGTTTGGGGAGTGTTTATTCCCTTCTATTCAGCACTTGTGAGGCTCTATCTGGAGTGTTGTGTACAGTTTGGGGGCTTCCAGCACAAGAAAGGCATTGACATCAGTGGAGGGCCACCAGGATGATTATGGGGCTGCATGACATCCAATGTGAGAACTGGCTGAGAGATCTGGGTTTTTTCATCGGTAAGAAATGAAGGCAAAGGGAAGGTCTTATTGCTGCCTCCAAATACCTAATGGGACAGGAGCATAAAGGCAGAATCAGGCTCTTCTGAGGAAGAGCAACAAACACAAGTCAGAGCACAGGGAATTTTTATTAGATATGTGGAAAAAAAATTCCCATGTGTAAGTGGCCAAATACTGGAATCATAGAATGTTTTGGGATGGAAAGTGCCTTTAAAGGTCATCTAGTCCCACCCTCTAGCAGTGAGCAGGGATATCTTTAACTAGATGAGGTTGCTCAGAGCCCCATCAAGCCTTACCTTGAATGTTTCCAGGGATGGGGCATCCACCCCCTCTTCGGACAACCTGTTCCAGTGTTTCACCACCCTTGTTGTAAAAACTGTATTCCTTACATCTAGTTTTAATCTACTCTCTTTTAGTTTAAAACCATTACCCATTGTCCTGTTGCAACAGACACTGCTGAAAAGATTGTCCCCATCTTTCTTATCAGCCTCCCAAAACTATTGAAAGGCTGCAGTAGGGTCTCCCTGGAGCCTTTGTTCTGTGCTCTAGGTTGAACAACCGCAAAAGGGGAACACTGCAGATTTCCTTTTTGGAGATTTCAGAACTGGAATGGAGGAAGTCTGGAGCAAACTGGTGTGTGGTGAAACACTGACCATGTGAATTCTTTAAATGTGTGTAAGGCCAGATGTTTCAAATGTTACTTCGTTTACATACCATATGGATACGTGTGAGCCTTCACAAGGACTGTGCTGCTAGAGCTTTGAGATTCAGTTACTGTTGTCACTGCTCGGGGTCTTAGTATCTAGTGTTTTCTGTCCAGAATGGAGGCATCCAAAATAAAAGGACGTTTTTGTAAATTGAGCTTTGGAAACTCTGTATCTCACTTTTCCAGCACTTTCACAAGACTTCTCCTAAAGTCTAACCTAATTGGCATTTGTGTAGCTTTTCAATGTATCCAGACAAAAAATACTAGAAAGTCCTACAGCAACATTGAAAGAGTGCACAAATAAAACCTTCTCTTAAAACAAAAGCCTCCCTAACAGTGGCAACTGTCTAAATTAGAGCATGTGGGAAGGACTGCAGTTCTCTTAACAGTTCTTCAGGTATTGTAGTTCCTGTGATTAACCACAGTAAGCAAGAAATGCTAAAACAGCACATGCTACAGAAACTATTTCTGGGCTACAAATTGAAAAGGCTGCTGAAGTCCTGCAGCAGGAAGTAAGGTTCTTCTGAATTTTTACAAATAATTAAAGTGACAGCTAGAGAAAAATCAAACTTAGAGTGTTTTTTAGGAAGTAAGATAAGCTCTGCACCAAGCATTTTTTTTACTGAAGGTTATGCAATTAAAGAAATTAAATACTACATTATATTTCTTATTCTATTATTAAAATTTGTGTCCTTTTATGTTTTAAAGGTTATTAAGACCAGATACAGGAAGCTAAAATATTTTCAGTATGAAAAAGAGCATATTTTGAAAGAAGATAAGTTTTTAGACAGGCACAAGTGCAATTAATAGATTATTCAAAGTGACACTTACTACTTGATGTTGAGCAAAGTACCTTTTGAGTTGAAGAACAAACAAGTAGACGTATATACAGAGCATTGTTACTAAGCTTTTATGTATTTGATACCATTCATTACTTATCACAATTTCAATAGTGAAATCTCTTAATTTCAATCTATTTGCTGAAAGGAAGAAAAAAGTTTACATATTGTTTTATATACTGCTCTTTAATCCCCTAGCTGGAGCAACTGTGTAGGGGAAAAATTCTGCAATTTCCTAGCTGACCACACCTGATAAAACAGGAGTTTGGATCAATGGAGAAACACTAGAAAAAAACCCCAATTACTCTAGAAAGCTGCACACAAACAACTTGTGAGTTTGAGCTGCAGTCACTAGGAACATAGAAAGGGTTAAAAGCCTTTGCTAAAAGAAAAAGGAAGAGGTTAGCCCTTAAAGACTATATAAGCTGCAAAACCTGGCAGTTGTGGCTTGTTAAACTGCTGGGAGGTGGAACTGACAGCTGGGCTGCCTAAGTGGGGAAGTCATAAAAGGGAAGCAGAGCTCCCCGGAGGGAGTGGGAGAGTTGGGTTATTGCCTTTTTCTGCCAAGGGAGAAGTGACTTTGTTTGGATTAAAGTGGACACTGCTACTGCTGGATGCTGATCGCGGGGAGGCTTTTAGGTGGCTTGTTTATGAAGAGTTGAACAAGGTGAAAAGAAGTTGTCCTGGCTTCCATTGCTTTTTAGGGTTGTGACTAAAGGAGCTATGCCTGGCTGTACCGATTTCCTAAGCCTAGACTGGGGTGGGTTGTCTATTTATTCACCTAAAAAAAAAAAAAAAGAAGAAGAAAGCATCACTTAGGTTAGATACCTGATTTCTAATTGGGGCTGATAGTCTCTCTGTGGGCCTTTGTACTGTGCTTCCTCCTGAGGAACAAAAGGAAATTGGTGCTTAAAATTAAATGTCAGAATCCTTTCTGCTTAAGAAATTATTATATTGATCTTTGTAAATTAAGTTTAATAGTTTTGATTTTGTATTTTATGTTTTGTTCATAGACTGCTTGGAATCTTGTTTAATAATGTTAAATTCCATGAATGTTGTAGCTCTTGATGTCACATCTGAAAATTGGCAGTCAATTCTTTCCCCCTGTAAATGTATGTAGACAATAATCATTCCCACATACAGATTGTATTTGTTCTTCTGAAGACCACTTAAGGAGCCTATATTTTAAATAGCTTATAGATGCTGGTTTTCTATTTCTCCTTTTCTGTTTTACAAATGAGGGAAAGAATTGAAGCTTTGTCTTCAGGATATTTGCTCTGTCTTTATGTATTTCGGATAAAATGCTTAATAGTTTGACATCCTTGTAGGTTTCACACTCTTGTAGAAGACTAAGGCACTTCAGATGTTATTTATTTTCGTTATGTCTTTAAGATGTGTTCTTAAAAAAGAGTATTTTAGAACTACAGGCTAGATTTAAAGTACCCCAGCTTGGCTTGAAGTGACATGTGCCCAGACCAATTTATAGAGTAATGGAACAATTTATAACTCTGCCTTAGCTGAAATTAGTTTCTATGGCAGTGGCCCAGGGAAACTCTGTGGGCCTTCTGTTCTTTGCAGCTGCAGAAAATAATTGTAAGGGGAAATACTACCTTCTGGTAGCTAGGTAAAACCTCGCTTAAAAACTATGTGATATCACTTTCCTGAAAATTAGAGATCCTAACTCACAAGTAGAATTGCTCTTGATGACCAGAGAAAGGAAAAGCAAGTGATTCATGTGCTATTTTCACACTGGAATAAAGTAACAAATTAGAAAGTGTTATGTTGAAACAATAATACTAAACACAACTTTGCAGCAAGCATCAAAAAGAGAAAATGGATTTTAGAACTGATCTTGCTTGTCATGGTTAATCCCAGGCTTTTCTTAAAATTCAAGGTAAGAGCCCACACCCTTGTTCTAGTTTATTCTATTGATGAAGCCATTCATTAGTACAGTCTTGCTAGATCATTCTCTCTTCTTCTCTCTCCCCTGCCCACCAGCTTCCTGCTGAAAGCATCTTCTTGCACCAGAAGTGGGACAAAGCAGAAATTTTAGTACTAATGGCAGAAAAAAAACACTGAAGCAGAGAGAACAAACCAAAATAAATAGTTCTCTCCAAGTCTATCTCGAAACTTGTTAAAAGCACAGAGGATCTTCCTTTCAGTCTCCACTGAAGCTTCCAAATACACTCTGCTCTTAAGGATTTAGGTAAACTACTTCATCAGAGGCAGAGCAAGTTCTGTGCTTGCAAAAAGATTGGCTTAGTCCACCAGTGGTATCACACCTATTTAATAACATTTCCAAGCACTGTGAGTTCACTCAGACTGAGCTCCTCTATTCAGTCCTTGTGGAGTGCAAAAGCTTTACATTCAGTCATCAAAAAAATCTGGACACGCTGAAGGAGTTTCAATCATTTGTATGTCTGTGGGGGGTGGATTTCTTTAAAGTCGAGTAGGAAGCACCACTCAAGATTTGAAATGTGCAGTATGTCAGAGCATGAATCTCCTCTTCTATTTTCCTAAATGTTCTTACTAACACTGGAACCTACAGATCCTGACTAGACTTCCAAGAGCTAGCTATGGACCCAGTGCAACCTCAGAAGAGGTTGTACTGTCATAACCTGGTCCTTCAGTCTCCTGTCAGAGCCTGGATCATCATCACAACATCTAAGTTGATTTCCTCACAGGTGATCTGTGAAGTAAAACAAGCAGTTTTGCCTGCGATGCTCTCATGAATACAGATGTGGAGATACACTGCCCAAGGGAAGTGTCTCCATAGGCATTACAGGCAACACTATGCTAGGTTTGGTCTTAGTTCTGAAGTTTTTTGATGCTATCCCAGAAGGTCTTTTGTCTCCTGATACTGTGTATGCACCGTGAATGCTGACTGCAGCATATACTTGCAGTGTCACGCTATAAAAAACTGTTAATGGACTGAAATACAACTTCCATGTTATGCCAGGCTGTATGAATAAAAACCTGCCTCACACGTGCACATAAATGTCCATAAGGTGTAAAGCAACAAAGAGAGGAAGATCTGGATTGGCCTGGTGAGTTCTAGTCCAAGGCTTGACCTTTGGTTGGGATTATTGACGGCTGCGTGGTGGATTGACCACGGCTGGCTACCAGGTGCCCATCAAGTCATGTTATCAGTCCCCCTCTTCAGCTGGACAGGAGGAGCAAAATACAGCTAAGGCCTCATGGGTCAAGATAAGGAATAGGGAGATCACTCTCAATTACTGTCATGGGCAAAACGGACTCAACTCATGGAAATTAAGTTAATTTATTGTTATTCAAATCAGAGCAGGATAATCAGACGTGAGAACAAATCTAAAAACACCTTCCCCCCCCCCCCCCCCCCCCTTTCTTCCTGGGCTCATCTTTATTCCTAACTTTCTCTACCTCCTTCCCTTGTGGGTTGCATTCAGTTCATTACCCATTTTCTGTTGCTCCTTCCTCCTCACACTCTTTTCCTGCTCCAGTGTGGGGTCCCTCCCATGGGAGTTCTCCATGAACTTCTCCAACACAAGTCCTTTCCATGGGAGACAGTTGTGCAGCAAACTGCCCCAATGTGAGTCCTTTCCATGGAGTACAGTCCCTCAGGAACTGACTGCACCAGTGTGGGTCCCCCACAGGGTCGTAAGTCCTGCCAGCAAACCTTCTCCGGTGTGGGCTCCCTTCTCCATGGCTCCACAGGCCCTGCCAGGAGCCTGCTCCACCATGGAGCCACAGCCTCCTTCGAGAATCCACCTGCTCCAGCATGAGGTCCTCCATGGGCTGTAGGTGAACATCTGCACCACCATTAATCTCCATGGGCTGCAGGGGGACAGTCTGCCTCACCGGAGTCTTCACCATGGACTGCAAGGGAATCTCTGCTCCAGCACATGGAGCACCTCCTTCCTCTCCTTCTTCACTGACCGGTGATGTCTGCAGAGCTCTCTCACTTATTCTCACTCATCTCTTCCAGCTGCTTGTTTTGCAGCAGTTTTTTTCCCCTTCTTAAATATGTTGTCACAGAGGTGCTACCACCATCGCTGATGGACTCGGCCTTGGCCATTGGTGGGTTCGCCTTGGAGACAGATGGCATTGGCTCTGTTGGATATGAGGGAAGCTTCTAGTAGATTCTCATACTACCAAAACCTTGCCACGCAAACCCAGGTCTAGGATTAGGGTTGGGAGAAAGAGAGAACCTAGACCTGCAGTGACAGTGGGGTTAGAAAGGAGGTGGGCTGCAAGGAGAACTTGGCTGGAAGAATGTTTTGGTGTGGGCATTAAGAGGAAGGCTGCAGCATATGGTTAGATCTAACATCAGGTTTAGAATTAGGGAGAGAGAGCAAGCCTAACATTTCAGCTGGAGGGAAGTTAGAAAGAGGCTTTGAATCACAGAATCACAGAATGATAGGGATTGGAAGGGACCTCGAAAGATCATCAAGTCCAATCCCCCTGCCAGAGCAGGAACACCTAGATAATGCTACATAGGAACGTGTCCAGGCGGGTCTTGAATGTCTCCAGAGAAGGAGACTCTGAAGAGGGTCCCTTCGGAGAGCCGGCCAAGTTAACGATCATCACACCAATATGGCTACAGATCGTCCTCCCTTTATTGCTCCGGACAGCTCAATATATACAGTTCAGCAGTGTCCCCGCGCCTGCCCCTTAACAGAGTTGGTCAGTTACAGGTTTACACGCGCCAGCGTTTTATTGGGCAGTGCCATTCCACTATGCAAGCGGCTATCACCCCCTCTTCTCCCCCCGGGGCCAGCACCTCCCGCCAAGCATCTCGCAAAGCTCTCACAAAACAGATAAAACTTCCTCCTCCCTGTGTTCCAAGGCAGCTTCAAGGACAGAGCCTCTGTTTAGGCCTACGCTGGGTTGTCCACACTTTTAAAGTTATACCGCACCTCTGCTCCACAAGAAATTCCTCTACAGAGACTCCACAACCTCCCTGGGCAGCCTGTTCCAGTGTTCCGTCACCCTCACTGAGAAGAAGTTTCTTCTCGAGTTTAAGCGGAACCTCTTATGTTCCAGTTTCAGCCCATTACCCCTTGTCCTATCAGTGGTTGTCACCGAGAAGAGCCTGGCTCCATCCTCGTGACACTCACCCTTGATATATTTGTAAACATTAATGAGGTCACCCCTCAGTCTCCTCTTCTCCAAACTAAAGAGCCCCAGCTCCCTCAGTCTTTTCTCATAAGGGAGATGCTCCACTCCCTTAATCATCCTAGTTGCCCTGTGCTGGACTCTCTCCAGCAGTTCCCTGTCTTTCTTGAACTGAGGGACCCAGAACTGGACACAATATTCCAGATGTGGCCTCACCAGGGCAGAGTAGAGGGGCAGGAGGACCTCTCTCGACCTACTTGCTACTCCCCTTCGAATACACCCCAGGATGCCATTGGCCTTCCTGGCCACAAGGCCACAGTGCTGGCTCATGGTCATCCTGCTGCCCACCAAGACTCCCAGGTCCCTTTCCCCTACATTGCTCTCTAATAAATCATTCCCCAACTTATACTGGAACCTGGAGTTGTTCCTACCCAGATGCAAGACTCTACATTTACCCTTGTTATATTTCATTAAATTTTTCCCCGCCCAACTCTCCAGCCTGTCCAGGTCTCGCTGGATGGCAGCACAGCCTTCTGGTGTGTCAGCCACTCCTCCCAGCTTGGTGTCATCAGCAAACTTGCTGATAGTACTCTCTAGTCCCTCATCCAAGTCATCAATGAATATATTGAATAATACTGGTCCCAGTACTGACCCTTGAGGGACTCCACTGGATACAGGCCTCCAACCAGACTCCGCCCCATTGACCACAACTCTTTGGCTTCTTTCCCTTAGCCAGTTCGCAGTCCAGTTTAAGCTCAAGGAGAACTCGGCAGGGCTCAGCCTACCATTATAGTTGGAGTTACAACTTGGCTTAAATTTGACAAGAGAGAGCCTAGAGCTTGGCATCTGAGGCTCAGCATACAGCTAGTGTGGGGGTTAAGGTTGGTGTTGGGAGAAAAAGAGCCAAGAGCTCCAGTTGGAGGGAAGCTTGAATGCAGCTGCTGGTGAAAGGGCTGGGCCGCAGAGATAACTTGGCTGCAAAAACTTTTAGGCGGAGGCACTGGCTGAGGGGCCTGGTCTAAGGCTCAACATAACTGTCAGGTTTAGAGTGAGGTTTGAAGTTACAGTTGACAGAAAAGATGAGCTGCAGCTGGTTTGAGGCTACAAAGTGACCGTCCCAGGGAAGCGTAGGTTGCATGGAGAACTTGGCTGCAAGAACTTTCTGGTGTGGGCACTGGCTGGAGGCCATGTCCAAAAGCCAGCATATGGTTTGTGTGAGGGTTGAGAGGAGAGGGCCTGGAGCTGCTGCTGGAGTGGAGCCAGAAAGGAGCTTTGAAAAGTAAGGGCATGGGGTAGTGAAAATGTGTTAGAGTGAACATTTTATTGAGGGCACAGGCTGAGGCTAGGATCTGCATTAGTTTTAAGGTGAGCCTAGGACTGCAGCTGGAGAGGAGCTTCAAAGGGAATGTGCCAAAGAAAAAGGTGGACTGTGAAGAGAATATGTCTGTGAGAACATTTTGGTGTGAGCACTGGCTGGGGACTCTGGGCTGGAGGCTTAGCAGAAGATTAGGTTTACTCTCAGGGTTAGTGCTAGAGCTGGGAGAGAAAGTGCTAGAGCTCCAGCTGGAAGGGAGATAGAAACGTGTTTGAAAGGGAAGTCAAGGCTGAAAGAACTTGGCTGGGGAATTTTTTGCCATGGGCACTGGTTGGGAGGCCCAGTCCCAGACTCAGCCTCTGGTTAGTTTTATTTTAAGGCGTAGGGTTACAGCTGAGGGAAAGAAAGAGCCTGGAGTTCCAGTTAAAGCATAGCCAAAAAGAGACTTCCCAAGAGGAGGGTAGGCTACAGGTGTAATCAAGTTTGTCTCTTCAAACAACCCCTGTGTCCAGTTGCATGTGTATCACGGGTTCAGTGAGAAACCCGCACCCATGGTATTCCCTACAGGGTAGACAGATACAGACAACCATCCTGACCTTGGTGCTTAAAATCTTTGCCCAAGAACTTGTAATGAAGATAGGCCAGGCCCTCAGTTTATTTTAATTCTGCTATAAACCTTATGGTCAACATCTTTTGTTCTTTTCATACAACTTTCCTTGGTAAGGATTCATATTTGCAAGGAAGAGCTCTTTAGAATCTAGGCCAAGAAGACAAGAAAGTCTGTTGGGAGAAAAAAGGCAACTTACTTACCTTCCCTATAACAAACCTACCACAATGTTTGTTGTTTAGTACACATTTATAAACAAAATGCTTCACTATATGTTCTTACTCTGGAAAGAAGATGAAAGACAAGTATGTGACAGGTGTTAATCACATTGATGTGTGCAGCATTATGTGATGCTCAGGTGTCACGTTCTAAGCATAAAGCAAGGAATAAAATGGGTACTGAACTCTTCTGAAAGTCTGTCTTCAAATCTATATTTAGGCACCTAAGTGACCTGCTTTTATTCAAAGCTGCTGACTATTCAGCTGCTTCCATTGACTGCAGAAGAAATATGAGGGATTCTTTTGTTTGTTTAATCTATTTTCAAGAACAAAAATTACAGTTTAGTTTCTCTGTAACTCCTGAGTAACTCCTTGCTCTAAAAAAAAAGAGACAGAAAATGAAATATAGCATCTCTGTTCTCTCCTACTCTCCATAAGGTGCAGAAAAGGGACCATACAATAAATCCCCGGTAACTGCTTCTATGCAGAAGGTAGATTAAACGCTACTAATGATAGATAACTTAGCATGATAGATAACTTTGCTATTGAGATCACAAAGACAGAAGAGAAATGGAAAGGATGCGACATTTGAACTATTATCCTTGGCGCAACAAGCTTTTGAATTTATGAGCAGCTGTGCAAGTCTGTATCAGGTCCTGGAGCTCACCTGATGACCTTAGTTGCTCTGAACAGCCTCACCTGGGAGCACCCTCTGCCCAGGACCTTCATTTAAGCTCAGGGCAGGCTCAGTTTAGGTCTTTGACTGAGCTATGTTGTAGGTGTACCCGTTTCCATCACAGAGTTCTGGCTACACCTTGGTGCTGTAGTGTAGGTGGTTTTCCTGCAGTCCTGTTCCTGCCCATTTCCTGGATGGACCCTGTGCCTACATTGTGCCTTCCTAGGTGGACCTGGTTCATCACCTCAGCTTCTCTGGGAGTCCCGACGTGTGCTGCTGGCCCTGCTTGTCGCCTGTATTAAGTTTGGTTACGACATGTCCACTGTGAGACTGGGCCCCATTGCTGAGGGCACTGCTTGGACTGGGATGACTCTTGGCTGCTGGTTTGTCCACCCTCATGGAGAAGCCCCACTCTTGCTTCGCCCTAAGAGTCTGGTCACCTTGCCGAATGATCCGCCGATGAGCAACGCAGGATCTACAGCAGGCAGGTCGCTTTGTATGATTCCGAAGTTAGTGGATGACTTAATACAAACACACAGGAGATGCCTGCGCTGCGTTATGTGTGTGCGTTGGCCCTGAGCGGTGACTGCAAGCGTGGCTGAGGTTCCTCACCGTACAGTGGAGGAAAGCGTACGTCAGGTGCAACGCTGCTGAGCCGGGCAGGTGTGCCTTTGCAGTACAGCGTCTGCCAGCGACCACGTCCTCTGTGGCCAGAGGCAGGTGAGAAACACTTTAAATTGGGGTCCTTCCGTGGCTATGGACAGAGGTGTGCAGTTTCGAGGGTTGCGATACACCTGATGGGGTTTCCAGCACGCGCTGTCTGCCGGCTGAAGGGAACTGCCCCACTCGCGGAGCGGAGCCAGGCCGGGAGCTGCTGCTAAAGCCCTACCCCGGGAGTCCCTCTTGCTCCTAGAGGTCTCTTCACCGGGAGGAAAACTGGGAACTTGAGTGAATACTACAAAAACTGTGCCAATTAACGCGTGTCATTCATTAGATAAAGATTAGGCCGGTGGCAGGACTTGGAGGTGACCCAGAGGGTGAGCAGGGGACGAGAACCACCTTCTTCCCTGGGCGAGCGCCGAGCTGGACCCTCTCCCCTCCATGAGACCCACCCTCAGCCCAGTCCCTCTGTCTCCCGCCCCGAGGCCGCCACGCTCCCCACAGCGGAGCCGCGCAGGCGCGAGCCTGCCCGCGATGGGGAGAGCTTGGGGGGGGGGGGGGGGCAGCTGGGGGGGGGGAGGGCTGAGCATGCGCAGTGGAGTGGCAGGAACCGAAACTCCGTCGCCGTTCCCGCGCCGGCTGCGGAGGCGGGGCGGGGCGCGGCGGCGCGCGGCGGGCGGTGGCTCCCCAGCGGGGGGGGGGGGGGGGGGAGGGGGGCGGGCGAGTGGGTGTGGAGGGAGCGGGGGCGGGGCCGAGGCGCGCGAGCGGGGCCATTTCAGCGCGCGGCACGGGCGGCCAGGCCGGGATGCGCGCGGCATCCCGCGGCTGCCAGCCCGTCGCGTGCACGCCCGGGGCGCTGACACCCCCCCCCCGTGCCCTCCCCTTCTTTTCTCTCCTGCCCTCTCTCCTTCCCTCCGTTCCCCCTCCCGCCGCCGGCAGCGCCATGGCGGCCCCCAGCAGCATCGTGCCCGTCATGGCGAGTAAAACCAAGACCAAGAAAAAACACTTCGTGGCGCAAAAAGTGAAGTTGTTCCGGGCTAGCGACCCGCTGCTCAGCGTCCTCATGTGGGGGGTCAACCACTCGGTAAGCGCCGCGCCCGAGCCCCGCTGACCGACCGACAGCCCCGCCGGGGCATCGTCTCCCGGGGGCTGCGGGGTGGGGGGCGGGGGCGATGCGGGGAGGATGCGGGGGGGGGGATACGGGCGGGACCGGGGAGGCACGTGCCGCCCGGAGCCGCCCGCCCGTCGTCGCCCTCCGCCCCGGTGGGGTGGGGGGCGGGGGGGGGGGGGAGCCGGGAGCGCCTTGCCGAGCTCGGTAACTGCGTGCGGGGGTCGCCGCGGTGTCCTGCCGGCGCGGGGAGCGATGCGCGCCCGGGAGGCGCGGGGCCGCAGGGTGCCCGCGGGAGCCCGGGTCCTGCCGCTCCGCTCGTTCAGTAACGCACGGGTGGTGCCGGTGAGGGGACGGTGCTGCTGAGCCGCCCCGCTCTTGCCGCCGCCCGCCAGCGGCCGTTGCATAAATGTACTGCGGTTAAAAAAAAAAATTTAATAAAATTAAAAGAAATGCCTGTTTTCTTAGCGTTTAACCGGCGAAGTTTTTACCGTGTTCCGCGCAGTTGGCTTAAGCGAGTGTCTGCTGGCGGTTTTGTGCGCTTGGGGGAGGGGAGGAGGGCCGGCTGGCGATGTGGTGGAGCGGCGGGATTGCAACACAGGCGGAGCGCTCCATCACCCTGCGGATGCTGCGGGCGGGCTGCTCGGCCCCGGAGAGCCCCTCCGCCGGGCGCAGCGGCCGCGAACCGCCGCTGGCCAGCGTTAAAATTAGGAGCCTGGCAAAGATGTCACATGGTTTGGGCATTACGGGGCTCAAGTCGCAGCTTTACATCTTTAAATAGCTGCTGCGGCAGGTTAAAAGTGTAGAGCCCGAAGATCGCTAAAAATCGGGTATTGGGGCAGTTAAGCCAAGGACTTTCTTCTCTTGGTGGTGCAAAGCTTTGGATGCCCAAATGTTGGGTTCATACGGGTTAGTCCTTACTGCATAAGAGCTCTTAAAAATAGCTGTCAATGTGTGACCAGAGACTGGACTATGAATTTTGTAACGGCTTCGTGAAATGGACAAAGCAGCCTGTAGTATTAACTCGGTATTCCTTTTGTTTCCTGCGCATCCAAATCCTCTGAGGGTTTTTCCTTTGTGCGTTTGTATGTTTTAATAGTTTTTTTGCCCTAAGCCTGGAGGCTGAGCATCGAGGCTGGGCGCTGTTAGGTCCCTGTTACACGGTGCACTGCCTGAAGTGATGATCTAGGGGAAACGCTGTAGCAGTACGTACGGATACTGTGTGGATGAGAGGAGAAGCTCTAGTGAGGTTGAATAGTCTGCATAAGAGAGCCCCATGAGCCTGTAGGAAGTGGTGACCAAGGATTTCAAGTTCTCTGTAGGTCAGTTGTAAGCAGTGACATCCCATGTCATGAGCTGATAAGAAACTAGGTATTTATCTACAAAGCAAAAGCATCTCTAATTGTGGCAGCACACGATATGCTGTTTGCCAGAATTGGGCTTAAATACATGAGTTTCTTTTGTCCCTTCTTTAGTGGCTGACATTATTCATAGAAAAACTCCCAAACGGGCCTCTTGAGTGAAGGAAAGCAAGCTGATAATTACAGGGTGAGAGACTTCTGCTGGATGGCAGTGTGCTCTCTATCTTCGATCTCCCTGGGGAGCCTGAGGGAGACGATTTCTGACAAGAAGGAACATCTTCCTACTGCAATAGTTCCTTGCTGCGTGTGTCCATACTGGAAATACTACTGCTTCCAGAGGAAAACCTCTCTAGTACAAATGGTGACAAAGTAAATAGTGCCAAACACAATACCGTACGTGACTCCTACTGTCACGGAACTCTTCTCTTAGAAAATGTAATGAAGCAGCATATTGGTTGATGCACATAAAACCAAAAATTGTAAACTACAATCCTTTCATTGTGAGGGGGCTCAGAGAAAAAGCTCGGCAATCGATACACTCAGGGAAATGCAGATTTTCATCTTCATATGAATGTGATGATGATTGTAGGCATGAGTATCTGCTGTGTGTTCTGCTGCAAGGTGTAATCATGAATCATGCTTTGAGCCCCATGGCAGCAAAATCCCTCTGAATGAGAGATCATGGATTTAAAAAAAAAAAAAAAAGGTTAATTCGATGTGTCCCAATCTAAACATCTCTCCTTAGCCAAGGATGCAGCATTGAAGTGTTGCAGGCTCCTCTGTCTGTTTGTAATGCCTGATGTGGCACTGTCTGGCAAATGGAAATAAGTGTTCAGTATGGTTGGACTCTGTTATCACACATAAGAATTCTTCGTGGGAGAAATACGAATTATGTGTGTGGATTCATTAAGAACAGGAATTAAGGATCCTTATGCTTCTTATCAGAAAAAACAGAAATCCGTAAGCAAAGGTTAAACTAGGGGCATGGTTAGTTAGAGCATAGGTTATAGTTCGTGATGATATTAATTAAATAAGCTCAGAACATAGCAGTTGTGAAAAATCGTCTTTAAGGCTGATTTCAGTGCAGTGCATATCAATTAATGAGACGATAGCAATCTCCCAGTCTTACTTAACTCTCTTGGGAGATATGTATTGAAATGGTGAAGCTGAAACACAGTTCCCATGTTTCTGTCAGGATGAGGCCTAGATTGGAAGGAAGCCCTTGGTGAAGATAACGGAAAAACAGATTTTCTTTTACTTTTTTTTTTTTCCTGCAGGCTTTTATACTTTTTGATCCTAGGGCCAAAATACCACTGTACTTGATAGCTGAGTTTTGGAGGATTTTCAGTTTTTAAACTGAGTATATGAAGAAGCTCTATCTAAGGATGAGGTTACAAAAGCTGTTGTTTTAATGCTCCTGTCCTAGGAGGAAACGTGATTCCTGTGAAGGGAGATCATGAGCACTGGTGTCACAAAGCAGAGGGCTTACAGCAAAGGTGTGAATTCTTAATTGGTAAAACTCTGGAGGGAGGTATCTGCTGCCTGAGGTTCTCACAAATTACTCCCCCCATCCAAGAAACTGTAAGCAAATTCTTTGGTTGTCTCAGTTGTTTTTCTGGCAGAAGTAGAGATGCCTAATGCAAAATCCTGCTTGGTAATGCAGCCAAATTCAGTAATAACTGAGAAACACATGTGAGGAGAAAACATGTAAACGTTACCCAAGTATCTCAAGACGCAAGAAAACACACGCTCGCGTTCAGAGCTGTAGATTAGTTTCTTGGTATGCTGAAATATTGCTGTTGAATGAAACTTTCTGCAAAGTGAAAGGGAAAGAAACTGTGTCCCAGTTTGTCGGTGAATTTACAGTCCTGATGACTTATAGCAGCAAAGACTTACAGTCTGCGTTTGGCTCTTGCTGGCATCCGCATCTTTAAGAGTTGATTTTATCTTGGTCTTTTACCCTGCGTCAAAGATAATCTGGCTGTGCTACTGAAACAAGTACTTAAATTCAGCAGTTAGTGTGACTTAGAGCTGTATTTTTAGCTAGTTAATATAATTGTAATAATATTTTGTTTACAACTGATGTGGTAAATAACATCCTTATTCTTACCTCCATATTGTCACTGCTACTGGATTTCCAGTAACTGTGGGAAGGAGGAGAGGGAAGGACAGTGGCATGTAACTTTTTGTATACTGCTTTTGGAAGAAAATTAATAGAAGTGGGTTTGGGTTGTTGTTGGCTATTGTTTGGGTTTTTTTGTTTATTTTTTTTTCCAACTAATTTTGAAGTGGAGGATGGACTGCTGGAGACCTTACCTACTGTGTCAGCCGTTACATTAAATATATATAGAAGAGAATAAATGCCTAATGAACTTATTTGAGCATACTGTACAAGTTAAAAAACAAACAAACAAAAAAACCCCAACCCACAACCAAAAGCAAACCTCCCTCCCACCCAGCCCTTGGAATCTGTAATCACCATCTGTTTCTTGGATGATTACAAGCTGATCTAAAAATTTATCAGCGCCTGACTTCTCAGTGGCACTTGCTGCCTAATAAGCAAGTGGAACAATAAGAATACATGGATCAAATTACTTTTCCCCCTCTCCAGCATATTAAAGAGTACATCAGCGAGTACTTTCCATGGGTGAAGAATTCAACAGGTAGTAATAAACTCCACAACCTCCTTCAACTGCTCACATGAGGCTGATGTTACCGTGAGCCTGATGTTACTGTTGTACTCTCGGGTGTGATTTGGCTCCATCTTTTTAACACAAGTGGAACACCAGGACAGAGTAGTAGGAGGAGTGAGAACTGTGGGACTCCTTTACTGTCTGTGTAACTCCTGGATTCATTTACCACTAGGTAAAAGTGGGGAGGAAAAGAAAGCATGACAAGTAAATGCATCTTTCTCCCTCATAAATAGCAGGATATATTTAGTGATGTTAGGAAAGCTTCTAGATCTCTACAGAAAACTATAAAATATCTGCATTCCTCTCAGTTTTCAGTTTGTTTGTTTCTTCTTAGCTAACGTACTTGGCTTTCCTGTTACAAAATTTTATACAGAAATACACACAAACAGCTTGCTTTTTTTATGCCTCTCCTTATGTTTTAACATGGCACTGGAGAGCATGTTTGATAAATGTGTACCCTCTCAGTGTGTTGCATAAATCAAGTTTCTTAGTACTGGCTTTGCTAGCCTCACTCTTAAGAACTTCTTGTCCTGAGACATTGTGCATTTAGGGGAATGACACTGAAAAGAATAGATCATTAGAAAGATGATGCCTAAAATAATTAAAAGCTAGGTTATGCCCTCTGGAGTAAAAATTACTGACATGTTTATGATTAGTTTCCTTTAAAGATGGGGGAAGAATATACAAAATCAAACTCACAACACTTATTACTAGTAATGTATTTTCATAAGTTGCCTGAGTTGATAACTACTGGGTCCATGTTTTTAATACACTCTTAAATAATGATGAGGCTCACGAAACCCTGAGGATGTGGAGTTGTAATGTTGACTCACGGCCTCGGCTGTCAGCACAAGAGGTTGGCTGAAAAACATCTTGAGATGGCAAGAACTACTCACTAGTTGTTGTGCACTGCGTTGCTAATATTTGTATCTAATGTAGAGTATCACTGCTGCAATTGTGCTCTAAGTGGCTTTTCAAAATGGCTGAGACAAAGTAAAACTAAAGTTACTGATATCAGAGTTAACTTGAGGTTTGCAACAGTGGGCTTGGAAAAAAAGCAACAAACTTTATGAATTGTTTAATGGAGGTTCTGGCAGGCTACATGGGAGAAGTCTTTCTAGGAAGTAGGAAGAAATAGCATGTTAAAAAGCATTGATTACAGCAGAGCAGATAATAAAGCAATTAAAACTATTTCCAACTAAATTCGGCTGGGCACTCAGCCCAGATGTTTGTATATAGAAGGAAGTAGAACAGGAAGAGCTATTTATTGAAAACTTGGTTCTTTTTTGGGTGTCAAGCTCTGTGTACTGGAGAAATTAACTTGATACTGGTTTTGCAAGGGAGTGGAGGGACTAGTAGAAATAGAGATGGTAAATATTTATTATGGCTAGGTTAAAGGTAGTAAACATTCCTCTGTGAAATACAAATGGGAGTGAAGTTTCATGTCCTCCTCTGAGCTACTGCAGGGGTCATATGCAGTAGCTTCTCTTAGCGATGAGACAGGAAGAGCTATGAAAAGAGCTCTGACAGCAGTTTCAAAGCTCTTTTCTGCAGTTTCTTCTGCTCTACAAGATAAGGTTCTGCAAAGGCTTGGCAGGATTTTTTTTTTTTTTTTACCTATAGGTTGTTGAAACTGAATTTCATTACCCACAGCAGGGAGGGCTGGACAACATTCAGTGAAGCAAATAGGTGGCACAAATTTGTTTTGCTGACTCAACTTAGTCATCTTATTTGAGTTTCCTGCACTAGATGCCTTAAAACCAAAAAAGAGTCTTTAGGGGATTATTTTTTAATTCCTTGCTCATTAAAGCAGACACTTGCATTATGCCCATTGGCCAGAACCTGATAGATATGTATTTTGCTTCTGTAGTTTCAAGCTGACAAACTTTGTTTAATTGACTCACCCCATTATGGAGTTCCTGCTCTACAGTCCTGTTTTCTCCTCTTCCTTGAAAACATCTGGTGCTGTGGGGTACCATAGGCTAAGCTATTATGCAACTGCACGACAACTTAGAGTGAACTGAAACTACCTGTTATATACAGATCTTCCTTGTAATCTTGCCAGAGCGAAGCACTCAGATTTGCAGTCATGTTGGCTTACAGATACCTTGACTTGTCGAAGGGTTAGTCATCTTTGTTGTTGAACTATGAGGCTTGAAAGAAGTACACGTTCGTCCTCGTTTTCTTCTGATTTTTAAGTGATTATGACTGCTGTTGTGGGTAATGGAATCCAGTGTGAATTCATTATTTTATGTTTACTCAAAGGCCCGTTTCCATGTTTTTCCACTTTTTATACTTGATACTTATTATTTAGATCTCTAACAAAAGTCCTGATTTCTCTTCCTCTTTTTCGCTATTGGTAAAGCACATGTTTGCACTTAGCAAAATAGCTGAAGCAATCTCAGAAATTGCTGCCTTGACTAGGGGATGGTAATGACAAACCTTAGTTTTCATGGTCTGCATCCTGGTATGTGGTGAAAAGGGTTAGCTTTGAATTGTTGAGATGGTAACTTCTTGCATGTGGTTTGCTATGCGAACATCTGTCTTATGATCTTCCTATAGAACCTAGGCTGTTCTATAGTAAGTTAATTAGTTTTGTGTTGAGAGATTGCCTAATAAGGGTGTTGTGAAAATTGTTTGAAGTAGCTGAATGCTGTAGTGATGGATGTCACAAACTGAAAAGAAAACATTAGCTTTATCTTCAAAGAGCGGGGTTGAATAGTTTGCAGTAGGAATACTTAATGGCCATACACCTTTTAGTACTCATTTTTCATCAGATTTGGTGAACAACTACCTTGTGTACTGAGGCAAGGTAATTAGTCTAATCCAACTCTTTTGTGTGCATTCTAAGTTCCCAAGGCAACCTTAATATTCTTAACACAGCTGTGAGTATATGCATGATCCTTTTAGATTGTAAGACAAAACTGAAAAAATAGCACATTTCCTTATGTGGCATTATTAGAAAGTCTGTGGAGCTCCTTGGTGAGGCTGAGTCTTGCAGAACTCACTTGCAGCTCCTTGAATTAACTGGTTTAATCTTTTGCTTTTCCCAGTCACCCTCTTGATGTCTCAGTCATGTGCTGTCTCATGTCTCAACTCTGCCATTCCCGTGTCTGCATGTTATCAATCAAGTCTCTGCCATTCTAGTCTTCCTGGTTAACGAGTTCAGCCTTATCTGTTTTCCTTATCAGTATTTACCCAGCTCCAAAGTAATAATCCAGCAAAAATAATACATTTTGGGGAGTTTTTAGATGGACCATAATCCACTGAAGGTCGTTGTTCAGCCATGCAAAAGCTGTTCCCGCACAAAGAACGCGGAGTTGGTGCAAAAATGGGCCAAAATAACTTCTTTGTAAGGAAGTGCCAGTTTAGGCCAGCATAAAGTTAGTCAAACCACAGTCTCTATAATACCGAAGCTGGCTGAAGTTAGGGCTGCTGGACTTGTTTCCACTCACTCTCTGGCACTGATCTGGTCCTGTGGTAAGCTCATTTAGGGAGATATGCTAGAGGAAAAAGTAATGCAGAAGAGCGAATAGGGTAGGGTTTTTATACCACAGCAGGCCATATCCACACGTGTCAGTCCCAGCTTAAGTGAGGAGCTGCAGGGAGCACAGAGAGAGGAGACTGAGGTATGTGTACTTCAGGGTGGGTTTTCATAGTTGCTTAGGACAGTTGGAGGGACTCAAATAGCTCTGGTGTGTGTACTCTCTGACTGACCCGACATCTCCTGTCCACAGCTCAATTTCATATTTGGTAGCCTGGAGTTGCGCTGTTGCCAATAGTAGAAAACATTTGCATGGAGAAGTCTCACTGCCAATTCTGCACTTTCAACATGGAGACCTTTCTTAACTATTTAAACATTTTGAAATAGTCAGGTGTTTGTAAGAGACAGAACTGTCTATGTTGTACCTGTTGTTTTCTGGTCGTCTCCTCAGTCTTGGTCTTTGGAACCTGCAGGACCATCTAACCTCATAATTTACCTACCCAGATAGAGAGTAAATGTCTTCAGAAAAGTTGTGATGGCTTCCTAGGGGTTGAAGTTTTTGGAATTGCATTTAGAGGTGACTGCTCACGTTTGGGAGACCATCTAAAAATAGTAGTTCTTGAGAATGCTACCTTAGATGCTCTCTTGTAGGATCTGAAGCATGTAGCTGTAGCAGTCACTGATTTTTTGGGAAGTGGTTTTTGTTTTTTTGTTGGGTTTTTCTGAAGGAGCTGGAAGAGAGGAAAATAGCCAACTTGGTTAGCCTAGAACCAGTCAAAAGTAGCTTAGTAACAATTTTATTACACCAAACTGAAACTGAGCAATATCTGATCAGCTTGTGGTGCCAAGCCTCAGTAATTCAGTTATTAAACTAATAGTTCTGATATAATGCCCTTCATCTGTGGCATGTCCTATTGGAAAGTAGGCTAAACACTGTTTTGCAGAGTTCTGTTCTGCTTTGATCGTTGTTGCCCAGTATTTTGTAGACCCTTGCTAGATCATTTAGGTACCAAAACCATTTTTGGTACAGAAGGTTCTGATGTCACAGTGTTGCTGGCTGCGTTTCTGTTTGTTCATTGTTCTTGCTTCCTCTCTCAGCTGTGTAAGTTGTCTGTAGGTAGAGTATTTATTGGTGTTATGGTGTGGCCCACGTCATGGGTTGGATTCTGGATGCTTCTAACAGAAACCTTTCTGGAGGAGCTCAGAGAGAAACACTCTTTAAGTATGTAGTTGTCAGGGCCTTTACAGCATACAAATCTGGTGTATTATGGTTGCCTGGAGCTGAGCAAAAAGTGGAAGACTGACATAACACAATCAAGATTGTTCGTCTCTGAGCTTCCTGCTTCAGCCTTTCGGACTGTGTGTTTTGATCTGAATCTAGAGCTAGTTTGGGGAGACCAAGTTGCAAAATGCCAAAAAATTGAGAAGGCAGTTGAGTGAGGATATATATTTTATTTTTATTTTAGATTTTGAAGTTATGATACTGCTTTTTTTAATAAAGGCCTAGTGGTAGACAAGGTTAGTTCTAGCTTCTTTGTAATTCTGAGAACGGTGGTGCAAACACCTGCATTCAAGGTAGGAGTTCTAAAATTTGTGGCTTTTTAATTGAGCACCCCTTTCTCATGAAGTCTTGCTGATTTTCTTTTGCAAATAATGAAAACAATCGCTGGGATGCTATTTGAGTAGATTTCTTCTCTGGAGTTTGTATGTACATGCTATTTTGTTTCTCGGAGTTTTCTGTACCTTTTACAATCCTGAAAGGAAAATAGTGTAATCTCTTCCAGACTTGCTCAAACAGCCTATACGTTACATACACAACTCCATTTTTAAAGATTGTATGCAAATCAGTTCTTGATTCATAAAGTATGTGTCTGAGACTGTTTGGTCCAAGTACTGATAATATTTTAAGGTTTAGACTTGAAATAAAATTATCTTTACAGCAAGCCCTTGAAGAAGTCATACTTATCGGCACTTTCTGTCTCAGCTGGTTTATTCAAAAGAGCTGGTTGTCTTTCTGGGAAAGATAGCAGTCTCAAACAAGCTGACTTCACTGGAAAGCCCGTACCCAGCCGCCTCCTCCTCCTCCCCAGTCACCGCAAACTTGCAGTTGGAGGACTCGGAAATGACTCACTCGAAATGAAATGCAGCATCAGAGGCTCAGCGAGGTGGTGCAGCTCAGCACCACGCTCTCGTGGAGCAGCCTGGGGCTGATGCAAACTAGGGTTTCCCTGCTGCTCCTGATGTTTTTCTTCCTTCTGATGATAATAAGGACAGCAGAGGAGGTTTGAAGAGAAATTTTCTGGCATCGTTACTCTTTTCGAGTCTGAAGTAGAATCGGCAGATTAGTGAGTTTTCAGTCTGACTCATGATTAACTTGCAATCTGTGATATGTAGACCAGCCTTCTGTGCTTGTGCACTGGACTGAACCAAGCAAACAGGAAAAGCTTTCTGGACGTTCCCTGGGCCCACAGGAGACAAGTGGTATAACTAATTTACAGAAACAAACTCTTAATGCTTGTTAACAAACACACATGTACCTATGTGCAGGCAAAAAGCACTTGAAACTGTTTTTAGGACCGCTTACCCATTGCTATGGATGCAGGGAGTTCCTGATATAGCAGTTTCTCCAGCTGTTTATTTGGGCTTCAGCTGATTCAACAATGCTGCTTTCTCTTTTCTACCTACAGCTTCAGGCAGTTGTAGATGGTTATTTCATTCGAGTGAGCAATGACCTTCAGGCTGCGTTGGCTCAGGGATGTTAATAGGGTTCAGATGTCTCTGGGCTCACAGAATCCCACACTCCTCAGCTACTTCTGTTGCAGTATGTGAAAGCAAAGCCATGTTGAGATCTTGAATTTTAATAGTGCTCTATCCCTTTTTTCTTGATGACCAGTGGGATAGACTTTTTTCTTTCTTTTCCTCCACACCTCTCAATACCACTTGTCTGGTTTTTTTTTCCTGCCATGTACAGCAATTATCTGTGGTTAGTAGTGGTGGTTTTAGTTCAGTTTTCAGGCTAATTACTCTTTGACCATTATTTCTGTACTTGCTGAACCTTTCAGAGAAGGTATATTGCAAGTTTATCCTTGGAAGGTGTCATTTAGTGGGATGTTTTTTAATATTCCTGTCTTGTTGAGGAATTCTCCCAGGTTTTCATATGTAAGTCATCACTTTTTTCATTTTCCTGTGATTGACTTGTTAAGGTTTTCTGGTTGAACATGACCTTCACAACTAAAGGCTGAGCATCTAAGAGTTTACTGGAAGAACCTGAAGAGTAGTGGTTTCTCCTGCATGATGTGTTGATCACTTGGAAGATGAAGGTCCATTGGGATTTGAACAGTGGTGATTCTTACAATAGGCTTGTTCTTGCTAACTAATCTGGGATGATGTGCCTGAGGTCTTGTTCATGCCATTATAAATGCCTTTCAAACTGTGGAGACTTTTTTTCCTGAAAAGCCATGTTTCTCACCATTTTACAGTAAAATATTTGTGACATGAGTAGTTTGGCAGGTGTCTTTGTGTTGCTGAAGTGTCTTAAGCCATCTTTATGTTACTTAGTGTGTAAAAATGCTTGTTTATCTACATGTCTCAAGAGTTGTTAGGGGCAGGAAAACATTCCTCTTCTTTGGCTACCATGCTATTGTGGCAGCACTATGTAGAACAAAAGTACAGAAATTGAAGTAAGAACAGAGGGAGATGAGGAGTATAAAAATATGGATGGGAATCCAGTCACTCAAGTAGCTGTTGGTGTCTATGTATGTTACCTCAACAGCAAGGCTGAAAGTAGTTTTAAAACTGCAGTCATAGTTTAAGGGAGCCTCTGTCACTTTGTTTACAAAGTGGAATCGAAATGTGACGGTTTAAATCGGTTTGTGTTAATTTCTGTAGTTCAGTTGGCCAAGGGCATAGACATCCTTGTCCTTAGCTGTTGGGAAATAACACCTAAAGCTGAAGTAACCTGCTTGCTTTTATTTGTGGTGCCACGGGACCCCTTTCTGAACTGGAGACATCATCCAGGAGTTCCGTGTCACGTACATGTTAGAGCTGCTTGTTCTTCAGTCAAACTTGTATTCCGACTGATAGTAGCCTCTTGACAAGCAAACCCAAAAGGTACCTGGATCAACTGTGTCTTGCTGATAGACTCTTGACACAGAGAGAGCCCATTCCCCCAAGAAAGGGAGAGAGAGAGGGAGGTAAGGGTGGTTGATGGTGTTAGAAATGTTCTGTGAACATTGGATTTGATGGTAAAAGGCATTGGGAGACTAACTCGTTTCTGACATGGCAAGCACGGTTTATATTTAAAAAATATAATAGCCTAGGTCCTAGGAAGAGCATGGATTTGGTTGTGTAGAGTTCTCCAGATATGGAGGTTGTATAGCTACTCATCAGGATGAGTACTTTTTCTGCAAAGGCTTCCCAGCTTTTCTTTACCTGCTACTGAAAGCTGACACTCAAATAGTGGTGCAAGCTGGCATGGATCACTTGGATGATGAAATTTAATATTATGTCTGCAAATGGGTGGAAGAAGCAACAAAGGGCTGAGATAGTAAAGCATGATCCTTCAGCTACGTGTTCTCTACTACTTACCATTGCTTTCCTAGCTGACATGTTTGAGCTCAGAACTAGTTTGTCAGATTCATGCTAGCTATGTTCTGTGCCATTTTCTCCTGAATTGATAGACTAAGAAATTGAACCCTATATCAAGTTTTTCATAGAAGTTGTAGTGTGTCACCTCTCCTGCGATGCAGCTCTGCTGAGGGATGCAAATACTCAGTTTTCCAGATGCTACGGAGTATATCTGGAGCTTTGCTCTGTGATTCCACTGCACCCCAATTTTTCTGTACCAGATTGCAATACGGGCTAATAACAATTGTCTCTCTCGTTATGTTTTTTCCTCTCCTTGTGTGCTTGATGTGCCAAACTTTTAAAAAATAATTCTGCAGGTTGTAACTCTGTAGGGTATTTGGGTATATGAAAATGATCTCTTGGTTGTTGAAATTATTTAGTACAGGAATGCTAAACCTTGTTGCACGGAATGCTAAACCTTGTTGTACGGTAATCTCTCCACAATTTGTGCCAGACTTCTTAACTGCTCTTTGAAAAACATGCATGTGTCTGACAAAACTAACTTCCAGTTAGTTTTAGCCAAGTTTTCTGATACATCTAATGGCTTAGAGCTTGAAGTAGAGTGGACAAAAGGGTCCAGTCCCGCTTCCTGCATTTGATGTTGTTTGGGATCATTTTGCCATAACAGCCTTTTCAAACTGAGGCTTGAGAGACCATTTTTTCAACAAGTCTGACAAACCAGGAATAAAAATGGTCAGCTTCTAGGACTCCTTGAACATAAAATAAACAGTGTGCGGTGAGTCACAGCACTAACACTGCATAACTGAGGGGAGCTTGCAATTTAAAAATTATTTTTAATTTTTATTTATTTATTTTAGAAGTAGCCTGGTTTGAAGATTGATATGGTTGAATTTTACTGTATCTTCCAGGGTAGAAGAGCTGATTTCCTGCCTAAATTAACCTATTGCTTTGTGAAGGGTTTTCTAAAGCCTTGAGATCCTGTACGTTTACATATATTTGCATGAGTAACGCAAGGAGGGAAAGGGCTCTGGAGAATCTGACTGGGACTTCTGCTGGAGTTGGCAGGATTTGCTATTGTACTAGCTACCTGTGTCACAGCTCCCTCTGTGAGCAGACAGCTTTGCTGCTACCTTGGGAAAGCTGCAATTAAATGAAATGGTGATAGAAAAGCAGTCAAACAGATCCAGCCTAGAGCCTTGCTCCTAGGCTAGTCACACTGGCCTGGGTTATGGGCAGTGAAATCCACTCTTAAGCATCTCTCTGATCAGTCACCTTGTATACTTTTATCATGTGAATGTCTAAAGTTTCGGAAAGATAACTGCCACCAAAAATTTGAATGACGTGAAAAATAGTGCAAGATTGCTTTTAGGCTGAGTTAAGGTAACAACCAATAGAAACTCTCCACAGCACTGTTAATCATCTTTTAACTGTCCAGGCTGTGACTGCAGAATAATTGCATTGCTTTACTGGAAGTAAAAAATATTTCCTGTGTGAATATAAACATCTTTTACATAAGTGACATTTTCCTTGTCACTTAGCTCCAACACTATGAAGCAGAAGGCATTTAATTAATCTTGTTAACTTTCCATGGTGATTTACTAATGAACTGTGTCAATTATTTATTAGCTCTTTTTTCTTTTTTTTCCCCCTCCAAGGGATACTTAAGGTCAGGAAGCATGAAGTCACTGACATGAAGCCAGGAAAGCTCCACTGTCAGGACTATTCCAAAAGATTTCCAAAGAGCTAAAGCACCTTCCCTCTATGCATCTGGAAGGGGGCAAGGGTGTATCCTAGGACAGAGGGGAATTTCCTTCGGCAGTTTGTGTGTTTTGGGGACAGAGCCGTGGGTCTCTGATTTGTGGCTGATTTGTTAAGTAAAGGAAGGTACGGCTTCATCGTCGGGGTTGGCAAAGGGCATGGAAAGGCAGCAGATGGGGTGGTCCTGCCTGAAACCTCAGCTTGCCGCTGGCGCGCAGTGCGAGCGTGGCCGTGTGGTCGACCAGGTCAGGTGCGTGTCCTGCCGAAAACTAGTCCTGGCTGGGGAGGGATGAGCAGAGAGAGGATGGGGTGAAATGCGAGGTGCTTTTATTTAAAACAATGAGCAAAATGACTTGTTTCTCTTTGTGGCCTTCTTAAGCACTGGAAGGAGCAGTTAGTGGGCAGGAGAGCACGTTGGGAGTTGGGCTGTGTGATCCCTTGCTGCCGAGGAGGGGTGAAGCCTCGGTCTAAGCCAGCTGTGAACCACATCTGGGCTGTAGTGGTTTCTCTTCCTGCACGGAGGCTAGCAACTTCGAAACATGCAAAGTGTTAATTCTGGTCATGATCGAAGAGAGGACCAATAGAAGAAAAAGTGAAATCTCCTGAAGTATGCTGCTGCTTCAAGTTTTTGCTGGTATAGGATTTACGAACTGACTTATTAGGATAAGTGGTTTATTCTTGAGCTTGTTGTCCCCTAGCAACAGAAACAAAATCTTGTCTGGTCAGGTCTCTTCTAATTAGCTTCACCCTTCTTAACAATTAATCAATATTGCACTTTCTGTGTCATTAAAAGAAGCAGTAAAATTGGTTGACTCTGGTCTTGCCAGATTAAATACCCGTCTTCTAGTAGAAATCATTTTCAGAGTTCTTTGCAGCAAATGCTAGCCGGCTACTGTATAAAGGAAATTAAGATGTAGCCTCTGTATGGGATTTTGTAAAAAAAAAAAAAAAAACCCACAATTTAGAACACAGAGAGTCTATATCTGTGGTAACTTTTGAGTATCTTTGAAATGCTTTTGTCTGTCCCAATGGGAGACACTTAAACCAAGTCTAAGCTTGTTGCTGAACCTAAAAATGAATGTATTAGATCTAAACCATCTTAATATTTGATCTTTAGTGCTGTGTGGTTTTTGCAGTAAGTGGTGAAGAAGCCTCAGCAAACTGTTCTGCTGCAGCTTTGTCAAGAAACTGCAAAATTATTCTACTTTTTTTTTTTTTTTAGTTAGTCCTCCAAAGAAAGTCCTTCCTGGCATTATGTAAGGCTATGGAAGGTCATCTTACAGAAAAGAAATTGTATCCTTTTTTTCCATGCTTAGTGTCCCTTCTATTTTTGAATGTGCATCACTTACACCTCTGTGGCTGTATCCTTTTCCAGTCTAGGGTTGTGTCTTAGTAAGTCTTTCCCCAGAGAGACAATTTATGCTTACTCTGAATAACAATTTGCCAGATGGGTAATGCTGTATTGGCTTGTTTGCATCTACATGTCTTTAGGGAATTTGACTATATGCTCTGAGTAGGAGGCTTGGAAGGTATAACTTTAACTTGTGGTTCAGTTTTGTATGTGGCTTTACTTTTACCCCCTTTCAGCAGCAATTGTTGTTCGTCTTGGTCCTATTCTTTCCTTCCTTTTTTTCACCGTCCTTGGTGGTGTACCCTTGGCCGTGGTGCTAAACTTACCAGCTCAGTAGGGAAAGTACCTCTTTAGGGAGGAGGACATATTTCTAGGAAATTAAGTAATCAGTTTCTAGTGGGAACTGACAAGTAGGCAGAGCCAGTACAAAAGGGATAAGGTGGAACTGCCTGGCAGGGAGCACCTGGGCGATGAGTCTGTCCCCCTCACAACAGGAGCAATCCCTTCAGCCTCATTCTTCTAAGTTTTAATGTTGGGTACACTTGCAAATTCTTACAGCAATACCACTCTATAGCTGTCTTGGGCAAGCTGGTATAATATTTACACGGGCAACAAATGTAAGAGGATTCTACTTGAAATGACATACGTGTTTCTGTGCAGCAGCCGTGCGCTGCTGTGTATTTTATATGGTACATCTAGTAGTTAACTGGCTTACTAAAAAAAAACCCCTAACTGCGCCTACTGCTCTCCAACACACCGTTTTAATTTGTGTCTTTGTTCAAGGAGTGACATAATTTGGGGTTTTTTGGTGGGGTTTTTTTTTTCCTCTCTGCCACTCCAGTAAGACATGCTTCAAATTCAAGTGGCTTCTCCCGAGTGACCTATTTGTATTTTCTTATGTGGTCTTTTTATACTGCAGCAGATCAGCAGCGCTACCTGTAGCATAAGGTAAAGGGCTGAGTGTCCCTGATCAAGCCCTTCTCAGCTGTGTCTGTGGCTTTAATAAACGGGGGCTGAGTTCCTGTTGCTTGGTTTATGCTGGCTCTAGTGTTTGTCTGATCATCCAGTAAATGGATTCAGCTTGCTAAAATACTGGAGACTAATCTGGCAAAAGTCTGTGTTTTGGGCTTTTGTTTTGTTCTCTTTTTTTGCTGGGTTCATGGGCTGAATTAACTTGCTTTCTGATCGAGAGGAGAAAAAGGGGTGAGACTGTTCCTGCTTGCCAAGCAGTAAACCGTGTAACTCGGCGCAGCCGAGACACAGGAGTCTGGAAAGCTGCAGCCTGCACTGATCTAACTGCTGGGGACTGGTTGGGTCGGTCTCCACCAGCTGAGCTCAACAAAAGCCCCATCAAATGCCAGAGGCACAGGAGGCTGGATCTGGTCAACAAGCTGGCTTAGACAGCCATGGAGCTACAGGCAAAGATGAGCAAAATTAACATGCTGGTGCTGCATTGTGTTGTACAGTAGTCTTTTGACTTTGAAGCAGTTATTCTGACAATGAGTATTTTTGGATTTCTTATGCAGTTAGGCTTCCATACATCAAACCTGATAACTGTCAGTGCTCACGTACTAATGTGCTTTCAAGACCAGATTCTAGGCTGACCATGAGCTACGATGGATCCACTTTGTGCAAGTATTCAAGCTCTTTAATGATGGCAGGTCTCAGTGTGGACTTCAGGAGTCTTCAGAGTTAAACTGACTCCACATAGGATGTGCATCAAATACTTTCAGATTATTCTGGACCTGCTATCACAGTAGTGTGTTTTGTTTTGGTTTTCCTGCTTCCCTTTCTATCATTGTTTTTGCAAGAATTGTTTCACTCATGACTCTCTACCACAATTTTTATATATATATATATATATATATTTTATTTTATTTTTACTTTGGATATCTTCTGATACTTTAGATCAATAAAATACTATCATATGATAGTCTCCAGAGAGAAGTGTGACTGCATGCATGCACAGATTTTCTTGGGAGATGTTACACTGTCCTGCTCTTTTGGTATGTGGCCAAAATAGCTTATCTCATTTTGATGACATAATCACAATTACTAAAAGTCTTTGGTTTTAACACTTCCTACTCCTTTCAGCATTTTCTGCACAATGCTATTGCAAGAGGTATATATTAGTGTATGTCATGACTCCAGTGAAGAGTAGACTTGAATGAGGTTTTTCTACAAGAATTTTAATACTTGGCTCTAGCGTAACTGTAGATAGCACTGCTTGAGAACTTTCATTTTCTCTCTATAGATTAAATTTCATACTTGACTTCAAGTCTTGGATGCTAGCTATAGTTCATTTGTATTAGGTGTCACTAGTGCCTTGCTTTCCTATGGTTCAAGAAGCCTGGAAGCATCTTTGCAAAACATATTTAAAATTTAGGTGACATTAAGTATGTCTGTGTACATCTGTAAAATGCAGGTGTATTGGTGGTGAGGTAGACAGCTTCCTTCTATATGTACAACTTGCAAATATCGTAGCAAAAGAGGAGAATGGTATATTCGAATACATCCGTGTAATTTCAAGGGACTTAAAATGCAATTGGTGGTCTTGGCAAATGGCCAAGGGCACAGGCTGCTGCTGGACCTCTTCCAGCTGCTAATGGAGTGTGGATTCTGATTAAATTTAGCTGTGGCCACTGAGTCTTGTTCTGCATGTTTCTGTATGTGTTAAAACGTATGCTTTTTTAACTATTAATATTTATTTTTAAAATCTATTTTAGTACCCAAAGGCAGCTGTACAATATCTGCACAGCTTGAATCCCTCCTGTATGTTAAGCACAGTAAAGACTGAGACACCAGGGTGATGTGAGAAGCTACAGTCCACTACATCACATTTCCTAGAGCTCTACTATAAAAACTAGCTGTTCTAAAAGCTTTAAAATATTTCTCTGTTGGCAGCCTCAAACTCTGTCAAGAAACATTACTGCATGAGCTACATGAAGTCTGTTGACATAATTAACTGGTTAAAAAAAAAAATATGAGATCTAATATAGGAGAATCGTGATGGAGTGGATGGGAGCTTTGACAAGACTCTAGGTTTGTAGTTTGGACACAAGCCTACTCTTCTGTTTTACTACAGCTGAAATAGTTGAATGACAGGGCAATTCCTCATGGTTCAGGATATGTCAGTGTATGGAAGAACATATTAAAGCAAGGTAGTAGGATGGCTTTATTTTTTTAATTTTGAGGGAATGGGGAATTTTTCAAACTTCAAACCCCAAGGAATAAATATGTTGAGATTGCTAGGTTAGTGTCAAAGACCAGCCTAGTTCTGCCAAGTGCATTCCTGTTAAAATACTTAAAAATGCTTTTTACTTTGATACCAAAACTAGTCTGGCAGAAGGGGAAGGTAGATTACTATAGCATTTGTGTGAGTGCTGCTATCGTATGGAGTAAGTGGTTATATGTTGGATTAGTTCAGCTCTGTGTAGAAATACCTTGGGGTTTTTGGGTCATTTGGGCTTGAGTTTCTTGGTGTGGGGTTTGTTGGGTTTGTTGGGTTTTTTTCATGTGTTTGTCAGGTCAAGGAGTCAATCTAATTGAGCTCAGAAGCAATAAAAGCTGAGGACACACTTTCTCTGGAAAATATCTTAGACAATCGATGCAGAAACATAACGGCTTAAGTGTCTGCAAAAATGAATGGCTATGCCTCAGTAAACTTCTTGTAAAGAGCTGTTGATGAGAAGCCTTCAAATAAGGCTGTGTCTGTAAGAGAAATAGAAGTCACCCATCTGAATGGTTTGAGAAACTCTGTAAGTTCTTGATTCTTGCTTAGGTTTGTTTTGTTCCAAATTATTAATGTATCATTTTACAGAGGCATAATTGCAGTGAAGTCATATAGAGAGGGTTTGTGTCTTTCAACTGCCCTTGTAATTCCTTCAGTACTGTTAAATTCTGCAATAAAATTTGCAATGTTTTAGTGGAGTATTAAATTGCTGTGTTGTTATAGAAGTCTGTGAATTTAAGAAAAAATACTTCTCATTTATGGAAACATGATGGGCCTGATTCACTGCTCCATTTCTCTCTCCAGTCATCTTTTGGTCCTTGCAGCTGTTTCCAGTTAGTTTGCAAATCGTTGGAAATGAACAGGCAGAAGCCTATTTTTGTGTAGCAAGGCTTCTAAGTTCCTGCTAAACTTCACCATGTTTCTGATGAGACTCCAGCAATCCTTACCACATTATATCTTTAAGCAAGACTCCTTTGTCTTTGCTAGACTTTTTTTTTTTTTTTTATGCTGGAGAAATAAACCAGGACCATGTAGTGAGGGGAGACTGTTGTGTGTAGAGTAGTACCTTGATGCTTACAGAAACGGGAATTGCATTGTGCAGAGGAGCTAGAAAAATTAAATCATCTTGAGATGAAGGCAGTTAAAACTAAGGCTAAAGCTAAGGGGAGTAAAACTAGGGACCTATGTTCTGTCCCTAACTTGAAAAAAATATTAGGTTAAGTGATTTGTTAGTTATCATGATGTGGTGAGCATTACAGATAACGTTTATTTCAGTGTGTTTTAAAGCCTATGTTCTACTTCCAAGTATTTAGTATTGCTTCAGACTAGAAACGTGAATGTCAGTTGGATGTTAAAAATGCCAAGTACTAAAACCTTATTTAAAACACTGAGGTTCTGGGTGAAGACCTAAAGGAAAAGAATCGCATTTATTTCTGAATCTCTGTTGTGCCTTGTGAGTAAATCAAGATCCTGCCTTCACACTCTGGAACTACACTGTTTTAAAATGCATTAGCCTCATTCTAAGCACCATTATTCTAGAAACTAATGAGAAAACTAATTCTGTATCTAATGCAAATTTAATGTTGTGGTGTAAATTACAGATATTCATCTCTCTTTTGTAGAAGTGATGCACAGTCTGCAGCCTGTGGGTGGGAGAATGAACAAAATTAAGACTATGGCACTGTTCAGATCTTTGTAGTTCTTGTAAACTTTAACCGCTGTTCAGCACAAGTTTTGTTTTATAGTTTAAATGCAACTTCATAAGCGGGTTTTATGTAAATGCCTGTATAAGATGGTAATTACTTGTCACTAGAGTGTATGCATGATATACATGAACACCTGAAACAGGGTGAAAGAACAGTTGTTCTTGTATATAGTTTCTGAATTAATTTTTTTCAAGGAGAGTTTTGCGTACCTGTCAAATCAGAACTGACCCTTTTGAAAATCGGGGTAAGGATTTACCTTGCCTTGTCTGTCAGGTAAATCTAACAGGTCCCTGAGTAGATAACATGAAGCGCTCCTCTGTTGAGGTAGTATTGTGAAGGAACTGTAAGTGTGTATTTAAGGTCATCTAGTGCTTCTTAACTATGTGCAATTTCTTAATGTGAATCTTAAACAATATTTTTTTTCTTAATTCCTGTTTTACAGACGTAACCTGGGGAGTCTTACCCCTTCCTCTCATTAGAGCAGTAATCTAAAAATTAGTTTGATGTTTTTCTGAGACAGCAATCATTTCAGCTTGTGGAGCCTCTTCTGTTCCTGTGTGTTTTGCCTTCAGAATACCTGTGAAGGGATCTTCTCCAATGCCTGTATAATACAATATCTTTTGTAAAACCCTGGGCTAGTATGAAGCAAGGCATGTGGCTGGTTCCACTCCCTCCTTTCTCCAAATGCACAAAAAACCCCAGCATTGTGCCCAGTTGTGCCAGTCTGGGTTTGGCTTTTCCTTATTATGTCAATCACTGAAGGAGAGGGGCAGAAATACCAACTTTACAGTGGTAGCAGGAGGAAGCAAGCTTGATAGAGAAATACCTCTAGTGTGGGGGTGTTCCCAGCATACTATGTAGTATGCTTTACAATTTCAAAAGGCTTGCATTGACTGTTGTTTGATCTGAGCATCCATGCTTTAAAGGACACTTACTGCAACTATTACCTTACTCATGGAAAATGAAAGCAAGGTGAGGTAGAGCATGGAAAATACGTGAAAAGAAGGTGATACTCTGCAGCAAGTGGCTTAATGTCTGTAGTGTGCTTGTGTGGCTCTGAGTACTCTTAACTCCAAATGGTGTCAACTTAAGCATGAATGCAACAAAATAAGTGTCTGTAAGTAATCAAAATGTATATTCTCCTATACTTATAGAAGTGAGTTGTTAAGACTTTTTTAGTAATTTCCGAAAATTCATTCTCTTCCTCCATCCCACCTTTTAGCAACTGTTGAAAAAAACGTATTTTAGCAAAAGTAAAGTAGTTAAAAATTAATTTTGGGATATGTGGCTTCCTTCTGTCTGGGGGCAGGGAAGATCAGGAGGGGTCATTTCGAAATAAACAAACCAAATCTGTAGTCATAAACTGCAGCTTTCTCTTAGCTGTTGCAGTTGGTTTCCTTATACACTTAAGTAATTCTTGGCATTATGAATGTTCCATAAGGGTTGGAATTTTTACTCTGCTCAGAGAAAGAATTGAAGAGCTTCAATTGCAGAATTGCATATATGGGATGCTACATATGAAAGGATTAAGTTAAAGATAAAGATTTCCTTTAGGAAATGCTTCAGCTCTGCTTCTGTTGATGGACTTTTGCTTCCCCCAAAGCTGTATACTTAAGAGGAAGGAAAATAGGTAGCTTGGTCACTTGCCTAGAGAGTAACCAATATGGTAAAAAAAGGAGCAGGTTAGATTTTTCAGTTAGTACAACACCATGTGTGTTTATGAACTGCTGACTTACCTGTATTATCTTCCAGAGGAATCCCTTACATTCCTCTACAAAGGGATTTCATCTTTCTCTCCTATACCCTCCAGATTTTGGAGTCATCGCATAGCTGAAATGAAAATCCACACTTGTGCTCCTTTATCTTATCCCATAACTGTAAATTCATCAGTATTTGAAGGCAGACTGTGTATTTAGCCTATCTGCAACAACTTACTAAAGTAAATGTGATAGCATTGTGATAATGCTAATGCTTGTAACTAATCGTATCTTCGAGCACAAATTAGGTTTCATCCTGTTGTCTTTTTTTTTTTTTAAGATCAGTCTTGTTTCTGTATAAACCCTTTTGAAGCCTTTTAAACCTAACCTTGATTTAGTACGCGTGCCATGTATGATCGATGTTCAGAGTGGTTCACAAGTGGCAGACTACTGCCATGCATTTGTTTCCTGTAATAGACTTTGTAAACAAAACAAAGTATTCCTGTTTGGGAATGGTTTTGTGTAGCTTGTCAATAATCCACATGGACACTGCCTACAAGAGTATGTCAAGTGGTTTGAATTTATTGACTTGCATTGAACTACCGGCAGTCTCGCTGATAACATTGTGGAATTTTGGAGGGGTTTGATCTGGGTGGGTTTTTTTTAAATTCACATATAAATTACTCATGTTGAAGCTGGATTTATTCCAATGCTGATACCTTGCAGGGAGAGATGGAGCTGGTGAACAAATAAAATTCAGCTACCACTTCATATATTTAAAAACAAAAACAAACAAACCCCCCACAATCTGGCAGAGATCTAGGAGAGTCATAACATTAACTTCATCAAATCCGTGCTTCTGTGTCTTTAGATTCTTTTGTCATGTCCCCTACCCCTCCCCCTGCCTTTTTTTTTTTTTTGAGGGATTGAGACCTAATTTGAGTCAATTGAAGTGCCTGCTTATGTAATATGAATACTGTAGTGTGGACCAGCTGTGCTTATTACACACTTGTCATCACACAGCATGGCTCCAAGAAATGGTAGGCGAGAGTAGACTAGTTGGTATTCTTTAAAGGAAGATTTAAGCCTTTCTAATCTTTTGTACATCATCAAATACATGTATCAAAGTCTATCTCATTCAAAGAGGTGCTATAGAAAAAGACAAAAAAAGTGCGAGGCAACTCTTAAAACCTAAATCTCAAGGTGACATGGAGCATAGTGAAGGAGACAGAGATACAGGACATGGAGATTGTACCTGAAACAGAGAGCCAGTGTGTGCCCGTGTGAAGAGAATTACAAAAGGGCGGGAGAAAGCTGGGTAGTATGAAGGAGGCAACTGGAAGCAAGACAGCTGCTTTCAAAAGAAAATGAAAAAAAGAACAGAGGGATGTTCAAATGAGTTATAGAAAAATAAAGGCACCAAAACTTGTGATATTGCTTTCTTTCTGCAGATCAGGAGGTTTCCAGACTACCTGTAGAAATTGGTGGTCATCGAGGTGTAAATAGAGCACATGTAGTAGATACAGCCTTTGCAGAGAAATTAAGTTATCTGTGTCTTTGTGCAGTTGGGAGGAAAACTGGGAATGGTTCAGTTTCTGAATTCGGGACTCCTCAGCTGGTGAGTCTAACACAGTAGAGGCAGGAGAAGAGTTGGTGGAAGTAGCTGACAACATGGTCAGCAGTGAAGTACCAGTCATTCTGATTCTAAAAACTCAAAAGATGAAATAGCAAAATCTCCGATAGCCATATATAAATCCTTATCTAACTCTACCATGATACCAGGGGTATAGAGAATGGCAGGTATGATGCCAAAATTGAGGTAAGAGAGACTGTAGTACTTGCAAGGCTGCAATCCTCATGTCCAAAACAGATAGATTAGTCTTGTTATTTATGCAGATAACCACCACTTCTGTTCTTTATTATAGTCTTTACCTGGGAAAAGTCAATATGACTTTTGTAAGGAAATCTTTTGGAGGCTGTTTGAAGGTCTAAATGATTTTTTAAAAAAAAATTTGTATTCTATTAAAGGCCCAAAATAGGAACTCCATGGTATAAACAGTCCCTACAGTTTGCTGGAAATGTTCAGTACTGACATCTCATGTCCACAACAAAGAAGGGTTAAGTGTCACTGTGCAATGTCAATTCCCTGCTCTTAACAGGGAGGACAGAAAATGTCTTATAATTGAACACCTTCAGTCTGTGTAGGCTCAAGAATATCTGGAGTAGTGGCACAATGACCTTTATGGTTATGAATGTTAATCTCCAAGATCAGCTTCATCTAGACCTTTGTGGCCTAAATGTGAATAAGAGTAATTTACATGTCTCTAATTTTGGAGTGGATTTTAAGAGGTCCCTCACTAGCTTTAAGGGAAGCTAGTTAGCCATTGTGTAAGAACGGAAGGCCCTTGTGTGAATAACTAACTCCCTAAAAGATAAAGAATATAGAGTAAAAGTAAATGCTTGGCTGTATCGGTAGAGAAAGTCGCTTCTAGTCAGGAAAAATTCCTGTGTGAATCTAATATTTTCCCAAATTACCTGGAAGAGTCCTGATGACCGGGGGGAAGAAAGCTTGCTGGTGGTATTATCTGAGATAGTAAATGGGAGGTACAACTGCAAAGAGCCACAGAAGAATTCAAGTGACTAAATTGTCAATGTTGTCATTTTTCAGGGTAGCTACCTGAAAATGATGCACTGAGGAGGACTGCCCGAGCCTTACCCATAAGGTGATGGATGCTAAACTGGCCATAACCGTTCAGGAGTGAGGTCTTAGTATTGTGTCAGCATTCAGTAGGAGTCAAACAATTGTTGTGAGTTACTGCAAGAGGAATAAAGAGTAAACCGGAAAAGGCTGATGTGCTGCTGTATAAGTCCAGCTTGCATCAACATTTTGAATATTGTGTGCAGTCCCTTCTTCCTGTCCTCCTGCTAAGAGGTATAGTAGAGCTTGAAGCTCTGCTGAGGGCATCAAGGATTATCAAAGGTATGGAACAGCTTTGATGTAAAGATGTGACTAAAAGTCAGGACTTCTCAGGTTGGAGAAAAGATGACTGAAGGAGATGTGAAGTCTCGGAAGTCATGAGTTAAACTAAGGACTGGGCAGGCAGTGATTTTTGCCTTTTTCCATGAAAGATTTAGAAGTCAGATTCAGAGCAACCAAGTGATTCTTCATGCAGCAAACTTTCATTTTTAGAGGATATAAACTAGCAGTCTTTATTCAATTTTTGATCACAAAACATTCTGACTTACTATAGACTTGCTGTGTACATTGCAAGAACAACCTTGAATTTTAAACTATCAAGGTGATAGGCATCTGTTTTGTCAACGACAAGTAATTGCTAGTCCAATTCAAAATTATGTGTGTTTTCTGTGTTATTTCTTAAATGTCTTACAGGACATTAGAAAACTAATGAAACTGTAAGGAGCTTGCTGTATTGAATTTGAAACCAGTCCAAATAAGTGCTACCTCTTTTTTTTTTTACTGTTTTGCTTGCCTTAAAGGCTTTCCTAGCATAGTCTTTGCAGTTTGGTTATGTATTTTGTATTTGTTATCAAAATAGTCTAAATGAAAATACTACTGATTGAGAAATGTTGCAATGTATAGTTACTCACAGGGGATGCTACTCTGAAATCATGGCAGTCTGAAGAGGTTCCCACTGACTGGAAAAGAGGAAACATAACCCCAATCTTCAAACAGGGGAAAAAGGAAGATCCAAGGAACTATAGACCCGTCACTCTCACCTCTGTGCCTGGCAAGATGATGGAGCAGATCCTCCTGGAAAAGCTACTAGGGCACATGGACATAGCGGAGGTGATTGGCAGCAGCCAACATGGCTTCACCAAAGGCAAATTGTGTCTGACAAACTTGGTGGCCTTCTACGATGGTGTTACAGCATCAGCGGATAAGGGAAGTGCAACTGATGTCATCTACCTGGACTTGTGCAAAGCATTTGACACTGTCCCGCATGACATCTTGGTTTCTAAACTGGAAGGACACAGCTTTCATGTATGGACCACTTGATGGATAAGGAACAGGTTGGAAGGTCGCACTCAAAGAGTTGTGATTAATGGCTGAATGTCCAAATGGAGACCAGTGATGAGTAGTGTCCCACAAGGATCGATACTGGGACCAGTGTTGTTTAACATCTTTGTCAGTGACATGGACAGTGGGATAGAGTGCACCCTCACCACGTTTGCTGATGACACCAAACTCTGTGGAGTGGTTGACACATTGGAGGGGAGATGTGCCATCCAGAGGGACGTTGACAGGCTTGAGAGATGGGTCCAGGCCAACCTCATGAAGTTCAACAAAGCAAAGTGTAAGGTCTTGCACCTGGCTCAAGGAAATCCCAAGCATAAATACAGCCTGAGCAGAGAGCAGATTGGCAGCAGCCCTGAGGAGAAGGAGTTGGGTTGACAAGAGGCTCAACATGAGCCGGCAGTGTGCACCTGCAGCCCAAAAAGTGAACCATGTCCTGGCCTGCATCAAAAGGAGTGTGAGCAGCAGGTTGAGGGAGGTGATTCTCCCCCTCTGCTCTGCTCTGGTGAGGCCCCACCTGGAGTGCTGCGTCCAGTTCTGGAGCCCACAGTACAAGAAGGACATGGATCTGCTGCAGTGGGCCAAGGGAGGGCCATGAAGATGGTTAGAGGGCTGGAGAACCTCTGCTGTGAGGATACTGAGGGAGCTGGGGTTGTTCAGCTTGGAGAAGGCTCTAGGGGTGACCTAATAGCGGCCTTCCAGTACATGGAAGGGGCCTACAGGCAAGCCGGAGAAGGGCTTTTTCCAAGGGCCTGTAGTGACAGGACAAGGGCCAAAGGCCTGAAACTGCAAGAGGGTAGATTTAGATTAGATATAAGGAAAAAATTTTTCTCCATGAGAGTGGTGAAGCACTGGAACAGGTTGCCCAAGGAGGCTGTGGATGCCCCCTCCCTGGAAGTGTTCAAGGCCAGGCTGGATGGGGCTTTGAGCCACCTGGGCTAGTGGGAGAGAGGTGTCCCTGCCCACAGCAGGGGGGTTGGAACTAGATGATCTTCAAGGTCCCTTCCAACCTTAACTGTTCTGTGATTCTATGTTAGCTTAATGTTCTCTTTGTCAGTTTAACCTGTGAGACTTCAGTTTTGTTAGACACCGTACAAAAGGTCCATCACTGTGAGGGAGGCAACTGATAATCAAAATGTGTGTTTAATCTTTGCTTTGCCATCTAATCTTGGTGCTTGCAGTTATCCACCTTGATAATTGAAATGATGAATCTTACTTTCCTTTGTAAAAGGACAGATGGAGGGAAAGCCTTACTGAAGAATTTATTGTGAAGTAATCTTGCCCTTGTCTGTGACACAACACCTCAGCTAAAATTGAAGACTATTTCCTTGATTCAAATGATGTAATCAGCAGCTAGGTTAATAGTTTGGTTTTTTTTCAAACACAGGTTTTTTTACAGGCAATGATTTTCAAACCCTTACTTCAAATTCTGCATCATCCAGCAGTGGTGCTGCTTGCTTAAATGGACCGCTGGCTTCCTTCAGCATATGCATACAGAGAATCATTAAAGTTGGAAAAGACCTCTAAGATCATCAAGTCCAACCGTTAACCCCATGCGACCATGACCACTAAACCATGTCTCAAAATGCCATGTCTATTTGTTTTTTGAACACCTCCACGGATGGTGACTCCAGCACTTCCCTGGGTAGCCTGCTCCAATGCTTCACCACTCTTTCAGTAAAGAAATTTTTCCTAATATCCAATCTAAGCCTCCTCTCACACAATTTGAGCCCATTTCCTCTCGTCCTGCCACTTGTTACTTGGCAGAAGAGACTGACCCCCACCTCACTACAACCTCCTTTCAGGTAGCTGTAGAGAGTGATAAGGTCTCTCCTCAGCCTTCTCCAGACTAAACATTCCCAGTTTCCTCAGCCTCTCCTCAGAAGACATATATATATTTCTACTGCTCTCTTAGCTTCATCTCATTCTCCTTTTTGAAAATGTAACTACAGTCTGGTCTTACATGGAGTGATACCATCATAATTTACTTTGTGTGCTGAGATGTATAAAAGAATGAGTTGCAATTTTGATTTTTTTTCCTGCAGCTTTTAGCTGAGGAGATGAATAAAGTACAAAATTATGAGAAGTGACCTTTTGTCAAAGTCCAACTTGTTCCTTCTGAGTCTTAATGAAAAAATGTAAGGCTGAAGTGAAGGAATTGCAATGAGTGATCAGAGGTAGACATTATGTAATATCTTTACAGTAACAAAACCAGTAAAACTGCTTTGATGCTTTTGCTTAGGCTTTAAAAGGATCTGAGCAGAGTTACTAATCTTTTATGACATATCAAAGTATTAAAAGAAAGTAAGTAATGATTAGTTGTCTACTTCTTTATGATGTGTTCTGTAGTTAAAGGCTATCAGTGTATTCTTCTTATTAATGTGAAAACTTTATTTATATGAGTATTTTAATCAACAAAAGAGGTTTTCATATGACAGCATGAAGTTTATATGCCTTGCATTCCTTATGCTCATGGTAGACTTGAAGATTATGGATAGTTTGTGATCACATTCTGTTGCACTCTTGTCATAAAGCACATTTTATGTGCTCTGTAAGACTATCACTAAAGTTGCTCAGTTAGATTGAGCTTATAGGAGAAGATGACTTGAAAAACTAGTCATTGATGCTGATGGAAGTTAAAGACGTAGTTCTCAGTATAAAACCTCTTAAACCTCACTGATACTACCCCAGGCAGTCTCAGTTATAGTCACTAGTTGCTGTGCCTCTAAGAGAGGATGAAAATGTACTTTATTTTCCTTTGTGTGATATATTCTCTCTCTTTTTCTATGTCTGTTAGTTGCCATTTTATTGAAATTCAAACAAGTTGCATACACAGAGGTACTACTATCATATTCTGGCATCCTTGGTTTGCCCTGTAATTTTGGTTCTTAGGGTCTGTTTCTGTGAGCAGGCAGTCTGTGTCAGAAGTTGTACTGATCAGTCTCCAGATTGAAACTGAGATGCAGTGCCTTTGTTTTTCTTTAGTCAACTTGAATCATCAAAACATACAAAAGGAAAACTTTACTCGGTATCTTTGTTGATTACCTATAAGTGAAGGGAGTTGTTCCTGGCACATCAGAGCTATCAAAGGTATCAGTTATTTTTGTGAGCTCCTCAGCAGCAGGCTTCACCAACGTGGACATTGTTGGTTCTGTTCCTCGGTGAAGTGGTGTCACAGCATACTGTTGGAATGTGAAAAACTGTTCCATTTAGTGGTCCTGAAAAAAATACTGTCTGCATCAGCAGGCTTTTAACCTGTAGTTTTACCTAAGGATATTTAAGGTGTGTTTTAAGGTCAAGAAGCTCATTCCTTTCTCTTGTCCTTCATTCTCTGCTTCTTACTCTAAGCAGTTACCTTCTGCTTGTACAACACCTTTGCCGCACAGAGGGCTGCTGTGTCACCTTCTCAGGTAGCTGATCATGTTCCTGCTGTTTGCTGTAAGCTGCCTTAAGGCTTCAAAGTGTATCAAAGAACCTGGGCTGCAGTTCTAACACCTGTAGTTTACACATCTGCTCAAGTGTCTTGTTAGATCTGGTAACATAAATGTTTATCATCATTTAGCTATGGGTTTCCACATTAAGTTTTAAAAAATGGGTTAGAAGGATCAATAAGAGCAATATTTGTTGACCAGGGTCATTGAAAGAAGGACAGAAGACAGCTGTATTGACTTGCGATCAGGGAAATAAATGCTAAGTGACCTTGTTCCTTTTTAAGAGATTGTTAAAGATCTGTAACATTTCTGAAGAGACCTTTTGATAGCTTTTGCTGCACAAATTAACTCAGTTATTCCTGAATTAAGACTGTAGCTGTCAGTTTCAGAAAAAGTTATTTATATATCACTAAGTCTGTAGGAGGAAAATCTTTCCCAGGAGACAGGATAGTTAATCTTGTCTTCTTTTAAGTATGCACTGTGAAACAAATGGCTGTCTCGAGGTAGCTCTACAGTAGCAGCAGGAAAGGAAGCTGGATTTTCTTCACCTCCAAGTGCCAGCACGTGTGGGAGGGGAGACTGAAACTGCTAAGCCCTAATACCTCAAACTTTCCTCCTACCCGTATTTGTAAATCTTGTAGTCTAGCATGCACTACCTCTTACCCTTTCCTTTGATTCAGCTGTTTGTGTCCATTCCTCTAGTGATCCCAAAAAATGTGAGCACATAAAGCTTTGGTTTTGCTGTCCTGAATTTTGTACTGCTTAAATTTTAACAAATTGTAATATATCTTGAATATAAGGGAATTTTAATAGAATGTCTTGGGGGTTTTTTTAGGCTTCTATTAAGATCCACCTTTCCTGGAGCCGAGAGGAATCTGTAGGACTTTCCAGATAGACAAACATTTTTTATTTCAAATTCGATTTGTGTTTCATGGAAGTAATCTGCAAACCAGCTGGGCAGAACACATCTGTACCATTTGCTGCATGGGATTGCACAAGTGATGTGAAGCTGCATTGCTAAGAGGTAGGCTTCTGTAAGCTCTTCGAACTCCTTAGAATAGCAGAAAACTGTCCTGTTCCTCCTCCCCGTTGGCAAATTTCAGCAGCTCGTGAGGAGTGGGCAGAAGACAGGAGCATGTGGCTGGGAGCAGGGAGGAGGAGGCGGCAGCAGGAACTTCCCTTTTTGGCACTGCTTGAGCTGTTGTATGGCTCATTGCATTTTATGGAGTCCACATTCTTAAAATCCTCATGGATCTTCAAGAATTTAGCACCTTTTGAAGTCTGAACTCAAACCGTTGCTAAAATTTGAAAGCAGGCACCTATCTTTAAAGTAAAGAAATCTCTACTTGCTTATTCTTCTTCTGTGCATAAATGCAAGAGATTGGAAGAGACAAGCGGAGAATAAAATAAAGCCTTGTTGTGACACAGTGTGGTAGAAGGAATACCAGCTCTGTTTCAAGAATCCTATCTGGTCAAAGTTGATCCAGTCACTCAGTAACTGTCAGCCCTGAAGATGCCGTGTTGACCTTCTGTGTTTGACTTAATTCTGATGGTTTGAATGAAGAACATTCTAGTGCGGATTTATTTATCATAATCAAGAAAAGGTGAAATAAGTTGTATGGAGTCTTATCTGATGCCTTCTCTCTTCAGATCTTTGTAATAGTGGAAACAGTTTTGTTGTCTTGGAAAAAAAAAAACCTTTTAATTTTTGAAGATAGTAGCTCTTAGAACTGTACCATTCTAGATACCTATCAAGAGACAATTGCACAAAACATATGATGGGGGTAAGTGCTCATGGTAGAACAACAGGGAGCTAAAATGCAGCAAGCAATGGCTGTCAGTTTGTCATGGATTTGCCTAGAATTTTTGGGGGCAGAAGGTGTGCATTCGCCTGATTTTTCCATGCTGGCAACCGTCACCATCAGCTTAAAATTGTAGCAGTGGAATCCAAGCTTATGTTCGAGAATGCTTATTCTTCTCATAAATTTATAGTCCCATTTGACAGGTGTTCTCCATTATTGGATATAAAATAAGAATTGAAATGACAGCAAAATAGTGATTTCTAAGAGAAAGTGTCCTGTGGCTAACATATAGAACAAGCTATGGTTTGACTGAAGCATGGTAGAAATCATTGGTGCAGGATTTGGAGTTATGGCATTGCTTGACCCCTACAACATATTAGTAATAATCAATAATAAAATTAGCAAATCGAAAGAGATTTATCAAAAGAGAATAATTTCTGGAACCCTCAAACTCTAATGGAGTCAGTTTGGTGAAAAGGAGTGTAATTTCTCATGAAAAAAAGTATAATTAGCAATAAGACGTAGCAAACAGTGCCTGAGGTACTTGGGTAAAGCCACCATCGAGCTTATTCCAGAACAGATGAGTCGTGTTAAACATGACAGAAAACCGATGTCCTTTACCCAATGCGCCTGAGCAAAGAACTGTACTAAGAAGGCCTCGATACCATGATAATATGTATGACAGATTAGGGAGCAACGTGACAATTGACCATAATCTGGAGTCTCTAAGGACATAGTAAAATATTTCACTTAGAACCATATTAATAACTGTTGAGTTTTTCCCAACCTTTCAAACAAAAAAAATAAATATGGAAATATTAAATCACAAATTTACAAAAACATGAAATTGGTTTATTTCCCCATGTTGGGCACCAATAAATCTGTCAAAATTTAAGGCTGGGTCAGCCACAGATGCTCTCCGTGATCCCACCACCACCCTCCCAAGGAAGGAAAACAGATGAACCATGGAGAGAGACTATGAGGTTGGGAAAAAAATGGTTTAATGAAATAGGAAATAATAATAACGATTAAGATTTTGAACTATATACGGATGTTATACAAGCATGCAGATATATTCAAAGATACATAAGAATGTGTTAATATGGAACGTGCACCTTCTGGATGGCAACTGGGCCACGAGTCTCAGGCTGCACTGAGCAGCAGATGGGAGTCCCTGAGCCCAGAGTCCTGCTGATAGTCCAAAAAAGAACCAAAAACCACACCAGAAAAGGAAGCTTTGGAGCAGCTGCACTACTCCCACCTAGGAAGGCAGGAGCAGACAACCTGTCCCAATGACCAGTGCTCCCCTGCAGTGTGAACACATGAGGACAGGAACACCAGCAGCAGGAGAGATGACAAACATCCAACATCCATCCTCCCAGCCCAGCAGCACCAAAAGCCCCAGGGCTCTCCTTAGGGGCCCTTTTATACTGAGCTCATGGGGAGGAACACTGTGATTGGTCCATCTAGGTCACCTGACCCACCCTCTCCTCCCCATAGGCCCAGCTGCCCCCCTGCCCCACTGAGGTTGCCCCCTGTGCCAGGAGCACCAGAAAAACTTTGATCCTGGTGCTCTCAAAGCAGGACAGTTATGCAATCGGAAATCTGAGGCTTTATCTAGTTTCCACTTAAATAATAAGACTGATGCTGATGGAGTTTTGACCTCACTGCTCATTTATTCCCAAACCCATCAGCGAACAAGCAGAGAGAAGGGGGGCTCTCTGCTCCAGCAGAGAGAGACCTCGCACTCACCAGATCTCCCCGTCTGGGCATTTCTCCTAGTGCTTCAGGAGGTGAAGTGTACAGTTCAAGAATTAAAAAAGCCAAACATATTTTTGCCTAGAGTTTTAAAAATAATAATTCTTGGAGCAGGCAGATGCTGCTTTAGAAGGAGATGCCAATCAAGGCACCCCCTAATGCCTTCAGCAGGTCAGTTAAGCAGGCAGTCATCTCTTAGACAATGTGTTTAAAAATCCATTTTACAATTGGGCTCTTTTTAGTGATTAGTTGTCTTAATAGGCAACACAGGCACAATGTTTTTCTAAAGTTAAAAGTGTTAGTGACAGTAGCTACAGTAGTTAGAATCTGGAAGTATTGTATGCTTATTCCTTCAGATTTTAAAGCTCAGAGTACTAAACTGGAATAACATTGAAGGAGAATATATTTAGATTAGATCTTAGGAAGAAATTCTTCAGTACGCGGATGGCAAGACTTTGGAATAAATTGCCCAGAGAAGTTGTGGCTGCCCCCTCCCTGGAGGTGTTCAAGGCCAGGTTGGACAGAGCCTTGAGTAGCCTGATCTAGTTGAGAGGCGTCCCTGTCTGTGACAGGGAGGTTGGATTAGATGATCTCTGAGGTCCCTTCCAGCCTAGGCCATTCTATGATTCTATGATAAGAGCTCAGTTACAGTAAGTACCTTGATCCAAACTTTAGTTAAATTTGCCTGGAAGATGACTATTTTGTAGGTGTTGGGAGAACTTTTAGTTTATTTTTTTAAGCTTATTTAGCTAGGTAATTTAAAGTTGTGACAGTTTTTCTTCCTCCACACATGAATAAAACAGGTATGAGAGTGAGATATGCTGCCTCAAAATCTTTAAAGATGGTCATTAAAAGCAGTCAGGTTGGATAGCAAAGCACAGATAACTTTAAAAGAGCAGCTTTGCTGAATTCATTAAAATATACTCAGGACTGTTTAAGCAGTTATCTTTAGCTGGTATACATTTTTAAACTGTTTTCTTTTTTAGTATGTGATACAAATTATGAATTAAAAAGCTGGGGGCTTCGGTAAATAATTTTCAACTGTCATTTTCTAATATTCTAAACAGCCAAAGAAGTGTTTCATTTCTCTGTTCTCCACAGGTTTATGTATGTGCCTGCATGCACCCTGTTACACAGCAGAAGACCAAAAAAGAAAATAATTTTCTTTACTAGAGATAAATTTAGTCACTGGTAAATTAAAATAAGAGTTAAATCTCAAGCATTAAGATTAATATGCATTGAATAAATCAAGGGGGTTTTGGCATAAGTGATGTATCCCGTCATGTTATACCTGTGGACCTTCTTTTTTTTTTCCCCAATTTTGTTTTACCCAACAGAAGTCTTCTGTTCTGAAGCAGCCTCTTCCTCTGATACCATTTTATTACGGAATAACAAGCTTCAAAACTTCAGATGGTTAGCTGTGACAGGCCAAATACGATTTTAAGATTGAAATAGTGTATATATACTGTAGAGGGTTGAGACGCAGAGGCAAAAGGAGAAAAAAACAAGGCGTGTTGTGTTTTCTATCCTTCTGGTAGCAAAACTAGACTATAGAAAAGCTTGAAGATATCTTAGCCTTAATCCTTTAAGCTCATCTGGGCATGAACTCTGTGATGGTTTGGAAAAGCTGTGGAATTGTGGAGTTTTGTAACAGGGACATTTAGATAGATACAAATGCAACATAAATACAAAAGCGTGTGCTAAGGATCCTAGAAAACCGCAGAATAAAGGGTTAAAAAAAAATGGCCCGTGTTGATAACCAAGGACACCATTCCTAGCTGTAAAATGTGAGGAATGTGTTGTTTATGTCAAGGCCAAAAGGCTAAAGTAAGTCCCTGATGACTGCCTGCCAGCAGAGGGGCAGGGAAGCTGCAGCACACCCTGTGGGCTCACCCTGCTCCTCACGGCTGGCGAGGAAAACCAGATACTGGGCATGGGGCTGACCCAGTGCTTACAGAATCTGCAGTTAAAGTGATTTTGAGACAAAGGACCTCCCAGTGTCCATCAGTGACTCCTAAAGAATGTAGAAAACCCCACCACAACTAAAAAACCCCAAAGTTCGGTTTTCATCACTGGCTGGGGACCCCAAAAATTTCGGAAGGACAAGTCGGTTTTCCTCTGTGGCAAAAGCATGTGGTGGATACAACATCTTGGTACTTGGGATATGTGGGAGTCAGTGAGTGAGTGAGTGAAATCTGAGAGTGTGAAGGTGTAAAATCAACTTGCCTGCCTTTTTTTTTTTTTTTTTTTTCCCCTTACACTTCATGTCAAATCTTGTACTGAGCTGTATGGTAGTAATTTTCCTACCGAATTTTTCTGGAAGATGTTGAATATATAACTTACTTTTATTTTATTATTGTTGACAGTGGAAGTCAGGGAAATTAGTTTGTGAAAAATGGGCTAAGAGATCCCCACTTTTATGAAGACAAAAATAGGATCAAGTATCTTTACTTACAAAATCCTAACTTTCTGCAGGCAGGGCTATCTAAGAACTCTGTGAGCTTTATTACACAAAAAAAATGAAAATATCTGACATCTTAGGTTCTTTGTCATGCTCATAGTACTTACTGCAGGGAAGTATGTGTCCTGTGGCAGAGCTTAAGATTTCCTCTGGGACTTGTTACGATACTCCTACTGATAACACATTGTAGGTATTCATGACTCTCATCCTTCATGTTGTATGCTCTCCGTCATCCTCATCTAGGGATGGGCTGTTGTAATGCTCCTGATGAATCTTCTTGAACTTTCGAAATTTGTCTCAGCAGCACTTATGATGATGAGCTGAGGATAAGACTGAGGTTAAGAGCATCTAAGTTGTTGCTTGAGTATGTTAGTTCTGAAGGATGTCTGGAGAACAATTTTCAGTAAAGCATTTGAGGGCTCTTGCATCTTCTCTGAGAGGTGTACTTCTGCCCTTGGCTGCAGCATTACATGAGCCTACTGAAAACAATGATGAACGCCAAGTGCCGTAATAAAGACATGCCAGATGTACTGGCATGTGAAGCTGCCACGTTAAATGATGAAAATAATTAAAGTGGGTACAGGAAATTACAAAACTTCAACCTCCAAAAAAAAAGATGTGCTCTACTTTGCAGGGCAAGAAGAGGAGGGGTGTTCTTGAGGGACCAATGAGTGAACACGAGCTGTACATCTACATTTCCAAGACACTGTATGGCCAAGTATAAGGACAGGGAGAAAGGAAAGCTGTACCCTTTCCTAGGAAATAACCTTTTTTTTTTTTCTTGCTGAAAGCAAATATGGAAGTCAAATCTAAATCATTGGATAGTCTTTCATATTTCTGTAGAATCAGAAATGCTCATATTATGATAGGATTATAAGTATGTAAAGATGTTTTACAAGCTTTAAGAATGATTTGCAGCAAAGCTCTAAGGACTCTTGCAACTTCTCCAAGTGTTATGCTTCTGTAGTTACTCAAAAATACTGATCAACTAGCTGATTCTTATTTGTCATTACCATGACTGAGAAAGAAGGGAAAAAATAATCCAAAATTCTCTGAGAAAACCATTGGACTTTATTTGGTACAGCCCTGGGGAAGTTAGAGAAGTTTCACTTTCCGTTTCTTCATATTAATAAAGTATTTTTATTTTTAAAAAAATTGCAAGACCACAGAGCTGGTTTATCAGACTGTCTGTAACACTCCAGGACCTGCTCTGCAGTCTATTGAATGAGAATTCATGCTCGTGCAACAGTTTTTCAGTACAGATGCCTGGTCTGCAGGTGAAGCTGGACTTCTGATAACCACTGCAGGTCAGGCCAGTGTGCTGCTGCACGTGCTCAGATTTAGTCACTTGAGGGCAAAGAAACTGGTGCAGACTGGTTACTGGTGGCGGGGTTTCATGTGTTAAATTTAATAAGCTCTACGTTTTAATCTACATGCATTTGAACCTAAAGAGCAGAAGGTTTAAGTCGTTTTGGCAGTGCTTATTGACCAGGTATTTCTGAATAGAAATTTCACATTGTAATGCCAGCATCATATTCTGTTTTAATTTCTCAGCTGAGTTTTACTGAAAAATTCTTGTTCGTGCATAGTTCTTAGGACAGCATCTGACTCAAAAGTTTGGATTGTGTGGGGTTTTTTTTCCCCTGTAAGTAGAAAAGGGTCAGACTGTACCCTCGTTCTATTTAGGATTATAATCACTTTACACTGGAATTTGCCATCTTGGGCTGAAGGATTACCGTTATGTATGGTTGCCCTTAGAGCATTTAAATCTAATTTTGTTACAGACTGTTCATAGTGCATGTTTCTGAGCCATTAAAAGGAAGTTGATCTTCATATTTTTCCTACAGTGGACATTTTGGATTAAAATAACATTACAGGAGTTTTAAACAGATCATAAAAAACAGCTGTAACAACTTGATCGTACCTCCTTTTTAAATGCTTTTTTGCAAGTGATGAATGTTTAGAAAAACATCTTTTTGTGACAGGAGAATTGGAAGAAATCTAGCTTATAGAACAGCACTTAAGTATTTTTAACGTGCGAGTCTAGATTCTACAGTTGCTTCCGTTGTGATGGAAAAAGTGCAGAGACTGGACAAGCCTGACTGTGTTTACACAGCCTCAGTGCTGTGTGTGACAGTTAATGACACCGTGTTCCTCCCGAGACGGGAATGGCTAGTACAGATCCAGCTACAATAAAAAAACATCCTGTGTAAGGAGGCAATTGAAGATTTCATTGAAGAGTTCAGACTGACAATAATTTCTATTGAAATCTCATTTTAAACACAAAATATCGAGGCTGCAGAGGAAACAATAATGAGGCAGCTGTAGCATAACCTCTGCTCAGTAAGTTAATTGTTTTTTAGAACATAGTGATTTGTTCACAAGCTTCTGTGGAAAATTAAAACATGGGGAATACTAAATTCAGAGTTAAATAGCTTGCAGAGACTTGAAGTCTAATGCAAGTGGAATGGAGCATCAGTTACTGCTTGCTAGGAGAACGAATGCTGTTCTCCAAGAGAATCTGTTCCTGTAGTAAATAGCACAGGTTCCTGCAGCAGAAATGGATGCTGCTATGACAGCTTGCGTGGGAATGCAGGTGAAGATTTCAGATTTTCAAGACGGGCAAGCACATGGCTACCTGTGCCCCTCCAAACACCTTCAGAAAGAAAAGAACAAATTGTTGCCAGATGAGAAGCTTGCTGCCCAGACTGCCCGTCTTTACTGATGTGACATACCCCAGTGAGTAGGTCAGTTTGCATTCCTAGTAGTGAGTTGGATTTATGCTTTCTATCCTAAATACCCATTATACTCAAAGATGTTAACAATTGTCTTGATAACCTGGTTGTAGCTACTTCTCAATTACGTGTGTGATGAGGTTTTCTCATCCTTTTTAAAGCAGACATAGAGATTGCTTTACAAAAAACACCTGAGGAAAAATTACAGCATGGTTTTTCTCTTTGTGCTTGAAACAGAGTGCAATTCGTAGAATCATAGATTGGTTGAGGTTGGAAGGGACCTTGAAGATCATCTAGTTCCAACCCCCCTGCTGTGGGCAGGGACACCTCTCTCCCACTAGCCCAGGTGGCTCAAAGCCCCATCCAGCCTGGCCTTGAACACTTCCAGGGATGGGGCATCCACAGCCTCCCTGGGCAACCTGTTCCAGTGCTTCACCACTCTCATGGAGAAGATTTTTTTCCTTAAATCTAATCTAAATCTACCCTCTTGCAGTTTCAGGCCTTTGGCCCTTGTCCTGTCACTACAGGCCCTTGGAAAAAGCCCTTCTCCGGCTTGCCTGTAGGCCCCTTCCATGTACTGGAAGGCCGCTATTAGGTCACCCCCAGAGCCTTCTCTCCAAACTGAATAACCCCAGCTCCCTCAGCCTGTCTGCATAGCAGAGGTTCTCCAGCCCTCTAACCATGTTTGTGGCCCTCCCTTGGCCCACTGCAGCAGATCCATGTCCTTCTTGTACTGTGGGCTCCAGAACTGGACGCAGCACTCCAGGTGGGGCCTCACCAGAGCAGAGCAGAGGGGGAGAATCACCTCCCTCAACCTGCTGCTCACACTCCTTTTGATGCAGCCCAGGACACAGTTCGCTTTTTAGGGTGCAAGTGCACACTGCCAGCCTCATGTTGAGCCTCTTGTCAACACAACTCCTTCTCCTCAGGGCTGCTCCTGTTTTTAGTGTTTCCATCAGGGTTAAAGATGCCAGCTAACCAAATTGTATATCACAGTAATGGTGTTATCTGTGTTGCTTTCTTCTTCCGTATGAAGCCTCTAAAAGCTTTTCTCTTTGTATGAAATCAGGAAAAAAAAAGATTAGTCTGTTTATCTGTTTTTCTGAAGTTTGCTGCTATATTAATTTAATAGTTTGTTCAAAAAAAAAAAACAAACACCTAATGGGTCCTTTTCCTCTGTATGTACCTTTCCTATCTAACCTTTCCTCCTTACTTATATGTCTCCTTCTGGATATGTCTCCTTCTGGATAATAAAATATGGGATGTAATGAGAGAGAGAGAAGTTTGGCTGTGCTTCCCTTCCTTTTTCTCCTTCCTTGCGTTATATATACTTTTGTGGCCTCAGTCCCTCTTTTAATTTTCTTAACACAGTGGGCTTTTTGGTTGTTTTTCTTCCATATGTATATAATAGATGTTATTTAATACTATCTTTTAAATATTGAAAAGTTACTTATTAACCTTAGGGTTCTGTGAACCCAAATGCGTTGGATTACCTGTGCAGTACCTGTAGTCAGATAGTGGAGGCAGTTCAGAGCTTCAACATGAAAACTGCTGCCTCCAGAAGATCTGTTTATACTGTATCCTGCCAGAAAATACTAATATTGTTCCCATTACCAGCAGTAATGTTTTAGGAGCAAATTTGCTTTTATTCAGTGGTAGTTTGTGTTGTATACCAGGAGGTGTCCTGTTGCTTGAAAGTTGAATCTTTCTACCTTCACCCAGTTAATCCTCCATAAGGTATTCCCTTCTTTATATTCTGTAGAACATTTGGGATAACACAGAGTTACAAGTCACTGCAGGTATACTTCAGCAGTTTCAAGCCTCTTGTTTTCTTCTCACCTATTGCTACTCCTCCATACATTTGTATCACAGTCCATAAAAGTTGGTTTCCTTATGTGATACAAATAACCAGTAAGGAGATTTCTTTAGTCATCTGGTTGCGGAATCTCCACGGACAAAAGCTGAAACCTTGGAGCATATGACTACTGCTGTTAGCTGCTAATGAGCTGTAAAATTTTCAAGAAAAACAGGCAAGGCTCCTTAAAATGGTGATGTTCTGTATTTTTTCTGCAGAAATGTTTGGAAAATGGTGGTGGTTTGATCAAGCACCAGAGCACACAAAATACATCTCTGTTTGTATGGCTTGAAGCATGTAACAAAAATAGCAAATCTGGTAGTGTCAGTGAGAAAACCCTACACAAGCACAGTTATCTTCCTAAGAAATATCAAGTCATTCTGGTTGCAGTATCTTTCCCTTTTAAATTATGTGCTTCCTTGTCAGAGAAGCATCTACAGCTGACCTGACAACAAGTGGTTAGCAATTAAATGGACCCTTTGATTTCTACCGTGCTGTCAGCTGATGATAGCTGCCTCGAAACAGAACAAGGATTCTTGTGGTATTGTGTGATCTCTACAGCTCAGGATCGTGCAGAGGGGAAGAAAAATGCTCCTTATTCTGGCATGGTGCAGTAACTGATCGGAGCAGCACAATCTGCTTCTGTTAGCCTACGCTCATCCCTGAGTCTTTAAAAATAAAAGTCACTGCATCTTTCTAAGGTAATTTCTGAATATTGTTGTTGCCCTTGTCACGTTTTGCTTTCTTGCTGTACCAGGACTAGCTGTAAGAGAGTTAAAAGGCAAGTGGCAGTGGTCCTGGTTGTTCCAAAAGAATTCCAGTAGCTCACAGCGTTCGATGATGTGGGAGTTAATCTCCCAAAACAACCCTCATCCATCACATGAGCTGCACAAGCAGCTGCGTTTCCCTTATCATCAATACTGTAAGAGGAATAACAATCTCATCTGTAGTAACCCGAGAGTTTGGAAAATGGTGCTTCCTCCCCTAAATGTAAAAAAAAAAATCGATCAGACTCTAAATAGCCCAAACATTGTCTGATGGTGATACTGGTGGCTGAGTGCTTCTGTCTTGTGTTGTGCTTGCTGGTAACTCCCCCAAAGGCTGGTGGGACCAATATGAGCTCTGAAAAGCCTGGGATACCCAACGGCAGTGGTGATGGGGCTTCAGGAGAGAACAAAGGAATTTCTTCCATGTGGAAGAAGTGATTCGTGTAAATGAGCAGTGAGCCTCTTGCATTTGATGTGCCTAGCTTTCCTTATCAAACAGAAATTGTGTGAAGCTACATTAATTTAACAGGTACTTGGTAAGACAGGACAAAATATTATTATATTGCCCACTCTGAATTCCATAAGCTGCACTTCAGTATGAATAGAGTAAAAGCTGTAAAATTGAGGTTTTCTAGATTTTCTGTTTATCAGGCACTGGTTTGAAAGAGTATATTGAGTGGAATATAGCCAGCCTCTACATTCCTGCATGACATCTTCTCTAATCCTTGTCTGCAGGCAAGGACACAGGAAGAGTATTTTCTGTTGTGATTTTACAATTTTTTTTTTAGATATATCTTTTTTTTACTTTGAAATCTTTAGGATAATTAGTAAAGCTTGGCATTTGTTCCTTTTTCAGAAAAAGTCTTTAAACTTCGAATTCAGTTGATGTTGCAGGTGTTTTGCTGTTCTCGAAACCCACAGCAGGGATACGTACAAGTCAGGAGTTGGCAGAGTGTGTGCCACTATGCTCTGGCAGGTGTGAACAAATCTTCACTAGAAAAAAAAAGTTGGTCTTGAATTCATGCTAGTTTTTTCACTGGTCTCCAAAAAATGTAATATCATTTGTATACAAGAGAAACTTCTATTGAAAAGACAAGACCGAACTGAGAATACAATGACTTGTTAGAAAAAAACGCTGTTTGCATAATAAGTATTTATTATGAGAACAAAACTGCTGTGTAGTTTCAAGTTCTTGAGTTGTGGCGTCATTTTTTTTTTTTATTGTGCTAAAATTATGAAATATCAGTAGTTGAACGGAGACTCTAACATTCTATTTTTGTTCCCATTTTTTGCATTGAGATTACCCCATCAGTGGAAGATGGCATCCAGCCCAAGGACTGCTCCTTGCTTGGTTAAGGATTTCTGATGCAGATATGAACACTGATGCATCTGCATTCTGGCTGACAGTGGTATTAATAACTTGGACTGGTCTGTTGCTACTTGTCCTGGTTTGAGTGAAACAACCAATTCTGTTCAGTGATTTTACTTTTCAGCTCAGTCCCTACTAAGAGTCTGCACTTTCCGAAGTTAACAGCATGTTTTTGCAGACAGTGTCTGCTACTCGCAGTGATAACACCTGATGTTTGTAGTTACTACGAAGGATTGGGATGCAGAAAGGCTCTTGCTTGTATTTCCTCCTGTAGTGACCAAGGTCACTGATGGATCTTATGTGACACATTGGGCATGCGGGGAAGTAAAAGAGGTCACAAAGAACTAAAAAGTTGCACCTTCAGGGAGGAATGGACAGGACAGGTCACCTGAACCTGGCTGACAAGTATTCTATTCCATATATGTCATATTCAGAGTAAAGCTGAGGGATCATGAGGGTTAAGCCCTTGTGCTCTAGTGGCTGGCATCTGAGGGGGATTCCCTTATTCTGCCTTTGAGCCCGATCCTGAGTTCCCAAATCCAGCTCCTGTGTCAGACCCCTCTGCCCCTGAGCCTGGTGCCTGCCTGCTCTGCAGCACCAGTGGTGATTGTGGTTGGTAGCGAGAGTTGAGTTTGATGTTGGCTTTGTATACATTTGTATATAGTGCATTATTTTCATTATTTCCTTATTACTACTATTATTATTTTATTAAAGCTGGTTTAATTTTCTTTTCCAGTCTGTAACGGCTCTCTGCCTTACTCCCTTTTCCTTTGGGGACAGAGAGGGGTTAGATATTATCTGTCAGTCATTTAATGGTAGAACCAGCCCTAACTCTTAATGATTCTATTCTATAAAGATTTTTATTTTATGTATTTTCAAATAAACATAACTTAGCTAAAGAAGTAAGACCAAAAAAATTAACATACTCCACATAGAGCACCAAATGCCCCAGTTTAAGCAAGTTATAGGGTGATTTGGTACAAACATTTATTTTTGTTTGGGGCTGTGGGTTTTTTAATGGAGAGAAAAAGCATCTCTGCATTTCCTGATTAACCAGAGATATCCCAGAATAATCAGATACTAGAACCTATTGCTAGCATTCTGTTCTAACTGAAATCGTCAGGATAGTATGAGAAGAATTAGTTTTATGAATTCAGTATTTGAAACCTGCAAGTAGATCTCGGCAAGCTTCCGTTGCTTATTTATAACTGTGGTGTGACAAGTTAGACTAACACAGTCCTGTCCCATTGGTCTCCCAAGAAAAAACCCTTCAATTTGAGACAAGACACTAGTCAGTTAGATCCAGTTGATGATTTGGCACCAGAAATAAATGAATGGAAAGCCTTGATGTGGGCAGAAGGATTACTGCAGGGTTATGCTATGGACTGCTCGGGATGAAGTGCTGTACAACAGTGTAATACTCTGCTTAATTCCCTGCTTGCCCTCATGCTGTGTGTCACCCCGTCCTGCTCTCTTGTGCTGACTTTGGGGCAGATGAGGCACAGTCACGAGCCATTTCAGCCTGTTAACTCACTGAGAGGAGAAGTTAAAAACCACAAGAGCTGTTTCTGTAGCCCAGGAAGAGCAAAGGAGTGGCTGGGGACTGGCTGGGGCCGAGGTGGGGAAGAAGGAAGAGACATCAGATCAGCTTGGGCTGATTGCAGCTCCCCAGCGGAGTCAATGCAGGACCAAAAAATTGCCTTGATATGAGGTACAACAAACGACTTGTCTGGAAAGTGGTTTTCAGGAAACAATGAAAGGCCATTTTGACGGCCCTTTGCAATTTCTTCTTACCGAGGCTTTTTCGATTTTTGTTGTTCAGATTATAAAAAAGCAGTTGAATTTAATTCAGAAAGCAGCTGACTTAGCTCTTCCTTGCAATAGCAAGATTTGGGTCTGAAAAGATTGGAACAAGAATAATGCTCTTTTCTGTTGAATTTGCTGTGCTTTACTTACTGTGCAGAATTGCCATTTTGCCCATATTATTAGTCAGTCTCCCTTTGTTTCTTTTCTAGATCACTGTGTATGAAAGGCCAGGTAACCTCCTTCTGTTTGTTTCTTGAGAAACATGCGCAACTACAAAGATGGTTGGGCAGATGATGTGCCCAGAACAATTTGTAACTCCAAAAATAGATGTTTTAGGTTGAGCATCACGCTGATACCTTGAGATTTGCCTGCATTTATTTTTTTTTTTTTGCTTTCTTCCTTCCTGCTGCTGAGTTTCTCCTTCATTTAGTTTCTTTCTACAGTTCTTGGCTTTTCTTCCTGTTAACCTGTCAATGTCAATGAGAATTTCCATTAAGTTACTGTAGTTCAAATGCTGCAGCCTAAGCCTTATTCTTTTGTATATAGGGAAGACAAACACTGAGAGCATGAGTCACCTTTTTGTTTCAGTGAGTTAATGAGGCAGCACCATGGACATCATTGCAGATATTTTTGATCCTCAGCCTTTTGGGATGAAAGGACAGTCAAGCCTGTGAACCTCAGCAGGAGCTTATAACATGATGACTGTGCATCCTGTCTGGTGCCAGGAGACACCAGAATCTGCTGCATTTTGGCTGAGATGCTTGTGGATATAGTTACATCAAACTCAGAAAGACTGAGTGTCTCCAGCACTGCTATGTACCTGAGCACCTACCTTCAGACTCCAGTCAAAGGCACCTTTAGTTCAAGAGGCTTGTCTTTAAAAATAACTGTCCTGCCTTGTACATTTCATACAGTGTTAGTTTGTCTTGAAACCAAATATTGACATCAGCATTGATTACATTGTGAAAAAAAAGTGACTTTTTTTTCCTACTAGATAAAACCATTGTTTTGTTTGTCCTCTCTTAAAGGCTCTGGCTTGTTTTATCTTGAATCTGATGTCTTGGTGTGGCATTTCAGAAAGAGGGGAAAGCTACCCATAAGAAAACTGCTGTGACACTAGTTTAATCTGTTCTGCTTTCCTTGGTTACTGGTGGTTCAGCAGAAACCCAAGAGATTATTTTGGAAGAGACCCTGACGTGCATTTGAAAAAGACACCATCAAGATGAGTCCCCATTCCTAAATGCTAAAATGTGTTTGTGAGGAATCTTTCTTCTGACTGTAAACTTCTGCACACTTTTCATAATAATTGCTCGCTCGATATTTGAGTCACTCGGTAACTGAGTGACCGTGCGTTGTGAACTAAACTTCCTCCTGGGATTGCTCTGGTCTTCTCAAAGTGCAAATCCAGCCTGTATGCAGTTAATTATTTACATTGCACACAGAAACTATCTTGAGGATACTTCCTTTTCTGGTAATAGAGATTTCTGCTCCTGAAGGCTGAGCGTGTTTTGATTTTTCCAGAAAAAGAAAACAATGGTTATTTTTAGCACAAGCCTGCTTTCCAGGTTGCTGTTCATCACCATGTTGCTAAATGGCTCCTCAGAAATGTGACAGCAGGATTTTTGCCTCTGTGCTCTTCAGATAGACATGTGTTGCTTTTTGTAAGAGTTGATCTAAGTCCTTTCAAATCCTCATAAAGGTATGGTTAAGCTCTTTTAGTTCATTAACTACTTCTCTTGCATAATGCTTCTGCTACAAATAAATATTTTCATTCAGACAATGACAGATAAGAAAAGCATGGCTTCTCCTTGAATGGCAGCATTCTTCATTTTTTTGTAACTTGAGTTTCCTAATTAATGAACATAATATGACTAAGTCAAAGCTGATGTGATTATAGGTTAAGTAGTATATCCAGTGTTTTGTATTTAAAATATTTGGGAGCCTTTCTAAAATTACAGTGAAAATAGGGGTGAATTAGTGCATGAAATATAAAAGATTTCACATGGAAATAATGTATGGTAATAATTATATACTAATGGAAGAATTAGCCTCACTCCACATGAGGTGGAAAGTCTTCTGGGATGGTTAAGACTTCAGAAATTAATAAATACTTTTTGGTATTTATATTTAGTATAAATGGTTTGCTAGTTGCTCTCTCCAGTCTAGGATTATTTTGGCTAATGATTTTTTTTCCCTTGGCCTACTTGCCCTTGTAGTAAAAAAACAGATAACAACCTGTGGCTGGTTGTAAAACACAATTTTAAAACATCAGAAAAATATTCATATATACTGAATTTAAAAAGAGAACAAATCTCAAGCTAGTAATTCAGATGTAGATTTAGGGCCAGGAAAATATTTTCTGTCAATAACACTGCATATTTCATGTTGAAGTGTGCTGACAAGACATGCTTATGTATAAACGTCGTGTCAAATTAAGTTTTAGAAACCAAAACTGAGGCTTTGTACTTTTTCTCTTCCTTCTCTTCCCCCTCCTCAACCTGCAGCAGACATTACTAGTAGTTCAAAGAGCTTGCACAGGTTTAGTTCTCACAAAAAGAGCAGCTACACACAGACCTTCTGCTTGTTGTGTGTCTTTTCAGCATTGATGGTTTGGGTTTTTTCTCCCAGCACCTTTGCACGTGCTCTTTGCTATTTGCTCATGTCACTCTGTATTTATATTCTCTGTGAGGTAGAATGTATTTTGCATAAGAGTCAACAGTCTTTATCCTTGGACTCCAAAAACTGTTCATACTACATAATAGTTCCCACTAAGTAGGTGCTTTGCAAATATTTGATTAGCAGAGCAGCAGAGGAATGGTAAGTGAAATCCACCCTGCCTCTGCAGTACCAGATGTCTAGAGACCAACTAGTTGCCCTCAGCTCTGCTTGGAATTAACACAGAGAAAAGAGGTGCTTTAAGGGTGTTATCTTATGGCCTGTTTTAAACACTTGACCATGACAGGGTCAGTCTGGACTCAATTTGTTGTTGACTTGGTCTCCATCGTGGTGAGTGTGGCTGAGCCTTGTGCCTCAGCTCATGGTATTTCCATAGTCAGTTCAGTTTTGCTCTTTGTCAGTACTGCTGCTCTGATGCCTCATTAATAGTTGCAAAATCTACTTACGGCTTTAATGATTGCCTTGACTCTTAACGCAGCCGCACTTTAATCCTTCAGTCAATTTCTGTCTGAGGGAGACCAGAGTTTGCTGAAGAAGGAAAGTGAGGCGAGTGAGAAATCACTTGGGTGTCTGCTGAATTTCCCGTAAATTGGGAGTTACTAAAGGCTGATGTCGGTTGGAGCAGACTAGGAAGAGGGAAGGTTAAGAGGCAAGTGACAGCTCAGTGTGAACACTTCAGGTACTTTTTGGTCAAGGTATAACTGTGAGCTGGTAACACCCTCTGGTGGGTTGGATCTTGAATTTTATTTCTGCTTGTGAATGGCAACTGTTTGATAGCAACTGAAACGGCAACCAGTCCAAAAGGTAAGTAGCTGCTAGTGAAGTGTTTCCTGGTTGTCTTGGGGGTGGGGTGTTTCTGTTTCAGTAAAAACACACAAGTAAACTTCTTTAGAAGTGCCACCACCTCAGCTAGTGAATGCCAGATTTGGGTTGGGTTTATCTACTTGCCAGAAGTTATACAAGCAGGATACTTAAGCGTACTGTTAAAAAGCACTTCGTTCCCCCATTCAGTCTGCTATTCAGATACATCAGAGCATAAGGAAAGAAGGCAGTCCGACTCATAGTAAGGTAAAAACCAAGTTATATAAATTTCTCTGTTGAAAAAAAATAATGTTTCAGACATTGCTTTTCATTTTTATTGCACTAAATGCCTTCAATATACTTTTAAAGTGTTAACAACAAAGTGGGTGTTTTAAGGATAAATTACACTTGTAGTTTTCCCTAGCTTCTATAAAACAACAAATGCAGGAATTTGAGAACTCAGAAACATTTTTCCTTTAAGCACTCTCAAAGAATTTACTACCAGAAAAATTAAAATGGCCAATTGTATAAAGATGCTGTTAAAGAGCCACATAAGCATTCCAATAATTTTACTGCAAAAGCATTTCTTCTCTAAGTGGAGCACTAAGTCCTTCTCGTGGTCTGGGCTTTTCACTCCCTCCAGAGCACTCATTAAACCAGAGTTCAAATGTCTGGTGTGCTGAGATGGTCTCAGGAGCTGAAAGAGAGATTACTGCAGTGATGTTAGTTTTAGCAAATTGTTCTTTTTTTTTCAAAAACACTAAAAAACATTACAGCTGGTGGCTCTTTGTGGGCTAGAGGTTCTGAAAGGGAAATTGGTTTTAATATAACATTCCAGCATTTGCTCTATGAGGAGATAGATTTTTTAATATATATATATATATAAAAATTCATACTCTCAAAAGTTACAGTTGTTCCTGTTTTCTGCTTTACGTTGGCTGTGAGACCTGTATATTTTATAGGCAAACAAGCTTATTGATTTACAGGGTACCACTAGTCAACAATAAATTCATCACTTAAAGCTAACTTATTTACACAAGCATTTGCCTAATGCCCATTGTGGATTTTTATTTTGTCTGTAACTGACAGCGTTTTCATAGGAAAGAGATCTCAACAGCATTTAATGCTACTTCAGTTTGGAAACTTTGACCTAAACCAATGTCTACCCATAAGGTTTGCCTTCATATTCCCGCCTCAATCAGCAATATTGTCTAGCTAGTTCTTGGGAGTATAGACTTCCTCGTTTGAAGGGAGCACCCAAAAATCCATGGAAGGTTGGGTGCTGAAGACACAGGTGCACCAGCCATGCTTCCAATGGGAACTGGTTTCTGACAAGCACAGCTGACAGGAGCTGCTTGCTGTGTGTTTTCAGTTTGCTTGTGGAACCACATTCCTTCCAAAACAGCTTGTACAAATCTCTCACTTTTCAAGTGCAGAGCTAGCTCTAACTTCATTACAACCTAAATAAAACTAAGAATTTCCAGATGGTAAACCAAATTGAAATAATACCAGAATACAGCATTCTGTATATGTAATTTGAATATGTACTAAAGCCTCGAAAGGAGTAACTAAAATGTATCTCTGGGTGGTACTAGTCCTTAATTCCTCCTTGCTGTTGAGGAACTTGCCTGGTTTCCTTGTGGTATTCGTGTGAGCTAGTCACACTCACGTCTCTGCGACATGTTCTGTTTCATTTATGAGTCACTGAGAAACTGAACCTCTGCTTCTACAGAGAGGGATAAGTTATCTCGATTCTTCGTAAATGCCTTTAAATCAGTCCCTCTACATCTTGGACCGTGATGGTCTCTGCACTGCAGGAGGTGCTCAGGGCCCCTTGTGTTGGAGGAAATGAAAGACCTGTCCTCTCCTAGGTCATGTAGAAACATGGGACAAAGTCCTAGTTCTTGCTTCTAGGTCATTCGGTCCTGGGTCTGGTAGGCACTTTCACTACAACGGTTAGAGCGATCCCAGTACAGCAGCATCTGTTTATCCATCGTTCAGTGTTTTAACAGAGATTAATACAAGGCTATTTTTAGCACTGGCAGATAGATGGTATGTTATTTCAGAACGTGTATTTATTTAGTGTTTTCTTTGATGGTATCTGTGTTAGTATTTGAGGTCACTTGAACCAGCCAGGGCTGCATGAGTCATCCTTATCCCATTGAGTTTACACATTGTTGTCTAAAACATTTCTTTTTACCCTTTTATTTTCTGGAATATGACCCTAGGAAAACAACATATTCCTCATGTTGTGCCAAGTGCAGCTTTCCTGAAAATTGGCTTTAGTTGATGTGTCTTGCCTTCTGGGCTCATCTACTACTACTAGACAGTAGAAGTGGGAGAGAGACAATACAGAAAGCCTGAAGACATTATGGCATTGCTGGCAGCCTTCCTGTGTTTGAAGCCTGTAAAGAAGTCTTCAATCGAAGGAAGAAAGACAGAGATGAGCATTAGGAAGATAATCTCCCTAACTGAAGTTCAGCAGAGCTTTTTAGTTTCACTGTTGTTTGAATTCAAATTTTGGAGTTTGTGATACAAAGTTTGCTGGCTGGTAAAGAGCTTATTGATCATTGGAAGGTCATGCATAACCGCAACTGTAAACCTACGCAGTGATAGAGTGCACTGCAGAATTTGATTGTTTCAAACTTTGACGTTCTGAAAACTTTTTTTCTTTTTATACTTAGGGTCACGGGAATAAATGATTTTTTTTTCCCCTTATGTCTGGGTGTCCAAGATAGGATACCTCTGTTTTGGATTTGGTAAACAGTGCGAAACTTGGTGTAAATTTTCTTTTATATTGAGATAGTAAATTTACCTGGGAAAAATGTGTAAATATTGAAAACTTGTTGTACAGACTTGAATTAGAGAATGACAATATTTTTAAGATTTGAAAAGAAATCTAATTCCTTTTATTTTCAAGGATGTATACTTTTTTCAGTCTTTTTGAGGCTTAGGCATGGCAGTTCTTAGCCAAGCATTCAGGCTTATTTAGTTTTCTTCACTACTTCTTAGCAGTTGCACATATTCTTGCTGCTAATAGATACAATTCTGTTTATTTGGGCATTAGAGAAATCTCATACATTGAGATTCCAAAAGGTAGCATGAAACAAAAACACGTTAAACAAGAATCTCCTTAAATGTACCTCTAGAGCTGAAGCGGAAAACTACAGTGAATTTTAAAGCAAAAGTTTAAATTTAAATGAAGCTTAAAGTGATAAGCAACTGATTTTTGATAATATATAACTGATTTTAATTCTGGTTTGCATTTGTATTAAAGAAGTGAGGTACTGTCTTTCTAAGCAGGAAGGTCCACTATATGCCCATCTCCTTTGAAGATTCTTGACAGTGGGCTGGCAGGCAAGGGTTTGTTTTCTAACACAGAGATCCTTTTTTAAATCCCTGTGTCAAGCTCCATCTGATAAATTGCAAAGCAACGCACTAAACTGGCATTCTTCTTCCTAAGTTAAATAAAACAACCTTAAATATCCTGGATACACAAAGTGGAAAATAAGTTAATCAAACAAAATTTTATACTTGACATCACAGTATTTTTTTAAACACAGGAATTATTATCTGAAGACTATAATCAGTTCAACTTATAAACATGCCTTAAGATTTCCAAACTAGATCTCATCTGCCATAACATTTTTTAATTAGGGGATCAGAAGAGAAGAACAAGTCTTCTTGCTTTTTTGACTCCCAATTGGTTTCTCAACTCTGAATGACCTATCAGTTCAACTCCATTAGCAGAAATGAAGAAAATATTCTGTCTGCACCTGAAAAACAAGTTAGTTACCCAAAGCTGGTTTTGCAGTTCAGCAGACTTTTGATGTTTTTTAAGTATTTAAATGTTTGGCAACAAATGTCAAAATTGTTGTATGTGCAGGAAACTCAGTCATTAGTGCAGGTTACTGTTATTTCTCATTTTATAATACATTTCACAAGGTATTGACTTTAAAACTTTATTTAAATTTCAAAAATACATTTTGGCTGAGTCTTTATTCACCTTAATCTAGGATTGTGCTTCCAACTTGAGGAGGTTTAGCTCATAGTTCAAACCTTTTAAGCTAAGGAATTGTAGAAAGGAGCATAAAGATGGCAATTCAGGATCTATTTTAGTGATCATGGTAGTATTGGGTTGGCAGTTGGACTAGATGATCTCAGTGGTCTTTTCCAACCTTAATGATTCTATGATTTCTCTGCTGCCTTCTGCTCTCCTGCAGTCTTGCCGTGAGCAGGATTGGCAAATGATCCCAATGAGCAAAAAATCTTTTTTAGCAGCCTTGATTTGGGTTTTGCTTTGGTTCATCACACAACCAGCTGCACACCCATGTGAGGCAGCAGAAGAAAAATGATGGTGAAAAAGCAGGGAAAAATTGAGGCAATGAGAAGTGCTGCTTCTGGGGGTGGTGCTGGCAATGCTGCCTTGTTTGAAGCCTTTATACGTTGGGGTTTTTTTTTATGAAGACATCTGTGGCTGACCAAACCTATTTTTCGTTTGAGTCCTTTCCATGTACCTAGGCAGGGTTGTCTCTTCTACATTTGCTAGAAAATACCCCGATATCAACTGTGCATTTCTGGTTACAAGTTGTGTAAAATCATAAATGCTTCCGGAAGTAACTGGGGGGGGGAAATCAAATGCAAGGAAAAAAGCGTGGGCTTAAAAGCTTCAAGTAGATAGTTTTAATTCATCCCAGTTTTTGACTCTTTCCTGATGGTGGAAAAAAGGCAAACGTATTACCTAACTTGCTGCTTATGCACTTCCCTCTGACTCCTCATGGCTTGGATGGCAACCACCCTACCCTTTCTGACAGTGTAGAAATTAATTAACAGTAGAAATTAATGGCTGTCTTCTGAGTAGAAAGTCCAATCATTAGTGCAGGTTACTTTCATTTCTCATTTTATGATACATTTTACAAGGTATGGCTATTTGTCGTCAGTCTCCTTGAGAAAAATGGCAGTAGGTTTTACTGTCAGTTTCTCTTTAAAAAAATACATATATCTTTTTTTCAGTTCTTTAGGTTTATATTCAAATTAAAACCAGCGGCAGTGTTTCCTTTTTGACGCTGCTTTCAAAAACCATTTCTGAGTAAGACTGGAAATGGAAAAATGAGTATGTGTGCGTAGAGGAATGTGGAGGGCATAAGGGTGCACATTCCAGGTCGCCTGTGCTGGTGCGGTGATGCAAAGCAGCTGTGGGTCGAGTTAGCTGGCCCTTGTACTGCACAGGCAGTCTGCTCATGCCTGTGTACCCAAAAATATAGCTTGGCTTGAGAGTGCGTGGCTTCGGCTCTTCAAAAATGCAGTGTTGTGCTCACTGTGGGTGCATTATTCAGAACTCCTGATTTTATAATTTTTTTTAGGTTTGGTTTTTGGTTTTTTTTAGTTAGCGTTGGAGGATTTCTTCTGTTAAGATTAGCATTAATGGTTGCGAATGCAGGTTGGTAGCTCAGGGCTTCTTTTTATTAATGTATTTATATGTATGTGTGTGTAAAATATGTATAGATGTATATGAGATTCGTGCTTAAGGGATAGATTAAATCTGTTAAATATTTTTAATTTGAATTTTCAAATATGGAAATAATCAAAAAGCTAGATTTTCTTTGTCATGTTGTTCATTAGCAATACATAACCTGAGTGAAACATCAGTGAGGAGAGAGAGCTTCTGTGGGCTGGTTCTGCTCTCTGAGCCTTGGAAATGTGATTCTGGTGTCCAGGAGAGGAAATGAGTGGCAGCTGATCAAATACTGGCATCAGCCATCTAATCATGGGAAATGTCTTTGAACTGGATTCAGAACACCATTACCATGCATTGCATAGTAGAAACTACTCCCAAAAATTTCTTATTTTTACAGTTTGTCTTTTGTCTCCATGTGATGTTTTGTTGTTGCGCTTACTGAGTGACAACGTTTGGTGATTTCTGTTTTATCTCCCTTCAGAGGCACCGTGACACGGGTGCATGTTCAGATTAACGGCACTAAACCCACTAGAGTTGCTTTTTATTTATGGGCTATGACAAATATAAATAGAAAGCGGATTTATGTCCTCTTGCCTATTGAATGTGTCCAGTTGTCCCCCTAAGCTCGTGAAATCCTCCAGTAACAAAAGTCTGACCTGTAAACTGAGGAAAAAGGTCATGCAATTATATTATCGTTCCTTTTACCAAATTATGTTTTATTCTGCATCAAGGGATAAAAAAAAAAAGTTTACCTTCACTTGTATGATCTTTTCAAGTCCCAGTTTAGTGGATCTAGGAGGGTGATGGGAGTTGAGGCAGTGAGCCTTCATCAGCTCCGGTGCCTCCTCCCCTCACACCTCTCTTCTTCTGCGGGGCCGGGAAGGCTGTCTGGGCTTAGGAAGTACCAGACAGTAATGGAAATACTTGGCCCTCAGCGAAATGGACATTGCAGTTGTTATATCTGGGCAGTTAATATCCTATAAGTAATGATAATAAATCTGTGAAATTCTGTATATAGCATTACTGCCAAAAAAAAAAAAAAAAAAATCAGTGTTCTGCGTGGAAAAAGAATATCCAGAGCAAAAGCAAAACCCAACTCATTGTAAACGCATCAGGATATCACTCTTTCCCAAACACCAAGCTGGCACATAAGCAGCAGCTGCAGAGTATATATATGAATTAATGTGTAGTTTAATGTCTGTGAGAAGGGGAGAGTAAAGCATATTTAGAAACTATATGTAGGAAAACATGTAAGGATTCCTGCCATGAGGACCACAGAGGAGGTGGACAAAAAAGTGCTGAAACAACACTTTAAACAATCCCAAATATTTGTTTTGAGGTTGCTACCCAGCTCAGGTTCTTTTTGGGTTTCCTTTGAGTTTAAGACCCTTCATATCTCCTTCCAGGAGCTGTCACAGTGTCCCAACTAGCAATAACTTCTGCTTTTGCTCTGACAGCATTTTCATAAACAGAGCCTGTGCAGTGGCTTCATGCAGCAGGAGACGTCTGGAAGGCAACCTAATAAAATCTGGAAGACTAGTAACCCTCCCAGGTGACTAGAGACCTGTGAGCCTGACCTCAGGCATTACACTACTTTGAAACAGAAAATTACATAGTAAATGCAAAAGGAATACAGTGCAACTAAGATGCATCAGGGAAATAAAGAATTTCTCTAACCTGGGGAAATGCAATACTACCCATTTGGACTTCTGGCACAATGTTTTGCATGGTGCTGCGCAGAAAATTATTACGTCTCCTGGAGGATATAGGTTGAGAGCTAAAAATATGTTGTTTTAGCTGACGGCAAATGCGTGCTGGCAGAGCAAGTTCTGTACATTATGTTCTTGGGTTACACCGTAAGGTCCAGGCTACCAAGAACAACTGCTGTGCCGCTTCACAAAGCAGTTAAGTACTTGTAGTATGACCTTTGGGTGCTTACTTCTGGTGTCACCCGTGCTCAGTTAATTAACTTCATAAATTAGTTTTGTATAATGCAACTGATATTGCATTTTGATATTTTCACAAAATTTGCCTCACAGCTTCAGCCTTCACTTAATCCATAGTCAGAAATGGCCAGAAGGGACCATGTTTCAATGTCATCTTCTCACAAGTCAACAATTTCCTAAATAACAACATACTTATGAGGTTGGAATGAATGACAGCATGTTAAAGTATGTTAACAAAAACCCTGTTCACAAGTTGATCTTCCTTAATAATAATAATAATAATAATTATTATTATTATTATTATACCTTCATTATGCCAGTGTAAAATAACTGAAACATTTGGCTTTTCTACATTTGCTGTTGCTTCTGAATAATAATGAAGCCCATCTGATGCCTTAAATTGTTGCTTTATGGCATTTATTTTGCAGCCATTTCGGTTTGACATTCTTATATAGGATGCTCTTAAATCCTCTTTATTAAGTGGTTGAATTGCATGCGTTCCTCAGGTTTCTTTCCCTATTATCCTTTGGCTTTCTTTGTTGAAGAGAATTTCTTTTGGTTGAATTTCATTTTGCACTTAGAGCATTCAGGTAAGGCTACAGCAGTTTGTTCAACTGCTTACTGGAATTTTATGTTTAATTGCATGGACTCATTTTTCCTGTTCAGAAAAGTTATATTTGAAAAACATGTTCTTAAAAGCTGTTATGAGAGATGAGCATTATTTAATAGATTCTTTGAAGTCTGTTTTCTGCTTGGTTGGTTGGTCAGTTTAGTCATTTTCTGAGTCTGAGTAACATGTTTCATGGAATGTGTCATTTTATTTCATTTTGTTCCTGCTCGTTGAACTCTCCTTCCAGAATCCACAATAGATCATTTAGAAAATCAGCAGAACATTTGTAAGGTTTCATTAAATCTTTTCCTATGTCATAAATAGTTACTTGGTGCTTCCTAGCATCCTCCTCATTTTAGTTACTCTCTTGCGAAGCTTTCAGGACAAAGCCATATGACTCAAAGTTTATCTGTTGCCAGATAAGCATTTTGTTCTTTAGTTAGGCAAAATATAGATAGACCAGATTGCTATCAGACTGCCCAGCACATGAAATGAAGTTTAAAAGAGATGAGTTGAGATATTTCTGCTTGAGATATTTCTACTCAGGGAAAAAAAAAGTTCTATCGATATTGTGGCAATCCTACTAGTTCATAGCTTGCTAATTGATAAGTTGTCCGAGCTGTATGTCTTGTCTTGTTTTCTTCTTAACCATTGCATTAACAACCAAGAATGAGCTCATTTGTACTGGGTGCATCACAGCTCATCCAGATCTGAAGGACTTTGATTGCTTTGAAGTTCCCTTTTGGACTGAGATTGCTCTTTATTTTTGTAGGCCATTTGCTATTCAACACCTTTTCATGTCAAAAATGTCCACTACAAATAAGTCACATTTCTATTACTCTACTTTCCACTTCATTAACGTGCGCTACTATCTTTGTTTTATTTAACTGAGGAAGTGTGGTCTGGATGACCAAGTAGTGAGGTGGGTCGGGAACTGGTTGAAGGGAAGAAGCCAGAGGGTTGTGGTCAATGGGGCAGAGTCTGGCTGGATGCCTGTGTCTAGTGGGGTCCCTCAGGGGTCAGTGCTTGGGCCGGTGCTGTGTAATATATTCATCAATGATCTGGATGAGGGATTAGAGAATGTTGTCAGCAAGTTTGCTGATGATACGAAATTGGGAGGAGTGGTTGACACGCCAGAAGACTGTGCAGCCATTCAGAGAGACCTGGACAGGCTGGAGGGCTGGACGGGGAGAAATCTTATGAAGTTTAATAAGGGCAAGTGTAGAGTTTTGCACTTGGGAAAGAATAACCCCATGTGCCAATACAGGTTGGGGACTGCCCTGCTGGAGAGCAGCGCAGGGGAAAGGGACCTGGGGGTTCTAGTGGACAGCAGGATGACCATGAGCCAGCAATGTGCCCCCGTGGCCAAGAAGGCCAATGGCATCCTGGGGTGTATTAGAAGGGGAGTAGCAAGTAGGTCAAGAGAGGTCCTCCTGCCCCTCTACTCTGCCCTGGTGAGGCCACATCTGGAATATTGTGTCCAGTTCTGGGCCCCTCAGTTCAAGAAGGACAGGGAGCTGCTTGAGAGAGTCCAGCGCAGAGCCACAAAGATGGTGAAGGGAGTGGAGCATCTCCCTTATGAGGAAAGGCTGAAGGAGCTGGGTCTCTTTAGCTTGGAGAAGAGGAGGCTGAGGGGTGACCTCATTAATGTTTATAAATATGTCAAGGGGGAATGTCAGGAGGATGGAGCCAGGCTCTTTTCAGCGGCATCCACTGACAAGACAAGGGGCAATGGGTGGAAGCTGGAACACAGGACGTTCCAGAAAAATATGAGGAAAAACTTTTTTACTGTGAGGGTGACCGAGCACTGGAACAGGCTGCCCAGGGAGGTTGTGGAATCTCCTTCTCTTGAGACATTCAAAACCCGCCTGGACGCGTTCCTGTGCGCTCTAGTGTAGGTGGTCCTGCTCTGGCAGGGGGGTTGGACTAGATGATCTTTGAGGTCCCTTCCAACCTCTAACATTCTGTGATTCTGTGATTCTGTGATTCTGTCATTGCATTTGTCCTAGCTTTTTAGGAGAATGGGGGATTATCATGACAGGCATATCCGAGCTGCTTAATTTATATTTGGTCTTTGATTATTTGGCACATTATGAAGTGTTAATTTTTGCACTCATTGAAAGGTGTAAGCAGATTCACAGGCAGTTTAACCAAATCTGCAGAAATGTGGCTTTACGCTTGTCTGACAGCATACAGCAGATGTTCTGGATTTTCTAGACTGCACAAATGTCCAAGAGACTTGAAAGCCTTACAGACTTGCATCAAAACATTTGTAAAAGGAATATGATTTTGGAGCTTTTGTTGAGGATTGTTTAAAAACTGTCATTCCAAACTCTCTGAACAGGACTGATAATCAAACTATAAATTCCTTCATTTGGATTTTGGGCCTTGATGTCCGAAGTTAAACACCAGGAAACGAACTCTCTTCAAAGCCGTTTTTTTTCCCCTCTGTTTTGGGATTGGTTTTGGTATGTCACAATATCCTGTTCGGAGCTTTCGCGGGTATGTCACAATATCCTGTTTTTCATGTGAATGCGTGTACTACAGACGTTCCCTTCTCAAAGAGAGCCTTGTCCTGCTGAAAACAGCGTCTAAAAACTGTCACGAAAACATCTGGGGTTTGCTGTGATTTTGTTTTGGTTGGGCCTTTTAATTCAAAGGCAGACCATAAGACTTCACAGAAGACTTGCTACTTTTTTGATTAAGATCATAGAATCATAGAATGGCCTAGGCTGGAAGGGACCTTAGAGGTCATTTTAATCCAACCTCATTTATCAGAATTTCTAAATCCATGAAGTGTATTTAATATTGCTGCAAAGTATTTCAAATATTCTGTATGTAGTACTTTGGGGAAAGTATCCCTTCCTGTATTAAGGCAATTTGAAAAATACTCGGTTTTGTACTTTTCTGGCATTAGATTATTGAGTTTTGTTGAAAGCCCACAATCTAGTGACACATGCTACCTGAACTGTAAAAACATGAAGCTGCTTTGATAATTACTGGTAGATGTTTTGAGACATGTAAAACTTCCAACACTTATTGCTCTGGCAGCTAGGTGGCTTTTTCTGTTGGTTTGTGTGTTAGGTTTTTTTTATTTATGAATACCTTAGATTAAAATGATCCTAAAGACTCAGAGAAAATTAAGTACTGTACCCTAAGTTTTTTGTAGTCATATAGTTGCTTTAATTTCAAGACTTGTTCCTGAACAGGTAACCAGAAGTTACTTATATAGAAGACTCCTGTGCCATTTAAACTTTCAGCATATTGTGTAGTTAATTTTAAAAACCAAAATCTGGATAAATACTTTTTCCCTTGTGCTTTTAGGGACAAAAAAGAGATGATTTTTTTGTGTGATTGAAATGATGAAAACCTCATTTAAAACAAATTAAGGAGTATTTTGCTGAACTGATTTATTTCTCTACAACAGAACTTAGCTTAACCTTTTATTTCTCTTGCAAGAATGGCTTTGAGTGTAATTTAAACTGTCAAATGACATTTATCAAATGATGGTTTTGCCCTGTAACAGGCAAATGTCTTCCACAAAATTGATTAGCTGCTGACCTCATCCACCCTTTTCAGACCCTTCAAGGTAGATTTCAAAGAGCTGTAAAATAATCACTTCGCTTTCAGTTTATACTTCAACACAAGGCATTTACTGTCCTGGTAGCAATACTGTGGCGTGTTCCACATCTGGGAAGGAGAAGATGTAAATGCTTGCCTATAGCTCTGCCTGTCACCACCCAGCCCGTTGTGCTTTAACGTAACCCCCTACTCCTTGCAGAATAGGAACAGCTTTGGAAATGGCTTTTTACAGGATAATAGAACAAATAAGATTAAGAAACTTTATCTTCTAGGTGGTTGTGCTCTAGCAATCAGGAAAATGCACCGTTTGGTAAGACCTACGAGGTGTTTGGTTATCAAGAGGGTGCCAGAAGAATGGAGGATAATAGTCTTCTAAATGTGAAATTTTATACCCCAAACAGTTTTCCTCTGTTGTATTCTTGTTCTGCAGCCTTGTTTTGTAACAGCGATCCATCCAAAGCCAAATAGGCCGTGTAAGCATTAACCTACCAGTAAATGAATTAACGGTCCTTTTGAAGGAGTCTGTGGCCCTGTCAAAACGGTGACTCCATGTCTGAACAAAAAGTAGTCTGATGTTTTTCTCTTCAGAGCTTTGTGCGAGTTTCCTTGCCAAAGAAGAAACTGAGATGCAAAAAGTAAACCATGAACATAAAAATCTCAGTACTGCTGGCGGTGTTAAAAGTTCAATTCTATTTTTAGACCTCAATAATTTCTTTCTTCCAGAGTCTCTTCTACTCCCACTTCTTCCAAAATCTGTGTTTAAAAGTACAAAAGTTTGTGGAAAATGCATTTGACTTTCTGTCAGAGTAACAAACCAGTTGTAGGTTGTTCGTCTCAGCAGATCGGACTTCTTTGAATTGTCTTTCCGTTCAGAATGAGAGTTGGGGGATAAACAGAGCTGAAAAGAAAGTAGCACTTCCGCAACTTCAGCCACGTCCGGCATGGGGTGGAGCAGGGATTTTCCTGTGCATGAAACTGCCAAGAGCTGTAACTGCGGTTGAGGTGTTTTATCACACTGTTCTGTGTGAAAACACCTTATCCCTCCTCAGGTTCAGCCAGCAGGTCTGGCTGGCTGATATGTTAAATTGAAAAGCAACAGTATCTGTGCTGTATGTTAAATCTGAGATTAAATACAAAAAGCTGTGTACAGAAAGAAGGCTTTAAATAGGAAAAGAGTTTCAAAAGGAGTTACTTTGGCATTGCGAATAGTGCGTGATGTGTGATGTGCTTGGGATGAAATTTTGTACATTGATGTGCGTGGCTGCTTTGATTTTGTACAGGCTTTTTATTGTTTTGTTGGGTTTTTTAAAATGAATAATACCAGCTGTAGTGTGTTTGACGGGTTCCTTGCTGCAGCATCCTAGTGATAGGAGTAAGCTTGTGTCTGATGGAAGAACAGGATCGTTGTTCTGGCTCCTCTAGCTAAACATGCAATATATGCTGTAAATTGCCTTTATTATACGCTGCTTAAATATCTCATTGTCTGCTTTGCATACAAGCAATTTATTGCTGCTTATGTTCTGACAGAATGAAAACTAATGTTTAATTATGCATCGCCCTAGTAATGTGGTGTTTAGGGTGAATGTTTCTGAATTAAATAAGGGCCATTAATAATGCCTAACAATTTATGATATATTCATTGCTTGATATCAAATCATATAAATTAGAGAAGCTTATTTGAAATGTCACCAATATAAGATGGCTTTGTGGGAACACCTCTCTGTGTGCTTATTTCAGAATCATTACCAGCTGAGTCTTACTATTTATTCAATGTCCAGTAGGCTTTTATTATTCCCTTATTTGCAGTTTAATTACAACCTCTGTGTTCCTGACAGTGTGAATTCAATCCTAAACCTGCAGGAGCAAAATGAGTTGCAATCAGTGGGTTTTTGCCTGAAAGCTTCCTTTTGCTTCAGCCTCCTCCCACCTGCCATGACCGAGTCACAGCTCTGAACAGATCCCTACTGCCACAGTTTTTTGTACCATGTGTTTAAAGGGGCAATGCTAGTCTAAGGCTTTTAAAATTTGTTCTCCCTCAAGGCTTTTGGATTGTGGGGGATGTCTCCGTCTCACATAACCACCTGGTTTTATACCAATATCAAAGAATATGTTTCAATAAATTACTTAAAGGGAGGTTTCTGGGTCACTTATTAATATCTTGTGGCATGAGTTTACAAATGTTATTGGTAGACATGAAGTATTTATACATAATATGCATGGTTACTGTGCAATGAAAAATTTAGTCATTCATATTTAAAAGAAACCACTCTCTAAGGCCATTATATGGGATTTAAATTCCTCAAAGATAACAGTGAGCATTGTCTGTGTCAAATAACAAGACAAACTGCAGCAAAATTTTGCACTGGCAACAAATAATCAGGCCATTTAAAGTTTGTAGTTTGCATGAGTAAAAGAACTTTGTGTCTCGGTATAATGCACATACATTTATTGTAAAGTTGCTGTAGATGGAATTTTTCTTAGAAGTAATTAATTAAATGCATGTTTGATCCTGAGTCCTCAGCAACAAGTCAGTCCTCTGTCCAGTGAGCTCTTTATTCTTCATTTGTTTGTCGTGATTATCTCTTGTGGGAAATTATCTCATGTTTATGACTTTGTTACATTCAAAAGCACTCCTTAGAGAAAAATGGGTATTTCTTATTTCTTATGTGATTATTACAACTATCGTAACACAGTTTCTGTTGTAATTTGGAATACTGACCTTTCATCCTCACACATTTCATTTGCTATCACTAAGGGAGCTGGCTATATTTAATGGGTAATGTGAAGGGATGCACATAGTATGTGGCAAAGCCATCATGTGCATCTTACTTAACGTTTTCTGTCACGCTTGACTTTCCAACACAGAGAATAAAAAGCAAAATTTTCATCTGAGATGAGTTAGAAGGCTCAAAATGTCTTCTCAGTGTTTCATGTTTAGTGTGACTGTTTCGTTATGTGGGGATGGCAAAGTGGAGAATTGATCCCTCTGACCTTTCCCATTTCTTTTAGCTTTTCAAGAGCTGTTTGTGAGGGAGTTTTGGATATTGTTTCTTCTCTCTCCCTCCCCCCCGCCAACGTGGTTCCAGTTTCCACCAAGATCTAATGACACGGGTATTCCTTTCGGTCTTGTGTGTGCTTTCCAATCTGGCCTCGTCAAATCTATCCGAAAAATGTACTATTGCACAAAGAGCCAGACCTTATACCTGAAAGGTTTAAATTAATTAACGGCCTGTGCCTCTGGGGCATGCCATTACTCAGCTGGTGTTCTATAGCAAAGGTCATTTCTACTGCGTGTTCATCACCTGCTTTTTTATTTTCCTCTTCTGCTTGAGAGGAATTATCTGAAATACAAGAGATTACTTTTACATATCCCAAACCAAAAACCCCAAACCTTCTGTTAGTTTGCACTTTTTTTGCCTAATTTGGGCAAGGGAGGAGAGGTGTACATTCACATCTTGTAGGGAATTTCATAGGAGAAGTATTTTGGAATTTTTGCTTAAAATAAAAGAATCTCTAAACTATGCAAATATGAGTATATTTGGCTATGTTATTCTACTATGTGGGTGACGTTTTTAAGGCCTACAGGTACAATTAAAACTGTCATTTTAGCACAAAATTAAATATTTGCAGCATCTAAGCAAATATAGATGTATTAAGAGAAACTTTACATCAGCAAATAAAGAAAGCAAATATGTGTGAAAATTTGATCAATGCAGTTGTGATAATCTAAAATCCAAATTTACAAGTGACCTTGCTGTTACTGTAGATAGCTGAAGGTGTGTGAATTCAGCATTATTGACAGCACTCAACAGCAGTTGCTCTTGGGATCACTTTTGGCTACAATGTGCATGCATGTAAGTCTCTGTTACCCTTCTTTCAAGTGTGGAATTTGTTGTACAATTGGGTGATTTAAGAGTAGCTAAATCTGTATATGCAAATCCAAATTTTCGTGTCTCTACATATCTATTTGCTTCTCGTTTTATTTGTACAATGGCTAGACCAGTTCTGCAGACTCGTGAGCCTGCCCCGTGGTTTCAGGGTGAGGTGGATGTATGGCGATACCAACTGTGGTGAAGAGTATGTATATTAGCTGTAGTGATTTTTTTCAGTCAGCAGTTTGTTATTTTATATCATATTTAATGAGGTGTCAGCATCACTTATTGGATTTGTACAGCTGTGTTTTCAAAAATTTACTCAAGTTTCATCTTTCTCTCCCTTTTTAAGGAGGTAAGGGCTTTCTCCCTCCAACTCCATGGAGCAGAGTATATTCAGCCCATCCCAGACATCTTTCTATTTCCTTTCTCTATTCTGCTCAATAACTGTCATGCCTCTATCTAGAGCTTTTCAGGGGGTTCTGAAAAAGCATTCTGCAAAGTAAATTCAGCAGATTGTACCTGTTTCCTCATGGGCTGCAGGGATCTGAATAATAAAAATGAGACGTGGCGGGGAACATTACTGGGTCTTGAAAGTACTGAAAAGCGATGAGGCAGCCTGACCTGCCTACTGGCCGTGGTTTCTTTCCTTTAAGAGCTAAAAGGCTTCTCACTGTTTTCTTATTTTGTTTAACTTCAGTTCTGCAAAACATCATACTTGCAGTGGGTGCATTTTTTTTCCCTCCAGTATTTATAACCTATAACTGCTGCAGTGAAGGTTTCTTGAAAAGCCTCTCAAATGGGATAGCGTTTACAGGCAACTAGTTTCAGAGTTGGAAAACGGTGTTGGATAAGCAACGCTAAGAGCAGAGGAGCACCCGTGTGTTACTATACCCACCCCTGGAGTGCATTTGTATTCAGTAGAGTGGGTTTTCTCTCTAAACCCTGTCGAAAACTGCTGAAGCAAAATGTGCTCTGCATGAGCAAAAAGATTTGACCGGGTAAATCGAGATACGTGACCAGGGTGTAGAGAGCTATAAGAACATAGGTGAAATGTATGTCATGGCTGTTTGGTGACTGCTGTTGCAATGGGTGTCTCGTGCGTGATTTGAAAGCACCATTGCGAGCTAACAATTCTCTGTCTTATGTTTATCGCCTCTTAGTTAATCTACCCTTACTTTAGTAAATTTTAATACATACAATAATGAAAGCATGCCTTAATGAAAACTGCACTTTATCATAAAGATGTGGTCAGCAGTGGATTTTAAATATATATGAAAAATCCTAATCTCGAGAAGACTGACAATAGTTATTTCAAAGGTAGAAAGAATACACGGTCTCCATAAATGTAACAAAATAAGGAAAACCTTAGAACTTATTCTCCATCTATTTCTAAGCAAAAATTTAGCTATTTCAACCATTTGTCCAACTTGAACAATCAAAAAAAAATTGCCCAAATGCTGTGACTTGCAAAAACTCAGCTGAGTTCTGCACTAGTGTAAGAAACAAACCACCGTTTATTGAGCTCCAAGTGTGTGCCTTCACATATAAGCAAAATTTCACTTCAGTTTCTATAAATAGTTCAAGACACAGACATGTAAGTCTACTTTGTAAGTCACAAAGGCAAATAGCATGTGAATTATATTTGGACAATGGAGCTCAATTGACAAAAAAGGAACAATGTTGTTGGGATTAAAGACGATTTTGCTGGCATCCTCGCTGATATTCCATAAAAAGTACACTCCAGGTGTGCTTTGAAGCACTTTTTCTGAAGCTAATATAAATATGGAATGCTGTTTCTTCTTTTCCAAAGTGACAGTCTTGTGATCACAAATAATCTGGAAAGAATAAAACTGGTTTTGTGTTCTTCTTTTACTTGCATCCACTCCCAGGACATATGCACAAGAAATAGTAGACTGAATAACATTTTTGTGATTAAGACATACGCAGCATCTTTGCAAAGACATCAGCAACTGAGTATATTCTGTTTTCTCTAGATCAATGAACTGAGCCATGTTCAAATCCCTGTTATGTTGATGCCAGATGATTTCAAAGCATACTCAAAGATAAAGGTGGACAATCACCTTTTCAACAAGTAAGTACAAGTAACAATTCTTTGTAGAAGTGGATAGTGGCAGTGATTATTCTTATGAACTACTATGAACTCTGCTATTTTTTGGTTCATGAGACTGAAGTTTTGATGATTAAGTTAATCCTGCGATAAACATAACCGTCTGTGCTGTTCTGAAAAGCAACAACAAGGGCTGCCGGCTACTGTTTTTCCCTCATATGGTTTATTATTGCCTTATGAGTATCTTACATGTTGAAGGTGATTCTTTCTTGGTGTGATTATTTATGACTGAAACAAACATTTATTTGGGTATTTTTAAAAAATGTAAATTCATGTGCATGTACTTTTAATTAAATGAAATAGTTGAACAAGAATGTGAATTTAAAGCATATATCAAAGCTGAGTAATTCAGCTTTATATAGTCCATAGTACAAAATCACACCAAGCATATAGAAGCTCCAAATGTATTAAGACCTTTTCATGTAATGTGTTTCTTGAAAATAAAATGCTCCATGAACAGTATGTGCAGCCATACAAAGCTGTTAATGCTGTCTTGTGTACAACCTGCATTTGGTTCAAGAGTATATTTGGGAAAAGGAAGAATTCTGCTACTTTGGGTCTTATGTGGCAAAGGTCAAAATAATTTTTCTCGTGTGTAAGTCTGAAATTAACATTGGGATATTAAAATTAGCCCTGAACTGAATGAGTCAAATTTTCTTGAAGCTTTGGCGCTATCAGTACTTTTTGGTGCTGCAGATGGTATAGTAATTCTTGTATAATCCAATCTAAGATTTCACCTTTGAAGTAATTTTAGGGCAATGGGAAAGCTTTCTTTTCTGCTTTTGAGTTCATGTTCCAAAGTTATCAAAATATGGTTTGTGTTCATTTCATCCAGTTATGTTGTATCTTGTTAGAGACAAATATGTATAAAATTGTTAGACGTTGTAAAGAAAAAGAAAAGACGAAAGTGAGACCAAATCTCATTTAAAAATGAAAGCATTAGAAGCGAGATGGTAAATCTCCTTATCCTCTGCTTTGTGTGAAGTGAATTGAGACAGAATAGAGTTACTCTATTACATATGCAGGTGAATGAAGTTGATGTGGTTTTATATTCTTTCAGAGAAAACATGCCAAGTCATTTCAAATTTAAGGAGTATTGTCCAATGGTTTTCCGTAATCTAAGAGAGAGGTTTGGAATTGATGATCAAGACTTTCAGGTAAGTCCACTTTCAAAACACACAAACTGGTGCTATATGCAGATTTTAAAGGTTAGCAATGCTGCAGTTGTGAACAAGCAGGCCAGTGTACTGAAATAAAGTTAGAGTACCTCCCAGTCATAAGCTATGTTGTTAAAACTGCAGGGTGATACCTCCTAAAGTAATACAAAAAAACGTCTGGACACTACTGATGAGAAGTGCTGGGCCACTTAGATAATAGTGGCTTCAGTGGTGTATCTGTGCGAGATGTGGTTTCTGAAATGACTGCAGCCTTTTTTGCTTTTTTCATGCTCTTTTTGTTTAGACAAGAGCGACCTGTGGCCTGTCGTCTTCCTGCTGCTTCATCATGTCTCCTTTTCCCATCATTAGGAGTATCTGGAAACAAATTGCTTGTGTAGAGGAGATCCAGGAAAAAAAGAAATCACTCTAGATCTGGCAAGGTTGTTCCTTGCAGACAAAGGTTCTTTCTGTCTCTGCACAAGTGCTTGCAGGAGTATACATGGAGATTTAGGTTATGGATTTTGGTATAAGGCCACTTAACTTTGGTAAGATGTTTACCTGGTAGGTAGAGGGTTGGTTTGTTTGATTTCTTTTGGTAGAGCCGTCATGATCCTGTTGCATGGTTTTTCATTATCCTATTGACTGAAGAACTGTTTAAGAAGAAATACACCAATGACAGTTAAATCAGTTGTATCAAATTGCATTCCTGGTTCAAGTTTCCTGATAGACCAAAGAGGATCCTGTTGTTTGGGAAGTTATTTGATCCCTTTAAATGAAGATTTCCTTTTTTTCTGTCAAAGTGGAAGGACATATGATTGCTCCTAGACTTGAAATTATGGTGTCGGCTCATGCTTGCTATCTTGTGGAAGACGAAGTGATGCCATTACTAGGCAATCAAAGTTATATTTCAGAAAATACATATTAGAAGACTTAGGATGCTGTCATTAGTTAAACTGTCAAACTCAGCGTGATCAAAAATGCTGCATCCCACAGCACTGTGAAATGTTTCCATCTGCACTGTTGTTCTACAACAGAAATTCCTGTTGTAACTATGTTATACTGCTGTTTGGATTTATTAATTATAACAATGGTAAAACAATTCTAAAGGTCTGCAACTAAATAAAATGTTGGTATTTGCAGATTAAAAACACAAGTACTTGTTTGTAGCTCTGTGTTCTGGCTTTTTTGACAATAACCAAATGACAATCCAAAAGAAGAAAATGTAACCACATCCTGTTTTTTGATTCAACAAAATTATATATTAGAAAAAAAATCTTCAATGCTATTTAGTATTTCAGTTGCATTTAGTGAAAAACAGAAGGTAGTTAATAGTAATTTTGACCCAAGGGAAGGCACTGTCTGCATTCACTATTCTTTTTTTCCTCAACCCAGGCAATGTACCAGTCTGAATTGTTATTGTACTGGACTGGGTTTCTTTAAAAGTGCTCATAGTAGTAGTGTATTTTGAACACATTTTCAAGATTAAATTATTGTAACGGAAGTACACATAACCAAAAAATTAAGTCACTCCATGTGTAAGGTAGGGATTATCCCTGTTAAAAATAAAAGTTCATTTCATTTTAATGTTATATTCTTTATCATACAAAAAAGGAATCTAATTTGACAAAGCGAGACTCGCTGTATATTCTTCCTTATTTCAGATAATCTTTGTCTTTGAGGTAGTTATTCAATGAATATGATACTATAAAAGTTGGTTAAAATTATTATCTTATACTTTGATCCAAACATGAATTGGAAAAAGCCTGTGCAGTATTGAACTAAGGGAAAGCTTATGGAAGAGATAGGAAACTTTCTCCACATAGTTTTTCTTACATAATGATTTCCAGGAAGGGACTCCTAATCGATTGTGAACAATGTCGTTCCCATTATTCAGTGAGATAGGATTGGTTCAGATAAATAAACCCAATTACCTTGTTCATTAGTCAGACACATCAGTTTAAATCAGGAAGAACATTCATTTTAAATGTTGTGTTTCAGAATGTTCTGCAGATATCCTTTATGAGTTGTTCCAGAGGGCAGATAGTGCTTACTCATACGAAAACACTGAAAAAAACCCTATATCATGAAAATCATTTGGTAGCATATGCTCTAATTACTGGTCTATACTAATTTTAATTCTTGACACTCTGTTAGTTGATCTGTACGGTAATTTTGAGGCCTGTTTAACACATAGGGAATGGTTAATATAGGAGTCTTCTCTTACGGACATCTCCTCTTACCGCTGAAGGGAGATTTAAATCTCACAAAGTACAGTCTTTTTTCCTGCAAGTAACTCTGCTTTCAGAATTAGGGGAATTTCTTAAATTGTATATCCCATGTCTGACAGGAAGGCATTTCTAGTAATAGCAATTACAATTCCCGTAGTGTACTCCTTGCCTTCTCATCATAAAATCCAACCCCTTTTCTTGAGGCATCTTTAGGAATCTATCCACATCTGTCTGTCTTTCATAGCTAGTTGGCCGTCTCCAAGAAGTGTGTTGGTTAGTGCTGAACCAGGATTAAAGTTTCATGAAGAAATGTGTGGTTGCTGATACTGAGTGGTGGATTTTTTGGTGATTCATTCTTTGTTATGGACAGCAATGCAGAAAATATAGTATGACATTTGCTAAACATTCAGTTTTATATATAAGAGACCTTTTATGGCAAATTACGTCCTCAATCTAGGTTAAGAAACTGCTTTTATGTCAAAAAAAATCTTTTTATTAGACTCCAATCTTTCTTCTTGATGATCACATATAACTGAGATGTTTATTGCATCAATCAGACAATTGATCTGGCTTTTTTTTTCTTAGAAAGGGGAACATAAGTGATAATTATTCAGTACGAATCGAAATTGCATTTGAATATGGAAAAAATCCAAAACCATTTTAACCACTTACATAAAATATAAATTATCAAAAGGAAAGAGATTATTGGTTTCCTTTGTGCTGTTGGATGTTACACAGGGATCTGAGATTGGAGATAATTTCTGAAAGTGTGAATGTAGCTCCACAAGTCAGATCATTAAATAATGACAGATTTTTGCCTTGAATAGGGTGAATTATCTTGATCTCATATTTTTGTTAGTGTCTTCTTATTTCATTAAAACAGAATCATTAACTCTTAAGATCTTCCTAACATTGACAGGAAAATACTCGAGAGCATTAACTGTTATTAGCAGAAAAGAAAAAAAATTACTGGAAAACGAATGTCGTAAAGTAAATCCCTCACTACAGTCCTAAATTAGTTTTTAATTTCTGCGTTCCCCTTCAGCTTTAGATATGGTTTTGCAAAGGTCATTCTACAGAAAGGCCTCATTTTTTGCCAGAATAGATGGCTTTGCTGTTGTAACTTCAGGAGGTTTTTTTCAACTCAGTTGACATAATTTCCTATCTTACTGAATCCAAGAGTACAATTCTGTCAAAGAGTTATAGGACTAGCTTCTGTAAAATGCAAAATTATGAGAGATTAACAGACAAGCAGCTATCTTAACACCCCCCAACAAACTCTAGAAAAAGAGAATCTAGTACTGTTACAAATGCTTGTGCTGCTGTTGCTCTGGAAAGGGAAACTTACTTTACTGTGTTCCAACACATCTGTTATTACTTAAAGTTATTGCTGAATCCTACATCTGGATTCTGCCAGGCAAAAGAGGAGGACTGGGTTTTTGCCCAGTAAAATACAGTTGCTCCTACCAGAGGGCACCAGTGTCTGAGTGTACTTAATGAGCCTTTTACTGGGGACAAGGGAGAGCATAACTGATTTCTTGTAAAATTTTAATATTTTGTGTAGTAGGAGACATGCTCAGATCTGACCTTGCCTACTGTCTGCAGTAGGAGTTTTTAGAGGTTCTCTATACAAGACAGAGAATTCATAAAGAACTTTTAGCAGATGGTCTATAAATTCTTTTTAATTTAGAGATGCTCATTATTTCTCTGCATTTTTCCATGTAAAAGGTTGAAATCTAAAATGAGAGTTCCTGCTTTTAAGCAATTTCGCTAATAACAAAATATACGAACTCAGTATCTTTCACTTCTCCTGATAGGGTGTCTCCGTATGTTTCAGTATCTCTCGCAGCTTTCTATACAGAAGGATTTCTAGTTCAGACTCTAATATGTCAACAGGACAATAATGAAAATTCTAGCTTTTTTTCAGAATGCAACCTTTAATACAATTTTCTTTTTAATATCTAAACTTCAGATCAACAGAATTCTTGTTAACCTATGAATACTTAGAATCATGGAATGCATTGGGTTGGAAAAGACCTTTAAAGGTCAGCTAGTCCAACCCCCTGCAGTGAGCAGGGACATCTTGAACTGGATCAGGTTGCTCAGAGCTCCATCAAGCCTGGCCTTGAACGCCTTCAGGGATGGAGCCTCCACCACTTCTCTGGGCAACCTGTTCCGGTGTCTCACCACCCTGATTGTAAAAAATTCTTCCTTACATCTGGTCTGAATCTACCTTGCTCTAGCTTAAAACCATTGTGCCTCATCCTATCGCTTGTAAACAGCCCCTCCCCAGCTTTCCTGTAGCCCCCTTCAGATACTGGAAGGCCACTCTAAGGTCTCCCCAAAGCCTTCTCTTCTCCATACTGAACAATCCCAACTCTGTCTTTGCAGGAGAGGTGCTCTAGCCCTTTGGTCATTCTTGTGGCCCTCCTCTGAACCTGCTCCAGCAGGTCCATGTCCTTCTTGTGTTGAGGGCTCCAGAGCTGGGTGCAAGTACTCCAGATGAGGTCTCACCAGAGCAGAGCAGAGGGGCAGAGTCACCTCACATGATCTGCTGGCCACACTGCTTTTGATGCAGCCCAGGATGTGATTGGCTTTCTGGGCTGCAAGTGCACATTGTTGGCTCAAGTCCAGTGTTTCCACCACCAATACCCCCAAAGTCCTTTTCTGCAGGGCTGCTCTCCAGCACCTCATTTCTCAACCTGTATTGATGATGAGGATTGCCCCAGCCCAGGTGCAGGACCTTGCACTTGGCCTTATTGAACCTCGAGAGGTTCACATGGGCCCACTTCTCCAGCTTGTCTGGATCCCTCTGGACGACATCCTGTCCCTCTGGTGTGTCGACCACACCACTCAGCTTGGTGTCATCTACAAACTTGCTGAGGGTGCACTCAAACCCACTGTCTGTGTCATCAGTGAAGATACTGAACAGCACTGGTTGCAATATGGAGCCCTGAGGGACACGACTTGTCACCCATCTCCATCTGGACATCGAGCCACTGACCACTGCCCTCTGGATGTGACCATCCAACTAATTCCTTATCCACCGAACAGTCCACCCATCAAGTCCGTATGTCTTGAACTTAGAGAGAAGGACCATGTCAAAGGCCTTGCAGAAGTCCAGATAGATGACATATGTTGCTCTTCTCTTGTCCAGTGATGTAATCATTCCAATGTGGAAAGCCACTAGGTTGACCAGGCAGGACTTGCCCTTAGTGAAGCCATGCTGGCTGTCTTGAATCACCTTCCTGTCCTCCATGTGCTTGAGCAGAGCTTCTGTTAGGATCTGTTCCATGATATTCCCAGGCACAGAGGTGAGACTGACAGGTCGGTAGTTCCCTGAGTCCTCCTTTTTACCCTTTTTAAAAATGGATGTTTCTCTTCTTCCAGTCCCCAGGGACTTTACCTGACTGCCATGACTTTTCAAACATCATGGGGAGTGGCTTGGCAACTATGTCAGCCAGTTACCTCAGGACTCTGGGATGCGTTCATCAGGTCCCATAGACGTGTGTGTTCAGGTTCCTTAGGTGGTAACGAACCTTGTCTTCACTGGGAGTGACTTTGTCCCCCTGGTCCCTATCTTGTGATCCTTCAGCTCAGGAGGTATGGGGAGAGAGGTTGCAAAAAAGTGGTTAAGAACCTCAGCCTTCTCCTCATCTGTTGTTACTTACTTGTCGTTCATGCTCATCAGGGAGGGTATGCTTTCTTTAACCCTCTTTTTCTGGTTGATATACCTGTAGGAGCCCTTCTTGTTATTCTTCACATCCTTTGCCGTCTTCAGCTCCAGTGGTGCCTTGGCCTTCCTGATCATCCCTACACAACTTGGGCAGCGTCCCTATACTCTTCCCAGGACACCTATCCCGGCTTCCACTGCCTGTGCGGTTCCTTCCTGCCTTTTAGTTTGACTCAGCTGTGCTGGTCTTTCCTCTTCCTTGCCTAAATTCTTACACCTGGGGATCGAGAGCTCTTGCGCTATGGAAAATATCCTTAGAGATCTGCCACCTCTGTTTTGCTGCCTTGTCTCTGAGGACCGTGTCCCAGGGAGTCCTATTGACTAACTCCTTGAACAGCTGCAAGTTTGCTTTCCTAAAATTTAGGGTCCTGACTATGCTTCTGGTCATTTTGTGTGCCTTACCCAATCCTAAGAGATTATATTAAGAGCTTAAGAATTGTTTTACAGTCTAAGATGATACATTGCTTTAGGCAAACAAATATTAATCAGAGCTCTCTGCTGGTGCTTCTGCACTGAAATTCGTGATTCCGTCTCTTGGCCTTTGGTTTGGGAAGGAACGAGCCACACATAGTGTCAAAGTACAGACAACAAGGTCAGGAATAAATATGTCAGCAACAGCTATGTTAGGAGTTGAATGCTTTTCCTAAGATAGGATCTTTTCATTGAATATTTAATAAAGTGCATTAAAAAATCCTGGAAACAAGAATTGTCTTGAAAAGAAAATCCCTGTGCTGATGATTTTAGCATGGTAAGTCTGTCAGTGCATGAGGAATTCTTGACCTCATCTGTTAGGTGAGATTCCTGTAGCAGAGTGTACAGTTTGTGGATCTCAAGTGGACATTGGCACCAACATGTTCAGAACTGCTGATGTCTTGTTTGATGTGGGCATAGGCAGCAGTGCTAGTAAAGTGTTGAGCCAGCTGTACTAACAAAAACTGAGGTGTTTGTGGTCATTCCAGCATCTAAAAAATGAGGTTTGCAATCTGAGCATTATGTTGTAGGATTTGGTACCTTAAGTGTGAGCCCAAATAAGAATTTAGTGACTGTGGGGCTTAACCTTAGAATGTATGGCAACAGAAATTTTAACCTGTGGTTTCTTAGTTTTCCCTGGAGAGAACATTTAATTTGCCTTGCTTTCAGCGGTTGGGTATTCAAACTAGAAAAAAAAAGTAATTCAGCATGTTTTGGTGACATCAAAACAATGAGTTGCTAGGTGCTCCCTGAGCTCTTCTGGGGGGAGCCATTAAAAGTGAGGCATCAAGCCAAGCTTTGCAGGGATGAAGTGGAGAGGCACTCAGAAGGAGCCCTGACTCTTTCCAAAGTAGGTGCATGTCTAAGCTGACAACTTTAAATACAGACCTGCAGTATCAATAGGGTAACTTGGTTTAGGAAAGAACCACATGTTTTATTCATTACATTCTCATTTGACCAAGTCAAGGAACCCATAACCTTGCTGGTTATCAGGATAGGTCCCTGCAAAATAGAAAAGTTGGTGTTTTGTCTTTGTCAGAGTTTGTCATGTCTTTCTCCGCAGTAATTGCTCCCTGATAGAATTTCTTATAAATGTTCATAAATGTTCAGAGTCTGTACATGCACAAGTTAACAAGATCAGAGAAGGGACTCTATTTCCGACGTGTGCATCGCAGGACCAGTGGTGTCCTTTTTTTCATCTTTTGGAGGTCCCATGAGAATCAGCGTAGGTCTTTTGAGAGCCCTGTTTTTGAGCTAACAAGAAATCGTCATACGGTATTGTCCATACAGCTGCCAAATGCAAGGGGAGGTCATACCACTGAATGTGCTTGTGGGATATGTTACCAGTCAGGTATGCTTTGCTACATGCCAGATTTCTTAAACACATGTTAGTACTGGAGATCAGTGTGTCCTGACCATGTTTCCTCATCCATGTTTCTAGACATGAACGTGCTCAATGGCAATCGTAGAATGCACGGTGCCAGTATGCAAAGTAAACCCCGAAGTTTTCCCTACCCATCACTGTATGACAAAAGCAGGTATCTCTGGGTTTGGTGCTTCTCTTATTACACTGAAACACAAACTCTTTGCCTTTCTTCTCTCTAGAAATAACTGACAAAACACTGTCTTGAACACCATCCCAAAAGTGGGCTGCTCATTTCATATTACAGCAAAAACCTTGGAGCATCTGTGTCTGGTTGTATAACACCATTTCTCTCTGATATGCTTCTTAATTCATCCATACCCATGATTCCTGAAGTCTTGTAAATAGAAAAAAATAAGACTGGAGGGTTGTATTGGATTTGTGTGGCAAGGTTTTGGTAGTGAGTGGGCTACAGGAGTGGCTTCTGTGAGAAGCTGCTAGAAGCTTTCCCCATATCCAACAGAGGCAATGCCAGCTGGCTCCAAGACAGACCTGCCACTAGCCAAGGTCAAGTCTATCAATGATGATGGTAACACCTCCGGGATAACATATTTAAGAGTTGGAGGAAAAAGTTGCTGCATGACAGTAATTGCAGCCAGAGAGAGGAGTAAGAATATGTGAGAGAAAACTCTTTAGACAACAAGGTTAACAAAGAAGTAGAGGGAGGATGTGCTCCAAGTACTGGAGCAGAGATTCCGCTGCAGCCTGTAGGCAGCCTGTCCCCTGCAGCCCATGGAGGTTGAAGGCGGAGCAGATGTCGACATGCAGCTCATGGAGGACCCCATGCTGCAGCAGGTGGATTCCCGAAGGAGACTGTGACTCCGTGAGAAACCTGTGCTGGAGCAGGCTTCTGGCAGGACCTGTGGACCCATGGAGAGAGGACCCTACACTGGAGCAGGTTTGCTGACAGGACTCGTGACCCCATGAGAGACCCTGCTGGAGCAGTCTGTTCCTGAGGGACTGCACCCCATGTCAAGGACTCACGCTGGAGCAGTTTGCTAAGAACTGTCGCCCATGGGAAGGACCCGCACTGGAGAAATTTGTGGAGGACTGTCTCAGCTGCGAGAGACCTCACGCTGAAACATGAGAAGAATGTGAGGAGCTGTCCTTCTGAGAAGCGGGGACTGGTAGTGATGAACTGACAACAACCCCTATTCCCTGTCCCCCAGCACCGTGGACAGGCAGAGGTAGAGAAACAAAAAGCGCAGCCCAAAAAGCGAACCGTGTCCTGGGCTGCATCAAAAGGAGTGTGAGCAGCAGGTTGAGGGAGATGATTCTCCCCCTCTGCTCTGCTCTGGTGAGGCCCCACCTGGAGTACTGTGTCCAGTTCTGAAGCCCACAGTACAAGAAGGACATGGATCTGCTGCAGTGGGCCAAGGGAGGGCCACGAACATGGTTAGAGGGCTGGAGAACCTCTGCTGTGAGGACAGGCTGAGGGAGCTGGGGTTATTCAGCTTGGAGAGGAGAAGGCTCTGGGGGTGACCTAATAGCGGCCTTCCAGTACATGGAAGGGGCCTACAGGCAAGCCGGAGAAGGGCTTTTTCCAAGGGCCTGTAGTGACAGGACAAGGGCCAAAGGCCTGAAACTGCAAGAGGGTAGATTTAGATTAGATATAAGGAAAAAATTTTTCTCCATGAGAGTGGTGAAGCACTGGAACAGGTTGCCCAAGGAGGCTGTGGATGCCCCCTCCCTGGAAGTGTTCAAGGCCAGGCTGGATGGGGCTTTGAGTCACCTGGGCTAGTGGGAGAGAGGTGTCCCTGCCCACAGCAGGGAGGTTGGAACTAGATGATCTTCAAGGTTCCTTCCAACCTTAACCACTCTATGATTCTGTGATAAATTGGGAGTAAAATTAAGCTGGGGGGAAGGTTTTTTTAAGATTCAGGTTTTATTTCTCTTTACCCTTCTCTGATTAGATTGATGATAAATTGAACTAATTTCCCCAGTTCGGGTCTGTTTTGCCCATGATGCTAATTGCCCTGCGATCTCCCCCTCTTTGTCTCAACCCATGAGCCTTTCATCATATTTTCTCCCTGCTGTCCAGCGGAGGAGGGGAGCGACAGAGTGGCTTTGGTGGGCACCTGGCCTTCAGCCAGGGTCAACCCACCGCAGGGGAGCTGCAAGCTTGTCTTCATGAGAGGCTGTGCCTGGGCCAGGCAGCACCACTGTCACTGTTGTGGCAGAACAGCCAGACCATGTGTATGTAATTTTCTGACAGCGATGAACCACTGCCAGGCTTTTCCACTGACCTATGATTTCAGTCATCACAGAGCATCATCTGTGCGCTTGTTTTTGCCTATTCGTTCATGCAGAGCTTGCCCAGAGGCACTCTTAAATAGCCTGGGACGTGATCCGATTTGTCTTTAGGGTACATTGGGCTTGTGAGGTTGTTTTATAGCATTCCACGACTTTCAGATGAGATCACAGTACCAGAAACCGTTGTTTGCCTTTGTCCAGACATCGTGAAATGGGAAAGATTTAAATCAATGAGAAGCTGTTAAGCCAGTCAGTTTGAAAGATTACTGTTCTTCTAAAGCTCTCCATGCTTTATCACCAGAATTGTTCTATTGCTCTTTTTCTCTTTTTTTATGAAAAGTTTTGACTCAATAACAATCTTTCTTTATTAGGCTCCTTTTTTAGATCAGTTACATGAAGTATTTTTATTACATCCAACACATAGTTCATGTGTTCAAAGTTTCTAAAATGTAATCTTGTCTGCTGAAGTAGCAGTTAGAAAACAATGACATTTACATTAGACGTGTAAGAGATTAGAATGAGCTAATTAAATTGACCTTTAAATCTCTCCACCCTCTTGGAGGCTGTGGCTAATCCTTTGCCTCCCACTGTGGAGATAAATACCCGTGCTGTGAACATTTTAAGCAAAGTGGGCAGAGGAGGAAGAGCCTCACCAGCAGTTCATCTTTGGAGGGGAGGGCAATACTTGGCCCGTTATAAATACAGCCTGCAATTATGGAGGGAACGGGGAGACAAGCTTTTCGTGTACTCAAGAGGCTCTGCTCCATGTGTTTTCCTCACAAAAATGGTTTCAGTTGGAAAAAATAACTCCAAATAGCTTAGATTGTTGCTCTGAGAAACAACCAAATTCTCTCTGGAAATCTGTTTACTGTTTTTGGTATCTGATGTTGGTATAACTAGCAATATCAATAATATCATTACTGTTATTAAATTGTAATAGGCTGCTGTTTTTATTGGTTAATAAAAGATAAATGGTTAATAAATTATTTTTAAAATAATTTAAAATAAATTAAAATTTATATTAATATTATATTAATGTGTGTTAATATTAGATTTATATTAAAATAAAATAATTTAAAATAAATTATTTTAAAATAATTGGTTAATAAAAGATAAGATTGCAAGATAAGAATAGACTTCCAAAGGATAAAGCATTAGTGGTGTTTTAGCTGGCTTCTAAGGGCTCTTGGGGAGGTCTCTTACAAGGTATTTGGCTTGATATTTTGTGACTATGATTTTAAAAATGCCAATTATTTTGAGGCTTTATAGTAAATAAATATTATGTAAATGATAGATGATGAAGTGACAACAATCAAAATTTAATTGTCAGTGAGCAATTGACATTTCAGATAGTGAAAACCTGAAGAAGATGCAAAATCCATTCAAATGGTAAAGTGCAATAGACAAGGATTTTGTGCAGAAATCAGTTTTATTGCCTGGCATGCTGAGCCTGTCCAAATGAGATGCCTTTTAACATGGTCAGATGAATAATTTTAGGGATAAAAAGGTGTGTAGAAGTACAGAGGTGAAGGTGGCGTTTTGTGAGGTAGAAGACCTGACTAGAAGGAGTAACCACGGACTGGATAGATTGGAAGGTGTAAAAGAAGACCATCAAAAGCTCTAACTTTTTTTAACCTCTGTTTATTTTATACCTGAAACTAATACTATATATAGTTTTGGTGATAGTCATCTTAACGTATGTTGAAAATTTGGATATAGGAAAAAATGGAGGAAAATGGCATCAAATGCATTTAAGGATATAGAGAGTACCTTATAGTGAGGGTCACAGAGTTTGACTTGCTTCACTTGGAAAAATTAGAATTGAGAAGTAAGTAGTATGTGGGTATCCTTGCAGAAAAACAATACTAGATACTTCTGGAAAGAATAAATAGGAATGACCGGAAAAATAAATAATTCAAATTCAAAATTAGACTCACCTTTTCAGCAACACAAATTATTAAATACTACAAAAGCAGCAGTGCCAAATCTTGGTCTTTTCAAGCTGAAAAATGAAGACTGTCTTTCTGGAAGTTGTACTTTTACCAAAAGCAGAGGTTGAAGTTCTCTTTAGGAATGGCTGGGTGAAATAAAATGGCTTCTGATGGGCAGTGGTTGTGTTGTATTCTAGTTTATGACATTCTGTTGAAGGCTCCAGAAGGGCTCTTGTGAACTTCAAAGCACTGTGGATCAGGTTCTAAGAGCACCTGTGGAAAAAAATTTTACATTACCTACTTTATATTTACTGTAGGGAAAAAAAACCCCTGTGCGCATTGCTGAGAGTTTGGGAAAGAGATGCTGAGGGAAGAGAGTGGGTTTATAGTAAAACTAAATAACATTTCAGTTAATTTGCTAAAGAATAATATACTGCTCTTGAGTGAAATGATGAAATGTAATTTAGGAATGCTGACTAACTTTTTGTATCAAAAACTCTCTGGGAAATTAAATACTAGTAAGTGGTGTTCCTTTTACCTATTTATATTTAAAGCTGGGTTTGTTTTTTTTAACAGAAATTAACTCTGGGTATGGGACAAATTCTTTGTGATCTGTACCCCCTCAGCATTGAAGACCAGATGAGTATTTCTGGTTGCCTGCCACTCAGTGCAGTATAGGTGAAATTTTTTCATATTAATATATGTAAGGGCAGTGAGACTTCCAGCCAGTGATTTCTCAGAGGGAAGCTATTTGAGAGAGACGAGGAGGTATGTAAAAGAGAAATTTATCTAGTAGAGGTATCTCGGAGCTTGGCGTGTTAAATGTGTCTTCGGTTGTATAAGTAATTACACAAGTAATTTAGCGTAGTCTTTAAATGACCTCATAAAAGTATTCACACTGTAAAAGTACAAAACCTTTTCTTTCTCCTGAGACCAAAAAAACCAGCAGGCACAAGATTAAAACTTCACAAATGAGAAGTGAATGGGGAATTGGCAGAACATGCACACTCAGAGCAGGAGACTTGCCGTGAGTTGCTAAGTGAAGCTGTTAAGTGGAACAGTGTATGTGTGGCTGACAGATGTTTTAATTGTGCCAGAGGACCGAGGCACACCATGGCAGAGTTGGAGATGGCTGGCAAAATCTGAAGGGGACAGGGCAGTTTGACCCTTTTTTCTTTGAGTTTTGTCCTCACTAATGCTACCGTATAAGCAGGTGATTAACTTCTTATGACTAATGCTCCAACGTTGTACAGATAGAAGCATACTCCACTGGTTCCTGATGTGATGTGTAAGTGCCACGTAGTAGCATTAAGTGATGGTAAAAGGGCTGGTAGATCATCAAACCTCTATCTTTTGGAGCGTAAGAGTCAAGCATTTTTTTGCCTACCTCTGAAGAATATCCTTCCTGTTCTGGCTTTGTGGCACATAGATCTGTGCTAAGTGAGAGCACATAGATCTGTGCTCGTTTTCCATCTGTTCATATTCCACTTAGGCTTCCCCTAATTAAGAAGTAGAGCTGGAGGGAATTCAATCTTGTATTTGCCATGATCTGTCTCTGTCTCTCCTTTGCATCTCCCTCAACCTCCCTTACTTTTCCTTTCAGAAAAGGGAGATGCTTGAGTTTCATTCTTTATTTCCTTCCAAGTCCACTGCAGATGCCTCACCTAAGGAGAAGATGATGTTGCTGAGGCCGGCAATGGGTCTCCCTTAGCTGAGTTTAGTCCGAACAAGAATGCAGAGGAAAAGCTGCTCTCTTTAAGGAAAAGCAGCTCTCTCAGTCAGCTTTTCTTCGGAGGCATTTGTGCACAAATGTTGAGTACAATGTATTTTACTCACTTTTTGTACAAATCATCGCTGAGATTTATCTGTGTGTTCTGGCAAAAGTCATCTGGATCACAGGAGTGTTTTTACCATGTGCTCTCACAAAAGTGCACTTGACAGTTAAGAGACAAGTCTATACGGTGCGTCTGACAGCAGTCTGAACTTGCAGAGCAGTACAATTCAAATAAATGTGTGATGAACAGTAGTACATAACTTTCTTATTATTGTCTGCAGAAAGATGGGTGACTTATTCTGGGGTTATCTAGCCCAACTTAAGCTAGACTGTTTCTACTTGCCTAGATATGACTGGTGTCTAATTTTAAGAGTAAATGCCACAGACTTTCCAGTCTTTGTGGTGTGAAGTGTATATTGGACGTCACATGTGATGTTACTGACATTTTTGTCTGAGATTTCTTACCAGTTGCAGGTTTAACTAGTGGCTGTGCTTCTAACTGGCTTAAGTGCAGAACCTTCGTGGCCATTTTGTATTTTAAATTACATAAGAAACATTTTCCAACAAGCAAGCTCTTCACTTCTGATATATGTAATGTTAATTTGTTAGTATTTGGCAGTGTTGAGCAGGGCACAAAATGCGTTGATTTCCACTGAACAGTCTGGGTCGTACAGGTAAGTTAGCTTCACCTACATCAAAAGCTCCTAAATTCTTCTAGTTTGATCCTTTCAGTGAAGCCATTCCTTAGTCTTACTTGCTCTTGAGGACTTAGCAGTGCAGGCCAATTCTTGTCATCTCTTTACTTAAAGATTCATTGTTGTCATGATCAGACAATGGTATATGTGTTTTATTGAAGACTGATTTCTAGCTATAAACAAATATAACTAGTCTAGTTGAAAAGTAAGGTATTTTGCATGGTACATGGAAGCTTTACTTTAAAAGGAATATGAACTTTTCTTAGTTCGCAGAAAAGAGAGTTAAATGTTACAAATAAAACTGTCCACAGACAAAACTCAGCCATACATTTATCAGCACAAGAAAGTGGCAATGAGCTTACTAGTAATCAGCACAATACAAGGTAATTATTTTTCAGCTTTTTGAACCATACTTATTAAATAACTTATGCAAGTATCAAAGGAAAACACAGCAAATGGTAATACTAACAGTGACCTCCATGTTCCACCTGCTTTCAGAGTTCAAAAGAACTACATTCTGTATCTGAAGAGAGCATGATTGAGGGAGTTATCACAGGAGTGGAGAGTTACTAAAGTGTCAAACAGGTTGTTTAATTAGAGGTTGTTTTTCTCTTAAACATGCTTAGTGTTTAAACACCTCATCTTCAGCTCTTATTCCTAGAGTCAGTATTGTAGAGAGGGCATTTGGGTTACCTGTGCATATATGGAAAGGTGCTGCTTAGCATAAAGTTGGTTGGTTTATTATGACAAATTAATATGCATGTGGTAAAATAATAGCTGTAGGCATTCTTAATTAAGCTTGATATAGATAACTAAAAATAGTCATCAACTTAAAAATAAATTCATCGCTATTTCTAACATGTTAAAGCACTAGGAAGCAGTAAAGTGTATGCTAAATAATTACCTACATATGTATTATATTCTCTTGTTAGCAACATTTTCAGTATGATAGTTGTATTTGTAAATTAAATTGTCATTATAGTTAGCAATCAGGCAGAATTAATTTCCGTTAAGGAAAAAACCTATTGCTGGGAAAAAACCAAGAATCAGTAAAAAGTCAGTTACTTTACAAGGTTTACTCCAGCTGACTTAATATAGGACTAAATTTGTTAATTCCTGTTTGAATCTGACTAGTTTCTAGATATTTTTTTTCTCTCTACCCTGGGTTGTAACAAAAGAAGCGTTATAAAAGGAGTACTAGTTGATTCTTTCTCTTAGTAAAACAGCTGTTATTTCTTTTTAAGTCAGAATTTCTTATTGCCTATGATGTCCATATTTTTAAATGCATCAAGTGTCCAGAATCCTGGAACTATTTAGACTGGACAGGACTTTTATGATCATTGAGTCCAACTGTGATTTTAATACTGCCAAGTCGACCAATAAACCATGTCCCTAAGCACCACATCTACACATCTTTTAAATACCTCCACAGACGGCAACTCAAACACTTCCCTGGGCAGCCTGTTCCAATGTTTAACAACCCTTTTGGTGAAGAAATTATTCCTAATAGACAATCTAAACCTCCCCTGGTTCAACTTGAGTCCATTTCTTCTTGTCCTATCACTTGTTACTTGGGAGAAGAGACCGATCTCCACCTTGCTACAACCTCCTTTAAGGTAATTCGTAGAATCATAGAATGGCCTAGGCTGGAAGGGACCTTAGAGATCATTTAATCCAACCTCCCTGTCTTGGGCAGGGACGCCTCTCAACTAGATCAGGCAACACATGGGGACCTAACAGGGATCGAACCCATGACTTTATTGTTGTCTCCCCTCCTTTTCTCCAGGTTAAACAACCCCAGTTCCCTCAACTGCTTCTCCTAAGACTTCACCACCTTTCTTGCCCTTCTCTGGACACACTCCAGCGCCTCAATGTCCTTCGTGTAGTGAGGGGCTCAGAACTGAACACAGTGCTCAAGGTGCAGCCTCACCAGTGCCGAGTCCAGGGGGACAATCGCTTCCCAGGTCCTGCTGGCCACACTTTTCCTGATACAGGCCAGGACGCCATTGGCCTTCTTGGCCACCTGGGCATGCTGCTGCCTCGTGTCCAACTGACTGTTGACCAACACCCCCAGGTCCTTTTCTGCTGGGCAGCTTTACAGCCACTCTTCCTGTAGCGCTGATGGAGGTTGTGACCCAAGTGCAGGACCCAGTACTTGGCATTGTTAAACCTCATACAGTTGGCCTTGGCCCACCAACCCAGCCTGTCCTGATCCTTCGGTAGAGCCTGTCTACCCTCAAGCAGCTCAGCATTCCCACTCAGTGTAGTGTTGTCTGCGAACTCACTGAGGGTGTGCTCAATCCGCTCATCCAGATCATTGATAAAGATATCAGGCAGAATTGGTCCAAATACTGAGCCCTGGGGAACACCACTTGTGACCACCCACCAACTAGATTTTACTCCATTCACCACCACTCTTTGGGCCCATCCATCCAGCAGTTTTTTACCCAGTGAAGAATACAGCCATCCAAACCGTGAACAGCCAGTTTCTCTAGGAGAATGCTGTGAGAAATGCAGTCAAAGGCTTTATTAAAGTCCAGGTAGACATTATCCACAGCCTTTCTCTCATCCACTAAGTGGGTCACCTTGTCATAAGAGGAGATTGAGGTTAGTCAAGCAGGACCCGCCTTTCTTATACTGATACTAACTGGGCCTGATCACCTGGTTGTCCTGTGTGTATCTCATGACGGCTCTCAAAATAATCTGCTCCATAACCTTTCCCAGCACTGAGGTCAAACTGACAGGCCCGTAGTTCCCCAGATACTCCTTCTGGTCCTTCTTGTAGATCTATGTTGGATTTGCTAACCTCCACTCCACTGAGACCTCCCTGGTTAGCCAGGACTGCTGGTAAATGATGCAAAGTGGCTTGGTGAGCACTTCTGCCAGCTCCCACCGTATCCTTTGATGGATCCCATCTGGCCCCATAGACTTGTGTGTGTCTGAGAGGTGCAGCAGGTCATTAACCATTATTATGGATTATTGGGGCTTCATTCTCCTCCCCATCCCTGTCTTCCAGCCCAGGGGCTGGGTACCTGGGAAACAGCTGGTCTTACTACTAAAGACTGAGGCAAAGAAGATGTCAAGTACTTCAGCTTTGTCCTCGTCTTTTGTCGCTATGTTTCCCCCCACATCAGATTCCATCATAGAAAAAAAAAATCTGAATAAATTTATGGTTGTTTTCATGGGTTGCCACATAAATACACCTGAATACTAGATATTCCTGGTTAATGATGGGATGACAGGAGGTTCCTGGAAAGCAGGAAGAACTTTATTTTGAGGCTTACCATTTAGAAGAGCTTTCCTGTGCAAATAGTGCTTATGAAGACAAAAGGAGACAGATTATTTTAAAAGAGCAAGTGGTTATTGGAATAGTGTTCAGAAGGCTTGAAGTCAGAAGTGGTCCCTTTCTGGCTGCAGAATTAGTAACTGAGCTTCAGCAACTGAAAAGTCCAGAGAAGGAGCATCTCCCATGTGTTGTATCTCAGTCAAGATATGGCTAGCAAGATCTCTCACTCCTACTGAGTACTCTCAGGTCTGAATTTCACTCAAATCTGACAAGTTTTTTGGTGAAGAGTGTTAAAATATACCTTTGATTATTTGAAATTTTGGAGAGCAATGCTAGTTCAGATCTGTCTTTCAGTCTTCCCTTTTTCCCCTCCTCCTTCAGAGGTTCAGTGGCAGACTATCAAGTACACTTTTTTCCTTCTTTTTATAGGAAAAAACCTTAAGTCTCCTCCTAGGTTAATTGTTTTCAAGGTTTATGCCACGTGGCTTACAGTTTGAAGACTGGGAAAAATACACTCTGAAAACTATGGCTACTCCTTTATTGGAATAGTTAACCTCGGAATAATGCACCTTTTTCTGCTGGGAACAATAACAAGCAATTACCCAGTAGGCTTTATTGTTGCTAACTGAGTTACAACCTAACAACTTAGCAGTAGTTTAATTCACTACATACACTAATGATGACCTATGCTTCAGCTTTTTTCAAAATTAAAAGTAATTATTATGTTACATCATATTCTTTAGTTTGTGATAAAAGTAACCAAATTTGCACAATATTTTTCAAATGTCTATTATCAGTTCTTCATCTTAAGCTATTAAGTATGTGCCCTGGAAATAAAACCAAGTCCTGACTCTAGAACAGAAAGGGTTTCTACAGACTATGGTTTCTATGATGTCGCGGGTTAGGGCTGGGCCGGCCACTAACACGGACAGACGCTCTCTAACCCCCTCTTCCCCCCCACCCCCAAACGGGAAGAGAAAAGGGAATGAGGCAGAGAGACTTACGGATGAGAGAAGGAAAAAACCGAACTAGAACAGCTTTAATGAAAGTAATAGGAATAATGGTAAAAAGATAAAAGTAAAGAACTATATACAACTATAGATAATAGCCCGATATCAAACCCGACTCCCTCCCCCGATAGAAATCACCACTGGTGCTGCAGAGCAGGAGGCACTGGGGAAACCCCAGGCTCAGCGGCGGCGGGAGCTGGATACAGGGAGCTGGATTCGGGAACTCAGGATCCGAATCAAAATCAGGAGGTCAGATGGAGTCCTCTCTGGACACCGGCCATTGCAGAAAGGAAGGGCGAAAAAGGGCGAAAAGGCCGAGAAGAGGACGAACAAAAAGGGCAAAAGGGCAAAAAAGGACGAAACTCTCGTGATCACTCAATTTATACTAGATATGACGTATATGGGATGGAATACTCTCGTTGGTCACCTGTCCTGTCTATTACCCCCCGGAGGTGCCACCTTTTACTTCCTTGTGCCCCCCTCTTATTACCCAGCACCCCCAGCGTGGCACACAAGAGCCAGCAGTGGCCTTGGTCACTATAGGAATAAGTATAAGCAAGAGCCTTTCTACATACCAGTCCCAGGCAGTGACTGTAAACATCAGGTGTTATCACTGCCAGTAGCACACACTGTCTGCAAAAACATGCTGCTAACTTCAGAAAGTGCAGCCCTTTAGAAGACACTAAACTGGAAAGTAAAAATCACTAAACAGGACTGGGTTTTTAGCTAAACCCAGGACATTCCACCCCTTATTCCATACCATTTACGTCATACTGATCACGAGCTAATGATCTACTTATAGGGAAAGTTCAGTAAATTCATAAAGTTCATAATCGTGGGTTCCATCCATCATGGCAGTCTCTCAGGGCAGGAAAGTTCATGTGAGATTCGTTACAGTTTGTGTCCACAGGTTGTAGGTTCACTTCGAAGAAGTTACTGGATGTCACTCAACAAGGCTAGCTCAGTTGCTGGATGTCACTCGATGAGGTCAGCTCTGGTCATCACTGGTTATTATTCTGAAAAACACTTATTGAACACTGTTAGTATTATGTAACAACATCATATAGGATTAAATCAAGTATTCTCACCCAGAGTTAAATTTCCTTGAGGTACACATTGAACTTCACCATCTTTCATCATCACCCACCAAGTAGCTCCTGGTCCTTGAGCGAAAGCAACTCCACGAATGGGTTTGCCTTTGCCCGAAGCAGGAAATACCCAGACAGTCTTCCCCAACAAATTCCTTTCATACACTACAGGGACTTTATCTCCCTCTACTGTATGCAAAGGCTCTGAATGAGCAGGACCAGCACGATTGATGGATCCTCTGGTGTTAACTAACCAGGTGGCTTGTGCTAAATGCTTGTCCCAGTTTTTAAAAGTTCCACCTCCCATAGCTTTCAGAGTAGTTTTTAACAGTCCATTGTATCGCTCAATTTTCCCAGAGGCTTGTGCATGATAAGGAATATGATATACCCATTCAATACCATGTTCTTTAGCCCAATTGTCTATAAGAGTGTTTTTGAAATGAGTCCCATTATCTGATTCAATTCTTTCTGGAGTGCCATGTCGCCACAAGATCTGCTTTTCTAGGCCCAAGATAGTGTTTCTGGCAGTGGCGTGAGGCACAGGATACGTTTCTAACCATCCGGTAGTTGCTTCCACCATAGTGAGCACATAGCGCTTACCCTGGCGAGTTAGAGGAAGTGTGATGTAATCAATCTGCCAGGCCTCCCCATACCTATATTTTAACCATCGTTCCCCGTACCACAAAAGTTTTAATCGCTTAGCTTGCTTAATTTCGGCGCATATTTCACAATCATGGATAACTTGCGCAATAGCGTCCATAGTTAAATCCACCCCTCGGTCACGAGCCCATCTGTATGTTCCATCTCTTCCCTGGTGTCCTGAAGTGTCATGGGCCCACCGAGCTAGAAACAGTTCACCTCTGTGTTCCCAGTCCAAGTCTATCTGGAACACTTGAGCAGCCTGATCCACTTGCTGGTTGTGTCGATGTTCCTCAGTGGCACGACTTTTGGGCACATGGGCATCTACGTGGCGTACCTTTACAACTAAGTTCTCTAGCCGAGCAGCAATGTCTCGCCATAGTTCAGCAGCCCAAACAGGCTTACCTCTGCGCTCCCAGTTATTGTGCTTCCACTGTTTTAACCAACCCCAAAAAGCATTTGCCACCATCCATGAGTCAGTATAAAGATAGAGCACTGGCCATTTTTCCCGTTCAGCAATGTCTAAGGCCAACTGGATGGCTTTTACCTCTGCAAACTGACTTGATCCACCTTCTCCCTCAGCTGCCTTTGCAACGCGTCGTGTGGGACTCCACACAGCAGCTTTCCACTTACGACGGTTTCCTACAAGGCGGCAAGATCCATCAGTGAATAGGGCATACTGCTTTTCATTATCCGGTAACTGATTATATGGTGGAGCTTCCTCAGCACGTGTCACCACCTCCTTTGGGGGCACTGCAAGGTCTTTACCTTGTGGCCAGTCTGCGATTACCTCTAAAAGTCCTGGACGATTATGATGACCCATTCGAGCTCTCTGTGTAATTAGGGCAGTCCATTTACTCCATGTAGCATCAGTGGCATGATGTGTGGAAGGAACTTTACTCTTGAACATCCAGTTTAGGACTGGTATTCGTGGTACTAGGAGAAGCTGTGTGTCAGTACCAATCACTTCCGAAGCAGCTTTAACTCCTTCATATGCGGCCAGTATTTCTTTTTCAGTTGCAGTATAGTTGGCCTCAGAGCCTCTATATTTTCGGCTCCAAAATCCTAAGGGTCGACCTCGAGTTTCTCCTGGTGCCCTCTGCCAGAGGCTCCAGGTAGGACCATTGTCCCCAGCTGCAGTGTATAGCAAATTTTTAATATCTTGCCCTGTTCGGATTGGCCCAAGAGCTACTGCCTGTACAATCTCTTGTTTGATTTGTTCAAAGGCCTGTTGCTGTTCAGGACCCCATTGAAATTTGTTTTTCTTTCGAGTCACATCAAAAAGAGGTTTCACAATCTGACTATAACCAGGAATATGCATTCTCCAGAAACCCACAGTACCTAAGAAGGATTGTGTTTCTTTTTTGTTAGTTGGTGGCATCATAGCTGATATTGTGTCAATCACGTCTATTGGGATCTGACGACGCCCATCTTGCCATTTCACTCCCAAATACTGGATCTCTCTTGCAGGTCCCTTGACCTTGCTTCTCTTTATGGCAAAACCAGCATCCAAAAGAATCTCAATTATTTCCTTACCTTTCGTGAAAACTTCTTCTGCTGTGTTACCCCATATAATGATGTCATCAATGTATTGCAGATGTTCCGGAGCTCCACCTCTCTCCAGGGCAGTATGGATCAGTCCATGGCAGATGGTAGGGCTGTGTTTCCACCCCTGGGGCAGTCGGTTCCAGGTGTACTGGATACCCCTCCAGGTGAAAGCAAACTGCGGCCTGCATTCTGCTGCTATAGGAATAGAGAAAAATGCATTAGCAATGTCAATTGTGGCATACCACTTAGCTGCCTTCGACTCCAGCTCATACTGAAGATCTAACATGTCCGGCACGGCAGCACTCATCGGTGGTGTAACCTCATTTAGGCCACGATAGTCTACAGTCAATCTCCATTCTCCATCAGACTTACGCACAGGCCAGATAGGACTGTTAAATGGTGAGCGAGCTTTGCTGATCACTCCTTGACTTTCTAGTTGACGTATCAGCTTATGGATGGGAACTACAGAGTCTCGGTTGGTACGATATTGTCGTCGATGTACTGTTTTAGTAGCAATTGGTACCTGTTGGTCTTCAGTTTTCATCAGCCCTACGACACTAGACTCCTCTGAAAGTTTGGGCAAGCTAGACAACTGATCAATGTCCTCAGTCTCTACAGCTGCTATGCCAAAAGCCCATCGATACCCTCTTGGGTCCTTGTAATACCCTTTCTTGAGGAAGTCTATGCCAAGAATGCATGGGGCATTTGGACCAGTCACTATAGGGTGCTTTTTCCACATATTCCCAGTAAGGGTCATTTCAGCCTCCAATACAGACAGTTGTTGAGAACCACCTGTCACTCCAGAAATAGTAACAGTTTCAGTACCTGTATGATTCGATGGCATTAGAGTGCACTGTGCACCAGTGTCCACCAGAGCTCTATATTTTCGTGGTTCTAATGTGCCAGGCCACCGAATCCACACGGTCCAATAAACTCGGTTGTCCCTCTCCTCCACCTGGCTGGAGGCAGGGCCCCTCTAATTTTGAGGCTGATTCACGGGGTTTACCTGATTCACAGTATTAACTACATTTACATTCCGATTATTCCTTCTCGTGGCAGATTGTTGTCTTCTGTTGGTGTTTCGCAAATTGGATACTCGTTCTCGTAGAGCAGAAGTAGGTTTTCCATCCCAGTTTCTCATGTCCTCACCATATCCACGTAGGAAAATCCACAAGTCATTCCGTGACAAGTTGCCATCATTTTTAGTTGATCTTGAAGGTCTGTATTTTCTAACAGCATCAACGCGGCTCCATTGAGGTCTGTCATCTCTCTTGGACAATGTTTCAATCAGCTTCTCTAATGATTGATTGTTTTTCTCAAATGATTCACTGTTTTTCTCAATTGCTTGATTGGTTTTCTCCATTGCTCTCTCAATTGATTCATTGGTTTTCTCCATTGCTTTCTCAATTAATTTCTCCAGTGATCTGTTGTTTTCCTCAATTATTTTTTCCATGGCAGCAATCTGAATTTGTTGGGGATTGGCAGTACTGTCTTCATGCTGTCGTGCTTTGTTGGCCACTTCACTCACTGTTGGTACCTGACCATCTCCATCTGATGCCCAGACCATTGTTGACAAGGTGTGCTTATACACTGGTGGGACACTCCTCACAAACATCTGAATAACGTGTTTGTGGCAGGGCATTTGATCAGGGTTTAAAATTGTTTGTGGATCGCTGTAAATCACCTCTCTCACTGCTAGTTCTCTCAGGAACTTAATGCCTTTCTCCATGCTGGTCCAGTTGGTTGTGTGGATAGGAATATCGTCCTTGTGAGTATACCGGTTCTTAATAGCTGTCAAGAGTCGTCTCCAGAGGCTGAGACTGTTGTCGTCTTTTGCAAGTTCCGTATCAACGCCTGCGTTTCCAGACAGGGATCCCAGCTGTTTGGCTTCTTTACCGTTCAGATTAATGGTCTCGGCTCCTTTATCCCAGCACCGGAGTAACCACCTGTAATATGATTCACCCTCACGACGGCCAAAGTCCTTTCTCACATCTCGCATGTCCCTCAGAGTTAAAGGTTTGACAACTGCGTCTGATTCTGAGCCTGAACTATCTGATGACTTCGATTGGGAAGGACCCTTTCCTGCATCAGAACCATCTGATGTTGGGTGATTTGTCTTTGTTAGATGTTTCTTCCCAGTCACAGGGATACCAGCTTTCTTTCCTGAGTCTGAATCTGAGTCATCTGATGGTGCTACTTTAGGAGGGCTTTGTCCTGGAGTTGTGTTATCTGTTGGTAGGGCAATTGACTTTCTCCGATGTTTCTTTCTAGTCACAGGGGCGACATTTGCTGATACACACTGAGTGTTAAAGGACACAGTGATACTCAATGACTTGCACAAATTCCTACAGAAACGCCACAATGCCAAGAGATTCATGGGCATTAACATCAGAATCAATAACAACTCAATCTTTCGATTAAAATAACTGCATTCACAATCACAATCCTCAAAACCTGGTATACTCAGATTAGCAAACAAATTAGTATAATTTCCTAAGGTGAAATTGAAAGTGTAGTTAAAAACAAAATTCATCATTGTGCTCTTAAGGTATTCAGGTATGCCGATCACCCAAAATACTGCAGAATACACCGACCCAAAAAAACCCAACACAGTGAAAATTCTCATTTTTAAATCAGAGCAGGCAAACCACAGACAGATATACCAAATCACACGCGAGAGTTTGGACAAAATTTTGACACCCAGGGAGGAACCCACATTTAAAAGAACATGACATAACATTTCACCGACCGATAACATGATGTGAGCTGTCCGGTTTTTCTCCTCTAACCCTTCAGAACTCTCAAAGAAAAGATCTGATACGCTCTCAAATGCGCCGGATGGAATTTAAACTATGCAGGCAATATATCAGAGCCCAGTTGTGTCTAAATAGCTGGTAAAATAGTCTGAGCCTGATTGGTGTTTGTTTTCTTGCCCCACGTTGGGCGCCAATAAATCTGTCGCGGGTTAGGGCTGGGCCGGCCACTAACACGGACAGACGCTCTCTAACCCCCTCTTCCCCCCCCCCCCCCAAATGGGAAGAGAAAAGGGAATGAGGCAGAGAGACTTACGGATGAGAGAAGGAAAAAACCGAACTAGAACAGCTTTAATGAAAGTAATAGGAATAATGGTAAAAAGATAAAAGTAAAGAACTATATACAACTATAGATAATAGCCCGATATCAAACCCGACTCCCTCCCCCGATAGAAATCACCACTGGTGCTGCAGAGCAGGAGGCACTGGGGAAACCCCAGGCTCAGCGGCGGCGGGAGCTGGATACAGGGAGCTGGATTCGGGAACTCAGGATCCGAATCAAAATCAGGAGGTCAGATGGAGTCCTCTCTGGACACCGGCCATTGCAGAAAGGAAGGGCGAAAAGGGCGAAAAGGGGACGAAAAAGGGCGAAAAGGCCGAGAAGAGGACGAACAAAAAGGGCAAAAGGGCAAAAAAGGACGAAACTCTCGTGATCACTCAATTTATACTAGATATGACGTATATGGGATGGAATACTCTCGTTGGTCACCTGTCCTGTCTATTACCCCCCGGAGGTGCCACCTTTTACTTCCTTGTGCCCCCCTCTTATTACCCAGCACCCCCAGCGTGGCACACAAGAGCCAGCAGTGGCCTTGGTCACTATAGGAATAAGTATAAGCAAGAGCCTTTCTACATACCAGTCCCAGGCAGTGACTGTAAACATCAGGTGTTATCACTGCCAGTAGCACACACTGTCTGCAAAAACATGCTGCTAACTTCAGAAAGTGCAGCCCTTTAGAAGACACTAAACTGGAAAGTAAAAATCACTAAACAGGACTGGGTTTTTAGCTAAACCCAGGACATATGACCAGCTCTATTTATGATTCAGTTTGAAAGTTAATGGAGTACTGGTATCAAGTGTAGCATTAAGAGAATTTGATTCAGGCATGATACCTGTTCTCTTGAACAGACTTCATCAGTACATAAAAGCATTTTAATGGTGCAGTGGTGGGAAATGAATTTGAGTAGGAAACATCTGAAAACAGGTAACGAAAATTGCATTAACACTTAAATTCCCCTCTCTGGTATCTCCAGTACCATATGAGGTGGTGGTGTATCAGGACTCACATCTGTTAAAACTGGCTGTCCAAAAGCCAATGCAGGGGAGGAACTGAGTCAGCAACGGTTGTCCCTAAGACTCTGTTCTGATCAGTCTAGAAAAATTGTTTATTTATAAACATTAGGGAAGCACATTCTTTCATTGTTTCTTTCTTTCTTTAGTAAATAGAGAGGATCATGGAGAAAGACATCACTTTTATTATAAACATTAGTAATGACTGTAGTTCATTTCACAAGCCAAGAAATAGCCATGGAGAAGTACACCAAGATTTATTTTTCCGGTGTGTCGTAATTAAGGTTTTCAGTCTAGTGAGACCTTGTAGAGCTATGTGCTTTTAGATGATTTGCTGTTATTTCTACTACTCTGAAGTATTTCAACTGAACAAAACAACCTTGGGAATTTTTTTTTTATTTCATATTAAACTGATTTCAGAAAGCATTGCACAGTTGGGATGAGATTTAACTAAGCTGAAGGCCTGTTGAAGTCAACGGGTCTCCAAAATATGGAGATGTAATTGTACACGTTCATGTGCCTTCTTCAATTGGGGCTACAGTTGCCTTTGTCTCTTGGCTGAGGTTACTACTTTATGATAATTACTGACTTTATGTCACTGGGGTTGAATCTGCGTGTCCAGCTCCAGCTGAAGTCCATAGAGCTCGTGGACAGGTTTATCAGTGGTAAAACTTCCAAATAAGACATAGCTCCTACAAAACCAAACTTTTGTGGATTTGGTACCTGGTTGTGGTTAGACTGAGCTATTTGTTATTACTTTCTGAAAGTACCATCCTTCCAGTGTAAATCTGTTTTGTGACTTAGTTCACACAAGCATGTCATATTCTGGAGCTGCTGAAGCTGACCTTTTGCTGTTTAGGAATCTGCAACATTTACATTTATACACAAGACTTTATTAAATCCTCTGAGAAAATGGCTTTTCTTTTAGAAGGGAGAACATTACAGTAGATGAGTGTGGAAAGGGGAAAAGTATATTTCAGTTTAGCAACAGCTGTTTGTGCGGTGTGGTACAATGAGAAACAATAGCATGAGCTGGGGATTTCTGCTACCAGCAGGGATATACCAAATGGGTTCTACAATTTTATTTTGTAAACATAGAAGTGTTTCAGCAGTCTGTAATTAACTTCTTTAACCTTTTCAGAGTATGATCCATTTTTGTGGAAGTACACATGGGGTGTAAGAACATCATTGTGTTTTTTCATGGCTGTGCTGCTGCTACTTATTTTAAAAAAATTAATAAAAGTATAATTCAAGTATGTAACAATTGGCATAAACTCTTACTGGTAAAGAAGGATGTTTTTGGCCAAAAGAAAGTTGTTATGTTTTGTCTAATTTATTTGTATGTTTTTTAAATATAAAGAAATCTAATTGGAATAGTTCTATTTTCTCAAAAAAAAAAACCAAAACAGAAGGCTTCTTTTGCTACTATTGAAGCTCAAGTAATCTCAAACTTCAGTCTGAAAATGGTCACTAGTCTCTAGCAGTTTTTCTTCTAGCTATGACAGTCATTAACTAATCTTTCTCCCTTGAATCTGTAAAAGGATCTGTCTATTTTACAAGAAGAGGTACTGTACAATAATGCTACTTTCTTAACACAAGATATGAAATCGTGGGAATACCTCTGGAACTATAACTCAGAAATCTAGCTGTGATCTTGCTTATGTACCAGATCATACTGGCTCAAGAGCAAATCCTGCTCAGTTTTAAAGTGATACTGTTACTACAGATTAATCCTCTATTTATAGTTACTGTGATGTAATACAATGTTCCTTTGGGACTTTTAATTACTGCAGGTTTTCTTCCCAAAAGCTGAGAGTGTATACGTGACAAAGTACAATAAATTCTCATTCAGCATCGAGAATGACTTTTGAACCACTGATGGGCAGTATCTTCCCCCAAGCATTCTTTTCTTCTCAAGAATGTTTTTGAAGTCATTTGCCAAGATAATGAAGTCTGTGATTACACGCTTTGCAGAATTCAGCTCGGTGCAGATGCATTGAAAAAAAAATTTTAAAATGTAAATGGTTTCTATTTGTTCTAATTAGAAGTTCATATTTTCATCTGACATGATGCTTTTTTGTTTTAAATCTGTTGACAGAATTCGTTGACAAGAAGTGCACCCCTTGCCAATGATTCCCAAGCACGCAGTGGTGCCCGCTTTCATACATCTTACGATAAAAGATATATCATCAAAACGATAACAAGTGAAGATGTAGCAGAAATGCACAACATACTGAAGAAATATCATCAGGTAGTATACTACTTATTATTGGGGTGTGGGATCTCTTCTTAAATGTTTTAATGCTAATCTTTTTTAGGGTGTTAAAAGTTTTAAATTAGTATTTATGGAAAAGGAGTCATTTCAGTCTTTTTGCCTTTTGCACGAGCAATTTATTGTGCGTCTGCAATTCACAAGGCTACACTTTTAGACTATCTAAGCTAGCTTTAAGTAAAATGATATATCTACATGGTACAGAGATACTAACTTGGAGGCCATAAGCTCCTTTGCCTGACTAGGAAGATGTTGTTTCTTTAAGCTAGTAAGAGTCCCAGGCTTGAAGCTACTTCATTCTGTACTAGCTTGTAGATGTCTGTGTGCACATAGATGTGAGTGGTGCAGGTGACCTCATTCTTCCTGGTCTGACCGCTATTCTGTGTTTCGCTAACAACAGATATCAAACAAGTAAAGTTACATTGTGTGAGAAATGAAAAACTGGATATAATGTAATGTAGAATTAAAAAAAAAAAAGATTTTGCCAATATGAATTCCATAAACAACAGTAAAGTCAAAAGTGGAGATCCCTCAAATCAGCCTTGGTAACTGTCATACTGTGCCAGTGTATGATTTCTGTGGATGGCATGGCGTGGGGGGGGAGCAGAACCTGGGAATTATGAGAAGCCTTAATAAAATCAGTGCTAATTTTCTTAGCCCCAGATCTGTTTGAATAAGCTCTAAAACTGTAGAAATCAGAAAAGCCTCTAAAAATCATCTAAAGTATGATACCAATTGGGAGGGATTTTTTTATCCCTCTTTTCATCTTCCTGCTCGCTTCCGCAGGTTGATATTTGAGGTAAAGACTTCAGGACGTTTAGGGTTGGGGCTTTTTTGTAGCTGTTTTAGGTGGTTTATTTTTTGTCTTGTAAGGTTTTTGATCTTTTTGTTTGTTTGTTTTAATACTGTGGCTTTTGTAAAACCAGCTTTAAAACCATCTTGTGAGGTGGAAGGGAGGCAAAAGTGTATTTTTGGGGTGCTTGGGGTAGAAGTCATTGCCAGCCATCTTTGTGGGGCTCCCCTCTCTGCTCTTCTGTGTTGAAGGGAGAACTCTTGCCTCCAAGACCAGAGTAGTTGGGAAGCCGTCAGTGAGTTAGATATGAACTCTTTTCTCTCTCTGCATGTTTTTCTTTGGTTTAAATAGTATGTAGGTCCACAGTGTGTTTATTTTAATGTAGATGAATATTGTCACTATCTGAAATGTTCATAAGATCATCTGTTAATTGTAAGTTTACCAAAGAGAATTTTAAACTGTTATCTAATTGTAATTTGGGAGTTGTTTTTATTTAGAGTTTTACGATTTACAATTTCAGCTTTAATCTGCAAGGGTTTGATCTCTAAAGCAGTACAGCAGAATTAAAGTTTTAGTCCATTTTGTATTTGGCATTAGAAGCTAATATTAATGACCTAGATTTTGAGACTTAATCCATGTGAGAAGTCACACTGCTTTTCAAAACAGTCATCTCCTTTAGTGGCGATGAAGGCAATGCTAACATGAATGAACTCAGTAATGTGGGGTCTTTTTTCATTAATGCTTTCAAACATCAGGGTTCGTAATAGGCTAGATTACAACGAATAATGACCTGAAAGTTATCTGTACCAAGCATCTGATTTCACTTTATACTGGGACAACATCCATATGAGAAAAGTCTCTTTGGTGCCTCCCAAATATTCATAAAGGTACAAATTGTATTTCTTTTTGTCTCAGAACTTGAGAGCGCTTTACCAAGCATTCTAAGTGTAGAGTAACTCAAGTACGGAGACAGTTTAATAATTGGACTTTTAAATTAAATTATTTCAGTATCTTCAGCAATGTACTGAACAAAATCATTTGAGTTAGTTGAAGAAAATCTAAATTAAATCCCATGAACTCTGGTGGCAGCTGATACTGTGTCCTGTGTGTTGCTGCTGGAAATTGGATGCTTGAAATCATTAGGTACTGTAGCTTGTCCTACAATTTCTCTAGATGTTTTTCAGATAAGTGAAGCTTATCTTAGTCTTCTTGACAAAGTCTAGAGGACCCATTGTCTTGGTGAAAAGGTTTTAATAATTCCCTTGACCAAGTCATCTCACGCAGACTGTCCTCAGCCTACCTTTCTACTAGCAAAAGGTGCAATGTCAGACAGCATCCACTGGCACTTGAGCTCATTAATGGTCCCTACTGTGCTTTTGCTTTGGGCCAGCTAGCTCTCTCCCAAATAATTCTGGGCAAGGCTCAGGGCATTAACTTAGGCTAAATACTGTTCCTACTTGGGAGTTTGAATATGACCATCCTGTTTTAGAGGAGATCTTAATAATTTGGATGCGAGTTATTCCATTCCAACTAGAACTGATGCCAAAGGACAGTCCAAGGCTCATCTTATTCACTGGTATGGATGTAACTTTATGGTTTAGTCAGATGGCATAGTAGTACAAGACTTTTCAGATACTACATTGGTACTCTGTGGAAGTCTCTATCAGCAAAACAAGGTCTTGTGAGTTCAATCTTATTTTGGCATACTCTTCTGCCAATAGGGGAAATGTCAGGATCCTTGTACTGATTTACATGCTCACCTTACTCCCCAGTACCTTCCATAATTGCTGTTACAGTTAAAGAAGCTATTTGTGCTTACACACAAAAGTACAAAATATGGGATGTTTAGTCTGCTAGTTTTTCTCCAGGTGCAGTTCACTGATTGCTAGAAGCACTCACTGTATGTGTGAAAATTTCTGGCCCAGCTAAGCGGCCTTCACAACCCAGGTGTGATTGTGTTTGAGACTAGTTTGGGAGTTCTGGTGGTCTGTTGTTACATCATACCGCTGTGCCGGAGTGCTCTTAGAGCAGAGCTGGATTTGGGAGGTTCAGCCTGCCAAGGAAGGGAGCACGCAGACATGTTCAGACCCAGTTACGTGGTGCGGGGATCATCCTGGGAGAAATAACCTTTCTCATGTGCATGAAGACTAGGGAGGTGATTCATGTGAATTTTCGAAGATTGTTTCTCCCTTGTTGGAGATCAAGTACCCTCAAAGGATCTGAAGTCGGATCATCATTATGAACAGTGACTTGTAAACGCTCGGTATGTTGCACCCTGTTTCACCTACCCAGGAAGGCACCAGTTACCTTCCAGCTACTTCTGACATGATTGTTAGTGCAGTTAATGCCATTAATGACAGATCATCTCCTTCTCTCTTTCTCAGGCTATTTTTTCCCCTCTACAAATTCATTCCAGATTGCTTCCCCAGATTGAAACTCTGAATGAATTTCATTTAAGTTATAATATTTACTCAGTTGTTTCCTTATTAAGGCTAACAACTCCAGGCTGGTAGAGTCATTGTAGGCCTTGGAAGTACCTTTGTCCTTGCTTGGGGACCAAACGAGCCTTATCAAACATTTTTCAAGACTGCTTAAACTACTTAACGATAAATACAAGAGGACAGCTACATTTAAACAAAATACTGGGCAAGGGGACCATGTGAAGTCAAAAGTGTGTTCCTCATTCACCGAAACAGTCTTCATCCCTGGCACTTGCAAAATAGCTGTCATCCTCATTGCATCTCTTTGAACTACAAAGCTACCGATGAGGCATCTGGGAGTTAGTGCAGTCAGCAGAGAAATGTAGCGGGGCAGTTTCCCATGGACACCTCCAGAATCTAACTCCAAGTACCAATGATTCTTTTGAAGTCACCAAAAGTGTAGAAAGAGACACTTAGATTACCACTGGAAAGTAGAAATAAATGTTATTTTGTCAGTAACTGGAGATAGTGGAGATGTATAGTCCACAAACCGATGCAATTCTTTCCAGCCTCCCTCTCTCCATCCGTCTGACGGTGCAATAGCCCATCTGTTCTTTGGAGCTGTGAGGAAGTGAGGTTGTAGTTGCACAGTCTGTATACTTAGTTATTTACAAAAGGAGCAAGAATTGTGCATAGCCTGTAAACACCTGTAAATCTAAAAATACTGCATCTAGGTTGCTTGGTTTTTAACTAAACAAAGTTATAAAGGACAGGACTGTACACCTTGGAGAAACCAGGTTATTTTCAGGAAACAGAATGGCTAGTAACATGTTAGGAGTGAAAACAAGATAAATTAGTTTATTAGCTTTCTCCTTGCTGAGTAGAGTTCTGTTGCAATATCGTGTGGCATTCTGAAAAAGTAACCAAGGTAGGTGCATCATAATTTACAGTATTATCACCACTATTTAAAATTTTTAAAAAAAATACCAAGAATAAAACCAAAAAGATCAAATTCCAAGCCTAAGGCTACATACTAGAAATGTGTAAATAGCTAACAGTGAACCAGGCTTGAAGGAGTGTCAGGAGAAGTTACTATAGAAACAGCACATAAGTATATATAGCAATTCCAAATTAAAACTGTTGAATTGTAAATAATAGCCCTGACAATTGTAAATTATAGTTGCTATCCAAAATTATGAGTTGCATTCACTCGTTTACCCTGTCTGATGTGATGCCTTTTGTTTTTTTTAGTGGCAATCAGGCCCACAACCTCAGACAGATGGTGAACACTTCAGTCTAAACACTGACACTTTCTGTCAACTCATCAGATGAGTCTGACACTTTTAGTACTGAGTAGGAACACTAGAGATCATTATTTTCTCTTGCAAAATTTAAAAATCAGTAAGCACACCACTTACGAGCAAGCAGGAGGAACAATGTCTTTCTCCATGCTTAAACTTGCAAAGCATTTTGTTATTTATGACTTGAAGTCCATCGTGCATGGACCAGCCTTCTACCTACTTTTCAAGGCAAAATGGCCTAGACCATGAACCAGCTAAGTTTCTACGTGCTATGGTAGGTACAAACGTTAGGTTCTTATGCTGTGAATTTGCTTGCAAGCCAATTTCTAACTACTGTAATATTTTTTGATACGTAGTGTGAGATACTGCTTGTAGTCACAATTTCATGATAATTTGCAATTGGTTTGGGCTGCTTATATTATTGGTATACTATCTGTTATGAGTGGAAACTCTTCTCACTACTCTGTAGATGTTAGTTCAGCTGAACATCATTTGATTACTAAATGCACTGGAACCACTGTTATGCTCAAACGAGTCAGATTTTCAAATATTAGAAAAGCTGTTGCTCTGTGGGCTCACAGATGTAGTTTGACCATTTAAAGTTGTGTAAGTTGATCAAACATGTTCATGTTGAATAGTTAAATAGTACTTGAGAGCAAAAGCAAATATTCATTTGAAATACCTCCAGATCTAGTGCAGTTTTGTTTTAAAACTATGTTACTGACCCCAAGAGCATGGACCAGAAAAATGGAGCTAAACTTACTGCTCCCTTTGGCAGTGTTAATGGAGAGCTCAACAAAGTCATCTGTGATAAGTGCATTGCCAGGATTTCACCCTGTGTTTAAGGAACAGATATTCTGCTTCTTCCTAAAGGCAAACTTCACATTTCAGCATATAGTCAAGCTATGTTTTTATGTTCCTTTTGGATGCATTTTCCTCTGCAAAAAAGTTTATTAATTTGCATAAAATACAGGATATGCTACTGTAGATACTAGTATATATGTGGATATTTTCTGAACTACAAATATGATTTTCAAGGGCAGAAATCAGTGACAGTTGTGTAAAATTCTGTAGGCAGATGTCCTAGTTTCTGAAATGTCTGAATCAAGATAGCTTGCCCTTTTCGATGAGATAAACTTGCTTTAAATCTTAAATTGATGTAAAAGTGGAGTCCTGTGCTCTTTGAGAATAGATGGCAGGCAGGGTAGAAATTTTTGAAAATAAATGAAAGCAACTTGAGTGTCTCAGAAAAAAAAACACCTTTTGAACACCTTTTATTTCTTTTTCATTAAAACTGACTTCAAAAGGGATTTATTATTCCTCAGTGCTGACACCCAGGTGACTTCAGTAAAGGAAAGAAATTGAAAAGCCGTCTCAAAGCAGGCAAACAAGAGGGAATTGTTAGCGTACAAGCCTTCCAGTATAAAATGACTCTTGAGTGCAGGTACCCTTTAGGTTTTCTATAGGTGGCTCTCCCTGTTGACTGCACGTTCTCTTTCCTGCACAGGTAATTGTATGCAGAACTGACACCTATTGCACTGCCTGTTTGTCTCCCTGGCAACGAGCAGAAATAGTGAATAGTGGTAAAGGAGAGGGACTGCCCATTTACCGAAGGCAGCAAATAGCAGAGTGATGGAGAAGTGAATGGAAAGAAAAGAAAGAATAGAATGAGCTAAAAAGGAGAGATGACAGCATGAAGGAGAAAGTAAAAGCAGGAAAAAAAATATGACCTTATCTTCTGGAGAGGAAAAATATATGAAAGAAACAGGAAGACAAATGAAAGGGAAAAAAATGGAGGTAATAAGGTGGGAAAAGGGGGAATTGCACCACAAGTGGGGTTGAGGAATGTGCACGAATCAAGCAATGTCACAAGGTCATTGAGTGGAATGTAGGAGAAAACATTAAAATCATAAATAGATAGAAAAATCTTGTTGTAGGCTAAAAGCGATTTTGTCACAGAATTGGTGACTACATAGGCTGGAGAACACTCCAGAAAAGAAAGTGGGGACTAGGTGTCTATGATTTGCCACTGAGATGGGCTGACATCAAGCTGGTGGATTGCTAAAGCAGATCTATATTTGTGTCATCTTTCCTCCATGTCATTATTTGCACAGGTTATCAGTTGCTTCCTCCCAGCTCCCACCTTTTTCTTCATGAATTGCATCTGTATCACAAAAAGAACGGGAAAGGGCAAGTAAAAAGGCAAAGCAAAGCAATGTAATGGACTATTATTTAAACACAAATGTGTGTGAATAAATCTGATTTAGTTAAAGATGTCCCAGCTCGCTGCAGGGGGGTTTGACTAGATGACCTTTAAAGGTCACTTCCATGCCAAACCATTCTGCTAAGACAGATGCACACCATGGAACAGTATGTGCTAAGGTAATGGACCCGTGAAGCAGCTTTGATGTGAGGAGCTGGGAGAAGCAGCAAAAGGAGAGATGAGAGTGGATGTGTTCTCGTCCGAACCACCTGCATTTCACCTGCCCCCACGGGCCCGCTGTTTGCGATAGGAGAGGGGACCCTGAAAACGGGAAACTCATAGTGTGGGCATTAGATGGAACTGCAAAAGCACAATATGCAAAAGGACTGTAGAACCATGGGCTGGAACTGTTACCGAAAAACGGATTGAAAATCTTCACTGGAAGATGTGAAATTTAATAGGTCAACATCTAACCACACAAAATGGCATAACGAGCTTGGCTACACTGGCTGTGTTGGGGCCCGAGTTTCCCTAGCAGATTTTTCTATGTATTTATTGTATTTTATGTGTAAAGCTGTTGGTGCTGTTCATAGCACTTTCAGAAGAAATTAGCATGCCCAGTGACTCATTTGATTGTAGCAGTATCAAGTGTAATGTTCCTGGTAGCAGATCTGCAGCCTAGATAATCACACGTGGTGGTAACATTTAGATTAAGTTGCCCTTTGAAGTAGAATTGAAACATCTTGAAATGTAAGACTGTGAATCACAGGACTTATATCTGAAAACCTATATATTTATTGAACGCTTCTTTACATGAAGTTACTTTCTCATATGACTTACTAGAAGGAAACAGCTTTATATGCCTTGAAAATCTATAACTTTCTGTTGTGTGCTGTAGTTTGGCTAATTAACCCTTTCAGTGTGTCAGTGTGTAAATGGATAATTTTCCGTAAAATTATTAGGTTTTAAGAAAATGGCAATAATTGGAACATTTTGAAACATGATACAACTCCAGACAACTTAGCAACCTCCTTTTTGGGGAGTCATTCCACATGTCAACGCACATGCACACAACACATTGGTGGAGGGTATTTCTGACTGCAGGCAGAGGATTTGAAAGATAAAGTTGAGCCCAAAAAAGGGGTATCAATGTCTTGTCCTTCACAGTGTCCAAAATGTCTTTAAGTAATTATATCATTTGCCATTTAGTTTCTTTAATGGCAGTATCCTAGTGAATGTATAGACTCGTCACATAAGCTTTTGATAATTCCAGCATTATTCCCTTAATCATGATGTAGAAAATAATGGAAATAACATGTAAAGGGGTAGCAGAGAATGAGCATGTTGTATACTTCTGAATTAATGCTTGCAAAATAAGGCTATCTGTAAGAAATAAGAATGTTGAGTTTTCACACAGAACTGAGATAGATATAATTCAGGATTTAGTCTTCAACTGCTGTCAAATCATTCTACAGATTATCTCCAAGAGGAGGAAGAGAAATAGCAGAAATGGGAATTTTACCTCATGTTTTTTGAAAAATAAACAAAAATGGCATAACTTCTTTGCCAATAAATTATATGCACTGTGTTATCTTTTAGTCATCCTGATATCTTACTAGAATTGCTATGGGGAAGGAAGAAACTAAGAATCTTATTTCTCATGTAAAATGAGGTAGGAAAAGTTTTGTTCCTATTAAGGAATCTTGAAGCTGTATTAATGAAAAAATTAATGAGAATCTAGGGTCACAAAGAATTTCTTGCAAGTTTTCAGCTTTAAGCATGGGGCTCAAGATAGCTCAGAAAAATATGTATTTGACACCTATACTACACAGCTGGTAAAATGGATCAACATGCTAATGATACTTTATTTTGTTAAAGGGAATATTGTCCTCATGCTGTGCAGAAAAAATAAACTTGTCTGAATTAATAAAAAATATAGGGTGTTTAATACAACACTCCTTAATAAAAGAAGATGGATTTTGTTACTGCATATAAGGACTTGTAAATGTATTAGCTAAGTATTACAGTTTTATTTAGCAAGGCTGCTTGATAGCATTGTTTTAATGTTCTTTTTAGAAAGAGTTAACATAAAGGAGTGAAGGTCTTTTCTTACACTGAAATTTAGCAGTCCTGTTAAGCATGTACCGGCTTATTTTCTAGGCTCACTTTTATTCCAGCTCTGATTGGGAAACTTCAGGAAATCATTCCTAAAAAGCACCTTGAGGTGACTAAATTGCTACTTCATTTATATCAAGATGGACAAATTGAAAATCTGCCAACCACAGTCACCAGTGCAAGTCCTGCTGGACTCCCACCCAAACAGATGACACGTTTTGCCTCCTCTGTGATGCACATATGGGGGATTGATAGTTTCAAAGGTAGGAAGTTCTAGATGAACCTTGTAGATGCTGAAAGCAAGTGGCATTCCTCCCTCTTTCCTTTGTCTCCCCATCAGGATAAGAAATGCTCTCATGGGAAACACTGAAATCATTGCAGGGGCTTTGCTTTAAGTTGCAATGGCACGAGTGTCCACAGCCAGCAGCGAGTAGGAAACAGCTGTTTCAGTAAATGGTCTGCTTTGAGAAGGTCTCTTAGAAGTCTCCAAGAGCACGGCCAAATCCTTTTTTATCAAGTGAAGAGCAGCAGTAGCAGAGCTTTTCATGTCCTATGTTGCACGCTAGTAACACTGCCCTTTCCGAAGGCTTGTTTGCAAAATACTAAAATGAAACAATAGTGTTAGCAAATGACTAACTTAAAGAAAGGACCTAAGTGATTCTTGTTAATTGCCTTTTTCTCCTTGTTATGTGATATAGAACAGTTTGGAAGGGGGTTGTATACTGCTAACCAAAGGATTTATTTTATGTTATTACAGTGGGTATGTTGCACATGTTGTGTGTTAATGATGTTGCTGTTTTACAGATGGGGACACTCAGAACCAGAAAGGTTAAAATCAGGGAGTTAGCAATAGCTAGGGTTGATGAGATGGTTTAAGAGTCCAGACTGTGACCCTAGCAGCTGAGAGCAGGGGCAGGGAGTTATTGGCCTGGTACTGGAGATGCCTTGCTGCCATTCCTTCATGTGGCACAAACCTTCTGTATGATTTCAGATAAAGTTTCCGCTTCTCAGATCCCCATATCAAAATTGGAATAATAGTGTTTGCTTTATTTCAAACTCTGTAGTTAAGAGCCATAAGTTTAGGAATGGCTGGATCTGTCACTTTATGGTTGGATCTTTAAGAGAAACTATTGATGGTCTGTGTGAGCTACCTATTCTGTAACATGTTATGACTACTTTGTGAGGTTGATAACAGACAGCCCTATGATTGAAAATACTCCCAAGAACGCCAACTAGAACTTCTGCATCTGTAAAAACAAGTCTTCTCAGGTGCAAACTGATCAGTCGTTGTGCATTGCTCAGGACTGACGTTGCTTCTGTGGACTTTCACTGTCTAACTTCTTTGTATTTCAGGGCATACAATTTTATTTCTTTCCTAGGGTTCTGATTTTCCCTGAGCTTCTGCAGCACCTTAAAATGTTTTGCCCGTTCGTAGGCAGTCTGAGTTTAAAAATGATTCGCTGTGAAGTTGCACAACTGTGTCATGACTGTGTGTTCTCTGCTTCGGGATGTTTAACCTCCAATACAGTTAGAGGGCAGGTAGAAGAAAGGGGGCTTATGCCCCAAACTGTGCCAGCAAAGTTCAACTGAGCTCATGTGTCAACATTGTTAGGCAAAATTATGTTCGACTCAGTTTCCATCTTTGTTGCTCATTCCCTATGTTTCTTGCTGGACAAGATTATTTTCAGGACTCTTGAATCTTCCTATTTTTATTTTGCCTTTTTAAAAAGGGAAGTCTGTATGTGATACGTACAGATTCCAGTATAAAGCTGGTGGGAGAAATTCCTTAAAATTAGCAGAGGAGCACAAAATTGCAGAATCGCAGGGTTCCAAGAACTTTGTTATATTATTTGTTGCCAAATCCTACCTACCTTTGTTAAACAATTCAAATAGCCTGTTCAGTTATCTTGTTCTAAAGTCTCCTGTATTCTAGAGTAATGTTTTTCTAACAACCAGGTCTCTCTGGCACAAAAAAACCCAGAAGCTTCAGTGTTCAATGAGTATTTAAAAGCTAACCTGCTTTAAAAGCTGACTTGATTAGTTTTCATGTTTCCTGTTCAGGGCTTGAATATTTAAATTTTCTCCAAGTTCTTCTGTTTGGGACTTGGTATTAATAGAAAGAGGAGAGCTGGTGAGTTCTTTTCTGATTTGCATCATTGTGGCTTAACTTTTCTGTGGTTCCATAAAATACGAGTGGATCTGTTAGAGTTGGTTTTAGGATTAATACAGTATGAGCATTTTTAGTCTAGGAATAAACATTCATTCTTCTGTAGTTCTCACCATCAATGTAGTCTGTACTTTTTCTGCTTCCTCTGGTAGTTTTTCCAACAGAAATTCAAAGTACTAGTTGTAACACAAGTGTTTTAAAAAAAATAGAAAATAGAGGTTTCAGGTGCAGGTGGCAAATCTTTTCAAGGTTAATAGCCCATTTGGAATGGAATATGGTGACCTTAAGGAAATCTAATGATACATAAGTAAAAAAATTTACTGGGATTGTGAACTTCACTGCTCAACTCTATAGACCCTGAAATGCAACAATCACATGGGAACTAGCAGAAAGTTGGTGATAAGTAATGTCCTTTACTGATACGAACACCATAAATATTCATCATAACAAATAAATAGTGAGAACAGAGAAACACACAAATTAAATATCAACTGGGACAGCAGAATAGAAAACACAGCAGTGTGATGTTTGAAAAGTATTTATGGTTTTGACATCAGTACCAAATACACTATCCCCATTAGGTGTGCTTTTTGGACCGTAAAAGTGGAAAGGTCTATCAAATAAAGCCTGCTCTTTCTATGAGATTGCCTATAGAAGTCAAGAGTTACTCAGTTCAAGATTTTAATTTTTATACAAAAGCAGGATAACTTCCTGATGAAGACCCATCGTGCTTTGACATGATTTTTTTGAAGGTTTGTCTCCACTCAAATATATATTCAGCAAATCAATCTGTTGTTTCTGTGTGCTTTATGTTAAAAAATTTATAAATATATGTACATATTTATATAGTATGTATCCATCCTCATTTGTTTTTTCTTTTGCTCCTGCAGTTTATTGTGGAGTGTCACGGGAATACACTTCTTCCCCAGTTTTTGGGCATGTACCGGCTTACTGTTGATGGAGTTGAAGTATATATGATTGTTACAAGAAATGTGTTCAGCCATCGTTTATCTGTTTATAGAAAATATGATTTAAAGGTGAGAAATAATTACTGATGAAATATGAACTAGCTGAATTTTTTTATTACAGATGTTAGATTATGCTGATGCTTGAATATTGCTCGGAATTTTAATTAATTTTAAATTGTGTTATGTAAGAGGCAGCATTAACTGGTTTACTTCTGCATCTAGATTCAGCAAAACTGAGGGATGGTTTTATAGAAATTGTACAAATTTATTTGTGTTGTGCATTTTTAAATGGAGTGATTTAAGCAGGTATGATTGTTAAATATAACTAAAGGTTAAAGGTAAAATCATTTACACAAGTACAATAATAATTCTACTTCCTATAGGTTTTTATCAACATTATGGAAAGCCACAGCTGATTCTGCAGAGGGTTTTTATAAAATAACTAAATATCATCGTAATTTAAACCAATAAAATGCTACTAACAAAGTACGTCACTACTGCAAAAGCTTCGTACTTCATTATATATTTTTAAAATAATTGAGGTAAAAAGAGAAGGTTCTTAAAAAAATTCTGTTGGTTTTATCATAAGGTGTGTCTTAGTTTTGTTTCAGGTTTATCTACTCACTGTAATTTTGCCAATGGTTAATATACGGTGCCCAAAATACAATCTTAGTGTTTCTATCTGAGGGATTGTATTTTATTTTCCTCCATAAAGTCTCTCCTTAGAAACCTACTTCTTTCTAATACATTTAATTTCTATGTATTGAACCACTAAGTGCATCTGCAAACTTGCTTTAAGAAGTTCAGCAGCCTATATTAAGAGATTTGTAATGCTACGTACTGCACCATCCTTTCCTACTGTCACGTATCTGCCTAGCAATAGGTTGGACAGTTGACTGAATGTGATCTATAAGAGCTGATAGCCAGGTTGTCAACAATGGACTTTTTTATTTTTAGTATTATTGGCAGCAGAGCTCACTCAAGAAATACATTTTTTTAATTTGAGAGAACTGTGTTATAGAACATCATAATGTCCAGATGCATTAAAAAAGGAATATAAGCACAGCAGAAAGAAATATTAGTCATATGCAGCACATTCTTAGCACTGGTGTCAACAGCTCTTGCTGTTATTTACTCTGTTAATGCTTCTGTACTCTTAAGTTTGTCCAGCTGGACAGAATTGCTTTAAAGATAAATTCTTGCAATTTAAATTTGACATCAATATCATATTATTCTTCAGAACAAATTCCTTCACTGAGCAGATTTACTCTGGATCTATTACAAATCACTTTTTCTTGATTTTCATTACTACAACATCTGCAGTTGTAGATTCAGATTACTTTTTTGTACGTGAATATTTTTGATACCAGCTTAGAGTTCGCTTGTGGCACAAGTGAGATGATACTAAGAAAAAGAGAGCACAGATCGGCACAGGGTTTCGAAGGTATTTTCCTGACCACTGAGGCATTTTATTAAAATTACTTCAATGTCAATATTGACAATCTCCCTAATTTTTACTATTGTGAATTTACTTTTTTCCCTCTATTTTGGTTTTCAGCTGATCTTTTTCCAGGCCCAGTAGTCTGTTGGAGCACAGAGCACAACGTAAAAGCTGTATCATCAGTAAACTAAAATGTCAGACTTTTAGCAGGCTTTGTTATCAGTTAACGATACAACACAATGAAATCCCTGCTTGCTGGGCCATGCGTGATAACTAAGACATGCACGCCCATTTATCTTTTCTTTCCACCCTTTCTAAGTTTTCTGAGTTTTTCTCTGCAAACAGAATGAAAAACAGTTTATCAGATGTAGTTGTGAATCCTCACGTTCTTTAAGCTAGTATGACTCCACTCCAACACTCCGTTATATAGTGCACACCTTCCAACAGACAACAGAACTAATTTACACATCTTTCAGTGTCCAGTTATGTTTGTAGTAGTTATTTCTTGCAGTGCTATTATGTGATAAACAAATGCTGGGTACTTAAAGGTGTGGTCCTGCTCCAAGAAACTTGCAAAGAAATAAATACAGCCATTTTTTCATCACCTTCAGCTTATTCAGAAAGCACTGCATTGCCTACTAGTTTTAAGCTAAGAAATAAATATGGAAAAAAATAAAATAAATATTCTAAATGTCTTTGGCAAGCACTGGAAATCTTGTGAATCCACAGTTGGTCTCGTCTCTTCTTGTGACTTCATGTTGCTGTGAGGTGCTTTGTTCTTGTTTGTACTTTGTGATCTTTTAAATATTTTTATGTGTTTATATTGTGTGACATCTTTTTCCAATACGTATTATATATGTCCAAGTAGTTACATAGAATAGGCTATTCCATAACCATACAGTTAAACTGGCACAAAAAGATGAGAATTCTGTCAAGCAAACTGAACTTCCAGCATGATAGTCTCAAAATGAGGCTGAGACATGAGGAGGAAGCTCCAACAGTCAGGAGGAAAATAGATGTAGAGCATTTGAGGATTTAATCCATCTTTCTTCTCTCATGATATATCTTACTCAAGTGATTGCAGCAGTTCAGTGGCCCTCAGCGTTCTACCTACTGTATCACCTTTCTTAAAACAGCTCTCAAGTTCAGAAGGATGCAGTTCATCCATTTTTTGACCTGTTGTCGTAACATTTTCAAATTAGTTTCTGACATATGCACATTTTTAGATCCATTTTTTCTGTTTCAGGGCTCTACTGTGGCTCGAGAAGCCAGTGACAAAGAAAAGGTATGGTGCATTTCTGTTTCTTTTTCAGTTATCTAACCTGCTAGCTAGTCTCAGGACAAATATAACCAGTGCTGTTCTGGCCCTTTTCTTTGTTTTCTGTCATATTCTCCCCTCTTGAGTTCTACCTTATTTCCTCCTTTATCTTCCCTCTATTTTCTGCAGACCTTTGAATATTGGTTTGCAGTGGTGTTGAGATTTCAGAGGTAAGTGAGCCAATCCTCTACCTCCTCCTTTTCCTTTTTTCACTTCTTTTCTATTCTTAGTTCCTTCAGGGCCTGCCCTGTGGTAGGAAAATGACAGGACTTTCTTCTCCTCCCTCCTGCTTCTTCATCTTCTTTCTCTTGCTCTTTAATATTGAGATTTATGAATAGTCCATGTCAGTTAATGGAATGATATGATGTGGCACCACTTCTAAAATGAATGCAGAGATGAACCAAACCTTGAATTGTGAGAATCTTTGGGTACGTAAAGCTCATACAGATGAGCAAACAACTGACAGACTTAGATGTACACGTAGCTGTAATGAGAGACAGTCTCCCTCAGATTCTGGGCTGAAACTTTTCTCTAAAAGGAAATTGATCACTTTGTTTTTCTCCATCTCCAACTTCAGTTCATTTGGAAAATTTAATGTTCTGCAAACGAACATTTCTCTGAGGTTTCAGTGGAATAGCCTGATGGCACTTTAGGAGAGGTTTGTCTAGAGATTCTACAAATAATTGACGGTGGAACACAGTCTCCATCATCTTAAGACTTCATAGATTTCCCAATTCGGGTGAAGTTTAGGAACCCATGACCCGTGTTTTCTTAATTTTTCCAAGCACATTCCTTCTGAATTAGCATAAGATCATTCAGCGACTCACTTAAAAGACTTCATTTTATGTTGTCCCCAAATCCCATTCAGTTATTTGTTTTTCTCCTAAGCATTAGTTGTACCATACCTGTCTCACTGAGTCTTCTACAGATCACACAACTGCACTAAGGAGTAAGGGACATGCAGTAGCTGTCAGCCCTACAGTTCTCTCTGCATGAAAAACTCTGTGTGTCCAGTTTGTCCTAAAGTAGGATCGAACACTGACAATTCTTCTTTCAGTGTTAAGAAATTACCATGTCCCAAATGACAACTGAGGTTGCAGTCACAGAATCACGGAATGTTAGGGCTTGGAAGGGACCTCAAAAGATCATCTAGTCCGAAAACAGTCAGCATTAGCTCTCGTTTGCTGTACTGGGCCCTCAAGATCATGTCTTGAATGGTCTTCGTTCTTTTCTTGTGGTCTATTTTTGTTCTTGTTTAGCAGCACAACTGTAGTGGTTTTTAAAGCAGAGGGATTAACACTTCAGTGTCTTGCAAATAGTACCTAGTGTCATTGAAAACCTCTGCTGGTAGTACTAAAATAATCTGATAAAAACGAGGAGGGCAAATTATTTAGATGGGACTACTTGAGGTCGCAACATTAATGCTTGGAATAGTAATGTGAAATTTAACAATATTATGTTTATTCAGCTATACGGGAGCTGATACTATACACTTATTTAGTGCAGTGTTTTTGAGCAGGTTTAGGAATATGTCTCATGATAATAAATAGACTAATAATAGCATGCACGTGCTGTAGTTAATACGTTGAATGAGAACCTCAAAAAAACAGTGCCTTAATTTTCTTTCCATGTAAGTTCATGGCAAAATTACTGTTGAAATTGATTATGGCTAACTTGAAATGAGATTGCATAGTTTTGTATAACTGTATACAATAATTATTATCTAAATTTAATGTGAAATCATAACTTCAGCAGGGCCAATAACAATTCCTATCGACTTCAACACATCTAGACCCACCTCCCCTGTTATTTTACATACTTCTATGAAAGAAATATTTTTTTTAAAAGTGGTTCCCTCAAATTCTTTAAATCTCACAGAGTGTTTTCTTTCAAAGGCACTCGGTTTCTTGGAGACAGAACACCACTGAGGTTATTGATGTTGCGAGCAGACGGTGTGAGGCTGCTAGAACAGCCTCCTGTTCCTCGTCATTGCCCACAAACGCCGATGCAGTGCAGCAGGGAAGCCACAAGCCAGCACTCAGAACAAACATTTCTAAGAAAGGGAATTAATTGGCTGGACTTCTAGGTTCATAGAGGGAACAACATTTTACAAACACTTTTAAGAAAGGGGTTCAAGCAAGGGAAAAGTAGTATTTTGCTTATTTCGTGCTTTTTGTCTGAGTTTTGGAAAGGGTCAGAAGATTGCCCTGTTTAAAACTTCTTGTTTGTTGTCTTCTGTGGGAATCTCAAGCCGGGCTTAAAGATATTAAAGCACCTAGAAAATTTTAGCTTGAAAAGGGGAAAAAAAAAAAAAAGCATCGTAGCAAATGCTCTGAAGAGATTTTGGCATCTCCTGTGTTAAAAGAAAATGCTCTGAATGATTAAACAAAGGCAGACAATCTCAAATACTTAGCCAGTGGCGCAGCTTATCAGCTAATTCTTAGCCAGAGGCAAGTTAAATCGTTGGTTTATTAATACCACCCTGAAATGACATTAATAATAGAATTTCCATTAATGGCAACACTATTTAATTACTTATTATAAAAGTGTCCACTGCAATTCATATCTGAAAAACAGAGAAGTAATAAAAGACAGGAAGCTTTTGGTGCTAAAATGTACAGCTAAAAGGCCTGGTAATGCTGTAGTTTTTAAATGGGCTTTTAAGTAATTCATATTTAATTTCAAATGCCAATATTCAAGGCATCAGATGGTTTCCAGAATATCAAGCATAGTATGTTAGCTTCTTTTAAAAGTGGCAGAAGCCATAAAACAAAAGAGCAAGTCTTTCAGTCACATTCTAATGAAGACTGCAAATTTTAGATAAATTACATTGAAATGGCAAACTTAACTAAAATTACAATGTTCTTGAATATTTTTTCTTCTTGAACTACTCTTTTGTTATTTACTCAGTTATTAAAAAAGACAATTGAAAATAAAATGATTGAATGGGCTATAAGAAATAAGGAAAAGAGTACTCTTCTACTTTAGTTTTGTAGTATAAAATAGATGTTAGTATTCGAACTTTTTTTAAAAATCGGTTTCTAGGAATAAAGTCTAGCTGGAATGACCTTAAGAATGTTACTTTTCTATCCTTTTTTTAATTTATCTCCTGTCTGATTGTCTTCAGCTGTTTAATATCTCAACATATTGATGAGAAGCTCTGAAACGGGTCGTTCCAGTATTTTGTGATTATCAGTGCGGAGACAATCTCCATCCCTTAGATTTTGCCTTAACGCACAGTTCCTCTCACTTGCATTGTAAGTGATACTTTTAAGATAAAGATACCACTTTCTTGGCAACAAGTGTCATAACATGCACTTACAGGAGTCTTGGATTTTAAAAGGGACAGTATGTTTCAACAGTTGTCAAATTCTGACATCTGCTTCTTTATTTTTTTCCTAGTCTTTAGTTCTCTATATTTTTTTCATTATTTTAATGGTGGGCATTTTCAATTCCTTCCTTGGACAATTTTGCCGTCTTAAGTGAAACCAGGATAATGCAGAGCTGTCCCGGTGGTCTGCCTGTTCACAATTACGCTGTACTTGCAGTACGACATGGAGTTAGCAGTTGCAGCTGAGCCTGCTTGTGCTTGTAAAGAGCTTAAGCATGTACTTGTGAGTGAGTAATTTGGAAGGAAATTTTAAGAAAAAAATGGAACCGGACTGAACTGAAGGCCGTGATATTTCATCTTTCTTGAGCAATTTCAGGGATTATTACGTGGCTTTTAAATTAATCTAAAATTGGTTGTATTGCAACGTCTGTGGTGTGTGTTGTTTCATAAATAAGCATAAATGCAGAAAAATTACAGTAAATGCATCAAACAAATGGTTTTCTATTCAGGTTCCTTTTGGGGAAAAAATTGCCATAGTTGATGGCTATGGTAAATCTTAGTTAAATTGTATGCAAAACACATAGCTCTGATAATTAGAATGGAAGATGCTAGATCACTTCTTAACTTTACTTTTTACATTGTATAATACAACATATAAATTAACTGATTTCTGAGAGGACAATTATAAATAAATGAAGAAAGATTTTAGTACAGGAGCATAACAATAAGATGACTCAGTCTTGAATTGTTTTTTTTTTTCTTTTGATGTCGTAGGTGAAACTTCATTCAAGGTAGATCATCCCAAAATCTGAGCTATTTGTTCCTGCTATTTTAAAATCACGTATTTCAGAGCAACATCTTTTTACTTATTTTTTCACTGGTTTCAAGCTGCTTCATATGCCGATCTCACACAACAGACATGTGAAGCACGTCTTAGATTTCTCTGTGAAATTAAGCGCAAGGTTGCATATACAGAGATTGTACCTTTCAAAGCATCACACTACAATGAATCGTAAAGATAGGACTAGAAATTCGGAGTCCAGATTCCCATTTCAGCATTTAGCCTTCACATGACACCAACCCCATTATTGTTTTTCAAAACAAATCACTAGTTTACCTTTGGGCTTTTGTTGTTGTTGTTGTTTAAAAGTCTGGTTTCCATATGTTAAAAGAATTTTAAAAAGTAGAAGGAGAACTTTTTCTTGCACTTTGTATGTTGGGTATTCATTTTGCAGAAGGAAGATATTAACACTAGGGGTAATTGTGGGTGCATTTTCCTGAGCATTGAAAAGATGTTTAGTTACTGATTTGGTACATACTTGAAATCCTTTTCCATCTACAATGTCCTGCACGGATTTTTTTTGTCCCGTGAAAGTGCTTGTTATACTGACTAAAACCATTCCAGTGTTCCCTTTCAGACCCCATTTTGGGGTTCCAGCTCTATTTCCGTTGCCGTTTACAGTCCTGTGATGCCCAGTGGAGCTGCAGCCCCTGTCTAGAACAAGGCAAATTGTTTAACAGAATTTGGAGCCAGCTCCTGTGACTACTGGAGGCCAGAAGCTACAGCCTTCAGCCTTCCAAACAAACCTCTAGTTATTCTTTCATCTTGTAGATCTAGACATTTGATTCATTCAAAACTAGTGCCAAACTGTTGCAAACTGTATTTAGCATTACATCCTTTTTAAAAAACAATAATGCCGTCCATATATGCTGGTGAGCCCAGTCAGTCTCAAGTTAATCTAACTTATTTTTTTTAAAAAAGAGGCATGACCATTTGCTGTGAAAAGAAGCCCAGAGTGTGGAACTTCACTGTTGGCAGATGTTTTATAGCATTTTCAGAAGTTAGAAACTGTAAGCCCAATTTTGCCATGATGAGCTGTGTGAATAATGTGACTCATAACTACTTCCAAACAAACAATAAGCACTAGGCAATGTTTCCCCTACAAACTAATCTTTGCCTTTGTTAGGTGAGAAATTGCTGCCAGGTTGTGAAGACAGAAGAATTAGTCTTTTTCCTTTTTCAACCCAAGACTTATTCTGATACTTAACTGTCCTACAGCTGTTTTAGCAAGCTTCTTCCAATATATCAGCATTAATATTAGCCACGGTTATTATTTTTGGTCACAATGCACAAAAATCTGTTTGGAAAGAAAATTTGCTGATATTCATTTCGATACATTAGGACAGGATCTGAATTGAGATGTGTTAAGAAATCTGCAAAAACCATTTCCATGTTCATATACAAGTAAATTGCACCTGGGTCTTCCCTTTCAAGAATTTTTTGGTTTGTTTTGTTTTCAAAACCAATGTCAGTGGCCTTTTTTCACCATGAATTTAGTTTTTAATCAGGCTTTACACATTCTGTCTTCTTAGCCAGAGATCTTTATTGCTTCTCAGCCTTTTCAAGGGCAGTGAAATCTTCCTGCCATCAAAATTCTCTGTGACTGTGGCAGACTCTGGAATGCAAATGAAGTGAGCAAATAACATGCTTTTTTAATAAATAAATACTTCATAATTGTAAAATCTATTGTGTCTTTCCTGCATCTTTAAGTAGAGGATTAAGAACAATGGAGATAGTTCAGAAAGAAAATCTATTATTAATTTAGTGGAAATAGTTAGATGTTCATATCCTGTGCAGCTCTTAAAATATTTAGTTCTTTATGATAGTAATATGTTCATTATAATGAATTATATTCCAGGAGAATCTTTCTTCAACAAGGATTTTGCTTCATTGGAAATACTTGAGACTTCATTAAAAATTAACTGTATCAATTATGTCATTAAAGCAAAGCTTCAATTTTTTCATTCATATAGTGTTTTAAACTGCCACAAGCTGATTTGCTTTGTATTTACTTATTTCAGTGCTTAAGAAGAAAATTTGAACATATGGGGATTTTTCAACATGAACACATATATTATTAATTTTAAATACCTATGAGAGCCCCTCCTAGTCGCATATTTCATAGGATTTAATTCCTAAATTCACAAATCAATTTTAAGGCATGAATTTCAGTTGAAGTGCTACTAGAATTGCTATTAGTGCTGGCTATCATGAGTAATATTTGGGACTGCAACAGTATTCTAGGGCTATTCAGCTTTAAATAAATAGGAAGAATGATATTACCCAACTCACACACACACGCACAAAAAAAAACTAAAACAAAAAAATGCAACAATAACACCCTCCACACACACACTTTGTCTAATAACACCTAAAGAGAAGGAATAGAACAGGCTGGTGAGGGCAACCATGGGCACACAGCTTTTTAGCTTCAGTTTCTTTTATGGGACCCCCCGCTTTTGCTTCTTTTTCTTCACGTGCCTCGATACTGGCATTTCATTTATGCAGTTCTGCATTTGCCAAGTCTTCACAGCTGTGGGTGTTTTGGTGAAGTAAAATGACCTCGAATAAAAATCCTCAGAGGCATTATTGAGGTGTGGGGGAGCCTGCACACAAGGCTGTGAAGAGCCTGGCTTTTTGGGAGAGCTGATTCACTGCCCTGAATGTCCTTGGGAGCACCCCTTGGGTCTTGTGATGGCAGGCAAGAAATGCGGCTGTGTCGGCTTTGCTGGCTCACTTTTATTAAAAACAGATTAGAGGCAACGTTAAAGAGGAGTATGACACCTGCACAACTGGCTGACCAGCTCTAGCATCTTCCGAGAGAGACATAGCCTGTAATTTAACTTTATTTTTACTGAAGATGGGAGGACTGTCTTGAGTGGAAAAGTGCGCTTCCCCCTCCCACCACCTGCCGGGTCTGACTGGCCAATGCTGCGCTGGGCAGGAAGTCTGTGGCAGAGCCTAGAGATAAAACTGCATCTCAGCGTCTTAACCACAAGCACATCCTTCCGCTTTACTCATCTCTCAGCTTTAAACAGCATTAATAGGGTGGAGGGGTTTCAGCGTTAATGGGTTTGTTTCGCTTTAACCTTTGCCTAGTTTCATAAATAACTGGGATATACTGGGTGGAAAGATAATCTGAGGAATTTTTTTGTGTGTGTGACTTTGAGATAGAAATGAAGGGAGCTTGGTTTCCTGCATTCTTCTCGTTAGTGTTTCATCTTGAATTAATTCATCCAAGTCTCCTCTCCATTCTTAAGCATCCCACACGCTGGATTCCATCCCCTGGTGTTGGCAACATCCCTGGACCCACAGTCCCGCCTCTGCCGAGTTAAACATCGTCCGTGGGACAGTTTGCTCTATTGTGTATGATAATCTCTACAGCTCTTAGTCTGGAATGCTTCTCTGATGTTTCCCCTGCTCATTTTGATCCTAAATGACTTATTGAGTAGGCCAGAAAGAAAATCGATGCATGCTGTGCTGTCATATTGTAGTAAACAATTCATCGTGAGCGTGAAGAAGGGTCTAACGTCGCCTTTAAGAAAAGCAGTGGAGCACTGCAGGGAGCTCCATGGAAGGAGTCTGGGGCTGGTGGATGGTTATAGCTCCATCTCAGCTGCTTTTTTAAATTAAAAGAGAGGGTCCCTATTTTAATATATCTGAAGGTTCTAAACAGTAGTAACTCAGAGAAGCCAGACTAGGACCTTATTTTTTTCCAGAGCTCATAGGTGTTAGGGTGTGATGGGTTTAATGTGGATTCATAACTGTTAAAATGTTACTAGTTACTGAAGTGCTTTTGAGCAGTTACTGGAAGAGAAAGGTCCGTTTTCTAAACAAAAGCAGTACTGTGGGATCTTGCCCAGTTCACAAATTCCACATCCAGAAAATAAATCTGGATAGTTGGGGAACTGAGTAATTTGACCACATCTGCACACAGCCCAACAACAAAAAGAACTTTTGGCCCTTGTGATGATCTATGAGGGCATTTCAGAATCTGCTATAATGCTCACATTTTAATGATTTGCTTTCAAATATGTACATTTTGGAGCTGAAAAAGGAACCTCTGAGATTCTTTTCCTTACCGTGTCATAGGAAGAAAATAAACTTTATGAAAAAGACCATTTCCGATAAGGTTATAAGAAATGTCTGACTAGTTAAACCTATGAAGGGCATTCCAGTAGCCTGATATTAGCTGCCTGTTATTCGTAGCAGAAGGACTTTCAGATTAAGGGAAAATTATTTAATTCAAAGTAACCTAACCATTAGTTCATGGTCATTGAGGGTTGCAGCACTTAGTTGTTCTGCAACATTTTCTTCATAAAGAAAACTTGTTCTTTCCTGCTGTTGATTAAACATGAGGGGCAGGGAGAAAGGCTATTCATTGCTCTTAATGGGCTAATTTTTTTAAGGCTCTGATTGCAGAAGCTACTATTACTTTTAGTTTTCTGGATCAGATACCCTGAAGGAACTGGTGTTCTGTTTGTTGGCTTTCTGGGTATTTTTTTTTCTCAGTAAACTTCCAGTCACTCCCCTTGGAAAACAGAGCCCATTTGAGGGGTCTTAGTACTGAATCCACTAGTTACTTTACCTGGCTTTTCTTAATGCTGTTGCAAATCACTTCATGGGAGAGTCAAAGATGAAGATAATCAAGTAATGCTCTGACATAAAGAATATTTAATTACATATTTAAAAGGCAGTGGTCTTCTCTGGCATCTGCCATTTCTAAACAGCATTTCATAATTCATGTTCACTTGATGCCTTCAAATAATTATTTGGTAGTAGACACTTACAGACATTCACAGTAGCTGTGTAAAATGTAATTCAGTCTGACTTCATCCATAAGACCTGACGCAAGCACTTTGTTATGAGGTCTAGGTTGTATTTCGACTTCACTTATCGCCAGTCACTTTGGGAAATGACATCTTGGAAGAAGCTCTGTGCAAATCAAGGTCTGATGCAAATCAAGTATTGAGTCGGAGATTTTGTCTTCGCTACGTTTGCTGCGTGCCCAGTAAACTTATAATTTGTAGGCTATTTACAGGAGGGGTGAACTAAGGAAACGGCTCCCTGGGTGCAGTCACGGAGATCTGCGTGGGATGGAGGTGCCCCTACTTCCCCTGGAGAAGGCACTCGGCAGTGCCCTCGGGCGCAGGGGAGCTCGGGGGGAGGCCACGCTGGGCCAGCAGCTTCACCCCGCTCTTCTGTGCCACCCCGCTCTTACAGGAGTTTTGGTTTATTTTAGGCCAAAGAGCTGCCGACGTTCAAAGACAATGATTTTATTAACGATGGCCAAAAGATTCATATTGATGAGAATAACAAAAAGATGTTCCTTGAGAAACTCAAGAAGGATGTTGAGGTAAGAATGTGCCTGTTCAGTTAAAATGTGGTTGAAACATGTGGCAAACTACAGATATCCCGGGACATCATAGCTGTAATTCATTAATGAAAGCTCTTGTTTGTAAGACTGTAAGCACTGACCATTTTAAGCAAAACACGATTTAAACTTTCAGGAGTTGCTCACTGCTTTTGTTGGTGTGATAGATGGCTTGCTGCCATAACTGGTGGCCATACCTTGTCCCTGCCTTGATGATGTGATATTAAAATGATGGTACTACTTAGTACTTAAGCGCTTTGCAAGCCTAGTACTTCCAAACGCCAAGAGAAAGGTGAGTATTGTGAGTTGCATTTTACAGGAGGACATACACCAGAGCTGAGGGTGTACACGGACCATAGTCCATAACAGAGGATGCAGCATCCCCACTTGCAGCCATGCGTGTTCTCTTTGTTTCATATCGGTCACCCAGTTTTATACCATCCTTAGTATTGCGACAGTAGAGTGCTTCAGTAATTTGTATGTAGCAGCTGAACTCATTATCTTCATGTAGTCTTTCATATAAATTTGTAATTGGCTGAGTATAGTCAATACTTAATGGAAGAGTGTTAATATGTGAATATAATGTAACATTTTATTATAACTGATTTAGTTCAGCAAATAAAATAACTAGTTCACACAGCTTGATTCTAGTTTCCATAATTGAAAATATTGACACTAAGCACAGTATTTTGCAGCCCTTATAGTCAAAGCCTAAAATCTATTATCCTTGTTGGAAAAGATGGAAGAATTGTGATAGCAGAATGTGTCTGTGACTTAAGACTTTCAGTTATTTATATCAAATGGCTCTGTGAATTGACTTGTCTAGTTCTTCAGATATATATCTCATTAGGTACATAAAAAAAAATATTGTAACTTTTAAGTTTATGCAATAGTTTGCTTTTGAGGAAAACTGATTTCCCATCATAGTAACAATGAGAAATTTAAGGTGATGATAATTATGAAAATAATGCATATTTATTTTATATTTAAAATACGGTGCTTGGGAAAATGGTCTACTGATATCACAGCTCTGGAGAGTTTAAGTTTTGTCCTCTTTTAACATGTATCGCCATTGCTGAATAATCCTTTTACAGATTGCAGTATGTCCAAGGAATGTGGAAGATACGTTATTACCCTAGAAAGCGGATTGCATGCAATCCTCTGCATCATTTACTGGATGTGAATGTAATGGCAGATTCCAGATCGTATCTTGAGAAGCTATTTTTCATGTGTTTTTTAAGCATTGTTAAATATCCATGTAAAGCGTGAAGTAATCTGGCACCTGGTTTTAACAATGGCAAGCTATTATTTAACCTTGTTTTTCTTTTATTGGTGCTTCTGCCCTTGTTAGCTAACTGATAGTACACACTTTGTACCCAGTGTGTAAACAGTCATATTTCACTACAATGAAAAGAAATGCACAACACTTAGCATATGATAATCTTATCACACAGTATTTATAATTAAGTAAATTCTGGAGTAGTATTCTAGACTGTATGACTTTATATCCATTCTTGTTTGTCATTAAGTTTTGTTCCTATATTTGTCTCGTAATCAAGTCTTAACGTCCCCTTTCTGTGTTCAAACAGACAAATTTCTGTTACTGCTGTTTTTTTGTCCACTTGTCTATTTTCCTGCTTCCTCATTCCACTGAAAATGTCTTGAGAAAAAAACAAATATGCATATTTTTCCCTTTTACGTCAGATTATCTTTTCCTTGTGCTGATGTCCCTACGTCTCTTTTCTGTCAGCTGCAGCATGCTTTGTTCCCAGAGTCATTCTCTTCTAATTTGCAGTTCACTCTCTTTCCCAAGAGTCTGTTCTCTTTCATGCGTTTTTGTATGATTATTGGTAGATTTTTCTCCTGTCTGTCTTGGTATTTATCAAGTACCTAGTGATATGCCTGGAGTCTCTGCACTCAATTGCCCTTGGCCAGTCTCGTCTGTTCTTGTATGTCATTGTACATCATCTCCTCAAACTTAGATCTCTTCTAGTCTTGTGAAGAAGCTTTTGCTTTATAATATTGAAATGATTAATAACCAATTTCTTCTTTCTTCTTAAGACCTTTATCAATCTCACAATTATTTTTCTTCTACCGCTTGAATTTACAGTCATTTGTTATCTCTGATTCCTCTCTTTTCTCAGAATCAGAGTTTTGACAAACTGTAGTTTCTCATTTCCATTTTGTACTCATCTATTTCTATCATTATTCCAAATTCTGGCTTAAATCCCTTCTTCTCTGGTCTGCTCCACTTTCTTTACTGTAGCAACACGGAGTTTCTAAAAACTGAAACAATCTGTATTTTCAGCAGCCTCTTTCTTTTCAGAAGCAAGGTCTCCGTAGGTTCAAAACTGCAGTATTGCTTTTAGGCTGCAGCACAGCTCTGCCCTGCCTGCTCCCCACCTCCTTGAGCAGGTTATCCCAGCTTCCTGCTTTTCTGCCTTCCTTATTTCCATCCTCCTCTCTTAGCTTTCTTGTCTTATCCTGTTCCCTTCAACTAAAATAACACTTTTTCTATACATGTAAAGTGTATTCATCTTTCAGCTCTCAAAAAACTCCTGTCCTCAGTCTTTATTCAAAACCACCCTTACATTCACATTCATGTTTTGCTTACGTGGTTTAAATTGTGAGCCTGTCACTGTAAAGGGAGTGTGGCATCACTCATATCTTCGTGGTGTAAAGCTTCACCATTTTCCACTGTAAGAGTATTTAAACACTTTTGCACAATTCTTTAATACGGCTTAAAAGGGAGCGAGGGGGTGGATTTAGCACCAGATCGTAGCACGCCTGACAGCACAGGGGCTGGTCTGGACGTCGAGTGGTGGCAGGACAGCCCTAATTGAAACACGAGACGGGAATGACAGTCATCGGCTCTCACAAGCACTGGTCTTCACTACAGGAAAAATGATTTTTCCCTGAGGATTTTGGGAGAGTAGGTAACAGCTTTCTTGTAAGTGAGCTGTGTGCTGTTACTACATCATAATAAATTCAAGCGTCTGCTAGCTTTATCTCTTAATCCTCCCTTTTGCTCTCTCTTAGAAGTGCCTGTTTTCCTCAGCTGATGACATCTGTGGAATTTCTTCCGTTTGTAAGTGGAGCTTACATTTTCCGGTGTTATTGATAAGTTGCTTATTATCACTTTCTAGTTCCTTGCTCAGTTAAAACTCATGGACTACAGCTTGCTGGTTGGAATTCATGATGTTGAAAGAGCTGAACAGGAAGAGGTAGAATGTGAAGAGAATGATGGAGAAGAGGAAGGTGAAAGCGATGGGACCCACCCCATTGGAACCCCTCCAGACAGTCCAGGAAACACACTGAACAGCTCACTGCCTTTGGCTCCAGGGGAATTTGATCCAGCTATTGATGTTTATGGAATCAAATCCCATGAAAGTAAGCAGTAATAACTATTTTTTATGTTAAGATGCTTGTATTCTTACACTGGAATCAAAGTCTTCTCAGCAACATAAAGGCAAAGTTAAACTGCAAAATACAAATTCACTCTGCAGAAGGGGAAATTTGCTGCAAGCTGGAACATAGGAGGTTACATAAAAATATTAGAAAAAACTTTTTCACTGTGAGGGTGACAGAGCCGTGGCACAGGCTGCCCAGAGAGGTTGTGGAGTCTCCTTCACTGGAGACATTCAAAACCCGCCTGGACGCGTTCCTGTGCGCTCTACTGTAGGTGATCCTGCTCTGGCAGAGGGTTGGGCTAGATGATCTTTGAGGTCCCTTCCAACCTCTAACACTCCGACTCTGTGACTCTGTGATTGTATACTGGCTTAGCAGTTCTCAGTTAATTCATGGGGTTTTTTCATCCCTTTCAGGAGATCTAGTATCTGTAATTGTTCTTTTCCTGGCAGATAAGCCAATGCTTTTAAAAGCAATCTAGAAAGAATGAGAAAAGAAGCATTCCAATTTATATTTCATGGGTTTGGGCTTCTTGGAAATTTGCACACTCACACCCAGTTTCTGTGTTCCAGCTAAGAAAGTTGTTGTAAGGAGTGTTTAAGAAGCCTAAAACTGGATTTGATGGTAGTGTGTAAAACTAAGTATAGCTAGTTACCTATGGCTGTTAAAAAAGGGAAAGTTCTTTTTTGTTTTCATAAGCATTTACATGGATAAATACATGTTTTTATTTCTAAAGAAAATACGATCTTTTTTGTTGACACAGAAGCATTGCCTTTCATATAAAACTTCGTATTTTTTTTCCCTGGAGGAAGATGAAATCCACGTTACTTTAAGTGAGCACTAATTCCTATTCTGTATGCTAGTGGTTTATTTTACACTCGTTTAAGTGGTTTTGCGTTATATATGAGTGCAATTAAACTCTCAGTTAAGGACAGCTTGAGCCTGTGGTCTTTACAGATCTGTGATTCTGACTGACATTAACCTGTCTTAGCTGCTGATTGAGCCTTAGAAAGTCTCCTTTGTTAGAAGGAAGGCTCGTGACTAAGATGTCTCAAAAGTCATTCTCACTGCCGTGTGTTTGCCATTTGCAGATGCACCTAGGAAGGAAGTATACTTTATGGCCATTATTGACATTCTTACTCATTATGATGCAAAAAAGAAAGCTGCCCATGCTGCAAAAACGGTAAAGCATGGGGTAAGTACCTGGGTTGGGGCTTTTTCCTGTGATTCTGTTTATGCTAAGGCATTTCTGTTATTTAGTCCACTGACATAGCACATTTCAGGCATAAAGAACTCTAGCAAGATGCCTGTTTAGGACTTTGTCCTAAGTTTGTGAGAAGCACCTTATTCTTGCACTCAAAGCTGTTCACGAGGAGCTTCTGTTAATATCCGGCACTGTGAATGCTGGTGTGAATCTTATTTCAGATGCAGGGCCATACTGGTGGTTTCAATATTTGATACAGCCTGTTAAAAAGTTAGTTCTTCAGCATATAACATGGCTCACTTTACAAGATTTCTTGGGGGGGAAAAGAAAAGTACCATTCACAAAATTCAGCATTAAATGTACGTATGAAATAGTCAGAGACCATTCAATGAAGGCTTCTGTTCGACTGCCATGAATTTCTTGATTTTAACTGAAACTGCTGCTTAGAACCATGGGTGAAGCCACCCAGTTTTCCAATTTATATCTACCATTATCACTTCTATGGTGATTTGTTTCGAATTTCATAAGCTTTTTTTAGAATAGCATAATCCTTCATGAGTCTAAAACCCCTCCTTTGTCTTAGGTATCTAAAGAATCAAGGCACTGTGGGGGTTTTAAGCAAAGGGCTCAAGGCTTTTCAGTTTACAGTAGGGAGTGATGTGGAATGCTCAGCAGTAAGCCCAGCAGAGGCCTGTAGAAGGTATTTTTTGACTCTAAAACAGTGCTTTCACTACTCTTTCTGCTCTCAGAGCAGCTGAAAGTTGACGCAGACCATATGCAGCCATTCTTTGGCAATTATTAATGAACTTTGAATGCAGCAGACCTTGAAAACTCACACTTCTGGCTTAAATAAGGGATAGAAATATGTCATGAATGACGACTATGATTATTAAAGCTGACGGAGATTAGAACTTAATGCAGAGCATTACTTCTGTACAACCATTTTATTTGTTTCACTGTCTCCATCCTGAGACACCTGACACTGAAGTTTATACATTAATTGCATGTATGCAATTTTCCCCGTTTGTAAAATAGGAAAAAAATAAATAAAAATGTGGCTAAGGCTCTGCAAACCTCGAATAAAAGTGTGAATGAGCTTGTGACTTCATTGAAATATCAATTGTACAGCTTATCTAGTGAGTCCAGATTTAAATGCATGTGTGCTGAAAAAAATGTTACTAGTTATTACCATATATCTCAAAACAGGTTATTTAGCATTCAGATAGCAATGTACGTTACACAAGTGTTGATGTGCCAGATTTGAGTATGTTAATTCGGTCTTCTCTATATAAAGGCAGCGGTGCTCAACAGACCAGAATCTGTTGATGAATCAGTGGGTGGCATGGTTACATCTGCAGTAGAAGTTGTGTAGGAGACAATGAAAGTAAAGAGAAGTGAGGAAAGTAAAGAGAATATGTTTCAGAAATGGAAGATGAGTGTCCTACAGTTACAGTGATGAGTACCAAGTGTCACTGTACTCGTGTGAAGCCTAGAAAAGGCATCAGTTAAGATTCTGCTTCAGAGCTGTTACAGTTTGTGTGTCTGTTGTCTGGTTCTGAGGCTGCACTTGAAATTAGTTAAGTAAGTCTGGCGGTCACAAAGCATCAAGTAAAACACTGCTTCTTCCTTCTTTCCTCTCCCCTCCCAATTCTCTGTATAGGCCGGTGCAGAAATTTCAACTGTTAATCCTGAACAGTATTCAAAGCGCTTCTTGGACTTTATTGCCAACATCTTGACGTAACCTCCCATGTTACACAGGACAGACACGAGACCTGGGGACAGCAGCAGTGGCTACAAGTGTAGGGAAAAAAAGGAACTCAGAGAAGCGCTCATCTTGCAGAGAGCAACCCCTTTGTTTACATCTGCTGGCAAAGATGACTGAAGTGGGGTGGAGTACTCGCTTTAACAGCTGCCTGATATTCCCAGCATAGTTCTAGCTATTTCTGACTTTTGTGTGTGCAAAAAATAAAATAAAATTTAAATAAGTTAAATAAATAGAACAGCTTACTCAGAGTGCACTGTGACAGTAATACTCTGATGCTACCAGCTGAAACGGAATAAATGAGCAAAGAGGTGTGGGGTGGGGGTGGGGAAGAGTAAATGCATGTTAAATCTACAGTATTGATATCAAATTGTAAACTGTGGATCAGTTTATTTTTTGAAGTAAAATGATGCGTGACAGTATTCTTCATGATGACGATGATGATAATAATAAAAACCTTACTGCGAATGTTACACGTACACCCTGCACACTGGCACTCCTTAAAAAAAGCAGCTGCCGGAGGCTTTTCCCATTTGGTTCCTAGCAGTTGGGTTTTTTCCTTTCTTTTCTCTCTCCTGTTTTTGGTCTTCTTTTTCAGCATATTGCATCAGGAGGTTCAGCCTCTCAGACATCTGAGCGCCGGCGTCTCTTACAAAGAGCTAACATAATTCATGCTACGTGTACATTTTTGCTACAGTAAACTTACGTTAAGGGAAAACTTGGCTTATTTCACTTTGCTACCAGGAGTTTTAATTTGTTTTATATTCTCGCAATATAGGAACTAATAGTGTTACAAGTGGAAAAAAAAGCTTATCTGAAGAAGCGCATAGTTTTGGGCAATAGTCGCACCATCTTTCACCCATTTTTGAAAGATGTGCACACTGATAGAAATTCCATTTCCTTGTAATTTACTAGGAATTTGAAGTTTGAATGCTTATGTCATACTGTTGAAACAGCGGTATTTTTTTATAGATTATCCCTCTAAAAATGAACCTTGAATTTTACTGTTTACATTATTAGGAAAGCAGGGATATTTCTGAATTTCAGAGCTGTGTACAATACTTTTGAGTTTACATGTAAAGTTATTTTGCAGTACAAATGAAGTAATGTTTGTCATCTTCCAAGGCGTAACGTGCAGTAGTGTACTGAAGTGAATGTCTCGCTCGCCTCCGCGATAGACTCTTGTACAATAAAATGAGAAAGGGTATTTCTGAAGGACTTTTCCCAAGGTCATCTTTTAGCATCAGAATGACCTGTCCTAGCATTTACTCAAGTTTGATTGTATAGTACATTGCCTAAAACTGTGCCGATCATGTTTAACTTGTTTAAAATTTTTAAACAATGACATTGTATTTCTTCTCATATTTTTCCCTGAAAGACTCCATGCTTCAAAGAGACAAATTTACGTACGCTTAAAAAGTTTATCTACTTACACACTGTAATAAAGCTGTGCCTTTAAAATTTCTTTATTGAAATTGTTAGGTTTTGTAGGCAACTTAAGAGAAGTCAAACCCTCCCCATCGTCGTTTGTGACTGGGATTCGGAGTGCCAGCATGCCTTCTCCGTACCTCGTGTGGGTGCTGCTAAGCCTGCAGCGGCGCAGAACGCACGCAGCGGTTTCCTTCCGAGGAGCCCATACGACAGCAACCCTCTACACTCTCTTCAGCGGCCAAAGGCAATACTATCCCTGCTGCTGTGTACTAATTTTTTTTTTTGACTCCTTTCTCCAGCCTTTCCTACAGGATTTTTTTTTTTGTTAAATTTGACTTAGTGATGTCCGCAGCACTGTAATGTATGTGTATACTTTTGTATTGTATGTATTTAAATAAGTTGGTACTGTGGCTTGATATTTTTATTTTGTCCTCTCCCTGCATACCCCATCTGTCTACATTCTCACCCAAGTTTCATTTTCTGGAGCATGCTGTGGCTTCTTAAAGTATGAAGCCACAGGGAGATCCTGAAGTAAAAGTGAGGTACACATACCTGGAGTACATATTTAATTGCGGCCCATGAGTGTACATTTTTTAGACAATTTTAGACATTTACAGCAAAGCATTCTTTTTGTCTGTGTAGCAATTTTGTCACTCATTCTTGTTGTTAAACTGTTTATTTGGACAGGGCAAGGAAGACTCATTATTGTATATGTTAGTGCTTAGATTACACTCCAAACATGAGCGAGGCTTTATAAAATAAAGCACTTTGATGACTCACTAGGTAAATCCTTTGTTCTTGTGTTTCAGCTGTGGTTTTGATCACTTACAGATGAATTTCGGATGTTAAAATGAACACGTAGCCTGTATCACAAAGGAAGAAAGAAGAAGAAACTTGAAACTTTTTCATTAGATTTTATGCTGCTTCTTCCACACTTACCCTAAGTGGATTGAAACATTTAGCCTTTGGGGTTCGGGGCTTGGGCCATGCTCTGAGAGCAAATATTGAAAACCGTAATTGACGATTCTATGGACTGAGTCTAATATTACTGCAAAAACGGAAGATCATCCACAATAGTTTAATGATAGGAGGATTGGCAGACCTTTGCTAACGTGTAAGATCTCGTGCTAAAAGGTTACTTAAAAAGTACTTGGGAATAAGCCGAAATAATTCACAGAGAAGAGGGAGGGCTTTCTGTTCTAGAATTTCAAGGCTTTGATTGTCAGAGCTTTCCGTGCATGATACAGCTTGTGCTGCACATTGTGGGCAAGTGTTAGTAAAGGGTCTTTTTGCCCGTATTCTGACTAACTTTTAATTCTCGTAATACAGTTGTCAATTTTCAGTTCCTTTCAGTTTACTGAACAGCTGCAAGATAGTGTTTTCAGCAATATTTTTACCTGTAAAATACACGACACAATTAATGATAAAGTCGACATTCCCCACAGGGAAGATAGTCCAGGAGCTATTCTAGTAAAAGTAGGTGAAGTGATAGGGAGGAGAGAGAAGTAATAGGGAGGGGAGAGATTCAGCTTCTTAATTACTCACTTAATGATGTGTCTATTATTAATCTAAGCCTGTACTTCACACAGCTGCTTAGGGTTTAATATGAACATGATGTTCAATGAATGCTACTGAAGTTACGTGGGCACGTTGGCCGCAGTGGACAGGAACCTCCCTGCCTGGTTCTCTGCCTGTGCTATTCCCACCATCCACCATGCCCTTGGGACAGGCTGCCCAACTCTTGCGCTGCTTTTATAGTACAGATGAGGGTGGGTTGTTTGTAGGTAATTTCTCAGTGCCACCTCCCTCGCAACATAAAATGAAAGCGTCTAGTGCACAAAACCAGCACAGTGCACCAGACTGAAAACCTGCTCCAGTTCTCCTGCTCTGACAAACTATTCAACAGCTGAAGCATTAGTTAGGCTTTCCTCTCTTTTTTCCCCAAGACTTCTGGACATGCTCAAATTTAACTTTCAGTAAGTATATTATATTTAGTTTTGAAGCTAGCCCTGCCTTTTGAAGTGATGGTTTAGTGAAATTACTCCTGCAATCCCCACAGCACTATTCTCTAGCTGACACTAGACCAGCATTGCTACCTTCAGCAAGCAGCTGAAGGACTTTGTCTTTAGTAGAAGTGTGTATATGACAGTGCATAGAAGAGAATATTTTTTCCAATAAAATTATTTTTCTCCCTCTTACCTGAGGAAAACCTGAAGGCAGTGATGATATTCAAGGTGGGAGATCCAGTTGGCTTGTTAATGCAAGGGCTGCAGCAGGAGAAATGTTTAAATTAAAAACTATTGGAAATTATATCTTTCTGTGTTAACTACATAACCTAAATGTATAATTGGAATTTCCAGCTGCCCCTCTCCTTTTGCTTGCCTTTTCCTTTCCAGTGTAGTACTAGATAGCAAGTCCCAACATTGAGTGGGATCATTGCATTCGGATGGTCTCATGCCCCATCTTTATCCAGTGCCCACTTTATGTGCTGTGCACTTGGTTTCATTCAAACTCTCATATATTTAATGAGCAAAAAATAAAGAAAAATAGAGAGCAATTACGAGGGAAGTATGTTTCATCTCTTCCTTTCTGCCCTGATTTCTCTATGGCAGGTATTGTTTCTGGAAATGAGCATATCCTTTACAATACAGATAGGAAAGAGCAGAGGTCGCACAGGCAGAGCAGTGTACAGTCTTTAAGCTAAGCTGCACAGTGATGCTGAATTACTCCTGCCTGAGACTGACCAGAGAGCTACTGTCGTGCTACAAGGGAACGTGCATGAACAAGTGATTGGGGAAGAGCTTGAGAGAGGCATCTTCAAGTGGCAAAGGCAACTTGTGCGAGATGAAAATCGCTAACAATAGCCTTATTAAAACTGTTAGAAAACAGGGCTGGAAAATACTTGAAGAGATGGTTATAGTCTGTCCCAGAGCAGCTCAACTGCAGATAAACATTGGCAAAAAACAGGTTAATCTTTCCCAGGGAAGGGAGTTCCATGACTTCCCTGCGCTGTTCATTCCCATGCCCCACCAGCTATATCACCAGAAGAAAAACCTGACTCTACATTACTACGATTTAAACCCATTAATATTTTTTTTACTACAGTGGGCCCTGAGAACAACTTATTTTCTTCCTCCGTCGGTTTCTTTTAATGTGATCATGCCCTTATATATTGAACAATGTAAATATTAGCTTTTGCACATATTAAATTGAATGTTCCCTTTATTTAACGAAATAATCAGAACAGTTTAAGTCAGACAGAATGACCATTCCATGCTTAATTTAAAAAAAAAAATCGATTAAAATTGTGTTTCTTGATTGTCAGTCACATTTTATAAATGGATTTACAGATTTCTACTTTGAGAATTTCCTAGGCATCCATTACCATCTAATAAAAAATTGAAATAATTGCTGTTTGAGCAGAATGAGCATGCAGCTTAGTTATTGCTATAACTGCAATAAAATATTGCTTTTCTCTTTTCCCACAGTAAACAATGTGATCTTAGCTTTCCTAATGATATTCCCTTTTCACAGCTTCTAGTCTCATCTCTTGTCAGCGATATGACATAAAATAATTATGTGGTCGTAAGTATTAAGATACAAGTAATACTTCTTTGCAAGCTGGCATAAATTTATCCTTACCTAGTGCGCTGAATATTTGCAGGCATTTCAGTTATTGCCCAATATGCTTTGGGTTTATAAAGAGCTCCTACTTTGTTCCTACTCAATCTGATTCATTCATAGTGACTCATTTTATTTAGCGATGTGTATCCTATTGGAATAAATGGCATTTGCGAGAACCTTGTGTTTTGAAAAGGTTTGGCACTCGCATATGAGCCTGGGAGGTGACTTAACTCATTATGTTTCTCTTTTTCTGCTGTTTTCACCTTGCCTCTGTATAGGAAGCCCAAGGCCACAGCACTCTCTTTTCTGTTTTATGTATTTTTAAGAGGATACATAGAAATAGTTTGTTATAAGAATGTCTCCATCACTGATGTCTACCGTGTGTTTGGAATACCAAGGCAGGTACAAGGCATATTGCTGAGCTGACAACAATTCTGGTTTGCCTTCTGCTACTTAAGGATAACAGGGTCATTTCTGATCTGGTGAAGAGAAAGTCCCATGTTCCAGAGATGTGCCTGCTTATCCCAGCAGCTGGGATTCAGGATTCAAGAATCCCTTCTACCCAAGTATGTCTGATTAATTAGTGGCTACTTTAATCAAATGCGTAGTGCTAATTTGAACTTTAAACTCAGGGTCAGGGCCTTACCTTCCTTCATAATGTGTAATTGTATAACAAAAACTATTTTCAGCAGTGAAGGGCTTTACTCTGAGGTATTTCCACTTAGTTCAGGTCTTAGACAGAAGTTTACTTGTACATTGACTGCACCAAAGGCTTTGTATTTGGGGCAGGAGGCTGTTAAATTAGCAAATTTTACAGGGCAATTATGGTCGTTTCTTTGCAGGGCACAATGGAAAGAATCTGCTTTTAGTTAAGTGCAATGATGAGTGTGCTAGCAGTTAATATCGCTCTGCTGCTTGAGTCATAGCAAAGCTCTGTGTGGAAGGAAAAATTATGTGTTTGGTCTGATTACATTGTAAAGTGTGCCAGAGCAGAAGTTTCCAAGTCATCTTTCAGGTGTGGCAAGCTGCAGCATCTCTGTACTGGGCTGCATTTTCACCCCAGGGTGCAGGAGATTGGGATGGCAACAGGGTCTGTTGGATGGGGAAAAACTGAGTATACGTTGGTAGCCTCAAAACGAGACCCAGCTGTACAGTGGTACTTTTGGAGGCCTCAGTTTGCAAGGGAGAAAAACGTGCTTTCTGTGCAACCTAGTGTTACTTTATGAATTGTGGTGTCTGAAGTTGCATCCTGGGTTTAAGTAATGTCCTTACAATGTGCCTGTATTTGCTCCTTGTGGCTCCCCTGTGAGCCTGCCAAAACCAAAATGTAGATCCCTGTTTACCCTATTATTCTTCTGCTCTGAGGCAACTAAAGCATGTTATGGAGCTGAGAAGGCTCCTGGGGCAAGGGCAGCTCCCAGAGCATTACCAAGTGGAAGGAAATAGATTGTCTCCCTGTGTTACTTAAATGTTTTTTAAACATTTTCTCATGCATTATGTAGCACCAGTTCCTTCATCAGACACACTCCCTGCAACCACACTTCAGGAAAATACACATGTGGCTTATTGTCTGCATTCGGATCCCTCTGGTCCTCCTCCCTTCATTGGCAGGCAGACATTTCACTGTCTTATTTGTCACCAAATTGCAGGACAAAGTGGACAAAGCCACACAGTTTAGTCCTCCAGTGACTCAGTTTATAAAGAAGGGGGTGGGGAGGACGACACAAGGGAAGATTGAATGAGGATGGACACTGCTTGCTCCACCCACAATTCATCAGCTAGGGACAAACACAGGTTGGAGATGGCTCCAACACCGACACAACTGCCTCCACAAAATATGACTTCTGACAGACGCATAATAAGCCACTGAACAATGTCCCACCACTGTGCTCCAAGTTCTCACCTTCCAAGGAGGACCAATGTTGAGTACCCAGCTTCCTTGATAGACAGTCAGGACTAAACTGGCAAGGGATTCTTCTAGGGAGAAAAGGCAGCTCACACCACGGACTGCAGTAACAACAGTTTGGGGTAAGGGGAGGGCATAAACCAAGAAACTTGACCTTTTCTGAAGCAAGCAAGGAAGAGACAGTACTGAGGCCAGCAGAGAAATACAGCTGAGAATGAGAAACAAAATACAGAGATGCTATTGAGGATATACTCTACAAGATCCCTGAGCAAGGGGCATCTGCTCCTTGTTCCTCAGTTTGACATGAACTGCGGCTGCTCCAGGATCAAGGGACAGTCCCATATGGAGTTGACTGAAGGAGCAGATAAAAATCTCAGGCCATAAAGATTATGATGCAGAAGGAAAGGTATAAAATGCTATGTTTTATAAAAGCATTTTATAATAGTATTATAAAAGCATTTTGTAGTAGTCCCCTTCTCATCTGAAATACTGTGACAGGTGCTATGGTGTAAGATTAGAAGCAGAGCAAAGCAGAGAGAACTGATAAGGCTATAGAGCAAAATGTTTGCACCCCATTAAAAACAGCAACATATTTAAAAGCAATACAATAAAAGCTTCAAGGAGATACCCATGCAAAACCTACTCAAACTGCTGGGCTTACATTGTAGGGTACTATGTCAATACAAAAAAAAAGAGTAAGAATGGCCACGTGGAACAATTTCATCATCAAAATAAGCTGTTTCTGAGACCCAAATCAGTCTATGGAAACACTGTTTATTTGCATGAGGTTTTCTTCTGAGAGTCTCAGAAACCTTTCTTCGTGCATTTTGTAGCCTGCTGATCTCCCACCTTCTTAACCCAGTCTCTTCACCAGACACAATCCCCACAAGCACAACTTTTGTCTTCATTCAGAGTACTAATTTGTCTGGCCTAAAAATTTTTTTCACGGTGCATTTGGGCAAGGGGGAGGGAAGGCTGATCCATAAAGGAACAATCTTTTCGGATGAGAAGATGGATGTGAGAAGACTGTCATTCTCCTAAGGTCCACTGTGAAGTGGCCTCTTCTTTCTCAAGCACTAGGGGCTAGGTTAGGACCCTCAGTCCAGCCTTAAAGTTCTTAAAGAGAGTTCTAACTGGCTTTACTGGGGAACATGCATCAGCTGTCCCACCAGTCCACTAGATGCAGCCACTGTTGCAGTGAAAGAGCAGATGACAGTTGATGTCCTAGAAGACACCCAGTCTGACCTGATTCTATTGCAGCTGCAGACTCAGGTTTTGAATGTGTGGCTATTCTGGAAGATTAGAATACAAATGTTTTAAACAAAACGCTCTCCCAAAATGTGTTTCTCTACTTATAAACATCCAGAGAAGAGCTGCTGTCCCATACATTTCCGCGCTGGTGAGCAGGGCTCATGATCCAGACCCTCTCCAATAGCACGGGAGCCTTCATTACTGTGCACAGTCACAGGACTTGCCAGCTCCTAGAAAATGTAATTTCACAGCCAGATGTACCCTGAGGGCTACATTTCACAGCTTATCCTGAAAATGAAAAGTAGAAAAGTTCAGAGAGTTCAAAGAAACCAGACAGGACCACATATAAACATGCTTAGTAATATTTTCTAGATTATTTGACCAAAGTTTGGGTTTAGGCCTTTCGTATCTATCATACAGCTATTGCCATGAAGTAGTCAGGAAATTAGTTTTAGATGTTAACAGGCAAACTCCTTCTAATTCTAACTGTTGGGGTTTTGCTAAACAAAATGGTTTTAAACAGACCTCCCATGTAGCTTAGTGTTGTGTTTAAGCAAGCTACTCACAGCAAGTGCTTTAGCCCCTTCTTGCTCATTCCACAACTTGAAATGTGACCTTTCACAACCCAGAGTGCATTGGAAAATGGTCTCACCTACTTCCCTTGCATTGCCCTCCCTACAGACATAATAAGGTTTGGTTTTAACTATGACTTTGCTATAGCAAACACAGTGTCAAAAAGTTGTACTATTTCTGAAGTTCACGCTGTCAAGCACAAGCCATTCCTTTGAACCATTATTCACTTTGGAACACGTTTAACACATCAAAAGAAACCCAGAGGCATTTGAAATATCTTCTACCTTACAAATACCTTAAGTTACAAATTAAAATTTGATCCAAAACCCAGTAAAGAACCATCTAAATACAATAGTTATTGAATTGGGCTCTTCAAGCATAACCTTTTCATCATCAGTGACTCACACAAATTAGTCCCTGCAAAAGGTGTTGCTCTTTTAACAGTGCCAGCATAAACTCGTATTTCCTGTTTTTCTTAGCATGGATCTGAATATATCATGATAAAAGTACTTAGGTGGTTAGTCCAATATTTATTTAGGATGCTTGTTGAAGTACGTTCTGCTTTGTACCAGCGTATTACTGTTCCCTTACTAAAAGCTTTACAGAATGACTGTGACTGTAAAAGGAGAGTCAGACTTCTCACGAAAAGATTTACTGAGTATGACTATATTAAGTATGATTAGTTAGCAAGACGTCTGTTTGGACAAACCTTCTGAACAGTATCTTCAGTCTGATTCTCCTATGCTACTTGACACACAGCTCAGACATCCCTTCAACTGTCAAATGCATTCCCACACACCAGGTGAGAGCAGGAGAAATCAGGCTCCAGCACACACACACACGCAGACAGAGAGCATGTGGTAGCTTTCCTTCTGCACAAGACAGCTTCTCTGTGCAACAGGGTAACCCTCCTAACCAAGGGAAGGGAAAGCAAGCTCATACTGCCTGCGTTATACCTCTTTCTGAATTCCAGAAGAGGCTTAAATAGGTAATTTAAAACAAAAGCATGAACATTTCAAATTCAAATTGACTAAAGGGATGTAGTAAGATGATGCGCTTGAGCCTGGATTGTTCCAAAACCTTCCATAAGGAGTAAGACTTGGCAGCAACTTGGTTTACCACCAAACACTAGAGCTGTAGTGAAATGAAAACATGGGAGTAATACTTCTTACACAAAAGTATCCCCTAAAACCAATTTTGCTCAAAATTTTTTCAATAGTACTCATTTTGATTGAGAAAGAAATACCACAAAATCAACTTAAAATAATTGTCCTAGTTTGAGGGCACCAGGATAAAAGTTTTCTGAGGCTGCCTGGCACTGGTGACAATCACAGCAGGGGAGGAGGGGTTGGGTCAGGTGACACAAATGGACCAATCATGGTGTTCATTCCCATGTGCTTAGTATATAAGGGCCCTTAAGAAGAGCCTTTTTGTCCCATCTGAGTTACCAGTAAATCAGTCAAAGTTTAAGGCTGGGCCAGCCACTAGACTTTTGATAGACACCCTCTATGATGCCTCACCACCTTCCCAGGGGAGAATTACAGGGGAACCAGGGAGAGAGACTTTGACACTGGAAAAAAACTTGAACCAGTTTAAAGAAGAAGAAAATAACACTTAGAAAAGCAATGAAGCTGTTGAACTATATACAGATATTATACAAGCATGCAAATATATTCAAAGACACAAAAGAATATGTTAATACGGAACCTGCACCTTCTGGATGACAAGGTCCTGAGCTGGAAAAAAAAGGGTCCCGGGCTGGACTCAGCAGCAGACAGGAGTGCCTGAGCCCAGAGTCCCCATCACAGTAGAAGAAAAAAAAAAAAAAAAAAAAGCTGTGCTGCTTCCACCCAGGGATGCAGGGCAAGACAATCTGTTCTGTCAAACAGTGCCCTTCTGCAGCACAAAACAGGAAGCAGGAGACCAGCAGCACAGAAAGAGAGGGCCAACAGCCCTCCTCCCAGCCCAGCAGCACTAAAAGCCCCAGGGTGCTCCTTAGGGACCCTTTTATACTGAGCACATGGGAAGGAACACTATGACTGGTCCATCTGGGTCACCTGAACCATCCCTCCTCCCCTGCTGTGATTGCCACCAGTGCCAGGCAGCCTCAGAAAACTTTTATTCTGGTGCTCTCAAAGTAGACCAATAATTTTATTGAAAAAAAAAACATTGAAGAGCAGACCTCAGTCCTAACAATGTCCATGGCAGTTTGCACCACCAGAGAACTTGTTCCATCGATAAGTACCTTGTCTGTAATATAGACCTATGTGCTACAGGTTCCAATGCAGCAACACATGGAAGAACCTGACCAGGTGTTCTGCTGACTCTGTTCTACTGTCTTGCTCTGCTAGAGATGGAAAGAGTATCAGCAGATTTGCAATTACATTTCCATTTATGAAAACAAGTTGGAACAAGCGTCTCAACAATTCTAAGCATTAAACTTTTTAACTGACCAAGCTGCATCGTGTAAATGTATGAAGTGGGAGGTGAGCAGAAGAGAAATGGTGACAGCTGTTAATATACTTGAATGACATGTCAATGGATGTTGTTAAAGAGCAGAATGGTGTCAATTCCCATTTTCGCAGCTATGGTACACCCCTTTATTCACACGACACATGATATGCAACTATCCTGTAAAGGTTCCAGAAGGGAGCTATCCCTTTCATCTCATTTGCATCAATTACAAAAATATGCCAAAATTCACAGAGATTGTTTTTTTGTTTGTGTTTTTTTTGGTTTTTTTTTTACTTTTTATGGCAGTTAAGGGACTGATTCTTGACTCCAGAAGCTCACAGCCTGCTATCATGTCCTCAAGGCTGCAAAGAGAAATAAATAGGCAGCTGTTCTGGAAACAAAGTGAAAAAATTAAGAGGTATCTTTGGTACACATAACAAGGAAATATTATTAAAGATACCCCTGGATGTCACAGTTATTCTAGAACGAAACAATAAGGGAAAAGAAAAGGATGGTAGTGGCCTGACTTGATTTTAAGGCAACAATTTCACCACCCATGACCAGCTCTTTGTAGGGCAGAAGCACCAACTGTGTTGGTCCCGGGATAGCTACCAACTATTGTGCATGAAACGTCCATCTGCAGCAACAATATTAGCTGTCAGTGCATATTTCCTAAGGTGGTGACATTCCTTCTGCCTTCTTGCTTTTGTTTGGGCTTTAACCTTGTAAGTAGTGCCAAACTTCTTCAGTGTTTTGTTAGGAGTCCACCCTCAAGTCCCCTCCTGTCCTCTGCTGGGCAGTGTTGCCTAGCTTCTTCTCTGAGATGTATTGCTACATACACAGTAAGGTTCTGGAAATGTACAATCTATTGGAGCACTTCATGGGATTCAAGTATTTCTTTGGCATATAAGTGTAATGTTCAAACCCATAAATACACACGTGCAGAAAAGTGAACATCTTCAGATCTATAAAGTTAACAATTTCTTTTCAAGCTTCCTTTTTCTATCACTAAGCTTGCCTGTAAAACAGAGCCCCCTGAATTAAAACACATTGCATCAGGTCCTCCTGTGCACTTTTGTTATCACCTCATCAAGAGAGAACTCCTCTTAAAATTAAAAATAGCCTCCAGGTTCAAGACTAGGCAGCAAAATACTTCCCAATGAGATTTTTTTTTTAAAAAAAAAAAGAGAAAAAAATCCTTTCTCCAGCCAAGTTATTAAAACAGCCAAAGCACATGTACAGTGAGAAGGCAGCACACTTTGCCTTCATGAGGAGAACGAGTCTGGACTCACACCCATAGTTGTTGCCCCCCAAATACTGCCACTCTGGGAGCTCCACATTCTCCCTTCCATCACTACCTCATACACAGCTTATGGGAAGATATCGCAAAACCATAGTGGGGAAAAAAAAGCGCCACCTATTTTTTCTTCTTCTGACCTTATACAGCCCTCTAATCTTTCTGCAGGAACTTAGGACCCTGCAATTTTCACTTTAAGGAACCACAAACCTAACACGAAGCCTGAAGTCTCCTGTTTCCAGAAGACTCTGACCTGTTCTGCACTGAGCTGCCCTAGCCCAGCTCTCCCCAAATATGTCTCCTTTTCCAGCTACTTGTCATTTGGAAATGCAATATTTTCTGAAGTTCTTGTCCAGATCAGCTGTGATAGGACAAGGGGCAGTGACTTTAAGCTAAATGAGGATATATTTAGATTAGGTATAAGGAAGAAATTTTCTGTGAGGATGGTGAGACTCTGGGAGAAGTTGCCCAGAAAAGCTGTGGGTGTCCACTCCCTGGAAGTGTTCAAGGCCAAGTTGGATGAGGCTTTGAGCCACCTGGTCTAGTGGAAGGTGGCCCTGCCCATTGCAGGGGCAAGGTGGACTGGGTGGTCTTCAAAGGTCCCTTCCAACCCAAACTGTACATTCACACGCTGTAAGTCAGACACTGCCTGGAAGCTTCAGATTTGTCGTTAATAGACTGCATGGCTGATTCACACATGCACAGCAAGCCCGAAACACTCCCCGAGTGCCAAATTTATTGCACATTTACAGTCAATCTAATACTTCCCAGAAGCTTCAGTCTCATTGCACATGGTATGCACAGTAAAAGAGTGGCGATTGCTGTCTGGGAAACCCCCCCCCGCGCACGGCAAATGGCTGGGTAGCCTTCGCTCGGCAGCTAAAATGAAACATGTCCTGGCAGCTGCATTGCTGCTGGTGTTGCGCATGGGAGACACAAGGAGATTAACCCAGGAGTGTCACCTCTCTCCACTGACTGATGTCCCTGCTCACTGCGGGGAGGTTGGACTAGATGACCTCTAAAGGTCCCTCCAACCCAACACATTCTATGATTCTAGTTCTCTGGATGCTGTGCAGGAATATGCATTGACTGAAATCCCTTTCCACTGGCAGTTGCAGCTTGACTTGAAGCAGCAATCCTTGAGTTAAGAGTCCACCAACCTGAATCCACCAACCTGAAATACCTGTCAGTATTTCTAGCCGCCTGCCTAGGGGAAACTGGCTGGCCTAAAGCTATTGACAGCAGTTTAATTATAGCTTTCTCCCACTTATCAGGAATTATCATAATAAACATTTATATGAGGACTTTTATATTAATACAATCCTTCAACCTGTTAATATAATGTGTTTCATCATAACTCATGGAAGTGGCAGTCAATTGAGATTTTGCTCAGATTTATGGTTACCTGCACAAGAAGTTCATCATACAAGATTAACCTTCTTCAATTAATAAAGCCACCTCTCAGCTTCCCTTTCCTTGTGCCATTACACAAAATCCATTTTTGAAGGTGCATTCTTTAGACTGTTGTGACAAATGGAGCACGTTAGTGAAGCGGCTTATGATTTCAGTTTAAAAGGAATACATATAACTAAAGCAAAAAGTTCCTTTGCACAACAGAGGTTGATATTCCTAACATCTGGAAAATGTAAAAACTCTCAGTCACTAGGCTACAAAGTCTCAGCAATTGCTAAAAACTATACAGACAGTCAATACTGTGCAACATTTCTAAAGCTTTAGTGCAGCAATCTGTAAAACACACTCTTTCCCCACTTTGTATATAAAGCAGGTTTTTTCAGATAATATGTGCGCTGATCATATCTAAATTATTGGAAGGGTATGTTTCAACATCACTTATCACATGCAATAGTAAGTAGATTTTGAAACTACAGAGCAATTACATTTCTTAAAGCCTTAGTTTTGTGAAAATAGATCAAAACTGGTTTGAAAACTGAACTATGATCTAGGAATATACTTCTTTTTCCCGAGAGGAAATAATTTGCAAACTACATCATTTAAAGAAGTGCCTTTAGGACTATCATGATGTTTCATTTTTTTCATCTAAAAATTTCTATTATTGGGGAAAAATAGAATACAGAGACAAAAATATTTTCATTGACTCCCACAAGTCTTTTATTAGACTCAAGAGGCAAAGAAAACAAGTAACACCTGGAAGTCTGATGGTAAGAGGAAACGGGAATTATTTTTATCTATTTCCCCTCTACACCTCCACTACATTTCTTCAGCCCCCTCGTTAAATCATATGTCGACTTGGAAAGATGCTCTTTTTCTCCAAACTGCCTCTGACAATGCATTAATTCTCCAGCTCATTTCTGCAGCATAGCGGTTTTCTCTCACATTTAACCTTCTTAGAGAAGGATTTCACCTTTTTGCCCAAAGTAATATGTTCACACACACACCTTTGTTTTTTAATTCATCATTAAAATGGTATTCTGTGCTTCAACCAGGTTAATCTCAAGTGTGCGCCACAGACATTACCTCATCTGTGCAGCATATGCAGTTCAGTCCATGCAATCTCCTTTATGTGACAATCTCTCAAGACTGAAAATTATCATTTCCCTATCAGAAACATGAAAGCATTTTTCACATTATGAAGAGAAAGATGGCACATAAAGGCACCGTCAAAACTTGCATTATCTTTAAAAGACAATGAGTGCAGAGTAAAAAAAAAATAAACACCACATGCTCTTGTTCACATGGAGTCAACAGTGTCATTTGGTTTTATAAATAAACTAAGAATTTGGTTTTGTATCCATGCTCCAAATGTGTCTCTGTTTCCTAGCTGACAGATATTCCGTTATATCTGACAGGGTAACAATTTAAAAAAATTATGCAACCTATGTGCACAGCAGTTGTTCAAACTTCCCTGCTTGGTCCAATACTGGAACAGTAAAATCTACATAGAAGAAATATTTTTAGTGCTTTTTATTTTGGCACAAATTATTTATGACCCAGGATAGCTGGAAAATGATTTCCATAAGCAGTTTGCTTTTCTTCTTTCTCTTCATCATTTTTCCTATAAATGCTGAAGCTCACCATAACCCATATGTGCACACTCCTTTATGTTTTCTGCTAGTGATACTCAGTTCACTTTTGTTTCTCTGTGCAGTTTGTGGAGTTGCATGTATGTAGCATTGGTAATTTTTAAGCATTTAAGGCTCAGTCCCATTCATGTTGGTAAAATTCTACTGGATATCCAAAAAAACCCAAAACAAGTCACTCAAAACCGAATATTGTCCAGCTTGCCTAAAACTGAAGCTATTACACCCGCCTGTATGTTATATTATTTAAAGGAAGTTTCATAAAGGGTACATTTTCTTTTCTATTTCTGAGAAATAAAAAAAAAACTGATACATTTGCAATACTCATTTTGTTATATAGATAACAGCCACATACTAAATAAAAACATCCCCAAGCCCACATACATAAGACTTTGAAATCTCCTGACCTAACCAAACAGTTTTCATTTAGAGCCCACATCTCCACCAACACCACAGTTGCATCTGGACCATTACATTTAATGGCCCTCTGTGGACGTACCCCTTCCTGAACCCTTTCGTACCCTTGGCCTCCACAAGTGTTACACGCATCCTCATACTTTTCTCTCACTGCCGTCCTAGGACCCTGAATTAACTGTATTGGCAGAAACCTCCAGGAGGTTTGAATAGTGTGTCTGGAGGATTAAAACAGTCAACGCTAGAGCAGAATAAAACATCCCTCTAAAAAAAAAACAAACAAACAAATAAAGAATGAAGAAAGCACTACCCAAAAAAAACCCTCTATCTTTACAATTTACCTTAATAAGGCTTTTTTATCATTTTAAATATAAGTTAGAAAAAAGAAAAGTCTGAAGGAAAAAAAAAACCTGCACCTTGTCATCTCACTACCCTTTTCTTCAAACTATTTGCAGCAAAATCCAAAGACAACAAAGAACTGACCTTAAGGTTGATCTCCATCAAATGTCTCTGTGTTGCTTTTAAGTGTGACTAGGTCTAGACAGCATATAATATACAGCACCAAATCTCAATGAAAGGAAGAAATTTCTACATTAAACACAGATAGCGCCTATATTAGGAGATATAAACTACATCCCTGATAGTAAAAGATAACTCACTCAGTATTTCCAGCACTATGCACTGGCAAAGTAAACAGAAGGTAACAAATTATAAAAATGTTTATTTAAATAATAAAATGTAGCTCAGAAGAGAGACTGACTATGTATGTAAACCTTAGCGCTCATTAAATCTCACATTTCACAGAGGACGAAGGCAACCTGAGCAAGGGCAAGCACAGAGCTGAGGGGATATGAAGGAAACACCCCTCCCGACAAATACCAGGGAATTATGATAACGTTGCACTATTCCACTTCCAACATAAACCTGCTCCCAAACTCTGTATTCCTCAGCCTGAGAGAAGCTGAATAACGTAAGAATTTCCTGTCAAGCCTGTTCTGATGTACAGATACGGTCTGCACAAACTCAGCAGACACAAGCATAACAGAGACACACAGGTAACTATAACCAAGAGTTGTGTTAAGACATATTCTGAAGAGTATAAAATATTTATCCTCACCACAGGTGGTGTAACAGTTTGTCGTGAAGATGCTCATAGGTTTGACTATTAAATCTATAAAAGGAGCAGGCTTAACAGCTTTACTCAGAGCAGTGACTAAAACACAAAACCCTTTATTAGAGTCCCCAGACTCCCTTCTCTTTGGGTGATTGTCTTCTGCAAAACTTTTCTTAACACAGACAGTTGTTTCTGGGCACCAAAGTTACCAGAGGGTTGATAAGGACTGAAAAGGATCTAAAACTCATGGCTGTGGATGTTGCAATTGGAGTTGGTATCAAAGCAATTCAGCTGCCTGCCCTTCCTCCAGAGCCTTGCAGTGCATAGTCCCATGCCCAGAACAAAGTCGGGTGTGCTGGGGAATACTTTGGGGCACCTACTCAAAAGCAGAGAGGCCAGATCAGACTGCAAAGACCGAGGAGTACTAAATCAACCAACAACCAGAGCTCCAGCCCAGACTCAAGTCTCCAGATGCTCTTCCTCTTTTCATTTCCTCTCTGAATTGCTCTCAAACATCTGTTGTTTCCTTTTAAATACCAAGCTACGGTACAAAAGCTTTTGTAAAATACATTAGTTTATACCAGGGTAGAATGCTAGCAAATCAATACAGGGGTTACATGTAAGTATATACAGAAAGTACTGCAAAAGAAATGTCCAGAAGACAGCATCTCCTGTTCATGGTCCTCTCTGGTGACGCTCACCTCTGGTGAAAGTTCAGCTGGGTTGTTGTTGTTTCCTATTTTCCCACCTTCGGCTGTAAAGCAGCCTGGAGAGCAACACATCTGCTGAGGAAACTAGATTTTGAAAAGGTCACTGTTCAGTTACATAGTTTATTTCAAATCAAGTCTCCTCATCTTTAAATTAATTTTCAGAGTCGATGAGTTTTCAATTGCACGTTTACATAGTGCTGAGCCCTCAGAAGGCAGAATTAACCAGAAAGACAGCAACCAAGGGCCGTCTCAGCAACAGCTTTAAAACCCAAGCAGAGACAAAAAAAGTCACGGAGAAACAGCACAAAAGCCTGCTGTTCCTGCCTATAGCAATATCTGCTCCTACTCCCACCTCATTAATTGCTAGTTTTCCTGATTATAGAAACAGCTTCTTTTGCTGCTGAAATGTATGGCATCACGCCATTTGCATATGCAAACTGACATACAAACAATGAACCAGTTGCACAGTTCCTTAGAGAGCAACAATGCAGAGGATTTACGACATTTATGTGGCAACAGGCAGGGAGGGGAGTACGGGGAGAGGGACGTACAAAACAGCTCATGATATTCTGTATATCGTTTTTCTGAAAACTAATCTTTCAGGCAGTTTCTTGAAATAAAATACTTAGCACAGTGGATTACTAACACTGGATTTGGGAAAAGAATAGAACTAAAGACCTGTGCGACTTTGATTTGCCTCCAGACGCACACCTGTTTATCAGATTATATACGACTTCTGATTACATGATTGCACACTGTTCTGCCACAAGATCTCTATATTATTCAATGGAGAGAAGACAGTGTTAATTTAATGAACAGAAGCCTAGCATTTTGGTTTTTTCCTGTTATTCAAGGTATTATCTGAGACTTGATTCTTACATGCTATTTAAATTCTACTGTCCAAAAGGAATCACTCATTTCCTTATGGACATTCATCACTGTATCAATATGCTTTGCTAATTTTTTTATTATTTTCCTCCTAGGTTAGATGGGAGACACCATTATTACTGCCATTTTACAGACCATGAACCGAACTGGAGGCAGACAAATAGCAAAATGGTAAGACTAAATAATTAGTGAATAAATAGTACATAGTAATAGTAAACAAACAGTAGCTTAGCCAGGAGACTGCTTTTCAACATAGTTCACATAGTTCACACCATGTCAACTCCATCTTTGAGTGTCTGTCTACCAATTCCCCAAGCCTTATTTCACAAACATGAAAATGATGACTGTCTGAAGAAGATTTGGCTTAAATAATCTGACCAAGAGAATGTAGAGCCCTGTAGGAATAGCACAAACACATCTGTCACTTCAGGTAAGAAAGCAGGAGTAGGTTGTTACATCTGTGTGGACCAGTACAGAAAGGAATGCAAGGCACAACTCACCAGAAAGTTTCTTAGCTCTCTGGTGATTGCAAAAGAAGGATGAGATTTAGGAACCCTAGATCCCATCTCTGCTCTGAGGAGGAGAGTGATTTAATGAGCACAGACTTACAGTCTTTCTCCTTGAGCTTGGTCCCTTTCTGCCCCTTCCTCAACATTGTGTTTCAGGCCCACCCACAGCCCTTGGCCCCACCACATGTTTCTCACCCTAAACTCTGCCTGGACAGCCCTAGATCCCTGGACAGTACTAAAAAATGCCAGATTCCGTCTCCTTTTCTAAAAACATAGGAAAAACTATGTGGAGGGTATGGACCATTTGGCCTGACATCAGTAGAGAGCTGAACAGAAAGCAGAAGACACGGCTCGATCACTCACAGGTTTCTGACGTGGAACCACACAATAGATGAAACTTACTTTACAGGAAGATAAGCCATGCATAGATTAAAAACCACTTTACTGAAGAATATCAAAATATAAGATGTAGTTTAATGAGGAAATACCTGAAAGGGACTCTTTCCTGGGTGAACCTTCTGGGAGCAGTTCTCAGTCTCTTTATCTATTCGTTAATAGTCTACACAATGTCATAAGGTCTTGGTCAGTAGAGCTTGCACATGGCACTAAAAGCAAGGGCTGAAAAAAGTAATGAAGAGAACATGTTATTCTTATGAGCTCTGCTAAATGGTCACAGCCCTACAGGATGTTTCAGAAAAGTCAAATGGAAATCAGAAATGCAGGCGATGCTGAAAGGACAGAAGACTACTTTGATAATCAATTTCTCAGGGGGAAGCCAAAGAGTCTGTTCAAATGAGCACCAGAACACAAGCTTGTGGCATAAGGTGCAAATGGAAATATTGAGTGAAAGGAATTGCTACAGTACAATCCACTCCCGGGACAGCTACTATATGCAGTCCTGATGCTCACTTTTTCAAATCTCTCATCTTCTCTACAGACAGTTGTACAAAAGTGGTAAGAAACTGGAAAACAAGTCGTGAAAGTATGAGCCAAGGAACAACTGCATGTCAAGGTTGGGTCAGATAGCTGTTGTCCTTTCTCACTCTGAAGCTGGTTTTCAACCCACTGGCCAGACTCATGAGTTTTGTAGCTTCCCATGAAGACAGTTATCATTTTTTTCAAGTTTTGCATTTAAAGCTTTCTGTCATTAAGTACTGGAGTCATAAAGGAAGGATTTCCCCATGCGCACAGATGTAATAATTTGGCTTCTGATCTTAGGAAAAGATCATTTTTAACTTCAGTTCCTTAGGAAACCAAGACACAGAGGCACCATGTGTCTCCATGTGTGTATGACCCAGTAACCCTCTGGCCAGCTTTAACCGGATTTGACAGAGGCATACAGATTATTTTGAGCTACAAAGTTCCTACACATTTTCATAGGAAATTTCTTTTGGGTAGAAAAGGGACTTTGTAAACACACTGCACAAGGGATATGGTGGTACGATCCCCTCAAGTTAACAGGCACTAAATGAGACACTGTGTGAATATCCCGCTCAGAGCAAAACTTCACTCAGAGCTCAGAATCAATCACAAAATATCAATCTGTAGAAAGTGCTGGAAGGGGTGAAGGCGAATTAACAGAATTATTTGTTTTGGTTGTCCTCAGAATTGAACTTGGTTGCAGCTGCAGAAAGGTGCTGGCAGGCCAGAGCTTCAGGCAAGTGACAAAAGCCATCCCTCAGGGCTCTGCCTGGCACAGCTGCTCAGGCTCTTGTAGAGACAGGGAGATGGCGGAGCCGGGGCAAGGGGTTGCCACCAAGTCAGAGGGTAGTGATCATGGGGACTGTTCATCTCCCCCTACACACTGAGCTACATTTCACCTGCAGGAATCACCAGCCTCTGTCTTCTCTGGACAGTTCCCTGCTGTCACAGGAACCTGCTGAGTTGAAAAGCAGATTATAAGTAACTCCATCTATGAAAAGTGCTTGGAAGAGTCTTCTCTGTTTGACTTGTTTACTACCTAAAAATGCAGTCACCTAAATGTACAAGAAATCTCTACCAACTGAAATGTATACTCTTCTTGTAAAAGATGTACGGAAGTGACAGATACATGGAAAAATCCTTTTTTGTTTGACTGGGAGGATTTATGAAACAACTCACTGTACTGTTACAAACAGCATTTTTCAGATAATATTTAATAAACTTCCTTAATGAACTAGCTTTGTAACAAAGCATCTGAATAAATCACAACACTTTATTTGACTGATAATCTGCAAACATTGGTATCAAATAAAAACAAAACTAGGAAGTTAACTCTGTCTTAATATTTTGGTTAAAACATTAACAAATGCTACAATAAATTCTATCAAACCATTAACAGTGCTTGCTGGCAGCTCTGGAAACATCATTTCCCCAGTCACTCTTTCTTTTCTTCTTTATGTCCAAGGATAAACATTAAGCTTACACAAGAGGAAGCAATCCTTATACTACATTGTTATTCAAAATTGTTGGTGGTTTTCTCTTGTTCGCTTTCATTTTCATCAAGATAATTTGAAAAACCTGTATTTTCTGTTCTGATCCCTTCAGACAAATATTAGAGACAAAAGATTTGCAAAAATCTAACACTATCAGAAGTGTATAAAAAAAGTGTTCAAGCAGTATCAAACTCATTTACATAGTTGTACTTAACAGAGACAACACACCTGAGAAACAAATGTTTCTAAAGTTAATTTATCAGTTCTAAGACCACAAAACTGTCTTGTCACACATACGTATTTAATATCAGAGGATGATTTTCTATAAAAAGAACAAATGTTTTTGCTTAGACAGTTATAAGTTTTACAGCTGGTGAAGAGTTTTTATCTACAGGTAAAACCTTTTGGTTTCAAATTGTAGGAAAATCATTACTGAATCATTGAACTTTGGCATTAGCAAAATCTGACAGTATTTCTAAAATAGACCTATGTCACAGCAAATACATATTCCTTTAAATATTTTAAGTGGAAAAATCCTCCAGGGGAATAAGTAGGACAAACATGTTTACGATTATTCAGCATTGTAGATAGCTGAACTGGCGATGTCAGCTGTACAAGGCACTTCTGCAGGGGAAAAAAAAATTAATAAAAGATATCAATCAAATGGCCATATCTGTGTCCCCACATTGAAAGCAAATGCCTCATCCTGCTGGCCCAGCACAGGTGAGAGGGATCTGCTCCTCACAGCTGCATGTAAGAAAAATACACCCAAAGTAATACCGAATATTCCAAACCAATGTATTTCAAGGTATTATGTGTGTAATACGTGTTTTTGAACTTTTTGAAAAAGTGATGCAAACCTATTCCCTCAAATTCTTAGTGCCGGCTGTTGAGCAAATCCCTGCCGCTGCATCGTGTCCCTTTTGATGAGGACAGGAACAAATACTGTGTTACAGGATGACGGGAGCTGTGTCCCTGATGTGACATGGGGCTTCTTGACAGGCCTTGCTGTCACTTCGCATCCGTGCCCGTGGAGCTGCCTCTTGATTCAGCAGCGGCTTCAGCTCCCCCTGGCCCACGCTTCAAGTCCGCTGTAGCTACCAGCACACCAGCGGTTGTACCACCTCATGCTTCATACCATCAGCCCAAAGAACCATCTGGTCCACCCAGCTCCACAAGTGACCCACTGCCACTACAAGGGACAAAGCAATTGTGGCAGCCATCGCCTCTCTCTTGGCAGCGAGCTAAAGCGCCAGAGCAGCATCACAGCGCAGCAACTCTGCACAGACAAGCGGTCAAAGCCAGGGCTTGATTTTCTGCCATGAAACATCCCTTCTTAGCTTGTTAGGGAAGGCAAGTTAACAGCATCTAATTATCCCAGCCCTCTAGTAATGACACTGTGCCCCCTGCAGTTTCCATGGAATACGGTCCTTCTCCTGCCTCCACTTCTGAGCTGCGGGGCACAAGGCTTCCTCACCACAACTGCTTTTTTTTCAGCCCAAAAAACCTCTGGTTTAAGACTAAACTAGCACAGTGAGCAAGGGCTGGATTCTGCCAAGGAGAACAATATGAGAGATTGCCAAGAGAGAAGCTTTGCATCTCATTAACTGCGTTTCATTACTGTGAAGGTTCTCAACATAGTCTTCATCAGAGAAAAAATATATTTTCTGGGAAGTGTCCTCTTTCAAGGAAGTGTCCTCTGTCCTTTGGAAGCTCACGTTCACTCCTTCCTCCACGACCTAGCAGGCCAGACACACCTGCATTCCATTTCCATGTTGACAGACCAACCCTAGACCCTGCAGAGCCAGCACTGCTCTTTGAGGACCCCTCCTGCCACACTGCCCACCTGTCAGGGTGTGATGCTGCTTCCAGGGAAAAGCTCAAATTGAGAGCAAGAGCAAGTATACTTGCATGGCAGGGCTTTCTAACCGAACTTGCTAATAAATAATACCTGCAAATTCATGGATGGTATGTTACTGACCATAACATGATCTCAGATAATTTTCACACACACAGCTAAGCACAAGTTCACAGCAATCCCATATTGCAAACAATGTTATTAACATACTGCAAATAACATGCAAAGCAAATAAAATACACAGCAGATAGTACCTCTAGAGAACAACTGAGGACTAGTGACAGCACAAGCTTCAGTGACTATACCTCTTCCTAAAAGACTAAGATTTCACTTAAAACTTCCCTTCTAAACAAACAGTGGTTTATGTAGCATAAACAAAACACTTCTCTGGCTCAAGCCCAGGCAGCATGTTGACCCATTTACACAATCATAGTTTCCTGTTCATAGGTGGTAATTATCACATCTGTGTTTGCTTCTGAAATTGGAATTTAAAACACAATTTGGTTTACCTAAAAAAAAAGAGCAGTATATTCAGGCTCAAGGAAACAGCTTCCTGTAACACTTAGCACTCACCAAATCCACACTGATCTTGTCTTAATTTAAAGAGGCAAAGGAATGCAACTCTTTTTTTCCCCATGTGAAATGCTGACACTCAGAGTCAGGGGAAAATTCCCACTGACATCAATAGGGCCAGAATAGGGTCATCTCTGCCACCATCCCCACCTTCAGCAAGTAAAAATTTGGGAGAAGGGGAATAATAGGTTATGCACTGAAAAATGTTGAAGAATATCATATTATTTACACTTTTACAGAACAGCTGACGTGTCTGGTGACTTTCAAGGGACATTTTAATTTTCAAGCAAATCTGCTGCTCAAGAAAACAGCAAAGAATAAATCAAGAAGCATCCAGTCCTTCACTCCCACATGGTTGCTTTAAGACGGGCTCTGCTCTTGCATCCTTCCAGCCAGGGCTCTCCAGCCTCTCACTGTGCCCGTAATTTCCCAGGGAGGGCAGGGGGGGATCTCTGATCTTCACACCTTGCTAGCTCATTTCATTAGAAATACTAAATTATTTGCACTACATCACTGCAAGGCAAGGTGGCATTATTCTCTTAGTTGTATATGCAAGACCTTGGAAGACAAAAATTTAAAACTGAAATGTTATATTTCTCAAATCATTTTCACCAGAGAGCCACAAGGGCTGGCTGCTCCCTCCAGGCTGGCAGGGCAGGGGCACCGCATCTCTGGGGCAGGGACTGATAGCCACAGGCTGGGCTGATGTGCGCTCCCTGTGGGGTCCCAGGCCATGAACAGGGTAGGGGAGGCCACAGGCGAGGCTGGGCAGGAACAGTAAAACCTTCTAGTGCCCTCAGTTTTGGATCTCCCAACTGGAAACACTGGAAGCTGGGTCTTGTGATATCTTCATGTTCTGTGGTACTTCATGAATTCACAGCATAGCTCTCAAACAGCTTGGAAGCTTTTCCCAAATCAGATCCCCTTCAGGTCAGCTGTTCTCTGCAGACCAGAAATAAGCACAAAACAGCCATCTCAGAAAATCTCGTTGCAGGCATCAGACCAGGTGACAGATGAGCTCTGCAGCAGAGGAAAATCTGTGCCCCCAGTAGCGCTCCCCCTCCCGTGCTGCCTGTACCCACTGCCCACACAACACCACAGCCCAAGGGAAGAGCTCTGATTGAAACAAAACCCAAGCTCACTGGCAGGGCATGAGTTGTCTTCTGCATTAAATGAGGGAAACTTGCAACAAAGATGATGCAAAATCTCAGAAGTAAAACAGGCCAAAAAGCCTGTTTTTTATATATATATATATAACACAATAAGGCTGTGTTAACTTGCAGGGAAAAGTTTCAGCCTGTCATTTCTTAATTCTTGAGTGCTTGGTTTTATGTACTTATTCTTTTGATGGTATTTTATTGTGTGAGTTTCCTACTCAGGAGAAAAAAAAATTGTCGCTGAGAATGCTAAGCATCATGATAAACAAACTTTTCATCGATTACAATCCTGTCTATGCCACACTACATCTCCTGACATGGGACATCAAAACCTGCAGGTGAGTCCTGCAGTGACTTGTGTTAATGAAGATACAGTGTAGGAGTGTGCCTAGGGAAAGGGAGCTGCACAATTTCCCAACAGATTTAGGTGTTGGAGGGGGGAATAAAAAATAGCCATAACAATTCTTCAGTCTGCATCACTCACGGCCACACAAATAGCTCTGCAAGCACAGCACAACAGGCAGCACAAGGACAGGAGCGAATAAACTGGAGATAAGAGGGGAAGAACTACATCCACAGCCTCACCATCAAACGTGAGAGCACAAGCAGAGCCAGCAGCATCTCCTTTTTGACTAACAACAGGCCTCTTGTACTTAGTGCTGTGGCAGATCGATTCCTGAGCACTAGCTTACGAACTTGTGGTTTTAAATGGATTTTTTGGAAGTTTCATGCCATAATTCCATGCAAAATATTTGTTCTCCTTTCGGCCTGGAAGGCAATACACTGGATTTAAGACTTCTCAAACAATAGCACTAACAGACCATATGCGACTGGACATGCTCTAACATCTGACATATAGGCTGTTTGTATATTTTGTATGAGCATCACCACATGAAGTGAAAAAATCTCACAGGGAACAGAGTCCCTGGCTCCCTCCATTTTTGCAGAAGGTCCTCAGCTCACTCTTTGGACTTTGTTTTTACTTGCTGTCTTACTGGCCCAACAAACCTGGTATTCCTTTCTGCATAGCCCCCTCAGTTTCATCCAGAAGGATGCACATCCTCTGGCAGGAACAGTTGCTCTCACCTACCCCCAGCTTGGGGAGAAAGATAAGACTTATCTCATGAGCCTGAAGAAGGACCTAGACCCCTGGTGCTGGTTCCTTGGCAAGGGCTCCAGACTCAAGGGAGCAGCACTCTGCCCGCTTGGGCAGCACACTGGGGAAAGAGGCCCGACTACGCTTTTTTGGCACACCTCGGTTCTGCACTGTGCTTTCTCCTAGCCTCACCTATGGCTCACAATGCCAGGCCAGCCAGTAGATTTACATAGGAGACCGACTCATTTTCTCATCCCCAAAAGATGATGGGAACAGACCCGAACTTGGACAACACCCAGCACCGGTGCTAGAAGCTCACCCGCACCAGTTCAGCGCCCATCTGAGGAGCCGGCGCTCCCCCAGCCCGTCCCGCCCGGCTCCACGACCCCAGCGGGTCCCGAGTGCGGCCGGGACACCCCTCCCACCCCCGAAGAAAGGCCCCGGGGCGGCCCACGGCAAACTCTACCCGGAGACCGGGGCCGCCGCTGCACCGGCAGCCGGACCGGGAGGCGCGGAACGGGCCCCGTAGGGCCGCGTGAGCGCGGCCCCGCCAGACGGCGCTCCGTCAGAGGGCTGGGGGGCGGTTCTCCGAGGAGAGGTTTCCTGGCTGCGGGGGACGGGAGACGGATGACGAAATGGGTCCCGCGGCAGCTGCGGGTACCGGCACGGAGCGGCCGGAGAGCCGGCGCTGGGCATCGCCCCCACTGCCGGAGGCCGTTCTCCCGGTGGCCACGGGCCGTGTTCCGGCGGGTCCCCCGGCGGCCGGGCTCCCCGAGGGCTCGACGGCTCCTCCCGGATTCCCCTGCGGCGCGTCCCGCTTCGAGCCGACCCTTTCCTCGGAATCGGGACGGGTCGGGGGTGAGCCAGGCTTCTCCCGGCGGTGGGGCTTCCCGAGCAGCACGGCACAGCGTATGGTTTATATGTTGCACTGCTGCATACAAGGACTAACATTCAGCCCAGGGATTCACTTGACACACACAAAAAAAAAAAAAAAAAAAACACCCCTAATTACAATAATTTAGAGGTGCCTGAATGACAGCAGGCTCAATTTTTGGTTGAATTTGCAATTAAGGGAAGATAATTATGCCTCGCACTAGCGCAGAGTATTAATATTTATGGTACGAGCCAGAGGGTTCTCTGGCTGGGAGGATGCGGCAGAGCAAAGGTTGAAACCCCGCCGGATTGGGGAAGGGAAAGTTTCGAGCCCCATAAAACAGGAAGACCGCGGCTGCCCCCATAGCGCTGATGGAATCCAGATCCCTCCAGAGCAGGCAAAGATTTATGCATATCCTTTTATATATATTTATATCGGCCGAGATACAGATACTTCCTCTACAAACCTTTTACCATTCAGCAAGCACCTCCTTCACCTACTTCGTTTTTACTCCCGACTATCGATCCCGGGGGCTTTCCATGCCTCATTAACAGATTGATGACTAAATGAGCAGAATTAATTTTTAACCCCTTTAATTTACTTTATTAATTACACACATGCGCCCTTGACTACCCTGTGTGTCCGGCTCCCTCAGCACGCAGTATGTAGGGGAAGTAGTCGCGTTAGGGTGGGAAACGGATTAAATCGGCAAAGAAAGGGGTTTAAAACCTCCCCAACGCGCCCCTTCTGTCTCCGCGCCACGGTGCCGGCCGCCTCCTGCCGTCAGCTCGCCAGGGAGGGGGCATCACCTGCCAGCGCCTTTTAAAGACAATTTACTATTCATTTCGCGACGCCTTTCGCCGGTGCCGGGCTCAGCACAACAAAGGCGAGAGACCCGGAGCGGAGGCGGGGGCGCTTCTCCCGCAATTTCGGCCCCTCGATTTCCCAGAGGCAAGGGGCTTTCCAAAAGCACCCCGAAAACCTCCCTCCCCCCCCGCTTTCCCGCAAACTGGCGGCTGCTCCGGGAAGGGCGGGGAAAAAGCCTCCTCCCGGTCCGCCCGGTGCCCGGCGGCCGCAGCCCGGCGCGGAGCGGTGTCGTGGCGGCGGAGCGGCGGCCCCGGGGCGGCGGAGCGCCGGTCCCATGGCAACTGGGAGGCCGAGCCCCGCATAGTGGCCGCCCCCCTCCGCTTCCTCCCTCCGTATGGGGCCAGGCCGTGCCCCCCGCCGCTCCGCCAAGCGCCCCGGGGCGGACGGGTTTCCGCTCCGGGTGCTCGGCGGGAACCCTCGGTCCCCGGGCGGAGCTCCCGGTGCCGGTGAAGCGCCCCCAGCGGGGCGCGGGGTGGGGGGGGGGGGGGGGGGGCATTCGCGGGCCGTAGCCGTGAGCTCCCGGTTAACGTGTCCTCTCGCGTGTTGATGCCGGTAAACCGGCGGTGTGCGCCGACCGCGGGCACCCGCTCCGGCTTTTAGCACAAGCGTCTGATGCAGCGACGCGAATGACTGAACACGTAAACGCTGCCCGGCGTGTGCGGAGCTCAAAACCGCGGTGCCGCCGGGAAAGGCTCCTGCATCTTTCGCTGAGGCGATCCCCGACAATTAAAGGAGGATATTGGGAGTCAGCAGCCGTAACTTGTTTGGTTTTCCCTCTCTGAGGACTTCTACTTACTCGCAGTGTAGCCTTCAAACAGTTAAATTCCCAACACTCGGTTCACATGCCAGTAAATTACAGAAAACCGTCCTTATTTATTTGTGTTTATCCTTCAAAAATTCTTTCAAAATCCTGTCAGATTTTGTAACGATGGTAAAATACTATCTGTGGTATATTTTCAAGAAGTAGAAATAAGAAAACCGGTGTCGAGAGAAGTGCTATTATGAATAGTTACATCATGCACAATGAAAGTCAGAACTATATTATACCAGTCACCATTGGCTTTATACAGTTTGTATCCTTTTGTATGCCCTTACTGAGCAAGCTGCTCTTTTCAACGAAGGAGAGAAATTAAAAAAAAAAAAAAAAAAAAAAAAAGAAGAGAAAGAAATGCAGATAAGTTTGGGAGGCTTGGAAGATGAGTATATATGCCTGTATAGATTTGCACACACACACACACTCGTGCAAATACATTGCCCTGCTGGCAGGGCTGGCTGTGCCATTCAAACGGTTTATGCCAATAGAATGATTTATTAATGGAGTTTGCATGACATTACCCTGCACTGCCTGCAGAAAGGCTTCGTAACTTCATTGTAAACTCATCGGCGCTGCGTGGAGAAAAACAATAGGATGCTGAAACTGCAACTCGATGGAAGAGAGGGACGTAGGTGGAGACTCTTAAAATATCTTCCGGTGAGGACAAATCCTGCCCCTCAGATTTCCAGATGATGAAACACTCTTGTCCAAAGGACTAACAAGAGACCTCTGCAGCTTTTAAGCCTAATGCTGAGAATCTGTGGGATTTAAATGATTCACTGACTTTGTACCTGTCTTTCTATACAGAATTTAAGATGAATTTCATCCATGGCTAATCCCATTGACTTCAAAGGGAATGCCTGTGTGAGTGAAGTGGTTGATGTTTATTTAAGTGAAATCTTAAATATGTTTTTGAAAATGAAACAGCTTTGTAATTTGATTTCGAAGGTTAATGCTGCTTGCATTCTGTTTCTCAGAAAGTTCAAGTTTTAATTTCTCTGTAATCTGAGTAATTATTTCTTGACAAGTCCTCAATTTTTGGACCACAGTCAAGCAAAAAGATTTCATACTGTTTAGAATACACTTAAAAGTGAAACATAGTACAATTTACTCTCTACTCAAATCAGAGAGACCCGTGGGGAAAACATATGTTGTTTGGTTTTGTTTTTAAAATCACAACTTAAATGTGGAAAAAACAACATGGTTAGATTTTAATCCGTGCAATAGTGTTTGAGATCATGGAAAGAGAAGATGTATAAACCTGTTCTTGTCTGGGTTTCCTTTTCACTGTTAATTTTAAGGAAATATCTAATTGTAACTTCAACCTCTACTTACCAAAATGTTTATCAAGACAACTTATTTTACAGTAATGAAGATTCCCATTCCCAGGAGCTGTGTTACACAAAGTTTTTGACGTTTTTTTCTTTTCTGGTAAGTTAAATGTTTCCTGTTTTTCCAAGGTCCTCACATGTTAGTTGATCTGTTTATTATTGATGTTTGATTGCAATGTCATTCTCATCGCACCCAGCCAGCACCTTTTTCCGAAATAACTACAAATTCCAAAAAGTCAAACTTGTCACCTTGTTCAAACCAAATAGAAACCAACTCTGTGACCGAGAGGGCTGTTTATTGAGTAAAAGAGTCTCCAAGCTTGCCCATAGGTGAAGAGACCATGTAGGGAGGTAATACTCTTTACCTGGAAACTCTGACCACTAGTAAGCGCAAGAGACAAAAAGCTGTTCCGTTATTTTAAAATACAAGTGCACAAAAACTACAGGTTAAAGGAAAAGAAAAAACAACAAAACCTTCCCCTCCAGAGAGGAACATTTTTAACCATCTATGGATCACAGTTTTTCTAAGACAAGTGGGCAAGAAGATACATCAAACTGCAGAGTTTCTCTGATGAATGTTATCTTCATATGAGGTCCTGTTTGGTCTTTATCTCTTAAGCAGAGAGTGACTTCAATTGCAGTTAATATAAAGATTTATTAACTTGAGAAGTAAATATTGACCAAGGTGAAGCCAAGGTCAATGTTTACCTAGAGGACTAATAAATCTTTGCATTAACCTAAATATGGAAGCTGGTGGGCCATATTTTGCTCTCAAATCAGTATCTTCCCTAAATTATCTCCAGTTAGATCAAGGTATTTGCACCATATGTGTTCAGTATACAAAGTGCTGCAAAACACGTTCTGTGTGAATTTATCAGAAACAGAAGAATTGGGCTTTTTTTTTCCAAAAGATAACTGGTTATTTCTTCACATATGAAAATCTAAAGAATAGAGCAGATGGCTAGAACTGGTTTTTGCTTGAAGGTGACCAGTGATTTAAGTGAATGTAGGTGCAGGTGATACTTTTGTTTTATTTTAAGCTCTGATTGGTACATATTATAAATTGTCATGGAGATAAAAGGATACTGATTTGATATGACCAACTTCAAGAAATCACAGCTTTTTATCCTCTTGTTCATAGAAATACTAGTGTCAGCCTCTTCTTCAGATCTTGAGAGCTGCCTGTTCTAGGTAAAACAGCTGAAATATTCATCAGATCTGCTGGCCTGACTTTCTACAGCACCTCTTGAAATAATGTAAGTGTAACAGAGGTTGAGTCCTTTTGTCTTTATAACATTCAATTTTTAGTCCACATAGCTGTGCTGTTTTATTTGCCCTCGTAGATTTAGCTGTTTATCTTATTTTGTACACATTACTGGGCCTTTAACTTGTGAAAATGCCAAGAAATCACCAATCCTTTGGACCTACCTCAAAGAGTCTACTATAGCCTAGTCTCTACATTGCTTAGAAGAATATTGCCTTTATAAATCTCTCAGGATGCTTCACGAGTTTTGACAGAATTAGTGTAAGTGCTTTTCTCTTTTGTTATCTCTCTAATAGATTTTTTTTTTCCCTGGGTTCTCCGTCTTAGTTGTCTGGTTGAAATGTCGTTTTCTCTATGCTTAGGAACAAAGAAATGGCTCCTGTTTAACTTAATCAAATACTCTGGTCTCTTTCTGATAGAAAGAATAGTGACCAATTTACCTCTAGCACTATTAAGTCCCCAACAGTTTTCCTGTGTTTGATTTCTGTATGTGCTTTCAGTACTGCCTTTTTTTTCCCTTACCCATTTTCCTTTGTCTCCCTCTCTTTACTGACACAGAAGAATATCTTACTCATAACATATTTTTGTTGCAAAATTTAGTACTGCTTCATTAATTTATTTCTCGACATTTATTTGCAACTAAATTAATTCTACCTTCCGCACACACCAGGTTTTGGTAGATGAACATGTTGCTGCCCCAGGTACCAGATCTTTCTATCTTTGCTTTGCTTACCCTTTGTGCAGCAGAAATCCTGTTGTCTGCAAATGGAAAAGCAAAGTATTACTGACTTTAACAGTCTTGTCTGTGTGAGAAATGAGTCTCGAATTTTGTCTGTTAGTAAATGCATTCTGGATCATATTTCACAATCAGATTTTCATACGCTCTCTGCTAACATAAGGTTGCTGGGCTCAATTTTTTAGTTGCACTTCCCATTCATCACGTTGAATAACCGATCCTAGAAAATGAGTTTGTGTTGGATGAAACAATAAAACGAGCATCCAGTCTCTGCTGCTCACTTTTCTCACCCAAGCGGACCCCTCGAAATCAACACAATCATTCAGGGGAGTCAGACATGCAAGAGCTAACTCAAAACAGGTACCCTGTGCTGCCCGGGAACAAAATGTTTCTGTCCTCTCTGCTTCTATGAAATATGGATGCCTCACATTGTATCAAAATTATGAAAGGAAACTGATTTTTAGAATTATTGTGCAAAAAACTCTGTTTAAACACTGATGGCTGGCTTTTGCATGCAAAGAACATGGTTCAGCAGATGAGCAAAAATGTGATGGTCAGGAAATGTTAAATGACTTTATTTTAAGTAACCGTAGAACTGTAGGTATTGCACAGTTAAAGCTTTTCTAACATGTTCAGAACAGCAACTACAACTTCTAAATTGCTCTTTTTTAAGTGGTGTTAAGGCAGAAGGCAGGGAATGCCTTAGAATGATATTACAAAACACGTCTGATGTTTAATTAATTTTTTTTCACTCTGTTTGCATTCTTTTTGTATCCAGTGTTTCCAAATGTGATTCTCCAGGACAAAACATTGTCCATTTTTTGGAACACCATCATTGATACAGTAATTTTTAGCCAAAAGTGGAAAAATATTCACAGAAAGGGAATCTGGAATTTACTGTGGCGCATGGTGGAAACTCAGGTTTCCAGGGCTGCATTTCAGGGAAAGAAACACTCCTTGGGGTCCAGTCAAAATACCTCAGATGTCTACACACTGGTCAGAAACTTCTTGTAAGGAAACTCTACACTAAGATTTACTTGCCTGTATATTTCAAAATAGCAAATATAATCGGATCTCTAAATGTGTATTCACAGTTAACATTGAAATAGAAAAAGAGATTAACTTTGTTCATATAATTGAAGGAATGCAAATTATACTTACAGGATGGATGGAACATGGGTTGTGCTACATTCCACGTTTCTTTGGCAATGAAAATGTCATCAGGCTGACAGTGCTTTATCTCTTAAGACCTGAACCTGCAGTTATTTTTAGGTAGTTCTTTAAGTGTGGACTGCTCTCTTCAGTAAAACTATATACGTGTTTAGGCTGCTCTAGTTTTACTGTATTAATCATGCTGATATAAACACTTAAAAATTGCTTTCTAATTTCTACTACGTCACGATAATTGGAATCTTTACAAATAATATTGTGAAGTCAAAAGCCTGGCTAAAGCATCAGTTAAAACCTCAAGTTATGTTGCTGCCAGTAAGTGGTCATGAAGGGCATGCGAGAGCAACCAGCGTTTTTGTAGAATCAAATTCTTAGGATTTGGTCTCTAAAGCAGATGTTTTTCATTTTTTTTTATTTCTTTTTAAAATTACTTATGAAGCACTCAGACATCTGTAAAGATAGTGAAGATTTTTTGTATCAGCAGGGCATTATGAACACAGCTAAACTTTTAAACACCAAACTTTATTATCGATCATGGAGGAATAATCCCCGATCTGTGGAAAGAGAAGGACTGCAATAATATTGATGGTTTAGCAGAATGCTGACCACGTTTTAATGGAGAAAAGAGGAATTAGTAGCTTTCTGTAGTCTGACAATTTTCCTGCAACATGAGAAAACAATTTCTTCAAATATAATAAAGCAGCAGAATACAATTTCTTCAGACGTTACAATTTTTCCTGCTGATTGAGAGGTTACCACCAATTTTTAATACATGCTCTGAAAAGATAGAGTTTTTTAAGTCTGTTCAATGTGATATTTTTCCCTTTAGTATGTCATACACAGTCCAAGTGGAAGTAACTCCTTCTGATGTGTTTGTGTTTTCCTGCACAACCTGCAAAGTGTAATATTTGCACAAAAAGAAGTATTACTGCTAAAATACAGTCCCAGAAGAACACTTCCAAATGGAAATAGTTAATTAAACAAACCTCAGAGTAGGTGAAAACTGTTAATTTCACTCGCCTCCTTATTCCCATATCACATTGCCACCCTAATTAATTTAATCTTCACTGAAAATGAAGTATAAACTCTTGTTCGGGAAGTAATAATCACAGCATGTAACAGGCTGAAATACTGTTCTTAGTCAACACCAGCTGTTTGGCTTGAGGTAGTTTGTGGTGTTGAAAAAGCATTTAAATTATACAGCAGCAGTGGATTTTTAATGGAATATCTGTTTCCACTCAGTAGAAACTTCTCTGCTGAATCTCAATGTGCGACAGAGAAAAAGGCAAACTCTCACCTCCTTTTTTTCTCAAATTTCAGCATGTAAGGAAAATAGTACCTTCCCTGCACGTGCAATAAACTACACTCTGAACACAATTACTTCTGTAAGGTAAACCACAGAATAAACAGAAGTTAGTGGTAGGTTTATGTCCAGCAAAGTGGCTGGGCAATTTAGCATGTCTTCTGATATCCTCCGCGTACAGCACAGAATAGCTCGTTCTGTTTCCTTTCTCCGAAGCTGTTTTCATCTCAACTCAAGAACCACGGAGTTAATGGAATGGAAAATTCAGGCAACCTCATGCTCCTGATTTATGCACGACAAAAGAAACAGTTCCCATAGATTTCTATGATAAAATGCTTTCCTCTTATTACAATCAAGTTCTTTGCAGTTTGTTTGCTTTTTGTGGGGGCGGATGTTACCCGTCACAAGTTAGACAGGACACAAGTGCTTTTGAGCTTCTACAGGGTTCTGCTGGAGTAGGTATGTAGGTCATGGTGGCTAATCACCTAATACACATGCAGTTTTACTAGCCTAATTCTGATTTTTTTTTTTTCTTTAACCAGTGTAGTTCATAAAAAGCACTCCCGTAGTGCCATGGTGCTCTTTCACAGTCGTAGTGCCTTAGTGGCACGTTATACCACTCTCCCTATTTTGGTAGCATCTTCCTAGCATAGGCATGACAAAAATACCCACCATAGCATTGTCGACCTAAGTGCAAGCGGCTCAAGCAAGTATAAGTCAGGCATCGTACAGAGCTATTTGTACATGCAAACCCTGACCTGCAGTGTGTTATTTGCAGCCCTCCACCAGATATCTACATTTGACCCTTCAATGTCAACAGAAATGTCTGACTGCCCGAACCTAGTTGTCATCTCCTTTCATTATCACAGGATTTTCTTGGGCCTTTTTCTATTCTTCATATTCACAATGCTAAGCTTCCGTATTAATTAAATGTCAACATTCACTAGTCTGAGACTATGTTATCCAATAAATACTTGCCTGAAGCCAACTACATGAAGGGTGAAACTTGCATGATTTTTAATAGAAATTATTTGTTCACAATGTTTGATCAAATTAATCAGTGGCAGAATAAATGGCAGTTGTAACCATGGCTGAAAAGGATTTGGAAAAAAATATTACTGCTGCTGCTGTAACTCATCTCTCCACTTTGCCTTTGATAGCCATCATTTTGGGGGGTCTTAACCTTCTTCTGGGCCAAAGCAGAGTTGCTTGCCTGTATGTGCAACAAAACAGTTACAGACAGCAGTTAGCATCATACAAATAGAGTCTTATTTATATCTGGTGGGTTGGTTTATTTTCTTTTCCAGGTGTCTCATTTTCGCTTATTTTTTATTGATAGAAAATAGGAAAAAAAACAAATACAAAAAGAAACAAAAAAAACTCTGATGAGAAATCTAACAATACATGGCCTTTTTCTCTTGCTTGGTTTGACAATTTTAGCCACTGGCTGTAACCAGTGAAGCTCCCATGGGCAGATATTATTATCCTAATTCCCAAGACGAGGAAGCTGAGTCACAGGAGAGGAGGGGGAGCTGCCCGACTGCCCAAGACAGAGCAGAGAGGCCTACGTTTGGGGAAGCCCCATGCTGGGACTGGCTTTAATCTTCAGGGACAAAAAACACCTTTTGGCACATCAGAAATAGTGCTTGCTTGCCAGGAGCCTGCCAGAACCCCCAGGCTCATCTCTCCCACCGCCTGGGAACCGGCAGCTCTTTCTCGCTCGATCCTCGGATCCTGCAACGCGCCGGATCGCTCTCCCGCAGCTGGGAATTAATGGCTCGGGGCTGGCTTCAGCGCAGGAAAGATGATATTTTCCCCAGCAGTGCTGCAGATGGAGCTCCAAGCAACTGTCAAAAGCACGGGGACTTCCACCTCCTCATAACTCCAGGCGGATTTAAGCGGGTGACCTACAAGTAGAGGGCTCTGTAGCATTTCCCCCGACCTCGGTGCAAGCCAGTCGCGCTGCCAGCACCTCTTAACCTCAGCAGCCATCTGGGTTGTCACAGGGACGGTGAGACCAGGGTGAGCTCAAGTCCTCGAGGTCTTACCCCCTCATCAGGTCCTGCGGGATTTCTCACCCTTCACATGCCTAGATGTCTTCATTTCAACGGGATTTGCTGGGATTTCTGGGAGCAGCAGCCCCAGCTGGCCCTGGCTGCCCCCGCCAAGCACGAGGTGAACAACTCGGCGTGTGCAGCCCTGAACCTGCTCTGCCTCCAAAGTGGGAGAAACTCACTTAATTGCTTGTTGTTGCCTTTTCTTCAGAGTGGTCAGGGAAGGATGAGATAGCCCCAAGGAAGAGTCATGCAAGGGATGAGTTCCATGCTGTCCACGAAGCTGGCTGACACCTTCCTCGCCCCTGTGCCCCCTTGCTATCCTGCCTTACAGAGGGCTGCTGCCTGCTGCCGTGCTCCCGTCTGCAGCAGGGGTGAAGGTGGGAGGGTCGGTAGGGTCTCATAAGTGGTGGCTCAAAAACCCTTGGAAAGGACAAAATGCTGCCACTGCCAGCACGGCAGTGTTTTAATTACAATTCCATGATATCTGTATCACAAAACCCGGCAGTTTTAATGACAAAGTACTGTGATGCCACAAAGTATTTTTAGAACTAATAAAACCTCTGCAGAATATTCTCCTGGAATGTATTAAGATCCAATTTCTGTGTTCATTAGTAATACCAAATAGCATGTGGTGGATGGTTATTTGGAAAAAATGCATTCAATGTAAATTGATTTTGTATTATCAGGAATAACGTGGAGAGAGGCTTTTCCAGTACCTTCAAGTTTCAGCCATTCCATCGCCTGCTGCAGTTTATGCCCTAATCTTGTGAGATTTACATAGCATTTTAATTTTCAGTCTTGCCTGTTTGCCAGCTGAGGGATTCTTTTTATACTTTACATTAATTTCAAATTCACACCCTAACAATATCAAAAAACCAAATACTGAAAAAAGCGAGAGACTAAACGTGACTCAATTAATATAATACATATAATTATTAATCACCTCTGCCTGCCTGTCTACATTCCCGTGGCCGTGCCTCTCTCCACAGCAGCAGCACCTGTGGGTAAAGCCAGCTCTCACCCCTCCGCTCCTCCTGCTGCTTTCCTGAGGGACGATGAGGAGCAGGGGAGAGTGGGAAGGAGCCCTGAAGGGCAGCTCTGGGAGAAGCCTGGGGCCAAAGGGAAGCCAGGCTGGCATTGACCCCTGCACCAGCATGTGCTGGGCTGTCTTTCTCACCTCCCTTCCCGCTCCGACAGTGCCCGGCCATGGCGGCAAGCAGCCCTGCACTGACGGCCACATTGTCCTCCAAGTTGTGCAGAGCTCAGCTGGTTGCCAAAGCTTAACGCTTCACGTTATTATTAACAGTTAATCCACACAAAAATAAAGCAAGACCGATAGCAAAGAACAAAAGCAGGCCAGTAATAACCACTCTCCGCAAAGGAAAACCCCCTGGGTAAGTGAACCGAAGAGGGCAGGGCTCTCGCACAATTTGCCACCAGCCAGCCATCAGGTTAATAGGAGACCCATCAGGGACAGGCAGTGACAAAGGGAACAGCAGAGGCTGAGGCAGGAGGGCTGACCCTGGCTGTCACCTCCCCTGTCCCAGCCATGGTCTGTGGCACAGCAAGTGAGCTGACGTGCAGAAAGAGGGCAAGCTTCAGGATGAGGGTCCCCAGCTTGAGGCAGCTGCTGGCAAACTGGAAAAAGGGGTGGTGAGCTGGGGGCTGTTCCCCTCGAAAGCGATCAACAGGCCGACAAGCCCCAAATCTGTTCACTGCAAAGTCTCGCCTGGTCCTGGCTGTCATCCCATGACCACTGGGATCGGTCTCTCCTCTCTTCTGTGCTTTGTACAATTACTGGTGTTTGCTCGAGGTGGAACAAACAATCACTGGATCCATTCAATGGCAGCCCTGTGCCCACAGGGACAGCAGGACCCTGCTGCAAGGGAAAGCCCTCCACAAGCGATGGAGAATGAGGCTGGTGTATCTCCACATGACAGAGCAAAAACGCAGCCCCACGCGCTGCAGGCTCGCCCAAATTCAGTTTTGAATGTCATACTCCAAGGCTGGAATTGCAATGCCTGTCCATGGAATTATGAAGCCTTAGAAGAATGATTTTACTGCCTTCCTGCATGTGTCTAGTCATAGGCACAGGTTCCCTCACTTTCAAAACCATTGAAATGCAACCCAGGGAGCTTCTCTTGAAAGTGGTTTGACGAGGTCTCGACTTTTGATAGAAATGGACAGGACTGTGATGGAGGAGCTGACATTGTCTTCTGCTCCCCTCTCCTTTTCCAGAAAAGTCCTACGTGTGTCAGCGTTACCTGGAGCCTATAGCACAGAGGCAGGAGTAGCCAGAAACCACAGGCAGCTTGGTTCAAAGGAGAGCAAGGAAAACCACGCGGCATTTACAGTAAGCATACGTATTTTGTCTGGCCGGGCAAAGTGCTATAGCCCAGCGCGCATGTGCTCCACTTCATTTGAATAAAAAACACTTTGGGTAGTCATGGAGGAAAAGAAACAACTTGCAAGAAGCACTTGCTAGTTTCACAGGAGTAATCACTCATCTGAAACTGGTAACAAAATAACAGCCCTGTAGCCACGCACATCAAACTTCAGCCTGACTAATTTGTGACTGGTTATCTCTTTGTGAACAGCATGTTGAATCAAATCTGGGGAAAAGTGGGTAATTAATGAATCAGTCAATGACATCAGCTCAGTTAGAGACAAAGCTCAGCAGCTTTTTCAGCTTGGGACTGTCATTTGTTGCAAATGATCAAACACCTAAAGAAATAATGTTTTTGCTGAAAAATGCACTGAGCCAGGCACGTCCAGAAGCATTTGCAAGCTGCTTCCCTGGGTTACTGTTGCACCACGGCTTTCCTCTACTGAAACAGCAACACAAGATGACACATCAGGCAGGTTAATACTAAAAGAAACTATTTTTCTCTGCATTCTCATTGCTGAAACTGCTGGGAGAGGCATTTCCGATTTCCTTCTTCAGTAGCAACTCTGGCCATCATGTAGTTTATCTGACCTTTGGCTATGCTGCACCATGAAATCAGACACCACTAGGAGGGGGGCCAGAACAAAGCCTGGAGAGATTAATAAGAGCATTATTTGAGATGTGGCACAGGGCCATGAGTCACCGTGCAGTCAGGCTGCTGCACCTTCTGGCAACAGGAACAGCCCAAGTTCCACATCAAGCTTTTTGCTTAAAAAAAAAAAAATCTTCACTTCTGTTCTTATTTTGAACAAAATCTTGATCACATGAATGAGTGGAAAAAGAAGGATAAAAAAACCACTCAACTGGAGCAGAAGCAAAATATAAACATAAAGTTAATATGTGACTTTTATTCAAAAGAATCCATTCTTTGTCTGATTGTTTGGGGCTGGGGGAGTCAGCCAATAAAGAAAAAAATTTTTGCTTGTTCAGCCTGATGTTAATGTTGGTGTGGTGCTTCCATTAGCACAAAGATTTGCTCACATGCCCCTCTAAAACCTTCCACCTTCACAGTTGCAGCATGCTGGGATGCAAATACAGCGCTCTGTGGTAAATACAGCTTCATCTTCTCATGTCAGAATGTGCAAGTGTCTTGATCTGGAGAACACCAAATTCTGTGCAGGTCAGGTTCAAAGAGATTGAGGATAAAAAAATATATGTAATAATTATTATTACAGGTCTATACCAACCTCAGATAATAAGAGGAGGAATTAGATTTCTTATCTTCAACTGCATTTGACTGTAAGGTTAGAGATCAGTGACATCTGGATTAGGAAACATGAATGACATGAATCAAGAGCTTCAAAATGAATCAAGAGCTTCAAAATGAATCAAGATTATGTGAATCACAGAAAAAGTGAACAAAATGAGTTGTGGTCTGTGTTAAAGGCACTCCCTGAGTGTCCCAAGTTCCAGCAGGAAAGCCAAGACTGGGGGAGCAGCAGAGGGGACAGTCCTGCTGGAAACGGGACAGCCTCTCACACCACGCCCTACCAGGGGGAGCTTGTGAACGGGGCTTTCCACAAACATCTGGCAGAATCATCCTTCTTGCAAGTCCTTATCCTTACAGAGGATTTCAACCATCCAGGCATCTGCTGGTAGGGCAACACAGGTTTGAGCAGGCAATCAGGAGCTGCTTACATGGCGCTAGGGATAATCTTATTATGTGAATGCTGAGTGGCCAGACGGAGGTTATACTCTACTTGGCTTGCCAGTGGTGAATATGGTCACAGTATCAGCCTTATCTTCCATCATTATAAGTCAATTGAGGAGCTAGAAGAAGGCTGGGAAGGTAAGCTATGGAGTTGACTGGATTTCAGAAAAAGAAACTTCAATTTACTCAGGGAGTTGCTAAATAAAAGCCCCTGGAATGCTACCATGAAGTGGAAACTTATCCAGAAGATCTGAACAATTTCAGCAGAAGACCTGATAGGCTACAGGAGTATCTTCTTGATGAAACCAGATGCAAAAAGGGAGCATGAAAGAGATGAATGTGAGGGACAGCACCTATTTCCTTAAATAACTATCCAATATGATTGTGAGACTACAGCCTACTGTCTGTGACAACTGCAGCACCTGGGGAAGTCCCCAATGGCTGGAAAAAGTCAAACACTTCATCTATCTTTAAAAAAGTGAGAAAGGAAACTGGGGAACTATCTGCTGATCAGCAGCATCTCAGTCACTCGAAGATCAGTGAGTGTGTCCCTCTTGGGCTCCACTTCAAGGCCATAAAGGACAAAAAAGGTGTTTAGGAACAGTTAGTATGGATTTGCTGTAGGCAAACTGAACTTGACCAGTCAGCCTGTTTTATAAGATGAAATCACTGAAGTGAAGAATCACAGAATCACAGAATACTAGGGGTTGGAAGGGACCTCGAAAGATCATCTAGTCCAGCCCCCCTGCCAGAGCAGGATCACCTACAGTAGGTCACACAGGAACGCGTCCAGGCAGGTTTTGAATGTCTCCACAGAAGGAGACTCCACAACCTCCCTGGGCAGCCTGTTCCAGTGCTCTGTCACCCAGACAGTGAAAAAGTTTTTCCTAATATTTTTGTGGAACGTCCTACGTTCCAGCTTGTACCCATTGCCCCTTGTTCTGTCATTAAACATCACTGAAAAGAGCCTGGTTCCGTCCTCCTGACACTTCCCCTTGAGGTATTTATAAACATTAATGAGGTCACCCCTCAGCCTCCTCTTCTCCAAGCTAGAAAGACCCAGCTCCTTCAGCTTTTCCTCATAAGGGACACGTTCCACTCCATCATCTTTGTAGTTCTGCGCTGGGCTCTCTCCCTGTCTCTCTTGAGCTGAGGGGCCCAGAACTGGACGCAATATCCTAGATGAAAGTGTGCAGTGTAACGTACTCTGACGTTAGTAAGGCTTTGACACCATCTTCCACAATATCGTTGTCTGGAACATAAGAGAGGGTGGGCTAGAAATACATGCTGTAAGAGGGGCTGCAAACTGGCATCTCATGTCTGGTAGGTCACCAGCAACCAGAGGAGCACCTAAGGGGCCAGTACTGAGATCCACATTCACAGTATCAGCAACCTTGATGGCAACACAGTCAGATTTGTTGATGATGCCAAAGCTTCAGTGCAGAGGCTCCTTTATAAACTTGAGCCTTGGGCCAACAGAGACCTTGTGAGGTTCAGCAAGGAAACATGATTCATTACAGGCTGGGAAGCACCTTGTTGAAGACTCATCCTGGAGAAAATTTGCTAGGGCTTACAGAGGGCACGAGGCCAAATGTGAGTCATCAGCACGCTCTCATCTGAACAGGGAATGTCACATCCTGGGCTACATTAGGAGGACAGTAGCCAGAAAACTGAGGGAAGTTACCGCCCTCTATTCAGCTTTGCATCTAATTTTTGGGTCCAGCAGTCCAAGAGGAGCATAGAAAAAAACAGAAAGAGTCCAATGAAGAGGTACTGAGATGATCAAAAGCCTGGAGCAACTGAGAGGGGCTGAAGGAGCTGTGTTTATTCGGTCTGACCAAGGAGAGGCTAAGGGCTGATGGAACTGCTGCCCACAGCTCTTTGAAGGGTGGTTACACAACCAGAGCCAAACTTGTCTCAGTGCTCAAGGCTGTAAAAGGAGCCACTGGCCACAAGCTGAGGTCTGGATGTGAGAAGACATGTTCACCTGGAGGGCAGTGTAACCCTGAAACATGTTGCGCAGAGAGGTTGTGGAACTTCTGCTCCCAGAGATGTTTCAGGATTTAGCTGGACCACGGGTGACCTCACCCAGTGTTGGTGACAGCCCCACTTCAAGTAGGGTGTTGGACTAGATAAACTGCAAAGGTCTCTGTTAACTAATTGAAATAATAATTTTATCAAATGATAACAAAATACTATTATAAAGATCAAGTGGATTAATTTCCAATTCGCAAGAAGGTAGCTGAAAATGTGCTATTTCATGCTTTTGTATTGCACTAGAAGAAACTCTGCAATGATTCCTGAGTAATGGTTTAAAAAAACTCCATGATTAGGGGAACAGTAAAAAACAAGGAAGAACAATTGTAACCTGAAGAGTCAACTTGATCATTTGCATGGGCACAGTGAAACCATAAGCTTTCCAGTGCAGCCAAAAGCAAGCTCAGACATTTGCAAGGATGAAAGATTTACAGGAGAAGAGACGCCACGCTGATGAGCAAAGGTTAGGGAGAAAGACTTGGAGAACACAGTGAATGAATTTGAATTTGCAGAGCACATTGCTGTCACAAAAGGAGCTATTATACAAAGATCGCTGCACACCCACATGGGTAGAAGGAAACGCCAAGTATGACGTGGTAGGTTACGTCACCTCTGACACCAGCCCTCGTGGGCTGTTCTGGCCACCTCCTGAGCAGAATACAAATGAACAGGAAAGAGTCCTAGAGGGTACAAAATGTGTCGTGGTGAGACTGAAACATTTCAGTGTTGTAGCTTTTCAAACATGAACATAATGGAGATTTCTGCACTGTCTCGAGGAGACACAATTCCATTTCTCAGTGGTACAGGGGGGAAAACTGAGTTCTGCTGCTTCCTAGTTGAAAAGAAAATAGCTTTTACCGGCACATTGGTATGTTTCCCTTCACCTCCTGCACACAGGCAGAGTCAGTGAGCCCTGCTAGCCCCTGTCAAGCACTGCAATCCTGTGGTAAGCCCTACAAATTATATCGAGCCCTGCAAGCCCATGTTGAGTCCCGCAGGCCCCCACTCCTGCCTCTGCCCCAGCACAGGGGGAGCAAATTCAAAGCAGGACTGTGGGCATGGGCAGCAGGGACATGGTTTTCCCTCTGCAGATTCATTTTGCTGCTTCCAGCAATTTGCTGCCTCAGGCATCTGCCTGCTCTACCCTCACCCAACACAGGCTTTGCTCTCTGCATATTTAGACAAGGAACAACAGATTTAGCATGTCTTAAAGCTTTACCAAAGTTTGGAAGTTGAAGCTAGAACAGCTGAAACAGGAAACAAGCCACAGTTATATACACAACATATAAATGAACTAAATAACAGCCGTTAAATATTGAAATAAATCGCTGGTGACTGGCAAGTGAATGCTATTAAACTGTGTGTATGTTTGTCCCCAAAGCCAGTGTTTTTTTCTGCAGCTATCAGACTTTAAACATGACATACCCCTGGGCTGGCTAGGCAGGAGGTCAGCTAGATGATCACGCCGGGTTTTTCCGGTCTTAAATTCTGTGGCTCTGTGGAAATTATGTGTTACAGAGTTTTTCTCGTTGTAGCCAGACTGAGAGCTTGAAATCCACATGGTTACTGACAACTCCCAACTGTCAGTAAAGCTGTTTCACAGAAAGTGTTACATGACTGATGTCTCTACAACTGCACTTTTCCAAACAGATGGGGGGGGGAAGGCACCAGTCTCAAATCAAATTAGTCTTGATGGATTACGCAAAAGAAATTTAACACATGCTCCACATTTTGAGAAACTTCTAAATATAACATCTCCATTGAAAACAAAGTATACGACAGTGCTAAAAATATGTAAATACATAGCTATAAAACTATCTTCACATTACAGAATGAGAACCCCTATTAGGGGCTGGAAAAATGGCATTTTCTTGAGGCAGGAGACCCATGTTAGGGTGGCCACACCTTGTTTAACCACAGAGATAAGTTCATTTTTGAAAGCACACTATTTGACTTCCAGAGGTTTGTCTCTACAGAACACAGGGCAAAGATAAAAATGTTCCCATTGTAACTGATATAATCAATGTATTTAGAAATAATAAATCCATGACATTATGGAAAAAAATTAAAGTAATCCACAAGGGAAAGCATGATATTTAAATTCTGTTTCAGCTGGAAACATACTGTAATAAAGAATTAACCAGTGAGTCTTTGTCTACACCCTAGTTTTCTTTCATTATAATTAGGCAGGGTATAATTTTATTTTACCGAAGTAGTTATACTAAAACATTTACTGCATGTGCAATTTTACTCATATAAAGATATGATGCATTAGCATATGTTATGCCATCACCATTTCAGGGAAGAAATACAGCAATGTAAGAATAACACACCAGTATTCCTAGATATCTACCAAGCATTTACTGGTTTAAACGGAGTCGTGTAGTTAGGGGAGCATACTTTCCATGCTCAGATAGGTTCTTGGAAAGTTGGAGAATGATATCATGAAGATATAAGTCTTTTACAATTACTTGTAGGAATTAGTAGAAAAAGTAGTCTCAGCGACAGAATTAGCAGAATAAAAAGGCAGAACTGACATCTGCACAAACAAAAAAGGCAGATTTTTTTCCTGAATAATTTCAAATTACACAGGTAAAACAGGTCCTAAGAAGCATCACAAATAAGGTCTGTATAATGGAGGAATGATTTTCTCAAGATAATTACATTTGAATTAATTTATACCCATTTTGGTGCTCCAAGTGATAAAAAGCAAATCACATCTCTAAGTTCTTTATTCCATGTAGGACCTGTGTTGAAAAAAAAAATAATGACAGCTTCCTAATTACTATTTTTAAGGTAATTTTTAAAATAAGAAAAAGAATTTCTCATGCAATTATCAAAACAAATTAATATCCTTCCAGAGACAGCAGCAAAAAATTGGACTGCAGCCTTCTACCTGGTACGTGGCCAGGGAGTTTTCTTCGGCGTGACTGTGGCAGGCAGGCAAGGCACAAAAACCATTGTAGCAGTAGACATTAAGAGCATTAGCACGGTGGACAATTTTGTTCCACTTGTCAGTGAACACATACAAGATCATCTTACTTGGCTCAGGAAAGACCAGTGTGGCTCTGTGTGAGCGGCAGAAGAACGTACATCCACTTCTCCCTGAGAAGCACCCGGAGTTCCACTTCAGGGAAAGGCACTTCTTGCAATAACAGAATTATAACTGGAGCGACCAAAAAAATATTAATTAGTGCCTAAGCAGCGCATTTTTTTATCTTCAGTATATTTTGCAGACATTAATTTTGATTCAGCCCTGGCTTACGCCCGCTTGCAGCAGCAGCAGCCAGATGGGGCTCTCTGCCCCACCAGGCACCTACAGGACTTTGCAGGGACGTTTATATGGTGGGAGGTGCTGCTTGAGAAAGGATCTTGTTCAGGCATGTGCTGAGTCAATGTATTTCTCTGGCAGCTTGTGCTGGCAGAACAATTATAGTGGCCGAAGAGTTATTTATAACTGTCCTCCCGCAACAGGATTCTTGAGGGAGGATGTTGGTATGAACGCTGCTATTCCATGCACACACAAATCTACACACGCGGCAGCTGCATCTCTATTTAATGAATGAAGAATACTCTTCTGACATAAGTCCTGGGTTATTTTTTTTCAAGAGGTCACTTGTAAGGGGGGAAAAAAGAATGCAGCTCCAACCACACTAAGTCCACACCTCATCCAAAAGCCTGGAGGCCTCCCCACAAATTGCTGTAACTTCTTCATGAACACATCAGGACTGACAGTATCGGTAAGCCTCTGACCATACAAACAAACCCAAATACTAATGTGGCTTCGTTCACTTTGGCTTGCCTTAGACTCACCTCCTCTCAGAAATCAGCCACCGTACAGCTCCTGAAGCCCATGTAAGAGGGGGAAAAAAAAGAAACTTATCCTTGAAAAACTCAGAACGCCAAACTTATCACCCCATGGGAAGTCACCCCCATCGGGTACAGCCAAGCCTCCCTCCCTGCTGCCTGCAGCCCCTTGTCTTCTTCGGGTGGAACAAGTTACAAAATCAGATCATTGCTTAACCAATTTAACCAGTAATCCACCACAGGTGAAGAACGAGCTTCAACGTAATTTTACTTTCTTGTACTCTAGAGTATGGATGAACCAGGTAGAAAAATAAAACAGTCTGAAAATGCAATGGCAGATGCCTAAATGGCGAAACGCAGTTGTGTGTATGGGCCCTTGGCTCAGCAGCACACCTTTGTTACTCTGCTGGCTGCGAGTAGGTTGGTAAGGAACTAGTTTATTTTCTTTGTTTTGCAGTTTCAAATGCGAGCCATTCAGCCTGCCTGTCTGCTGCGAGGAGGCTCTGCAGCAGAGGAGACGCTGTTTCCCGCACTGAGGTTTTGTACATTTTCCTTTCCTGGCATTACACTGTGCAGGGGGGAAATGTGTGCTTTGCTCTTTGTGTACAGAAAATGTGAAGAAACTGGGAAAAAACTCGAGGTTGTTAACTAATCCTCCCCGCAAGCAAACGCAACAGTAAATGAAGACCGAATGCAAAATCTACTTGAGAGAGAAAACAAAGCCTGTCTCTCTTCCATCTTGAATCTCAGGGTCCTGCCAGGCAGGCAGGATGCTTCACACATTTAAAGGTGCAAAGCACACAATAGGAGCTGCATCATAGGGGAAATAAACATGTCTGCGTGCATGTCAGAGAAGGTGGGACCAGAAGAAAAAAAAATCACAAGCACAACCTTTCCCCACTATTTTTCTTTGATACACAGATCTGTAAGCTACAAACTATTGCAACAGCAGAAGGAGGTGTTGCAAAAGGGAAACAGGCAACTGGTTCCAAAATTTGGATCCAAACCTCTTGCACACAGCATAGAAATTAGACTAGAGAAGTAATATTTTGTACTGATGGTGCTGAATTAAGTTTTCATTCAAACATTAAGTATTTCATCTAAGCAAACCCTGGTTTTCTCTGGGGCTCAGAGAAGCTGGAAAGATTTCATAACACCACTGCCTCAGAGTTTGATGGTTGGTTTTCATTCCAGACAACATAGGGATGTACAGCAGCTATCAAAGTGCCAGTATCAAAGAAACAGCAGTGATGTTTCTCTGCACAATTGTTTTTATTCTAAGATTCACGTGCTTTGGTACTTTTTCTTAAAAAAAAACCCACACAAAAAAAAGGAGAAAAATCCCTCTCTTTGGTGACACTAAAATTAGCAATGCCAAGAATAGATAACAAGATCATCTTCTTCCCCATTTATTTTGCTCAGATGTGAATGATGCTGCATCAAGCACAGAAAAAGGAGTATATTAGTCTCATGCTGCTGGAAAAACAAGTGTATTACGTTGCTGAAATGTCACGTTCCCACCATGCACTTGGTAATAGGTTGTGTGCTCAGTTTCTTGCACCCATTGTAGCAGCTGACCGGAGATATGCTCTGCATTTGCCAGCAAACCAGCCTGCCCTTTGGACTGAGCCACTCTGGCCAGCTGTGACTTTATTATTAGCCTTTTTAGGTGTGACTTGGCCTATCAGATGGTTGTGTAATTAAAAAAAAAAAAAAAAGCTAATACTTTCTTAACAACAGAATCCTTCACCTGACTGCTAATTTTTTTTGTTATTATTATTATCCCATATCTTCCATCATGCACTCTTCGCACAAATATTTTTGGCTACTGTAACAGGTGAAAGGTCACACCTGGCCATCATCCATCACAGCGGCGTTTTCTCCGCAGTGCGATTGCATGGGTTGTTGTTTGGTTTTCAGGCTGCAGCAAGCAGGTAGGAGCAACCCTGATGAGAAGGCTTGCATGCTGTCAGCACAGGTCCCCAGATGACTTCTGTCATAATTTTAAGGCTCTGCATGTCATGAAATGCCCTGACACTAAGCCTTGGTCTGTTTCAAATTATACCAAATGCCTACACATAAATCTCATTTGGAGTGGTCCTCCTCAGACACAGACTTCGACGGGCTCAGGGTGCAGAGAGCTACATAACCAGGTACAATTGCTGTACCTAGTTAGCATCTGAAACAAAAAAAAGGGCTTAAGAGTACCTGTCTTCAACTCACCAAATCTGAGACTGGAAAACATCAATGATCATACATATCTTCTCTAAAGACTCTGGAGAGGAACTGGCTTCAAGAAATTCTTTCCCTTCAGCTGCAGCCTTGTGAAACCTGATTGTCTTCGAAATCTTACCGCAGTACTTGAAGGAGCTGTGCTGTCAGCTGCCCGGTTTTAGACACACTGCTGCTGTGGGCTAGAAAATAAATGTGGGGTCAGTACCCGAGGGATGGGTGCAGAACGGGATCATAAGAGGAGAGGAAGAAGCCTTTATCTATGAGAAGCAACCGGTTTAAAAAGCCCCCAGTCGCTCCTTGCTTTTCCCCCCCCTCCCCGCCTTGCGTGGTGTGGGATGCCTTGTTGGGCAGGAAATATGAGCTGAAAAGCAGTGTAGGAGAAAGGCAGTAACACACCACTGGGCACTGGAAAGTAGTCAGAAAGTCCTCCAGGAACAGAGAAGGCTGAAAATAGCAGTGGGCACAAAGAAGATGCTACCAGCTTGATGAAGGTAAGAAGTGCTGCAAGAAAATGAGAAAGGAAAGTGGACAAATTAGCTGAATAAATTCTGTGGTGAGAACAGCTGGATGAGCATCTCTGGAGACTAAGAAAAACCAGAAACAAAATGGAGAGATCATCATCATCTGTCCGTGCTTATAATGATGACAGATATGACAGCCTGCCCAAGCCAAGCATTTCCATCCTGCTGTGGCACTTTCTCTTCCCAGAACAAAGCTCCTCAGCAGTTTCTTCAAGCCCAACAAAAAATTGACATGTTTTACTGCTGCCTCCTGTGTTTTTATTTACTTTTCATTATTTCTATTTTGCTTTTGTATTTCCCTTTATTCCCATCTCAGTGATAACCAGTAAAGAGCATTACCTGCAATACTGCATCGTCTGTGAGTGGACACAAGAAAATGCTTAACTGCCTTCCAGCCTCTTTCCCGAGCTGGATCCTCTGAGTCTTCTTGGCAGCATTTGTCCCTCACCAGATGTCATGTGAGAAATATCTGTGCTTAATAGATGAGTAAAAACTTTTAATTGTGGTATTTCTCTAGCCCACATAGTCTCTACTTAGCTATGTTCTTCAGCTTTGTGCTCATTCCTTCCATTAAATCCTCATCTACAAAATTTCAGTGTAGAGTTAGTCTCTCTCTCCTCCTTTACGGTAATAAACAGCCAATGCAGATATTCCCATCACACCACAGAGAATATGCCACCAATTATCAATTATATATCAATAGTAGGTGTGATACCTATGACAGAAATTGTAATAGCACCTAATGTCTATATATCTTCTTTACATTTTGCAGACCATTGTGTGAAAAACCATCTAAAACGCCTTGTCCCTATAGAAGGAAGAGTGGGGTTAAAAAAGTAACTGGCACCTAAGTACTTGCTTCACAAGTTCATCAAAAGTGTTCTGAAGTTAAAAAGAACGAGTTACCTTTCTCTGGATGGTGGTTTCCACTGCTGAGTAAAGCTCCACAGTGTCCCTGGCTACTGTTCATCCTCACCTCTCAGCCTCAGGGACAAGAAGGGCAACCCAGCGTGGCCAGCACCAGGGTGCCAGAGAGCTGGCAAGCTGCCATTGCAACTCTCAGCCTCAAAAAGGACTGTAGAAGAGAACCTGAGAATTGCAGCCCAGGAAGTTTGCCATCCATACTTGTTACTGGCAGTAGGGTCTAGAAAAATAAAGTCAGTGTAGACAGGGATAAGCACGGTCTGTTGGGAACAAGGCAGCATAACTTCTGCAGAGAGAAACCTGCATCACCAACCCATGACAATCCTTGGGACTACATCAGTAAAGATGGAGAGTAGGTCCAGCAGACACAGAACACTTCAATTTTGAAAAAGCTTTTGGTGCGGTTCCATACTAAAGATTGTCAGAGAAACTAATTTGCCACAGACTTTTACAGATAAAAAAAAAATGTAGGTAGGACATGAAACAAAGCATAAGGCTTAATAGTCACTTTTCAGGGTGGAGAATAGGCATCAGCAAGGTCTCCCCACTGTGGGACTGATGGTAGGACTGGCTTTACTCAACATTTTCAGTGAGTGCTTGAGGAGGAGAGCATACAGTGAAGTCCTCTTTCAGACAAGTAACTCTATCGGGACTTCACAAAATTGAGTTAATGGACAATAGGATACTAGAGGGTTAGGGAGTCATGAGCTTCTAACATCCAAATCCAACAGCTCGGGATGCTGGGGGAGAGAGGATGGGTGGCAGGACACAACCAGGCTCTCCTACTCTCTGTAGGTAGCACTGCCTCCTGCCACTGCTGGGGACAGAGTCAGGGCCTGATGGAACACTGGTCCTGCTGGATGCAGCAGTTAATGTCTTATGTTCTTAAATGTTTTTGCACCCCATCCCAAGACTGTTCCTAGTTTCAGTGCACACTCTGATGGTGTGAATTCCTGGCTTGGCCCTAAGTTTGGGATGTAAAAATCCATGGTGTCCAGTTGCCTCAGACCTCGAAGCCAGTACTGTCTGCTTACCTCTGTGTCTTCCTAGCAGCTGACCTGCTACGCATGCTAAATATAAAACCCTTCAAGGACCACAGGACAGTTACAGAAAGAAGGAAACAGACTTTGCAGATGCGCTTTTGCACATGTGCACTCTCTCACTTCCTACTTCTCCATAAGCAGCTCTTGAAGAATAAAGCTCCGTGCAAAAATCATGAAACACTTGACTGGAAATCCCTGCTTTCACCTCCTCACCTTTTCTTGGTTTTGTCTGGGGTTCGGAGAACATCCTTTCGAGGTCCAGGATCACTCAGCCTTCCATTCTTCTTCAGCCTGCTGGTGCTGCCACATCCGTCCCGGTGCTGGGGAAGGCCTGTCCCTTTTAAAGGCAGGGTCTACTGATGTCCAGTCCTGCCTCTCCTCGACAGACAGACCCTGCCTCGGAGCTGGCAGCCGGTACAAGGCAGCGGCTGGGTCCGCCAGCTCCACAGCCACGCTGTTGGTAGCCAAAAATGGCCTGATTCAGTTCCAAAGCACAATCTGCCCTCCAACACGGCAGGGCTATCTTAATCCAAGCAGAAGGTCGCTGTCAGAAACACCATTAAGTACACGAAGCTGAGTTCCCGCAGGGGACAGGGCAGCCACCCCCCACTCACCACACTGATACTGCCCAGCACAGAGTCAAAGGCTGGGGGGAACTGAAATCAAGAATGCGTGATTTAGCAGCTTGGGCAGTCTGTCAGCCCTCCGTGCTGCGTGCCTTCTGCAGTGAGAGGTAAAGGGTGAACACTCCATCTCTCCCAGCTCCTTCTGCTTCCCTGTTTGTCTGGGTTGTGTCCCATAGCTTTTCCTGCATTACATCCCCTTTTCCAGTGCCCACATACACAAGCTTGGAGGTTCCTGAGCTTACTTTACTAAGGCAGGACTGACGAGCCCAGATCGAAGAGAGACCTCTGCTACTACTTAGTGGAGCTGCATCCCAGCTCCCCCTCCCCCAGGCCCTTCAACACCACCCACACGGCAATCCATCAGCATCACCCATGGAGCATCTGGGGGCAACATGTAATTAGGAATGATGCTGTCTGCCATTTATAGACACACTACTGCAAAGAAAAGCTGGTGAAAGTAATACCGACAGACATACCTTACAGCATGCATCAAACGTTAACAGGCAAAAGTAATGGAAAGGTGGAGGAAAGATATGGAGAGAAGGATGAAGGCAGTAGTGTAATCCACACAGCTTTAAAACAAAGCAGTCATTAAAATACATGCTCAGAGTGATTATGATGCAGTTGTCTGATAAAACAGTTTATTTGAAGCAAGAAATGAATTCTGTAAAATAAGAACGCCCTGTCTTGCTGGATAAGTGGAGCTGCATTTGCTTTACAATCCCTTTACTGGAACAAAATCAGCAGAAATTGTGCACGCACCCACACGCTACAAGGCCTATCTGCAGGACATCACGGGGCCAAAGGTTCTTCTCTCCTCTTGAAGCCTTTCACTGCAAGAGATCCTCTCTGAGATCTTGCTCACAGCTGATAATGTGTAGCTCATCTCAAGTATGCCTGCTCCTCCATTAAGGAATTTTTCTTTTCAATTATTTCCTATTTTTAATCTCCACCTTATTTTTTTTTTGGTAGGATTTCAATTGGTTGTGCTTGTCACAACACTGTAAATACTTAATGTGCAGGCCTGTGCGTTTGCTTTCGAGGCATGCATCAGCCTATTGTCACAGCAAAAAGCAGCTGTTTGTGAGATGCTGTAACCATTCTGCCAAGCCTCAGTAGCTAGCCTTTGAAGAAGAAAAGTCAAACAAAAGGAGTGTGAACTATGACAAAAAAAGCGTGGAATGGTAATTTAGAAGGGCTGAAGGAGATGTGAAGAGTAATTAGCCAAATAAACAGTAACACAGGACAAATTATCTAAGTGCATCACAACCTGGGATCAAGGAACAGAGGGAGTACCTGAGGTCTGGAGAAGCATCGGAAGGAGCTAAAGGAAAGATTTTGCATATCTCTTGCATCTCATGAAAGAGATACGTGCATCAGTGAATTTGAGTTAAAGCAAATGAACAAATTAAAACCCAAAAAGACAGAGAGACAAGATGAAGGAAATCCAGAAGAAAGTAACTGAACCACTGTTTCATTCAGCAGGAGAAAGAGAAGGAAGCAAATGGACCAGCTGCCCACTCAGGGCACAATGATATGGCAATGGAAAACAGCGAGGATCCCAGTGTTACGCTTTTGGGACTACGGAAAATGCTCTTCTAATGAGGAGTTTTCCAACTGCATTATGAGACCAGCTCAAATCTCTCTGTTGCTTTGCTAATCTTGGTTTGCTAATCTGCAGCAGTAGAACTGATGGCAGTTAAACAGGATGGAATTTATATCAGGCTTCAAAATTGTACTTGCTGCCTACGTTTCCCCTGCAGAACGGCTTCAAATTACAGCGCATTTGTGTGAAGTTGCCGAGTTTTGTCATCTAACCATTCCACCAGCCCAGAGCACATCACGGGAGCTGCGCCGCTGTCATCTGACTGCCATATGCCCAGGCCCGGGAATCTTCCTTCAGCGCAAAGTCACCCTCAAATAAATAAAAGCCTTTGCCTGGCTGAGAGTTTTAAGGATCAGCTCTCCAGACAAGTAGGACGGCCTGTCTGCAGCGCTAGTTAACTTTTATGTATTCTTCATGTGTCTATCACCACAGGACTCCAACACACTAGCACCACATTTCATTCATCTCCAGCATTGGAATGAACGTTGAGCTGAAGTTGTATTAGCTAACTAGTGAATTTTCCTAAATTACCTTTCAGATTTGCGGATTTTTTTTAGTTCCTTTGATAGCTATTGCCAGGGGTTTTCACAATATGATCCTGACAGGCAACTTGGCTGCGTAAAAAAGGATCACTAGCTCTGGTCCTCTGGCCTACTCAGGTTAAGGGGAAGGCAAAGATATATCCTTCCTTCAAGATTCAAATAATTTTCATTAAGATGACAGAAAATCACTTGCGGTCTCCAAGGAGCAGGAAAAATCCAGATTTCAGATTGCTTTTGTAGTTCTGTGTCCTTCCTTTAGGTGCACAATGATGTAGTTCTGTCTATTTTCACACAGAAGGAATCCAGCTGAGAGCAGAATTTATTATAACTCCAGATGATGTTCAAGTGGATGAAAAACTAATTTTTCTCAGGTGGTCATAGAACAAGTTTCAGTAAACTGGCATTCTTTCCTCTCTCATCTGAATTCTGCAGAGGAACTCAAATGATTTATAAAGCCATTTCAAAGACATTGTAAAAAAGAAACACACAAAATTAAAAAAAAAAAAAAAGACAGGACAGTGTTGGACTTTTCGACCTTTTCAATTACTTTTCAATCTCTTAAGAACAATCATCTAGGTCTGAGTAGTTAAACTGCTATAAAACAGCTGCTAAAGCTGCCTTCTATTGTAAATTAAACATCAATTTTACCAAACATTCCCATTGTACGACTACATTAGCATAAACAAAAAATCTGGGGTTTAAAATGCACTTGGAGGGGGAAGGGCTAGGCTTAAAATAATGATTCATGACCTCTTGATGATATGATTTTAAAAGATTGTATTACTAGTAGGTCACGTCTGATACAGAAAGACACATAAATATGGGGAGATGGTCCACACCGGAGCTCAGGAGTGATACAGATCCAGTGCCCGAGTCTCACTGCAGGAAATCAGGTGGGTGCTGCTGACTTCAGTGGAAACTAGTACCATGAAGTGGCATTAATCAGCAGTCTTAGGAGAGCAGAGACAGAAATCATTATGATTACATTTTGGTTGACCATGTTTGCAAGTGTGTATGTACATGTATACAGGGAGGAGTTACACAGAGATCAGAGCAGACTACAAATGGGAACTCTTCTTTCAAAATTTTATACGTTGCTTGAGTCATAAAAGATTAACTTGGCCCAACTCAGCAAACTCCCTTCCCTCTTTGTTCACATTCACTCCAGTATATTCATAAATTTTGATCCTCTACTGATTTCCATTGTTGAGGCTTATTTTCTGTGACTTGAGAACCTGAAATTATGCTATAGATCTTTGTAGTTTATTGAACTAACCAGCATTTATTTTAATTTAGTAAGGAAACATTTGGCTGGGTGTGACCAAATAAATACTGTGTCTAAACCAATACAAATATACTTTGCACAAGGCTATAAACCTGTCTCAGAGCTCTAATGATATTGCAAGTCAATGAAGCTTCAGCATTCTCATTAACATGATTCCATCAGACCTCTGTGTTGCATATTATTAATTTTTAACAATAGACTGTAATATAATTTATAGCACTGTGGTGCAACAAAGGCTGAATCTTGGTAGTAATCCAACCTTTTAGGTTGATAATGGCTTTAATACTGACTTCATATTGAAAGGTGAATGTGTACAGAGGCCATCGGACCTAATTATAAACAGGACAACAGGGATACATTCTGTATCAGCGAAGATAAAACTTTCCTTGAGAGCAAAGGGCACAGATCTTCTCACAGGATTACAAAGAGTTTTGTCGCCGATTTTGATGCAAAAAATAATCAAGAACTTTTTTTTAAAGAAAGACACTAACACACATTCCCTCTCCCTCAAAATTTATTTTCTGTTTTAAAAGGAACGAAATATAAAATAGTCAAAAGTTGATCTGGGTACCTATTCTTTAACTCAATTTGTAGGTAGGAACAAGCATATCCTTATGCAGGAAGAGCAAGCTTTCAAAATTCTGTAGAAATATATTAAGATGATGACATTAGTGCACTTGAATTGCTCCTCTCCATAGCTTGCTGATAGTGTACACAACCAGTTTCTGCTACAGACAGCAGACCGTGGTCCTCAGCACTCGCTGAGCACTCAGACAGCCTTGTGACCGGACTTCTGGGTGGGAGCGAACACAACCAACTATGGAATGTGTTCAACCCAAATAAAAGTAATTTCTTGTGAAAGGCAGCACAATACCATCTCCTAGTTTAAAAGGTATTCTCATCATCAAAATATGTTTTAGTATTGCTTATATGTATTTTCTAATTCACTTTTTTGTGCAGTGTCTAGAAGTACAGTACAGTGGTAATAACATAATTAGTATTTTCACTAGCTAAATTATAGAGATGACTGCACAATACAGCATAGTAGCATCAATATTAACAGTTATGCATTATACAAAATCATATCAATAGTTTTAGTATAGCCATGAGAGACATCGTAATTTCCTCTTTCTCCAAGATTCCTTCAAATTGTGTCAGATGAGGTAACTCACAAAATCCACTGGCTTTTACTTCAACTCAAATTCTAAAAACCAGGATCTGATAGATTTCCTAGGTAAAAGTCTGTAAGTTCCTCAACAATGTTCCTTTCTAAATATGGCATTAGTTACAAAGAACTTAAGTTCTGCTGCATCAGCCTCTCATATGAATTTAATTTTCCCGGCACTTCTGCAAGTTAACAAAGGAGTATAACAGATACTTCACAGCTGAAAATGATGATACACAGGGAGCTGTAATAATTATCCAAGACCATAAAAGCAATCCTATGTCAGTGCAAGAAGTGGAATCACTGGCTCTGTAATCTAGTGCTACTCCATATTTCCTTTCTACCTCGGTCACACAGTGAGATCTAAAACTCACAGACAACCAAGATACTGGACACCAAACAGCCATTAAGAAAGACACTGGGGCAAGCATGCTTTCACAGATCCCTCACCTGAAGGGACAATAGTCAGCCACTCCTACACGCCCAGAAATCAGAGGGCTCCAATTAACAACAGATGCTGAAGGCTATCCCACATCATCCTCCATGCCTAAAACTCCCTTTTGGCTGAGCTAATTCACAACCCCCTAGACCAAATCAAGAACACTGACAACCTACCCACACTCCTTGCGGTTCCTAATTACAGTAACTTTATGCTTTACTTCACAAAATGAGAGTCATTTCTCCCTTCACCAGTTCCATTCAGCTCCCTCAACATTTTGTTCGGTTGTTTGTTAAGATGCAGATCTCCAGCAGATTGATCATTTCAGATGAGACAAAGCAATCCCTTGGTAAATCCCCCTGGAAATGCAGAACATATTACATGCACAAGAGTTGAACTCCTTGAATTTCTCCTTTTCAGATCCTCTTGGTTTCCAGTCATTCAGATAAAGAATGGAGCTTTTGTAGGCCAGTTAATCCATCCACTGAATGAAATATGGTAAAGTTTTACACATCCACATGTTCTTTCAAGGCACTCGTTTACATCTGTAGATGTAATAATAGCTGTAGTAATGCAGACAAAAATCATGGCTCGGGCCCCCAGAGAAGATCTTTAAAGACTTGGGTTGAAAAGTCCCAATGCTGCAGTCAAAGGAACTCGCAAAATGATTTAAGGGCTGTCTCCGCTTACATTTATTTCTGCCAAAGCACTGGCTTAATTTTCTTTGTGTGTCTTAATAAGCCACCTCTGTGAGAGGGACTCTTACTTGAAATGCTTGCATGTCCTAAGCTCAGAAGTAGGCACTGTTGAGTGGTAAGCTGAGACAAACATCCAAAGATGGTATCGGGCTCAAGCTACAAAATGAGCCTGTCCTTTATCTTCTCTAGCATCACAGTCACAGATGAGTACGAAAACTGCATTTACACAATGAATTAAAGTGCAACTCCACATTTTATTCTACAAAATTGACACAAACAATACACAGTTGAAGCCTGCTAGAGTAGCAATTACAAACATTAATATACTTTAGATGACTTAAGCCAAGTGTCTTAAGGAGGATGGAACAGGAATGCTGTACATCAGAGCCTGTGAAACACTACAGGAAAAAAAGAAGGCAATTCTTGCCCTAGTAATGTAAGCCTAAAATTAGCAATAATTTGGCTGTAAAGGGCTAGATCTGCCTCGTGCAGATGCATACCTTCAGGGAAGCCTCCAGCCACGGGGTGTATATACAATGCAGGGAAGCAGCGTGCCAGCAAAGGAGAGCTAAGAGGGTCTCAGAGTATGTGGGAGAGGACTTTGCACTGCCACAGCCTAATGGGATATGGCTTTGTCCAGGAGAGCCCTGCGACAAGAGGCCAAACAGCCACTGGCCTAGGACAGAACTGCCGAGCTGGTGTAAAGATGTATTTATGCTAAATCTGATTTAGATTGTGCTCTGCACAATCAGATCGCTTTGAAGGTTTGCCTTGTGCAATCATTTCCTTTGTCAGGAATCAGAAAAAGACTGTGAAAAGACTGTGAACAAATTGTTTAGGCATTGAAATTTAACCCTGTGGAATCCTTACAGTGTAGCACAGTGTGACACAGCAGGAGCACATTTGTCAGGGGACTGAAGCCTCTTTGCTCTCTCCGCACAAAACATATACATTAGCATTGTGTGGTGTGGGCGTGCTCCCAAGCACATGATGCAGCTACGGGTATGCAGCCTACCCTGCCTCCCATCTGCACTGCAACTGCATTCAGCCCTCTGCATCATTTCTGTTCCGTTAGGGAAAATAAAGGCTTTGGATCCTTTAAGACTGTCTGGAAGCCTTTCCATTATATTTTCTTTCAGAGATTGTACAAGATCTGATTTTTAAATATCTGTAACAAACACGAGAAAATTATTGAGTGTTACAACGATCTTTTTAACAGGCCTAATGTTTTTCCACTAGCATCCTAGCATTATTAATGTCAGAATATTAACACCAAACACAAAAAGGCATTTGATAGAAGCTAGTCAGTTCCAAGACTTTTCACTCTGATGTGGGCTACGGAAAGAACCCAGCTGGGACAGTTTCTATACCAGCATTCACGACACCAACAGTTTCTACCTCAGTTAGGCTCCATGCAGAAAAGTGCTATGTAACCCCTGCTCCTCCTGAAGAGACGAGTCTGAGAGCACCACGTACCTCATCGTGGGAGCACAGCTCTCTGTAGAATTACACCTTAACACAAGATAGTTCATCGATGCCTTTGTGAACTGTTGAAAAAATATGCTGGCAAGAATAAAAGAAAGTAGTCATTTGGAATTTGGCAGAGGAAAGCCTTTCTAAATCATTTCCAACTGCAATAAGTCTTTGCTCCTGTTTTATGAGTAATAGAAGAGACTATCCCTGTTTTACAAACTCATTCAGTTAATATGTTTAAGAATGTAGACAAGTTTCTCTCCTGCGGAGGTTTTCAAATATTGTCTTTCCTTGCGGCTGCCAGTATTTTGACGTCCCGTTCCAGAAATGCTGTTTATTACTCTTGGGAAAACAAAAAACACACCCAAACTCCACAAAAAAAACTGCTGCATATGAGGAAAATAAAAATGGTTAGAAGAACAAAAAATAATAAATGACAGTTACGTGTAAGGGAATACTAAAGGATCGTACACTGCTCCCTGCTGCTCCAGTACACCAGAGGAGTAAGCAGAATGTGAAAGTCTTTTCGCTCTACATAAGGAGACAGAAATATTTCCAGAATGTCCTACAGAGAGGCAAGAGCTCATACTCAATAACTTCCACGTTGATGTGATCTGCAACCTCAAGACCAAGTTCCAAATACATTTCAACTCAATCCTGCAGCAATTCCAGCTCTCAAAGAATAAGTACTGAGCAGCCTTAGTCCCACTGCTCAAATCAGTGGGACTCAAATATCCTCAGGTTTCCTCTGAATGTGCTCAGAACTTTGCTAACAATGTTTCTGCAGCCAAGCAATTCTCTTTTGAGCCAGACAAATTTGCTGCTGACCCAAATGGAGCCAAAGTTCCCAGGGTCCTTCCCTTTGTGCTCATGAAAGTTCTAAGTTCACTTTGTGCTTTCCAAGAGGAACAACAATGCATAAACCCAGCAGTGTATTGGTCCCTCCCTCCACAGTGAATCCTGCCTTAATTAGGAGGACCTTTGCAGAAAAATATATTATCTACCACGCCAGGACCACAAGACTACCGTATCATGCAGAATCCAGCCCTTTTGTCATCATCAGATCTGGTTATTTCCTTATTTACCAGCTACTAACATATTTGGAGGCGCAAAATCAGACCACCCTACTTTTTGAGAGGTAACAGTAGGGGATATGTTGGTGCAGAATGGATTCCATAATTAGAAAAAGCACAGGGGCCAGCCTTTTCCCCCTCATCAAGCTTGGGAAGCTCTAAACAATATGCAAAGGCAAAAGGGGAAAATGGTTACAGTAGTGAGGAGGCTAAATTTTGAACGAGATAATAAACCTTTCTTGTGGAAGGAAAAGGAAATGACTGATTGTAAAAAAAGTTTCTGTGATAAATCACCACCCCTGCATGAAATTCCATTCATATATGCTGCAATATCTGGTAGCAATGTTAGAGAAAAACAAAAAGGAACAAAAAACTTAACCGCAAACAAGTCTAAAAAGAACAAAATATAGCTTGCTAGAATGCTGAGTTCTTTCAGTAGTTCAAATAGTAGAAGATTTCAGAATCAAATAAGAGTTTCAACAGCTGTATTTGTATTACAGTCATAAAGACACAAATGAGAAATACAGCTCTAATAAAAAATTGAAGTTTATAAAACTGGTTGGTAGTTTTCCACCCTTTCCAGAAGAATCTCAGAATATCCAGGGGAATAATACCTGAAAGAGAAACATTTTGTTTGTGCATTAGACTACAAGGCATATTCTGTGCTAAGTAATGAAACACTATTCATATTTCTATTGATCAGGAAAAAATCCTAGCATTAAACACTGGTCAAGGAATTCTACAGTTATTCCCCACAATGTTTTAAGAGCCTCCTTTTCAACTTACATTATCATAGATACTTCGAAGTCAGGTTTTCAAAAATATGCCTAGCTTCTTTTTAGGGCATACAGGTAAGCAGCTAGTTTTTAGATGGTTCAGCAGTCATAAGCATTGTCTTTACTGAGATGTGTAGATGTTAACTTCTTTTGAAATTACGGACTTTAATGAAAAAGCATGAGTTTACACAGAACCGTAGGCTGCCAGACAACAACAGTCTACTACTGTCTGTCAAACATAAGCACACACCCCAAAGCTGATGTGAAGTCTACATCAGTGCACAAGGCATTGATTCTGGAACAAAAAAAAATTATCACAATGACCTTCTCTCTCTAATGCCAACTCAAGGACAGAGATTATCCAATAGGTTTTCATGAGAGTAAGGCTCTATGGTGCCATTATCGTCCTGCTGTCATTCAGTTGGGTTTTCCACAATGGACCAACTACATGCTTCCAATATGCAAGCATTACCAAATCTGCATTTAGTCCTCATTTTCCAGGTTAAGAGTATCTGAAATTTATTGCTCTGTTACTCCAAAGACATACATCTCAGTGTATTTCTGGCTTTGCAGGCATGTAAACTGTCATCTCGGAGCTCTGGAAGCATTATAGTTAAAGAGAGAGGAACGCACTTCCATGCAACACATGCCTAAAATGTATCCAAGAAGAAATCCCCAATGTTTTCACACTTAAGGAAGATCTGTTTACCTTGTTGATTTTCTTCTTCTGAATGATTTCTATTTAATAATGTGACTCTTTTTAAAATTCATGTCAGTTCTCTGATTGTAAAGCTAACTTTTCAACGCGTTACATTATTCAGTCTGCAAAGAGCCTAAAATAACAGGTCTCCAGGACAAACCCAGAGCTGGAGTCTATTATAGCAGCTGTGCCTCAGGCAGCACAACCAACATCACGCAGCAGCACAAAGAGGCAAGCAGGAGATGCTCAAAGGGGCCCTTTTCTTTATTACATCCCAGCCTACATGAGTAACCTTGTTTCATTTACAGAGGAAAAAAAAAAAAATAGCTGTAACAAAGAAACATTAATTATATCCAGAAAAGGGTAAAGAACCTCCTCTTTCCGAAGTAGTACGAGCTGCAGAATAAAGTTGGGGGTTTTTTGTGATTATGCTTTTTCCCATTTGACAGCCACCAGCTTTTCCTTGTGGAGACAAACGGGTCTTCGTTTTGTGTGACGCAGTTTGTAGCTACTATTAGCCAAAGAACTCTGTTGCTATAATTAAAATTTATGATGCAGATTTTCAGAGCCTGTAGAGGGAGTGCACGAGTACACCATCCTTTTGAAGTGATGATGGAGTGAAGGACTGGTAAATGGATATCTAGAATCTAGGAGGGCATTTCTCTCATTATTACAATTGAGGATGGTGACATTTTGACTGTAAGCTATTTAATAGTGTTTCTGTATTCATTAAGGGCAAAGTTCAACTTGGTGCAGACAGCTGGTGTATGGTCCTTTTATATAACACTTAAGCCTCATGATGAGGCTGGGGGAGGAAGGGCAGCTGTGGGCAGAGCAACTGTGCAGGAGAGCCTCTGGACCCTCTGTACATCAGAGGAAGTTTCAAAGGAGCCTCTGAATACCCTAGTTCAGACAGGCTCTGAAGGAAGTCAAGGATGCAGCTAAAGAATCACCAATACCTGCATTTCAGAACCTGAGTAATCCATAAATAAGTCACCAAGATAAACTAAACTTCTCACAGATATTCATGATATGAGAGCCGTCAAGCTGAAGCCTCACAGTCTGTCTACGTAGCACAGGAATGACTTTTCTTCCCAGTTTCCTGCAAGAGCCTGATTATTTGGGCTCTGTTTACAGACAAAGAAATTTGATTCCAAGAACAATCAGAAAAGAGAAAGTGTTCAGAAGTATGTGTCTAGCATTGGGTTACCACTGGGGCAGTTAAACAAACGTTGTTTCATTAAAAAAAAAATCATGTAGAAGATAAATTAATATTTTAAACCCTTGTTTTGTGTTCTTCCTGTGAAAAACATCTAATAATGTTATAAGTGTCAATTTTTTAAATTCCATTTTCCCTACCTCACTATTTCCTCTGGATAGCAATTATTAATAGCGTTGATATATTCCTGAAGAAGTGACCCAGGTTCTGCTTTTATTTCTTGAACCTTTTTAAGTCCACCAGTTGTTACAAAGAGACGACGTGCTTTACTGTCGTGTGGTAACACCTAGACACAGAAAAGTACATTAGAAAAAAAAAGAATATTTTTTAAAGAAATCTCTGCTCTACTAGGCTCAAATATTGCTTATCTGTATTTAATTCAGAGGACAGATAAAATGGAACATCAGAGGTACAACATCTGTAAGACTACTGTATTTTAACATCCAGTTGTAAAGAAAAAAAACCCACATAAACTAGTCCTTTATGGCTATAATATAATTTAACATGTACTTCAATACATAGCATATATAAAAATACCGAACTGAATATTTATCTTTAAGTAAATAATACTTCTTGAATTATTCCTACAGAGACCATAAGATTGTGGCGATGAAATAGATAATAGGAACAGCACACTAACATAGAATAAAACCAGCATCTGTTTGACTTAAACCAAGTTATTCAAGTCTTTTATGTCAATTCCCACAGTTTAATTGCAGTTGTAGAGTAGAATTTTACATCATTATAATGATCTAGTATAGATTAGTGCATGAAAACAATGCTGAGAATTGTTGCAACTGAACAATGCAGCCTTGAAGCATTACATGCTACTATTAAATTCCTAGATATTAAAATCCTACAACACACTGTGTAGCCATGGAAGCCTTTTACAAACACACACACAGCAAAAATGTGAAGTTTCTGGAGCCAAAGGGGATGAGAAGCAGAAATGATCAGACAATACATTCTGTGCTCCCTGAGTGATGCCAACACGCAGCTCTGTCCAGAGGACAGGAGAGAGGGAGGGAAGTGGGGGCTGGGCCAGGCAATGGAGAATGACAGCATGTAGTCCACAGGCCCACAGGACTGCAATAATGTGGGGTGGTTTTTCTTTAAAAAAAAAAAAAAGCCAAGAGATATCGCAACACAGCAGCTGCATCTACAACAAAACTAGACAGGTATAAAGCCAACTCAGAGTTACATACTATGGGGGCAAAGGCATTTTGCAAGCTCTCATACTAGTCAGACAAATCAAGCCAGAAATATGACTGTATGTCATGTAAAACAAGAGCCTTGAAGAAGGGATTGCCTGAAAGGATGAAGGAAAAGAAGGATGAGATTCTTGCTATGCACATAGGCAAACAGCCTTCATTTCTCTGGTCCCTCTAGGTTGTACAAAAACCAACAGACAGGTTAAAGAAAGAAAAAAAAAAAAAAGGGCAAAAAACAGGAGCACAGAGAGACTTCTCCCTATTATAGAAGTGTCAGGAACAAATGTAATCATTTTTTTGTGGGAACTGAAATGACGGCTGTTTCCACATATCTCCCACAAGAAGAATTGCCAAGGAGGAACTAGCAAGCAGACAGGATACAGCCCTTTCCCTGCCTTCCTCCTCCTCACTGCAACTCCCATGCTGGATAAGACAGCAGAAAACTCTCCTGGAAGAGGCTCTAAAGACAGACAGCACCTCTGAGACAGTCCCTTCCCCCAGTCCAAACTGAGACAGCATAGAATTGCACAGACCCTGAAAATGCTAATGCTAAAATGACACAGTCCAGTACCAAGAATGGATAGCATCCCACTCTGAAGCCCAGCTCAGAAATAAGGCTTTTACTGTGCTATAAACAAGCCCACAAAAGTAATACACCACTGCTCTAAGAATAGGAAATTCCCAAGCTACGGCACAGGAGAGAAAAATACTTTCGCTGCAGAGAACTTAATTTTAGATGTATACTTCAGAAGAGCAAATGCCAGACAAGTATAGCTTGTTTAATACAACATAGAAGAAGAAAAATGAAACAAAACATCAGTTGATATGAAGGGTACAAAACCACTTCAACAGCAAACAACATTCCAGTCTGTACACTGGGTAATCAATTACTACGCAGTCAGCTCATTAATAGTGCCAGTCAGCACACAGAAGCAAAAGGCATTGGATTCTGTGCAAATCTCCAATCTTTGTACAGACTTAGCAAGAAGCCAGCACTAAGTGTGGCAGTGTAATCAGGAATCTGCGCTACAAACAATAGTGCTTCCAGACCTGCAGTAATCAGAACTGAATATCAAGTGTTTCACTTGGCCATTTCGAAAAAGAACATCTTGCCAAGAAAGCCTGGTGTCCCCTGCTAACAGATCACACTGCAGAATTTTGCACAAAAGGTAGTCTATAGTTGAGTGGTTGTTCAACAGCTGGTGAATATTGCAGCCACTGGAAATCTCCCGATTAGTTAGCAATTATTTAAATAATTTGATATATTTTGATTAAATTGTATCACGTTTTGCATGCTGCGCTCAAATCAACAACACAATTAACAACAAACAGTTTCAAATTTTGAAAGGGGTGAGAAAATATTCAGGATTTTTATACTTACTTGAGACTGAAAATTAATGAGGATAGAAGTGGTGAAGCCTTTATACTCTAGATTATTGTAAAATACCTGACTTAAGTCACTCCTGTACAGACAGCTTGTACTTATCTAAAACAGATGTGACTGGGATTTATGTGATACATTGGCTCAGTGAAAATATTTGCACGAGTTAATATTCCACTTAATCTCAAGAGGCAAGGAAGAAAAAAACACCTTGCTTATAAGCAACTGTTTTTCCAGTCTTAAGACGAATTATAGCAGGTTCCAGACGAAACAGTGCCCAGCTTTATCAGACAAAAGAACAGGATGATCCAGACTGCATCTGCACAGGATGCTTGAGAATCCGGAGAAAACAGCTGAGACCTTTAGAAAGACTTCACCTTTGGAAATACATCTTTCTTGCTAAATGGAAAACAAATAACATATTACTCATCAGACAAAGCCCTTTCTTACCTTACTAAACTGCCCAACAATATGTTTCATAATATTGGGAGGGGCATCATGCAGCAACGGTTCAAGTGCTGGAAGATACGTGCATTTCTGAAGGATGTTCTTTAAGGCTTTTTTAGTCTATTGAAATGCAAAATAAAGTTTCTCTAGTAAGACATCAACGAAAACAGCAAAAATTCATGTTATATATCACTGAAGTCTGATCAAAAAAGCGAACTGATTAGAACTCTCAAAGAGCATTTTCTGAATAAAACCTATGATATCTGTTGGGTCACTTAATGAAGAATCAATTTTCTACTTAGATTTATTAAACCTCAAAACCTACAGTGCATCATATTCTTATTATGTTATCTATGGTCTAAGTAATGGCAATTTTCTTTTGACTACCACAGAAGCAGTGGTAGACCCTTTAAGTAAATTGAAGTACTGTAATATAATAAGAAAACTAAATCAAAACACATTTAAAAGATTGTATTTTAGAAGCGCCTTACTAGGAGAGCCTGCTGGTCTGGGATAGCAAAGTGCACTTCCATCCAGGCAGGGAGGGAAAGAGAGACTGAAACAGTTGTACATCAATGCTTAGTTTCTGGAAACAGACCCAGCGTTTATTGCTACAAGCAGTCCTGACCTTCTTGGGTAGGATTACAGATACAGCTAATTCGGCCTCAATGTTCTGGTGGCCACTGAAAATTACTACAGCAAAATTATTTTATGGATCTGGAATGTTACACTTCCATGGGATGTACAGAAGCATAGTGTCAACATGGGAGACCACATACTGTCATACTATTACTCTTCAGTTGGTTCACTTACTGTCACTCAAAAATACACTTTACCAAACTGCAACTCTACTGGCTTCCACACAAGGAAAGCCCTAAGCACGAACAGTTGCCTGTTTCCAAGTGCAGAGCTTTGAGTATTTGTTAGTTTTATTGTAATAAAAAATATGTAAGCAAATCTACTATAAGAATTTATATTTTCTACAAGAGCTTATACTTACCAAAACCAAGTAGATAATTAGAAATTAGACACAAAAAAAATTGGAGCTTTTGAGGCTATAAAGCGATCTAAATTGGAAAGAAAATGAGAGACTAGACTGCTGTGGCTGTACTGTGTGATTTGGTATGCCTCGTATGCACACCGACACACAGCCGTTGGACACCCAACACCCAGGAAATCTGTGACTCTATGAACATCAATAAAAGCACATAACATTCAGTAGTTTTTAAGCACTTATACCTGTTGATTACAATAAATACCTCATACGGCAGACACTACAAGTATACTTGCTTTCATTTGGAGATCTTCTGAACTGTGTACGTCCATATACATAGCAAGCAGCGTGGGTAGCACGTTTGCTGCCGCAACAGCACGTGCGTGCTCAGGAGTATGTTTTCCAACCTGTCCCAAGGCCCAAGCAGCTGCTGCCTTAATATGATCTTCCTGCTCTTCTATCAAGCAGACACACAGTGGTGTTATTCCCTGCAGCATTAATCAAAAGCACAACCTTTACAAATCTACACCAGGGAAGAACAACTTGAAACTGATAGAGATTGTTAGAAAATGTTTCTCTATTTCCACTCTTCTTCTAAAATAAGAATAAGAGAATGCACGCTAGTGGGGCCACATTTTTACAACATCATGGCTAGCACGAATTTTTAATAAAACTTAATAGATCTAGTTAAAGAAAGAGAGAAACAGATTCCATGTTCTAAGTCAGAAGACAGTCTGAGCTAACATACAAATTTAAGGGATGAAAGAAATACACAACACAATTCAGGCTATACTAAGAGTAAAGGGTTCAGTTTTGTAAGACTGAAAATAAAATATTTTAATTGTTTAGGCCTCTATGCAAGCACTTAACACCAGAAAGGCTCAATCACAGAGTCTTTTTGTGTGTGTGTGTGTGTCCACAGCACTAAATTCCAACTTAGCAACCTTTTCTTGAGTCCAGCAGTTCATGTCCAAGTCACAGAATAAGAAGTCATCCAGACACTTACAGAAAGGTTTTAACTCTTGATTTGAAGACATCAAGAGATGGAGAATACTGAAGTTCTTCTGATTCAGGGTCACAGCCTTTATCCTTTCTCCACAGGATTACAGAGCTACTTAGTAGCTGGTATTTTATGCCATGATTCTTAAATAGGAATCCCTTTATACTACTTTAGGTAAGGCAGGGCTACTAAACCTCTAATATGCACACCTGTACCACTCCACAAGCTTAATTTCCCCAAAGCAATTTTTTTTTTTAATGGGTTTTGGTTTACTTGGGTTTCTTTTGTGGATCATTCATAAAAATATTTTTATTTCATGAGTTTGTGCAGATCCCTACAAAATCCCTCACTGCACTCTTATCTGGTTATGGTAGCAACCATTATTAGTCTTCAAAAAATTTATCACTTAGACATTTCCTCATGAACTTAATCCTGGATTCATCTCACTTAACGCCAAGCACTCAACAGCAGAAGCACATGTGCTCTAAGCATCACTGAAAGTGGAGAGACAGAGACACATCCAGATAAGAATGGCCTCCAGAGAGGGCAAGGAAAAAGTGTCCACTTCTTTAGTTTTCAAATGCAGAAGGGCATTTTTTTAATCACTCCTACATTTCCTGAACACTTATTGATGTTATGTTGTAGTAACTTCCATTTTTTAAGTTATATCCCTACTAAAAGACATTTCTGTTTGTCCGTTTTTATTATTTTGTTCTTTCCACTCATACAAGATATTTGAAACTACTGACATGCTGTGAAAGTGGGCCAACAATGCTCAGTGAAATTACTTGCTTCCTCCTGTCATTAGTTAATATTCTGATGTGAGTGATGCTATGTCAGGCACTAATTTCATCTATTGAGAATATTGCAAATTGTCTCCATTCTATATCATTGCCCTGCAGAATCTATTTAAACCTGAAAATGTACAGCTTTTCTCATCTGTAATGTCACTTGCACAACTGAATCAAACCATACTATATTAGAAACCAAAGTCATTTCAAATCTGAAGATTTCTGTTGCAAGACTACACTAGTGGTACTAGCAGAGACATGCTAGTGCAATGAAGAACGTGTCATTAAACATTCTTGCTTTAAAAAGGGTTTTGATGTAGCCACAAATATTCATTTTAAGATGAAAGAGACCACGGAAATTCATTGACTTATTTTCTGCATGCATGCAATTGCAACACAGAAAAATCAGGTAGTACAATACAAATGGATGCTCACAAACTAATTCAGGACATCTTACAAAAGTTTCAACATTATAAAAGGTTCAACACCATAAAGACACACTTTGATCACGTAACCACATAATTTCAGCCATAGCAAGCAGCAATATTTGGAGAAAGTGCATTTGTCAACAACAAAGTGTATAATTCTGTCACAAAACACATTCTCTGCCTATGTTAATTTGTATCTCTTTCTCAGAATACCACTGAAGAATTATAGGAAGACGACAAAGTGATAGCTAACCTTGGAGATAATCACTGCCATTGACAGGTTCTCTGAATGAGCTGCTACATAACCAAGCATCATGATGCCAGGCAGCCTGACAGTCCCTCTGCAGCTGCCAATACAATCAATCACAGCAGCAACTCCACCTGCATTTACTATAAGCTGTGAAAGCTGAAAAGATAAATGGAAGAGATTAGACAACGCAAAGTATTAACAGGCATAAAGCACTACATTAGAAAAGTCTTCAAATGTATTACTCCTGATTTACAAAAAAAAAGCTGGAATAAGAGTGATGTATCATACAGACTGCTGGGCGCTAAGTTCAGCATGAAGTTCTAAGGAATGAAGCTGTTCTGCTACTCTGCTTTTGACTGAACATACTGCAAGGAACCAGGACTCAATTCTTGATGCTGTACAGCATGGAATGACATGTCCTCAACTCCATTAGGATACACCAAAGAAACATGCAAGTGACAGTGTAACAAAGGAGTGCCCTTGAAGACACATCTGCTGAGCCCCATACTCTCATACATTAGTGTTCACTCATTCCCAAGCCAACATTGCATATCCTGTGCACGGACAGGGGGAAAGGCCCACTTCTCCTCTCACCTGCATTCTGGATAATCTCGGCAGCATAAAAGCCTTTGTGGATTCCCCCCACTGAGGCAAGAAGGAAAAGACAACTGTGATGGATGAGTAAAACCAATTTGCACTACACCATTCTGCCGTGTTAGAGTACTCTGAGGGAGGTGTCCAGGGAACACACTCGATGGGCAATGGAGTTTTCTCCAGAATGTCAAATTATATAGTCTTGTTTATAAATTATAATCAAGCTATGCAACATGTTCCCTTCCAAAAGGTATAACTTCTCATATCACTTGAGGGACACCAGTAGGTATGTATGTTATCAACAATTGCATATTATGATCATTTTCTTCTGTCTTGTTAGGTATATCCCATTTTTCCCAAAGATTTCACAGCAAAAGAGACATGTTCTTCAAAGTCAAAATTAAATGAACAAAACTGAGGCTTGTGGATTTCCAGTTCAGTTGATTTCTATAAACATGAAATCCACCTTTGTCTAGAGCCTTTAAAAGGGGGTTGTTTCACTCATGAAACAGTTAGATGAAATGTAAAGGTATTACTCAGGAAAAACTGTGCACACAATTGTGATGACCAAGTCCCACATCTGGGCAGAGTGCTTGAGACATGCAGAGCTCCTGCACAGACCCCCTCCCCAGTGCTGTGACCCTCAGGCCCTGCTGGAAGTCCCCCGGATCCTGCCCTTCATGTGGATTTTACCGGATATGCAGATAGAAAGCTCAGATCCAAAAGCCACAACACTCATAGGACTGACACAGCTCCTCTAGAAATCCCGTTTGCCAATATGTCTCTGTGGCAACATGTGTTGCTTAAACAGAGTCGCTCAGAGATGGACAGGGATCACTGTCGCTCTGAAGTCAAACATAAACTGTGACTTCCCACTGGGAGACACCGAGATACTTCCTACAGCTCCTTTCACAAACCGCTAGAACGGCCAATTCCCCTTGCACCGGGGATCCTGGCCCAGCGCCCTTCTGACTTGACCTGCAGTCTTGGGAGTTTGGCCTCTGGCTTCTGACTCTAGTGGCCCCCCTGTTTGATAATGATAATTTCTTCACTTTTTGAGAAAGTGAAACTGCATTGCTTATGAGGTGCAGGGAGAAATCAGGGAATGTGGCAAAATTAGACCCTTTAATCACCAGCAGCTTACAGACCAGCAGGCTGAAGAAACAGCACAATATTCACGTCTAAACACTTCTCAGTTGTTAAGCTAGTATCATGATTTTGAAATGGCTGCGCTTGCTCAGCATTAGTGTTCCACAAATATATTGCTTGTATTTCATTCCAGAGTCATATTTGGAGCCTTTTAGTTATCTCTTGGTCTGATAGATTAACACAGTCATAATTATTTGGTTTTCCTATTTATTTTTAATAGACTTTGCCAAACATCTCCACCTTCCTGTATCAATTATTGTCAAAAACATTGCAAATGTTGAGACTCAAATTACAAACTCAATCTAATAAAAGAAACTACCATCAATTTAATAGTAAATAAGAGAATGTTTGACCTTGTCACTGGAAAAATAATTAAAATATGATCCCAGCACTCCAGAAGATTTTTGAAGAAGACGCACACCACAGCATGATCTTGCAATTTATGAGCTACCTGGTATCAAGACTTCTGTGAGGCTTTTCTTATGATAGTTTTAATATCTAGGACTGACAATACTGTCAGCCTAGAACTCCCTCTCTGCACAGATATCTTACGGAATGAAGTAGCTAGGTATACATTATATGATTCCCAGTTTCCTAACCCAATTCATATTCAATACACATCTCATAACAGCAAGTATTTCCATATTTTTCCAATGAACATGCCAAACAGCTATTTGCCCTCCCTTTCGAAAAGCAAATGACAGAATAATCCTGTATTTTATTTAAAGTGCAAAATCTAATGATATGACCTTGTATTTGCATTTTCAAGGTTTTACCTCAGGCGTATGCTTTGCTATCTCTCTAATTAAAGTTGCACCATTTTTCTTGACATATTCATCTGAGTCCTTCAGGCATGTGAGCACAACTGGGAAAATTTCTGCTTCAACCACCAACTCTGCAAGCTCCACTGAATGCTTTGCTATTTGGCTCAGAGCTGACAGCACCTGACGCTAGTAAATAAAAATTGTTATAAAATCAATAGTACACAAACATCCCACAACACACACTCCCCTGCACACAAAAATCTATTGCGTCAAGGAAAACAAAGCAGGATAGGGAAAACAATTACAGCTACTTTACAATTCACTGAGTCAATTCATGCACGAACATAATGGTACAGAACATTCGCTGGTTCCTGAATAAAAGTTTCTCCTTTGTTTATCCCATTCAAGCTTGCTATGTATTAAAAAAGACAATATATATAAATATATATATGATATATATATAAAAATATATAAAAATATATATAAAACTGTAATATTTTAATGAAATCTATTAAAAGCATCTTTATTTGCATAAGTTTGGTTTATCAAACCTTACATTAATTAAAGAATTTTTATCTATTTGTTTGGACTGGTGTTTTTATGTTGTCTTCTGTTTCTGTTAGAGAAAAACTACATTAACAAATAAGTTTTTGTCAATTAAACTACTGATTAAACCTTCTAAAGCAGCTATTCACATCAGATAGCACATTCTAAAACACGGTAATACATTTAATATTACCTAGTTTATAGTATAATCTTAAGTATGCAAAACAGTGTTTTGTAACTGAATTGTGCAAATCTGATCTATTAAAAATCCATTATATTCTTCATATAGTACGAAATTCTAAATATATATATATATTAAAAAATCATACTATCCTCTTTAAAGATCAGTTTAGCTGTTCCTCACAGAGCAGCAGTTTTTACCCCGTAGTGAAATCTGTGAATATGTTCAGAACTCTTTGTCACTATGTAGTTACATTTTGATAATGCCCAAAACAAGAGCTTCCTAAATAAATATGCACGTCCGTGTCTTTGATTCAATATCAAGTAATGACTGCTACAACCGAGAGTAAAAATAATAATTTTAAATGTACCTTCAGTTTAGCATCAGGGTTCAGGATCATCTGAGCTAAGTGAGCGATAGCTCCTGCATCCACTACTGTCTGTGCTAACTCTGGAGAATGCTTTGAAATATCACTGAGAGTTGCAGCAGCAATCCTTTTCAAAGCAATTTCTGGCTCCTGGATACAGAGCACTAAAAGAGGAACAGCGCCTGCATCCACCACAGCTTGTGACAGTTCTGTAGGTCCAAGGAAAGTAATTAAGTGAGTATGGGTGACTGACCCTTGTGCAAGCCATTTTTCACCCTGACAGATACAGCAAAGGAAAAAGGGGAGGGTGTAGTTCACTGTCTCGACATCTGCATTTCAAATCAGCCCTCCTGGTTTCATAAACCGTGTGGACCAATCCACAACTGAAAAGAATGCAGGTCAATAGATGGACCCCCATTTACATGCACACATTTGAGGTAGATTAGGCTGAAATGGTTTGTTATTCTGTTTTCTTCTTCTTTTTTTTTTTAAAGTAAGCAGATGTCAGCTGTTTAAACCCTGGCTATTCTACACTGATCAATAGGAAAGCATTTTATGCATGGCTAACAACAACACAGAAAGCCAAAGTACCAAAATTTTACCAACCACCTAATTAGAGACCATTTTGCCCTCTTTAAATGATAAGCAGATACTAGCATAGATCAAATGCCAAAAACAGAAATATAAAATACATACACAAAAGATTTATCCTACATAAAAGACTGGGAAAATGGAAGTTGCTGATCAAAACTAGGCTTTGCTACCATACGTGGGACAAGTGCAAATTTATACTTTAATTGCATGAAAATGTTATCATACACAATCAGACAAATGAGGAATATCATCAGTGGGAAACTGTGTGCCTGAAACGAGTACAATATCCTTAACTAACTGTATCTTAAATAAATAAAGAACAAAAAATAAAATCCAAGCATATGATTAGCTGACATGGACAAAAATCACACTATTACAAATTCATTAGCTCTCTCTCTGTATGCAGCAGTAATCACAGTCCTAAAATAAGAATTACTGGATATCAGAAGCAAAATTTATACTACAACTAAGCTGTGCTATTTTAGAATAGTGTTGAAAAAGTGGTAAAAATCATGGCGGGATTCAATAATCTATTTGGTTCTTAGTTCAGTTTTGCTACACCGTATTATGCATATCCATTATTATCTCCAACATTTATTTTGACTTAGAGTGCCATGGCAACATATGGCTGTTGTACTTCAATACTCTAACTTAGCTTTTGATTTATAGTCCATCCATAAAGAGATTTTCATACTAAGAAAAATATAGCATACTTCATTAAATATACATAGACTAATATAGTTTTTCATTAACTCTGTAAGCCGTGTCATCATTACATTGTTAATATACAAATAACATTCCCGATCAGGTTTGTTTTCAATTAGTGAGTTATAGCCACAGAATCCAATACACGTGATAAGTCAAATATTTACACTGTATATTATTTTATTACATATTTTTAAAGAAAGTATAAATATTACCTCACAAAATTATAATAAATAATGAAGTAATTTTTAAACTAATACAAAAAATTAACCCTTCATGGTTCACATGTTCACATGGTACATCCTCCAAATACAGACAAAGCATAAGATTTCAACAAAACCCAAACGTTATCCCTCCAGTTTCACAAATTTGAAATTAAATGTACTTGAAACATATCTGAAAATAAATCTGGAAATTAGCTAATCAGTATAAGTGGTATAAGCTACATTCAGCTTTTCACAGAAAAACCCATACTTGATTTCTTCAATTGTATTTTGATTCCGTACCCCAACCAAGTGGAATACATCATGAACTGCTGACCAACCATCCAGATTAATCCATCCAACTGTGCCTCAGAAGTAACTTCAGAGAAACCAACTCAATTGCTTAGACTCTGCTAGGAGATGTTAATATCAGGAAAATCATGTCAAGAGAAATGATACTACTACGAAGAATAGGTTTCTTCAATGCCTTATGAACTGAAATCATGGAGGGAAAGAACAAGCAATACTTTAAGGTCACAGCTATACCCAGGCATGCAAAAATAACCATAGAAGTTATTTTAAAAGAGCAAACTGAATCTAATTCAATTTAGATTAGCTCTTGCTGCTAGAAGTCTGATATCATTTAAACACTGATGGTTACTGTTGGTCATGGTTAATTAAATGGTTGTTCTTCTAGTGGTGTTTATAAAGTTCACGGTTAATAACAGTACATGAAGGGCTGGACCACATGTCAAAAGACAGACAAGCAGTAAGTGGAGTGTCAGAAAAACAGGGAAACTGAGGCAGGTACAAAAGAAAATATAAATCTTCCCATCACATTCTCCTGCAAACTCAGCCCACAATTACAATTCTAAATATTAAGGACTCTATAATAATTGTAACTTTTTTTTTTCTCCCCTCCAAAAGGGGCTCAATTAACCTTCCTGCTTGGTAGAACATCTTTAATTCAGACTATACACCAAGGGACTCACAAAATTTCACTATCCAATTACAAAACACAGATATAGGTGAAAAAACAGAAGGCTGAGAAAGACTTAAAGGAGAAAATATAGTTTAAGTTCTTTTTAAAAGCAAATTTTCAGTCAAACAAATTAAAAGAGCTAAAACAAATTACAAAAAGATTTTTCTGAACACTACACCAAGACTGTATTATAAGGGCAAAGCCAACACCAATAACTGAAGAGGAGAAAGAGAGCAGAGAAAAAACTAATTTGTGAACCTCATTTAATTCCACAGAAACTTATGAAAACCCCGGGCTTGGAATTTCAGTTTGGGGTACAGCTCAAGGAACCTGTCCAGCTACAAGATGATGAAGTAGGATTTCTTCTTACATGAGCATAAGTAGAAAACGTTATTCTATATATGCTCAGAGATAAGATAACGAAGACTCAAAACCCACCATAAATTAGTTGCCTTGGTTCAGAGCAACACAAAGAAGATTTTAGCAAATGGAGATATTGCAGACGTGAAGACAGACTGACATGGAATGATAAAGACAGACTTTGGAGTCTAAAATGTCACCAATTCAACTAGAGTTGTTCTGATCTGTCTCAAATTTAAAGTACTCACCGGAGATTAAAAAAATTAATTCAAGGAAGTTGAGGCTAGTCATGAGCTGTGCAACCAGGTAGAGTGGGAAGTGCATGAAGGACAGTCGGTAATATCCTGACTACATACACACTGCAATCAATGGATTGATCTAAACCAATTTAAGGTGTAGGCAAAAAAATCCATACTAACATCAACATGTTGGCAATAATAGTATGGATTTTAAAAAGTTTTGGGAGAAAGGATGAAGGTGAGCAAGGGAGTCCCCAGAGAAGGAAAACCAGCTCTGAAAAAAATGCCAAATTCACATAGCGGAGCAGCAGCAAAACCTTCTTTGCTTAGAAGCAAATTCAAGTTTCCATCCAGATCAGTGTTCTCAAACCGTCCCTGCTATGGTGGCAGGTGTATCCACAGGAAGTAACAGGTTTTGACCAAAACAACCACCAATACTGTATTTTTTGGAGGACTGTGTGATCATGTAATGGCCACATAAGAAGGCTCTAATCCCCACAACTAGTCCAAAGGCTGCATCTAGAACTCACAGGTTTATGCAGACCACTGCAACTACAATGCTAAAGATTCCACCGGAACCAGTGGGAAAACCTTTCATCGGGAAAATAACGGAAGTCATTAATTACGGGGAAAGCTCAGATCCTGGAATAAAACAAAGTTACTGCTAGATTCAAATCGCTGAAGAGCTGAGCAATCCACCCTAACCTTGTAGCTGACCCTGCTTTGAGCGGGAAACTGGACTAGAGACCTCCCAAGGTCCATTCGAAGCCAAGCTATCCTAAGACTACCACTGTATGACAGAAAATGAGCATAACTCTGCTCTCAGCAATACGCCTGAATATAAATAGTGTTGTTTATTTTTATTTTCCTACCAATTTACCATATGCTGAAGCAGGTAAGAGAAGATTAATAAATTACAGCTTTTATGCAAGCAAACCAAATGGAAAACTTATTTGCATATCTCAAACATAAGAATTTTGCATTTTAAAAGTAACTGAATATGGTGAAAGTGAAAATCTACAGAATACTTTTTACGGACCTGATGGTATTTTGATGATATTTGAAGCACTTTACACTTCTTTTCAACCACAAAGAGTAGAAATAACAAATGGCAAAATTGTAGCACACTGACTGGTATACTTTGGAGTAAGATCAGCATCTGAAATTCAGCTCAAAGAGATCTTCCAGAAAGAGCAGAACTGCAAGAACTGTTCCTAAATTTCGGAATCTGACCTGGCAAGATTTCTAGTGTCCTGAAATCTCATGAGACATTTGTCTTGACCTAGAATCTCACGGGTCTTCTGGAGACATCTGTTCACCAAAGAAGTGAATTTTAAGAGATTGCTGTATGAAGACAGTAGGGAACTTGTTAACCAGAGAATGTTTTCATCAGGAGAAAAAAAAATAAAAGAAAAAGAAAAGAACTCATCTTCATTTCTCAAAATGGAAGTCTTTTCATGGGAACATACACTGCAGTTCCTAAAGAGCAGCTTTACCAGGTCATGGATGGAATTTCTGATTAAAAGCAGAGAGACCCTCCCATTGCAAACAGTTATCACCAAATACCAGGAGCCTTTGCTGGCATTCATGGAGACAGAAGTTCACATCCTGCCTAAGACAGAACAGGATCTTAATCTGTCTCCCACAGACATCACAGACATACGCCCTAATTATTTTCTTGCTGAGGCAAATAAGCCTCCCCAACCCCCAGTCTTTTCAGAAGAAAAAAAAAAAAATAATCTTGTCTTAATGTTGTCCCAGTTCGGAACTGAAACAATTTTTGAAACTGAAAAACCTTTTGTGGGTGGGGAAAACCATTTCACACCCAACTCTATTTTTAGAGTTTAGGCTGCAGTATGTGTCCACTGACAGTCAATGATAGAAAATCATAACTACCAAATTTTGTTAACACAAGCATGTGAGTCTAATCCAGAGTTTCTGGAAGAGTAAACACCAGATGTTGATACGAACAGGTCCATCTATCTCTGTATCCCATCTCCAACAACATCCTGTTGTAAGAGCATGCCTGTAGGAGTGTAAGAAGCATACTATGCACAAAGTGATCTTTCTTCAGTATAACTCTTCTACTTCCAGTAATCATTTTAGAGACTTCCTGTGACTGTATTGTAGAGGAAGATAAATTCCCCAGATTGCTCATAACTGGGCAGAAGAAGGATAATTTTTTTCCAAGGTTTTGGTTTATTTGTTTTGGGGTTGTGTGGCTGGTTTTTTTAACTGATTACATATAATGATCTGTCTATGTCCTGATACTTTCAGTCTGGTGGCACTTGCAATTTCAAACTGTTTTATGAAAATGTTGTTCTTATCACTGGCATCAATTGACTTGAGACATGCACCCATTCACTGTCAGTGAATAAATAATTCATAACCACAGAATAAAAATTTGTACAAGGAGTTTGTTGACTTCAATACCCCACATCACCTCCATCTTTGCAAACAATGCCATCACAAAGTGCACTGGATCATCCAGCATTCATGCAGTGAATAGCATGAAGGACAATTGAAGTGAGCCAACATTGATTTACCAACATAACAAAACTACAGAAATATTTATGTTGAGAGTAACGCAGACACACACACTACACACATTTATACAGACAGACACTTTCAAATGACATTTAAACAAATATCTTTCAGATGCAAGCAACAATTATTTTCCAGCAAGGGTGAGATTTAGACCCAGTGACGAAAAGATAAAAGATCTTTACCATAGAGGTGCCCCAAGAATGAATTTGTTCCCCAGAAAAAGCAGTTTGTTAGGAAGATGCTGACAGCTTTGGAGTTTATCCCAGTAAGATAACCCTCTCTCTAAGTGGAAAGGGGAATCCCCCAATGCCTTCCACAGTTCAACACTCCATATCCATTAAAAAAAGAAAGACGAAAATCATGTCCAAGTTCAGTCTACATACATTTTAGAGTCAAAACCAAACATACATGCACGACTTAATGTTAAGATCCTAGAATAAGTTTAACTTTAACCAATATCACAGAATCACAGAATGTCAGAGGTTGGAAGGGACCTTAAAGATCATCTAGTCCAACCCCCCTGCCACAGCAGGATCACCTACAGTAGAGCGCACAGGAACGCGTCCAGGCGGGTTTTGAATGTCTCCAAAGAAGGAGATTCCACAACCTCCCTGGGCAGCCTGTTCCAGTGCTCGGTCACTCTCACAGTAAAAAAGTTTTTCCTCATATTTTTCTGGAACCTCCTGTGTTCCAGCTTCCACCCATTGCCTCTTGTCCTGTCAGTGGACGCCACTGAAAAGAGCCTGGCTCCATCCTCCTGACATTCCCCCTTGACATATTTATAAACATTAATGAGGTCACCCCTCAGCCTCCTCTTCTCCAAGCTAAAGAGATCCAGCTCCTTCAGCCTTTCCTCATAAGGGAGATGCTCCACTCCCTTCACCATCTTTGTGGCTCTACACTGGACTCTCTCAAGCAGCTCCCTGTCCTTCTTGAACTGAGGGGCCCAGACCATAGCCATTCATACCACCCTTTCCAGACAAGAGTTTCTTCCCTCAATTCTTTGATTCATAACTCTAAACTTTTACTCGAACTATATAAATAGCTGCTACAAGAATTATCGACCACGTGGATCAGCTTCTAAATAGGAACATGACACTGCCAGTGAGTTACACAACTGCTTGGGAGAGAGCAGTGAACTGCTCGATATCGGATTCCTAGGATCTATTCCTGACTCTCAGAGAAGAGTGTGGTCTACCAGCTAATGATAATGCAGTCCATGCAATGAAGTCAGTGCCTGCAGGCACTGCTGTAAGCTGAATGAAACTTGGTTCTGCCTATGCTTGCTTCTCCATTTTACTACTATATAAAATAAGAATTCATGTTCAGCAAAAGAAACTTTGTTCACAGTAATAGCTACACAATATATAAATATTCTGAAATGTCTTCAGCAAGAAGAAAGAAGCAGAGTGTTGTTTCCTTGCCCCAGGCTCAACACATCTCCTCTTAGAACACCTCCATAATGGGGGCATTGCTGATGGTGTCAGATATGCCAGTTTCCCACAAAAGGTACAGCATTGCCAGATTGGTATAGTCTGAGTAGGTTTTCATTCCAAATTTAGAATATCATAATAGTAGGGAAGAAAAAGCATCTTGTTCTATTTATGAACACTTGGCAACGCTAGGTTAATGACTGGACTCAATGATCTTTCATTTAGCTCTCTTCCAACCTAAACAATTCTACGATTACAACAATGCAGTTTATTGTAACTCACACATAGCATTAAGCTGAAAGAAACACGCATGAAACTTGTTACCTGAATTGTGTCGGGCAATATACCCGAGCGCCCACGATGCAGCTTCTTTGACTCCAGGGTCAAAATCTTCCAAACAAATCACAAGCATTTCCAGTGCTCCACAATGAACTATCGCCTGAGCTAGCTGTGGAGAATGTTTACTAACTGCTCTTAGCACAAATGCAGCTGCTTTCTTGTAGAAACGCTGTACAAAGCAGAAAGAAAGAAAGAAAAGAAAACAACACAAAAACAAACAAAAAAAACTTTACTAACATTAAGTAGTTCAAAGCATAATACAGTACAGACATGCATAAATTAGACTTTTTTAGTAGGAGCAATGTCTCATACAGGTCCAAATCAGGACCACCATACATCACACAAGCAATAAACCTACAGTCCTTCTTCAAGACAGTTCATGATCTAAAATTTGTAGTAAGTGCATAAACAGAAAAAATGAGAGGGTTAAGAGGATATGGGGAAAAGATAATAGGGTAGATAACTGTTTAAGTGAGTAGAGAACAGTACAAGCTGCAAAAACAATAGCTCTTAACATAGTTAACCAGATTACACAGCTTATGCAGGGAAAGCTCCTAAAATAATTCTACCCATCTGTGACACTTGCAAGGTTTCAGAATTTCTAAGGTATATACCCTCACAACAATTCTATGAGAAAACATTGTTTGCAAACAGGAAACAGAGACACACAGAATTAGATCCAACAAAAGGGTTTAGGATCTGAATCTCGAAATGCCTAAATATTGCCTAAGCCTACAGCTAAGATTCTGAAAACCCATTCCACCAAACACCCAGCACCAGATGACCCTCAGTTCTGATCATGCAGCCTGCAATTTTACTCCTGCATGTGTCCAGAAACAGCACACTTCCAACATGACTAAGCACCCTTAGTGACACCCTGGCTTTATGACATCTGTCATAAATTCAAGCAAAATCCAAGCACTTGTCTAAGTTCTACCCATCAATCAGTGCTTGACCAAATACATGTTTTGAGCATATACATAACATACAATGCTGCACACATCATGGGGTGGCACATAAACAGCAGTGGTGGTTGCAGTTTCTTCTAAAAGCACAGTAAGCTTTCTCCCCAAAAGTCACAGTTCGGTCTCCTCTTGCAGCTTCATAACTATTCTTGGGATGTGAAAGCTGAAGATTAAATTTCTTCCTCCCTCTTTTAGTTTCAAAATCCAGAGTCCAGTTAAAATACACTGGCCAGAGACAACCACGTTGTGAGAAAGACAGACCTCCTCCCTCATGAAGCCACTGCACAGCAATCAGTGCAAGAGTCACTGCAACACAACTTGCTAACGTCCATGTGCCCAGAGTATGGTCTCCAGCCGGGTAGTTCACAAATCATCCCTACAGACAAGCTCCAGAAGGCCCTCCCTCCGTGTGCCAAACGGCTTTAATCTTATCCCACGATGTTTGATTCTGCCCTGCTCTGCACAGGGAGCCCAAACACTTCACAGCACTAGAGTCCTACCGAAAACTTAAACAACGCAAAGACCACATCCCTTTTGGATCGAGTCCAGAGAAACAAAGAACCACGTGAGTTCTTCTGTACATCCTGTAAGGTGCCCAAACACCTTCAGAAGTCTGATGTGAAGCACTAAGGTATGGCAACAGAGGAGTATCTGCGATGGTTTCACAGAAAGTGAAATGGCCCCAGGCCTGTTCCCTGGCCCTGAGGGACAGTGGCAGAGCACACCACATCCATCTGCCCGAACGCCTCTTCCCTCAGAGCACAATGGCCTCATCTGCACTGCTGGAAACTGCCCCAGCCTTCTGCTATCCCTTAAGCCACATCCAGGCATTGCGAAGCAGCTTGGCAGTTGGCATTGGCTAAAACCACATCACAGACTACGTTAACAATTACAAGAGCAGAGTCATCTTCCAGTGCTCAAATGTCCACCCTGACCCTCCTTAGTTTACTAGTACTGCTTAATGCTACCAGTACTTCTCAATGCCAAAAATCCAGTCTTCTAAGTTGAGGCCTACAAGTAGGTACATAAACATAATTTACAAGCAAAGCACTAAACATCATTTAGGGGAAACAGAAGTTAAGGGAAACAATACACACAAATGGTCAAATCTCTTGTTAATGCAAGTCACTCTAAGTTTTGCTGAACTCAGTGGAGTTACAGTTGTTTACACCAGTCTGTCCATGCAAATATGGGTACATTTTTATTATTCAAAACAATAATTTACAAAGAAACTGTATTCACAGGCACAGTCAGAACACTGTGTAAAACTGTATTTTGCTCAGCTGAATTGATAAAACATTGATCTGTAACTGTTTTCCATAAACCTGTAACTGTTTCCCATAAACCAGTAGCATCAGTATTTATTGTGCTCAAAGAATCTGCTCCTTAAATACAGATGTTGATATACAAAGAGTGCATGGAATGGAAGGTTATCTGGGAAGGGTGGGGTTTTTTTTTTGCTTATGGGAAGTAAGAAACTGCATGCATTGCTAAACTCTGCATGAATTGGATAATGAGTTTCCTACACTTGCCCTCAGTCACCATGGCATAGCAGGCTTTCCATGACCTCACACTAATCTTGCTGCTGCCCCAAGTGATTCTGAATTACAGCCACCTCGATGTAACAACAGCAGGGGCAGTAACATGGAAGAGATAAATCAGAGTACTCAATCTAAGTTAGTGAGGGCTTTAAGTTATAACAAGGGGATGGCTCGCAAACCAAAAGAGCGTATGAAGAGTTTTGTTCCCCTTCTTCCCTTAAAAACATAAATAAGCAAAATTGTTACAAACTTGTCTAACTAAAACCTTAACTTTCTTTTCCTAAATCTAATGAATCAAAACTGCAACCTACGTATGGCTGTGATATCAATGCACTTAACTCACAGCTCTCTCTTTCCTGTTATTAGGAATCTTATTTGAAAATATTTCTGTTAATCTGGGTTAGAATCACTGGAAAATCAAAGCTGAAACTTATGCAAAACCTGAAAAAAAAAGAAGGGAGAAAAAGAGACCACCAGATTTATTAGCATTGCCATTGTGACTATATTTTTTTTCATTTGTTTTTCACAAATATGAATAAGAAAATCTTTCCGTGTATTTTCCTGTGTCAATGATTTGAAAATTTTCATGCTACAGATTTCCAAAAGGCTGTTTGGAGATATTTAATATTTCATTACACAAGTTCAGTGGTTTATACATCTTTTAGAAGTGTTTGATATTATCAACAAATCCCAGTCAATTATCACTGTTGCTTTCAAATTGTCTCATTTTTACAGAGGGACCTTTTATAAAACATCACTAAACGTCTTTAAAACATAGCAGTGCCATGAATATATTTCCTATAGTGTGCTAAAAGGTAAGATGATAAAGTCAAGCTTATTTGAAGTCAGACTTAGGCACACAGTAGACACCGACCTCTCAGGAGTTCAAACATAAATGCTATCTCTAACTTCAGTACATTTATTGCTGTATTAGAATAACAGTAGATAACTGATACAGAAAAATTTCCCTTTCCCTGTGCAATAGTTTAAAAAAAAATATTACTTAAGAAAACAATGATGCCTTACATTCTTCTCAGACAATGAACACAGAAGATGTGGAAGAATGTTGCCCTTCACAACTGCCTCTGCCAGGTCATCGTCATAATTGGCAAGTCTCCCAAGAGCCAAAGCAGCAGTCTGTTGAATAGTTGGGACGATGTCCAGCAAAAGAGGTCTCAGCAAAGATATTACACCTGAGTTACATGAGGAAGACAAAAGCTCACACGATAAGCAGAAATTTTTCTAAACATTTGACTTCATTCATAAAAACCTATTAAATTACTCTTCCAGGTAATAAAAACTTGTAGGAAATCCAGGTGTTCCACTGAAATGAAGTTGGCACTTGGATAGCGATGCTGATGCATAGCAATATTTCTGACCATTTTTCACAAGTACAAAACACTTCTGAAATATAAAAAAGTCACATGTAGAAATAAGCTATATTCAAACATCTACAAAATGCACTTCTTAAAGTACACCCAAGAAAATAAGGTATACTCAAACATAATAAAATGTACGAGTTAAGGTGCACACATCTGGAGGTCCCCGTGAGCTGACAATGGCATGTTACTCATTCAGCTTGCCAGCAGAACCTCTATGTTGAATTATACCAAATTACACTTCATCTATTATCAATTATTGATTTGGAGACCAATATCCATAATACATTACACTCCAGAGAGAAGAGTTGAACATTTTCTTCTTGTGTTATTATTTACAATGTGTTTTCACTGATGAGCCCCACAGTGTATCAGTTAAACATGAAAGAATATGGAAGTCCATTCTCTGTGGTGGTCTCCCAACATATACTTGAAATTACAGGAGTTGTGACATGAACCATTAGCAGTTATGGCTTAAGAAAGTCATTACACAAATAAACACCTGGCTAAAAATAGGAAGTGGGAGGAGCAAACTTTCCACTCTTGCAATAGGAGGGAGGAGATCATAGCGCAGTTCTGCAGGCCTCCATGCTGGGACGTGTGTCATTCTGTATTCATCTAAGATCTGGAACAGCATGAACAGTGAGGTGACACTTTGCTGGTGATGCAAAGTTATTCAACGTAATACTAGTGAGGAAAACTATAAGGAACTAGAGACTGAGTATGTGGATAACAAAAATGGCAAGTGACATGGAGTACATACAGAGAAGCCAATTCCAACCTGACATGTGCAGTGACGGACATCGAAGAGGTCACTGCCACCCAGCAGAGAGATCTTCATGGTAGAATACACAGTTCTATAGAGACACCAGCTCATTGCTCAGTAGCAGAGAAGCAAATTTATCCACAGAACTATACAGAGTGCTCAGGGTTATTTGAAAAGGAATCAAGGCCAAAGCAGAGACCATCACTATGCTATTGCATAAATCTATCCCACACTTAATACCCTTCCCAAGAGTAGAACTGAAAAATGTTCAGTGAAAGGCAACAAGGATGATCAAAGATGACCACTCTGTTACGCGGAAGCTCTTTCCACAGTTAAACTAAGACTGTTCAGTAGGGATATACATGGTTACATAAGAAATATGATTTGTAAAGTCTGGGAAGGGGAAATTATTTGTATTGTGATTCTTCAAAAGTGCTGGCCCTGAAAGGGCCAGCTGCATGAATCAATGCTTCTGTGCTTTACACCTCAGCCAGAAAGCAGTGTTCTCTGAAGATGCAGAAGTGCTACAACAGAACACCCCTCAGAAATAGTCAGAAATCTCCATATCGGCTGTGTCAGTTCTTCCCACTACAGTTTTTTTTTTACAAACAAAGATAAAGATTCAGCTGGACAACTGCAGAAGAAGTTAAAACTTCCCTTCCTAAGGGCACTGAACAAAGGTCTTTTGGTGCAACAGTCCCACAACAGTGGAATCACTGCCTAATGGCAGATGACACCCAGGTGTGGAACAAGCACACCTTGACCAGTAAAAACTGAGGGCCTTAGAACAAGGACTAGTCCAAAGGGATGGAGGCTACAACAAGTTATATCTGTAGAGTATTTCTGTACAGAAGGGCACTCTGGGGCGGGGGGGGGGGGGGGGGGGGGGGGGAAGTTGAGCAGCAGTGTAATTCTCACAGAGCACATTTATTTTAAATTAACACTAAATTGATCCCAGCAAGAAAACAATAGCCTAATACTCTATACATGGCTCTGAAAGGAGGGAGGAGAGGGGAAGTAAAACTAACCATGGAGACCATGCTGACCACTAAGAAATTTGTTCTGAGAAGGTCAATACTCCAGACAGAAGGTGCACTGCCATGAGAGGTACAGCCTCCCATGATGTTCACAAGTCAAGACAAGTCTCAGGAGGGCACAAAGTAAAAGAAGAGTGAATTGAAACTGTGATGTCTAACAGCCCTACAGAAGCACCAAAAAATGGCTCTGTTATATGCATTAATTGAACACGTACACATAGAACTTATGGATGTAGGTCTGTAGTATAGCTGGGGCCTGCCTGCACTTCGGTCAAAGCTACTGGGAGCTAAAAAGCAGCCCCCTGTGTACCAACAAAATAGCTAGATCCTACAGGATCAATCTGAATTCATTTAGCACTTTACAGAAATGGCTACTTCAGAAAGTGGTCATCATATTGATATCTTCTCGCAAACTCTCCCAAATAGCAGGTATGGTCTCATTAGCAAGTTATGCTTCATAACAAAATGCACTGAGTACTTTATATGGCAAAATAAAGGTAAAAACAAACAAACATATGAGTTGGTGCCAACCCCAGCTGGCCAACTCAAACACGGCCTGCATGACATACCTAGACACCACAAAATGGAACACCACATATAAGACAGTTGCTTTGAGTTGTCTCAAATATGAGATTTCTGTCATTTGTATTTTTAAGATGAGCTGATAGAGATTTTACATTTAGAATAGGATAAAAAGCCTTGAGCTTGAAAATGCTTCCAAGAGGCATGCCTCCCCACGATCAACACCATTCTTTTCACAGTAGTATAAACCATGGAAAGCTTGGTGATGACATTTAAGTGTCAGCACAAAACTGCTAATTATTTTAGCTGATGCAACTGAAGGTGAAGAAAGAGACAAAATGTGAAATGGGAGTTGCTGTTTCAAGAAAGGACAGAAGATGCTAAAACAGGGTTGGGAAAAAAAAAAGATGAATGGATGAAAAAGGTTTAGAAATAATAGAAACTGTGCTGATCCTCAAGGAGACTATATTTTTCCCAGAGATATCTGAACAAGTGAACAAATAATTATGATGACAAGAGCTTTGGAGGAACAAGAAAAAGAAAAATCAATTCCTGTTGCTGTACAAGCCTTATATCGACATCAAATTAACTGAGAATTGAGAGAAGTGTATAGACCTAGATTATGCTTGTACATTGAACAGAATCAAAAGCTTATACCTCTAGTTCTCACCTTCTTTAAAACTAGTTTCTTCCTCTGTATTGAGATCCTATCCATCATCTCTCACTATTCTGCAAGATCATCTGCTTGAAGAGTTTTCGCCATTGCTGTGATTTTTACGTCTCCAGAAAACTAAGGCTTTCTTTACAGCACTTAGAAAAAATAAACAATTAATTCTGAGAGTGTGAGAACAGCTACACAGAGATCATATAGTCTCCACTAAAACACCTATAGGGAAACAAAGATGTCCACCTTTCCTCCTATGACTTCTGAAGATAGTACTGGAAAAGACAGACATGTCTGACACAGGAGAGACTTTCCTGTCCTGGGCCCAACCCAGCTCTTTCTCCCAGAGACAGCTGTGTTTGGTGAGCTCCTCTATTTGATCTCTTCCTTTCTTTTTACTGTCCTGTCTACAACAAAGTCTATCCCTCTTCTCTGAAGAGGTCCAAGACAGGATTCCTATGAGCATTTTGAATTAAATTCAAATGTATTTAATGTTCTCTTAGAGTGAGAAAATAGGTAAGAATCTTCCAACAACTTCCTTTTACCTCTGCCACTCACTCAAGAGAGCAGGGCCATACAGAGCAGGGAGTAGCAGTGTCTTGCTGCCGAAAAGTTTAGAGCTCTTTGGTCTTCTTCTAAATAAGTCTGTTGTGACAGAAGTAGGAAATTCATTAACTCTAATTCAAAGGCAGCAACACAGAAAGTAAACTACAAAATAAGGCATTTAGACCATTGGACTAGATTTGCTTTGGAAGAGTTCCCACTAGCAACTCAGAAACAGGGTAACAAAGAATTACTGCCAAATATTCTCTCTCACACCACGGAACCTTGACCGACCTTGGGCAAGGAACGATTCCCCTTTCTATCCTCAGTTTCCCACTCAGATTTGTTTCAAAGAATGACACGCTTCAGAAGCTGAATCACCCTTAAGACACGCTTCTCAAGTGGAGCTGTCGTGCACAGGCCCGATGCGCTTCCTTTTAGCAAGCGAATGCTGGCTGCTGCCTATCTGGAAAAAAATCCACTCGGGGCAGCAGCAGGGTCCAAGTTTTTTGCATTCCAAGTTTCTGCAGCCAAACAGTCACAATTCTGGACATAGCAATCTTCATTTGGTCATTTTGATTTTTCTGGGAAAACTACCTAGAAGTCATGCAGAATCCCTCCACCCTCTTCCAACCCATGCCAAACCCTTGTCAAACTTGAATAGTAACAAGTCAGAGAAATATCACTCTACATTTGAAATTTTCTCCATTTCTGCACCTGAGGGTGTCCACTCCCACCCTATTCTCCTTCCTTAAAAACAAAACTTTTTTCCACATTTACATTTTAAAATGAAAGTAAGACATTCTACTCTAGCGTTGTCTCTGGACATACTCTCCTCTTGAAGATGCTATACTTATGCTCTGGATCAAACACAACACCTTCTCATTTCTGTGTGCAACCTGTTACACCAAGAACATTCACCAGGCTACCACTAGCACTCAAACATTCATCATATCACCTCGATTTTTCAGAGCTCCTGATGTCAAATTCAGCTGATTTAACAAGGAAATATGATGGAAATTTATTTCTGTCTCGTCCCAACTCCCTATTTTCAACTACCCTTTCCTAGAAGCAGCATAGCAGCAAGCTTTAAGTAGGAGACTTAAAACATCTAAGTTCCCAGAAGAATAGTGAGAGAGAACTTTCACACTCACTCATCTTGACACAGCCTCTTCCAGACAACGTGGTACGCACATCTCAACTACGTACTCCTCAAGTGTGACTCACCCTGAGAAATGACACCTCACTGCAATGGTTTCATGCACAACACAACTACAATCCTTCAGCTATCAAAGGAAACATAAATACAGCTTAGTAACAGAGTGGTTAATCAAGTAATTTGTATGGCAACTAGCAGATGGCATGGGACCTAATGCAGGTTCAGTTTGACAGCAGGGCTGGAGATTTGTGAAGGATCGAGGAGCAGGAAGTTTCTCCTCCTTCACAAGCTGATCTGGCTGATCAATTCAGAAGCCCTGTTTCTGCCTTAATGGAGCAGAACTAATGCTGTTCTAAGAGGACCAAGTTTCTGAGAATGCCCCTCACAGAGCTAGTTAGCAACCACCACACAATCCTTCACAAACACACCAAAACCAAGGTGGTCACAAAGAGCTACTTATTTTTAATATCCACTTGTTAAGATGAGACTTAAGTTCCTAACAAATTCTTGCTTTGAAATTCTACTTCTCCAAACAGGCCAAGAGGCTGAGAAGAGGAGGAATACTGGAGCAGTTGAGCTATCAGTTGACTGAGTTACAGAAAAAGCCATTCCTCCAGCTTCAGCTGCACTTTCTCCTTCTCTGTCATCTCTCTGGTACTTTCCTTAATACACAGCCTCCTTCATCAGGCATCACCATACAGTCAAGCCTCGGGGAAAGCCACTCTCCTCACTTGATCTACTACAACTCCAAAGATAACCTTTTGCCTTTCACACCACATTGCATACTTCTCTCCCACTCCTCCTCCCACTAAAACTCAGCAAAGCTTTTAACTAATAATAACAACAACAACAGTAAATGCATCCTTTGCAAGAGAGGGTGCATAAACCCAAATGTTGAAACTAGCTATACAGGGGCACTGGGGTCTGTCCATGCATATCCACTTGCAAGGTCTAGATAGGGCAACACCACATGGTTTAAGGGAGCAGCTCTTTATCCGCACAGCTGAATTGACAGACATGCTCTCTACACAGTCTATGCTCCCAGCAGGCTTTCTTCAAGGCACATTCTTTAATATTATTTTAAATGTGGAACTACATGCCAAAATCTCTTCCCAGAGCCTGATCCTCCTTACACACGGCCAAGTGTCCAACTGCCTCATTCAAAATAGCTACATTTAAAATACATACACTATAAAGGGAAGTTGAAGAAAGCATGGGCAAAAAGACTAGATGTAACTGGATGAGAGAAATAAATTCAAACTTTTTTTCTCAAAAATAAAAACTCCTAAAATCACTCCCAGAGATTTGGAAATACAGGTTTTAAAACCTGTCACCAGGGGAATCGTTCTGGAGCTGGGAGAGAAATAACACTCATGACATCACCCTTCACTTGCTTCAAAACAGACCATGAAGTAGCAGGAGATCTGCAGAAGGGTTTGCAATGGAGCCCTAGTCTGACACAGACAAGCCCTGTCCCCAGGCTGTAGCTTCTTGCCAACACAGATTGTGAGGAACAGACACAGGAGAAGATGCCCAGAGGTAAAAGAGGAGGAGAGGACTTGGCCCTGGAGGATGGCTTGCATGCTGGAGCCTAAGGCCTCAGAAGCACCAGGCAGAATAGAAAAGGAGACCTGGGCTCACGGTTGTGGGCTGATGGAGTAGGAGGACAGCTGGAAGAGATACACTGGGAAAGGGTCTTCCTTTACACTGACATTTTGGAGCTTTCCTGGAACCCTGCAGACTGCCCAGCAAATAGGTAAGGCAGAGGAATAGAAATTGAAGTTATCTGCCCAAGATGATAAAAATACCCCAGCAGCAATGAAAAAGAAACCCAGGTGTGCAGGGTTCCAGCACACAGAGTCCCATGGCGACTCACATGCTGCCAGACCACACAGCCTCAAATTTCTTTTTCCATGTTCCAAACTCGGCTTTCCCTATGACTTCCACGGTCATTATGATTAAGAATGTGATCAGCCTGAAGGAAGGGTTTAAAGAGCTGATCTTGTAATATCTTTAAAGTCAAAGGCTAAATTGCAAGGCTAAACTGTTTCTTAACCTCAACAATATCCTTAAATAACTTACGAATTAAAAGCAACAACCCCATCATCACAAGCTCTAATGCAAAATAAATAAATAAAAAATTAATTCATACTATGAGATAATAAAAAAATGAATACTCAGGAGTAATTCAAGTCTTATTCCAATACATTTATTAATACTGAATTGTAAATGCCACAGACCAAAAAAAAAAAAAAAAAAAAAAACCAAACCACAAAACAAAACAGTTTCAGAAGGACTATTTATTTATAGAGTACTGGACAACACAGACAGGAAAGAAGAATTAGGCCCTCAGCAACTATCACTCTTAGAAGCATACTGGAACCAGTTCAGATTTTCTCCTAAATTTTCTAAAATACAGAAAGCTGCCTAAATCTCAGTGCAAGAAAGAGAGCTCAAGTTCATTTGATGCTATAGTCAAAAATCGTCTGTTTCTAAGATGTTACATTTTGGAAGGATGAGGGGGTGTGGAGCTCAATAATGCATTCCAGTACCAAACTTCATGAGCTGTAGTTGCCAAATGAATAGATTTATTTTTAAAGAATATGCTTAAAACTGTTACTATCAAAGTAGCTTCCCCCACTAGTCAGCAGCCCTCCAGAAAAAAAAAAAAAAAAAGATTTGTCATTGTTCCAGGTATATATTTACTAAACAGAAAAAGTTTTAAAAGAGTTTTGGAGGAGATATTTTTCCCAAGTATCTATTAATTAAGCATTCAAACAACAAATCCTTCAATTATTGTTCACGTTAGTATTTAATCATAAGGAACAACCTTATCAAAGCCAATCTCAGAGCTGGAAAACACAGAGGAATGATTTCTGACAAAGGAATTTCTACAATCATTCCTTGCGCTTCCCCACCACCAGAAAGCTGTTGAGCTCCCAGGCACTAAGCCCCCACGACATTCCTGACCATGAGAGAGCCAGTGCCCTGTATAGTGTAAATGTGTCAAAGCCCGAGGCCAGATTCCAGTTCCCTGGTTACAACCACTTTTGGGATTTCTGCTCAGTGGGAAAGAGCTTGATGAGATACAGAGGCCTCAAGAAAAGAGATGCCCTGAAAAAAAGGTGGGTTTCCTGTTAGCCCTCTCTGACCTTCTTTCCAGCTTGCCAGTTCCTACCAGTTTTCGTTCCAGGTCATACATGAGAGTGTCCATAATAACGGTATCTTAAGGTTTCTCAACAGCCAAGCCAGCATAAAAGCCTCCCACCTCTGATCCTGTCCACTTGCTACCCCTCCATGCTGCAGTCTGGCATCTCCTCATTTGCAACAATACCACTGTGTCTATATGGTTTAATACCATAGAAGGAGAGCTTATAGCGTAGTAAAGAATTATTTGAATACAATTCCGTCTTTTGTGATGTTAACGTGGTGTCCAGAGACACCTCCACAAAGAACAAGGTCTCAAACTAGTATTTATTTTCCTTATAAGATATTAAGCATTTATCAAAAGGACTTCTAAAAATGGGACCACGCACTTTTATTCCTTGATCTTTCACTGCTGCCAGCCTGAAGTTTTGATATTCCAGGAAGGTAAACCAAGCCAAATAATATAAAAGTAAGCTACTGTACATTTTAAGGACTCAATTGTTGTTAAAACTCCAGTCACTGTAATCTTGCCTTCTGCTTCAGCTAGAAAAAGACTAAACCCTGACAACCTTTGAGATCCAACCAAAGAACCCTGCCAGGTGTCCCTGACTCTTAAAGCTAAAGGAAAATGACAGCTGGCAAAGACTTTCCACATCTTCTTAAAAGCTAACTTACTTTACCAGAAAAAGAAAGGAGCCCCCAGTTCTCTTATATATGGATTTATACAGAGATACTTGTACAGAAAGACATCTTTCTTTCTTGAATCATTGCTCCAGAGCTCACTAGATCAAGACCACGAACAGTATGGCAGTTATCTGCCAGACAGCTATGTCTCAAAATATTTATAGAAGTGTTTTAAGCAAGGACCTAATCACACTTTATTTGGTGGGAGGTTTTAAAAGCCACTTAATCACATTTAATTTTTGAGGAGGTTTTAATACCTGGATCTAGCACATTCAGAAAAGCTCAAAACTAACAGCTATTCATTTTAATTATATAACTACGAATAAAGGCACGGGTTGGGGAGGATGGTAAAATATTTGTGGGCCTCAGCTATCCAAACAAATTTTATTAGAAATCATTATATTTGCAGACATTCCCATTTTTCCCCCATATCTGAAAAACTAAAGTGTACAGAAAAGCAGCTCAGTACCAGAATGAGCCAAGAACAATAACCTAAACAAATGTACGTCTCCATATTAGTACCCCAGATCCCGATCCTTGTAAAACTAACCTTCAGACCAACACCTGCTGTGCACAGAAGAAAGTTTCAAGCCTCTGAACTGATTATTTCTTCCACACAAACAACAAATCACTTCTGAGGTAAAGCTACCAATGAGATCACACCAAATATTCTAAGAAGAAATACAATGTAATTCAAGTTACTTTAGCACTTCATTCGTTTTCTTAAAATAGAAACTCTCTGCACTTTTAAAAATGAAGAACTGCAAGAAGCATGCCTAAATGGGATCGCTCTCTGTGAGCAGCTAAAACCAGAACTGGACACCGACGGACCTCTTTTTACAAATAAGACATAAATTATTCCTATGGCCAAGATGTCCCTTTACTGAACAGAGATCATTCGTATAAATTAAAGCAGTGGCATTAACTCATCAAAATATTTGGGGAAAAAAAAAAAAATGAAGAGGCAAAGCAAGTCAAAAAGCCTGGTATCAACATGTCACTCCCATAATGAAAGCAAATGTTACCTTAACAAGAGTTTAACTGATAGATTTTCAATAAAACCATTTTAATAAGCAGTTGTACATACAACAACAGAAAGTTGAAAAGTATTTACGTGACTGGTTTTCTTCGTTTGTTTGATTTCACTGTATCACCAGAAAGACTGACAGCTTTCCTAGGTTTGGGAAGCAAGTATTAAAAACAAAACGAAGACAAACCAAGAGCTAACCAATTCACGTACACCATACAGCAAACCCAACTACTGATTCATAGTACTTTTTCAAACTGTCTTGCAGGTAAGCAGTTACTGAGCATTCCTTTTTCCTCTTTTAAGCTCAGGAACTTTGGCCAAGCAGAGTGGGTCTGCCAGATGCCGGCAGCACAACAGCTGGCACAAGTGCTCCCACAGCTCCTCTTTCTAAAAATGCTCAATTTGGTTCACGACATCCCACGACAGCAATATAACAAAAGCGAATCCCTCCTACACTGAGCAAATCCGCTGGCGAAAAAAAAAAAAAAAAAAGCACTGACGAGTTTAGGAACGACTTGCAGAGCTCGGATAAAAATAGTTACTTCTAAAGGAGGCTTTCCTTGGCAAGTCAGTGCTGGCTTCGCTGGGAATTCCGCTTTCTATACTTCACATAAAACTGCACTGGAAGCACGAAGAAGTAAACGAAGGAGTGGGTTATACCGATAAAAAAAAATCAAAAATAAGTTATGAGATCACAGCCGGAGGCATCTACCTCAGCACACACACACGGAGCCCCCCGGGCAGGCGGCTCCCGGCCGCGATTAACTTCTCCAGACGCGCCGCCGGGGCTCAGTGAGCCCGTCCTCACCGCGGGGGCCGCGGGACCGGGCCAAACCCCACTGGGAAAAAAAAAAACCTCTGAAAGTGAGCGGCCAAGCTGCCGGAGCTAAAGGGGGAAGAAGGAAGACAGGGAAGCGCCCCGGCAGCCCCGCGCTCCCGGGGGCGACACGGCCCAGCGCCGCTCGCTCCCTCCTCCGCCAGCGTCGGGCGCCGAGCGCAGCGGCGCGGAAGCCCCCGCGGAAGCCCCCACGGCCGCGCACCGGCGGCTCCCCGCCGGCTCTCACGTTGGCGGGCGCATACCTGCTTCTTGGAGGGTCTCCACGTTCTGCGGCCGGGCGGCGAGCTCGGCCACCGCCTGCACGAATTGCGTCCGGGCGCGCTGGTACTGCTCGAAAACTGTGGGCGGCAGCGCCGGGGCACGGGGTTAGCAGCCGCCCCGCCGGCCCCGGCCCCTCTCCCGGCCCCCGCCGCCCCGGCCCTACCTTGCAGAACCTGCCTCTGGCTCATGGCTGCGGCGCGACAGGCTGCGCGCCCGCGCAGGGCCGCACTGTGTACCCGTCGCCTTGGCAACCGGGCGGAAGACGCGCTGCGGGGGGGCGGGGCTGCGCCCAACACCACCCCTGACGTCAGCTCGCCCGCCCCGCCCCGCCCCGGCTCTGTGGCCCCGCACCCCAGCCGAGACCGGTGGCGCATGCCGGCTGGCGCCCGTTGCGCTGGCGAGGACGGGTCGCAGCCCAGGGCGGCTGTGCCCGCGCGTGTTAAATGTATCGGCGCCGGTACAGGTGCGGGGGTGCCTGTAGAGCTGCGCGAGGCCGTACGGACCTGTCGGTCTGCGGAGACAGGACTTGGCGCCTCTGTAACCGCAGCTGCGCACCCAGAGGCGAGGAGCGGGGCCCACTGGGTGTGTGTGAGCACGCAGTTACATAACGACGTCTGTCGGCCGCCGCACTCGCTCACCCGTGCGCCGCGCCGGGAGCTGCAGGGCTCGGGAGCGCCGGGGAAGGACAGGGGCGGGCTCAGGGCAGGGGCTAGCCTGGGCAGCTGCCGTGGCTCTTCCCCCAGCGGGCGACTCTGCTGTCCCTCTGCGTCCCGCGCAGCACGGCGCGGGCGGCCACCGGGGCTGGCGGTGGGGTCTGCCTGACCCCGCTAGCATTTGGGAGCCGGTGCCCTTCAGGCAGGCGGCCGCTCGCCACCTCTTCATTCCACCCACCGCGGCCGCGGAGCTGCCTCGTTCCGCTCCGCTGCTGCGCAGCTTGCCACGGGTGCGACGGGCAGCGAGAGGGAGCCCCGCCGGCCCAAGCATTGCCCGGCAGCTACTCCGGGGTGCCCTGCCCGGCTTCCGCTCCCCCTCCGCTCCCTGGACGGGAATTGAAAAAGAAAAAAAAAAAAAAAAAAGAGAAAGAATGAAGTAAAGTAAGGGCAGCCGCATCTCCTCCGGTGCTGCTCTCGCCGCGCCTTTCCCCTTGGGGAGGGGGGACCTTTTATTATTTCTTTTTTCTTACCATCACTGCGACTCCACCTCGGGGATCTCCGCTACTGCTCTACACCGCTGCGCCGACCCACGCCGGGTTTTTTTCGCGCCGCAGGGGAAATAAATTCTCCCCGCGCAGGGCCGCGGTACCTCCACCCGCCCACTCACGACCCCTGCAGTGCGGGCAGCGCGGTCGCGCAGGGGCGAGCCCGTGGGCTACAGCCGCAGCCTCCGCCGAAGTCACAAGGGTCGCCCCACGAGGGAAGAGCCGCGGGAGGGGAAGGCTTTGCTCGCTCCGTACGCCCGCGCGGAGTTAAGGTTAAGCCCGAGCGCATCCATCCGCGCAGTGCTGCCTGCAGCGCGCAGGGGCAGGCGGCTGGGGAGCGGCTTTTGCGCTCTCCTTGCAGAGGCGAGCAGGGCAGGAGGGAGCAGACGGTCCGGCAGCAGCCCTCCGACTTTGCCAAGCACGGCTACTAGTTATTCCTGTGCATCATAGAAGTTTGGTTTGGTTTTTTTTTCAGCAGCGTATCACTCCGGTGGATAAGCTAGGCACTGCCTTCCACTTTTTCCTATCTCGGTGTCTCCAGCTGTAAGGACGATTTACGAATAGTTCTCTTCATAAGCGATCGACCAAGACATTGTTGCATTTGTCAGTAAACACAACCTTGGAGTTCTATGTAGTGACTAATGCAAACGGTGGGACTGCAAAATGAAATCAAAGTTATCAGGATTTGAATGGAAAGACACTCTACATCTCCTCTGGCATCTTTTTAGGGCGATTCTCCAGACGCGGTGTATTTGTGAACGAAGTTACTAGTTAGGTCTGCTATCGATCAGGCTGCTCCAAGTGGTATCGTGATCCACAGCAGAAAACCAAAGTTACTATTCAATAAAAAACGTCCCTTTTTGTAGCCACCCTCTAACGCACAGTGGCTCCAGGATTTCGTAGGCTAATATTTTGTTCTGCAAAGCTCTAAATGTACAGAATGAGATGACTGACACTGTACAAGCATATTATCTGTTAGGTAGCATGAAGTTTTGTCTCATAACTTGAGGTTGAAAGGCTGAAGTAACTTCAGCCGCATTTTCAAAGTTTGAAAAAAGTGTAAGAGAGACGTGTAATTTTAGCAAATCATCTCTAGGTTTGCCCAACTGAAAAGAGGTGGGTTAATGTAAACAGTATCATGGTCTAAAGTGAGCCACGTGTTTCCAGGGGTATTTAATGCTAAAAAAAAAAAATCGCTCTTTAAGCAAACAAACAAAACAGGCTATGTGCTATTCTTTACAAATAAATGGGACAAATTAAATCAGATTGGTGAGAAGGTCGTTTGCCACAGAAAATATTTTGGGAAATTATCACCATGTGTACTTGAGGAGGGAACAGCTGCTAAACACATTTCTTTATACTTATTTCTTTTCTTAAGTTAAATTAAAAAAAAAAATAAACAAACGGTGATGAATTACTTCCAGGATTTTTAGGTTTTTTTAAAGCAGATGTGTCCAGTACAGATAAATTGATTTATCTGTGTAATTAAGTCTGATGTTCGGATAAGCGAAACAACAAAACGCACCCAGAGTACCTCCAATATTTGCTGTTACATTTCGTTGCTTGATACTGAGAGTCTGTCCACATGGTTAATAAATATAATGAAGAATAAACACCACGCAAATTCGGTCTACGGAAATGTCACCGGTTCTCGCAAAAGTACTGAAGACGGAAAATCATTTATGGAAATGACGTACTTGTGAGACTTCATTGCCTACTGCTGGGGTGCTCATTAGTAGGAAACCTGTATCTTTAGGCGGGTGGTGTTAGTAACGACTGCGTTACTGCACGCGTCAGCTTAAAAAAAATAAACCGGAGACCAAGGGAATAGACGACAATTATCCAGATTAATAACGTGCCTTCCCTTTCTTGTGTGTGTTCTTGAATCTCAGCCTTTGATTCACTCGGAAATACGCCCATAACGGGGCGGGGAAGCACCATTTCCCCCAAGCCGGCGAAAGCCGAAGATGCTTCTGGAGATTTTTTGGGGAGTGAGGGGTGCCGGGGGGATTTCCTAGGGGCATTGCCGGCTCTGTCCTGTCCCCGCGGGTACGAGGCAACGGACGGCTCAGCCCCCGCAGGAGAGTGGGTTCCGCGTAGGTCTGCCCTCCGCTAGAAGGGCTCTGGGTGACAGGTCCAGAGCCGGTCTAGCTGTGCCTCGACGGCTCCCGCCCAGCGGTGCCGAGGCTGACCCAAGCCTTGACTGCTCCTCCACGGCTTGAAACTGCGGGAACCTCATTAAAAGGTGGGGTCTTCCTAGTGTGGTGGCTCCTCCGACGGCTGCGGGATTCCCCCCCGCCCAGGGACAGCCCACTTGGGGCTGCGGTCCAGCCGGGCTGGAGACGGAACCGCTCCCTGTGCCCCTCGGCTCGGCACTGGGTCCCCAGATCTGCCTCTGGAGGGTTTCCTCCGCTTGTCACACGCCTGGCAAATTGTTCGAGGCTTTGAGCAGATACTGACTGAGCTAGAGAAATGAGTTTTTTTAATCCCGTGCTTGCACGACTGAGCGCGTTTGGTGGGAAAAGCAGTGCGCAAACTCCTGCCCTCGCTCCCGCGGATCGGAGTTGAAAGAGATGGGCTTTTGAAAGCGGGGGGTTAAGCGTGGAAAGGTTAGTGGGAGTGAACAGGATGCAAGGAACTGAAATGCTCTGTCGAAGAGAGTATACTGAGTGGCGGATCTCCAACTTCGTATATAGCCTCTACTAAAATAGCACATTTGAATCCTTGAACGGCTTGTTTTTCAATTTTAAATTGGGCTTCGCCATTACCTGATTTTAGCAAAAACACTGTCAGAGGGACTGTAGCAGTGAAGAGTACCCCCTCTTTTTCCCTGAGCTTTGATTCGGAGCTCCGGCAACTCAGGCTATTCTGGGGTCACCTCTCCGGATTTTCAGTGGTGAGTTCAGTTTGTGAGATCTCCCTACAGACTAAATTAGTTCTATGAGGAGAAGACAGAAACGTCGAGGCACTTCAAAGGCACTGGGAGGAGGACTTCTCATTTTTCTTCACGTCAGAGGACGACGCTGTCATTTGAACAGATATTTGTAACCGTAAATATGTAAACGGTGTAGATTTGTCTAATGGAGATTGGTGAGTCGCCATTGCACTAGGCAAAGACAGAACAAAAATTACAAGGGATAAATAAACCGTGAAAGGGCAAAACATTTCACGCTGGCTTGCAGGATGGAACCAGGAAATATTAGCTGGTTGAGCTGAGCCCTTTTTACCACGTGCATATGGTTACACCTCTGGTTTCCTCCGGAACCTTCAGCGCTTGTGCAGTGCCATTGAAAAAAAAAAAAAAAAGACAAATATTTTTGGGACGTTCCAAAACTGAAAGCCGGAGCTTAATTTATTCTGGGGACTTGAAAGGAACGAGGTCTTCCTTTGTGTCTGTTGCTCCGGGGGAGGGTGTGTGTCGGCTTGGCGCTGAACGCTGCCTGCATCTACATATGTAAACCCAGCAGCGCTTTCCCCCCCTCCCGTGCCGGTAGGATTGCGGGCGCTGGCAGCTCACAACAAAGCTGCCTGACAATGCGAAATACGCGGAGCCTGCGCGGCTGCGGCAGGCGGAGGGGCTGGCCAATATTTAGCTCTTGATTTGAAAAGCCCAGATTTGCGCGATGCCCGGCCGAGCCCGCCGCTCGCCCGGCGGCCGCCCCGTCCTCCTACCCCATCATTGTCCCCGGCTGCTGTGGTTAGAGGGGTGGGGACACGCAGTAGCCAGACGACAATATCCCGGTCTGCAGAAGAAGGTGTAACGAGAGGCACCAGCAGCAGAAAAGGCTGCAAATCGCTGTCGTGTGGTTGCTATTAGCAACAAATCAGCTGAACAGCCTGCAAACCCCGAGCACCTAGGGCTGAGGTGGCAAGGAAAACGCCAGGGCTGTGGAAACTGGGACTGGTGGGCGCTTTCCCGAGGGGACCTCCTGTGCAGCCTCGGGCTGCCTCCTCCGAGGGCGGCCAAGGAAGTGCAGAGCAAGGGGAGACCCTGCTGCCATCGCCGCCCACCGCGCTCCGAAGAGGGGAAAGGCAACCCACTTAAAAGAGACAAAATGGCAGCTCGTGGCTTGTAGGCATCCCTCTCGGCGCTGAGCGCCCGCCTCGCCTCTGCGGGTCCCCGCTGTTGCCAGCTCCTCGGTGCCCGGGGGCTCTGCCTGCGCGCCCGCCTGCACGGGGGCAGCGCCCCAGCCCGGGGAGCCGCAGCGCCGTGTCCCCCGGGGCTCCAGCCGCAGCCCTTCGCCTTCCGGAACCAGCCCACCCAGCCTGAAAATCGAACTCTCATCCCTCCGGATGGGGCACGTCCCGACCAACTGCACCGGAGCATCCGCGGCTCCGCGCCCCGAGCAACCCAGCACCGGCTGGCGGGGCGCCGGGAACCCGCGGAGGGTGTGAGCAAGCTCCGCACTCGGCGCAGCGACAGCTGCCACGCGGAGGTATCACTTATACAGCTCCCCAGAACGTTGGCCATGCCAACACCTTCCCTTGCAACACCGTTTTCGCGTTGCTTTTTGAGTTTTGGGAGTTTGGTTGGGTTTTAGGATTGTTTTGGTTGATGGTTTTTTTTTCGCCTTTCCCATTTAATTTTTTGGGACTTGTGTAAGGGAGGCTGTTTTGGGGTAGAGTTTTGGGGTTTTGTATTTGTATTTTTATTTTTAGGATTAGCCCATTTCGGAGGCCTCCAAGAGCCGCAAGATCTTTGGCGCGATGTTGTCTCACAGACCATGAAGTACCTCGATGAGGAGGCACCTCTTGAGCATCCTCAGCACATGCAGGGAGACAAGGGAAAAATTCCAGTGAGAGCAGAAGTGCTCAGGGGCTCTGCGCTCAGCAGAGGCCCCGGGATGCAGGTCGGCGCCTCCCGGCCTCGGCCTCCTCCACCGGGGATGCGGCGTGTGAGAGACACCGGCGGCTCAGAGCCCGGCGGCGGGCGCTGAGCGGGAAGGGCTCCTGCCTGTCTGTGCCTCCCCGCCACCGGGGAGACCTCACCCGGCCTCTCCCTGGGGAATCTCCCCCACCACACCGTTGAGAGCACGGGCGCGGAGAGCAGGGAAAGCATCTGCCTTTCCCTGGCGATGGGGAACATACAGCCCTTTGTCTCTCTAGGCGAGGTGCGATATTCAGCTGCGTGCCACAAAAACACAGACACCAAGTGGCTACCGCAGCCCCCTCCCCTATCGGGGGGAGGTCGGGGCGCCCTGCAGCCCTGCCGTGCCCTGGGGAGGGCTGGGTCCGACCGGCCTCGGAGGGAGGCCGGGTCCCTGCGGCAGGGAGGCCGGGGACGCGGGACGGCGGCGCCTCGCCGCCGGCCAGGGGATGTCAGAAATACACGTCCCGGTGCCCCCATCCCGGCACGTATATCCCAAAATATCCAGGCTCGCTGAAGCACCCTGTGGGCGAGACGGGGGATTTTGTGGGAGCGCAGGCGGGGGCGCGGGGCCGGGGCCGCCACTGCATCGCTACCCCTCGGCGCAGGGCAGCGGCGGCCGGGTTCGCTGCCTGCCTGGCGCGCCCGCCTCCCCCGGCCCGGCCCGGCCCGGCCCGGCCCGGCCCGGCCCAGCCTGACCCGCCGGCGACGCGGGGCACCGCATCCCGCAGCTGCCGCCCGCGCCGGCGGAGGCCGAGCGGGCCGTGCGTGGTGGGGCTGCGCGATGGCGCGCGGAGAGCCCCAGGAGGTCCCCGCGCGCCGCCCCCTGCGCTCCCCATTCGAATCTGGCGGCGCGCGGGGGAAGTTCCGCGGGCGCTGAAGCGGGAGAGCTGCGCAGGCGCAAGATGGCCTCTGCCCGGGCGGCGGCGGGGGGCGCGGAGCCCGGCCCGGCCCGCCCGGTGGCGGGGCAGCCGGCGGGGGCGGCAGGCGGGGGTCGGGCCTCGTTCGCGGCACCGACGGGGAGCGCCAGCCCGGGAAGCCGCGTCTCCGCCGGCGGAGGCGGCGGGGAGCGAAGCGCGTCCGTGCTGCACGGAGCTCCCCGCTGGCCTTCCGCGGCCCGGGGGAGCCGGCGGCGGGGCGGCCGGGAGGCCCGCGGGCTCCTCGCACCCCCGGGACGGTGCTCTCCTCCGGCACCGCCGATCGCGGCCTTTCCGGGGCCACCGCTGTCCTGTCCGGCGCGCCCACGTCTCCGCGGCACCCACTGGGGATGAGAATCCCTCTCCTTGCCGACCCCCGACAAGGAAAACCCACGTCTGCCATGGGAATTACACTTTCTTCTTGCTTTACCCATTGCCGACTTACTTTTTTTTTTTTTTTTTTTTTTTTTTTTTTCCAGCCCACACTTAAATAAATACAGACATCCCATTCCCAAAGACGGTGAGACTGAAAGTTGCCCCGGTCCCCACCGGGCTTTTGCAGTTTTTCCGTTGTCCCCTGTCAGCCGTAGGGGAAAAGCGTGAAGGAGCCAAAGCTGGAAAAAATCCTGGGCTGCCAGAATCCTTGCAATTCTTGAGTTAATAAAGCACAAAGCAACCGTGGCTTTGAGCTGTCGGAGCGGGGCAACGACTTTGAGCGGAGGAAAGCGGAGATCCACAGCCCTGCGGACCGGAGAGAAGGTTCTTCTTAAGGCGTCCTCTTGGTAGGAGACAGGTAGAAAACACGAAAAAGAAACTGTTTGTATTAAAATAAAGGAAATCCGTTTCAAGTACCCGGAGTGGAAGCAAGAACGTTAAAAATTAACAGCGGAAACAGGAAACACTTATCTGAGTAAACTTTGTCTCAGAATTTCACCGTATTAAAATTGTGAGGGCGCAAGGTGCTCGCCGGGGCCGCAGCCGCCCGCCTCTCGCTGCCGTACCTGCGGCGGGGGCACTGCCGCCGCCCGCCCCGCGCCGGGGCTGCAAAACCGGAGCCAGGCACCGAGAGACAACCCGATCCTCGTGAACCAGTTTGGTGGCAAACATCGGAACTGCAGGAGTTCTTGCGCGGTGAGAGATGAACAGTCCAGAAGTGATGTTAGGAAGGCAGGAGCACAGCTCTCCGGTACCGGGACGAAGGGACGGGCGGTCCCGCGCAGCGGCGAAGAAGAAAAGCAGCAGGGCTGGAGGAGGTGGAAAGGAGGAGGTTTCGTCTCGGTACTGGCGCCGGGAGGGCTCGCTTTGGTCCCGCTTCGAAAATCCCCGGAGAAACGATTGAATCCTTGGGCGGCTGTACGTGGAGGAGATGACAAGCGGGACGTCCTTGTCATCCGTAGGGGGGAAAAAAAAGGACCAAAAACATCCTTTCGGCTGGAAGAACTTGCACTGCCTCCGTCTTCGTGTTTCAGTGCCCCATTTCCTTATCACAAAATCGGAGAACACCGCCTTTGAGCGGAGCTTCTCTTCCGCGGTTCCCTCCGGTGCTGCTCGGGCCCCCCAGCGTGGCGGCGGCAGCCGCCCTGCGCTCTTTCTCTTCAGCCCACGGAACGCTGCCCGGTTTTCGGGAGTTTCTCTGTGGTGCCCGCCCGCCGGCATTGGCCTGCTGAGAGGCAACGGCGCAGGTTGGCTTGAGCAATGCCGGGGGACAAACAGCTCGTTTTAGCAAGCTCGTCGTGCTCCTTCCCTTTCTCTATCTGCACGTTTCTGCGTTCCTTCTCCCTCTTTCTGCCTGTCTTCTCCAGGAGCCTGTGGAACTCCTCTTACGCTCCCTCTCGCTCGCTTTCCCCGGGGCTGGATCATTACTGCCTGTCCCCCATTCCGGCTGGGCACAAAAGCGCTGCTTGGAGCAGCAGGCAGCTGAACCAGGGCGGAGAATTTGTCGGACGAAGACAGAAAAACATCATTTTCCAGCGGGCGCAGACCGCCCCTGCCTCTGCCTTTGATCAGATAGCTTGTTGAACAAGCTCAGAAAAACGCACCAGGCTTGGGCTTTATCCTTCGATCTGTATAAACGCAGCGTCGGATCATGAAAAGATTCTTCTCACACGCACCGAGCTGAGATTTCTTTCCCCAAAAGGGAGGATTTACGTACATTTGTAAGGCAATCCGTTCGCTAAAGTAGCTGCAAAGGAAACTATTGTGAAACCGAGGAGGTTGACACAGCAGCTTCGCAAGTAGAACATCAAGATGCTATCTCTGATCGCCCTCCCAATCGTGCTTAGCAATATATACGCATCGCAGTGCCATCTGCCTAGGGCCAGTAGCAAAACAAAAGTTTCACATGGCAGCACAAACATTCTCGGCGGCTTCTGCAGCTTGGCAAGAGAGCTACTGAAAACGTTTGTTCTTTTTCTGACGGGAGATGTCAAATTGGGAGATGTCGAAAGTGCTGTAAGGGCTTAATAAACCTCGACGGGAGTTATCCAACTCCAGTTTCATCGCTTTATGCTTCACGGACGCTCTACAAAGGCGAAGGATAGTTCGTTTTTCATGCAAAAATTTGCAATTATCAGCTGCTTCCAGCATAAATAAGCGCTATTTGATGAGTGTGCTAACGTACTACTCTGCTGCAGGTCCCGCGCTCATCTTTGGGTGAATTAATTCAACCAGTACAGTGTGATTAACTCATATAGTTGAGGGAATAGTGCCAAGATAGACACTCGACCGCATGGAGAGATATCTTTACATTAAAACGCATAAAGTTTCACTCAGGCTTTAAAAAGTAATCCAGAGCAGCACAGGCGGGACCTGGTACTCGCCACCACAAAAATCCTATTCTTCTCTTCCCGGCCACTGCAGTTACATGTGGGCTAAGTTTGAAAAGACAAGAGATAAAAGCTGTGGTTGACTGGGATGTCAGAATACACCATTTGCTTATTTTCAAGAATAATTCGGGCTCAAATAAAGAGCAGCAAATGTTTTAGAGGCAGGCAACCAAAACAAATCATGGCGACTTCTAGTTTTGTTTTGGTTTTTTTTGTTACCTTACTACTCTAGTTTTCTGTAATTCTTTGTACACCCTCGAAGACTTCCAGTGAGAACAAGATGCTTGTCCTTTAACACCACATTATCAAGAGAAGTAGTTTGCTATTTTTTTCAATGAATTATCCCTTTTATTTGTTTATTTCTTTGATCAGCTATAAATGAAAGTTATTCGTGTATATAAAACTGAAGTTTTTACTGTTGAAATTGAACTGTACATGTTTACTACAGGAAAAAATATCAACTCTTGTTTAACAAGACATTATACATCAATAAGTAATAACCTTGCGGAGAATTTGCAATCACCTGGTCTATAAAAACAAGCAGGACAAATAACAGCAATTTATATGCAAAAGTAATGATTTAATGACTATAAGCAAGACAAAGCAATAAGAATTGTGCTTCTTTTGCAGACTGGAGACAATGAAATGTTTAACTACAATTTTCCAGTACAAACATGAAACAATATCCATATAGAATAAACACCCTCACAAATGTATAACTGATGGGTGATGAACACACACAAAGTTCGACCAAAGCAAAGCACAAACTGAACAGTGTTCTGGGCTGTTCATATTTTATGGTGGAAAAGTTCCTTCTACTGAAAAAAAAATAATACCTTTAGAAGCCTCTAATAAAATGCACCTATTTGCAGGCCATCAAAGAGGAGGCATTCTCCACAATTTATTGGAAATATTAAAGTACCTGTTTAAAATTTAATGAAGTTAGTACTGTACCATATACATATATATTAAAACAAATTTAGATAAAATGCCTTCATCCAGCAACTTGCTGGTTCCTTAAAATTTATACCAAATAGTTTATGGCTTCTATAATGATTCCATGTGCTTTTAAAAACACAGTCCCACCACACCAAAACATAAAAAAAAAGGTAAGCAAACAGGTCAAAGACTTCCATGCCCCTTGACTGTTGTTTTTTTGTGTTTTGTGGTTTTTTTCTTCACTGCATCACTTCAACATTTGATAAAGTAAAATTATATCACTTGGAAAAAAAGACGAAGTCAGTAAATTCCTTTTAAGATTGCCAATTGCCTCCAGGTTATCACAGACTTGAATGTGCTTTCCCAATACTGTAGCTCTCACATGAAAAGTGTTTTTCTTGCAGTATGAGCAAAGCTCAAACAGGCGGCATCTGCAAGGGTCGAACCAGTTCAGAAATTTAACAACCATATCATGAGTGCATGAAACACAATATTTTCTTTATAGTATTTATAAATATATCATACAATACTGTTTCCTGTTATGTCATATACCAATATGGCATTGTACAATAAGCATAATGCCATCTGATTCTTACAAAAGCGAATCATTTAAACAAGTCAGTAAATAAAACGGTAATACCCGCTTTTAGGCATACAGATTGTAAAACTGAAGTTTACTTTTCTTTTGATCAGTTCTGCGCAGCAACAGAGAAGTAAAAGATGCAACATAAGAATCAAAATGGCTAATACGCAAAAATTGTTATTCACAGTGACATGGCTACATATATGCATTATTATATGCATATTCTTTCCATTTTGTTGGATTTCAAGATGAAAAAGCACTTGCTTTCTACAGGTTCACAAAACAGCATAAGAACAATAACAATTGAAGAGAACGCAATGGAGGAGTTAGTCTGGATTAACAAACTACTTCCCAGGATTTGTATCAACTTCTGGAGACTTCCGAGTCCAGACGATGGGGACGGAAACAACTCCGCATCACTCAGAACAGGTCAAGATGTAACTTTTGTTTGCTTCCCAGTCCTCTGAAAACAATTTACATTTCAATCTTGCACTTCCATTAACGTCCATCCTGAATGTCACCTAGTCCGCCTTTTATAGCCAAGTTCAGTGTCACTACAAAAGAAAGCAATTTGGACGATAGTCACATGGATTAGCATCTATAAAGCTGTAATAGCATGAAGAGATCTATATAAAGGAGGGGCGGGGGCAGTAGCCTGGTTGGCACGTCAACCAGAAGAAGTGGCCGAGGAGCCATTTATTGACGTTTTCCGTGCTCTGTTGGTAAAGGAGGACTGGTGGTTACTGCTGGGGCTGCTGCTGGTGCCATTCATGGTGCTGGAGATGTGGGGGAACTGGGGGTGAGGAGACTGAACGGGCGTGCTGGGGCTGGGCAGACAGGAGGAGGTTGAGGGGATGCCTCCTGCTGGGCTGCTCGCCTTGTCGCTCCCAGAGTCACTTTCCAGCTCCCCACTATTATTCAAGCCTTCCCTCTGGTGACTGATCTTCATCCTCTTGCAAGTAGGTCGGACCCGGTATTTCAGGGGGAGAGGCCCGTTCTGTAAGGCAAAGGGGAGACCCTGGTAAGCACCCTCCCCGGGCCACGACCCGCATCCTGCCCCACTTTCCCTGGTGGACGCACACTGGCTGTACTCACCCGCCTCCAGGTATAGATGTAGGCAATGTCCATTAGGGTATAATAGTCCTTCAGAGGCTCCTCTTCATACATCACATCAATCTGTTCAAGATACGAATCCCTGCATTAGGTGCATCCAGGTATTTACCACTAGGGTATGATTGCTTTGAGGTGAAAGTAGCCTTGCTGCCATATGCATTAGAAAACTGAAAAAAAAGCTATACTAAAACGAGCAGGGAATAGGGAACTTTCATATCTACTGCTTCTGTTTTAAATATATTATGGAGCAATTTCTTGAGACCTGGATATTTACAGCTTAAAAAGAAAAATTACAGAGTGTCAGCGAACTCCTCACAGAGATATTTTTAAAATAATGTCAATAATCCCATCAATGTATCATACACACCAGAAATACTTGCTGAAAATGGCTGCAATGAGAAAGTGAGTGCTAACCAGCATTAGCAGGCTTAGAATAGCAAAACTAACTTAAAAAAATAATTAAAAAACCTCCACTCATTTCCCCACAAGTACCTGGAAAGTGTTAGGTATATCCATTTTACTCCGCAGGAACTTTCTTAGATGCATCACTGTCATTGCTGCTGGGCAGCGTAAGTATCTTTTGTCATTCACCTGATGGCATAATGAAGAAAATCAGTCTACTGGCAACAAGCAGCTACTCCCATCAAAGGCGTTGTACTCTAACATTTATTTTAAAATATATTTTACTAAATTATTAACTATCATATAAGCATTTCTGCTGCTTTATAAGGAACAATAGAAATAAGCGGTAAATGACAGTTCCAGAATAAGTAATTAAATCACAAATAACTGTATGTATAAAGATTTGTATCTCACAGTAAATATCTTTCTACAACATATATTACATATTGATTTTTAAATTAATAAATTATTGCAGAATCTGACAAAAAATCAGACACCACTTTAAAAGTAACACAGTAGGTATTTTTTATTTTAAGAAGTTTACGTATACAGCTCCATGCAGATCTCTGACTCCTTTTGTACCAAGCACCATAATAGCAGGTGTGCTTCTTTTGTTCTAGATACACACACCTATGTAATTTTTTCAGCTACAAACCTGCCCTAAAGATGTGTTTCCTCTAAAACAAAGTTACTTACCTCTTCCTTTGATTTTTCTTTCTCCTTATTTCCTTTTCGTTCCAGTCTGCGAGAAGAAACGAAACAATTAGAGCAAACAATAATTATAGCTGCTATCAGTCAGGTAAATGTAAAATATTGCCATTCTGGAACTTGCCTGTTTTGGTCAAAGAATTCAATGGATAAGCTTATTATCTCGTCATCTGTTATAATTCTTTTGTCTTCATCAGCGACTTCTCCCCTGTCTTCATTAGAGCCATTGGCAGCTGCGCAGAAATTTCCACAATAATTTACATTTTGAAATTCAAATCAGGAAGAATGACAATTCTCAATAACAAGAAAAAAAAATCTCCATAGCAAGATTACGAATTAAAGCTATACCTAACTCTTAAAAGAATAGACTCACTATGCTGAATTTGCTTCTTAAAATTCTGTCACAGTAATACATAATTTTTAGGTTTAAAAGGAAACTTTATTGAAGTTGCAAAAGGGAGGTCTTTACCATCAGCCGACGGGTGAGCAGCATAAAAATCCCTTCTTCTTTTCATTTCATCTAGATGGAAAAGCACATATTTTTCTTTTAGCACATACTCTGTAACTCCTGGTATTGTTATAGGATAGCAGTTCTGGTTTTGTTTTTCTGGTCGTCAGGAAAAAAAAAAAAACAAACAGCAAACAAAACCGATTTAACTACTTACTTTTGAAAAGGCCTGGTACTAGCTTGTATACTATATCTTGGAGAGTTTTATCTGACCTGAAAAAAGAAGAACCACAAAGTATAAAATTAAGCAGATGAAGCAATATTTTAATCCAAGCAGCAGCTTCTCATTTATAATCTTTCACAACAATGAGGCATCTTCTACAGAGTGGGAGACAAGTCATAAAAAGTTACCTTACAAGACCTTGTAATCAAACAAATACTGCTACAAAACAAAGCTCATCTGTGCTACCACAACTGAAAAATAATTCTCTTGGACTGAAGGAACGCCTTAAAAAAATACATGTCATCCCTGGAAAGTAAGAAGAGCAAAGGGTAACACTGATGCAAAAAATACTTCTGAAAAGAAAAGCATGCTTGGAAAGTTTCAGCGAGAGTTTTTGTGACTTGGAGCTATGGATGGAGTGAAGCATGTCTGGGAGGTATAGAAAGCAGAGGTGAGAATTGTCAGGACAGTACACATGAGAGCTGGAGAAAGGGAAGAAGCTAAGCGTATGCAAAAAAAAAGTAAAAAAAGAACAACAGAAACTTTATGTCTTGCATCCAGGGAAACTTCAATTTCAATCGATGACAAAACTCCAAAGAGAGAGCATACACACGAGTTAGCTTGTAAATTGACAAGTCCTTTCAGATTTAAATCGCAGACCAAGAGATAACATCGACACGACTACTGCCAGTCTCCCCATAGAAAGTAAAGTAAGAGATGCAGAGAGCAAATTACATCTTTCTACTACCTTATATTCAAAAGCGGCCGAGTTTTGTGAACTTGGACATCACAGATAGGACAATACTTGCTGGTCTCCAAGTAACGCACGATACAGGTCTTGCAGACTGTAAGTCAAACACGAAAATCTTTTAGTGATGGTCGTAGGTGACACTCAGATATGCATAGATAGAGGTGCGATTTTCTAAACTATGCAAGCTAGAGCAAATCGTCCATTGTCAGCAGCGCGCTGCTTAAGCTAAACAAATACCCAAATAAGATGCAATTACCATGAAAAGGAGACGCTTAGGGTACATATATTAATACTTCAACAAAGACCATAAGGCCATCGTCAGAAAAATTACACTGCGGTCGGGCCACCGATTTCCCAGACCGTCGGGGAGGCAGAGGGGCGTCGGTCCCAACTACCTCGAGGGGTTTGGGCTTGGGTCGTTTTTTCGGTTTTTTTTTTTTGTTTTTTTTTTTTCTTTTTGGCGTGTTCCCAGGATGCTGGGAAAGGTGGGAAGCGGCGCGGGGGAAACAATGCGGAGTGCCGGACCGTACTTACAGGAGTGGAGGCACTCTATGATGGTTGTTGCATCAATGAAGTACCCGCCGCAGAGCACACACATGAGATGGGGGTTTAGCTCGGTTATTTTGATTCTGGTCGTTCGGTGCATTTTGGCGTGGCGAGGGGCGGCTCTGAAAGACACACAGAGACACAGAGAGAGAGAGAGAGAGAGGGAGAAGACCGATGAGCGGGGACGAGTGCGGCGGCGTCCCAGGTGCCGAGATCCGGAGCGTCCCCTTCCCCCGTGCAGCCGCATCCCCCAGCGCAGGGGAAGAGAAAGCGCGGAAGGCGGCGGCGGAGCGGGGCCGGTCGGCGGACGAGGGCCGGTCCTGAGGCCGGCGGGGCGTCCCCGCACCGCCCCGGGCCGGCCTGGGCGCAGCCCCGCGGAGGCGCGGTCGCTCCGCGGCACCCACCGCTTCGCTTCCCGGCGGGCACCGGCTCTCCCCGCGGCGCGGCACGGCGGGGCACTGGCCGGCTCGGGCTCCCCGCGCGGCTCGGCTGCGATGCGGCGGGGGAGGACGGGGCGGCCGGGCACCGGGCTGCCGGCGAGCAGCACAAAGGGGAACCAGCGCCTCCCGGTGCGGCTGCCCTGGCATTTCCGGAGAGCGGGGAGGGGCGGCGGGGGGAGGGACGGGGGGGGGGGGGACACACGCACCTCGGAGCGGGGCCGGGCACCGGAGCGGCGGGGCCGGCCCGCCAGGGGGGTCCGAGCGGCTACCGCCGCCGCTCGGTGCCGATCCGGATCTGCTCCGCTCTCCGAGGGGGTTGCCATAGCAACTTACACTTACACTTGGCATCCTGCCACCGCTGGGAACACACGAGAGCCGGCCGGGGGGGGCGGCTGGGGGGGGTGGGGGGGGGGGCGGGCCGGGCCGAGCCGAGCCGGGCCAGGGGGTGGGACGCGGGGCCCGGCGGTTGGCGGAGGGGGTGGAGGAGCCGAAGGAGCCCGCGGGGGTCTTGGAGCCCAGTTGCGAGGGGAGGGAAGGGGGCGGGCGGGGGAGGGGGAGGGGAGGGGCGGCCCGGGCGGGGTCGGGGTGTCGCAGCCCGGAGGGTGCCGGGGCGCGGTGCGGGGCGGCCCGGGTGCTGAGCTGGGCTTTGGGGTCTCAGCCCGGCGGAGGCGAGAGCCAGAGGCTCCTCCCGAGCCTCGGCCATTTCGGATCCTCTCAGGGGCCTCTCTCCACGTCGACTCGGTGCGAGGAGCTGGTCTCAGATCGCTCCTCTCCCTCTCCGCTCCCGCCCTCCCTCCGCCGAGGCCAGCCGCGTCGCGCTCCCCGGGACCGAGCCCCCCCGCACCGCCGGCGGGGTTCCGAGCCCCTGGCTCCAGCTCCGCGCCGCCGGCATCCCCTCTCTCCTCTTCTCTCCTTCCTTCCTTTCTCTCTCCCCCCACCCCACTCCCGCCCCTTCTCTCTTTCTTTCTCTCTCTCTTTCCTTCCCCCCCTCTTTTGACTCTCGTTTGAAAAGCCTTCCGCGGACGAAGCGCACGCGGTGCAAAGTTTTGCAAGAGGTGGAAAGAGATTTGCAGAACAGGGGTAAGGTGCGTGGAGGGGAGAAAACAAATCTCCGGACCCTCAAACAGACCCCCTTTTGAGCCATAAAGCACACCGGGGGAGGGAGGGAAGCCCAAATCGACTTTAAACGGTACATTAGTGACAACATGCGAAGGACCATGTGACCAGATCATTCCTAAAGCTAAATCAACACCTTGTCAACACAATGCAGCGACAAGAGTGAAAAACAAATGTCATTTTCACAGTCTGAAACCCATAAACCCCCATCGGACGCACTGGCACCGACGTTAGATGCACATAGAGTATTTAAAATGAGAGGGAATAAGAGGCAAAGGGGAAAGGACACCGGGGAGAAAAAACTCTGTCAGCCACGTCAATTGCAGAGTAAATTATTTTCTGTCAACCAGATCCTGAAAAACGTAACGCAACAATGTTGCTTCAATGCAAACTATTCGCTCCCCCATGTCAGTGCTCCCAGCACAGCAGCTCCTGTCCTTGGTCCCCACTCTTCCCGAGGCTTGCGAGCCACCTCTCACGGCAGCATCGTGCAAGCTGGAGAAGGTTCTTCCCCAGGCATTCGCAAACTTCGATGTTAGGCAGCGAAAAAAGAAAACCAACAAAAAACCACCGCACAAAACCACACCACACCAAGCTTTCTAAAAGCTTTGATTTTCGGCCAAACTGCCCAGGACAGGGGCACAATATTCCTCAAGAAGTGTGCACAGCGCCAACGAGCGACCCTAGCCAGAAAACTTTTCTTGCTGCTGCAGGAGAGCCCTGGAGTGAGCAGCAGATAAAACTCCCCAGCACCAAACCAGAGCCGGACACCACACAGAAAAGCGAAGTGCAGTAAACAGCGAGCCAGACCAGGTCCCCAAAGCTGTTTCTAGCCCCGTACGGGAAAGTGAGAGCCCCGCGGCATTGTACTGCGATTTAAACGTCGCTTCCAGGGTCCCTGACCCGCCGCTTCTTACTCTTATACTGATACCGAGGGTTTGCTTTTTCAGAAAAAGCAGAGCCCGGGCTTCTGCACTCCTCTGTGAAGAGCCTAGCGCCCTGACGCCTGCGACTCTGAGGTCCCTTTGGGTACTTAAACACGGGAAGGCTGCTTTCACGGTTCTGTGTTTTATTTGTTCAAGTCACTACCTTATAATTCATAAATATCTGAACCAAAAACCCCAGCGCTGACCGAGGTCACGCAAGTCGGCTGACCGAGAATTCCTTCCCAACCCTGACAGGCTGGGGCAAACCTTTCAAGATATTAACGCGTTTATTTCATGCAGGCGTAGCCCCTTCCTAAATGGAGGAGGATTAAATTCAACCGTGAAACCTGTTTTGTCGAAGCAACCCCTAAACGCGGATTATTTATTGCACAAAGTTAGCACATTTTCAACGTACTATCTTTGAAATCAGAGCTATCTTTGAAATCAGTGGTTCTCTCCAGCGATCTGAACTCGGCGCCTAAATTCTCCCCAAAAAGCCTCCCGCACAGGCACAGGCACACGCGTGTCTGCGCCTGCGGGTATGTGACACGAACGCAGCACATTTTACTACAGGAGTCTGAGCTTAGTATTTTGGTACGAGGGAAACCCTTTCGGATTTTTTTTCTCTGCTCGCGCTGATGACACGGCGAATACCAACACTTCGCACAGTCAATACAAACAGCCTCTTAGCCAGGACAATATATATTTACACATTGACACACGGGAACAACTAAACGTAAAATATACGGAGATAATAGTCGCTGGAAGTAAACACTGCCAGCCAGCTGATTATTTAGAGGCCTTAAGCGGGTTATGTCAAAATGAAGAAAAACAGAAGTGCATTCTCCTCCTAAGAATCAGCTACATTATTAAAAATCTATAAAGGCAATAAGCTATCAAACCTTGCTCGACAGTTTTCTAACAGAAAATACATACATAAAACCCCAGAAGCATCGCTTGGGTAGGTTTGTGTACTTTGCACCCAACTCCTCTCGGAAAATTCTCTCACCAGGAATAAAGCAGCCGTCATTCTACATCTTCGCCCATTATCAGTCAGAGCCACTTTTACTATCGAGCCTGTTATTACTCTTTCACTTAAGAATGGCCATATATGTTTTAAAGGAGGGGACGGTGCTTCGTTCAGAGAAGGAACACGGGGCTCAGAGATCTCTGCCCAGCTCACTGCAGCAGGGAAAGACCTGAATATAGGCAAGAAGGTGCAAAAGGACCCTAGTCCCTCAAATCGCCTCCCTGGGATTAGGTGGAGGACACTACCTGTCTGCTTAAAAAATAACCTAAAATGTTATTTTTGCACTACACAAAGCGATCGGGTAGGTCAAGCCTTCATGTCCCTGGCAGACTGCAACAAGAGTCTGTCTCAGTTTCCAGGACGCACTGCACAGACTCACTCAAAGTAGTTTTACTAGACTGTAGCTCCAGAATCTCCCTGGTCTTTGGGACACTCCCATAAAATAAGTTGCCCTGACCGCTACAGACTACGCAAAAAAAAATCTTTTTAATGCTAAGCCTGCAGATGGGCACACACGCCCAGGTTTTCCCTCGACTTTTCTGGAGAGTGGAGGAGTGAATCAAAGTTTCTAGGGGTTGAAAAGTGACTACCTCCCCTTTATAGAAATGCGATTTTCCTGCTTATTTTTACCTGATTAATTGCAAATATTTACAGTAAATACAGAGAAACATGCCGCGTTATGTATTGCCAAGGCCATACAATTACAAAAACATACACCAGCAACTTTCCAGGGCTGCCCATCAGCAGCACGAGGAGCCCACTCGCGACACCTTTTAAGATCTGGCAAAGGATTTAATGTAAATTTACCCTTCCCGTGCTCAGAAGGAGAAAAAAAAAAACCCACCCAGAGAAAAGAAATTCAAAAAAACCCCCTGCGTCCCACAGACGCATCACCTTTGCTCCAAAGGCTCCAGCAAACCGCACGCCCCAGCTCCCCAAGATCGCAGCCAAACTGCTACCCTTGCCCAGCCCCCCCCCCCCCCCCCCCAGTTACTTCTCGGTGTTGGCCACCTCCTTCCTCGCCCAGCAGCCACAAACCCCCGAACTTTAGCATTTAGAGCAGAAATGTAAGAGGAGACATGGGAAACAACTGGGAACCGCCATCTTACAACCCATCCAATTCCACACAAGTACTTGTCCAACTTAAGTTAATAACATTTTCTCCTGGGTGCCCCGATGCCTAACAACCCCTCGAGGAGGATCGCTACCCCCCGCTGGCTCTATCCCTATAAAATGGGTGCGTTATCTGACATTTTAACCTCCCCCAGACACATTTCTTTCGGGGAGGACTGAAATCACTTGACCCAGGCAGCTCCAGATTTCACGAACGTCCCTGTTTAATCAAAATCTGCCTTTAAACAAAGGGCGCTCAGGCCGGGCTGGCAGCAGGGTCTGGAAATATAAATATTCTCCTCGGGGGCCATGTGCACAGAAAGGTTTTAGGGGGCGTCTGGAGAAAGAAAGGAACTAAAATTTGCAAATGTGGGCGCGTAACGCGAGCGAGTGCACAGGCTGCTGCTGCGTGTCTATATGTGTGTGTGTGTGGCTGGAGCAGCCTGTCAGCGCTTTTCCCATACGGAGAGCTCGGGGGACACCTAGGCTCCCCTTTGCAGCCCCCAAACCGGCCGAAAACCGCCGCCGAGCCCCCTTCGCCCCCCGCCCTCCGTGAGGCGACACCTCGCTTCATACGTACCCGGAAAACGGAGCCGGTGGGTGACGATCGGAGCGGCCAAAAAAGACAATGAAAGTTAAAAGTCGTTCAGCAGAAAATGAATGTGAGCCAAGCGGCCATCTTGAAATGAACTGCAGACGCTGTCAATTGCAATAAGCTTATTGCCGCCGCCGCCGCTGCGCTCCGCTCATTTTAGTTACAAAACACCCGGGTCTCCTCCGCTCGTCCACCGGCCCTTCTCGCTCCCTCGCTCTCGCTCCGAGTTCGCCGCCCGGGCGGCTCAGGCGCTGGGAGCGCAAAGTCTCCCCGGTCCGGATGGGTCCTCTCTCCACCAGCCCATTGTCTCTCCCTCTGCCCCCCGCTCCGCCTCGCGGCCTCGCTCGCGTCCCTCTCTTTATTGTTATTAGTATTATTAATACGAGTATTATTGTTGTTGTTATTTCATAGTTGGTGGCGGGGACCCGGGGAGGGAAGGAGGGCGGGCGGGCGGGCGGGCGGGAGGAGGGCGGAGGAGGGAAGAATGCAACGCTGAAGGCACACAGTGGAAACTGACACCGTCCCCAAAATGGCTCGGAGTTCGCCCGCCCCGCCAGCGTCACGTGGGGCGCCTCATTCCTTAAGGGCGGCCTGGGAATTAGCGGCGCTGCCGCCGGGGCCCGGCAGCCTCCCCGTGACCCAATCCCGCAACCCGGCCGCCTCCTCCCCCCCACCCGCCTCCCCACTCCCTCCCTCTCTCCCCCTCCCCCTCCCCCGCCCGCCACCCCCCTCCCCTCTCTTCTCCCCTCCCCTCCCCCTCGGCCCTGCACGCGCTCGCCCGCGCGCCGCCGATGCCTCCTTTTCCCCGCCGCCCGCCCCGGCCCCGCTCCGCAGCCGCGGCTCCCGCCCCCCCCCGCAACAGCCCGATGCCTCCTTCCCCTCGCCCCCCCCCCCGCCCCCCCCCCCCCCCCCCCCCCCAGCCCCCACACACTCCCCGCTCGCGCCGCCGCTCCCGCTCAGCCCCTCCGCTCCCCGCTCCCCTCCGAGCTGTCGCCCGACCGCCGCGCCCCCCGTCCGAACCCCCCTGTCCCGAGCACCGCCCGCCTCCGGGCACCCCGCGACGTGCGTCCCTCGCCGCCCTGCCCGCCGCTGCCCTCTCCATCCTCCCCGCGCCGCAGCGACCCCCCCTCCCCACCCCGCCCGCAACACCCGCCGGCCCCACACGCCGCCCGTCGCCCCTTTCCGCAGCCCTCGCCTCCCTCCGCGCACTTGTTGCGCCCTCACACCCGCCACGGCCCCGTCCCGCCACGTCCCGCGTCCCCGCGGGGGACCGACCCGCGGCCTCGCGCCTTTCGCCGCCTCGTGCGCGCTGTCCGACGCCCGCCCGCGGCGGCGGGATGCGCTCTTCGCCCCACCGGGGCGGCCGCCGTCGGGGCGACGCGTCCCCCCGGGGGCAGCGACCGCGCCCGCCCGCAGCGGCGAACCCCGGCCCCGGCGCCCCCGCGAGCAGTGGCGGGAGCGGCTGTCGCGCGGACCCGCCGCGTCCTCCGGCCCCGCGAAGTGGACGGGGAAGCGCCGGGCGCTGTCGCCGGCGCCGGAGCAGGCTAGAGGGAAGCGGTGAAGCCCTCGCTGGCGCTGCCGCCGCGAAGGACGAGACGCCGCCCGCAGCCCGGGCGTGGAGGAGCGGGGAGTGGAGAGCCCGACTACGCGCCGGGCGCCGCGGTAGAGCGCCCGGGGCCCGTCCGCCGCGCTACCTCTGCGGGGTCGCTGTCCCCCGCCGGCAGGTGCGGGCGGGCTCCACGGCGGCTACCGGAGCCCGGGTGGCCCAGGACGAGGGGAAAAGGAGGGCAGCGGCACCGCGACGGGGGAAACGCCGTCGAGCCGGAGCCGACGCCCGGCTTTGCTCAGCGCCGCGGCCCCACGGCTGCCCCTGGGGCGCCGAGAGCCGACAAATTAAATCGAAGCCCCCCTCGCCGCCCGCGCCGGGGACCGACCGACCCTCGCGGAAGATCCAAGATCCGCTGGAGGGAAGTAACAAAAGGAAGGGGTTTTCGCCTCATCGAGCTGATATAACGTTTAGGATTTTACTCTGAGGTACGGCTAATTCACCCACAGAAATTGCAGAACAGGAGCGAACAAGCTTTATTGGATACCAGAGGAAAACCATCAGTGACAATTGTAAAAATACACAAAATAAAATAGAAAGAATGCTTTGACGACATGACAGTTAGGCAAATATTTAACAAGAGTTAATTAAAAAAAAAGAAAGACACCCAACAAGGAATACCAAGTGCCGTCATAAAAAACAGTTATTTCACTTAATTCACATCCAGGCACTTAAGAAAAAAAAAAAAAGGGAACAGTTTGCATCAAGAGATGAAAGACACTTGTCAATTAGAAGACTCTTAGGAACGAGGGTATTTCAGCTCAGCAGGCTAACACCTTCCTTCAATCACATCTGAGTCGCTCTTTCTAGACTTTTTGCAGCATCCTTTAGTTTTCCAACTAAATCCTAAGAGATGAAGTATGGTCTTAGAATAAACTTTTTTTTTTTTTAAAGCCAGCTAGAGGAACATATTTTTTTTTAAATATAGGGAAACAAGGGAAAACAGCACCTCATACCACCAAGAAAGGTTGTAAATGATGGACAATGCTAGCAAGTAATTACATATCTATCTCCCTATTTTACAATGTAGTAAGAAAAGTGGGAACTGCAGGAATACATCTTTTAACATACATTATCAGCTAAAAGAAACCACTGCTTGTAACATATACATTTAACCCAGATCATTACCATGACCTATGCTAACGTTTGCTCTGGGCTTTGAAGTACTACATACACTTCTAAAATATTGAAAATATTTTGAGTGCCATTTTGTACTAGGGCCATTCTCCAGTCAAAGCACATCAGTTTTAGCTAAGTCGGCAAACTGATCAAAACCACTCATTAGTAAGAAAAGGACAACTTTTGAGACACACATCAAAAAAGCAGAGGTGTAAACATGAAGTTTTAATATTTTGCTTTTCTTCTTCCCCTAACCCCTCTTCCCAATCCTCCACAGTTTGGTCACTTTCAAGCATGACAATACCTCTATTGTTCAGTTACACATTTAAATCACTAAACCAAGATCAATGCTTGTTTCAGTACAACTCTTACACGTCATTAACACCACTCAAGAGCCTTCACTTTGTTCACTACTTTTAATCATGTAACAAATAATTGAACCAGCCTCTTTTTGATTTTGCTAAAGCAAGGGAAATCAGAGTTTCAGAAAAATTATGCATTTCCTCCCATAGATATCTATCTCTAGACATCACAGTTATGAAAACAAAGTATTTATGTAAATATGTAAAATATTCCCCATGTAACTAACATCCCTTACTTTGCAACTTTATTTGAGAAGGCAAAAAAACTACACTTGATAATTTTTATAGAACGTTATCCCCTATCCAGTCCTCGATTTAAATTTTTTTTCCCATAATAATATACATATATATGTGATTTCATTTTGATGGGCAAGTTGTTAAAAACGTTTACATCCAAAATCAGTCAAGCTCAAAAATGATGAAGGAAAGAAGTACCTGTAATTGCTCCATTGTGCAACTAAAACTAACATCTGGGTGTGATCCTGAATCACCATTCTGAAAAAAAACCCACAACAAAACAACAAACACCACCACCTGTTTTATTAAAAAATTTTGCAAAATGGCTTTCTTTCCTGTGAGGGTGCTGGGAATACAGTACCTCTACATTTAAGGTCACCAAGTAGGAAGGCTGGTACGTTTTATGAAGTTGATTGCTCTAAACGAAAAACAAAGAGTGCAGAAAAAAAGGTCAGGTCTCAACACTGAAACAGGCTAAAGAAACACCTTGATGTGTTAAAATTACCTTGATCTGATATTCCAAGCCCCAAGACACATCAGTTATATGGAGAGGAGATCTACCTATGCTGAAAGACACAACAGTTACAAGTTTCCTACACTGAAAAAAAATGTCATTTTCTCAAGCAGTCCATCAATAAAGAACTTTCCAAGATGATTTTAATGCTTCTTGAAAAGTTCAATAAGTTTCTTAAGAATAGAACTCCAAAAGTAGGATGATAAGTTTCAACAGCTGTTTTTTAAAGTTTTTTAACAATGTACTTTTTTTTTTTTTTAAATGGAACAATATTTCTTACTTTAATCACCTAAAGTGTATATAGGTGCTTTCCAGGACAGTTTAAAAGTAGCTCCAGTTGAAACTATAAATCTGTGCTGACTGATTGACCTACCTTCCCAATAGGATTTCCAATGCATCCTTGTTTTTCTGTAAGGAAAAAAAAAAAAAGAAAAAATATTTGCTAGATTCAATAAATTCTTGTGAGAGAAAGAAAACATAAATACATCAAAATCAGTTTAAAAACCTGATATTCTGTGCAAAATTGCTCTATCCTCTCCTTGTCCAGTTTACAGTCCTCAAGACATGTGCTACAGGGAAAAAGAATTTATTAGTTTTTTGTTAAAAGGAATTCAGCAGTCCAGTTTAAAGTAACAACCGCTGAAGAAGTGGTGTAGCTTCAAAGTATTAGTACCTTATAGCAGATATGTCAGCTTTCTGCTTTCCTGCCTCCAGAATACACGTTGCAGCCGCAGCATGGCAATGTTTTAATATGGTAGGGTCAATATCTTTCAGGTCTGGATCGTCTAAAATAAATGAATTACTGATGACACACTTATTTGTCAAATCTCAGCACATGGTACCAAGAGCTGCTGCTCGCCCTTCGAACAATAACTCTCCCACAAAAAAAAACACAACACAACAACACTTCAAAATGAAACACATTTGATTTCAGAGTGAAAGGACGGAGCAAGTAGACAAGGTGTGAGGAGGAGGAAAGAGGTGAAGCACTGGCTGGCGCAAGCCGTACCAGGCAGGACTGTCCGGCAACGCACGTCCCGCGCCTCTCCGTCTCCTTCCCATGAGGGGGGGAAAAAAAAAAAAAAAAAAAGAGAGAAAAAAAAAAAAAAGAAGAAAGGAAAACGTCAATTTCCTCTCCGAGCCCCATCCGCGCTTCTCAGCAGCCTGCGGCCAAAGGCGAGGAGCGGAGCCGGAGCCGCCGGCCGGGCGGGGAACCGCCGCTGCCCGACACCGAGCGCGGAGGCGGCGGCGGGGTCATTAACGCCGCAAAATTAATTGCGCGGCCGCGTTCCCTCGCGCCGGGGTTACCGTAGGAAGCGTCCACGCACGGATAAAAAAAAAAAAAAAACAATCCAAAACACCCACGGCAAAACCCCACAAGCTCAACAACACACGGTCGCAGCGGAGCGGCCGGGAAAATCCCTCGCAGACACGAACGCGCGGGGGAACCCGTCCCCTCCCTCCTGCCCTCGACTCTTCATTGAGCTTTATTTTTACTCCGCTTTACTGCAGCCCGCACGCATTAGCCATGACACCCCGCGCAGCGGCACCCTGGAGCCGTCCACGGGCAACGCCGCCCCGTGGGTGGGCGGCGCGGCGCGGCAGCGGGGGCGGGCGCCGAGCAGCGCAGCGGGACACGCGTGAACATCCGCGGACAAGCTGGGAAAGGGGCTGGGGACCGCCGGCGGGAGGCTCCCGCGTCGCGGCCCGCCCCCTTCCCCCTGCTCGCCGCCGCCGCCTTACCCAACCCGGCTCGGGGGTTCTCGAGGATCCCGCGGAAAGCGGCGCGGAGGAGAGCGGCGTAGGGGCGTCGGGGGAAGCGCCGGGGGTCGCCGAGGAGCCGCCAACCGCCCTGCGCGTACGCCGACAGCTCCATTGTGGGCGCCGTGACCTTCGACACGCGCCCACGTGACGCGCGCGCAGCTGATCGCCGGCGACGAGGCGGAGCCGCGCGGCGGGAAACGGGGAGGGGAGGAACCGGGAGCGGGAGCGGGAGGGGCGGGAGGAGGCGCCGGTCGACGAGGACTCCGCGGACGCCCCCACCCTAAGAGATCCCCCGCCCTCCCCCACCAAGATCCCGCCCACGCGTAACCTCAATTAAAGGCCTCTGACGTTAAATTTCATCTGAACTCAGGGCCGGTGGCTGATTTGATGGAAAAGGTGGCAGAATTTTGTGTCGCAGCTCTCTCTAATTGCCACCACCCGAGAGCTCAGCCTGGCTTCGGGGGACAGTTCGAGTTTTGTTGCAGCGGGAACGGTTAAGATCAGGTTTTCTGTCCCATCTTGCTTCAGCACATTCGCATTTATTTGAATCGCACTGCATTGGAGGTCACCACTGGATTTTTTTTTTTAATTTTCTTTCTTATTTTCTTGTGATGTGGATATAGTTCTTTTAAGCAAACCCCCTCGGCAACACATATGTCTCCTCCGGCACAGATGCCGAGCGCGGGCAATCGGGTGGTTCTTCCTTCTCAGTTTCCTGGCCCCGTGGGTCACTGTTTTTTAAAGAGTTGTGTTTGTATACCAAGGTCTCAGTTATGCCCGAGCTAAGGTGAAAAGGAATACCCCAGTGGCTGCAGGATCAACCCCTTAATTCAAACACACTGTGTATGTACGTTAGGCCTCACGGTACCCTGAAGCCCAAATTCTTTAGAGTTTGTGTATGATCTGAAGTAACATCCCTGGCTTGATACTTTGGCATAAAAATTAATGCCACCAAACAGATAAGCAGTGAGCTTCAGAGCTCTGGCTGACAGAAGTCCTGGTGATTTTTAATCTGCCAGAAACAAGAAAGGCATGGCAACGGGCAGGTGGGTTGACAAAATAAGGCTTTCTCTGTCTTTTGGTATGGTTGTCGAATACAGACACGATACCTAAGAAGAGACAGCATGAAATGGAGGAGAAGAAAAACCATAAAATGGAGGAGGACAAAGCTCTGGGCTGTCGAATTACAGAGATAAAGGGAGCAAGGCTATAAAAAAAGGACAGACATCCCAAAAAAGTCAGATATGTACACAGACAGTATGATGTCATGTTACAGGAATTTATTTTTCAACACCCCCTTATTGTTTATAGCATATTGAAATCTATAAATTAAGATGTAGCTTTAAAGGAAAAACAACTGCTAAAGATGCATTGCAAGGTTATGTAGTACGTGTAAATTTAACGAGTTTCATCGCAAAATTTATATTTTCAGTTCCCCTCCACAACCTCTCAGGCTATTTTTTTTTCTTTCTTTTTTTTTCCCTGTGAAAAAGACATGAGATGGATTCAGACTTTCAGATTGTTTTCGGATTTTAGTGCATACTCTACACATTTTAAAACCCTGTTCATTACAATTTCCAAGAGGAAGCTAAACTTGTATTGAATAAAGAAATTATGAAGGAAATGCATTAATACTTGGTTATTAATTAATCACGGAGACAAACTACCTTAGTTCATGCAGGCTAATATTTTTCACAGCTTGTGTTTTGTTAGTCAAAAACAAAATAATGCAACTGTTCAAAATGAAGGGAAATTACTTAGAGTGTCCAGAGGACTAATTCATAGAATTTAAGAGCTGGCATAAGTATTTCTGAAAAGTCTCAGACTGGCTTTTTTTTTTTTTTTTTTTTCCTTCTGTGTATTGCTCATCACAGAGTTAAAAGACAGTAATTTAAGATGATATTCTAGTGTCAATTTTTGGTAAAATTATTACTGACTTCCAAGAGTTTCATCAACACATTAATGGAATGCCCCTAGAACTTTACTTTTAAATCAGTATCGAGTCTTCTTTATTGTAAAATATATTTTACCAAGTAAAATGTTTTAAGCAGATAAGAACGAGTATAAGAATAAGTAAGTATTTTCTGCAAAATATATTCCTTGCTGGATTCATATCTGAAGAAAAACCGTGATATTCATGTATCAGCCACTGACATGATCATAGCACCAAAGAAAAGGAGTCTGTATGCCCCAAAAGGTCCAGGAAAATTTCTCACATCACAGACACAGAAGTGCAATACGTCACATAAAATACTGCCTTGAATCAAGCCATTGTGTGGATTATTTATTTGGTACCGTTGCTACAGAAAGTAGCAATCTGATGAAAGTGCAGTACCTGACACATATTTTTTTTAAAAAAAACAAACTATTTTGTGTTTCTAGATTTTTTTTTTTGGTACATCTTAATTTCAATAAATGCATTGTTTGGCTACAGACAAGGACTATTCAATAAAACATACTTTCTTTGCTCACAAATAGCTCTGATTAACAGTTAAGGAAGTTAGCTTTTTAATGAAGTAGGTGAAAGCACTTGATTTATTTCAGTAAGGTAAAACCTATAATAGCTGAGTAGATTTTTGATCAGGTATTTAGTATTTTTTATGCTACACTTAACCCAAAAGGCATTTTTGGCACTAGATAGCATTTTTAGAATTAAGTGATGTAAATTTATTTTAAAAAGAAGAACTTATCTGTTTACCTTTTGATTAGCCTTATTTTAATTTGGATTTAGTTTTTATTTGTCAAAACTTAAAATTTTCTGATTTTCCACTCATACATGAAAAGAGGCATGTGTACTTAGGCTGTAAAAAAAATTAAAACCAAAACTTAGAGCTTTCATATTTAAATTATACACTTTTAAGATATTAACATTTCAGTTCTTAATTAAATATCCAGGAATAGAGGCAACTGGAGCAGTACTGCTTGCTTAAAACATCATCGCTCCTCTGATTTCTAACAATTCAGATATCATATTATGATAGTTCCATTTTCCCCTCATTTTACTAAAACTTGTATCAGATCAGAACTGTAAAAAATTATTTGAATTTATATTTTGTTATTTCTTGCCATATCAAAATAAAATAAAAATCTCAGCCAGAATTTGTACACTTCATGTCTAAGAACACACCAAAAAATGAATAATAAATGGATGTAAGGTTTTAGGCGTATGAGGAAGCATCACTGTGATCTACTAGACGGTACATCCTCCAGGATACCAGCTTTGTCTTTTTGTGTATTTTAACATGTTTTGAAGACCGTCAAATTAAGTGAAAATCCTGTATTTGCTGATTTTTCAGTCATTCGCTTTCCCTCACAGAGAAATAGCGCTATCTAGTTTATAATGTGTTTGCTCTTTCTTAAGATGAAACTCAAGTGTCTTGGACTAAATTCGTGGAGATTTTCAGACGAGGCCTACATAAAAGATGCCGCCTTTAACATCAGATGGAGCAGTACAAGGATCCCCGCTACCCCAGTGGAGCTGCTGCTGTAATTCCACGTCGAGTCCCGTGTCACAGAGGAACGCAGTTTGTCACGCTCACAAAACTGCAGGAAATGCTTTTTAGTGATTTTATTGGCATTCTCTCTTTTTCAAACAACATTTCTGGGTTGCAGCTTTCCAACTGAAATTTTTGCTACTTTTCAAATGGCCCGGCATCGCCCGCAGGCACTTCGGTGTTGTACCGACCCGACCGCCTGCGCTGCTCAGGCAGCCCTCAGATACAGGCGTCACACGTAGTACCCCAAGTTCTTTGCATTTAGCCTTATGTTTTAGATTATAGAGACATATCTAATCTGTATGTGCCTTTGAACGGTAAACCAAATACATTTTAAATTTGTCAGTGTTCTAAGTAAGCCTTTTTACATGTTTATACACGCAAGGGTAAGATTGTAGCCTTGCTGGTGGAAGCCTGTAAGGAGGTTATTATGCTCTATTGTCAAGAAGCATTCACAGTCTGTCACATTAGTGCTAGAGATGTGTATAGAAGAGTAATTATTATAAGCTGACATCCAGCAAATGTAAGTAAAAATAGATAAACCTCAAAGGAGAATTAGACTGTATGTTTTAGGTACTATTTGTCTCCAGATGTTTAACGTCAGGACACTAAAATGTTATTGAGCGTAGCACCTAATTGGTAAAATAATTTTGTATTTATAGAACAAACAGAAATGTGATTTTCTTAGCTCTGCACTTAGCTTCTTATCAAGGTAGATAAATACAGAAATACAAACATTGAGTTATCAGTAGTCCAGTATTTAAAGAGATGCATAGTATAACATTTTTAAATCTCTTTATACAGTTCAGCAGTACCAAGCAGAAAAAGTATCTAAATCTGCTAACATAATATGGAGTTTTCATTTAAAAAAAAAAAAAGTAGTTGGAACAGATATTATACCAAGAATGAAAACTACGTGGCATTTTTTGCTAGAATTATTCCTGCTGTTTCATGAAAACGTTTGATTCTGGTCGTAAAGCAAGGCTTGCATGCCAAAATGATAGATGACTTAAAAGAAGCTTTGATAAATAAAATCCCGCAGACCTTGGCATTCACGGTTCCCTTTTGGCAATAGTGAGGAATGGCTGAGTAATAGTTAGGAAACAGACTTATTTAAGATGGTTTATTGCATCTAAAGATATTAGGGTTAGATCTGCAGCTAGTGTAAATCAGCATATCTACCTTTAAATTACTTATATTGCTTTGTGTCAGCAGAGAATCTGGCCCATATCCATTATCTAGAGGGAATATCAACTACTACAAAGCATACTTATCTAACCAAAAGCAAACGTAGTGTGCGTAGCTCATTGATGTTTCTTGTAGCACTTATGTTAACCTTTATAATGTGATAAAAATCTGGCACAGTTACGTACGGTTGCAAATGATCTTGCTTTGATAATATCAACAATTATAAATTAGCATTTATCGCTTTTAATACTGCTTCAAATTACATTGATAAAAGCTTGACTTGATATTGATGAGAGGACTGGTAATTTAGGACCTTACTGTTGCTTTAATTAACTTTACTAGGAGCAGAATTAGGCCTCTCCTGTGAAACAGGTCTGCCTGTCAAAGTAGTATGGAGTTGTTTGGTTTTTTTTTTAATATATAGTGTATTTTTTGTGTTCCCTTTTGGTAAACGTATTTCATATCTGGTGATGACCACATTTTACTGAGACACTAGGTTTAGATTCCTGGCCTTTTCGTATAAACGATCATGTTATTTGACCCAGTAAAATCAGCGGGAGTGAAGTTGAGATCCAGTCATCTGCAGAGTCCAAGTTAAAAGTTTTAGTTGAAAAGACTGCCCTGTGAGACTCAGAATAACATGAAAACCCGTGGCTTATTCTTTCTTTGTTTGGTTCTATTGGTGAAAGAAGTAGTTTACCAATTACCAGAATTTTGGGCAGTAAGCACTGGGTCTAAGGAGTACCTCAACCATTAGACCTGCAACCATTAGAGCTGTTCAGCAGCCGTTCCAGCAATAACTTACAGGTAAATGAGAGCATTGGAACACATGGAATTTTACATGCACTGAGCTGTCTTATCATTTATACGACGTCAGGCTTATTTCAGACTGTAGAAATAGTTTTGATATTAAAAACACAGTTGTGGTTTTTGCCTATTTTTAAATGGCAAATGACGTTCTGGTCAATTTGAGAAAACAGAGAGCAATGCTTTGGTGACCCAAGTTTATTACATCGGCAACGCCACTGAAAACTACGAGTATCCATGTACTGTCTGTTTCATGCAAGATTTATTTGTTGTGAGAGAAAACCCTGATGGTTGGTTAGTGAATTAGGTCAATAAGCAGTAGGATAGTGATAGGGGAGATTCTATTGCTCTTGGGGATTTAGGCTTCCTAGCACGACATTTAAATCAATAGGAATCATCAACTACCCTAATCTGCCAGAACCAAATAGCACTGGGCCTGAGGTGGTGGAGAAAAACTGGAAGAGACCCTGAGAAATTGCTTTTTTCCCCCCTAACATAATTAATGAAATGCATTATGTAGATGCTTACAAAAATATTTTCTCTACTTTTACTGTATACACAAATTTATTAAAAATATAATGTATTTTTAAAGCTAACTCTAATTACGATCATCATAATTTCTTATCAGTGCACTCATAGAACTCTTCAACTATTTTTGTAAATGCATCAGTAACCTGTTGAAACAAATACAAGAGGCACAAGGCAAGAAATTCCCATTACAGTATAAATGAAATGTTAAGATCCTGGCTTGCAACTGCTAGTACTAGTTAACATAATACAACGTTGATACAGCCAAAATGACAACAGGAAGATGGAGTTAAAAATACAAAGCTATGTACAACCAATATGAAGAAGTGTAAGAAGCCCGTATTTCGTAAGCAAAATTAACACTTTTTATTGAGTGAAATTCAAACTGATGATGATAGAAACTCAGAACTATACAAGTGCATCAATAAGATACAAAGATAAATCCACATTGTTTTCACATCCTATATTGTCACTGAGTATACAGAAATTTGAGGTGAATGCATACTGCCATAGCAGCACTTTGAAAGCGGTGAAACGTTCTGAAGGAAGTTTATTTTCTTGATCTGTTAGTTGCAATCAAATTTAATTTTTTCAATTTGCTGTGTTAATTTCTGAATAATATTTATTATGTAATTTATAGCAATTTTAGACAATATATTGTAAACAGTGCATCGCTGAAAAAATCCTTGCCTCCTCTTGCCTTATGCTTATTATAAGACATAAGCGAACTCATTCTTTGTTTAAACGGTTATATTTGTTAAAAGGATCTTTCCAGAAAAAAAGATTTTATCTTAGACCATCATTCAAAATAAGCATTAGATACTCCAACTCCATGGTATGCTCACACAGGAACACGTTAACCTTAGAAAGGTACGTCAGCTTGTAACAGACATTCACTGACAGCATCATTCTGATTTTGTCAGCCAGGAAGCCTACTCACAGCACCTACATGGGATGTGTATTTGTTCAATCAAATGTTGTTGCCATTATATCATTTTTACTGTGTTATAGTTCCATTGAGGCCAATTAGGAACTACTAGAGTGGAAAGCGAGCAACAAATTTCAAAATTTGATCCATCATTTCTTGGCTGTCGAACCCCATGCCCATCTGTTCACATGGCAAACTGCCCACTTGCAAGTGAGCCGGACCTTTCCCCTAAGAAATGAGTGTCAGGCAAGAACAGTTTAGTTAGTCTGCGTAACCATGCGAATGTTTTTTTTCCTGCAAGAAGTGTGGTCCGATACCTAGAAGAGCTGGACGGTGTTTGCCCCCTTTCACTTCATTATATTTTTTGACACATACATTGTTAGAAATGGTTGAGTGAAGGAGGAAAGAAAATCAGGGACTTACTGGTACTGGTTGCTGCCAAAAAGACAGGTTGTATTGGAACAGGTGCTTTGAAAATCTGTGAAAGCCAGCTGAAAGGTGTCAAAATGTGCATAACATGAACCACCAGCTCACAGACATTTTGTGTGAATTTGGTCTTGTAGAAGGAAAGTTCAGAAGGAACCCTCAGCAGAAAGTATCCGCCTTAGGAACAGCCAGACAGCTTAACAGGCATACCCTTGTCTGCTCAATCACAGCATGCAGGATCCTCTCATGCAGGAGGGAAGACAAAGGAGGGGAAAAAAAAGGTTTTCTCATGTTACATTTATATGCTTAATTATCTTGGAACTGTCAAATTCTGAAAAAAAGATATGTTAATCAGATCCTAAAATACATTAAGTTGATCATCTAGCCTAAAATTAAAAGTCGATCAATCGAAACTCCATAGGCTGTGTTTGGATGAGTGATTAACTGCAGCATGTGTGCAGGTAAAAGAAAGAAAAATGCATCATCGTTTTTGTAGTACCGGTCAGCCTAATGCCTGTGAGCCACACTTGTTCCTTGACCTTGTTAAATGTGACCCACGTGTTGGAGGGAGTACAAGCAACTTTTCTGACACATTCCCTTCCCACATGTTTCTCCTGCAGTGTGCTACTGTAGATAGTTCTAAAACACATGGGACTACAAGTGGCTTCCCCATGTGTATTTAAAACCTAACAGAGCTACAACAGTCAAATTCACATGAGGATAGAAAAACAGCATGAGGAGAAAAATGCGTTTCCACTATTTGTGCTCATGTTCTTCATATGCTGAGGGAACACATGGGAGAGCAAGAGCAAGACAAAAAAGACAAGGGAGAGCAAGAGAAGAAAGGAAGAGGAATAAAGAAGCAGACAGAAGCAAAATAAAAAAAAAGAGGAACAAAGCAAGACGGCATTGAAAAGAAAAAAGAGAAAAGACAAGGGAGAAAGGAGGAGGCATTGCAACGAAAGGACAGAAATCGACAGGAAAGAAATCATGGAGAAAATAATTTCACTGCCTGGAAGGAAAAAACAAATAAGCCTCCCTGTGCTTTTCATTTCAGCCTTACAGTCTGTGTGCATGTTTAGTTTTAACAAAGGTGGGAAGAGGCATCTTTTGCACATTCCCCAATGTCATCCCTCCTTTTGTTTTGTCTCCAGATACTGCATCTTTGTTACTGCTCCTGTTCTCTGTCTGATCCCGTCTCCTGCTTCCCCCTCCCATCTTTCTCTTCTCTGCCTCGCACAAGCAATGAATGAGATGTAGCGTATCATGGTATTAGAGGGATCACTTTTTCCCTCAAAACTTGCTTTAAAAATAGAATGCCAGTGAGTATATTCTTATTCTTTCAGCCTTTACTTTCCCCCAAGAAGACTCAGCAGAGACAGCCTGAAGTCATCAACGTAAGTGAGCATACGGGTGAAATGTGACTTTTGCTCCATGCTGGTCATGGGTTATGCTCATAATGCTGATTTCAAGGAGCTTTATAAGAAATCAGTGCTGAGAAAGTTTTCACTGTAGTTGGTGAAGTCGAAGAGGAATAGATAAACAGTCTCTTATCTTCCTTTCACATGTCTGCAGCCACAGCCTCTCGGCTGGACTTCCCTGGGTGCACTGCTTTCTGTGTGCAACGCTTACCCTGTAAGCTCACACTGGGAAAGATGGTTTTGTATGTTACACAACAAATCTGAGCACACTCACAGGAATATACAAGTATTATGTTACCTAATATTATACATCTGGTGTGATTTGGATTGGAATATAAATTAAATACCTTTGAACCCAGCTTTGATTGTATTATCGTTCTATAGACTTTTGCTCATCTTGGAATTTTTTTCCTTGCTTTGGAGCTGAAGATAATACAGAGTTTTAGCATTGCATTTAGATAATGATTTTATCTTTAAAAACAAAGGAAGACTCTTGAAACATGTATGTACCCTGGTTTTGCTCCTGCTTTCTTTTGGTTTATAAGTCTTATGCCCTGCTTTTCTTTTTCTTGTGGTTGACCCTTTTTTAGTTGTATGTCAGGATCTCAAGGTTTCCAAACCAAAACCAGGAGCTCAGGAGGAGGAGCATTTCTTTCAGGAAATGGTCAACAGCTCTCCGTGTGCAGTTCTAAAGGTAATTTGTTATCACATCTGTTCCTGTTGAGGCGTCCTTTCTGAGGTGAAGTCCACGTGAGAGTCTGGAAACCCTGGGAGATTCTGTGGTAGGATTTCCTCTCTCACGCTGTATGACGAGACTGAGAAGAGTACATCCATCTGTGGAGTTCTCCCAGTGTCAGGGAAATCTGTCAGAAACCTTTTCCCTCTGCCCTGTTTCTCTGTGACCTTCATTTCCCAGGCACAGTCCTGATTCTAAGTGCAAAAAAAACCCAACTCAGTTAATATTAGGATTGGTCTGATTTCTCCTGCAGAGCAAAACCAGAGACCACCGTTTGGCAGAAAGGCCAAGATTTTTTGAATGTCGCTATGAAGAACAGGAGTCGGAAGAGAAAGAAAGAATGCTGGGGTTGAATGACCTGTTAGTTTACTAATGTTGGAACTTCCTGACGTTGAAAGCTGATCACACCATGAAAGTTACCAGTTCCTGAAATCGGCTCCTGATTCGGTTGGGAGAGTTATGCTGCTCAGGATTGGTGGTAGATTCCTGCTTCATTCTTCCCACTACCCACCCACATCACTAGGATCACCATACCATATTCTACTGGAAAAACGCCATAAGGATTTTGCATATAGAAAAGGATGCATTTTATGGCAGCAATCTAATTTAATTATTAAAGTTGATATATTATCATTATATTACAGTCCTCCCCCCCAAAAAAAGGCAGAATTTAGAATATTTTGAGTGTTATCTAGCCCAGTTTTTAAATAGTCTGTAAAATACCTGATTAACTTAGAAAGGGTTGTTATATCAGGTATGTGTTTTAAAATGTAAGCACATACCAGAGTACTTATTCACTTGGTCTATTATTTACAAAACAAGGTATTAGACTGATATTGCGGTCCAAAGTATCTCCTAGCACAAGCTGGTAAAGCTCTCTTGGGATCTATGTAGCTGTGCCAGTTACACCAGCAAATAACAGGTTTGAATTTTTTAATACTTAATGAACTACTTAACTAAACTATGATCATCTACCCTAGAGCAGGGTAGATTTAGATCAGACATTTGGAAGAAGTTCTTTACTATGAAGGTGGTGAGACACTGGAACAGGTTTCCCAGGAAGTTGTGGAAGCCCCCTCCCTGGAAGTGCCCAAGGCCGGGTTGGATGGAGCTTTGAGCCACCTGGGCTAGTGGGAGATGTCCCTGCCCATGGCAGAGGGGTTGGAACTTGATGATCTTCAAGGTCCTTTCCAGCCCAAACACTTCTATGATTTTGTGATTCTATGATTCTGTGATTCTGTGATATGCCTCTGTTCATATTTTGGAAGATAAATTCTTTATGTAAATTAAAGAAAGGAAAGATATAGTAGCTTAAAGCATATTTTTTTTTAACAAAATCAGACAAAATTTTTACACATTCTATGATTTCAGTTGATTTTTAATGTATGCAATATATTGTTCTGTGAAGGCAAAAAAAAGTTAGGTGAAGATGGTATTTTCTGAAAGGGACTTTTGTTCATGTCTACAAAGAAGTGTTCCAGCAGTGTTCCACATTGTGTTTTACATGGCAGACAAAGGATAAAAAAATATGAATTCTGCATCTGTTGCTCAGAGAAAATTCCCCTTTGCTTTTTTGGGAGAGTTGCCTGAGGATGGTGGGATATGTCTGATAACAATAGTCCATATTTAGGCAATCAGAAGATTGTGACAATATCAGCCAGAGTAAGGGAATGCAGAGTTAAAATCAAAACATCTGTTATGGTAACTTTAACTTACCCTATTATTCCTAGATGTTGCACTGTCATAGCTTACATTCCTGTGTCTTCCCGTAAAAATATACATCCAGCCTTGAACTTCAGTGCTAACTTGAAATTAGTTTGATTTAAACTTCTTCTAATAAAATCAATATTACTGAAGAACAGCAGTTTATCTTGGTGTTGGGTTTGTGTGGCCAGGTTTTTTGTAGCAGGGAGGCTAAAAGAGTGGCATCTGTGAGAATTTTGCAAAATTTTTCCCACATATCCAACAGAGTCAATGGCAGCCAGCTCCAAGATGCTGGCCAAGGCTGAGCCCAGCAGTGATGGTGGTAGCGCCTCTGGGGTAACATTTAAGAAGGGGAAAATGTTGCTGTGTGACAGCAATTGCAGCTGGAGAGACAATATGTGAGAGAAACAGCTCGGCAGACACCAAGGTCGTTGAAGAAAAAGGGGGAGGAGGTACTTCATGTGCTGGAGCATAGGTTCCCCTGCAGCCCACGATGAAGACCATGGTGAGGCAGGCTGTCCCCCTTGCAGCCCATGGAGGTTAATGGTGGAGCAGATACCCACCTGCAGCCCATGGAGGACCCCATGCCAGAGCGGGTAGATGTCTGAAGAAGGCTGTCACCCCATGGGAAGCCCGCACTGGAGCAGGACCTGTGGACCTGGAAGGACCTGTGGCCATGCGGAGAGAGGAGCTCCCACCCGAGCAAGTTTGCTGGCAAGACTTGTGACCCTGTGGGGGGACGCATGCTGGAGCAGTCTGTTCCTGAGGGACTGCACCTCATGGAAAGGACTCACTTTGGGGGCAGTTTGTGAAGAACTGTAGCCCATGGGAAGGACTCACTTTGGAGAAGTTCATGGAGGACTGTCTCCCATGGGAAGGACACCATGCTGGGGCAGGGGAAGAGTGTGAGAAGCCCTCCCACTGAGGAGGAATGAGCAACAGAGACAACGTGTGATGAACTGACCACAACTCCCATTCCCCATCCCTGCGCTGCTGGAGAATGGAGGAGGTAGAGATGTTGGGAATAAAGTTAAGCCTGGGAAGAAAGGAGGGGTGGTAGGAAGGTATTTTTAAAATTTGGGGTTATTTCTCATTTGCCTTATCTAATTTGATTGGTAATAAATTAAACACATTTTCCCAAGTCAAGTCTGTTTTCCTGTGATCGTAACTGCTCAGTGATGTCCCTCTCCTTATCTCAGCCCATGGGCCTTTCACTATACTTTCTCTCCTCTGTCTAGTTGAGGAGGTGAGTGATGGAGCGGCTTTGGTGGGCACCTGGTGTCCAGCCAGGGTCAACCCACCACAATCTTTAGACACTAATACTACAAGTAAGTGATATTCTACTTGATAAATCGCAAAATGTGTTGTATTTTATCCTTGATTATGAGAATAATTTGATTTGCCTCAGCATAGCTATTAAATAGTTAGAGAGATTGATCGTAGTGGTATGAAGGATTTCACTATTAATAGTTTAATGAAAGAGATTCAGAATATAAACAGATTTCATTACTGTTCTCAACTAGAATATCTGAATATATGCCCTTCCTTCCCTACAACCTGTGCACATCAGCTTGCCATGAAAATTTCTGTCAAAACAGATTTTTTTTTAATTTTCTGGTGTTTCATATCACAACATGTTGTTGTATCACCACCACTGTAGCAATGAGGACGTGAATGCATAAATCATAGGACACATACGCCCAGAAAAAAATACTATAATGAACAAAAAGAGGTGTAGTGTGTGATGAACCTGATCCCGTCATGTGATAGACCTCAGTCAAAAAATTTCATTTTGTTGATTTCAGGGAGGATCAGTCTCATCACGTGCTGGGAAATGTCAATATTAATTATGATTCCACCCACTTTCTAGCAGTCACTTTTCTAATTACAAGCAAGACCCCAGTGTTGGTAACACACACCTGCTGCGCAGCGTGAATTCAGGAGTGTGTGCAGTGTCTGTGCTCGGGCTGCCAAAGCACATTGCGTGTCCTCTGTTCATTCACTATGGCTGCTGGAATAACTTATTATGATACTGGACTTCCAAAGAATATATAAACTTCCTGACTCTCTATAGGAATACGATACAGCTGGTTCAAATAAACATTCCAAGCTAGCGCATTTTTTGTCTTGAAAAAATAGCAATCCCAAAGAAGTTTTGTATTTATTCAGTGCTTACTGTCATTGCCTTTGACACCAAGCACAAAATTAATAGCTTTAAAAATTGGAGTTACTCTCTAGGCCTTTGCATTGAATCTTTCTTGTTGTTCTTCATTTATTTTGTTGACTATTGCAATCAAAAAGAGAGGAAAAAACTGCTCATGGCATTAATTTTCTTGAGTTATTGCACTGTTCTTTCTCACTAAAATTTTATTGCTGTTTTTTATACTTTGAATAAAATGTGAATCCATATAAAGAATTCAAGTCGCTCTTGACGTTACTTTACTCTTCTGAAATTTTATTGACATTGATATAAAATCAGGACTGGGTAACTAAGTTAACCACATTAAACTTTTGTATACTATCAAAAATGTGTTACATTGTTTCTTTAATGATTTCATTGTCAGTTCATTTATTAATTTCGATGCTATCAAAAAAAAGTTTCTAAAACATTATGAGTGAGAACCTTAGGCAAGTGAGACATTATGAGTGAGAACCTTAAGCAAAATTATCATGTAAACAGTGGATATTTTGACTGTGTAAGGGCTGAAGGTTAGATCATATTTAATTACACCAATTTTGCAGTTATATTATTGTAGGTGCACTGAGTTTTGGTTTCAGAGTGATTAAATGATTAAATAAAGGAAGATTAGGCTCCAAATGTTGCTCATCAGTAACACGCTAATTCCCACCAGGGAAAATGATGTATATCATAGAATCATAGAATCATAGAATGTTAGGGATTGGAAGGGACCTCGAAAGATCATCAAGTCCAATCCCCCTGCCAGAGCAGGAATGCCTAGACTATGCCACACAGGAACGTGTCCAGGCAGGTCTTGAATGTCTCCAGAGAAGGAGACTCCACAGCCTCTCTGGGCAGCCTGTTCCAGGGCTCCGTCACCCTCACTGAGAAGAAGTTTCTTCTCGAGTTTAAGCGGAACCTCTTATGTTCCAGTTTCAGCCCATTACCCCTTGTCCTATCAGTGGTTGTCACCGAGAAGAGCCTGGCTCCATCCTCGTGACACTCACCCTTGATATATTTGTAAACATTAATGAGGTCACCCCTCAGCCTCCTCTTCTCCAAACTAAAGAGCCCCCAGCTCCTTCAGTCTTTTCTCATAAGGGAGATGCTCCACTCCCTTAATCATCCTAGTTGCCCTGTGCTGGACTCTCTCCAGCAGTTCCCTGTCTTTCTTGAACTGAGGGGCCCAGAACTGGACACAGTATTCCAGATGGGGTCTCACCAGGGCAGAGTAGAGGGGAAGGAGAACCTCTCTCGACCTACTAACCACCCCCCTTCTAATACACCCCAGGATGCCATTGGCCTTCCTGGCCACAAGGGCACAGTGCTGGCTCATGGTCATCCTGCTGTCCACCAAGACTCCCAGGTCCCTTTCCCCTACACTACTCTCTAATAAGTCATTCCCCAACTTATACTGGAACCTGGGGTTGTTCCTACCCAGATGCAAGACCCTACATTTACCCTTGTTGTATTTCATTAAATTTTTCCCCGCCCAACTCTCCAGCCTGTCCAGGTCTCGCTGGATGGCAGCACAGCCTTCTGGTGTGTCAGCCACTCCTCCCAGCTTGGTGTCATCAGCAAATTTGCTGATAGTACTCTCTAGTCCCTCATCCAAGTCGTCGATGAATATATTGAATAATACTGGTCCCTGTACCGACCCTTGAGGCACTCCACTGGATACAGGTCTTCAACCAGACTCTGCCCCATTGACCAAAACTCTTTGGCTTCTTCCCCTCATCCAGTTCACAGTCCACCTCACTACCCGAGAGTCTAGACCACACTTCCTCAGTTTAACAGCAAGGATGCTGTGGGAGACTGTGTCAAATGCTTTACTGAAGTCAAGGTAGACCACATCCACCGCGTATATCACAGTATACAGGTCTGCCATTTCTATTTCACGCTGCCATTTATTAAGTAATTTCCTAATGAAAATGTTAGATGTGTCAGGTTTCTGGATTGGATTCTTGTACTCTATTCTGTAATTGTGGAACAATTTCTGAGCAGAATTATGGAAATTATGGAAAATACTGTGCATGTACATACTTTTCTGAGTTTTATTTTAAGTCTTTGAGCTACTTATGAAGAGAAAAGTGATATTTCCATTAAGTTGTGGACAAATCAGAGCTTGTCAAATGCTGATGATACCTGTCTTCAAGGAACTTTCAAAAACTGGATGCTATTTTTGAACTCTCATCCAATGGCAACTGATATAAACGAGAACGTGTCTCTGATTTCAGTGGGAGTGGGAGTAGGTGACAGTTGTATCACACATGAAGGCATTTGTGTATGCAAGACTTACAACGATGTCGGTTGTACATTTTTGTATGTTTTGCTACAGTCTGTGAATAACTGGACTGTATGGATATAAATCTGTCTTTGATTAGGACAGATTATTCTGTTGTCTTGTTAAAAGATTATTTTGCAGAAACAGAGTTTTCATTGACAAATTACTTTCCTAAAAATATACACATCTATGAAAAATGCTAACATACAGCTGGAATTAAGGGTTAGATGCAGGTTGCTTTTATTCTGCTTTTGCGTTAAGGGAAACTATTTTTCCTGTTACTGGTTCAAACAGGCATGGAAATTTGCTTTTATCAGAGATCTATTCTTCATCGTTTACAGATAAGGTAAATCAATCCGTAGTTTTACGACTGGAAGTGAGGGAGTATTGTAAAACTGCAGTATTAGACAAAGTACATAAGAACATTCTGAACCCCCAAATGCCATATTAAGGTCACACACGTTTTAAATTAGGAGCCTCTGTTCTCACTCATAAATGTCTCAAACCTTCAATTTCTGAGCTGAAACTTTTGGTAGTTGAATATTGTAACAGTAGCCACTGGAATTAATAGATACTGACCCTCCCGGCATATAACAGGGTGTGCTTGTGACCCCGACCAGGTTCATGTGACTAGAGCGAAAAAAATGAAGGTTAGGCTCTCACTAGAGCTCCTCCATTCTAGAACTTTATTATAAAGGTAAAGGTGGCTGGGTTTTGTTTGATTTTGTTTGGTTTTGTTTGTTGTTGTTTATTTGTTTTTCAATTAGTCTATAATATAAAATACTTATACAAAGAATAATATTAGCTTTAAATAATTTACTTTCCCTTCACATGACATCTGTCATATTATATTCAGAAGCACAAAGAAAGCAAAACATAGCTCAGCCTCACTGCCTTCAAGTTTGTGATTGTTACCAGTGAATGCCTGAACATCTATCTTTTATGTTTTCAGCTCAGATTTAAAAAAAATATTTTTGGTATCATTTCTTTGTAGTTTTTCTTTTGTTCTTACTATCTGCAAGACATGTAACATGACAAGCACTGAGCATCTATTTATGTGGAGCATTCAAGGAAATGGAGAGTTATAAATATGTATGTCTGATGATAATATGTATCTATGACAAAGATATTCCTGCCTATATTTTTCAGAAGTGATCATACAAAGCTATTGTTTATTGAAATAATAGTAAAAATAACATTCTAAAAGAGTATTAGTTACATAAATATATATATATATAAAAACAAACCACAAAACAAAACAAAAATCTGTTCTTAGTTTCAGATAGAAAAGCTCCTTGAAATATTTGGAGACAGATTTCTCTGTGTCTCCCTATCCCCCAAGATCCATTTTCTGCAAAGCTCTTTTAAATGTGAAAGAGGATAGAGTTTCGCCAACAGTTTATTGCTAGATTTACAACGCTGGCGACAAAGTCATTCTTAAAAAATGGGATAGACTTCTCCCAGGAATTGATCTCGGGTTGGGTTAATGGATTATATGGGCCAGACTGTGACTGCCACTGGCCCTCAAACAGTAATGCTGCCGCAAACGCATGTGAGATCCAGTCTCATAGGAAACTGCTTCTGGAAGCCCAGCACCTCTGCCCTCCAGGTAACCTTTGCAACAGTGCAAGAAAAAGGCAGGGTCGTGCTTACGGCTCTACATTTGTACAAATGTGGGAAGAACGCTCAGTGCCTTCCGAAAGGTGCTGTAAGCCAACCATGTACCTTTTGCAATTGCTCCTAACCTGTGTTGTTTGAAACAACCATTGTCAAGACTACTGGTCAGCACATAGAAGGATCATTATTTGGCTGTGTATTTTTATACTATTGATTAGATTTTTATGATGTCCCTCTTTATTCCTTACATACAATATTATCTGAAATCAGCAGGATGTAAAATTGACATTTTGTATTTTGCATTTGAAGAGCTGCGTGACTGCAGAAGACAATAATAGTGGCCAAAATGGTTTGGGCATTAAATTGTGTGGGTTTTTTTGTCCCTGCTGAGTACAATAAGATCACTGTGTCCCAGAGTCTTTATCATGCCACCTAACTGGTTTGTGAAACCTTGCTGCTGCAGGCATCTTGATCTCGGTGCCAGTGACATTGGTGGCAAAACTCCCTTGTTTTCAAATTTTTGATAGAAGTGGGACTGGGCTGTGCAGTGCCCGCAGCATGGAAATTTGTCAGGTCCTCAGCATCGCCCCAGGTGTATGATGGTTTTTAACTCTATTTTGTTTAGAGGAGCTACATCAGGGCCTGCCAGTTTTCGGGCTGGAGAAGGGTGGCTGAGGGCTGTGGTGGGCTCCTGGGGCTGGCTGAGGGCAGAGTTCCCCAGACAGGGGTCAGGGCTTGGTGGGGCAGGTGTTGGTGGGCACAGCAGAGTGGCCAGGCTGAGGTTTCCCCCAGGGAGGTCCCCAATGGTGGCCATCGGGGTACGCTCCTGGGTGAGGAGGTCCTTGCAGCCCTGCTGCAATGTTGGGATGGGGAACGTGTGGGGTTCATCTCTACGTTTTTCTTAGCAAAGCAAAAAAGTCCTTGAAATTCAAGCCTTTTGCCATCCCTCTAGCTTAAGTGGTTCTACACACAATTATTTTAAAAACTGTTATGCAAGAAGTTACCTCAGGCAAATCATATAAAATGAAAAGAAAGAGTGTGGTGCCATATCGTCAAATTTCATGTCGGTAGGAAGTTTTAAAATCCGCAGCCTTCTGGAATTCCTGTGGTTTAGTGTTTGTTCACAATACATGCCGGGGAAAATATATGGTAGTGCCATGTAGAAATAAATGCGGCTGAATCCTGTTTGCTTTCAAATAATTGCATTTATTTACATCAGTTTAACCTCCATTTAAAATGTCATGTATGTCTCAGCTAGATTAATGCATGTAAAAAAACAAACCTCCGTAGGAAGTGTTTTGAGTAAGCAATTTATTTTTCTTGCAATTCATGGATTCTTACTTAAAGTACAAGTTCTAAATAAAAATAAACTAACAGTGAGTGGTAGTTTGCTGCTGTCATTCACATAGTGGACAGTTGAGTAATTACAGACCATCAAAGAACTGCTGCACTGCTGATTATTATCTTTTAGGAATTTACCAGCCTTTCATCGTTCAAAAGTAACTTGCATTGAAGATTTAAAATATACTCTATTAATAAAATAAACCTACTAAGTGGCACAATGGTTGGTTTTTACAGCTGGCACAGGAGAATGCAGTCACCTCTCCTTTGTTGCTTTGTCTGATATAGAACGCCTCATTCTGAAATCAGGACCCAAATCTCATTTAGCCTCATTTATTTGTGTCTATAGCGAAGGCTTCATTCTGCAAATGTATTAGAGGTTTGGCTCAGACGAAAAGGTTTGGAGCAGAGATAGACTATACCTCTGGAGAAAGTTGCTTGAGTGTATGTAAGACCAGATCCTGAAAAATGCCAGAAAAGTCCATGTGCACAAACCTTGTGTGCAAACCTTTGAACTGAAGAGAAAAAATACCAGAGAGAAAGATGTTGGCAATAGTTGTGCAGGCTCTGAACTACAAATATGTATAATTTCTAACACATTTTTATATGTTTACTGATTTTATGTGTTGTTAAGATTTGCTATTCAAAAACCCTTCTGAATAATATCTTCATATGTATTTACATGATTTAATTTCAAAAACTAAAAAAAAGTCACTAGGTACAGAAGTGTTTTTCACTGTTGCGGTTCTCCATTTATTTAATATCGAAAAGAACAAAACTTACATTTCCATGGTAATTTTAGTTAAAAATTGGATTCAGGCTGGACATGATGCTATATATATTCCTTTTCCTCATAGAGGTAAACACATATTTAATATATCCTAGGCCATGATTTTAGTATTGACTAGAATAAGTGTTTGAAGCGTAATATCGAAAAAATGTTTATGCACGCAGTAGTGCTGGAAATAGTGAACTTTTTTTTCTTGGGGATGGAGTGGGAACATACAGCGTAGAGCAGACTGTAGTGTTTCCATCAGAAGTGCTGCAGCACTCTTGAAGCTTGTCAGGACTTCGGATTCAACATTGCTGTGTTCATCTGCCCGTAAACCCTGCGCAGAGAGCAGACACGTTGTCTCCAGTAAGGAGGCATCAGCTACCTAAGTTGATCTATACAGTTTGTCTCCCCATTTATCTTGTGTTTATATCAGAATGAAAGAGTCAGTCCTGCATCTCTCATCCAGAATACTTACGCGAGATTGGATTATTCGTCTGAGTAAGATTTCCAGGACAGGGATCATAAACCTCTGCAAATAGAACAGTGAAATTGTAAATAGCACAAACCAAAGGCTTAATATTGTACTTTTCGGTTGCCTTCATTGAGCCAAACTCTAATAATCATTAAGGCATGAAAAAATAGAGAGAGATATGGTTTATACAAAAGGTCAGTTGCAGTGCGCGGTTATTTTTAATTCGCTGAATTGTTTTCAGAAGACATATCTGTATGTAGCATAATCTCTCATCCATTTTCAGCAAAACACTCCTAAATTCATCATACATGAAAACAGAGCTGGAGGAAGAGGAAATGAACAATTTTCCAATTCATGCAATTTAAGAGAAATATGAAGGGACCTTTAATGACCATTTGCTGTATGAAATACAAGTTATCTGTACCTACCAAGCTAAAAAAGCCTGATGAAGATGGCAGAAATGTTGTTTTTTTAAAGGGTTCTGCAGTCTTGTGAGACTAGTTTTGTTATAAGTCTGCTTGTGTGTCATTGAACTGGATACTGTGATTTCTAAAAGACCATAAAAGTAATTTTTGTTATTAATATAATCACTTATTTTGACACATTTTAGCTTGACTATTTTAGCATGCTTTAAAAAATCCTCAGTTAAAAACAAATGAAAGAATTTCAGAAAATGAGCTATTTCAAGAATGCTTGACAATTTAATTGAGAATTCATTGATTTTAACAGTACAATTGTGTTTATTATCTTAATTTAAAAAAAAAAAAAGATTGAAAATTTCCAGGTGCATTGGCAGAGCCATGAACACCTGGTTAGGGGTTTGTTTGGTTTTTTGCATTGTTTTGTTTGGTTGGGTTTTTTTTATAAACTGCAAAAAATAAAAAAATTAAACCTCTGGGAATCTGGAAATACCGATTGCATGAATCCATAAGGAAAGCAATTCTTAAGTACTCTGAGTGTTAGCAGATTTTTTTTTTAAGCTAGTTGTAATGACGAGACTAGGAAGGGCTATAATACTTAAAAAATATACCATACACGATCATATGTTTTTCATGTTTTGTATCTATACTTAGGTAGTTACTAATGGAAATTAAGCAGATGTACAATTTACTAACATATAGTGTGGAACTGAGGAAGCTGATGCTACCACAATTACTGCTTGGCTGCATGAAAAACTGAAAATGCCGGATTGCGTTCTTTTGAAAAATACATAGTTGTGACATGTCGTAATGCAGGATGATGTGGAGTCTCTCTGGTAGCAATTGGGATATGTTACAGTGTGTATTTATTAATAGATCATTTTTTGTTAAAGTAGAATTTCCTATATGTATAGTGATTTTCTGGAGGTAGTACACAGTTGCAACATGAACTCGAGAAAATCTAGAAAGGCTTTTATGTAATGAAAGAAAAAGGAGAAATGAGAAGGGAAAAGAAACAGTTTTAGTCCTTTCAGGTGCAGAGGGTTCCTGGGCAGGTGAGATGATGAGATTTTGCATGTTGTCTGACTGCTCTTGGACTTATTTTTAGGACTCTACATCCCAGCCTCCAGGAGAAGGAGGAGGACTTGGGTATTGTCAGGGTGTGCTGCTGTGCGCAGCCTGTATTTCCTTTTGCTGGGAGGATTATGCTGTGGGTGAGTGGCAGCGTTCTGCGTAGCAGTAGAGATGTCTGTCTGAAGGGAAGATCCCTTCCCCCAGGGGCAGCGCATCTCAGTAAATATTCTGGGCACTTGCGCCAGGGGCATTTTGAACCAAAATGTGTTAAACTATGGAGACGTGACCTCTTCTGTTCCTGTTTATTAAGCACTGCATGTGATTCTTTGTTTAGGGGCAAGTTATTCTCATTTTATTCAGTTAGTGAATTGCATGCATGTGGAAAGGGACGGAGATTTAGCTGGTGTATGTCCCTGAAATAATTTATAATATAGTCTAATAATAATAGTTAACAATATAGTCCCTCTGAAATCCCTCATGGCAAGGACAATGGAAAACAGGATTGTGGCTCCTTATAACACCCTTGTCATGCCTTATCATTTATGAACCAGTTTAGCTATGTCAAATGCCTTTGTACACCATATTCCTACTTTTTAGACATGTATCGTGCTTTCATTTTACTTTTGATTTCCTTGGCATGTGACGCTATAGAGAATTAAGATAAAGTGCAGTCACCTGTCCAGTTTCCTTCCAACAGCCATACTGTATACTAAGCTCTGAGGCCCCACAGTGTTCTGCAGGAGATTATTCAAGAAATGATAAATCCTTGGTAGGAGCCATCAAAGCATCATTGCCAGTTTGTAGCCACTAAAAAGACCCTTACATCTCTTTCACTGTCACTGCATTATTGATCAGCTTGCGAAATGCTGAAGCTGTATTGACTGCAAATATTTAGGGATGAAAAAGGAAATACTGTCCTCAAAGGTATTTGCAGTCCTCGCTCCTCTGTTAAAGAAATCTTTCTTCTCTTGTATTTCTCTGGCTGTCTGCTACCTATTATGTGCTGCAGGCTGATATATTCATCGAAGGGTACCGGCAAGATGGGCAAATGCCTTCTCACCTACTGGGGCCAGCAGTCACCAAAAACCCGAAAGAGGTAAATGAAGGGGAGTGCTTGAAGAAAGACTGCTCGATTTGTTTTGCACACACATGCATTTTGACAGAAATTAGAGGAAGCAAACCCCATTTCCTCATATGTTTTAATTAATTTGTATTTAAAATTTATCTTAATCACCCAGGCAATCTAGGCCATGAGGTCTGAAGCAATCCTGCCTAAGACAGCACATAAGTGGCTGATTTTCCAGTCCCATTAGAAAACATAGCTGTTGAAATCCCAGCACTTTCTGTCTCAGTATTCATGGGTTCTACTAATCCAGTTACAGGCGTCCTCTGTGCAGCCAGGCTAAACTACAAGATCTGAGGAAAATCTTAGCTTGATGATCCATTCGGGTGAAGTCTGAAATAGGATTTTCCAAAAGAACGGTGAAGTACACAACAAAACAATTCCCTGCGAACTGAGCAAGCTACATCTCGCTGTCTCTTCTCCAAGTAGTCCCTGCTTAGCTACATTGGCACATGCAGGTGGTTTCTGCCTGGTTAGTGTACAGTTAGTTCTCTGCCTGGTACTTAAGCTGAAATCATTAACATGTGTCTTGTGTGTTACCTGAATGAAAGGCGAGTTCACGGGTTATTATTGCCCATTTTTTCTCTTTCCTCCTGCACTTCCCTGTTTCGATTACAAATCCCCCTCCAGGCACAAAGCAAGCTGGACACCTACAGTGCAGCTAAAGAGTTATTTGTTCCCTAGGTGGACACTAATGAATGACTGCAGTGCTGCCCTGGGTGAAGGGGTCCCCACTATTAAAAGTTTAATAGAAAGATCTGAGAAGCTGGGGGCCAAGAGGAGGAGGAGGGGACAGGTTGCTGTGAGTAACTCACTAAGTGCCTTCTCTGTTCCTTTGCCTTAGTGGAGATTATTCCTTCCATTAGGACAGGAGCAACTGGAGAGAGGTCAGTTCCCTCTGCATTCTCCTTTTGCCTTCAGTCTCATCGCAAGGTGGTGAAACTGCAAAAATACGCTGGTTCCTTTCCACTGTAAAATCTCTGAAAGCAACAGCCTGTCTGAAAAATGAGCTAGTTCGGACTTCTGATTTTTTATCCTTTTGTTTCCCTCCTACTCCTCTGTGTTATCTTTTTTTTCCTTAATCTATCTCTCTTTACTCTCTGTGCTCTTATCTTCCCCTACCTCATGCTTTTCAGGACTTGGCATTAGGATAGGAATATTTAATTTGGGGAGTTAAAGGTTCTTTTTTTTTTTAAAAAAAAAAATTCTTTAACTATTCCAGCACCTACATGAATTCCTATCTGTGCAAAGTAATCATTAGGTTTCACAGTACATTAGAAATACTCTGTCACTTTTTTCAACCAGAGTAAGTATAAACTTTCTCAATTTTTCTTTCTCCCACTCAGCTCTAGGATGGTCAAATTTAGTTTTAGCTTTGCTTTTAATTTCTGATCTAGGCCCCATTACTGTAGTATGTGTCCATGTCTGAGACCATATGAAGAAAAGGGATTGGTTACAATTGAGAGGGAGAGGTGTACCCTTTAGTTTCTCTCTACTGTATATTACCAGGAATATTGTGACTATCTCTTACATAATCCTCATAAGGAACAAGACAAATACAAGAACAACAACAAGAATAAGAATAATAGAATTCCAAGGAAGAGTTTTTTACTGCAAGTTCAGGCCACCAACATGTTTGGTATCCTGGGGCCCTGAAGGATGCTGCTCACATTGCAAGGGGCAGAGAAGAAAGACAATGGAAGAAGCTTCCTCGCACCAGAGGTCTCTGAGAGAGTTAGAATTCTGCTAGAACTCACCATAACCAGAGGAATTCAAGTTTGTTTTCATAACCTCCCTCCATTTTGGCAATAGAGTTCTAGGATTAGAAACCTCTGCTAATCTTTTGATAGCCAGTAGTAAATGTAGCTGGAGGAAATAAAATTTAAGTTTCTCCACAGTCCTTTAAACCCTTGTGCCCTCCTGCATAAAGAGCTCTTCTAGAAGGTAATGCTAGAATATTTTGAGCCTGTAAATGCATCCTGAAAAGGGCACTGATACCCGGATTTTATGCCTGATCTCTTCAAAGAGACAGTCTGATTGAGAAAAGGCCTCCAGAAGTGATGTTGCCCATACAACTGTCAGAATAGGTTTCTTAAGATAGCTGCCTGGCTGAACATGTCAGATTTTTGTCTGGAAATATCTGGAGTAGGTGCACAAAGCCTCCATGCACTTTTTTTCTCATTGCCTTTCCTCCAAACATTAGAGTTCTGCATGAACTATAGCACTTGGTCAGATACAAAGGGGACTAGTGTAATCACCTGCAAAATAACTTTAGAACTGAGGTAGATGTTTTCTGGTGAGAGTATTTCAGGGACATGTGTTTCTGTAAGCACTGCAAGGATACAGAATACGTGTTCTTCTCATTTATTAACAAACAATGTTTTTGAGTCTGCTCTAAAATGTGCCCTTTGCTTTTTTCCTTATATTTAACCTATTTAAGAAAATACTTTTATACCATGCTAGTAATCCGATTGTATTTGAAGCTAACGCATCATCGAGGCTCAAATCAAGACACACGTGCTTTCACATTTCTCTGAATACAGTCACTTTCCCGAATTGACGACTATGTTTAGAACTTAAATCTGAATCCAGGACTTCAGAAAACGCTCAAATACGCTGCTACTCCTGCAAACACAGTCTGGCGATTATTCTGCTTTCTGTGTGTTCTGTAGAGTCAACATAAAAGTTCAGTTACAGGATTCATTCTCATTATATTCACTATTATTTTAAGAACTTGAGCATTCTTAGTAGGTACAGTTCAAAAAACCCTACAAGAACAGGAAATTTCTCCCTTTCTTACTATGATAATAAGAAGTGCTTGAGAGAAGTAAGTGTTATGCGAGAAGCATCATGATTACTCTCCTCAGTGTTATGCTCACTTCTTATGCCAGTAAATTTTTCTTTTTTCACTTTTTTTAAGCAGTATCAAGATTGTTTTGGATTGTGTGTGTGCGCGTCTGTGTGTGTGTAAACTGTTAAACTGGCATCCATAATAATTTTATTATCTTCAGTGGTCACTCAGAAGAGATAGATTGCAATACAAAACTCCCCTTATACTACGACAGGCGAGATCTGAAGATCAGTTTTGAATGCAGCCCTCCCTATTTTGTTTGTTTGTGTTGTTTTTTTTGTTTGCTTGTTTGTTTTTTTACCACAGATTCAGACTATATTCCAAACTACTGATAATAGCAGTGGTCATTCTATAATTGTGTCACAAGTCACACTGAAACAAATTTTTATCTCCCCCGAATATAAGTGCAGTTCTACATTTCATGGTCCATAACCAGGCAGCCTATTTCCTTTCGGTAAACATGGTTATGGAGGTTGGGAGAATGGTTGACTTTTTGGTTACCCAACAGTCTGCAATTAGCAACACTTCAAGATTTCTGGATTTTCTCAGCTAGCCTTCTTTTGGGTGACTTGCATTATAAGAGAAGCCAGAGCCAAGTGAATCGAGAGTTCAGTAAAATACTATTGTTTAGTCTCTTGTTCTTTGCTTTTCAGGTAAATCAATCCTATTTGTAGACGTCCTTTCAGTTATAATACTTTTCAAACTTTACTAACAGACCCAAGAATAGAAGCTTTTAGTTACTGAAGTCTTAAAAAAATATATGGTAAGCCACCTTTGTACCTGAAAAACAGCAAATCTGTATCCAAACAACTGAATAAAAATAAAAGCTCTAAATGTATTTTAGCTGAAGAAAGATAAGAAGTTCTTGCAACTATTCAAGAAAAACTGTCTATATCTGCTTCTTCCACCCTTTTGAATCCTTCTTCAGGAATAATGCTTTCCATGCTTTGATGCTTGCAGATCCATAAAGAAAAAATTTGTCATGGAAACCTTAGTCTCTGTATTTAATAATTTTAACAGCAATGTTGAATTATATTAATTGTCCATTTCTTTTAGTGCCCTGATTCTGGTAAGGACTAGAATCATGTTTTGGAGGAAAACACAGGAAATCTTTGGATGGTAAATTGTGCATTTATAGACTTGTTATAAAGTCAGCAATCAGAAGTATATTTGAGCAGAAACTGAGTAGCTGTTCTGAAATTTTCTGCGACTGTGAATTTTCATAGTTTGAGCCGAGTTGTAACTCAAGTGCTGATAAATAGTTGACAAAAAATGACACATAGAATAATAAATAATGTAGGCATATGTGCTTGCAGGGGAGTAAACGGTCCTTTCCTGTGAGAAATCGTAGAAATGGAGTAGTTAATGAATAATTTTGTACTATAAATGGTAAGATTATTTTGTTTATTTTATATTCTGCTGAATTGATTTTAGGAACAGTTCTGAGGTAATAACTAGGCTTATTTTTCTGAACAGAGAGTGAATATATGGTATGTTTATAAAACTCATAAACGATACCTAGCTTCACCCTCTGTCCTATATCAACTTTCTGGACATTCTGACATTCAGGAACCAAAGCCTGTATCTAAAGAAGGTCACAGATGTCATAGCAATGAACATATAAGTTCGTGGATCTCACAATACCAGTAAAATAATGTTATAAAATATAAAAATATTATAGAATATAAAAATAGTTATATATCACAGAGTAATATATCATATATAGTAATATTTTAATATACCAATATATAATGTATTAATATACATTCATGTTTTAAGAAAAATGTGAACAAAATATAATCCATAATTAGTGAATCCAATAATGGTATTTAAATTATAGACCCTAGATTTTTTGAAAAATCAAACAACTCCAGATAACGATCCTCAAGAAACAGCGTATTGAGGAAGAGAGCTGCCCAGAAATTAAGAACAAAACACTGATACGACAGTAGCAGCCCTTTCCGGTTTCCGAATGCCTTAAACAGCTCTTGGCCTCTTCCTTTCTAGTGAAGATACAGTCAGAAACTTTCTCCTAAGAGTAGCTGGCTCATCTGTTCCATTTACAGAGTAGTGATAGATAATGTTTCTCTCTGCTGTGATGGCTCGCTGGTTAGTGCTTCAACAGCCAGTGAGACATCCACTGCTGATCTGCGGGTTTCAAGCTGAAGAGGTAGCATTTGCTGTTGTTTCCGCTATTTTTATTTTGTTTTTTACCTGGCAAGGCTTTAAATGAAAGACTGAGGTTGACTGAGGAGGAATGCTCAGAAGAAAGATGCCAAGTGACTCTGCAGCCTCACCTGCAGCACTCTTCGCTGTCCCGACGCACTGAGTAGGCAGCCTTGGATGCCTAATGCCAGGTCGCGTGCTTCTCTCACATGCCTCAAAGCCAGAGCTTGTGCTCAGCAAAGTCTCAGTCTGGCCTCTAGTCACAGATTTTGAAAATAGATAAGTTTGCATTCTTTAAAACTAGGGAGAATATTCCTGTGCATAAGATAAAATGTTTCAAGGCCCAAAATCCACATGCAAATATTCATTTACTGGTCTAGGGGTTAGGCCTTTGTGTAGACTGTAATCTTCCTATTTCCATTAAATATCCCTTTGCTTGTGTGTAAAATCACAGGACTGTTTGCTTGTCCTCCTGCACAGAGAAAATAGATGTGGTCCAGTTTGTGAACTGATACCACTGATGCAGAGAACAGCAGAGGTCTGAGTAGGAAAGCACAATGCAGTGGGCATGATGCCCCAAAAAGCAACCTTTAAAATTTATTATCTTAATTACTGATGAGGGCTTGCGTACCTGGTCTTTCTCGCAAGGTACCAACAGCCATAAAAAAATTTGAGCAGTACTGTCATAAAATGGTCAGCTACGTAGCTCTTCTCAAAGTATTGGAAAAACTGGAAAGGCTGAGTGGTGGACAATAAATGCTCAGCATAAAGTTACTCACTGGGCTGAAGAATGGATTTTTGCAGCATTGAAGAGCAAGGAATTGAGGTGGGGAGAGACAAGGAGATAGCAAACATCTGCTTGGAAAGGGGTTGGCACCTGTCCTCGTGTAGTGGGTGTCATGCGGCTGCTCGACTCCAAAGGCTTTCAGTGGACAGAAGAGCCATCAGGCAGAGCTTCGTGGAGCCACAGGGACATCATGAAACAACTGATAATGTAAGACTTTGAAGAGATTCAAATAGTATCAGTCTTTGACAGAAAAGCGTTTGCTCAGGTTTGGATGTGAAAACCTTGGACTTGGCAGAACCGTAGATATAAATTTACTGTAAGGAAACGTGGGAAGCAGATTTTAATAAAATTATAATAGTCACGTTAGCTTTTCTTCAGAGCTGTTTTGGGTCACCTGGAAAGGTAAATGTAATTGACCTACATGCACGCAGAAGGATGCTGCCTGTTTAAAACAGTCTGGCTGTTCCCTGTAGTCACTTAAAATTACCTTTTAAACACATTAATGGGACAATTTTGCAATGATATTTGGGAATTACATTTTGGCTTGGATGAATTAGTAGCACCCAAGAAGCAGCTGTTCTAACTCTGATTTGTGAATTTACTCCTCAGAAAAAGAACGCTGCCGTGAACAACGGTTTTGGGAACGTCCTTCATATCGGCTGGGAGAAGAAAAGCCGCCGTTCTCACTGGTTCCTCAGCCTTCTTTTACCGTTTCGCAGGACGACGGTCGGGTTCTGCCCGCACACGGTGACTCGCACGCATCAGGACGGTGGCGAGCGAGTGGTGAGCCGGGAGCGCGAGGTGTCGCCGTACATCAGTCGCGCGGCGGAAACGCTTTCGAACGGGAGTCTCTGTGGCGCAATCGGTTAGCGCGTTCGGCTGTTAACCGAAAGGTTGGTGGTTCGAGCCCACCCAGGGACGAGCTCTCGTTTTGACTCAACCGCTTTCCTCGCAGCCGCCCGTCGTTTTGACTCAACCGCTTTCCTCGCAGCCGCCCGTCGTTTTGTGTGTCTGTGTGCGCGCTCCGGGGGCGGATGCGAGATTAACGCTGGCGGCCGGGTCGGCGCCGCGTGTTCCTGGGCAGCGGGGCCCGGGGCGGGGAGCCGGGCTCCGGGAGCGGGCTCCCTGCTGGCGGCGCCCCGGCAGGCTGAGGTGCTCCTGGCCCACGCCCACGCTCCCCCAAACACCGTGTCCCGGCGGTCGCGTCTCCCCGCCTCTGCCCCAGCGAGAAGCACGGGTGCTGGATCCCGACTGACCCCTCGTCTTCGGCCCCCGACGCCGGTGCGGGTCGCCGGAGCGCCCCGGTCTGTCCCCGGTCATACGACCGCGGCGGGGCAGGCGGCTGCGGCTGTGACCGGCTCCGTCTGGGGGCTGGTAGGGATGGGGGTCTCCGGGAGTTTCTTCAGCCGGTGCTCCCGCGGTGGAAGGTGCAAACGGAGAGTTTGAGCCGCACAGCGCTCGACGACGATGCCGAGCGTTGAGGGTTTGCTTCAGGAGGCGCCGCGTTCTCGGCACGCCAGCACTCGCGCTCTCGCCACCGGATAATCTGGGTTGGAGCCGATGCTCGGGGGCAAATGCCATTTGCGAGATGGATTATTGTAATTACAGCTGCGTGCGGCAGCCGCCAGCACTCATCGGCGCTGAACTCCAGCGCGCACACGACGCTCCCGGCCCGCCCCGAGGGGAGAAGGCTCAGCAGCCGCCCGGCCTCCCCGCCCGGTGCCCGGACCGCCGGGCAGCAACGCCGCCGGATCGAAGCCCCGCAGCAGAACAGAGAACGGCCGCAGCGCTCCCCGCCGGTTGCCGGGCCCGTCCGGTGCCCCCCGGCGGGTCTCCCGCCCGGAGCGGGAGGTGTTGCCAGGCCCGGTCCCCGCTGGCAGGCAGCGCTGTCTCCGGGCTCGCCCTGCCCGCACGAAGCCGCTTTGCATAAATGAATGTTAAAAGCAATTACGTTGGGAGCTTCGCCTAAACGTATCAATTAGAAGTTGGCACCTCCGCCGGGTCTGAGCCCGTGAGCTGATTCCAATGTGCGTTCCGGCTGTGGGAAGTGCGGGGCTGCCTTTCGCACCAGCTTCTGGCAACTCCGCGAGCATCTACTTACAGTTTATAGAAAACAACATTCGGACTAAAATGTCCCCTTCCCCAGTGAAGCTGTATTTCACAGATCTTTCTTTTCAACTCGCCTGTTTTGAATAAAGGGTATAGCCCTCTTATAAAGGTCAGGCTGTGCCATTGATTTACCATTGATGACAAGATATGGCCCTGGCTGGCTAAGATACCGGAGAAGAGACATGTATTCAGAAACATGGAAGCATCTTTGATAGTAATAAACCCTAAATCGTTGATGTGCTGTACCTGCAGCAGTTCGCTGTCATTTTTTTTTCCCTCTCACCAGCATCTTTTACATTTCGGTAAAACCTGTCGAAAAACTGGCAGCCGTGTGCTTCGCGTCAGGGTAGGTATAGCTTGCTGCAGAACCCACCTATGATCGTTAGCAGCACTTAATCCAGACATATTTCCTACCGATCAGTAGAATTTTAGTTTAACAAGAGTCATTTAGATAAAACCCCTTCTTGATACTTCCGTATTGTTTGCAGCGGGAGGATGGATTCAGCCCGGGAGCCCTGCATTCGCTGCAGCCCGCAAAGCCTCAACAGGGGACAGAATTTTTACAATCTGCATTTCTCTGTGCTTGTCTGCTACCCAGCAGACATCAAGAGCCTACAGGAATCAACTACAACTCAAAAACCGATCATGTCAGTAGCAATTTAAAAGCTAAAATGGACTAAACTGACACTTGAGGAAGGACAAGCGGTTCTGCTCCCGTAAAGCAAGTCTTGCTTTCCTTAGTGAGTCACACATGCGTTTTATAGAGGTGATTATTGCTGACCACGAGGTTTGTTAACGCTCCTTCCAGTGGTTGCACGTTGGTGTGCAAATGCTCGCCGTCAAACCTGTTAAAATAGATGTGGACTGTGGGCATCCGCACTGTGTTCCTGAAGTACGGGTACAAAAGCAGGCTCTTTCAAATGCACATCATGGGCGCGGGAATAGAGAGCGACCTTTAGGCAGTGCTTGATAAACTCATTTTGTGGAAGTGGAACGCTCGGGCATGGAAAGTGCCTCATCCCATCTGCTCACCAACTAATTACAATTAAGGCTGGAGGAAACGGAAAGCCTGATACATTTTTGGGAGAAGATAGGAAATCGAAGCTTGCTTTGCATGAAGTAAAATTTTTTTAGAGGTCAATGAAGCTTTCAGTTCTCAGCCATGAAAAAAGAGCTTCTCACAGCTGTGCAATGTACCCAGATAAACCATCCGATTCTTACATTAATCCACTTATCTATATGCAGTTTAGGATAAAGGCTAAGTATAATAAGGGGCAGCATCATTTCATACTTTGAAGAAAAAGACTCGAGGTGTTCCAAGTGACCTCTTAACAAATACCGAGTTAAATTCCAGCGTTAATATTTCCAACTGATATTACAGCCAATTTGTAACGCACTTGGGGGAAAAGTCGCCGTCGAAACGTCCGAGAGAACCCGGATCCAGAGGACGGCCAGCAGAAGATAACTCGGCATTTCTGCGCCCAGCGCCCGGATAAACCCCCACCGCCCGCACCGCGCCGCGGCTCTTTGTTCGGGCGGCGACGGGTCAGCGACGCGGGGCTGCGGGCAGCCCGGTGGCTCGGGCCGGGCAGCCGCCGGTACACCGGGCCCAGAGGGCACAGCTCCGCCGCCGTTCACCCGGCGCAGGCAGCGCTCGGGGGCTCCGCACCTCGGCGCGGGGACCCGACCCCGCCCGCTGCTCGGCCCGGCCCGGCCCGGCGGGATGAAGGGAACCCGGCGCTCACCGCCGCGTCCAGCGGAGCCGTGGGGCTCGTGTGTGCGGGGCACGGCCGACCCCCGCCTTTACTCCGAGGGCGGGGAGACGGACGGGACACGCGCGGACAAAAGAACACTCTGCCCCCGCTACGGGAAACCGCAGGGGAGATCTCGGCTGTCCGTGGGAGCCGGAGGGTGGGGGATCCGCGCCGCCTCCTCCCCTCCCCGCGGCTTCCCGCTGCCTCCTGCCAGCGGGCGGGGCGGCGGCGACCCCGGGGCGGCGCCGAGTCGGGACACCACCCCCCCCCCCGTTCCCGCAGCCGCAAGCAGCGGAGTGGTGGCCCCCGGACCCCCCTCTCCCCGGCCCCCGCAGCGCCGCCGCTGCCCGCCCCGCCCCGCAGCTGCTCAGTAGCAGCCCGGGAGGGGCAGGCGGGGGCCGGCGCGGAAGTCCAGGTGCGGGCCGCGGGACCCGCCGCCGCCGCGGTGCCGGGCGCTGCCCCCGGAGCTGCTTCCCCCCGCGGCGGGGCCGAGCGGCTATGGCCCGGAGCGGGGAATGCCCCGGTGCGGGGGGGGAGGGTGTCGCGGTGCCGGCGGTTCGGCCCGCCCCGCCGGCGGCTGCGGCGCGTCTTCGCCCGCCGGAGTGTGGGTACGGGAGAGGCATCCGGCCGAATCGGCGACCGGAGAGAGCTGCGTCGGTGTCCGGGCTGGAAATGAGGCAGTTGTGGTTTGGTTTGGTTTGTGTTTTTTAAGGAACTGCGCTTTGAACTTTTCGCCGATATTTAATGACTTGGGAGGCGGATGAGATGAGGAATAAATTATTCGCAGCCTCAGTAAAGACGGGCAGTCGGAATATTCGAAACGTGAAAAACTGTAGAGCTCGCAGAAAGGGTGCAGAAAACAGCCATCTTGAATATTTTAATGTCTGGCAAGTGTTTCTTTGGAACAAAATGGATGTTGGAGGGAAACAGCATAGTTAACATTACTGTAGCCTTCCATTTCTAACATCAGCCCTCTTGCAGAATTCAGCTGGCACGAAGCAATGAAACTGGAAAAAAAACGCCGCAGCCTCTCGCCTCTGTACAATGGCAATAAATAATCATCATCTGAATACTGTGGTCTGGAAATTTAGTACCTCTCTAGGTGATGGTGGTTTGGTTGTTTTTTTTCAACCCCACGATTTATATTGATTTGTTTGCATCGATGTAAGTCACATGTAACGCTGCAAAAACACTTTTGGAGCTCATGCAACATAAACAATTGGTCTATATTCACCCAGGACACATTTGTAAAGATTTTTTATTTTTAACGATACTGTACGCTGTTACTGTCGCCGAAGTCGAAGGAGCTATTCCCACCGATTACCCTGGAAATTGGATCAGGCCCTAGGTTCAGAGTTTGTTGCGTATTCATGATACGAACCAATTATTCTAAGGACTCATTGTGTGACCATAAAAATCACTCTAGGCTGAAATTAGGCTTAGGAGGTCCCCAGGATTTTTTCCACTTTTACTAAAATGGTTTAACAGCTGTCTTTATTTTTTTCTTTCCCCTTTCACCCCCTCAAACTGATGGTGAAAACAAATGAAACATGCTGATTTCAGATGCTTTTTGTTTTCATATAACTGCAAAATAGCTCTCCTTTTTTTTACTCGGCATTGTGAGGCTATTAGTGCTTGTTAGGCCTTCCCAAATTTTAAAAATAAATTATTATTTTTAAAAAAGGAATGACCGAGTTGAGGGGATTGGTGAGAGCAGAGACAATAAGTCGGTGGTTCAACTACACAGACTCAGAAAGGCTCCTTCCCTGGGGTCATTTATTTATTTATTTATTTGGTTATTTATTTATTTATTTCCTCGTTGCTGCTTGCTTACCTTGGAACTACTCCTTCACAGATAAGCTCAGAGGAAAAAACACACTTGAAAAAGCCAAAGACAGCTAATAAAATAATGCAGGAATGGCTGGAGAGCATTTTCTGAAGATTAAAGAATAGGATTGCAAGGCAAAACTGCTTGGTTTTATTTGCTTGCCGATTTCTTCAGTGTCAATTTGGGCTGCAGTTCCAGTCTTAATTGCTACATATAAGGTTCCTGTTAAGAACTATATTGTTCTTATTAAAGTTTGTAATTTTTCAAGGAAATTTTGAGGTACTGCATATGCAGTTCCTGGTTATTTCAGTACCTTGCTACAGCTTTGCTTTCTCTATCTGATAATTTTTGCTTTCATTTTTCAGTGCCATACTTGCTCTGTGTATTCATGCATTAAAATATATCTAGCATCTGTTTCATAGGCATCCTGATGTTTTTACAGCATTTCTTGAGACTATTTGTATCAAAAGGCACTGTGACAGGAAGCTGCTTCCTAGTCATTTTTTACAATCGGAAATGGAGAAATCTCAAAAGTATAGTATTTGTGAAAAGCAGAGTGAGCAAAATTACTAAAATGCAAATAACAAGCTCCATCAGAGGCTAAAATTACAAATTTGTAAGAAAAAAATCACAACAAACATAGACTAGAAACAACTGAGAAAAGCAGGCACTGGCTTCTTAATGGGCAGGTCATATTCTGAAAATGAAAGCAATGCTCAACTCAAATTGTTAGTGTTATCTAAGAAACAGGAAGATTTCAACTAGGTTCAATCATACTGGGAATTTGGGGACTTCTATAGGCCCACAGAGGAAAGCCATATCAAATTTGTTGGAAGCTTAAGGAACTGCATTTAAATGTCACAAAACTCTGATTTATGTGGGAAAGGTATGTGGGGTCCCAGGGAGGAAACGGTGCAAAGAAAGACTAAGGAGACAGACCTATGTATTTTGTCCATCAAATGTGAAGGACAAAGAAAATTTTTAGAAATAAATAGAAGAAATAAATTGACTTAACCTACCTGCTTGCCAAAGTAGGTAATTAAAAAAATGTCTTTTTAATGGTGACTCAGAATACCTATTTTGCCTGAAAGAAATGTATTCATAGGAAGAGAAATGACAGTACAATATTTTTCCAGTAAAGAATAGATTTTTTTATTCATAGAGTTCATTTGCCCTAATACACCTAAAGCATTGTTACAGGAAATGGGCTCAGATTTTTTTTTTGTTTTGTTAAGTATTATCATCCCTTTATCATCATCATAGCTTTGGTGGCAAAACCTGAGAGCCAGGTTGTACCTTAACAGGTAAGCATGCAGGGAAAGGTGTGGGAATACTTCTGTCCACACCTTCCAGAAGGAGAAGAAGTACCTGGGAGCTTCCACATACGTTTTCTTGTCAGGTCATTGCCACACCAGGCTCTGCAAAAAACTATTAAGTGCATATTTGAATAGTGCATGTATTGGTAAGGAATAGTTGGTTTAACAAGCTGAGTGCTGTTTGTAAATATATCAGTTTAAAAATCAGTGCAGTTAAATCCATTGTAATTTTTAAAAGATTGTTATGAAGTGGGGCAGTAAAACGGTAGAAGAACCAGAGTGATCAGTTTTGGTCTCCTTTTTTTTTTTTACAGATTCCCTGCAAACATTTCTGTTTTTCTCAGATGGATGTGTTCTTCAGATCACTTGTCTAAATATTTCTTCTCTAAATGTTCCTTCTTCTGTACCTTGATGATTGAGAATGCGCAGTGACAAGTAGCTGCTGTTCAAAATTCAGATCTTCAGTTTTATTTGAGGACATGGTTTATCTGACATTGTTTTTTTTCTTGGGTCTTATAAATATTCTGAAACTCAAAAATCAGCCTTGCAGATGCTGTCCATAATTTACTTTGCCTTAACAGAGTGAAAGTGATAATGGAGAAGGTCTGTGCCTTTACACACTGTGCTTGGTGCTGCTGGGCCTCACAGGGTTGCTGGCCCTGAGGTACTTCCAATATAAATGAGAGATAAAACTCGTAATTAATGATGTGCAAAGTTCTCGGTTTAGACAAATATTTGCAAAAAAACCCGTTTTATTCATTTGCCTTTAGTAATGGATTCTGAGTTTGATGGGGTCTAAGTTGAAATGAAGAAAGAAGAAAAAAAAAAACCCAAGTACTTTTCCTCTTTCTTTTTCATCTGGGCAGTGCAGGTCTTGTCAGGCAGAAGGTGGAGGCTCCCCAGAGGAGCGAGACGCAAGAGCAGAGGTCACTCTCTTTCCCTTCTCTCTTGTGACAAGTTTGCTCCCAGTGTGGCCGTAAGGGTGGCAGGATAATTTGCAGTTGTGGCTTTTGGCAGCACCAGCTTGGAACTTGTTCCATTACATCGTGTTGTTTGGAGCTTAAAACCCGAGGATCTTCTGCAGCCTTGTTTCCTAACTGAAGCATTTCCTTTTCTCAGTCCTGTGATCCAGCACTTGCTTTTACTGCTGTCACACACTTTTAAAATCACAGATAGGCTGGCTGGAAAGGTAATAATTAGAAGTTTATTGTGGAAGGAAGATAAGATTAGCTGCAGTTAAGATTTATTATTAGAAAATGAATAGCCTCGTTTTCAAGATTTAAGAGACTTGTACAAATTACTTGCTGGACTTTTTTTTTGTTTGTTTCCAGTTCACATTAGTGCCAAAAGAACCGTTTGGGGCCTATTACCCAGCTTTTGGAAAGTTTTCTTGTAGTGGAAAAAACTGTAAGGGATTTTGAAATGAGGACTCATCTGGCTGGTAGATGTTCATAAAAACCTTAATGAGTTCAGCAGCCCGAGGCTGTTGGGGCTGGGCTGGGCTTGGATGGAAACTACTGGACAGGCTCACTGGAGGATCCCCTCCCTACATGCATGGTGGTGATAAGGCAAAGGCTGGAAGCAGGCTTTGAAATCTTTGAGTATATCTGCGGCTGGGCCAACATTGTCTCTTTTAAAAATAATTCTGTATTATAAATTGCATGGGGGAAAAAAAACAAACCTCTAATGTGTAGGACAGTTTGGGAGCCTGTGCATAAAGCTCTGGGTTTTCTTACAAAGGCACTTTGCAATTTTATACATGCCATTTTCATGCTATAGTTTACAGCTTTTTGTAAAGAGTGTATTCATCTGAACCGAAAGTATTTTCCATTTAGTTTGTGTTGCTTTGGAGGGCTTTTTAAGCTAAAATCACAATGCATTTGACTTAAAATGGTGACATTGCTTTATGTGAAAAGCTGCTTTACAGCATTTCTAGTGGCTTTTACATACTTCCATGGTTTTACTGTTATTCAGACATCCGTGTGCCTTCAACTTAAAGGCAGTGCTGTTGATCTCAGGGATAACTTGACTTTGGTGGTAATATGCAAGGGTGAAATCTAATTTATGGTCAATTTGACAGCTGGCTTAGTCTCATGTTGCCTTAGTCTCATGGGGCTGAATGGGCTGGCCCTGAAGGTTCTGAGTACTGTGCTGCTCCTGCTAGGAAGAATAGGTGCGTTTTAGAAAAACTCAGCAGATTGTCATTGTCCCCAGGAAAAATTCTTCTTTCACTCAGCCATGAGGCTATGGTCTGGTACAGAAGCCCGCTGCTCTGCTGGCCTTTGGACATTCCTCTACCGAGATGCTGAAATCCCAGCATTGGAGCCAAGTACCAGTATGAGCCTACAGAGCTGTGCGTGTCCTGGGAAGACCTGCAAGATGAGCTGCTGTGGCACAGAGTGGCACTATGGCATTGGTAAACAGATTTTTGCACCAGTCACTTAGATATCCATAAGGGATTTTTTTCTGGAGTTTGGTATTTTCGATGCTCTACTGATTTACATGGCCATTGCAAATACTCTCTTCAGCCTTTCTGAAGTATGGAGTTAGGGGTCTTAGTTTTAAGGGGTCTGCCAGTGCCTCTGAAGGCATACACAATACAGCAGAGTATGTAAAGGGAAGCAGACAGTAGCTGGGGTTGTGAAAGCTGCCATGGCTCTCCTGGAGACCCTGAGCAGCTGCTGAAGATCCAGCTCCACCAACCCCAGGCAGTCACAGCTATGACAGGCAAATCATGTCTAGTCCCAAGCCCTTTGAGGGGTCCAAAGAAGAAAGAAATGTGCTTTTGTGGCTTTGTATCAGTCAGCACCACATTTGGACTGCGGATCTGTGGGTCACATCCCTTCTGCTTGATCCACTGTGCATTTGGGGCAGTTTTCCTGGTATGGGTCAGGTGCTGCAGGCATCCATCCCTCCATCCCTCCATCCCTCCCTCCCTCCCTCCCTCCCTCCATCCATCCATCCATCCCTCCATCCCTCCATCCATCCATCCATCCATCCATCCATCCATCCATCCATCCATCCATCCATCCATCCACTGGCTCCTGCAGGTGGCCATGCCTCTGGTTTAGTTCTTCTGGAGCCACAATTCCTGTCAGGCAGTGACACGAGCACTGTCTGCACAAGATGAATTTTCTCACTCGCTTTCCCTCTCCTCCTCTCTTCATTTCCTCTTGGTCTCTTTGCTGCCTTTTTCGCTTTTGAGATCCCTCACTCCCTTTGGTTGCCCCCTCCTTCCTTCCTTCCTTCCTTCCTTCCTTCCTTTTCCTTCCTTCCTTCCTTCCTTCCTTCCTTCCTTCCTTCCTTCCTTCCTTCCTTCCTTCCTTCCTTCCTTCCTTCCTTCCTTCCTTCCTTCCTTCCTTCCTTCCTTCCTTCCTTCCTTTCCTTCCTTCCTTCCTTCCTTCCTTCCTTCCTTCCTCCTTCCTTCCTTCCTTCCTTCCTTCCTTCCTTCCTTCCTTCCTTCCTTCCTTCCTTCCTTCCTTCCTTCCTTCCTTCCTTCCTTCCTTCCTTCCTTCCTTCCTTCCTTCCTTCCTTCCTTCCTTCCTCCTTCCTTCCTCCTTCCTCCTTCCTTCCTTCCTTCTTCCTCCTTCCTTCCTTCCTTCCTTCCTTCCTTCCTTCCTTCCTTCCTCCTCCTTCCTTCCTTCCTTCCTTCCTTCCTTTCCTTCCTTCCTTCCTCCTTCCTTCCTTCCTTCCTTCCTTCCTCCTCCTTCCTTCCTTCCTTCCTTCCTTCCTTCCTTCCTTCCTTCCTTCCTTCCTTCCTTCCTTCCTTCCCTTCCTTCCTTCCTTCCTCCTTCCTTCCTTCCATCCTTCCTTCCTTCCTTCCTTCCTTCCTCCTTCCTTCCTCCTTCCTTCCTTCCTTCCTTCCTTCCTTCCTTCCTTCCTTCCTTCCTTCCTTCCTTCCTTCCTTCCTCCTCCTTCCTTCCTTCCTTCCTTCCTTCCTTCCTTCCTCCTTCCTTCCTTCCTTCCTTCCTTCCTTCCTTCCTTCCTTCCTTCCTTCCTTTCCTTCCTTCCTTCCTTCCTTCCTTCCTTCCTTCCTTCCTTCCTTCCTTCCTTCCTTCTTCCTTCCTTCCTTCCTTCCTTCCTTCCTTCCTTCCTTCCTTCCTTCCTTCCTTCCTTCTTCCTTCCTTCCTTCCTCCTTCCTTCCTTCCTTCCTTCCTCCTTCCTTCCTTCCTTCCTTCCTCCTTCCTTCCCTCCTTCCTTCCTTCCTTCCTTCCTTCCTTCCTTCCTTCCTTCCTTCCTTCCTTCCTTCCTTCCTTCCTTCCTTCCTTCCTTCCTTCCTTTCCTTCCTTCCTTCCTTCCTTCCTTCTTCCTTCCTTCCTTCCTTCCTTCCTTCCTTCCTTCCTTCCTTCCTTCCTTCCTTCCTTCCTTCCTTCCTTCCTTCCTTCCTTCCTTCCTTCCTTCCTTCCTTCCTTCCTTCCTTCCTTCCTTCCTTCCTTCCTTCCTTCCTTCCTTCCTTCCTTCCTTCCTTCCTTCCTTTCCTTCCTTCCTTCCTTCCTTCTTCCTTCCTTCCTTCCTTCCTTCCTTCCTTCCTTCCTTCCTTCCTTCCTTCCTTCCTTCCTTCCTTCCTTCCTTCCTTCCTCCTTCCTTCCTTCCTTCCTTTTTTCTCATTTCCTATATTCTCCCTTAACTTATTTTTCTCTCTATTATCTTTCCTGTCCTCCTCTGCATTCTTTCAATCCCAGCAGGGCTCACGCATACAAATTGACCCCCTCCGAGCCAGTAATGTGATCGAAGCTCTTTGTGGCTCCTACTATCTCTATGGTAACTATCAGGGGGGTCTCCTGAGTGGTGGTAGACCCAGTGCACCAGCCCGCGTACTTGCCAGCATTACGCGCTGACCGTGTGGACCTGACTGCTCGTTTACAACTACTTATTTAAAAAAAAATAAAAATTTGATACCTTAAAGTGCCTAAACAGAGAAAATAGACCACATGCTTGAGCTAAAGCAGTTGTTGGGTTCTCAGCATTTTGGACAATGGTTTCTGTGTTCAGACGTACTTTCCTTGGCAGACCTGGTGGTGTTTCCTCACTGTTGCGGAGTGGCATGTTGGCTGTGTCGTAGACTCTGGAAACAAGGGTTATGCTGCAAAAAATGAGTATCCCCATTGCAAGGGTGGCTGGTGGCAGTGGCTGTAACCACCAGCACACACTGAGGAAGTACATAAGAGGGGTTTACTTGTAAATGTCGTGAACTCTTGCTTTTCCCTGTGCTAGCCAGCCTACTGCATACCCCCAGGTGGCTGTGGCAGTACAGGCATTAAAGACAAAATTGTAGGCAACGTGTTGTGTTGGTAATATATCTCCCTGGTCACGTCTGGGATTTGTGCAAACACGAGACACCCATAGGATGTGATGGAAAGAACCACTGAAAAACCTGTGGTGTGGGCGGAAGAGATGGACACAGTCCCTTTTGTCTGTGAAGCTTTCCTTAAAAAGGCGGTTTTGCCGGTGGGAATGTGGGGAACCAGGGAGACTTAATGAAATCTGAGGTTCTCTATATCTCACAAATCCAAGTGAGAAGAAACTAGCCCTAGGAATTTTGAAGAGCTGAAATTAGTGGTACAAAATTAATTTGATTCAAATACTTGTGGTAATTGTTATTTATGTGGTGCATATTGTATTAAAAACGTAATTGCTGTCAGGACTGTACTCCAAATATTGTTCTGTTGTGTTAAATTTTTCAAAACCACTGGGATTTTTGGTTGTGTTTCCCCCCTCAAGTGAATCAGTTTGTAATATCTGCTAATTCCATTAGTAGCATCAGCTTATAAACAGGAATAATTAACATCTTCGAGAAATTTTTGGAAGATTTACCTGTCTTAAAAAAATGAATTACCTTTCATTTCTTGCATAGCTTTGTAGAAATTTCTGAACATAAAAGGAAGTCGACTAACCTTGTTGTGCCCTGACATCACATATTCTCACATCCTTTAGGATGTCCAGTGTCAGTCAACTACACTTTTCTGCTACATGAAAATACACTACAAAACCGACACCATGCTGTGTGAAGCTCTGCAATCCTCAAACAAACTGCAATGTTGACACTGATTTTTGCTTGAATCCTGGAAAAGAATAACCTTCAGGAGATGATTATTAGATTTTTCAGCTGGTTGCATAATCTATATTCACAACTTTGTGAATCGTTTAGTCGGCTTAGCTGTGTATTGATTCTAAGTGTTACAGCTACCTGCCTGTGGATAAATCAACATCTATAAACTGCCCTTTTGGTTGAAGTGCCGGCAGCGGTGAAAGGGTTAACACTGTGGGCATTTAAGTGGTCATAATTAACAGTCCATTAAGATGAATGGAGAAAGTTCGCACTTGGCAGTGCTATTGTTTAATTCTGTCTGTTTACAGACTCGAGAGGACAAGAGTGCAGGGCTTGACATTGCCCAGGGTTTGCACTAGGGAAGTTAGGAATCACATTTTAAAATAAATTATATCCTTAGATTAAAACCAATCCAAACAAGTAAAAATCCTGTGGGAAACACATTTCCTGCTTTGGGGGATTTCTCTTGTCCCAATTCATTCTGTGGAATAAGTGGGTTTGATACTGGCTACCATTTGGCTTTCTACAGAACAAGTCCACCAAAACAAAGCCCTTATTACAGTTAATAGTCTCCCTGTTCCATGACCATTTATATAAGCAATTGATTTTGATATTGCAGCCAGTTATTAATAGGGATGCAGGAGTAACTCAGCTCTCCTAGCTTGTAAAGGTTATCCTGGTACTGACAGGTGACTGCTCTTCTGCAGTATTTGATATAAATTCCCGCTATTAATGTCATCGATGTTGCGCATTAAAAATACGAAACAGGACACAAATCCAACATACTAGCCTAGAAAATCTCTACTGTAAAAAAACCTTGGGTTTATTTGCCTTTTGCATGCCTAAGATTTTACGAAAATTGTTTTTCAACTTTTTTTTTTCCCCAGCGAAGTTGGAAATCTGTTTTGTGGAAAGGAAGCTGGTTATTTTTCATGTAATCTGTGCCTTGCTCTGAAGCTTTATAAAAAATAAATCGCGAGACCGTGGCTATGTACCAAGACTTGCAACAAAATCCTGTGTGTTACTACCTCTGCAGCGCTGAAGAAGGCAGCTCTTGCAGCGGCTGCAGCCGGAGCTCTCCGGAGAGCTGGGACGGGCCCAGACGGAGAATTCCCTGTTGGAACAAGAACCTTTTTCAGTCCGATAGTGAAACCGCTAGAGAAACCTGTAATTTTGAAGTAATACGCGATTCCTTTTAAAAGGTCTCCAGTTTATTGGTACAATTTTTTCCTTGTAAACGATTGTGAGCGTAATTAATTCTGGGCAGTAAATTTTAAGTGCATTTCATAGCTCCTGCGTGTCTAGCTGTGTGACAGCGCTCAGAAATGTGGTCACTAAACATACCAAAGAGCAGTAGAATAAGCAGTTATTTTCAGTAGATTTTTGGTATCAAAGCATCTCAAAAGAATATGAAAAATATCAACTTTTCTATGAAAATAGTGTTATTTTTTAATTAGTGAAAAAATTTTGCAAGCACTGTTTTGGTCTTAAGGATAGGAATGTCTGCTAAAAGATAACCTCAAGACACAATTAGTAGATTTATGTTACCTGTTCTTGTTAGAATATGGTTTTGCGTGCTGTCTACATTTGGATTTCTTGTGCTTTTAAATGTAACTTTGAAATTTAAAAATACAGTGCTTTCTAAAAATTCATGTTGATGTTTCAATAAGAATTCTCAATGTTAATTTTAGCAAGCATGTGCCTGGTTAAGTCTGAATTGTACCATAATACCTTACACTTACTAATATTAAAATGCACCTGAAAAAATCAGATTGATTCCTTGAGAAAGTTTGTAGAAAATCTCCCTTTATCATGGTTTCCTGGCAAATCAGATTTATGGAAAAGTAGATTGCATTGTTTTAAAATAATGTATTTTAAATTAGTTCAGCAACTTGAGTCTTGCATGTCGCTGATTAATAGAATTTGTTAATATTTTTAAAATAATTAAACTGAAAAAAATAGTCTGAATTAACAGGAAACTAGGTTTTGCTGTGTGCCCCATTAAATCTGTTAGTAATTTAAAAAAGTGTAATAATTTATTTCATTGCTTAAAATAGAATCCAAAATAATATAGGAGAAAGACATAGAGACTAAAGCTGTCTTTGAAGAATCATCGAATTCTTATTAATTAAAGAGGAATTAAACCAGTTAACATTTTTTTTTTTTTTTTTTTTTATATCTGTCTTTATGTCTTTGAGCCACTGGCTTTATCAAACTAAATTAGAGAACTCCAGCAGATGCTAATCAAAGATGGAATTGTTACTGAAGATGTGACAACTCAAGTCCATGGATCTGGACTTGAGGTCATGGTTCCTAGATGAGCTGCAGCTCCTGAGCACACCTCAACTGTCTTTGCAACACCCAAAAGATCTTTAGGTGCCTTAAAAAAGTCTTCATGCAAGAACAAACCCCTCTAGATCAGCATACAGGGCAAAGAGTAGGGTGTTCTCCTGGAAAGATGTTTTGAATCCCCTGGGGCTGGTGGTATCATCTGAACTTGCCTCTTACTTTCTGGCGATACTGCTGTGGCTGGAGTCCGGTAAAAACACAAGGCACTTTGAAAATGTTCGGGTTACGTCATGAAGTGCATCTCACCCCTGGTTTTGACTGGAAATAGCGGTGGTGTGGAATTCAGTGCAGCTGGCACACACCAGTGCCCGCGAGAGCAAGCTCAGGGCTGAGGCACACAACAACCCTTGGTGGTTTGGCTGCCGTCACCGGGCAGCAGCGGTCCTGGCCATTGAGATACCAGGATTTCCTGGTTAAATTGGAGTCAGCTGCCTCTGTTCAGGTTCCTGTGAAGGGAGAAGAGGGTTTGGGAGGTCTATGTTTGGAAGGAGGGAGTGGTGTCCTCCCAGGCCTTCATCTGGAGCCTGTGGATGCTGTCCGCTTTCCAAAACCTTCCCGGCTGCATCTCTGGAACTTGTGTGAGCTGTGGCAGCACCACAGGCTCCTTCTTCTGTATGTGATGGCTGAAGTGAAGAGGTCATTGATCTTGATTACTCAGTTGTGCAGGGTGGACACACAAGGAGCTTGCCCATCTTTGCCCGTGTGGTATTTGTTTTTTAATAAAAAATCGGTTTCAGTAGTGTGATAATATGACAGAGGAAAGTGGCCATCTCTGAGGTAATGAAGCTCACTCATGCAGAAGGCAACCAGCCTTGAAAGTCACCTCTGGTTGGGAGACAGACAACTTCTCGCACCCGGAGCTCACGGCGCAGGAAGGGCACCTGGGGCAGTAGCACTTCTCCTGGAAATCATGAGCTGGCAGGTGTGCCATGGATCATCCTTGTGGGAAGGAGAGAAATAATAGATTTTAAAAGCTCAGTGGCTTTTCTTTTAGGTATTAATGCTAGGCTGAAAGGGCTGTAGCCAGATTCCCATCAAATATGGATTTTACATTTTAAAACAATGAGGTTTTACTAAATTCCTTGGGCGACTATGCTACAAGCCTTTAAACACAGTGCCTAAACTCAAGAATTTTGGAGTAGGTGAATTTTGGAATAGGTTCATTAAGCGAATGTTTATGGGAATGGCATAATATATTTATTCTGGATACAGGATCTGCAGGTTACCTTCATGGTTTTCTTTTAAAAAATAAGTTTAAACATCCTTCCTTATGACTCCATTACATCTAGCCCTGCGCACTTCTTCAAGCGAGAGGAAGAAGGAGAATTTCAAGTCTCATCCTTGCATAGAACTCAACCTTAAGCTGGAGAGTGATGCATATATGGCACAGAGTCATGGATTTTGATTTATGTCAACACTGAGGCGAGATTTTGAATGCTGTGGATTTTGTATATATGCAGTTAGACTCAGCTTGATGTGATTGTATCAAGCTAATACTTCTAATACTTTCAGGCAAACCTGCCTGAAAGAGACAGAGTGTTTTTTTCAGAACGTAGACAACAACTATTGAAAAACCAAGCATCTGTTTGGGTGTGCTATTGAAGGAAGAAAACTGCTAGGATGCAGCAGTGCTTTCGGCAAGCAGGCTTTTTTCTCCAATGTGTGTAATGCCTGACAAGCGATCTTGGATCCTGAGTGCTGGGATGTGGTCTGGGAAATCTCATCCTGGTTGTTGTTCCAGGCAGGAGTGCTCGGATCATGCTTTGGCCTCCTGGCCAGCCGCCCATCGGCATCTGCACTCCCTGCGTGTGGACTCCTACCAGCAGCAGATGCTAAATGATGCCAAGATTGTTTCAAGAAACTGCGGAGTGTTTTTTTTTTTTTTAAGAATTATAATAATATTTACTATCAGTTTGAAGGTACTGGAGACCAGCATGTTTTCTGTATGTCAGACATGAAATTTCCAACTGTTCCTTTACTGTGTGCTACCTAGGAAAGCTTTTCTGAAAGTCAGTTTAGGCACTGAGATAATTCTGATGCATAAATGGGCTTTGTTAGTATGTGTTGTGGTAATAAATGAATCACTGCTTGCTTTCAAGATCAGGCAGACAGTAAATTGGGGGTTCACATGGTGGTTTTTCATTTTACTGGACGTGTGTTCACAACTCACAGGTCGATACAGAGATTTTTTAAACTCTCATTTTGGATAAGATGGTCATTATTTTCTGCAAAGGACAGCCCGTAGCTCGTGTAGCACCTGCAGCCTGTCTCTGGGACACACTGGCACCTTGTGCAGTTGGTTACCTCTCGTTTTGCAGGACGAATTCATTTGCCCAGGGCCAGCACCAAGTGTGGATGCCTGCAGCTGCAAAGGACATCTGTGATCCCAGTTGCTCTTCAAGGCACAGCAGTGTTTCTGTGACCTTATTCAGTGAAGGCAGACTACTCTTTTCTCAGCAAAATTATGGCAGTTGCCAGAGATGGAGGCAAGACATGACTATCTTTTTTGGTGTTAATATTTACAGTTCACTGCAGCTGTTTTTTAATAGGTCAGTATTTTTTTTTCCTCCCAAATGTATTTTAAATCCCATCTGTTCTATTTGTAGAGTAGAAGAAGGAAGAAAATCAATAATTTGTCCCTGGTGAGCAGGAGCTTAGTTTTAACCGAGATTTCCTTGTTTGCACGTCCAGAGCAAGAGCCATAAGAGATGCTTCTGGGGAGCCAGAGAAATAGGTATTGTTGGGAGGACTGTGCTCCAAAGTTGGGAGAAGCCTATTTGGAAACTCAAGATAGACAGTTTTTCTTACAACCACAACTTATTTCTTTCTTGGTAGAAATATTGATTTTTAAAGAAAAACATGAATAATGATTTCTTGTCCTGTTGAGACAAAAATGAATGATGCTTTTGTGTTATACCATTTGTCTACATTTGTTCTGAACAAAGGAGAGAGGACAGCTTCAAACTTTGAGGCATATGTAGTTTGTGTAACTTTTGGATTTGTAGAGTGTAACCATGCATGAGAGAAAGGCCTTTTGAAATATCTGGCGACCGTAAATGTATCACCTACTCGGCGAGATTTACTGATGGGGTATTTGGATCTCTTCCTAAAACTCTTGCTATGAAAATTTTTGGGGAATTGATGCCGTACTATTTACTAGCTGTGTGACTTGGCGTGAGGTTCTCTGCTGGCAACTCTGTGGGACTGGTCCCACCTTGAAATGTTGTGGTCTGTGCTAGGCCTTGGTGTTTGAAAATTGTTTATCTTTACTGGCAGGGGCTGGAAGAAGATCAGGGCTGCAATTAAACTATTTACAGTTAAAGCTTACGCGTGACTTAGAAGAAAACCCTAAATTTTCAACCAGAAAAGATTTAAAAGTAATAGAACAAATGACTGAATAGAGCAAATCTGGGTTTAATTAACTGTAAAATTAGTTGCAAATGTTTTCAAAAACTTTTAACATTATGGGTTGGGCAGTTGCTATTTTGAAAGCTCTCGGCAAGTGTCACAGCTCTCCGGGGAGTATGTGGGTGGTGGAAACACAGCACTGGGAAGGGTGATGGAGCCAGGTCCCTCCAGGAATGATGATGCCTCTACCAGGAGGCAGCAGAGCCTGGGACTGTGCCTAGTGCTTGCCTGCATGGAGGAGTCCAGCTCGATGAACATGAGTTTTAGTTCCTACTGCTGCTTCTCCTGCTGAGAAAACTCAAATTATTTGGTGTTTCCTCACTTAGAGATAACCTCCTTGCGCAGTTGCCTTGGGGCCCAAAATAGTGACCTCAGTGTAGATCATCCCTCCAGCACATCATTGAATAAAGTGCATTTGACCATTAGCTTCGGGGGACTGTCTCATACGAAAGAGTTAGCTGCTGTTTTAGGGACGCCCAGCATGTGTGGGGACCAGAAGAAAGCAGAGAAGGGTGAGGTGTTTGAGGAAAGCCTATGCTATCAAATGCAACAACTGCAGGCATTTGGTAAAATCTTTTCCAAGGGGCTGGAACAAAGGGCTAATTTTAAGAATTGACCTCCAGTTACGAGCTGTGACTGAAAGGGATGATATAGGAAAAGAAAAAAGTGTTGGTATTTTCAGAACAGTCAGTATTTCAGATTGTATTAGCTTGTTATATAGAAGCATCCAAAACTCTCAGCCAATCCTCAATGCTTAAATAGCCGAGATTGGCATGTGAATAGAAATACGGTGTGTATTTGCCAATTTAAGCGGCAAATTTAACTTCTGATCCTTTCCAACATACCAATGGACAAAATAAAAAAAGTTAATTGTAACACCTGTTCAAACCAAAGTGTTTCTTGGGGAGTAATAGAACTTGAATGTTTACAAAATTTTTTCTTTGCTATCTAGGGAGCATTATTAAGAAATATTTCTCTCAAAAAATTCAGCCCTTATATAGAAAAAAGCAAGCCCTGCAAAGCAAAACAAAGCAAAGCAAAGCAAAGGAAAGCAAACCAAACCAAACCAAACCAACAGGCTTTGAAAAATGTTTTAATAATGAAACTGAGCAAAGGATTTTTAAAATCATTTATTCAGGATATGTAAGTAGTGTAGTAACCATGATCCCAGCCCAAAAAAGTAATAAATTTTTTGATGTCTTTAACTAATATCTCTATATTTTAATTATTATCTGAAGGATTAAAACATTTGATACTTATCTTGAGTAGCTCTTGGTCAGGGTGGTTGTAACAATAGTAAAGTCTATTGCAGTGCTTTGGCCAGTGAGCATGTCATGGGAGATTTTTACACATATAGATTTAAAATCTCTCCCACATACGAATGTTTGTCCACTATCTGTTCAGCACTACTTAGTTGTGAAAGCAGCCAGTGCATTTTGCTTGCTGTATGAGTAAGCTTTTTTTAGCAGTTCAGATTAATGCTTTTCCTCGTTCGTTTTCACTGGGGATAAGTCGATGTCTCATCGAGTCTCAGTGATCTTGACTGCCCTGGTGCTGAGAGCTGCCAAAGCAATTTTACCGGTTGTTAGCGTGTGTCAGGGAACTCACTTCTTGCAGCTGTGGTGATCTTCAAGCAGATATCATTTTTGATTATGGAGATGACTATGTAACTTTTTAAAATTACCAGTTTATCCTGAAGCCTTAAGTCCAGTGTGAAAACCCCACAGCTGCTGCTGTCCGAGGTACATGGATGAAACCCCAATACACACAGCATGCAGATACCTCATGGTCATAATTTTTTCACAGCTTTCTGGTGAGGTAGCAAAGTTGTTTTGGTTTCAGAAGTGACAATTGAGGTACAGAGTCTCTGCAGTCCAAATCTTTGAAGATATTTAGATGACTAGTTTTCTTATGGGCATAAATAAGGACTTGGATCCTGATCCGCCCAGGCCCACACAGGCTGCCAAAACATGGGTCCAGCCCCCGTAGAGGTTACCAGCTGTAAAATATCACACAGTCACTGGCACGGAGTTTCGACAGAACACTTCAAACCCTCGCTGCTAACTGGGAGGGAGCCGGCACATGGGAGCTGCCCTCGGCAGGGAAGGACACGGGGGCTGCTCCTCAGCTGGTGCCTGCCCCACTCAGACATCACCCCTCTGATGCAGGTTCTACAGATCCTTCCCACCAGCTTAATTTTTTCTTCATTGTAAAAGAAGGAAAATACTTGTTTCAAGGCATAAGACTTAAGTCTCAAAGGTTACATGGGTGTTGCTAGGATCTCTTAGTTTTACTGTTATGGAACAAGCTGCTGAGGGAGAAAATTTCTTTGTAATGCCAGGAGGTGTAGTTCAGAAAACTTTCACTGGCCTAACAAAGTAGAAACATTTACAGGCCTCATCAGGAGTAAGTAATAAATTTAATGGAGCAATTAATTAGTTCTGCTCTTTTCAGACAGGATCATTAGAATTTAATGAGAATTAATAATTTCATAAAGCATGGAAATATATTGCCCTAAGCAAAATACGGTAACACACATTTCACAAATAGGTATTTTAAATGAATGCGGTGACATTTTCTGATATTGTTGGATGACCTATAATATTTTTATGTAGTAACTCTAGGTAAAGTATATATTTGGCTCACATTATAGAGTGTGTTACTGTTGTAAGATACAAAGTCCCTGTTGTTTGTGAATAGAAATATAAACCTAAATACAGCAATGTAAATGTGATTCTTTATCACTGTTGGCTTTATTCTCCAACATTTTAAAGACAAAGCTGCATCAGTAGCACACAGAAGCAACATTGAAGAGCAGCAGAGTTCCTTTGCCATGGGTCAGATCTACCACACTACTTCTCCAAGTAAAACAAGCACATTGCCTTTTTGAGAATAAGATATAAAAGAAGGACAGAAAATATTCATCAAACAAATATATTTGGAGCTATTTTAGTCTGACATAGTCTGACAACATAATAAGTAATGTAACAAGCAACACAAGCATTTCATTTAAGGGGATTGTTTTTACAGTCTAGTATTTTATGTAAATGGTTATCTACAGGTTTTGTGTCTAAATTATTGTTCACTTTAAAAAAAGGAAAACATTTCTCATTTTCAGATTCTGGGCTGGTTTAGATTGGCCTGACTTCCACTGACCTTCATGAGGTTGTACCGATGTACATGACTGGAGGATGGGGCCCAAATGCTTCAACGAAGGATTTCGAAGTCCTAGAAGAGAGGGGAGGAAATTCCTTCTGGTTCAAGTGTCCAAAGCTACTGCATATACTATAACTAGTGATGACTCTTCACAGAGTTTTTACTTCGATGCTTGAATATATAAATGACATTACCATATTCATTGCAAATTAAAATAGTTGATTGATAAAACTGAAAATATGCTGGATATTATGGACTGGCTTTCTGAATATGGCCCAGACTTGCAGACTAACCAAACATAGCATAAAATGAAGGCAGCCAAACCAAAGGGTTGATCCTGCTCCCCCATACCTGTAGTATGATACAACATATGTAAGTCTAACACAGTTAAATCAGTATAAAGCTCGTGCAATAGGCAGTGATCCAGACTTGCATAGTTTTTTATCATATTCCTGAAAGAATTATAACCTGGATTAAATATGTCAGAGTGAGCAAGGGCCAAAGTAGAGCTCCCCTCTCGCTGGGGCCAGGCTGTGGTACCCTATCATTAGAGCGCTGTTTGTGGGGAGATCTGAATTCCTCTTGCTGTAGCAATACCTAACCAAAGCACAGAAAGATCAAATTATTCAGCTTTTCATGATGGTCCAACTCATTTCATTTTTTAAAACTGCAGTAAAATGAACCATTCTTAATTGCTGGCTCTTCTAAGCAAAAAAATAGCGAGAGAAAACCCTGGCTCAAACTTCAAATACGTAATATATCTCCCATCACAGATGTGAAAGAAAATTTCCCACCAGATTTTTTTTTTCAGCTGAAGTTTGTATTTAAAGTGAAAAACGTGATCATTACAGATTTTCAACAGTCAGATGAAAAACTGCTAGCAATATATATATATACATGAAGGTTGAAAACTCTGCAAGAGATGAGTAATTGGAGTAAGCATTTTGAGTATGAGCCATTTAAATATGCACCAAATTGTATTCTGCAAATCTCAGGTTTGTTTTTTTTTAATTAAGTTTTATAGTATTTAACACTAAAAGATTTCTCAGCCTCTTTTTCATCTTCCAAGCATGGTGATTTCTATTACTATAATGATTGTTATGTACCACAACGGCACTGAGGCACTAGTGATTGGAAATCGAGAGCTACAGTTTTTATACAACAAAACCACAATCTCTTCCAGAAAAGTGGCAAATGCAAGAATATAGGCAAGTGGACAGGTGGCCACAACAGAGGAGGGAAGATGTTCCAGTGGCACCACTTAATGTACGTGCAGCTGTGAAGGGTGAGATTTGACTGTTACTTGGTAATCGTTGAGTGTGGAGTTGAACAGACACGTGACGTCACAGCATTTTAGAATCCCCAGGGCCTGGTGGTACCTGTGGTACCTGCAAGCAGCACTGGGAGCGAGAGATCTGCTCTGTCCTCCCACTTATTTCTCTCCTCCGCCGGTTCACGTGCTGGAGGTGACACAGGTTGGTCATTTTCCATGCTCGTTCTGCAGGAATTTTCCCTTGGCCTCCCTAAGCCCAGTGGGAAGGTGAGGGAAAGAGGAGAGATCATATCTGGTACCTCAGTTGCCTCATTTCTGCCTGCTTCGGGGGCAGTTGGTGCCATGAAGTGACGGTGCATTTTCCATGGGAGGACAAGGGATAGAAAACTCCATGCGCGCTGCCTGCCTGTCCTGATTTGGGCAGGTAACAACAGGCAGCCTCACCCTGCTCCTCCTGGCTGGCACTGCTAAGGAAATTGCTGGGGTTTGCCTTCTGAAGCTTCCCTTACACCACTCTCCGTCTTCACAGGGGTCACGACTGTGAGGATCAATTGCTTTTCAGTCCCGTAACGAGTCTCTCCTTGCAATAACACATAAAGAAAGCGAATGGTGATAACAACTTTTCTTTCTGGTCTAACCCAGACTTTTTATGTTAATTTAATATTGGTTCTCGTTTTAATTCAAGCACAATCGGCATCAGCAGTTGTACACTTGGTCGTATACCATATGATCTAAAACCTAGCTGCTTGATCCCACAAGATGATTAGCATCTTATTGCTCTATTTTATTAAATATTGATGCCAAACTTTTCTTTTCAGCATTTGCAAGTCCTTTTAGTCTAATAAAAAGCTTTCAATTTGGTGAGAGCTACTGTAATTTTCTTTATTTTACACTGTATTACCATATGTTTAAAATGTTTGTATTACACCTGAAGTTCTGAAATGAGAAATTGATGGAGGTATGTTTTCCTGTGCAACTTAAAACTGTTCAGGGAAATCAGAGCTGTGTGTTAGCTGTCTGGACTCTGTATACAGCACATGTGGAGAAGCAGGACTCTCCAAATGGGATATCAGCAAATGTATATGATGGTCTGGGAGCCACCTACACTCATAAACTGGGAGAGACAGGGCTCCCTCTGCAACCTGAGCTCTCTCCGGAGGTGAAGCACCTGACTACAGTCAGGAAGGAGCTTCCTTCATGTGTGTGGGACCTGCAGCCTGCAATAAGCAGCTGTGCTGATCTGCGCTCCTTTCCCCAGGGGAGAAGGGCATCCAGAGAGTCTCCAGGAGAAAGGCATATTAATTGGGAAATTAATAGAATTTCAACGCAGTGAAATTTCCGTTTACTTCAGGGAGAGTGTAACGTCCTGGGTGCTACAAGGCTGTTTATGTGATTGTAACTGGATGAAGGTATGTATTGAAAGGGTAACCACTGGACTTGAGGGTGCCCAGTCTCAAGGTATCACCTCCACTGCTAGATATGGAAATGTGCTCTTGGCCACTTTCTGTGACTCAATGGGTCTTCATTTCTTTGCTGAACTTCAGCACATCTTCAAAATGAAGGGGTTAAATGCCCCTAAACAGATTTGTCCTGGAGATGGGAACTTAGAGTGTCTGAACTCCCTTTTGGCCTATTATGAAGAAGCCTAAATCTGCTGTTCCTGTGCAAGTCCCCAACTAGAAAACGATTTTCTAGAAAGGATTACTGTTGCTAACTGCAGGGGCATCATAAAACCAGTGATCCCTGCTCCACCTCTGAAAAGAGAGGCTGGAGGTAGAGAGAGGGGTTCAGGCTGCGCATCCCAAATGGACACGGGTACTCATGGTAGTCCCAAGGGAAGTGAGCAGCAGCCTCAAGCAGAATGAAGAACTGCTTGTGTCCTCAGTGTCCTTCTCTAGTAGAGAGCTAAGTACTGCTTTACTCTTTAATGAACATTGAAATTCTTTTATACATTTCAAGAGAGGGTCAGAGGGCAGGCATGAAGCACACAGCTCTGATGTGACCTTCACTGTTTCCCCTTTCTTTTTGTTCAGGAGAATGTATTTTGTGTACCTTGAAGCTTTTGCATGGTCTGATTCTGGATCCAAGTTTGTATTCTGGGGCTACTGTTCATGTTAGCACAAGAAAAGCTTCATGGTGAACAAAGTTTCTGCTATTCCACCCCACATAGCTACACTAGTAGCTTTTCCTGTTGCAGTGGGTTGCTTGGAAGACCCTTGCCTGGTGTCCAGGTTGAAACTATTGGTCCTAACTGAAGTTTGTGGGTTTGAGATCTGGTTAAATAACAGAGGATTTGAGCATCACTTGTAAATTCTGTTTGCATGAGTGAATAAATCTCATTTAGCAACATTTTTTTCAAGTTGCTACTTTATGTGACGGTCTCTGTGTGATGGTGTATGATCTGAGCCTAAAATTTATACTTCAGGGTGTTTCAATCTCAACTTCTGGCTGAGTTTTTCAGCTGATGTGGATTCATGTAGCTCCTTTGGCTTTAGAGGAGATGTGATGATTTATACTAGCTAAAGAGAGGGTCCCTCTTTCTAATGTCATTTCTTTGGGTATTTTTATGTGGTATTTTTCTGTCATTTCATTTTTCTTTCTTTTACCACAAATCTTGAATGTTTCCCTTTAAACATTAAAAATCCACTTGTGTCTTTGGCGTCAAATATAACAATAGAACTTGTTTTTACATGTCTCCATGGTACAATATAGAGGCATTGCCAAAAGCTATCCACTATCATTACAAACATGGGAATGGAAGACATGTATAAACATAGAAGTGTAACCTCTTTCTCCAGTAAGAGTTTATAATAGCAACAGTGAACTTGACCCAGTGCATTTCCTGTAGGGATAAGGTGACCTGCAGGGGTTAATGGCCCGTGGCTTTGCCTTGGGCTATCATCTCACCCAGCCAGTGATTAATCCTGGAGAAATGCCCTTTGCTCCCATCATTATCCCTTAAATGGAGCCTTTAGAATTCAAAATGATTTTGGAATGGAATTTACCACTGCCCTGCACTTCATTCATTGCAAGGAACTTTACTGTAACTGCATGTCACACTTGCATAAATAACCTTCAGAGAGGAAAAAAAAAAAAAAGAAGATGAAAGCACTGGCCCAGAGAAAGGGAATAAAACTCCAGTGCGGGCTACCACTGCCAGTAATATTCCAAAAGCAGGGTGATGCACGACCGGGAGGATACAAACTGCTGCAGCAAGTGGAGGTAATAATAAAGTAATAAGTATTTGCTATATGTAAGAATTTTCCTGTGCAAGCATTAACTGTAGCATATTTTCAGGCAGTGATATATTATGGTTTTGTTTGTTTACTTAGCTGGTTCCCAGGCATATTCTTAAGAAACTAGTTTCTCTTCATAAACTTTGAACAGCAAAGTCCCTCCACTGGAAACGTGTGGTCTGAAGAGCTGTCTGAGGAACTGGGTTATTCCCTTGGATGTGCAGAGTGCAGAAAACTCTGTAAGTGTTGAGATGACGCACTGCATCAAACCCAGGAAGCTTCAGCTCACCTGCTGCACTCTCCTGCTTCAAGTCGTATCTACTAGCATAGCAGCTAAGGTACTGGTAGAGCATATTGCTTTTATTTTATTCCCAAGAAGGCAGTAAAACCTATGGTAGTATAGTAATCTGCACTCTCAGACAGTTCTATACTCCTCTCTTACACCATCTGATGTAAGTTTTGTACCTAGTTGTGTTAAGATAAACATGATTAGTACGCAAGACTGTAGAAACAATTAAATTTACTTACTGGTGTTTATCTTTCAACACATGCAAGTTTTCTCATACACTGTTTCAATCAAGGTTTGTTCCCAATAGGAAGTTATTCAAGATCAGTGCTGGACAAACAGTTTAATGTGACTCTACTGTTAGTACACTGGTGGCTAAAGTCTGCAATCTCATCCTTGCAGGCTCCCATGTCATCTGCACTGATGACATCCCACCTCATCAGGAAACATATTCCTAGGGTATCCAGGGTCATTTTGCATGTGGAGCTATGTCATCTGTTGCATGTGGTGAGTCTGGTGGTAACAGTCACCTGGTCTGTGGTTGTATTTTGATCCTTTTCAGGGCCATTTTTATTCAGTAGCATCTTGCATACTACATTTTTACTTTTATTGTGAATCAGCCTCAGGCAAGGCAACCTATAGCACCTGCAAGGTGGAAATGTGCTCTAGCTGGTTTGGGGTGGTCAAAGACAGAATATGAGATATTCTCCACTAAGCTTCTCGCTGTTCCTGTGGTGCGTAACCAGCACACAGCAGAGTGAAGTGGGGTTGTGCAGCTCTGGAAGCCAGCCCTGGCTCCTGAACGTTGTACATGTGTTGTCTGTCAGAAGCTGCTGTCTGCAATATAGAACATCCCATGAGTGGAGATTGTCACGGTCTTCTCCTCACAGTCTTCTCTTTTACTTTTCCAATGAGTAAACTGAAATCAAGATATTCAAAGAAACTAGGCTTCTACATCATGCCAACATTCCCTTCAGGTGGTGCCAGGAGTGATTTCTGATAAGTCTGGGTGATGGCGTGGCCCTTCTCTGCACCCTTATGTCACTTGCTTACCTGAGCCTGAGATGGAGCCTTATCTCTGGGCTGTGTGGAGCCCTGGTCTCAAATCCATGCTTGAGAATTTGGTGGATCTGTGGCTGAAGGTATAGCACAGGTCAGATATGTATGTGACAGACATATATGCTGAACAGCTTTAACATTTGAAGCCTAGACCTTTAAATACTTTGGACGTAATTTGTAAAATTTACTCCAGCTCCTCTCCTTCTGCACTAGCCAGAAAAAGCCAAGCTGCTCTGGATTTCTGTTGCTCCTGGGTCACCTGGCAGCAGCACCTGGGGAGAAGCGTGGTTCCTAGGCTTGAGGACCAGGACTCTGGTGTCCTTTGCTGTCGAAGTTCATGCTCTGCACTATGCCAGTCAGACCTGACATGAGGGCAAATAATCCAAATGTGGTTCTTTGGCTTGCTAGCCTTCTTTTGTGACAATGATCTCAGTAACTACTCTTTTATCTCACTCTCCATTCATGGTGTCTCAATTAAATTCTAAAGTGGATGGAGGATGTGTCACTGTGCAAAGATGCAAGACTTCTTGGGATACTGTTGGAGAGCAGTGTCGATCAGAGGGTGCAGTGTGGTGTGGACCCTGGGGCTTCCTCTGTCTGACCCACTTCCTCATATTTTCAAATATTTTCCCCATGTTTTCCTTAAATTTTCTCTATACACATCAAGCTAAAGCTCTGAATATATTTCTGTAACCTGCTAATTAAGTCAGCATAAAATGCAGATAAAGATTTACAGTTAGTTATTTAAAATAACATGGAAAAGGAAAAAAAGTGATTACTGTTTCTGTTGTTTCTCATGCTGCCTGAGAAAGGCATTAGCTATGTTTGTGATATATATTTTCTTAAATAACATTTATCTTCCTGTGTATTTTTCGTCAAGACTGTAAACATTATAAAGTGTTTGTTTTTAATTATCAATATTTATGTAACTCCAATGCCTGTAAGATTTTTGGGAGAAGTCTGCTTCTCTGTTAAGAGAAAGCTGCTTTTTAACATAGGAGGTTTCTAGTACATTATTTAGCAAAAACCCGGTATCAGAATAGTTGCTTACATATATACATAAACATAAACGTATGAAAAGAGGAGTGCACGTCTTTACTTTTGGGGATCATTTCAGTTCTGGAAATCAGAAAAAAAAAGCTTACAATTAAATTTTTTTCAGTTGTTGCAGCCGTCAGGAATAAAAAGGAATTTTGTTTGAAAATAAAAGTTCTGATTCTGTTTTACTGGGAAGAAGAAACAGTAATAAATTGTATCATGTTTACAAGCACCTGTACAAAGTGTTGCCATATGTGTAAAACCTCAGGGCACACGGGGCCAGTATTGTCACTGGGACATCCATCCTCTGTCCTGTTTTGTTGGAGGAAGTGTCTTGTCTCCACCTCGGGAGTGGGAGAGGCGGTCTGGAGTGCTACTGCCATCACTGTAATCTGGGATTACCAAAATTGGGTTTATGTCATGTTATTTACTTCAAGACAGTCAAATTCCTAGTTTGCTTCACTTCATTTCTTTTTTTCCTCTTTTTTTTTTTTAATGCTATACTAGCAGCTATGAGAAAACATTTACAGCAAGCATATGCCTGAAAATAATTCATCACAAATCCTGTTAAATTTTCCCAACTGTTTTTATTTTACTATCAGCTTTAGGGCGGTGTTCAATCGTGTGTGTGTATGTGTAGGGAATCGGGCACCATGGAACCTAATACCTGAATGAGACCTTTACATTTTATTAGGATATAAATAATGGCCATAATTTGATGGCGCTCCTTGAATAACACAACAACTGAATGAGGTTTCATTTACAGCATCGTACCTTGCCTTGTCTGTAGGGCTAGTGTTGCAGATTGCTTTCCCAGAGATTGGCTCCTGCCAGTAAGAAGGTCATAAATGCCTACTTTAATCACTGGCTATGTCTGAAAACTCCAGTTTAATCCTCATATAGGTCACCATGTATTTCTCAAGGTGCAACTTAAGCAACTTTAAAGAATGGAAAATACATTCTTATTATGGTGTAGTTGAGGCTGTCATTCGACACTGCAGGAGCTGGGACAGAGAGCTGGTCCCAGGCCTGTTAATTTGTAAAGGAAGAAACACCAGAGGCTGGTTCCACAACACCCCTCTGCTGAGACACTGCAGGGTCCAGGACTTGTCTAAAAGTCCTTTTCTTTTATGAAATAATTTTATTTTGTTTAAAACAAGGGAAAGGGAGGGGAGAAAAGAGAAAGTGTTTTAAAACTTGGAAACAGAAACTTTTGTAACATGATTGTTACTCTTTTATACAAGGCATTGTTTCTCGCCAGCTCTGTAGGTTGGAATTCATGAAACATACGGATGATATGGCGCATGGATGGCTGTGGACTTCAAACACTGTCTCCTCTTGTCTCTGCTCACAAAGAATTCAAACACAAAATACTACTCAGGGCAATATACGATGGAAGACTTCATTGGTCTGAGTAACGTTTTGCACTTTCACTCCCAACACAGTAGCTGATCATCCTTTTCGTAAGGGTAGGTATTTGGAGACACGTTGCCTCTGCTGACACAACCAAATTGGCTGCTTTCTAATTCACCTGGTAGACATGTTTTCCAGCAGCAAAGTAATGTCTCTGTGCCCATTCCCTGGTAGACAGGTCCTTAACTGCCCATGTGCATTCCCCAGACAACTTTTTCAGTAGAAGAAGAGCAAACAACCTTCTGGAGTAACTCTTGTTTGCAGAGATTTGAGAGCAGTTGTCAAGCAAGGGCAAGGGAGCAAGTATTGTTCCACAGCGACTTGTGGCATCGTGGCCATGATGCCGCCATTTATCATTGGCCTCTGTCATCCCCAAACAGGGGCCTCTCACATGATAACACAGAGTGCCACCGCTCCTTTACTGACTTGGTCCCTGGTTAATCAGTTTGTTCAGGTTTTGAATGCTGTATTCAAGCATATTTTTAACAATGAAAAGCTCTCTGTGCTAAAAGAAAGGTCCTACGTATTTGAGTCACATTCTTTTCTTTCCAATTGTTTCAGGTTTTGTGTCACTTGATTTGTACTAGCTGTGGCTCATTATGAGAAGTATTTGTCAGTGTGGACACTCAGGCACGCACAGCCCCTCATGTGAAATTTAATTATGGGCATGGGAATTTCCTGTCCATTCCCTTGAAATATTGTTGCTTAAAACTTGATAGAGTGAAGGTTTTGCAAATTGAAAGAGAGAACCATGAAGGAAGATAGACAGAGGAATAGACAGAGGGCTCCAGAGATGTCTGATGTCTGGGGATTGAAGAAAAAAAACAGGTTCTCTTAGGAGCAGTGCATGACCTTGGAGCTATTGGAACAGAGAAGAAAAGAAGACATCCTGAAGGCACACAGAGGGGATATAAGATGAAGCCTGATGACAAACACCGAGGGATGAGTCCTTAAATTGAACCAAGAGAGGAAAAAGGACTTGGAGAGGAGAAAGAAAGAAGGTTAGGGCTTGAGGGAGTCTTCTGGCCAAGGAAGCTTTAAATCAGAGATTGTGAACACAGGGTGCATGTGCTGATATTACAGCACAAGGTACTCTCAAAAGCTATGGGATAAAATTGGCGTAATTTTTATTTCATATATTTGTTCTGCCTCTCCTCTCTCATTAGAAAGGTGTGGGGAAGTGCCAGCAAAAGCTGGACCCTGGTCCATAGTGCACAGCTGGACAGGAGAGAGGGACTTTGCCTCCTGTAAATGAAGCAGTTTGCTGGGAACCTCACTGCACATGCAGCGATGCAGTTTGTGTGTTTCTGCTTGAGAGGAGGATTACACACAGTGGAGAAATCTTTCCTCACTAGTGGGCAACCAATATCTTTGTTGTCACTCAGGAGTTTTGCTAGGCAGGGACTACATTAAGCATTTTCTAAGTATTCAGGGGACTGACTGCAGAATCCATTCATGCTACATGGTTCATCTTTTGAACTCTCACTTTAGAAAAGACTCCGTAATCTGCAGTCCCCTTTGCTCAGTTTGGGTTATTATACCATGGCCACCATTTCTGTCCGTATACCCTGTAATGCACCTAGCACGAACAATGCGTCTCTCCCTCTCCTCCTGAGGAGCACAGCCCTGACCCTTAGCTTCATGCTGGCTGATGGGGCAGAGCATCAGCCCTGTCATGAGCATCATTGCGTATAGGGACATGGGACAAAGAGGGTCTTTCTTGGAGAGAAAGAGATGGTAGCAGGTAGCACTTGCTCCTGCTACAGTATCACAAGCAGCTCCAGCACCATAATAGAAGGGATTGAGGCTCACAAAGGAATTGAGGTTCCCTTAATTATCACTCTCTCCCTGCTCTCAAACCATTACTGGTACAGCTTCAGTAAGGAGTTGAGGAGCACTGCTATCTGCAACCTGATGGCTAACAGCAGCGCATTAATCAGAGGAACTTGAGGCATGGTTGCAAATTTCTCAGGTATTTTTCCCTGCCTGCCTGTGTGATGCCTGTCACAGCCACTCACTGGCTGCTTTTCACTGCTTAACATTCAACAGATTTCAACCAAGCTGTTGAGATGGTGCTGTTGTCACCTATGGTGCAGCTGCAGAGAGCTGGATGTTATCTCCATGCTCTTGGGAGGGAAACCATCAAAACACCAGCAGACAGCAGAGAGTTGCTGCGTTGTCTTCCCGAGTCTGCAGATCGAGTGAAAATAGAGCCCTTTCATCTCATGCTAAAATATGAAACTTAATTATGACAGCTGCATTTGCATTAACTATTTAAGTACCTAAGCATTTTAGTAAAATATTGAAACCATGAGCTTTCACTGGATGTAGATGTCTGTCAGTTCTCTCTCTGTCATGATAATGACCTCTAGTTCAAAAGATAACTTTCGGCTTCTGCCATGTTAAATTCTAATGCTTTTTTCAGTTGCCAGTCGGCATGCTCAAAACTGAAAATGTTTATACATGCATTTAATACTGAGAAAATACAGAGCTTTCCTGTATTGATTATATTGATTATTTTCCTGATTAGGATGGTAGAAGTTCTTGCTCCCTTGACTTAGTCTATGGGAGGAGGTACAACAGGTCAGCAGCAGTTCTTTCTGAGGGCATCCCCTGGAGCACGAGTTCTGTACTCAATTGCATGGCCAGAGCTACAGCTGAGAAGCTTTTCAGTACCCCTTTCCTAGTGATGGTCACTGAATTACTGCATGAAGAATACAAATAACTGAACATTCATTTGGTTACAGGGACAATTAGAACTTGACTTTTAGAACCTGAGATGCCACTGAATTTCAGCTAAAACACAGAAACCTAAGACATTATTTAGAATCAAAGATAACTCTCTTCAAATTCAAGATTGTTTTTCCATTTGAACAACTATCTTGCTTTATAGCATTAGCTACAATCAAATTTAAGACCTTTGTAGAAGTCTAAACATTCCTTCTGGAGAAAGTAGAATGTGAAGAGTTTGCAACAGAGAAGGTTTTAGTATATTCCAGAATGGAATTAAATTCATACAATTCCATGGAATATTTCTCTGGTGTTTTTTTTCCAAGATATCAGCCATTGGACAATAGGATAAAAATATAAACCAGGACATATACTTGAAAACTATCAATCTTATTTGCAACCTATTCTAACCTAACACTACCACCATGTTCTCCATTGTTTGGTGCTGGAGTTGTATAGTTTACTGATGTGCAGGTAATGTCACAGCACCAAAGTAATAGCTTTCTGTTTATAGCATACCGAAAGAACAATTGTTAGGAAATGAAAACTTCAGAAAAGCCTGAGCCCTAAGATAAAATAATGCAAATATCTTGTTTACCCATATCTTGTTAGAAGCCAAAAAGCAAAGGGTATATTTCATGTTGATAGCAAGTTATGAAAGCATGTCTGTCAATTTAGTTGCAGTCTAAGAACTCTCACACTTTTAAGGAGAGTGGGAAGGGCACCCCACAGGAGGGAGAAATAGTGAAAGAAGGCTTGATAGAAGGGGATGTCAAAACTAAGTAGAGAAGAGGAGGGAAGAGCAGCTCACTGTAGACTGCAGTAGCTAGTAGACTGGGGATGGGGCCAGGAGAGAGAGAAAAAGAGACTGGGAAGAATAAAATGCTTAACCATTGTTTGTTGAAGGATAATGCTGAGGTAAAATATATACCTGTTACTGAGATTCTGACATATTTACGAGCATCAGACCAAACTGACTCACTTTCTATCAGCTGTGACTATATAAGACATGCTGCTCCAACTAAATCGGCAAAAGGAAATAAAAAATGAATGGTTTGCAGATTAAGAGCTAAATTTTATGTCAATTCACCATATGTCCTTGGCCACCTCAGAGGAATAAAGATCTGAAGAGTGTAAATATGCAAAAAAATGTTGGCCAGGTTGTATATTTTTAATACTTCCTAATTCTTCCACAAGCACAACACTCTTGCAGCAGGTCTAACTGCTGTCAGCTGTGTTGATTGCAGGATTCCACCACGGACTGACAGTGAAATACAAATCATTTATGGGTCACACAGGATTTACACAGAGAAAGGCAAGTCAACTTGCTGATATTCATCCAATTAGAAGACCATTTTCAGGGAACATGCTTAGCTCGTAAACTTTTGGAGTCAAGTTTGCCTTTTGTTCTGTGTTAGTGCCAGGTGGCCTTGGTCTCTAAACAGGAGTTCTGGTTGCACTAATAATAAATAATCTTTAAAGATTATAGTAATTCTTGATTTGGAGGTGACAAAGAGGTGCAGAAAGTAAGCCAGACATTTATAAAAATCCAGCCTAGGCTGACTTAGCCTTTTCAGCGCTGTGAGCCAAGTGTCAGCTTTGGGGCACCTCTGTAAGCTGATCTCTGGAGTTCCATCAGAGGGGAATTCTCCTCCAACACAGGTGGGCTGACAGTTTACAGAGTAAGTGTTTGGGCATGTGGAGGTGCTCGGGGAGGCAATATGCCAGCTGACACAGTCCTGGCAGCCGGCTCTGACTCATGAGCTGCTGCTTTGATCTGGCCTTTTCATTGCACTCATGAGAGCTGCTCCATTTTTTTCAAACATGTTGATAAATTTCTCATTTTCCCAGGTATTTGCATAACTCATGTAATCGCGATGAAGTGACTTGAGAGTTCTCTGTAAGTACTCCATAATCCGTGCTTGGGAGTTGTGTCATCTTGATTAGGTGTGACCGTGTAGGGTCTTGTGATTAAGGTTTTGTTTCTGTTTCTTGGCTAAATGAGGATTGAGACTCAGGGCAAAAGCGTAGATGCCAGCAGCACTGCCTTCCTGCCTGCTCGGTCAGGACAAATGCCACATTTTCAGGTGAAATTGTCTAAAATTAGTCTTCAGCAGACAAGCTTTCTGTATAAACAGGCAGTAGGGATGTTAATTACAAGTCAGTATGAATGAGATTGGTATCAGTCATATACTGTAAGGAATCACTTATTACAGAAGTGCACAAATACGTAGCACTTAATTCTTCGCTTACTCTCGTGTAAGAATAAAATTGTGGTTGAGCTACAGTCTTCACGTTAGTACACAAAAGACATGCAATAGGGTCAAGCAATACATGCATGAATACAAATTGTGTTGTATTGCCAACATTACGTTTCTCTTTCTTTTTTAATTGATTATTTAAAAAAAAAAAAAAATCAATGGGCCGGGAATTTACAAGGCAATTCAATTGTATAGTGTGCAAGTTGTGTACAGTTTGGGAACATAGCAGTAAACTGTAAGGCTGAGTACAGACCCTTTTTTTTAATTACCAAGTTATGAAGGGTTAAATCAGAGCAAGACAAAGAGACCCTTAGAAAGGGGGGCACATAATTCATAATACATTCTAAGGTATGTGTGTAAAATGGAGGATTAGCCTGAAGAGACAGCAAAAGCTGGACCACACACATGGTTCAAGCACAGAAAGACCAAGCTACCTTCACTCAGAATCTATAGAAAAAAACATTAGCAATACCTTTATCTACTCATGGAAACACATCACGCTGATTTATTCTGCTCTGCTCCACTTCTTAAACCACAAGTTTTGGTTTAAAGTTGCTGCAGTCACAGTCAAAAGCCTGTATGGTGCTGATTGACATTTTGTTTTGGAGTTACGTTCTCACAGGTTGTTCCAACAAGTATGGGACTTCAGGGGAGCACTTGGCGAAGGTCAGCGTTCCAATGTCTCAAGAAGGACACAAAGCCACAAACTTTACAGCTGTCAGAGGTAAAAGCCTGCCTTACCTCCCCAGCCAACTGCTTCCATCCTTACCCTCAGCTCACATGAGAATGTGGAAGGAAAGAAAGAAGCCATCACTTGTGGTCAAAGGGAGAAAATGGGCAACACATTTTGGCATATAATAAGACAAGACCTAAAAAAATATGTTACTCGTGTACTTGACCTGAGTGGTTAACCAAAAATTAGCCTCATAAGAGTATTTTGTTGTAATAAGAAATTCTTTGATGCCATTATTATTCTTTTCAAAGATTGCACAGACAGTCTTGATCCCTGAACACAGCAGAAATATTAGAGCAAAGAATGGTACCTTTTTCTGTAGCTCCAAGCTCTTTTCTAGCTCCTTTTATTCTCTGTGAAAAGGGAATTCTTTTAACATAAAAGTCACTTTTACACAGTCACTAAGCCTGCTGTACAGTTCATTTTCCTACTGCATATGTTTGACATCTGTAAGAAATATTGTTGTACATGGTTTGAATATACAGCCCACCACTCAAGCCATGCAGAAAATCTGGAGGAGATGGCAGAAGCTCAAGACATCTGAACAGAAGTTTTACTGTTAGAGAGATACATGGAGTTTCAACCAGAATGATCCTGATTAGTTGAAAAAGAAAAAAAGTTTTAAAAACAAGTGTTTCTGACTTAAACATTTAGAGGTGGGCTCATTCACTGTGTTATAGAGCAGAAGCAGTGGGGATTAACAGCAAGTGTTTCAGCACTGCAATTGCTGAAAATGCAATTGCAATGTCTCATATGTTTAAGTCTGGGAAAAATTCTGTGATTTCTTCCTGTGCTCTGATACCTTAGGAACAATAGGAAATCATTGATTCTAATATTTGATTTGTCAGTAACTTTCCTGTCTTCGAGCTTAAAGCAAATGAATCATCTTTTCTTTTTTTTTTCCCTAATATGCATCAGAAATTTAATCTATTACTTTGTACTGATTTCTTATTTAGGCAGATAATTATATGCAAATTTTACTCTTAATTTGAAAAACCCCCACATTTCTCTATTTTAAATTTTTTTAATGACAAAGGAAAGATGACATAAAACAATTAAAAAATTACAGAGACCATCACACAGCTTTGCAGACATCAAATCCTTGAGTAGGATCCTCTGTCGCAGCCTCAGAGCAGATTACAGCTGTGGTATTAAAGGCCAGTTCCCAAGGGTCTTTCTTCCCACATAAATTAACTGAAAAGCAGTGGTGGGGGGGATGGGATGAGGACAGAGATTGGCATTGCCAGTGTTGGGACTTCTGATCTGCTTCTATTTGGATGGAGTAGTTAAAGAATTGCCTAAGGATTTAAATTTAAGGAAACAGTCCTGTAAGCTCTGGATCCTCTCAACATTTCTTTACTTCAATATTTTGTGGAGGAACTGAGGATCTGGAAGAACAACACCTGGAATACAGAGAGTTGCACTGGCAGTTAACTCCGTGCTGACGTAGTGCCCAGATCTTGGCTTGCACCTGGCCCCGGGGCAGAGAGAACCCGAGGGATCTCTGATCAGGAAACTCAGGCACAGGCTGACCCCAGACCAGAGCTCAGCTTCCACAGCCTAACTCCAGCTCCCCAGGGCTTGGCTCACCCCGGCCACTCTGGTGCTGGGCTTTGGGTACATGTACTTGGTTTTCATACCCACCTACCAGACCTGCCCTACCCCCAGCATCTCACTGCTAAGTCCACCAGCTGGTGGGTTACCTCTGTGATTTTCTCTCTCTCTTCCAGAGCTTGTCTCTAGAAGCTGTTGGTGGCTGCCCAGAAGGTGGGAATCTGGAGGTTGGAGAAAATAAAATTCTGTGTCACTGTCTGGAAGATTCTTTACAGGATTAATATTGTATGGGAACAAAACCATGAAATCTCATTGTTCTTGATAGATGTGGTCTTCAAAGTTTGTCCAGACAGTGAAAATATAAAATAAAACCCCTAAATTAGTCCCCTGAGTTGCCCAGGACATGAAATAGTCCTCTTGTAGTACAAGGTGTGTATTCCATATTTTAAGGACTCTAGAGACATCAGACATTTCCCATCTTCTGCTGGTTTACTGTTCGAAGAGACACCTGGCAGAGCTCTGACTTCTCTAGCCAGCCCAGAGGAGTTTCGGCAATGCTTTCAAAATGGTGTGAGTGCTAGAGGTGACATAAAAGTGCATTGACTGCTAAGCCCAAGTTTGTTCCTGCCAAAATATGGCAGGGATACAACCAGAGTAAGCAAAGACCACTTGAGGTGACAGTTTGCAGGCCCCTGATCTTTACCATTTGGCTCAGCATGTCAAAGCCTGAAGGCAGCTGCAGCTACTAACACTGTGCATGTAGCCAGGATAAGTGTATTCAGTAGAAAGTGGGTGGAATTATTGTTAGCAGACCTGTCCCCGTTTTTTTTTTCACTTTTCTGCTCTAACCCTGCCCATCCTAGTTCTCTCCTGTGCGATGGGGAAGAGGAGGAACAGAAACTTAGCAAAACAGCATAGATGCCCCATATTCTTAAGCTTCCACGCCAGACCCCTTATTTTTCACACGGTGCCTCTTTTTACAGGTGAAATGTATTGATTCTTCTGCTTTCAGATGGGTCTTTTAAGCAGCTAACAAAGGAGGCTGTTAATTACAAAGACGTAGTTCTACGGGGGCGTTCTTTGCAGCGTGTAGGTGAGTACTGTCCTTTCTCAAGTGTTTTCCTAGCTCCATTAATTACAAACCTCTAATCTAACAGTATCCTGTGGAGTGTGAGCTGGAGCTGGAGTAGGAGTCCTCCCCAGACTATGAAGAGGTGGCTCTGTTCAGTGTGATATCCCATCCCAGGGGTTATGTGGGGATTGATCTGGGAGGCGAGTCACATATGCTAGTCAGACTAGCAAATCTTTTTTTTTTTTTTAAGCGCACAGAAGAAAAGAGTAAAGAGGAATGGAGAGAGAGGAGAAGAGGAGGAAAAAGAGGTGTTAAGGAAGTATGAATCAGGTCAAATCTGTGCTCCTGCAGCAGGCTGGACATCAGTTTGCTAGTTTCTATGAAATCATGCTATGTATTTTGGTTAATTTTTAAAGGACGTTCTAATTATTTACCATGTTTTTGACACATCAGAAAGTAATGGTGTTGTGAAAACTCTGGAAAGAGTAAGCAAATTAAAACAAGACAGCTGTTCCAGGCTTTTCCAGCCTCCCAAGAAGACTGCTCAGCCTGCAGCATGAGGCACGCTGCTTTGCGCTGGCCTGGGTCCACTGCTTGTGTCACAGCCAGACAGCTTGCGTTAGCGTTTGGCCCGAATGTGAAAAAGCCCTGTTATTTGAATTTAATTGAGAAATATGGAGTCACAATTCAGGTTTCAAAGCTTTTTAATTAGTAGAAGGCTAGGACAGAAAATTCAATGTAGCTGTTACTGCCGAATCTGGCCAAGGCTTGGAAGGCCCTTGGAAGGTGTTCAGCAGGGGAATGCCTACAGCAATTCTCATCCTTTGAGGGTGGTGAGCATCCTCCAGCCCCCCTGGCTTTCCTGAGAGCAAGTGTGCAGTCTCTCCTAGCACTGACACCGTATGACAGGTTAAACTTACAACTCCTGAGAGTAAGTGCCTGCCTGTGACTCAGGACTATGTTACAGCTGTTGACAGAGCATTGTACTCAGAGAGGTCTGATGCCAGGTGAAATCCAGAGCAACTCTCTTTCCCACCAGTAGAGTTACATCAGTGTATATCCACTGTAGGAAATATCAGAATCAAGCCCAATGTAGGAAAACTTACCAGAAAGTGTAAAAAGGCTGTATGCCTTATTCAAACTGCACTTGAGATACAGAAGTTTTATTCCGGACCTGGTGTCTAGTTCCTTTGGGTGCTGAAACTGTCTTAAAAATTATCTCTGGATTCTATCATGTGAGTATTTCTCACCAAATGCTTTTCTACCTCCCAGTGAACTGCAAATTAACACTTGAAACAGAGCACTCAGCCTTCAGTTGCAGCACAAGTTAGTGGTTTAGGAAGTGGGATCTTGGTCTTATATTAGAAGCTGTTTTAGCCTTTACCTAGACTAGGACTGAAGTGGGGCAAAGAAAAATAAATGTTTAGAACTAACATTTGGATTCAGGATTTTCAATGATTTGTTCATCCACCAAAAGAAATATGAGGACAACCAAAGTTATTTGCAAGCATGAGCTGAATTTGGAAAACAGCTTTAGATTAAAAAAAAAAAAAGACGCAAAGAAGAAGATAACAAATGACAAAAAAATTCAAAGAGGTCAACCTGGCACTTCCTAGAGCTTTTTCAGACTATAGTCAGAGCATGCCTCCACATAACTGAGAAGGAGGAGATCTTGCAGGGTGACAAACTACTTGCAAGCTAAAGTCCATGTTTAGGGTAGTTCTCCGAAACGGGACATTAGGCTTAATTCCTCATCTGTCCGAGTGAGAGTAAGGACTGCTCTCCTCTCTGCTGCAGATATAAGAGACGACAAAGGAAAACAATACATTTTGTTAGACTTGGTTTTAATGGATTAAAAAATAGCTTCAGGTTAGCTCAGGACAGTTTTTTCTGCAAAGTTAGACCTAAAATGATTTATGTATCTCCGCTTAGAGCAGCATTTCTGTGCAGCTGAGCTGAGCATAGGCACAGCCTGTGCAAGGAACAGTGCGTCCCTAGGCTGACAGACCACGAGCGTGGATGAAGGAATTACTATATAGTCTTGTTCTTGATCTGAAATTATGGTAAACATTTATCTACTAATGCAAATCAGATTCAGTCTATGAAGATTGATTTTCATATAATTTGACCTTGTCTAATAAGTCTTCTTGACCAGATGAATTACAGGGTCTTTGGACTGATTTATTTTTGCTTATGCATATAGAACGGTGTGCTTGTTCATTTAGTATGCTTAGCACATCAGACTCAGGAAGATAATATTATTTGAAAATGAAATTTAATACATGTGTATTTTAACACAGACCTCTCTTCAGCTGCTTGACTTACTGTAGTCATGCCCTCCAACATAAAGAAATCCATAGAAAACAATTATTTTGTTTTCTGAAGTCTGCATGGTAAGTAATAAGCCCAGAACTGTCACTGGTCTGCGCATACTCGTGTTATGATGGAAGGAAAGACTAAGCAATATAATGTTACTTGAAGCATTTTATCCTAACCCATGTCCAGAAAGACTGAAGTGACTTAATTAGAGTTATGCCATTATTGTGTCACTACATGGAGAATTTGCCACTATTTGGTTACTTTGTCCTTATTCCATATTCCTTAACATATTTTGGTTCCTATTACTCTCCATATTAACTCCATCCCAACCCAGAGATTCCTGTAAGGCTGGATCAAAAGCTGTTGACCTTAAGGGGAAGGCTCCCTTCCATCGTGTATCAGGCTCCTGATGCCAACAGTGTCTTAAGTTCTTGAATGTATCTTAAACCATAACCATATATGAAGGGAATTGTGTGAGGAGAAGATAATTATCATTGTAATTACTCTTTCTCATATTATCTTACATTTTTGTTGAAGTAACCTTATGTTGCTACTTTCCTTTGATTCCCACAGTACTTTTTCCACCCTGACTTTGCTTATGTTTGAATTTTTAAAAAAATCACATATCCATTTAATCAACTGCCCCTTTTAGAACATTTATGATTATAGTAAATTTGTTTCAATGCTGACTTCTTCAGCATCTCCCTAGATACCTCTTTGCATCTATTTCAACAAATTGCAGTCTATTTATCATTATTAGTTGTTTACAGTCCTTCAAGCAGTCCGTGATTTATCTCAAATTATTTAATATAGATCCCTCATTTTTTAAAATATGAAGTTGAATTATGTAATTTAGCCAATTATCCAAGCAAACAAGGAGTGTGGTTATTCTGCTCATTGAAAAACAGTTGTGTTTTGGCAACTGTATGGTGGTACAATAGATACAGCCTCTATAAAACTCAGCTAGTCATGTGTGTGTATGTATATATCTTTACAAGCAAGTAACAATAAAAACTTACTTGTCATACTTTTTTTAAATATGTCTATATATACAGGGACACACATATAGCTGGTGCCATATTTACTTTTCTTATCTCTAAATAAAATTTTAGCTGTATTAGAGTTAAGATGTTTTGGGAGCTTCCGCCTATAGGGACATGTTTGTAGGGTCATCATTCTGCAAAATATTTAAGCATGTTACAGTGTGGGATTACACTGATGTCAGTAGAATTAATGTGCTTGAAAAGGTGCCCTTAAGATCTTTGAGTGTGTTTAAGCAGCAGAACTTGAAGGCAAACCAGTTATTACTTTGGATGGTTCTTCTGTTAATGACAGTGTGCAAGTTTCAATGGTGGATACCTGATAGAAGTAAATTTTGAATGCTACAAGGAAACCGTATCTATTTCTTTTTTATTATGATAGAGATCTAACTTTTAGCCCTTTGACTGCTCATATTTTGAGACTGAATAGCATACCTCAGAAGTATATAATTTTATGAGAAAAATATACAAATTTAAGAGGAAAAAATATTTCCCTAGAAGGCTGATGAAAATTAAATATCAGGCGTTTGAAACTGCTCGGGTGTTTCCAGAGTTACAATTTGCTGAAGTGAAAGAATTTTTACCCTAAGAGCAGACAATGCATTAAAAGTGAATGGAAGAAAAATTTTTAAAAACAGGATATATTGTGGAACCATGTGATAAAACCCATTTCACAGTGAATCATGCAGTTCTGCAGCTGCGTGTTGATAGCCCATGATTCACCCAAGAGTCTGAGAATATTTAGTATTTTTTTTAAAGCCTTAACTCTTAAATTCATATGATTACAGCAGGCATTCCAATTTTAATTAAACAGAAGTGGGTCCCTGCCTGCAGAACAATGTTATAAGCTGTGTTCATGTATGCTCTAAAGACTTGGAAATCAAATGACAAATAAAAGCAACCTGTAAATTTTTGTTTGTGTAGACTTTTATTGCTATTAGATTGTAAATAAGCTTTATTTGTTTCATCTGGAGACTGCTTTATTCAAAATGAGTAACAATCTACAATACTGAGCTGAAGATAGAAATGCAGTGAAATGAGACAACCTACAATGTATTCTATTTAATTTAACATGGGGTTGCAAAGTGACAAGCTCTGTCTCAGTAAACTAAAGCACTAGCAATAAAGGTTAATGAGGTAAGAGCAAAAATGTAATCTACCTTAATGCCAGTGAAAAGATCCACCCAACTACTGTGTGATTCCAACTAATAAAATACAATCGACATGCATTACCAGCTGTGTGTAAGGAACCTGATAAATGATGGATCAACAGACAAACCATCTGTCTTTCCCCCTCTCCCCCACGTTATTTTTGCATAATATACTCAGTGACTTTATCAAAGAACAGAAAGGTGGTTTTTTTTTTTTTCCCAAGAATTACAATGAATCTAATCCTTCAAAACTTTTGGCTGTCCTTTCAGCATTCACTCTGATCAGTTCTGGGGATCATCCAGCTATATAACACATATACAATTAATGACAACATTACCAAGCCTGCAGAATCAAGCACCCCCAAATTAGGAAGTGCCACAATTGAGGTTTTGTGTAACATCAGTCTTTTATGAGCTTGTATCTAAGTTTTGACCAGCATGGCTAGTAACTCTTAGCCCTTGGACCTAATGTTGAAGATTGTTCTGGTTAAGACCTAAAGAAGTGTTTGTCCGAATGCTTTTTCATCAACAACCATAATTTGATTTCATTAAAGACACTACCTGCGACTGCAAATCTCCCTTCACAAGTACTTCTGACACAGTGTCTAATCAGAGATACTTCATGTTTTTTTTACTGAACAACTGTGTGCAGTACTTAGTCTCTCCTCCTCACATAGCTCTTCATCAAATATCTGTGTTCCCCACAGACCACAGACAACTAGTCTCTAAATCCAGTTTCTGCTGCCTCCCACTCCCCATTTTGTCATCACTCTCTCCTCCCAGGTTTGTTACCTAGCCATTCCCAGTTTCACCAGTCAGTGACTGGCTCTGCTCAGAGTCAAGTGGCTCCTTCCTCTTGCACCTTGTGTGAAAGCAACGCAAGTTGCTGTAAACACGGAAATGCCGTGCTGCTTTTTCCCACTAGCTGTTCAGAGAAATTGATGCTGGGAAAGTACAACTTCAGCTGCATATATTTGGTTGGAAAAAGCATGCTTAGATGCTCCAGTGGCAGAAGACGTGTGGTACAGTCACAGAGGAGTCTGGAAGCAAAAGAAAATACTTTGCGGCACAGGGTGGGATGGCACATGCATGCTCTGGTCACACAGGAGCTACAAGTAGATGGAGCACACTCTGTTCACAGAATGAATGTTTGGGTTCTGGAGATCTGTTCAATTCCTAGATCTAGATCTTTGTGAAATGCAAATGTACACAGGAACCTAAGCAAAGCTGTATTACGAAGGTCCTTCTGCTCTGACTGTTCCCTCTGCTTCTTCATCCCTGGACATCTGCTCCTCACAGTGGGCTGATACAGCTGCTTGCAGGACCATCCTGTGAGCTGGCTCACAGAAGTGATCTGGTTCAGTATCACCATTGGGGGGGCTTCACAACCTTTTACAACATAGTTAACTCAGATTTCAACACTGAAGCTTCTTCTTCCAGGTTGTGCTAATTCAAGTAGCAGTGGCTGCAGTGTAAAATTTCATCTGGGGTGCCGTGCCTGCACCAGTACTAAGAGAACTGTTTATGGCAGTAATATTTCTTGGGATACATCCCACAGACCTCTACTCTGTAGCACACTGATCTAGTCTGTAAATATTTTCCCCAGGAGTTGTCCTTTTTGGATGGACAAGGAGGATGGTGGGGAGGCACAGAAGAGTGTGCAGTAGAGTGGCTTTGCCATGCCTCCATAACTACAGGATAGTTACATTAGCTGTTGATGAGTTTTACTGGTTTTAAGCTAATATCTGTTGCTGATCTTGGGTCAGCCAATGTAAAGCACCAATAACTCTGTATTTGATTTAATTTTGTTTTGTATGTTCTTTAGGATTCAGGTCAGGGCAATGTTCTAAAATGTCTGTTTCTGCTTCCTCATTCTTTCTGCTTTTAGTTTTCCCGTCCCTTTTTAGCTGGTGTTCCCTGCATACTTGACTTGGTGCCAGAGTGGTGGCAACACCAGGCACTGAAGACAGCAAATAGTGGCAGAGAACATGGGTATCTTTCAATATCCTCCAATCTCTTCCAGAATAAGTTCCCCTTCCAAACCGTCCCTCTTCTGGATCAGAACTGAGAGATATTCTCAAGTTATCACTGTATGATTAACTGCGTGATGAAGACAAACCCACTGAAAATTAGGTCTAAACTTGTTTGGGGGCAGAAGAGGTAAAGCACCGTGGGTGGAGCTGCTCCTACTGACACGAGGAATGAATCTGGAAAGAAGTGAATTTTATTTCTGAAGTTCTGTGCTTTCATTAGTATTTATGTTTCTTTAGCACCATGGGACATTTCTCTGGATTTCAAGAGCAGTTCATGAGACTGTATCCCTGCAATCCCATCGGGTTCTTGTCAATAGGATTGTTGTGCTTTCTCCAACAAGATTATAAGCGCTCATTTGCTTTCAGCTGAAGTTTTACCAAGCATCTATTCATATCATAATGGATTATTGACATAACACAGCAGACTGTTATGAAGTATTTCACTATGTGTAATTAGAGAGTATTTAATCTGCATAATAAAAATCCATATGAACAGTTGTCATTATGCCCAAAAGCTGCTCATCTAAATAAAGTATCTAGCTTGCCCCATAGATTTAGGGATGAAAAACAGCATTTTGAGAAAATCTCATCCAAATTCAAGATTGCCAAAAAGGTGCTTTTACTCAGCAATCCAGATGTGGGCAATCTGACTTCTCCCCCCCCCTCAAAAATAAAGTGGCATATAGATTTGTTAGCTTCCAACTTTCATCTTGGATCACATTTTTACAGCCATTTGATAAGTCTTTATTTCCGCATTCCTTATACCTTTGGTAGGATGCCAAGGCAGTATAAGAGGAGCTTGCTCAGGGTCCTCCTGCAAGGTTCTTTGCACTGTGGGTGCTTGTGATTTTTTTTAACAATCCATCCACCCAGTGCTCCCACACCTGCGTAATGGCAAAAGGTCGAGCCAGCATCTGCATATCACATAAGACCCACTAAGGTACGTAGAGTTTAACTGGGAATATGAGTGCTTCATAGAGCATCACCGGGTGCTCTGTAAAGGAAGAATTTTAGGGTTAAAAAGAAGAGAGGGAAGAGAAGCTGTGACTAATAATGCCTGCTGATAATGCTGAGTGGGAAACCAGTAAATAGGAGAAATATTTTATCCCTGTAGCCTGCCAGGGCTTCCTTCATGAATGTTTTTACTTGATCAAAATTTGCAAAGAAAGCAGTACTAGCAGGAAAAAGGAGCTCAAAATGTTCAATTAGACATTTATTTAGAATTTATTTATAATTTTACATTTTTGCTTGTTTTAATAAACATTTTTGTCATTTTTGTTTTGCCAAGTAACCTCCCTGAGTTCAAAATTAGCCAAAGTTGAAGGATATTAACTTTCATTGTAAAGAAAGGTTCTGTTCAACTGCTACCACTGCTTGTTATGTTGTGGTGAAAATCCATCCATAAGTAGTCTGAAAACAGATAAATTAAATGAAAAAAAAAACCAAACCAGAGGTAAACCCTCAGCTATAATTTTCACATCAGCCTTTTACAGTCAGAATACAATGCAGCCATTCTGTGGTATCATAAAGAGTTGTTAGTTCTTCTGGTGATTTAAAGCCCTAAAATTGTCAGCATAGTCTAGAATATTATTGTGCACAAAAGAAAACTACACTGCGTAAATTCCGTAGTACCTTTTCATTTTGGCATCAAAATAATAAACCTGATTACTTGAGAAAAGGCAAGTTTAGGGAGTACAGTGGGCTTGTCATGGCATTCATGAACTGGTGCGCGCATGTTGAATTATGCAGAAGCGTGGTTCACAAAGAATTGAAAAAAATGTGCTGACACATGAACGTACAGCAATCAAGCACTATAAAGCAACTTTTAAGTGTCTAGTTCAGAATTTTTGCATCTTTTTTTGTATCTTTCGTAACTTCGGATACTTTTGTATCTAAAAATTAATGGCAAGTGAATGGGTAGTAAGTTATTCTGGAATTGTTCCTAATTTTGGTATTTAACTTTTGAATATTTGTCTTCACAATATTAATAATGTTCCTTAAATATACCTTTTAGCATAATGTGACTTTAAATGGCCAGACTTGTAAATTACAGGCTCCTCCAGATCACAAAACCAAGTACACACATTTGTCGTTCTCAGCCAGGATGTAGGATTTTGGGTTGTATTGCAATTTAAGCCAAAGAATGTTAATATTAGCGTATGCATAAAGCATTTGGGGCTATCTTAGAAGAGTCCCAAGATGTGTTATCAACCCAGATATTATGCAGAGCTTTCAAGAAACAGGACTCTGAATGTCTGAGTTAAAAAAAAAAACAACAGGCAAATGTGATAAGTATGGAAAGGCATTCTAAATCCCTTCATCAGAGAGAGAGAGATAAAAATAATAACACTAGGTAGCTAAAAAATACAATCTGCAGAGATCTTAATGAAGCTTAATGACTCATGTGAGCTGTATTGTTAAATTTACTAACCCCTTTTTACAGCTAAGAAAAAAGGAATATGAAAGTGAACACTAACATTTTCATCTTCTGGGTGTATTAAATTTTGTAACTTAATCCATATTCTTACATGCTAGTGAAAGAGACAATAATTGAGTTCTTACTGCAAGGAAAAATTAAACTATTACCTAAAGGGGGTGTGTGGAAATTCGCAAGGAAGAGGGAAAGACCCCTAGTCTGTCAGGCAGCTAGTGATTAGTGACCCTAACAGGGGTTGTTTGGAAGCAAGATGCTGAAAGCTCTAAAAGGCCAGCCACCCGTGTGTTTTTCGCCTCCAGAAGAAGAGTATGTGTTTCAGCAGTTCTCAGTCAATGTCAGTCTGGTCTTCTCCATCTCCTGGAGCCTGTACTTGAGTTCTTGTGGAACAAGAAAGCATCCATTGGGTTTTACTTTGATTCTGTGCATGGTATTCTCATATTGACTGATCATCTTTTGGCTTCTTTACAGTTTCTTCTATATTAGAATTTGTAAATTCAGGATCTTACTCGTTTTCCTCATTTTCCACCAGAAGTCCCCAACACACTAAGAACATGAACCTGTTGGAGGGTGTTCAGAGGAGAGCCACAAAGAGAAAACACTGTCTTAGACCATGGAAGAATCCCTACAGTCATATATTGTCTTACCTACTGGATGACTATGGTTATGAAAGAAATTTCTGGGAAGGTATACTCATCTAACTGAAAAATCAAGAAACTATCTAAAAATCTAGTACACTTGACCAGCAGTAATTTATAGGCCGCATTTTCATCTTCTTGAGAATAGAAAAAATTCTTGCCCTGCTTTGCTTCAATTTTCTGCTGTATTTCTGAAAAGTTAGAGACAGAAGAGTGTACTCATTGCTCATTTCTCTAAGATATCCTTTACTGACTATTTTTTCTCCCACTTATGTATCTGTTCTGTTGCTGGTATTACATCATCTTCTGAGGTGGCAGTGAAAAAGAACTCCAAATCAAGATTTAAAAGTATAATAAATTATTATTATAACTAAAGAGAAAGTAATGCTGGGGAAAGATCTGCATGTTCTACTCCATCAGGTGGATAGTGCTGACTGAGTGTAGTATGAACTACTTCAAACCAGAATGCTTCTTAACATGCCTTTTACCCTGAGTGTTATTTAATGTTCATAGTTTTTATGTACTTAAAACTGTCTCTAAAGCTAAATGAGGAAGGAATGAAATGGTATGTTTATGCATGAAATTTAAAAGATCAAGTTTAAAAATTGGCTTGTAATCCCTTACTATTTAGAAGTTCTTACAGTCAGTTAAGGTATTCAGTGTTGTTTTTTATGGAGATACTCCAGAAAACTGTTTTCATTTCTGGAATGACTGATCTCCTTCTAATTGAGTGAAACTTGGCAAACCTCAGATCTACAAGAAGCACAAAGAGTACAGGTACAATACTTTGCTATAAAAAAAAAGTTTTAATTAAATACAGTATTTCTAAAATCATCATAGCTGAAAAACCACCATTTTGTTTCACTTATTGTTCAAGAAAAGGCAAAATGAAACCAACAAACAATAAGATCCAATTTGTTCACTCCTCAGCTGCAAAATCTTTTTTTCCAAAATAAATCTTTATGTTGCTTCTCTCTCCTTCTAAGGAATGTTTTGGCAACTTGCTGGTGAAAATGAAAACAGGAAGAAAGACAATAGTTTGTGAAGAGTCATTTCACTTGGGAAATATTACTTTATAGTAAACGTAGTATAATCTGTCATAACTCCAAATATAACAGAGAAGTACAAAGAGAAAGCAAGAATGCTAACTGCCTCCCCGGGTATTTCATGGCAATTACAGCTCCCTGGCTGAGATTGCTGATGACTAAAGGCAATTTAGGCATTTAAACTGACCAGTTTGATTTCTCTCCTTTTAGGTCGAGATCACTCTATTACCAGGCACATAGATTGATGGCATATCCAAGGTTTTCTGGAGTGAGGTGCAGTTTTGGGAGACAGCCTTCAAAAATATGGGTAAAAGAATGACAGAAATGACTGTATGATAACCAAGGTGTATTTAAATGATAGCCAGAAGAGTATTGTGACCACCATTTACAGCTTACCTTGACTGCCACTGCTCTTTTGCAGAGTTCTTAATATGGAGGAGATGGTGTGTCTAGTTGGCCAGTACACACTATTGCAAAATGTTCACTGAATATTTTCCATGAGGCAAATATATTTTTTAATGCAAATTAACAGATTCTTAACTTCAACAGTTAGCCACGGAGTGAAATTTCAGAAAGCTGATTATAAGAGTATTGAACATTTTCTCTAAAGACACACAGAAATTCCAGACTAGGAGGGGACCCATTATGGCACCCGTGCCTCTTTCCAGATTGGTTTTCAACATAGCTGTGGTGTAAAATGACCACACAGGTGATGGGATTCTGGCACAGATGAAAAGTACTGTAGTTATAAACATGCCCCTATTTTGGTGAATTTTAGTCCTGTGCCCAGTGGAAGCAGGAAAACTAATGTGGAGCATGGGAGCAGAGCCTGCTGCTGGGCCTGAACACGGGATGCAGCTGTGGCACTTTAGCTTGTTTTTAATTTTGGAAATGCCTAGGTTACATTTTTTAATACTCCTGGGAAAGTGGACAATACTAACAGTCACATATGCACCCAAGGGATAAGTAAAAATCATTCAAAATCAAAACAGTGCTCAAAAAACCCCACAGTTAATCTTTTAAGTGGAAAATCTCATTGTTTTTTTAGCTCTTGTGTTTAAATGTACTGCGTTCTTCAACAGGAAACTTCAGCAAAATACTCAAACAGGGTTGTTCCTGTACCTGCCGTGAGCTACAGCCTCCAGAGGGCTCTTCCTTGTCGCTGTCAGCTGTTCAGAGGGCAGGTGGTCACAGATGCGTCTCCTGCTCCACTGACCGGCTTTGGCTTGTTCTTGGCCAGAGTACTTGATCCATTCTCAGCTGGACCTGCTGACAGAACTGGGTGATTTTGCCCCAGGGTCCAGTCCTTTAAAAGGAAAAGCTACCTTGTTAAAGGAAAGTTGCATGGTAGCGCAGAATTTTTGGCTAGAACTTGTCCATTATGAGTAGCCTTTGGAAGGTTACCAAACGTTTGTTCCCAAGCCACATGGCATAAATAATTATTTTTTTTCCCCAGAAAAGTCAGCAGGAGAGGCTGTTGGCATGTGTAAGGCGAGCACAAGAGGGGCCCCAGCTCTGGGTACCGCACTGCACGTGGATGTGCCAAAAGAGGACAAATGTGCCCTGGTCCTTTCTCCACAACTGGGGCTGAGGCCAAGGTGAGTGAGGGGCTGCGTGGGCAGCCAGTGGAAGGCAGAGGGGCTGGGGCAGGTGGGGAGCAGAAAGGAGAGGAGGCCATGCAAAGCAGCCGGGTTAGGTGCCAGGAAGGGGGAGCATCGCTGCAGGGAACTGCTGGTGGTCTCTAAAGCTGAAGGGCAGGCAGGATGGCAGCTCCCATGCCATCAGGATCTCCCTGCGGGCAAACCTCACACCACACAGCACAGGGAAGAGCAGGCGTCTTGCCTTCCCTTAGGCTAGGTTTTGACAGACACCCCTTGTAACGCAGAGCATCCGGCATGCAAGTTCTATGTCTCCTATGACTGTCATGTAGGACACAAGCCCTCCTGCACGTCGATCGCAATTAGCCTCACAACTGCAGCTCATTTGGACACGCTCAGTTTGTCCGCTTCACCTGCCACACGTATGATTTGCGGTGCGTGCACCAAAGTGTGCGCATGCAACCCAGTTATCCGGGACGGTCCTGGCTTTGTGTCCCTACCTCTGTGTTTGACAGGACCGCAATCGCTGGTGGCACATAAATTATCTGTCACTGACGTGCGATTTGTGGGAGGGCAGCCTGGACCCAGCAGGAGGTACTGCAGAGAAAATTCTTTCTGCCCTTTCGTCTAACATGCTGCAAGAATAAATCACCTACTCAGCTCTAAATGGTGCTCAAGTGATATAATGGAGTCCTTTGCTGGCCTGTAGAACCAGATAACAGCACTTTGATCTAGCACTGATAATAATTCTGTTAGACTGATGTTTGTTTACTGTTATAAAATACATATTTTACAACAAAAGTAAAGTTGAAAAATAGAATTTGACTATAAAAGAAAAACTGGGATAAATGGAATAAGGATGAAGGTTGTTCTTTAACATTAATATTTGTATTCAAGGGTACCCTAAAGGAACGGAAAGGACTTTGACATCAAATTCCTTAATATGTGCACTATATGAGAGTTTTGGAGCTTGCATTATGGGTCACAAAAGAGAATATTTGTTTGGCCTCTGCAACACAAGTGAAAGAAAATAAGGGGATCTGTGATTTAACTATCACATCTGTTAACACAGCTATTGAAGGTGATTGCTTTCCTAGTTTTCACAGATAGTTTTGATTTGGGGAGGATTGCCATGACATTGACAAGATATTAAATACAGTCTTTTTTGTCCTGTAACTTTGTGATACTTTGTGCTGAAAGTATGACTTACTAGTATGACTCACATAAAAGTGGATCCGGACAATACCACTGTGCAAGTTTCTACCCTGTGCTCTGCAAGCTGCCTTCTCAGCCTGTCAGTAACGGAGAATACCAATCAGAAGCATCCACTAAGTGATTTCTTCCTGTATATGCCACAAGGAGAAGAAGTCAATATTTATACCTCACACTTGATAAAATTAATTAAATATATTTTGCTAAATAATACTCTGCATTACATATTCCTTGCCTAATATTTGCCCACAGAAGAAGTATTTGTTATGTGAATTGAATGCCTAGTTAAGAAGAACTAAATGGGTACAACACATTTAATATTTATTTGGTAGCACAACACAGTAGACACAGGGGAGATGAGAGAGAATGCAGATATGGAAGGGAGAAAGAGTGACTGAAATGCATAGACAGAACATTAATATTCTACATGACTACAGTGATTCTGAAAGAAGCAAGCAGCAAAACAAGCTCAGATATTATTTGTATTGTAGGATTTAAAAGTTAAATATTTGAAGTGATAAATCATATTTTAAAGAGGACTGTAAATGACTGTTCACAGCAGACATGCTTTTGACTAAAAGCTTCAGGGAGAACTCCAGAGGTGAACTGCTTACTCTGAGATTTAGGTTCTCCATTTTTTAGGGCACCTTTTATCTTCAGTGGCAGATTCTTAGTATAGAAATCTTTATTTTTACTTTTCTATTGTTTTAGTCTGTGATGTAGTGAGTGAAATTCCATATGACAGCAAAATCTAACAACAACAACAAAACCTCCACATTGCTGAGCGCTGGTGAAGCTCCATTAAAGGCTACTTGCTGAAGAGGTTAGTTACGGAGAAATTGTATGGGCTAATGGGATTTTGTGAGGAAATCATATTGCAGAATTTTGGCAAAGAAAGGTGCTTTGGACAGTAATTTGTGTTTCTGAAAACAATATTTGCACTTGAAAGTAAAGTGCTCTATTTTCTGAGATATATTCTTTGAGAGCAAACGGAAGTCACAATGTACAGGTATTTTGGCTATTTATGTTATGATTTGAAGAAAACTCAAATATAATCTACCAGCAGCAAGATGCTATGATGTGTCTGACACTGAACATTTGATTTTGTAAAAGCAAGGGACTGTAAGAAGTAACTATACTTCTACTTGACATCATGCAAATTTAAGACAAGCTGTACCATACATCATAATGTTTATTTTAGCAGATATGTGTTTACATAGGTAGCTGTGAGTATGATTTCAAAGGTGTCCTTTTGGTAAATACAATCTTGGAATAATTCAGCCCTATTATCTTATATTGGTTTCTAGCTATGTACTTTTCTGCTGTGTGTGCAATTGTGATTACCCGATCCAGACTGACCTTCCTAGGAATGTCTTTTTGCAAAGTCTGCATAGACTAGAATTCCTCTGGCATCAATGGATTTAATTTTTTGCCAAACACAATTAAGTGGACTGTTATATTTAATATGGAATCTAAAGAGTTTTTACAGCATCTTTCTTAGCATGACTTTTGTACACCTACATTACGCTGATGGTCCTTTATATGTTTAGTTAATTCTGCTGGTTTTGCACTGTATAATCACAGTCTGCCAACTTTGTTAAGGAAAGCCTGAAATGTGGAAACTATATAACATGAATTTTAAGTTTATTTTATGAAGAAGACACTCTGAACATCCTGAGCAGATTTCAAAGTATTATCCACAATTTCGAACTGGAGAGCAATTTACCACAAAACAACCCCCCACAAAACCACTATGGCACAGAAACCTCAATCTTGAGTAAATATTGTAATTTATGCTCATCCCTCATAGCTTTCAATTCAGTCTCTGAATGGACTCAATCCTTTTATTGAAATGATATCCCACAAACCAAATTCTGTCCATGATTAATTCATACATACATTTGCTGTAACAAGCTCTTCTGTTGTACTGTTGGCATGTTGTGCTTCCGGTTGGAGTCTCTCTGTGTGTGGTCATAGTTATATGTATTAATTTATTTTATGGTGATGTATATTTGGTTTTGGATTTGCCTGACTGTTTTTCACTTCTCCAACAATTTCATGGTGTCTTCCTTTCTCAGCAGGGTACCTTAGCAAATGTCACAAACAACACACCTATCACATTAATAAATGGGAGATGATTGTAGTTTTTAAATGGGAGATGAGTGTTATGTACAGACAAATGGAATTCTGTCATCTTCATAACAATAAGCAAATTCTTTTGATGATATTTAAAGCTGTTCTTTCCTTTGCCAAATCAGATTCTTTTTTTAATTTATTCCTAACATCAGCTGCTCTGTGGCAAAGCAACGAATACAAGGAGGGACCAAGCGGGAACAAATCAGCACTGAAACATTGTGCAGTGAAATTAAAATCACTGAAGTAGAATAATTCTATGATTCTATGGTAAGTGTTAGGAAACTGTTTGAAGCACTGAATTACTATTGTTACCTTATTTAGTGCCTAGAGGGTTCTCATTTTTCGTGTATAGGACATGGCACAGTGTGGGACCTGACAGAGGTGCGGTAAATCCATGCGCACAGAGAGAACTCTCTCCCATAGCAGCCATCTTGGTGGTCCTCCAGTTTGCTCATCCAACTGGAGTCTAATGTTAGAGCTCTCCAAGGTTTGAAAAAAATGGCAAAGATTCCCTGTGGTATATTTTTGGGTCTGCACACTTTTTTTTTTTTTTTTTTTTTAAATCACATCTGCAACTACCGTGAAGCAGAAAAGGATCTTGGAAGGGTCATGCATCTATGAAACCGATACAAAATGTTCTCTCCAGAGAAATAGTTTCTTTGCCCCCTGCTGGTGAATTAATTTCGAAAAATATTACAAAACACTTTTAGGAAAATTTTCTGAAATTAAAAAGAGATACTAATTGCTTCACTGAATTCAAGTAAACTGCCAAGCAATACTTAATGGTGTCAAACATAATTAAGAAAAATCCTGTTATGAACAAGCTCCATCAATCTTTGAAAGTCACTGCAGAATAGAACAAAAGGAATCAACATCACTGTTTGAAACTGTAATGAAACCTTCAATATTTTCAAGATCATGTTTCTTATTTTTGATTTTTTTTTTGGAGAAGATTAACACAAATATCTTGAAAACATAGTGTAGTCCTGAGAATCCCTGATTTCCAGTGTTCTTACCTTATGGACTGTGGGAATTACATTCATCTGCACAGCATCTTTAGGTATGTCCCTCTCTGGAGATTAGTAACGTTGTCCATGCAGTGAGAGCTCTCATCCTGGGAAATTAGAATAACATTCCTCAGATGAAAATTTTAAGAGAACTGTACATATTTCTAAAGGTTATCTAGAGGTTTTCAGCTTGCATATGCTGAGCAGCTCCACAAGTGAACACAGTACTAGGATGCTGCTCTTGGAATAGTAGTAACAAAATTAACATTGGAAGTCATCCACTTGCAGTTTAAGCCACAGATAATTTTAAAAGGTGTGAAGAATACATTGTTTAAAAAGATAACATGAGCCTTCTAATCACTGGTTTTATTTCTTGTGCCTTCTAAACTTCTGCCTAAGACAGTGCTTCCCCATGTCGATGTTCTTCTTTGGGAAAATATAATGACACGCTATTGTCATGTCATGCAGCAGAACATTATGCATTTATGCTGGAAAAAGGCCATTTATAATGATCAAGGCTTTCATATGTTGGCTTTATGCTATTGGGATATGGCTGATATTCTGAAGGTGAACCCTTGTTTCCTATCCCACAGTCTGTGACTCATCTTATGTTAATGTGACTCATGTTAATGTGGCTTCAGGTATTTTTTTGGTTTGAAGAATAGCATCACAGGGTATGGCATGCTGAGTAGGCAGGGATTGTTTGGGTTTTGGCACTAATGATGTAACATGAGGAAAAAGAAAAGAAAAAAAGAAAAAAAGCATAATGTAGCTAAAAGGAAGGACGGAGCTGCCCAGACCAGGCATGAATTAGCTATTTCCTAAATAATATTCTTTCATGTCTGATGGACCATAATAGCTTTCTGTTTTTAGCTCTGTTGCTTTTGCTTCTCTTTCCTTTCCCACATTTCTTTCTAATTACTTTGACTTATGTCTGGCCTAAGGTAACAGCTGTTCTACACAAATGGTGTATTCCTTACAAATCTTTCAGTGGGCAGGGTTGCTACAAAGTGATCCTGTCCTCCCTTCTTTTCCTCCTGCCACGCTGGGTGTTACCTTCCCTTGGTCTCCACTCCGTCCTTCTGTTTGTGCGGCCACACGCTAAACTGCATTTGCAAAATGATCTGGCTTAAAAAAAGAAAAAATAAAATCCTTTAAAAAGCAATAACTAGACTGCTTGCTTATCAGGACGGAACACTACAGGACCCCTCGGAGCAAGGTTACTGCTGTCTCACTCGCTGGTTTTGCAGAACCCTTTCTTCCGGTGCGAGTCCTCAACCGCTCCTGCCAGCTGTGGCACAGAATTCAGCTCAGCCTCACTGCTCGGGGAACAGCTTGCTTTCAGCTCTCCGCGTGTAGTTACACAAAGGTGTTTTTATTTTTTTCTTTTTCCAATAGGAAAGCCAGTTTAAGCCAGGCAGTTTCCTACCTACTCTGCCCTCTTCTTCTTGCCCTGTCATCACAGTCCGCTGTCCCCGTGATGGCATGAATGCAGCTCTTTGTGGGTCTTGTTGTAAATTGGATCACAGAAATAAATATGAGGTTTTGTGTGCGTATGTGTATATATGTGTGTGCGAACTGCTTGCGCTTTTTTGTCATCTTTTTTTTTTTTAAAGAAAAAACTGGATCATTTCTGTCATTTGATTTATAATGTGGCCCACAAAGAGCTGAATTAGCACAGTTGAGGAGGCAGCAAAACAGTGGCGCAGAGGTGGGAACAAGCGCCTGGTCTGGGGGGAGGGTGCAGGAAAGTCTTAAGCCAGCTTTGTTAACAGAGAAAACTACCGTTACTGCACAACAACACATAAAGCACCTCAGCTAAACAGCCGGAATAGAAAACTGGAATAGACTGCAGAGCAGTCAGACTCTCAAATTGCTGAAGCTAAGGCTTTATCTTTAGGAAGAAAAGGGGTGGTCCCTTAATAAGCTCTTTCCCCTAGACGTCTTCTATTCATCTGAGACATCGAAATCGCAGGCTGCTTAGCTATTCAGAATACGATCGTGTGAATCCTACTGGGCTTATGAAGCATGTTGGTCTTTCAGTGTTGTTAAAAACGCTCATAATAACTGGTTCATGCCTCGGGCCTTGGGTGCTACTGTCAATTAGCATCAGAACAGAGATTTATTTAAACAAATTATTTCCGTATATGCTTCTTTCCTCTACAGTTTGCAAAGTAGAGCTTCGTGACCAAGCGTACCTGATTCACTGATACCCTACCTGTCGTGTGCAGAAAAACTCAGGGCAGAGAAAGAAAATGCCATCCTTGCCTTCATAGCTCTCTATATTCTTAAAGGAGCTGCCCAGCTCTGGAGACTACACACAGAATTAAAAACCTTCTTCTGAACCTCTAGCCATTTAAATGTCATGTTCTGAGGCACAGAAAAAAAACACTAATACCTCCCAAGAGGAGCAGTTTTAGACTGTAGTGAAAAAGCCGCATGTAATCCTCTACCTTCTCTCTACCTTTGTGTCAGAGTCTGCAGTGTTAAGATTTAAATTGTTGTCACTAGTCACCCAGCTCACCGGGCACTGCATGCGTCACTGGAAATTTCTCACCTGTGTCGTTGCAGGCTCATAGTGAAGACAAACATTGCTGAATTGGATTGTGTTTGGTTTGTAGTTTAAGGCTTTCTCTGAAACCAGGAGAGAGAACTGACTTTTAATGTAACCGTTTTTTTTTATGGAAACCTAGTGTGACTTGGATTAATTGAAGTGCTGGAGAAGGGGGAAGGACTCTAATGACTCACCAAGAAAAAAAAACTTCTCATGACATTATAAAGGAAAACAGAAGAATGAGAAGATAAAAATGTGTAATTGTTATGGTGGTGATTATAGCATTTTAATAATATTTTTAGCATTTTCTTCCCAAAATTTCAGTATTTCTTCTTGGAGTACAGAATGATTTTAACTTAAACATTTAAATTAATGTCATAGTCTAGATTTTTTTTTTTTAAAAATGTTTTTTAGAAATGCTACAAGCAGTATCAGGCCTTCTCTTCTAATGGCTTAAGGAGCAGAATGAAAGTGACTATTCAAATTTCCAACACTGTTGAACCAATTGAAAGATATCTCTTATATATTCTAAATAATCATAATCCCATTATCATTAGTGTGTCTTTTCTCCTATTGTTTTTTCTAAATTCACATTCCTCTTGACCGAAAGAAAGCATAATTTATGTGGTTAATTCAGAGATGTTTCTTTCCAAATAGCCATACCCTGCTGTTGTTCTCAGAAGAATTGAAGCTACAACCTACCTGCAGCTGGTGGTCAGTGTTAAACAGTTTTTTCTAGTCTCAGTGGAATGGAACCGTTCACCTGCTTTTTTCAGGTTTTTTGAAGGCTGTTTTAACAGTTTCAGCAAGAGCAGACAGAGATGAATTTGAAAGAGACCATTGTTCATAACAAATTCTGAATGATGAAAAATAAGATGAAAATAACAAATGCTTCTCTTTGAGGTTGATCATTGCCCTAGATCAACTTAATTAAGAAGGCTTAGAAGCTAATGAGGCAAGATGATGTAGATCTGGAAAATACAGAATGTGTCAGAAGGGAAGAAGAATTTGGAAAGCCACTATTAAGTGCGAATGGAGTATTGTTCATCTCATATTTAAAAAACCTTTAACCTGTTGGAAAAATACTACTACCTTAGTGAACTCTTCATTTGCCCTTGGTTTCTGAGGGTACTTTGCATCTTTAAACTTTGTTCTGCAACCTTAGGAGTAGGGTATTTTTTGAATCCAAACCTGGTATTCTTGTGTAATAAGCTCAAGGCAAGGAGAACGTAGATAGACCAGTCAAGAAAGGGAATTTATGCTGTGAATACTGGTGTGCAAAACAGGACGAGGGAAGAAATGATCTACACTAGGTTCAGTTACTCCAGCAAAACGCAGCAGCTGATAAAATAGCCAACGCATTAATTTCTCTTTACTTTGTCATTCACTAGAAAAGGATTATTTTTGTGGCTCTGTGATTAAGAAGAAGAAGCAGTTTTTAAAATTATCAGAATGAACAGTTAAGTTCTCCTTTTTGAGAAGAGTAAATTAAAAAAGAGCGTACGTCCAACACTGTTGGTTATATTGTAATTTCCTGGCAAATAGGTTTAGGTGTCTTTTCAGAAAACAGAGCCAGAGGCAGAATCATGATCCTAACAGCCCAGTGAGCACGCATATGGGATATGGAAACATGAGTTTAAATATTAATATAATTAATATTTAAAAAGCTTATACAAAAGGGTACACTTTCAATAGAAGAAAATAGCTAAGACTACTCTATACTTCATGAGTTGGAAAATTGATAATGGTTAGGTTGTTTCAAGTCCTTACCCTGAATTAAGCCGAGTGCATTTTAAAGCCACATCTTGCTGTTCCCCCTGAGTACCCGAGGCAGCACTGTGCTGTACAGTGATTTTGTAAATGGTCCCTCGCTGCACTTAGGTGAATTCAGGTACACCAAGATTGGCATATGGGATTTTTTAAAATTCGAAAACCTATTTTGTAACCTTGATTCAGTTTGTGGGTATTTTGCGGACGAGCAAAACTGACTTTTCTGAAAGAGAAGATTCTCATAGCGAGTTAAGAACCAGGCCTCGCTTCAAGAGAGATGAAACAGGTTGGATGTTCCAATGGGTCCGACTACACCAGAGAAAAGTGATTTAATGTTGATAACTTACATTGTTAGGCCATTGTCTCTACCTAATTTCTCATCTGGCATCCACGTTTAAATTCCCTTTACCCAAGGAAAGAACCAAAGCTCCAGGCAACACAGCTCAAAACCCGAGTTGATACCGACACTCCCGGAGCGGTTCTAGGGCACGAGGGCTTCCGACAACCCACCCCACGCCTAAGGCGGATGCGGCGCGCGGTGGCAGTGGGGCCCCACGCACGGGCACCCGCGGGAGCCGCCGCGCGCTGCCGGCCGCTCCGTCACCCCACCGCCGCCGGCGCGGAGGACGCGCCCGGTACCGGGGCCTGGGGCAGCGGCTGCGCGGGGCGCAGGGCTCCCTCCCGAGGGGTGCGCGGGGAACTGCCCTCGGGGGTTACCGAGGGTGACGGCGCCCCGGGGAGGAGCGGGGTCCGGCAGCCTCGGGGATGGGCGAGGGGCCGGCGGCAGGAGGGCGGGAGGAGGAAGGGCCCGCTGGCGGCGCGGGGCGGGGCGGGCGCGAGAGCCCCACCGCCCGCGCGGAGACAGCTCGTGCCAGAACCCCGCGCGCTGCTGCACCGCCGCTTCGTCGCGCGGCCGCCCGCGGGCACCCCTTGCGCCCCCGCCGCTTCGCCCTTCCCCCTTCCCCCCGCAGCTCCCCGACTGCGCGAGCGCCAGCCGTTGCCGGGGCACCAGACGTCACAGGCTGAGGAGGCGGCGATTGGCTGGACAGAGAGAGCTCCCCCCTCCGTGGGACTCGCCGCCGCCGGGGCCGGGCCTGTTTCTTTCCTTCTCAGTGCGGAGCCGCCGCTGGGGCGTGCGCGGCGTCAGCGGTGCCTCCCCGGCCACGTCCTCGCTGCTGCTGCAGCCGCCGCCGCCGCCGTTGCTGCGGGGCCGGGGGGTCATGGGCCGCCCGCGGGCCTCGCCGCGCTTCTGGCTGCTGCCGCTCCTGGCGCTGCTGGCACTGGCAGCGCCCCGCGCCCGCGCCTGGGACAGCGGCGACCTGGAGCTCTTCGACCTGGTGGAGGAGGTGCCGCGGAACTTCTACGACTTCCTGGGGGTGCAGCAGGTGAGCGAGGCACCGAGCCCCCGAGATCGCCGGCCGCCGCCCCCCTGCCCGCTCCCTTCCCGGGGGCACGGGCCTCGCCTGTCACCGCCGTCGCTGCCTCCGCCGAACATGGCTGGCCGGCCGGCTGGCTCCCCCCTCCCCCGCCCGCCCTGCGCCGCCGCTGCCCGGGGCCCAGGGGCTCTGGGCCGGCCGCCGGCCCCTCGCCCGGCGCTGTCAGCGCCTCCCACCCGGGCAGCGTGCGGCCACCCCGCTCCGCCGCGGCAGCCCCGTCCGCTGCCGGGGCTCAGGGCAAGGCTCCTATCCTTTCCCAGCCTCTTGCCTTCCCTCTGCGTGGGCTCTGTTCTCCTCCACGTACCGCTGTATTGTTTTATCTTTCTAGCCCCACCGTGAATCAGCCCCCCCCTTTCCCACTGTACCTTTGTGCGTTCCTACTGCCTGTTGCTCTCCTGAATGTACCTCTTTTTCTCCAAATGCATCTACAGTTAGGCAAAAGTAGTTTGTGGGCTTCTCCTGCTTCCCATGCATATCCTGGGTATGGCTGTTTCTCATCTTCCCCCCATTTTGCATAGCCGATGGTTACTTATCTGCTTAAGATTGTGCATTGCTGTGTGTTGCAAGCTCCTGTTTTCTCTCATGCGTGCCGTGTGGTGGTAGGCTGTGACCCTTTGCTATGGTAATGCCTTGTAGAGTGTTATATTTGTTTACTTTGCATGTATCTTGGTTTTTGTGCATGGTTTTCACCTCTGTTTGCTTGGCAACGTGGTTATCTAAAGCATTTGTTATGCACCTTCAGTTAATTTTCATGCACGTATAGTCAAGACTTCTGTTTGGAACAATTTTATTCCATGTTTCTTGGGTATGTTTTAGATGTAGTTGCTGTTTTTGCTGCCACTTGGCATCTTCAACTTGTAATACTTGTCCTGGCTCCCACTTGATGGCCTTCCTAATTTCTGGTGCTCTGCTCTGCGTGTGTGATATTGCTTGGTCTGTTTCATGCATCTTAGCAGTCCTTTTTTTTTTTTTGGTCTCTTTCTTCAAGTCAGTATTCCTCTGCTCAATAATTAAATATGGAGTTCTTTGTAATCTGTTACTTCACTCATGGCCCCCAAAAGACATTTTGTTCTTTGTCTCCTAGCACCTGTACATTCTGGTGAGTGATCCTGTTACTCAAATCCCTTATCTGACAACCTCGAAGTTTATTCTGATGCAGTTCTTGTAGATTTTGAAAATAATAGCTGTGTTTTCAGGTGCGTTTTGTTAGGGCCATGTCTACATAGAGAGGGAGGATGTCTGCAATATGTAAGGGTCCTGTTTTGGAAACTACAAGCTATGGTTGTTAATCATAGCTGAGAGATTCTGAATCAGTTTCATTTTTTTTTCTTTTACTCTTTCTTAAGCATCCAATGTTAAATACTGTTGAATACCGTCATATATACAACACAGCAAACACTGCTAGTTAGGTTTCACTTTCATGAACCTAAAAATCTAGGTTTCAATTTCTCAAAAGCAGTTTTAGTGTTGGATTCCATGGGGATACGAAATTTGGTTTGTTGCAGTTTGTGATGTTCAGATCTGGTATGCCACTCTTTGTTAATATCTTCCACAGTCCTTTTTTTTCTAGGGTTGAATCTGTACCTTACACAGTATGTTTAGCAAAATATGTTCTAGTAAGCAAATCTTCTGCTAGTTCACACTTCTACTCTACGTTTAATCTTAATTGTGAACTTGAATCCCTTGTAATGTGCAAGCAGGGAAAAAGTTGGTGGAAGTCTAACACAAATGAAACAAACTTTTGTTATAAATATATACTAGTCCTTCATGATGCCGTTATAGCCAGTACTTGAACTGTAAATAGTATTAGATGCTTTGCACATGCGGCAGAATAAACTGTGAGTACAGTAACAGAGTACACAGTGTTGAAATTGAGCTTCAGGAGAAATCTGTAAGCCCTGTATAGGTCTGCAGGTTCTTCACACTGTATCCTTTGTTCCTGCTGCTTGCTCCTCCAGCTCTGACCTACACCTGAAGCCTCAAATAAGATACTGAAGCAGGATTCTGACTTGCAGTGACTCACTTGGTACCTGCAGCTGTTTTAAGTTACTGTATGAAAAGGGTAACTGGTCTTGTAAGGGAGTTGGGGGAAGTGCACAAATCTCAGGTGTGCTGTATCCTACCTTGGAAACAGAGTTGCCTTTTACCATAGCGTCTCTATGTGCTATTTGCATGTTTTTTTTCAGACTTTCTGCTATTTCTTAAAATGATGGTTTGGTGGAGCTTAGTGGTTATTTTGTATGTCACTACTGATTTTGTTGGGATGCCTCTGACTAGAGTGCTGTGGTTGACTTGTAGTTCTGATGCTTTTATTCTATAGTTCTGGTGGTTTTTATTCCCTGTGTCAGGTGTTTTCTTGGTGCTTTAGGATAAGAGGGAGAGAGTGTGTGTGATAATAGCCTTTGTGGTTTTGTCTTTGGACTGTTTCATAATTTTTTATTCATCAAAGCTTAGTTTCCCCTCCATATTCCTCGTGGTGTTCATTGACTTGTATTATGTCCTGATAAACCCTTTCTTCATGTACTTCTGGGGGAGGGAGTGCTTCTCCCTCATGCAAGTTATAACTTCTGCGTCTGAGATACAGATGCTCAACCATGTTTGTTAACTGTAGTATATCAGGGCTGCCAGATTTTTTCTAAACGTGCCATCTTGTGTTTTGAAAAAATATAGGGAGTGACTCCAATGCTTCCTTAAGGGATTAAAATATCTTAGATTTTGATGGGAGAATTGTGGTACTGGCTGCTTGTTGAATCTCTTGATGTCAGAAGCTGATGTTGCCCACAGCTGACAAGATGTAGCAGGCGTTGTGGGAAGTGCTGTTGCTCTTTGATAAAGCCTCTGGCTGCTGGATTTTTCCCTGAGATTGGAGAGAACTGATGACTTAGTTTGTTTTGTTCCTAGTCTATGCTTGCAGGAGCAAGGGGTTTGCGTTTTGTCTTTTTGAAAGCCTTGTGGAAGCCTCCTGGTGTTGTCAGGTAATTGTCATCCAGCACTGGCAAGGTGTTAGGTTTGAAACTGCTGCAGTGTTTTCCAAGGTCAGTGACTGAGACAGAGGAGGATCTAATGGAACCAATTTTTGTTGTGAATGTGAAATGACAGAGGAAGAATAAGATTGTGACTGTTAGACTAACAGTCTTTAGTGCTTGACTTCAAGGAGGGGTTGGGTGAGAAATCTAGAAATGCTCCTGGAGTGGTTAAGATTGGAAGGGACCTCTGAAGGTCATCTTGTCCAACCCCTAAGTGTTAGAGTTGAGCTCCTAGATTTGTAAGTTACCTGATTTTTATACATGGACACTATATTTTTGTTAATCCATCAGACCTAATGGTAACATAGCATATATAAAAGTTGTGCATTGCTATGTTGTTACTATTGCTGTTCAGTTTGGGAATTGCTCTACCTTCCTGTTTTTTGGTGATTCTTAAATTTGGTGGTTCTTGAATTGATGATGTGATTAACTTGAATGGCTCATTTAAAACAGTGCTGTTCTCGAGAAGTTTGACCTAGCAGAATGGGGAGAAAATGTTACATTTCTGTGTCCCCCAAGTGGTTACTGAAGAAAATAGGATCATAAACTCTTAATAGATCATATATAATAATAATGTCAGTAGTCACTTCAGTGTATTCAGTTTCATACTGACAAGGAGATCAGGACCAAGTAGTAATCATCTTAAAACTCATATGAAGCAGCAGGATTAAACCAGAGGCTATGAATCGTAGAATGTCTTAGGTTGGAAGAGACCTTAGAAATCATCTAATCCAACCTTCCTGCCATGGGCAGGGGATGCCTCTCAACTGGACCAGGTTGCTCAAGGCCTCATCCAACTTGGCCTTCAACATCTCCAGGGAGGGGGCAACCACGGCCTCCCTGGGCAATCTATTCCAGAGTCTTGCCACCCTCATACTGAAGAACTTCTTCCTAAGATCCAATCTAAACCTATTCTCCTTCAATTTAAATCCATTTCCCCTCATCCTATCAGTGGATACTCTTGTAAAAGTCCCTCTCCAGCCTTCCTGTAGGTTCTTTTCAGGCATTGGAAGGCAGTTGTAAGGTCCCCCCAGAGTCTTCTCCAGGCTGAACAATGCCAGCTCCCTCAGCCTGTCCTCATAGCAGAGGTGCTCCAGCTCCTGGATCATATTTGTGGCCCTCCTCTGAACACGCTCCAACAGGTCTATGTCCCTCTTATGGTGGTAACACCAGAACTGGATGCAATATTCAAAGTAGGTTCTCATCAGAGTAAAGGGGGAGAATCACTTCTCTCGATCTGCTGGTCACACTCCTCTTGATGCATCCCAGGACACGGTTGGCCTTCTGGGCTGTATGAGCGTACTGCTGGCTCATGTTGAGCTTCTTGTCTATCAACACCTCCAGGTCCTTGTCTTCAGGGCTGCTCTCAGCCCACTCTGTGCCCAGTTTGTATTTGTGCCTGGGATTGGCCTGACTCAGGTGCAGGACCTTGCATTTTGACTTTTTGAACCTCAGGCAGTTTGCACTGGCCCATTTCTCAAGCCTGTCAAGGTCTCTCTGGATGGCATCTCTTCTCTCAAGTGAATCCACTGCACCACACAGCTTGGTGTAGTCGCTAAACTCGCTGAGGGTGCACTCGATGCCATTGCCATGAAGACTCAGTAATAAAATTACCCTGTTACCTGAGAATGAATGAGAACATGCAAATGTGCTGTCAACTTTTTGGAAAAATTCAAGATCTGGGGAGCCACAAGCTTGTGTAGTTGACAAAGTAGTTGATCAAGTTAATTTTATTGTCTGCTACAGCTTTCAGTAGCTGACAGCTGCAAAAATATGTTTATAACTGTGGTTACAATATGGTTAATATTGTGGTATAATGTAGTATAATGGGATTATATATATGGTTTCAGGGAAGTTACCAGCTCATCTGCACTTTTTGGTTCACGGTTAGGAAGGCACTACAAGCCTCTGAATGTCTTGAAACTTTGTGATATGGTTCTTGGGTACAAGGGATCTGCTCAAGAAATTTCTAGGAAATTTTGTTTGTGAAGACTTATTAAAATACATGAGCTGTGTTGCTAGAATTGGCCTGTGCAGTATGTTAGGTATCAGGACCAAGGAATTTCTGAATGAGGCTTTGGTTTCTACTGGTAATCACAGAAAGGAACAGGTTTGTATTGAAAGTTTTGCTAGGTCTGTGCAATGTTTGGAAGCAAACACAGAAGGTTTCTCCAGGTGCCCTTTGAGGTAGTGGAAGAGGCCTTGGGAGCTCAAGTTCCTGAGGGAGAGTTAACACATGGGTGGGACTTGCTGGCCAACACCATGAATAAATATGGGTTTCCTTCAGTATTGGCTTATGCCTTCCTTGTGGCATGAGATTTATTTTGAACTGGACTCTAACCCATTTGTGTGGCTTTACTGTAGAGAACTATGGGTGTCATATCCGCTGGATGATGGGTTTTCTAGACGATGCTACAGCACAAAGTCAGAACTGCACATACAGAACCTGGTTTTGGTCCCACAGCCTGCGAGACACTAGTATCTTAGCAACCACAAGAAAGTGCGAGATGTGAAAACCAAGGAGTCAGATTTCTTTGGCTGTGGGAAGCCCCAACCCCTCTAGATGAGCGTGGATGTATTGCCTTCTTTCACGAACACTGGAACAGAGGAGCTGTGTGCACCTTGGCAAGTGGCAGGGTCTGACAGGGCTGTGTCTGTAGGTTGCAGTGTTTGGTGCTGAGGAGTTGGTGTCCATACTGTTTGCATTTTGGGGATTTTAAAGGAAAACTAACACTAATTCCAGGCTGGCTGCATGGGCTCAATGCCCATTTGTGTTGAAGTATGCTGTTTGTGCTTATGGTTTTACATCTTACAGTTCAGTTCTATACTAAAGGAATCCAGTTCAGCCACTCCAGAAACTGCTCCGTGATGTGCAGTCAGTGGGTACAATAAGGAAGTTTGCTTTACATGAGCACTTCTGATCTACACTAAAAAATGGAAGTAGATGTACCTTTAAGACTATCGTTTATAGTAAATGGCTGATATTGAATTTTACCTCTTGGCATTACCTTGTAACAGCCTTACTAGGAATGAGTCCCACGATGAAAGCATGGGAGACTTAAGAAAATGCTTAGTAATGAGTTTTTGTGTAGTCCGTTTTATGCAAGTGTATTGATTAATGACATGCAGTGCATGCATCACTGCAGTTCTAAAGCTGTGAATTCATATTTATATAAGTAAAGTTCTGGGATGTAGATTTGGTAACCTGTTTTTCAGAAGGAATGGCAATCTCTGAAGCTGTCAATGTTGGATCGTCTGGCACTGCTGTATGGGTCACTGGCTGAGGGGGGGGGAAATCTCCATAAAACTGTTGTTGCTGTAGAACTTTTGGGGAGCTTTGCATACATGGAGTGGTCCCCTCAAGTGGGCAGAGGCATGTGAGGGAGAGCTGTATCTATTCAAGGAATGCTCTCAAGTCCTCAGCAAGAACAGACTACCTGTACCCCTACAGGACAAGGAAGGGGAAATAAGGAGGGATAGCTCAGAAACTCAGGGGTTTTTCTTCTTCCCACTGAAAAGCTGGATCACCTTCCAAAGACTTATTTTGGTTGCTCTTCTAACGCTTAAGCCTGTTCACCTCCCTGCTGCTCTTTGAGGTTAACATATGCAGATGCAGTGTTACTAAAATCATGGAGTGTGCATCATCTGCAAATGTCATAGTGCTTCAGTCTTCCAAGCTTTGGAAGCATTTCATCTAGTGAGATAGAGCTTCACATGCATGCAGTTATGATATCACTTTTTCAGATGATTGTGTCAAAACTGTGAGTTGTAGGATTTTCTTGCTTTGTTTTGTCTCTGCACGGTGAGTAGGACTTTCACTGTGACCTTCAGAAGTCTTGTGCCATGAAGTGACATGGAGTCATGTAGCAGCTTGGTATTTCAGTTACTCGTCTTTGAGGAATCAAAGTTGTTGGGGTAGTGATTAAACATCATGTCTTACCGTCTAAGCCTGTTTCAAGATTGTTTTCTACTTGAAAATATATATTGAGCAGGTCTAGTGGTTGTGGAAGGCATTAGATTTTAATGCAGTGTCAATGGCAACATCAGAGTTCTGAGTTGGAAAGATGAAATATGTCTCAAATTTTTTGCTCCAAGTTGTCAAAAATAATTAACTAATATGCAACTAGGTGATAGGAGTAGCAGACCTTTATTTGGACAATGAGGGATCTTAGTAATTCCTGAAACTGTGCATTTCAAGTGATGGATGAGAGAGGGATTATGCAAATTGCTTTTTTTTTCTCATTTTACTTTAAGAATTGGCTCCTATTATAGCAGTTAAAACCCAGAAAGCCCCCAAGCCCCCTGAACATACTATGAACACTGAAGCAGTTATAGACTTCATTGCACTAGTTCAAACAAAAATAGCATTAGAAAATCCAGATCTGTTTCTAGTGACTTTAGCTATAAGCTCAGTTCATTCCATGAAATAATTGTATGTTATTGTATTGGGTTTGCCGGGCCAGGTTTTGGTAGTGAAGAGGGCTACAGGGGATGGCTTCTGTGAGAAGCTGCTAGAAGCCTCTGCTATGTCTGATAGAGTCAATGCCAATTGACTCTCAGACAGACCCACTGCTGGCCAAGGACAAGCCCATCAGCAACGGTGGTGGCACCTCCAGAATAACATATTTAAGAAGGGGGGAAAAAGTTACTGTGCCATTGCAGCCAGAGAGAGGAACAGCTCTGCAGACACCAAGGTCAGTGAAGAAAGAGGGGGAGGAGGTGCTTCAGGTGTCAGAGCAGAGGTTGCCCTGCAGCCCATGGTGAAGACCATGGTGAGGCAACTGTCAGCTGCAGCCCGTAGAGGTTAACGGTGGAGCAGATGTCCGCCCCAAGCCCAGGGAGGACCCCACTGGACGCCCACACTGGAGCAGGTAGATGCCCAAAGGATGCTGTGACCCCATGGGAAGCCCATGCTGGAGCAGATTTGCTGGCAGGACTTGTGACCCCATAGGGGAACCCATGCTGGAGCAGTCTGTTCCTGAGGAACAGCACCCCATCAAGAGGCCTCACAATGGGGCATTTTGTGAAGAACTGTCTCCCATGGGAAGGACTCATGTTGGAGAAGTTAGTGAAGAACTGTCTCCTGTGGGAGGGACTGCATGCTGGGAAGAATGTAAGGAGTGCTCCCCCTGAGGAGGGATGAGCAGCAGAGACAGCGTGTGATGAACTGACCACAACTTCCATTCCTCATCTCCTGCACTGCTGGAGAAGGGAGGAGGTAGAGAAGCTGGGAATAAAGTTAAGCCTGGGAAGATGGGAGGGGTGAGGGGAAGGTGTTTTTGAAATTTGGGGTTATTTCTCATTTCCCTTCTCTAATTTGATTTGTGATAAATTAAAATTCATTTCTCCAAGTCAAGTATCTTTCGCTTGTGATGGTAACTGCTGAGTGATGTCCCTGTCCTTATCTTGACCCTCGAGCCTTTCATTATAGTTATTCTCCTCTGTCCAGCTGAGGCAGGGAGTGATAGAGCAGCTTTGGTGGGCACTTGGCGTCCAACCAGGATCAACCTGTCACAGTTATTCAGATGTAATTCTTAATCCCTGCGTGGTTTTAACCTTCCTATCTGGGTCTGTTACCTAGACATGGAAGTGAGATTTCCAGCAGTTAGGAAACTCTGTTTTTCATTTAAAATTTTAAATTATTAAAGTTCTGTGAAGTCATTCTTGAGATTATTCGCTTGGATCCTATAGAAAAAAGTTGTTCCAAACTATAGAGCAGTTTGATTGCTCATGGGAGCCACTGTAGAGAAGCACTCTTATGATGATGGCTCATCCTTACCTGTGGTTAGTGCAGGATATGGGTTTTTCTGTGTATATTTTCTTTTTGCTTTTTTAACTGAAGTGCTGTTATGTAATATAATTTCTGAAATGCTGATATGTAATATAATTCTTCCTGTAAGTGCCATGACACAACATGTATGCGTAATGTTCCCTAATTTTTTTGTTCACAGTTGCTGCATTTAAAAATTATTGAGATGTCTAGACTTGTAAAAATTTTATTTTCCATAAAAAAATGGGTTTTCTGTCTTGTTTCCTATTAAATTACTGCTAAAATGTTGTTCAAGGAAATCCAGGGCTTTTTTGCTCTCATTTTTGGCTCCTTTCTTAAAGAAAAAACTGTTTCAGAATCTACCATTATAAGTAATTTTAAAGACATTTACTATTAGCTTTCTCTGACCATATATATAATACTTTAATGGTTTCCCTCAGATTATATTTTTCTTCTTTCTTGCTCTGTAGAAATAGGAAACTACTATGTTTGGGAACCCGAGGGAACTAACAGTATGCAAAGTGCTGTGAAAGAATAAAATAAGTAGTCTTGATTTTAATTTTTTTTTCTGTCTGCAGCAGCAATAATGTTTCATCTCTTCCTCTCTATACTTGCCACTTAATAATCCTTGAAGAGTGTGTCCATAATAGCTTCATCTTCAAATCATGGCAATAAAAAAATTGGACTATTTCTCTTCCTAGAAGTTTGACCTGTAATTCACTGAAGGAAGTGACCAGTTTCTTGGTGGAAGTGGTGGGTGGCCTGTGCTGGAGGCCTCTCAGGCTCACACAAGGCTGATGCTTGTTTGAAGTTTGTATCCTTTGCTGAAGTTTTCATGCATGTGCCTCTGCTGGTATCCAAAACAGCCACATAATTAATCTAACATACATTTTTGTAAATGCTTCCCAGTGGGCTTTTTACTACTTGACTGCTGTGGATTGCAGTTATCATGTTTGTCTGTAAAGATGCGTAAAGAAAAATTCTAGAGGCAGCTTTAATTTAATTCCATTGAATGAGAAACCTTTTATGCTCCATCCAGTGTGATTTTGCAGTTAATATTAACATGGCTTTCTAATCAGATCTAGAGAAAACTATAGCTTTAAGGGAGATATTTGGAGGCATCTGTGGTGCTATTTCAACTTCAAGTGCTTGATAAAATTTTAAAAATAAAATGAAAATTCTGCACATAAAATATTCCTTATTGGGTTAGTGTTTGTTGTGTTCTCAGCAGAGCCAGTAACAAAGAGTCTGTGGTGCAGGTGTGTAGCTGAGCCAGTAAGAATGAGAATATAAGTGATAACAAAGAGTTTTTCATCTATAAGAATAGGTCTGATATTAAAATGAATAAAAGGAGGAAATTAATGTATATCTGAAATGTTTTGGTTTTCCACAGCACCCTAGTGGGCCATTGAAATTTGTGCAGCGTATGAAAACCTTCAGTTTTGCTTTTGATTTGCTTGTTAATGTTTGTGGTTTTGTTTAGCTGTTTGCTTCTCTCGGTTTTGGGTTCCTAAACAGTAGTTTTTGTTTTTATTTTCCTGCAGCCTAAAATTGTTGGTTTTCCATAAATTATGATCAGATTTGGGCTTTTTGAGTTTCTTTTTATTTGTCTGGCAGCCTTGTTTGGATGTTGCTAGCTCTGCATAAAAGCAGTATGTAAACAATCTTAGGTATGTGACAATGTGTTGTACACGTGGTGTGTTATGCAAACACATAACTCGGTTTGAATGTAGCAGAACTGTAGCAGGAATGAAAGCAGGACTGTATATTGCTGGGCTCTTGTCTGATGGTTACTTAAGTGCAAATTTCTTAAATGACCTGGCTCGCAGGCATTCTTTCTTCTTGGTGTCGGTCGGAAAAATTTGCAGAGAAAACCAGAAGATGCATAGGAGCTGTTGAAATCAAGTCACTCTGCAATCTTTTTCTGGCTAAAGAGAGAAGGAAGAACTAGAGGAATCTTGCTTTTATACATGGGCTGTGATTTTGAAATGCTGCTGTTTCCAACATTCTTGTGTGCTTTTGCTTTTTGAAGGAAGCTTTCAGGACACAGGAGAGCTGCGAAGTAGCTTTAATGCACTGATTTGAGGTGAATATCTTCTCCTTTAAGGGACAATAGTTGTTTTTACATACCTCGAAAAATATTATGAATTATTCTGTAGTCTGATCTATATTTTATTAAATTTCAAATTAGTTTAGACTAGCTTTTATGTTTAATAATCACCATTTCATAGTCAGTGATTCCTACAGTGTTCTTTTATGGTATCTGAGTGCTATGATGGGAGAGTACAGGAACTGTATGTCATTTAATTTTGTGACAGTTTACAATCATATTGGTAACTGCTTTACTGGACATCATGTCTAACAGTGTTACAATAGAAAAAAAAGTCTGTAAAATTTCATCCTTTATGGAAGCCTCTTCCCATTTCCTATTATGAATTACTTAAAAACTTAACTCAGTGGAAAGCAAATCTTACTCAATTCAAGCATTTCTTTCAATTGATAAAAAATTTAAAATAAACTTGTTTTCCAGCTGGAGTCTACCGATCCGTTGAATAGGAAGTATTTTTTCTGTTGACTTGTAACCTGTGCAGTTTATACTATACTATTTTCTTCTTTGTATTTTGATTCCAGTAGATTTTCACCACTACAGGCTAACCCAGCAACATGCAAAGCAAGGTAGTGAATTTGAATGTTGGGCTGTATTTGCCGAGAATAGTATTTCAACAGTTGAAAATCAAATTGAGGGTATCAGCCAATCAGTTGTCTCTTGCAACTTACAATGGTGAAAGAATAAACCCCTTTTGTACATAAGTTATGTGCTATATTTAAAAATTAGTTATAACTGACTTACATTCATGTTCAGTTACATAGCACAGAGTTCTCATGCTGGAGTGTACCAGAAATCCATTTAGTAAATCTTTCTGTCCTTTATGTTTTCTGGTTGAGTGACACTAGGTGCTTAACCAGAAAGCTGTGTTAATTTTAGGGTAGAAATAAATAAGTAAACAAAAATCCAGTCCTCGGCTGGACAGATAGATACTAATCTATCGATGAGTTACTGACATTAATTTCCGCAATTGTGATGATTTATACCGTTCACATGCTTAGTTACCTGCAAATGGGTCTTATTTATAGACACCTCAATTTTCTGGTGGAAGTGCAGACCACTGATTAGTGATCTTAGATGTAAGGACAGTAACTGAAGTAGATCGGTAGCTTACTGGTTTCCAGGACCCTGTGATTCATTGGTTGAAAATCACTATCTCTATGTGGTTAGATATTCTTTTGATCACTGTCTCTGTGCAGTTACATATTCTTTTAGTTGCTGGAGATACTTGTGTCTGTTTTCTTTCCCTCGCTTGTGTCGTGCAGTATGGCTTCTGAAGAAGATTTATTTTTTTTGGATAGACATGTATCAGTTAAGAAATAATTTGATATTTTTTTAAAAAAATGTTATCTGTAATTGAGAATACTGAACATCCTTGCCTTGTCTTGACTGCAAATGTTTAATAATAATCTAGTATTTTGTCTCTGGCAGCGGATCCTGGTGCCAGTGAGGGCCTGTTTTCATTCCCTAGTTTTGGCCTCCGGTTGGGGCACCCCTCCATGTCATCCACAGGCTCCTCAGATGCTTTCAGGGGGTGCTGGATGCTGTCAGTGTGCTCTGGCTGGTTTCCACCCTGGCTTATTGTTTATATACTTATGTGTAACCCTTGCACTTCTTTCTTAAATAAAAATAATAAAACCCGTGTCAGTAGATGGTGTGGTTCTCACGTGGAAAACGTGAACTTCACCGTGTTTTGCAGTTCATTTGACCCCTGCAACTCTCAGCCTCCATTTTTTTAATCGGTAAAGTTAAGAGGTGCATTTCAGGTGATGCCTTTCAGTCAGCTGGTGCTCTGCAGTGGATTTTCAAAACTGTCAGCAATGTGTCTTGGATTATTTAATGATTTGTAATTGCCAGCTCTGGCCTCTGCTCTGCAGGCATGATTTAGTTTAAGGCGACGGCGTCACCTATGCTGAATCTTGCCTTTCTCTTTTTTGCCTGATCCCTTGGTTTGGCATTCCCTCGCTACTATCTGGTATCTACTCAGAATGTAGTGTCACCTATCAACTGTGAGATTTTGCTGCACGCTCTACTCTTCAAGTTGTCACTGCAAGTGCTGAATAAAGCCAGGCCCAGCACCAATCCCCCAGCAGGAGACCAGTCAGCTCCCTATTCGCTGCTCTGAACACTGGCCATTAAAACCTTGCTTTTTGTATCCTCACCGTTAATCTTCTATCTGTAAGGTTCTTTCCTCCCATCCTGTGGCAAGTTAGTTTCCTTGATAACCTTTGGTGTGGAACCTCATCAAAAGCTTTTTCAAAACTGGATGTACTGTGTCTGCTGGACCTCCTCTCTCTCTCCCTGTCAATGCGCTCGGAGGGCTGGGGTGGGTTGGTGAGGCAGGGTTTCTCTTTGCAGAAGCCATGCAACAACTTTTCCAACAGACCACGTTTATTCCTGTCTACAGTGACTCAATTTTTATAGCCCCTACTGTCTTTAGTACAGATGGGTGATAAACTTTCTGGTCTGTAATTTCCAGGATCTCTTCTGTGGTTGTTTTGTGTGGGGTTTTTTTATTTTATTTTTTTCTCTGTGGGTGGGAATCAGATTGGCAGCCTGTCAGATCCTTGGTGACAGTTTTTTTGCAGTACTGAGTTACCTTCCCATATGCAGGTCTGCAGCTTTGTACATAAACTTTTCAGCAATATCAGGTGGAAACCATGATCCTGGTGACTTCTTAGCATCTAATTTTTCTTTTTGAAGTAATGCATCTGTATTTATTTTGAATTCAATTAGGTTCTCTTGACCTGTCTACTGCAAAGAATATGTTAGTGTGGGAATCTCTTGAACATCTCCAACACAAAAGATTCACTAAATAATTTACTAAATTGCATGGCTGTAGCTTTATTTCTGAATAAAAACTTTTTGTAGTTTCATCATCGAGTAGTCTGTAGCTAGCCTCCTGTCTTTGGTTACATTTAAAGAAATAAAAGGGCTTTGAAAATCAGGTAAATTTGCTGTAGTTTGCTTGGACAAATACAAAAGTCTGTATCAACAAGTTAGAAATAGCTAGTCAGCAAGGGGTTTTTTTTAGCTATACATTCCACAAATTCTACTGGAACTGGCACAAAATCCACCACATTGCTGTTGTAGTCATTAATCTTTAGAAGGAAGAATTGCCTCTGGTTTTGTGCAATTTTCCTCTTCTTGAATAAGTACATTTTCTTAGGAGCTTAAGCCTGTAACCGAGGTATCCGAAAGGAGTTCAGGAATATGTTGTGTGCTTCTCATCATTTTGCTTTAGTAACCAACATTAGCTCTTTAACATCTCAGTCCTGGACAATAATTCTCTTTTCAGAAGGTAAAATGGAGGGTTTGGGTTTGTATTGCTACTTAAGCTTAAGCAGAGGTGGTTTATGTTCCCCCTGCTTTTGACTTATAGTTCCTTTATACCATGATAATTCTGTGGTTTTAGGAGTTCCCCAGGAAGGTTCATACTGTGATGTACTTTAAGTTTACTGTTTTGGAAACAATGAGATTGTTTTCAAGTTGCTCTAATTTTGATAGTACGCTTACTAGCGATGTCTTTGCTCATTCCTATTGATTTCAGCAAGATTTTGGTATTGCTTTGTTTCAGTTGTATTTCTGTGAAAACTTCATTTTTAATATTTTTTAACAAATGCTAACATTGTGAGGAGAAAGACATGATGGTGTTTTATGAAATGCCCTCACTTCTGGAAGTTTTTAAAAGAAACTTGCCAAAATAAATTTTGCAGCAGGGAACTTGTTTGAAATGCAGGAACTTTAAGCGAACATATTAAAAGCTAAAAGTTGTGTTGAATAAAATTTATTAAAGTTTTTAGTACAGCTCTTTAGTGTACAGTCAATTCTGTTTTCATGATAGGATTGATCTATCTATTGTTCAGGGACTTAGTAAATTTGTATTTCTAGGTACTATCTAAAGTAATTAAACCCTGTATTCAATTCTACCAGTTGCTTCCATGCTGTCAGATTTGAATTTAGGGAAGACTTGGCTTTTTGTGAACACCTACAAATCTGAAGTCATGCACTGAGAAATCGGGTTTGAGATCCCAAAGAAACAGTAACTAGAAAAAAGTACGAGGTAATCAAAGAACTGAATTGGATTGCATTTTCTGGGAAGTCTAGTTTTGTAGGTGGGGGCAGAGTTCAGATGAACAGTTGCATAGGAGAGGTGTTGATGGTCAATATTTACTATTTTGAGCTACCTTAACAGTTGGATGTAGGATTGTCCTGTGCAGGCTCCAGTTTGTCATAGTGCAACAGCAAATGCCAATATATAGGTGCAATTAAATGCTGTTTAGTGCTGTAGCTGATTTTTATCACACGTGCCTTAGCTTTATCTTGATTTTTTGGGTAAAACCATGATGTGTAATTCTATCAGTCTCTGAAGATGTGAGTTTGAGTAGACTATATTTAAATCCAAAATGTTTAGGTAATACTACATTTTTCCTATTTTTAGGGATAGAGAGAGACGCTCTTGAAGTAAAAGTCACACCTTAACAGTAGAGAACTTTGATATTACACTTACTATTTTAAACCGTGATACTTTAAAGGTTCTGGTACAAAATATTTGTTTGCATTCATTTTACACTATTTGAAGTCTAGAAAACAAATTAGGACACTATTTTTGTTTAAAAAGTACTCTTGCATAGATTACCATTTTGCATTGCAGACATCGACTTCTTGTGTAAATGTGTCTGTGAATATGAACACTGCTTAACATTGAGTATGGATTTTCTTTCTAAGATGCGATTTCATTTGTCTTCCATGTGTTTGCCTTCCTCAAAGTTCAGATTTTTAACAACAAAAAATGTTTTTAAAGAAAACTTGTCTGGTATTTAACTTGCCTGTTAATAGGGGCATGGCGTCTTCTTAAATTTCTGACCTAAAGAAGGCAGAAGGCTGTAAAATATGAGTTTCTTCACTTCTGGTGTACATAAGATGCATTCCCAAAGCTTCTGTGCTCTTTCCTAACAGATTAACTTGAAGACACTGTTATTGAATTAACAGTATCCCATTATTATCAGGGTTTTGGTTATCCTGTCTGCTGCCATGAGATATGAGAGCCTGACATGACAGCTGGTTTGACATGATCAGATTGATACTGTGGCCAGGAAAGACATTACTGGACTAGGTTGGTTTCTGGAATTGATTTCTCAGTCAACATAGAATTGTATCTTGATCAGGTATTCAATAATCTGCAGTCCAGCTAAGACAAATATACAGAGTATTTCCCATTCCAGCTGCAAGAGCAGAACTTCCTATTGGCATAAAACCCAACACACCCCTCTCTAACTTGCACAAGGGTTGCTTGTGGAGTCCCAGACAGTTTGGCTGCTTGCCTCAAAGAAGTAATACTCTGCAGTCATTTTCATTCTTCATGTAAGTATTAGATTCACAGGACAATTTAATAAGATAATCATTTTGTAAGGGGTAGCTTGCTCAGGTACAGGTGGACTCTCCACTGTTCGAGGGTGTATAGATAAAAGAAATCCACACACACAAAAAATGCCATCTTCCCCAAAAATTTCTGTTAACGGATTTGGGTGTGAAGGTAAGAGAGCCTAAAGGGACATACCTGGTCTAAGTTGGCAAAGCTGGAAAATAACGATCAAACTCTCTTGGTAAAAACTTGGCATTTTGTCCAGTTATATAATGAAACCAGTATGCCATTTAAAGATGAGATGGTATGAGTCCCAAAGTGATGGTCAAAAGAGGAAAAGACTCCCCGAAGGACATTGGTCGCTCAGATACCGTAACAATAAAAAGTGGAAGAAAAACAGTGTTGTGAAATGTGGGAATTAGCAGACCCTCCCTCCCTTGATTTGTTGATTTTTCTGGTGTGACTAAATTAAAATCCAAGTTGCTAATATCTGCTAGGCTATGGTGGGGCGTATTTGAGATAATTGTTCTAGAAAATGCTGTTCTGCCTCTTAGCTCAATGCTTGTGCTCTGGGACTTACCAAATATCAGTAGTACAGATTCATACACTGGCACTAGCACCTTGGAAACCGGACTGATTTCACAAGAATTTGTCTTATAATGACTTGGTTAAGGAAAAACGTAGTTAAACAGGTGAAAAAATAGTCTAGATGAGCCATGTGCTTACAATAGCAGGTTCCTCTGGGGAAGTTTCTTATGGTCACTCTTGCCAATTGCCTAACATCCTCGAGCTCTTCCATATTAAACTTTTCAGGGTAAATACTGACTTGGTGGTTTTAGTAAGAATTACTGCATGTGCTCTGTTATAAATGTTCTAAAACTGTGTTGTGTGTCAAGCATCAGTAATCTGGAAAATGTACTGCAGTTGCTAATATAGCTGAAGTAAAGGAACCAATCCTCAAAAGAATCACTGCAGATCTTTTGATGATGTTTTAAGTTTCATCTTGCTTATTATGCTGTCCTTTGATTTCTGTTTAAGTTGGACCTTCATAGTTTTATTTGGATCAGGTATGAAAGCCTACCCCATTTTCTGACAAAGCCAGATCCAGACAAAGTTTTGGATGAGCTGATTTTTAATTTTGAGGTCATAACCTTCCTTGTAGAGTCTTGGTGACAAAGGAAGGCAAAAGCAGGTTTCCTTCAAGCTACTACTAGGATAAACACCTGTGGCCCCAAAAAAGGAAACAGAGGCTTGCCATAGACTTCCTGCATGTTTTTGTTTAGTTTCTCTTTTATTTCCCTTACTCAGAAAAAAAAATGCAAACAAATCCTCAAAATGAATGACCTATGCTGATTTTTTTTTTTTTTTTTTTTTTTTTTTTTGCTTTCAGTCTCTCAATTCCTCTCGACTTCACAGCAGCTCTGTTTAGACCTGCTCACCAGCCCTTCATTTTCTAGATTGGTGTTTGGCAACAGGTTTACACTTTTCACTAGCCATTAGCTCATTGGGCATCAGGGAGACTTTTTTCCCTTCCCTCCCCCTCCCTAAATCTCTGTCTTCAAACTGTCAAATCTAGAAAATGATAGAGAATGAGACAGTTACCGAAATGGCTTCTTGTTCTTTGCTATGCCTAAAGCCTTATTTTTCACCACGGAAGCGTTGTTGCTGGGACTGCGCGAAGCGTTTTTCTGTAATGAGGGCAGTATGTGGGGTCCCTGGTGGCCAGAGCTGAGAATTGCTGAACTGGCTGTGATGCTTGAGTATTGTTCGGGTTTTGTAAATACATCTTGGGAACCTTCTGCATTGCAGTTCGTGGTGATTGTCCATGCAGCCCCTGGAGCTAATAATATTTTCTCTTCTTTGATGACACTGTCCATAGCTTTGTGGTAGGTTTTTTGTCTGTTCTAAGTTTTGGAGGCTGAAAGAGTAAACAGTGACAGCCTTCTCTGTCCGGCTCCAGTATATACACTGTACTTTGCCTTCTGATTCCTGTTTTTCTGTTATTTGTCCGCTCGTTAAGAACTATAATTGTATGTGCTATACAGGGATATCTGTAACTTTGAAAGCACCATTTCTCTGGTTATTTTTTCTTACCTGTGTATTCAATACATGCTTTTGAGAGATCTGCAGTTAGCCTGAATTACATGTAATCGTGTTTGGGAGGAAAAACTAAGTGTGTTTTTTGTTTTGGTTTGGTGGTTGTTTTTTTTTTTAATATCTCTGATGTCTTTTACTTCTGTTTGTCACTCTTAATCTTGGAGGTCATCTTTCCTGTTTAATGCGTGGTTGGTTTGTTTGTTTTCAAATGTATTCCTGCTGCCATTAAATTTTACTGTGGCTTTCACTGCTGATCATGAATTCAGTCCTTTCTTCCAGCTCAGGAGCTAAAGTGGTTGTATGCACCTTGGTTAACTTACATTTCCATTACTTCAGGAACAGCCTCTTTGTTTAATCCCTATGCTTTCTGTAACTAAAATGACTGTCTAAAATTGGGTTTGGCTTTTCGGTCAGACCTCAAGGTTGAATTGCCAAGCAACAGGCAATTAATGTTGCCTTGAGCTTAAAACTGCATGCAGCTTTAGGCTGCATGATACAGTCTGTATGTTGCTTTTTTTTATTTTTGCCTATTAAAAAAAAATTATCATATCCTTCGGTTGGTGGTGGTGTTTGGTTTTTTTCTTTGCTTGTTCACTGATTCCTAGGCCCTTTCTGTTCAGTTCTTGGTGTCTCCTTGTGTCATTTCTGAAGATCCATTTCTACTTCTATATGTCCGTATCAGCCCTTTCCCCTTGTTGCAAAAGCAATAATTGTCTTAAGTTTCATAATTTTCATTATTTGTAGCTTTCTCCAGGCATTCTCAAATGAATACTTGACGTGGTCTCAATTTCAATATGTAGGTGTTATATCAATGAAGGAGGATTTTTTCACAACTGTGTTTGAAAATTGCTGTTCTAGAAATGAGTGTCTTTGGACAAACAGACTGGGTTCCAGGGCCAAGCAAACACAGAAGTCAGATACTTCAGACTGACCTTTTCCAGCTGGCTGTCTGGAGGTTGCTTTCCTAATGGCAAAGTTTTAGCAGGCTGCTTTGTGTGAGCCTGCTTTTCAGCGGAGTTGACTCTGCTGCGTTAGAAGTAGGTAGGTGACCACCCAGTACTTACACAACATGGATTTCATCTGCAGACTGGTAGACACTGGATTTGCTAGAAGTAGTTCAAGACTTTTTCCTTACCAGTGAAGGATTGATAAGGCATAAAATGTGTCTGTTATAGAGAATATTATTTTTTTCTGTTCATTTTAATCTGATAACTATTCCTTTTTCAGTTTTTAAATTTCTGTAACAGAAGTTCAATTCTTAAGCTCTGTTGCATGTGCTAGTCACTACTCTCTCTCACAGGAGCACACCAAGCAGTCTTTGTACTTTATTGTCATGGACAAAATGCCTGGTTGGAGTAACAGCTGAAGAGAAAGTATAGTGAAATCAGATGGTGTGCATGGAAGAACAGATAGAAGCAGATAATGCAATTTCACTATATGTAAGCTAGGAGGTTTATTTTAGAGTATTCCTCATCATGGTGAAGACCTTGTGATATTTCTGTAATTTGAAGCATTGTACATGGGAGTTGTGCCCCAAGTCACTTAAGGGGTTGTGACTGAAGTAATCAAGATCTTGCAGCCTGGCACCATTCTGCTGTAACTTTATTAGTTCTTTTTCCTATTTATTTGATCAAGAGGAACCCTTTCAGTTTTTTAGTGTGTTGTGTGCTTGTTGCCCCATAGGTCATTTTTGAGAGTAGAGCATTACGACTTCTCCTGACAAACCAAATGTCCGCAGTTGATTACAGCTGTGGAGCACAAAGGGAGAGGCTGGCGTAGCTGCGTACTTGCCGCATTAGACCCTGCCGAGGAGATGGGCTGCTGCTTCGCCCTTCCTTTTGAGGTACTGCCACTAGGCAAAACTAAGTCTGAGGAGATGTTCGTGCCGTTCCTTCTTAGAATTATGGAATTCCTCCTCATGGAATTCCTTACAGAATTACAGATCCTCCTCATTGCCAAATTCAATATTTCCAAAGTGTTAAGCTTTACATATATTATTGCTTAAAATTTTTTTTAGTGTGATGCCTTTCTGTTCTAAATACGATGTTGGGGAATACAGATGTAGATTTTTATTCTGTGCAATTTGAAGTAACAATAAAGCTTAGAAAAAGAGGTTTGAAACCATTACTGAATTTATTGCTTGAGACTTCGTAGTACTCTGGAGTAGATATACCAGAACTTAAGTGAAAAGAACTATATAAAGATTTTCAGTATTCAGTATTTATAGTTGTCCCTGTATTAGGCCGATTATTTAATCTCATTATTGAGATTTTACATTTTTAAGTTCAATTTTGGTTTTTTACCACTTGATGGCAGTGAAGGAGCTAGTGTTGCCAGGCAAAGGTTCAGGGCAAGAACTCATTATGAATAACAAAAGAGGAGGTACAAAGGAAGCCTCTGACATTTAATATTGTTCACATTTCTAGGTGATATTACATATACTGCAAATGACAGTAGGGGAAGAAAAGCCTCTAGATGGAGCTTCAGTACTTCCAATGGGGCAGAGAGTTTTGTACTCAAGTGGTTTACTCCTTTTTATAATAATTATTTCAAACAACAACTTTCTCATTTAGGAATGGAATGATACCAGATATAATCAATAAGTAATATCAGTGCTTCTGCTATTATAAACGTGCTGTACTTGAAGAACATGCAATTCTAACGTTTTTCTCACAGCCTCTCAATGTTCTTGGGAATCCTCAGGTATCGTTAGAAATGCATGATGTACATTGAGGATGAGCATAATAGTGCAAGCTTCTTTTTTTTTTAAAAAAAAAAAATTGGATTTTACTGGTGGACCAAAAAGAGAAACTTGAGAAATGCTATTCAAATTGGAAACTGCCCTGCAGTATTTCGTGTTTTGCACATAGATCTTGTCCTAGTGAAGAAGTGTTTGTTGTAACATTAAATATTACAATGCGTGGATGTGCGTTTGAGGCACTTTATTAGTGAAGGTTCTTTTGCACTTCCTACACCCATGTACACCTCTTGCCAAGCTGGTGTGGGGAAATGAACCATATAATGGCTCTGCTATAGTAATTGGCTCCACATGGGTGGACTCTAGCGCACAGACAAAACCTTATTTGAAGTAATTGGTGCTTTGTGTAGGTACAAGAGTTTGTACATGCAGATTTATTTTGGATCCTGGGTCAAACCTTGGCATTAGTAAAGGTTTCAACTTCATGCAGCGTCCTTGACATGTAAGTGATTTTGAATGAGTACCAAAAACATCCATGTAGATGATAGCGAGCAACTTGAACTTGTTTGTTAAAAATAACATCGCTAATATTTTGCGGTTGTAATTTTGAATACTAAGTAAAGAACTTGGCTAATTAAGTTTTGTGACTGCAGCCTGTTACTGATTTTAGAAAATATTGGAAAAGCAAATTTTGAGTTTGCTTAATTATTAAATATGTTAATAATTAGCAGCATTATACTAATTCTGTAATAGACAGTACTACATAAACTCTCAGTTGAAAATAAGTGAAAATTCACCAGAGCTGTCAAATATTTACTTTGGTTTCAGATGCAATTCTCATTTTAAAAAAGCTGCCTTATTTTTAAAAAGCGTTTAAGAACATTATTTCTAGTATTAGCTGGCACCTGTTAGCCTAATTGGTGGATTGCCGTTACTGCTTTAGTATAATGGCACCTGGAGTGTTCTTATTGGGCAAAATTTAAGTTTATCTTATCAAATAAGTATCGAATACATGTTCTGCATAGTGGTAGAAAGAAAGACTTAGAAGCTAGAGTTGAAGAGAGTGCAGTGTTTAGAATGATTGTTTTGGGCAGTGGAGACTCGTTTACTGGGAGTGTCCGTGTGAGGTTGTAGCATTTCTGCATCTATGGCATTAGTTCATTGTGTGGCATAAAACAGTATTGAAATGAATTGTCAATGATGTTCTGAGTAAGATTTGTTAGAAAACAATGACATTTTACTTCACTACATGGTCCAGGTTGGCTGCTTTTATTTTACCCTCAGTGGAAAATCTTAGATACTTTGGAGCAATACAATTTTAAGAGAACCTAGTGGAAGCTTTTCCATCTGCTACTGTTCAATTTAGGGGAATTTGAAAGGTACAAAGGGAATTATCACAGCATTTGGAACACAAAATTAGTCTGTTTCAGAAACTTCGTGTTAATCTTGCTGTTTGCTTGCTAAGCTGAACAGCATAATTGCCAAAAATCAAATGTGGGAAGAATACATATATTTGTGCAAAATAAATTTTATTCTCCTGGGAAACTGTCAAGAATTTTAGCAAATGTAACTTAAAAAAAAATCTGTTTTGGTTTGATTGGTTGCTTGTTTGGTTTCGGTTTTTACCCGAGACATAAATTTACCAAGCTGATGAGCAAATTATGCATTCAGGGATTTATGTTATGTGATTGCAGGCAATTATTAAATATTGTATTCAAGAAATCACTTTCTATAAGAGGGGGGGAAAAAGGCTGTGGGTGTAATGCAACTCTTGCACTTCCTGGAGACAACTAATTTGTACTGAACAGTTTCTGTATTAATCAGTGCAGTAGTAGCACTTCCCCAGAAGCAACGTGTTACTTTTGTTTCTCCTTATCTGCTTAAGAGTTGCAGATAATAGTAAAGGTTTCAGGTTTTAGATTTCATCTCTGTTGAAGCCAGAAAATTCATATTGATCTCTTAAAAATCCTATGTGGTTTTATTTTTTCTTTCACTGTGTGAACACTTGGTCATTTTCAAGTTGAAATTGTCTCTTAGTTATGTCTTTATATTAACTTTATCATTAAAAGCTTGAGGTTCTTGGGCATTAAAAAAACCTCGTTGATGGCATTTTTGTTTATCCTTGACTGATGAGCAAATCTCAAACAGTTACTTCCTGTTTGAGTTGAAGGAACAAGTGAATTCTTAGAAAAGGCATAAAATCGGACAAATGAACAACCGATGTATGGAGTAAATTTCCTTGGGTATTCCTAGATTCATGTGTATTTTGAACAAAGAATTAATCCCATATCTGTAGTGAATACTTAACTTTGTCATTTAAAAGTAAAAATGCCCTGCCAGAACTGAAGACATAATACTCTTTTTACCTTAGCTTACTTTTAAAAAGTGGTGGAAGAGATTCACTAATTAAAACTACTGAATTAATGAAAATAATCAGAAGTTTCCCTTCTGTTTAGAGATGTTTTAAACAATTTTACTTTACTTGATTAGAATCACAGAAGAAAAAAAAGCTGATAAAACTGATCATATGAAAGTGTGTAACAATTAGCATTTAGCTGGAGCAGAATAAATAAATATGAAGAACTTAAAATTGCTCATAGAATTAACTTTTCATGCTTTTGTTTTATTTTGCCATAAGAGAGTGTTTAAGGATTTAAATTTCACTGTGTTGCAGCTCATTAATGCAGTGAGCAGCAAGTTGTTTGTTTGTGTGCCCTTATTTGATATTCACCTAGATTTCAGACTCAAAGATTTCTGGAGACTCATTCAGTAAAGAAAGCAAAAGAAAAAATATTCCATTCTTCTTGTTTTGTCAGTAAAGCTTTTTTTTTTTTTACTACTTGTGTCTAGTTTTATTTGCATCTCCTGTTAATAATGATTAACTGAACAAATACATTTGACTTCTTGTCTTTTAAAAATACTTTTCACTTTTTTTGGTACAAATATTCTTATAGAAATATGGAAACTAATTATAGTTGGATCTTGGTGGAACATAGCGCAGTTTCCTTTTGTCACTTGCCCATTTTTTGGGAGTTGCTTCTCTCCCCCGGATCCCCACTTAGTCTATCTAAAATCATTAGTTGAAAAGAGGTGGATGGTAGTGAGGACTTCAAAAAAATCTTGTTAAAGTCTCTCAGGGGAAGAGTGCTACATAAAGCAGGTATGCATGTAGATTATAACCTCTGTTTTGTGTAAAGTCCATCTAAATTAAGATGATTATGGAAATTTTTCCTCATTTCATTTTTTCAAGGAGCGCTTGCTATGCTAAGAATCCTTTATAAACGAGACTCACTCATGTAACTCTAGATCGATATAAAGAGAGAGGATTTCTTGGGTAAAATAAACTGTTGTCCATATGTAAAGTTTTCTTGCTTGTAAAGGTGCCTGTAATTTTTCTGTTCATGGATCTGACTCTAGATCTATAAATATTATTGAATAAAAGCTTAGTGTGCTTGTCAGTTTGTTTGGGAGCATAATTCTACCACTGTTTAGGCAGGAGTCATATTTGACTCCCATGTAAATACATGCACGAGTCCTAGGATTCCTGGAAACCTGTGGAGTTGGAATTTTAATCTTTAGAACAATGTTGTTTTAATTGCATGCAAATTTTGATTTCCCCATGTGGGAATAGTATAGTTCTTTTATTGTTACATAATGCAGGAAATTACCTCAAATATAATACATTAAATATTGTTTTAAAAATATGACTACCAATAGGTAGATTTTTTAATTTTATTTTTTAATAAAAGACTTGGATTATTTATGTTTATTCAGTTTGATAGAGTTTCTCTTCCAGTGTATATAAGGCTTTTTAATTCTTAGTCAAATATTTTACATAAAATATGGTGATAAAATGAGAATAGAGGTGATGCAAAAGTATTGCAAGTATGTCTTGTATTGATAAATGCTGACAATGGCATTCACAAAAACGAAACAGTTCTGGATTATTTACAACTTCTGAAATTATGCCTCACGAATTATATTTCAGTAAGATTCCGGGTAATTTAGATAAAGAATGGTTGCAGTCATTTGTGGTCTGAAAGTAGACATCTCCATTTGTGCTTCTGGAGTGTCCTCACGTGCAGAGAAGTTCTGCTGAATTATTAAGGAAGAACTTTGTTGTACCATAACAGAATTGGTAATTAAAATGCTTCGCCAGTTCTCAGGTGGCTGCCATTATTTTTAGAATCTCATTACTTTCATTATACTGGAAAGATTTTGCAAGGTCCTCGTTGTCTTAGATGATAAAAATACATATGCCTTGCGGAAAGTGCTTGGTAAATACTTCTGAGTCGTCTGAGACAAAACCCTCACTTCCCTCTAAGAGCACCATCCCTTAGGCTGCATGCTCTGTGTTTCGGAACTGTCCTTCTTCCCCTGGGCTAGTCTGCTGCTCATACCTGCAGTCTCCTTCCCCTTCCTAATGGATGCACTTGGTTTACTGATTTCTCCCCGCCGTTCTAAAACCATACAGAACATATGCTAGTTTTCAGTTTGATGCAGATACCCATCTACTACTGCATATCTCTCAGAAATGCTGTGCTTTTATTGTTTTGCAGTTTAGCGGAGCCTGTTAGAATCAAAATGATTCTTCAGAGGGCTGGTGTTTATTTGAACGGGAAGCTAAAAAGCACTGCTTGTGAGTTAGTATCATAAAGCAGGTCTGCATTGCATATGCACGTATTTTTTACTTTTTGAATCTGCTTGTTTCTCTGTCTCTTTACACACAACCACGTGCCTTAACATCATCGCTTTTGAAGATAAGCAACAAATTTTCAGGACTGCATACTGTAAAATTAGGGAATGTCAGTTTTCAGAATGTCTCAAATCTTAATTTGGTTTCTTTGTGCTTGTTCATTGTGATGATTTTTAATTCACTACATTATATTCTACAGGGTCTTTACTTATTCAGGCTCAGGGAGAGATCTGGCCCCAGTGCAGCTTCAGGCTTATGTATTGAAAGAGACTGTTGTCTGTAAAAACTGTTTAACCTGTAGAGTTGAGGGTATGTAGAGAGTGGGGGAGAAGATTGCAGGGGGAAAAAAAATGGTTTCATGGGTAAGCTAGTCAGACGAAAAGTGCCCTTGAGGATTGGATTCTGTTCCTCTCTCTGCTACAGAATTCCTATGTGATGCTAGGCAAGTCGTTTAAATGAAACTTTTCCCAAGTGGTGACTAATTGATTTGAGTGCTCGGCAATTCTGGTTGCATAATTTGAGATACTAGGGGCTTAATATGCAGAAATGCTGAGGGTTTGCAGCTGCAGCTGAAGTCGATTAAAGTCTGTGTCCTGAATGTATGGAATGTTGTTTGATACTGAGCACTTGGAAAAATCAAATCTGGGATAAAATTAGCACCTGAGATTACTACAGATTTTACCTTAATCTGTGCCTCTTTTTGCAATCTGTAAAAACAGGAAACTAATGCATTCTTGTCTCCTAAGGTGTTACAGCAGTGAATGATGATATTGATGAACTCCGACACTGCTGTGATGGGTTTCAAAACAAATAACCACGGCTTCCAAACGTGTTTGAGCAGCACACAGCTAGAAGCAGATGAGGCCACACATTAACAAAAGTGTGGAGAAAAATACTGAATAGATGCTCACTGAGTAAGCAGTCATCTTCTGTATGTTGCATAAAGCCAGTTGCAGAAGTAACAACAGATTGTAGTTCCCAAATCTCCTTTACCTGTTCAGAATACTTGTTGTGTGTAGCATCTACTTATTTTTCTGTATTCCCTTAATTTTTAAACTCTAAGTTTATATTATAGATTTAATTAAACTCAAATCTTACCTCTTAACAATCTTATTTTTTAAACAATAGCTCGTTACTTTAAAACAAACAAAAAAAAAAAAGAAAAAAGGTGCCATCCTCTCTCTCTCTCTGAATGTAAAGAACAAAAATAGAACTTGACCAAAAATTTTTATCCTTTTGGTCTGTTTGCCAACAGTGTGCTCTTTGTTGACATTGCCACAGGGTATAAAGCTTCCACTGCTGGCATCTGCCTAAAGTTGGCTGGGGGTTTGTGTGGACTAATTGGAAAAGGAGAGCTAGATGAGGAAACAGACTAATTTTAGTTTCCTTCTTCCATTCTTCCTGCTTCCTCAAGTTTCTTCACCCTGCAGTAAATATTTCTTTTATTTTGTCCAGCAGTACTTATTGTGACTGGGTTTTAATTTTGGAGTTTTTTGTGGGGTTTTGGTGTTGTTTTTTTTCTTTCAGAAATAGTTTTGCAGTATTTCTGCCACCACTGTTTTGTTTAAAAAAGGCAAGCTATGAGAGGAAGAAATTGTATCTGATGGAATTCTCTTTCATTTCTTGGATTTGATTCCGTGGCTGGGGTTATGAGACGGAGGGAAGTGCAGCTTTGGGCTATTATTACTACTTGTGGGATTGTCAGTAACAGAATGCTTTATTTCCATGTAGTAGTTTGCCACCTTGCAGTTTCAGCCCTTTCCTCTCCACCTGTGTCCAAAGTTACCTACTAAATATGCTCTTGCTTGTCTGTAGATCTTCCTTTTCATCTTGACTTTCTAACTTGAAAACTTGAGGGAGAACCCACGTTGGGATTTATCTTTGCTTCATTGAAGTCCCACAGTCACAAAACTTTCCCCGTAGCTTTTGCGTTTGAAATATTCTACATTTGTCAGTGTTTCAACTTGAGGCAGTAGGACCCCAGTTTTATCTTCCGATATTCACTGTTATCTTTGATGCTGATAATCCTGTAATCCCATGTTGAGAGGCAAGTAAATGAATTGGTAATAGCTGCTCTCTTCTGCAGTCAGTTGGCTGAAACAGATTTCTGGTAGCATAGTTAATGGGATGTAACCTGTGCCAAGTTTTTATTGCTGCTCACTCAACTGCTGATTCTTCTTTTTCACAGGCGCAGAGAGAGGCATACTTTCCTCCTTTATTTTGGACTTTTCTCCTTTTGCAGTGTTTGTCTTGTTACTGGCTCTGCTCACCCAACTTTGTAGTTCCTGCAGTTGGCTATTTCTCTTTGTACTGTTGCTTCCAAACTGAGGGGCCATCCTTAAAATACAGGTGTGAGAATAAAATTCTTCTTATCTGTTACTTCTGCTTGTGATGGTGGGGAAGTAAAAATGGGGAGACGGGAAGCAAGCAAGAGATCTCTTATTGCTAGCTGCCCAGTTCTGACTTTGCTGTTGTGACCTGAGAGTAGGTCTCTCTGGGTGGATGAGAGATGACAGGAGGCGAATAATGCTCTATACAGCTGCTGCCTTTTAATATCGGTGGCTGAAAAACTGACCTTACATTTGCCCCTTGACTGACTTTTCTCTCAGAAGCAGGGAGCATTTCCCAATCTGTTTCACGTGTGACTTCAGGGGGAATATTGGGTAAGAGCTATTATTTTACTTCTCTCAGCCTTCTGATGGTGGTGACGGGCTATTTAGCTTCCTAGCAAAAAAGGTTCTGTTTTGCTGAATTATTTTTATGTCTGTATTAAAGAGAGAAGCAGGCGTGTACACGTGTTGGATAGTGATGTGGTTGCGTGTGACACTCACCTAACTGAAGAATGCTCAAAGTAAATGGGGAGAAGTGTTTACTTCACGCTCATCTTCCCAGCTTTTCCTCCTTGTGCAGACCTACCCTCTGTCTTTTCTAGGCTTTCCTGGGTTTCCAGAGCATCTGGTTCAGCTGCAGCCTTGCTGTGGATATTGCTGGGAAAGCAGAAGATCGGCATGTGCTGGCTCTGCCAGCTGTTCCCTGGGCTTCTTCTGCAGGAGAATGCCCTGTTGTGAGGGTCTCCCAATTCTCTGTCTTATGCTCTTTTTCTGACTTTTGCAGGCCAAGAGGGAGGCAGTTTATGGATCAGTGTGAATTATTCCTCTCCTTGCCTGATGCAAACGATGCCTCCAAGGTAGTACTGGAAGAGAGGAACAGTAACTACTTCCCAGGAATGGCTTTATGAAAAGCAGGGAAGTGATCTTTCTGCCTCTCATTTGGGCCTCTGTGGTTCAAATGTTTTGATTTGAAAAACATAGAGGGCAATTCAGGGAATGGTGTGCCACTGTGTGTAATAGTATCTACCCACAGCTGCCATAAATCTTGAGAGGTAATTATCTTCCTTAAGGATTATTTGGCTCACTCCACTAGAAATAATGTCAGATAAGCATTTTCAGTGACCATAATACCACTTTTCCACACAAAATCACTGGTGAATGAGAAGGGCTGTCTCCAAGTCAATTTCATCGCAAGTAAGTGCATATTTGCAACTTCTTTAAGATGGGCATGATTTTTTAACTTTATTTAGCTTTTGGTTGCTTATAAATTACTTTTCTGTGTGAATTTTAATTGATGGGCCCTAATGCTAAACTTGATTTCTTTATCCAGATACCTCTGAGCATGTGCTGGCTAATTTGTGGCTCATACAACCTCTGGCAGGTTTTGCAAGTAATATTTTGGGATGTTAGTGTCCCCTGCCTTCTGCCCTGGCCATTTATCAGATTTGCTATGTTTTATGCTGTCAAGCTGTGAGCTGAGACAGTCGGACAGTGTTCCTGCTTTCAGCTCACTTTGTTAGGAGCGTGATAACTTTTAGCCAAGTGGTGGGCCATAGTAATAGGCAATCTGTGAAGGGTATTGGAGTTTAACTGAGATTTTTGTTAAGTTTCAGGCTGGGATGTGTTTTACACACAAATTTTGCTGATGCTGGCATCTGTACTAGAGAGCGATGGAGGGCATTCCTATATTCTTTCAAGGAGGCTATGTACTAACTCAGCAGTGAATTACTATATAGGTAGTGGCATGTTACAACCTCCCTGAGGTCTTCTGAATCCCGAGGTAGTAATAGCTCATTAAAATGGTAGTTAATGAGTATAAAGGGATCATTATGCGACTCTCCTACATGACGGGTAGGGCTAAATCCTAACTAGTTCAGTAGAAAGGTTCTAAATAAAGAAGGAAGGAATTTGATAAATGCTGCTGGTAATTCTTTATAAACCTAGCTATTTAAAGCAATTGATTTGAAAAAACACTTAGAGAAATGCATTTGGAATAAATTAATACAGGTTTGTAAATGTATTTTAGAGCTTTCAGAGGTATTTGTATCCTTTATAATCTCAAAGTTAACCTGATGTAGTCTGTAGTGAAGCATCTTTGCTTAAAAATATGCAGCATTTCTCCATTTCTGATCAGTGCAGTTCGAAATTAAAAAATATTTCTCCCCCCCCCAATTACTTAAGTTAGGTGGGGTTTTTTTTGAGATCTTGAGATTTGTAGACATTTTTTGTTCTATATGCCAAAAATAAATGGTGGAACAATTTCTCCTTGATGAGAGGCGAAGAGTAGTGTTCCACTAATAGGATTTTGTTTATGGAAAGCATAACCACTGCACACATGATGTCTTTTTTTTTTATGCCTTTCTTCTGACTGCAGTTATTTTCTGGAGAAAGGTATTGAACAATGTGGATTTTGTAGCAGTGAGATGAAAAACTTCTTGGTCTCAGTAAATGCTTCATATCTTCTTCCAGGCTCTAGAAGGACAAACAAATGAAAAACTGCAAACCGAGGTACACCTAAATCTCAAAGCTTAAATTCAGTGAACGGGGCTATTTTTAGGCATCCTTAAACTAAGAAAAATAACATTGCTTCTGCAAAGTGAGTCCTTCAGAAATATTATAGTATGGCATAGAAGCTGGGTAAATAATGGGAAAAGAAGGGTATGAGGAAGTATAAAATATATTAAATTATGAAGATCTATAGATATATTGTAAATGCATAAGATATATATGTGATTTTGAGAGAGCTGCTTCTGCTTTCTGTCTTAAAGGAAGAAATTGTAACTGCTGTGCCTGGACTTGGGTTACTACAGTGGCTCTACCCTATCTTTATCTAGGTGTTGTTATTGCAGGAATTAAGTATGTATTTATAATAAACCAAATCCAGAACACTTGTAAAGGAACAGTTTAATTTAAAAAAGTTTTAATGATATTTGTAGAAATTCCTGCTTGCATTTTTGTTCAGTTTCGTCCTTATTTTTGTCAGCAACTTTGCTGATATTCCACATTACCATTCAAGGCTAAAACTGGTAATGGATGAAGAAAGTATTCTAAACTCAAATTATCTGGATGACTTACTAGTGATCATCCACTACAGGATGACTTTCTTAGTAGTTCAGAGTAACTGCTGTGTAACAGGAAAAAAAAAAGCCTAATGCCCAGTGGTCCAACTTACGGAGCCAGGGCCCCATGGGACTTCAAATTCATAGCAAAGAAGTGTTTCCTCCCACCTTTTGATACTTGCCACTCCTTTGAAAGGCCTTTTAGTTTTTGTGAAAATCTCATTGACTCTTTCTCTTCTGGCACAAGCATCTGTCGTATTCAGTGTGACAAGAATGCCATCTCTCAGCCAGGACCTTTTAAACTATGTAAACAGATGCAGTAAATCCAGTTGGAATATTTTCAGAGTAATTATTAAATAGATCATCAAAGGGATATTTAAATTCTAAAATATAGGACTGTTAGTGACCTACTGTGCCCTGCTGTGACAGAACCAGTTAAATCTGTGTCACGCCTGATAAATGTTTGCAAGAGCTGCCCATAAAGGAGACTTCAGCAGCCAGTTTCAGTGATGTGCTGCTGATGCTTCTAGGAAGTTTTCCTGGTACCTAACTTGAATGTTCCTGTGATGTTATCTGACTGTTACTGCTTAGCCCTGATAGATCAGACAAGGCAATTATTCCATTTTTCTTTACAGCTACCTTTTACCTGTTTGAGGATGCTAATTTTTTTGTGTCAGCTGCCTCCCCTTTAGGCTTAAGTCATTCTCACTCATTCAGTTTCTCTGAACAACTCACTGTTTTTCCTAGACCTCTTATTATTCAGGTATTTTTTTTCCTTATCTTCCTAACAGGCTTATAGCTTTCTGTAGCTGTGCTGTTTGAAGTGGATGCAGCAGTCTGCTGATCAGCGGGTATTACGATGGCTGTGTGAGATGGCACTATTGCTCATTGCTGCTCGCGTCAGGGTGGGCCGTGTTGCACAGAATGGCAACATCGTGGCACCAGCTCATGCTCGGTTTGTGACTCACCGATCGTTTCTGCCTAACTGCTTTTTTTCCACCCTGTATTTGCACAGTTGATGAATTCTGTCCAGTCGTAGACAATTAGTCTTTCACTTAGGAAATAATGTCTTTTTTTTTTATAGAGCAATTCTCCAAATTGCCTGGATTTTTTAAAATTCTAATTCTCTTTGACAGCATCTTTGTAGGTTTTCCCAGGTTAGTGTTAACTGCCAATTTAGTAGTGGTTCTGTAATTCAGCTTGCTGGTTAGAATATTGGGTATTCATGGACCTGGGACATACCTCATAACATCCTTTTTGATATACCTTTTTGGTTTTGACAGTTAGATCCTTTAACTATTCAAGGCATGATTTATTTTCTTTCCAGTTTATTTTGCACCTGCAATAGAAGCTTCACGATATCCATATTTTCTCATTTGTTTAAAAAACCCCCTCTGCATTAAGACCATTACTTAAGTGAAGGAGAATGATCCCTGTTTGTTCATTCCAAGCTAATGTAACAGCTTTTGTTTAACTGTGTTCTTAAAATATTTTGTGAAATTGAGCAGCAATTGCAAATATAAATTAGAGCATTGTATGTGCATTAAGGACTGCTTGACTTGTTTACACATGATTTTATATCTGTGTGTGTATGAAAATATAGGTGATGGATGTGTGAGCGTGTATGGTCATATAAATTGGTGCCCTTCAGTGCTGATAGAGCTGAGGAAGTTGCTGATAAATAGTTAATGTTTATTCTGAAAGTTGATGCCTGTGGGGTTTATTCACCATGTAAATGTTGTGTTGAAGCGTAAGATAATGGGTAGATTTTTGAAAACTTCGGTGTTTGGGATAATTGTTCTCTTTTGGTTTCCTGTGTTGCTTTATAATATTTTCTTCTCAGCCTTACATGATATATCATGTATCTTACATGCCCATTCCTCATTTTGTGGAAAGTTGGAAGGGTGGATAACAAACGCCTTTCAAAAATTTGAAGAGTTTTAGAGCTTACAAGTCAATTAAAGATGTAGTTGCAAAAGTGACAGCAACTGTTCAGGTGACCCAGGAATTCAGTAATTAGTAGACCAAGGGTTTTGGGGGGTTATTTTTTATTTATTTTGATCTTTGGTTTTCTTTAAGACTGAAACCTGTGGTCATTAGTAATCTTCCTCAAAAAAATTACGCTTAAATTGAGATCTGGGAAACGGTTATCTGAAAAGACAAGCTAGGTGTGTCGGAGCATATGGGCCAGTAATGTCAGTTCTGGTGGAAGTGTGTAATGAAAACAGGATACGCAAGAAGGTGGAGGAGGTGGAGGCCTGATACGGATGCAGTCTTGCCGGTTCTCTGATTTCCTTTAATTGCTTGCCCCCTGGAAAGAAGTTGGAAGCATACTAAAGCAGAAATATAGCAAGGAAACTATGCAAACAATCAAATAGCAGCATCTTTTGGGCATTATGCTGTAGGAAGGCTTGGAACTTTTCAGATCTAGAATCCCTAAATCTTCACTGTCTTTTGTGCTGATGCTCCACAGTGGTGAGTGTGGGCTGCGTTCAGCTGTCTTTGGGTACAGTGTCACCTCTCTTGTAAGTCTTGGGGCAGAGGCATTGAGCAAGAAATGCCCTGTGGGAGACATCACATTTTGCTTTTTCTGCCAATCTGGACTGTAAAAGCAGTGGTCCTTCTTTGTAACAATTTATTTTCTGTGAATATGTTGCAGGATCAGGAATTTCATAGTAATATTTTTATGAGAACTGTAGACTGGAAGTCTCTGCAATAGGAAGATTTTCAAGAAAACTCCCTAGAAGCAACTTTATTTAACCTATAAGGGAATACACATGGGCACATATAAATATATACAACTACCTATGTTGTAAAAATATATATAGCAAATTATATAAATAATAAATATAATAGACAAAATGGAATCAAAATAAACATGTAATTATGTTCCTGGAAAAGCATGTGAAATAAATAAAGGATACCTACTCATTCCTTCCTTTTGAACCACTAGAATGAAAAATGAAACAGAAAAAAAATGTAAGAGTAGGCTGGATTTTGAATTAGCCAGTATTATCCCTCAGTTGTTGTTTGATAGCTTTTCTCCATTTTGAATTCGAAGAGTAATTTTAAAAATATTGAGAGTTGATGAGTGTTCTCTGCATCTCGGAGACAAAGCTATGTTAAATCATGCTTATACATGACAGCGTTCTGTTGGGTAATGTAGTTTCTTTGTGAGTAATCAGTCTCTGAAAATCTAAATAAAAAAAAAGGCTAAAATAGCTTCAACAGAAGAAAAAAAGAATGCATATAAATACTGTTGTTCAAATTGGTCAAGAAAGCCTAAGCCCATGTAATTGTGCACATGTGCTGACGAGAACGATATTTTTTTTTTTGGTTTCTCAAGCATGAGGCAGCAGAATTTTCATTCATTTGGCACGCTACGCTGAAAACAGAGTCTTCTTTCATTTGACACACTCCCCTGGAAACAAACATGCCAGTGAAGGGACTGTGCCAGTTATCAGAAGCTCACAGGAATACATTGTGCTGGTTTGTATTCATTTTCATTTCATGAATTGCTTTAAAACTTAGCAACATAAAAAAGCATTAAAACACCTTTTTAGCATTATTTTTAGTTGCCATGTATTTCCCTGCTGTGCCGTTATTCAGGTTAAATCAACGGAATGTTGTGAGACACATGGCTTGGTTTGCAGCAGAGCAGATCTCTCCCCCTGCCTGGGTGTACTTGGAGCATTCATCTGCAGGGAAGCAGCAAATTTGAGATTAACTGATTTTACATCCTTGGAAAAAACAAGTGTCTTAGAAAAAAAGTTCTGTAAGAATAAAGACTGAACTGAACAGAGGATGTGCAGCAAGAGATTTAAGCCAAAACTCAGCTGGCATCTGTTAACTGTAAAAGTTCATAGATAATGCTTGGTCTTCAGGGAGACACTTGCTTTTCTTTCCTAGAGTTAAATTGTTCAGGATTGCCAGCAGGTCCTTTCCACCTCTGGAATTTGCTACAAGACTCAATTTCCCTCATGGATGTTTTTCCAAGTGCAAACTTGGATGTACTTCTTGGAGCTAATCTAGTCGGTGGGGTTTAAATTAGGACCAGGTGAAGCAGATAGGGGAGTGGTATTTTAATCAAGTCGGATATGATTGAAGATTCATTCATTTCCAAGTCTTGTGTTCTTGCCGCTGTTAGCAGAGCAACCGTGTTAGATACGGGTATGTTTGCTTTATGTAGCTGTTGCTTTTCCTTCTGGTGCTACTGAGCAATTGTGTGTAGAAATAACGTGCAGGTGTGATTTTTTTTTTTATTATTATTTTGAAAGGGAAATTACTTTCTGAAAAGGTGGGTGAGGAAAAAAGGATGCTTGTGATTGCGCGTACAAGATGGGTATTGTGAAGTTTAAGGCTATTGATACAGATAGGGGGAATTTTATTTTTTTTTCCTAAAGAGTCTCATTTACTTACTACCTTTTTTAAAAAAAAACAAACAACCAAGATACAAAGTCTAGAGCAAATTTAAGCCATTGAATTCTATGTGTTTTGGTGATAAGCTTCCACAGTCAGAATGACCTTCAAGATCCTTGGAGAGGTGTCAGCCTATGCTGAACCAAAGTGGGGGTCAGAATCAGGTTGGAAGGAGGGTCACAGCTAGAACATTTCCATCCTAAGAATTACCTAGAGAAGGGTTGTAGGGCAGCAATGGCGGCTTCTCTGTCCCTGGATGAGAATGAGACCCTTGGGAGGGGTCTCACTGTGTTCCTTGACGTCACTCAAGGAATGAGGACTGTGGATATTTAATTAGTGGCCTACGGTCATGTCTGTTTATGGGTATTAGTTTTCTGTGGACTTTGCATGAAAACATACAGGTAGAAAGCGGCATTGTTCTCGCAGTGTTTTGCAGACAGCTGTAGCTTATGTCCATTTACCTGCAATTGCTTGTTTTGTAAATTTTTGCTGGACAGCCTGCAGTTTCAAATCATGGAAGACTCTGAATTTACAAAGCTTACTTTTTGTTTCTTTTTCTGTACCATTCTGCTTCAACTTGTATACCTGATGGTTACTAAAGGGAAGTAGTAACTTCTGGCCCTTCTACACAAATATTTTGTTAAAGAAGCCATATACATTTGAATTATTCCTGAATAAAGAAAAACCCCAACCTCAAACATAAGAGTTATATGAGTTTGATATATAATTTGGGGAAGCTGAAAAGGGCCTCATGAAGGCTTGCCTGCACTGAGGTTGTTTCCAAGGATAAGGTTCACACCTGAAATACAGTCAGCTGGTTCTCTATACAGTTGTCACTTTTGGGTAGGACACGCTGTGGAAAATTCTACGTAGTTATTCAGCAGCACTGCAATGAAATAGATATTCTGATGTCATTCCCTTTTCACACATTAACACGCGATTGGACAAACTCCAGGTGAATAGAAACATGATTTCTCTCTGCATACTTCATCCTCTGCACTGTGTGCCTTCCCATGGCTGATAAAGGTAATGCCACCTATTTGAAGACCTTGGCAGGCATATTTAAAACCCAAGATGAATTGAGCAGTTTTACTGTGTTAGAAGCAGTTACTAAATTATAAGTAACTAAGTCTTGTTGTATAACTGCATTGCACTCAGGGGAACAATTTAGGTTTTGAATTGTATATGTTGGTAAGTGAAAACTATGTAGACATTGATTATTTTTTCCCCTTGACCTAATCGCTGTTTGCCTATGGCAATATCTGATGTTATGTGTTCATGAAGAATTATCTTGGGACCACAATGAGGCTTTTTTTTAGCTTCATTAGTAATCATTGTTACATTAGGAATAGAAGGCAATAAAGTAATACACTTACACTGTACTACACCAGTTTTTCTATTTATTGTAAAAGCGGAAGTGAACTCTGCAGGTGGGAGTCTGAATTTGTATAGACAGAAAAGATCCGCTTTGAATCTTTGTGTGTTTTCAGCGAGAATTAAATTTAAAAAAATGGAAGGGAAATGCCTATTTAGATTATTTGTGTTGTGAAGATATTCCTTCTTTGTTTCTCCTTAGTATTTGTAGTCTAGTGATAAAGCTCTTCTTGGTAATACTAGAGAATGTGAAAATGATGCTGAGTAAAATAAAATACAGTAATATGTTTTTCATTGTCTGATTGAACAAGTCTACCAAAAAGTGAATGACTTACATAGTGAAAAGAATGTTTCCTCTTCTCCTCCACCCTGGGAATGTGATTTGTATCACCCTTTAGACAAAAATTTAAATTCCAAGAGAGTACCTTAAGAAGTGTATTTAACTTTTGACATAGTGTTGATTCTTTCAAATGGTAGTTTTGTTAGTGTGCTAAAACACTTGTTTATAGTGTAAGAGATTGTGCAAAAATTGTAAAATAGCATAACTTTTAGCTTATACCTGAAGGTTATGTAACTAGGCCTGTGGATGCTCTGCTTGTTCAATTAAGTGTTAGCAATGAAGAAACTCCCATGTGAATACTTGCATATTTGCATGCCTGAGTCCAGACTGTGGGCTACTTAAATACAGACTTTTGCAGTTTGGTATTTCAGGCAAGTAATTCTAGCACAAAACACTTTTTCCTCCTATTGACTTGTCTACTATGTGCATTTTTTCCAGCTATGCAGCTGACAGTTGAGCAGTTTTTGGTTTAGCTTCATAGAATCATAGAATGTCTTAGGTTGAAAGGGACCTTAGAGATCATCTAATCCAACCTCCCTGTCATGGGCAGGGACGCCTCTCAACTAGACCAGGTTGCTCAAGGCCTCATCCAACCTGGCCTTGAACATCTTCAGGGAAGGGGCATCCACAGCCCCTCTGGGCAATCTATTCCAGAGTCTTGCCACCCTCATACTGAAGAATTTCTTCCTAAGATCCAATCTAAACCTATTCTCCTTCAATTTAAATCCATTTCCCCTCATCCTGTCAGTGGACACTCTTGTAAAAAGTCCCTCTCCAGCCTTCCTGTAGGTTCTTTTGAGGTAATGGAAGGCAGTTGTAAGGTCCCCCCAGAGTCTTCTCCAGGCTGAACAATGCCAGCTCCCTCAGCCTGTCCTCATAGCAGAGGTGCTCCAGCCCCTGGATCATCTTTGTGGCCCTCCTCTGAATTTGTTCCAGCTTGTTCCATATTCCCTCTTCCGACTTGTTCCATATCTGTCCTATGGTGGGAACACCAGAACTGGACACAGTGTTCAAAGTAGGCTCTCACAAGAGCAGAGTAAAGGGGGAGAATCACCTCTCTTGACCTGCTGGCTACACGTGTGATAAATCCCGGGACACGGTTGGCCTTCTGGGCTGCATGAGCGCACTGCTGGCTCATGTTGAGCTTCTCATCTATCAACACCCCCAAATCCTTGTCTTCAGGGCTACTCTCAACCCACTCTGTGCCCAGTTTATGTTTGTGCCTGGGATTGGCCTGACCCAGGTGCAGGACCTTGCACTTATGACTTGTTGAACCTCATGCAGCTTAGAGCATTCATTTTCTGTTATCTTTTACCAAAAGTCTTTTAATATAAGTGCTTATGTTCTGTTTTTCAAAATATATGTGATGGAGTGTTGCCTTTTTTTTCCTCTTAAACAGATATGACTTGTGAAAGTGGACTTAGATGCTGCATGTGGAAGCACATGCTGTCGCTGCAATGGGAGATGCTCTCAGCTTGTGAGAGCTGTTAACTGGAAACGTGTGTGTAATGAAGAGATGTTCAACTTGGGAAGTATGATGGGACAGTACTGCTTGGAAAAGCTGGTTATCAGGAAATAGGGTGATGCTTTTGATGTTTGTTTCCACGTGAGGGAGACAGCGTGACAGGCTCATTTGCCTTAATTGGGGCGAAAGTTGCCAACCTGAAGCACGGTGTTGAAGGAGTGACTGAATGCACTGTCCGTACCATTGCTGGCTCCTTCTGCTATTAACTGATACGCCTTTACAGATTTTATTTTGCCCTCCTTAGATGTAACGGAGATTTAGATTTCTGAATTGTAAGCAAAGCCATTCAACACGTCTTCTGAGTTTTTTCTTTAAAACAAACAAAACCTTGGTGTGGTCATGCCTTTCTCTAATCTTTTGACTTGTGCCCCAATATGTAAAATAATATTCTTTGTCTGTAGAAAACACTGACTCTTAGTTCAGTGTTTTGCTGCTCAGCCTTTATGGAGATGTTCCTGAAGGTGGCCAACAAAGTCAGTTAGGTATAAATGACAGTCTCCTGGAACAACTGCCTTCAGTACGGTAGATGCTTCTTTATTAGTTTAAAAATAATAAATCTTTGTAGCTTATTTAGAGTCATACACTGTTAGGAAGTTCTGTAGCAATAAGAGGCTTTATCAAAAAAACAACCACTTTTGTTCAGGGCATCTCTTAGAGGATCTGGAACCTTGCCCAAGGATGCCTGACATTACCCATAGGTAGCATTAATTAGCAAAATGTTTGGAACATACAACATTTTCTTGTGTTGTTTTACAGTGTTGTGAAGAATTGCTTAGAAGGCAGACTTCTTGTTACTTCAGAAATTTATATGGACCAGTTGTAGTTAAATCATTTACAGCAACATCTCGTATTGAATTACTTGCTGGTATTATTGTCCCCTTTTCAACCTTTCATAGGGGCTTAATTACAACTAGCTGATATGTTCGTAAACATCACTTCCATGGTTTAGCTAAAACAATGGCCAGTAAGCTTTTCTGATTTCTTTATTTGCTATAGTAGTGTTGAAATGTTATATTTTGTTTTGAAGACAAACCTGCATTGTTTATTAAGTGGTTGACAGGGTTGGTAGATGAGGGGAATCTATACAGTCTCTAAATTGTTCATCTCAGTTGCCAGAAATAATCTGTTGTTGTAAATTTACAAATTTTTATTTGAACTTCTCAAGGTAAAGCAACATAAATATTTAAGCAACTTTATTCTTTCAGAGATGACTTGGAATATCTTGCTTTACTTAAGCATGAAACGAATGTCCTCTGATCATCGGTGCAAATAATCATGCTGCTTCCAAATAAAACTAAAGTATAAGTTGTTCAGACACAACTGAAAACACTTTTTTTTCCTTGTTGGTTATTTGAAATAATTGGAAGAATACTGTGGGATATCTCTTTAATATGTTTTTTCAGGCTTTTAACTGCTCATGAAGAGTGTTCCAAAAATAATACCAAGCACGTTTAAATGTGTTCTAGAGAAGGAATAAGCTGTATTTTTTTTCCCAAGTACATTTTCTGAAGGTACTAATTTCTTAAGTTTATTGTGGTCTCATCTTCTGATATTTAAAAGATGTATTTACTTGGCATTTTTGCATTTACTTCATATGATTCTATTAAGTCTCCCTCTCAAGAATTTAGTGTTTCTTTGTGCTCAGAATAGATATTTAGTCACTGTCTCTTCCTTCCCCTTAACCAAGAGTTAAAAATAAACCTGTAGGACAATGGCAATATGAAACAACTCGCAGGCAGTAGTCAAGCTGGAAGCAAGCAGGTACTTAACCAGAGGAATTCTGCTTTGGTGTGCACATGCCTTAGAAGTAGCTATTGTAAAATTTAAAAAAGAAAAAATGCATATGTGGTCTTTTCAGTACCTTCCTTTTACAGACAAAGAGACTGGAAATCTTGGTCTTGCATTAGAGATAATACTAGATTCCTTAAAACATAGTTTCACAGCTGAATTTTTGTAAATTCTGCATTTTGCCCCCACTTTATCCTTTTCCCCTTTCCCTCCTCCAGTCTTTCTCTAATATTCACTCCTGGCCTGAACTTGTATATAGCATTATTGTAGCCTCATGTTATAAAACTGGAAATTTTTAAATGAAAATAATGATTTGTAATAAAGCCTGACAGACTAATTATAGTATTGCATTAATTATTATCTTATTTCAGCTCTGTTCCTCTCACAGCTAATTCAGAACTGAGTTTTGGTGTTTTTTAATCCCTATCAACACTGTGTTTTTTAGAGATAGAATATACTGGGGAACAATATATAAAAAAATCAAGAAATGAAAATTATTAGATGAACACTTGATTTCTAAAATGTTGCCTTGAACCTGTTAGTAATAGGATACAGGTACATCCGTTTAAATGTGATCATTTGTGGATCTTCTTGTGAGTGTAGCTCACTATGTAATGCAACTTTCAGTCTTCCATTTCTGGATATCTTTATAACATGTACTGAACAGCAGTCGTTAATTCAGAAATATGTGCATTGTGCAGCTAAGTTGGTACATCACTGATGTGTTTACATTCTCAGTTTTATTTTTTTACCCTAAAACGTGTGCAGTTCTTATAATGATGAAGGTATAGATTGATGTCAGTGCTGTGGTGTAGCTTCAAGACTGCAATTTGAAGCTACTTTAGAAAAATATGATTCTTTAGACATGGTGAAGCTGAAGTTGAATGGAAGTCCTATTAGTGGTGAATTACATGTAAATATTAATAAGGGAAGAGTTCATAGCAAGTCCCGAGTTTGGGAAATTGAGCATGATAATTTGCTGAAATTACATCTGTCTTGAAGATACGCAGATGCACTGATTTTCAGTTTTTATTTGAATTTTTAAATGGTGCAGAAAGTGCACGGGTTAGTGTTTAAGCAAGAAAGTGTTTGGAAGTTTTGGCAAATAGCATTGTGACGGGGGTGTGGTGATGAGGGAAGTTCAGATGGAAGCTGGATTGAACTGAATGCCTGGTCCACCATGTAGGCCTGGTGGCACGGTGTGGCTGTTACATGTCTCCAGTTGCGTTGCCTTGGTTCCTGCACTTAGTTGGCTGTCTTCACGTCTGAACAAGGGTCTGGGAATTGGTTTCTGACAGTTTGCTCTTTCTTCCCCCGCACCCGCCCCCCCCTCCGCTTTTTCAGGATGCTTCGTCTGCAGACATTCGGAAGGCGTATCGAAAGCTTTCACTGGTTTTACACCCAGACAAGAATAAAGATGAAAATGCAGAAACACAGTTTAGGCAAGTAAGTGCAATGTGTGGCAATACAAGTTTTAGGGAAAATAGAATCAGAATTTTTTATGATGATGTTGTTTTAGTAAGAACAGTGGTGCACCTTCGAAATTACTAAGTTGAACGTTGAATTGCATGTTTCCTGCTGTAGCTAGATTGAAAACAAGTATTCTTTTTTGTAATTAACTTCTTAAATAACTCAGTATTTACCTGTATATTAAACCTGATTTGAACATAATACTTAGACTTACACTCTTAGGAAGAAAATATATTTTTCACTTTATGTAAGACTTTTTATAAATAGTCTTTTCAAAAGCAGCAGGGAAAATTTCTGATCGATTTGAAGTGCAAGTCACGTATAGGCTTAATTTCATGAAAATAATTATTTGTAATTTTTGAATTTATCCCTTTTGAATCTTTACAAACCGTGAGACTGTTGTAGTTAGCTCTACCCTTAAAAATATACTTCTGGGGACTTAATACAGGTTACTTCAGTGAGATCTTTAGGATGAAGCAAATATTACCTTTTATTTTTAAGGTGTAACTGAGACAAGACTTAATATGCCAGATGTCAGGAGGGAAAGAAAAAAAGTCTTTTGTAGGAGTTGCTTGTTTGTATCTGATGACACTTTGTATATGAATGTGTTCCTCTTTCGATTGCCAACCGAGATTGCTTCTTAGTGTTGTAGGGAAAACTAGCAAAGATGATTAGTGGGCAAATGTAAACTATGATACTTCTATTTAAGCTTCATGATATCAATCCTGAAGTCTTGAAATAAACTCTTATGTGTGTGAGTTGTTTTCTTTTGCTGTTTTAGTTGGTGGGCATCTATGAAGTTTTAAAGGACGAGGAAAGAAGGCAGAGGTGAGTTAATTTGTACAGCTTCTTAAATAAAACATTCATGCCAGTGATACATTCGACTTAATTGTAACGCTTCAGATGTTTTTTGCATAATTTAATAACTTGTAATTTCTATGTAGCTGCTTAATTAAAAATTGTATGTGGCTCAAAGCAGAACCTGGTGTGTATTTTTGTGTGATATGCTGTTTTCTGTTAAAACCAGTATGTGAAAGAACTTTAAAAGCTAGCTGTTATTTTAAGCAGTTTTTAACACTTAATTATATCACTTTTTGTGATATATGATTGCTTGTTTTATTAAAGCTGTAGTTGAAAATACAGGTCACACATTCAACTGACAGTCATATCTCACTACATTAAGAAGAGGTTGTTGCATGATATTTAGGGGTCATTTCCAGTATATGTGGTCTTCAACATTGTTTTCTGTTTCTGAGTTCATTGTTTTTTCTTTCAGATGTATTATCCATAATACTGCAAACTTTGACACACACAGTATAATTTTTTTTTTTAAAATAAATGATAGTTGTCCTTACTGCTTCAGGAGCAAGTCCGGCAGTATCTGAAGGTGATAGGATTAAGAACTGAAAATCTGGAGCTCATCAGCTTTCTGAAAGACTGTTTTGAACCTTTTTTCTTTTGCATGGATGACTATTTAAATTAATAATTATCAGGAAAACTGGGACACTGAAAGAGTTTTGCTTGTGGGTTGGAGATTTAGTAAATCATCTTTTGGCTTACAAGTGTTTAAACAGGGCTTCACGAGACATTTCTTGAAAGGTTTTTGGCTTTGTAGATGTCCTGGTAGGAGTCCAGGTTTTATAGTACAGATTATCTACTTTTTGATAATCCTCTCTTGAAGTGTCATGGAAAGGTACTTCACAGAAGATTTTGGACATTTCTATTTCAATTATTTATTTCACCTCTCAGAAGAGAATTTCATTGTGGAGTTCTGCTTAAGGAGAGTTTAAATAAAATTATTAGTTGAGTGGTGAAATGTGAGTTGTCCCCAAAACTCTCCCACCTTTTTGTTTATAGCATTGTTTACATGCACTTTGTGACATTGCCTCTCTGGAACTTAATTCTGGCTTGGAACTTCTAGGAATTTCCTTGGAGCTGTAATAGCAGCTTTTTGCATGGAAGTGTAATGCAGTAGTACAAATAACGTTTTTTAAGCCTTATATACATTACAAATGTGACTAACTTACCCAACTGGTTTGTAAGAATATGCAGCATGGTGATTACAAACGAGAAGTTAAAGCAGCAGTAGATTGTTCTAGCTTAGATTGATTTTATTGTCAATAACTTACTTTGTACTTGACCTCTAGTGTGGAGATATGGTTGGTAGTGCTTGTAGAGTTGATTAAAAAAAAGTGTACTGGATTAAATAGTGTTTACCTTCAGAGAATTTTCTGGAAATAATATGCAGAGTTTAGAAAGAACATGTAGAGTAGCAGAGCTATGTGGTCTCATTGCTTTGAGAAAACCTTTATTGATCAGGTTTATTACACAGTCTAATGATAAACTCTCGCTTGAGCTTGTAAATGGAGGGTGGTCTGTCCTATTTCCTGTAAGTAAGCGTGCGAGGAGCTGCTCCCCCTCTAATATTGTTTCTGTTGTAAGGTAACTCATGGGTTTCTTCCAAACGTACAGCAAAGGAAAGAGGACAGTTGTTTTTTTGGATCTTACTACTTTAGATGTTGCTATTTTTCCACGCGTTGTGAGAGGTGATGGCCCTTGTGGAAGAGGCTCAAAGTTTACTGTCATGCCCATGTGCTGGAGGAGAAACTGTGCTGTACCCTTTGTCTCTTGGGGTCTCTGAACTTAGTTTTATCCTGATTCCAGAGATACTTACTTGGGTCTGCTTGTAGCAAGGCTTTCTGACAGATTATTTTTTCTTTCCCTTCCCATGGCAGGGTGGTAGTTTTCCGTATCTGAAATAACTCAAGAAACCTGGTGGGATGAGATAGAAATTAGTTCTGTTGCTTCTAAGTTAATTGGTGAGGAATTCGGTTTAGCTGGGAATCCCTTCACAACTAGACACGTAAATGGTTTGGGACACAGGATTACACCACCCTGAGAAGAGGGAGCTGCAGGCTTCTGCACGGTGAGGTCAGCTGTACCTGCCCCTTACTGCTATCTTAGAAGTGATGTGATCCAGCACCAGTCTTGGTGTGAATATGCAGAGTGGAACCAGCAAGGCAGGAAGAAGGTGCTGTGCTGAGCGATTAACTCGTTATGAAACAGTAAAATGGGGTCTAATTACACCCTTTTTCCATGCCTTGAATGTCAGAGGTGTTAATTGTTTCTGTGCATGTACAGAAACAGTGTTTTAAAAAGGCAGATCTGTTGGCCAGCTATATGTAATTGTTTTTCTAAAGCCTTTTGTATTTTAATTTTTATCAATTAAATTTTACTTTATCTGATGGCAGAAGCCCTTATATTCTGTGTTGTCATAGTTGCTCTATTGACAATTATAATACAAGGCTTTATAATTAAAATGTGGTTAGCTTTTTTGAGAAAGTTATATAGCTGCTTATGAAGTGCACAAATATTATGAGTAGTACAACAGAACATAGTAATACTACTAAGGTAGTACTTTTCTCTTATGTGCTTTGACTGATGTGTAATGTAATTAAAACATTCTAATATTCTAACATTAAACGTACATGCAGCGTTTTTTAGTGTAGCAGTGTTTATTATTAAATTAAACATACATGCAGCAGAATGTAGGGTTTGGTTTTTTTTTTACACACTGCAGAATGTGTGAGAGAAGTTTGTCTTTAGGGTATGTAGAGATGACTGCGTTTCCTGAAATAGACTTTACTTTAGGGCATTTATTGGTAAATCAACTTGGCAATGATAAATGTTATTAGCCTTTGATTATTTTTAATTTATGAAGAAGTAGATAATTTTACACACTTCTATTAATTGTAATTAGGCAAAAATTGTAGATTTTAATTTCATTGTTTGTTACCGTTCTAAGGAGCTTTTTTAAACCTACCAGTCTTATCCTCTGTAACAATGTGGGCTTGATTACAGGAAGCATTTGCAAAGGAATCAAGATATACTTGTTTGGAGTAGGAAAGGTGTTTATCTTAGCTCTCATTATAATTAAATGTCTGGATTCATAGGTATAAATTGTTCTGGCTGATGTTGCACTGGATGCCTTTGACAGCTTGAGGAAAAAAGGCCCCCCCAAATAAAAAATGCCAGTTCACGTAGTTCAGAATAGGTCTCATTAATTCAAGGTTATAGTATATCATAACTGTGAAATTATTTGAAATATGAAATCCCATAGCTCTCTTAAAGGAAAAAGTAAATTATAATTACATTAAAATGGATGATACTGTAGTTAGCTGCTACGGTTAATGGATTTTATTTTTTGCAATGTACCTGATTCTACAAAGAGCTCCAAAAACTGTTTCATGAAACTTTACAGAAGAGTGAAATTCTAATGATTTTGCAGTTAGTTACTTATTCGTACAAGACTAACAAGTCTGGTATAGAATACTGAGTTTTAAGGTGAAGATTCAACCCAAGTTATAAATGAGGATTTTTGGCTTTTGTTTCTGTACTGCTGCTTTGGGTTTTTTTGCTTGCTGACTGCTTCATTTCAGAGAGAACTGGCAGACATACACACATGTCAAAGATTTCCTGCATTCTGTGTACATATATCTGAGGAAAAAATACTGTGGATTTATCTTTTCATTTTAGCTTGCCTCTTTTTTTTTTTTTTCCCTTACCATAGGATAACAATATAGGTTGCCAAAAGAAGAAGGACTTGTAATTAAATATTGAGGATAGTTCTTGGTGCATGTGGGTTAACTGTGTTTCATAGTTAAGATTTCTGTAGAGAAATTCTGTAATATGAAATTTGGGTTTTATTACACCACATCCTAAATTTGGAAATTAAGATTTTCGAAGTATGGGAAGCTTCTGAGTTTCAGTAGGATCATTTTCTGGTTGAAAACCTAAAAATCACTGATATCTTTATTTTTCAACTACGGAGCTTAATTACTATTGAAAGCAGTGATTTATCTTTTAACAGTATATATTCTAAAAAGTGGGTTATAATAGAAGCTATCTTCCCTTAAAATGGCCAGTCGTGTGAGCCATAATGCTCATTGATAGTAAAATCAATAGAGCATTGATTCTGGGACTTAATCCTTGGAGACTGTTGTTCAGAACAGCGGACATAGCCGAGTAAACACAGAGTGCTGTTTAAAGTGTTTAATGCAAGAGACTCTGCTGTCTCAATTTATTTTTTCTTAACAGATAATTTATAATAGAACATGGCTGCCAAACCTTAGTTCGCAATCTTGTTTTGCGTGTTGCTATATTGTTACCACTAGCTTGTATAGACCTTTTTTAATCAGTAGCCACGTTTTCAGTACATCATGTAACAAACTTTAGTCTGTAAGAAATGCAAATACTTGAGAAATGTGTTAGGAGCATTAAAAAAAGAATCTTTACTGAATCTACTTGTATTTCTCTGAAGCTTTCAAAGGGAGAACATCTTTCGTGAAGTCTTTTTATCAACGTAATTTGTTTAGAAGTGGTTGTGTTTCTAAAATATTTTCCTGCATTCTAACAATGAAATGTTTAGGGAAAGCATTATTATTATTTTCAAAATACTAAAATTCTACTTTTTGTTTAAGATTTAAGTAGAAGTTTTAGTTTTGAAATAACATCCTAAGCAGTTTTTCTGAACAGTTTGTGTTAAGGCATCAGTAGTTAATTCATTCTTACTGGGAAAAGAAAAAAGTTACTACTTCAAATTTTTCAATAATGGATATTAATCTTATTATTCTTATAATTGTCATGGAAGATGAATTTTGTAATACAAATTTTAATTCTGGTCAGAACACTGGTCAATCCTGAGATGTTCAATTTTTTGCATAGAAATAACAGTGTCAACTTGAAAAAATACTTTATCAGAAGGCAGCTTTTCTATATGCGCTGAATTAAAGTATGTATTTTAATAGAAAACCATCGCCTCTTTTTCTGCTTAAAAAATGAATTTGCTTGTGGAGATTTTTTTAGTACATCTCCAAGGTATCAATTTAATAACTATCAAAGTAGCTAGTGCAGTTGTTGCATTTAAATTGATTTACATGTCAAGACTGGCAGTTTAGCAGCTGCGCTATTATTCCTGGATCGGTCAATTTACTTGAGAAAAACCTACTACTGAGTTCTACTGACCTGCATGACAATATAGGCCCTATTTCTATTCCTGTAATTAGGCCTGCGACTAACTCAGAATATTTTTAATTAAAATATTTTGGTCAATGTGTTGCACCAAATTAGTCCTTTCAGTGCAGATTTAATTCTGGAAGCGCTGTGATTAGAATGTGTAATGAGTTGCGTTCAATTTCAGATTAACAGGTTGTGCATCTTGAACATACAGGTTTTCGAGTTTACTGTAGAGATTTTTGTTTAAAACTTTACTTGGAGCAGTTCACAAATAGAAAAATCCCTTTTGCATGTCTGCAGTTTATTTTTAAATTAATGATAACATACTGTAAATAAAAGCCCCCAGACGTACTAAGATATTTTGAGACATTTATGTGAAGAAAAACTGACAAATTATCATAAAATGGTTTCTGTACAGTCAGTAGCATTAGTAAAATTAAACAGTTTTAAAATAGATTGATTTTTGGAGACAGCTTTTCAAATAGAAAATCAAAACCATCTCGCTGTGGTGAACTTTGTTTTCTAACATCAAAATCAAGCCTCGAACTTAAATTCCTATTTGACACAGAATGGATGTTAAGTCTGGCAGCATTTTTACTTAATGGATATTGTGCTATTAAGGGACAAAAAAAGCACAAAGATGCTTCTCCCTCCCCCCAGCACTTGTGCTTTTAATTTGTAAAAGAAAAAGAGATTTCTAGTATTTGAGGCTTTTGTTTTTCACTACCTATTTAGTAGTTTGTGGCTTGTTGTTTACTTCCATCGTGAAGACTTGTCCATTGATTACTAGGCAGGTAGAACACTTCTACGCTTCCAAAGTCTGTTATTTCAGAAGTGAATGAACTCCATGTGAGGGTGTTATGGGAGCAATCGAACTGTGGTGGGTTTTTTCGTTTGGTTTGGTTTTTTTTCCCTTGCAAAAGACTAGATACATTTCCCCAACGTTTGGTTTTGGATTGTTTATTTCCAGATGCAAGGCTCACAGCTGTCTAAACAAGACATTGCACTATTAAAAGAGAAATTCCTAAATGATCTTTCATGTGTATTATTCAAGCAGTCTGTGGATTATCATTTGTTTTGTTTTATAATTGGATAGCTTGGCTTATTTAATTTTTAGCTCTCCATGAAAGCATGTTATATTTACTACTCTAGGTATGATGATATTCTGATCAATGGACTACCAGATTGGCGACAGCCTGTATTCTACTACAGGCGGGTGAGAAAAATGAGCAATGCTGAGCTGGCATTACTCTTGTTCATTATACTCACAGTGGGTCATTATGCTGTGGTTTGGTCAATCTACCTGGAAAAACAGCTGGTAAGTATTGGTAATAAATCAAACTTGCTTCGATTATTAGTATTGAATTTCCCGAAGAAGTTTGCTTATTACAGGGATTTCTACCTCTTCTCCCATTTTGAATTTCTTGCATTTTAAAATAATTGTACTTAAAAGAGTGCTCATTACAGAATGAGGTATTCAACTTATCTAAAAGGACTTATTTTTTCTGGATTTGGTAATAAATAGCAAGAGATGGTTCTTTGGTTTTCAGTGGAGGAAAGAAGAATAAAAACTCTTCTGTCATCTGTTGACACGGAATCATATGCTGCTGTAGTTGTGGCTATGGTTTTCCTAAATGTTTTTTGAAAATAAACAGGTTTTATTCATTTTAAAGTCATACTTGCTTTGCCTTTGTTCTTAGATAGATGCTTTTTTTGTTTTGGATTTGTGTAAACAGGATAGGCATTAGTAAGCAGTATAAAAACTACATTATTTTTTGATTATTTTTGTCACATAAAAATCTGTTGCACTTAGTAGGCTAGAGAAAAACCTAAACATAACTGGAAAAATATTCATATATTAGCATCTATTTACTATTTTTTTTATTATTTTCCACTGCATTATTGAAGTTGATGAATGAGAAGGGAGGCGAGTTGAATGCTTTCTTCTCTTAGAAAACTTTGATTGCTATGGAGATACACATGAGTGACAGAACTGGACTTCATGTGTGTTTAAAGACTGGATACCATGGCAACAGTTATTGTTAAGATAGATCATTTTACTTAATCATGTAGGACCCCTCGATACATTTGCATAAATGCTACTCTACTGTTTACCCTTCACAGAAGAGTCCCAGTAACATTTGTGGTTTACATGTTAATGATAACCTGTAACCGTAGTTCTTTCTACATCAAGGATGAACTGCTTAGCAGAAAAAAGAGGGAGAAGAAGAAAAAAACAGGAGGCAGAAGTACAGATGAAGCTAAACTTGCTGCTCTAGACAAAAATGAAAGGTGGGAAGAAACTCTCTTGTGTTCCAGATTGTGTTAAAAAAAAAAAATCTGTCAGTGACTGGTTTAGTTCTGTTGTTTTCTCCTTGCATCTTGGAAATATTTTATGAGAAAAATACTGTAGTAACAGCCATTGCGGATGTAAAGTGTGCTAGTCCAGATGCGTTTTCAGGTTTTGATTTGTGAATACATGTGTGATGTTTATTCAGCAGATGAACAATACTTGAAAGATGAAGGCTGAATTAATCGTGTCTAGCTTATATAGGTGCATTACTTCTGTGAGTTGATTTTAGAAGATTTTGCAATTTAAGCTTTTTGCTTTTGATCACAATTAACAAATTTCATTTTATTTAAGCTTAGTTTATTACCATGCAAAGCAAGGAGTTTTTATGGGGTTTTAATGCTTGTCTGATTTAATGCTTTTTATCTGATTAACGCAACACCAAGTGTGTTGGTAGAGGCTTCTAACACCATTGTTTGTTAAGAAACACATGGGGAAATAGTGACTTTCAGTACACTCCAAAAGATACCACCATTTCTTCTATTGATTCATAGAAAGAAATAAAGGGTTTAAATAGTTCACACAGCAGGGGCATGAACTGGATCAATGCAGGATGGAGATCAGAGACCATTCTGCCTGTCGTCTTTCCTGATGACATCAGTGAGTAATGCTCCAGTGAACTGCAAATGACATTAATTTTTATGTATTGTTTTGTTTATGCTACAGTCTTCATATCTGGTTGTCAGCACTTGTGAACACTTGGTTGAGGCTTGAGGGTTTTCTGGTTTTTTTGTGGGGTTTTTTTGGTTTTTTTTTTTTTTAAACTGAAGTGATTATGTGCTTATGAATTTATTTTGTTGAAGAAAAGGCCTTTTTAAGAGATTAAAATGCAACAATAATAAGTAAGCTGTTACATATTTTGAAAATACATCTTTAATCTCATGTAGTTACACGTGTTTTAAAGGAGTTGACAAGTGCTAACCAACTTAAAGAATAATGGGAAAGTTCTTTGAGATTGTGTGGCAGTGATGAAAAACTTACAATTTTATTTGACTGCAGAGTACTGGAGAAACCACAGTGGCATGACTTACTTCCATGCAAGCTGGGAATATGGTTCTGTCTCACTGTGAAAGCTTTACCTCAGCTATTCCAGGTAATAGTAGTGATTTTAAGTTATAATACTTAATTTTTCTTGATGGTGTTGTTATGCATAATCAGATGTGTAGCAGTTGTTCTAAATTTTTTGGCTCAAGAACATACCGTATATGTGTATACACACATAAAAAATTGTTATTTGGAGACAAATTTAATATCTTAATTTCATCAAAATATGAATATATTTTAAATATATATATTAAATAGATTTAAGGTGCTAGGGAATTCTAGCAAAACTAAACGAACTAATGATGGGAGAGGGGTGATACATATGCATCTGATTAGGAATTACAATGTCTTTTAGTGATCTGTCAACAAAAATATTTTTATCTCAAATAGGCAAATGCTATGTTTTCATAGCAAATTGTCATTTAAATTTGGAGGAACAGTGAAATGAGGTTTTTTTTTTATTTTGTTATTGCTAAAGTCACTGGATAATGATATAAATTGATTCATGAAGTTACAAAGGTAATCAAGGTATGGCTGTAATTTATAAACAGAAACATGTTAGACTTGCCCACAGTTGTGTTTTTTTTCTAATGTAAGACTGTAAATTGTAAAATTTAACTGATACTCAGTCACTGTATTGACAGATCAATTATTAGAATAACTTTTTTAATATCACATGGTCTTTCTTTTCAGTTCTCTTGAATACACCCATTTGGTTTTAATGCCCTTGCCACTGTGAATGAACATGTATCAGGGAACACAAGGTGTTTTTTACTTCAGTTTACAGAAATATTGAGTATTAATTCTGAAGTATAAATAGTAGAAATGGCACCAGTGCTCAATTTCTGTGTTCAAGTTAGCAAACACTTGTAAAAGTTATAAATACAATGAAGTCTGGTCTTTCAGCATCCATTTTTATAGCCTTTAACTTTTCCTACAAAGAGATGTAAAAGTTAGTATCTGATCCTCTTCTAAAAGTTTCATCAGAACCTTTCTTTTTGCAAGTTTTTAAAGCAAAAATTATGCTGCTTAATTAAATCAACTGTCGTGTCCAAATTAAGCTTTGACGTTCATCCCTCATTGAGGTGGGTCAGATGGAAAGACTTAAGTTCAGCAATTGCTGTTGCTGCATTTTTGAAACTTTCTTCATAACGATAATATTTTCCCTTTTGCCTTAATTGCTAAATATTCAAAATATTACAGAATGTAGTACAATTCATAAAGAATTTTAAACTAGGACTTCTTATCTTTCTGAACTGTAATTTTATCGTTTTTATGATTTTAAGATAGTCTGATAAGAAGCCAATATATAACAGGTTTCAAATTTACTGTTCAGAAAGCAGCTCCTCTGTCTGCCACAACAGGCAGAAAAGATGAATACCATGAAAGTGATGTTTTGCACTTTGTAGACACCTAGCCAATACCTCTTGCTGTGGATTTTAAATCTATTAAATTAATGGTAGTGGGGGGAAAAAAAAACAAACCTATCCAATAAGTCATGGAAAATTGGAGACCAGCAAGCCAGGGCTTGGTGGCAGGGAACGTGTGATATAGAGGAATTGAGAGCAAGAAGGCTTTGGAGCAAAGAGAAAGCAAAGAGATGGTGTTGTGGAATAAATTGCTCTGGATGTAAATTACACTTCTGCTTTAACTCCGGGGTTTGGGGTTTTTTGTTATTGTTTAAGATTAGGGTGATTACTTGAATTTTATTGCATTTTAAGTTATATAATCTTCAATATTAAGAATATTGAGGGCTTCAGGTAACTGAAATAAATTACTGTAGCTTATTAGTTAACCATACTTAAGTATTGTGTTTTCGTAAGAGCAGCAGTGACCTCATGTTGGAGATGTTTTCCAAAAGGACACCTCAAAGGATACCTTATGTGTTGTAACTAGCCGGACAGACACCTCTGGGCTCTTTTCTGAGTTGTATTAAAGGCTTGAGCAAGTTCTACCTTAATTGCAATTAACATGTAGCAAAAAGTAGCTGTAATTACATGATTATACCCTGGTACAGAGATGCTATTTTGAATGTAAGTGCTTTTCTCTTCAATAACACACTAACAGGGACTTGAGATTTCGGAGTATTTCAGACTTTTAGTTTAAGTATAATCAGTAGGGCAGCTTATCTAGAAGTTAAGACTCCTGCAGATACTGAGTATTGGTAGATGTGCTAGTTACACATGCAGATTATTTGGGGAGGTGTTACAGTGGTTGATGTAAGGATGGCTGCTACAGATTTTAGTGGTTTATTGAGTTAATCTAAATGATTTCTTCAATCATTTAAGGGCAACAGATTATTTTCAAACTTGGCTGTCATTCATCTGCAACTAATGGAATCATAGATAACTTTTAAAACTGCTTCCATATTTAATGGAACCCTGTCTGGGACAGAAGAGGGTAGGATTTAGCAATACTTTTGATTAAATGTTGCTTCTGCCACTGAGTAAAGCCCTGTCAGTGAAATAGCTGAACTGCTTCCTCAATTAAGGAAGCAAAACCACCTGCATGTACACTAGTTCTTCCTCAAAGGAAACTTTTATTAAAAAAAAACACCAAAAGCACAAAACAAAATCACCAAACAAAAAGCCACCACCAAACCAACAAAAACAGCAAAAAGCCCAACCCCCAGAAAACACCCCAAAACACTCCAAAAACCACAAGGAAAGGTCAATTTGAACTTTTTACCAGTTCTTGTATCAATTCCTTTTATCTAGCATCCATCTTTCTTGCCCATTAGTTAATGTGAATATTCTACTTACAACAGCTCCGTCTGAGGATTCAGGTTGCTGAGCTTCTGCCCATGCCTGGCTCTCATTTATCCAATTGAGTGTCTTTCTCCTACTTCCCCTCCTCCTTCAAAATGTCAGATTTCAGAAGGAGGCACTTAAAATAATTAAGGTGGGCCTTTACTGAAGAAAAATGCTTTGTTTGCATGCCCTTATGATGGCCTATGCCATTTTATCGTGGTCTGTGTTTTATGTCAAGAAACTGGAAGAAAAATGGGTGAGAGGAGGATGAGAGAAACTAAAAAATGATTGGTTTTTTTAAACCGTTGACAATTGTATTTTGAGAGAGACTACATAGGCTTTTATATCCACACATTTAGTTTAGTTAAATTTTGGGGCGTGAAAACAATGTCTTTAAGATTGTAGAAGTGAGTGGAAAAGAATACAGAAAATGTATCATAAATCAAATATCTGTAGTGTGAAAGAAACATTAAGCAGGGTGTAAATTACACTATTATCAAGTTTAATTCTTATAATGTAGGCTCAGTTAAAAGATAAGAAAATAATGCAAATTCTTTCTAAGGTCGTTTATTCTTTCACGAGAATGACCTGGAAGAAGGCTGTTTTTTTAAAAAAAATAAATAAAAGAAGAAAAATAGAAAAGAAACAGAACTCAGTTAAAATGCTTATTGGAACTGAAAATTGTTCTTACAAAGAAATAGACTAGCATAAATAGTAGTGTGCAAGAATTTCAGTTCAAACGGTGAATGTGATCTGGAATACACAGTTGTGTTAAGGATACTTTTCTTTTGTGGAAGATCAGTCATATGTAAATCACAGTTTATTCTCAAAAGAGCTGACTAGTTGGTTTTTTTCCTTTGGGTATGCAGACATACAACTTAAGAAAAGTGGTCTTAAAAGTGTTGTTAATCAGCCTTAAGAAAATATTTCCTTTAAAAAACAAAACATAGGAGTGTTTCTTAGTGTTACTGTCAACTACTTTTCTTCCACTTTGATGTGGTAACGCTTAGCGCAGCTTACACCCGACGTCCTTAATGTTGGTCAGCACTAAGAGATTTTTTATTAGTTAGATGATGAGTCTGCTGTTATCCTCAGTGCAATGAAGCAGAAAGCATTTTTGTTTGTTTCAGACAGAAACTTTCCTGTTATAGAGAGAAAATAACAGCGTAGGTGTGGTGCGCATGTCCCAGCAGCGAACTGTTGAAACAACTTCTGGTGACTCGCCAGTAGTGAGAGGGCAGTTAAAGCTCCATACATCGTTGCACTGGATGTAGCCTAGTGAGATTATCAACAAAGCTTTCAATTACAATTGAAACTTTTGTTTATAAAGACCTTTGTGTAGCATGAAGTGAATTAAAACAAAAAGGCCAGTAATTTATTTTTATGTAGACTACCAGATGGTAATTACTGTAGCTGATTTAGTAGCCTGGAATAGATTCAAACTGGTGACCCAGAGGTGTTTAATTTCTTGGCATTTTGTCCTCAGGTTTTCTTTTAATCCATGATTACATTTCAACACCTGTTTAGAGATGGTTCAGCTTTGGCCCTAAACGGATTGGCAATGTGTCATTAAATTCAAGAGGCTTTGCCAGCAGGGCATCTCCTCTGGCAAAGTTAGCTTTTAAGCAAGATTTGATTAGGTCAGCAAACATTTGTGTGTGTTGTTTTTGTCTTCATGTACCATTTTATATAAAATCATTGCATGAGATTAAAAGATTTATTGCATTTAATAACATGCCTTAAAAAAGCGATTTTTTTGGAAGGGATTTACTCAAGTCAGTAAGGTTAAATATCCCCATAATTCCCAGCTTTAGTAGGGTTTTGATGTGCTCCAACTTACTGTACAGCACCAGTGTTGATGTAAATTGTGGGGCGCGAGCAATTGCAGGATGTGTGGCATGAGTGATTGCCCATTTGCTCTGTTTCTTGCTATTTCACAGCTGTTGGGAAAACCAACGTAGGGATGAAGCTCTTGACCCTGAGGTCAATTAGAAGCTTAGAAGCAGGTCAGAGGAGAGTGGATGGTAAAACAAGTATTTCGGGTGTATGCAAGTGAACAAAAATAATTTACATCTGACACAGGGTACAGTCTGAGGCTCTGGAGGCAAAATGTGCTTTGCTGCATAGTAAAAGTTTTAAGTAAATGTAAGATACTAAGGAGATTTGCCTTTAATTGCCCACTGTTCTGTGGCAATCAGTTGGCTCTGCTCCTCCAAGTCACTTACTGTGTGTCTGCGTATCCTAGCACACACGTTAAGGGAGCGTACCTCCAAGAGCAGCTCGCGTGTACGCAGCGACGCTGGCTCTCCTTTGACAGCGCTGTGCGGTGTGAGGCTTCACGGTGTGTGAATGGGTCCCAGGGAGGCCTTGCAACTCTGGGCTCGGTTTCCCCTTCTTTGGCTTTTGTTGCACTGCTGTGGCTGTGGAATATCCAGCAGATAGCCCAGCTGGCTGCTGGTCACCCGCCACAGCCGAGGCTTGAGAACCACGCTTCCACTGCCCGCTGGCTGTAAGAGCCTCGCCACACCTGGTGCTGTTTCAAGGTCAAAGCACGATACTCTGGTTATAGTGGAGGAAGTAATGCAATTCCTATTTATTTACTGGTTTGCCTTTGAGTAAAATTGAGTAAAATTTATGAGAAACATAAATCATAATGTTTAATTTTTTTAACATTATTTCTAATCATAACACATTGATATTACTAGTTTATAAGCTTATCAAAAGAGTGCTTTTCCTGTGGTATAATAGCTGACATTTTTATTGCATAGAAATAGCAAATTGAAGGTCAGGTGTTGCAGTAATTTTAATTTGACTCCTTTTTCTCTCTTTGGATTTTTTTCTTTTGGTATAAATGGTACCAGAACACTGTACTAAAAAAGACCAAAAAATAGTTCAAGAACATCATACAACTATTAATCTTTAAGTTTATAGATTGGTGTAATAAGAATGAATGCACATAAAGTGAATTCAGTATGCTGATTTTAAGTGTACTTGTGGGAAAGTTTCCAGTTAACTGTAAATTCTGAGAGGATGCATGTGTAAGTCCCTCACCCAGAGCACCAAAATGTGAAGCTGCTTCTGTAATTTTCATTTGTGATTCTATCACAAAATCTGTAATGAAAATTCACATATGGCTAATACAGCAAGTTGTTTCCAATGTTTGCCTTATTTCTTCTAATCTGTAATTTCTGAGGTAGACCAGAAAGCCAGGAAGATTAGCTGGAGGGAGAAAAAACCCACAAAGCAAACAAACCAGCAAAACCTCATCACCCTTCCCAAAAGTCAAGGAGAGGCTGGAGTGACTTGAGTCTTACTCAGAACTGAAGTTTTTAGTTCTAGGATTGGTACAGTTTGAGTAAATGCTGTATCTGATTGTAAAACAACAAACAAACTAAAACCAAACACCCCCACCCCTGGAAAAAGCCTAACCAAAACCCCAAGCTCGCAAACAAAAAATCCGTAACAGTCCAAGCTTTCTATTTGTATTATTGAAGGTGAAGTATATATCGGGTATAAAATTTTGGGTTTGCACATATTTCACATGCTTCATACTGGACTAGATGATCTCTAGAGGTCTCTTCCAACCCATAACATTCTTTTAGTCTATATATTTTAAGTTGTTTGAAGAAAGATCCTCCGAAAGAATAATCATTAGCGAATCTTGGAGAAGGAGCATTAGATAGGAAAAGGCTGTATTTGCATTGCCTGTGTTTTTATGGCCCTAAAGTGTTTGTACTGAGGCAAAATGACTACTTAGATTTATCAGTTTTGAAAAGTGGAAAATCTGCATGTACTTCTATTTTGAAATACTACCAACACTGGACATGTTTGAAAACAAATATCCTGCTTAGGCTAATACTACTGAAATTGAAAACATGCTGATTTATGTTAAGGCAGAAATTTTCTTCAAGGAACTTCCTAATTTAAGCTGTTTTCCAGTGTGTTTTCCTTTTTGACTTATATGATCTAATACTCATGTAGTTTGTGTCTGTGGCTAAAATCTTTACTCAGGTGTGTTTTTTAATTTCTCTTTATAACCTGTGGAGCCATTTCTTATGCTTTTGTGGGAAGGATTTGATTTTTCAAATCTTCAGGATTCCCTTTGGTTAAATTCACTTTATATGTGTACATTTTAATGTGTGCTTCAAAAAGTGCAGTCTCCCTTTTTTGTGTGATTAGAATATCAGCCATGATAAAATGTGATTAATAGGATAAAAGACTAATGTTGCCGTTGTTAGTTGCTTATTACTGCATTTGCAGTGATAATCCATTTTGTATGTGTAAAGAAGCAATACTACTACATTTCGTTTAGGTGCTTCTGACTAGTTTTCTTTGTTGTTCAGCTATTGTGTCTCATTTTCATCTGAGCCACATTTCCAATTGTTCTGTGATTGACATACGGGAGAGATTGACAGTTACCCCCTAGTGCCTGCTGTCTGGAGATCCCACAAGCAATAATGGATTTTACACCAGAATTTAGCATCAAATATTGGCTTTCAGTGTCAAATGGGTTAAATTTAAATGCTGTCTAATTGTAGCTATTTTGAAGTCATAGCCTTAAACAAAAGCGTTTTTGGGATATCAGGATGTCTGAGTCCCGGGTATGCCACACGGGCCAAATGTCTCAAACTTACAGCAGAAGTCAACCATTACATTTGTGGCTCTTTCTGTTTCTTAATCACGCAAATAGTCCAAATCTGGCTACACGGAAGGTTTCCATATGTGGTAGGGAATTCATTTTCTTGTAAACAGAAAAGAGAACCAGGGTTGATCCTAATCTTGTAATTCAATGTTCTAACATAGAAACTGAATGTATTTCCTCAAAGCCTTTGTATCCGCTGGCAATAGTAGTCCTCCTGTATCTATACACCTTTATTTTTTTTTAGCCCCAAATTCTGCCAAACCCCTCCTCTTACCCATCCCCCGAAACAAAACTAAGTAAACCTGGCAGAGAAATGTAATTTCCCATTTCCTGTACCAAAATGTAAAGACAAATAGAGAGTAGGAAAAGGTATTTTGGAAGGAGATGAAACCTAGAGACTTTCTGTAGGAAAGGTGTTCTTCAGCTGTGCTGGCTCCTATTCCTGAGAGGTCTCTGTGGTGTTACGAAGCTCTGCTCAGAGCTGGATTGTTACTCTGTCCTGTGTTTTTCCAGCTCCTTTAAGCATCTTTGAAGGTATGAATGCCAGTATAGTGCAAAGAAGAACAGTTGTTCTATGGTATATTTGCAGGAACTAATGTGTTTTGGATGATTTCTGCAATTAGAGGCACCAATAATTACTGCTTAACTCAGCTTTTATTTTCAAGATTTATTAAGGTGTCTGATTTTGTTTTTAATGAGACCAGGTTTTGTTCAAATTTATGAAACTATAGTTAAAATGTAAAAGCGTTTACTGATGTTTTAGTATACATTCTACATTAAAATTTAAATCTCCCTTTATATGTAAGAAGTGGACTGCTAATGAAATAAGAATAAAGTTACTCTTGGCTGTAAAGAACTGAAATTAGATTTATCTAATACTATAATTGTCATGTAATACAATAAATGTTCCGCGTGCTTGGAAATTATAAATAATAATTTGTCTATTTCAGCATTTCCATTATAGGTTCATTGTTTTTGAATGAGTATGGAAACTGCAAAGTGAGAGTAAGAAAGCTCTCAATACCTCTCACTTCAGCAATCTGTTCGTTGATATTAGACAGCTTTCGGCACAAATCTGTAATTGCTGTTTCATCAGATTTTGGAAATAATGTAATTTACTGTGAGATTTGTGACAGAATTTCTAGTTTTATGTGTAAATTTGCCAAGTAGACTTCAGATTAGAATCGAACCGAATCCTTAGAGGGAAAACTTTAACATATATTTTCAACACTAACAGCGATGTAGGTGTTGGTTTAAGAAATTTAAAAAAAAAAAAAACAGGAACAAGCTGAATTTTGAAACATGCAGTTAGTGTTACCATAATGAGCTCACAGTAAGAGGACTGCTGCCTAGCAGTTGCCTTTGTTTGTCCCTGCGCACACTACTCTAATTAAAAACTTTTCTTTCTTCCTCGAACTTCCAGATTGCCGATGAGAGCAAAGTGGGCACATGGCCTCTTACAAAGCTGTGGGTGGTGATCAGAAATGTTTTTCTAACCATTTTGTTTTTCAGGTTGTCAATGAGCATCATTATGATATCAACATTATTACATTTGAACCTTTATTACACAAAAATTCTACATTGTAATCAAATACTTTCTGTGCTGAAAATTGCTGTAATTCGAGGAAACAAATGTATCTTATTTTTTTTATGAGGTTAATTGAGAACTTAAAACAGAGCCATTGCAATAACTTTATACAAGGATGCTAATGCCGTTGCAACATTTTCTTAAAGGATGCCAGACAATTATATGTAGAATATAAAGAAACAAAAATGAAGGCGAAAGAAGATGCCCTGGCTAAGGCTGAACTTGAAACACTTCAGAGTGAGTTTTTACCACTGTTTTAATAAACAAAGATCTAATATGATGTACTTACTACACAAGATGCATATGAACAAACATGTTTTTAATCTCCTAAAATACATGCTTTATATATTTGTGTACTGCTCTTAAATTTAAATAAGCTTTTAATTTTGTAACTAATTTTGCAGTAGGCTGCTAGTTTGTTTCCATGGAAGCATAAAATTCAGGTGACAGTTTATATTGTAGCGACAAATGCGTACTTTGCTAGAAATGCAGCTTAACAGGAGGGGAAAATCTTAAATGTATAGTTCTCAAAGTATACATTTTCAGAAGTGACTTCTTGTGATTTGGACATTCTTGTATTCACTTGATAAATATTTTTTTAAAATATGTTTAATAATTCTTTTGTGTATATTGAGTTGATTTTTTTGGTAGAAATTGAATATAAGTTGAATTTCCAAAGGCATGGATGTGGACTTCAGACCAGAGGAAGCAATGAGCATTTCCCTTAATAAAGCATTCAGAATAATTATAAGTGACTTTTCCTTTTCTGCTTTTAGTTACTTGCTTTTGACAATGATTAAATCTACCCTCTTCTGAAGACAATTTAAAAAGTTTTTTGGCTGTGTTTGTATGTGCATGCTTGCTTTATTTACTGTACTTAAGTGCATGCTTTTAAGTTCCTTTATTCTGACAAGTGCATCGAGTGCTCTATAATAATTTACTAGCTCTGAGCATGCATAAGCTCTTAGGCACTTAAAATACAGCTGCATTATTTATATTTACTAAATAGCTTAATTTTGTGAATTCAGCAAAGAGATCCAGTTTCAGCGATAATTCCCAACTTATCTGCAGCTGAATCTGTTTTGAAAAAATGGATAGCGTTCAGCACCTTGGTAAGCATCGTGGACCCAGGCCAAATCCAGCAAAATAGCGCATTTAATGCTTGTTAGGGAGGCCTGCCATTATATTTGAGATACCTGCCACAAAATGGGCCCTGGAAAAGGGTCTTGACTCCGGTTATTAAAAACTTGTTAAATTGTCAGATAGTAACGCGTGGCCATTGTTCGAAATAGCTGGCATAGATTCTTCATTTCAGTCTGTGAACTACTGTTTTAAAAGGACTAGTGTTTGAAAACACAAGTGCAAGCGAAAATGTGAAGCCGTTAAAACTGTGCACATTGCTGTGTTCCACTGAAAAACCACGTGTGAACTTCCCGGTATTTCTTCTCTGCTCGGTGTCTCATGCGAGTCCCTTCTTTCTGTTCCCTCCAGCAGCAGCGCCCACACACGAGAGGTGCATGCTTGGCGCGCTTGCCCCTCCGCTTGCCCCCAACCTCTCACCTCCACGTTGTCCCCTGTTGCGCTGCGGGGTGCGACGTGGCCCGTAACCCCCACAGCTGCTGGGTGGTCCGGTGTCACTCTTGGGAGCAGCTCTCACTGGTCTCACTGGTTGGCAATGTGCCCTCCCATTGTAGGCTTGCTGGCAGGGTGTGAGACGAGGGATTGAAAGTCACCACATGCGACTAGAGGAGTTTGAAATTTTACATGGAGTTAATTTGATCAGCCATTGCAGTGCTATCACTGGGCAGCGGAATGAGCTACCGGTTACCTTTTTTTTAAAAAAGAAATAAGACTCCCCAGAGAAGAACAAGAGATGCATCTATGTTACTGTAGGCAAAAAAAAATTATACCATTTTTTCCTGAAGCTTGCATGCAAAGCATCTGTTAAATTTGCTCATTTCACAATATTGTTCTGTGTCGTTACTTCACAATTAGCATAGAAGGTTTGTACATCACCAAATGTGCATTTTGTTTGCCCCAGTTCTTCTTAATTTTAGAGACCATCTGTGGAATGCAAGTTCATAACAACAGTTCCATCTATCTGAGTAAGTGTATCTCATGCAGGTTAGCAATAGCTGTTTTACAGTGCTTGTTTTTTTCATCACCCATTTGCTAGTTTACCCCATCTATTGCTTTCCTGCTGAAGTTGTGCGGTACTCTGTAGGCAGCTTCAACTAAAACCAGAGAAGGGTGCTGGAGGAAGAAGATACAATTTGTGAAGTAGGGAATAGAGGACAGTACTGAGATGTCATTAAAGTGCTATGTTTGGTAAGGAGTGTAAAAAAGTAAGTTCTTGGTAAATTAATACTAAGGCAAATTTTGATTTATTTTTCTGGCACTTTTGCAGTGTTTCTTATCACTTCTCAGTCTGTTCACAACTGTCATTACTATCTTAGTAAAAATATAGCAACTTCACCTTACAAAAATAAAACAATTTATAACGCAGACCTTATGTTTCTGGGAAATGTGGGTTTGTAAGGAATTACAGGTAACTGACTGTTTTATGTAGAAAAATAGAAACTATTTGCCTTGCATTTTCTGATAATCTTTCCACATTTAGGTACCAGAAGTCAAGATTTATCTTAAAATGAAAGTGCTTTCAGTAATAAACTTTATTTTAACAATTCCCTCTCCTATAGTGTCACTCATGCATGTAATCCCTGCATTGGGGAATGATTCTGTGACAATAGATAGCTCTGTTTTTTGTAGTCATGGGATGCAAAATTGGATATGTATTAACTGAACTGACTAGTTGTTAAACAGAGAAAGATGACTTTGGGCATACATTGTCAGGACAGATGACTCTGCCAGTTTTTAAACTTAAATTGCAATATTTGAGTAGTTATGAAGACAAATTGTAGCAGCAGTACTGGTTGTCTTCTTGCATGGAATGCTTCTTTCAACCATTCCATTTGGGGGGAAAACATATCCATCTATTTTTCTTTCTGTTTACCTGTGGTAGCTCTCTTACTTTTGGTTCTTACGTCTGTTTTCCCTGACCTTCAATATGAAGATATAAATTGCTTTTTGAAATAGGCCTGTTTAAAGAAATAATACCTACTAGGTATTGCAGGTGAACTCTTCACTGGCATCGCAGTTGCCAAACATTTTCATTGTAAATCCAGAATTCTTGTCCTGATGTACATCTGGAACAATCCATGACAAGAAACTATTTTGTTTCTAGTTATAAGACATGTTGAGTAGAACTTAGTTTTTTGAGATTTTTTCCTTGCCCCTCATCATTCAAGCTTTAACTGAAATGCAAAGTTACTAGTCCTATGGCTGCATGACTAGCCTTATTTCTGTATTGGACCTTTACGGTGCTTTATAAAGTGGTATTTATATCTCTGTGTAGGGCTTTATAGTAAGATGTCTCTTACCTGAGTGCCTGCCATGAGAAATACAGAGTGATAGTGAAACCTTTAATACAATTGATTAAATTGGGTTAGGCTTGGAGATTCTCCCTCTCCAGACATCTTGGAACAGCTTGGGTAACTTTTTTTATTGTTTTACAAAACTTAGGGATAGAAGACATGACTAATTTATTTATTATAATGCATTTATTTCAGACCCTTAGAGGCAAAAATTGGTGAAAAATGCTGATTCTCTTGACTCGTCTTGTTTGGCTTGTACCAGAGATGCACTTTAGTTTTTAGCATCTTGTTATGCATGTTACAATGTCAATGAGAAAATATTGAGATGCCTTCCATTCTTCATGGTTTGTTCAGTTAATTCCAGTATTATATAGTGTGATCCTGATTTCACTATGCCTTTCTCTATCATTAGCTTTTGGTTATTCATTAATAACATTTTTCTGCACTTAAAAAAAGACTTTATTTATCTGTAAGCCCCCTTTACGTAAAGCGTTTCTTTAGCCCTTAATTTCTGGGATTTTCTGTACTATTTAGTTTTTCTAATGTAGCTGGAAATACTGGACCCTATGTGTTCTAATGTTTGTCATCTTTGGATTATATAATCACATTTCTTCTGTTGTTACTGTTCTGCTTACAGAATCACAGGTTACCTTAGTTCTCTTTGCTCTGATGGCTTGTTTCTGATCACTCGTCCGGTGTAACTACAAGCTCTTACATCAGAGGTTCCTTACACACAGTCCTTCATAATTGCAGATATGGCATAAGGTCCTTAACTGTGTAATTTTCAAACTGCTTTTGATTCGATTGGTTCCAGACTACTAGCCAGTCCATATTCCTACTTCTTCCTGTACTTCTTTCTTCACTGCAAACCATTTTGGCCAAATTTATGTAATCTAGCACTATACTGAAGGTGACTTTCCGTTTACTTCCAAATAATTGACAGATACCTTGGATAACGGTGTTTAGTATTAATCCCTGCCAAAATGCAGTGTTCACATGACTGCTCAGTAATGATTTGCTGACAGGCAGGTTCAGAGAAAATGAATTCATAGAATGCACACTTTTTCGGTTGGCGTGGGTGTGAATGTTCTGATCACTTAATTGTTACCTCTGAAGCCTAATTATGGCAAACGAAGTATCATCCATTTCACTGATTGTTTTGGCAAGCCTGCTGAAAGGGTTTTGAACTTGCAAGCTTGTGTGTTTTTCCAGTTGTTTCCACTAGTCTATATGATACCTTTCCCTACAAAACTTGCCTCAGGTTTTATGGAAAATATTCCACTAACATACAGGGTTACAATGCTCATTTGAAAGATGTGTGCATGTTTTGTTGTGTTTGTTGGAAGGCAAATTATCTCTGAAATACTGGAGTCCTATTTCTAACCCTTTCGTATTTTGAGGGTGAGATGTTTTGGGGGAACAGGAAGTTTCGGGAAAGGTAGATAGCCAGAGAAAGAGATTAAATACATGAAACCCTCCAGCTTGTGAGTAGTTTTTTGTAGTTGAGAATATATTCATCACTAAGCACGCTTTTAGGCGGTTTGCTCAAAACCAAAGAAGCCTCTAGGTCTCAGTACAACAGTTGTATCTGTCTTTAACTTGTGATGCATTCATATAATCCCATTGACTTTATTATGAGTAGACAAATGTATATGTTTTAAATACAAGTGCCCCATATTTACATTAATTTTGAATATGGCTTGCACCATTTTTTCAGTAGACTGTCAAAACCTTAGTACAATTTTTTTTGCACACTTCTGGGCCTATTGTATTCTATCCGACGGTGTTGCTGTACACGCAAGTGAATTTTTCTCTGTCGTGTTTTAAAACAGATTTTAATGCTGTAAATGCTTTGGTTGTCTTGCATAGTTATAGAGATAAGTGAACAGCATTGAAAGAAAAGATCTTGGCGTGGTATCTTCCTGACTTGCAAAAAGGCATTTGCTGTCTACCTCTGTGTGGTCGTATTTCTTGCTTATCAACACATGAGATACCAGTCAGTCTGTCCCTTTTCTTTCTTTGATTTTCAAGACCTTGCTGTCTTCTATTTTTCTTTCTCCTCCACCATCTTTCCTGTGAGTTCTGTGGGTTCTTGTTCATGCTCGAAGTTAAAGCTTAGAAGCCTTGCAGAGAGAGGAAGCTACAGCTTGCTGTGTCGGACTTTCTTTGCAGAAGTTCAGCACTCGGTTTTGTTTTGTTTCTTTCTATGTGAACCGGTCAGTTTTTCTGTGAAGAATTCTCTCCATTTTTTGTATTTACACCAACAGGCAGGTAAAATCAGTGTTTACTTTTCTGAAAACTTTAAAATACGAAGCTCTGATATTTGTTATGGGAAAACCACCACTTTTTTATTACATGGCACTCAGTCCAAAATGCTACCTGATTCTTTATCTTCTAAAAATGACAGCTGATATGTCTTAAAGCAGATAACCATTAGCCAGATACTATTAATTCTGCCACTGATAAAATTCATGTAGTAACAAAGTGGAAGGACTAATGAGGAAGGTCAAAGTATCTGATCACGTGCAGGTAATTTACCAAGCTTCAAAACCTTGATCATGGCACTGTAGACTAGTGAAATGTATAGCCACTACTGGGGTAGTATTGGAGGCCTCCAGAAACGTATTGTACTTTGAGAGAGATAGCTAATTGTTATTTGTTGAAGTCTAGAGATTCTGGTGATGGGTGTGATTTATATGCTGTTCAAACATGGGGGATAAATTGTATCTTTTTTAAACTCCTGTGTTGCTAAATAAATGGTCAAATTTAGTCTTCTGGTAAAGAAATTGATAATTCTAAAATGTACCCATCAGAAACTAGTGTCCTTGCAATATGAATTCAGCAAATGATAAAACAAAATTTCTTCTGCTATAGAAGGACCAGAACTTCATAAAAGTCATAAATCATGTAAAATACTCATCATTTTACAGTGGAGTCGTAGATATCAAACAGTTTCCAGAATGCTTACAATCTTGGATTTTCCATTTACTTTCTGATGTTGCCTGTTGGTTTGTTTTTTTGTTCTTTAATTCTAGCAAATAAACTAGAGAAGTTGCTGCACTGTAATTTGGCAATTAAAATACATGCTGTTCCCAGAAATTAGTGGCGAGGCTGAGCTATTCATTTACCCCATTGGCCTTGAAGTCAGGCTGTGATTTCACCAAAACTGTTTTTCTTCACTGTGTTTAGTTGTGTGAGCACCAGTAACTCCTGGATATTGGTGCGTGCCTAGGGCATAGTGAGTAGGCTGTCGCAGAACTGGGGGAAACCTCTGAAATATTTTTTGGTGTGTTATTCTTGCATTTCAGTTATGTTCTACTATTGTTGCATATAAACCTACTTGAGACTAAAGCATTTCAAAAGCCTGTTCCATTATATTGGGTGGCCACACGTCATCTAAATCCAGTGCTGTTAGAAGATGACACTTAAGCATTAAGGGAACACTTGTGTTCCAAAACTCTGAATCACAGCTGCAGTTGTCACTACTGTCAGCACCATCAGACATGTCCTTGTGTTAGGTTGTGGTGGTGGCGGCTGCACCAGCTTCTTGGCTGGCTGTCAAGCCTTAGCAGATGTAGGATTCAGCTGTCTAGGCATCACCTACTATTTAGAAATTCCCATCCTTATTTTCTTCAGTGGAAGGTACCAGGTCAGATTGGAAATGTGTTTTGGGCTGCCAGTTGAGTTGCTGGTACTGAAAAGGATAACAGGGAAGAGAGATTTTCTTCCTTGGTATCTGCTGTGGACTTCTGTTGTGTGGGTGAAATAGTTTCAGTCATCTGGTTTGCTTTCTCCATCTTCACCTGAAAGAACGACAGTACTTGGCTGCCTTAAACTGAAGGTTCATAGTGTACAGCGTTACCTCTGAACACAGTTTCTGAACCTCCCATATCTAAAATCCTTTATAATGTTACTGTTAAACCACCTTTATGTGCTTTCTAAAAAGTGACTTTCAAAAATTCTGAGGTGAAACTGTTCTCAATGGGTTGTTGGGACCCCTGTGTCAAAGGTGTCGTGACTTCAATTCTATTTTTTTTTAATTCAGTATGACAGCCATTGTAATATGTAAAAGACATGCAGGCTCCTCCACCTCTTTGTATGTACACAGGAGACCACTAGAGACAAGTTTTTTTGGTTTAATTCTGGTTGAGTGCTTGAGGTTTTACAGCCATCTTCTCTAGATGGGGTTTCTGGTTCTTTTGATAGTCAGCAAGCAGAGTGTCTTATCTGTCTGAGGTCTTCCTCTCTTACTTACCTGACTGAAGAAAGCCTAGATACCACCTTTGATTTTCAAGTGGGGTGCAGTGTCTCCTGGAAATACTGTTACAGAATTACTTCTACAGAAAGAGCCTATATGACCCGTTTGCAATCTAAACTCTTAATTTTTAAATGTTAGATTCATTCAGGCTTTACCTCTTGGTGTATTTTGAGAGGGAAAATTAGGAAGCAATAGCTGATGGGGTATAAGGTCCAGGGGAATCCAACTGTCTTGGTGTGTCTCCACTGTTAAGTAATTCCAAGTGATCACACAGTGTCTGGATTGTTCTACAGGATTGAAATAGAGTAGTGGAAGTTGTCATTTGAGGTACTTCCTACAATGTTTTTGCCAGTATATGCAGTAAATAGCTGGTGAAGCTATCATTACTGATCCTTGCAAATCTTAATTCTGATTCTAGAAGCTATTGCAACTTTGGAGAAAAATGAGATAATCAAATCACATATATTAAACATTATAACATTTACCTTCTGAAATAGGCAAAAAGAATTTTGCGAGACTATTGTCCTTAACATCTGAACAGCGAGGGAAATGACAGTTGATGCTTTTGGGCTTTCTTTTAGTTTTGTTTTTTGGGGAGTATATGTAATTTTGTTACATTTACTGCGCATACCTATGGAAGGATGCTAATGAAATTTAAAGTACGAGTTTTTACTTAATATTTTATTTAGATTGCTTGCAGTTTGTGAACTTACTCTCAAAGCTAGAGATGTTTCACAAAAACGGGTCTCTGAACAATGTACATTTAGAAGTTTAAAAGATCATTTTTCATTCTGTTAAATTTCAAGATCTGTATGAATTTCCTGTTCTTTTTGGAATTCTGAAAGGTGCTGTGGAACAGTTCTCTGTTTATTGTTTTCTTAAATATTCAATTCCTACGAGTTTGTCGAGTCTGTGGAGTCTTTCCACTGTGCTGTTTCTGCACATAAACTCTTAGAAAAGGAATTCTGCATCAGGGCCTGTATAGAACAGTCCTTCTAGGACGTTTCGTAAGAAGGTTTTAATGAAAAACAGACATTTGCCCTGTGCTGCTTAGAAAAGTGTTAGGACGTGGTTACAAAGGCAGATAAACTGACACTGCTGCTAAGAAGAGTGTTCTCCTTTTTCTTGCCCACCACCTTTAAATGTCTTGTCTTCTTTCCTTTTGAGTAAAGGAGTAATTTTTTGCTAGAGTAGTGAGTTGAATGAGTTTGCTCAGTGGTTGGATGACTGTCAAAGCACAAAGAGAGAGGAGCAAGTAAGCAAACAGCACAGTGGAAAGGTGGAGGCAAAGCAGAACTTTGCTCATTTGGCTGCAGCCAGATGTTAGATCAGCTCTTTCAGTTAAGTAACACCATGAGGAGCATCCAGTTACTAGAGTGCTGTGTATTTTTAGAACACTGAGTTAAAATCAAGAGAGTCCCACTTGGCATAGCTGAGGTTGCTGGATGCTTTCTGAGTGTTCATCATCTTTTTCTGATGCTCATCCTTTCATCTTTCCTAAAGTTCTGGCAATATTCAGTCAATCCTATATCCTTCTGTTCAGATCATCGTAATATAGCGCATATGTTTTCAGTCGCTGGAATTTAGGTGATTGTTGTTGTTGTCCCTCCCTCCTGTACCCTAAGTTTGCTGCTCCCATTTCATACCATTTGAGGATAGAATGGTCAGTGACAGTGGTCAGTTTGAGGAATGAGGTCCAACATTTAAATCTTCCTAAATGTGCAAGTGCTAGAACAGAGCTATTTGTAGTTACAGAAATCTGAGAACAAAGAAGCTATCCGTTGACTCGGAAGCTTTTACTCAGCCCAGCTGACAAAATAATACAAAAACTTCCTAAAATTCATCTTTCTAGCTTTGCCAGTTTCTTTTAAGTCAGCTGGACTTTCGGAATCTTTTTAACAGCTCTCTGTGCTTTTGCTTGTACTAATCTTAATTGCCAAACAGCATAGCAGTGACAAGAGCTAACTGTGATCTTGAGGGGCTCTTCGTTTGTCGCTTTAAGGCACACTTAAGAGAGAAGAGGGCCTAAGTGGATGCATTGCTATTTGCTTTTCATAAAAATAAAATGATTATGCAGAATTCTGAATTCTCTTTTCAACAAAGAAGTTGTAGCCCAGTTCACAGTGGAGGTTTTAATATAACAGTGTTAAGAAATGGGGAGCCTGTTTATGAATTATACTTCTCTGCAGTATTAGTAGCATTACTTTTTCTTCTTTTTTTTTTTTTTAACTTTTGTATAGAGGAGAAGAAGTCTAAAGTCAAGAAACCAAAATCAGAATTCCCTGTATACACAGTTCTGGAGTTAAATTCATATATACCGTCATATGATCATGGAGCTTCAATTGAAGAGATTGAGGAACAGATGGATGATTGGTTGGGAGGCAGGAATAAAACACACAAAAAAAAGGTAAGTTCAGAATCTTTTATGTTGTTAGATATTTTAAATGCTGATTCATTTGCTTGTCTGTTAAGAATATGGAATATTGTGTGTTTACCACCATAATGTTCATATACTGTCAAAGTCTAGAAGAGTATTAATTGTCAGGGAGAGACATAAAGGAAAGGATTATATTGATCTTTGAGGTAATTTTTGTAATGGTACTGGAAATACTGTTCTAATAGGATGTCATTCATTAAAATATATGAGAGTTCCCTGTGGTTTCTAATATAAAATACTATTCTTGTTCACTAGAAATTAGTAGAACATAATGCTGTCAAGTTTTATGAGGCTTGGTTCTTTCTCTTAATTGCAGTTAATATTTTGCTTGCAAGAATAGGTTCTTATTTGTTTAAAAAAAAAAAGAAAAAAGAAAGGAGAAACCTTTGCTTAATATCCACGTGTAGTATCTTTTGATTATGGAAGTGCTTGTATACTTTGTGCATTTCATCTGACTTATGGAAAGTCCTAACTTAGGACTATCGTTAAGGTTCTTTTTTACGCAGAGATAAGGGTTCTTAGTGGCAATGTGTGTAATTGTCTTCTGATGATTTTTATACTGGCTTGAAAATGTATAGTTTTCATCTTAAAACTGAGATACACAGGTGGCAGAAGAAATGTTATAAATTGGTCTCCTGACTTGAAAATCTGCCTTTCTTGGAAGACTGAGATGATAAGAATGGTGTGTTTGGAGTGGAGTTAAGAGAACACATTGACTTCAGTAGCAAAATAGTGAAAGATGTTCATGCTGCCATGTGTTTGATTCCTTTGTGCTGTAGATTTGCTTACTCTATAGTTGTTTTCAAGCCTGTGTAAGATACTCCCTCCCATTTGTAGTCAGAAAATTTTTAGTAAAATACTTTTAATTTTGCGTAACATGTTTAATCATCTACCACTATGGGATTCCTAAGCTTTATGACTTCCTAATTGTCAATTTGCTCTTGCTGTTACTTTTATCTTTCTGTATTATTTAGTTCATCTACATTTATGTTACCTTTTATATTCCTCTAACAAATCCATTCTGCAGCTGTGCTTAGCTTTTGACTTCTGTGTAAGCAATTGACACTGTGAATCCTTAAACACGGGAGCATACTTCTATGCACTTCGAGAAAGTGAGAACTCAGATCCTTCATTCTATAGATGAGTTGCCGGGCAGTTAAGAACATCTGTACAGCCATTGCTCTGTCCATCTTAACTCAAAAAGTGCCCATGGAGTGATGTCCTGTTAGTTGCACCTCTGTGAACCAGCTTTGCTTAACAGGGGGCAAATGTGTGGGCAAATACGATCTGGAAACTATTAATATGCTGTTGATTACTGTTTCAGTAGATTTGAAGTGTTGAAGTAGTAAGGAGCAAGCTATAGAGAGAAAAACAGCTTCCTTAGGCAAAGTCAAATGATCTACCAAGGGACATAGAAAGAAGAGTATTTTCCAATTTTTCATAATATCACATAGCAGGCTGAAAACATGCTTAAGGCATAGTAAAGTTACTCTTCTCTTAGTCTGAGAACACACTAAAGTTTATGGACATAAGGGGCTTGTGTTGCTATGTTGTTACTCTCTACTTAGAACTGAATATGAAAAGAAAGTGAGCTATTGGGAGGTATCAGACAATATTCAGTATTATGGATCTGAGAGTTTTTCTGCATTTCTCTGCAGCACTGATCCATCCACTTGAATGACTTTTTGTATAGTTTTAAACATTGCACTTGTCAGAAAGAAAGAAAATTTTAACAGAAAGACTAGATCAGCAATAAAAAGAATTGTAGAAAGTCATATTTGTGGAGAAAGGTTAAATAGGTGAGATTTTAGACCAGAAGATGAAAGCTGTTGGGAAATAGCTGGATGCATCATTTTTTCCAGTCCGTTCTGGGCTGTTTTAGGTAAAGTGATAATCATTTATCATTACTTACTACCTCTCATAAGTTTGGAGAGAAAGAAATATTGAATTTAATTTGTAGGCAGGATGTTTAAATTCAGATTTGGGGACACATGTAGGGAGAGATGGATAACTAGAGTATGTTACCTAGGCCATTTACTGAAATCTTTCTTTGACATCCATCCTGTTCCTAAACTCCATCTGTTGAAAATAGTGTGAGCAGACTCAATTGTATTTGAGAGCATGGAAATGCAGTAACAAGACTCGAGTTTTGGTTTTTGTTCTCTATATAGGAAAACATAGACTTACCTAACACTAAATTGCATATTCATATAGCACTGTTTACACTACTCATGCAAACTGCATGATTACAAAGCTGAATTACTAAAAACTCATTCTCATGCTGATAACAAAACTCTTCAAAGCAAGTGCTGAAATGGTTTTTGTTTTGTCACTAAATGTTTGTACTCCCAGATTAGATCTTCTTTCAGGTTGTTAAGAGGAAATAAGTAGCTTAATTTACTTAGTTTGAGCTTCTGATGTATTATTTTTTTTCTGTCACCAAAAATTGACTGAGAAAAGTGTTCTCTATGTGCCTGTTAGGAATTACGGGAAATTTAGAGGGAATGTTCCCATGGGAATCCTTCTAGGTTGCCTCATTTTGTGGCCTGCATATGTTGTTAAACCACTATTGTATTACTTTGTAGCTATTTAACCCTTTACTTTCCCGTTGGGCAACCTATTATGTGCAGCTGGAAGAAAAAAAGGGCAGCTACTTAGAGGACATGTTTTGTTACATTTGGTATTGTTCTGCCCTTTCTGCAAATATTTGTGCAAGAATATATATATTTACCATTTCTGGATTCATTTTATTGATGAACCGTTGCCAAGTAATTTCTCTCCCAGTGGGATTACTTTTATATTCTTTGTTCTGGTTTGATTTTACATGATTTGTAACACACATTGTTTTCATGAGCATCCATTGTTTATGTGAATAATGTTGTTGCTGCATGAAAATCTTGGCCCTTGAGAAATCAGTGGGAGATTTATTGTTGTCTTCAGTGGGACCAGGATTATAATTCCTTTTGGTTTACAGATTCCTCGTCTTCTCCCACTGGAATCTCCCCTTCGTTCTGTATCATTATTTGACTCATTCATCTCTGAAGATAGAGTTCCAAGTTCTACCTCTGTGAGGGGTGAATACTTTTGACCTTTTGATATTTGCTTACTCTGTAAAGGGGAGATAAAGGTGGAGATAGGCAGTGCCTGATCCCTTCCAGGTGGACCAGATGTATGGATGGAAAATCATGTTTCTCATTATTTTTGTTTTTCATGTTATCGTACGGCACTTCTTGGCATTTGGGTGGATTTGATATTGCAGGAGCACCTGGCTTGATTTTACTAAAGCAGGAGTAGTAAAAGCTATTATTGTGCACAGAGCTTGGGAAGCTTAAATAACACGAGTCTCTTGCATTTGCTGCACTTCACTTTCTACCCGTAAATTGGGATTATTAAAAATACAATGAAACAAGTGTATAAATAAGCATTGTTTTTACACACTTTATTGATGGAAAACAGAGCAGTTACTGTTTTTTTTCCAATTGTTGGACCATAGGGTATTGTCATCTTATACTGTACTCTTTTGTGGTTAAAATGCAGTTTGTGTTTGTATTTTTCTCAATCTGGGCCATCAAAGCACTGTGTTTCATAGATACGATATTGATAACCAAGTGAGCTTTTTAATCCTGAAGGTTTTATTTGAAAGCTGGCTGTGCAACAATGATATAAAATAATTTTAAATGTACACAGGACGTCTTTCTGCTTGGTAACATTAAAAGGCAAAATGCTATGCCACTGCTAAATTATTATTATTTTGTTAGTTTAAAAGTATAGTTTTGACAATTAAATTTTAGTCATCTTATAATCTTGCACATTTCATAATTGCCAGCTAGCCTGCCACCTGCTCTCTTCTGCCTTGAATCTTCCCACATCTGTGCTGCTTTGAAATCTGAGTATGCTTTTTCTTTAGTAGCAAATAACATGGTGCTTGTTCTAATCAGACGTCATATGACAGATTACCTGAATACAGTTTCCAGGCTTTTAAAATATGTTAATTCCTTAAGCAAGCAGTTTGTATCTGAGCAGGATTAAGGTGCTGCGTAAACCAGATGTTCTAATAAATTGGTCTTCGAGAGAAAGGGTTATTCTGTTTTAGCATGCTACCTGAGGTCATCTGGTTTTGAAATAATGTAATTTTTTTTTTTCTAACCAGTGGAACAAATGCGATATCTGAAAAAGCGTGCGTGTGTTCTAAATATCTTTTATTCCTGGGACAGGTACAAGTAAGCAACTACCAGTCTGAGCTGAGTTCCTCATGGTTTCCTGCTAGTGTGCCCCGACCCTGACCCAGAGGGATTGCTGTGGGTTGAGAAAGTAAATCACTCTGTGTGCCCATTGAATTTAAGGCTCTATATTGAGACTGCCAGCAACCATACCTGTTAGTGTCAGTTATGAAGCTATTCACTAGGAGCTAGTCAAAGCTCATAATACATTTTAACCTAAGCTCCAAACTCTCATCAAATGGTGATGACTTTGAGTCACTATTGATCTGGCCCATATTGAATTCAGTAACCCTGAGGTGAAAATCTCAGTATTCTATTACCAAACTCCTAAGCAATATAGTGTCACTGAAAAGATACTTCATTTTTTAAAAAGCACCCAATAATCTGCATTAGAGTGGTGCTGCAAGTGTTACTTCAGAATACTCCAGGTTTTCCTGTGGTTTGTTATGCTTTGTGCTACTGCAAATGTTCTGGACTCAGCCTGAGTAGAATATTGGGGTTTACAGTTTGAAATAACTCTACAGTTTCTGTTCTGTAGGTATACTTCCATTAATTAGTGTTAATGAAAAATTTACTTCTGTCCTATACACATACTTTTTAAAGTAGATATTTAAGTCTACCTATATAATATACTTAGTCTCCTGCCTGAGTTTGGTGAACAGCTACAGAAGAATGTAAAAATGTTTCTTTTGTGCAGCAGAATGATATTGATAAAAATATTGATGATAGCGGTTGGGACTGCGGAGAAGGCACCCTTTCGTTACGTGTGATGTTTGGGAAGTAGGAAACAGGACTTGATTTACCAAAACAGTGAATGGGCACCTTGGTTATTTTAAAATGTTTGTATAACTTCTTTTTGTCCTATGTTTACGTATTAGTGATTCTATTCCTCTTTTCCTTTTTTTGCTAGCCACCAAGTCAGTCAGCTTAATGAGCAAAAGAAGACTAGAAAAAACTTGGAACTTTCAAAACACAGAATCATAGAATCATCACACTTAGCAGCCAATCTTTTTGTTGGTTTTATGGCTGATCATTTTGTTTCTTTATGTGACTGTTGAACCAGAGCCGTCTATTCCAAGCACATTAGTGTATTTGGTGTATTTCTAGCCAATTGGTGTGGGTTTTATTTTATTTAGAGACAGTAGATTCATGGACTCTGAATCATCTTAAGAAAGAATTATCTTGCCTTAAATGCAGACAGTAACCTTTTCAGTCTTCTATCTTAAATATTTAAGCCTCTATGGACTTTACTTTGGACTTGAATAGCTTTAAGGCGAGAATAAATATCACTTTTTTTTAAAGAAAATATTAATTAAGTTTTCCTTGGAGAGGATGGCCCACATCTTTCAATCTAGAATAAGACCTCTCTGCTTTTGAACTGGGAGTATCAAATCATTAGGGTCGGAAGTCTAATTTCATCTGCAGTATTAAACATGCAGTGTTTTTAATCCTCAGCTTTTCTTAAGGAAGAATAAAGTTTTAGGATGTGATGATGATGATATATTCTTTGACTAGCATCTCAGGTTGGTGTTTTCAGTGTTTTGGCAGGTATACATCAAAGAACAAATTTTATCTGTAAATATGAAGTGAGGAAAATAAATTCCAGCCATGGATTTGGAGAAAATAGTTGTTATGACTGGGACAAGTGCCAGAAGTAGTAAGCATTGAACCAAGAGTTATGGAGCTTTGCCTAAAATAGGTCAGGAATATGTAAAGACTGTGAATAAACACTAACTGAACAACTGCTGTTTAAGAATGTGGAACTTATGTATTTCCTTTTCTGCCTTTCTCTCTTGAACCTATTAATTAGATTGAATAGGTTAACAAAGTATAGGAAACTATTTCTTTATTTATTCTTGTATTTGTAGAAAGTAATGGTGTTATTTGCAGAATATGTAATTCAATAATATTCTGCTCTCAAATGTGCCCTGTTCAGGCTGGCTAGAACTAGTTTGGGTGGGGAGGTGGTGTAATCTATGCAAGAAGCGAAGTCATGCTATGAACCTTAGAGGAGAATATTAAAAAGCATCTAAATGATATAGAGAAATGATTTGATATGACAGCCAGGGAAAAGGTTATTTGGAAACAGTGTGTTTCACAGCACAACCAAAATTCAGTCTAGATTGCAAAGGAAACAAACAACCAAAATATGTATTTCCCTGAGGACATTTCCTAAAGATAGTAACAATATGTTATATAAACACTTGTACACTAGTTTCAAAGAAAAACAAGCAAAAAAACGCCCAACAACAACAACAAAAAATCCCAACCAAACAAATGAGCTGTGCATCTGTATTGGATTAAGGCCATACAGTTGACATCTGCTTGATACTTCCTGATCTTGATTGAGGTTTTTAAGCTTTCTGTCTAATTAAATATAATAGCATAGGTTCTTGTCTTGTACAGACAAGAAGAATAATACACTGATCTCAACACCATGCTATAGGTGTTGTGGTGTCAAATTCTAGCTTTCAGTAGTTTTGTAACTGAATTTGTATTCTAGAAGAAGTGATTGATGTGACTTGCTGCCATAATTCAGTCTGACTGCTTTTACACGTGTGGTTTCCATATGTAGTCCTCAGCTTTTTGAGTCTGTCAGTTGAAAACTACCCAATAGCTGAAGTGAGTTGTGCAAAGTGTTAATCTGTGTGGACAAACACACGGGGTTTTTTAAAATGCAGCTCTGTGTCTGCACTGGGCAGCACTATAACCTTTGTTTAGATACCTGCCTGGGTCCGAACTAAGGCTGTATAGCTTCTGCTATATTAACTTTCATAACTGAGGTTGGACTGTGTAATTTACCTCAGGTCTCGAGTCCTGTTTCATTTTTGAGATTGATGTGATACTTGTCTATCACAGAAAGACGCGGCAGTTGACATAAGAGAAACCTCGTACCTGTGAGGAGAAACAGGAGCTCGATCTTTCCCAGTCAACCGTTGAAAATCCGACTCTTGTCATTGGGAGTGTCTCTTCTGTCCTGAAGCTGATATCCATTTTACATAAATTTGCAAGCAGCTGTGCACTGCCTTTGTAAATAGCCTTCATTGCACTGGTTTTATCTTCCTCTCAGCCTGGGAGAAATGTAGAAAAACATCTGACGGGACTGCTCCATTTTGGCCCAGTTGGGGTCAGGGTGTAGTCGAAATCCTGATTTTCCATGGCATTGCTCCCTCTCTGCCACTTCCCAAAACAAAGTCGTTCCTGTCTCAACTGCAAAATAAAGAGAAGCAGAAGGAAGAGACTGTAGTTGCATATATAAGGGGTAGAATCTGGAGGAAGATGTGAAAGCTGGTTAATTACTGTGACCTTGTCCCACTTTCTCCTGCCCATCCGACAGAAGGGAGCAGTGCAGCATTGACACAGTCTATCCTCGGAATTTTGCCAGTAAGTGAAAGACAAGGACCATAAATATCTCTGAAATGGGATTATCACAGGATCCACAACTTAAGGATGAGAAAGAATTTGCAGTTCATGGTACCAGCTTCTGTAGTGCAGTTCACTGCTGCTCTTTTTGGCATTTCAGCATAAATTTGAAAATTGCAAACTTTCTTATTTTTCTTGGTACAAATTATTGGAGAATAAAGTTAACTTCGAATAAATCTAGTTTTAATTTATAAATGTAAATAAATATTGATGTTTCTGTATCTATTTTTCCAGACAAACCCATTAAAATCTGGTTAGATTCAGCATCTTGCCTTCTTTTTTTTTCCAAGGCTGTAACTATAGTGGGTTTTGGTCAAGTTTGTATGTAGAAATTGCACAGAAATTATGATCTAGGGTGAACCCCAGCAACTAAAAATAAACTGAAGAGTGTGAGTGATACTTGACTTGTGTTTTACCAGTAAAGATAAATATGTAATCCTTCCTTGCTAAGTAATGATTTAATATCACTGACATAAGCCTTTTGTCACGTAGGAATTTTCAGAGTTATTAGCCCTTTTCTGTATAGTTTTTGACAGGCAGGGTGCAGTCTTGAAGAGATCACCTTTAGTCTTCAGTCTCTCAGTTCAGCACACTTGAGTGTGCAATTGCGTTTCATTTATAGTAATAGGAGCTGTGTCTGCGTTCGGAGTTGCATTTGATGTGGAAGGAAGAATGCTATTTAGACATTAACTGTGGAGTTGAAATATTTCTAATGGGAACAGTTGAAACTGTATTATGAAGGAAGGTAGAGGACAAAAGAAAACCCTGATTTTGGATAAGCTGTTGAAGGGGAGTGAAGGTAGGAGAAACAAGTTGCCAGCAACAGGCCAAGGTAGAAAACAAAGCAAAAACAAACAAACAAAAAAGACAAACAAAGAAACCAATCCAAAAGTTGTCAAGATAAGATCTCGGTATGATGGAGTGTGCTGGGAAGCAAGAGAGAGGCAAAGGACAGACGGGCAGGAGAGGACAGTGCTGCAGAGCCGTCAGCCAGCAGGATTAGCTGGGTGGCAATCCCTCGTTCATTATGACACAGTCTGTGAGATTGAGAATAGTTTAGCATATTGAATGGTTTTTAATACCATATGTTAATGTTTTCAAAATACGCATGCTGTGCCACTTTATCCTGAAGTGAAGTGAAGAAGAGTACACAGCCCAGTCTGTAACAGCCCAGTGCTGTTGAACATTTGGCACTTCCTTGGTCTGCTCAGCATTTCATGGGACAAGTAATAACCTTGCGAGGAAAAACACTCTTTACTAATAAAGACTAATCATATGCTTTAATGTATCTGCATGTCTTTGGGCTCGTATTCTCTAGTGAATTTAATACTGCAGCCAGAGATTTGGAATGTAGCAAATAATTATGAAGAAAGTTGCCTCCTGCAGTCTGTTGAGGCCTTTCTACCTTATGCAGTTATTTACTGAAGTTTATGAAAGTTACAAAAGTCTTTTCCTGAAGAACCTGCTGACTTATGTGGTCTAAAAGATTGGCAATTTCATGTTCCGTATCAAATGGAAATAATTTTCAAACTGCATTTAAAAATCCAAACAGAGTGGTCTTTTCAGATAGAATTAAAAAAACCCCAACATTTATTCCCTTTCTTTGGGAATTTGTCTCCCCATTAATGTATCACAGGCCAAACATAATTACCTGTTCAACTTACAGTTTATTTGATCTGCATGCCTGAGTGTCCTACAATCAAATTTACTGAAGAGGTTCTCACTTTTTTCTGCATTAAAACAATTGCCGTGAAGCAGCTAACAATTAAAAAATAAATGAGTTAACACTTTCTGCTAAGTGCTGCCATTTAAGTCGTAATATGCAATTAAAAACTACATTTTAATTTCTGTTCAATTACATTGATTTAAATGGTAATTTTAGTGTTGTATTTATGAACCATTTAATTGTGACTTTTTTCCTTTGGCTTGCATGATAGAAAAATAGATTTGATTTTGAGAATGCAACAAGAAATAACCTTTTTCTTTCCCCATAGTTTGCTGTAATGACAGCTGGAAAAAGACAAAATTAGTTGGGTTTTGTGTAAATATGACAGAACAAGTTAATTTCAAAGGCCATAAAAATATGTTGTAATTTCAATTTTTTCATGTTTTTGAAAAAAATTTGCTTAATGAGGCATATTCAGATTACTTTATAGTCATATAGGCAGGTATTTAAAACATTCCTGCATGTATTTGGTCACACCAATGACTATAGGTTAAAGAAAGCTTTGTATTATGTCTAGAATCAAAGCCTGGTAAAGTGTGAAAACATGAGTTGCAGAGCAGCAACCTTTTTCAGGTGTGTGTTGCTAGAGAGAGATATGCCTTACTACTTTTTGTCTTTATCTCTTTTAAAAAGAAAATGGTACATGGGTTGAAGGGTTCCAAAAAACTCATTATTTTTATGTTAATATTAGAAGCATCTTGCTGTGGAGCAAGCTCCATATTAGAATGGATTAGGGTTTTATTTTCACCTCTGAACCCATGCCCCTCCACGTCCTTACAGCATGCTGAAAATCACTGTGAGGCATTCTCTCACTTCCATCCTAAATTTATGGTAAATTAACACCTGAGGGCTCATGTCCTGCTTCTCTGATGTTTGTGTAAACGGCTGTAGGGGTGGGAACAATCTCAGAAAAACATTCTGGATTAAACAAAACCCGGCCTAAAAAGCATTTATGTTTAGGTTTTGTTTTCTAAAGCTAGGTCCTCCATGTCTCTGGAAGGACCTTATTTCACCCATGTGGTAGTACCTTTTGCTATTGTGATCTCTGCATAACATTGGAAGTTTGTAGTCACCCTTCTACCAGTAAACCTGGCTCTTTTTATGTCACTTCCAGTTGATGAGCTCCCAGTTTATGTATAAATTGAAGGGATCATGCACTGAATTTTATACCATCCCATCTGTATTATCAGACTAACAAAGTCCTTGGATATGCTGATCTTTGTCAAGAACTAGGATTTTAGAATACCATTTTTTACAATAAAATACTGAAGTATTTTCATTCTTTTTACCTCCACTGTTTTTCCAGGTGGTGTAGGTTTAACCAGTTGATCATTCGTATCAATGACTAGTCATTAACAAGTATTTTAGAGCAATTTTGGCTCTATTGACAAGAAAATACTTTTATTAAAGTAATTTAGAGATGTGTTCTTGTTTGACAAAACCTAAAAATGACTGCTGAGCATTGCTTTCCTCTACAGATTCTGTAAGAAGCAATGGAGCAGTTTCAAAGGAAGTATTGAAAACCACTCTTGGCTCTGAATTCTCAAAGTAGAAGTAAATAATGAGTAAGAAAGGGGAGGAAAGATCAGCTCTGACCAGTTTTGTGTAATTTGAGGATTTACGTGCGGAAAGATGGAAAATATACATAAAAGAAATCTGTTAGAAATTACTCAAGGGTTGGAAATTATATCTACTGATACTTTGAGAGTGACCTTTTAATTTGGCAGGTGCCTTCCTAGGAGAAAATACTTGTTATTAAAGGGCTGCTCAGTCTGGGAAGAAGGCACAGAAGGGCCAGTGGCTGGAAGTGAAAGCCGGAGATGTTGGAATGAGTCTGGTGTAATGGCAGCCATCCTGTGGGGGTATGGCTCATCCAGTGCTTCGTTTTCAGATTGCTGTTTGCCACCTTTTTTCTGTCAGATGACCAATTACTACTGGTTTTTTCGAGTATCCACAACTTTCTGAATATAGTCATAACTTAAAAAAAACTGTCTTACTACTTCATGTAGCTGGTTTTTAACTTGATTTATATTTACTTCTCATCTTCCCTGCTTTTTGGCCATCTGCTAGAACACAAATTTTTCAGTGTTAAGGTATGGCTTATTCTAAGTCTAGGAATAGCCTGGCAGCACTGTGTAGTACTGCTGAACGTGGCAGTGGGAGAATCTGTTATTCACTGGGGCCTCCTACAGAGGTTAAGTAAGCGATATGTATATATGTAGGTACATGTAGATGCACAGCTTAGGAGTGAGAAAACTGACTAATAGTTCCTTTTTGACGTGCATTACCTGTGAAATGGGGTCGATGTTTCTGAATAGATGGCAACTGGTTTTGCTTGCCCAAAAAACATGGGGGAGCGGTTACATTGATATTATGCAGTTATAGAGATACTTGCATTTTGTTTTCTAACATGCTTAAACTCTCAAAGTAAACTTAGATTTATTTGGCTTTTAATGTTTAAAAATTATCTGTTAACATGTCGTCAGGGTGGGCTAATGGACCGCTTGAAGTTTTTTAAAATTGTCAAAACTAGGAATAATCAGTATGGTAGCCAGTGCAAGAATCTCAAATATAACCATTTTCCTGGAATTAAGCTATTCATGTCTCAGACTAAGAAGTGAAGCTTCTTAATTGGGGGAAAAAGCTTCAGAAAGGGAAAGGTTTATGCAAAAGAGCATGAGATTTGCAAGTCAAATGCAAATCCAAAATAAGGTAAGCCCAAGAAAAAAAAATACTGCTTTTTTTCCAAAGGAACAGTGCCAAGGATTTTGTTGAAGTAGTGGATGATCAAAATATAAAGCAGTTTCAAGAAGATGCTAACACTAAAAGTCCTCTTCACCCATGTTTACTACAAAGGAATTTAGGGAGTTCTTGACATCATGTACTGAAGGCAAGTGGGGAGTGTTTGAAACATTCACCTGAAATTGATAAATAATAAATTCCTTGGGGCAATGGTCTTCACCATTAGTTAACCTAGAAAGAACTCTAATACTAAATCCATTTAATAATGCTGTTAATATTTTAGCAATTACTTAAAGGAGGCTTGAAATAAGAGATGGAAATAGGATATCAATTCTTGAGCTTCCTTGAGGATTCTGGGAAGTACAGACTGGTTAGTGTGAATTCCATACTGGGTAGTATTTTGAAATTATGAAATTAATTATACTATTCTATGTGCCAATTTTAAAATAACAGTAAAAAGTCAGTGTGGATTTCACAAAAAATTATGCCGTATTATTAGAGCTTCATGGTGTACTTGGATTTTATAATGCTTTTGACAGGTTCTATCAGTAAGACTTCTTATAGAGACAAAATAATAAGATGAAAGGGAAGATTTTTAGAGTAATGTTTAGTTAAAGAACAGGAAACATACATTTTTGTTATTGCAAAATGTCACTGTATCTGCAGGGATCTGTTCAGTACTGGAAGTGGTCTGTAGTGCAGTGAATTGCAAGGAGTGATGCAGAATTATTCAGGGCAGCTCTAACTGAAATGTCTGTGAAGTCGCCATTCTGAAACAGGCAAGGTCGAGAAAAATCTGCCCTGGAGAGTCCGGTCTAAATGTCTTCAGCTGTGTGTTTGGAAATCAAAGAAACCACGCTGCTTACTGGTAGTGGTTTTGTTTCGGTTGGTTGTCTTTTTTTGCTTTCTCCATCCTAGACGTAAAGCTGTAGAGCAGAAATATGCTGGACAGGGAAAGGGAAAACAGGCTGTGGGGAGAAGTGAGAAACTGCATGTGTGTAGAAAGCCAGCTTATAACCTTGATGAAGAGCAAAAATGGGGTGAGGAGAGCAGGCAACTTCACCATTGGCATTATAACAGAAACGGATTGAACTTTATGCTTTGGAAATCCCTAATCCGGGTTGGGGGCACCTGTGAGGGAAAGAAACTCTCTTTCCTAAAGCATTTGCTGCTGTGCGTGGTAGAAGGCCCAGTACTGAGACAAGTTAAACTTCATGCTTCTGTTCTTAGGTTTTCACTCTTCTCTGAGAACTGTTGTCTACTTACATAAAGTATGTTCTTCAATATTTTAATTCTTTTAATGCTGAAGTCATTCTTGTGTGAGGAAGAGTACAAACAATGTTATGGCTGGGTTATTATTTTGACAAGCTTATGATATAAGGGAAGATAATTAGTTGTTTCTTCATTTTTACATGTAGTTGCTTTGAAAAATTCTAAAATTAATCTCTAAAGGTCTCTTGGACCTATGTGATATATTAAGATTAAATTATTTAAGTTACTGGGACCAGAGGGTATGCAACCAAGAGTTCAAAGAAAATTTACGGATTAAATAATTCAATTAGCTGTTTATTTTCTTGGGTGTCTGAGGGGTGAAATGGCAAATGTGTCGTTCTGTTTATTTATTAAGTTGTCTGTGGAATTCAGGGACCTTTACAGGCCTGTACATCTGACATCTCTTTAGGGAGAACTATCAAAAACTGAAATAAAGAATAGAATTAGTGGACACCAGGTAAATATGAGCTGCATGGAGTCCTGAATATTGCTTCTGTAAAGGGAAGTCCTGCCTTAAAATCCTCTGGGCTTCATAGGAGGAATAAACAAATGTGGATGGAGAAGGTGATCTGATTAATAAAATCCACTTGATTTTCCAGAAGGGTTTAACAAGGCTTGTAGACTTGTAAGGAAACAAAGCACTCCTGTGATAAGAGGAAGGATATTTTCCCAGATAAATAGGTAAAAGATGGGAAATGGAGGGAAGAAATAAATAGCTCTTTCAGCAGGGCAAGGTTAGCAGTGGAGCACTGCTGAGTTTATGCTAGCTGTGCTGCTCAGTATATTCGTATAGGATAATGAACATGATAATATGGTAAAAAGATGAGCTTCGAGGTGAGAGAGTTTATCAGTGATATTATTTGGAATAGCGAAGATGGGAACAGACACTGAAGAACTGTAGAATGATCTTGTGAGTTTGACTGGGCAATAAAATGGCAGAAAAAAATTCCCGATATGTAAATATAAAGCGATGCAGCTGTTAATATAGGGAATGACTGCCCTAACTTCACGCACAAGATGATGAGCTCTGAGCCAGCCATGATTCTTGAGGAGTGAGATCCTAGGACTTATTGGTGCCGGCTTCATTGAAAACCAATGCAAATATTAGAAATTAAGAAAGGAATAGAGAGCAAAACAGAAGATTCCTTATTCCACTGTATAAACTTACGATTAATCCTGCTGTGTGCAGTTCGGTGTCTCATTTCAAAGGGGTTGGTTATAATGGAATTGCAGATGGTTTAGAAAAAGGCATCATGGGCACTATTATGTGTAAAATGGCTTTTACATGAGAAACCAGCTGAGTAGATTAGGACTTTTTAGCCAGGAAGAGACAGTTTATAGGTGAATACTGTGAAGGGGTATTTCAAACAAAGTTGTAAGTGACATGGAGGTCAGTAAATGCAGACTACTGGTTCTTCACTCAGAGCCAAGAGCCGAGTGTCATCAAAGCTAGCAGGAGCCAGGTTCAAAACAGTCAAAATAAGGTAGTTCCTTGTATAATAGGTAGCAGATGTGTGCAACTCCTTGTGAAGATGATGTTGCAAATCCAGAAAGTTTTAAGTAGTTTCAGGAGACACTGGAAAAAACATTGAAAGAGAGATTCATTGGAAGTTATTAAGTAGATAAAATATATCAATCTACAGAAATTTCTTCAGCTGAAAATAACTGGAGTCTGAGACGGTATTGAGAGAAGTATAGGTAAGCTAATATGCTTGCCTTTGTTTTACTCTTGATTTCTGCATACGGTCCCCGTGTTTTCAGAGCAGCGTGGGACTGGAAAGGATGAATGAAAAACATCATCTTTCTTGTTACCACAGAGTATGTAGTAAAGTTTTCTGCAGCTGCAGAAGTGATGAGCTTACTGGCTTACCTTGACCATCTGACACAGTCTAGCTGTCTTCTGTTTTCTTGACTCGCTTAATAAAAATGGTACTAGTGGAAATTTGGTTTGAGTAATGTCTTTGAAGGACCAAAGGGTTATGTGAACATAGAATCATAGAATAGTTTTGGTTGGAAAATACCTCTAAGATCATCAAGTCCAACCATCAGCCTAGCCCTACCAAGTCAGATGGTAAACCATGTCCCTGAGCACAACATCTGCTCATCTTTTAAACACCTCCAGGGATGGCGACTCAGCTACCTCCCTGGTCACAGACGTGTCTTTGAGTATAAGTTCGGATCATTAATACTCTTTAGCAGATCTTCAGAGCTTCACAAGAGATGTGTAGAGCAATAACAGATCCTTGATGTTCAGCAGCAGCTGGATCACAATGCCAGATGTGTATTAGACTTGATAAAACAAGACTGACTTCAGTCTTCTTATAGGTAAAGCAGAAAATTGTAAGAACGTAGTAGAATAGCGTAAGAAAAATAAGATGTTATGGGCAAGAGATTAAATCAGGAAAACTTTTACACCCTGGTCTTACCATTACTGGATAGAAACACCAGCTGCTGATAGGTTGTTTCCTGACTTGCAGAAATTGTCTGGGATTTTACTAGGATCCTTGTTCTACAAATATTTGCACAGGTATTTTGAAATAGGTGCTGCCTCATGGTTTATTTGCAAGATCATGGACTAGACATGCTTAAATCAGCGAATCACCAAAATTAGATGAAGCATAGCACAGAGTCCTAGCCAGATTGAAAACATTAGCCAAACTTCCATATATTAGTGATTTTAATTGAATCTACAGTATATTGATAACAGGAAGAAATGGTCTAAAGCTAAAATTTAATCTAAAAAATCCAATTACCTCATATTGTCCAGTCAATATAAATAAAAGTTTCTTTGTAAACGCTCCAATACTAGCCACTTCCCAATTTTATCAATAAAAGGATATATAGTTATGCTTATTAATGTTCACAAGTCTAAGCAAGTCGACTGTTCTCTTAAAGAATTGCTTTGTTGTCTAAAAATTTCCCTTTAATAGTAATAGAAAATAGAGTTGCTCATATTTTACAAAAATCCTAATAGTGTAAAACTGCCACACTGTGGAAAGGTGGTATGGAATCGCTAGGTGCAGATGCACATGTAAGAGTGATGCTAAACAATAAACCGCGTTCATGTTTTTTTGCTACGGAAGGTGCGCAGTGGTTTGTTTGAACTGATACTTCACCATTGCCAGCTCTGTGTGATAAACCATGTTAAAGGATTATTATTTATGGGAGTGCCATGAATTTTTTATATCTACACTTGTAGCTTATTTTCATTTTAAAGACTGCAGACCGTAACTCTGCACTTTTAATTTTACATTCAGTTACAGGGAGTTAATCCCAGAATGGGGCTTTTTTTGATGCAAAATCTGAATGCTTGTGTGGTAACAACAGCTGTCCCCTCACCATGTGGTGTCTTCCATTGCTTTACTGTAGAGATGAATTTTGGCCCAGTGTTCCAGGAATATTGGACACACATGGTTTTAGGTGACAAAGCAGTATGTTTATGCATTCATTTGACTCTCGCAGTTACAGTTGGCTACAGATTAGAACAGGGAGAACACATTCACACCATGACCACCCTCGTAGCTGCTCGCAGGAGCCCGATCACAGTAGGCGCTGTTGCATCTAAAGGCACAATTAACTGTTGCTGAGGAATTGCAAATTCACAAACGCTCTTTTACAGCTTTAGCGGCTGAGAGTGCGTTTTCTAAAAGCTCTTCCAAAGATTTCTCCAAATTTATGAATGTTTCAGATCTTCAAAGTTCTAAAGTTATTGTCAGCTTGAAGTAAGGTTAACAAGCTGATAGTTTAATTGTAGCTAATGAATTCTCGTGCTGTGAATTAGCTGTGTAATTAGCCACAGATCTACAGGATGATCGTAGTTTTGTCCATTATTTAGGAAGATAACCTTATGAGTTCCGTAGTATTTACAAATGGTTAATGAAGTTGTGAGCACATAGGAAAATGGAAGCTTACCAAAAAGGTCTGGAAATAAAACTTGCCAGAAAGCATCTGACGTGTGTCCATCACTGAAAAGATCATCTTGATTTCCATGTGTGATTGCTTAGATATGCTTTGGATATGGTATGAGAGGATAGCTGTGATTTTACTTTTTAAAAAGAAAACAAAAAAAAAACCAAACTAAAACCCACACAAAGAAACACAAACAAACAAACAGAAACAACAAAAAAAAACAGAACAAAAAAACCCACCAAGTTTTACTACATATTAAATGGAAAATTACAGTAAACTACATGTATTAAGGCTGATTTTAAGGAATGAATTTTGACTAATTTTTGAACAAAAGATTTGAAACCAAAAATCTTAGAAGAATTCATCATTTAAATCCCAGCAATGACATTTTTTTATAAGTAGAATCTTAAGCATCCCAAATCTTGTCTTCTAAAAATCTCTGAGAAATATTTTAGTATTAAACAATATATGGAGTATAATATAATAAATAAATATATGAAGTATATTAACTTGTTTAATACAATGAATGTAATAAGGTTATTGTGCAGTCTGGAGATTTTCTGTGTATCTATCGTTTCTTCCGCGGGCCAGACTGTAATTGTATGATAGTGCATGTAATGTACGTGTGAGATCTCTCACATGCACACGCGTTATTTAAACCTCGTGTGTTTGAATCATCGTAGATAATTCATTTTGTACTTGTACTAAAAACTATTTGAATATGAGCGTCTGAGGCTTTCAGCATTGAATAAAGGGCTACATGGATCCAAACTAGGACGATTGATGAAATCCTTGCTACTATTGGCTATTATTTACTGTCTTTTAAGTGGCAGGTTGTATTTATGCCAATTTATCTGCTTCAGGGAACACTCTTGATAGCAGAACAAAGTGAATAAAAGTAGTTTGCTTTGCAAATGAATGCAAATGGTGGAGCCTTTCGGGAAGCCCTTTAACGGGAGCAATGCACTTTGATTATGAGTGAAGCTGCCATTTGGACATGGTGAAAAGAGCACGCTTGAACCATTGATTGGGGGAGACAGTAAAAAGTCAGGAAGGGCCCCGTTAAGCCCGCGGTGCGGCAGGCGGATGTCAGTGTGGTTCGAGCACAGTGGGAGAATGACAGGCGGGATTAGTGTCAGGCAGAAGCTTTGCTGTGGTTGTGGAGATGGTCCCTGGGGTCACTCACCTCTGACTGTTGTTCTGTGCTGATGGCTCTGTAGTGCAAACCGCTGGGTACGCGCCCAGTCGCTATCGGAAATGGTGATTAGGAGAGGTATGTCCTACGGAATTCCTTAATAAAAATAAATCAAACGGCAAGCTGCCGGCGGGAACGGAGGTTCGGCTCCGCGGCCGTTGCCGAAGGTGCTGCCAACATCGGAGGTGGTTACTGTGCCTCGCGTGCTGAGGGGAGCGCGGTTTCGTGCCTTAAAACTGCTGAGATCGTGCGCTCCTCGCTTTGTTCGCTTTTATTTGGCCGTTACAGAGACAGCTGGTTTTCAACAGATTGCCTTATGTACTTAGAGCAAAACATTTCTGTATCTTTTGCTGCTTATTGGGTGGTAGAAGCATCCGGTTTGGTTTTGTGGCGTAACCGTGTTGTGGGGGGTGGAGGGGGGGTGCTTAATGGTCTTAACGGAATATTAGAATCAACAGATTTCATTCCTGAATCATCCCAGAGTGCAAAAACATGGGATGATTACTACAGTGACAAAAAGCTAAAATTACTGTTCTATTTAGAGGCTTTTAAAAAATGTAAACATTAATGTATTTTCTTTGTCTTCACTGAAAGATCTTACACGTGCAATTAAATAAATGTCTAACATGTTAAATAGTGTTTTGGTCTTTAGTAGAACTATTGTTTTTTACCTTCACTGCATGTTGTAGCACACCGTGTGAATGTTGATAGAAATTAAATGTGTTAGTGTGCACGATGTACAAAATGGATTTTTTTAGTGAAAACGATTTTTAATTTCTTGCTGTTGTTTTCTTGGTTTTATGTGTGTTCGGCAACAGCTCAGGGAGATGGTATCCAGATACTCAAAACTATTAATTTTTAAATTTTTTTTTTTTTTACATTACTTGATTAGTTTGTTTGAAGGGCGGGGGTTTTTCAGTGTATTACCTCACAAAAATATGTCCAATATCCCGGTGTAATGAATGTTTTACAAATGTTTTACAGGCACCTGAGTGGACAGAGGAGGACCTCAGCCAGCTGACAAGAAGTATGGTTAAGTTCCCAGGGGGGACGCCAGGTCGATGGGAAAAGATTGCTCACGAATTGGGTCGATCAGTGGCAGATGTGAGTTCCCTCAGATTTGCATCGTACAGGGAGTGACAAACCCGAACAAGACAGGCAGTGTAGGAGGCAGACGTATGTGGGGGCCGACATTATCTTTTCGAGAGAGGCTGCAATCCTTTTAGGACCTGGAAGTGAACCATTAACTGCCTCTGCAAGGAGCAGATGTCAGCCAGTCTCTCCCTCTGCAATTAACAGCTGTAACTGATCAGCTGGATGGGGGATTCTGGTTCCTACAGCTTGAGCTACTGTAACCCAATAACAGAAAAACAACGCGCCTCGGGTTTTGTAGCAGCCTCCTTTCAGTGCGAGCGAATGTTTGTGTGGCTTGGTTAAAGATGACGTTTCGGTTTCAAGCTGGTCCTTAAAAAACATGTAGATGAGCTAATGGTGTTTAGACAGGTGGTTTCCATTAATTAAGCTGAAATATCTTCCAAACTTTAAAACGAATTATACATATGATACTATTTCAGTCCCTTTTTCTGGATTATAGCGTGGTTAATAATGACATTGTGTAAAGCGCTTAATAACCTTGTTAATTCATATTTTATAGTATTGTACCAGATATCAAAGAAAGCTTGTACTTACGGATTTTAAGTGTTATGGTCTTAAAGCCCTTAGGGGCTAGGCTGTAAAAGACTTTTCCTTTTCAAGCAATAGATCACGAGAACATGATGTAGTGTCTGCTGAGGACCGTTTGAAAGCCCTTTCAGCTGACCCTATTTTATAGGCTCTGGAGGGGTTAATGAGAATAATGTTTAAATCTGTTGATGTACATTTTGAGATTAGACATTCTTTATTATATTTCAGTAATTATCTTAAATAATGAGAAACAAAGCCTCTGGTTAGAGCGAAATGTAACCCCCACTGTAGACTTCTTGGCAATTTCTGTACTTCTTAAGTGAGGTTTTTTCCATGTTGATATATTCACAAAAAAATATTTTTCAAAGTTATTTTAAAAGATTTAATGCACCTATACAGTTCTGCTAATCACATATACTAGAAAACAAGCCATTTGCATTCTTACCATTTCAGAACAACACATTATTTGCAGATAAGTGGATGCAAGCAAGAAGTTACTAACCAGCTAGGCACATGAAATTAAGTCTTTTTTCGTTTATTCTGTGTCATGGTGTTTATCATACTTCTTGAAGTATTCTTACTACTGAAGTGAAGCGACTGTTAAAAAAAATGCTACATTTTACTAAGCAGATATCAACAGTAAAAGTATTTCACATGGTAACATGCAGTGTGCATGGGAAGGATCTTTTGAGATTGCTTTGGATAAACTGATTAATTTTCTTGGAACAGATAATACAGACCTGCGGAACGGCTCCACTTACGCCCCTCACAAAACTAATACTATGTTCAGATTGCCTTTTGCACTTATCTTCTGCTTCATTCCTTGGCACAGGTGTAAAAGCATTCTTCATTAAGAAACCTTTGCATAATGTATTTGGCCACCATACCTGCACACATCCAGTACTGGAAATTAAAAACAGAGCTCGCTTGCTTCTTAGATGAGAAGTGTTGAGCAACACGCTCTTCTCAGGGAACTGGAAAGAGAAGTGAAAGAAAGGCCTGTGTTCTCAAAGCTGTCGTCTTCTTGTATGAAAAAAGGAATTTTCAGGAATTTTTGTGGGGAGAATGGTCTGAGTGTAATCCTTTTTACTTCCAGTGACCTACAACTATACAATTAATCGAAGTGTTCTCCACACAAGTTTTTATTTCTCTAAAAATTTTGGACTGCTGATAATGCTAGGTCAGCTTTCCTGACACAGACTCCTTGTTAGAGTTTGTGCTGCTTTATTGTAATACACAGAGTTGCGGCGATCAGGTTTTAAGAGGAAACACTTAAACAAAAGCTTCCTGTAAACTTCTCTGGCTCTCAAACTGTTATTGCATCAGCGTCATAAATATTGAAACTGGGAACTGGTTCAGATGTGTCCGTTCATCTCATGAACAAGATATAGAGCTTATCCTTTGTATTTGTTGAAGGTGGCATAGAGCAGCATCTAAACATCCAGCAAGGATCCTTACTTTGCTTGGGCATCACCGTAGCTGAATAACAAATGTTTTGCTAAAGCTGCAGGAAAAACTCCTGCCTTTGTTAAACTTTGTGCAGCCGAAGAGGAGGTGTTGGCGTGTGCAAGCAGTGTTTGCTGCCCAAACAACTGGCTCTTGTAGCTGCTGGCAGAGGTGCAGGAGTAACACTTGGGGTACAAGGTGCTGTTTTGAAGTAGCTTCTTGAGTAGAGTTTGGGAATCCCCTTGCTTGCAGCTAATTTAACATTAGTCAAGCCAGGGAGAGTATGAAGTGTGTGTTATCTGGCAAATGCACTAGATCTTTAAAAAGGTTCAAGGGCAAATCTGAATTTGTTTTTCTGACATTTTCTGTGACATGGGAAATAAAACCTGAGACAGCTTTCTGCTTCTTTCTTCTCCTGTAAAGTATCGGAAGCAGTAAGGCTTGATTTTCCTTTCAGTTAGAGAACTACGGTAGAAAGGATTGACAAGGTACAGTGTGCTTGTTCCCATGTGATTTTAAACATTCAAACCCTTTTCAATAATAGATTAGCTAAATAGGTGTTAATAAAACCAGTTCAAAGTAATCCACTCCAAAATGATCTCTTCATTGTTGCTTCTGTCTCAAAGCTTTCTTTCTCGGGGGGAAAAAAAAAAAAAGCTTAGAAAAATATTTTAATACTTTTTACAGAAGCAGCTGAAACCATTCATATATAATCAGAAGAGCACGAGTGCAATTCAGTCTCTTTAGCCATTCTGAAGAAATTCCATTTTAAATTGTCTTAAACTCCTCCCTTTTTAAAAAAAAGTAAATTCCTACATCAAACTACATTTGTTTCCACTGGCAATTTTTAAGCAGCATGAAGTGTCTTAAGGAGTGTGTTCTTGGCTTTTTTGAACTTTTCCGCTTTGTGATGGTGTTTTAACTTGGTTTTGTGGTTTGTTTGTTTGGTTTGGGGTTTTTTAAAATATATTTAGGAATTTTCCTCCTGCCATTGTATTAATTAGTTTTGGAACAGCGTGAAGCAAAGTTTCTAATGCTTGGAGCTTTAATAGCGCCTTTTCACATGCAGACAGCCCCAAAAGTTTCTGTGTCTGACTCATTTTCAGAGACATTTGTTCAGCTTGGAAAATGCATACTTGGTTTTGCTAGAAAATTACTTTGATACCCCAGAATCTGGTGAGCACATGTCAACCTTACAAAGGTCAGAGGAACCAAAAGTATGTTGGAAGATGAGTAGAATTCAAAAAGGTCAGGACAAATTGGAAAAATAAATACGAAAACTAAGGTGAAGTTAAACAGACAAGAAATGCAAGGGCACACGAAGGTGGTGATGAGGTTCACGAATAAACGATGCCAAACAACTTGCTGGGGGTAGTGGCCCTTGAAAAGGAGGACGAGTGTGGGGTTTAGCAGAGAAAATGAGCCAGCTCTAAGTCAACAAAATGCAAGTTGTTGTGAAAAATGCAGTGATCTTATTTAGAACATATAAGCAAGGAAGATGGTAAATCTGTATCCTTGGTCGGTGTCTAGTTTTCAGTGTTGCACTTAAACACGAGACTTGATATAAAGAGTCCAGATGAGAAGAAAGAGAATAGCAGGTCTCCAGAGTTGACCTACAAGGAAAGATGGTGAAGGAATTCATGTTGTTGAACTGCAAGAAAGTATGAACTGAGGATCTAACTACTCAACTGTGTAACAAAAAACTGTAAAGAGGAAGGGGCTTGTGCACTGTATTAGTTTTATAGGGCGAGAAGTAATTACCTCAAATTTTATGATGGGCTGCAGAGTTTGATACTGAGGGGCAAAGAATTACAGTGGAGATGATAAAGCAGTGGAATAAGCTGCTGTGGAGTCTCTGTATTTTCAGGCCTTTAAGAACAGGTTACACAAACCAACTGCAAGAAACAACATCCCTGTAGTGATTCTGCCTGAGGTGAGGTCCTTCTCTTCATATGGTCTGTGATTAGACTAGCAAGTGCAAGCTATCTGGGAGGAAAGGGGGAGGAAACAAAGCACTCCCTACAATTGGAAGCATGTGTGAACTCATTTTTTAGAATGTAAAATTAAAGCCAGATACACACCGTAGTTGGTTTGTGATCATTGTGTATACCTTAGCTTGGTGGTTCCTAAATCAAATAATTCCTAGCAAAGTGTTCTTTTGGATTTCTCTTTTTATATTTCTACTACTCCTCAAATTGGGGTATTGTAGACATTTAAGTTTGTTAATTGTTATTTCCCAAAATACTGCACAAATAAGGATTATTATAAGGCCCATTTTATGCATGTGCCTACCGGATTCCCTGTCCAAACAGGTACATCCACCACAAGGCACCGGGAAAGCGCCAGCCAAAAACCCAACAGCAGACAGCGGTGTCTGTGCCGTGGTGCCCCTGAGCTCATTCAGCTCTGCAGGTTCTGTTTACGCTGCCTCGTGTGTGAGACCAGCATCAGCACCTCCCCAGAGTGTTCTTTGCTTTTCAGCCCAGGGCTGGGTGAAGCTTGCAGCCGTGGTGCGGACGGACTGTAAGGAGGCTTATTACTTTAACTTTTGTCGTGGTAAATACAGGATACGTTTGACTTCTCTCTCTCTTCAGGAAGACGTCTTTTAACAGCCAATGAATAATCAACCCAAAATAGACAAGGTTAAGTTGTGCTTGTTTTATCACTATGTTTAATTACTTAAATTGCTAATTGTCATTTCAATATGTGCATATGGGGAATTTAGCAATCTTTTCCCATAAACGTGATTTTTCAACTGGCTTAGTATAATGGATTCTTACTGCTTTCACAAATGAAATACTTTACAGTCATTTTTATTACAATTGACTGGTGTTATAAATTAGATTTTCAAGTATTTTGATTATGAAAGGGAAATGGAGTTCAGTTAACTCTAATCAGGATTCCTGCCTGCTGACCTGGTTACCTGTGCCACTGCTCTCTGCCATCCTCTAAACATCTGTTCTTTGACCCATTTTCCTTGCTGAATTTGTTGCTCCAGGGTTAGTTCTCATTCCTGCCTGCCAATACTTAAGGAAATAATTGATGTTTTAAAACAAAATAAAAAAGTTATGCTTGGATTTCCTAAGCATTGTGAACACTCTGTAAAGCAGTATAAGCAATGAATGGAATGGAGTTTTAAGATGACTATTTCTGTGAAAATTGCATTGTTTGATTTGACAAATGCTAAGCCTTATGAAGATTCGTAATAATGATTGTCAGCTTCTGCTGAATTAAAAAATTGAGAAGAAGCACTTCGATGTGAAATTATAGAAATATATTGTACTTGACAATACCTACCTTTTTTAGATAAAAAGTTTAAAAAAATATTTGCTGAAAGGCATAAATTAATTTCAGTAACTACAAAGGACATTCAAATTGTAAAAATAACAAGAGGAAGTAAAAACTGTCTGGCATGCCAAACAGACTTTAATGTGATTATTAGGTACAGGTTTTTTAAATTAAAGGCAAAGAGATCTCAGATTTCATACTTGTGAAGCAATATCCTTCACTTGTGTTACAGGATTTAAACTGATTCTGTTTGCTCCTGCAGTCACTAATCTCATGCATTTGTGTTGCAAAAACAGACTGATTGGGATTTGCTGCCTGTATAGAAAAACATTAAGGTAGACAGCAAAACAATAGGTAGGTTATATCTGAGCAGACATTCTGAATTACAGTGAAGCCCAAAAGCATAAGGTTTGTGAGGGGTGTGGTGGTGGTGGTGCTTCTTTTGTGGTCTCTCTTGTATGTCCAAGCAAGACTTTCAGCCTTTCAGTCAGACTGCGTGAGTTCACAGTCATTGTGCTTTAGATGCCAGTAGATTTCTCATTTTTGACAAACGTAAGCTCATTAGCTCATTACATTGCCAGCAAGAAAACATCTGCATGAGAAATGATCCGTATGTAAAAGTTCATGAATTTATGAGGTTTTTTTGCTTCTGGAGATTGTTTTCTTAAGTCTGTTTTACATTTTGTTTTGTATACTATGCCTGTTTAGCTGTTAACTCTGTGCTCTCCAGTTGTGAATATTCTGAAACAGTCACCCTTAGCAGCTTACACGTATTTATGTAAATCAATAGTTCTTTCATTTGCTTTTGAAGTATAAAGGCCTAGCTCTGGACTGAGGTCCAGAGGAGAGGTTACAAGTATCTTCAGATGGGATTTAGATCGTATGTAGGTCATGTAGATCCCTCAATCTGAAAGTGAGATCTTCGAAACACCTGTCTAATCCCATGGGCACACCAGAATGTCTCTGTTGATACTTGAAGGGGAGGAAAAGGTGGTGGTTATTTACAATTCCCTCATGGTACAAATTTTCTTCTGTGCAGTCCTACAGTTTTCCATTGCAGAATTCAAATCTTCTGACTCTCCGGAAAGGTAATGCATTTTGCATCAACAATCACAAAATAAGATGCCCAAGCAGTTGTTGCAATGGGCATTTGAGCCAACCGTATCTTACATGAGTGCCCATAGTACGGAGCAAAGACAATTCTAGTTTTTCCTCTTTTGTGTCCTGAAAAAAAGGAGCAATTCTGCACCTTTAAATTATTTGGCACGTAATTTGGCACTTTAAATTATTTGGGCACTTAAACTGCAGAGAGACTAGTGTTCTGCATCTGGGGATTTAGACCAAGTTTGCCCTTTTTTGCAGGCTGCATCTTAAACCGCCTTATAATTAAACTCATGGTTGTTTTGGGGATTTCTTTTGAGGTAACTACCTCTTCTCCATCTGCCGTGGCAAAGTTCAGAGTCACACACAGCTTCAAAGTCCATAACCATAAGATAAGTACTGCTGCTGGCTGCAACTGGTTCGTCTAAGCAAATTCAGTTAAATTCACATGTTACTTAGTTCTTTTGAAAATAAAAGCATGTTGTCCTTAAAATACTCATTTGCTGTGTTAGCATTAAATTCAACATGTAACTTACACAGTGGATAGAGACTAGTTGTGTTACATGCTTCTAGGAAAGTCAGTAACAATGTACTAAGGAAACTGCTATAAGCAGTGCCAAAACAAAGGTGTATCTTCTCTTGAAATGTTCCAAATGGGATGTAGTAAGTTGCACATTAGGATAATTGCAAAACTGGAGAATGACTTGGTTTGATGCTTCAGTATCTGCAGTTTTATCAATCTGTTAAAACTGGAAGACCATTTTAGGAGCCCTTCTAGTGCATATAAGGCAAGGCAGTTTATAAAGCAGCAAATTTGAGTCTATCCTGTGAAATAGAAGGACTGAGTCAATATTACTGTCTGACTTGGGTCAAAGACTTCTTGATACCATTGTGGTTGCTCTGAAGCTATTTACATCTAGACTGGAAGAATAACTCAGTGCAGCAGGTAGCATTTTGGATATAAGGGAAAACATAAAATCCAGCAATTTATTCTGTGCTGTTCTGAAGAGTTAGATCCACAAAAACCAGCTACTTTGACAAAGCCAGGAAGGCATTAAAATCCTCCTGTGTCTGGCTTTCATTTATGAGAAGAATCTGATTATAATTCAAATTAGCCTCAAAGATACAAGAAATCCCTCATTGCTGGATATTAGCCTCAACTACTCACAGGCTGTCTCCACATTATTTTTTTCTGTAATTCCACAGATCTTGTCATTTCTGCACAATGTAACTGGATGGAGAGCATGCAGGAGTGTAACAACCGGGTGACCAGAACACTGCCAGTGGGACAGCAAATTTCTGATAGTTGATGCTGAGAAACTGTGCTGGCTTTACTAAATCAGAGAACTTTTGCTCAGGAAGTGCTAAGAATAGTAAACGATTTTGTCAGAACCTCCAGTTTTCCCTGGCACAATGACATGCCATCCTTCCTTGTCATAAGGTTACTACATTTGGGAAACCAAGCAACGTGGGTTATTTATTCTTCTACAAACCCCACATTATTTTCTCAAGATGTCAGAACCCAAGAGGTTTGTACTTCTGTCATTATCTGGTGCATTCCTAATCAAACCAGTATCCTATTCCGAGAGGGAAGGTAGATTGTTGCCCACAGAAGATTGCCAGGAGACAGCAAAATGGTGAAGGCTCCAAAGCCCTGTTGGCATGTGCCCTGCAGCGCTGGGCTGGTCATGGTGCTGGAGGAGTCACCTGAAGTGACTGCTGGGATGGTGGCTGCTGCTCTCAGAATGGTGACTTGCTCTTGACTTGCTCTTCATCTTCTTTCAGGGGGCTGTTGCTCTCTGTCGCGCGTCAGCAGGATCACTGTACCTGACTTTACAGGGTTTTGCCTCTAGGTCTGTCACAATTCTGTGCTTTTCTTTATGGCTGCCTTCCCTCTGGGAAGTAACCTCTCGTTCACGTGGCAGCAAAATTTACTTTTGCTGGTGCTACTGAGAGTCTTTTAAGCTGGCTGGCTGAAGCATCGGTTGTCCCATCTGAAGGAGGTGGCGGGTGTCCAGGGTAACAAGAGACTTAACATCTGGATGATCATGATGAGGAATGATTTTACTGCTGGATCTGTTGTTGAATAGCAACCAGTCTTGTGATCTGGACTAATTGTCAGCGTTACAAGAGGAAACCTGCCCTGTCCACCTTTCATTGTGTAAAATCATCCCAGTAATCCCCCTTGCTTTCAGGGAGATCTTTTTGTAGCTCAAGAGCAATTGAAACTGAATTCAGAAGGGAGTTCTCTGAAGTAAACTGTCCCTCTGGCTTCGTTCGTGTAGGTACCGTAGCAAGATGATTTGATTTCTACATCAGCAGTTTGATCGCTTGCATCCAGCGGTTGGTTTTTTTGGTCATCTTTCTCTGTCTAAGAAAATCTGTTTCACTGTGCATGTGATTATCTGGTTTTATTTGTGACTTCTGTTATCCCTGGTGGACTAAAGGGATGCTCGGTTATTTGGACGTAGAAACAGCAACATGTAAAGTTGACTCCTATAAAATAATGCAGCGTGTCTCTTCAGCAGTACAAATACGTGCAGGTGGATGAAATCTGCCGCCTTCTGTTTTAAGTCAATTTTACAGTCCTGATCCTTATTATTTAAGGTGCCCCCAGACCCAGGGTTTCTTCAGGGCTGCATAATACTCTGGTGGAAGCTGCTGTCAGTAACAGCAGGCTTTTAGCACAGCTTTTTAGAGTCATGATAAAACTCATAATTTAATGTATGTGAAAACTGTAATTTTAAAGCATTATGCAGGAACAATCAGCCATAATAACTAAAAGAGTAATTCTGTAACTGCTTCGTACTTCGAATAATAGTATTTCCAGGTATGTTAACTAATGAAACAGTAATAATACACGCAAGAGAAAGCAATGTAGCAACTTGTGTTGCATACCTTAGTGATTTTTTTTTTTCAAAAGTGCTGTTAAGAACTAGCTGATAGATAGCACTGCTGGCCACTGGAGAGGAAATTTAAGTCGGTATTAAGGATGACAGGAAGTGTGAAGGAACTGGCAACAGAAGAGTCTGCAAACTTGAGTGGCAACAGCAATGATTAAACTCAGATCAAATTGAAATACAATTTCATATGTTCCATAGACTGGATTCCTAATAATCCTTAGTAGTTTAACACTGACATGTTACGAATCTTGCCCTGTGTCAGCATTTTTAATGGCAATGACAGTTGAAGCAGATGGACAAGTAAGTCTTAAGTGTAAATTAGTGATACCTGAACTCTTAAGTGGAAAAAGCTGGAGTAAACATGAACTGTACATAGCACTTGGAAAAGGACTTGCAAAAATCATCTGGATGAAGAAAGCTGAACATAAAAAAAAGGCAAAAAAGAGAATAATGGACAAATAATCTTCTCTTGTAACCTGTGAATGATAGTAAAGCTATGAGTAAGGAGCTTGATGAGTTGTCAAACTTATGTCAACTGAAGGTGTTTGTTCAGTGTTTGAAATTGTAGATTTTCAGTATCTAAACCATACACACAGCTGTGATTTCCAGCTTACCTGGTGAATGTTCAAATTGAAAGTCCATCAAAATGTGGACATGACACCGTCAAAAATAGTCTTGGAAATACTGTATATGATCAATGGAGTAACCTACTACAAGTGCTACATTTGGGTTCACTGAGTTATTATGGCTGGAGTTATGCAAAATAAGATAACCTGTGGCAAGGCTCTTACTTGGCAACTTTTTGCATGTGTGGGGAAATGTGAAATGCCATTAGGATCTAGGAATAAACCCAAATCCTTCACTGTTCAGTGAGGAGGGCTGGTTTAGATTCTAATTCAATTAGATGTAATAGGCAGCAAATTTATATCTATTATGGGAAACCTACACTAACCTAATTTGGGAGTATCTGTCTTGTAAAGAAAAAGTTGAATTCCATGTATTGGTTTGCACCACTTCCAGTGCAGAGTTTATGTTGGGTGAGAAGTCTCAGTTTAAAATATAAAACAGTAACTGCCAACCCCCCAAAACATCAGAGGGTTCAACACAGAGAAAAGCGAACATCAGCATTGAGTGGTTATACCCATCTTCATCTTTGCTTGCAATTTATTCTGCCCCCTTTTGTTCAGGGCATCTTTTCTTCTCTCTTTTCCCTGCCTTCTTGGCCTTTTGAGTTAGGTAGTAAAGAAATACTTAAAAATAGCAAAATGGTTTAGAAACTGTTTTCTGGAATACAGGAACACAGGCAGATAATGCCTTGTTGTATTCACAGTGAATCCAGTGGAACATTGCAGTAAGCTCTGAAGGACCAGCTTACTTGTCTGCATGACAAGTTCTTCTCACTTTTCAAAATAATCTATTATAATCCATTCTATTATATATGTAACGTAACATCTGTGTAAGAGATGCATAGCAGGGCACCACAAAGGATCCATTCTGTTCAGCAGCCAAGAATGGATTCCCCTTCGCTCAACCTTTTAAAGCATTGGCCCTATAGAGACACTCTGCTGGTGATGAAAATGGAAAGCAGACATTTTAATTCGGATTATTTTAGACTATAAGCTCTTCAAGGAAGGCAATTTCTATTAGTGTATCACCTGTTTCAAGGAGGATCCATCCTATTGTTTCAAAATCAGGATCATACCCTCAAGGGTAGTGCTACTTAAAATTACCGGTTCATAGTAGAAGTCTGAGATTTCTCTTTGAACGATTAAAATGTTATTATACTGCAACAGTAGGAACTGGAGTTTTCTATGCCACATGTCTACCTCTGGATAAAAGTGTTGGTTAATTAGAGCTGGGATTATTTTGGTCATGGAGTTTAAATGAAAACTTAATCATCCCAGAAAATGAGGCTTAATTTGTAGAGAAAAATAGACCACTTGCCCTCGTTAAATCTTGCTCTCATTTTGTTAAGGAGATCCAGCACTTGCCTATTTTTAAAGTGAAGTCCTGCAATTTCACAGGCAGAAAGGTGGGTGGGAGAAACCAAACAGAGTAGACTAGAAGCAAGAGTATTTTAACTATTTCACTGGTGAATCTTCTCACCGAGCAAAAATTCTGAGTATTTTCTGTTTTCTTCTTCTTCCAGCAAACAGCTGTACAGCCCCCTGGCAGGTTTGCTCTCTAGTGTTGCTCTCCATAGAGGATAATTGTTCTTGTTAACATTAGTTCACTGTCATTAGGTCTGTGCTGTGCCTCTGAAGGCCTAAATGATTCATATTGTGGGTAAATATGATCCCACGGAGGAATTCCTGACTTTGCGGATGATGTATTTCTTTATTTTTGCTCTGGGCAGCACAACACCAAGTGCCTTACCCCAAGCAGATGTTCACATCTGAAGTCCTGGGCTCAAAATAGCAGGAAGCACAGGTTACCCATCCCAGGTAGTACCAGCTCTCATTCAGTACATTGCCTGTTTACATTTTAACTTTTATTTGTTTTCAGTTTCTAGCTTTTTCACAAAGACTTTGTATTCAAAAACCCTGAAATTTACATCTGGTATTCATAAACATTTTCAGTCATTAAAAAGTGTGTACGCTTCTTTGAGTACTACCTTGTAAGATGCTTTTATGTGGTACTTGAATTTTGGACTCTAGATCATTTGATGCAACACAGATGCCTAGTGATTAAAAGGATCTTAATCTTAAATGAAGCCTTTGGTCTTGGTTATCTATAGTGAGGTCCAGAAATTTGGGGTGGGGAAGCTGCCCATTCTGCATGAGGAGAAAGCCTGCTTGTTCCCTTACTTCAGTAAAAATGAAAACAATCTGGTGTTGCTTTTCTCCCAGGACACAGATTCCAGTATACACCAAGAGGTTTAGGCAGGCAGCTCTCCATCTTTTGGGTTCTCAGTAATAAACTTACTTTTTCCTGAAATATCAGGACTTGGGAGATGTCTCTGCTGATCTTCAGCAGCCACACTGTTACATTTTATTTTGGGACTGAATGCCTGTCCAGTAGTGGCATCATCATATGGACCTACACGGGTCCGTTTTGTTCTTTCGTTCAGTATTGAGAAACACATATAGGAGGTAACTCCTTTGTTTCTTTTCCCCTCCCTCTCCTTGTGGTATTTTTAGTTTGGAGAATTAGGGTTTAACAGTGAAAGAAAACAAAATTTGAGTATCGGCTGCAATGTATTATGGTGATAGTAATAGAAAAACGTAGCATTGCTTATGTTATTTTAATAAGCTTGGAGTGTTTTAGAAAGAACAGAGTCTAGAAGGTTACTTTTTGCCAGTTTGGGATCCATATATGAACAAAGCCAGCGGTACATCAGCCTCGCTCTAGCAAATGTATGTTTAATGTTGGTACTTTGCAGTAAGCTACTAAAGAATTCTTCAATAGCCCCACTAATGTAATTTTCACTAGCCCCTTTTCTGTTGTTTTCATGCAGGTTACCATGAAAGCCAAACAGCTGAAGGACTCTGTTGCATATACACCAGGTGTGTGCTCCTGCCTCTCTGATGCTTTGTAAGAAGCGCCGCACGTGGATTCTGGCTGTGGAACCACCGGGTGCTTTGCACATCTCGGGGGGTGCTGTGTGGAGAGACAGTTGTGGCTTTGCCTTACGTTGAGCAAAGAGAAGCACTGATGTGTTTTCCGAGGGAGTTTCCCTTCAGCTACATCCTTCCAGGCCGTCTTGCTCAGTCTGTGGGGTTTGTTCTGGCTGTTTTGTTTGTTTCCATCACTGCGGTAATTCACTAGTACTTCCTGTGAATCAGATAAGCTTGTAATGGGCAAAGTTCATTGCTTCATAGGCAATACCTTGATTTCTCGATAAGCATTTTCCTTAAGCTTTTAATTTGGAAGAGCTTTTTCTCCTCTCTGAGCTATTCCGGGTACCTTTTATTTGGGGGCAGTTCCCAGCTTGTTTTATTTGAAGTGTAACCGCAGTACTTATAACAGGTATCATTAGGCTCTCTGAGCTTAAAACGCTGGCCCAGAATTCCAAGAATGTCAAAGCCAACGTGAATTTGCCAGACCACATCATCACCCAGCGAGAAAGGGAGGAGGAAGAGGAGGAGGAAGGGAACTACGATCATATCCCAGAGCAGAGGGTTGTCCAGACAGATCAAAAGGAGACCGCTGCAAGTGAAACTAGACACCGCAAACGAAAAATTGTCAAAGCACCTGAAATGACTCTACCAGCAACAAAAGAGGTACCAGAGGAGAAGGGCAGGGGAAGACGCCAGAAAGATTTTGATAACACTGAGGAAGAGAGCGATGACGAGAGCAGAAAAAGAGAGAAAAGCCATGTCCCGGAAGAACTGTGGACTCAAAATCAACAGAAACTTCTTGAAATGGCCTTGCAGCAGTATCCCAAGGGAACGTCAGATCGCTGGGATAAAATAGCAAAATGTGTTCCTGGAAAAAGCAAGGTATGTTTTAGTTTTGTTTCAACTATAGTATAAATTGAAGGGAAACATGTTTTCTACCAATTTCTACCAATCTACCTTAAGAATGGAGAGAGTTCATGCAAAAAGGTGAGATCTTCCAGTCCAGACATAATGGACCTAAATAGCATTCCTGTCATGCTTGTTGTCTTTAAATAAAGTATATTTTGATGTAATTCAGTTTGTTTGATCTGTTACAGAAAATGTTGAAATATCTCCTTTCGTTTAAAATACCTACCTCTCCTCTGCCTTTCAGATCTTCAGTTGCAGGACAAATTAGATTTTAAAACAAATTTTGAGTCAAAGTTAGTAACCAAATATTGGTGAGCTGCTTTGCTTGCACTTTTACGGTACCTTTCTCAACCCATCTCAATGAACAAACAAAATAAGTAATCCAGCTGCAAGTGTTAAATGCTCAGTAATCTATCTAATGTTGTTTTTTGTAAGTATAATCTTTTTTAATTGGCATTCATTGTTCTTGGTATAGCTGCTCCGTGCTAGATTTTGGAATAGTTGCGATAGCATAGTTCGCTTGCTTCAGGTGTTGTAGCTGCAGAATATCCTCGTGTTATTTGTGCCAAACACAGCGTGAGAAAGCAGGAATCGTGGGTGGGGACTTGAGAGCTTCTCTGGCTCTGGAGCGGTTCAGTGGTACCTGGGGGCTGTAGATGCTGTGTCGGTGAGCGTAAAGGCTCCTCTGAACCTGTGTGAAGTGGTGTTCTCCCACCTGTCACTGCCCTGAAACAGGTATCGCAGTACAACTGTTTAATAATTGCTTTTACAGTCATTGTCAAGAAGGCATGTGGTTTCCTGGGTTTGTGTGCTCTTTACCAAGAGAAATTGCCCATTAAGAAATGCAAACTGCAAGGTCATTTTTCTAATCCACTCTTGCCAAACTTAGATTCTGCTTCTGAAATTCAGGGTGCAACTTTAGAAAAAACAAAACTCAAACCCAAACAAACCAGCAAAACAACCCCCAGAACCCAGTGCTTCTTCTGGAATGAGGCAGGATGTATAGAGTTAAAGCAATACTAAAATACCAACCTTCAAGTAAATACTTTTGTTTTTCCTTTTAGGAGGAGTGTGTAGCAAGATACAAGTTGCTTGTTGAACTGGTACAAAAGAAAAAAATGGCTAAAAGCTGAATGTTCTGAGCAGAAGAGATGTAGCTCATCTTTTGTCACGATGGGGTTTTAAATCTCACATGCAGGAAACTGCATTTTTTGTACCTCAGTCTTTCTATACGTCATGTGCCTTAGTAAAAGAAAATATTAATAAATCTTATATCATCTATTTTGCACGTTGAAGACTGAAGTGGTATTTTTGTGTTGGCGAGTTGCTTATGCAGATGTGGGATAAAAATGTCTAAAAAATTAGTGGCTCTGCAGGAAGGCCCACACTGATGACTGCACACACACTGGAATGGGCAGGTTTACACTCAACAAATATACAAAATATAAAGACTTTATATTTGTTTTGAAAGAGAGAAGTGATCTGGAACTGTTAAAGCAAGCACAAGAGTAATGGAACTCTGCACTCAAAATACATTTTTCTGTTTTGCAGCTGTAAGTCCAAGCCCAGGTGTTTGAGCACATCTGCTGCTACATGGAATGTCTTGTCATTCTAACAGTTTGCTTATTTCTAATCTTAACTTCTACGTATATCTATAGAACCTTTTTTGCCACTGCTGCAGATGTAATACACAGGGATATTTGATAGTGCTGTTAATTTGATAAAGTTTAACAGGGTAAGAACTTGAAAGGCCGCTATAAGAAATGAAGATATATAAGGCATATACTTCATGAGCAGTTTTTAAGTACAGAATAGAACTTGAAAGCTAAAATTATTGCAATAAGAGTTCTCATATTTGGGTGTTGGGTTTTTTTTTTAATATCCAGGATTGAATATACTTTGATTTTATATATGAAGAATAGATCATAAACGTTATTATTCCTTACTTGCTATTTTGGTTTTCATAATTTTGGAAAAATTATACAAAGCTTAAAATGCTGGAATCAAGGGTACTTAATGGGTGATAAATTATGTCAATAAATCAGAGCAGGGATCCTTAACTTTTGCTAGAAACATTTAGGACTTGCAATTTTTAAATGAATTATTTACCAGTCAAATTCTGATTTAGAATCATAGAATAGAATTTAATACCAGCATTCAAATAAGTTCTTGAGCATTAATTCAAAATAAAAAATCAAAGGATTATGTATCTGCACTCAAAATTGGAAATTGGTGGCTGAAAATCTCCATTAACTTTCTGCCCTTTAGAATGTTGATTTTCCCCAGTAACTGTTTGCCAATTGTGTTGCCTCTCGCAGATCAGCATTTCCAAGTTTCATCCCTTTCCCATAGAACTTTTAAGGCAGAAGCATTTAGGTAAGTTCCATGTGCGTGCCTTTACCAATTGACATGTGACTTATTTAATTTTTGTCTCATATAAAAAAAATTAATTGTAGTTGGTAGAAATGATACTGTGGAAACGTGACTAGAGACAAAGTAATGCCTCTCAATATTTTTTCAGAGAACTTCACAGGTTAATGCACAGAGAGCAGCTCCCTTGTGCTCCGTGTGCACGACCTGATCAAACCGTAATTCTGTGCTCTTGCCTCCTCCTGCGATTTCTCTTTTAAGGATAAAAGCAAAAAGCTCTGACACTGGGCTGGGGCATAGGGCTGCAACTGGACATTTGTATCCAGTAAATCCAAAGTGTCCCCGGACAAGTATTGCAACCACATCTGTCACTTGAATTTACAGAAGAAATTTTGTTAATTTTTTTGGTAGCATATGACAATGGCCACATTGCAACTGAAAACCTTCTGGTCATAATAGAAATACTCCATTCTGCTACAAGACTCACATTCACACAAGCAGTATACAACTATAAACATTATTAAAGTTTATTAACAAAAGCTTTGTACATTATCTTTTCATACACTTGGAATTTTACATCTAGTCAAAATAACAGCACATTTCCATCTTACCTTTTGTACAAATTGTTACAGAATATCCACCAGTGGGTTGAGTAAGTAAAATAAACCACTGGTTTACTTTTGTAAAGTTATCTACAAAAGTGATTTGTGACATTTTTAAAAAATTCCCCAGAACATATAAAAATAAATTATTTTTACTTTTTCAATTAAATCTACTAATTAGAAATATTACAAATCAAAATATCAATGTTTTCTTATGAATTCTTCACAATACAAAACAGATTCACAAAACTTTATTTACAGAAATGAGGTAAGAACTGTGCAATGTTTAACTAAGAAACATATTGCAGAATTAACATGTTCTTCCAAATAAGTACACAGTGGAGGTCTAATTACAGCTGGGTCTTTTCCTCTAATAATTCCCACCTCACTACTGATTAGTGGTCATCGCCCCCAGTTCAACCGTCCTTCACCGTACTGCATAGACTCACGCCGTGAAACCAGCTCCTGTCGCAAGCGTTGTAACACAAGTTCACCCGTTTCAACCACTGGCAAAAATTTCTAGTGGGAAGTGGGAACTCGACGTTTTTGGTAATTTATTAGTGAAAAGTGACCCAGGTAACAATCTGCCTGAGCTATCTACAGTGGTATAAACACCTTGAGTAAAGGCAGAGCGTCAAGGCTGCTGGTGCAACACCGAACCTTCCCGCTGCTTCACAAGGACACGTCTAGTGCACGATCAGCTCCTTGCAGCCGTCCTAACACAACGGAGGTAGCAACAGGCACTTGGTTTAGGCCAAACATGACACCTACGTCTTCCAGTGCGGCCTTCTCGGCTGGTAAGAAAACTTTGTCACTGGAACCCAAATGGTTCCTTTAAAAACCTCAGAACTCTAAAATCTACACCAAAAGTAATAAACTTTGGATTCCATACTGGATTTCTTACTCAGGAAAAACTCCCACTATATAACAACAGGAATTTAAAGGAATAAAAAGGTTAGAAGCGGATTCCCTTATGAGTCAGGTTTCAAAAGAGGTGCATAAAAAAGAACTGACAAACAGCAAGTCCCGGCTGCCTTTTGCAAGCTTCATCTAAAAGGATCTATCGCAACCGCGGCAGAAGATCAGACCAGCTAGGGTTGGGGGTGGTTCGGTTTTTAAAACTACTGCTCTGAAACCAAAGTAATGTGTGACTGCAGACAGCTTGCTGGCCTTTAAATTTATAAGATTAGGACTGAAGAGTCAAGCATATGTTTTTGGGTGGGTGAATTTGTACTTAGTACCATCATGTTGACAAAATAATTACGGTTTGCAGAGTTTTATCTACTTCACAGTCTGAAACATTAAAAAGTACATCCATTTTAGTGCAACAAGAAAGCAAATGAAAGCCTACCAAAAATATCGTTATGAAAATTATTAACCTTTTGCGGTGCAGTAGGAGTTCCTTGTTGCATTTCTTCAGTCTGCAGAAAGGAAACCTGCAGCGTGCAGCTGGATGAAGTGCTAAAACAGCAGGACGTGCAGTTCTCAAGTATCATTCAAATGTCAACTCTTCTCTGATGCAACTGGTCCAGTTTTATCATTGAGCCTCTGTGTAAGAGAAAATACTTCTAAAAATCAGATTATAAAATACAGAGTTAAGTAAAATTAAATTCATACAAAAGACAAAGCAGATGAGGTACAATTGCTAAAGCTATCTAAACTGTAACTTCTGTGTTGTAAAGAATAATCATGTATTCTACAATAAGAAGGGGAAAAGAAAAGAATAACCAAAGGAGTAAGTCCTACACTGAAGCAACTCCTCCTGCTGTCATCACAATTAGCAGTAGAAAACACCAATTTTGCTTCTACTTTCATTTCAACAAGACTTGCTCTTCTTGGCTGGTGGTCTCTCCTTAGAGCCACATGATGGTCGAGAAAAATACCAGGTGACCTCTGATACACCTTACTCATGGAAGAGAGCTGAAACCTACACTTTTTCCATCAGAATTGAAATAAAATGTCCATTTTGCCCAGTCTTGGTTATCTTTCTTCCAGTAAACTGCTAGAAAGACATTTCCTGTGAGTGTTGGACAGGACTAAATAAAAACCTCATCTCATTCACTGAGCATTCAGAAATGCCTGACAACCTGTTTCAACTGGAAATAAGATTAGAACAGTCAAACTTCTTAGAAATAAGGAATTTATTTAAAATTCCTTTTGGATTAAAATAGCTCAACAATTCACTATCATCCGTCTCAATTCTAACCTTTTAATTAAAAAAAAAAAAAAAAAGGCAAGCAATTTCAAAAGAAATTTATTTCTAAGGGTTTTGTTCAAAAGATGTTCTGAGATTTCCTGGAACTGTTATAAGAACAAAAACTAAAACTGCAACAGCATATTGGTAAAATACACCAGTGCTGCCCAGTCACACTGTCCAAGACATAGTGAGAACCATTTCAAAAACTTCTACTTAAGGTCACATATAGAACAGTTTGTTCTGATGCAAACTAAATGCAGGATCTCCATTCATTACAGATTTTTAGAAAATGAGAGGAGATAAAATTTTAAACACACTCAAACAAATAGTGAACATTTCTCAGTGAAGGTGAGGAAGGCACTGAGCAAACCCCAGTGATAGATCCCTTCTGTGCCAACAGGCAGTGACCAGGATCCTACTAGAATTCTCATCTTGGGGATGCTGGTTATGGGCAACTACTGAAGACAATGGAACATCTTTGCCAGAAAACTGTGTCTTGTTTCCTTACCTGATTAGGGAAGGAGTCTCTCCGCTTCCTAGTGTGCAGCCTCATCTTCCCATGCCAGAACCAAGACACACAGCCCCTTCTCCTAATACCTGTTTCACCCTCCCAGCAATGGGCTCCTCATCCCTCAACTCACTGACCAATCTCTGCAGCTGCACAGCCCTTCCTGAGCCAGGGAAGCAGGAGTGTGCAGCAGACAAGGGTAGGTGTAAGTGACTACAAGCTCACCGCATTCTGAACCTCATTAAATGGAGCCCGAGGCTGAAGAAGAAAAAAAAAATCCACCATTCTTGAGTGGATACAGAATCACACAGAATCACAGAATGTTAGGGATTGGAAGGGACCTCGAAAGATCATCAAGTCCAATCCCCCTGCCAGAGCAGGAACACCTAGATAATGCTACACAGGAACGTGTCCAGGCAGGTCTTGAATGTCTCCAGAGAAGGAGACTCCACAACCTCCCTGGGCAGCCTGTTCCAGGGCTCTGTCACCCTCACTGAGAAGAAGTTTCTTCTCGAGTTTAAGCAGAACCTCTTATGTTCCAGTTTCAGCCCATTACCCCTTGTCCTATCAGTGGTTGTCACCGAGAAGAGCCTGGCTCCATCCTCGGGACACTCACCCTTGATATATTTGTAAACATTAATGAGGTCACCCCTCAATCTCCTCTTCTCCAAACTAAAGAGCCCCAGCTCCCTCAGCCTTTTCTCATAAGGGAGATGCTCCACTCCCTTAATCATCCTAGTTGCCCTGTGCTGGACTCTCTCCAGCAGTTCCCTGTCTTTCTGAACTGAGGGGCCCAGAACTGGACACAGTATTCCAGATGGGGTCTCACCAGGGCAGAGTAGAGGGGAAGGACAGGCACATAACTTTCATCTTATCTTGCTGTCACATCACAGAGGTACTACACTGAAAACGGGGTGAGAAATATACTTACTGTCACCTTCTGAGCTGCGTTATCTCCATGAATTGTAAGGAAGGGGTTAGTAGTAGCTGCGTTAAGTGGTGAGGCCTGCGTGCCCGACAGCAAGTTGTTTATAGGGATCTGTGCTCCTCCAGTGATCTGCAGCTGCTGCACTTCAGACTGGTGGTGTTGGTGGTGGTGATGTTGTTGCTGTACTAATTGATACAAAAGGGCCTGATGCTGTTCCTTGAGTAATAGGAGAAGAGGTAAGAGAGAAAAAAAAGTAAATCGAGAATTAGTTACCGAAAAACAGCTTCTCCCTAGGTTCTTGCTTATCTGAATCTTCAGTCGGTACAGCCCTTGACCTAATCCCTGCTAATTTAGGTTACACTAATGAAGTTCCGTGAGACTGTGGGAAAGGGAAGAAAGTGCCTATAAACTTTCCTGAAATCAGTAACTCAGGAGAAGTTCAGTTCAGTCTGCTGGCTTCGTCAGGCCTCCATCGGAAGAAACAGACCTGAGAAGAATTTGACAGACCATGTTTCTCAAAGTACTAAAACTACACAATTAACAATACAAATAGTCAAATCAGTTACCCAATGGTGTATATGAATATCACAAGGTAGAGCAAAGACAGCTCATGAGATGGTAACAGAAAATCTTTTGCTCGAGTCCTGGTGGAATCATAGAATATTTTAGGATGTTGTTCTCATCCACACATGGTCCCAAACTCTTCTGCCCACAGCTGACATTGAGATAGATGAACCACCATGTCCACATGGGACAAAATGGGACTGAAGGCATTAGGGAACGTTTCTTCTACCAATACAGCCCAAAGATAACCCTGTAATTTAGCACCAGTATCATGGAAAAAGGTTGAAGCAACTGAAAAACTAAAATATTATCAAACCCTGTAATATCAAGTTAAGCACATTTCCAATATTTGTATTAGGCTGAGGAGTTTATCCATGCCTGCCTTAGAACACAATAGAGGAGTAAATCATAATTAGCTGGAAAACTTACTGATGTGAGTTGCTGGGTACTTAGTAACTGTTGAAATTGCTGGTGCTGTTGATGGAGTAGAAGTTGTCTCTGTTGGTCAGGAAGTAATCCTAGTCCCGAGGCACTGCAGGGTTTGACAGACAATATTGTAGTTTATATCCAAGTTTAGGAACTTGTTTTATTTCAGCTTTCCATTGAAACAAAAGATGTATGTATATAGACAGTTCCTGTTTAGCATTTAGACTGCACACAGACATATTAAATCGTCGGTCTCTGTCCAGCTGCATTTTTTGACACACACCTAGACACTACCACCGTCCCTCAGTCTCATTTATGCTGAGCAACAGCAACATCTTGCCTGTAACGTAAGTCTACTACGTGCACATTACTTTAAACTCAGGTAATAATTAGCATTTCTATATTTTTTCAAATACTTCATACAGAAAGGCCAGATTTTATATTAGACGGCTCTTGCCAACGTTTTAATACTTGGTTAACTAGCACTTACTTTGTCTCAGTTTCTTTCTAATTCTCATCTTCTGATATATTCAAATCTATTGCCTAAACCTTGTCTGTAATGTAGCAAGTACGTTCAGTCTTGCAGTGGGCCAAATGATGCTGCCATGGAGTGACGGATGCTACTTAGCTCCCAGTCCCTATTTTCGTGCCTACATAAAATTTTCCACAACTATTTGAAAGATTGGGCAGCTGATCCAGCTGCCAACTGGTCTGGAAACAAAGGGTTTCTTCAGCTGTGCCAGTTTCACTGCAAGACCAACAGCGTGGGTGAGGGTGGTTCTGGAACACAAGGCCAGGAAGACAGCTGGACTTACCCTTTCAATGCCAATGTCAGCTTTTACTAGTTTAAAACACTTGTTGAATTATTAAGGTCTAGTTTCACGATAGGTTTACCCTGCTATTGAAAGGTTAAGTATTTCCCTTTCAGTTGTACATTTCTGTCCCCCACCCCGCCACTGGCACTAGCTTTTGCACAATGAGCTGCATCTCTTGGGAAATGAGCTGAAACCTAAGCCAGTACAAAACACTCTGAAAGATGATCTGTTAATGCAGATGAGGTTATTGTGTGAACTTATGGGCACTGGTACCAGCATGAAGGTGCACACAGAATGACCACCAGTTTGGCAGGATTGCTAGCTGTGATTGGTAGTAAGGAATTAAATTAACTTAAATCGGTCACAAATCCACACAGTGAGGCTACAGTTATTTTGCTCTTCAGGACATAATAGTTACTGTGCCTTTCTGCAGGAGCTGGCACACTGTGGCAGTTGACGAGGTTAGCACAGGTGACACCCATCTACAAGAAGGTCTGGAAGGAGGATTTTGGGAACTGCCAGTCAGTCAGTTTGACCTCAGTGCTGGGGAAGTTTATGGAGCAGATCATCATGTGTGCCATCACGTGGCATATACAGGACAACCAGGTGATCAGGTACAGTCAGCATGGGTTTATCAAAGGCAGGTCCTGCCTGATCTCCTCCTATGACAAGGTGACCCGCTTAGTGGATGAGGGAAAGGCTGTGGATGATGTCTACCTGCATAGTAAAGACCTTGGCACTGTTTCCCACAGCATTCTCCTGGAGAAACTGGCTGTTCACAGCTTGGGTGGCTGTATTCCACTGCGTGGAAAACCAGCTGGGTGGCCAAGCCCAGAATGGTGGTGAAGGGAGTTAAATCCCATTGGTAGCCAGTCACAAGCGGTGTTGCCCAGGACTCATTATTGAGTGCACACTCAGTAAGTTTGTGGATAGCATCAAGCTAGCCGGGAGTGTTGATCTGCTTGAAGGAAGGAAGGCTACAGAGGGACCTGGACAGGCTGGATCAATAGGCCCAGCCCAATTGTGTCAGATTCAGCAAGGCCAAGTGTCAGGTCCTGCCCCTCAGTCACAACCACCCCAGGCAATGCTACAGGCTTGCAAGAAATGACTGGAAAGCTGCCCAGTGGAAAGGGGCCTGAGGTGTTGGTGGACAGCTGGCTGAAGATGAGCCAGCAGTGTGTCCAGGTGGCCAAGAAGGCCAATGGCATCCTGGCCTGTAACAGGAATGGTGTGAACAGCAGAAGCAGGGAAGTGATTGTCCCCCTGGACTCAGAACTGCTGAGGCCACACCTTGAATCCTGCATTCGGTTTCTGGGCCACTTACTACAAGAGGGACACTGGAGCATGTCCAAAGAAAGGCAACTAAGGTGGTGAAGGGTCTCAAGCACAAGTCTTATGAGAAGTAGCTGAAGAACTGGGTTTGTTTAGCCTGGAGAAAAGGAGGCTGAGGGGAGACCTCACCGCTCTCTACAACTCCCTGAAAGGAGGTTGTAGCGAGGTGGGGATTGGTCTCCTCTCACAAGAAACATGTGATAGGACAAGCAAAAATGGCCTGAAGTTATACCAGGGGAGGTTTAGATTCGATATTAGAAAAAAAATTCTTCACTGAAACGATTGTTAAGCATGGAAACAGGCAGCCCAGGGAAGTGCCTGAGTCATCATCCCTGGAGGTGTTTGAAAGATACGTAGTTGAGATGCTTAGGGACATCGTTTAGTGGTAGACCTGGCATTACTGGGTTAATGGCTGGACTTGGTTAAGTCTTAAAGGTCTTTTCCAACCTCAACAATTCTATTGATATCCCATGATTTACTTTATAATATTCACTACCAAAACTTCTGCCACTCTCCACATTCTCAAACGTACTGTCAATGGTTCTTTTCCCCAGCCATGAAATCAATTCTGTTGATCTTGTCCCGCACAAGCCATTTTGCCTCTGATTCTTGCTGTACTGTTCTCGTCCCCTGTTACACTCTTACCTGAAACTGCACAATCAGAACTGCACATAATATTCCAGGTCCACACACATCAGGGATTTAACATTGCAGAACACAAAATGGATAACACCATCCTATTTATTCCCCAAGAACTGCTAGCAATGTTCATTTGATTGTTAGTGAAAGCTGAGATGATACTTCACATATCCAAGGCAACTCCTAAATTTTTCTCCTAAGCTACAATTGAAATTCCTTCAAACAGCTTTAAATTCAATTGTATCAAAAATATTTGTAACTGCAAAAAAATAAGTACCTTCAGTTCGACTGATACTACTATTATTTCCTTCTTTTTTACCTCACTTTTTCTGTATATTCTATTAGAATTAATCTTTTCCACTGCTCTTTCACCTTTTTATCCCCTTCTTTTCTCCTATATCATGTTTTACCTTTGCCCTTCTTTTTTTCTGCTGTTGTTCTCTCTCCTCTTTATCTGCTCTGCCTTCCTCTCTTGCTCAGCATTGGCACTTGAAAGACAACACCCTCAGCCAGCAGCTGAAATCTGAATGTCTAGAAACAAAACCCAACTGCAGAAGACAAAATGCTACAGCTCCCAAGCTTCCCAGAAGAGGCAGTTCACTGCATGTCACCACAGAACTTTCTCTAAACCAGATCAGCTTGGAATGTAAATTTAATCCTTTTTAGCTTCTCATTAAAAAGTATACAATCAGTCTGAAACTCTCCGTACTACAGTCTTCTCTCGTTGCGGGAACGTAAAGAAACAATCCTATCTTTTTCCTCAAATCACTCTCCCAGTTGCCAGCAATCTGTATTAAGCGATCTTTCTCCCAGAAAAGGATCGAGTATTTTTCTCTGTCGAATGAATGTAGGCTTTTTTACCTACAATTTGAAACTCTAACAGCAACGTGCAAATCAGTATCTTCTCACCTCCCTATGTCCCAGAGTTAAAGAGCTCACATGAATAAAGACAACAGGCACCAAGAAGTCTTCGCACATTAATGAATAATCTGGCTATTTTTCACATGAAACTGTCTGAATGGATTCTGACGCCTGGGCAGTTACTGTAGGTACCAACTTCGAGGAACACCTGGGAAGTCTTTTCATTACAGAACAATACACAAAAGTTAAAAAGTTGGGCTGAGCTCTCACGCGGCTTTCCGTCATCTTGTGAATACTGATTTAAACCACCTCCAACCCAAATCACCCCCATGTGATCCAGCCAGGTTCACAGGGCTCGCAATAGCATGGCAGCAAACCTCTGCACCGGCCTGTGCTTGTCACCATTTAACCTTCTCACTTAAGCAGTTCAAAAAGTAGTGAAACCTAGACAAATTTATTATTAAAATAGTCAACTAGTTGCCACTGAAGTCAGCACTAAACTCAAGCATGGCAGAAACAATGTCCCATATAGTTTCAGAATCAATATTCTCAACCAGTGGAAATACTTTTATATTTTTTTCTTTCTTTTTCCCCTTCATACAAAGTCATCCCAGAGCATGTTTGCAACTTAGTTCCAATAACAGAAGTTTCTTCATATTTTTCACTGAGATGTTCATAATGGAAGAAACAGGAATGAGGAATGTATGTGTCATTACTGAAATCCTATTAGCTTGCTCAGCCTGAATATTTTTTTCTTCTAAATATACGATGAGAAATACTGAAAAGTTACAGCAAACTGGGGCAATTGTGAAACGCCTCAGATGGAAGGGGGCCCAGCAAATCATCCAGATGAGCTCAGTACAGCAGGGAATTGTGTGAAAAGTGAACATTTAAATTTAATATAAACATTAATTTTAATTTAGTATTATTGAGAGTGCAGTGCAGAAAGAGGTTATGCAAAAATAGAAATAGAGAAATGGGAATGATGCCGGAGTTATACATGATAAACTTGTTGTAGCAGAAAACAGGGCATCATTGGAGTATTCCAGACTATTCTGCAAGTTAGAATGAGCGCTTGAGAACAGGATACTAGTTGCAGTATTCTGCGTGAACTGGAGTAGTCTTCTACTAGGCTACACAGTTGAGTTACAGCAGTTAAGATGGATTTTTTTTTTTTAAGTGAGACAAAAGAACTTGTGCGATATGAGGAGTCAGAAATCAACGACGTGTATTAACAAAATTGGATGAGAAAACAGCAGCATGGCTGGTATATTTTGGCATTACCTGAAAGGGGAAAGAATTATGCAACTGATTATTATTTGTCTAGTATTTCTCAGTCCTCCTTACATTTTTCGGGGAGAGTAACACAAAATTCTTGAGTATTTTCAGGACTCCTCTGCTACTCAAGAAAAAAAGATAACTTTTCACTAACGAAATGTCTTTTGTTTATCCTATGAAATGTTATGTTCACATATGATATAAACTATGAAAAATACAACCTCCTGAGTAAAAACATAATAGCACATCAAAACAACACGATACACTTGAAAATACCAGGTTTTATGAGCCCACTGAAGCACTACCACACCGTGATACTGTACACGAATATTCAGGAGCTGCCAAATGAACAGCAAGGAAAGAAATGGAAAACAGAAGCTAAAAAACTAGGGGATCCCTTGCATCATTCCGATCACATGTGCCTTTTTTGGTGGGTAATCCGCCATAATCTCCAAAAATAAACTCTACTTAAAGACAAGTAATCCACTCCTTATCTGCAGGCATTCCTTTCTACATAGAACCACAGCTCTCCTTCCTAAGCGTGGGACAACACGAGGAGCAGGAGGAAGGGGAGCGGGGAGGATGAGGCAGCCCAGGCTCTGCCCTGCCCCAAAATACTCCCAAAGCCAGCAGCCCATTTCCCTTCCTGGAAAGCAGCTGCCTCCTCCTGTTACTCTTCCGCCTCACGCAGCAGCAGTTCATGCCACGGAGGATACCTCGTTTGGGGGAAGGGCTGTGACAAATACTCAAGTGTGGATCTTCTCATGCAGTTAAATATCCTAAGGAACACCACTTGAAAAAAACTAATTCCGTGTTTGGAATCGGATGCAGAGAACTGAAAACACCACTGCTGCTCGGGGTAGTTACTCCTGGTACATTGTTACAGGACCCGTTCTCCTCACCCCCTCCCCCCTTCTTACTGCAACAAATGGTGGCTTTTCCAGGGCTCCTTAAATCCTGGAAAAACAATTGGCAGAACAAAGAATATTGTTTTCTGAACTAAAAAAAAAAAAAAAAGCTGAAGCACATTTACATAATTGCATTGGTTTGGGAATGTGACTTGATTAAAAAAACAGGAATAAATGGATGCTAGGATTCCCAAAAGCTAAAGAGAAAACATCTTTTCTGTAACTTGACTATTGGTGCTTCCATTAAATGCCTCCTTACTTTCATTCATGGGTCAGGAGCAGAACCTAGTCTGACAATCACAGGCTAAGGAAAAACAGTTCCTTTTGACTAAGACAGCTAACCTCAAGAACAGCAGGCCCTCCAAGGAGACACATAAAATCGGCAAATCCTTACCTGTTACTCAACGTGGTTGGCAGCGGATGCGTCGTGTTGGGTGGCACAGTCGCGTGAGTGAGCGGAGAAGGGTTCTGCGAAATTGTTGCCGGGGTCTGAATTACCCCGTTTAGAGCCCCTACGATCCCATTGATGGCCAGCTGGCCGGCTGGCAGCGCTCCAATGATTCCACCCACTGCAGGCACTGCAGGAATGGTGGAGGTTACAGTCTGCATACCACTTGCGAGTGCCCCCACTGTCACACCATTGACCTGTTGAACTCCGGTGACTCCTGAGCCTTGCTGAGCTGGACTCTGCCCAGCAGGTGGTGGAGTGGAAAGAGCTGATGAACTGCTGGTGCTTTGTCCGCTGGAGGTTATCTCCTGGTGTAAAAACAAACAACAAAACCCCCTCAAGCTGCATAAAATTTCACCTAGCTGGCACAACTGCGGGGACTACGATGAGTTAACTTGTAACAAGTTGAAGTTTAGAAGAAACACATAAAAATTACCTGATTTAATACAGGAAGAGAATTGTCTGGTAAAAAACTGTTTCCCAGATGAGGGCTTTTACTGCTGTTCAAGGAATCAGTGCTAGGTGCTAAAGTGATTATTTAAAAAACAAAACAAAACACACAGCTGTTAAATTTCTGTAACAAGTAAAAAGATTCAGAATAATTACTTCAAAATAATGTCAAAGGTGAACACAGAAAATGGAAAGTCAACCTTAATATTTTACTATTCAGCAATGATTTTTAACTAAATAAATGGTGAATCAATAGATTCAAAGAGATGTGCTCCAGCCTGAAGCAAAAAAGAAACTGCACTGAAGCAGGGATCGTTCGTTCACAACAATCTTCCAGTTGACTTTTAAATGTTTAAACACATCAACAAATACTTAGTCTCCATTCATACTACACTCTATGCATCTCCTACCAATGGCACACGCAGGTGAAATAGGTATTTCATATAAACACATTTTCAAATTACTTTGACACTTTAATACTCCCCCCTCTGCTCTTACCTGCTTGTACTGGAAAGGCATGTACTTGATGAGAGGGACTGGGATTTGAAGTTATTGTTGGAAAGGGCACCGAAAGCTGTGCATTGAGTAGCTGAAGCCGCTCCTTCTTGGCGGTCAGATTCTTTATCTGTTCTTCTAACCGCCTGTTTTCAACCTGAAGTTGGTGTAACGACTTAAGCATTCCTAAAACTGAGGTAAAATGGACACGTTACCTCTCACAACCACATTCAAAGAATAACATCTTAATTTTGTTTAATTTCTATATTGCGATTTAAGACTAGCATTAAGTCAGATGTGGAAACCTAAAATTATTACGCAATATTTGACTTTCAAGTGAAAAGGTTTAGGATCAATTTTGCCTAACTTGAAGTGTAGGAAAAGTACGTACCATGTGATAGTAATTCTGCAATATATCTACACCCTTAAATATAAAGTTGCATCATTAGGGCTGACATTCATGGTAAGTGAACAGCAGTACATGATAACTTATCCCCAAACCAGAATATAAAAATAATATTATTCTGGAAGCACACGTTAATTGTGAAGTTGGGAAAAATCTATTTCAGCTGCAGTATTAGAAATTGTAAACATTATCAGAACAGAAAGTCAGAAAATATGAATTCAACTAACACTACAGCCAATCAACAACGTTTATGAAAAAACAAGTTTGAAAAGGGAGTTTTTCTGCTTTAATGCCTCGTACAGTGACTCGTAAACTTACGGAAACAATGGAAAAAGTCACCCAGCGTGAAGTTACCAGGACACCTCGTTGGGAGCAGGAGCTCTCGCTTGCTGTGAGCGGCGATCTCCAAATCACCCAGCAGGGAGCACTGTGTGAGCACTGCACTTACACCCCTTTTTTTTGCAGAAAAAGGGCATCATCTTCCACACTAACCTGATTTTTACCAAGCACGGTGTTCTCAGACTCCGATCTGGTTTCAGAACTTGGATTTCCCAGCTAGTACTAGAGTGTGACTGTAAAGCCATAGGCATAGTGCGCCCCTTTTTTTTTTTTTTTTTTTTAAAATTCTAAATTGTATTTGTTTAACATGACCTCTGGGCCTACTACAGACATAAGTCTACTGGTATAGGCACATCTGGTCATTTCCCAAGGATTTAGCTTTTATCCCTCCTCTTCAAGAACATACAAAGGAACCCTCAGTGAGCCCAAATGAGATGCAATAAGACTTAGCTAAACCTGTCCTCCAGCTATCATGTTTAAAGGATTATCCCTGCATGAATTTCCTCACAATTAGCATTTTCGTCAGGATACCATTCATAAAAATACCAACTACACACCACTTTACACTACCAATGAGTAAAATATGTTCAATAAAATATAACACGAACCCTAACCTGGTCCTAATTTCTTTTTTTAAATGTATTTGATCATTGTCCTTGATACTGATATATTGTTGAAAATGGAGATCGAATACTCATCACAAGTTTTTAACATATTCATTCTTGGCCTATTCCATTTGCTCGCTTTCAGAATGTCACAAGAAACACAAAAAATAATAAAGATCCAAAAGCCCAGTAAGACACCTAACTTTGCAATTTTTTTTTGAAACAGCGACAGAAGTAGGCAGTTTAGATTTAAAAAATAAAAACCGTAACAATAAAAAAAATTATTATGCCAATTTATATCACACGTTATAAAACAAACTGGGGAACTGTGCTATACTATTTACAGCAGTGGATCTAAGTCTGGAATTGGTTTCCAAAATCTACAACAGACCAGCTGGATCTGCAAGTCACTTCCTCTTGCATGACACAATTTCCCCATCCATAAAAATGTGGATAATTATAGAGAACTTTCTTGTAATCTACTGAAGCCACGTGCTGCATTAAGAACTATGTTACAATTATACACCACGGTTATATTTCTATTCACAGCAGAAAGTAAGGGTTTTTAAAAATTCTTGGACAAGCACTGAACAGCAGTTCCAAAGAACACAGTTAACAAAAGCAGCAATAAACACAACGTGAGTACTTACTGTCACTGGGGGTGCCTTGCTCTAACAAAAACTGTTGTCCTTCACTCCACTGCCTCTCCAGAAGCTGTTCTATGCTGGCTGCTACTGGGGGTAAGTTTTCCCCACAACTGTTCCCTGATTGATCATAGCGAATCTGCAAGCTGCTTACAGGGGATCTGTTGAAAATATTGCAATTCATTGTTTAAAGAAAGGAAGGAAGGAAACATGTCAGTAAAAGGCCACTGAAGTTTCTTACCTTATATCAGTCCTTAGCACCTATATAGCCTACACTTGCCAGAATAAGTTAATTCATCAAAATCACTACGAACTTCTGGTTCTCACTGCCAAGGCTTTAATAAAAGAAAGATGTGATATTTCACAGCGTGAGAATGTATATCGAGAAAGAATATAACCTCTTCTTGCCTACGGACTAACATAATGCCCAGCTGACAAACGGCATTGTATTAAATTACACAACACACACTTCTACAGCAGGAAACCATTGTATACGGATACAAATACACCTGTCTAGAAAAAAAATTAAAAAATAAAAAAAATCTTCAAACCTTTCCCAGAGAAAACTGAGAAAATAGAAACAATTTATTAAAATCAGCACAGTAATAGTACTTCCACATAGAAAGGTCACACTGCCTATCTTGTTCTAAAAAGAACTATGTAAAACCAGATTTTTGAGGGACTATGTGAAAATATTATTTCACAAGGAACCAAATGAAGGTTAGTTATCCTCTGACTGTCTTGTGCAGACTTAATATACTTCCTTTTTTACTCATGATCACACATAGTTCAAAGAATAATCCCTTTGCCACATCCAGGAGAAAATTAAATATTCAGCGCACAGCCACCAAGAAAGCTGGGTGCCCCCCAGGTCCTGTCAGGAGGCTTCTTCTGCACTGGATGGGACAAAATTTAACCTGTGAGCAGAACCAGATGTTTGGCGTATTTCTGACCGAGGATTCTGGCCTCGGTCATGCATACGCACGGTCCCATTCCTCACACAGGACCAACACCAAAACCCACCAGAAGTTGGTTGGTGTTTCACTTTGTTTTATTGGGTTCTTTTAAATCATCTCCAGTGAGCTCAGATTCTTATGTATTAATTACTCTAAGTAATAACTAGTGGTGCCATCCCCGGGAGCACAGTCACACTTCTCTACATGGAGAGCAAAATCACTGAGACCACCACCACAGTCCTAGTACAGGACAACATACAGAGCTCAGGAAATCAGTGTGTTAATTATGATTAGTGTAATAAGCAGTGGTTACAGCACATTAGCTACCTAATGACTGTCAAGCATTTTGTAGGCACCAGAGCAAAGCGATTTTTACGAGAAAAGGTTTTAAGTAGGTGACTTAAGAGCTCTGTAAGTATTTATAAATAAATTCTTCTTTTGCATACAGGATGAAAGAAGAAAAAACACTTGTTAAAACAAAAAGCCCTCATGAATGGGTAACCAAGGTAGTGTTTTCTGATAAGAGATGACAACTCAACAGCATTTAACAGTTCAGCACAGACATGGCAAAACCAGCCTTATTCACACGATGTGCTAAAGTGCTAAGAAGGAAGGTTTATGTGGAAACTTTCTGAACAGATGTACTACACTCCACACAAACAACGAACTTTTTAAAAAAAAAAAAACCCTCCACAAAGAAAACCCAAACCAAAACCAGAAAACCATCCCACAATCCCCCCCAGCAATTTCTTCCTCCGTATGCGTGCTTTTGAAGGGTGCATACTACTACTTAAACAGATTGTGCAGTTTGAATTATAAATCACCAACAAAATTCTTGTTGGACTTAGGGCTGTTTCCTATCAATTTCACAAAAGCAGAAACAAAGCAACATACGACTGTATAACCTCTGCAATTCTTCACTGGAAACCCTTTCTGAAGGGGGGGGAAGAAAATCTAGATTTCCGTGTATCGCAACATTAGTCAATCTACCCTCTCCCAGCTGAACCCCTACCTCATCCATTAGGCATGACACAGTTCCTGCACACTAGGGTTGAACCCCTATTCCAAATGATATTTGATCATAGTTTCCAACAGGATTATAAATGTGCTGTATGCGCAGGTCCGATGCCACCACTGAGATGGGAATCCCTTGCTTCATCCCTTGCTTACTTTCACAATTGGTTTGTTCAGTTTTGGGGTACAGTATTCATACTCCTACAGTATTAATTTTAAGCAACACTGCACTTAGATAAAGGCATACAGATATATTTCAACACAGGTATTGCATAAGACATTTTTAACTCTAAGGTTAAGTATGGGGTAAAAAAAGTTTAAGGGCTACCTTGGGAAAAGCAGCAATTCCTTCACAAAACGGAAACAGCTCCCATATACCAGGTATATTTCTATTTCTCATATATATTAGAATTTTAAATACGACAGCTTAAACATCAAACACTGTGGTTATATAGGAGTACAAAGATAAAACAAGACTAATTTGAAATGACCACAGAATCTTAGACCATACAGCTCATGAGTCACATATGTCTTCCCAAAAGAGCTGCAATCAGCTGTATAAGCAGCAGCAAACAATTGTTTCTGCAAGTGTTTTTATTTTAAGCAACTATTTGAAAATGACATGGTTCTTTAGGAGAAGTGTGTTATTTATGAATCTCATAAGCTTCAAAGGGAATAGAGTCAGAACTCGCAAAAAATAATTTTAATAGATAGAGCAGGTAACATTCAGAGTTGCAAAGTTTTCAAACAGCAGATTTTTGAAGTTAAACTTTAATTTGCTATAAACTGTATTTTAAGTCATTAGAGTTACTTTTTTATTTAACTGAGGAAGCTGGGGAGTTATCTACACATTTTAGAAACATTGACACACGTGTGATCTTTCTTACTGCACAAACCAGGAGTGAAATTTGCTGACCAGTCAACTTAGTGGGACAGGTAAGTTTTCTAATTTTTTTTCCATGCTAAGTATTTCAGACTAAGTTTTTCCATCTTTCAGTTCTGCAACTACAGGAGTGATTTCTCCTCCTTCCTTGAACAACTCTACCGCCCTTTGCAAAGTGCTACAGCTTCCGCATGCTGGAGGAAGCTCCGCAACTGCGGACAGAGGCGGCCTCTGCATCCAGCTCCTCCTTTGCCATCCCCATACTACTTAACATATAATCCAAAGTTCTAGAATTTCCAAATTGTTGAGCATTTCCCATTGCAAAATTCTCTTAACCTTGTCTGTATGTATCCAGACACATTCCTTATTTATATGAAGGCTTGCATGCTAACGTAAATACATGTATTTATACTGAGAACGCAGGCTAAATTAATTTATAAATTCTCTATTTATTGTTTTAGAAGCAACATGTATTGGAAAGCTTAAAAGCCAGTTCATGACTAGTCATAACACCTAAGTATTATAATGGATATTCTCACGCCATTCGACAAGATGTCTTTTGATTAATTAAGGAATATAATACAAGATCAACAACACCAGCCATGTACACCGATTATCTAATTTGAGGATATTTATTATAAATTACTGTAATCAACACATGTTATAACAATCTGATGCATTGTTCCAATGCTGTATTCGTGCAACTCCCATTTTTTAGCTACCTTAAAATCCTTTTTGAGAAAAAAATATAGTAATAACACTATAAAATCTAATTCATATGTGATTCAGTACGGAAAATAAAGCCCTTTAAAAAACAAATGTTCACTTAAAATACACAGAAAATATTACTGAAGTATTTAAAACACGATATTGAAGTTTTAGCAGCAAGTATTTAAAAACAAAATAATGTGATTCAGTTCAGCAGAATGCTCTGTAGAAGTGGTGAACTGCAGCAGAACAAAACTACTTTCTTTGCCACAGAGAATTGTTGCATATTTTGAAGTGGTGATGGAAAAGGAAGAAAATATTTGTTTGAAATTTTTACTGATATTTAACTCCTCAGACCATCTTATTCCTGTGATTATTGTAGTCCTTAAGTCTATGGGATTTTTGCAAATATGACTAAAAATACTATTACGGTAACAAACCTGAGGAGATAAGTGAATGTGGATTAAATGACAGATAAATTCCTCTAAAGCAAGTCTCCATTTTTTAAGTAAAGTTCTTCATTCACAAACTTAATTTCAGTTGATATAAAAGTCAACTTCAGCACACGTTTAGCTATTTGGATATATCAGGGGGTTTTTTTTAGATGGATATATCTATTAAAAAATAAATGTACATATACATGTGTGTATACATATATAGATGTACACATATAAATATATGCTTTAAAAATATGTAAGTATTACTAGCAAAAAGACAGCGAAGTTTCCAAATCTTAAAACATTTCCTCTGCTTGCACTCTCCAATGTAAATAATGCTTACCGTGGTGAGAGGCTTCCTCTGGGTGAACCTCCTCTGCCAACAAGGCTGCGGCTATTATCTCCGAGATCTTGATCTGCAGTGTAAATATTTCACAGCTGATAAATCGACTCTTCTTAGATAAGACTTTTAAAGCCGATGTAGATATTTTAAAAATACCTTAAATCTCAACTTCTATCTGTAGTTACCGCTGAAGAGTGAATACGTAACAAGTTTAAGATTGCTGAACTGTAGCATGTAAGGTGTTGTCCTTACACATTTCTGAGGCTGTACCAGGCCATGGATTATGTTCACTTCTTTCATTCCTTTCAGTTTTACAGCACAGAAGCGTGGTTTGCATTTGCAGTACCCTCCCCTCAGCCACTTTTAATTTGTACGGTGAAAGTAATGAATCACAGCTGTGGACAGCTAATCTGTATGCTTATCACAGCAAATCCTGATGCTCTGTATTTTTTTAACGCTTTGCATCCCAAAACAACTCGTAAAACATCTAACGTGTTAAACTTACTGCTGCCATCTAAGAAGCAAACGCGATCCTGCAAATTTACTGAAAACTTTATGCAAGTGCCTAATTCACTAATTCCTATTTATAAGCAGAAGCACGGGAAAGTCCCTTGCTAAAAAGGTAGTAAAACAAACAAAAAAAGGCCTCATTAAATATACAAAAACGTTTTGCTTGGAAGGACTCAAAAGGGTTATTTTCCCTATGGCCTCTCAATAAAATAACCCTATCTGCCCCCTTCAAGGTTGCCCTCCCCCTATTCTGAGTCAAGCGACCTCCGACCTCTTGGAGGGCAAAGACATGACTGATCCATTCTTGGTAAACTGCTAAACTCATTCCCTTCCCCCAAACAGGCAGGACTGCTACGACATGTCAACAAATCCTTACGGAGGGAATGAAACAAAGCAAAGCCAGCGGCTCATTAAAACTGCCGAGGAGAGCCAACGGTGCAAATTGCCGATCGGTAAATATTCACAAGATTATTAAAAGCTGCGCAAGTTCTCTAACGGGATCTCTTTCACACGAAGTTGTATGTAATGCAATTTCATGAATTATGCAAATAAAGGGTTTAAACTATTCACGGCAAAACCCAGAGCTGTGTTACTCTCCTCGCAAAGAGCTCCGAACTGAACACATCAATCACAGAAGTCACAGGAGACATTGTTGCATTCCTGCCTGCTGATGGCTCTGCTTAAACATTTACATTTCAGACCCACAAAAAAAAAAAAAGAAAAAAAAAAAAAAGAAAAAAAAAGGGAGAAGAAAACCCAGGCTGTTCTGCAGGACAACTGAGAATTTACTTCCAACACATAACAACTTTATACAGACAATTAATAGCCAAACACTGAGCAGAGTTGAAAAGTAAAATTTAGCAATCTTTCTAAACACACTGACGTGGGTGAAGCTGCACGTTTGCCACCAGCGACGGAAAGCTTACCTGCTTGGCTGTTTTCAGACTGAGCTATAAGTGCTGCCATGGCTGAATTTGGATTGAGCCTATTGCCATACATGTGGGATGGAGGCAGACTGAGAGAAGATTCAGGTAGGGTGTTTGCCTGCAAAAAACCAAATAAAACTTGAACCCTGTTTTTAAAAAGGGGAGAAATGCTAAATGCATTTTAAGGAAGCTTTCCTAATGCACAAATATTCATTTTTTTAAGTTGAATTTTTTTAAAAAAACTGAACATACTCAAAAGACAAAAAAATACTCTTTTCCGTTTGTGAGTACAGAAATAGAATTGCAGTACTTGGAAAACGTATCAGGTTGTAAAGTGTGTTTCACTTGTCGTTGGCAAGATCTGTTAATAAAAAAAAAAACCTCTAATAAAAAAATACTGCAGCAAATATTAAAAATACCTAAATTGCATTTAAAAACTACCAGAGCGTGGCAAGATGGGTAGACTTCCTTGCAATCCTGAAGTATGCACTCCATGCTAGGACTCAGAAGCACGGCGACCATGTGGTTATCCTACTAATTATTTAATCTTATTAAACCATTTACAAAATAAGGGCAGGTAGACAACAGATGTCTCACAAATGCTTGGGTTCCTTACATCACAAGCCGACTGTGGAGGTCAAAAGGTCCAACTTTCAGCTCTATAGTTTAACTACACAGAGCCATATTTCCTTTGCCCGACTCCGTCATTAGTAAAACCTGCACACTATTTTGTTACTTCCTATTTTGATGGACTTGGAAGCCTGGTGTTTTTTTGTTTTGGTTTGGTTTTATTTTAAAGAATGCAAACAGCCATTACAAGTATGTTTTCTATACAATAGGGGGCTCGGGGAATCACAGCTTTGCCCTGACCCCATATAAGGAACTGTATTTTTGGCAGTTGGCCAGCTCTACTTATTGAAGAGCTCCCAAAGTTTGTGTTCATTCATGTTGCTAACCACAATTCTGAAGGTCTCTGCTGGGACTTGTGCCAAACAAGCGAAAATGAACCCTTAAACAGATGAAGCTAAGGAGGCTGGCCAAAATCTTGCATAATCCAACGCAATAAAAATACCTTCTTCCTTGGCTGCTTATGCTTTTTCCCTTTCGAAGAAAAGATCTGTGTCAAATGCTGAGTTGCTGAGACAGGCAGGCAAAGAAAAAAAAGGCACGGCTGCTTATTAAAAAGGCATTTTCCTACCTGATAAAAAAAATCGTTTCAGAACGAAAATACTGCAAAGCAGGGGGGGAGGATCAAAGATACGCAACCTGTGTGATCACTGGTTTTAAAACGAATCTTTTAAGAAAATGTAAACAACTTTTACAAACAAAACTTTTTTTTGAAAAATTAAAAAAAAAGAAGGTGAACAGTAAGGAACTCAATTTGTGGGACATTTTGACATGTATAACTGCACACAAGAGACAGGGAAACATACTGGTTATTAGAGCAAAATATTACAGAGTATAAACTATGTCTCTGGAAAGAATCACACACTACCATTAAGTTTTGGCTTTCAGCCAACATATTAAACTTGATGAATGGACTTTTATGAATTCACACAACTGTTTTCAATGATGCTTTATTTACTATATACTGGTGAGAAATTGTGCCCGATACTTAGGTTCTTCTACTATCACAAAGTCAGAAAAAGCCACAATGACTTACTTACAATGACCAGGGTTATTTTTCCACTTTTCAGTTTAAAGGTATGTGCAACATTGCTACAGCTGGACCCACAGTTTCACTTCAAATCTGGCTAGGTTTGCTGGGTTTTTTTGGTTGACTGGTTGCTTTTTTACAGAATTGCATTTCTTCAGTAGAATTAATCTGAATTAATTTTAAGTCTTAAATAATGCAGGCATTTTCACCCACCAAGTATAAGAGCTTCCAGAAACACAGTAGTTAGTACTGTGACACTTTCTGCTGAAGGCAGCAATACTGCCCAGCTCCTGCTATTTTCCTTAGTAAATGTCTGTTAAGTGTGATTCCAACTCAACTATTACCTTTCACTAGCAACCTTCAGCTGCTTTCCTTTTATCAAAAACTAAAGAAACTTTAAAAAAACTCCAGGTTTTTCTTAAATCCTTTCACTGAAAAAAAATACTAGAGAATGGAATATTGTAAGATTCAACCATTATTTGCTTCAATATCTAAGAGACAAGACTAGCAATATAAAAATCTACAAGCATTTTATTGAAATAAATTGGCTGAGGTTATGAATTCTACTAAAATAGTCTGTGCGCTTTTTTTAAACTACAAACACCAGGTCGTCCTTCTGTTTAGCTTTAGAATATTTCTATATAAATGTCTCTTAATTCTAGTAAGTGTGCTGCTCATGTTCTACACAGAAGGTGCTATACTTCACTCTCTGCAATTCCGTGCAAGGCTGCTTAAAACTATGTAATAGCAACTCTTTTATTAGTTTATGATGGCAAGGCAGCTATAATCAGCAAGGAGAATACATGTTTATTTCACTGAAACATGCCCAAATAGCTTTAAGAACTTTATAAAAGTATCTAAGTATCTTGAAAGGAGTCACTAAAGTCTGTTGGGTAACCATCACATCACAAAACAAAAGACATCAAAGGAATTAAACAATGTTTGCTAAGTGGGTTGATATAACAGATCAAAAGACTTAGCATGATTTAAACAGTATCTAAGAAGTTGAGTTTTTTCACAACTGGTGGTTCACCCTAAACTTAACCCCTCCGTATACTTTAAAATAGTAGTAAACGTGTCCTACAACAAGTTGGAACTACAGAAGTTCTAGTGCCATCATGTACCCTACACAACTCTCAGAGGAAAAAGTCACATTAATAAAATTGTTCACAAGCAAGCTGGAGGAGACAAATAAAAAATCTTTTAACATACTTTTTTTTTTAAATGGCAACATCGAATGACAAGAATAACGATTTGTGAAGCTTTATTATGTATGTGACGACTTCATCTGACAGGGAAGTAGAGGAGGTGGAGGAGTACTACATTATTTAAGGGTGAAATAGGAGCTTCATGTTTCACTCACAGTCGAAACAAGCTGTAGCAAGCATTTATTAAAAATGCGCAATCATCCTGTCAATACATATTAAGGTCACAGGACTGAAACACGTTCTAAAATGCGGAACTTTTAAAGCTGTAGAATTCTTTATTTCAGCTGATTCTATTTAAACAGTCAACACAATACACGATCAAAATGTATGAACTAATAAAGAGACTGCTAAGTATTTATTTTGAAAAGGCAGCAAATTTTCCTGAGAAGACTTTAGCAGAAGGATTTACGCCCATCTAGAGGTATATAACACACTGCTTTCATTTATGGCATGTTCAATAAATCAGTAAAGCAATAAGCAGCAGAGCAGCACAGAGGGAAGATACACTGTAATTCACAGAATGCCCCAGTGCAATAAGAATAAATGATTGATATTTGATTGATGCTTAAAAACACTCTCTTTACAGCAAGAAAGAAACTCCAAGTATATTCCTCTAATTAAAGAACGAGACTTGCAAGTTAACTAAATGGAACTCGTATATATAAATATGCCCTGAAATATTTGAAAACAGTTTTGCATCACTCCAAAATGGCATTCTACTGTAACAGTCTGACAGTAAAGTTTCCCAAGTTGACAGTTATTTGCATTTGTAACTGGACATTTCCTTTAATTTCCAGGGAAAACAGTTTCTTCGTTTCAGAAGTTACATGTTCTTTAAGAAGGAAAAAAGGGAAAAAAAACACACAACAAAAGGGAGAAAAATGAGATCATACTTAGCAGTAACAGTTAGATTAGGTCTCAAAAATTTGAGACCCTTTTGAGCATGCCTATTCCCCTGCTCCCTTCAAGTTTTATGCTATGAAATATTTTCTGATAACAGGCCTCCTTTCGGCCTCAGCTCCACACCAGTAAGGTTTTAATACTCGGCGTGTGATGAGAGATGAAACCAAGTGTGAACAACTTTCGGGTCCCATGAGCAGGCTGACTGTTGAAGCTGTCAGGTTCAATTGCATCATTCCCCATTATTCAATGCCCCAAACTGCTCCCTAATTGTTCGGGGCTTAACATATTCAAAACCATTGTTTCCACTAATGCTGAAATGCCTACAGTTGAGTTTCCATAAAGAAAGGGGAGGGATTTAATTGTAGTTAAACCATTACTGAACTCTCCTCATTTCATGATAGGACAAGGATGGCCGGAACAACCAATTCCAAGACAGCTTCTTAATCAGTTTATATCCAATCGACGTCCCTTGTCCCCGCTGCTTTAAAAACAGCCATTGCTCTGTTGTAGCTTTGCATTATATTATGATTCTGTTTCACAATTAATGACAGATCACCTAATTACCTACTTAAGCCAATATCTATTTGTCAACATTAATTTCAGAGGTTATTTTTATTTCTTGTTTAAAACAAAAATGTATCATTGCTCCTGCACTGTCTCCCTTTAAGTACCAGATTAATGTGGTTGGGGTCATCCTGTTTACCAATCGTATTAGGTTCTTCATCACAGCACAACGTTGTGATGGAAAGCACAAAACTATTCCTTCTTCCTATTAACATCAAGTAAAGAAAGAGCACTAGACATCACCAACAACTACTTCTGGCCAACTACTACCAAAAACAGCATAAAAAAAATAATCATGCAGATGAAGTTTAAAGATACACTTCTGAGAAGCTGTTACTAATGCTTTCCATGTAATCATCTAGCTTCATGGAACAGGGATTGAAGCACTAGACCAAATACTAGTATCTACAAGTCATCTTACACTGGTGTGCTCTGGTCAATGGCAAGCACCAGTTACCTGAACAATGTATTATTGAAAACAACATCAAAATTGAAGCCTGCATTGCAATTAAACGAGCTTAGACACTCAAACATATTAATGCTATGTACATAATGATAACCAAATATTGATGATAATATACACACAGATACATACATACACATATATATACCTATACATGTGTGTGTATACATACACAAATTGATTGTTTTTCTCGAGAAGTAAAAAGAGCTGCCTATTAAGTGACAGCAGCAAAACCAACCTGACCTTACGTTTCCTAACTTATCTTGGACAAGTGGAGAAAGTGATTTTCATGCCCAGAATTTTTAAGGCCAGTGAAGCTCTGGGGAGCATCTACCGGTTGGCTTTTCTCAGGTATTCAACACAATAGGAAGAACATGCTAGTGCCTCCCTTTATTCTTCCAGTACTTCTGGTACCATCTTTAACTTCATCAAGGAGAAAGGAGGGACCCACTTCTACACATCCACTTGCCTTCTCTAAACCCTGGCAGCAGCTCCCCCGGGAGGGCACCGCACACCCGCAGAAGGGGGTTCAGACTGCAGTTACTACGGCAATACAGCCAGATCTCTAGGAAGCCCAAGAGGAAGTTCGGTCACATCAACAGCTTTTCATGCATTACGTGCTGCAACACAGCTCTTTTTACCACAAATAGGGAATTTGCTTAGAAGTCTTACCTAGACCTCGCTTCCGACAAAAAAATGTCCAAACTCCTGTTAATTTTCACATATTTCAAGAAATACAGATGAATTGGGGACAACACCGAAAATTCTTAATAAAATACTGCTTTCTTATTTCTTCTGAAAACCATCATATGACTTTTCAAAATAACTAGCACAGCACAAAATAATATTAATATGCAGCATGATAAACACTATTTATATATATTTTTATATATATAAATAAACCAATACTTTCATTTGCACCTTTTTGATTTTGGTTTTCATAGCTGAACATAATTAATTTTCAAACTATATTAAATCCTTGACTAAAACAGCCTACAGTACTAATGATGACTGAAAGTGGAAAGGGTACGTTTTACACATAACCTCATGTCACCTACTATCATACATACATTACCAATGTGAATCAACCCCAAACACCCACTGCAGTCTTTTATTCATTCATTCTATGAAAGCAATACTGGGATTGAAGAGATGACCCATCCCATACTGCCACCACTACCATCCAGGTACTTTGAAGTCCTTGAAGTCTGGAGTGTTTTTATTTTAAAAAACAGATAATCAAGGTGCAATTTTACAATAAATATTTTCACTAACTGGTTGAAATAAAAGAATTAACTGAAAAGTTTAATTAGGAGGCTGGAAAACTTAAAACCAAATCAGAAAACGGGTTTATGATACCTTGGGAGAAAAAAGCAACTTTTCAGTCAAAAAGAGCACTCATTACAAATGTACAGATTATTTAATTACAATTTGTCAGAAAACCAGTATACATGACACGTAAAATCATCCTATGGATACATTATTCACATCGTTGGCACTTTATGTTGCTAGCAAAAATAAATGCTTTGAACTTCTAGCTGTAATAAAGACTCTTGCTCATGAACAAGCAAATAGTCAAATAATATATTTAAGAATCAATTGTTTGATTAAATATACAAGTAAATACGTCAATTAAATGAAACCACCTAACCTTCAAACAGCAGCACTCAAGTATTTTCCACGGGCATGAATAAATGCAACTGGGAAACACAGTGGGATTTGAAAGGCAAAACAAAAAATTAATGGCACACCTACAGAAAGTAATTTATACCTCTGCCCAGTGTACAACAAGGGCACATCAAGTCATTAAAACCCACATGGGTAGAAGGCCTATCTTCCAATAATGTGAAAAAGCTACAACCTCAACTGTACCTGTTTACTCATCTCTTCCATCTTAACTAAGCTAGACACGGTATAGAATTTTAGCCAATTAAAATCTATTCACTTATAAATTAGACATAAAAAAGTGACTTGTACAAAAACTTCCTAGAATGCTACCTCATTAAGAGGTCTTTTTTGTTTGTTGGTTTGGTTTATTTGTTGGGGTTTTTTAAAGCAGGCTTTATAGAAATAAGACCCTGGGATTCCTCCACCTCCCCCACAAACCTAGCTGAAGCCAGAGCTATCATTTCAACACAAATCCCTTTTACTTCAAGTTTGTTCCTCCCCATCTACCTCCGTCTTCATAGCACTTAACCCGTATGTGCTCTACATAGACAATGGAAGCAACACCTTACTCAAGAATCTGTTTTCCTTAAGAACATTAACCTATATAACAGGAATCACAATTTCAATCTCATATTGTCTAGCAGAAAGAATGACTTGATTAGTAAACAAAGCCAGTATGCTCATATAGTGATCTATTTTCTGCACGTGAGTATTCTAAAGAAAGCCGGACATTCATGACACAGCAAGTAACGGATACGAGAGTAAAGTAACTGCTTTCAAAATCATCTCTAATTACAAAAATAGTAATAATAAATAATCAACCACTTATTCACAAACATTTGACATTTTAACTTCCCAAATCAGCCTCAACAGTCTTTGCTATTTAAGTGATGAAACAAACACCTACACTAGCAGAATTACTGCTGTATAAAAATGCTTCCAAGATTCTCAATATTTTATACAAGGCCTATAAGGACACAGCCTCGAGAACAAACTTTGCAGCTTGTAACAAAGCACACACCACGCAAACTTGAAATCCTTTTCAAGTCAAACATAAACATTTGGGTTCATGTGAATATTTTTTTTATTTATACTTTCCATTGTGTATGGACTAGAAAATTTCACATTTTCCACATTCAACACCATTACTATTGTCTCAGGCAGCTAAATTGAAGTAGTGCTACACTCAGTTCAACGAAGAGGTCAATGTGCCTCAGTTGCCTGGAGACTGATGGTTGCTACAGCAGCACCAGATAAGCCAAGCTAAATAAGCTTCAGCTTGAAGGGAGAAAACATTTATTGCTAGACTGAGACATTGATGCAGTTGTCTCAGCATGCAGCACTGCGCAAAATCATGCAACTGCTTTTCAGGCTACCTGTATATTGCATAAGTCTACATGAAGACAATCTTACTGATGCAAAAGGAAAATACAAAATGTGAAGATTTTAATTTGGCTAAATACTAGATTACTTGCAACTATGATTCCTTTGTTCTTCTAGTTGAGTCACATGTTAGAAGGAATTTTCCCTCTGGCTGTAAATTCTTCCTCCTTGCTACTCTCCTCCACCCCCACCCCAAAAAACCTCAGTTAGACTGAATGAGAAGAAAATTAGATTTTCACCCATTTTGCCTAGAAGTAACAAGGAATTAAAACCACTTAAGCCACAAACAAGAAAGTCTGGACGGAAAAACCTTTACTAGTGGGGCTCTTCCACATTTCTTTCATTTTGTAAGACTCTTAAATTTCAGCCGCTGTGGCACAAATATAGTTTAGTGGGTTTGGAAGGCAAGTTGCTCTTTTGCATTGCCATCTCACACCGCACCACCACAGCCCTCTGTCCACACCACAGTGAGTGATGCACTCAGTACACTTTAACAGCCCTTGCAAGTTTCTGTGGCAGTGAGTCCCAAGGATGAGCAACAAATTCTATGAAGAACTCACTTTGTTCTGCCTTTTCCTTTTGTATCTTAAGTTCTGAGATAAGGAGAACAGAGTAATTTCAGCATCCAAACTATCTATGATCCACGTTGATATTTTTTACCTTTGACCTAGGGGGTAGGAACCTCTTTTAAGAGAGCTTATCATCAAGAGGTGTTTTGATAGTCACATAAAATATGTTAATTCATGTATCCACCATTTCTATTGTTTAGGTAATTCTAGTACTACAGTAAGGATATTATTCTGGTTTTCTGGAAGTATGCTGCTTAAACCATGCAATTTCATCATCTCTAGATGCTTCATTACTCTTTTTTTTCCATTAATACCCAAAGGTAACACCAAGCATCTTTAGAAAGACAACAGAAAATACAACCAAGGGGACAACAAATTTGCAAAACACGCTACTTCTATGTTGGATCTTAAAAAAAAAAAAAAAAATGACAGCACCAACCAGTTAGTATCTTTGCAGAAAAGGAGTAGAGATTTAGACTGTCTGCACTCTGGTCTTCTTAAGAGCTACTCTGGCATTCAATATCTCAACTATATTAAGAAACAGACTTCAGGAAGTGGCCTGAAAAAATGTAGAAAGAGCATAAGAGTTTTCCTAAGTTATGGAAATCATCTCTGATTACATGTCTAATGTAGTTTACCGTAATTAGGATAAGTTTCTTTGCACTGCGAGAAAGGATTACAGCTTAAATAAGTGACCTCAGTTTTAAGTCTTCATATGCTCCAATCCAAAGGTGTCTACAAGAGCACTACACTGAATTCTTAACTTCAGAAATGACACATGGCTGTGAGGTGCACCACCTTTCAGAGCAAGGCAGGAAGCTTACTTAAGCAGCCAATCATCTAGTGCAGATTACCTGAAGTCTGATTGTCAACAAATGTCACATCACAATGTCCTAGAACTGACTGCAATTCTTTTACTCATCTATTCGTTCCAGTTCTCGAAGAAAAGTTCATTAAATACTGACAGCTAATAGACCCGTCATTTTGTAGAGTACCCAGAGAGAATGGTGCAGAAACTTCCCCTTAAACAGACTTAAACTTTCACTTGCCCAGCTCCAGCAAACTTCAGAAGCTTAACCTGAAACTTCCCTCACTTCCTCACTTCTACTTTGAGCTGAATATTTAATTAAAAAATGCTAAAAGTACAAAACAGGGTATATTTCTCTGAGCAAGACTAGGAATGAGTATCTTCCTTGGCCATACTGAATATGACATCCATAATTTGAGGTTACAATTACAAACTCAGCAGCAGTACCAGTCAGGTACGTGCGTTTTACTGCCCTGTGAAAATGCCCAAATACCCCTTCTGAAGACTTGCAAAAAACCCTCTCAGTTTGAGTTTTGAGCAAAGACTGCTTGTGAAGATGTACTCGTAAATTCCCCTCATAATCCAAGTCCTAGTTTGGATGGTATAAAAAAAGATCGTTCCCAAAACTACTCGTAACCTGTCTGTTGATAGGGACAAGAACTAAGAGAGTTCCTTTTTCCTGTATTTTCACTTCTTTTCCCATAAGTCTTAGAATATAAACAAAAAATGAGGAGAAAGTTCCCTTGACAGCATGCAAAATGATGAGCAGACTTAAACTATGACAAGAACGAAACACTAAAGCAGGAAGCCAAAAATAGTGTAAACTAGTAATGTGGGAAAAGAGCCAGGGACTAAAAAGATCCAAAATTAGGGACTAGACTAATTCAGAAAGTGAGAAACTAAAATCCACAGGACAGAAGTATCTGAAACATCAGGTGCCCTGCATTCAGAGTCCAAAAAGATCTCAGGATTCCTGAGATTTCACACTCCTCTATTGTTAACAAATAACTCCCAATCTATCGAGAAAAAATAAGCCTTATCTCCCTCTAAAAGCTGGATCAGACAAAGGAGGATAACCACCACCATATGAATGCTAAAGAAAACCCCGCTGGTTTTCTACTGCTCCTAAGGGGAGTAAAGCCAAACGAACTTCAGAAGGGATAATGGAAGTGATTAAAGCAAACTTATTTCACTTAGAAATGCAGCCGAGTAACAGTGCCTACCTTTCCTATTACCACATCTCCACCAAGGAGACAATAGCTCATTGCACCAAGTTGACGCAGGCCTATCATGCCATCACAAATAAATCCCAGACTAATAAGAGTAAAAGAACAGCAACTATTCAGCTTCTCTGTCTCTGCGCAAGCCATACAGACTGTTGGTACAGATACTTCGTGGCCTTGTCCTTCTCTTTATTAGCTGCTTCTGTGGCGATGGAAGCACCGTGCACAAATTAGGAGATGGGACTTTAGAAAGAAAATACAACAGAAGGTGCAGAAGAAAGGAAGAAAAACAGCTTAAAAAAAAAAAAGACACAAGTGTCCACCAGCAAAAAAATATTTTTCTCTGTCCTAAGAAAGAGAAAATATTTTGGATTGTACTTGTAGAACAGGTTAGTGACAAGTATGTGCAATATTGCTGGAAATTGCCTAGAGGATGTGCTTCTTATAGTCACTAAGAGTACAGACACCATCACATGGGATGAAAAGTAAAAAAAAAAAAATCACCTAACAAAGTCACAATTTAATCATATTAAATTTCCAGAAAAAGAATAAAACCTGAAAATTTCTGAATAAAGATTACTATAATGTACATCACTGAATTATACAATACCAGCACCAAAGAGTCTATGAGCTACAAATGCTTAAAATAAAAGGCTGTATGTCTTAAAGAATCCACAAGTCATTTCCACTCCCACTAAAAATACTACCAAAATGAGATTATAAGATACTTAAATGTATTTTTTAAAATGAATACAATCTGAGAGATGGCTTTAATAACCAATGACTGGAAGAAAAGCCAGTCAAAAACTTCCATTTCTGCTGCCTGATCCTATACTTGGAACTACAGAGACCCCAGAAACAAATGGCCACAGAACACTAATAGGGTAATTTCACTTAAGTCATCAAAAAGAACAGAGAGTTCAACCAATTTCATTCTCCATCTCAATCAAAGTAGCAAACATTTCATTATAAAACACCAAATCTGCCAAGTCAAAATTAAAAAGAAAAAAATATTTAAAAATTGAATCTAACAACTACTGTTTCCTTCCTGATGCGTAAAAAAGAAATTGTGCTGTACAATAACAAAAGGTATTGAAGCACCCAGGTCACCACTTTTTTTTAATAAACTTATATCAATCGCTAAGAACAACTTAGCAGAAAGAGCAATACAGCAAACCATTACAGAACAACATAACGGAGGCTGACAAACAATTTTGCCGTAATTATGGAACACAAGGTAATCATCAAGATAACCAAGCACAGGACACCTCCGAGTGCTGCAATTTGTGACTTGGCTTAACAGGGAAGTATTAAGAAAATATTCAAAATGCAAATGCAAGAAAGTGATTTTTCTCCACAATAGAGCACATATTAATATTCATGCAAAAGTTCAAGACACACTTCTGAGAGAAAAGACTGTAGTTTGGGATACAGTCATTTGCTGTTACATGCAAAACAGGCAGTACCAACAAATATGCCAAGAGGATCAATTCGCAGAAAACCAGGAGCAAGTATTTGTGTGGGCTGTACCTTCTCTCCTGTAGCCCTTTTCCCCTATATTCTTGCAATTGTTAAGTACATTGTTATGCAAATAAAGCCTCATTGAACTAAGCACTGGAACCTATCCCAGGCTATGCCCAAGACACATAAAAAAGAGGAACAGGATGCAAAAAATCTGCATTTCCAGCAAGTGGCATTTTTACAAGACTGGTGATTCCTACCTAGTGAGGAAGACCGGCATTTAAATTCAGTTACGGCACAGCATGGAACCCAAGCTAATAATCTCTTCTGGATTTATTAGATTGGAATAAAAATTAGGACTGGCACGAGAGAGAAGAAAATGAGATAAAAAAGAAAAGGTGATGGCAACGAGCCCCATTCTGTGCCTCTGTCTTAAAAGCAAACAAACAAAAAACACAGTATGCGAACTATCATTCCTGACAATACAATGAAAGAATCCAGAATTTTCACATTGTGGTTTTCTAAGCTTTAAAAATCAGTGTTGTTTAGTTGCTGAAGATAAATGCCGAACTTGGGGATTTTACTCACCTAAGTTTTGTATGGACATAGCACTTATTAAAAGACAACAAAAAAGGCACAGTAGTATTACCTAAACTTCTCACTTCAGTACACTTGCTTTCAATTGCTTGTAAGTTTTCTTAATCGTATAAACAACATTTTCTGTATTAGACGTCTACTATGGTACATCTTACTCAGAATAGTTTCAGCCAATTTTGAGACTCATTCTATGGGAAAAATATTTTCAAAGACCTTCTCCTTTAGAATTACTTAACAAGGGTTTTAAAATGAAGGATGCAAAAAATCCATTCCAAATTGACAAATCAATGATGCCCTCAAAGTCATAATTAGGAATGCCCAGTAGAGATCTAAGTAAACTTAACAGATGAGATCTTAGAGGAGTGCACCTTAGCAGCACATCTTTGAAGCTATTCCAATTTTTAGTGCTATACCAATTGCACATCTGCCATCGGGAACAAAGAGCTGAGCAATCGACATTTGGTCATACATGCTCTCTTAGCTAATAGTTTAAATAAAATCCACTCTTTTAACTATTACTTTTTATCTGCTATAGAGACACAAGCCTACCATTGTATATACACCCAGGAATTTGGGTCATTTTAATTAGAACACTATGCAAAAGAAATATATTAGTGCACCATTATTTGAAGACTTTCATGGTGAACCACCAGTTAAACACTATAACAACATATCCACAAGAGCCTAGTAAGCAGACACGACACTGATGAAACTTGGCAGAACTAAGTAGGTGAGCCCTAACCCTTGAAGTATAGTCAGTCATTTATGGTAACTGCGTTAAAAAATAAAAATGGCTCTCTTGAACTGGAGAACAACTGCATGGTAAAATATGGTCTTGTGATTTAGTGCCTTCAAACAGTGATAAGGACATCATGAATTGAAACTGAAAAAGACTCCCAGAGTCCAAAAAAAACAAAGGCATGTTACTGGCGGTTGTCGTGATTTACTGTGAATCAAAGACACTTCCACTGGTGAGATCTGCCTAGGGTTTTCAAGTCTTGAAAGTTGGGAAGAAGCACCTAATCTGCCTGGTGCAATTACATAAGGAGCACAAATCCTAAACATCAACCAGGACATGAAAGCACCTAATATTTTAAAATTCACAATAGACATCCATCTTCTTTCTCCTCCATGCTAGAAAGTACTGTACACTCATTTTCCCCATGGATGAGTAAGAACTGTGTCCACAGACCTTAAAGCCAACTGACTGTTCACCTCTTGCCATTACAGCTTCTTTGCAGGAAGTATCTCTCAAAACTGGTAATTCAGGAGGGTAAGAAAATAAAACCAGAAAGACGACAGTTAAAGTAATTTAGTCTCAACTGGAAATTTCCATTGCCTACCTCTTCAAAGCTACTAGACACCAGACAAAAAGGAAAAAGTGCTGCTCTAACTTCAAATAGTAAAGACAAGGAACAGAGAAGAGAACATTTGGACAATATAGGGGCATTGGCTGTAGAACATTAACTTCAGCCAATGGAAGTACCAAGTTCGAATTTATGCACTGACACCACTGATATAAGATAAAACAAAGACCATGCCTTTACCACACTCCAACTGGCAGACACCAGGTACCAAAGTGTAGTCCCAGAATCATCAAAGCAGCATAGGATGTTAATTCTCTGCTAACGAGAAAATGAACAGTAGTTCCCTTTTAAGGATGCCAACCAAAGCTTCTCACTATTTGAACCTCCCTTTATAGTTCAGAACCAAAAGGTTCTTGAAATGGTAGCACCTGTGAGTAAGATCCCAACAAGTAAATCTATAACCACTTGAAAACAAGTTAGGTACTGAAGTTAGATACACGACTCCTCTGGGGAAAGAAAGAAAAAAAAAACCACACACACACACACCCCCCCACCAAAAAAAAGACCCCAACACATCTCCCAAAAAAACACAGCCAACAGGACAGAAATTTTAAGCACGTAACCTATGGAAGGCATAGAAAAAAGTGCATCTCGTAGGGTATACTTCACCTTTTTGTGACATGAGGAAAAGAATATCATGCTATTTCTGCTCCTGCTGAATCTGGGCTCTATGCCACTGCTCTTGAATCAGTTCGCCTTCTTACAGAATTTAACTAACAGAAATAATGGTGCACAATTCTTGCTTATTTAGTTTTTCCATGTCATTCATGACTTTACAGACCTTTATCTTACCCTGTCTCAGTGCCTCTTTTTTAAGCCAAGCATCCTACACTGCTTCCTCATTTCTTAGGAAGACGCTGTTCCTTGCCACTGTTCACTACCATGGCTGCTCTTGTACATCTTTTGAGATTTACTGCATCTGTTTTTAATAGAAACTGCCTTTTCCCTTTAACATTAACTCCATTTGCTCTCTTACCACCTTGTCAATACAGGCTCATGACGTCTTTGAGCAGTCTGTGACAGCTAATGGTCCTAATAGGTCATTGTATAATCAGCAAAGTTGGCTTTTGTTCCTCCTCCTTTTTCTAGATCATTTATGAATATGTTGATCTGTACAAAAGGCCATGAGGCTGATCACTCCGAAACTCTGGTGGCAAACCTCTCCACCATGAAAAGTGAGCATCCACCTGTTTGGGCTTTTCCAAGTCTTTTAATCTGTTATTAAACTATGACACAAACTCTCCCCTTATCTCCAGAACGTTCAACCTAAGTATCTTCAGTGCGTTATGGTGTGTAATAAATACTCCTTAGGAAATTTAAAAAAAAAAAAAAAAAAAGATGAACTAACTCCAATTGGTTGTGATTACCCTTCACAAAACCTGTATTTGCTCTTCGCCAAAGCATTATATTTTTTTTTTAAATTAATTTCTTTAAAATAGTTTCTGTCAATTTATGCAACAGAGATCTCACCCAATTTTGGGTGAAATTCATCAACAGGTTCCAAAGTTTTACAACAGAAGTCACAGGCACACTGGCATAAGACAAGTCTTAGTCCTTTAGGAAACCAGTCCAGAAGTTACATAAAAACCAACTCTTATAACAAATTATTATTCGATACAGAAATGTACACTATGTTGGCCTGCATACAGCATTTGTACTACACATGTACTACACACATCCATGTGCACATACACACAGAATTACAAGTATGTATGTGTTAAGCTTGATTTTAATTCTTCAGGTTTATATCCACAGTCTTATATCACTGTAGACTCCATAAATTAAAAGTTGATTGCTTATATGCACACACACACAAAAGATATATTTCATACATTCATTGATAAAACAGATTCCCACCAAAAAATTAAAAATACAAGAAACACCAGGTATAAAAACATCACAACCAGTACAGTATTCCTTCATACTTATAGTCTAATCACGGTAGCTAGATCTCTGCAACTGTAACTTCAGACTCTTGTCTTGATAATCAGAATCTCGTCCAACTTGAATTCATACAGAATACTACCATAAACGTGTTTTCTCCTCCAGTGCCTTCCTTATTCCTTCACCAACAAACACGAACTACATTATCTTCATTTGTATGAGCTTTCAAATACAGAAGTACAGCATTCATGTCAGCTTTCATTAGCAATCAAGATCTCGCCTTGGTCACCCCTTTGCCAGGGGTAGCTTTAGTTGCCCATTTGGAAAAATCCCCCAAATAAACCCATCTGTTCTTTAATCATAAAACATAAAGGACATTGGTTAGAGCACTGATAACCTGTAACTAGAATTTATGCTACTAGTCACAATACAGTCATTACTACTACACACTTTCACAGACCATGTTTAAAAAAAATCTATGAGCTCTACAAAGATGGAAGTACGCAATATTATGGGGAACTTCTAACTACTATAACGTTTTCACAAATACAGTGTTTATTAACCTATTTTTCCAAACAAATTACTGTTTCTTTTAACATTGAAAATAAGCAGGTCAATAACATGGTTTGCTATCTTAAACTCTGATAGTTTACCTGAGTTGCAGCAACAACAGTAGTTATAGAAGGCGCAGTTGAAGGCGATAGAGCTCCCACTTGCTGCAAGTGGCTTGAAGCCTGCTGAGGTAAATGAGAACTGGAAACGGGAGTGCTAGATCCTGAGCCAGATACTGCATTTGGAAATGATACTGCTACATCATTGCTGCTAAAAATACCTGAAAAAAATTACAAAAAGGATTACATGCATCTCTCTCTCTCCCCCTCCCTCTGTTTTCTAGTAACCATGTAAATACGCAGTAGAAAATTAATCAAGACAAACAAGATCACTTAATACATAATGCAGAAAGCTCCTGTGTCGAAATTCTAACCATGCTGATTGACAATAGTGCTCTTGTCATTTGACATTCTACAGTTCAGGGAACACAGATTGATTCAGTTCTAAGTTTTTGTAAAACGTGATAAATATTGATGTGCATTACAAACTGCTCAAATATTAACAGTAGCAGAATTTTTGGCTAAAATGCCTGCCTTCAACTGAGTCTGCTGTCAGAGTTTGTTCTTTCAATGAATTACTGTAAAAATTAAGTAGATAAAGAATAAAGTATTGGGCTATATAACTGGACATAAAAAGTTTCCATTTGTATTGTGTGACTTTAAAGCAAAATGTGTCTAAACAACATACATTTGTCCAAAAGTGTAATTTGGCAACTAAGGATTGCTCGTATATTTTCAGAAAAATATTGACAGCAAGTCTGAGGACAAAGTACTCAGATTTGCTGGTGGAACTGGTGGCATTTTGCTTATTCACAAACTAAAACTCCGTGATCTACGAATGCTCAACTAACATTTCTGCTAGAACAGCCAACACGTAAATGACTGAACACGTTAACATTAGTCAGACTTGTACGTTAGCAATTTTAAACGGGAAGCGTTCATACCCCTCTGTGAAGCCATTACTTCTGTTCATCTACATGCAGGGTAAAGTTCATTATATAGGTGGGGGGGGAAAAAACCCTACTGACCAGAAGCCCAGGACAAGAAGTAGTACCTGTCTATGAAACTGTTAGGCTCCACGTGCATTAGATAAGTGAGCTGTCAGCTGGCCAAGGAATATCAAGCATGGTAGCACTGAACTGCAGTTAGAGGAAGAGTGCCACAGGGAGTAAACAGAAGTAGAATGAACATGGTTAGATCAAAAAAAGCAACAGAACTGAAATGCCAGTTAGAAGCCAAAGGGTGGAGCTAGTTTGTCACTCATACAAATAATGATTTGAAGAAGGCAGTGACAATAAGAAGATACGCAAAGTTAAAAACACCACTTGCCACCCCGCAATCCCTCTGAGCACAGGCAGTCACGGGAGACTAACATCACCCAAACTCACACATCAAATGCAAACACTGACACATCTTAAATTCCCTGTCACAGTTAATTGTCAAGAAAAATGGAGGGGAAAACCAGCCAGATCCAGCAGGGAGAAGGTACAAAAACAAGCTGAAGATACATTCCAAAAACAGTTTTTTCCTGCCTAACCGAGGTTAGTGACTTCTTGTCTTCCCCTCCATCTCTTCATCACAGCGCAATTCCACACATGCTCCACTTTTCTACGGACCTTCGTATCTTTTTCCATTTAGCACACCTTCCTCAGTCATCTTCCCCTCCTTTTTTTTGGTCACTATCCCAAAAATCTACAGTTATGGCATTACTAGCAGTTAAGATCCTTAAAGTGTTCACTTTGTTATGACCTTTCTCTGCCTCATCTAACCAGACAGTAAATTCTCTGGATCCTGCTCTAGATCCGTCCCTATGCACCACCTATGCCTACTGAGTCTACTCTTAAACATGGCCAAGAAGGCCAATGGCATCCTGGGGTGTATTAGAAGGGGAGTAGCAAGTAGGTCGAGAGAGGTCCTCCTGCCCCTCTACTCTGCCCTGGTGAGACCCCATCTGGAATATTGTGTCCAGTTCTGGGCCCCGCAGTTCAAGAAAGACAGGGAAGTGCTGGAGAGAGTCCAGCACAGGGCAACTAGGATGATGGAGTGGAACATCTCCCTTATGAGGAAAGGCTGAAGGAGTTGGGTCTCTTTAGCTTGGAGAAGAGGAGACTGAGGGGTGACCTCATTAATGTTTATAAATATGTCAAGGAGGAGTGTCAGGAGGATGGAGCCAGGCTCTTTTCAGCGGCGTCCACTGACAAGACAAGGGGCGATGGGTGGAAGCTGGAACACAGGAGGTTCCATAGAAATATGAGGAAAAACTTTTTCACTGTGAGGGTGACCAAGCACTGGCACAGGTTGCCCAGGGAGGTTGTGGAGTCTCCTTCTCTGGAGACATTCAAAACCCTCCTGGACGCGTTCCTGTGCGCTCTGCTGTAGGTGATCCTGCTCTGGCAGGGAGGTTGGACTAGATGATCTTTGAGGTCCCTTCCAACCTCTAACATTCTGTGATTCTGTGATAACTACAAAAATTGAAATATACCACAGGTCAAAATATTTTTCTTTAAATCTGCTTCCAGTCAGAGATTTCAAATTAATAAGAAGAACGAGACTTTTGACCCTTTACATTTTGAATGCATTAAAACAATTACACGTAGATAAAAACCTGAAAGAGAGGAGATTCTCATGCAATTATCTGCCTCCAGGTACCGCAGATTTTAATGGTAACAGTAATGAAACATCACAACATTTACAAATAAATCATAAGAGCTCGTCACCACAAATGCTATCACTCTCATAAAATGTCAATGATAATGAGTGGAGAAAACAAAATTTTTTGTGAGAGTCAAGTAGTAAAAAAGAAAGATATTTTGCAAGAAAGGTAAAACGACTCCAAAATTTTAAAGCTATTGTAGAAATTTTTTCCTTGATCTTTTGAAATCTTGCATATTTAATAGCTGCTGCTTATATTTAAGAAGATCATTCTTATTTATGATAAGGTTTATTCTTCCTCTTAAAAATAAAATTCTGGAACACAAGCAAGCTAATTATAAAGTCGTGGGCATAAAACTATTTAAATAGAAAGACAAGTAGTAAACTAGTTTACCAGTGGAATGAGGTCAGCTATTACTTGTTGCTAGTAGCAATATTAAAAACACTTGCTGTTTTTTGCTATTGCAAAATACAGGACGAATATGACCTATCTGCACACTCTGGCCTAAGTATTTCCATTTAGCAATAATTTACTTAATACACTAAGCACATGCACCTTCTGGGACTAGTCATGCAACCAAGATATTACTCCATGCACACATTCGAGTAAGAACTGTATCCTGAACATTCAAATAAATACTTGATTTTTGCACTGTCTCAAAAATACCCGTATGAAAACTACATGCATGTCATATCAGAAAGCCAAGGAAATACAAGTTTAAAATGTCTCAAACATATCAAGCTTTCTGCTTGGGGTTTTGGGAAAGATAAATCACTTTCTGGATCAGAAAGGAATAATAATAAAAGCCTGAACAAATGACTATAAACTACATCAATGTTTGTTTTAAACAAAGCACCTTGAAGCCCTTCCCATATTACTGAAAAGTCAGACAGCTACAGCTTGTGATGAATGGCATCGCACAATTTGCCAGAGGCGCAATCAGAACAATTAAATACCATCTTCGGCATTTTAAACAGAACAGAGTTCTCCAACTGCGGGTGGAAGTGGACACATAACACTGTTGAGGTCAAGCCTGACTGTGCTTAACAGTGCTAACACAGCTGCACAACGTGATTGCAGGTTCTGACAGATAAAACACACTTAGAGCCTTCACTGCTTGAGTTAAAGGCTTAACAAAAAGGCAACTGAAGAAAAAAAAAGGGAAAAGAAAAAAAAGGCGGCAACAACAAAACTGTCTGCTTACCACAGAAGGGTAGTGCTACAGACCAGGGAACACATCAGATTATGCAGATTGGAAAAAAATGTATTCTTTTTGCTGAGAATCAATGATGAAATAAATCGAAGAACTAGAAGAACGTCAAGAACAGTGAAAACCAAAATAGCCTCAAGTCAGAGCTAGCTGTACAGCAACATGCACCAATTGGCACACAGAACAATTTTAATGACTTCATTAAAAATCTCAAAAGTAAGTAATTCCATGAGCAGAATTAACAAAACGTATTAGATTCTGGCTTTCAACTGCATTGCATCTCACAGATGACATCGACATACCAAGTTTTCCCACCACGATGCCTGTATCTAGCTATGAAATTCTCAGTTCTTTTTATTTTCTAGTATTTTCTGGACTCCTAAATTATTCAGCTCTCTTACATTCCTTTTCTCTGCCAGAGATTGCCCAGTCCAACGAAAGACAAAAACAGGCAGTGGCTACTCTTGAACTTCTACACTGTTCATCCCTGTTACAGGAACTTACACATTTTAGATTCCTTCATCAAGTTTGCTCAGAATCAGAAAACAGGCTCAAAGCTTACTGTGAGCCAAAACCAAGAGCAAACATGTAGACTTCTTCCTTAGGAAGCTGGGAAAATGTTCTCCCTACCACAAAGCTGTGTTCTCTTTTTCAAAGCCAAGAGCTGAAAACTCTTGCAACAATTGTGAAAGGAGGAAGTCAAGAGATCTGTCACAGGTTGCTGATCCAAACATTTTTCCAAAACTTAAGGAGTAAACGGAATATGGTCAAAGAGGTGTTTTCTTAAAATGCAAACCTGCAACCCCACACGAGTTTCACAGAATTGCAGAAACTTCCTACTTGGGAGAGGACAGATGGACACGAGGCAGGGGACAACAACCTCAAAGGGTCTTGGAGTAAAATTCACAGAAATAAAAGGGATTTTGGACTTATGAGAAAAAGAACTGCTTTACAAAAAAATAAGTATTACACATTTTCAGTACCTTGACTTCCTGTGGTGATCTCCAAAAAAAAAAAAAAAAGAGAAATCTTCCTTAAACCTGTGACAACTTTCTACACAGAGCAAAATCAAAAAAATGTCTTTGAAACATGTAGAAAAATTGATTACGTTTAGTTACACAAGAAAGACCATGTTCTATTCCAGTAGAATGTTAATAGTGGAAGGAATATCCCACTACTTAGTATTTTGCAATATGGATGTAAGCTAAGGTGAATCTAATACTAAACACAAGGAAATAAAAACAGGTTATTGCGGTACAGTTGTCTCCAAAGAGAAGAAAGTAAGTTGTGTTTGAAACTGTCGAGCCAGCAACAATACTTCAATTCATCTGAGATTATAAAACTATATTTTGGATGCTAAGGCAAACCTGTTTCCTTCATGAAGAAACCTGAAAGCTAAGAGTCAAACAATCAAGATGTTTTCCTGCTGATGATGAGCACGGTGGTAGAGTTAACTTTCCGGTAGGTGTCTACAAGATTCTTAAGTAATGGTTCTAGAAGCGAGCAGAAATGATAGTTACTGACTCGCAGCCTGGTAACGAGCCAGCATTTCCCCCCTTTCAGTGACTGGGGGTCCTTTTTCGATGGAGGCACAGGAGCCTCTATCATAGATCAAGTCAGCGCCCTCCTTTCATGAAGGGCATTCTGTGTCCTCTCTGTGATGACAGAAGGAAAAAACCCCAGAGCCGAAAGTACCCAAAGTATACACATGGCTGGGGGTGGAGGGAAGGAGGGAAGACACAAAATACAGGTACACAAGTTTTCAAAATTGAATGACTATTCTAGATTCACACCTATGGACAGAAGGCAGACCACCAAAATTATTCCCTTTGAAAATACTCTATAGATCAGAGTCGTAGCCAAAGACCAAGATACTTGACAAGAACAGAGGGACACAATCTGGCGTGACAGCATCACATGTATGATGAATCCATGATGTAAGAACAAGGCAGCATTTTCATACACAGCAAAGACCTACATCTGCTATCAAACGCCATTAAAATTAACCCCTAAACCTTGACAGCTCAGCTAGCCAAAGATGTTTAGTCTATCTCTTCTGCCTACTCCCATTCCTACGTTCATGATCCTGACCGTACAGCTATCCACAGTTGTTCTGAAATGTATTCAATGAGAAGGCGGGGCGTGAAGGATCAGAACTGATCGCTGTAGCAACCAAAATGGTCTACTCCTCTGTTCAGCCAGCCTCACCTACTACAATGAAAGCATTATTTTATACTTGATCCCACATTCATTAATGATCGCACAGGTCAGCAGTGTTACAGTATTCACTCTTTCAATAAACAGTGAGGAATACATACACCAGGTAGCTAACACAAAACAACTCATATGGAGTTGCTTAAAGTAAGCTCAGTCGGTATATAATCCTCAGTTAGACCTTCATTTCCACAGGTAGGCTTTTAAGTACAAGATTTCAAAACTGCCTAAACCACTGTCAGGACGGTTACAGCTTCCTGGTGTAGAGTGTGCCTGCTCCTACTTTTAATTAATCCAAGCTGCTACTGGTCTTACACTACAGGCCTCCATTGCAGAAGCACTCAAACTCACATTTTTCATAGCCCAGACAAGGTGAATTTGCTGACATGAGGAGACAGGTGAATGACATGCTGTACTAGGAACACAGGGAGAACTATGTTGTTTTTCTAGCCCAGTGTATTCATCTCTAGTTGTGACCAACAGCAGCTGCACCGGGAAAAGCACAAGAAAATGGTAAGCATTTCCCCAAATATTCTCTCAGCCTCTAAAAATCTACTATGTATGGATTTTGAGCCTGAGGAATGGTCTTTGTAATTATTAGCCTTAAATTTGTTTCTGACTGTGCCCTAGTAAACTTCTTTCAATCCTTTCTGAACAGTTGTAACTTTTCATGCCATGTCCCACAGCAAACTTACACCTGAGTTAAAGCGTGCAGTCTTGTTTGGGTGGGGTGGGAATGAAAGACAGGGATGACACAGGGACAAGCCTTCTCTCCTTTGTTTCATCCAGATGTTCTGATTTCCCACAATAAATCTTTGAGATGCTTTATCACTGCCTGATTAAGGTCCACATATACAATTAGCTCAGCCTAAGTTTCAAAGTCCTTTTCCAGAGTAAGAGCACCAAGATAGAGAGCTCCATGATCATATGTGAGACACCTATGCTCAGAACTACAGGAAAGACCTGTAATTCAAATGTGTCACAGCACACAAAGGTCTTTGCAAGAAAAAAAAGTTAGACAGAGACAGAAGAACAACTGATGAATAAAGATTTTGACTTCTATTTAGATGCTCGCTTTTGTCATAGTGAGCCTGACTTACTTTAATATGACATTCTAAAAATAAGGAGTTTTAGGTTCACTAAACAAGCACTCCTGAGTAGGAGCACGGCATTTATGATCTACATATCTCAACGATTTCCAAGGAGAACTTCATGCCTTTGCGATCTCTGAAAACCTATCATAGCTTCAAATCATTCCAACAGCACTTTATCTCAGTGCTGAAATCATGAGTCACTGGAAGCACTAGATCCCTCCTGAGCGCTACTGTCCCCGTGCTTCAGTACTCACAGATGCCTTTTTATCAACACTGTAAACGTTTGTCCAGCTGGCCTAGATTCAAAAATTTTAATTCTTTCAAGCTCAGCAGAGATTCTGCCTAGTTTAGATTATCTTGTTAAAAGAATCATACCATATATGCTAAATTTTGCCTGCATTGATGTGAAGACCAAGGCTACAGAACCAAAAAGTTTTGTTGGAAACGTGCCGTCTTCTAAAGCTGACCACAGTGCTTGGACTGGCACAACGGGCATCTGTTCTATGCTATGACTCTCCATACTGCAACTCACAATTTAGCATAAGACAAAACAAGTGAAAATAGACACCTGAAAACAAGAACAGTAAGAAATAAAACGAAGACAGAAGGAGAAAGAACAGAAGTAGCCAGAGAAAGGCTACAACCAACAATCAAAATTCACAGCTAGCTGTAACATAAAAGAACATTCAGGTCATCACTCCCCTTAGTCTTTTTTTTAAGTATGTACTAAAATCCTCAGCAGATATGTGTGCCTGTGCCCTCTCCTCCTGCTTCCCAGCGGTGGGCCCATAAAAACGATGCAGAAGACACGAGACTTCAAGGTCAAGTCAAAAAAGTTTGACTCTAAGGCCCACAGTAAGACTGAGAAAGAAGGACAAAGCACATAGTTATCACACATCAAAGAGTAGTGAAAACTATTTATCTCTCAGCTGCAGTTTCTCAATTTTTCATAAACAAGGTGTTTTTTTAAGAAGCATAAAAAAAATACAAGCTAAGTATCTTAGTGGCAAAACTGCAGTGGGTCACTTTTGCCTTGAAGCGTCTTGACTCCTATTAAGACAGCTTGCACGACTCAAGTTTTCTAGTCCTCTTTTTTTAACTGACTCTTTCAACCACGTTCCAGACTTCAGCTACCGTCCTTCCTCCTTCACAATTTGTCACAACCAAAGCCAACTGACAGGTTTCAACCATCACCTCTGTACTAACTAGCTCAATTATCAAATGAACGTCTCTGATCCAAGCTTCTAGGTATCTCCACTCGAACCAAAACTCCATTTTTTTCTTTTGCGTACTTTTTTGTCGATGTGTAGAGAACTTAAACTCAGTGCAACAAAAAGAACAGGCTCCTGACAAACTATCTCCATCAAAACTATTCCAGACAACTACTCTTACAGCCCTCAGCATTATCTGACTCTTAATCTGAATACACTGTTGGGAGTAAATGATTTTCTTATATTTAAATATTTATCTCAAGTTTGAATACTTTCTTTTCACTCTATACATGCATGGCAAGATCTTTCTTTGCTGTTCATACTATCAAAATTTCTACCTACACTCATTGATTCTACCCATATATATGCTTCTGCAAACGATGTTTCAAAAAACTTGCAGGTTGCAGGGGGAAGGATATCTTCCTTAGAGAAGGTAGATAAAAAGCCACCCCACACACATCCTCACCCCCACCCAAAAAAAAAATCACATTAGATAATAAATCTTGTCCAAACTGTTTTAAAACAAACATGCAGGTAACAGACAGTCATACAAAGCATTATTATTGCTTGACACGAAAATACAACATCCATGCCCTTTCAACTTCTATGCTGGAGTTAGAAATACACACTTTTTTTAAAAAAAAAAAAAAGTGCCACGTGGAAAGAAGTCATCACAAATGACATTCCATCAATTTCTATTCTGCACTGTTGTGAACCTATACCTCTTCAACATTAAACAGCAAAAAGGCTCTGCTTATAAAACAGCAGAAACTCACCAAGTCCAAATTCAGCACACCCAGTCAGATACCCTTCAGATGTTTTATTTTTGTTGAGAAAAATGGTGAGCTTGCTTTCCTTCATCTCAAAGCTGGTTCAGAGTACTGTATACCTGAGAGAGTGAGAGGGAAACCCTACATCAAAAGGAAAAAAGCTAAACCTATTTTACCAAAGCAAAGCAAATCTAGAGAAATGTCAGTATTTCTCACCACATTTAGACTATGAAATATAAATTTAATGTAATATTCATTTTTTAATTACTTAAGAGACCCATCACTATAGACATCTGCCTAACAGATGTCATTTGTGACTCCGACAGCATGAAAAGCAAAAGCCCTATAAACCTTAACGATTGCTAACTTAGAACGCAAAGAACTTCACCATGCAAAGTTGAAACACTTAAATTCTTTTGCATATGCTGAACTCCAAGTCAATACAATTGGCAATGCATACAGCACTGCTCTTCCAACATACACATAGAGCAATAAGAAAATCATTCTAGTTGGCTCTCCAAAACTAGCCTCATGAGAGGGTTTTAAATGTAAATATTCCCTCCTAAATCTCTCAGTAACTTGTGAATATAGCTGGGATTGTGTCCTACGAACGAACAAAAGCCTTGAAAAAGTAAACCAAGTTCTAACTTAATAAGATATATTTCATTTCCACTGGCTACGAGTGAACACAGAACTAGGGGTACAAAGCCAATACTGAATACTAAAAGCAAAGAGCAATTAGACACATTAAAGATTCAATATAGCTCCCTCTGAAATTGATAGCGCTGTTATCAGTGATAAAAATGGCCAGCACTACTCTCTCGGAACAAAGAATGGACCAAACAAGTATACCTTCACACGCATTACTTGTAGTAATTTAAGTAGTCGGGAAGGCAAGTGGGAGAATGCCTGAGGTAGACACCACCGTAACACACCTATGAATGGAGCACAGAAGAAGAACTCGAAACACTATTCACAAAATTAAAGAAAAAAAATCTCAGAACTGGAATAAAACTGTTACTATTTTACTGCACACATACAAAAAGATCATAAAAAGAGAACTGAGGAACTATTGACCTATCAGGCTCCTGCAGACAATCTACAAAGTTTTCACTCAAGTACCGAACAATTGACTCACTGCAGACCTGTATTTCACCCAATCCATAGAATATGCAGACCTTCAATCAGGCTATTGCACAAAAGGCTACCCTTTGTGATAAATGAACCTCTGAAAAAGATTCTAATATAACTTACCATTATGTATGGTATTCATCAACTTCGAGAAAGCTTTTGAGTTAGGAGAAAAAAGGGTTTCATGTTAAGATCATGTTTAACAGACGCACAAAAGAATATATGTAGAGACAGGAATTTCAGTGAACAATAATATACCTGAATACATCTTTCTTGTATTAGAGCTCTGATCATTTACAGTAGCTCAAACTGTAAAACGGATCTATTTCTATCCACTGTCTTTTTTTTACTTACATATATATTTTATCAGTGTTTGTCAGCTTTTAAATGTAGAGTATAACAACACTCCAGCACATGCCAATTAGCTATGTTCCAAAGCTACTATTACAAATAAAAATTCTCTCCAGAGAGAGAGACTCTCCAGAAACAGTCAGTCTTTCTAACAAAAGACTGATTTTCATTCCGCTGTCCACCACAAAATTTAGAAATTTAAACTGAAACTGCCTCACTAATTTTCATCACAAGGCATTTTTTTTTGCTTCACTAACAGATTGAGACTAACTCAAGCAATCAAGAAGTTTAACAGAAATCATCCGTGTCTCCTAGACTTTAGAGAGCTCAGCTGAAGAACAACTCAAATGTATAGATAGAAAGAACGTCCAACCAGGAGTACACCAAAGGAGCTGCTCACGTTAACTTCCTTTTCTTCAAGAGATGGGGTTTTTAGAGAATACTGATCTCTAATCATGAAGTGCTAGAACACATTCACATCCCCAGTCGGTCCCCATGTGTTGCCTGATCTAGTTGAGAGGGGTCTCTGCCCCTACACAGGGAGGTTGGATTAAATGATCTCTAAGGTCCCTTCCAGTCTAGGCCATTCTATGATTCTATGATCTTCGGGGGGGGGTGTAGGCAGAAGACTCCGTAACTCAGCCGCCACATCAACACAGCGCTTTTATGCCCAGTTGCCGAGAGATGGCAGTCACACGGAACCACCTCTTCCGCTTACACCATTAATTTATTCAAAATTAGGATAATGACCTCATGACTACAAGATTATTTTAGTTTCAACTTACTAGCTCACTTTCACACTAGTAATGAACAAAGCCCTCAGCTCACACACCTAGTTTGACAAGATGATCAATGATTTGGCAGGCGAGAGCACGGTGAACACCTCCGTCATACTTCCATGGGCGAATTTTCTGTCTGCATCAGCCTCCAAGGTCTGACTGTAATAACTGTTCATGTTCCGATACGATGATTTGCCTTATATGCTTTATTTTCCCCACAACTGGCAGCTACTAAAGACTGCTGTCACAAGCCATTTTTTACCTGTCAGGCTCTTCCAAACATCAGGATTCAAAAAAAAAATGAATTAATAACAAATACAATTTAAACTTTTGTCACTGATACTAGAATATTACAAAACTAGTTTAGAAGTCAGTAAAACAAGAAATTCCTGCCTTTTACCTACTGCCTAAGCGTGAATAACTAGACAAATTTACTTCAACTGAAAAAAAAACAAAATCCTTTTACAATTTACATTTTTTTAACTAAAACGTTACAGACCAAGCCTGTAATGTAAAAACAACCAAATACTAACAATTTTAAAGTTTGTGGTAGAGGAAAAAAAAGCACAATATACAAAATCTTGAACGATTCTTGACAAAAAGGGATTAATCTGATAAAAATGAAATTGGTAATTTCAATTAATACTTTCAACAGTTTTCACAGAACCAACAACATGCAAAAATACACTTATAATCAAAATTACTGCTTTACAAGGCAAAAAGAAAAATTCACCGACACACACAGAGTTAAAGTAGCTGGGATCATGGGATCACATGCATTAGAGTATTGGGCCAAATTTTGCCTCAGGTGCAGAGAACATGATGGAACTGCTGTCTGCCACCCTTAAGAGCAAAATCATCTTGACCAAATCACAGCATTTATTTGATTCTAATTGTATCAGTTTGTTGCAGAGTTTTGTTAAATTTTTGTGCACAAGAAACAGCAGCCCTTTTGATCCACCACTGCTTTAGATATTAAGAAAAGACCCTTAGAAATTTAAGGAACCACTGTGTAGGTTGGGGGCAGTGGGGAGCGCTTGGGGTCAAGGTGGTTTTATTTTTGTAAAAGATCAGCCCTCTATCACCTTTTGCTTTTGTTTCTTTAAAATCATACCACAAAGTTGCTACCACTAACAGAAACCATCACATGCTGTCATATTCCCAAACATCACCCAGAGCTTTCAGAAAGTTTTAAAGTAGAATACACTACACATGCCCCAGTGAAAAATCTACTACTGCAAGACACCCACTTCATAAACAAATGAGGAAGAGACACATGAAAGAGCTGACAAAACGATACAATAGACCAAGGCAGCAACATGGGGTTAAAACAAGCAGTTGTCTCGCAACTCAAGAACATACATAAAAACAAAGTGGGAGAAACAAATTGCAGTAGAATCCCTTTCAACTACAGCTACTAAAAGTGGAAAAAGAGTCTTTATAACATTCACAATATAAACAATCCTTAAAAGAACAGTGCTTTCAAGAATCGGGGCTGGGCCAATGACAGATGCTCTCTAACAACCCCTCTCCAGAAGGAGAAGGGGAAAAGGGAGTCAGGCAGAGAGACTTACAGAGTGGAAAACTCAAACAGCTTTAATAAACACTAATGGTACTAATAAGAAAATAGTGGAAATATATACAACAGCAATAATCCAACCCAACTCTCCTGCACCTGCTCTGCTAATTGGCCCGCGGGGGGAGGATCCCACAAAAAAGGACACAGGTACCACCAGAAGGGTATGCTTATTTTACTATTTCAAAGTATTACAAGAATAAGGCAATGCAAGCTTACTGTCATCTAGTTTTAAGCAGCAAGGAAGAACAAGCAGGGTAATGCAGCTAATCATTACTATATAAGGTTAGCAATAGTTATTAAGAAAGACACATCACCAGTCGCCCTAATACCATCATCCAGATCCACAGTCGCTGGGGAGCCCCTGTTGCAGTGAGGATTCTGGAGAATCCTCCCGCAGTTGCAAAGTCCTACGCCGTGCACCCACTCGTAGATGGGGTCTCGGAAGTCACTGCAGGAGGGTCCAGCTTTTATACAACCTCACATTACTTCAAATGCAGGAACATGTGGTGTTGTCCACTCTTGGATTCCTCCCACAGCCTGGCCAGGGCTAAAGGAAGAATACAAAGGAGTCTCCCTATCTATTTCGGTCCTTAATCACACATTTCTCACCCAAGCCAGGCCCCTGGTCTCATGGTCTTGTAACATGCTTCTAACAAAGCAAGAGGCAGCTGATTTCCCAGCCTTGCGCCTGGCCTTTTGACAGAGAAAGATCGCTCTGCTAGTTCCCACTGCACACTTTGTGTTACAGCAAAGCTTCTGCAGATTGGCATTGGAATATATATATATATCTACATGCTAAAATAGATTATCAATACATTACATATGTGATTAATTACATATGTGATTAATATGTGGGGTTGTGAGGTCAACTTCAGTCCAGGGCGCACGATTCGGGCCTAGTACTACACCGCCCTACCAGCAATCCCCGCTGGCGCTGCAGAGCGGGCAGCACCGGGGCAGGCCCAGGCTCAGGGGCAGAGGGGAGCTCGATACAGGAGCTGGATTCAGGAGATCAGGATCAGGATCAAAGGTGGAAGAACAGATGGAGGCTCCTCAGACCATCAGAGTACGAGGGCTTAACCTCCACGATCCCTCACCTTTATACTGAACATGACACACATGGAACAGAACACTGGCTCAGCCAGTTTTGGATCACCCATCCTTCCATTCCTCCCCAAAGGTGCGACTTTTTACTTCCTTGTGACCCTCTTTTACTTCCTGGCACCCCCAATCCGTTAGACAAGATCCAGCACTGACCTTCGTCACTACAGGAGCAAGCATAATAAGCAAGAGCCTTTCTGCATCCCAGTCCCTGGCAGGAACTACAAACATCAGGCGTTATCACTGCTAGTAGCAGACACTGTGTGCAAAAACATGCTGTTAACTTCAGAAGGTGCAGTCTCTCAGAACAGACTGAGCTGAAAAGTAAAATCACAGAACAGAATTGGTTCTGTTTAGCTCAAACCAGGACAAGCGCCAATTCCAGGACACATGAATTACACCTAGTAGCTTGCCACTGTGCTTATCAGAATGAACTTTTCACAATAAGCATTTGCTACGATGGAATAAATACATGAGAAAAGGATTCACACCTTTGATTCTTACTTTGAAAATCTCATTTTTATCAGAATCATTAAGATTCCCAATAGAAAGTCAAGAAACTGTCATGCAGTGATCACAGAAGACAAATACAGTGCCATGAACTATCAGAAGAGAACAGAGAACCAAAAAAAAAAAAACCAAACCAAACCCAAGCATAATTATGCCACTTGAAAAATTCAAGTTGCACCTGTATTTCAGATACTATCTGGACTTCTTAAAAAAATGATACAATAGCAGTAAGAGAGATCTGGGAAGGGTAAGGATATAGTATGAATGAAGAAAAGGATTAAGATATCTAGGTCTAAAAAAGATAATGGGGAAATGCGAAATTCATCAATTATGAATACTGTAAAGATGTTGAATATTTTAATGACTATTCTTTTCACAAGAGCATCAAAACATGATCAGCAACAGCTGTGAACAAAGCACATCCTTCTACAATGCATAAAGCTACAAAACTCCCTTCTCATGTTCCAGACATTAACAGCATAAACAGCTTCAAAAATTGTGGACAAATTCATGGAAGAGATCAATTCATAAAAGGTATCAGTAGCTACAGATACCCAGCCTTGCAAGGAATCCTAGGAAGAAAACATCCTGTTTAACCCCATTCCTTTGAAACAAACAGTTCTAACCCAGACCTCAGCCAGTTAGGTGACCAAAGGCCGACACTAGGTGAGCCCTCCCTGTGACTGATGAAGCTGATTCTAGACTCCCCCCCCAAGCCTCAACACAGAACAGAAGGAGAACTGTTCCCCTACCACTATCCCCTTCCACACCCCATAAATTAGTAGAAGGTAGATGAAAAAAAGGTGTTTTATTCTGGAATGAAAAAAGAGCTACTGTCTGGGTTCCTTGTATAACTGCCTCTATTGGCAGCTACCTCTTTCCTGACTTTCCCTGCACTGAAGTAAGGACCCTCCCTGCCACCTCGTTTTCTCCTACAATGTACAGCCAAGCTATTGAACTCCAGCATGCTAAGGTGTCAAGAAAGGTTAGGAATGGTGAACAGTAATCATATATGCCAAAAAAAACCCCTAATGCTGTAATAGCTGGACTCCACATTCATTGTTCTCTTTTATTCTCCATCTCTGATGCCTTACACACTTCCCTCTCAGTCTTCCCTTCTTCATCAATTCCTTGTGGAAGCTGCTATTGCTTGCTTTAAAACCTTAGAATCATTCTTCTTTAAAATCAATGCTGTTCAGCAAAACTTCATTGCTTCCAGCTCTTTCATTTCAATTAGTTTCAAAATAACTCAGAAGTGACTGTATAGTAATACCCACATCCAAGTCATCATCCTTTTAGTGTTCATTTTTTGTTTTTAAAGGAATTGGTTACGCATACAAAAGCAAAAGTTAAATTCCAAACTTACCACTTACTCCCACAGCAGCAAAAAGGCCTAGTGACTTTGGCCCTTGAAAGGATGCTATTTGTTATTTTATAACTAACCACTAAATCCTTCAGATAGGCAATAGTCCATGTCAGTTACCACACTTTGGAAAAGAGGAAAAAAATACAACAAAAAATAATCATCTTCATTTGGGATTCTTATATGAAAGCTAATTATATTGATAGCTCCTGAGTTGCTTTTTCATTTGTTTGGGAGGATGAGGGCTGGGGGGAGTGGATGTTGGCTTGGTGTTTGTTGCGTGGTTTTTTAATATCTAGCTGGAACCTCTAGTCACACTTACCAGAAAATCCTTCTTGCATATGTTCAAAACAAACAATGGGAGATATATATAAAACCAAGTCAGTTATAAAGTATCCAGCAGGATTACTCATGCACAAGCCCCAGACACATGTTCATATCCTTCAGCTGTTTCCAGCTTAAATTAAGCATTCTATTTTAAAAGTATAAAAAGAACAATATGAAGTACTGAGTTTGCATCTAAACTAGGTGTAATATCCCAGTTTGGTTCAAACGGACAAAAAAAATCACTTTACATCCAGGAGACAAGCAGCTTTTCTGAGAAAATAAAATAGTTTGGTTTGCTTACTGTCTTTTGCACTACCCCCATGAAAGCCCTGATAAGAACTATTTTGCTAAGTACTGTGGCAGCACACTTCATGTGTATGTCATACCTGTATATCAAGTTCTGACACTGCTTTTCAATTACAGCTAATAGGTCTGAAAGAGAGGTTTATTTGAGTAATCTTCTGGAAGCACAGTGTTGGCTTAGCTTTGCCAACTTTTTGCATTCTATTTATGCTAGGGAGATTTATTAAAAATGAGCTTGTATCCAGGTGGATCAACATAAAGATCTTGCAGGCTTTAAGCAACTAATAGAGGCAACCTTTATAAAATATCAGACACTGCAATACAGTGAAAAGGCACTGGCATGTATTGTCATTTACTGTAGCTAAGATACATCTTTGCATCCAGACAGACACTGGATTCCACAATTTCTCTTCTTTAAAGTGTTCTTAAATACAGAAGCAATTGAAATCGACTGTACCTGTCAACCCATCCCAATGGGTTCCTGACATTTTAACTAGAGCTGAGCATTTGGGTTGTCATCAGCCACAGCCTATGAAGCCACCTGGGGACTGCCTTACTTCAAATATTTCACTACAGAGCAAGAATTGCTGTGGGACATGTGCCCCAATGTTGTACCAAGCGACACACACACAGTACCACATCACAGGCTACACAGAGCTTCACAAAGCTACTGTTCTTGGTCTTACCACACCCATGCAACCTGTTAAGAAAGTAAAATGAATTACTTTCATGCAAAGGAAGCACAAAGAAATGTGGAGCTGATAATGAAGACACTTGGTCTGATTCTATTTTAAAAGAGCATAGTGTAGGAGTATAGCACAGCATAGCTCAGCACAGAAATCTGTCCACAGTTAAAGTCTTAATGGAGTTGTCCCTGAGCAACATCTTTCAGTTAAAAACTCAATTATTTTAAGGCAACTAGTCTTCCTTATACCATTACGTTATGTTAATATTTCTATTTAATTCTTTTCTTTTATAACCTTACTTGGAAATCTCAGAAATTATTATGATAATCAAAAACAGCTCTAGACATCAGAGCTTCTTCTTATATAGAAGTTAGTCACACCAATCGTAATCCTAAAACAACTTTAAGTCAGTTGAACTTCTGGTACTGCAGCTCTTCACATCGAATAAATGAAAAAAAAATTTAAATGCAAAGTACATTTCCTTCCAATTTTAAAAAAATGGCTGTAGTGCTATCACCTCTGACTGACAACAATAAAAAGAATTTTACCATATGAATTGCACAAGTCTTCAGAGGGACAAAAACGCTGCATATACTATCAACACACACATTTTGCTTATTTTTCAACTATATTTGATTTCTGAAAGACTTGAAAGTCTGTAAGATCAGAAAAGTACAATTTTCAAGGAGGGGTAAAACAAACTCTGCTGCTCCTTTTATAGTCAAGCTTCTTCTTTGCCCTCCCCCCAACACAACTTTTTTATGCTCCCATGTCACCTTTAACAGATTTTATGGAGTTAGAAGACTGATTGCTATCTTGCCTTTGACTTACAAAGAATGCTCTACTCTAGTAAATTGACTCCAGATGCTGAAAAATGTTCACACTCAAAAAGATGTGTATTTTAATTTAACAATATACATATATAAAATTATGTAGAATGAAGGGTTTTTCAAAGGCTAATTTTAAAAGAAGATCCTGGGAACTAAATATTTGCAAGTAAGCAAACAACATCTGTATCTCACATAACTTTCCATGCAGCAACAGAATTTTATTTAAGGAACATTTTCCTTGATCTTCAGAAAAAGGATACACCTCTAAAGCAAATATTAACTTCTGCAACAAAGGCATAAGACAGGACAGAAATCTTAATTGCTTCAGAGTGTCTCCTTGTTACCCAGCTCTATTTTAAATTCTCTTACCTTTATAAAAAGTGCTACAGAAATAACATAACCCAAGCACAAACCTGGAAGTTTCAGTACATTTTCTCTTCTGCTCCCCTTCCCTTTTTTTTTTTTTTTTTTAAACACAGACATGGTAATGCCATATACTTTGACTCCACGTATCTGCAAAGATAATAGACGCTGAAAGAGCAGATGACTTACTTTGTTCACCGTGTACGGAACAATAACGGCAAAGCTGTCAGCTAGATCTCAGCCATACACTGTAGCTTACCCACATTACCCAGGCCTAAAAATAAGTGAGTTTTTGTTAGGAATTCAAACCTAACACCAAATATATACAAGGCACTTTGTAGGCTCATGGGTCAAATATAATCTAAAAGCAAACAGTTTACAAAAAGCTCATAGACTTCTTGAAAAACCTTCGCTCACCAAACAAGAAAGATTTATAGCTGAATTTTAAAAGTAGTAAGTACAGTAACTTAAGTAGCCCTCAACTCCCCCCAGTCCATTTTCTTCTCTGCCAACATAGCCACAATTAACAAAAAGCCAATGTATTCATACAGATATTTACTATGTTTCAAGAAGATAATATGCAGATGCTTTGCAGAATTCTAGACCTACAGAATTTTACTCATTATTAAATTCGTATTTGGGTAGCAGATTTGTAAATAAAAACTAAATCTCAAACAGTTTATAAATAATTACATCTTTTTTGGCCAGGTGTTTAAAATTATTGTGTTGTTCTCCTGAAATGAATAGCTACCAAAATCTTCTTTATTTTATTTATAAACTAAAGACCTAAAAGGGAACTCAGGAAAATGCACATTCCCTTTCCTATATTAATTTGGTGTGTTGGGTATCTTAGAATCTGCATTACCAGTTCATAATTTAAACACATGATCTGCCATTGACTATCAGAGCATAATAAATAAGTGATTATATACTTTTTAATGTAACTGGAAATTAATGCCCAGAGTCACATCATAATTTGGGAATCTAGTTCCAAGCACACAATCTTCAAAATTTCCACTTTAACCTGAAGACACCTACATTCTAATAAAACAATTAACTAGTTGGGTAAAACCTTATTTCCACAGCTGCCTTCAAGACCTTCTCTGATATAAGCAGGTCTAAGCAGCTTGACATGCAAGCTACACCTTAGTTATTCGAATTTCCCTTCTCTGGGACATTTTTTCCACTTCAGAAAGCCCTCACATCTGCTTTCAACAAAAACAAAATTTTAAAAAAAAATTTTAAATTAAAATCCTACACTAAACTAGTTTCGTTTTGTCTACACTAAAGTTTCATTTTGTTTCCTTTTGCTTTAAATCAAGTTTTGTTTCAAAGGAATGCTGCAGGAGTTTCTAGTCTTGCGCCATTCACAGCGGAGCTGATTTGTATCTAATGCACAAGGTGCAGCTTCCATGGCAAGTCAAGCAGCCTGGGGATTTCAAAGGTGGAAAGGCTGAATATTTCTTGTTTTCTGTGACCCATCTTATCAACTACTATAGGCCTGTATTTTTCCGCCAATGTTTTTTTTTAACACAGAAAATGGGGCAATTACCCATATGCAGTATGCAATTACCACAGAAAAAGGTTTGACCAGGAATACTAATTCTCCTTGTATAACAACTCTGAACATGCTTTTAACCGTTTTTGTAAATTGAAATATTCTCAAATTAAAGATATTTCAGTCTATCAAAGAGCTTGAGACTCTCCCAAGTGGACATTTCAAAAATCTTGGTCATTGTATGCCTCTTCTCTACTTCCTGTATTCATATTTTAGAAGGAAGTTAATAACAGAATTAAATATAGTACTTCGCTACCTGCAATATCTATGCAGTAATTTCAAGCAATCTAACTTTTCTACTTCTTCTTGAAATTAGTATCACAGGGATGAGAATAGCCTTATTTTTTACAGTAATTTAGAAAGTACATTTCTTACAACATAGATTTTTAGAGACCACCGTGAACCATCACAGTATGCAGCAAGATCTTCTTAATGTCTTCCCAATCTTTGATAAAAGCACAGAACATACTATGTTGGGAACTGATCTCTGCAGACCCATACTGCCTGACAATTCTCTACTAACTACTGTACTTGAAATGCATTATTTGCCCAGTTACAGTATTTCATATGCCAAAATGATGCCAATTCCTCTTTCAGAAATCAAAGGGATAATACAGCACAGAATTAGGTTCATAGGTAAGTATCAAACAGGAATCTCTGTGAGCACACGATGATTCTTAGCTCTAAAACTTTCCACATGAGCTAAATCAATAAATATACTTGACTAACCTCTATCTCCTAGGAGACACATCACCTCTGGATTTTCAGAACCATTACTGAAAATTGTTCGGCTATCCCTTTCTGTCACTTGATTATGTTCTACTTCCTTTGTAAGGTGAAGGAACATTGGAGTAGCAGTTTTCAGTTCCCTTGCAGGATCAGTTTCCCACACAATATCCATAGTCAGATAAACACACTCCTCAGCTTTTCTACAGCAACATTCCTCTTCTGATCCTTGAATCCTTCTTACGGCTCTTCTCTACACACGGGAGGCAGCAGAACTAAACACAGTATCTGAAGACACACTCTGCTGAGCAGAGCTACCTTTCTTGTTAGCTTGCTGTTTATGCATTCAAAACTTTTTAAACTCAGGTCAACATTGGGAGGTCAGATATAACTGATTATTCATCTGTATTTTTTTCTCTTCAGCCCTTTCTTCCCCAGAAGGGTCAACCTTATTCTGTAAGTACACATCCACCTTTCTTAGACATAATCTTTTACTTTAGCTCCTCCAAGAAAACTCTTAGTTTGTATTGCTTATCAAGAGATGCATTTCACTCCGTCCTCATACCCGATTTTTCCCGAAATTTCAGAATTTCCCAATAAATAGCATAGAGTTGATAACTGGTGCACGACAAAATAACAAAAGCCTGAAGTAAACACTTTGATTTAATAATTCTCTGATCTAAATTAAATTCAGATTTATCCATTAACTACATTTCATGTTATTTGTTTAAAATGTCATGCTGTATCAACTGAAATGTGGATATCTACTCTGCCACTGCTTTTATTTAAAAAAAGACAATTTTCCTTGATTCACAATAACAACTATTAATCGTTACATCTTTACATCTCTTAAGACCTTTCTTTCTTGTATCAGATCTATTCTAACTACATAACATTAACTACCTGCCAGTATTCTACAACTTCCCAAGTTTTGAAGATTTACTGAAATTTAACACTAACAGTCTAAAAACATGAAAATATGAGGTACTCATCATCAGGAAATCCCAATTTATTACTTCCAGCTGTAGCTGCTGGTAACACCTGGTTTAGTTCTTAACATTGATAGGGGGCTCCATCACATGATTTCATAAACGTCTATTACCTCATGTGACTTCTTCCCAATTACGTAATGAACATCTCCATGTTTTCTACACTGACAATTCAGCATTTAACATTTGGCAATTTAAAATGTAACACTTTCATCTTGTATCAAATCAGCATCATTTCTGTCGAGCCTCAAATATGAAGAATGAAATTCTCTGCACGTGAATTTTGCCTTGTGTGTTTTCTACACCATTTGCTTAGTCCTAAAAGGCCATTAGCATCTATTAGTATCAATTAGTTCTTTCTGTTCTACCTCCTCTGGAATACAAACTGGCTTTTTAACACAGCAAGACTTCTTTTCCTGCTTGGCTTCTGGGGCATCTCGCAGCTAAACGCAACAGCACGAACTGTTTCAGAATAATTTTTTTTGAATTCTTTCTCCCAGTAGATTTAGCTAGTAAGTCAAAGGCTACAGCAAGAATTTAAACACAACATCGTGAAGATTTAACATAAGGTCTGAGGGACTTGGTATTTCAACGAGAATGATTTCAAGTTACCTCAATTGTGACAACAGAATTGCAGAAGATGGGCACAGGAATGGTGCTAACCATTTTGAGGCCCAATTTGGAATTTAAGCTTCTCTGGGGAAAAAAAAAAAAAAAAAAAAGAATTGCTTTACAAGCTCCTACAAGGCTTTACAGTACTCATAAGGGCATAACATCAATTATGTAAAAATCAAAATACTGAAGCAAGTGATCCCCTAAAGTCTTTAACAACTGAAGCTGACTTTATACAATTTGTTGCACACTTGAAAATCAAGAACAGAGCTGGGAAAGACAGAGAAGCATCCCTACATGCTTGAAGCACTATAATTATTCCAGCAACAAGTATCTATGCAGAACTTGAAGATAACTGTACAAGAACTTTATCTACCATAAAACAGACATTTCAGTTTACTTCTGACACTTGACTGCTTTTCATTTTGCCTTGCTGCATTATTCCAAAGTCAGAAGGTACCATACAACACATACAATATTTTTAATAAACATTTAAGTGTCCAAAATTTTGAACTCATCAAATCAGTTGCATGGCAACTGTAATACAATCTGAGAGTATGTATTCTAACAGCTTCTAACTATATAGCCTTGTACTAGTCGCGGTATATCTCTGATCTTATTAAGCAGGAAAACATACATACCATGGACTGGAAAAAAGTTTGCAGAGGACAAGTATTTTTCATAAAATGAGCTGAATATACTTACACTGAATACAAGTTTTATGGAAAACATTTAAGTATGTATAAATAGGACATGACGAATCTGCACTACCTTTTAAGACAAGCTTTCTTTTGCGTTTCATCTAATTTGAACATGAACTGTGAACAGGATTATTCTATGTCTGTGAAGTAACGATCTTCAGAGTTTTCATGGATCTCAACAAGTACTCTCAAGAAAACGGAAGAAGAATAAGATAGCTGCACTTAAGAAGGTTATTTAAAAAAATTAGGAGAAGATTCTTCAAACAGTGCCTCAAAAGCTTTGTTTACGTCTAACTCATTCTTGATTCTGCTTGGAAGTAACAAGGAAATTCCAAGTAAGAGTCAGTGAAAATGTCTTGGTTTGACTTCCTCTGCATTTTCTCGCACTACATTTACATGCACAAAACATTATTTGTAGTTTTGAGTCAAATCATTTAGATTCACTTGCTGAATTTTTTTACTGGACAACATAAGAGACATTTCAAAGAGAAACATCAGTACATCATACCTGAGACAATGTATGTTTCTGATAATACTCATATGGCCTTCCCCACTGTAACAAAGTGGCAAATGGACTGCTAAACCCAGAAAATGCTTACCATGAAGTGAGGGAAGCAGCACTACAACCGTAAGAAAAAGGGGAAATCAGGGAGAAGGATACATTAAACCAATATTCTCAGACTCAAACAAGAGATTTTGAGGTAAATTTAGAGCTGATGTTCAAAGGCAAAAACATTCCACCTGTTTTCTTTCTTTGGGTTTTACATTTTCTGTTGGGGTGATTGCTGGTTTATTTTTCATTCATATTCTTTGGCACTGTAGTGGCATCTCCAGAAAATATCACTGTTTTAGAGGACAGGTCCAAACCTGGCTAGCAAGAAGCTAAGTACACTTAACAGAGGTGAAATTACAGGCTGAATGTAACAATAAAAGTAATAAAAGCTACTCGGTATTTCCATCCATGTATTCAAAAGCTTTTTACAAAGGGAGTTTATCATTATCACTGGCATTTTAGAGATGGAAGAGTGAAATGTAATAAAGAGCACAAAGGAAGAAGGAAGGATGGACCTGGCCAGGGAAAGGTCTGTTCTGCAAGCTGACAAGACCAAAATATTCCAAGACAAACACAAAGGGAGAAACATTGGTCATTAACTTCAAACCAAGATCTTGTACTTCTCCCTGTTATTCCAACTACAAAAATGCATAATCCACTTCAAAGTGATTATAAAGGAGTAAAAAAGTTCATACTAAAATAATCAGAACACTGATCTAAATCTTTTGTATGATCTTTGCCCATAAGAGATATGACGTTAAGTTTTCAAAACTGCATTTTAGTTGTAGAGATGAACAGTGAACTAAGAATTTGTCACACACCATTTCTCTCCATTTATTTCAACACAGAAATAATATTTTTATATATATATATATAGTTGCCACTGGTACTGCCATTATTAACCGTAATAAAAATCATCATGTGCCTGTATCTAACTAGGATTTAAAACAATCTGGTTTTGAGATCAAGTTTTTAAGTACCTTCCTCGTTCTGAAATAAATTTCATTTTCCTGAAGCAGGTATATTTATAAAGTATCCCTTGCTCATCCAATTTAAACACAAAACCCTGGCCACAAACCAAATATTCAAGTTCCATTTCTCTTTCCCCCCTGAAAAAAAAAAAAAAAAAAGCAAAAAAATCCACTAGAACGACAAAAAGGACAAAATTTCAAATTTACAAACTGAGGTATCAGACTTGCCATTTTTTAAACCAAGGGCCTAGAAAGAAACTTCAAAGCAATAAAGACTTTGGTAGACACAGTATTCTGCAAGGTCATTCCACATAGAGGTTTGCTGGGAACAGAAAGCCTCTCACAGCCCCAGATGCACATAACATTTAGCACAGAGGAAGAACAAATCAGCCCATTTCAATTGCTAAAAAGCACACAAGAATATGAACATGTCACCCAGCTGCACAGGGGTCCAGATTCAGAATATCCTTTTACATGTTTAAACTGATAATTCTCCACATCAACATTTTAGTTTTAAGTTAAACTAAATTAGGAAGGAATAATTGAGGGACATCTCAGCACAGCTGACATGCTTGAGTACTGATTTTGTTTTCTCTGTCATACAGACAATATAGTCTGTATAAGCTATCACTTGTTTTAGCTAAACTTGTCACATTTAATTTCCAAAGAACCTATTCTCATGCAACTTATGGTTCCCGCTATAGCCTCAAAACCTGCATTTATGTAGCATATAGGTCAATCTACAACAGCCACCTACAGCACAGTGGCACCTACACATAGAACAAAATGTTCTCTTCCAACAGTCACAATTCCAATTTTCACTTTTTCTCCAATGTGACTTCCAAGATACTCTAAATGATACTCTGTTCTTGAAAAGCATACTCAGCATTACGGTTAAAATAAAGATAGATTTGAGGTAGGAAAACAAATCCAATAAATGCCTACCTGAACCCACTGGAGATGAGCCAACACTAAGACTTTGTAAACTTCCATTCCTGAGCAAAGTTGGAGATTTTTGAAGACCAGAGCTTGTCACACTTCCTGCAGCAGATGCCACAGATGAAGTTGGGGAAGCAGAAGAAACTGAAAGATGGGAAATACTTTCTTGACTTTTATTTCCTTTGGGTCTACCAGGCCCATGTTTACTTTGCTTATTTCCTTTTCGTTTCTTCTCTGTTACAGTTTCTTCTTCTATTCCAGAAGTCTGAGCTCGTTTGTACGCTGTAGAAGTAAGGCTTGAATTACTTATGTCTCCAGGTGAGCTCTCAAAGCTTTTAGATTGGGAAACAGCTGATGATGAAGGGAGACCAATTAAGGAAGTGAAACAATTGACACCCCCCTCTTGACTCCCAGCCTCTCCCTTATGTACATCTTTGGTTGACGACGCCTGTTGGGAGTGCGTGAAACTGTCACTTCGCAGATCTGTATCTGTAAAACTCAAAAAATCCTGGGGAGACTGAACTGAACTTCCAGATGATGACTTTATGCTCCCAGGTGTACCCAAAAAGCTTCCTAGAAAAAAAAATAAAAAATGAAAAGTACTTTCTTTTTGACCCTGCCGTTGCTGAAACTTGATGGGAAAGATTAATATCTTAGAATACAAAACTTTACAGGGCAAGGACTTTATGAAAAGCATTACCAAGAGTGAAAGAATTTATTTTTAAGATAACTCGTTGCTTCTCCTGCTGATCTTCACTCTGCTCAATGTCATTCTCAGATTCCAGATTTGAATTTGAGGCACAAACAAGGTGAAAATAAATAAAGGGAGAATAACGACTTTGCTGCTCTTTGCATCCCTTGTGTTCCAAAGCCACAACAAACACTTGGTGCAAGTCAGAGCAGGGTTTTTTTAAACACAGACATGTATAAAAAGAAGGCTGATAAAACCATGCTATGATCACATCTACTCTATGCCTGCAATCTTCCTTACCATTCTACCTAAATCAAGGATCTGACACAGGTCAAAGGAACAGCAATTACACTTAATTTAACCTGGCTGAAGAGGAGTTCCACAGAAGAGGTATTTTACAAAAGGACAGCAGAGGAAGTGGAGAAAAGTGCATGGAACTGACGTTTTAAGACTTCTTTAGCACTGTCAGAGAACCATGAAGAGCTTTTGTGTAATACTTGAAATGCACTCACTTCATCACTTTGTTAGCGCACGCAAAGCAGAAAATGGAGCACACTTGGGAAATATAAATATCTACGTTCATGGTAATTCAGTAATTTTATATGGGTGGCTGCATGAGGGTACTGTTTTTTAGAACTCAAGATGCATGATGCCTATGCTGTCAAGAAAATACTCCTAAATATGACCCCAGGTATAAAAAAGTCCTTTAAAAATTAGTGGTTTATCATTAGTACTCTATTAAACATTATTAAGAATTCCCTTTAAAATATAATTTACATTAATACAGCACTTTAAAAATCATAAAAACACTGGTTTGTATTTTAAATAAGCTACTTCACTTAATGCAGCTTTAAAGCAAATACATGCACATAGTACAGCTATATTTTGCCATCTACAGTTAGTAAGATGTTTCTTTAAAAGCAGTAATACAGAAGGCAATTTTCCAAGTTTTGAGAATTTAAACGAGATATTCTCTTCTTTTTCAACTAAAAAATTCAGAAATACTGAAAGAGTTCTAGACAAATGTAAAAATTTTTTACTGCATAAATTCAAAGGAAGAGCAACACCATAAAGCAAAAAGGACAGTCAGCTACAACATACCACAGTGAAAATTATGTGAAAACAGTTACTTTATAGAAGGTCTAGTTTGCTGGGTTTCAAAATAACACATTCAATTAAGTAATAAAATATATCTTTAATCTTTCTTCAACTCTGACAAAGATGCCAGAATAAAACTTGCTTTTTTGAAGTGTCAACGGGGCATTTAGTATTTAGCAGATTTTAGCATGTTCAAAACATCAAACTTTTTGTATTACGTAAATAAACTCTATATACTTGTCACATAATCGTCTTTGTCTTACATATTTCAATGACAAAAAAATAAAAGTAAAAGGTTTTTCACTTTGAAGAAAATGCTGTATTTCAAATGTCTGCATCTTGAAAAGTTATTTAGGGGCCATCACATCCTACACATTACGTGGTCCAGTTCTGTTGTAATATGTACTAAAAAAAAATTAGTATTATTCCCTTAAAGAGCTAAGAAAGACCCCTAGACTCAAATTCATACCTTAGATTTTACCCCAGACTAACCTTTCAGTACATAAAGAAACTTCTATCTTAAGCAGCTAAAGAGAATACTTGAACAGACTAAACAAAAGCATCAGCTTTGCCTTTTGGAGATGCACGACCTTCTTTTATGTTGTGACAATGAACACCTTCTCCTGAAAAAAGCTGGGTTTTCCCCCAAAGTGAAAGAACACTGTCATCACTGAGGATGACAAATGAACAACTTTTCAAAAGTTTAAAGTATGTAAGATTTCTAATTCATGCCAAAGCAGAAGTTGTGTTACAGCGTAACAATTAATACCTTGCTGAAAAGGGCTAGCAGCAGTCACAGTTGTTCCTGGATTTCTTCCAGCACCAGGCTTTCTTCCCCTCTGACCTGAGCTGTGACCTGCAGATTTCTTCCCTTTGCTCTCTGACCCTCTAGCCTCTGAAGAATCTTTTCCACTTGAAACATGTGTAGAAACTTCCTGGAAATTTGCATTTGTAAATCGAGCTGTGGTATCTTCCAACCGCTTCAAGGAGCCTGACATGGAGTTGTTGCTAGTGCTTGTGTACGTCTAGCATTTTGGTAGAGAGAAGAAACAAGAGAAAAGAAACAATTAGGTCAGACAAAAATCTGCAACAGAAAAAACTGTTTAAAAAAATCCTTTTCTTTCATATAAACTCAGAAGCATTTTTAAATGCTAAGGTAACTGGCAACAGCAGGAGTTACGTAAACTGAATTGTTAACATAACCGTAGTAGTGCATTAAAAAACCCCTTTGTTTTCTGGGGAAAAAAAAAACCACTTTAAGAATTTCAGCTTTGAAATCTCTGCTTCACTGAGGTCAAGGGATTAATCTCAAAATTACAGTTACACAGTCTTTACGTTTTATCTAACCAGGATATTGATACTTTATTGCTTAAAATTAAAAATTCAAAAGAAATAATGAGACTTTGAATGCTTTTCTGAAAGCGCAACTTTTACGCAGCTTATTTAGTCAAACTGGAAACGCTGTTTCATCAACATCAACTGATGAAGGCTTCAGAACCCAAGAACTTGCACTTTTAATACTTTTTACAGTCTCTACAGTGAACCAAGATCAACTCCAGCAAGCCCAACTTATGCCCCTTATATCTCCACTGCCCACCATCACATTAGGATTCCCTGCTGTCCCAACCGTCCAGTTCAGAGGGCTCCTTAAGCACCACCAACTACAGACGACAGGAGCTCCAGTCCTGTGGGACTGACTGGCTGCCTCCCCCAAACTCGCTGCCTGACAGGAAGGAAAACACATAACTCCTGAAGCTCCCAGGGCAGATTTGTTCTTCAACCCCCATCCATCTTCAAGAATCTTGGCCCTTCTCCGACACCCATATACTCTTCACGAGGTTTTCAAAACTTCATCTTTGAGCCAATTATTCTTCTGTTGACTTTTGTCAGAGTTGCTCATACTGGTGAACAACAGTCAAAATAGACTCACAGAAAGTAAGTAGGTGGGCAGGGAAACTGTGTGCACAGCACCAGGAAACCACACAAAGGAATATAATTGCTTTCATTATTAAAAAAAAAAAGTTGGAGTTGTGATAGCAGAATTTTACTATTAAAAGAAAAAAAATGAAAGCAAAACTAGAAAAAAGGAAATAATATTCTACTGTTATTTACACTGTGACCAGCTCATAAGATCGCCTTTAGACTGCACAAATCTTCTTCAACAAAAAATACAGATCAAACCCTAGAAGCAACTCATCTGTTCAAAACAAGCTTAGCTTGTTTTTCATTTCTTTACATAAGAGGTTTAAAATAGTATCTAAATTTTTCTCCATTAAAGACCACACAAACATTTTAAAATTGAGCATATACATATGTTTCCTCCTCCCTGACTAGGATGCTTGATGAATTTAGGCCTATAGAAGAATATTTCTTCACACAGTTTTGTATAGCTAGTATAAAATGTTTTCCATATTTTTCTAAAACAGGTAAAACTAGGGATTTTCTGAGTAACAGTGAAGAAAAATCATTTCAAGTTTGTTAAAATATAATGTTAAAAATAATTTACCTTACACTCATATTACTGTACTGGTGTTTCTAATGAAGACTAAGCCAGTTGTCAGGTAAGTTTAGTAGCTAACTTTTTGAACTAATGCAAAGCCCACAAGTACGCTCAATATTCCAGGAACTGACTGTCACTTGACCCGAGTGGTTCAAATTTGGGTTATTTGAACAAAGGGTTTCCAGACACGCAATAACCCAAGCCAAAAGTCAGGCTTTTTCTAGGATCCAGGATTTCTCCTCTTATCCAAACCCTTCTTTTCCTAATTCTGATCTCCCATCCAATCAATTGAATGTTAATGGCAATTATAAATTCTTTATAGGTACTAACAATCATAGCTTGATGTTATCTAGCACCTCTTCCCGACTACTGCAGGAAATCTAATTATTTATTTGTTTTAAAGGGAAATAAAGAGTTTAACATAGCTCTACAGATTGCCTAGGGTTAGGTGATGACAAGTAGGCATTCGCTTACATATACTGCAGAGAGATTTGGTTTGACTGCAAATCTGAATCCTGCTCTTCACAGATTTTGGAAAATATGCATGCACATCACAATTCTGCTTCTGAAATTTTGCTCCAAGAGGTATCTGTGTTTCGAAAGGTGCTGTAGATTGTACTGAAATCTACATGCTTACTCAGAATACCTTGAGCTCTAATACAACACAACATACCCTGACTAAAATTGGTAACATTTGGACTTTTTTTTTTCACAAAATATATTTCTTATTTTAAGGAGTGAATTGCAACCAAGTGCCCATATCCAGATACACATACATCAATTGCTTTGAGAATACACAACATGCATAATAGGATCTAAGGTAAAATGGCAGCACAAACTTTAGATTATTAAGCTAATTGGTTCATAAAACAACCTACCAACCACTAAACAAACCGCTTTTCCAAAATGCTAGGTTCTAAAAGACAAAGTCCCAGCAGAAATGTCTCAGGAAAACCTTAACATGCCATGGCAAAGTTACACTGTTTGTTTGGGGGAGAGGGAGAGCAGCAGGGAGTAAGCATCTGAGGACAGAGGCAGAACTCCTTTGGTTATTTACCAACTGCCTTCAATCTCGGCAGCACCCAGCCCTCGCCGCCAGGCTTACAGTGCTGTCCCGTGTTCTGTACAGACATGCCCCAAAAAGCAATTCCCCTGACACTGTCACCCAAACTCCATTCCTTGCTTTATCTGGGAGATGTGACTATTTCATGATGTTAATCCTAATCTCAAAAATTAATCAGTATCTGCTAGTGCAAGCTAACTCTGTGTGTATCAGGGGTTCCTTTACGCTTCCCATAAAGCAGTTGGCAGGTGTTTTTTTTTTTCCTGAAAAGCACATTTTCACACTGCCAACTTGGTGCACCGAGAGCTACTGTCGTTTTTACGCTCTCCCCACATATCACTCTGTGCATCCTGAAGAGTTATAGCACCCATCTGTAGCAAGTCTTAAAACTTCTGAGAAAGCTTTAGATTTACAGTAAAGGCGCAATAACCACTCCTGCTACACACGGTACATCCACAGGCTTGAGAAGCCTTTAGCCCTAATACAGATGTATGAGGTGAAACTCTCGCACAGAGAACGGAAGGACCACAGCAGGAAATCCTCCACAAAAATGGACCATGCACTTGCCATCTGGTAAGTGGAAAAAAAAAATCCAACCCACAAACAAAAAACCCCAACACACACATATACCCCGTAAGCCCACAAACCTCACACTGCTGCTCATCAGGATGTTCAGCCATACAGAAGAGAGATTTCCCTACTCTTTTTATGCTCTTCCATACCCCACTGCGGTGGGATCTAAGCACCTCCCTTGAGGACCAGGATGGGCCAACAGTCACGATGAACTGAGGAGGGTTATCATGGTCACCTCTACTATTACAGATAAAATTCAGTCAGCTGTACTTTCTCTTTGCGGTATCTTTTATTTAGTTACTGACTATAATTTGAAGGCAGATACGCTGTCTTGTGTATCTTTGTGCACATCAATGTTTTGGAGTTTTGTTTTAATTAATAACACATAATAACCACCACCCGAAAAAAAGAAAAAAGAAAAAGGAAAAAAAGGACAGTTGTATTTTTCTGGATCTGTGAAGCCATACACACTTTTAAACTCTCAATAAAAGCCAAAGCTTAAAACCTGACAGAGAAGCTTTTATCAGGACTAAATATAGAGTTGATGGCTCTTCCAAATTAAGAGAAAGGCCAGAAGAAAAGGCAGAGAGAGAACTCCAATTCCTCAGTTATTCTAGTACTTCTTAAAACACTGTGCATTTACGCCCCCAAAGTGAAAAATTTGTTAGTCCGTTAACCAAAGAATAGTTAGGAATTTCTCATTTCAAACTTTTTAAAATTTACCTGATTCAGACTAAGCAGTGTTTGCTGAGCCATTACAGGGATGCACAAAAATGCCTCTGAAATATCACACTTGTATCTCAACACAGCATTTGGACTGGAACCTCAGTAAAATTTCTTGAAATTAAACTTATCAGAATAAACAGGCAAGCTGAGCATATTAACTCACATAATGTAAATCTGTAAATGCAGTTTATTCTGCAGACTTTCATGAATCTATCATAAGAAGCCAGTCATCCAGCTAAAAATATGCTCTAAGGTATCACCTGCATAAACGATCATTGGCACTGTATCACAAAGGATTGAACTTCTTTAAAGAGAAAAATCAAAATTAAGTTCAAATTCCAGTTTCCCTTACAGGAACAATACAGTAGCAGAAGTGATTATACACCACAACAAAATAATGCGTTCACTGCAAAGACAGACTGCTGTGAAAAACACATCAAGTCCAAATCAATTAACAACTCTATGCAAAAGGACACAAAAGAGTAAAATATTAATACAATATTTTGAACCAAATATTTAGCTCAGAAGAAAATAAAGCTTGTTTTATTATTAAAATTTCAAGTGTCTGAGGAACACACTATGAATTTAGAACCTAGAGAAGAAAATGCATGTAAATTGTGTCATTTACAACAACTTAGGAAGAAATTAAAAGAAGTTAACTGAAGTAACTAGCCAAAAAAAAAAAAAAAAATCACTTCTAAATATCCATTAGAAATTCCTTTTTTAAAAAAAAAAAAAAATCACACTCAGTAACTTCATTAAAAAAACTCAACACCAAACCTACTGATGATCGGGAGCATTATAAAAGGCAGAAAAAGCAGATAGCTTAAGTAGGGAAAAAAAAATAAAACATGGAATGCAAAAGGTTAAAAAAAGAAAACTTAAAGGACAAGTTGATATTTAAATTACATAATGAATACTTCTGGTTTTAATTCAGTTATAACTTAAGTTCTACAATTATAGAGGGTTTCTGTTTTCTTTAGTATTTGCTCTACCTCTACCTTGCTGTTAACCATGAGAGTTGCAACTTTTTGGGGCGGGAAGGGGGGGGTAATGTTATAGTAATGTTGTCCATTTAATGATTTTTAAGATGTTTTAAAAATGTTTCTATCATAAATCCTATAGATTTAACTACAAAAATATATTTGACTTACTATACAGACATATATGGTACACTCTCAACCGTATGGCCAACAACTCAGCAAGGTTTTCATTCTCTACTTGGATTAAATAGAGGTCTGCTAAAAATGGGATTTTACTCTTGTTCATGTTTCTAAAGTGTACACCACTGAGTCATTAACCTTGTAATTAGGAGAAGTGTAGAGCAGACAGGGCAATTAGAAAAGAGGTTAGTAGAAAACCAGAATCTTCTGTCTTCAACATTAAAAGCATGTTCTAACAGGTAGGACTCAAAAATAACCAGTATGTCAATATATTTCCTAACTTTTACACAAATATACAGAACTTTTTGTTAAAACTTCTGATAACGATTAGATAATCAGAGTACAAAGGAACACAATTCAGGAAAGATAAGACCATACACAGTACAAAACCCTTAAACATAAATTGTAGAGTTTAAAGACTCCTCTTTTACAGGCTATGAGTTTTATGAGTTGTCTTAGACTCAAGAGGAATATGTTGAAGGCAAATTAATAAAAGAAAATAAAATAACAAATCACATGGTTCTGTCAGTTCTACAACTTAATTTCAATAAAAGCTGTCACACTCACTGGCTGTAATATTTAATCGCTCTTAAAACAGCAAACAGGCAAACTGACTCTGCCTTTTTCTTTTTTTTAATAGTTATTGGGAATTTCAGAAAACAACTGACTAGTAAGTCTCACTTGACAAAACAGTGTTAAAAAGAATACAACAGAACCAGAAATGAGATTAATTTATCAGAAGCATGTCACAAATAATGGGATGTGAAGAGGTACACATTCTCAAGTTAATAATCCTACTGTTGAGAACAAAGAAATATCCAAAGCACACTAAAAAACTAACTTTCTTAGTGGTGATTCTTGAAGTTGATACCACTAGTTGAGGGAATACTTCTAGACACTAGAGAAAGTCAGTACTTCAATTGTTTTACCCGGTCCTGACAAGGTCTGTGCAGACATTTGTTGAATATCGCGTCTCAGCAACTGAACTACATTCAGTCAACACAAGCTCCAGATCTTTGCTCAAAAACAATGCTCTATGTACTGATGGTTACTTAATTCAAACCATGATTTTCTGTGACTCGGATGTCAAACATTCCCACAAGAATGGGACATCCAACTTAAAGTCAGAAAACCCATTTGTCAATACTGCTGCCCATTCTGCAACGTCATCACTAGTGTCATTATTTTGGTGGACAGCAAAAGCAGTTCTTGTAGAGTACCATGGGAACTGTCATTACTTAACCCTGTACACCGTCCCTGGCATTAGGTACTCACTAGCACATTAAGAGGAAGGAAAGACCACAGAATCTAGTGGAGCAGCCTCCTAAAAAAGCAACGTGATATTAGAAGTATATGAAGCGTAAACTATAATTTCATAATTATCAGCTTAAATGCTTACAGGTTCAGTGACAGCTCACACACACAAGCGAATTTCAAAGGACAGACTTTCTAGAACTTGTCAACTTATTACACGTAAGTCAATGAAATAAAACTTACTGGAGTATCAGTGGCACTTCACTGGGGCCATTAAATCACTCACAATTCAATTACAAAACTCTGAGCGTGTCTCCGTGTGGTAAACCTCAAAGTGTATTAGGAAAAAATACCAATTGTGCTTGGTAATTATAGGTTTATAGGATCTATACCATTATAAAGCTTCTGTATATACAGTGGAATGATTACACGACAAAATTTCAACATAAGTAATTAAAGTGGAAGAGGAGAAAAAACACATTGACTTACTTTCTCTGTAGTTACAGTAAGAGATGGAACCAAGGATGGTGAGGACTCCGACTGCTTCTTATATTTTTGCTTGTGTTTATCTTTCTCTTTATATTTCTAGAAGTTATAAAAGAGAATATAACCTAAGTTCAGCTTTATCTTTAACATAAGCCATTTTCCACAGCATCAAGCAGTATCAAAATTTAAGAGAGACGGTAATAACATCCTGTGCTACTTCAATGGAAACAGCATTAACATTTTGAAATTTTTATAATGTAATTTCATAAAAGCAAATCAAGTATTTATATTTGCTTTCAAAGTACACAAATTGAAATTCTTTGATTATAGCCAGCATGCTATATTAATATCATCCCTCTTCCCAATAATCAGTTAATCAACAAAAGAAAGTGCATTAAAAAACAGATATGGCTTCTGCTTCAGAGGTCTTCGTGTTTTGGTTTGGCCTGGCTGGATTTTGGCGGCGGGGGGGGAGCTGCAGGGTGGCTTCTGTAAGAAGCTGCTAGAAGCTCCCCAAGATTGATAGAGCCAATGCCAGCCGGCTACAAAGAGGGACCCGCCGCTGGCCAAGGCTGAGCCTATCAGTAAGGTGATAGCAGAGGAACGCCTCTGTGAAAAACATATTTAAGAACGGGAAAAAGAACTGCGCCATAACAGCTGGCACAGAGATGGAGGAGTGAGAATCTGTGCAGACACCAAGGTCAGTGAAGAAGGAGAGGGGGGCGGATGAGCTCCAGGTGCCGGAGCAGAAGGAGTCCCCCGGGTCCGTGGTGAAGACCACGGTGAAGCAGGTTGTCCCCCTGCAGCCCATGGGCAAGGTGCAGATGTCCACCGTGAGGATCACCGCGTAGATGTCCACCGAGGACTCCACGCTGTGTGGGTGGATGCCTGAAGGGGACTGTAGCCCATGGGAAGGCCGCATCAGCGCAAGTCGCTGCCGGAACCTGTAGCCTGTGGAAGAGGGAATGCCCACGTTGGAGCAGGTTCTCTTAATAAATTTCCCCAAAACTGAGTCTGTTTTGCCCGGGACAGTAAATAAGGGTGATCTCCCTGTCCTTATCTCAAACCCTGAATGCTTGGAAATATTTTCTCCCCCTGTCTAGCCGTGAAGGGGGAGTGAGTGAGCGGCTGTGTGGGTACCTGGCGGCCAGCCAGGGTCAACCCACGACAGTCCCACCACAGATTTCTATCTTCCTGTATTTCTGCACCTGGCACAGTATTTTTTTATGAGATACTACTGTAAATTAATGCAAGAGTTTAGCTTTGGCTTTCCTACTGACATTGCCATGCATAAGAATGTGAAACTTGATTTAGATTTCATTCTCAAAAAGGTGTATACAGTTGACACACTAAATAAGTATCTTCCATATAAAACTGATCAAACTACCAAAAGCTCTACAAATCAAGGGTGCTCTCTAAAGAGGCTGAGAATTTAATTTTTTTTTTTTTTAAACACAACATGAGGTATTGGCAATGTGAATGAAACTGAATACAAAAAAAATGCATAAATATGGATTTACACACAGAGTTTAAAACTCCTAGTGAGTAGGTCGAAAAGATGAGGAAGACAACTTCAAATGTGTAAGCCTGAATATACGTATAAAAACTCTGCAATTGCTTTAAATCTTAAAAATTATCTATTTTGATGTTTCTTTAACTACCAAAATTATTATCCAGACCCTCAAAAGAAAAAATTTATTCAACAAGCAACTGCACAACCACTATCACCAAGCATCAGGATGAGATGCAATACATGAACACAGAATCACAGAATGGCCTAAGTTGGAAGGGACCCTAGAGACCATCTAATCCAACCTCCCCGCCATGGGCAGGGACGCCTCTCTACTAGATCAGGCTACTCAAGGCTCTGTCCAACCTGGCCTTGAACATCTCCAGGGAGGGGGCAGCCACAACATCTCTGGGCAATCTATTCCAGAGTCTTGCCACCCTCGTACTGAAGAATTTCTTCCTAAGATCCAATCTAAACCTATTCTCCTTCAACTTAAACCCATTTCCCCTTGTCCTATCAGTGGACACTCTTGTAAAAAGTCCCTCTCCAGCCCTCCTGTAGGTTCCTTTCAGGTATTGGAAGGCAGCTATTAGGTCCCCCTGGAGTTTTCTCTTCTCCAGGCTGAATAATCCCAGCTCCCTCAGCCTGTCTTCACAGCAGAGGTGCTCCAGCCCCTGGATCATCTTTGTGGCCCTCCTCTGAACATGCTCCAACAGATCTATGTCCCTCTTATGGTACGGACACCAGAACTGGACGCAGTATTCAAGGTGGGGTCTCACAAGAGCAGAGTAAAGGAGGAGAATCACTTCTCTCGATCTGCTGGTCACACTCCTCTTGATGCATCCCAGGACACGGCTGGCCTTCCGGGTCGCATGAGCGCACTGCCGGCTCATGTTGAGCTTCTCATCTACCAACATCCCTAAGTCCTTCTCTTCAGGGCTACTCTCAACCCGCTCTGAACCCAACATACTCTATTCAGGTACCACCAAGTATCAGCTTTCTGTTTCAGTCATAGTGGAAGAAATACCTCAAACTTATTTCATGGGATCAGCCTGACAGAATAAGAGACCAAGTTTTCAAATTCTCCAATAAAGCAGAAATTATTTTATTTATAATCTTGGAGCTAAGAGGCAATTACTTTAACATGCTTTAAGGTGAAACTTCACAGCAGTATCAGTAAACAATAAGAAACGTTCATTTAAATGTGTTTTGCAATCTCTTCTGTTGACTTTCTAGTGTTCTTCTAGTGTTAAATTTTGTCTGAAAGGCAAAGAAACAGAATTCTGATCAAAGGAAGAATCAATGTATTCAAATCACTCGGATAGTAGTCTCAACAGAAAAGGATGTGTCAAAGAGAAGGAAAAAGGGATAAAAGCGCAGGGGTAAAGGAGGGGACATAACTAGGAGCCTAGAAAGCACCAGGATTCCGAAATTCCTCTTCCAGATCCAAAACACCACAGTTTGCCAGGACAGTTGACCAAGGTTACAGTTTACCACGCAAACCCACTTGGAGGGATACCTCACCTGAAGGCCTCTTGCATACAAAGATCTCATCCACAGGAAGTCTTAACTGCTGCCCCTTAACTCCATATTCCCTCACCTTTTTTTCTTTTTTCCTTTTTCTTTCTAAGGAAATTTTGGAAGTCCTGCTTCTGAATGTGAATTGATTCCAGATGAAAATAACATCAAAGATATGGATAACATTTCACTGCAGGAAAACCTTTGAAAGGAAGGCTCAAGTTTTACACCAATAAGAATAAAAGTTTCAGCAACAACCTGCTGAGATGAAGAGACTTAGTTCCCATAAAGTGACTCCTTGCAGTTGCACTCTCTTCTCGCCATAAAGATGCATATAAAGCATAATAAAGATTTCTCAAATATCCATGTTCGGATCCAGAAAAGGAACAACAAAAGGGGCAGGAATTCCCACAATAATTAACAAATATGACAGCTTTCAATCAAGTCTGTCTCAAAGGACACACAAATTAGCCATCTTCCCTACTGCCAGAAAATGAACAAACAAGCAGTTGGCCCTTCACGGACAACTCACTGCATGCTTCACTTTTTTAAGACCTCCTCTAATCAGCCACCACTAGAAAAGAAGAAACAACAAAAAAAAAAAACAAAAAACACCACAACACAACATAGCAGCGGCTCACAAAAATTAACATTCATACATTCATCCATTCATCCATCCATCCAGAAAGGCAGAAACCTAGGGAAGGTAATGATACAAATGTCTGACCTGACAAGGTTTATTGTAAGGAAAAAGGAGGACAGAAATTACTTTTAACAAGCACTGAAAATAATATTGCTAGTAAGTGAAAGCTAAGGGAGCCCCAGGGCAGGCAGAACCCATGTATCCCATGTTCCAAACACCAGTATTTTAAGATACTTGCAGAGCTGATAAATGTAATGCCATGTTCCGTAAAAACAGGATTTAGCAGAACAACATTCCAAGGAAGAACATGGTAAAAAACACAGTGCCAACTACAAAACTGACAGAGGAAACTTCCACCTTGGTTCACAAATAGCGTAGCTCAACAGACCAGACTCAGGCAGCTCCTGAAACTTTTCTTACTGTAAGAGAAACAAGGCATAACTGCCCCACAGCCACTGGAAAAGCAGCTGTAACATCATTCATCCTACTTGAAGAGCCTTAATTTCCGATGTAGCTAAATATCAATGCAAAATACCTAGAGTTCATATGTCATGATTAATCCAAAAAATTTTATTTACCACTGAGGTTCTCATTTTTGGCTTTTGTTTCCTGTCCCAAAAAACTAAGTCATACCTTCTTAATTCCAATAGTTATATGCTGCAAGACAAGTGAATGAATACAGTGCAAGATTTCTGGAATTCTACAGCACTTTCTGTACCTTGCCCTCTTGAGGGGCAGGGGGCAGAGGGGTGGAGAAGGAAAATAAACCACATTTTGATTGCTTCTATTTCTTTCACAAAGATTCCATTTACAAAATTGTTATGCAATACGATTTCATAAATAAGAGTGGTTCCAACTCTTATGGTTTTTAGCTCATTTACATGTTACATCTCTCTAAAGATCAGCACTTGCTCATTCATTTTCTTTAACATAATTTCAGAGGAAATATTTATCAGACTACTGAATGAAAATACCATCTCACCAAAATATAAAATTAAGGGTACATGTATCATTTTATTGGCTCTGCTGTGTTACCAACAGAATAAGTGTTATAAAATTTATCTTCCCACAGTTTGGACTTCAGTGTCTGGAAAGACTGAAGAACACAAGTGAATAAAAACTTTTCCAGTACAGGTGGAATGGCTGAGTTCAGCTTTTCTCTAATGGTATTATTAATTTGTAACATTTCTACATGGAAGTATCATTTACCTTCTCGAAGTTACTTTCACTTATTTGTAATTTATTGTTGTCTCAGGAAGACACAGCCTTCTCCAGAAAGGTTTCCACAGTACTTCATTTCATTGAACTATGTCCTGGAGTTCGGTATTTAACGGTTTACTGTTACAAATGCGGAGCAGGGGGGGGAGTTTCCTGACCCTTCTCTCATCTTTCCCACACTGTTTAGCTTGTCAGACCTTCTCTGTGCCAATTCAAACTGCTAAAACAGCAGCAACAAAAAACAAAGTGGGTAGTTTTCTGCTGTTTTAGTCAACTAGGTTAGTTAAGTGAAGGAGCGCAAAAGATGGAAAGAAGCAGCAACAAGACGTAGACGCAGACAGGAGAAGCAAGAGCTTACCTGCCCAGAGAACAAGGGTCTAACCCATGTTTTGGAAGAATTAAAACGTGCACACAATCAGCAAGCCCCAATGCTCAGCCCTTCAGATAAAACTGCTTTAGCTGACCTTGAATTCCATTTTTATCCCTTTCTCTATCTCAAAGTCATAATCCTCCACTCTCTTTGGTTCTCCCAAGTTTCCAAACCTTAACCACATTTTCAAATCTATTTTCCTTAGTGAATCTTGTAAGCAAAATCATGTGAATGTCTAAATCACTATTTTTTTGGCTGCTGTTTTTGACTCACTCAAATAATTCCAACATATCGGAATGTTCTATTAGCACAGAGTACTCAGATTGGCACTTTTGTCGTTTATGGATTTTCTGCAATATCTTTCTGTCACTGAAGTTCGTAAATCCAGAGCTGTCACCATCACAACTAACGTCTTTAATAGAAAGCTGAACATAGGTCTTGCTAATCCCCAATACAAGACCTGCTTGGCCTCTTATTTGTGACTAGTAGCTATTAGTAATATAACCATAACAATACCAGAATGAAAGATGCCCACGGTCCACAAGTTTCAAATTTATCTTGCTTTGACAAGAACAGCTCTAGCTCAGGCATCATCTACCTATCATTTCATACAGTATAAACCACAGCAGGAAAATTAAATGCAGTTGTTGCAGTCACAGTAATGAAAGGATATAGGCATGGGATAGTTTACAGAGAGGTGGAACACTACTTCCAGGATTACCAAAACACATACATACAGAGTTCTAAGCACAGAACTTGTTCTTAAGCACCAATCCTTGATACAATTATCAAAAAGACTCAAAAACGTCACTTCGACATAGGGATAATGGTAAGAATTTTAACCACCAATGTTAAAAAGACTGCAGAACCTATGATAAAAATGCCAGCCAAAGCTCCTCTTAAGTGCAGGACTAACATACAACTCTTACTCAGAATAACCTACTCTTCTTTTGATATTTAACATTAAGAATACACTTTTTCTGTTATTTACAGTTTAATATTAATGGCTAGTAATGGATACTCGGTGCTAAACACCTGAGCAGCAGTTTATAACTTCAAAAATAGCACAATATTAACTAAATGAAGGCAACTCTTTATTGTCCACGCTCACCTTCATTTATCCCTATAAAAATTAAGAGTACTTCAAACTTTAAAATACAGATTATGTTACATACCTTGTAGACAGTGGAGCATTGCACAGTAACTTAAACATACCCATCAAATATATGTCAAGAAACAGGTGTACAGAACAGCATACAAAAGAAATAGATTTAATTTTCCTGTCTCAGTCAGCTTAACATTACAGACTACCTTTAACTGCACAGGGTCTTACCAGAACACAAAACACCATATCCAGTGAATAGCACATACATACAAATTTCTTTTAAAAGTATCAAGACTACAATATAGAAACTGTTACAACATCAGTATAAACTACTAATAACCTTGCATTAAATGTAGGATCCAAAGCAAAGAAAAAGAGTATCTTAAAATACCTTTTGCTCCTACATCTCTCACAGTTATAGCTACAGAGTTCAAGTGCAGGAAGATACATCATAGAATCATAGAATCATAGAATCACAGAATCACAGAATGTTAGGGATTGGAAGGGACCTCGAAAGATCATCAAGTCCAATCCCCCTGCCAGAGCAGGAATGCCTAGATAATGCTACATAGGAACGTGTCCAGGCAGGTCTTGAATGTCTCCAGAGAAGGAGACTCCACAACTTCTCTGGGCAGCCCGTTCCAGTGCTCTGTCACCCTCACTGAGAAGAAGTTTCTTCTCGAGTTTAAGCGGAACCTCTTATGTCCCAGTTTCAGCCCATTACCCCTTGTCCTATCATTGGTTGTCACCGAGAAGAGCCTGGCTCCATCCTCGGGACACTCACCCTTGATATATTTGTAAACATTAATGAGGTCACCCCTCAGTCTCCTCTTCTCCAAGCTAAAGAGCCCCAGCTCCCTCAGTCTTTTCTCATAAGGGAGATGCTCCACTCCCTTAATCATCCTAGTTGCCCTGTGCTGGACTCTCTCCAGCAGTTCCCTGTCTTTCTTGAACTGAGGGGCCCAGAACTGGACACAGTATTCCAGATGGGGTCTCACCAGGGCAGAGTAGAGGGGAAGGAGAACCTCTCTCGACCTACTAACCACCCCTCTTCTAATACACCCCAGGATGCCATTGGCCTTCCTGGCCACAAGGGCACACTGCTGGCTCATGGTCATCCTGCTGTCCACCAAGACTCCCAGGTCCCTTTCCCCTACACTGCTCTCTAATAAGTCATTCCCCAACTTATACTGGAACCTGGGGTTGTTCCTACCCAGATGCAAGACTCTACATTTACCCTTGTTATATTTCATTAAATTTTTCCCCGCCCAACTCTCCAGCCTGTCCAGGTCTCGCTGAATGGCAGCACAGCCTTCTGGTGTGTCAGCCACTCCTCCCAGCTTGGTGTCATCAGCAAACTTGCTGATAGTACTCTCTAGTCCCTCATCCAAGTCATCGATGAATATATTGAATAATACTGGTCCCAGTACCGACCCTTGAGGGACTCCACTGGATACAGGTCTCCAACCAGACTCCGCCCCATTGACCACAACTCTTCGGCTTCTTCCCCTTAGCCAGTTCACAGTCCACCTCACTACCCGGGAGTCTAGACCACACTTCCTCAGTTTAGCAGCAAGGATGCTGTGGGAGACTGTGTCAAATGCTTTACTGAAGTCAAGGTAGACCACATCCACCGCTCGGCCATCATCTATCCACCTTGTTATATCCTCGTAAAAGGCTATGAGGTTAGTCAAGCACGACTTCCCTTTGGTGAAGCCATGTTGACTGTCTCTAATGACCCTCTTATCCTTGATATGCCTTGAGATGGCACCAAGGATAAGTCGTTCCATCACTTTCCCAGGGATGGAGGTGAGGCTGACCGGTCTATAGTTACCCGGGTCCTCCTTCTTGCCCTTTTTGAAGACTGGAGTGACATTTGCTTCCCTCCAGTCCTCAGGCACCTCTCCCGTCTCCCAAGACTTGGCAAAGATGATGGAGAGTGGTCTAGCAATGACATCAGCCAGCTCCCTCAGCACCCGTGGATGCATCCCGTCTGGACCCATGGATTTATGGATATCCAGATTGCTTAATTGGTCCCTAACCCAGTCCTCATCGACTAAAGCAAACTCCTCCACTGCCCTGACTTCCTCTGGGGCCTCAGGGGAACGGGGCTCCTCAGGACAGCCTCCGGCAGAGTAGACAGAGGCAAAGAAGGCATTCAGTAACTCTGCCTTCTCTGTATCTTCTGTCACCAAGGCACCCACCTCATTCATCAGTGGGCCTACATTGCCTCTGGTGGTAGTTTTATCTGCCACGTATTTGAAAAAGCTCTTCCTGTTGTCCTTGACCCCTCTCACCAGGTTCAATTCTAGGGAGGCCTTTGCTTTCCTAGTTGCCTCCCTACATCCTCGGACAACAGCCTTATATTCTTCCCAAGTGGCCAGCCCCGCCTTCCAAGATCTGTAAATTCTCCTCTTGCCCTTGAGCTTACCCAGCAGATCCCTGTTTAGCCACGCAGGTCTCCTGGCTCCCTTCCTTGACTTCCTACGCGTCGGGATGCTCTTATCTTGAGCACGGCAGAAGCAGTCCCTGAATGCTAACCAACTATCTTGGGCCCCTTTACCTTCAAACAGCCTTGCCCACGGGATTTTCTCTAGTAATTGTTTGAAAAATCCAAAGTTTGCCTTGGCAAAGTCCAGGGTTGCAATTCTGCTTGCTATTTTGTTTCTGCTACGTGAGATCCTGAACTCCACCATTTCATGGTCACTGCAGCCAAGGCAGCCCTCAACCTTTACTGCTTCAACCAGATCCTCCTTGTCAGCGAGGATGAGGTCCAGCAGTGCTCCTCTCCTAGTCGGCTCCTCCACCATTTGCATCAGAAAATTATCATCGATGCACTGGAGGAACCTCCTGGACTGTGGCTGGCTGGCTGAGTTGTCCTTCCAGCAAATATCAGGGAAGTTAAAATCCCCCACGACAACCAGGGCCTGTGATTGTGAGACCGCTCTCAGCTGCCTGTAGAAGGCCTCATCAACTTCCTCACCCTGATCTGGTGGCCTGTAACATCGCTCCAACAGAAAGAAAAAAATCAAGGAGTAACCTTAATTACCTACTTTTAATGCTCAAGTGACATCTAGTTTTCAAAGAAGAAAAATGACATTGCGTAATTTTCTTGAGCAAGAATTGTCCGTGCTTCTTTGCAGTTCAGCCTACCTTCTACCCCAGTGATGCAAGTTACTCTGTCTTACAATGTGGTAGTTCAGGAATCAAGTAAATGATGCTACAATACACTGAATTTGTAGAAAGATCAAAACCATAATCAGACAAGAAGTCTTAAAATTGTGAAGCTATTGATGAAATTGATGTAATAACAGCATAAATAATAAATAACAAAATAAATAAAAGTAACACCTAATAATACCTCAAATATATCACCGCAATTTTTCAGTGAAACAAAGCCTGTTGGTTATCCCTGCAGACTAAGGAAGACATCTGTACTAACAATGTGATTTTTCTTTAAAAAAAAAAAAATGCTCACAACTCTTGTTTGATCTGTACTAACAATGTGATTTTTCTTTAAAAAAAAAAAATGCTCACAACTCGTTTGATGAGCACTGTAAGTACAACTGTAGAGACCTACTCAAAATTCTAATACTCTCAAGTACTGCTCCAGAGACACCTATAAAAACCACAGTGAATAAATAAATAACAGAATTTCTCCAGATAAATGTTTCAGGCTTTTGCCACCCATGGAATTTCAATTTTATAGCCTAGAGAGACAACAATCACTGCTACTAATCACTGTTATTTTGTGCACAGGTTCTGCTGGGGTTGGGTTTTGAGTTTGTTTTCTTGCATGGTGAAAAGTAGAAGACTAAAACGTGTACTCCCAGGGGGAAAAAGGGCATCTGCAACTAATGTGGCCTTTCAAAATTCTACCTCTTACAGAGTAGTTTTTACATATACCTGAAGTGGTGTGTTTATTGTTTTGATTTTACAATGATTAACTAATCCCGGGTACCACATTTATTATGAGGTGGCTTTTGTGCTAAGGTACACTAAAAGCATTATTCTTCTTTTCCCTAATATATATGACGTGTTACTGTAAGGTTAGAAAAATATGAAGTAGTCAAATCAGTAATTCCATGATAATCATAGTAATTGAAAGAGAAGTTCCTATTTTTCCTTCTACTAGAACAAAATTTAAACAACCACAAGTTAATCTGCTAATATAACGCCTCCTGACCTCCAGAAGAGACTATTTTGCTGTGCCATCTATACCAGCTGGTGTCAGCTCCAGCAAATTTCCCACAGTTGATTATCAGGCTGATGCATAATACAGCACAAGTTAACAGAGAACTTTAGCAAGCAACAACTTAAACAACAAGATATCACCTTTGTTCTTAATCCTGCAGACTTTAAAGATAAATATAATGAATATACCCAGACAGTGTAGCTGCAGTGGGCTGACCTTGGCTGGACACCAGGTGCTCACCAAAGCAGCTCTATCGCTCCCCTCCTCAGTTGGACACAGGAGAGAAAATACAACAAGAGGCCCATGGGTTGAGATACGGACAAGGACGGCATTCAGCAATTACCGCCACAGGCAAAACAGACTCAACTTTGAGAAAGTAATTGAATTTATTACCAACCAAATGAGAGAAGGGTAATGAGAAAGAAAACCAAATCTTAAAAATACCTTCCCCCACCCCTCCCTTCTTCCCAGGCTTAGCTTCATTCCTGATTTCTCTATCTTGTCCCTCCCGAGGGAACGGGGGGACAGGGAAGGGGGACTGTGGTCAGTTCGTCACACGTCTCTGCTGCTTCCTTCTCCTCAGAGGGAGAACTCCTCACTCTTCCCCTGCTCCAACACAGGGTCCACCCCACAGGAGACAGCTCTCCACAAACCCTCCAACATAAATCTTTCCCAGAGGAGACAGTTCTTCACAAACTGCTCCAGCGTGGGTCCCCTTCAGGGTCACAGGTTCTGCCACAAATCTGCTCCAGTGAGGGCTTCAGGGGTCACAGACTAGTTAAGACATCCACCTGTTCTGGTGTGGGGTGCTCCGTGGGCTGCACATACTTCACCGACAACCTCCACAGGCTACAGGGGACAGCCTGCCTCGCCACCATCTTCACCAGAGGCTGCGGGGGAATTGCTGTTTCAGAGCCTAGGGCACCTCCTCCCCCTCCTTCACTGACCTTGGTCTCTGCAGAGTCGTTTCTCTTGCATATTCTCACTCCCCTGTCCAGCTGCAATTGTTCTTGCGCAGTAAATGTCTTCCCCCTCCTTATATATGTTACTACAGAGGCGTTACCACCATCGCTGATAGGCTTAGCCTTGACCAGCAGTGGGTCTGTCTTGGCTGGCATTGGCTCTGTCAGGAAGCTTCTAGCAGCTTCTCAGAATCACAGAATCACAGAATGTTAGAGGTTGGAAGGGACCTTAAAGATCATCTAGTCCAACCTCCCTGCCAGAGCAGGACCACCTACACTAGAGCGCACAGGAACGCGTCCAGGCGGGTTTTGAATGTCTCAAGAGAAGGAGACTCCACAACCTCCCTGGGCAGCCTGTGCCAGTGCTCGGTCACCCTCACAGTAAAAAAGTTTTTCCTCATATTTTTCTGGAACCTCCTGTGTTCCAGCTTCCACCCATTGCCCCTTGTCTTGTCAGTGGACGCCGCTGAAAAGAGCCTGGCTCCATCCTCCTGACATTCCCCCTTGACATATTTATAAACATTAATGAGGTCATCCCTCAGCCTCCTCTTCTCCAAGCTAAAGAGACCCAGCTCCTTCAGCCTTTCCTCATAAGGGAGATGCTCCACTCCCTTCACCATCTTTGTGGTTCTACGCTGGACTCTCTCAAGCAGCTCCCTGTCCTTCTTGAACTGAGGGGGAAGCTGCCCTTGTAGCCCCCAAGCTACCAAAACCTTGCCACGCAAACCCAGTACAACAGCTTTCTAATGAAATTTTGTTTACGTGGTCACACGCTATCAGTCTTCCCAAATAACGAGACATTCAACACAATCTGACATTCCAGTTATGTTAAAAAAGAAGAAAATTACACTCCTACGAAGTCATTAGAGAACAGGTGCCCAGAAACAGAAATACTGTCAGCACCAGTAGTAAAACACTGCAGCACAAAGTCACAGCTTTTTGAATACCAGAGAATCCACACAAAACCTCAGACTCAGGAAACAGAAACAGATTCCACAGCTCGTTTGTAGATACTAAGGATCATCTACACACTGAGCTACAAGCGGTAAACCCTTATTGAATGATTTCAGAGGTGTTTCAGAGGCATTCCCCTCTCTCTGAACAGAATTTGAAAGAAGTCAACATAAATGAGCATCACCATTAGCATACAAACCACGCAATTTTCACTTGAATAATATTTATCCAGCATTACTTCAACAATGAAAATTGAAATAATTTCAAAGTGGTTGCAAAACACTTCTGGTTTTCTTTAGTATTCTTACAATTTTGCTTCATACATCAAAAGCAATTGAGAGGATTAAACAGTCAAATCTGTTAAACTGATTAACAAAAACTTTTTTTAAAAAAAGCAATAGAAAAGTGGTAGGATACTGCACTACTGACATGTCTGGAGCTTTTTTCCCCTAAAAAGTTACAGGAAAAAAAAACCCTCAATGTCCAAATAACATCATTAAGTTTACAAAATGAGGCAATTAACAGAGGAATGAGATAGCTAGAATTGCCTTTGCAACACTGATTTATACAGTACTAAAAACTGACTCTTTAGGACTAAATGAAAAATTTTTTTTAAGAGAGGAAAAAAAGGAAATCATTGCTTATGCAGCTGAATGGTAATCCAAAGGATTGCAGTCTGCTATTTTTGCCACAGAATCTTATGCGATGCACTGCAGGTCAATTTTATCTTTTTACAGTTGGTTATTCAAATAGTGAGGAATACATAATGAACACTTGATTTGAGTGTTTAGGACTTGATTTCTAACAGCTCACAAAGAGCATCAAAATACATTAAAAAGTATCAAGTGTCTTTCTGCCAAAGGAAACTCATAGCCCTGGCGTATGAAGGCAGGTTCCTTTGTAAGATATTGGAAAAGTCTGGGGAGTTCAGAATGCACTTCACAAACCAACACGCAAGTAGCCTATGGAAACTTTCAATGAGTACAGGTATGTTTTAAATTTTCCCTTCTCATGGGCCTAACAACACACCGAGTGTCATATACTGCCTCAAACTCCTCTTATATATTCAAGTCTGTCCCCTCAAAATCAGAGAAGGTGTAACATTAAAGAACGGGACAAGCAGCAAAATGCCCATAACGAATTCCCCTTAGCCAGTAGCTCAGTGTTTAGAACACTTTGACCTAGCTCCTGCATTTTAGGTTCTCCTCTGACAATTTTTCTCCTTCTGCAATAGTGATCTGGGTCTTTCTGTCATTATTTTGTTCTTTCTGCCTCTTCAGTCACCACTTTTTACTCATTTGCTGTCTTCAGTCACAAGCCCATTTTTGTTTAATTTGCATCACATAGGCCATTGTAGCAAAGGGTTTTAAATTTCCCCTTCCTGCTCAGCCCAGACCAAAAACACTTCTAGTAGAAAACGAATTCGTGTAATTCAGCTGCTATATGGCAGCTAATGTATTAAATTCACATTTTTCAAAAGTCATAAACATGTAATGCTAGCAAGCTTGCATAATTTTCACCTAAGTGGCAAGATACTTCCTTTATACAAAGGTCAATCCCAGACATGTTTAGCTCCTTCTTTAGTCTCCTCCCAAGAAAAGACTGCCAGCAAAGCAATTAGCAAAGCAATGTAAAAAAAAACAAGTTTGAGGTAAACACCTGAGCCCTGTAAAAAGGGATACTACAACAGAATGTCCACCAACATACTACCAACTCTATCCATGAGGCACACAGCCTCACCTCTAATCACTTCTAAATAACATCTCTGCCACAGACAATAGCAATACCTAGCGTGGCAGTAATCAGAACGTAACTAAGCTATTTATTCTGTAGCTTCAAATTCCATACTAAAGGTCGTTGTTTGGGTTTTCTAAATTATTACAGCTTTATACATTTGCTATTGATTTTGTAAGCGCAGTGCCCAGAAGAAACTAAATATGTTATGAAGGAAAACACATGCTTTCAACTCAGTGTCTGTTTACAAAAATGACTACTCCTGTCAACATCTTCACACCAATCTCTTCTTACTGCAGAATATTTTGTATGCAGATTGATAGCATCCGAGGTCAGCAATAAAATGGTTCCAATCAACTCATATGGCTTTTGTTTACCAAAGGGAAAGCTTTAAAGATGCCTAAAGATCAGATTATACAAATTTCCAAAGAATAAAACCGAAACAAAGTAGAGACTAGAGTGCCCTTAATGGGAGGGGGGAAGGAGACACCACTGTATCCAGGAAGAAGGATATTCGCATTTATTGTAATATGACAATTTAGATTCCAAATGGATTTACAGAAGATGAAAATAAGGAAAGTCATCCTAAAAAATGACCCTACTCCTCCAAGATACACTGTATATTTGATATACAAGTCTTATTAAGACATCACATGCAGAAGGTAATCAAGTTTACCACGAGAATGAGCCTCCATACACATATAGTTCATTGAGTGAAGATTAATATTTTGCAAAGCACAGGTCATTCTCTAACTATAGAATATGTAGTATTAAAAACTCCAAACAAAAAGATCTGTAGACACAAAAAAATTGGTTGATTAACAGCTTTAGGAAACTGCATCTTTTTTCACCACATGGTGGTTTTAAGTAGAAGAGTGTTTTGTTATTACACAACACATAAAGCAAATTAAACTTGGTAAGTGAACGTGCTATCACGTGCCACGAGAACACTGAGTAACAGGTAAGTGCTTCAAGCTGCATTACTTCACTTGGTATTACAGATCATGAGATCTTCTGGATTACCATGTTTCAGTTCATGAAAAGTAAAAGAAATATTAATAACTTAATTCTAGCAAACTTAAAAAGTCACAGAAAAAGCAGGAGAAGCTGAGCAGCTAGCAGGAAAACTAGCTGGTACGTTGGCTGAACACATTCTGCTATAAAGTCCCTACAAGCACTCCCTGAGGAAGAATAGTATCTCCAGTCAGTCACTTAAAAAAACCCAAAACCAAATAAACAAACAACAACCAGCAGCAAGTTTTTGGCAGTGCTCAGACATACAAATTTGAAATGGAGCCTCATGCTCACACTTCAGTTTCTTCAAATTCAACTTCAAAGCTCTGTCAATGTGAGTAAAACCCCATGCATGTATTTTGACAAAACATGACCAGAAATATGGTAATGGTGAAAAACTAAACAAACCAAGATGAAAATACGGTAAATATTGTGAGGTTCTACCTTGCAGGTATTTTTGTAGTCTGAAAATCAAGATTGGGTTTTTTTTTCCTACCAATGTGTTACCAAGAAAAAAGTTCTGTTGAAACCCCATGCTTTTATTTAGTCATAAATGTAGATTTAGAGATAAAATTACATCATAATGCACACCCTCTTCTCTGCATGACTAGATGAAGACGAAACTATTTACCTACATCATTAACCAGACCTAAATACACTTTCTAAAAGATTATGCAGGAAGAATGGAGATTGAAGTCTATGCAAAGTGGAAGTGAGCTTAAAAACAATGTCAAATAGTAAGGAGAATAAGGGTCTGAAGACTGACATTTGTATTCAGTTTCCTGTCACTATAAACATAGCTCCTTCATATAATACACATTTGGTCAATATATTCTTCTATTTCAATTTTTATATAATGATTTTGAATAATTCAAAATTCAGTTCAACCACACCCACAGAAAAGCGTATTAAGTTAGTTGCACAGGATGCATGTGCACTTTTCTACGTATCCTTAGAGTGCCACTCTCATCATCCTGCACTGAATTTGGATGACAAATTTCACGTACACAACTGTTAATCTACAGCAATAATAAGAATGTAAAGTAATAATAAAATTTATGGGTTTTTTTTAATACATGTAAAGTTAAATTGTTAAAAGAATAAACCAATGGAAATTAGCAGTCATTCATGTTCTTTGTACCCTCACAGGAAGATTCCCAGGATAATGACAAGGTATTTTGCCATCACAACGGGCTTGAGCACGAGTGCCACTAGAATACATCAACAAAAGATGGCAGTTCTTTGATGAGGAGAAAAAGATGTAACAGGTTGAAACATAAAAAAAATTAGATACACCTGTTTTTCAGCACACTTGCCAAAATGCCTACCCTTGTTTTTCTCTCCCACCTAGTCACAAAGGCCACACAAAAAAAAATCTCTCTAATGGAAAACTGAAGCAAAGGAGGATGCATGGAAGCAGCCTTCCCAACGGATATGTTTCAGCATGTATCCCAAAACTGATGCTCAACAGGAATAAGGAAGTGCATGTTCAAATGCACCTGAAGAAGTTTCCTCACTGGACCCTAAGAGGTCGAGTTTATCATCTCTGTTATTTATTGTTCAATGCTTCAGGAACAAGATTTCCTTCATGCTTTTCAACAAAAATTAATCAGAAAATGCGACTATTAAGCAGATGTGCCACGTAATTAGCAAGGACAAATCCACTTACTTTTTTCTCCTTCTCATGATGTTTATCCTGAGAGTGAGAGGAAGAATCACTTAAACTTTGATCATATGACCTATTAGATCCCCGTTTGCTCTTTTTCTAAAAAGAGAAAATATATTTATGGGTAGAGAAAAGGAACCATTTCAATAATTAAAAAGTATAAAGCATTTCAACTAATAAGAAGCCTTACTCCTTAGAAAGACAAAAATAAAAAATAAACCACTCTCAGTTACTGAAAAAATTGTCAGTAAACTAACATTAGCAAAATTAACAAGACTATCCAATGTATACCAAGAAGAAAGCCTATCCTTACACATACTTTTACTGCTCCCATGAATTTGCAAGATATGCTTTCCACAAAGAAATCAGATATGCCACATTTCAAAAGTTAAGATGCTAGACACGTTTCCAAGTTTTCACAAGATAAAACAGAGAAGATGCTGCTCAAATGAGGATCACAGGAAGCCATAGTGCTAGCACTACCACATGCCTGAAATGCATTGTGAGGTGGCTGTTTTACAGTTCCGTGATTTATTATTCAAGTGACCTGTCTGCGATATTTACCTTAAAATGGCTTTAAAAATAGGATACGGAATGCTGTGGTCACACATGCGTTTACAAGCGGCAGACAGAACTGCCTGTTATTTCTGCCTAGTCCGGGACTGCAAATACTTTATGCTAGGCCAGCGTTCAAAAAGTTTGTTATTTTATCATTACCGAGGTAACATTATAAAGACACTTCAGGAAAGTGCTTTGCCAAGCAAAGTTTGCAGTGGTGTAGCAGATACATGCCACCCACCACCTTCAGTAGTAAACTGAACACCAGCATTTACCAGGCATCAACAGCCACAATAATCCTAAAGAAACAGTTAAAACGATTTTGAGGGTCTTGACTGTTCTTTCCAGGGTAGTTTTACAATGGAAAGTTAACTAATTACATGTAAAATACAGTTAAGTCTTCATAATTAAACCTGTTTTTTAAATTAATATATGTGTTCTAAAGCACAACAGCACTGAAACATTCAAATCAAATGCATAACAGCATAAGCGCTTGCCTTCATTGGGAAGTAACAGACCATTTGTGTTCTTTTTGCATACTTAGCTCAAGACAATAATAAAAAATTCTAAACAAAAAAAAAAATCTTTGCTGAGTAAGGTCCTAGAAAGCCCCAACTTATCTTTGTTATGAAACAAACTCATCAATATTCACAGCACAGAGCTAACCGTACCAAGCTTATCTTTTAGAAAGCTACAATGGTTCATTGGCCCTGGGTTTTTACCTCATTACAACCTATTTAAAAGCCACCCAAGTATTCCCCTTTATTAAGAGTGAAAATGAGTAATCAGCAATTTAACTGTACTTACACCAATATCTGAACTTAAGTCTATATATTTTAATTTTTATAATTCTATATTCATAAATAACATTTTTTAAACATCAGTAAGTCCACACACACACACACGTACACAGAAACAGGTATCTGGAACTGTCAAACTGGTAAGACGTGATAAGAAGGACTCCAGAGATCTGTTCCAAAACCTACTGAAATAACTGAGACATTTCAAAGGTTTTTGTTTGCTCGTTCGTTTTTTTAAAATCAAACCTTAAGTCACTCCCCTGAGACTGTGTTCCAGAGAACCTACAGGCAGGGAATACCCACTGGCTATACAATACGAGACAGAACAAAAGGTGAAACTTTTTAATAAAAAAAAAAAAGTAGTAACAGAAGCAGAAAGAAACAGAGGGCTTCTTTATTCTCCAATATACTAGATAATATGTAAAATTTTTAGATTATTCCAAAATGGACTATATTGCTACAAGTCAATTAATCAAATAGCAGAAGAAAATATTACAGGAACTTAATGAAAAAAAGACTAACTGTGCATGCTATTTCTGGCAGAGGGGAAATACCCGCACATCTAGAAAGTATCCAATTATAAAAACATCTTCAATTAGTACTTCTGTAACTGTAATTAAAACATTGTTTTAATGAAATACCATCTACTTTCTGAGCTAAATGAAAAATATTACTTCTAGTGTTAACAGCAATTCAGAGTGAAAAAAAAAAATCAGTGACGTTTATTTATAGAATTTAACAAATACATACCAGTTTACTGAAATGGTATTTACAGTAGCCACAGTATTGGACGTTATCTGCACCATTGCCTTCCTCTTCACAAAGAAGTCCCGCAAACTGTGCACTAAAAATAAACGAAACAACATTCAAGGAAAGTAATTTTACATCAGCTTGCACAACAACATCACTGCTGATAACGTACGGATACTTAGAATCTGCATTTAATAGAACAGATTCCCACACAAGTGACTGCCAAGGGCACGTGAGCACACAACCGACCTCTGTGGTCCCGCAAAAGGCGTGTAGGGGTTATCCTTTGGCCTGATGCCCTTTTCATGGTCTTTAAGCCACTCACACAGGCTTCCAGCTTCAAAATCTACCTTATTGTGCAGCTACCTCAACAAATAAATAAGGCATGCAATTTACAGTGATTCTTAGCTCAAACTCAAGCCAAAAATTATCTATGGAAAAAAGAGTTTTTAACAAAACCATATTGTTGAGGCTGCATACATCCTCCTCTGCTTTGGCAGGAAAATTACTTTTTTCTTTTCTCCTCTTTTTTATTTTTAATATAGAGCTTCAGTGACATAATAAATCTAACCATATTTGTTGGTTTAAAAGACTGGGGCAGATTATTTTCTTTTAAAGAAAACAAGACTTAGAAGTTTCCTTGCCTGGGCTAGATATTACCTTATCCTACTACAGGCTTTCAAATCAAATTTGCCTCTCACTATTTGTAATGTTCATTTATTTTATTTATCAAAACCAACTTAGTGAAAAAACAAATATTTTGTTTCATTTTTCATATAATATTCATTAGCATAATAATATAATGCTACAGTCAAAATTATGCACCATAGTATTTAAATGAAAGAACAATATAGAAGGCAGCTTATTTTTATTGCTTTTTAAAATCACGTTCATTTACACATTATGTTCTTGGGCAATCCAAAAATACTGCTTCCTAAATACATGCACACCTGCAGCAGATGCCAACTACAGAAAACATTCAGAGGATCTCTTTGAACAAAGATTTATCATTCTACGTTTTCCATACAAAACCAAATGGACTCAAGCTCATTCTTTCTTAGACATTAGTTTTATTAACCCAAAACTGATACACCTCGCTCTGGATCTCTGCCTTCTGCAGTTTTCACATTCTTCTTCCATTTTTCAAATATTACAGAAGCTTCTCAATATCCTCAGTCATAATACTCTCTGGATAAATATAATTTTATAATACATACCTGGCATTTTTAGAATCAAAAAGCTCTAAAAACTGACAAAATAAATATTTATTTTGAACCTAATTCTGAGGTTCTTTAAGGCATTTGCTGAAAACACAGGTTTGGAAGAAAGAAAAAAGATGAAAAAGACTCTTGTATGCATCCAAGTGTTTGAAAGAAAAGAGACCTTTTCATCTAAACACTTGGATGTATGCATTTTTACACATCTGTAAAAAACCCTTTCACATGGCATGCACACTTGAGGAAGACAATCTATATTCAGCATAAAATGAAACTTGACATTGATCACATCCAATAAAAAATTAGATGCTTAAGAACTTGCCAGACAGTCAAGTAATTAAAATTAAAAATCAAATCAAATCAAATCAAAGAGTGGCCATGAAGACGCATACTGGGCTTCAAAACCATACAGGGAAATGCAGAGATTATGTAGCTAGACAGACTGTGTAAATCTTCTATTCATCTATCTACTGCAAAATAACTTCAGCTCAATTTGAAAAAAACACATAATGCCTGTAAATTTTGGGGTGGAACTCCTTTGCCTCCTTTTACCTTGCAACACATGGTTTAATCTAAGTATCCAGGTTTCTTTCAAGCCCATAAAGTGAGACAAGCATCTCCTGAATGTAAGCAAACCTAAATATCGCGAAGTTGCATGAATCAGATGGTGAACACAGCTGTTTTTCCTCAACAGCTAGATATGAAATCTAAATGAATAGTTCAGGATAGATGTGTACCTTGTAGATAAAACCAGTGAGATTAATTACTCCCAAATGTTTGGAAATCTTTACTGGAAGGGGTAAGTCTAGTGCATTTTTATGTATAGCTCAGAATTTTTCCCCACTGGTTTACCAAAAGTAAACATCAGATCAGTTAGCAGGTAAACAAGCAACGACCTCACCTTCCCATATCCTATAAAACATTATCTAAGAAAAATAACAAAAAACCACACTAAACCTTATATGCAAGAGCACACAGCATCTCATACAACCCAAGGGAGTATCTTCAGACAACTTTTGCAGCTCACAGCTATGTCTGTGCTGCCACTGCCACACTGTTAGTAAACGCTATCATACTAAAGTTAGATAAATATACACAAACCAATTCATTTCTTTACTCAAAAATATACTAAATAAAGGGTTTATTCATTACATCGTGTGCATCAATTATTTCTGGAATATCAGAGATGTTAAATAATAAAATAGACTTACCACGTTACATGAAAAGCTTGTCGACATCCATGTTTATTACATGTCATACAAGCACCAGTGGCTGCTTTACTTTCTCTGCCTTGTTCATCACAAATATAGCAAGTCTATTAAAGAGAAAATACTTGACATGGTAAGAAGCGTACAAACGGATTGTGTTACTCACAGGAGATTCTAGGGTGAAAACTGCTGGCTTTTGCAGCTAAGCTTATTTAATAACTTTTTCTAAAAGTCTCATTTTGTTTATTTGCTAAAGGAGATCACCTGGTAGACACTTGGGATCTGTCTAACACTTCACCAACATTAATGCAGTACAAATACTAATTTACTTAAATTCTACACTGCTGTTCAACTACCCAAACAGTTAAACAGCCAACGGTTAAAATTAACAGTATTAGGCTTCAAAATTTTCCTTCCTTTCTAGTTTGCGTTTATGCCCTGTTAGTTCACAATCATTTTCACACTCATCTAACATTGCCTGTACTGGTGCCATTCAGAAACATCACATTAGGCTGAGTGCCTAATGGTACAACATACCATGCGGTACCCATGCATATACCTATAAAATTACACACAGAAGAAGTGCAAACTTGTAGTTTTATTTGTGCATTTGGTGTGAAGAATTCTCAGAATTCCTCTCTTGTAGCATGCTTCAATATTCATATGATGCTCAGTCACCTTTAATTAAATATGGTGTTTAACAGAATTCTGCTTTAATTCCAGAATTACTTGGACAGCCCCATAAACATCTTAGAAACTAATTAAGCAAGAATCCTTTGTAAACGAAGCTTAAATTAGTGTATCGTACCCATTTCAACCTCAGAAAACAGCTAAAGTGAAAACAACCTGTCTAGTACCTGAAAATCTTTTCATGGCATTTCTGTCAATTTGTTGTCTTAATGGGATACCATGGCAATTTTTCATACACTTAAAAAACACTCTCAGCAAAATGAAAGGGAAAAAAAACGCAGACAAAAAGAATCCAAAATTTCTCATTATTTGATACTTACTTTTAAAACAAAACACATAGACAACAAACAAGTATACATATACTGTGTAGAAGCTCACTATTATACATCACTATAATGTCTCACCAGCATTTCAGGGAAACACATCAGACAAAACTAAATCTCCTTCCATTTTTTACTGTCCTATTACTGAAATACCATTTAGACAGATTCTATCATATCAATTTAAGAATGTATACTTAATAAAATTACCCTCCAGCACCGGGGTTTTTAACTGAGAGAGGACCTTACTGAGGTAACAAACATCAACGACACACTGCTGGCCTCTGCAGAAATCTCACTACGAGATCTCAGATGACAAGAGTAGCTTCTTTTCAAAAGGATAAAAAAAAGCCTATATTTATTCTGTAACTGACTTATTCCAACACAATCTTATTGTATTACAATCTCTCTTCAGCAAGGCAGAGAACGAGTAGAATAACAACATCAAACCACATATAGTAGAAAATAGAGTTTAAGAAAAATAGACTAAGATACTACTGAAATAAAAATTAAAAAGATATAATGCAAAGCCAGTATTACTTAGAAAGCCATGAAAATGAGTGAAATTCTGAGATCAGAACAGCCTTCTACAGAGGTATTTAGCACAACATTTAACATGAGACTTGAGCTATCTAAAGTATTTTTCTTAACATGCAAGATGCTCCTGCAGGTAAGTCACTCTTGCACTGTTTCCCCAAGACTTTGAAAAAGCATTAAGGCCAACAGCTAATAGATCCTAAAATCATACCCTATATCCTAACATCTGAAGGATCAGAAATGGGATAATCCTACTAATTCTTTGCCTTGCTCCCTCTGCACATCAATGTAGCATATACAGATTAAGTCAGTTGTTTGACAAGGTCCGAGACTGGAAGCTTTTCGGCTTTCCATACCATGACCTGACACATTTAGATTTTAGGAACAAACAAGGTCATGATCTACCAACCTCACCAAAATAACTGTATTAAGCGTAAGTAACTTCAGAAGCAAGGTACCTCTATATACAGCGTTCAACACTGTAAAACTCAATATTGTTACTGTTCTGTATTTTTTTTCCTCAGTGAAGCTCAGGGGAAAAAAAGTGGTAAAAGCATTCCATTTAGTGAGTATGTAGGCTGTGGTTTTCAACATTACAAACTGCATTTAGGGTCTGTGCTTGAGGACCCTTTAATCCAATTTAAAGTAAAATGAGTAAAAAATTATAACAGACGAGCACCTACATTACAGCCAACATTTATCACAACGTGGTGGGCTGCCTACCCATTTTAAGAAGCTCAAACTTTTATCTTTCCTAAAACACTCCTAATACTACAAAACCTCCTTCCTAACCTTCCATATGAAACGGGTCCAAAGAAGGTTCATCTTCCTGTTCCAGCACGGATGGGAAGTTCTCTCCAAAGCTGACCTTCTCATACCCCTACCTTCCCTTATGCACAAAAAGAATTTCAGAAGCCTGAGAACCTTTATCTTTCTTTCACAAAGCACAAACCCAAAGACTTCCACGTACTTGCAAATCCATGCAATTTCTACACCTCCTCTGAAGCCTCTGGAATGTAGATGTGTAAAACCCCATCCCACGAACTACAGCAGTGTTGCTGTTCAGAGTTCTTAAGGGAAGAGAATACTTAGACTTCTCCCATTGAAAAATAAGCAAAACATTACAGAAAGAGACTCAGCAAGGAAATTTAACTCAAAACGCAAAAAGTATCTTGATTTCTTTAATGGCAAAATACACATTTTGCAAAGCTGCCTTTACATTTCTGTCAGTATTTTTCCTTTGAAGATTCAAAACCTAAGTCCTCTTTGCAAAAGCAAAGACAGAAGGGAAGATGAGGTAAGAAAAACCTTATAAAACAAAAAGCAATCTGAGAAATAGTTATAACAGCTACCCACAGCATTCCTTGCTTACAGAATACAACCTATGAGTTGTACCGAAATTTCTCGTGGCTGCAGTAAGTACTGCAATAAAAATCTAACAGCTGCCTTTACTACGAGGCAGATCAAGAAACTCCAAATGCTCTTATTTTTAATCAGTTTATAAAAGAGATTTCTAAGGGCAGTAATTATATTCAATTACCACATACTTTCAAATGAACCTGAAAGAGACAAATACAGGTCACACAAAATAGCTATTATTCATGTATAACAATCCAAGGAATAACAAACAACTGAACAGGAGAGCAAGTCCACTTCTTTCGGAAGTGACTGCATAAGAAGAGCTCTCCTGTTAGTTAACCCACTGATCAAGTCATTCACCAGATTTATTCTGTAACGTGATGGTTTTTATCCCAGAAGCAGGCAAACCCCAAGGAGATGGCAGCCAAAGGTCTTTACATTGACAAGTCTCAGGCTTTAGTATCTCACGTATTTCTCCTTGCATTTAAGATAACTCTACTGGGCAATGTTGCGTATTTCATAGTGTTCAACAAAGAAGCAAGTACACAGAAAAAAAGTGTGTAAATTAAATACAATCTCCCGGCAAAACTCCAACTATGTTTGTCTTTATTTTAAAGACTACAGTAAAAATTCTTCCTTATGATAGTTTTCTTTGGCCTATATTTTCCCTCAATTCCATATGCCAGCACTATATATGCATCCAGCTGCACATGTAGAATTATTTAGGACTTCACAGGAAATAAAACCTTGCTTAAAAACATTGTATTCCAACCTGAGTTGACAGCCAGAATGAAATTAGCACTAAGCCTCTCTAAAAAGAGAAACTACTCCAGCCATTTTTTCCTAATTACATGTTTACATTTGTTCACAATGTGCAACAAATGTTTTAAGAACTGCCTTACCTACTTCTCAAAAAAACAGCAGTTAAATGCTTTGCAAAGTTTCTGATCTAAAAAAAAGTACCATTTAAAAAAAAAAATCAATTTATATTGAATAGCAAAGAGGGTGGAGGGCAAAATTATTGCAAGCTACCTGAAAAAGGAATTAGTAGTTACATTGGTTTGGGGAGTATTGCTCAAAACTAGCCTACTCGGGAACTGGTGGCAGTTTAGCCACAGCAGTACCAAACTGTGCACTGACTCCAGATTTCTCAAAAAAGGTGGGAGAAACCCCTGTCATCGACTGCCTCTTCAATTCTGTGGTGTCACAACTAGACTGCTGGTGGCAGTGAAGTTAAGACTGGTTTCAGGAGGTTTGCTGCAGCAACTGCACTACAGGCACTTCTTTGATTCCCCTGAAATCCACAACCACTATCTCCCTGAACCAGATAGTCCAAATAAAGAGAGCAAAAGCTGAGTTCTATAAAAAGAGAGAACAAAAAAAATTAGTAATTTGCAGGCTGGGAGCGTGACCCTCAAACCTTAAAATTTCTGATATAGGTCTCACTATACCTTACAATTTACTGTATGTAAGTAGTTTTAGGCTGACTGTTAACATGGAAAATAGGCCCAAATCAGAACACCTGCCAAAAATGCAGAAAAAACTAAGAGGTAGACAACATCAGGAACTCTATCTCCATGATCTGTATGGCACTACTAATCATCTAGCAAGCAAAAAAATCATGATAACTACAGAACAACAAAATGCAAACTGCATTTTTAGCAGTGAAAAACCCAACTATACATCATATGTATTTGAAACAGAAATGGTTCAAGTAAGAAGCAACTTCAGTTGTAACAAGAAGGAATTAAAGAGTAAAGACAGAGACCAGCAAGGGACTTTGTGAACAAGTAATATTAACAGACGCAGGGAACATTTTTTTGAAGGGTTTACTCATCCAATATCAATTACCATCAATGGAAATGGTGCAAGATAAAAACCAACGTGTTCCACAAAATTTCTGAAGTCCATTAAGGAAGAACCACTAGCAATAAAAAAAAAAAAGACTACGCAAGGAGTAAGAAAACAGATGTGCTGTTGGCCCAGCATTGAGGAGAGAAAATAAACTCATCTGCTACAACAAATCTGATCTGCTTTGAGTCCAAGCACAAGAATTTTATTAGTTCTGCACTTAATCCCTCTGTTGTATGTCCTTGCCAAAGCAGAAGGAGGCCAATAGTGAGGAGCCAACACAGATGCTCAGGTAGTACGTTTTGAGAAAGCATGCGTAGAACCTGGAGTTTGCCTCCTGGCTTTTTGGATACCCTGGTAATGAGACGGGTAAAACATACTGACAATTGTGAGAATCTGAAACACACAAGGAAAAGACTGAAGTACGAAAAAAGCAAAAAGGATAGGAAAACAGAGTGGTAGCCCCACATAAATCAGAGATGTAAACTGGGGAGAAAAAAAAAAAAAAAAAAGAGAGATCACAGAGACAACGTGCACAAGACTAGTTTCCCCGGAGGAAAACCAAAAGGGATGATGTATGCCTTTTTTACATTCTTTCTTTTACAACACAATCTACTCCTCTTTTAACCTACTGTCCACAAACGACCATAAAATAGAAGAATGAAACTAGAGGTAAACACAACACCACAAGAAAAATATGTAACAAAACTAATCAGAAATTGAGACAGTTTACTGCCTACAAGTGAAAGGAGGATGTAGTTACATCTAGTGAGTATGAGGCAGCACAAGTGAAACAAATTGAAAAATGTAACTATCAATATAGAACATTAATAAGTTACTACTACATTCTTTGCTTCTTTTCACTTTTTAAAAAAAGTCTCTCCACACTTTATGAAACATTTCATCTCACTGACACTTAAGAGGCAGTTCTTCAATAAGTAAATAATCCCATTAAAGTGAATACTGTTTACAAAGGCAAAAGTCTGCAAGCTTTTGCTTTAATATATTGGCATAGTTTTTCTTCCTAAAAGAAATGTTTATGAACATGTTTATGTTCATATCAATACTTAAAACAGTAGGACTTTGTGGTAATTAATAAAAACATTTCAAACAAGCTGTAATAATATTTTAACCTATGGGAAATATTTCACATTCCTTTCAAAATAAACTGTTATTGAAAGATTGTGATATTTTTAATTAACAAAGCAGTCCCTAATCTATAAAAGAATAATGAGACATGGCAGATAACCTTACAGCTTAATGTCATAATATCACTTTCTTAATTCTTCAATTTATCATAAAGTCACAGCAGAAAACATACAGCATTACTGCATACATTTATGAACTTTATAGAGAGTGCATTCTAAGAAGTGTAGTTTTAGATTATTACAGCTGACACGTTTTAAAATAAATACATTAGACAGACAAAAAGACATAATTATACCTTATTATAACGATCATGAGGAACAGACTGCAACACGATAGGTTCCATTGTAGAAACATTTGCAAACTGGACCTCGGGAATGTACAGAGCACAAACCACATGAGCCCAACCTACAAAAAGTTATAATTGTATTTAATTGTAATGTTTTCTAGAAGCTCAAAGGACATTTCAATTATAGTACATAGAATCATTTGCAACACTTTTTTCCATGGACTATTTTAACTGTTTAGAATATTACAGACATAAGTTACTTAAATCACCTTTATATTTCATTTTATATTATCCAAAGTTCAGGTGTGTTGTAAGACATCTTTAAGTTTATTCAGTGGAGAATTTATACAAGTAATACTCCACAAAATCCAAATACTAATGATTTATACACAGTGACACACTAACGAAAAGACAGGTTATTTCTTCAGATTTCTTGGATTAACATAGTCATTGCCTAAAAGGTATGCAAAGTCCTGCAAGAAGGAAATATCATCTGAACAAACTAGTGTTCATGCAAACATTACCATCATGTAACACTTCTGTACATACTTTTTATTTAAGAAAAGTCATTATAATTTGACTAGATTCCTGTTTTCTTTCTATAGAAAGAAATCTCAACACACATACACACACACATCCAAATCCTCTCTATCAAGCCAATTCATTTTTTCAGAGGAATATCAACGCATAAAACCAGTACTGTTCTAAGTCATTAACTTGGGGTCATAAATAAATGTTTAGTTACTTACCATATTGGGCTTTAACAGCATTTCAAGAAGTAAACATCCCTAATTGTCTGACATTTGATTGGGTGGGGGCACGAGGGGAAACACCAGTTTGGAAAGAAAACTCCTAATTTTAGCTCTTTTTTCAATACTAAGATTCTGAGACTTTGTTTCAGTGGAGGACAGTTTGCCGTAACTGTAAATTTAGCAGAAGCCGCTACATAGGATAACCCAACATATTCATATATTGACACTAATAATAGGATTACAACAGTAATAGTGCATAGGACAGAGCTACCTCATTTCCAAGTGAATTTATTTAGTTTAGCTAATTATTTAGCATGAATTCTGTTCTTCCCCAAGAGGAAAACTGAAGTATTTTGCCACAAGACCTTTAATACACCTTAAAAATAATAGTGCCTTCCTCCTGCCCATGCTTGCTTGTATGCAAATATTAAGGACATAAAATGACAGATAGATAATCCTAACAGATCATAAGATTAGGTAAACAAAACAAATTGTCATTGTGCAAATGCATCCTATAAAAGGGAAAAAATTAACAAAACATCACACCACACACAAACCCCACCATACCGCCATGCTGCAAACCTTCTTGAGTTTTGTTTTCATCTGGGATTTTCTTTTTTCAACTACGCTATTGAATCTAAAGGTTCTTCATTTCTTCATCCAACTGTATTTTGACTCCTGAACTGAGCTAAATGTAAAGTTGTACTTTCTTACAGTAATACTGTCAAGACTCTGGAATGGTACTTAGTATCTGGAATTGCGTAAGTGCTTTTTATTCTTTTATTCAAGCACAAATCTTTTCTAGTTCCTGCCAACTGATTGGTGTTACCCCCCCATTTACTAAACTGGTAGTTATAATTTGCATAGAAAATTAAAAGCGCACACACAACTGTTGTAGTCTACATTCACAGTCAACATAACACGTACTATTCTAGTATTTCATCTGCAACTGAATACAGGATCTGTGCCACTTCATCATTTTATTCACAAATAGTTTGTGGAACTATTCTACACAGAAAAAGCATGAAACTAATAAGTAGAGAAAAGAAAGTATAAACTGCCAACTCGAGTAGCTTTTTAAAACAATTTCAACTGATCATTTCAAAATTTTCATTAACAGATGGACTGAAAAACACTATAAAAGCCACAGTCTTTTTGCTCTCTATTCGAAATATCTTCAGGGAGTAAGTGTTCACACGACTTCTCTAAGACTTGCAAAATGCCATAAGCCGGAGTCATCTTACTTAAGACAGACAAATAACATGGTGTTAATAGTCAATATTTATCTTTAAATCTCCTCTCCAGAAATTAACTCAAAGAGAAACATCATTCTTCTATTAACGCCATTAAACCAGTAGAAAAGTTACACCGAAATTTTGAAAAAATCCTTCTTCAGTTAGTTACACATAAACAGATAGCAAAAGCGTCTACTTCAGACCTAATTAAGCCTGTACTCCAGTTACGCTCACTCATCATGAAAAATTACTATGTAAATATACAAAATATACCAGAGACATAAAAAAGTCACTTACTAAGCCAACAGAAATTTAGTAAAGAATTTTCACTACAAGAAACCAGTTTCAGAAGTAACTTAAACTCAATACTACTCCATCACTATAAAAAAAAAAAAAATAAGCAATATAGCCAGCAACCTTCAAGCTTAATACATTCTGATTTCCAAAACACAGAGCGTACGTCCAGGACAGCTGTGGGCAATAGCACAGTTTCTTCATGAAAACAAAACCAGCATCTACATAATGAAGCAAATGAAGTGCCACAGCACTAACACACTTTTTGAACAAGGGGTCAACAAGCACTGAGTGAATTGAGGACAAGGAATCTTTTGCATTGGTTTCCATCTAGCATCTTTAGATCTCAGATAATCTGACCTTGCTGAAAAAAATCACAACTTGTCCAATAAAAAACTAACCATAGGGGAGGCTGCAGCACCCTTCTATTACCAGCCTCAAATGCCTACATCGTAAAAGAAGCCTAAGGTCCCAGTAGAACTCAAGAGTCATTATTACATAGCTGCTTCAAAGTTCTTTTGTCCAATGTTCCACCGGTGAAGAAATACAAAACTGTCAGAAAGCAACACCCAGCTCACCTGAAAGAACTGAAAGAGACAGAGGTTCAGTAGCTCTTCCAGAAGGAAAAAAATAAGGCAGACATTTTTCCATAACAAGTGTAACTACAGGAGCTGTGGAATCTCCGTCTTTGGAGAACTCACAAAGGACTGTAGACTTCTCCACAAAACTTTTCAAGTGAAGTGATGTCGAGAAGATTCAGTTTCACCATTTAAGGATCAGATAATAGCAGAAGAAAACAGAAAAAGAAGCAAACAACCATTATCTCTTTCCTATGCGTCAAAAGATCAGCCACTGTTGCTACAAAGTACACACGGAAGATAGACACCTACCACCCAACAAAGTAAGCCTGACAGCTCTCCTCTGTCTCACTGATGGAAGAACAAGCTACTAGCACACAGGCAGGCTTTACTTTTAACATTTCTGCAATTGAGAGGGCCCTTGGCTATGTAACACAGCGAGAAAATGTCTCCGCCATCCTCCATCACTGCTTCTTCCTTCTCTTTTAGACAACTACTCTCAGGCAGAGCTCAGAATCCCAAGTGAATAAAGTAGCTACTGCCAGTCAGAGCTGAGTGTTTCTGTCTGCTGTTTCTTACTGGTTGACAACTGCTTACTTTGTCTGCAGGGATTGTGGAACATCCTAAAGAGACAGCCATCCAAATTGTACATATGGCAAATAAAAGTCATAAGCATTTATAAGGTTTTATGATATTTAAGACTACATTAAAACACATATTTTTCAATTAACTCTACCTAAACCATAAAGATTGCACTATAAGCTTCTTATTCAAATCACTTGCTACATTACTCTTGGGCAACTATCAATTTCATCAGCAACTACACATTTTCCTCCCTCATCACCCCAAAAAAAAGTTTTAAAAAATCATTAAAACTAGTCCTTTTGAGTTTTTCCAATGTTTAAGTGTGAAAAACACTTTTGTACACCCATGTTTTAGAGTTTAAAACCAAACTCCAGTGGTATTGTTTTACATATTCAGTACCATTAAAACATTCTCACTAGTTTTTGTTGGAACTGAAATTATTTTCTTACTATTCATCTTCACCCAAAACAGAAGTAACAACAGGATAGTCTGACTTTTCTTAATTGTTCTTCAAACTTAGCCATGAATTTGTGCCATTTTTCAGATCACTTCTGTTCCAAATAAATTTATTAAAACCATCTCTATGAATCATATTTTTTACTACTTAATTCAATAAACTTCCTTTCACTTTGGTCGTGGCATGGTTTGCATTCAAACAACTGGCCACAGATTTATTACTCATTTCTTTTAATTTTACTTATAAAATTTGCAGTAATTGCTAAATAAAATTCCTTATTTGACTTACTATACTTTAGCCTTTAAGAAGGTGGCCATTTGACACGTGCTCTCTCAATAATAGTATTTTTACTAGATGATAATGCTTGGCTTGCTTATTTTAAAATAAACTTACGTTTTAGCTTAAAAACAAGAAATTAAGAAATGTATTATAAGGATTCAAAACAGCAAGTGAGTTTCCTTGTTTCTGTGCATTCTTATCAGAACTGCTTTCTCTGAAACTGCAGGGGAGGAAAAAAAAAAACACAGCAGGCTACCATGGGCTGGCAGATTCACTGTCTCTTTTGCTTTAAATGATCCAATATTCTACAACGTCTCCATCCAGAAACAGTAAAATGTCAACTTTTTTTGTTACTACTTATTAGAAATAACTTCTTGGTGACAGCCAAATTAAAATTAATTACTTCAACAGTGCTTTCAAGTCAAATAACTTTGGGAAATGCTGCTTACCTTTAAAAAAAAAAATCACTGTGCTTTTTAAGATTTACTTTACAGAAGTATAGATAAGACACCTTCCTTTGAAGAGAGCTTAGGAAACAAATTCAACCAACATTGAAACAACATCAAAACGACATATAAACCAACTCCAAGACCTATTTTGATAACAACAACAATAATAATAAAAGCAGTTTTATCCAATATCAGAAATTGGAAATTCATGCTGTAAAGCCTTCAAAGTACATCTTACGAAACTTCCAGCTTTTGAATTGAGTCCTTTTTTATTTTGATCTATCCCTCAGAAAGACACACTACTGAGTTCTCCTGATTTTTACATTTCATTCTGGCATGCAAAATATTTAACTACCCACAGGGCATCTATCCAAACTTTACCAATCTTTTGCTGAGATTTTTATTACAGGTGCCTAATTTTTAACTCAGTAAAAACCTAGCAGTACATACTTAGAAGGTGTAATTTGAATATACACTATTCATTAACATTCATGGTAACAAATCTCAGGCTCTAAAACTCTAACAGGAAATAAAAAGTTGATCTGTTATCCCAATGCAGAAGAGAACAGCTAACTCCTAACAACTTCACCATCAGCAAACAGAAAACCATTACAAACAAGGAACTCTATAAATGGAACCAGACTCTACCACAGTAATCTAAAGTTAATGAAGAAAACTCTGGGAGATAAATAATACACCGGACATTATCCATCAAACTGAATTTTTTGCCTTTACAACTACTGTTTAAGTGTTCAAAACTTGATTCATAAGCTCTTTTATGCTAAGTAAATTCAGAGTGCTTTTAAATCATCTTGCAGTGCAAATTTTGAAGCCTTGCCTTTATAATCTTTTACTTCATAATAAAACAACAGCAACAGACTGTAACCCATTCTACCATTCAGATCAAGAGAAGCCCACCAAGCCATAGCTTGTGAACTAATAGACACAGAGTAGGCAATACATTAGAGCTCTGACCTAATGTCCTAATCAATGTTGAAGCCGTGCTACAAAGGAGTAGCAGACCGTAGAGACCAGAATCATGAAATCACACCGTGATTCAGTCGTAGTGACGGTCTGGTGCCACAAGAGACCTCTGGGATGGCATCAGCATCTCCTGATCATGTACCAGTTCCAGAGTAAAATTTGCACATTCAGTATAGGTTCCTGAAGAGTGTGTCATATCTCACTATGGAAGTTTTACTTTATTTATAACTACAGCTCAGTTCTAAAGTAACTGAATGTATTATTCTAGCATGGGAAAAAAAACCTTTTGTTGTAGAAATGTTGGTTTCTTATTAGGGTTGCTCCAGACAGTAATTTAAGGATACACCTCAATCCACTTCAACTGCATGCTGTCACTAAAAATTACAGTCTCACTGTACATCTTTGCCATGTCCGTGTAGTTTAAGCTTGTCAAATTTTATTCACGTTCCTACTAAACTTGCTGGAAAACAAAAGTTTACCTTTCAGTAAGATCAGTAAACAAGTTGATGCAATCCACACCAAGCTCATACAATTAACCATACACAAAACCAACAGTGCAGAAATGCCCAGTCCTGGGAAAAGCACAGCCCACTCCTTTCCACAGAGGTTAACAGCTGCACTAGGTACAAAATTACACCTTTGGCTTCCACAACTATCAGATCCGCTGACTCACCCCAAGACTCAGCTCTATCCCACTCCAAAAAGCGAATCCAGAAGAGATCTACTTAAGACCGTTACTGTTACTATTTGCCAGAGGGTAGGATTTAGACCTTTACTTATATGTCTCTTCCTTAAACCATTCCATACACTTCTGTTTTGACCCTGATCTTCCCCTCATATAAAGATAATAAAATTTGCAGAAAATTAATCCGTCAGCTTACGTTTTCTCCTTGCTCTAGTAAATACAGGTTTAGAGTTTGCTATAGCTAACACAGTATTATTCACTATATTGTTGGATCCACTCTTTTCAAAGCTGGGTAAAAAGAGGTGCTCACACTAGTCAGCTAGAGCTCTCACCACTGTGGTTGGTACTCAACCTTATTGTTGGTACAAACAATGAGGTGACAACACCTAGTAATTACAATAAACAGTGTTTGTCTAGGTAGAAAAGGCTTCAACCCCACAGAGTTCTACTATAGAATTTCACTAAACTCTCTAGCAGAATTTTTTCCTCAGCTAGAGAATTAGTACGTAATTCATTCAGCAGCACATCAAATAGTTTGTTTCTGCAACAGACACAGATTACATTCCACTGGTCCACTGAGTAAACTAATACCTTTAATAATTTTATCTGGCATGCTGTGGCAGTAATGAGTCTCTTCCGCCTTCCTCAAGAAATCCTTTTATATAACAGAAGGAAGTAACGTCATAAATATTTACCTAAAGCTCTAAGAAACATTTTTCCTAGTTATTATATTATGACTACCAGCGATATAAATAATAAACATACAACATAGTTTATGTGGTAATATGTATATTTATATTAGAAAAATATTTTAAATTGTTTATCATTTTTTACTGGTTTTCCCAGGTTTTTTTGAAAAATACACATGCAAATTCCTGCAAATCTGCATAAAAGGACCAGAACATCTTCTCACAAAATGTATACACCTGGATGTGTACATATGACATTATACCATCCGTATTCTTAGACATTAATACCAAGAAAACTCATAAGGACAGCAAATCTAATGATGAGAGCTGCTAACTAGTGACAGCACTAGCAAATCGGAAAACCTAGCATAGAATGTTTTTATAGACCTGGGAGATCCCGACGTTCACCCAGGGATGGGAAGAGGGCCTGGACCATGACACAAAACCCCGGCATTGTTAGCTGGCCTTTTCCCAAGCAGCTGCATGAAAGAAGTCTTGGTAAAAAGTCACACAAAGAATGCTGTTACGCAGCATTCCTGATCATCATCCAGTGGAATCAGATTTCAAAGTAATGACTTGTACGGCAAAATCAAGCCTTTTAGGCTCACAGAAAATTATGGACAAAGATTACTGTAAGAAAAGTATTTAAACAGGAGATGCACAATATTAGATACAACTGAACAATTTGCTTAAAAAAAAACCAGACTGCATGCTCAGTAGTATGAGAAAAGAATCGCGATTCAAAACATTAGAATCAGCTCAAACGGTCATTATTTTATTTCCTCCTCACGAAGTGCCAAAAACCGAAAGGCAATTACTGCAACAGTTAAGGAAACATTACCGAATTGAAAAGGGTCAAAATTGTCAAACAGCCAACAGTTCTCAAGTATCTTTAAACAAATGGTCACTTGTTGCTCTTCTGTTTTTAAAAAAATGTGTTTATTTTTTGTCTAACTACTAGTTCACATACAGAGTACAAAGCTAAAGTTAATCTCTCTTTCAATAGCCTTCTGACACGTAACAGCAAATCAACAAGCAACTCATATACATATCAATTTTACTCATTAAAAAAAACTTTTCCATTCAGTCATGTTAAAAAAACCCAAAAAAATAAAAATTAAAAAATTATAAATAAAACAAAACCCATTAAATAAACCTAACAATTCGTAGAACTGCAGTCTCTAAATAGTGGGGAAAAAAAAAAAAAGCATAATGTTTATATAAAAACAAATTCCACAAAGTCCACATATAGGATTTTTTTGTTCACAAAACTTAGCCATAGCTGTAAGATAGTCACAGGTATTAACGAGCCAAAATACTAAAACTTATTCAAACTTACTCCTAGGATTTCTGACCGTTGCTCTCATCGTAACTATGCAACATTCCACTACTCTTAACAAATGAATTAAATCAAACGTGCAGCTAAATAAAGTCAGCTCTTGATATTCCTTGGCACGGATAACCTGCTGACAGATAAGCCACATCACGGATATTAGTTCAGGCAACACTCTGCTAAATCCAACTACATTGTTTCCAAGGCCTTTGCAAAGGCACGAACAGAGTGACCATTTTCACACAGCGAGAAGAGACGTGCAACCAGACCCTAGCTGCTTCTGCTGAGGGTCAGTTCAGGTCTCTGTCACAGGAGGGACACCATAGCAGAAAACGACGTATTCCACTCAGATCCAGACACAATTATCTCTTTGGACTCGTTCTGATTACAGTGACAGCATCACCAAGCCAACAACAGACAGGCATCCATATTCTCTCCAGTGTACCAAAAAAAGATGAAGAGCAACAAAAAAAGCCATTTCCACTTAGCCCTTCACATGAACTCTTCCGTCCTTCCAGATCCAGACACACTAGCAACTCAGTGCAGAACCATCTGCGTGGGTTTCCAACACCAAGTGGAATGTTTCCACAACACTGTTTAGAAACCACTTAACTAATACACTCACTATTATTAGAATTTCCCCTATCTCAACTCCACTTTCAATAACTGAGATAACCAAAAGTTAACTATGACTGTAAATACACTTAATGCCTCAAAACCATATGCTACCCATGTCTTGTTTTCAGAGCAAACGCAGAAAACAGAGCGCTCAATTTTAAGAACATTCTTCAGGCAAAAACTCTGCTAAAATCAATACTTCTGTTCCAACTTCAGGATCTGTCCTGGTTTCGAAGTAGTATGAATGTCTGAGCTAGTGAAAATATTCTGTAATTAATGAGAGGAATTTGTACCAAAAAAATAGTAACCCATAATTACATTAGTTTCCTATGTCAGGGAACATTAAATCCTACTGTAATAACTTTGCAGTCTTCAGATTTCATAGCATAATATACAGTAGATTTGCTTCTTTAACATTTCACATTCAGCTCTGGTAAGGATTACATCTCATTTGGAAGACATAAGAGAGAAAGGGAAAGGCAGTTGTCAGTTTTCTGCACAAGGAATGCCCAATCAGTCTGGGCTCCTTCATCCTGAAAAGGAGACAAAAGAAGAACATGACAGAGGTCTATAAAGCCAAAAGAAGTATTGAAAAGATGAACATGGAGTAACTGCTCTTTGTGACTTCCTACTACTTAGCAAGTGCCATCAACTAAAACGTGAGGTAACAGGTTCAAAACAAACTAGTGTACATCTTGGCACACTGTACAGATGAACTACAAAATGCCTCGCCACACACCATTGAGGGCCCTAAACCTTCATACAGACGTAGATACATTAACAGTGTGATGGACTCTTCTTCCACAAAATACGGTATCGCTGAAAATTGTAATTGCACATTTTCCACAGGTGATACCAGAGAACCCAACACTACCACTCAGCAACTGTACTGATAAGCACAACTAATGTACAGTAGATGTATCCAGCCAGAAACATAAAATATTAAAAAAAAAATAAAATCAAAAAATCTAAAGAAGTGATGATCTCCATAAAGTCAGTTAAGCAGTAACAGGCCAGTAAAACGAGAGGGAGAAAGAGGAGGAATGCACACAAATGAAGCTCACATAGCTTTGGAGGCAGGAGGGAGGGACAAAGGAAAAACAACCAATCAACCAACCAACCAAACAGATCAACGCAACCAAAAAAACCCACAAGCAACACAATCACACCATACATCACCATTACAATTTTCTAGTCAGTCAGTAATACTTAAAAACAACATAGTCTGATTCCCAGACTACTCTGTCATATATATCTTATCATACCCCAGAGTTCTTAAATGCAAGATAACACCCCTACACAAGAACTGTAAGCCCAGGCTGCTTTCACTTACAATTTTGCAACTGACTTGAGACAACTAATGTACAGGCTTCTGCTAAAAGAATAGTACTGGCCATTTCCCTGTACCAGCACTAGCATGGTCACCTGGGTCACGGGATGATTTCATTTAGCTCAAAAGAAACCCAAGGGGGGGAAAATAAAAAAAAAAATAATAATAATAATAAAAAAAACCCCACTAGTACCATTGCAAAGGAGGAAGCAGTAATGTACAGCAAGGACCCTTACGGCAGTAATAGCATCTTACTGCAGGTTAAGAAAATTGTGGAACCCTATGGTAAAAGCTCATCAGACCAAAAAACTTTAAGATTTCTGACATAAATGAAAACACAGTATCTTCAACAGCCAGAACAAAACACATTACTTCACATTACTATAAAGTGAATACCCAGAAGACTGTTAAAAATAAATAAATAAAATCTACAAGGGCAGCAGACAATGTGATAGTTAAGCTATCTGCATATTCGAAACAAAAACTGCACCTGTTTTCTGGCTACAAAATGAAACTGTCAGAAGACAGAAAGAAGCATAACTTTATATCACTAACAAAATCAGTAATTCCTCTGCCTGTTCTGAAAAGTTAAGACCATTTAATCATTTCTATACTTACATAAAGACTCTCTAATTATAAATTTCTAAACCTGAATCCTTACAAGGTTCTACGAGAAATGCTTGTTTCGAAAGTTTCTTCAGGAATACCTGCATCTTTTTATCATTTCCGTTGGCAACAAATTGTGTAACATCATTAAAAAGAATTTTAAGTATTAACCTACTGCAAATACAATTTTAAACCAGCAAGCCCATTCCATGACCCTCAACAGTATTTCCTTAAGCCTGAAACAGTCCCTTCTTAGGTAACTCTTTGAAAGGAAAGCTTCAGGTTAATAATGCAGATTTCTGAAATGCAACACCAGCGTTCATTTTTTTGCACGGTTCATATCTAAACATGTTCTCAAGATTTTGTGCAAAGAAAAAGTTTCAAAATCACCACAGAGAAAAGCAAGGCATTCCCAAACACTAAGTATAAAACCAGAAAACACTTCAGTTACTTCATACTTCACAAATTTTACTACATATTTCATGAGGTTTGAGGCTTATTACTTATTTCCTAAAAAAACAAGTGTCCAGCTGCCATTTCTAATGAAATTATTTCAACACTACCATGTATCAACATGTCTGAGAGGAAGAATAGTTTTAAGGCTGAAGTACTGGGCACTTAGGATGGCAGTTTCACTGACACACAGCCAACACAGACTCCGTACAATCTCCCAACACTCACTAAGGACACTAAGTTCCCTAACAGTGTCTGAGACAAGCAGACACTAGAATGGTGATTCTACTACATCCTGCACTGTATGTTGGAGTCAAAGTGTAGACAAGAGAAAGGGTAGATCAACCTGAACAAAAACAAGCTCTGTGTTCCGCGCCTCAGCTATTAACAGAAATAGCAAAGCTGCATCGACACTGAGTTAAGACATAAATTAACTAGAATATTACCTATGCAGCATAAAATCTCCAGAAGGAAATTTACATAGACTGTCCAAACAAAATCTAGAATCCTGATCATACTTTCTCCTATCACAAGAGAGAGGGCTCGGTATCAAAATGACTAGGTTACTTATAGATGATGGACGGGTATGTAGAAGTATCTATTAAAGAGAGGAGAGAATTCCAGAAGTGATTGAAAAGTTAATTGAAATTTTTCACTCGCATCACCCAGCTATTAGTATAAACATAATCAAGAGAGGATAGTCAGTGGAAACTTTCTCTAGCAGTTCTACTCAGCAGGAACAGGCCTAATGATAATCTGGATGATGAAGTTAGGAAGATGCAAGGGACAGCTGATCACTACTGCAACTTTTCAGCTCCAACTTCTTTGTTACAGAATCTCTTTGTAGATCAGCCATGAAAGAGCTTCCTTTGAAAATGCAATGGTGCATTCAGTCTGGGCTGCTCACATAAAAATTCCACTGTCCCCCATGAATTGTGCACTTTCAACAGCTTTCTATAAATGTTCAAATTCCAACTAAATGAACATAAAATTTATCCTTTTTACCCATTAAAATCTTATGTTAAAATGCAGTTTTGCCTTCACTCTTTTTCTCTAAAAATAAAACTAAGAATAATTATTGATGTTCTAAAACTAAATCCAACCTAAAGTGGTCAAATAAAGGTTACTGTAAAATAGTTCTCTCTTTTGGAACCAGATAGTATTTTCATTTATGTTTAGGATACCTACAATTTTTTTTCCCCACAAACTTATTTCCCTTATACAAAATAAGCGATTTCACAAAAAATAAGAATAAAACTTACCCCCATTATCTGTTCTCTTTAAAGCACCATCCTTATGAGGGCATAATTCACATCTCTAGGGAAAAAAAAAAAAGCAAAAATAAAATAAAAAAATGGAATGATCACAAGAGCATTTAAAAAGAAACCACACACAACAAAACTGTTTCATTGATATTAAGGAATCAAGCACTCTCTAAAAGTGAATGAGTGTGTTGACCCTTAACCTTTACTTGAATCCTCCAGATCTTGAAACCATTATTTATGTATGTATCAAAGCTATTTACAGTTCTGCCTCCAAGTTTTTATTCCTGAATTCTACACCCTGAAATTCTGGAGACAAGCCTCCAGAAATTACAGCATGGAGTAGACTTGCTTGATAAGAACCTTGAGCACAATCCAAAGACTCCCTAGTGTATTTCCTTCCCCTAGGATCTCTGCATTCACCGAGTTGGTCAATCACAAAGATATGCCACGGATATAACCAGCACAGGTGCACACACTATCACTGACTTCACATTCTCTGCTGACTCTCATTTACTCTGAGACCCCCAAAACAATCTCACTTTCTGTCTCAGAAAAAGGAGGTCAGAAGTTGACTCATCCTTTAAATTCTTCAAGCCTGCATGTCTGGAAACACGTGATTTGACATCACAATCTTCTGACAAACACCGGGATCACAACAGTACAATCTTTCTGCTATCAAGTTCCTAGTATCAAGTTTATCTCTAAGCGTCCTAGAGCAGTGTGAACCAATTCCAAACCAGTTCAGAGACAAGAGAAACAGGTTTGACACACATTCCACTTTAACTGCTCCAAATGACATGCAGAGGAACACCACTATAGGAGATCCCATACCTAGGAATCACCTTATTAAAACCTTTCTGTATTCCCAAATTAGTGACAACTCAAAGCATACCAATCTAATAAGCTTTTTAAGACACTGAAGAACAGTCTGACCATTGGATGCAAACTTAACACCACATCCTTCAGACAGAGAAAAGACATCTGACACAAGTACAGTTCACCTCTGTGTTCCCTCAGCAGTACTACTCTCTGTTACCAGCTAACTGGCAAGTCAGCAGACAAGAGATCCTATGAAGCTAGAAGTGCTTCAGAAATAGATCGTCCAAACATTTGAAAAATGAGAAATTCCATTCCTGAAATTCATATGGCTCAAGTATATCTTAAAGCCTATCTACTTCTCTTAACCTGTAAGCAAACTTATATTAGCAGCAAAGAGGTTTCACAAAGGATATAAAAGTGGTTAGAAACTTCTGAACCTTCTGTACACTGCTGGCAGACTGGAAGAATTATGCCTGTTTGTTTTTTTTTTTTTAAAGTCAGGACTGTAAGGACTTCCTTGCCACTGAAATTAACTGATCAGTTCGTTTTAAACAAAACCCTACATATGCAGTATATGCTCGAGCTGTGTCTTAACACTCCAGCTCTCCAAACATTAAACACTAGGTGCTGAGAGACACTCAGTAGCAGTAGGTTCATTTCAGTGAATTTCCCGTACACTGAACCAGATTCTCAAAGCGAGAAGCCTGGTACATATCAATGGTGACAGCGCAATAAAGTTTGTTCCCACCTCAAAGCTGCGAGCTGGCAGCAAAAGGCCAGTGAGCAGAGATGATATATTTACCACTGAGACTAGAGAAGCTGTTGACACAGACTACCTTGCCCCACCTCTGCCAAGCCTGTGGAAGTTTGACACACATTTTCACTACTGGCAAAACCAGTTTAGGAGGTGCTCTTCTCCCCTTTAGCTCTTCCTCATTAATCTCTCCCTCCACCACTCCCTGAGCTGCTGACCCAACTTTCTCTAGGGTTGTCCCTTAAACCAGATCAGTGAAATGAAGTGAAATGAACTTTTTCTTTTTAACATTTTTAATTCAGGTCATATCACTGATGCAATCTAAGCTTAATCTCACAGTCAGTTACATCAGCAAAACTGAAGGCAAGTAGACATAGAACTACAGTACTAGCAATTAAAGAATCAGCAAACTTTATCACAAAATAAAAAATTTCCAATTATCACAGGACACTAAGCAGAAAGGAACTGAATCAGTCCTTTATGCAAAAGGGTTAAGCATGCTCCACTCAGTGTCATCAGAGCTCAGTTTCAACTACTTTATTTTTGTCTTGTATCTCTAATAGGACTCAGTTCCATTAGGTCTTCCCTCATTACACCTCTGCAGTCAGAGAAGACACAAAACAGAAAACTGGAGGGAGCTTTGACACCAGAAGAAAACTTAGTGCAGGGAGTTGTGCAGAGTACCCTCTTGGTGGCAGGAACAGTATGCCAGCACTCAGCTCGCATGGAGCTGAAGCACTAGCAACCGTGCACAACTTCTTGCCTGCTGATGACACGGAGCACTTTTGGTGCCCTGAATTCTGGCTACAATCTGCAATAAAGCAGCACCCTAGTGAGCTAATAGGCCACACAGTGACCCTTTCCACTTTCAGTTAGTTATGAACCTCACTCCTCCCCAGCTCCACACTGTCAGGTTGTGTCACCCATTTCTGCTCTCCCAAGTTTCAGTCAGCACCACACAGTTACACGGTAGCTTTGCCAGGTAGGAACAGTGAACCAGCTCTATTCCTCCAGACAAGTAACTAGTAGAGTTTGGTTTTCTAATTAACACTTTATTACTAGTTTTAAAATCTTTCAATAATAGAGTATTTAAAAAAAAAAAAAAAGTGACAGTTTCAGCTGAGAATTTGCAAAGTTGTAGAGGAATTTCTTGTGGAGCAGAGGCGCGGTATCACTTTAAAGGTGTGGACAACCCAGCTTAAGCCTAAACAAAGGCTCTGTCCTTGAAGCTGCCTTGGAACACGGGGAGGAGGAGGTTTTATCTGTTTTGTGAGAGCTTTGCGAGATGCTTGGCTGGAGGTGCTGGCCCCGGGGGGAGAAGGGGGGGCGAGAGCCGCCTGCATAGTGGAATGGCACTACCCAATAAAACGCTGGCGCGTGTAAACCTGTAACTGACCAACTCTGTTAAGGGGCAGGCGCGGGGACACTGCTTCACTGTATATATTGAGCTGTCTGGAGCAATAAAGAGAGGACAACTTGTAGCCATATTGGTGTGATGGTCGTTAGCTTGGCCGGCTCTCCGAAGGGACCTTTCTAGACAAAGTGACTAAAAAAACCCTTTAAAATGCTTAAATGCATGTTGTTACAAAGGATTCTGCAGGAGAAAGCAAAGGACATAGTTGGGTATATATGTATCTCAGAAGTCCAGTTACTTGTAATGATTTATTTCAATGGTTTTGTGTACACAGTATTTCCTTCTTACAGTTTACTTAAGGATAGAGCTTGGAGTTTAAGTGAACAGCAACAGCTGAATCATTCTATTTAAATCTACATCACATAAAACTTGTAAAACGGAATACAGCTTTGACCTCTGCAACACAGTATAAGGAATAATCTGACTATATGTACAAATGGTCAGATCGTCATATTAGAGCATAAAGACGATGCCAGGGCTCCCTTCTCCAATTGTGGGGTGTAAGCCTAAGCTCTGGCAAAGGATTTCTGACACAGATTTATTGTCTGAGTATTCAAAAACATTGTGAAGAACTACTAAAGAAGCTGGGGGGGGGGGGGGGGGGGTGGAGAGGAAGGGGTAGCAGTGGCAGACATGACACCCACAAGATATCACAGCATAAATAGGGCAAGCTGCTATGACTAGACAACAGTTCAGAAAAACATCATCACGTTAGACAGTGCAAAGATGACTACTGAAGAGGCTGACTATGACCCAAGCAAATAACCACATCCTTTGGTGTGCTGAAGGGCTCTAGTCTGTAGCAGGAAGGGCACCAGTACATGCGGTGCTGTAAGTATAGCCAGTTGAATTAGATTTGAAGAGCAAAAAAGACACAATTACTGGCTGATGGAAGACTGAAGTTGAACCAAGTGACATTGTCCCTTCCTTTCCTATCCTTAGAGTACAACACAGACATCTCATTTTTGCAGCTCTTTGGTGGAACAGACTAAGTTCGTGGATCCAGCTTCTGTCCAAACAGAATTCAGGTGAACTCTCAGCAGGCATTATTTCAGACTATGAGATCTCCTGTAGAGGACTAAAGTGAAACTAATCTCAAAGTTGTGCAGTTGGAACAGTCTGACAGCGTGACTCTTACAAGTCACTTCTGAGCTACATAAACAGCATGTTAATTAAGTGAAAGAAGACCAATCTGTAACACTAGCATCCAGGCAAACTGAGACTGTCCCGATCTGATGAAAAACCTACTGCCTCCTGAAGAGTCCAACCTTTTAAGCCATCCAGTAGAGACCTGAAGTGGTCAAAAGCCCATACAGAAGAGGATACAGAAGAGGAAAGAATTAAATTTTTCTGTCTTAAAAAAGTAGAAATAACCAAGAAGAAATAAAACCCAGTAAAATAAAACTTAAAAAAATTAAAGAACAGAAATATCCACTAAAGATACCCATCAGAAAAATATTCCAAGACTGGAAGTCCAAAATAAGAGAAGTCAAGAAGGATCTAAATAAATCCATCTTCCTATACTGAATTAGTTACAGTCCAATTTGTGCATTGGGGCGCAAAGTTTTCTCCCTCTATGTTAGACAAATATGCCTTTCCATCTCACCCAGTACCAAGAGCTACTTTAAGCAGCAGTAGGTAACATTAGACAAATCAAATTACTTGAGTCTATTTTGTTAAACTAATTCTATCAAATTTTCAACTGGAAACAGAGGAAATGCACAGAGAAACTGATTTAATCCGAGACACTACCTTCTGGTGAAATGAAGAGAAAGAACATGAGACATAGTAGACAGGGGTGATAACGAGAGGTAGGAACAAGACCATACAAGTAGGAGAGAAGACAAACAGAGTATCAGGAATATAGCATTCTTCTTCCCTCAGGGTTCTGTAAATTTGGAACAAGTTTCATAAAGCATCTTCTGCAGACATCCATTATATGCTGTCTCTTGTCATAAGAAAACAAAGGCCAAAGAATTCTTGTGCAAGTAATTTACTGAATTCTGGTCCAAGCTAGGCCAATGGAACCATTCACCTGAATAATGACTGTCAACCAAGTAAAGTCCTGCAGGACTGAATTCCCAGCATTGCAATGAGGCAATAAACCGTGTGTCTCAATACAAGCTGTTAACCTAAATAAAACAAGATCTACAGCAGATAAAATAGCCCACAATTCCTAAAAGTTAGCTGAGAAATCAGGCTGCAGCTCCAGCTGACTTTACTTCAGGCTCACTTTAAAGTAACGTAATTGTGCACCGCTGCCAAAAGATCACTGGCCACTCCCTGGTGTGTACTTTCTACTGCCTTCCTTGCTCTGGGCACAGCATTCATTTGACCACATGGAAATTACAACCAGTAAGCTAAAAATAAAAGACTTTTTTTCAGTCAGATCATTTCAAGTCATCTTTCCATAAGGCCACATGAGCAACAACGCCAGACGAAAAACATAACACGAACACATATAGGGCGCTGGGCAAGAATATAACCACTGTGCTCAGGAGGTGCCACCATCTATGCTGGCTCTGAGTATGGAATTACAACCAAGAGCCTTGCAGGGGGCGAACCAAACAACACACACAGAGCACACCTTAAACAGACTAATCTCATGTTTGTAATACTGTAGATATATTTCTTGGGCCCAGGCCCAGACATATTAGGCAAACTTTGTTTTGATATTTCCCTGATATTCATACACTCCATGCTTTTTAACAGGCATCAGCCATATTCACCAACTTAGTTTACAAGCTTATTTTCCCTCCCAAGCTGTACTATACTCAGCTTAACACCTATGCTTACAGAACAGGTTTCTTTTTTCTATACAAAGTACATTTTGATCACAGAATTACTGTCTGATACTGCGTGACAATGGGGGGGGAAGAAAAAAAAATTAACTCAAAGGAACAACTTTAAGAGATTGCAATAGATGACCCTTAAATTTACAAATGACAAAATATCAAGTTACACAAAAGGAGCATCACAGTTCTTGAAACCTGATACTCAACCTTTTTCAAACCTTTCATCAACAGGAGTTAAAACTTGATAGACAAAATTTATTCTGCTGCTTCTGTTAATCATTAATCAAGTAGTAGACTGGTTAAATTCGTTTGGGATTGTTGCAAGTTTTACTTCACATTTTAGTGAAAACAAACCCTGCATACACTCCACCAAACTCTTATTACTTTCTTAAAATTAACCTAGGAGAAGAGTCAGTTGCCAAGCGTAAGTAATTTTATTGCTTTACTTCCGCATTTACTTCCAAATACATCTGCTTTACAGCATGCCATGCTACTAGCTATTTCTGTATATATCAAAATGCAGTAATTCACCACAATCCCCTAAAGCACATGGACAGATTTACAATGGTTAGCAAAGCAGCTGATCAGGTTAGTTTCTAATCAATGGCTTTTCAACTTGCAGCCCCGGATGCTCTTAGCAACCTGGTTTTTTCCCTATTCACTGGTAGCTGCAGAAACCAGCAACACAGCTGACTGCCTCTGGTTCTGCAGTATAGCTTCACCTACCTTCACCAATATTCCATCCCATTTTGTCTCACCTCTGGGCCTCAGCAGAAGGAAACAAACAGAAGTCATCTCTAATACTCTTTATCCTATCTAACACGATCTTTTTCCAATCCCATGGACTTTGAAGATGCTAGATAATCTCATATACTACTACTTCAGATAACACAAATTAAGTTGGTTTAAAAAACTGCTTTAGAAGGGTAAAGACATCCATATGGGTAGCTATTTCGGTTAATGTAAAACATTTTAAAGCTGGCAGGCACATCCCCATTGCTGTCAAAAGCATAAAAACTCTGGAGGAGAAAAAAAGATATCTAGAGAACAGCTCTGGGTACAAAGCTGATCACAAATCATGTCCACAGTTTCAGTTATGCCCATGCTGCATAAATATCAGCCTTGCTATATGTAACTAGTTGAAGTTCTTTACTCACTATTTTGATGAAAAATTATCTTCTAAGCTTGAAACATTTTTGCTATTTATTTTTGTTCTCCCCATGAGGAAAGAGTCTTCCATTTTCTCACCTTCCTTTTATACTTCTATTTCTATGTGCCTCTTCTGCCTAGTATTATAGTCTATTTCTTTGACAAGGAAGAAAAAAAAGGTGTAAAAAAATCAACACACATACATTGGAATGAAAATACTGATAATAAGAAAAAACTTCGTTTTCCTCATAATAAATCTGGAAATATTTGGGGTCATTTCAATTATTAGTTTCTGTTAGATGCAGGCAAATATAGTGCTAAAAACCAATGTAAACATAGCTCCCTCTAAAAAGAAGCACCATATTCTAAAAGACACTCACATAAAAGTGTACTAATTATACCACAGACAACTAGATTATACTTAACAGAAAATCTAACTCAATTTCAGCTAATCAGAGGGTATTTAGAGAAGAACAAATGCTTTAGAGCCTACAAAGAAACATTTTTGCAAGATAAGATAATCGGAAGAAGAAAAACCCACAGATATTTGCGAAGTGGCACAAATCGGTATACTGGAAATTTAGATCTTTCCATTAAATTCTATCAATAGATGAGAATTCCCAGGCAGTTAGTACAAAAACAGACTCAGTAACAGGATGTGTACCAGACTGACCATGTCTACATCTGCTGGCAATAACTTACCCCAGCCCTTAGAACCCAATGACATTTAATTCTTCCATTCACCCCTTCGAACTATCTTCTATGAAGCAAAACTGATACTGCCAACAAAGACTAACCAGAGAAGGTCATCCTTTCAGACCTTGAGGCCTCCAGAAAGTCCAATAAAACTCACAAGTGTTGCCAGATGCTGCTGAAATTACTGAATCTGTACTCCCCGAACATAGGCTATCTATTCACATCAAATTTTTTTACACTGATATTTTATTAATCTTTTCTTTGGTGTTCTTTTCTTAAAATCAGTTAGATACCTTCAAAATTCCCATTAGAGTTTATTTCTGGTTTCTTACACCCATGCTTCATAACACTTGCCAGAGTCAGAACTTAATTTTTCACTCATTCAGTACAGCAAAAAGGATGAATTGCATAACCACGTTTCCAAAAGCTTCCACAGGAAGCCATGGGCCAACTAATGAAGAGACTGCTATCTGCAAAACCAAACCCACATTCTCTTACTTGTCAGTTGCTAAACTACAGCTGGACAGAAATATCCTTATCAATAATCTCAACCAGCAGTATTTTAAGACTTTACTTACAATCCCATAAACAACCTACCTTCAATATTTTGATCTAAATTACTTTATTATAAACAATAGCACTTGAGGAAGAAGTCACCAAGCAGCTAACCACACTTTTCAACCAAGGTATCTGATGAGAAGCAAACTGAAGTCCCAATGTTTCCAACCTATGATTCACACCAGACTCCATTATCTATAAGCCACAATGAAGAATCAACAGGACTCAAAGGATCTTCCGACACATTCAAGAATCCCCAAACGGCTGACATCACTAGTAGAGCAAACGAATGCATACTGTCAGTACTTCTCTTCAAAACTGCTATGTTCTGTAACTTGACAACTTAAGAAATTAAGTCATCTCCATCTTCAAACAATCATTTTTCCACACTGACAAATTTGCCAAATCTCTGCCCCATCTCTGTTCAGTCATCTGTCCCAGGAGAAGAGGAAAACTTTTTTTTTTTAAAGCAGACAGTTGACAGGTAAAAGAAAAACAGACTGACTCCCTGAATCATTTCAGGTTTTATACCCAGATAAATTAAAGAGACTCAACCTAGTTCTCTTTATCAATGCATCATATAAAAATATATGCAGATTCAGTTAGCGCTGTCAAAAACATCTCATACAGATAATAAATTTACAGAGTATGACAAGAAGATTAGAGGCACTCAACATGCAAATCAGCATTTTTCCAAGACCATCCAGTCACTACATACTACAGGTGACATTTAGTCACACTTTACTCAATACATATGTCGCGGGTTAGGGCTGGGTCGGTCACTAACACGGACAGACGCTCCCCAACCTCCTCTTCCCCCCGCAAACAGGAAGGAAAAGGGAATGAGGCAGAGAGACTTACGGGTTAGGGAAGAAAAACTAGAACAGCTTTAATGAAACAATAATAGAAATAATAGTGAAATGATAAAAATAAAGAACTATATACAACTATAGATAGTAGCCCGATATCAAACCAAACTCCCTCCCCCGACAGCAATCCCCACTGGTGCTGCAGAGCAGGAGGCACTGGGGAAGCCCCAGGCTCAGCGGCGGGAGCTGGATACAGGGAGCTGGATTCGGGAACTCAGGATCCGGATCAAAAGCAGGAGATCAGATGGAGTCCTCTCTGGACACCGGTCATTGCAGAAAAAAGGACGAAACTCTCATGATCACTCAATTTATACTAAATATGACGTATATGGAATGGAATACTCTCGTTGGTCACCTGTCCTGTCTGTTACCCCTCGGAGGTGCAACCTTTTACTTCCTTGTGACCCCTCTTACTACCCGGCGCCCCCAGCGTGGCACACAAGAGCCAGCAGTGGCCTTGCTTATACTTATTCCTACAGTGATCAAGAGCCTTTCTGCATCCCAGTCCCAGGCCGCAACTGTAAACGTCAGGTGTTATCACTGCCAGTAGCAGACACTGTGCAAAAACATGCTGCTAACTTCAGAAAGTGCAGCCTTTTAGAAAAGACTAACTTGGAAAGTAAAAACCACTAAACAGAACTGGGTTTTTAGCTAAACCCAGGACAACATATAAGGTAATCAGAGGAGAGATAACGTAGAGTACAATGTAGCATGATGATGATACACAGCACCTGATCTGGCTACTTCAACTTCAGCCAAAGCCATTAATCTCCCATTACATATTTAAGACTAGTAAACCCTGCTAGATGTTGCAGGAATCCAAATTACAAGCATACACAAAGTTTAAGATTCAAATATTGATTTTTAATGGAAAGGATTGGAAGGCTACAAGAAATACCTGTCATGTTTGGCTGGATTCCCAACTAAATACACAAGCTTCTGTTATGAGGTTGAAAGAATGCTACAGGCCTAATTCAATCTAGCTGAAGAAAACACAGCATGCAATGGTTCACACAGGTGTCCTCCTGCAATATACTACAGCTGCACCCTAAAATACGGTTATAAAATGCTGCTGTGCATTTCTACATGAGAATTGAGCAATTCTTGTAACAGAAATGCTTTGCTCTAGTCTCAATTTGATTAGCAATTTTGCCACAGAACCTTCAGAGCATCTACTAAAATACATGTTATATTAATACCTACATTTAAAAAATTTTGATCAGGTAGTCATTGGGTGATAGAACAACATGTTTTAAAGCTTGAATACTTTATGTATCCATATATAGCACAAAGTAACTACAAATTACAGCACATAAGGCATACATTTAGGCAAACTGCAGCTAATCAAAACTGAAAAAAAATTATCACACTTTTTCCGCTGTAATGAGAAGTCCTCCTGCTGTAATGAAGTCCTTCAAGTAAGTTTATGAACTCAGATGCATATTTAGAAACAAAGTAGCAAGTATGTACACAAGCAGGAAAAAACACAGCACAAAAAAAAGAGGGAAAAAAGCACGAAGACAGCACTATCAGAAATAGCATTGCTAGTCCCACTTTGATGCGCGTAGCACACAACACAGTGCATGAGGTTCAGTTCACCAACTGGAATGGAAGATATACAGAAATTACACTTTATTTCTGCAGCACAGTCTGCTGTTTGTACTCCTAACCTTGGCGGCCAGATACTACACAATCCTCAGAAACTCTCAGCTTTTGAGTAACAGTCCAATAAGGTTACAAGTCTAATTCACTACATACATTAAAAAAACTTGAACAGGAAAAAATATCTTCTCCTACTCATGAAATGCAACGCAAACAACACCCACCCATCTATGTAACGGACAAGAAACACAACATCATTCAATCAACAGCGTTTCATTCTGCTCTTCTCTCTAGCTCTGCTCAGTCCATTTTTTGCCCGTTATCTCTCCCAGTTAGGATCCTTATCTCAAATTCCTCATGCCTCATATTGGGCACCAAAATGGACTGTGGTGGGTTGACCCTTGCTGGACACCAGGTGCCCACCAAAGCTGCTCTATCACTCCCCTCCTCAGCTGGACAGAGGAGAGAATATACAACAAAAGGCTCACGGGTCAAGATAAGGCAAGGGAGAGGTCACTCACCTATTACTGACATGGACAAAACAGACTCGATTTGGGGAAAATTAGCTGAACTTATTACCAATAAAATCTTAACCGAAATCTTAAAATACCGAATCTTAAAATACTTTCCCCCTTCTCCTCCTTTCAGCTTAACTTTATTCCTGATTTTCTCTACCTCCTCCCCTCCAGCAGCACAGGGGGACAGGTAATGGGGGTTGTGGTCAGTTCATCACATGTTGTCTCTGCCACTCCTTCCTCCTCAGGGGGAGGACTTCTCACACTTTTCCCCTGCTCCACTGTGGGGTCCCTTGCAGTTCTTCACAAACCGCTCCAGCGTGAATCCACAAGTCCTGCCAGCAAACCTCCTCCTGCATGGGCTTCCCCTGGGGTCACAGCCTCCTTCAGGCATCCTCCTGCTCCATCACAGGGTTCTCCACGGGCTGCCGGCAGACAGCTGCTCCACCATTAACACTCATGGGCTGCAGGGGACAGACAGCCTGCCTCACCACAGTCTTTACTACAGACTGCAGGGGAATCTCTGCTCCAATGCCTGGAGCACATCCTTCCCCCCTAGTTCTTCACTGACCTTGGTGCCTGCAGAGTTGTTTCTCACATATTCTCACCCCTCTGGCTGGAGTTGTAGAGTTTCTTTCTCACCTTCTCAAACACCTTATCCAGAGGCACTACCACCACCGCTGACAGGCTCAGCTTTTGCCATCTTGGAGCCAGCTGGCATTGGCTCTATCAGACATAGGGGAAGCTTCTAGCAGCTTCTCTAGAAGCTGCTCCTGCAGCCACCCTGCTACCAAAACCTTGCCATACCAACCAATACAACATGCTGTGCCTAAGTATCTTTAGGCAGAACTTTTATTCCAGTTACCCACCTACAGACATTCACTGCCTTCCACACTGCATAGCCATTCCTGAAAGACAAGACTGTGTCACTGGAGTTCATTCAGTTACTGGGGTTTTTTTTGGGGGGAGAATAAATAAAAGAGCACATAGATCATTTTTTCTGTTATATGCTCAAATTTAAAGCAAATTTTCTGCTACTTGTTACAGTAATCTTAGAAGCAGTTACAGTAATAATCTTATATAAAATGTCCTTTAAGGAAAACTATGGATACACATAAAAAGTATAAAAATAAAATAATTATTTCACAACATATCTTCAAAGACAATGCATAGTATGCTAGTCCTAAATGATGTGGTGGCCAATATCTCAAACTGGAAAGAAAAAATAAATAAATAAAATAGCAAGTTTTCTTCTTCTAAAATTAAGTTGTGCTCATCTCTTTGGTGGCCATATTCATCAATGTGCATTCCAGTTTACAGATATAGGTGTAATAACCACACCAAAATTGATTCTAAGCACAGAGGTCCCATTCCCCTGGCGACAGCACTGACAAGAGTTCCAATCACAAACCTATCTGCATATCAAAAGCCAACATTCCTAGTTCCTCTGTCTTTGCCTCCTTCTCTTTAGGCAAAAGCCAAGTAATACTACACCTATGGTTATTTCACATTACATAAATGCTGCGGGTGGGGTGTTAAACTACAGATACATCATACAACTCTTACAAGCAACTCCAAAATAACAAAACTTGCAGATGCATGTGACCAAAGATTTATTTTTTTTTAAATGGAACTTGAAGAGAACTACAACTGTTGTTATATTAAAGATTTTTTTAAAATTAAAATCTCAGGTGTTCACACCGTGGATTATCTGTACAGCAGATGCAGGAACAGCTCAAGCCTGGCAGGATTACCGGCAGGAACCTACCACTGAGAGCACAATGTATCTAAACTGGCTTTGGAGGTGAACGCTATCGCTGGGTTTCTGCAGCTCTGAATCCTCAACTACTGCATGATTTGAACTGACTCTGCAATGACAGTCTTTCTGTCTCCACAAGGAGTTCCGCGGAACATGTGTGCATGTGCAGAGACTCCAAGTACGCTACATTCAGTGGAGATCCAAATAAATACTAGCTCAAATCTTATGTGGCTAGCTCCACAGGGAGTCACAGGCCCCACATTCCCCAGTACTAAAGTCCCAGTGGCTTATTAAACAAGCCGTAGTGTCACACAAATGTGCCAACTTGGTCCTGCAGTAGTACTGCATTCAACTTCATAAGCCACCCCATCAAAACAACAACAACAATACAAAAATGCTAAGTGGAAAAAATACCACACCTCCAAACTAATTTTCTTAACAGGACTCCAGGTTAACCTGACCCTGATCAGCTTTTTTTGACATCAGCTCAACAGTTCCCTTACCATTTCCACTCATTCATGCTGAATGAGTGTGTTCAATAAAGACATGGAGGATCAGAATTGGTTTTGTGTTGTTATTTTAGGCATATTGTATTTGTCAATACTCTTGACTTAGATGATGGTTAGATCACATTTTATAACAAATTAATGCAGAACACCATGAAATTCCAAAAGGTTCATGTACTTTTTCCTGCAGCTGTACATGCTCCTGAGTTAGTCTATTTCTTTCAGTTGTTAAAGCCAGACTAACTTTAGTGCAAGCAACTAACCCTGATCTCTTATCAGAAAGGATTTATTTGCCCAGTAACTACAGCTTGAAAAAAAGAAACCACACACTTAAAAAGCACACAACACAGACGGCATCAGCAGGGAAAAATGTCTCAAGCGCAAGACTCAGGTCTTTCTAAAGATTAAAAATAAGCAGTAGCAGCATGTCCGAAGTAACATGGTTATTTTAATTCTGCTTTTTTTTCTAGAAAAAAAAAGCCAATGGAAAAACTAAGTTTCAGGAAGTTTGGTTTTGCAAGTAAGCACATTAAAACTTCTGCATCTGACAAACTGGTTACAATAAAGCTCCAGTTTCCATACTGAAGTCAGAGGTTCAGTTTAGTTTCTGAATGTTAAGGGCTTCTCCAAGACACCTCAGAGAGAACCACCATGTTCCTAACTCATTAGTATACAAGCTGTTGTTAAAATTTCAACTGTTACCAATTGTTCTATCTCACATGCAATTAGTTCTACTTGAAAATCACTTAAACTTACGCTATATTACAAATGAGCCATTTTTTTTACCCCCACCAAACAAGATCAGTAATCAACTTGCTGAACTGTACCATAAAAAGATCCCATTAGGTGGAAACAAGAACAGAATGCACTAGGCAGAGAATTCAACTAAATTCATCACTATTCCTTCTTAACTTCAAGGCAGTATAATGCCTATCAAACCTATTCTCTTTGGTAAACTCAAGAACTTATTGGAACACAGTGACACACTGTTTATTTTAGAACTCAGTACAGCTCTCCTTCTCTCCTTGTGTCAGGAGAAGCCAGGAATAACTATATCTTAAATCCTAATGAGAAGTCCCTATCACGTCCCAGAAAAATCCTCCTTCTAGCCACCACCTCTCTATTCCTTCAACTACATTTTTAACTTTTCTGTCAACCTGTATATATCAAAAGCACCGACATTAAAAAAATACCACCTTTTAAAGCTACACTGAACAGTCTTCCTTTAGAAAGGGCGGCAATTTTGATTTTCTGCTGACAAACATTTGGAAAGAACATAGAAATCAATCCATTCTTGCTCCCACCAAGTCTGCTTTGGAAGAAGCAACAAAGTCTAGGTTACTAGGGTATTATGAAAGTATTAGTGGCAAGTCAGGAAAAAGCAAAAAAACAAGACTCTTCAGTCACATGACAAAATTCACACAACATTAAGTCATCCGACCATTTCTACAGTACTTTATATTAGGAAAGAAAATAGGTACAGTAAATAGCTCATGTAAATACTCTGCCAGTCACCAACAGTAACTGAAAACTCGGTTTCATGCTCTTCATTTGTCTTTAGGTAAGAAACTTAAAAACAGTTTACACACTGCCCTAAGATGCTGCACCACATCCTTTTCTTATTTTTATAAGTAAAATGTTTTCAGAGGCAAAGGAACAGCTTAGATTTTCTAAATACTCTACCTTTTGCTGGAAGACAAAAAGTACAAAGTAGGAAGAAACATGATTCTCTTTTTTTCTAAAAATGCCTGGTAACATGCAGCTTGATCTAATATAAGTCTCACCAAGGGAAAAAAAAACACACACAAAAAAAACCCAAAAAAAACCTCCTGTGCCAAGGGATTTTGTTGTTCAGAAGGATTATTCGAATCACCAATAATTACCACGAAGAAATTAAAGAAACAGGGAAAGAAAATGCTTCTTCAATTAGAAGTATCATATTCCAAGTAAGTATTAAGATTCCAAAATTAAGAACACTACTTATTGGTTACATGTTCCTAGACTGAAACTTTTAACTAGCAATCTAAAGTTGTTTTAAAAGAAAATTGGACACAGATTTTATTTCCTTCCCACACCTAACCAGGTAAGTGGTTAAACTGACAAACGTACACAAAACCGATATCACAGATAAGAAAAAAAAAAAATCTTTGAAATAGTTAAAAAAAGGAAAATAAAAACCAAAAAAACATTTTTTAAAATCAAACACACAGCCCCCACAGTACTTAGAGACAGTTACATATTTCCACTTAAAAAAAAGTCTTTTTGAGTAGCATCTAGATAGAATTATGACAGAAAGCTAAGCTAGTTTCTACTATTACTAGGATACTTGGGTAAACATTATCCACACACATGTTATAACTAGAATTACTTAATAAACAAGGCACATACCACTCTGGCTGCTCTTTCCTGAGATTCACACTTCCTGCAAAACCAAGGTCCAGTGGGTACTTGAACAATTCCATAGCAAGCTGTTTTGAACAAGACAAAATATTTCAGCAAACATAAGCAGCACTACAGTATTACTAATGTGACTTATAAAAAAAAATAAAAAAGCTTAGTATTAGTTGATTTCACTGCATCTTAGTAAGTCAAATCGACACCTATATATTGCACATGAAATCCTATCACAATGGTACTAGAAACTAAGTACAAGCTTCCATTTAAAAATTTATGCAAAATTCATTAAATTAAAACTAAATAAATTATTAGCTTGAAAGGTAATAAACCATTCAAAAGCAGCAATGTTTCATATGTGATCTGTTTTGCAATTTACCAGCAAAACAGGTAAAATTTCAGAATAACTTCATCATTTATAGTAGTCTTTTTTAAGGGAAAAATTAAGCAACTACCAAATTCGAGTTTGTCATAAGACATTCATATGCTCAGTTACTATTGAGTTTTCTTACTCTTTATAAGTAAAATAACTGGTTTTAAGTAGGCAATTCATAATAAATTGGACAATGATACAAAGTTTGCTTTTTCCCCTCCCTGAAAATTCATAAGGAGCTGTAAATACTAACTAAACTGAGCACCAGGGCTAGGATCAGCTGCAACTGTAGCCACATAAATCCTCAGGAAAGAGATTTTGAGACATGTAGATTTCTCTGTAAGACTGTCATCTATATTTTTACAGACTGAAAAAAGAAAAAAAAAAAGCAAACAGGGGTTTGACAAGAAAGTCCATAGAAAAAGAGTTTAGTGATTCGACAATACTGTTCATTTTTGAAATGCACAGATCCCAAAACTTTCAGAACTGCTGAACAAATTAAAATACAAGAACAAAGTGCTGTGAGTATACTGTAATATCTGTATGGGTTTAGCAACTAATAACAATCAAAAAGACAAATGTTTTCCTCAGAAAGATAATACTGAATCTGACATCTTATTTTTAATATCTCAATTCCTAACAATCATACATTACTTATATTAGAAAACTTGGTTTAAGTGTGTCACTAGCAAAAATAATATATATATTATGATAAATTAATAGTTAAGAGGAAAGCTAAAATAAAATTAGTTATCTTCTAGTAAATACACAAAAATGTTATTGGTTTTGTGCTGGTCTAAAGAAGAAAAGAAACAAAACAAACAGTAGTGCAATAGGAGTATAAAACACATCCGGCTAACACACCTTTCCTTCGCTGAAGGAAAGTCGCTATCATTTCCTATTATATACATACATGTAGTTATATTAAGATCAGTTGTCAGATTTTGAAATACATTATCCAAGTACTGACAGACCAAACTATCTTGATAAGCCCTTTCTACTGTACAGTGAAGTTTCTGAACGTGAGTAAAAACATCTTGTTTTCGTTGCATCTATATTAACCACAGATGACGGGGACTTCGAATTCCCCTTCAGGAATTAAAAGGGAGACTTGAAATGTGGAATCACACATTTAGATTACCAAGAGACAATGCAGAGTCAGAAACTAATTACAGAATCCAACTTAGAGACAAGGCTGCCAATGAGCTCCAAAGGCAACATGAGTTGGGCAAAGACTGAAGTTGAAGTACTTGTACATCTGCAAACGTAACAGAGTATGCCTAGAGCCTGAAAGAGTAGCCAAAAGTCTGTGCTCTGATACACTGTAATATTGTTTATTGAGTTCCAGGATTTCCTCTGGTTTATACTTCCACTACTGTGCAAAGCTTTTTAAACATATAAAGAGATTCTGTCCTCCACAACTTGCCATTGACTTAACATTTGAAAAGAAGTTTCCTCTGAACTAAAAATAATTATAACAACAAAAAAAAGCAGCTAATAAAAGTCTCACAGGTAATATTGCTTTGTGAACTTCAAATAAGAACTACCAGCCTTAATCATGAGAACTACTAGTTTCACTAGAAAAAGACTGCGGAAAGACTGGACACACTTCTTCTACCACCTTAATTTACATGACGCATCAAATCCAAAACATAAAACATCAATGATACCGTGAATCAAAACATACAGTCCCTCTTTTCCCAAGACCTCTACAACAATATCTGAATTTAGAAGAAGCAGTACTTTGCATGCTTCCTGCCAGATTCAAATTCAGATTTGGACTTGATCTTAAAAAAAGAAGTTCAATATTCTTGTACCATATTTACTTAAGTGTGTCTCTACAGGAGGAATACTTCCTAAAACAGACTTTTGTCATTCTCACTATTTCAGCTCCTATCATCAAATTCTTTCACTGAATATATTAGCAAGGTTCTCGACAGATGCAAAGGAAGATGTCCAAGGTAACACAAAACTAATAGCTGGTTCAGGTATGACTTCTAAAAGTACCCATGTTATAGTGTTCTTTTTCACGAAACTAAGATTCTACAAAAGCAGAGTTAACTTACTGGTTAACATTATCCAGCTCTTAAGACAACAGACGACCGATTCAAAACCAGACTAATTTCACAGACCCTGGCAGCAGCCCTCTGTGTTCAATCCAACATTAACAAGCATAACTGAATTATTTTGCAGATCTCCTTAAATTATTATTATTTCTATTTCCTGTCAGTTTACTGAAACAGTTACTATATCATCTTCAACACAATTTACGACCAAGCACCAGACACACATTAGTAGTATTTTCACGTACTCTAGGCATTCAGACTAAAAAACTGTATTTAAGATTTTCTGTCTCCTCCAACTTGTTCACCATCTAGAAGTCAAAGAGCCAGGCACAGAATTCATACGACTGCTTGGGAGTTGAAACAGAGAAACCACCACCTTATTCCTTATTTCTGGTACCATAAAACAAAAGTCATCATAACTTCCTTTCCTGCAATGTAAGCAGGAGAATCCAGACTCTTCCTCTGCTCTCACAAGAAGGGTCAACCCACTGTCAGAAACAAAACAATCACACATAGAGGGAACATGCCAGCTCCTGAGCTGAGCTGGAAACCAACCAACCAGCCTCCACTAATCCAAACAAATCCAGCATCAGCCATTCCGATTAGCACCCTCTCCCTGCAGAACCACAACAGGAAGTCTCTTCCTCTACCAGGAAACATCACACAAATGACATTCAAGGAAAAGGCAGGCAGAGGAAGAAATCACATGACAGCCAAGTATTTCCTACGCACCCTTCTCTTCCAGTCTTAAACTCTCCTCACCTACTGGCTGCCCCTCAAATAGCTTTTTTTATTTTGGGAAAGGCAAGGAAAACAGGAGTCAAGTATAAGAATAAAGAAACAGCAGCAACAACTGGCAGAACAGAGATTAGTAAGAAGTTCTGCAAAGAAAGGAAGGAGTTTCAGATAGTCTTTAGACTGTCATAGCTCAGGTTTTTAACAGGGTGCAAAGGCAGACTGGGAAGCCTAGATGCAGAAAAGGCAGAAGGGGAACAGGAAGAGGGGAAAAAAAATGGAAGCAGGGGTTCCTTCTTTCTCATAGCCTTAACAGAGTAAGTCTCACACACGAGAAAAGACAGACGGACTGGAAGGGCAGAGGATGACAGGACATGTCAGACCAGAAAGCGTACGGCCCTAGAAACCAGCAAACGGGCTTCGTGGGTGACAAGGAGCTGGGAGGGAGAGAAGAAGGGGAGAAAAATGGCCAAGAGGGGGGCAGGGAGAAGGAAGTAGGCCCAAGGAAAGAGGACAGGGAGCACCACGATGAAAGCAGTGAGGCTCGAGGCCAGAGCGGGTGAGCTGGCACTCGGCTGCCTACTCACCTTGATGCACTGCGACATTGCAGCCGTGCCCGTCGCAGTAGACGAGCGGGTTCTCGGCCCAGCCCCTCTCGTCGGAGCACACGCAGCAGCCGCCGATCATCTCCTTCATGCTATTGGAGAACTCGCCCTCCAGTGACACAGGCAGCAGCAACGGCTCGCTAGAGACCATCTAAGGGTTAAAAACACCGTCGTCAACAACACACACGCACGCACACACGCGCTTCGCCCCCTGCCTGCCCCCTCCCGCGGCGGTGTCTCCCCTCAGTCACTCAGCCGCCGCCGCCGCCACCGCCGCCACGGCAATGATTTAGGGCCCATGACCGCTGGCTGAGAGCCTCCTCTCGCCCCCGCCCGACCAACCGGCCAGGCTCTATCAGTCCCGCCAGCAGGCAGGGGCGGCCCGGCGGCGGCTCGCTGAGGAGGACGCGGCACAGCAGGCAGGCGAGCAGGCGGGCAAAGGCAGCGGGGCCGCCGCGCAGGCGCACTGCGCGCCCCCGCGGGGAAGGCCTCGGCCTGGGCCTCCTCGCGATGGTTCACGAGCCGCCCCTGGAACGTGAGCCGCGGTTGAGCGCGCTCCCCTCCCTCCCTTCGCGCGCGCCTTCCCTCCCAACGGCTCCAACCGCCGCGCCGAGAGAGCGTGCGCGAGCGAGCGGCGCCCCGCCAGGGCCGGAAGAGCCGGCGCTCGCGGGCACCTGATGGCCCGGCCCGGCCCGCGCGTCCGCCGCCCTGGCACCCGCGGCGCGCCCGCCCCGCCCGGGCACCCACCTCGGCGCGCTGCCACTCTCCGTCCCCGGGGCGAGCCATCGCGCCCCCCGCCCCGGCCGGTTTAACCCTAACGCGCTCCGTGCCGCCACCTCCCGCCGGGTCCGCTGGCCGGCGCGCCGCGGGACGGCCCGCGCGAAACCGCCTCCCTTCCCAGGCCGGGCGAGCGTTGGGCGCCGGGCTTATTGCTGCCCCCCTCCCCTCGGAGTGTGGGGAGGGGGGGCGGGGGAGGTGGCAGACATGCGCCCCGCTCCCACCCGCGATGTCACTCTGCTCATGCCCCCTTCAGGAAGGCTGGAGGACTCGCCCCATTCCCGCCCTCCTCCCACCCCGCAGAAATCATTTTTACTATCTTGTTTATTTTCCCCCTGATGTGGCCGCACGACTAATGCATTCCTGCTCCCAACTTTTATTATCCTGTTTATGTCCCCTCGGCGTGCCTGCGGGTATTACGCCGGTATTACGCCGCTTTCCCTGCCCTCACCGCAACTTTTACTATTTTGTTTTATTCTCCCTTCGATGGAGCTGCAAAAATAATGCATTATTAATCCCGCTCCTTTCTTCCCCCCCAAAAACCTCATCGTGTGGCTGCAGCGCTGCGCGGTTGTTGCTGCCACCGCAGCGGCGAAAGTGATGCTGAATGGAAGATACGAGGAGTAGAGAAACCAGGGAGGCCACAGGCACACAAAAACAAACGTGTTCTCCCATACAGCTGTTCTCTACTTGCACTTTGAGGTGGAGGTGCCTTTTTAGAAGTTTGGGGGTGTCTTAACAAAACAATTCGGTTGTCTCAATTAATGCGGGGGAGGTGAATTTTAAAAAAAAAAAAAAAGGCTTTGGGGAGAGAGAGATGAGGTGGTCGAGAGCAAAATCTCAAGCTATTCAATTCTCCATTGTAAGCAGGTATGCCTGTAGCAGAAGGAACTAATTGTGGGGATTGTTAGGAGCACAGAGAAATTAAATGCAGCTTTGCAAAATCCTTCTCACTCGCTTGCCCCAGGGCCAGCACTTATTTATTTATTTATTATTTATTTAGTGTTGGGCAAGGAAGATAGAATTGATTTATCTTCATTATCACACTAAAAGGCAGAGAAGGAGAATTTGTGTGTGGACTGTATTTTCCATTGTCGTTTTGCAAGGCCAGCTTCGTTGATATGGTATCCATACAAAATCACTACTGAATTATGTACATTCCTGGACAGTCGCTACCTAGGCCTGTGGATATATGTGTACATGCAGGTTATGTTTTACACATTGTTAACTAATGAAACATCTGCACTTGTGTATGGGAGTATGACGAACTGCTACGTGGAAGGGAGAGGTGGGATGTGCACAACTCTCTACCCCCTAGAGACATCTGAGTCTGCAGTTTGTATGCAGGATATCTTAGGTCAAGCTCTTTTCTGTCCTTGAAGTTTTAACTGAAATTATTTAGATAGAGGAAGAATGAAGGGAAGGCAAAAAAGGAATGATGAAGGTAGCTTCCTAAATGAAGGACTCGGCCAAACACGCGATTAGCGCAGCCATTTGAGAAGCATTCTAAACATTTCTTTGTAAATGTATGTTCCAGTATCCTTGAGAGTTTAGAAGACTTTAAAGCACGTGTAAAAAATGGAGGCAGGGGGGACTGAAATACAGTATGTTTCAGTTTGTGTAAAATCATTCAGAGATTATTCTCAAAAAAACAAACAAAAAACCCACCCCCCCCCACATAAATGTCCTATCGCAATACTGAAGAATACAAATTTGAACATAAAACTATTTACTTACAAAACACATTTACAATGCTACTTTTATTATTTTTTAAGCTTGTAAAATACCCTGAAAATTGCAGGTGCAAGCAATTACTTTGTAAGGAAATAAAGCAATTAATATATCCTGATGTTTTAAAAAAAAAAAAAACGCAAATAATTTGAAGCTGATAGATAAAGTGTCCCAGCCCTTCTTCATTCTTGTCAAGAAAATGACATCTAATTTAAAAAGCATTCTCAATGATTCTGTTAACCCTGACAAAAAAAAAATCACAGTACAGTAGCAAATCTGTCCTTTATTTCCCTGACAGGTAAATTAAAATAAATACCCTTTCAAAATGAAAATATATTAAATACATTTTAATTTGTTGGATGAATTTAAACATTTAGTAAAATTTGTATTGTAACAAACAATTGTAAATTTTTTCTCACAGCCTTTTTTTTTTAATTCACTGAGAATGTCTTCCTGCAATTTCTTCTTTGAAAAGCAACTAGTACAACTCTTTTTTTTATGTTAGCTATTTTCAAGTTCAATTTTCAGTTTTATAAAAGCATCATCACGAAAGAAAAAAATTAATCACTTTGCAACAACTTGATTAAAGCTGCACCATGGCAACACGAGTATATTTGTGAAAAAACCTACTGTACAGTTTTCAAATAAAATATTTTAATCTCACACCTTATAAAACACCAGCTCAGTATTGAACAGCCTGAAATTTTTGGTCAAAATTCAGTCAAGCCGAATACATTCAATTATTTAATGAAACATTTGTTGTCTTTTTATGGATTTCTCTTTAATTCTTTCTATAGAAAGAATGTACATGGACTGAAAGAAACTCCATGACTACCACCTTATGGTATTGTGTAATATTTGATGGAAGAATTTAGATAACCTCTGATAGTTCTCTGAAACAATCATTTAGAGAAGACCTTTGAAATGCAAAATAGGAAAAGAAATGCATTACCACTAAATAAATACTGCAAACACTAAGCCTATAACAGCTATGGAATCAGAACATAAAATCTTGTAGCATATATGTTCTTATGATTGTAGTATTTAATAAGCACTGACATGACACAGAAGGCCAATTTTCTTTTTTAAAAAAGAAGCCTGTCCTTCTTATAGTGATATATAAGAGATTAAAATAATTAGAGAGGAATATAATTCAGTGAGTAAGAATGAATAATTTCATTGTTAATCTAAATGCAAGGAGAAAATCCAATTCTCTTAAAAGGAATCTACAAAACCCAGGAGCTAAGTAAGTTAGATAATAAGAAATGTACAAGAAGCTTATATGTTTTCCTATCTTTTTAGATTTTAGATATTTTTTTCAGGTAGAGTGAATGTTTAAGTGAAAGAAAAGTATACTCTCCAAACGCAAATTTTTTAAAAGTAAGGAAAACGTTACCATACATTAGTGCATAGCACTTGAGCTTCATTAGCAAAGAGGTATTCACCTTAAATTTCTACTACAAATTAATCAGTTCCAACAATAATGCTAAGATTTTTGAATGCTTGCTTTAAATCTGTTTTTTTTTTTCTAAACTGTGCAAAATCATATTGTAAGTTTAGTGAACAAAACAAAGCATTAAACCAGAAAAAGTCATTCATTACCAGTTGGATATAATCATCAGAAGAGTCTTCTAGGAATAACAGAAAAAGCATAGACTTTATATAAAATGCATATGATATTAGAAAACATTAATTGGTATCGGGACTTGGAGCTGCAGAGTGGGGAAATTCACTTCTTTCCAGAAAGCAAATTTTTCATAGCGATTATTTTTGCTGCATTTTCAGATTGGGTCTTTGTTGAGAAAGCTTTGATCTTTACCTGCGTGCAAAAGGATACACGCTGCAGCTCAACAGACACAACTGAAAACAGGAAAATTGCAGTAACTTAGTGATACTCAATAGGCAGAACAGTTCATCTCCCGATTATCCATTTAAAACACATTGATGCTTGTCTGCCTTTTGTCTCTGTGGGTTTAAATCATTAACAGTCTTCACTGAAATAGATTCTGATGGTGGGTATTTGCTTCATTTCTGGGAAGGCAGCAGCAAAATGGTCACTTTACACAAAATAAAATGCGACTCTTGCGTGTTGACCTTTGAACGCAGTGTGTTTTAAATGGCTGTCTGCCTTAGATCCAACAAATTATTTCTACCCATGTTCAATTATGAAGGATATAGCACGTCTACAGAACCCGTATCAAAAATGCTAATACATCTTTACATGCTCACTCTCAAAGTATACTGAGAAAGCATAAAGTTTTCTTTTTCCTCCTTTAATATACTGCTCGAACCTGGATTTAGCACCTACCCAAATGCAACATAGTGAAGAATTAAAAAGTTTTGACATTTAATATGTAGTCACTTCTCTGTCAGGAGTTTGCATGCTATAAATTTACGTGTTACACAAGCACAGGTAGCAGCATCAAGGGTCATGTCAGCGCATCTCCTGGACACCACGCCTCTTCAGGTGTTGTGCTATTTTCTTTTGTGCAGACATAATTACAAATTTTGTAATTCTTTAGACTGCAAAGAAAGGAGGAAGTAATTCCACCAACGATTGTATTCATTTTCTTGCTTTTAATTGTATTATCACCTTTGGAGACTTTGGTAAATTCCACTCAACTAGCAGCAAGGGATAAAATTGGTGGTTTTCAAGTACTGCTTCTGTTACTGTGTTGGCATTTAAATGTTAATTTCAGACTGAGGTTTACTGTAAACATGAAATAAGAGATTTTCTTTGAATGAACAATCTCAAACTAAAATTCTAAATAAAGGAATCCTAGCACAGGATGGTTTTTAACTGCAGTGATTACTTCCTTTTAAAGATTTAACATTCCATAAGTGATAGAAGTTTAACTGTGACGATTTTTAATTCTCTACATTAAAAGGGCATTTAAATGTTAACCACATTTTTATATGAGTCAAGTCAAACTAATGATAATTGCAGTATGATACAAAAGAACATGAAATAAACTTCTAGCAAGCCATATTGAATATTAATGCTGTATTAAGCCCTGAAAAGCTGGGCTAGTAAACTCTGGAATTTAGATTATATGCGACTTAAACGTAACACAGGGCTTTTCTTCAAAGAAGAATACCTCATTTCAAAGTTTGGATTTTTATGAGGTATGTATTAATTCATTGGCTTTTTATTAAATATATTTACATAGCATCCCCCCAAAACCAAGCCTCAGATTACTTTTCTTCCATGGGCATATCTCTATGTAGGATTTGCTAAATTAACATTCCATATAAATTAATAGCCTTGTTTTCATGTTTGTTGTGTTACAATCAGCAGTGTGATACTGCATTGTGTCACAGGTCACATTTCTTTGATTTCGATTTAGGAATGGTATCTGTACTACATATTAAATACAAGAAACGACATGCTGAATTTCCCATCAACTATCTTAAATGCAGACCTGTTTTAGACAGATTTGTATAAACAAAACACATACATCTAATATAGGCGTGGGAAAGGAAAAGCTGGTTTGTTATATGCTAAAGCAAATTGGAGTAAATCAACCGCATCCGTGGGCTGTATAAGCAATCCTACTCTGCTTTTCCCAGTACCATTTGGACAAAACAATGTTACTTTTTTATTTAAAGTGTTTTCTTCTCAACAAGGGGCCACCACTTCCCAATCTCAAAAACACGCCCCAGAATATGTTAATTAATTGTATTGTGTCTCTGAAAGAAAGAGGTTGCCAAATGCAATAATACAAAAAAAAAAAAAAAAGTCTTTCGATCAGTGAGCTCCGTTCCCACTGCTAGTTACCATCTAATTTCAATTCCGCATCTATATACATAGATGCATTTCCTCTAGGTACAACTTCGACTAAAAACTGTCGAAGAGCGAAAGTCTAACTTGACCACATACGGTGTATCTGGGAAGCTTAACATTCCTGGCGAATTAAGTGTGCAAGCCTCGGATCACTTTTTGTCAATCTTACTATGGTACTTCAGAGTCGGGAATGTGGGTAATTTTTATATCGTGGTACTTCCCAATTAAAAGTAACAACAATGATCCTTTGTAAAAAAAAACTTAGTATATGAAATATGTCAACACATTCTGCACAAATTCAAAATAAATAGCAATGAAGAATGCCAACAAACAGTTTCTCCGAGTATTTTTTTAATCTTCCCTTTCAATAAGATAGTTTTCAAATAGTAATATATTGTTTTAGCAAATACAGGAACACGAAATATCTTTTTGAATGATTCTTTCAAATTTCTAGTTACCTTTTGAAAATTGCCAACCAGCAATCAAGAGTAAATGCATCTCCAGAATACTCAAGTAGAAGTAAAACAAAACAAAATCTTTCTTTCCTCAATCTTAAAGTTAATGCCTTTAGATGTTACCAGGGTGGTATTTTCCTATTAAATATTACTTGCATCTTCTGCTTTTGGGTAACATGGATGCTTTTTACCATCTAAACTGAATTGAGCTTTTATTCGGAGGAGTCCCACAAAAGACTGCAAGTTTACAAAGAGTGAAAGAGAAGTCCCAAACTGTATTATCTTAAACAATGACTGCAAGCATGCAACTTCCCAAGTGTGCACGGGGCGAGAAAAGTCAATTCAGAATTATTTTCAGCTAGGCGATATCCATCATCCTTTAACTTTTTTTACTTGCTGCTCATGATCTTTGCAAAACGTTAATTTCCTGGCAATATATTTAATAAAAATAAAAATCTAGATATCGGTTTAATATTGTAAAATAAATTTTCATGCACTCGGAGATAATCACTTGCTAAAAATAATCACAGGTTTTTTTCTGTAAAGGATTTTCTTAAAATAACTACTTCTCTAGAAATTCTTTCCTTGTCACAAATACGAGCCCCTGACCGTTTTAATTTAATCTTCCAGCAACACCGTGCAAAGACGTATTTTTTTCTCTTAGAAGATCAAGGGCACTTGCTGGAAATTTTCTTGAACATCGAGTTAGTCAATTCTCACCCTATGTAAATACAAGCGAAAGTTCAGGTCTGAAATGGTGTACCAAAACCATTTCATTTCTAATTATTTTCCGGGCGGGGGGCGGGGAGGGGAGAGCGACGGGGGAGGGAAAGAGACAACAAATATTCTTCCTATAAAACAAATCTTTAAAAATCTCAAACAAATACAAAACAACCATTTGGGAGACAAAATACAGACATCATGGTGCTTATATGAAGAACAGGGTAAGATTAATCTTCATTTTTCTAAACAGACCATTAAGACAAGTTCCTTCCAAAAAAAGTCTCTTTGGCTGCATTTATTATTCCAAATCCAGCGGTTTGGAGCAGTTTCTCCCGATTTCTTTAAGAAGCCCTGGTCTAAAATCCAGCCCCCCCCCAACAGATGTTACTTTATGTACAAACCCACTGCGGCAGCGGGGTTTGGGTTGTTGGGTTTTGTTGGGGTTTTTTTTTTACCTTTCAAGTAACACGTGAGCTACAGCCTCACAGGAGCTCCCTCAGTGGATGATGGCACTTCTTAAGACTCCTCTCTACTTATTTACCCGTTTTCTTACCGGCCCCCCCCGGGTTGCTGCATGCGAGCACACCGGCTTGCGGGGGGGCCCGGCGGCGGCAGCGGCGGGGCGAGCGGAGCCGCTCGGCAGGAGCTCTTCTCGCCTTCCCTCGCCCGGGCGAACCCCACCGGCAGAAAGCGGCGCGAAAAGAGGCGGCCGGGGAACAATGGGGAGAGCCTGGAGGAGAGGGAGCCCCGGCTGCGCTTCCTCCGGCCCCGCTCCCGCCGCTTCCTGCGGCCTCGCTCGCCGCTCCGCTCCACCGGGGAGCGGAGGTCGCCGCGGGCAGGCTCCCACCCCCCTCCGTGTGTCCCTAACGGCGGCCGGCCCGGAGCCCGCCCCGCTGACGGGAGACCCTCGCTCACCCTCGGCAAACCTGCCAGTTCAGCGCCGCGCTGCCGAGGGCACCCACGGGTTTACTCTCTCAGCCGTTCACCCCCAAACTCTCCCGCCCCCGGCGCGAAGCGTGTTGCAGGGCGACGGGGGCTGCCCGGCTGGCTCGCCGCCAGCTCCGGCTCCGGAGCCTATCCCGGGGTCGGCGGCGCGGGCAGGCCGGCCTATGGGAGCCCTCAACCCCCTCCGCCGGCTGCCCCCGACCTCCCGCCACCGGCCCCGCGCCCGTCCGTCCCCTCGCATGCCGTGAGCACTACCCGCAGGAGAGGAGGCAGCACTACAGACGCGCCCCGACCCGGGCGCTGCAGTGCTCCCTTCTTCCCTTCAGGGGACGGTGCTGCACACAAAAGGCGGCTCAGCATTGTTCTCCTCCCTGACCCCCAAATCCCCTTTTCCCCGCCGCCGGGAGAGGCGAACGGGAAAGACCGAGAAGGAAGACCCAAGACCAGGAGAGGCCAACCGCCCGCGGCGCCGGCCGCATCGCGGGATCTCCCACCACCGTTGCCTCTCCCTACGCTCGCCCCCGCGGTGTACGTGCCCGGGGCGGCTCTCCCGCCCCGCTCCCTCACCCCCATCAGCCTGAGCCCTCTCGGCCGGCGGCGAGCTCCGTCCCGCCGAGCCCCAGAGCCAGGCACCGCGCTCCCGCCCTCCCTTGCTCCCTCGTCCCCTGTGCGCCATTTGTGGCTCTTCCACGTGTGACTTCGCCTAAAAATCTCGCCGAGGCTGCAGCGGCACCTCTCCGTGCTTCCATCACACGGCATCACTCGCTTCACACACCCGGGCAGCAGAAAAAGGCAAGAGTACCAATGCGAGGAATTACTTGTGGGTTTCACCCTCAAATTTATGCCAAGCATACATCTTGACGGGTTTGGTTTGGAGACCAAGTGGTATTTAAACTGCAGCGCTGCCTACTTTGCTGCCCGCGATCCCGAGTCGCCGCAGAATGGAGGGTTTCTGGCTGCCACGTTAAAAACAGCATTTAGCGGAAAACAAGACCTCGGGATCCGGCGGAAAACTCAGAAGCACGTGAGGAAGAGAGCGGGAGCTACAGCACGGCACTGAGGAAAAAACACGGCTTGATTTAAATAATTGCATAATATTAGGATTTAACTTATAAATGTTTACATTTGTGTGATTTGATTAATGTCACGTTTGATTTCCTTAAAGCCACTGACAAGGTACTTTAACACACGAGATTAACGTCTACCAGCAATATTCAACAGGCAAATCCTCCTCCCGGCGCCCGGCCTTTTCCCCCCAGGCCCGGGCAGGGAGCGACCTCACGCACCCGGGCCCAGGAGGGCTCCCCCCAGCCCGCAGCCCCCCACCACCGGGGCCCCACGGGGGCCCCCTCCCTCCTCCTTCTTCTCCTCCTCCTCCCCCTCCGTGGGTCTACGGTGTGGTGCTCGTGTGTCCCGTACCCCCCTCCCCCCCCCCCGCACGTGACGGTCACCGAGGGGATTCCCCCGCCAGCGCACTCCCCCTCTGGCACCCCGCCATCCCGCCCCGGGGTTCAACCAGCGTTCCAACGCGCCCCGCGGGAATATCCCGGCCGCCTCACGCCCGTTCTAACGCCACCGGGCCCGCTTCAGCCTCTCCCCCGCCCCCACCCGGCCGTTACCGGCGCCGCCACGGGGACACCCCAGCTCCCACCCCCACCCCACCCTGGGTCGCCGCCGCTCCCGGGTTTTCCCGGGATGGCTGGGGAGGGGGAGGGGGGGGGGCGAGGGAGGCGGCGGCTGGAGACACGAGCGAGGCCGTCGCGAGGAATTGTGGGTAGGAAAGTGGTCGGGCGGCAAAGGAAGCGGCGGCCGGGGGGGGAGGGGTGAAAGGTCAGCGGCCGAGAGCCCCCGCGACCGCGCCAATGGCGGGCGGCGCCTCGGCCGGCGGGCGGGATCTGCTGCCGCCGCACGCCTCGGCCGGGCCCCGCGGCGCCCTGCGCCCCTCTCACGGCAACTTCGGGCCGCCGCCTTCCCCGGCCTTAAACACCGAGCGTGTGTGTCCCAGGCGGGCGAGCGGGCGGGTGTTGAGGCCCGCGCCCTGCCCGCCGCCCTTTGTAACGGTTCGTGGCGAGGCCGCGCTCCCGCCACCCCGAGCGCGCCGCGGAGCCGAGCGCCCGGCGGTGTTTGTTTGCACACAACCCCACCCCCACTCGCTCTTTGCTCTTTGATGCAATTTATTTGATTTGCAAATAATTGCAGATTTATTTTTTTCTCCCCTCTTCCCCCCCTTCCCCTCCCCGCCTCCTAACCTCCGCTTCCTCTCCCGCCACCTCGGCAGTTACCAGGGAGATCCGTCCCTGCCGACGGCGCGGGTCAGGGCGCCCGCCATGCTTCGGGGGAGACCCCGCACACAAAGGTCTCGGCTCGGGGGCTGCCCCGATACCGCTGCCGGTCGCACCGGCCCCGGCTCGCCGTCGCGGCGACTCTCCGGTGAGTTCAGAGCCATGAAATGAGAGACTTCTCGCAGCGGGCACCGCGGCTGCGGCGATCTCCGGCGGTTTAAGCGGGGGGTTATTTCAGTCCCTCCTCAACTTTTTCACCGTCCCCGACACCCCCGCCGCACAGCCTCCAAAGGTGAAGTTGGAGAGAGTCCCCACGCGCAAGGAGACTCCAACGGAGGAGGAAAATGTGAAATGTTCACGGGGCGAAGTGGTTCCCTTTGTTCTTTCATTGTTTCTACCCGAACTGACGGATACAAGGACAAACACTTACCTTCTCGCCTTTTTGCTCCGAAACACACACGTTTCCATCAGCTTTAAAACGCACGGTCCACCTTGGAAGCGACTACAGATGTTGGGAGAGTTTGTATTCCATTCTTTTTTGCTCTCCGCTCTTTTTGGCGTGAGATTAAGTTGCCGAGCACGTTGTTGCAAGCTGTAGCCCCCCGCCTTAGTGAATGGTCACGTTTAGGACCCTCCGAGCCCATCCTAATTCTGCCAGTAGAAGTGAGGGTATTGGAGGTCTAAACTTTCAAGAGGAAAAGGGCCTGCGTCTGTCTGGCAGACCTGAAAATGCACTCGGTTCCTTACTTGCTTCCACAAAATGGATATAAACATTTCGCTCGAGACAACTCAATGAAATATACATTTTAAACATTGAATACAGAAAAGCTCTTGCCTCAGCTGAGATAAAAGCAAACTGGTGTGAAGAAAATCTACCTCAGTGTATTGCGCAGCGGGAATCACTTCTGTCTGGAGTTTAAAACAAATAAATAAGAGCATCATATAGAAATATTAAGGGTAAAGTTTAAAGGGAAACAACCTCCAAGAGGAACGTGCTACCCAGGGTGGAATGAAGAATCACAGCTCTTTAAAAGTGTCCCTTTCTCGCAAAAAATACTGCTTTTCATTCCCCCCCCACCCCCGGGCCCTGTAACCAAGGCGAGGGAGAAGAACCCGTTTTCTGCTTTCTTTATAGTCCAGTCGGTGTTTCGCACCCAGCCACACAGGCGATTTCCCCCCAAACCTTGCTTTAATCTGATTATGATGAGATTTGCTGATACAATGAATATTTGAAATGATCCTTGTGTCTTAGTGAGCGGGGTGCATTTTCAGGCTCCCGTTTCCAAGGCTCCCTGCCGCAGAGGGAAGAGGAGCGGTGGGGAGACCCCACTCCCCGTGGTGGCAGGCGGGGGGGGGGGGGTGCGCAGCCCCCTCCTCCAGCGCCCAAGAGTGCCAGATTCATTCAGCCCAACTCCCTCGGCCAATGGTTGGAGCAGGGTCCTCGAGTGCCTTTCCCCCCTGCATCATCACGCCTTCGCCAACTGACAAATAAAAAATAACATTTGGAGAAGGAAAAAAAAAAAAAAAAAAAAGAGGATGCCGGCGACCCAAGTAATTGTGGGACCGGGAGTACGTGTTGTCACACAACCCCCCTCCTTCCTCCTCCTCCCTCCAATGTGGCCTTAATAGCAAACTGCAAGGCCGGTTTATTTCATAGGGCCATATAACAACCAACAAGGTAAACAGGGAGTCGTAAGGGGAGAGAGAAGAAGGGAGAGGAGCTTTTCTTTGATAGCGTTTAATTGGAATTGAAACATTCTGGGGCTATAAACATTCTTTATTTATTCAGCACACATAAGCGGGCATTGTTTTATCACCATCATAATTACAGTGTCCTTTAAACTGACTGATAGCAAAGGAGATAAGGGAATGCGCCTGTAGCTCCAGATCAAATCGCTGGCTCTCCCCTCTCCCCGGGTCATCAGGATCCACACGGTTCTTGGAGATGAGGAGCGCCGGAAGATTGCGGCCGGGCCATCCCTTACGTCATGAAAGTGATTTGTACCACATTGCTAATTTGGTGCGATTCATAACGTCCTGATCTCCTACGTTTGCAACTGCTTTTTAGTTTGCACGGTATGTTTTTTAAGATGTGTTCGCCAGAGTAGAAATTAAGAGAGATCACCTACCTATGTGCAGGAGAGGATCTTATTTCCCAATGTTTGTTGCTTTACCTTTGTCTAATTAAAAATGCAAACTTTTAGGATCCTTTCAGAACAAAGCCTCACCAAATCCCCTTTACGTCCAAGGATTTGCAAATTTATAAAGGCTGCATTGAATTCAGCATGGGTCAAGGGGCAAAAAAAAGGGTAGAAGGTCACTGCATTTTGATTATGGGTCAGTAAACAACATGGCATGTAGTATGTGTCCAGAAACTCCTGCTAGAAAGTATTTTAAAACTACCAGGAGTATCAAACTCAAAAAAAAAAAATAAGTCTTAGCTCATAGTGATTATAAATTGCACAAAATTCTAGTGTGCAAGCAACACCCCAGCCCCCACAGAAAAAGAAAACACCACACACCACAACTTAAAAAGCACTTAGCAGAACTCTGCATTGCTGCTTTGTTTACCAAAAAAAAAAAAAAAAAAAAAAAAAAAAAAAAAAAGAAAAGAAAAAAGAGAGCGAGAGAAGAGAAGAGAAGAAATAAAAAGAAAAAAACAACCTTGAAACTCCTAGGCATAAAAGACTGTTAGCCAGATTACGATTTTTTTTCCCTGATGATTGGTATTTCTTTGTCCTACGTATTTAGGAGATACAGTTATATATTCTGATTTGTTGTCATGCTAGAATTTACGGCAAATTTTAGGTACTAGTCACATTTGTCTGACTTTAAAATAGCAGAAGGATCCTATTATATTGTTCTTTGACGCTATTATATTTATGTTACTAGACTCTTTGTGATAGACCCCTAGCTGCTTTCTGTCTGTGTCCTCCTTGAGCAAAATATGCTCAGCAATATCTAAAAGCAGAGTATAGGGTTAGAAAACAATTTCTCATTTGAAATATATATTTCTGCTCAGCATCACAAAAGCAAAAGGTTTATTTAATGCTTGTCAATACCTGAAGACCTGGTCCACCACTTAACAAATAATAATAAATAATAATTACACTCCAATAATGTGGCAATCCTAGTGTGAAAATGCACGTGACCTCTTAGGTTGTCATGAAGATTTTCAACAGAATTTTCCCCATTAGTACATCGCTGGTGGACATCGCTGTTGCATTTCCCAACGAAACGTTTAAAACACTGTAAATGGTGTGTGCATTACTTCATTGCAGAAGGAAGAGGTCAGGCTGAATTGCACTGGTATTTAAACATAATCATACTATGAAAATAAATCAAAACATCACGTAAAAAGAGTATTTTAAATGTTACACACATTTTCTTTCTGGAACGATGTGGTTAAGCACTTCCCCGTGAGCATGTATATTTTAACACAAGTTTACAAAAAAGAAAGTATACAATTTTCAATAAATGGGAATAGGTCTACAGGAAGATATTGTATTATTTTGCTCTTTCCTTTTTAACGAGGTTTATCCTTCGGCCAGACAGCTTCAAGACCGAAATACGACTGACTATAGAGTGTAGATTGCAGATTGCACGCTACTCAACGTGAAAAGGAGCAAGTTTGATTGATAGTCTCTGTGTGTGTGCGCCTATACACACAACTCTGTGTAGTTGCATGTATATGTATTTGGCAAAACCGGGCATCTCTCGGCGTCCTTATCTTGAGAAATACGAGACAAACATCCATCCCTTTAATCATGTTCATCTTTGATCACCAGCGAGGGTGACACAGTCCACAAAATTAACAAAGAAACTCCCTTTCTTTTGAGAGAGAGATACATATACATCTGGGTCTGCACACACATGCACGACGTACACACGGACACACGAACGCGCAGGCACACACCCCGGCTCCCAGTAAGTAAATTATTGCATAACTTTTCATGTAATTGATACCAGACACCTTAAATTTTTGATTTTCATTCTTTTGGCCAGCTTTCACATTAACCGTCTAAGCCATAAATGTTGGTGGCTATTGATCGCAATCCCCTGTGTGCGTGCAAATCCATTTTCAAGTCTCCTGCCTTTAATGTGCATGTGTGTGTGCAAGGGGCCTCTGCCGGCTCTCTATGAGGATCTCCCACCCTAAGCCTGCTTGAAGACGACCCCCGGATACAAAAGGCATACTAATGGCCAAGGGAAAGCACACAGACACACGCAGAAAATTAAAAAAAAAACAAAATAAAAAAAAAAAGAGGAAAATGGAGAAGTAGAGAAGGTCTCCGTGTGAGATATGGAGAAAGATGGGTGACTGAAAGGGTGCGCGAGTATGCAGTGGGGGTGTGTAGGTTGGGAGCCTGACATTTCCCCAGACTTCGGGTGGGTTTCTCCCTGTCGACATTTGGCTCTGGCTCGACCCCGGCGCTCATGGCCGCACCTTTCGGGACGTCGAGGTCTGCCGAGGAGCCGCCACTAGTTTTAAGTATTCGGTAGCCCCGGAACTGAACCAGCAAAAACAATGCATTTTTGTAAACAGCTGCCGAACCCCACTGCCGGGCTGTCATGGGCAGTGCGCGGGTGGGGGTGCCCGTGGCTCCCTGCGTGCGGATGCACGCGTGGATGTGCACGGGAATCCCACGCAGCTGAACTACCTGGCAAAAAAAAAAAAAAAAAGACGACTTTCCAGCCCATCGGGGTAACGTCTTCCGAGAGGCTTTCTCGGAGTTTACTGTTCCTTTACTGTTGACTCCATAGCCTTAACCTTAAAGCAGGGGGAGGAGAGCAGTGGGGAGGGGGTGGGGGTGTTGGCAGCATATAAGTACATCAGGAGGAATTTTTAAACGGCCTTATTGTCTCTAGCTCTAGAAAGACTACGATGATTTCTTTTTAGCTCCAGCAGCTGTTTTCTCTCGAAACTTTGCTTTCAGCCTCAACATATACCAGGGTGCCTCTCACACGAGCGAGGAAGAGAAAGGCAAGGCTAGGGGATCCAGAGGCAAGGCGAGGGAAGGCGAACTCCGCGGATGGTCTTAACTGTGCCGAGGCATTGTTCACTGCTGCCTCTCGGTTACGTTTAAAGGCTGAAATATCACGAGATCCACTCAATGATCCTTTTCTAATTCGAGGGACAAAATGTAATTTGCTCTAGCTCCGCTGGCTCGGATGGGAATACTATCCCTGGGTTTCAAAGGGAAGAACTAGGCATCGCGGTCCGCGCACACATGGATTAAGTTGAACAGCGGCGATTACATCTGCGCTGAGAGCAACAGTAGTCCAGGGCTGACTTTTCAAATCTCAGCCCTCCGAGTTAGAGGCTCCCTTGAATAGACTTCCTCCATTCCCGGATACACTTCGCCAAATTCTCACTTCTCTCTAGAATTCCTGCGAAATTGGGGGCTCGCCTGCATTTCGCCTCGGCGTGCTTAGCTGCGTTTTTACAGACCGATTATGCGCTTTATTTTAGCTGTACCTGACGGGGTAACACGAACTCCACGCACCATATTGCCAATACGCGGAAAGAATATTGACGTTTGGGATTGAAGATTTTTTTTATTCCCCCCCGTCGATTTTTTGCCAAGTCCCCGAAATATGAGATGTCTCATTAACCTCGCGGATATGTCTAATTCTGGATGCGCAGTGATACATAAAAGTGCTCGTGTTTGTATCCAGCGGAGCACTGGATGCACGGCAGAGATTGGTGATTTTTTTTTTTTTTTTTTTTTTTTTTTTGCGGCGCCTAACGTGCAAACCGCAAGCAGCATCACTTTAACGTGACAAGGGAGAGGCACGCAGCTATCGCAACATTTGCGAAATCCTCGTGGCTGACACTCGAATAATTTAACGTTCCTGAGAAGAGGTTAAACCTGCATGCTGCTTCTTCAAATTGATTTTAAGAGACTACTGTAAATGGAACATCAAAAACCTGCGGCAGGGCTACTCCAAGCGGAATATGCAAACTGCGAGCCAGCAGCATCCTAGCCCGTTGCGATACCGTACATTGTGTGTGCCAGCACTTTTTTGTTATTACGTAAAGGCTCTTGGAAGCACCTTGGATATTTTACATTCTCCTTTCTCTGCTGGAAGCAATCAGCGCGCAGGAATCCTGACGTGGGCTCTGGGACTATAGGACATTCCAGCTCGTGATCCAGCACGGTTAATCGTGAAAAGTGTATACATTTCTGGCTTATCTATGCTTTGTTATGGGTCTGACGTGAGCCCACGTCCTCCTCCCCCCTCCCGCAATATTACAGGCAGAATTTCATCTAAAAGTGTTACAATATCACGGTGCGGGAACCCGTGATATTCAGGCAGCAAAATAACCTTAGTTCCCGGCTGTAAAAAGCTAATTAAGCAGAAGAGGAAAATCAAGAGAAACTCGAAAATGTAAGTATTCCCTCTCGTTAACAACCGAGCAATTAACTTTGGAGCCTCAGAAAGGGAAATACCAGGCTGTTCTGCACGTTTTCGCTAAGCTTCCTTTTCCACACAATGCAGAATAAAATACTACTTTAAAGCGCCTACGTTACCGAAGGATTTTCCGTCGCTACGATCAGACTTATGTCCTTTAAGAATTATCGGCATGCACAAAATAGCAACGTTTGTCCAAAATACGTTAAAAATAGACGAAACGGTAGGGGAAAAAAGCATACAAATCCTTCCTTGGAAGCTAGCGACAAGGAAGTCTGAGAGGTCTGAGTGTGTTTGAGCTCGGATTGTTTAATAGAAAGATTTATATACTAACTGTATTATTTACTTTGGGAGGGGAGGTGGCAGTATAAGGGTATGCTAATTAGTGGGAGATTTTTTGGGGGAAGGGGTGGAATATCAATTTTTATTGCATCACCTGTCAGGAGTGTCCAATCAGCGTTGGCTTTAGGGGAATTAATTGATGAAGGTGTCTCCGGACGAGCTCACTTCACTCTGTCATTTTATTTGTAGCTAAAGCAGCGGCGGGAATAGCAGCTGCATTTCTTTTCTCTTCCTCCCTTCACATTCCATTATCATAGTTTCCAATGGAAAAGCAGGGAATGAAAGGGAACAGGTACTGATCTTCAGCAGCAACTTAGAGAAACACTTTGGCAAACCTGATTTTTAAGATTATATATTGATTGTAGCCTCACGGTATTTTTTTAATTTATTTTTTTTTTAAATTTTGTCTAAAGTTTGGCACTTCATTCACCAGGAATAACAGCCTTTGTTATATTTTATTAGCAGGATGCCTTGAGACAAATACAGCATCTGGCTGAGGATTGTGTGTGTGTGGCTTTTTCTTTTTTTTTTTTCTTTTTCTTTTTTTTTTTTTTTTTCTCCCATATCTCTCTCTCTCTCTGCAAATGCTGGGAATAATTTAATTCACGAAATGGGAGACCTGAAGTCGGGTTTTGAAGAGGTGGATGGCGTGAGGCTCGGCTACCTCATCATTAAAGGAAAGCAAATGTTTGCACTCTCCCAGGTTTTTACAGACCTGCTCAAAAACATCCCGCGAACTACCGTGCACAAGCGAATGGATCATTTAAAAGTAAAAAAGCATCACTGCGACCTGGAGGAGTTGAGGAAACTCAAAGCCATCAACTCCATCGCTTTCCACGCCGCCAAATGCACCCTGATCTCCAGAGAGGACGTGGAAGCCCTTTACACATCCTGCAAAACTGAACGGGTCCTTAGGACAAAACGGAGGAAAATAAGCCGAGCTCTGTCAACCGCCGACCTGCGGCCGGAGCTCGCAGCCGCCGACCCCTTCTCTGGCTTCTGGAAGGAGAACAAACTTTGGCTCGGTTTGAATGACTCTCCCCGTCCCCTGCTGCCCGTCCGGAGGAAAGCCTTGCGGCCGGGGGACGCTGCCTTGCTACCGGCCTCTCATCTACCTCACATTTTTAGTAAATACACTGGCCACAGCTACCCAGAAATCGCTCGGGCGCCTTGCAAACCCCCCGTAAACTATGAAACGGCGCCGGTGGCGGGCAGCTGCGCGCCCCTCCGCGCCCGCCGCCCGCCCTCCGCCCGCCCCCCGCCCGCCGCCGCGCCGCGGCTCGCGGCCGCCGGCCCCCCGCCCCTGCCCGCCCGCTGCCGCCGCCGCCGCCACGGGGCGGTCGCCGCCGCCGTCGTCGCCGGAGCAGTGGGCCCCCCCGGCGGCGCCCGCCGGCCCCTGAGCGCGCCGCGGCCCTGCCGGCCCCGCGGCGCCCCGCGGCTGCCGCTGCCGCTGCCCCGCGGGTTCGGGCCGCCGCCGGCCGCCTTCGCCGAGAGCGGCAGCAGCGACTCGGAGTCCAGCTGCTGCTCCGGCCGCGCCGCCCACGACTCGGATTGCGGCTCCAGCCTCTCCAGCTCCAGCGAGGGCACCTCGGAGGAGGAGGACGAGGAGGAAGACGAGGACGAGGAGGATGAGGAGGGCAGCGGCGCCTCGGACTCCAGCGAGGGCAGCTCGGAGGAGGAGGAGGAGGAGGAGGAAGAGGAGGAGGAAGAGGAGGAGGACAGCACCTCGGACTCCGACTCCAGCTCGGTCTCCAGCCAGGTCTCCGTGCAGAGCATCCGCTTCAGGCGCACCAGCTTCTGCAACCCGCCCGGAGTGGTCCACGCCAACTTCTTGTACCATCTGGCGGCCGCCGCCGCCCCCCGGCCCCCGGTCCCGGCCCCGGCGGAGCCCGGCGGGCTGCCTGCTCTCCGCGGCCCTCCCGGCGGAGTCAAGCCGGAGCTGCCGGAGGAGTGGGGCCGCCCCGGCTGGGCTCCCGCCGCCCCTGCGCTGCGCTGCTCCGGCGGCCTGGGGAGCTGCTTCGCGGAGATAAGAGATGATAGGGTATCCGAGATCACATTCCCACACTCTGAATTTTCCAATAATGCCAAGAGTACTGACCTAACAATTAACTGTGTTGCAAAGGGGGCCTCTTCACCTAGCCCAAAGACAAACAATGCATTTCCACAACAAAGAATACTCAGAGAGGCAAGGAAATGCCTTCAAGCAACTACTACACACCGTGCAGATAACAATACAATAGCTGCTAGGTTCTTAAATAATGATTCTTCATCAGCGGCAGCAAATTCAGAGAAAGATTCCAAAATCCCTCATTGTATTGAATTTGCCACGGATTTGCCCTCTTTACAAACTGATCCTGAGGAGGATGCTGCTTCTCCAGGGGCAGCACCAGCAGCAGCTGAGCTCCAGTGCACTGATACAGCCAACAAGGCATTGCCATTCCTGCACAGCATTAAAATCAAAATAGAGGACAGCAGTGCGAACGACGAGTATGAGCCTGACCTTACAACACATAAGCTAAAGTGTGAGTGCAATGATACTAAGGATGAGTTTTACGGTGTGACTGAGAGTAATAACCAGGACGCTTTATTAACAGCTAAGGAAGATTCTGCATGCACTGAGAAAGAAACCACTTCCTTAAACCCGCTGACTCAGAGTCAGGTCCTCTCATGCACTTTAGGTACTCCAAAACCTGAGGATGGGGAGTATAAATTTGGAGCGAGGGTGAGAAAAAATTACAGGACACTGGTTTTGGGAAAGCGACCTTTACTGCAGACTCCTCCAGTCAAACCAAATTTGAAATCAGCTCGAAGCCCACGTCCTACAGGTAAAATCGAGACACATGAAGGAACACTGGATGATTTTACAGTTAACAATAGACGCAAAAGGGTAGCCAGCAATGTAGCATCAGCAGTGAAAAGGCCATTTAATTTCATGGCAAATTTTCCCTGTCCACCATCACTAATTATTGGCAATGATGGGGATTTGTTGCCAGCTTATTCCTTAAACACCACTAAGGATTCCCAACCACCTCACAAGGCCCATCCTGTATGGAAATGGCAGCTGGGCGGTTCTGCAATACCTCTTCCACCTAGCCACAAATTCAGGAAATTTAATTAATAAAATAGCTTGAAAAATATTTTCTTGAACCACCTTTAACTTTCTTACGTTTTTTAAACTCTGCGGGATGGTTTGTACAAGCCCATTCATGCTATACACACTTTTGGAACCCTCTTTTCTTACATTGTGAAGACAGAAACCGGATTACTATTTTCTTTACCATTACAACAGTGGTTTTTTGTTTGGTTTGGTGTTTTGGGGTTTTTTTTTTGGTTCTGTTGCATTTGGGTTGGTTTTTTTTTTGTTGTTGTTACATTCCACAGAGTACTTCAGGCTAAAGACTCAAGTTAAACTCAGTTATTATGGTAGAGCTGGAACACTTTACTGTTTAAATGCTAATAATGCATCAGTACCTCAATTCAACTGCTGCAAATAAATGTCAAAAGGTTGAATAATAAATATTAGAATGAGCCATTAAATTTATGCACTAGATTTCAAAAATGGAAGTCTAACTGTTAATTCAGTTAAAGTTTGTTAAGTTACATGGTTGCACAGTAAGGGTTCACTATAATTCAATGTGGCAGCAGCCTACTTTTCGGGAGCTTTGTTTTCGGGTGCAGGGCTGTCTTTTTCTAAGAGCAGTTGCACTTACTCCTTTTTCTCTGGTTTGGAAAGGCTGGAGTCTGCCTGCGACCCTAGTGCAGGGAAAAGCTGCCTCATCTGAAACCAGTAAATAAATGTGGAATTCTATTTTTGGTAAAAGGGTGTCTTTTTACTTGTGCAGCCACTCTTTGCAATTGGGAGGCCTTTTTTGTTTCACCCAGAGGTCTTAAATAAGGTTACTGTTATCCACTAATGTCATACTTAAGTTGTGGTCTGAACATGCCCCTTACAAACTTGCAAAGCAACTAAAATATTTGCCCGGCTAGCAGTACAATTTATGGTCCAGCCCCTCATGCTGGCTGGAGGAAATAGCAAAGCAGTAAATACAACACAGAAAGTGAAACGAGAGGCCGTAAGTGGAAAGAATACACAAAATGAGAAGACCGTATTATTCATAGCTTTTTGGCACCAAAACTCAGGCGTTTCAACCGTGTTACACTTCCCGGTTCTATCCTCATCTCTTGAAATTTGTTGTTGTGGGTTGTTTGGGTTTTTTCGGTTTTGGTTTTGTTTTTTTTGCCATGCCATCCTCTCTATGTAGCAGAAACATTTCTACTGCACGTGACAATCAGAGGCAATTATCTATATTTGCACTTAATATCGAAATAGTCGAACAGGCAGACTTCTAGAGTCTAGCCCTCGGTAAGACATGCTGGTATAATATATTGTGATGATGGAAGCAGTAAATCAAAATTATGGAAATTTGCACTGTTGAAAAGCATGCTTTAGCTTTATTTTCAATTAAAAACACTGTTTTTTTAAAAAAAATCTGATTCCATACACTTTGAATTATTGCAGAGTTATCCGTGGTTTCCTCTCCGTTTGTAAGTTCAGTGTTTTTATTTGGAGGAAATACGCTTCAAGAGGTTAACTGTTTCCCTCCCTCCCCCTCAACCCCTCGAAAAGAAAGGGAAGGGAAAAAAAAAAAAAAAGAGAGAGAAAGGCTGGAGGCCGAGGTGGAGGCAGAGCTGAGGACGGGAAAGGTCTCTCTTGCGGGGGGGGAGGATGGGTGCAGCAACTCTAAAAACAGCCTGAAAAGTTTGCAGCTTGAGAAAGGCAGTTATAATTGAGTTGCTGAATCAGCAGAGTTTAGGATGAATAATTGCTGGTTTCTTTCTTTAGATTAGCATTTTATTTATACTAGATCATTCCCAAATTAAATTTTAAGGATTCCACTCATCGATCAATCCCGGGAGAATAATTTATCGTAAATCAAAAAAGGAAAACAAAGCAACAATGTAATGTTTACTGTGTGACTCAAAGTCAACATTTCTGCTGGCAATCCACTGCCTGGGTTTCAATTTTTTAATTCCTGCCTTTTGTGATGTCTTCTCCCCACCCCTCGTGTCTCTAAATATTCCAAGCAGTCACTAACTGATTTCAGCTCTGTTTACTATATCCACACCGTAGTTTTCCTCTCATTGTAAAAGGCCTAGTCTAAGAATACCTGCAGCCAAATATATTTAGAAAGAGTAAACAATTGCCTTGCAGTGGAGTTACCCTTCCCCCCCGCCATGCACACACACATCACTTTAAACTGCCAATTGCAAAAGGTGCATTGCATACTTAACCACTCTGCTGAAATTACGATGGTCATGAAAAATCTGCTTACTGAAGTTGTTCTGAGATGAATATTTACATTCGTATGTTTAGAGCTGCACAGATTACAGCCTTATTTCCAGAGAACTGTAAATACGTACAAAATGTACTGCTCAGGAAAGCCCTCCACTCTGTTAGAAAGCCGTGTTCTGCTTGACAAAGATCTTCCTTTGACCAAAAAAAAAAAAAAGAAAATAAAAATGAAAAGAAGGAAAAAAAAGAAACAAAACACCTCAACAGCCAAACCCAAAATCTACAAAGGTGCAATATGCAAACTTGAAACCTAAAATTTCGCCTTGTCAATTAAACAACATATCACTTTCAAAGTAACTCCTTCCCCTGACCCTGTTTACTTCCAATTAGAGATATGCTGATTTGGCCAGGAATTGTAAATTACAGAGATGCCTTTTCAAGTTCCCGAAATAATCCTGGGGAGGGAGGAGAAGGGGGGAGGGGGGAGGAATAAGCATAAATTTATACCAAATAGGCTCTGCAGAGTTGAGGACGTGAAATATGGCGTCCAGCCTTGCCAGAGACCCAGGGCTCCAGGCCTGGGAGCGGGGCAGGGAGAGTCCTGGGCTCAGCACCCACCGGGCACTCCCAGCAGGCCGCTCTGCCGGGCTCCTCGCCATGCAGGCAGCATCAGAAGGCAAGAAGTTAAACAAATAATTTTCACACGTGTACACCTCAGTTTAGTGCAAGCCACTAATAAGGACATTTGCGTTTTTACTACCCTTGGAGAAATTAGCCAGGTATGATAACTCACTGGGGAAAGGGAAAAAAAATTCTTTCCAGTTTTGGAGGTTGGTAACTGTTTCTGATGGCATTGTAATTATTACTGCAAGGAAAGTTCATTATCACTTCAGCCTTAATAATATAAAGTCTTATCATTGAGATATGTAAAAGTAACCTATTTTCTCCCATAAAGGTAAGTTCTAATAATGAGAAAAACCAAGAGTTTTTCACATGAGCCAACTTACCATTTTGTTGCAATGTTTACAGGAGACAAAGCTTAAAATGTACTAGTAGTGAATTGCCACCATTTTCAAATTCCTGGTATACACAAAAATCAACAGAATTTTCTAGAGGAAAAAGCAATTGAGGGAAGCGCGTGTACTTGATGGACTATACTCCATAGGTATTTGCCACAAGTAGAGTTCACCTGTAAATTTATTGGGAAGATTTCTGCTGCCAGATGGAAGACAAAAGGAAGTTTTGGACTATGTTTGATTCTCTAGAGTATTAAAAGGGGAACATGTGTAATACGTTCAGCAACGTGGTATATTGCCTTAAAAGATGTGACTTGCCGTTTACAACAATTTACTTTAAGAAGTGATTGTTCTATAATCTACACTTACTTGACTACAGTGGGATAATCTCTTTACTGGTTGATTATTTAAAACACCACTACTAGCAATAATGCAAAATAGTGGTAGCTGTTATATGAAGTTTGCTGTTCAATCAATTCACTTGGTGATTTTTATACATGGTCTCTGATACTTTTCCCTCTGACAGATTTAGTTGCCAATAAATTAAAGTTTCTTCAGAAATGAGAGCAATGCTATCATGTTTGTGTTTGTCACTGTTCACACGTGTGAGTGGTTGAGACAGAGAGGGGTAAAAAAGCGGCATTTTTGACACACAGCGGTAATCTGCAGGAAAATACATATGCAGTGTGTTAGAGAACACGAAACATGAATACTGTTGTTAATTGCTTTTTTTAAAGTTAAGAGGATTGCTGGAAAAAATATGTAATGGCTCATCCTGGGATCTGTTTGGTCAGCTTGGAAGTACAAAAGGAGGGCGAGCCCCTGAGAATGAAAAACCCTGGCTGGCAAAATAAGGAAGGAGGCATTGGGTTCTACCTTGCTAAAGTCACACCAGCAGGCATCACCCATTTCCCTTGGTGTTCAGCCCTGCCATGTCTCCCTAGGCCGAGCATGGGGTTCCTGCCAGCAGGCCAGCCAGGGCTCACTGGTGAGCGCTGCGGCCTGCCTGAAAACCTGTCTGGAAGGGGCAGCTAGCCGGTTTTAGGCCTTCCACGTTGCATTTTTTCACTGCGCTGATATAATTATTTGCCGTGCCCTAGGCCCCTCTCTCTCCCCCTCTCCCTTTCACTCCGAGGCGGCCTCACAAGCCCCCGCTTTAAAAGGCCCGAGATGTTTTGCATGAAGCGCTCACAATAGGGGTTGAGAGAATTGACAGTTTCAAAAACAAGGCGCCCTGTCCTTTCCAGATGCCGAGGACCCCTCTCCCGCACCATCTCTCGTTTGCTCCTCGCTGCTGGTGGCTTTATCCTTAGCATTGCAAATATACGGCAACAGCTGTGTTTGTAAACAGGGGGGAGACCGGCGGGAGTCCCGCCGCCGGCCCTGCTCCGCGCGGCGCGCTGCCTCCGCTGGCTGCTGCTTCGTTGCCTCATCAACCACTGCCTAGAAATTAAAAAAAAAAAAAAAATAGTAGAGAGGAGATTTAAAACAAAATTAAAATTGAAGGGAGCGGGGCTGGCTGGGGCGCGGGAGGCCCGGCGGGCCTGCTCGGCGGCGGAGCGGCCCCAGCGCAGCGGGCCCGGGGGACAGCGCGCCTCGGGCCGCCATCTTGCCCGGCGCCACACAGCCTCCCTTGGCACCCCGCTTCCCCGGCTGCCTCGCTCCCGGAGCGGCTTCTCGCGGCTGGGCGGGGGCGGCGCCGCAGCCTGCGGGGCCCCTGGGGGCTCCCGCACTTCAACGCGGCCTCTCCGCGGGGCCGCGGCTACCACCCCGCTCCCCCCTCCGGGCTCCTCCGCTGGGGCGTCCATCTTCCCCGGCTCTCCTGTGGCGCGCCTGGGCCCCGGGGCCTCCCATCCTGCCCTCTCCGTGCACGGGGGGCCGCGGCCGGGGAGAAGCCGCGGGGGGGAAGCCCGTGGTGGTTCTGCAAGGCAGCAGCCGGGAGGGGGGCCGGGGCGGCTGGCCCCGGGCCGCGGTGGAGGGGCAGCCAGGGAGCTGGCGGCAGCGCCCGGCGCCGGGGTAGGCCTAGGGGCTCCGGGGGAGGCCTTAGGGAGCCGGGGGAGGGTCGGAGACTCCGGGAGTGGCACGGGGGCTCTGCGGAGGTCGTGCGCCCTCCGCCCTTGCGGACCGGGCCCGTGGAGGGGACGGGAAGCGGGGTCAGCGCGGAAAGTGCAACAGGGCGGCTTGCTCTTGCGTCTAAAATGCAGTCGGGGCTGTAAAGCGTGTGAAATTACGCACTGGTCTCTTAAAGAGTGGCTAATTTATAGTAAATAGCGAGGGCTTTGTAAATGGCTTTATTATGTTGTTTCTTGTTAATTGTTGAGAAAATCCCCATTGTTGAGTGTGAATGGCTTTATGGGCTAACCCGATCTCCGGTGCAATCCAGGGGCAGTAAATGGCCGCTCCGCTAATGTGGCCCGTAGCGAAAAGCCAGGACCAGCCGCTGTGACCTTTGGGCGACGGGGCCGGGGTGCGCGCAGGGCCCGGGGCAGGCCGGGCTCGGCTGCAGCTTCGACCCCTCAGAGAGGGGACCCCGGCGCGGGGGTGATCCCTGCTATCCCGGCAAGCAGCGGAGCGTCCACGCGGCAGGCCCGGCCGGCTCTCCCGGCGCAGGGCCGAACCCACCGGCTGCGCCGTGGCCGCGCACACACGTGCAGGCGCCGCTCCCCGTCTTTGTTAGCGGACGCGCTGCCCCGCCAGGCCCCGGCCGGCAGCTCGGGGTGCCCCTGCCCCGCCGAGGGGCACGTCTGCCCGGCGAGGGGGGCGGGGAGCGCCGCGCCCGAGCGCGGCCATCGGCCTCCCTCGCCGCCGCCGCCCTTGTAGACAAATAAACACGAGCCGGCACCTCCAGCCCCTGCTCCCCCTGATCCGGAGGAGCGGGGGGGTGGGGTGCTGTGTGTGGAATAGGGGAGCCGAAGCGAACTTCCCCGAACTCCTGAGGCCGCGGGGGGAGGCACGCCGGTGTTCTCACTGGGCAGAGGAACCGGGGCTCTCCCGCCGCTGGAACGTAAACGCCGTTTCACCGAAACTCCTCCCGAGTTGCACGTGCCTGAATATTATAAAATACAAACCGCGATGAAATGTAAATTCCACTCTAGAAACTTATATTGGGCTATTCTCTTTCCTGAAATCTCTCCCCTTCTGATTTCGCTATTAGGAGAAATCCCCCTGGGTTTAAAGCACTTGTTTCACGGATTTCTGTACAGCCCACATCTGTTGACTTCCCCTCTGCGGCTCGCCCCTTCTGCAGGCGCAGGACGTCGCGGGTCTCCCGGCGGGGCTGAGCCGCGGAGGGGCCGCCGCAGCCCCAGCCCTGCCTCCCATCTCGGAGCGCAGCGATTTTCCGAACCGCCTTTCAGGATCGGGATTGAATTGCCAACGCGTCAGATGCACGGCTCCCTCTTGCCCGGGACTTGCGCTCGCCGCGCTTTTCCAGGCTGATTAGCGGTGTCGGAGCAGCTAGATAGGGCTGCACAGTCCATTTCCCCCAAAACAGGATGTTTCCATCAACCTGCGTGTGGTTTTCCCCAAAGAGCGGCAGGAGACTTCAGCTGGGAAACACGTCCCGGCTAAACCCTCGCCTTCAGCTGCCGCTCGGGTCACTTCACATCTCTGTATTATATTTCATCCTGTCATTCCCCTTTCTCTACCTTCCCGGGCAAAAATAAATAAACTAACAAACAAACCGAGCCTTGGAAAACACGTTGCTGATGGAGCGCGGGGCTGCCGCACCAGCAGCTCCCGGCGGAGCGCCGGGGCCGGCGAGCAGCCTCCCCCGCCTACCGGGGCCCGGCTCAGCCCGGGGGACACCCTCCCCGGCCTCCCAGTTTATCTCGGTGCTGCTCCCCGAGCAGAACCCCTGCCCTCCCGGATCGCCTCCCTCCCGAGCTGCGGCCACCGCCCCGGGAGCAGCGCGTTTGCTGCGATCTCCTGGAGTCTTTTGTGCGTTGGAGGAGATGCGTGTGAACGGGGCCGCGAGTGTTAAAACTGCCACATAACCTGCTCGAACATATGTTTTATATTTACCCGCGATGCTTTTGTATTCGCCGGGTTCAGGGGTAAACCGCCCGAGACAATGGGAAACCCAGAAATATTATCTAGCAAACTGTATGAAAAAGAAGAAAAGGAAAAAAAAAAAAAAAGAAAAAAAGGGTGTTGCTCACTTTTGGGAATGGTCATTTTCATGGACATGACAGTTTGCTTAAGGGTAAATAGCGATAACGTGCTATTCCGCGTGCATTTTTCCAGCTCATTTGAAAAACTTTACTGTGTCTGTTGCGAATGTTTGAAGTAGCACATTATAATCAGAAGAAGGATTTTCAGGTTGTTTCCCGCTATGACATAATCGTCCCAGCCAAAATCTGGCTAAGTTCGCCGGAGGGAAAAAGATGTTCGTGCTAAATGATGTGGGAGAATAAAAGAGAGAACGGCGTTTAATACGCGCTATAAAATAATGTCAGATCTCCCGGCTGTGATCTCGCAGTCTCTTTGACATTTTAGGGGAAGTTTATAAATGGTTACCTGGGGTTTACAAATTTTACTAGTAAAATTTCATTAATTCCATGATGATTTCTGTATCCTTCTCCCGTAAAGGGACCTGTAAAATGTATTAATTCTACACAAGCCCTGCCATTCATCAATTCCGTGAACGTTTGTATTGCCCTATCTAGCCCTATCTAACGGGGTAGAGGCCGATAAAAAGAATGGCTCTCCAGATAATCGCTGGTATCTCTTGTCCTCCACGCAGAGCACTTGGTGGTATTTGTTCCGTCCAGGAAAAACGAGCTTCTTAAAGAGGCTTGAAAGTAGGTGAACTTCTTAAAACACACCTGAAAGTTAGGAATCTTTATACGTGTTTGCATTGCTCGTGGGGCAAAAAAAAAAGGACGATACCCGGCAGCAATTTCTCATCAGCGGACTTAAAAGAGGCTCCTGCCTTTCCCGAGGCCTTTCTCCCTCCCCTCCCTCTCTGTAAACACCAGCGCACAGATGCGGCGAGGGTTCCCGTGAAAACCCCAGCCCGGAGCCCGGCTCCTCCGCCGGCGCCTGCCGTGCTGCTGCATTTGTTCCTCCCGTTTTCCGCAGGAGACGGATGACATCGGGTTTAGGAAAAAGATCCGGAGGGTAATTGAGAGTTCAGCGGCTCCCAGCCCCAACGCCGGCACAAACTGCAAAATCATTTTGAGGCAGCTTCGTGCGAGCTGCTGTGGCTTCACAAAACCTGTAAAGCCAAGCCGCCATCCAGACAAAATTTACTGCTTGTATTTGGTTTAGTAACGTCGATGGCGTCTGATCATATAGAAAGACGAGCTGCATAAACATCTGATAGTTTGTATTAGAATCAAGCACAGTGACAATTGCACAGAGCTGGTTTTAATTTTATTCCAAAGTGTTTACACATCGACATATGGTAAATTTGTCTTCGCTGAGAAAGTTAAGAATCAATAGCGTTAATAGCTTTGCATAGACATGATAACGATTAATATTTCTGCATCTCTGCCGGCCCAAGGTTCCTGAAGATAAGTGCTTGGGTGCTGAAAAAAAAAATTTAAAAAAAAGGCTTTTCCACTGAAGGTTTTCTGGCTCTGCACGCAAAGGTGCTTATAGGTTCCTCGTGGGCACTACTGAATTCAACAGGACTCGCTCTCTTTCTGATGATATACATGAAGAAATAGCAGCGCCCTTGCTCAATTTTCATCTTTATTTTTCAATGCCTTCGATCACCAGTACCTGCAAAGCTCACTCTGAGAAAAAAAAAAAACCAACCCTCTTCTTCCCAGGGAGAAGAGCTTGTTTGTGGCAAAAGACTAGAGCTTGGGGGGTTCCCCCTGACGCTGACAGCGTTTCCCAGGAGCCTCTCTCGCTCCCAGGGAACCGGGAAGAGCAAAAACTACCGCGCACACTCCCTATTTCAGATTTTCTATCAAGGTGCCAAAGATCCTTTAGCTTATTCTCTCGTTTTCTCAAGTGATGTCCAGCGACCTCCAAAAGCTCGGTTGTGCCGGAACATTTTCTAGAATATAGGGTTTGCTACCGATAAGATCATAAAACAATATACTTATGTAGATTAAAAAACCCCTCATGCGCAGGAGTCATCGACATTTGCAAACGCTGCTAATACAGCAATTTCCCTCAACACTGAAGGACTATTATTTTTAATTTTCAGGTGTTGCTTTAGGAAGATCATGAAATCACGTAGAAACTCTAAGCCAACCCAATTCACAGATGTCTGTGCACGTCCCTAAGTCAAACAGGTCAAATATTTTTAAAACACGCATTTACCAAGAGGGGAAAAAAAAAAAAAAAAAAAGGCATCTAAGCTGGAAACCTGTAGGGGCATAACAAAAGGAAAGAGGCCAGAAAGAAATATCCCACAGTGGATTACAAGGTTATGGGACAGGTCACTATAGGAAAGTTAAACAAAAAATGAAGGGTACATTATATAAACCTCACATAATTAAAAAATATTTAGTTCCAATGTTGTAGTTATACCCTCAGATATTTGTCGAGTTTGTTGGTCAAGTGCCTGTGAATTTATTGGAAGTTTATTCTGTTAATATACCTTTATTTACCCGGCTTTTGATTTTTCACCTAATTAGGAAACTGACTGCAGCTTTTAATGACTGTGAATTTAATGAAGACTATCGTTGTTTTACACTGCAGACAAATGTACAGAACGAGCTCCTGTAGGAGTGGACACAGTCAGACAAGGAAAAAACCCAGCTTTACAGAGAGAGGACTCTAACACAGTAATATATTAAATATTGCAGCGATCGATTTCAATACCCTGAGTGGACACGGGAATAAAAATTAACCCCCAAGATGAAATGATTAGGAATTCTTTGTTGGAAGGGGAAAAAAAAAGCAATTTTTTTTCCCCCCCTTTCCAGATTCTTTTTGTTCAGGTTAGAAGAGGGCCGGGCAAACATCTTTCAAGCTCTCGGGTCCCGGTTTGGGGATATAACCCTAAAGGTTAGCCGCATCTCAATGGCGTTTCTCCGTGGTAAAAAGATGGGTCTTTGTCCGAAGAGAGGCGGATTAAATATCAAGCCCGGCTCCGGTGCGCAGGACAGGGGCAGCCCACCCCCTCACCTCCCTCCCCGGCAGTGGCCTCGCCGAGCGGCCGCCACCCGCGGCAGGGCTGCGCACCGGGGCGCCTGCCGAGGGGAGGCACCGGGCTTCTCCCGCTGCCGGGAGTCCTGGCCGGGCCGGGACTGGCCGAGCAGGGCAGGGCAGAGCGGCGGGGACCGGCTCTCTGCTCACTCGCCGGAGCGGCGGCGGGGCGGGGGGGGGGGCGAAGGAAACGCGCCCCGGTGCCGACGCTGGAGGGAAGCGGCACCGGGCCGCTCCCCTCTCCCCGGCAGCCCCTTTCGTAGCCAGGCCAATTAAAACGGCACATAAAGCTGCGCCCCAGTCACTCTCCGATCCCGCCGCTGCCCCCAGCCCTCTCTTCCCTTCCCCCCCAGCCACGGCCCTTCTCGGCTTTAATTAATAATCAAAAGGCGGAATGAAAATTAAAGAGGGGGCAGAGGAAGGGCGAGGCGTTTCCGGGCCCCGGGAGCCCACCTGGGCGTTGGGGATGTGCGCGAAGGTGGCCGGGCGTCGTCCGGAGCTGCCGGGCTGGGGTCGCTCCGCACGCTCCGGGCCACCTCCCCTTCCTCTTCCTCCTCCTTCCCGGGGGTGCCGGGTTGGCTGCCCTGCACAAGGCTGCCGGCGGTATCCGCGGCTGAGGTTTGGCAGAGCAGCGGCCGGGGGCTCGGGTTTGCTCCGCTCCCGCTCGGCTGCAGGGGAGAGGAATTACAGTTCAGAAAATGTGAACCTGTTGACTACCACATCCCGAGTGAAAGGGCCGGTCTTTTACATTCCCAAACCTATGAAGTTGGGATGCCATCGCTGGGCCCCTGGATTCACCTGTCACTGCAATCACTGCCCCCAAGCACTGACAAATATTCACAATAAAGGAGTGAAAGGGTCTCTTAAGGTTCACTGATTTGTGTGTAGAACTTTGGAAAACTGCAAACAAGCGAGAAAATTTGTCCATTCTTGTGAAGGGAAATACAAGTTTGCACTTAACCGTTCAGCGACAAAACCCAAGGACTGGCCAAAGAGCCGGTGACATACACTGTAATCTCCATAACAATTTCATTTCCTCTCTTCCCTCTCTCCCTCTTTACTGGTTAGCAAAGGGGAAAATCTAAGGGTTTAATCCCGAGGAAAGCTTTCCATTTATTCCCACTGCAGGGAGAAGGGGATATTGAGAAAAGCCAAAGGATCCCGGACAAAATGGAGAGGGAAGTCCTCGGGCTCTGCGCTGTGAGAGGCAGGTTGGGAGCATCCAGCCAGAGGACACATGCGAGTCGGAGTGAAATAGAAACTGACGCTATTAAATTTCCTTTTAAGTGTGCCTTTGGATTAGTTGTACATGGAATCTAATAATTAAGGCCCTTCTCTTTAGAGAAAACCTTTTCGGTTTCATATTCCAGCATCGGGCGTGATTGCGGCTTGCTCGAGAGAAAAATAAAGGACCATATTTTTTTTTCTTTTGAGCTGAAAAAGTTGCTGCCACATAAGTGGTTTTTACTAAAGACGACATTAAATTGCAGGGTATTAGCAATAATCACCGAGGGATCTGTTTTATACTGTCTCAGGCCTCAGAATCTGCTGTTCCCCTCTTGCTGGGACCAGGGAAAAGCGCTTCCCGATTAAATTCTGCATTAATAGAACTTGGCAACCGGCAACAAAAACCTTGCTTAAGTGAAATGAAGAGACAAAAGGCACTTTAAATGCTGAGGCTGGGGGCTGGGGAGCTTATGGCACTAATTTTAAATGAAGACGACGTTCGTGCTTTGCAACCAGCGGAGAGCCCGTGCTCAGGCTGGGTGAGGGATAGCACTAATTCTCCTTCGTGGGCTCGCTGCGAGGCCCTCGGTGTCCTCCCTCGCCTCCCAGGGACGCACCGTTTGGATCCGAGACCCGGGAGATGCGCCAAGACAACCCCCTCGGCCCCGGGGCTGGGCCGCCTCCGCCTCCTCCGACTTGGCGGTGAAGAAGACGGGACCGTCCGGGGGGAAAGCCCGGCACCCGCGACGGGCGGGAGGTGGGGTGAATGGCGGCGGACTTCCCACGCACCGCCCGGGAACAACGTCGAAGCTGGGCACTGCCACGACCTGCTCCCGTGAAAGCTGTTTAACGCCCCGCCTTGGAGACGCGGGTGTCGTTTCCCACGGAGACACGGCGTCCTCGGGAGCCCCTTCCCGCTGCCCTCGGGAGCCCCTTCCCGCTGCCCGTGGACTCTGTGCTGTCGGGGACGAGGTGGGGACAAGCGGGCAGCTCCCACGCTTGTCCGCGATCCGGCACAGCGGGTCTCCCGGCTCCACGGGGGTGCGACGGAGCCCTCCCCTCTTCACCGCCCCTCCTCAGCCCCGGAGCGGAGCTGCGCGGGGCCGCGGCCCGTGCCGGGACGGGCTCTGGGCACGGAAATAGAAATGTAACATCTCTCCAGACAAATTAATTTTTGACGGATTTATGGCACGGTTTGCTTTCAAGATATTCATTGGCTCCTCCGAGCTGTAATAAAGTCCAGGGTGCAGAAGTATAAACGCGCACCGTCTGCTCGGCGGAAACCCTCGAACAGTATCTGCCAGCGAAAGATCAAGACACTTTGTGCATTTTCCACAGATAATGCCCATATTCCGAATGAGTGATCAGAGAACTCCGGTATTGTTAAGTAAAATGAGAGGAAGGCGAGTGACGTGGGAGTCGAACAATGGCATTTCTGAATCAGTTTGGTTGATTGACATTTGGGGGCTTCATGACCCGAGGGAATAGGACTCATTACCGTGAATACACCAAAACATCAACTGAGATTAGAACTCCGGATCTTTTAAAAATCCTATTTCATTCTAAATTATAGTGGGAAAATACCAATTCCAAGAAAAAAAAGGAGAGGGAAGAAATTACTCCTTTATACTCCTTTAATTGCTCAAACCCCACAAATAGAGTGAGAAATAGCGTCAAGATTTTAGGCATCATTTAAGAGAAGAAAATTAACTTGACAAAATAAAAATCTTGCCACTGGTAGAACACTGAATATGAGGAAATATATATTTCGGGGACCTGCAGACCTTGCGCTGAGCTGAGCTGGGAATAGGTGCACGATGAAGAAATAACTTAATAAGAAGGATATTTGACAGATTGATATGAATAACTAATTAGAGATTATTCAATTTTCCTTTTCTATGCATTTTTTAACTCAAAGCCTCAAGAAAGGGACAAGTGTGAGGAGAAACAAACAAACAAGAAAGAGGGAAAAATGAAAGGATGAGGAAAAATGTGCCCGATCAGCCCGGGGAGTCAGGAGAGGCAATCGCGAGGAGTGCCGTGGGATTCTGTTCGGAAGACTGGCTGGGTGTGAACAAAGTCTATTTCTCAGAAAACTGGGAGGAAAAAAATAGTGTGTGTGGCAGTGAAGGACAAAATCTGAGAGCGGGTGAACGTCCTTCCCCGTCAGAGCAGCTCCAGCCGGCGTCCACTGCCGTCACCATTTGCCCATCTTCCAAACTCTCTCCGGATCCTGAAAACCGAAAACACAGCCCCTGGATCCAGCACAGGGCCAGCGTATTTTAAATATAGTTGTATTTGCTCCTTCCTATCTTTAGAGAAATAAATGGGCAAGGGGTTCCTGATACAGGATGAAGCGATTAGCCAGTGACATTCTGAACGTGGCTGCCAGAGAAGGTTTGCCCTAATATCAAATTTTCGATCAGTTATCAAAGCTGAGGATTGTTGAGGAGTCATTGCTTCGCACAATACAAACGAGGACGGTTTTATTTATTCGCAGACTAGAAATACAAATAATTAGGATCCTGGCAATCCTGCCAAATAAATGTAGTGCTTTCAGGTTAAAACACAGACACACAAACCAACCCGATGATTATCTAAATGTTCAATTATACATTTACTAATACGGCCGATGACTCAAAGCTCCCGCACATCCAGATACCATCTTTATACGGAGACATCTTGGTTTTAACTAATGACTGTTTTATTCTCATTATTCTCAAGAAAAATATGGGTCACGTCACATATAAATTAAGATTATTTTAATTTACTTAGGCTCTTAAGCAAAAAAAAAATCACTCCAATTATATTTCGAATTACGAGGGAGATGCAATTTAACTCGCTGGCGAGTTCGAACAAAGGCACGCCGCCCGGTAACGTACGGTGCCCAGCTCGGGGTAGGAAAGGACAGACGCCGCTTTTCCTCTCGTTCCCCTTTTGGTGCCATTCGGGGGGAATTAACGGGACGGCGCGGGGTCAGCCAGCCCCGCGCCTGTCACCCGCCGGCCCCGCAGCCCGAGCCCCACTCATTGCCCGTGACAGGCGGGCACCGGGACTCGGGCGCGAGAAGTCAAATCTGTGGCGCTCCCGTCCTTCTGCCCATCCCCGGGCTCGGCGGGGAGAGACCGCCTGTCGCTCTCGGGAGCGTGCCTGGAGCCGGTGGCTCAGGGTGGGCGGCGGGACACACTCTGCTCCACCGGGAGGCGGTGGCTCCGGCCCCGCACCTGCAAAGGCGTCCCGCGGGGAGTGCCTCGGGTGGAGGGCAGCGCTTCTGGCCGCTGGGGGAACAAAGACAGAGGCCCGGGGGGGGCCCGCTCGGCCGCGGCGGCGGGTGCCGGGAGGGGGAGGCGAGGCCGCGGGCAGCGGGGACGCCGCCGCCGCAGCCCCCGCCCGATGCCGGCGGCGCCAAACGCGGGCGGGCAGCGCCCCCTGCAGGGCTGCGGCGGCGCCGCAACGGCAGCGCCTCTTAAAGGGGCAGTAGCTCTTAAGGTGGAACGGGCCGGGAGCGGCGGCGGCCCTCCGCGGCTGTGAGCCGGGAGTACGCGTTCACGTCGTCCTGAAATACCGTTGGTGCTACCCCCGTCTCCATCCTCGATCCCCGCCGTCCCGTGAAGGCATCGCTGTTTTTTTCGGTGCGTGTCAGTGGAGCGCGGAGTGCTCCCACGGGCGTGAATTTCCACGTGGGAGCCTCGGCCGTACCGCGCCGGGGGCCGAAGCAACCCTCGCCGCTGACTGTGGCGGATTCACCCTCCTGGGAGGTGCTGGTGGGGCTGCCGGGGCCGAACCGGCCCTTCCGGTGGCCGCGGCACTGCTCACGGGGTCCGACCGCCGGCACTTCGTGCTTCGCTTCATGCGGGGACCACCCCGCTCGCTCCCGGGGTGCGGACAGTGCCAACCGCCCACGTATCGTCCTCCCGGACCGGCCGGGGCACCGGGTTGCCCGCCCTCCTGGGAGCACTGTCCCCGGGTGGGCAAAGAAAAAAGAAAAAAGAAAAAAACAAAATCAAAGCAGAGGAAGGGGGAAAAAAGAAGTGGTGCCCCTTCGAACTGTCCTATCCCACGGGCGAGGAGAACCGTGCACGCTGCTCCGCGCCCCTCCGCACCTCGCGGAGCCGGGAGCGCGCAGTGCTTCTGGCGGCTACGAGCAGTTTTAGCCACAGGTCCGGCCGGCTGCCCGGGCAGATGCTCTCCCACGTCCCCATGTTCCCCCCACGCTCACGGGCACAGGGGCAGCTCAATTTCGGAGGAGGCGGGGCGGGAGCTGCGCGGGACTCTGGAGCCGCTGGCCGACCCTCCGCGGCTGCGGAGCGGGACGTTCCGAGGCAAGCTGTTGCCGCGAGGCATTGTCCCCCTGCCCTGTGGCACTGGTCCATAGAACAAACCAAATAAAGTTGATTAAGAAACAAAAATAAAAGCACGGGAAGACAATCTCTCCCCCCCCCCCCCCGCTCCGCACCTTGCGCAATATTTTGCCGGTAAAGATTTTATTCTGGCTCTTGGGGTTAGTGAGAAGGCGCGGTGAGAGCACGGGGGTTCCTCCCAGAGAAGCGCCGGCGCGGAGCCTCCGCGGGGCTGCATCCACAGGGAGCCCGTTCCCTCAGCGGGGGCGGCCGAACCCCGCAGCCCCCAGCGTCGCCTCTCGGCTGCGCCGGAGGTACGACTGGGCGCCGGCGAACGTCGCCAGGGACACCCGCGTCTATACCTCTTTTATACTTAAAAATGAAGTCGAGAAGGCAGACGCGGGAGCTGGGGATACCTCTCTGTCGCGCAAAGGCTCGAACGTTGCTCTGAAAATTCAGTGTCGAGTTTATCATGAATCTAGACAGAGGATTCTCTTTTTTTTTTGGCCGGCGGAGTGTACTGGAAAGTAATGAAGACAAATCTGCATTAGAGCTAATCCATACAAGCCGTTAAGCACGACGACGTTTCCCTTTCGTCCTTTAAAGCGGTAACTTTTGTACGGAAGTAGCGGCGGGGCGGCCGTACCGCGCAGCGCCCGTGCCCTCACGGTGACTTACGAGCTCCGACCCTCCGCCGACCCGGCCGAAATAACAGCGAGATGTTTCCAAAATCGAACCCGTTTTCTGTCCGCCTCACTCCTCCCCGCGCAGCAGATGACCGCCGGCGGGGCGCTGCGCGGCTCTGCGCGGCGCTGCGCAGAGCGGCTCCCGGCCGGCTCCGCAGGCTGCTTAAAGTGAAATAGCCCAGCGAAGCTTCTGAAACAAGGCGAGAAAGGAAGGGCCACGTGCTGCGGAGTAATCAAGAAATTAGCGCTGGGTGTCTCCTGGCCAGAGAACATCCCCGAAATTTGGGATTCATGTATTTAGCTTGCTGGTAGGCTTTTAGAGACCGTAAAGCTGGAACCTTAGACAGACAAAAATACGCACTCTGTCAAATTACCCACGAGACACGTATGCTAGAGTGGGAAAGCGATGTTTCACTCCGGAATTAATGCACAAGAGAATTAAAAATAGTACATAGTGATGTATTGATCAATCTAATGTTTGAAGGGCAGGCTTCAAAATCCTGATGGGGAGAGCTGTGCCATGAGAAAGCCACAATCCCGTAGACTTCAGCGGGCCGTGTCACAATAAACCATAATAACAGCGATTAAAGCGGCAGCAGCAAATCAGGCACTTTATCTCCCCTTTTTATCTAAAGTATCAGAATATTTTGCCTTCCCTCGACAAAGGAACCCACAACCAAAGCATTTTGTTCCCCTTGCCAGAATGAAACACATTTTCCTCCCCAAAGTAAACATAATGCATGTTACTAAAACACTGCCAGGGCCAACAGGAGGGAATTTAACTTTTTAAAGAAACCGATATCTGTCCGTGATTGATGCTGTGTCGCTCTGACAACAGAGAGTGTGTAGCTAATTGCCTCTATAAACGAAAAAGATATTGCCCTCATTTTATCAAACGCATTCTTTGTCCGGGGCTAAAACAAGTGTCACAGTAAATGAACATGACTGTAGAGATTAATAGTTTCCCAACAGCGAAATCGGAATAAGAACCCTGCGTTGTCAACCAGTGTCTAGTTTAAACTGGGAAGGAGCTTTGCGTTATTTTTTCAGGAGCAGTTTCCCTTTCAAGGATCCACCTATGCAGTTACGATCATCTGGGTTCTGCTGATCGAGGTAACCCACAGTTCCTGTCACCAGGGTCTTGGGGACCTCCTGGAGGCCTTTGGAAACCTTCCAGTCCTGGTGGTCTTTCTTGCCTCTCTTGAATTCTCTGGGCAGAGCTTTGGCCACGGCTGCCCAGGCAGGCTGGTCTACAGAGTACAGCTCTCTTCCACTCAACCTCCACAGGGCATCACAGAGAAGGGACTGCAATATGTTTGCTTTGGGGTTTGCTAAAAGACAGGGCAATCCTGATTTTTTTCTTGCAGGGGAACTTCAGATGTTTTCTAGATTCTTTTAAGAATATATTTTTTCTTTGTATATTGAAGGCCAACTGCCAGTATTAGGAAGAAAAAGGGAAAGTTTTACAGCTGTATTTGTTGAAACAGGTAACAGCAAATCCTGTGTGAGTGGCTTATCGGATCTCCCTCTCACAACTATTACTATTACTACTATTCTTTCCTTTACAAGCCATTCCTTCAACTTTACATCCAGGCAGGGTAAGGATGTTAGATTGCACTTTTTTCTTTTTTTTTAAGGGATATTGAAATTTTGAAGAGCATGGAGAGTAGATGCTTCCCTCCCAACCTTACGTTTTGAAACTCTAAAGTAGCGTACAAGATGCACTTAGAGCTTGTCCTTTCTTAAGGCACTGGAATACAACATGAAATACCCTCTAGAGATGGAAATGTGAGGTGTGGAAAGTCTTTTGAACCTAGTGGGGAAAGGAACAGCCTCAAAAAAAGGTGGAAACTGAAGCCAGACAACTCGTGTGAAGTGAAGCACTCATTTGTAGGATGCTGTCCAGGGAAATGGCTGATTTTCTGTTATTTGCTATTTTAAAGTATTGTTTTGAAATTATACTTTTATCAGACACAAGTTATTGGGCAAAACACTGAGTGAAGTAGTTAAGATCTAATGACCAACGTTAAACAAATGTATCTGCTCCTCACAGAATTTAACACTGAGGGTCACAGTTTCTTCTTCTGCTTAGTCCAAACTCAATGACACTGATCAAGAGGCATGTGAAGATCCTAAAGCACAGGTACCTTCCCCTGGGGCTGCTGTTGAGCAGTTTTTAAATTTCCTTCATTTTAGTCCGAATTGCTACTGACAAAGTACCTCTGGATTAAAGCATCTTTGCAAAATTAGTTATGCTTCAGGTCTGAACTCTCAGATCCATTCCCTTGTCTTTTTTTTTCTCTAAGAATTTGCCCCTTAGTCCATAGAAAACCAAGCACATTCTCGGTGCTGATATTTTCCCCGCTGAACCTGCCTTACAGATAGCATGAACAGTGCAGTTATGCCTATTAGTCACAGTGCTTGGCCCTGGTGTTAGACTAATTTGGAAAGACTTCCTGCATAGCAAGAAACAGCAGGATTTGATCATAGTCAGAGATCCATTACAACGTACAGCAAGGCTCTTTAAGGAACCCTTATCACCTCGGACATTTAAAAACTGTGCACCATGAGGCATCAGTTTTTAAAAAACCGACCAAACAAAAACCCCACAAAACCCAAAACAGAGCAAACCCCCCTCACACAATAAAAACCAAACCATCATGAAGAGACATTGCATTCAAAAGAAGACAGATCACTCCGTCTGCTAGATCTTTACCATCACTGAGTTCTAGGACAGTGATTTGATTAAACAGTAATAATAATAAAAAAAAAAAAAAGGACAAAACAGGGAGAGAATGGATGGCAAATATTGACTCTTTAACTTGCATTATTTTGAGGAATATTAAATTAATGTACCCACATGATGTCCAGGCATCAGTCCTGATCTCCCTGGAGTCAATGGTGACATTTCTATTGCTTTCAGTGAAAAAAGGCTATTTATCTGAGGGCATCTTCAGCAAAATAAACACAAGGAAATAGATTGTACTTGAAAATATTTTGAACTTCCTATTGCTTGATTCGAACAATTGCTTTGGTGCTAGGTTATTAAACCTTGACTTTACCCCGAGAGAGGTTGCTGTTGCACTATTATCCTCTTTCCTTTGCTGCAGGGATAATCAAATATTTAAATAGCTTTCTGTTGACTGTGAGGCTATAGTTACTTTTAACCCCTTTTCAGCCTAGTCAAACTAAAATGTTAATGAAAACATCTCCAGACAGCTCTTGGTTAATCTAAATATCACTTAGACTTTTTAAAAAACCGAATGCTCTATGAACTGTGAAAAAGCAGTTATTTTATAGAACGGCAAGTATATTGTTGCACTTTGCACTGAAAAGAATATAACCTTGTAAAATTTCGGTACTGGTACTAGACAAATATACAGATTTTTATGATCTCTTCTGTTTTAAAATGCTGCCCTAGAGCTCGCAGCTGACATCTTGGACTCACAATAACTGACATATTCTCCTTTTTAACAAAATAAACCACGCTGATCTTTGAATGAGCACTATGGGGAAAATGTGTATCTCTACTGGTTTACATTAGACAGCTTTTTTTTGCTGCCTTCTTGTAGTCCCCCCCCTTTTTTTTTGCCCCATGAAAACATCCCCACAATAAGATTCACAGCTGTTTACATGAATGTCTAATTCTATTAGCTGCAAAGAGGGAGAGCTATAAACTTAACCAGTTATTTTTTGGGTTTAACTAATGTAGCTGTCACTGAATCTTCCCCTTGGTTCCCAGGACCAGAGTAAGTAATACTGGGAAAATGTGTTTGGTTTTCCAAATATTTTTTCACAGGATCATGTAAATAATAGTGTTCAGAAGCGTGCAAGGTATGACCTCCGTTATATTATGTGACCTCTTAGATATTAACAGGGTGCATTTCTATAGTCTTATTTAAACAGTCATCAGAAATAAGCACGGACTCACACAACAAACTAAGAGCACGAGTTTGCCATCCATATCTCAGTATAAAAACCTTCCTCAATGAGTGGATAATTTACCCTCTTCGTTCAGAAATGTAACTCAGCCAGACAGTTAGAGGCTTTGGTATCTTCATAAAGTTTCCAGGGGGCGGAGGAGGCAGGGAAGGGTTAAGCCGCGGAGCCTCGCCTGCCTCCGGCGCCTTCCCCGGGGGTGGGTGTAGGGGGAAGGAGTGGGGCCTTTTTCTAAGGAGAGAGGGGTGCGAAGGGAAAGCCCACTGGTTGTGTCGGCTGTTTCGTCAGAGGAATAAGCTTCGTTGTGTGTTACTTTGTCTATTAATGAACCATGCCTTAAGGGAAGGGCCTACAAGAGATCTGGGAGTTTCCCGGCGGGCAGGGGTCTCCCCCGGCTCCTGCGAGAGAAGCTCCGAAGGGATGCCGACATCCCCGCTCCCGGGGCTACGCGGGCACACAGCAGGCAGGGACACGGTGCTGTAGCCGTCTTCGGGAGCTAAAGTTGTCCCACTGGGAACCGCCTCACACGTTTTCCCTTTCCAGCCCAGGCTCCTTAGGAGCCCGTCCGGCAGCAACTCCATCCCCTGCCCTTTCTCAGCGCCCTGCGGGGCAGTAGCGGGGGGCACCGCCTCCTCCTGCCCGAGGTAGCTGAGTTCCGGCCTTTAGCCGGCCCTTACGGGACTTTCGTGTCTTTAGGGTGCCGGTTTTCCAGGAGGGAGCCGCCCAGCGCAGGAGCTGGGCGGGCAGCGGGGAGCGGCGCAGGTGCGCTTGGCTCGTTTCCTGCGGGAAACCCGGCTCGAAACGCAACCACCGGGTTCAAAGGTCGAGGAGGCTGCGGTTCGGAAGGATCTTCTGCTTCTGCGGGGGCCACGCCGTTGGTTTGACCCATGGTCTTAAAAATACACAAGCGGGGACTTTCCGCCCCGTCCCCGAGCAGCCAGGGTTTCCTAAATTGCTGCTTGGGTGCGGTTGCCTGGCTCTCCCGCAGGAGATGGTGCAGGTGAAACCCGCCTCCCCACGCGCGGGAGGGTGCCCTCTCCCTCCCCCCTTGCTCTTCTCCGTAATATGCAGAACCTCCCCAAACCCACCCTCCTGTCCTTCCATGCACCCTGTGCTGCCAATGCAGCAAATGAATCGGTAATAACTGGGTTCTGGTGTTCCCCAGGAGTTCAAAAAAACCTTCTGTTGGGAAACTAAGGATGACAGAAAACTGGAAGTTACCTATCAACAGCCATATTAGCCTCCAGAGTTAAAGATAGTGAAATGTATTTAATGCTGAGTCTCAATGAAATAAACATTTCCCTAAAAATAACCTAATTCATTACACAAACTCGATTATTACTTTGTAGTTGTCTATTGACTACCAATTCAAGCCTTCTGAAAAAATAAACAACAGCAAAGCCAACAACCCAACAAATCCTAATATCATGTGGTTGTGCAAGTGAAGACTGTCTTATAACGTGTGCACAAAAGGGACTAAATTAAAACCACGCAAGCAACCATATGCGAGCATCCTCATTCTTTTGTACCTTTCTTTGCAGCCTGGGTTTTCTAAGGGTGAAAACAATCTCTTTCTCTTTCCTTTCTCCTAATGCGGAATTCCCAGAAACGGCAGCAGCATTCCTCGTTAGCAGGATCTGAAACCTGAACCTTCAGCTGGGCACCACAGCTTGGGTTACAGGACTAACTGCTCTGGTCCCATCCAGGATAACACCATTATTTTGGGTGTGAGGAATGGGGTCACGTTGGGAGTGGCGGAAGGGGCAGCTGGCTGAGCAGCCCTCTGCTCCCCCTCTTCACCCTCACTGACTGCCTTCAGCTTCCTGTGCAGGGAGTTCTACAGCTGCTCCCATAGTAGTATCTTGGCCTGGCCTTCAGTTGAAATGTGCATGCTCAGTTATTTTTGGTGTGTTGCTACCATTTCTGTTGAGAATGTGACTGAAAAGAATGTAGCTTTGTATCTTGGCTAAAACGTGACATAAAGTCATGGGGCAGAGAAAAGCTGTTTTTTTTCTTTTTTCCTGGTGCTGGGTCTTTCCTCTTGCCAAAATTAAAAAATCTTTTGAAAGCAAGTTGAAGGTATTATGTATTCCCTAATACGTTTCAAAAGTATTTTATAAAGGAAAATGTTTTGTGGCAGAAATACTGGGGGCAACCACTTAGTTTACCAATATTTTAATTCATGTAAATTCCAATGCATGGCTGACCAGGTGTTCACTGTTTGTGGGCTTCATTCTCATTTTAAAATTGTAAATACTTCTGTCACAGCAAAAGACTAATTTTATTATTGTTGTCTGTGTCTACATGTGAAAATTTACCCCTAGACTGATTTTTTTTAGAGAAATACAGAGGGAAGACTGTTTCTATGCTCTCTTTGCAAGAGGTCTACTTATTCCTACCACATTTCTGCAGGCCACTGGTTATTTTACTAAAACTGAAATGCTTACTTTGACTTTGCATTGTGCATTATTTTAACAGCAGAAGATGGCATATAAACACCTTTTATCTACTTTCCCTCCTACTGGGCTTGTAACATCAAAGATCATCCCATTCATCTTTGTTTCAAGGCAGGCTGTAAGTTTTCATCTGACAGGGTTGTTGAAAATCAAACTGACTATACTTGATCACAGTGGGATCTGCATGAAAATCCATCTACAAGTTGAGCTGTAATACTTACCTGTCTAGGTCAATTTGCGAACAACAAGAATGATAAGCACATAAAGCTGAAATAGTGTTGTTTCACAGTAGGACTGTTCCACTACCAGTATAGCAGAAAAAGCTGATTTAAGTAAATGTGGAGCTGCATGCTAAGCCACATGAGTTTATCTTGGAGGTTATTAGATGCAATTTTTTGTCATAATTTGTCTTTCCACTTGTCCTGACTTCATGTGCCATACTCCCTGGGGATTATCCCAGCAGAAGGAGGAGGATTAAGGCATGGGAAGGAATGCAGTGGAAGTGTCACTAGAGGTTCCCTGTTGAATGGGGGAAGAGCAAAAAAAAAAAAAAATCCACATATATGCCTCAGTGTTGTCGGAGAAAGAATGATGGTTTCCAGTGGGGCTCAAGCTGTCACTGGAAATCTTAGGGGTGCAGGGCACAGCCACAGCCAGCACGAGCTGGAGGTTCAGCTTCTGCCTGTTGCAGGGAAGCCTTGTGAGTCTATGGCTTGTTGGTTTAGTTTGGGCGCTGCTAACCAAAACAGATCCAGCAGCAGATCGTATATTTATTTATACCGTCTTATTCTATCAATTACAGAAAATTACATATGCAGAAAAGTGGAAATATGAGAAAAAACCTTTCCCCTTCCAAAATGATGGGATGCTATGATGTTCTGCTACTTTTGTGCAGTCTCGTATATCAAATAACTCTATTAATCAAATAAGTAGGCAAAACATGGCTTTTCCTGCTGAGAGTTAGCCTTGCTTTAGAAAAAAAGTTGCTTTTGACTTAGATATACTGGCTCTCCACGGACATGAGTAACGCTAAAGAATCTACTCCCCTAAGTAAGTCTTGGACATCATGTATTTATTTGGAAATTCTGTCATTAGCTGTGTATCTTCCCGTAATTTGAGCAAGTTCGCCAGATATATGAGTGTTTATGTGTGTATTAGTGGTTGAACTGGTCATATTACCTGTAACTAAAGCTTTCTGACTCTTTCCATTATGTGGCCATGCTTATAACTCAGCCAAACTTTAACTACTGGGACTGAAACTTTCCAAAGAAACATAGAGCCTGAGGCAGAACTTGCAATGGAAAATTTCAACTAGAAGACTTCAGATTTCTCTAAAAACAAGAGTGAGAAAATTGCTTTGTTTGGCTCATGGTAACAAAGTAAAAAAAAAAACAAACCAAACCTTAGAGAAAAGCTGCAGTGTTTTCTGTAGCGGTGTCATGGTCCAGTCAGTATTGGGGGAACAACAGTGTTTGGAAAGACACTTCTTGCTGCTCCTGGGAAAACGTGTGGGAGTTTAGTCAAGCCACGATCCTCAGGGCAGTTACAGTTTGAGCATGTTTGGGTTTTTGTGCTCAAGTCTCTCGCAGATTTGACCAGACTGGAGGGCTTTTTTCTCTCGGCCTCAGAGGCTGCAGCAGGGCTGAGCTCTCTGGAGGGGCCGGGCCAGCACCCTGGAGCATCCCATGGTTTTGGGCCAGCAGGGTTGTGGGGAGAGGGGCTGTGGGGTGCTGTCTATCCTTTCCATGAAGGAAATTTCCATTAGGAAATTACTTATAAAAATAAGTGCAGGTTGTGAAGTCAAGTGCTCAGGAATTAGGAAATGCCAGAGTGACATTTCCTGTGCTGTCTTCCCTCTTTGTCCCGCTCCTGCGTAACCGTTATGATGCAACATTTGAGTGCTCAAACTTGTTTTGACAGCTTTCTCCTTAGAACCATTTCTTTTCTTGTGATAACAACCAATTATTTTTTTAATTGTTTAGCAGCAGTAACACAATAGCCGTACATATTACAGCGTAAAAATGGATGTTTTTCTTGAGCAAAGTGGTTTTTTAATCAGATTTTGATGCTGTCAAAACTGAATATCCTGTGACCCTGTCGGAAATTGATGTCTGTAAATGTAAATTAACTGTATCTGTGAGAGCTCTTGTCTCTCTTCCTTGTCTTTTACTTGTTGCTGTCTTGTCATTTTTGATGGTTCTTGGTCCTTATCTTAACATTTTAGCAAGGAGATCAGTATTCAACAAAACAAAAAAATGCTGGCTAAAATGGAGCCGTTCATGTTGCCCTAAAGAGGAAGGAAGGATGCCTCTTCCTGTCTAACCGATGGTGTGTTCTGCAAGGCGTTACTTATTGCTCCGCTTTCCCCTGCCTGTTTCCTGGAGGAGGTGGAAACCAAAATGATAAACGTCCTTGGCTGAAGTTTGCACAAATTATGTTACAGAGACAAATTACTCCCCAGATTTTCTTATTGTACATCCGTGACAGCTTTTGTCTAAAATTAAAAATAGGTATTTTGTGTATTCCTGTTCCATTATTGCCTGTAAATATATATATTGAACATATCAAAGCAGAACAGACTCTATTTGTATCGGATACAAGTTGCACTTTCTTCCAAAAAGAAAGAAGTCTGAGTAAAGAAGATGTAACAGCAGTGGTGAAATTCCTTTTTCTCTGCTGACTTAAATCTGACATTTGTCTTACAGCATTTAAAAGGTTTTACAATTGTCATAGAAAGCAGTGAGCTTTTGGGAACATGATAGATAAAAAACTGAATCAGTTAATATAAAACCAGAAATCAGCTGAATGCAGCAGAAGACAAGGTTCTAGAAAAAACTAAATGTACTATGCCTCCTCCCCCCCTCAAGTTTAATAAAATAATATTGTTTAAAAACAATAGCAGAAGTTATATTTCAGCCATGATTTGAAGTGATGTGGGCAGCCTTCCTCTCACCTGTCGCTGATGCCAACCTGCCTGCTCAGCCCTGCAGGGAGGGGATGCTGCTCTGCCCGGGGGGGGGGGGGGGTGGGGTGGGGGTGGGTGCAGGCAGGGCTCTTGGATCCTCCCCCCAGACCCCTGACCAGCCATGTGGCCCTCCCCGATGCACAACATCTCTGGGGAATCCGAGCATGCCAGAGCTGGTCCCTGAGTGCTATAAATCTTCTGTCAGGAGCGATAGGATGCTCCTGTAATTTTATCAAATTCCCTTTCACACTTTTCTGGAAGAGTCACTGCGGTTGTTTTTTAAAAATATTTTATTTTTCCAGTTTTTCACTGAATCTGCATATCTTTTGTTAATGTATCTTTTTAAAATATATTACAAGTCATTATGCATTGACTTTTTTTTGTATCAACAGGCACAGGTTGTTTAGTTCCTCAATTAGCAAAATTCCCTTTGAAGAAACATGCACATGGGATTTTTCCCCCTCCAGGTTTCTCCTGTTGCTCAGACTCACTGTCCTCCCTTCAGGATGGACCCCTGTCCCCGCTCTCACCCCTCATCTCCTGGTATCTTCACTCTTCCCTCAAACTCTCTTCCACCTCCTGGCATTGTGTTGCCCTGGAGTCACTGAAACAGGTCTCTTTCCTCTCACACACACTGTAGAGAGGCAAGATGCAGTGTCTGAAAAGCAAGCTGGGGTTTGTGGTGTTAAAAATAGATCTACTGGGAGACAGACAGATAGCTGAGGCCTGACTCATTAACTGTAACTTGCTAAAGGTATCTTCCTAGCGTAGTCCAGTTGATCTTGGATGAGAACTGTGTACATGAAGCCAGTAGGGTGATTACTCTTTATTCCTTTCACAAACAACCTTATAGTATACTTGCTTTATATATATTACGCTATATATAATGTGATCGTATGATTACCTTAAGCTTTTGGCACCGGTACATCAGGTTCCCTCTCTGTATCGCTATAGATGTGGTCCTGTGGACCGAACCACAGCATTATGGATTTCATCAACATGTCTGTAACAGTCTCAAGCTCCTTTTCATGTTCCAGCAGCTCTGGTGTTACATATTTTCAGAAGTGTCATACACAACCGGAAAGCGGTGATTTCCAGATGGTCTCGAAATGAATCTGTATGAGCTCCAGGTGATTACCCTGTTGATAATACATTCGAACTGGGGTGTCCTTTGATAAAGGCTTTTGTGCATAAGGAGCAACCTGGATCCTCAGGCTAGTCTTGTGCAATGTAGGGAGACCAGAGGTAGCCTATGCATATTTGTGCCCTGCAAACAGCAGCCTCATTTTGCTTTTGTTTTCTGTTGAATATTCTGCGAATGTTTATTTGGCTGGCTGGTGAATCCATTTCTATGGATGTCTTGCTAGGCTGTGCTTGATAGAGAGTTGCTACAGGCTGTTGTGTACGCTGAATTCCGTATTGAGTAAATGTAAATGAGAGGATTTGAAGACTTCCACAACAATTGAACTCTCCAGTTCTGTAGCAACCCTCATTTCATCTGTGAGAAACTCATCAAAGAGCACCCACCAGTCTCTCCAGTTTTGGATCTCACCAGGAGATTTTGGGGCATTGCAAACTCCTGCAAATTGAGGGGTGAATCTGAAAGCCTGAACAAAACATGGCTCAGAAACCGTTCTTTTGTTTTACTCATCAGCCTTTCTTCTTCCTTTGTCTAGATAATTTGTTTCTTAGATGACAAGAAATGCTGTCAGTTCTGATAATGTGCTCAAAGCTTTTGTAGATGTGGTGTCTTCCGTGTAGATAGCTTGCGGTTTTGCCAGTATCTTTTTGTTTTGTATGCTTTCTGGTGGTGGTCTGAAATTCTTATCGTCTTCAGTAACTATATGCTCAGGATGCAGCTCCTTATAGGCTGCTACTTGTTTCTCGAGTTTTAAGCCTTTCAAGGCTTAAAAATCCTTGCCACTCTTAATGTGTCTCATGAAATATGTGAAGGCTTCTTCAGTTCTCAGAAACATTTTGAACTGAACTAAAATCTCTTTAGTTCTTTAATTTAAAAAAATGTAGATACTTCAGAAACTCTAAAATTGTGCCTTATTAATTCCACATTCGGAAGGCACTCTGAAGGACTGAAGCAATTCAAATATGCGATTTATTTCCTCGGTCCTTTGCTCCCATCATTACCTGAGATTATCCAAGATAAAAGTGTTGAAATGTTTTGCTCCTAATATTTTATCTATATGTTTGACCTACCAGCACACTATCATCTCATGCAGCCAATGCATGTTTTTATGTCTCTTTTGGGATTTTGAGGATGTGCAGGTGGGGATGTCCAGGGTTGGGCCTGTTGCTCAATCAGGCTAATGTCCAGAATATCACTTAGCTTCACTGTTACCTCATATTCAGGGAATTCAAGCTGTGAACTGCCTGCCAGGGACACTCCTTAGTTTAAGCTTGATCTGATGTTGCGCTTAATCGTATCTTGACAAGCTCCCATTTATTCCTGGAGGATGCACCGGTGCAGCATTACCCCAGCTGTGCTAATTGCTTCCTTTCATTGCCTTCCACCAAGGTTTCTGTTAAGCCAGTCCCTAACTTGTACTGGCTGGGCTGCCTCACCACTTCTCACCTCTGTTGCTGTCAGAGGCTTTGAGATGCTGTCTCCACCATCAGATTTTTCGCTAGCTGCACCTCCTGCTCAGCCTTAGCCATGGCTCCCACGCACAGCCCATTCCTCGATTCAGCTTGTAGCATACTTCAACTGAAAAGCAATCTTGCTCTTGCACAAGAACATGGATCTCACTAGGACGAGAAAGAGCTGGGTTTCCACTGTTACTTGCAGTAGGTGCTCAGTAATAGCCATCACTTTAACTTGTGCAGTCCATGCTTGCTTTCCTTCCAGTACGTCGGTTTGTCCAAGAACGAGTAATTTCAGATCTCTGACCCATCACGATTGTGTGCTGGCTACTGATGTCCTCAGTGCAGATGTGCTTGTGCAGCTCTTCGCATGGATCGTACTAACAGTTGCTGGCAGTCACTCCTGTCTGTCAGCAGCTTTATTCCCTTGCTTATGGTTTCCCTCTGGACAGCCTATGCTTAGTGCTGCTGTTTGCCTAGCATGACCCATGGGTATCACCTGGCCTGGGATCCAGTGGAAAAAAGCCTTTTTTATCCACTGTAGGTCAGAATTTGTGACCCATTGCCCTCTCTAGTGGTGTAATTACTCCACTAGCCACCACTTCTTCAAGTGCACAAAGGCTTGGCAAAGGAGCCCTCCTCTGGCAGAGAATTAACAGCTAATGTCCCTGAAGAAACACATTTCTATTTTTACACTTCTAACTCTTCAGCAGCAACCTGGACCAAGACGCGTGGCTGTAGAAAGCAAGTAGTTGCCAGGGGCAATAAAATGCTGAAGACTTGCAAAGTAGTCATGGATTTGCCACTGGCTTTGCTTACTCCAAGACGCAGGAAGACTGGGCTGTTTTTTCTTTCTAAGGGAAAGCAGCTTCCGGCAGCATCTGTCCTGCTCCTTGCTCTTCTCTGCTGGGTGGCAGTGGCAGCAGCAAGCCCAGATTTGGGCTCAGAGACAGTCTTTTTTTAGCAGGACCTCTTGCAACAGGACAAGTTTTAAACTAAAAGGTCCCTTTTGAGGTCCCTTCCAATCCCTAACATTCTGTGATTCTGTGATTCTGTATAAAAGAGGGTAGGTTTATGCTAGATACAAGGAAGAAATCTTCTACAATGAAGGTGGTGAACCACTGGAGCAGGTTGCTGAGAGAGGCAGTAGGAGCCCCATCCCTGGGCATGTTCAAGGTCAGGCTGGACAAGGCTCTGAGCAAACGAATCTAGTTGAAGGTGTCCCTGCTCATGGCAGGGGTGGTTGGACTAGATGAGATTTAAAGGCCACTTCCATGTCAAAATATTCTACCATTCTATGATTCTGTGGGCTGTTCTCCTGGCTGGTCCAGTCTACTTTGCCCCTTTTCAGTAGCCTCTTGTTGCAGCAAGATCCTTGCTCAGCTGAATTGGGGCCCCTCGTTCCTGGAGGGCAGACTGAGTTGTCACCTCCCTCCGACTGAGTATGGAGCTGGCTGTGACCTGCTCCATGCACCACCCAGCTCCCTGCACTCCTCTGGCAGGGGTGATGCAGAGACCTTGGCACACTGGGCTCTCTTCCATGGGGGTCTCCTGCCACCCTGGAGGGGCACGGGGCCAAGCCCTTTTTCCTGGTCCCTCTCAGCTCCCCTGGTACAGTCCAGGGCTCTTGCTTGCTGCTGCCTATCAGCCATTCTTTGTCCTCTGGCAGGGGCCAACCCCCGGTTTGCCACTGGCTATCTCAGAGGGAGGTTGGTGTCTAAACCGTCTGAAGCCCACAAAAAGCAGCTGGGTGGATATTTTAAACAGAACATTCATTACATTTGTAAATCTGTAAAAACCAAATGCCAAGACAAACCTTTAGTGAGTTATAGTCCTGTTTTGTGTTTGCAGTCCTTCAGCTCCATCTCTTCTGGCTCTGAAGAGGAAATGATGGAGGTACAGGCATTCATGTCCTCAGACACAGTCTTCAGGCAACGGTCCAAACCTACATAATGTACCTTTAAAATCCCATTTATTTTTCACTTTGGGTGACTCCTCTTCCTTCTTGTGACTAAGAGAACATGTTTACTGTCTTTTCTTGATGAGAAGAAATGCAGTCTGTGCATCAGGGGACAATTTTTTGCCACTCTATCCTCTACTGATTGTCCTGGATATACTGGGAGCGTGGCAGTTTTGAGAGCCTGCATCACTCCAGGTAATGTCACTATGTTTACATGCACATACTCAATCTGCTTATCAACGGCAGTGAAAAGGAAGGTTTGTCCTCATCCATGTCACAAAAGCTTTCCTCACAGCTCAGAGCGCCCAAAATACTATTCTTCCCTTTGCTGATTCTGATTCATCTGTCCACAACTCCTTGCCTTATCTATCACTTCAGGTCTATTCAACATGCTTCATTTACTGTTAGATCCTGTTAAATCCTAGAGGGGTATTGTTTCTTTGTTTCATGCCTAATAAACATGTTACACTGTGTTTTTGCCCAGTGAAATGACAAATGTGGCCAGAGTCCCGGTTAGCTGCCGGCTGGTGAACAGCCTCTAGAAAGAGCAGGACAGGACAGAAAATGGTTCCCTCTCTTTTTGTGTTGGCTTTTTCTCTCACTGGCTGGGCCAGGAGATGGTAGAACCCTGCTCTTCCTCTTTCATCTGTGAAGGGGTTAGAGGTAAATGCCGGGAAAGAAGAGCTGTTTAAGCTAAGAGGCAGTGCTGGGTTGAGTCAGGTATAGACTGCCAATGAGGAAATTCTGGGTAGAAATCAGAAGCAGGTTTCTCACCATTACAAGGGCATGGTTTTGGAGGCTTAATGGTGCTTCCTGATGTTATGTGACACGGTGCGTGGTGTAATCAGGAACTTGGATTAATTTAAACTGTATCTTCGTTCTTGACTTGTAAGTATGATCTAGGAATTGTGTTTTCAGGAATCCACAGATTTAAGAGGCTGCCTGTTTTGATGTCAGAATAACATTATTTTTTTGTATTAGATTAAAATTGAGGAAGGATAGATATTTTTGCGCTCTATTTGTCTTTTTTCTGCACTCGTATACCATCGTAGCAATGAATCTGACATAGAACAGGGGTATAAATATTAAGTACATTTTATACCTGTGTAATACTCAGTGTAATAATCACTTTGAAACTTGAGGCTGGTATCCAGCATGGATAGGAGGTTGAAGTATGATCTCCCAGAAGTGAAGAGCTGGGATTTTGCTGGTAAACTGATGAAAAAGGAGACCTAAAGCCTCTGCAGGTTGAGAGCCCCCATCCATGCTTTCTTTTTTTCTCTTTAAGGTGAGAAGATATCAGGTGTCTGAAACTGGTTTCTGTAGGTAGGCTGAGGACAGTCCACCGTGAGTTAAAAGTTGTATAGTGGGAGCCCTGTAACTCCTGTGTAGTATCCACCTAAACCCTTGGATATGTTAGGCTAATAAAGTTGCAGGCTGCCACTGAAATCCATCCCAGAGTCTGTCTTCAACAATTCTTGTAGTGATTAATGACAGCAAGCTCGTTGCTGTTTGCCATGAAGGATTTGCTCGTATCTGTCTGCATTTGCAGATAGCAGAGTTTCAGATAACAAATTAGAGTTCCTGTGGTTCTTTGTTGCCTAGAACACGGTACAGAAATTTTACACCCTTGGAAATTGTTGTCAAAGGCTGCTATTCTGGTTTAGGAATCCACGTGTTCATTTTGCATAGCTGCAACTGGGTAGTTACGGTATAATTTTCGGAGAAGAATTGGGACCCTTGATTCAGGTGGTGTTGATTTATCAGGAGTTCCGAAAACTTTTTCCCTTGCTTTTCTGGGTAGATGTATATTGGAATATTTTTATAGATGCTGGCAGCCCGGTAAGAATAATTAGCATGATGATGAGTAGTAATCTACCATCAATTACTTGTTTTATTTACAAAACATCTGTTTTTCATAAGTCCTACTCTTTCCCTTTTTCATCATGCTTATGCCCATGTAATTAAAAAAATTATTTTTTTCTTAAAAAGATAATGATATGAAAGTTGCTCAGGTAAAGTAAAATGAACTCTAGCAACAATTAAGTTATCAAATATTTGCTATCTAAATACCAATAACCATTCTCTAATTGCATTTTAATTGTATTTGTAGTTTAAATATTCTGCAGTTCTTGGTGGGATGAAGAGATAGAAAAGCAAAAAGAGGTTCAAATGATCACAAGATCTGATTTCCCAAGACCACGACTAGACTGTTGCCAAGTCTCCTGGTGCCTTGAGGATGTCTCATGGCCAAACCTGAGACAAAGAAATGGACTTGCTACAGTTCCCTCCTCCTGTTTTCCAGCTAAAGCTCAAGAGGTTTTTTAGATTTCTTCAGTGCTTTGTGCAATAGCCCCAAGGCATTAGTTAAATTTCTCAATTAGAAGCATAGCGTAATGTCAAGTATTTTGACTGTCAAAGCATCCCTGTCCTTTATGATATGGCCATGAGGTCCAACATACATGTATATACACTTGCAAATTAAAAGTGTCTGTTTGGTTTGGTACCAGTCACAGTACATATAAGTATTGCAGGTTTGATGTGTGCAGCTAAAGGCCTTTTTTTTCATTAAAGGAAATACCTCCCACTAGACTCAGGTGAGTGATTAAAAACAAAATAAATGCAGATTTCTGCAGATTTCATCCACTTGACTTTGAGTGTTCAAACCACACTTATATTATTGAGATTTTCTTCATTATATTTCTAATTTTGTGTTACATTTATAGCTATTTTTTTGCATTGTATCCTTCACTTTGGATGCTTCCAGCATCCTTCCCATCAAAATTAACCCGAATATTTTCTTACTGGGGGAAGGAAGGGAGAGGCAGGAGAGCAATGGGGAAATTCCTATTCATCGTTTGGGCACTGTTGATGGAACTGAATGAAATCTTTCCACTCATTCAGTTTCTATGGCCTAATATTCACCACCTTGTGACTCCTTGGCTTGTGCCCATGGCATGTTGAATTCCCAGATGGTCTCCACATTGAAATGCTAGCCAGGCCTGGGACTGTTCAGCTTCCAAGACTAGGCAAAACTGGGTGCATTGAATCTAATGTGGCGAAAGGCCAACCTGCACCTAGCCATGTAATAATTTACAGATACATACAAATCCTTCATATTCTGGAAGATATTTTTAATTTGGTGTACATATATATGTCCCCTTAAACTGAGTAGCAGCTACTTGTGTTCTCAGAGAGGAGAATAACTTCTGTGTTTTCCTTCTTACAAGGCATATGCTGTTACGATATATATTTTTAATCGATTAAGAGGTGGGAACAGTAACAGTGTATCTGATCCAAGTTTTTAGCAAAAGACTCTTTATTGGCCTGCATACTGTGAAACATTATTCTAGGCATGATCCCAAAGGCATTTTTAATCATCAGGCTAGATGAAAAGAATATACATTTCTAAGTATCCTGGAAGTACTAGTAATTTAAATTACAAGTTTATCTTGTTAACATTTTGTTTGGTGGGCAATAAACCACAATTCAGAAATGTTAAACATAATCCTGTCTTTTTTATAAAAATGTGTTTCAGGGCTTTGGAAGCTTCTCCCTTCTCAGTCCTTTGCACTTCAGATGGTAGGATCTCAACTACTTGTCAGAAGTATTCTCCTTGCTATTGGCAGAGGAATGGTCCTTGCATGCTGAGTTTGGGGTGGTTGCAGCACCCCAGATTATTGCCTGGCATGGGCCCATATTTGTCCGTACCATGAGACTTACTGACCTGTCCTAGGCATTATACAATCAAAGATGATGTCTCATATCAAAAGCACATGGAAAGTGTTTTTTCTGATATTTTCAGGGCAAGTAAGTGGTTGTGGCTGAAACTGCAGCTTTAGCTCATGCTCACAGGTATTTGCAGGGTTGCCTTGTGCATGTGTAATTCATCTGCTTGGGACTGTAGCCCTTATCCTGCTCCTGCAGCCAAAGTGTGCCCTTGGCAGTGCTTTCTTGAAAGGCACTCTTTCAAATTCTTCCCGTTATTGTATTTTTACATTTTAAATAATGCTCAAATATTTTAATACTACAGGCCAATGTAAACATTTATATACACTTAAATAACCTAAATGAGTGTGCACAGTCTATAGATTGTTTTCTAAAAAAAAAAAAAGAAAAGAACTCACCTTCCTTTGCAAATGATTTATAGTATGATATTCTATCATTATTTTCATAAGCTCATACCATATGAAAGTGTAGCATGGACTGTCTCAGAGCTATTGAAATAGGTGATGAAAACCATAAAGTTAGGAAAGTATACAATTGTATGATAACTATTCATATGTCCTCTTTGAAATAAGAATATGCCACGTAAAAGTTAAGTTTTATGAGCAGACATGTAAGCACGACCTCTTACTGAGGTCTCCTGTTAGTTTCTACTAAAAGACTCGCTTCTCAATTGTTTATAACTCTGCCATCTGTTATCTGCTTAGACTGAAATTTCCCTTACTGTGAACCTGGGTTGTGCTGTATTAGTTTGGAAAACTTGAGCCAGAGTGGTTCATCTGTTAGGGGGAAATGGCTTTAGCCATGTTAAAACTCATTTTTTAATGCTATATGAGCTTCTTACTTTGGAACAGGCTTCTTGCTAAGGGGTCAGCAAAGAAGGGTCTTGGGGCACAAGTTTTGTTGTATTCTGATACTGAAAACTTGGTCAAATGTGATTTAGAAAACTGCGGGTGCAGATATTGTAGACTACAGTCTCTATACTTCTACCCATATATCCTATCCATGGAGAGCATCTCAAGACCCTGGTAGCTCGTGTGTGATTAGAACCCATATTCCTGTTAGCAGAGGAGGGTGATGGTGACCCCTAGTTTGGAGGTGCGTCCCTTGGGGCAGCCTTGCATGGTGGTGCCATTCCTAGGCAGGACGGAGTTTGATGGGACAAGCACAGTAATGCACGGGCAACTATTTTGTGAAGGACAGTTGGCAGGCAGTGCTGAGCACTTCAGAGAGATTGTCTTATCACATTCAGTAGCAGCACTACGACTCTGGAGGCTGCCACTGTGCCTTAACATGCCAAGACTCACAAGAGCTTCCCATCATGCCTTTCAGTTGTCTCACTCCTAATCTCTTCCCAGGGCAGCCAGGGACCACAAATGGGACATCATTGCTCTGCTGTGAGCCTCTCTTAGGTGACTAGCCTGAAATTTTAGCTTCCTCCCATCTCTCTCCATTAGCTGCATTTGTGTGTACGCCTGTGAGTGTTAGTATTTGCCAAGAACCAAGCGCCGCTCTCTGAGACATACCTGTCCCTGTAACTCTTGCTCTGCTCAGGGTGGTGAGCTAAAAGAAATGTCTGAGCATTTCAGATATATGTATTTCAAATGCTACATTTCAGATGTAGCAAGGATTTGCCACCTTGCTAACGAAGTTCTGCAAGTTTCAACGAACTGAACTGTGGGTGTTGAAGGTAGAACTGCAGTTTCCTATTTTTTGTCATTTTTTTCTCCTTTCTTCTTATTTATCTTGTTTGAGCCTAAAAATAAAAGGAATTAGTCTTTAACCATTTAACACATGAAATCTGAGAGCTTACCAACAAGGGACATCTGGTACTCTTTGAGAAACTGCCAAATGAAGAAATATGTTATAAATAATAAGAAGGAGATTGTGTAAAATTTGGCATAACAACTATTTGATTTGTTTTCTTTCTGTGTGTGTTCAATCAGTTATCTCAGTGCATGAAAAATCGCAAGTGAAACAAACTTTTTGGTAACAAAATCTCACTGTGAAGCTGAATTTGCTTGGGCTGGCCAGGTGCTGTGGGCTGAGCCTGTTTTCCTCTGCTTAGCTTCAGTTTTTTGTGTATCTCTTCTGGCTGGTGGTTGGAATTAGATGGTGACTCCAGCTTTTGAGGGAAATGTTTTTATGAAGCAATCTGCAGTGTTTACTGGAGATTTTCTACTCTATACCTAAAGCTTCGTGCATTACTTCAAAATAAATATTATGTTGAGCTTTTTAATGTGCAATGATATTACTGAAGTGAGTAACATACTGACTGAAATTAATAGCTTCAGTCAGGGTTCAATGAAGTCAACCCAAACACTCCTCACTAGGGGACAGTAACCAGAGAGATCCCCAAACATAAACCTAAAATATCCCTGGGAATGGACGTGACATTAGTCAAAAACTTTCTCCTTACTGATGAGCAGAGATGCAAAGGAGAGATTTTTCTTAAAGTTTGGGTAGGGAAACAAACACAAATTAACTGTAGTTCTCCACCCAGGAATGGTGAGAACCCTGCCTCAATGCCTGTGCCCCAACCGCAGCTGCGTGATGTTTGCTTAAAGAAAACAATCCAATTCTGAGAACTGATATGAGGCACCAGAAGCAAAGATCTGGCTGAAAGGCTTTTCCTTTTAAAACAGAAATAGGCATCCAGGAAAGGACGGATTCTTGGAGGGCAGCTCAGATGGTGACTTGATCCAGGCTGAAGACCTGGAAAGCTGCAGAGAAACTAAGAACCATTTGTCTGATGTGAACTTTGAATTATGTAGACACATAGAAATAAATCCAAGGAACGATGCAGACTCAGAAAGATGGAAGATAGTCTCTAGCTGAAAACGTCTGTAAGGTAGTTACTGAAAGTATAGCTATAAAATAGGGCTTGTAGAATCCTGTTAATCTGTACAGCCTGGTAAGGAAGGGTATTTCACACAGTCTAGCAATTGGGTAGCACAGAAATGGTGAAGAAGGCTTTGGTTAATGTGGTTAGTGAAATAAAGAGCATCAACTTTCACATGGATGCATTTTTGCACATTAGTAAGTAAAAAAAAGTTTCATATTTAAAGATAATTACCGTAAGTAGGGAATTTGATGAATCAAAAAAATTATGTTGCATGAGAATTGTTCTTTTACGAAGACTATTAAGAGGCAGTTATTTAATTTATGCATCATGTTACCTTACGTTAATTGCCATTTATTTCGAAAGAAGAATTCACTGAGATAAAATTGTAATGACGTAGCCAATTGTACTAGTTATTCTAGGAATGATTGCATCAAATATCAATACAAGAATCGTGACAAGAATGACTATCAAATTTAAAGAAAAAAAGAAATGTATAAGAAATTAATTACTGGCATTGAAATGTAGAATTATCTTTCTTTAAGCTCATTCATAAAATTCAGAATTTTCAACCCAGCACTGAATTTCATCGAAGAAAAATGTTTGGTTTACTTATATTATTTAAAATCTTATACAAAGCAGCAGTTCTTAATGATATTAGGATTTTTTTTTTTAATTATTACTTTCAGTTACTGTATTATTTTAGGAGAGTTCTAAATTTGTAGTGTTTATTTTGTTTGTATATGTGATATGCATTGGAAAGAAATTGTCTCTTTATAAGATTTTCTTCAGCTATTAGCCCCCTAAACCAGTCTCAGATTCTGCTTTTTTGCCAATTTTGCAGTAGGGGAGCATTTAGATTCCATGTATTTATTTTTTTTTTAGTGGTGGAGTAGAAGAACATCTAAGAACAAAGCTCCTCTTTTATCTGCTTTTTGCTTCTTATCCACAACATTTGAATCATGTCATGGTGAATCGAATCTGCTCCTAGCCAAGAGGTACACAATCAGCAGGGATAAAATGGAGTGATACTCCTGAAATGTCCCTTTATTTCTGCCCTAAAAACCCTAATCCCTTGTGCTCTCATTGTGTTTCTAAATAAGTTTGGACCTGGAACTTGTTTCCTTGTAACCTGGCTATTAGCCTCTTTTTCCATTGGCACGAGACAGACAACTTGGCGTGTTCACCCAGCTCAGGGCCCCATTTATACAGACAAATTTACTGTGCCAGAAGTTACAGTAAAGCGTCATACTGCCCTAGTTGTTTTAGAACAGGATTCTGTAACATGGTAAACTTTCCTACATAAACATTTACCTACGTGGAATTTATGCCTGTACATTTTTACTTTTTTTTAAAAAAAAAATTCGCATTTTTCATTCTTGAAGTGGTGAAGACAACTTTCACATATTTACTACTACATTGCCTTTTCCTGTTTTCAGGGAAAAAAATATTGTCTACCATGAAGGCTAAAGCTTTCACTTAGATTTACAGCATTATCTGCACACCTACTCAGCTGAAAAGGGTGAAGAGGCAGGAATCAAATAAATGGACACTGCTGGGCTTACCAGCCCAGAAAAAAAATAACGAAGGAAAGCAGTCTCAACATATTTTATTTCCCACTAAATGACGATAAACATAACATAAATTAGCTCTCCTAATAACCCTATCTATACCGGTGCTCCAGCACAATTGCAATGCAGCCTGTTGGCAATCTTTGCAATTTCACAGCTTTTTGGATATTGTTGGAGAGCAGCGTATGTGTTGACTTAAAATATGGCCGTGAGAAGCAAGTCTTTAGGGCAGAGCTTTAGAAAGTTCTTCCTTGGAATGCTATGTCTAGGGGTAAATGGGTAAGTGCACCAAGAAAGTGGAGTAAATTGGAGCACTTTTATGAGCCATAGCTAGAAAAATTGGCTGAAATCACGGACTGAGTACTTAGAAGAATTGCATCCTGAGTCATAGATGTGTTTGACTGTGTGATAAATTGGAAATTACTACCCAAAATTGCTGAAACACTGTAGTTGAGTTGTTTTTAATGGAAATGGGCATGTGCCATACCGATCAAAATGGGATTGGTGCTGGACACGTTGACTCATTGGGAGGCCTTTCTACTTTTCCTTACTTTGTCCTGCAAGTTATCACCCAAGCTGTGTGAACCGCAGCTCTGTGTTTATTTGATATTAATACATGCTAACATTCTTTAATTGAGGGAATTGTGTAATGACAGTACTGTTTCTCCTTTATGGTGTTTTGACTGTATTTCACGTTGGGAAAAAGCCCTGAGGATTGCTTTTAGTGCCTGGGTGGCTTTAGCATGGTGGTCCTTGGGCTGTGGTCCGGAGCAGGTCTGCGCGGGTTTCGGCAGGGGTCCTGGACGCAGTGTGACTGTGTCAGGATGATGAGGGCTGCCTCTTCCCAGGCAAATGGCTCAGCAGAAGCGGTTCTGCAGCTCCAGTGCCTGCAGCTAGCATGGCTGGAGTGAGCTTAAATCTCTCTTCGCTGTGAGGCACAGAGTGGCCTTGAAAAGCCTTGGGATAATTAAGTTTTACTTTAGAAGTCTTGCCCCACTGAACTCCACGGCAAAACTGCAGTTGACTTCACAGGGCTAAAACCGTCTCTTATTCTTGCTAGATTTGGAGTAGAAATCTTAGCTTCCACTAAAGCTAATGGAAGTCACATGCACGTTCCGGGAGGAGAGCAGATCTCTTTCATCTCTTGAGTACCATGCTCCTCTGTGGCACTTCCAAGGCTGCATCAGTTATCGCAAGTCCGTTTATTTTAATGATGCAGCAGGAGTGTCCTAACTTCCTATGAAGGTACTTTGTTGTAATTATCTTGTATGTCTAGGGGCACCACAAGGGGTTACATTTATTTTACTGCCAAAGAACTGTTGTTTCAGCTGCAGTTCTATGAAGAAACAATCACATCTCCAGCAGTTTGTTAGATTAATCACAGGTGTGTAATCCCAGCGCATACCCTAGAGGGTATATCCTTTGACCCGTTTCCTTTTTTAAAGGGGAAACTCTGAATTAATATCACTTGCATTGCTTATCACTGTTCACATTGGGTTTCTGCAGGACGTTGTGAAAAATAATCTAAAAGCTTCTACGACCTTTATTTTACTTGTGTCTAAGTGAGTACTGTAATTCAGCAACCTGAATTCCCCAGTGGCAAAATTCCCTGGAAAAATGAAAGCTAGCGATAAAAGTTTGAGTGTAGAACTTGTTTGGAAACTAAATAAAACCCGTGGAAGGAAAGAATTTGTCTACACTTAGCACCTAGCTGTGTTTCAGTGTTTAATCCCAAAGGCATTAAAATAATTAGTTCATCAACTCATTATCTATTACTTTGCAATAGGTAAAGATCTCTGATTCTCAGCAATCTTTGTGGTCATTGCATATGTTAAATATAGGAGAATTTTTGATTTTAACATAGCAATTGTTCCTTCAGGTTAACAGTAGCATAAGGATGCACCATTTTCCACCTTCATTCAACGCCTTGTGCTACAAACCAGCATCAAGTGAAGGTTAAGAGTCTTTAGAGACAAACCAGAAAGTTTTCTGGACTTTTACTTTTCAATCATGTAGCCATCTAATGTAGAAATGAGTAAATAAGAACTAGACCTTTTCTAAACTGTAGTATATTTAAAACTCTCATCTGGTAAAAATTCCATGAGTATATGAGAAAGGATATGCATTTACCTTTATTATAAGTTGAATTCTTATAATAAAACAGCCCTAGGAATAGAATTTCTGTAGGGGAATGGATTTCTGTACGTTAAAAAGAAATACATCCAATGATTCATAGAAACATATGAACTGTTTTACCCAAGAGTATATTTTTAAGTAATGTTGGCTGCTTAGTCCTCTGTTTTTTGTTTTTTTTTTTTTCCAAAATGAGATTTTTGTTTTATTTGAAGGAGTGAACCTGGTGGGTTGGTATCAGTGCTTACCACAGCACTCGAGAGACATGTGTGCACTGTGAGAAACTGGGATGAAATATTAGGGCTTCAGAATAACTGTATCTCTGAACTTCCATGTTGAGCCCTATCCTGTAACAAATTCAGACTCAAGAAAAATCATTGCTGAAGGATTGTTCCACACCAAGTCTCAGCTATGCACCAAAATGTAGCACTATGCAAAACAGAGCACGTGCACCCAAATAGGTATTTAATTAAGGTGATGAATGCAAATGATGAATAACTATTGGCATGGATTTTGCAAGGGCTTGTGCAGGAGTTAAGCTCTTCCCTGCAACAGAAGCCCTGTGGACCACTGCTCCGTGGCAGTGCAGGTGTGAGAGTTTGAAAAGCAGTGAGGAATTCTGGGAAAAAATGCCATTATGGAAGGGGTTAAACTTGAATTTTCTTGCTGCCTGTATTCTTCACTCATGCTGTCTTGGAAATCTGGAGTGACTCCTGGATATTTAGGAATTGGCCTTAATATAAGTCTTTTGTATGACCTAAGGATCTGTTCAATACGCTCAGTACATCCTTAGTTCCCCAATTTATCACTAAGACAGAAAAGCAAGCTTGCTATTGTTTTAGCAGAAGTCTCTCTAGGAAAGGAGTAGTCTGGTTGTTCTTGCAGAACAAGGCATAGCTGCAGTTCTTCAAGATATTTGGATGAAATGCATCCAATAGGAATTCAGTTTCCTTCTGGGATTTCTTTCTTGGACAAGGTATTGCAAGTAATAACCTTTAACCACTATTAATAATCTATTAACTCCTTTTATGGCTCTAGTGAACACAGCTGTGTGACAGGAAATCTTTTTTTGGGAGAATGGATGTGCAGAGTCCACCCTGAAAAAGATAATTTTGGGAAGAAGAAAAGGGATTAAAAAAAAAAGAAAAAATGGCTTGCCTCAGCTGAGTGTTTGTTTCTCATATTATTGTGCTTTATAATAGCATTGACTTCAAAGCCCAATTAACACTTTTATGAACACAATATGACTAGTGGAATAGTTCACATGTTTTTTTGCCAAAGACAAGGTTGTTTTCTGCTAGGTTGTATTCATACGAAGGCTTTCTCAAAACAGACATGACTTCAAACTTAATTGAAAATGACAACTTACAATTCTGCAGAAAACTGAAAAAATTAACATTATTTTTTAAGCTGTAAGGTTTTCTTCAGCATCACTGTGTTTGAGCTAGCAACAAATGCCTGTTCTGCTTCCTACATAAGCCTGCTCTGTTGTGGTAATGGAAGGTCAGTCAGAGAAAATGACTAACACTGGTAATATGATACTTCATTTTTCAGGCACCGCTAATTTGTTAAATTTGGCCTGCAATGATCCAAGCTAATAACAACCACTGTGCAGCAAGAGGAGCAAGAACTCTGTTTGTTCCTATTAAACCATTTCATATGCTGGTATCTTTGCTTTGAGGCTTGTTGAAAGAGTACCAACTGTGAGAAGGAAGTGTATTAACTTGATATAATTAAAAAAAAAAAAAAGCTGACTTTGATTGCTTCCACTGAATATTTAGTGACACAAGTTTTACCAGAAGACCACATGAGAACCGAGTAAAGCCTTCAGAATTTCACTGTGCAGTGATAACCTGGACTCATACCAGATGTTTCTTTTGCAAAATTCTCGGAGTACTTTCACTCTGCGCAAGTCTTGGCAGGAGAAAGTCATAGCACTTGCCACCAGCAGGCTGTGGAACAAGTTTACTAGTATTTACAGACAGAAGAAACTGAATGATTTATATTCTAGTCCAGTGGGACATTTTATATTGTTATTGTTATTTGAATCTTAAATTGGGAAACGATATAACATATGAAAACCTGATTTTACTGAGATCAAAGGGGAAAACTCACAGTGATTTTAATTAAACAGAATTTCATCCAAGATGTCTAGTCAAGGCGTTTTTTCTGAATGAGAAGAGTATATATCGAAAGCTTCGTGGGGGTATGATACAGAGAAAGCCCCTCTCTCCCAGTTTCCTATGTGTTTTAATGAAGATTCACAGGTCCTCTGGATGAGGAGGTAGGGACACTCCATTTTGAAGGAATTAGGTTTATTAAAAAAGAGGATAGAACGATGGGAAATGCACTAGGCCAGATATGCCTCATTTACTACTTACACTTCACACAAAGCTGTATTCCACTCGGTGACAATCTCACTTGCCTCCAACAGATGACATGTGGAGTACTCAGTGCTGGCCAACATTAGTACGACTGGCAGACCATGGCCCTCCATAGCAAAGCCAGCATTAAAAGTTGGATCTCAGGGGTTAAACCCAGTGCACTACTCATAGGAAACCCTTTCTCAGGTTTTCAAGGATAGCCTAATACTAGACCATATTGGTGCAATAAATCTCCCACCTCTCCCCAATTTTAAACCCCACCAGCTGTAAGGACTGCTGTTTAGATTTGAAGTTTTGAAATTCCACGAAACCACCTTCTGCCAAGCCCCTGCCCCTGTGTGTTGCAGTGGATTTCCCCTGGCTCATCGGTCAGCTTTCACGTTGCCGGAGAAGGGCCAGGAGCAGGGAGAGGATGAGGAGGCTTTATCGGGGCAGGGAGGCCGAGCACCCGCGTGGGGCCATCTCCCCGTAGGCTGCGCAGGTCCCACGCGGAGTTCTGCTGGGAGCAGGGGGAGTCGGGAGGATGGGCTGGAGACCCCTGGGCTGATTGATGCTGGCTGGCGGCTGGGCTGGCCAGGCGCCAGCTCCTCCGCCACTTTGAAAGACTTCTTTGAACCACATCTGTTTTTTCCAGCAACTGAGGACGAGTCGGTGCTAATCTAAGGACTACAAATATGTTGTTTGCTGACAGGATTCTGATTTTATTTTACCTTTTTTAAAAAATTATTTTAGAGGATTTCTTGATCTTAACTCTATGATCCAGCATGTGATGCATATGAATTTGAGAATAAAGACTGTGATTCTAGTGCATTTAAGTGAGTGCTGCTGTATTTTGTAAGGTGCTTCTCAAAGCAGTGGAGCGTGGAACGGAAATGTTACACTTAGTTCTTCTAATTAAGTGTAGATATCTGAGGGAAAGGAAAGGAAAGGAAAGGAAAGGAAAGGAAAGGAAAGGAAAGGAAAGGAAAGGAAAGGAAAGGAAAGGAAAGGAAAGGAAAGGAAAGGAAAGGAAAGGAAAGGAAAGGAAAGGGTCTATGAATACAAGATAAATTTTATTTTAAAATTATCTGTAGTGTCCCAGATATGTCTGGTGCTGAAGTATAGTATTTGACATGCCTCCATTTATTTAATGTAACCAATGGTAATCTCTCTGAAATTAACTGTCTGCTCATAACACCTGTTTGTCAGTTTTAAATGCAGTTGCTCTGGAATTTAATGCTGTGTAACCCTTGGAAAAACAGAAATCTGCCTCCTTCTTCAGCAAAGCTTTGAAGTGAGAAGGAACTGAAGCAGAATTGCAGAAGACATTGATTCAGTACCCCTGTTCTGTGACATCATTTTTATCTAAAAAAACCTAATCTTTTTTTTTTTTTTTCCACCAAAAAGAAGAGTTTTACTTGAAGAATGAAGACTTAATCTGTACTTTAACTCCTCATCACTCACTGCTTGCAATTCACTATTACTTAGTGCATTCAAAGCCATCTGAATACAAAAAATGTGTCCAGGTCTTCACTGAGACACTCTATTACAGGATCAGCACTTTATGAAAATTACTTGTCTTTACACCACACAAACCTGTGGTTTGGGTATTGGAGAGGTGCAGCTCAGGAACATTATCATAAAATCTGAGGGGATCTGTCTGAGATTCCGAGACTTGATCTTTCAGAGCACCCAGAGAACAGATCAATTTTTATGTGCAGAGGCAGCCTCAGATTGACTTTGGCTGAGGGTGGGAAGAGTTCAGAATACCCATGAGTTCTGCAGCCCCTGGGTGTGGATTTGACTTGCCAGAAAAGAGGAACTTGTGGTTGGTGACTATGTGTGAACTCTTTGCTTTGGGAGAGCTCTCAAAGAAGTCTGCAGCAGAAGCAGGGCTAGAATTGAGAAGCAACACTCAACTGTCTTAACCGCAGCTCCAATTCTCTCTTTTTGCACCAGTGGGGTAAAAACCTACAGATCTACCATTCAGATCACTGCTGCTGGAGGTAACAGAATAACTGGTTGCCACAGCAGGCTCTTGCCCTCCTTGCCTGGAGATGCTGTGCTGTGGTGAGGAGTCCCAGAGATGTGGGAGCAGCAGCCTGGAGTGCTCTGCTCTGCCCTGCCCTGAAGCCTTTTACATGGACTTTGCTTTCTTCAGCCTGGCTTGCATCTATTTCAACCCGTCAAAACCTCATTTTAGTGCCAGGCTCTCTGTCTCCTCCTGAAACTCCTGTGCTGGTTTGAGAGCACTATGATAAAAGTTCTCTGGGGCTCCTAGCACAGGTGGCAATCACAGTGGGGAAAGGAGGAGGGGGCAGCTGTGCCTAAGGGGAGGGAAGGATGGGTCCAGTGCCCCAAATGGACCATCCACGATATTCCTTTCTGTGTTGCTCAGTATAAAAGGGCCCCTAAGAAGAACCTTCGGGCCCTTAGAGTCTGCTGTGCTGGGAGAATTGCTCTTGGCTGTTTTTTATCTCAGCCTGTGCTGCTGGTGTTCCTGCCTCCTGTTTTCACACTGCAGAGGAGCACCATTTGTCCGGACAGGTTTTTTTCTTCCACTGTCTCCCAGGATGAAAGTGATATAGCTCACTTTTTTTTTTTCTTTGGAGTGTCATTGGGACTTTGTGCTCAGGTGCTCCTGTCTGCTGCTGAGTCCAGTCTGGGACTTTTCTGTTTGGGACCTTGTTGTCATCTGGAGGGTGCAGGTTCCATATTAGCATATCCGCTTGTATCTTTGAATATATTTGTATACTTGTATTATGTCTGTGTGTAGTTTAACACCTTCATTGTTACTGTAAGTATTTTTTTTTTTATTAAATTAGTTCAAATTTTTTTCAGACACAAAGTCTCTCTCCTTGGTTTCCCTGTTATCTTCGCCTGGGAGCTGGTGGGGGGATCACAGAGAGCATCTATCAAAGTTTAGTGGCTGGCCCAGCCTTGAACTTTAACAGCTCCTCTCTAGGGCTCCCCATTCTTGGGAGCCTTGCTTAGCTGAATAACATAATTTTGGGAAAATTTTGCACAGTTTCTTCACTTTGTTCCTTCCCAGAATAGCAAGAGACGAAGCCTAGACGCTTAGGTAACTGCCTTCACAAATTTCTAGTTTTCTACTCCGAAATACAAATACTCTCATGAAACAGTTTCAGATTTTTGGACTAGTTTTCTCCTTCATTTTGTCTTTGGATAAGGCTGAGCCGTTTTCCCTGAGATTAAGTTAGGCAGTGGCAGACCCTCTATGTGAAAGTTTTAGTGGGGAAGTCCAAGTGAAAACAGAGCCTTATAATAGAAAGTGCCAGGACCACCTTCAGTTCAGGCAGAACAATCAGCTTATCCTGTAATTCTTCTTTATTCTTTCCATTCCTTTCTACTGTTGCCTCCCATTATGACCTGCTAAGAAAAAAGTTTGAGAAATGAGTTTTAAATCAAAAAAACCCTCAAGTATTTCAAATAGCTGATTTGAGAGAGTTTTATCAAACAAATTAATGGCAGAATACAGCAAAGACAAATTTAAATATCACATGGAATATATATGTGTTTAGTATAATCTTACAGCAGAAAAATAACACAGAAATTCTTATACGTTTTTAAGAAGACTTACTTAAGTGGTATGAAAAGCTATCAGGTAACAGGCAAACAGTCAGTTAGGGCTAAAACTAGCCTAAATGTGGGGGTCTCCAGCTGGGAGGGTGCTCACTGCACCCGTGGGCAGAGAGCATTACTGGAACAGCAGCTCCGAGATGGAGGGACTAGCTGCTGGGCAGAGTTGGCCTTTTACTATCTAACTGCTAGTATAAAGTTGTGTTATTGTAAGTATGCAATACACTGAGTGTATTACCTTGTTTTTGGAGAGGCTATATCTAATCCTTACCCTAATTTTTGGGTTTTTTATAGTCTGCTCAGGCCAGTTTGGTTGTCTTCTGGTGATTCCTGTGACTGTTCTTATTGCTGCTGCTTCTTTTGCCTTCTCTTTTGAACCTAGGCTGAAAGCTTAACTGTCAGAAGTCCCGTTTCTGTGAACCTGCGTCTCTATTGCCATTTTCTTCAATATTTCCTGCTTGTCATTTACCTTAGAAGTGGGTTCTGGACGTTGCCTGGGCTGTGCTGTGCCTGGTAGAGCTGTGGTGTGGGAGCTGGGCTCCCTGGTGCTGCTCAGGGTCTGTGTCTGATACTGAGGACACTGTTTTGTCTGAGATATGCTGAAATGTTGGGGCATGCAGTTGTCACAGCCTGGGCAAGAGCAACCATAAATACTTGTTAAAAAGATGATATATCATTCTCTGGACTGGGTTTTTATGAGGGGAAGTGCTACCTGCTCTTTTGAGTTGCTAAAGATTTTTATTTTTTTTTAATTCTTTGCTGCTTCCTTATTTGCCAGGGAAAGAAATAATGCAGATGAAAGGAATAGAGGGAAGTAAGGTTTTGGCAGGATTTCAGTTCGAGGAGGTAAAGGACTGCAAGGCTTCAGGAAAACAACTTCTCTTTCCAGTTTGCTGGAAAACTGCTGCAGTTGCATTAAAACTGAAGATTGACCTGGGATCAAGCTGTGACTGTTAATTCCCAAGTAGATTTCACAGAGGTTTGCACAGTGCTTACCTGTGGCCAGTGTAGTGTTTCTACTGTGGGCAATCCCATTTTTGTTGAAAATGATGTTAAATAATACGTCAAAAAAATACTTCTGGTGACAACATGCAGAAAAGACAGGTATATTCTGAGCTAATGAGCATCAATCACTGCTCAAATATGGTACCTAAGTCTCAAAGTGTTTTTGAAACAAAATAATCAGTAATATTTAATTTTTTTTTTTCCCATATGTAAAAAGTAGATCCAGTGCCTATGTCTGTAGCTGGAATCTCTCCTGAGAAACTGTTTCAGCCGGAGAGCAGCTTTATGAATGCTGACTTTGAGTCCCAAACTTGTAGTATTTCTCACAAAATTTAACTGGCGTATACTAGTTAAGTAAAACTTGGTATCTGTAGTAATGCCTTCTAGCCATTAAGCAATATTACAGTAATATTGCTTCTTTCAGTTAATATTTGATGTCTTGTACTGCATATTGTGATTGACTTGTGGCTGAAGAGCAAAATAAGTGGAAATAAAAGATTTCCTAGGGGTGATGGCTGATAGAAGAGAGAGGAAAACACTTGACACATTTAAAACACTAAGAAACTCTTTGGGAATAGAGCAGTTAGAATTGTGATTAAATGTATTTTGATAGCTAAGTGTCGATTCAATAATGGTTCAGCTTCAATAAGCGCTTGGTTACCCTCCTTGGTTTGCTCTCAGTGAAAAAGTTACTGATCTGAGTAGTTTCATTAAGTACTTGCCTATCATTTTAAGTCACTTGCAATCTGATTTTTAGCAATTAAATGTAGTCAAAGTCTGTGAGCAGGTAGTTGCCTTATTCCTTTTAGTCGCTGCCAAAATAAATAGCAACAGGTCAAAACTTATTCTTTTCTGGGCTTTGATTTTCTTTAAGAAAATAAAATGAAAACACAAAATCCACTCAGAGTCATCTCTTCAGGGCTGGCTGCCTTCCAAGGTTTGCTCAGCTCAAATCCCTGGCCCTCTTGTATTAAACAGTAATGAACATAAGAGTTAAAATGAACATAGAGAGCCACCACTCCTTTCTTTATGTGGCTGGGAAAGTGTGATATCTGCCTTGTCCCTTTTGAAGACTTCTTTTTACCCCAGGCAAACGCAGCAGCCTGAAGCACCGGGATGAGCCATGTGGGACCACGTTTGTGGATGATTCCATCTGGAAATACTCTCTGGTCCCTTGTTCGGGGAAGGATGGCACCAGTAGCTCTTTTGGGCATGAGGGTGTGAAAACTGCAGCACTTGGTACTCTTCCCAGCAGGTGGGACTGGGACTGTGGGGTTGAGAAGAGGTGTCTTCAGCCTCCTGCCAAGAAAACTCTCTCTAGGTGAGGCTTTGGTAGTCAGATCACCTTGTATCTTGTGACAGGGTACGTGGAATTGGTTTCCAGTGAATACAGCTGTTGAAAAGGGTTGTTCATACAAACAAAAATAATTTGCGTACCTAATTAAAGACAGATCTTTGCCTTTGATGTAGTGTTAAGATGTTTCAGTTTTGCTCCATTGTCATGGTTAGCTTTTGGTGATGTCCAGACAGAAGTTGATGTTCTTCAATTCAGACCCTTGGAGCTCTCACCTCAGGACTACTCACAAACACAAAATGAAGCCAGCCAAAAGCATCTGCAGGACCGAAGCAGATGAAACACGCAATGTTTGTAGAGTTTCAGACCAATATCACTTCGATACGCTGAACTGAAATCAATGAACCAATTTGTATCACTGTAGTTGCTTTACTAGCAAAACTTCAGTGTTGCAATTCGGGTCAGGAAGAGCTTGCATATGAGATTGCATTTACAACTTCTCTCCATAATTATAAAAAAAATCCAACATTTTTGCCATGTAGCCTTCTGTTAATTTTCATATTTGCTTTGGTGCAAAAACTCACCTCTCAGAGCTTTGTATCATGGTATAATCACCTACCTTTGTTTCCAATTCTAACACAAATTTAAGAAGATAAGAGGAGGAATTAGACAAGTGCTTGCTTTCTCCCCGGAGGCTGATGGTGACACTTCTGAGGTATGGCTGGTCTCCTCTCAATCCTGGCCCTTGGAGCTCAAGTCTGTCAAAGAGCAAGGGTGTGTCACTGCAGCTGCTGCATCAAACAAAATCAAAGAGATTTGATTAATATAAACTTCAAAATCAGTGCCATCTTTCCTTCACAAAATACTTCAAACACAGCAAGAAATGTCATTTCCCAGATGACGGAGGTTAATCTACTTAATCTCCTTTCTTCCTCGCATCTGAATGCAAACTACTGGAATATACCCAATTACCTCTCGCCAGTCAGAATAAATTCCTCATTCAAACAACTTCAATCAGATTTTAAGAGGAGACTTGCAGTCCTTTTCTAATATCAACGTGGTTTCTGAACCCATAAAGCAGAGAAAAGCACGACGGACAAAACAGCAACCACAAACTCCCTCTTGTCACACTGTCAGAGTGGGCGATTAAAAGATCCTGGGCTAAAATTTGTCCTTTGATTTGAAACCTCTGAGTTCAATGGATGCATCATGGACTGGAATCAGCAGGGTTTGGCCAAATATCCATAATGACAGTGTGACTATATTTCAGACAGGAAATCTTAATAACACCATCATAGAATGGCCTGAGCTGGAAGGGACCTTAGAGATCATTTTAATCCAACCTCCCTGTTGTGGGCACGGACGCCACCTCTTGGCTAGGTCAGGCAACACATGAGAACCGAACGGGAATCGAACCCGTGACCTTTGGTGTTTCAAGCACCATGCTCAACCCACTGAGCTAAACTGGTCCTCAGAAACTAATAATCTAGAAACTCCTAAATTTACACATGAAATGCTTGTTTCTGGTGCTGTTACTAACCATATACAGAAGCTTTCTCCACTCAATGATTTTGAAGACTAAAGTAGATGTGTATGTGCATGTGCATGCCAAGCCCAAACTTTTTTCTTCACAGATTTATACTATGTACTGTTTAAAACTACTGATACAATAGAAAGCTAAACCTATTGCCATCCTAAGAAATTTCCTACTCTCAGTCCAACACCACGTTGTTCAGTGAGTAATACCTCTTTATGGACTAGCCAGGCTTTTTGTTTCATGTTTTCTATTTCTAATGTTATTTTACTTTCTTATCTTGTTTGCCTTCTGTTCATTGTTTTGAATCAGACATTCAAAATGTTTGTGTATTCATTCAAACTGCACACGTTTTTCTTAGTAGTCTGAAACTGCAGAAGTGTTAACTCAGTCCCCTGGTTCCTGTGAGACATTAAACAACCAAATGTGTGAGCAGGATTCTACATGTGTTCCGGTTCTTAACGTAATACAAAACTATAAACGAAGTGTTCAGCTTTAAGTCTGCAGAAAAGAACATTTCTAAATGCCTTCTGTGAGGTAGTAAATTAAACTGAAATGAAGCAAATTTCCCACCCCCTTTCCTCCTTGTACTTGCATCATGCCTGGATGGTGCATGTCCATATTCAGAGGTACATAAAAAATTCAAGTGTTACAATGTAATATACTCATATCTTAAAATTCAGTTGATGCCTGTTTAAAAACTCATTACAACTTGATAGTCATACTAAGACAATGACTGGAAGTTTTACCCTGTGTGGAATTAATTAACTTGATGTACATATTGGAATAATAGAAACCAGCAAATATAATCATTTAATGTTTCATTTGGCACTATTTTTAATGGGATGATTCATACTTTTTTTGAAACTAAATTATTTACCTCAACTTTTCTGACTGTAGAAGATTTTTATGAGTCTGCCTTAAGTGGCTATTTTAGAGGAGAAAATCTAGACTGTAATTTTCCTTAGTGCTTTCCTGTATTTAAATAGCCCCTTGGAACCAGTCATGGTGAGATCTCTGCCAGATTTCCAATTGCTAGTGAATGAAAAACAAATACAACACATAGTTGCCAGACAGGGTAATATTCTGATGCTTTTGGCAATAATAAATATGCATATGAAGTTTTGGTATCGGATTAGTCAGCTGTGGTGATTGAATGGAAAGTGAATCGAAGACATTTCAACCTCTGCAGTAAGCTCCTTTCTGTCCCTGCAGGCGACTCCTGGTGAGCCAGGCTGGGAAACAATGAACTCGAGAACAAAAGTACAACCACTGACAGAAACTACTAAAAGTTTTTGACTCCTGCTCCTAATCCTAGAGTTTGAGGAAAGATGTGCAGAGCCAAGCATATCTGCATTTTGGCTGGAAGGTAAGAGTGGGCAGGGCAGAAACAAATTTGGTCTGATCATATCGTCCGTTTTCAAGAAGGAAGCCAAGCGGGGGTGAGGGTTGGGCTGGGAGCAATGCTGTAGCTCTGTCCACCACGGTCCAGGCAGCTGGGCTGAGGGTTAATGCAGGGGAGCGTTGGCAGTGGTCCTGGGGTGGCTGGGGAACCAGCAGGTCCTGCTTCCCTGGTGCCAGAGGAGAAAGGGAAGAGCTGGATGCAGGCAAAGCCAGCTCTGCTCCTCACCTATTTTTTCTGAATCTTGTCTCTGGGATTGGATGGCATCAATAAGGGCTTACCAGGTCCATTGGTGTCTGAAATGAAAATACGGATGTGGAGAATCTGTACTGCCACATGATTAGGTTATTTTAGTGAACTTTTTTACATCAGGATTTCTTATTACATAACACATCCGACAGTTAATATTGACTGGTTGACAACAACCAAAGAGTGCAATGAAAAAATCAACTTCCAGCATGGTAAAATTAACAGCATAATGCTTTCAGATGCCATGCGAACCCCTCTGCTCTTTAATGCGATCTGTGTGTAATATGGAAGAAGAGAGACAAAGGGAGAAAGAGCAATTTGAAGACAAAGCTGCCTATGAAAAGCTGCGAGGAAGCTGACTGAGGTTTGAACTGGCTAGAGGAACAAGCACAAAGACGGTGAACTAATTTCATTGTTGGTGACTGCAAAGAACTATACACTGGATGGAAAAATGTAGAATTTTTCTATTCCTTTGAAAGATCCTTGACTATAACAGATTCATGATGTCAGATTGAAATATGCGTGGAGAAGTGATCAATATTATAATACCTCTACAGAACTGAGGGTGAGCTCCCCCTTGGGAGAACAAGTGCTTCCTGCTCCAAAGAGATGTTGCAGAATCAGAGCACTCAGGGATGGGTAGAACTGAATTATCCACATCTAATCACATATATGACCCAAAATTAAGCAAAATGAAGTTGCTTAAACATAGGCACTCGTGTAATTTCAGATGCAGTAGGACATCTGCCCTTGCGTCCAGTTGCACACTAAAAGCACACATTTCATGCAAGCCCTTTGCCATATATTACAGTTTCACTTGGCAGTCTTGGAAAAAGAGAGGAATTCAAATGGCACTGAGTTTAGGTAGATTGATTTACTTTTACCTTCCTTGGGTTTTTTGGGTCCTGTTTAGCTCCCCAAAATCTCACTCATGCCTAAACAATGGTACATCAGAGAAGGTAACAGTTTGAAGAAAATACTTACAATGCTATGTACTGTTCTTAACGGGCAGCTGTATAAAACAGGTTTTAGCTAATCACTGTGTAGTAATTCTTTACCCAGTGTTTGTATGGTCTCTGTTTGCTAGAAGACTATTAAGAGAGTTCATGATCTTGTCCTTATGGCGTGTTTGAGCTGCCTGTTTCATTTGACATTCTCAACAAATAGAACATCCTTGCAGTATAATGTCCTGTGTCTGCCCAGCTGGCAAACATGTGATGACAAAGAACATGAAAATTTATCTAGGAGAACTGTAGAAATGAGGAAAAAGCTTGGGGTTTTTTGCTTCTTTGCATTTTTTTTTTATTGCTAGCTGGCGTTTGTATAACCACAGTAGTTCACATTCAGGGAGCTATTTTCACAACTATGAGGGCTGGATTTTCCTTTTTATCCTTAAAAGAGAGCTTAAGTTCTGATTAAATTGCTTGGGGTCACCTGCGGTGCACATAATGTCGCATTAGTAAGTAAGCATTAGTAAGTTAAATATAAGCACTGTTAGCTTTGCCTGGCCCTGCATTCAATCACTTGTCAAGGAACTGCACTGACCAACTTCTTTCTAATCCTTTGTATAGCTATAGTGAATTAATCTAATACACCTGACATCCTCTCCCTTTAATGTAGTTGGTGGTATTTTCCATATTTACCTCTGGGATTTCATACTATTTATAGCACGGTAATACCCCAAATATATTGGGCAATTTCCAGACATGCAGTGACCATGCTCAAGTAGCATGGAGAATAGACATCCTAACTGTAGGTATGACCTGACTGAACCAATGAGAGATGATGAATTAATGAGAGACAAAGAACTCTAATGACTCTTGTTATACAGATTTCCCAACATTTCCAAATTCCTTTCTGAAGTACTGCCTTAATTACGACCATCTTTGCCTGTATAGCCTCACATACACACGCTGTCTGTCCTTTCTTCTTATTCTGGTCTCCTCCACCAGCTTATCTGTCCTTCTCTGTGCTGGTGTCCTGCCTCACCACCCAGTCACTTTGCACTGACAGGGCTGGACAGAGCCCATCTGTGAGCAGCTGATCTCTCTCAGCATGACTCCTCTCCTCTTTTACAACTTTGCTGTTAGATGTTTCCAGGTCTGCTTTTCCCATTCCTGCTGTCTTTCCCAGTGCAAATTGCAGGAGCAGACCTTGTTCCCACACGCCCTGGCAGGGGTACTCATTCTCTGTATGACTGGGGAAAGAGTGCTGCGATTGAGTGCCCCACAGATTACCGAGTTATGGACTGGCTCTTATTCCCAGGGTATCTATCTGAAGGTCATGAGTTGGGGAAAGGCAGCAGCTCTGGCTAGGCTGATCTTCTCATCATCTGGCTGGCACAAATCCCACCACTACTGGCGCAGTTTCTACCTTCTAGACCTTGAAAACCCAAAGCTTTTCTCTTATCACCCAATGTTTATGTTCTGTAGTCTTTCAGAGTATGAAATTTTTCTTTGACGAAGCAGATGGCTTACTCTGTCCTCCCTTTTGTTTATTATATCTTGACACTTATTATATCTTGACACCTGATTCTTTCATTTGTATTTATGGTGAGATGTTTTTCTTCCCAGTGAGTGTTCAGAATCCAGATTCCCTTTTTAAAAATCTCGATTTATCCACTTAGAAAAGTGACTGGGGAAGCTTTTTTTCATTTCATTGAACAAGGCTAGAACAAGGGATTAGCTGGGAAAAGGTGGCAGTGTGGGTTTTTTTTTTTTTGGTACATATACATTATCTACAAATGGTTCTAAGTGTGCTGGAATACGTCATTGTATTTTTCTGTAAAGCAGCAAAACACTGTATGAAAATTTGAGCCTGCCACTTTTCAGGAGTCCAATGACACATTGACCAATATAATATTGAACTTAACTTATTGTCAGTTTTATTGTTTTTCTTTACACTTTAAAATTTATTGTTTTCCTTGCATTCTTTCTGCTTCTGTTTACTTTCCTCTTCTCTGCTTCCATTTCCTTTTCCCAAGGTAAATAAGTTCCAAATATTTAATTTCTGCCTATGATAGCCATGTTAAAGGCTGATCTGGCCCAACTTAATGTCCTATGTCAAGGCTGGCTTCAGAGAAAGAATTAGAGGCTGCACAATTACCTTTCAGTTCCCTGTAGAACCTAATCAGTCTCATTCTCTGAACAACAAATGTTTATAGCCTATTTTTTTAAAAATAAGAATTCTAATTTGTGAATGATTCTGACAGAATACATACATTACTCATAAGAATTTTTGTTTCAGTTTTCCCAAGCACTTTACCTACTCAAGGACAAGAGGAACTGGACTGCACAAATCCCCTTGCACAAGGGGAAGGTTAGATTGGATATTAGGAAAAAATTATTCACTGAAAGGGTTGTTAAGCATTGGCACAGGCTGCCCGGGGAACTGGCCGAGTCACTGTCCCTGGAGGTATTTAACAATGTGTAGATGTGGTGCTTACAGACATGGTTTAGTCGTGGATCTGAAATCTCCAGATTAATGGTTGGAGTCAATGATCTTAAACATCTTTTCCAATCTAAATGATTCTACTCTTGTGAATGAATTCCACAAACTATTAACACATTATATTTTTCTGAGTAAAGAAATATTTTCTTTCATCATATCTACATTTGTTGCTGTCACTGGTCATCTCCTTGCCATTGTATTAAAAGAATTATGCTTGTTTCCTCCACGCATTTTTCATTTTTCCTCTCTTCACTCTGTCAGCTAAACAGTCCCAAACTCTGCAAGTTTTTCCTATGTTTCTGTTCCTTTGCCATCTATCTCTAAAGCCATTCTGCAGCTCCTACATACTTTCTGAGATAAGCTGACCAAAGGACATGAGTTCAAGTGTACGTGTTGATTCATACAACACTATTTCCAGTTCGGTGGGTATTTCCACCTCTGCAGGTCTTCACATTTTGTTTGCTTGCTTGCCCACCACACAGCACAAGTACACATCAGAAGTCCTCAGGGACAGTAAAAAAGTATATTTATTCTGTAGATGAGTGGTAAGAGCACTTGCTGGGCAGTAAGTCCATTTTCTCATGCAAGAAATCTGAATTTGAACAGAAAGTGCACAAGTTGCTTGAGACCAGAATCCACATCCATATCTTCTTGGGTGGATTTCCAAACACCAAGCTATTGAGCAGTCTTGGGTGGTCTCCCTGTGCATGCCCATACACACGACCCATTTCTTAAAAGCACAGTAGCCCAGTGTTAACCAGTGATGGAGGCCAAGGGCAGGTGCACATCCTTTTTTTTTCACTGCTTTTCTTGGGTGTACCCTTTCCTGGTCATGCTGCTCTTTGAGTAGGAGAAAGGAGTGGGCTTAAACTTCTCTGTCAGCAAAGGGCTTGCAACCTGGTTTTCACCTACTGAACCAATGTTCTTGCCCTGAGATGACAATAAATGTGTGGGTAGCAGTATTTTTGACCAGAACTCAGAGCTGTGGTGTGTTATGCACCTTCAAACATGGGGAGAAAGCAAAGAAATTCTCTGTATGTGTGTCTTGGGTGGCACCAATCTGGCCACAGGTGGATATGTGCATCTGAGCTGGTTGTTAGGACGGCCTTCATTGTGAGTGGTAAGTAAGGCAAAATGACTCCTGCCTCCTGTGCTTGAGGGCAAGTGAGCTTGTGGGAAGGAGAGAGGTGTGCAGGGGACTGCAGAGACATTCAGGTGAGCAAAGCCAGTGGTGCTGTGGTCACACAAGCTAGTGCAGCTATGGGGTACCATTGCTCCTGAAAAAAGCTTGTGTGCCTGTGGTATCTCAGGTACTTACTCAGGTGTTTACTTCAGGTCAGCAGAGTTTTTAGACGGATGTTTAGGAAGTGCCTGAATTGTGTTCATATTGTGTTGTAAGTGCCAGTGTTTGCCATTGAGACTCACAGTAGGGGCATGTCTACACCAAGCTGGGACTGCAGAAAGAAATGTCCAGGCTGGCAAAAACCAAGTGAGTTTCAGTTTGAGGAGCAGGATGATCATGTCAGCACATGCGTGGTCAGAGAGGCTGGCTGGCTAGCACGGCTACAGTTAGATTACCTCTGAGAGGGTGTTGTACTGTGCACAGTGCAGAGGAATGCCCTGCGAGACGGTGTGATCATCTCTGTAGAAATGGCTGGGAGACAAATGCCAGCAAAGGAGGAGAGATACTTAAGTTGAAGGAAAATGCTGGTATAAGAACAAGTGGACATGTGTTTATGCTAGAAATGCTGTAAATGTTTTTAATGATTAGAAGAATCAGGTATTGGAACAGCCTTCCAGAAGCAACGGGGACAGCTATTGTTACAGTGGAACTTGATAAATTTAGGAGTAGCCACTGTAGACTCCTGTAATAGCACAGGCCTGGGCTGATGAACTCACATGGTCACTTCAAGTCCTATTCTTAATAGTTCAGGAGGTTTTCTGAAAACTATAACTATCCAGTCCTGTCAGCATTTCATAATGCTCTTCTTTCATTAACCTCCTGTGGCAGCAAGTTACGCACTTAAATTACACACACTGTTTAATAAGAATGTATTTTATTGCTTTGTGGTACCCCATCATCCCATCAAATGTTCCTTTATTGTTGTATTTGATGGATAGACCAGAAATCCGATCTCTGTGCTACTCTTCAGAACCTCTGTCTTTTTATGTTCTCTCTTTTTCATTCTCTTTGTAGGATATTTCCAAAGAAAAATTCTTTGGAAATTTTTCCCCTGATTTCATATAAGAGTTTCCTGTACCCTTGATCATTACTATTTTAGATAAAAATAGCACTTGTGAAATGAAAAGCAGCATTGCTGAGAAGTGAATACCTTTGCTGTATTTAAATGAAAGAACATTTTTTAAAGCAAATATATAAGGTATAACTTTTCCTCCTTCTGAATTAGGGAAATACCAATTGTAGTACAAAAGCTATAAACTGTTGCGAATCAGTGTTTTGTAAAACAGTGGAAGTCAGTATTCTTTAGAAAACGACTCAGCCACTTGAATTCCAAATAAATTAAAATACAAAAGAGTTCCTGCCTGTTGCTTTTGAAAGCTTTGATTTAATTCATCCTGCTAACAGCTCTGCTGTCCGAGAGGGAAAAGAGCCCTGCAGCACTCAATGGCATCTGTAGTGACGGGGTGGGCTGTCAGGCGCCCAAACCTGCAGCTCTGCTCTGCAACTCAGGACATGTCTCCATTGGTAGGTGAACACGAGCCTGATCCAGTGACAGATTTGTGTAGCTGTTTTAGTGTGTAAAGATGCAGGAGTCGGGGCAGGACGAAGCAGGTGATTGTTACCAACATATCCCTATCCTGTCTAGATGGCTTCTGGCTCATTGTTTGTATTGGAGGAAGAAGTTGTGTGCAGCTGCAGATCTTCCTTGTGTAAACTGGGCATAAAGAAAAGGTTTTCCTTGTGAAGATAATTAGCGTCACAGCAGCTTCCCCAGACTCCACTGGACAAATCCCTGAGCAATCTGGCCTGTTGGGGTTGTCCCTGCTTTGGAGGAGGAGGTTGGACTAGAGACATCCTGAGGACCCTTCCAGCCTGAATTATCCTATGATCCCACGGAGGACTCCTAAATTTGCTTGCCTACAGCCTCCTCCAGGAGTGCTTGCAAGGTGGAGAAGGCAGTAGAGCTATGCTCTTTCTGTGTTTTTCTGTACTTCTCTCTGGCCTTCTCCTCTCTGGAAGATGGTATGTCACAAAAGTGACTACACTTCAGGTAAAAACCATGAGAAAAAAGAAAAGTACTATCAGAAATTCTAAATTCTTTTACATGTGTCATAACTTCAGACATTTGGATTTTAAGTGTTTCTTTCCTTGCATGGCACTCTTGAAGGGATAGCAGAAGTAGACAGTTCTGCATGAGCTGCTCATGGTCTGAGATATGAGCTGTGTCCAGGATATATAATGAATGCATGTGGCTTGGGAAATGTCCAAATATAGCCTCCGTAGTAATACGGCTTAGGCACGAGCTGAATGTGCACTGCTAATGACTGGAATGTGATTATACACTTAGTGTCTCGATAAAGTAGTTAACCAGTTGAGAAATGTATGATGGGCATACAATAAAAAGGTAATAACCAACACGTGACACAGCATAATGGACATAATCAAATACTTGTAAGGGGAAACCGGGGTCACAATTGAAGCCAGTTTGTCATTTGGAGTGATTCAAACTGTTGGAAGGATGGGATCCTGCAAGGTACAGTTAGTGCACCAGTCTCAGTGCCAGCTGTCTTCTCTGCTGCTCCAGAAATGAAGCCTGAGAGTCAAGTGTTCAGCTGAGTCTTGTGGCTGGCTGGAAGGTGGTTGAGCCTAGTATTTTGAAAAGATGGGTACAAAACAAACTGGGGGGCAGGCTGGGCCCTGGAGAGCCAACTGTCCCTGCAATGAGGAAGAGCCACCGTGGGACAGAGCAGCTGAAGGGAAAAGTGTGACTGAAAGAAGCAGGCAAGCTACGTATTTGATTTTAGACAAGAGCATGTAAGACTGGAAAACGTGCACAGCCATCTCAACGTATTGCTCTGAAATGCTGGGAAGGTGGGTGGTGACTCCCACCTTTCTTCAGTTCTGATGGAGGACAGCAAGATTCTGGTCTCACTTGTTTACTCCACAGAGACTTTTGGAAAATTTTGCTCCTTTATTTCATCCCTAGGTGTCTTTCATTAGACTAGTCTGGGGTTCAGTTTCAGTATTGAATTGTGCTTTATTGTAGCACATAAGTGCGGTCACTTTAACTTTGGGCATTGATTGAGAATAATATGGCAAATGCATTTAATGAACCCTTGTGTTTCCGTGTTGACTAGAAGCTGTTATCTTACACGAGACAGAAACACGTGCCCAGGATAGGCTTAGCACGCAGGCTAGAAGACTCTAAATTCTTTCCTAAGACTGAGTCCTCAAAGTCTCCTCTGAAATTGCCTCTAGCCAGTACAGTGCAAGGTATCCTACATAAGCTATCTTTTTAATAATTTTAATGAAATATATTCAAAGCATTAAACCATCAAGGAAGCATGTACTTTTCATTTAGGTCTGGGATTGATTTCCACATCAATATGAGGAGCGAGCTAAGGGAAAGGCATGTGACTGCATGAGTGAAATGGCACTGATATCTTAGCTCATAAGGTCGTTCACCTAAAATCTTCAAACAGTTGGCTCAAAGCCTAAAGAGAATACCAGTTTATATATAGATGAATTGTCTGGAAATCTTTGTTCCCTCTAGCACAGATTGTGTTTGGGGGGGTGGGGGTTGTCCAGTAATACTGCTTTTTTGGACAGTGAGAATTCATATTTCCCTCATTTAGACTAAATGCATGTAGCCAGATCTTCTCCGCAACTCTAGTTTGGTTTTTTTTTTTCCCTGTGGACTTTAGCAGTTTTCCGTGTGATTAGATGTGTTATTGTGAAGTTTAAGGATAGATAGTATTTTTCAGAAATGCAAAATGCCTGGAATCAAATAATAGTGAGAATATCATCTTTCTATGGCTAAAATTTTCTGAAATAACTGTTGAGGAGAAAAGCTTGTGACTATAAAAAGAAGAAAAAAAGGCATAAATCCTAAACATTAACAAAAAAGAGTTTCAAATAGTAGGATTATTTTACTTTAGACTTCCTCCCCTCTCCTTGTTATCCTATTTTGGCAACACGCTCTACAATATCTCTAATAATAATCTACCTTCAACTTAGTATCCTGTAATTCTGCAGCTCTACAGAGAGATTCCAATGAGAGACCTAACTGAATAGGTTAACAACACGAACCCGTATTTTTAACAAACTTTAAACTATTTAACTCTCAGACTTGCAATACCTTGTAGCATCTGTACGAACTTAAGAACAAACCAAGAAAGGTGCTGGAGGAACGCGTTAACATTATTTTTCCTTATTCCCGTAACCCTAGAGGAACCAGTTCAGCAACAGAAGGTCCTGCTCGTGGTGATACTGGGAGGATTCAGTACCAAGGTAACCCGTGGGAGACAGAGGAGCGGCTCCCGAGGGGGAACAGAGGTGTTTTCCAGGGGCAGGTCCTACTGGCAGCATCCACCAGATGGTGCCACGCTTCAGCACAAGCCCGGCCGCTCTCTGCGGAGGGAGGTGGAGGGGGGGGTGAGTTTTCTTTCGCTAAAAGAGTTCAGGTTGCATCTTCTGGTCTGTGACATGCCTTATTTGTGTGACAATCTACAAAAGCTTTTTTGGTTTTACAATTTTTTTCCCTCCTTGAATTACCCAAATTATATACACCCCTCCTCCCCCCGAATTACCTATTTTTTTTTTTCCTGAATTACTTAAATTAATTGTTTTCCTGCTGTATGGAAACTAAATGGAGCAAGAGCCTCAGAAAACCCCGCAAAGAGGCTCTGTTACACAAGCAGGCTTCTTAAATGCTTGTCTCCATCAAGCAGTTGATACTTTATTCTACTTTCCACCTACATTTATCATCGACAAAATTTTTCACTTTAAAAATAATACGCATGCTACTGGATATGCAAATACATTCAGTGCTTTTATAAAGTGCAGAAAACTCTTTGGTTATATTCAACATCAAGAAATCAGGTCTGGAGGGAAGGTGGGCCATTGTAATGAACTGTGTTAATAAAAAAGAGAAAGGAATTGCTAAAATCCTGAAGAACTGAACACGGTCAATTTTTCTAGTTATTGAAACTCCCTTTTTCATAAATTATCTGTCTTGGCACTATAAATCTGTGGAGTTCTCCTGTGCAAGATTGCTACTTTGCATGGCACCAACAGCACAACTTGCTGTTGGGAGTCGAAGGAAGATATCTCATTGAAAGGTTGATCTTGCAGAGAGGCCCTGTGTCACTCACCCTCCACGTGAGCCAGCTTCTGTCTACTCCTTTCCTACAATATTCATCCAAGGCAGGGGAGAAAAGACTGGGTATAGGAAAAACTACGGCTGGAGCAGCCCCATCCCTCTCCACCCGTTAGTGCTCAGCAGTGCTTGGGGTTCACACAACCCCCCACTGCTCTTCCACTTGGAGCGGCCCCTGCGCCCTGCAATGGATCCAGAGCAAACTTCTGATGGCTTACATCGGCTGGGGGCACGATTAGAGCGTTCTAAAGGAAAGCTTTCATCCTGACCTCTACCTCTACAAGACGTTGGGTGCAAAGAAGTAAAACAGGAGTATTTGTTTCGCTTTTAAAGAGAATAAATGTAGTAGCTAAATATATGGGTGAACAAACACCATATCTTTTAACTTTAATGCTGTTGCAGTTTCTCTCCCCCGGTAGCTGGAGGCCGATATTACTCATACTTCCTACAAGCAGTCAGTAAGAGAAGATTTGACTTTCACAGTAAAGCAAGTGGCATGAAAAAGCTTGCACAGGCTCTCTGCAGCATGTGCCCTATTTACTAAAAGACTGGGAGAGCCACAGCTATAAAGAATGATCAGTAGTTACCAATGCCCACTGAGGCAACCTTTTTTTATTCATAAAAAATGTCTGTCAATTAGTCTGTCTATCATCTTAATCACCTCTCTGATTAAATCTCTTTTAAAAATTCACATATAATTGCCTTCATGTCATTTTACTGGAAAACAAAGTATTTATAAACCTTTCAAAGCTGCAGCCTGTGAATTTCTCCGAGCTGGCCCGTCACTGACAAGAAAACATCACCAGTGATTATTTCTGCATGTTGTGACCTGTCACAGTGATTCCAAGAGCCGAATATTCAGAGCCAATTACAGGTCTCCTGTGGGTGACTTCTCACCAAAGCCTCTTAAGCAGTAAATATGGATGACTCTGAATGTGTTTGTATTACTGACTATTATTGGAAGAGTGAAACTGAAACATAGCTATTCGTAGTATTCAACATAATTATATTTTATTTATTTTTTTTAGTCTTAATCAACTAATGTTGACTTTGATCAGACTCAGCTGCTGACTATCCTTCTGTTCTCTTCCAAAATTTGCTGGATGTTCTGCTTTAAGGACCGCTGCTGTGATCTGAGGAGTAGTAGGTCATAGCTGCCTGCAGGTGCTGCTTGATCAAAGTCAGGAGAACTCATGTTTACCTTTCTGTTTTACCCCTGAGTCTGGATAAGAGCGTTTACTGGCTTCCACGCAAACTCCAGGTTTGGTTTCTTTTCTTCAAAAGGCTTACCATTTATAATGCAACTCAGTGTTGTAACAAAGTACAATATGGCATGGGATATATGTTCTAGATCAATAGAGGCTATGAATTTTTCTATTTGTTTTTTAATAACTACATTTTTTTCTTACATGTTATTTTACAAATCACTAAACATGAGGTGTGCACACAGTTCCTTATGCTAACTGCAGAAGAGGTATAATGAAGGTGGTGTTTGCTTTAGAGAAGTGGCTGAGATATTCTGCAAAAGAAAAGTATTGTAACTTTTGTACTGATTTGAAAGAAAGCATATTTTTGTCTTCCAGTCTAACAAGCTTAGCATGTTCAAAACCATTTAATTCTGATTTGTATTTGAGCTGCCACTTTCCCCAGCTATTTATCCTGATCCTCATGAGCTGTCAGGGATGAACCACTCTGCCAAGAAGCCATCCTCGTGGAGGATATAAGCACAGTTTTCCTCTGAGCCAAGAGCTCCAGGGCGCATAGGAATGAAGCAGGCTCTGTTCTCCCTTCAGAGACGCACAATGCTCCCGGATGCCGCTGACCCGGTGAGAAAAGAGTCATGAACTTGCTCCAGAGCCCTGAGACACCTGGCCACCTTCTTCAACCTTTTCAGTGAGGCCCTTTAAGATAAAGAACTTGTTTATAGTAATATTTATCCCTAGTAGACGTTTTCCTGGGGCAGTCTCTCTCATACTTCTGCTCATTTGATTAGTTTCCATAGTGACACTTATTTCTAGAGTTTACAGTTGCTCATAGCAGGTTTCTGCAAATGCCAGCCGCATGCGTGCCATGTTAATAAGACAAAGTCAGTCCTATTTCTTTCCCTTTGGTGCTCTGATTTGAGTTGAGGGCATACTTGGGAAAAAATAAGAAAGTGGGGGCCTCCTTTGGTTTCAAGATACGGGGGTCGTTAGTTTATTATTCTGGATATTTTTGACTGGACTTGTTCTGTCTGAATTGCAGTGGCAGCCTCTGAAGGACTGCCTGTCTGCATGAGCTATTATATAAGCTGGGGAAACCTGCCATTACAGCAAGGCCTTTAGACTGCTGCTTTGTTTAAAATGCAGAGTTACATGAAAAAGCAATTCACTTGAGTGGTGCCTTGTAGGTCGCCTTTTATCCCAGGTTGAAGTAGGAATTTTCTTTTCTACCAGGGAATTTATTACTATTTTAAAAATATGAGAATGTTAAAATCAGATACAAACTTGTGTATGCACACATATGCACACTTATCTTACCAGTGTGCTTGTCGATGGAAGGGTTAAACAAATAACTGCAATAAGCGAAGAAAAGGTGATCTACACACCCACAAGAAAAAAATTCAAGGGCATGGTTGCTTAAAAAAAATCTGTTTCTTTGTAGCAAATACAACAAATTTATAGCAGACTGGAAGAGAGTTACTACATATGATGCACAGACAGGTATCCCCACCAGATTGGCATCCTCTCAAGACAGCCTCTGGAACTTAGATAATGGGTCATTGAACATACTTTTTTTTTCCACTTTTGGGGAAGAATAAGAAGTAGAGGGCAAACTGGATTCGACAAGGATTTTGTCACACTGAGTATTAGTTCTGTTAGGTTTCTTGCAGAGACTTTGAGGCCTCTCGTGTTAGCTTGACACGTTTGTTTCTGCAAGATGCTGCAAAGTTTTTTGAGCTGCTGACATTTATGCATAAAAATAAAGCAACAAACAATTGCAGGAGTTCCTAATAGCATCGAGCCAGAGGAAAGACATGGAACAGCACTCCCAGGAGACTAGAAGTATGATTCTGCTCTAGTGTAGTAGAGAAAATAAAGAACAGATCCTCTGAAGCCACAGAAACTAAACTGGGGTGAACGTGTCATGAGTCCAGCTGGACCCTGGCCCCGGAGTCCACACAGAATCTTGAACATACTGCTGAGGTGGAGCCAGAGGAAACCAGGATTCTCCTGACCTACATGAGGGTAAGTGCTAACTTCCATAGCACTTTCACCATCAGTCTTTAACTCTCTAGTAATGTAAAAGATGATTTCTTAATTTTATTAAGATAACTCATTAAAAAAACAATACAAAATAATGCTAAAATCTGTTGATTATTTAAAGAAAAGTGAAAAAAAAACAGGAGACAAAACCTATTTTCGTCAGGAGTATTTTAAGAAAGAAAAATAATTGTAGAATGAGGGCTAAAATTTTAGTCCGTTTTCTCTTCCTCAATTTTTACAAAATGTAATTATTCAATGGAAGGAAAGAAGAACTTGGATTTATAAAACCGTAAACCTCCTTGACATCAGTACATGATAGTTTTTAACAGCTAGGCTACTGTGCTCTGTATCAGATCCAGCATCAGAAGAGAGACATCCAACTGTGAATTCCACGTGATGCAGTCAGCCTTCAGGAACACTGCAAAGAGGAGGAGAAAGGGGACCTCAAAAGCATCCCATGCTACTCAATCGTATTAATGGGATCTACTGGGGAAGCTCTTAAGCTCTCAGTGAGACATGGTGGCTGCAGGTGAAATCTTTTCAAGAAATCAAATTAAATCTCCTGTGAATATTTTTATGGGTCTAAGAACAATGGTCTATCTATTTAGGTTTCTATGTTTAAAGAATATTTATGGACCATTTTGGTTTGTGGAAGTCCTTAGAAATTTGGGAGGGAGAAAGACCAGGGAAGTGCATTGCCTTTGCCCTATAAAATTGTATTCAGATTTAATGAAAAGATTAAGCCTGACAGGAAGGAAACAGATTTTTTTTCTTTAGTTGCATAGTCAACAAAATAATGGCAGCATGTCAAAAACAGTAGGTAAAGATCATAGAAACATAGAATCATAGAATGTCTTAGGTTGGAAGGGATGTTAGAAATCATCTAATCCAACCTCCCTGCCATGGGCAGGGATGCCTCTCAACTGGACCAGGTTGCTCAAGGCCTCATCCAACCTGGCCTTGAACATCTTCAGGGAGGGGGTATCCACAGCCTCCCTGGGCAATTTATTCCAGAGTCTTGCCACCTTTGTACTGAAGAATTTCTTCCCAAGATCCAATCTAAACCTTCTCCTTCAATTTAAATCTATTTCCCCTTGTCCTGTCGGTGGACACTCTTGCAAAGTCCCTCTCCAGCCTTCCTGTAGATTCCCTTCAGGTATTGGAAGGCAGCTATTAGGTCCCCCAAGAGTCTTCTCCAGGCTGAACAATCCCAGCTCCCTCAGCCTCTTCTCATAGCAGAGGTGCTCCAGCCCCTGGATGATCTTTGTGGCCCTCCTCTGAACACACTCCAACAGATGTATGTCTCTCTTATGGTGGGGACGCCAGAACTGGATGCAGTATTCAAGGTGGGGTCTCACAAGAGCAAAGTAAAGGGGGAGAATCACCTCTCGATCTGCTGGCCACACTCCTCTTGATGCATCCCAGGACACGGTTGGCCTTCTGGGCTGCATGAGCGCACTGCCGGCTCATGTTGAGCTTCTCATCTCTCAACACCCCCAAGTCCTTCTCTTCAGGGCTGCTCTCAAGCCACTCTGTGCCCAGTTTGTATTTGTGCCTGAGATTGGCCTGAACCAGGTGCAGGACCTTGCATTTTGGCTTGTTGAACCTCATGCAGTTTGCACTGGCCCATTTCTCAAGCCTGTCAAGGTCCCTCTGGATGGCATCTCTTCCCTCAAGTGAGTCTACTGCACCACACAGCTTGGTGTCATCAGCAAATTCGCTGAGGGTGCCTCGATGCCATTGTCCATGTTGCTGACAAAGATGTTGAAGAACAGACCCCCAACGAACTCCTCTTGCCACTGGTCTCCACATGGACATTGAGCCATTGACCACAACTCTCTAGCCAGTTCCTTATCCACCATGTGGTTCCGCCTATCAAACCCCTGTCTCTCCATCTTGGAGACAAGGACGTCAGGTGGGACAGTGTCAAATGCCTTGCACAAGATCAAGTAAATGACATCAGTTGCTCTTCCCATATCAACTAGAGCTTTAACTTTGTCATAGAAGGCCACCAAATTAGTCAGGCGTGATTTGCTCTTAGTGAAGCCATGTTGGCTGTCACTGATCATCTTGCTATTTTTCATGTGGCTTAGTACTGTTACCAGGAGGATTTGCTCCGTGATTTTACCTGGCACAGAGGTAAGGCTGACTGGTCTGTAGTTCCCTGGGTTTCCTTTGCTTCCATTTTAAAAAATGGGTGTTATGCTTCCCTTTTTCCAACCTGTGGGAACTTCGCCAGACTGCCATGACTCCTTGAATAAAATGGCTAGTGGCCTAGCAACTTCAGCTGCCAGTTCCTTCAGGACCCATGGGTGTACCTCATCAGGTCCCATGGACTTGTGCACCTTCAGGTTCTCTAGGTGTTCCTGGACCTGATATGCTCCTACCCTGGGTGGTTCTTCACTTTCCCAAGACCCATCCAATGCCCTCTGTGACTTGGGTAGTGTGAGTCAAGTGGTTACCAATGAAGACTGAAGCAAAAGAATCACTGAGTACTTCAGCCTTCTCCATGTCCTCAGTAATCAGTCACCTGTATTGCTCCAGAGAGACCTCACACACTCTCTTGTTTTTTTTTGTTTTTTTTTATTTCGTATACCTGTAGAATCCTTTTCTGTTATTTTTAATGTCCCTGGCCAGATTTGATTCCATCAGAGATTTAGCTTTTCTAACCTGGTTTCTAGTTTCATGAATAGTCTCCTTGTAATCATCCCAGGTTACCAGTCTTTGCTTCCACCCTTTGTGGATTCCCCTTTTGTGTTTGACTTGGGCCAGGAGTTCCTTGTTCGTCCATATAGGTCTCCCGCCTTTTTTGTCTGATTTCTGCCTTATAGGAATGCAATGCCTTTGAGCTTGGAGAAGATGATCCTCAGAAATCAATCAGCTTCCCTGGGCTTCCAATCCCTCCAGGGCTTTATCCCATGGCACGCTACCAAGTTGGCTCCTGAAGAGGCCAAAATCAGCTCTTCTGAAGTCAAGGGTTTTAAGCTTGCTGAGTATTCCTTTCTTTGCTTCCCTCAGGATCTTAAACTTCACCATCTCATGGTCACTGCAGCCAAGGCTGTCCATGAGCTTAACATTGGCCACCAGCTGTTCCCTGTTGGTGAGAACAAGGTTTAGCATGGCACCTCTCCCCATTGGTTCCTCTGTTGCTTGAAGGAGAAAGTTATCATCAATGCATTCCAGGAATCTCCTGGATTGCTTGTGCCTTGCTGTGTTGTCTCTCCTACTGATACTGGGGTGGTTAAAGTCCCCCATGAGGACCAGGGCTTGTGAATGAGCAGTGACTCCTATTAGTCTATAAAGGGCCTCATCTACTTGGTCCTCCTGGTCAGGTGGTCTGTAGCAGACCCCCACTGTAATGTCTCCTACCCTTCCTTTCACCCTGGTCCACAGGCACTTGGTCTTTTCATCATCACTTGCCAGGTGTAGCTCCATGCATTCTGGCTGTTCATTGATACAAAGGGTAACACCCCCTCCTCGTTTCCCCTGTCCTTCTTGAAGAGCTTTTACCCTTCTAATCCAACACACCAATCGTAGGAGTCATTCCACCACATATGCGTGATGCCAATTAGATCGTATCGCTGCAGGTACGCAAGCATCTCCAGCTCCTCTTGTTTATTGCCCATACATTGGGCGTTCACATAAAGGCATTTGAGCTGAGCCCCCAATGAAGTACCTGAAGCCCCCAATGAAGTACAGTTGCACTTTCAGCTGGGCTAATGGTTTTACTCCCAATATTGTTATGCCTTTTCCAGTGAAGAATATTGTTTGAGACTGATTCTGCGAAAGCATGAAGTATGGAGAAGAATAGATGGCCTCTCTGGAAGCAGGGAGGGCCAAACTCCTTGGACCAATCCACCCTCCAGATAAGGTGCATGTGTCTGAACTTGTGTCAGGATGGAGTGCCAGCGGCTGTGCTGGGGCAGCAGTCCCTGCATGGTAGCTTTGGCAGACAGGCGATGTGTTGTAGAGCAGAACATTGGTTTGTAATTCGGGAGGTGTTCATTTGAAATCCTAGCTCCAAAACAGGTTGTGCCTACAGGCATTTAGCTCATTTTACTCAGCTGTGCTATCAAAACAGTAATGTTCTTATCCTGGGATGGAGATTATAGATTTGTGAGGCACAAAGAAAAGTGAGTAGTGTGAGAAAGGCCCTTAGGAAACAAGTATCTCTGCATTAACTGCTGGCATTGCGTGGATCACTGGAAAGAAATATGCTCTACAAATTAAAAGATAAAGGATAAAAATACCAAATGCCTTCCTCATTATATGAGCATCAGTCAGAGAGATGAGCGGAGGCAGTGAGCAGTAATGATACACATATGTAGGCTGACAGTGGCTGTAACTGTAGGTTATGAATCTATCCCTACTTACCTTGGTTTCCCAAGGAAGTGAGACTTGCATGAGTATGCTGTCGGTCTGTCCATCCATCAATCTTTTTATTATTTCCCCTCAGTAACTCTTTTGAACTTGCCCAAATTCAATCAAATCTGACAGGAAAGCAAGAAGCCTCAAAGTTAAGAAAATCAGTGTCTGGGTGAAAAATGAAGTTTTGATGACTGCCCTGGCTTTGGCGAGGACTGCAGTGGGAACTTGAGAGCTACTTTTTCAGTGTAATTTGCCATCTAACCCATCAGCATATGCACTGTCTGGCCACTCAGCATGGATGTGTCTGAGACACCACACATGCTACCTCTTGGCTAGCAGGTATTTTACAGACATCAGAAAAAGAAAAAAGTAATGTACATGGGGCTTTACAGAGTATGAAGGAGAACTGGAACAACTGCAGAGAGGTCACAGTTATTTTAGTGGGATCTATTGAGGCAGGACACGTCTCTGGGAGAGCAGGTTATCACTAGGTTTGGGATTGTTCACTGATTTCCAGACAGGAGGTGCATCTATATAAAGAACACAGATTTAGGAGAAGATTTTATTGGCATTCAAAAATGCAAAGACAACATTATTCATTTTCAAAGTGTTTTGGCATTCATATGTATTAACTGATTCATGCCTATTGACTGATTCCATGGGCTAAGACTGCATTTTTTTCTACTGCAGTGGAGAGATGATTCAAACTACTCAGGTCTGTCATGGTCAAAAGCTTGTTCTTATACAAAAATATTTACAATTTGAAAATCTGATTCTATCTATAGATATGTAAAAATACTCCTTTTTAAGTCTGATCTCATTCAAATTGCAAAAAAGAAAGGCTTCTATTGACTTCAGGTACAGGTATATATATTGCTTTAGGGTAAAACATACTAAATAAAATATCTGGAAGTAACTGAAAAAGATTTGTAAAGTTAAATTTGGATAAGAACCCTCACGGTTGCAGAAGAAATCATAGCTTTAGTAATCTTGGCAGTAATGTTCCAGGAGTGGTAGACAGGCTGCAGCTATTGGGTGTACGGGTGATGCTTTTGGTTAGGACAACTGGTGAGAAAGATCTTTTTTCCACTCTTTAAAAAAAAAGAAAAATGTTAATGGACAAACAGAATCTCATACAATAATTTTGACAACATTCACCTATTGTGTACAGACATCCCTTGAAACCAGCCCACTCTCTGATTTTTTAAAATATAAATTGAATTTTGCACTGATGCTTAGGAACAAGTCAAAACTCTTATGTTTATGGGTCAGCTTCTGTAAGAAATATTTTAGAAACACATCTCAAGAGCCACTGTCTATTGGGTATTCCGTAGATACTCCGTATTTGTAACGTAGGTACCAGCTTAACATTTTGTGTAACCTAATTTGTTTAGATAATTATATTTTGTATTATCATTATTTATAATTATATATTATATTATACATGTATAATTTATATTGGAATTATCACATTGTTTCCCTTGAAAACAGCTAGCCACTGCAAAAATAGAAAAGGACTTATGTTCATATGCTCAGGCGACAGGCATGTTGTTTACCACAAGATGAACTGGTATCCAAAAAACCAGACTTAATTCTCACATAATTTAATTGCACCCTTCATAACAGGTCCGGAAATATCAAGGAGGTTACATAGGTTTTATCTTTGTGGTTGTATCTTACCTCTTCCCATCTAGCCAATACCAGTTGACTAATTTCTTGGGAGGTCTGGTTGCTTCTTACCTGCTTTTTGTGTTACAAGCATTTGTACAATGATATCTTACAATGAAGTTCATTTTCTTCCTTAATAATTAAACACGAATTTACTTGATCCCTGTGACCCGGGTAAAAAATGCATTCTAATGCATTTTGGCATTCAAAATACTATTTTGAAAGAGGAGTGAGCTGAATAGCATATTAAAACCAAACCTGGTATCTGGCAGCATGCCATTTATCCGTGCTGCTAAGGACAGATATTGAAGGTGCTTCACGGACACTAGATAGATCCCAAAAAAGTATTCATCCCATAAGTTCGGACCTCCGAGCCTCCTGCCTCCCTCATTAGCCTCAGGTGGTTTATGACCCTCTAGAGGGGAAAGCAGCCGTGCCTCTTTTCTGAGCCCAAACTCATCAGCTGACGCAGTGCCTAATGATTTAAGTGCGGTGTACGTGCCAACACCATGCAGAGATGTAAGAGCTGCCTTTGAACCAAACCGGCTGGGGTAGCAAAACTAACTGTATTAAATCATCCTGCTCGGAGTGCTTTGCAGCTTTGCTTTCCCTCTTCCAATGAGCTCACCCAGGTGAAACTGCTCTGTCTTGTGATGAGTACACCCGTTACTTACCCCTCTCCACCACCCCAGCTCACCTTGCATCCCCTGCTCAGTACAGAGTCTATGCAGTTTCTTCTTTGCAAGCAACCTAAAACTCAAACACCTAATCTAATCATCGTTTCTGTGTATCTTCTGCATCTTTAGATCTCATGCCATGATTGACAGTGCTGGGCCTTTTGGTTACCATGAATTTTCAATGTAACACTGTGCAATATTCAAGAATTTTAGCTTAGTTTAAAAATTTTCTTTTGCGTAGGACTCGGTAATTTTCCAGGCTGCTGCCACTCTCCAAAGGAAAGGAACCACCAACATTTGAAGTATTTATTTTCCTCCATACAACCTTAAATTTTACTTCCATTTGTAGAATCTTCAAATCTAGATTAAGTTTTCTCCTCAGGTATTTAAATAGGGCAAATGTTTTATTCAAGCATAAATGGCTATTAAACTACTTTTGGCTTATCTAGTAATTAAAAACTCAGTGCTAAACTAGTCAGAACTACAAAACACAGCTCAGAGCCTTAGAAGAGCATTGAAACGATACCAGGAACAGCACCAAAAAGAAGTTCATAAAAATGGATGTATCTGGAAAACCTTGTTATAAACCACAGTAAGTTTTGAATATAACTTTCTTGGTTCTTCTTGCATTATTTCTTTTCATAGTAAACTGTTTCAGCAAAAAGGCTGTATTTATACCAAAGGATACACTCCACTCATGTAATATTCATGGTGTCTGCCTGAAATGCCTGTGTCCTCTCACCTGGGCTTTATCACACTCTACAGTGTTTCTGCCTACAAATTTAAGCATAGATGATAAAACCTGATGTCCGATAAAAAAGCCGGTGAGGAATGACTGGAGTTGTTAATGACTCTAGAATTCATAACAATTAGAGAAAGGATTAAGGGATTAATATGTGTTAATCTTGTTATCTATGAGGTCCTGAAGCTGTAAAATTTGGAGTTAAACTGGGACAATATTCGAGGTCAAACCCACACTTTATAATAAACTCCAGTTAATGGTAGCATAACAGTTTTGTTGCCTTTGTTTTAATGATTAATTACAAAACGTCCAAAGAAAAAAATATACCATTCAGTGTATAAACTGAGGCATGGGTTCTTAGATCTTTATGTTGTACTGTGCATGTCCTCTGCAGTTACTGGCTCACTTCAGGGATAGCCTTATCAAGATCTGAAAACATAAATGGTAGAAAAGAAGTAGATTCTGTAGAAATATGAAAACTTAGAACTAAATTTTATTTTAAGTTCAGAATAAGAAAGATTTCTCTATACTTGATTCCAACATTTTCTACTATGTTTATGCAATTTGTATAGGTGTTACTTTGTATTGCTGAATTCTTAGTATTCTGAAGTCATGAATCAGAGCATGAGATGAACAAATACACAGAAAATACAAAAAAAATGCCAATATTTACTTTGTATTTTTGATATCTGTGGAACATAAATATTCAACCTATGGGACTAGAAATTCATTACAAAATTAAAAATAAACCACACTGAAACTATTGCAGTCTTATAATCGCTGGATTGCAGTGTTTGGAGTTTTAAAAAAAGAAGACACTAGCATGTTACTTCAAAAAATGTTTTTTTCTTGTTAAGAATAAAAGCATTACCTTTAATTTCAGCTATAAGTATTTTCCAGCTGTGGACTACCTATAAGCAATTTTCTTGTGTTGCAGAGGTGCTGTCCTTTCTCATGAAGCTGATCTCAGTTATCCTGTGAGTGAAAACCAAACAGTCACAACCTGATCAAATACCTAGTGAGTAGAGGTGGCATAGTCAATATTCCTTGTCCTTTTCTGAGGGCCTGCTGTTGGCTCCCTGCAAGAGACAGGAAGGGGATTTTGCTGGAGGGAGGGCAGGGACAAGAGGCGTTTGAGGAGCCTCCGTGAAGGATGCAGTCCCTTGGCTGCAGTGGTGGCCAATGCTGGCTTTCCCTCGTGTCCCTGTTTTGGGTAGGATGTGTGGGAGGAATACGGAAGCAGGGCTGCTGATTTGGAATTGGATCACCGCTTTCTGCTATATTGTGCTTCTCTGAACGGACACCTGCTTTAAATTCAAAAGGGACGTATAGTCCTTAGAATTTTTAAAGTGAACCACACAGTGATTTGCTTGCTTCAGGAGTCTTCACCACTTACAGCTATTTTGCACAGTCAGAGCAATTTAGAGCAAACATTCATGGAAAAAGAAATCTCTTAGGTATGCTTTTTTCCCCTCATCAGATACATTATTTATTATGGCAGAAATTATTGAATTTTGGAATAAACCTTTAAAATTCTTAATCTCATTTGCTATTGATCTGGTTTAAAACTCAATTCTTTTGCAAGTATTTTTCACAGAAATGTCTTCTTGTTCCTTTCTGGACTTTTATATCATCATGATCTGCTTCTGCTGGTCATGGGTAATGTTACCAACATTTGCAAATGAAATATGGATCCTGTATCTCAGCATGTAGGAAAAAGATACATATGCTTGTTCAAATGATTTTTAAGTACATTCACGTGTAAATGCTAAAGCTCACAGACAAATTCACTGGGATGCTAAATGATGACTGACCTCATCAAATGAAAGAGGCTTATGCTGTAGAAGCAGAGGGAACTCTCCGCATAAAACTGTTAAGCAATTCTCTGGAGAGACTATTGCAGCAATTTCTGAAGGCTACCACACTTCTGGAGGGTCTCCATGGCTTGGTGAGATCCTCCCAGCCCCGAATGTCCCATGCCCTCTGCTTGCTGCTGGGAAAGAGACCTGCACAGCTGGGTGATGATCTGGAGAGCCCCAAGATTCAGAGGTCTGGAGATTCCATCTGAAGCCAAACAAGGCAGGTGAAACATCTATACAAAATCTTCTGCATTTGCGTTAAAACAAAAAATTGGAATCTTGGATTCCTGTTGGGAACTTCAATTAAAAAAAAAAAAGTTTCACTTGGAGCCAGCTGTTAGAATTAGGTAGTGCGTTGTGCTGGTTCAACGGGTTACTGGTCTTTCAGCAGAACAGACTTGAAGCAACAAAGAAATGCTTTTAAAGGAATTCTGATGAATTTATTAGCATTTTCTTTAGGCTTTGTTAGAAACTTCTAGAGGTCTCTCAGACATGGGCCAATGAATCACTACAGCAAGGAGAAGCTCATGCTTTAAAGAACGTGCTCCAGTTATGTAGCTTGCAGCATCTGGCACAGCTTTTCACTGCTGGAGTGCAGGGTAGTTCTTCAGTCACCCTGAAAGATCTGAGAAGAGGCATCAGTGACAAATCCTTGTGCTTGGTTAGTGAGCTACATAATGAGCTACTTGTCTTTGCTCTCCAGGTACTTCATAGTCCACTCCTACACTGACATTTCTACCAGACTGCATATGAACCTTTGATGGATCTGCTGCCTTTGTGGGCCACTTGTTAAATTTTCAAACAAAGTTTCTTTGTTCTTTCTCGCTTCCTGGAATGAAGCTCACATAGGTATTCACAAGGTCAACTTTTCTTTTCAAAACTTTCTCTTCCAGCAATGTCTAAGAACTTAAGTTGGTTTGTGCATGCATGTGTATAAATTATCGCAATTACCATCATCTCATTCTGTTTTTTTTGTATTTATTTTATTTCTCTTATGTTTTTATCTACTTCTTGTCCTTTGCCTTACCCTGCCAATTATCTATGAAATGGAATGTCTTCTGATTTTGTATTTGTCTGGAAACTCATAAACCAAAATCTGAATCACTAAGTAGCATGAATACATACTGCACTAGCAAACATAATCATTTGGGAAGGTAGTCCCCCTTGTGATGTGCCGCATTTTGTGATGGTGCATTTTCTGAAATTTGCCACCCTGAAGATCTGCTCAGAATTAAATCAGTGTTTTGTTGACTTGTTGTTATTCAGCTTTTCCTAATCCATATTTTTACCATAATTCTCAAGACTCTTTGTCCTTTAAAAAAATTTGCAGGCTGTCTGCATCAGACATTTAGATCTTTTCTCAAAGAAATCTGCTCCGACACAACTCTTCTTTAAAATGGGGAAATAACAAGCACCCACAATTCTTCTGGATTTAATATACACAACTCTATCCCTGCTGAGAGATGGGCTCCCTAACTACAGCTTTCCAGACCAAATACTTGTGCCTGTAGGGGCTCTGCCTCTGTGTTTTCATGCTGTTATTCATATTCATCTTCATGTCATCCGGCTTCCTAAATTCCTCAGCCAAGCTGAGCATCCCCCTGCCATCTCTGGAGGCAAACTGGGACCTCTTCAAGGCCTCCATCTGAAGCAGGTGACGCAGCCTGCCCAAGCAGCTGTGTACAGCCACGAGCCCTGAATGTCTGCTGTCAGCAAAGGGCAAACCTTGCTGGCTACTGAGCTCAAGAACAGAGTATTCTTGTGTTGTTTGTGATTGCTCTGCATGATTTCTGAGACCACAGTAAGATATACACCTATCTTTCAGTCTAGGAATAAGATTCCTGTTCCCCTCTCCCCCCCCCAAAAAAAGCGCCTTCCTTAAAAACCACTTTATAACATGCTGTGGTAGTGTTTATGTCCAGCACAATATCTTGTCAAACCTTGATGAATACTCCTGCCTCTCCACATGTTGGCTACCGAGAATGCTTTGCCCAACTCCTGAGTGCACACACTCCTGATTTGTTGGGACTCAGCAGTACTTAGGCACTGTACCACCTGCTGGGTGTCTGTAGTTACATGTTTTCTGGAGGAGTGTCTGACATCAGAGCTTTCTCAGTATTAGCAGTGACATTCTGAAAGCCTGCAGCTGCTACCAAAAATGAAGCATTTGCATTAGTTTCAGTCCAGTTACTTTGAAACTAGCACTAACCCTCTCAGTCCCACTCCTTACTGATCACTCACGACAGTCCTGGTGAAATGGTGTGTCCTTCTGTTCAGGGGTAAATGTGGCCCTGACTTGGTGATCTGAGCCTCTGCGTTGAGGTACTGTGTGGCTCACATGAAAGAGATGCTAACAGTCAGGAGAGGAAAAAAACCCCACTAACACACACAGCCACCTGGCTGCAACACAACAGTGCAGCTTCCCCTTGGACATGTAAGAGCCAAGGAGAAGCTGCAGCATTCTTCAGCACTATGGGAACGACCAGTGTTGCATTGGGGTGAGCGAAATGGAGACAAAGCCAGGGGCTAAGGTCTTTCCAGCCTCTCCTGGAAATCTGTGCTTATATTTCACTCTTAAGGAAATGTACAATAGCACAAGTTATTAGCATGCAGATTCCACACAGGCGCTATTATGTAAGTCTTCCCTCTAACCTAAATTTCACTTACAAAGAAAATACAAAAGACTTGCAGTTCCACATGAAAATAATAGCCAAGTGTTTCCAGCCATCTAAGCCTCACCAGGCTTTTGTCAATCCTCTTAATGCCTGAAGACACTTGATTTCATCTTCCTTTCCATTCTTTGGCCATCCTTTTTCTGTCCTGGTTGCTGAGACAGAGCTACTCAGAAAAGACCTTATTCTGTTACAACTTCCTAGTCCTTTTCCATCATCCTTAAAATTTCTCCTCAGGATTATTGAGATCAATGAATGTTTCAAATTTACCATAATTTTGACATGGAGACTCAAAAATGTGACTTTTGATACTCAGCCATCCCTTGCAGTCAACTTCAACTCACTGTACAAGTAAGATAGTCCTATTCACATGCATAAGACTTGATAATTCTGCAACACGGCTTCTGTACAGTGTGTGACAGTTCCTCTTAGCAAATCACTGATTCAGTCTACATGGAAACCTTCAGTGATACAGAGCTTTTTTAAAATCAGTCAGGGTTTGCAGGCTTACATAGATTTCCTAGTGTCAAAAAACACTAAGAAAAGGATAATAATTTTCCTTGTAGATTTATTCAGAAGATAATGATTTTTAAGAATTATTAAAGGACAGTTTATATGAGGCAGCCATTTAAATCTCATTATTTTTTCAATGTCTTCCAATAAGTATGAAAGACCACGGCCATAAAAACTGATACATCACCCTATGAGTCTGTCTTTGGGTAGTCAATTCAGAATTCTGTTTGGAGCATGTACCATGGCAATTTTGAATTCCTGGAGAGACAGGTTTACTAGATTGCAAATAATAGGCTGATTAATTAAAATTATGGAATAACTAGTTGGTTCTGCACCCACTATATTTATTATTATTTTTTTCTGTGAAAAAGCCCTTTCACAAATTTTGTATTGTTATTTTCTTAGAACTAATGTAGTTCAAGAAAAAGATAGGATCAGCTCATTTTTTCCCCTCATAATTTGCCTACACTAGTCTGTAGTGTTTACTGCATTTTAGATGGAGGCATTTCCATATTAGATAGATTGCACTCATCTCTGCACTGACTGATGAAGCTAATGCTTCTTGCAGGCGGACATAAGAAAAGAAAAAAAAAATCCTCCTTTGCTTTCACCTGAATTTAGTAAGTAAAATACAATGGCCACACATTTTCTATTAAGCAAATATTTAGTATAGTTGCACATCCTTCTCATGTTATTGAGGACATCTTACGCAGAGAACACTCATTATCTTGGGGAGACATAAATAAATTCTTTCATGGTCCATTATGGACCTATTCTATGCAGAATAACACTATTACTACTATTTCTACTTATACAGAGAGAATACATAATGATTATTCTCTTCTATCAGCATTTCCTTTGGGTAAATGCTTTCTGTTCTCTGTCAAAGAGCAATCCAAAATATTAGCCATCCTTATTAACTAATAGGGTTCCAATCTATCACTAAAGTAGTGACACTGGGCAGTAGTAAACCTACAATTTTCAAAGTTGGATGGTGCATAGAAAAAAATCCCATGAAATCCTTAATTATAAGCAGTCATTCATTACCTTCAGTGAACCCTGGAAGCTACTGGAGTACTGTAAACATGAACCATTATAGTCAAAATTAAAATCTCAACACTTAAAGTAATTTTTTCCATTCAAAACAATGTTTTCATCTTTTTCAGGAAGACACTAACTTAAAAAGTGTCTTTACACTTAATAAAGCTTTCACAAACTGAAATATACATTTAAAATCACCCAAGTAATTTTTCCACTGCCTTTTTTCAACTAAAAATATGAAATAAAATAATAAAATAAAGTAATAAAAAAATACAGAATTGAAAGAAACCCAGCTAGTCCTCAAACAGCTGATATCTTCAATGCTTCAGTGATTTGGAAAACTGTAAAACTATCTAGCTGAAATTCTGTATGACCTGTTTACAGATCAGTTGGATTATAGACTCTTCTGGTATTTAGACTGAACTTCACTTGCCTTTATATCAGTTGAGCCAAATATTGATGTCTTCTTAAATAATTAGATTAAGTCCTTTGAAGAGAAGACAATATTACCGTAAATCACTTTCCCACTCACTAGATAAGAGATACAATCTTCTTTCCACCTTAGACCATTTTTTTGCCTGAGAAATTCCCTTTTTTAACATCATTGTTAAAGGCCATTGTGAATTTTGCAAGGTAGGATCCTGCTTCTGCCCAGTTTCTCTTTCCGGTGTCCTCTGACTCTTGTCCTGCTGATGGGGCTCTTTGTTCTCCTCCGGTAAGAAAGGCACAGGAAATGCAAAGGAAACTCCCTCCCACGTAAAGCTGGGTGGATGTTCAGTTAACATGGAGAAAGCACCTAAACAAATCATTGGGCTGAAACGTACTTCAAAGTTTGACCAGCCCCAAGTTCTTATCTCAAGGCAGGATGAGTAATATCTGTATCGTTGTCTCAAGGCAGCATCAATATTATCTGTATTGTTCTTGCTACAAATTTAAAACTGTAGAACAATTTAGGTTGGAAAGAACATCAGGAGGTCACCTTCTTCAGCCTCTCACATAATATGGGCTAATGTCAGCACTGGTTAACCTATTTTTAATGCCCAGCAAAGACAGAGACTCTATCACCTCCCTCCCCAACTGGTTAATTCCAGTTCTTTACTGCGCTCACTTTAATAAACTTTACTTAACATCTAATCTGGGTTTAATAATTAATAACAAAATACAAAGTTTATGATCTCTTTTGCCTTGGTCTAAGAAAAACCTGTTGTCAGGAGAGGAAAAAAAAATCTGTTTGCAGTGCTATGAGAACAGCCAGCTCCACAGAACGTAGCCCAACGTTTGCCAGGTTTACACACTTCTTAATCTGCTGTAGTCATGAGGGCTGGATATCAGCTGAGTTCTGGTCATCATCACTTCTCGTTATTTTGTAACAAATATGTTTTAATTTCACACATACTTTTATGGTGGAATTTTCCATTATTCTTTATTAACAATATGGCTGTATATTTTAGCTCTGTAAATAATATTTGATGATGATTATCATTACTATTTTGGGGATTAGGTTATTTAAAGGAAATGTTTGGCTTATGTTTCACACAGTTGGGTAGGTTAGCAGAAGGTCTTGACTTACATTTGGAACAGTTTGCAGGTTAGTTGATAATAATGGCAAAAAAGGAATAAGAAGAAATTTCACATGACAGTTATTACATGTAATTATGAGGATATACTTGACAAATTTTGGTATAATTTGAAAACCTGACAGCTTGTGGGTTTTCTGATCTATCATTAGCAAATTGACTAATTTTGCAACCGTAACTCATGCAGCTGAGTTCTTTCCTTAATGATTTCTTGTATTTTCTTCATTTTCAGGATCAAGAAGAACTTTTCAGAGTATTGTAAATGTTAGAAAAAGTATACTTAGTAAGAGGAGCATATCTGAGTTGAAAACAAATTAAATGCAACAAACTTTTGAGTACAGATTTCCTGTTCCTTTATTTTTTCTTTTTTTTTTTCTTGTCATTATGCTTGCAGTAGAATTGTGATTTTAATTTTTCTTCTAAAAATAGGGTTGTGATCTCTTACTGAGTAGGATTGCAGAATATTAAGTAATAAGATGGATCCGTCATACCAGTCACCCACCCACTGCAGAGGCACTCAGAAGTTACGAGGGGGAGCATGAAGGCATGAGTTAAAAATACCTTATGGATTGATTTGGTGCTAAGACAATCTTGATTTTAGAGTGGGCCATACTATCTACACCAGTTTCGATATGCACAAGTGCAATTTCAGTTTTGCTTATGAGGAAAGTTTTCTGACAGGATATAACATTTGACCTGCAGTGCAATCCTGCTTTATTTAACTGGATTTATGGAGAGTAGATGTACTGTAGTCACACAGAACAGTTATTCAGAATGTTATTTATACATTGACCTCAATACTTACCCCAGCTGGAATGCAGGCTGAGCAGCTGAGATCAGCCAAGTGCCAATCCAGAAAAGTCCACAAAAGATGGTAATCTTTTCTTTTGCTTAACTTTTGAAGATGTGGGCACTGTAGGTGGTGTGGTGCTAAGTACGTGGACTGAGGCACCACTTCTGAATGATAATCAGTGAGGCATGTATTTACTACACCAAAGAAGTCTAAATGTCATGTTGACATTTTCCTATTTAAGCAGTGTGATAACAAAAAAGTGGGGAAATGTACTACTATCTGGTTTTGTTTGAAAGTTTTCCCATAGTATAATTTCCAGGGTGTTGCATTATTTAATAAGTTTCTGCAAGCATGAAGAATTTGTTTTTACTAAGAATGTCTTTGAAAGCTGACTTGGAGTGGTTAACATCTATTTATCAGCATTTTATGGATAAACAGTTCTAAAGTTTAAGTCAGTATAATAGTATCTGAAATGGCTCCCAGAAATTTGGCCTCTCACCAAAAATCAACTACGTGCATAACATTGTTTGAGCAGCTTCCTGTCCACTTGCACCAACTGGTGCCATGAAAGGAGCTTATGACGTTTAAAACTGGTGTGTGGTGCCAACACCTAACCAACTACGCTGTTTTCTGTTTATGCTGAGACTCCTCCTTAGTGCAAATTAAATAGTCTATTGTATTTAAACTCTAATCTAGCAGACACGAATGTCAGTGGGAGTTTTTCACTTGGATTCAACATGTGTTGGATTAAGCCCAAGCAGACTAGCAAACTATGTCATCATTTCTTTGGTCTGAAGTCTTTCCTCTGGAGGGAGTCTTGGGCTGGTGTTTCCAGAGGCATTCAACCACTGTATTTACATTGCTAGGCACAACTGCTGTCCTACGAGTCCTTGCAGAACAGAAGCCAAAGCCCTCGCAGACCTCACCTCACTTGTTTGTGTCTGATTTGTGATTCTTCATAAAGAAAGACTGGGAAGGTCCTACCTGGTATTTGTCATTATTTATTGCTATCTCCTAGCAGAGGGACTGAAGGCAGAAAATCAGGTTCAGGTGTTTGCAAGGCTCTCACCCTTCTCTAGCTCTGTTTCTGTTAGGAGTGCACATAGGCCTCAGGTAGAGATGGGGAGGTAATTAAGCCAGATGTGAACATGTGTTTAAATCAGGGTGTGGTAGGAGGAAGAAGAGCTAAAAGGATTTCTTCCTGCTTGCCTCAGAAGATGCTATCCTGAAAACTTGGTGGCTCTGAACTCGCCTTGCAGTGAGGAGCTTCTCAGGAAAAAATGGGATCAGGAGCACCAACACATGTGGTCAGAGGCAGCAGGGCATGCCATCGTGCTGGCAACCCAGAGGCAGATTCAAGGTGATGGACACCAGTGGGTTTGTGTCTAATTAATGTTGTCAGGGCAAGGCCCTGGCTTGGGAGAGTTGGAAAACTGGGGCAGTTCAGGTGCTGTAGCCACACTGGTTAATTTGGGAAGCTCTCTTAGCAAGACTGGGGTGGTTATTTCAGGGCTGCAGTGCTCACCCTTCATAAAAGTGTTCTCTGCTCTGTGGCGGGAGATGAGGACGCTGCTGGCTGTGCGATGTGCTGCCTCACACAATTTCTTCTGCCAGCATAGGTAGCTCTGGCTGCCTGATGAGTCACAGTGGCAGGGACTCTGAAAACCAAATCCTCTGGAATTTTCCCTCTTTCCCTTGATGGACCAAGTAGGTCACTGATGATAATGTGAACCATACTCTGCTGCCAAGCCAACATGGACAGTCAGACTCTTTGGCCTGAAGCGTGCAGCAGGGAAGAGGCAGGCACAGCAAAATCATTAGGATTTTTATAATGTGAATGAAAGAAATTAAACATTCTTTATAATATAGTTTCATAATAACTCCCTCTGTGGCATGTTCCAGAACTGTATCCTTCACTCCACTACACAATCACTGCTTCCCTTGGTGTTACTGTAGAACCATTTAACAATGCTCTTTTCCTTTATTTATGGTTCAGTAGCGAAAAGAAAATTAACTGGTATCTCTGCTGTGTACCAATATTTGTGCTCTACTTAATGCTCCACATAATAATTGCCTTTTCTGAGATAACATTTAAGATAATTCATAGAAAGCTGTCAGGGAAAAATGAGAACCTCACACAGAAAATCCTCAATTGCATGTTAGAAAATTTAATTTATGTGAAATGTTGCTCTCCACTTACTTCTTGAGACTAAAGTTAATGTGCTAACTGTAATTCTAAAGTTAGAAGAAAAAGTAGTTCCTTGTTGAAGTTCCTCCTTGTTTTGCGTATGCCTTTGTATCATACCTAAAAAAGAAAACTCCTCCAAAATATAATGTTACTGAGAATCTTACACAAGGTCTAGAGTACTTGGATGAACTTGTGGCTGAACAATCACTGTGGCTTTATTTCTTCTCTTCTAATTTTTTATTAATGACCAAGTGCAGAGATCTGATGAAAAAAAGGCACTTGTATCTTTTTCATGACAGTGGCATTGGGTCTGCTATTCCCTGTGTTGCCTACTGCAGAGAGGAAAGAAATAAAAATAATAGGTTCAGACTAGAAAGATGACCTGGATTTTATAAGGTGCCTGTATATGTACAACACAACTTCTATTCACAGCATAACCTTATCAGTTAAAATAGTCAAGATTTTAAAAAAGCTTATAATGGACTTATTATTGATTTTCTAATGCAGTTATATTTAATTTAAAATAAACAAATAGAAGATTAAATTGTATATTTCCTCATCCAAGGCTCATATAGCCCCATATGATAGTTTAGGAAGATGGTTCAAATTAGACTTTGTTCTGGGCCTTGTAAAGAGGCCTAAGAAAATACACACCAAAAGATGTTGGAGAGAGGACACTGCTTCCAAGTTGTTATCTCTGACTTTTCAAGAAAAGCAGCAGTGCACCAGACCACAAACGGTGTCCTTCAGGTCACCAGAGATCCATACGGTGGTGACGGTGAGGGCTGGATCTCTGCCTTAGCTTTTTGCTGTCAACCTTTCAATCCTTCGAAACTCTGTTGTTGAAAATTCAGGTACAAGGCAGAACTCACAGTCTTAAAGTGTCTGACCTGAGCTCAAAGTGAGATGGGTTTTGCTAAACTTACTGTTTGTTTTGCTTTTAGTGGTTTATCTCTGGGTGTGTTGAGGAAGGCAAATTTTCCTCAATCCTGTCTGTTATTCTATTAGCATGCTCTGCAAGCTCAGGAGGAGCAGTGCTGCAGAACAATGCTGTGTTGCTGAGAGAAGACTATCACCAGTCATTGTCTTGCTGACCTGAGCCTGTAACGTTTCTGAACTGTGGCTTTTTTTCATTTGTGTGTTTATAGATGATGACTGTAAAAATTTGTAAGATTTTATTTAATAGCCTTGTAGCTCGTAGTCTCTATGCTCAAAACAGAAAACTTAGAAAACTAACATAAACCGGACAAAATACTAACATTTAACCATAAAGAGATTTTACTTTCTGGAAAGGGATTTTGCTCATATTTCCAGGAATTCCCCCAGAATCCACCCTTCTTTTCACAGTGCAGCCATACTGCACCGCACATCCTCCTCTTCCTCCTCCTCCTCTCTGGCATCCTGATGCCACTCGGTAGCTGTAGCTGTTTGGCAGGCTGCAGCCTGGGCCCTCCAGCTGTGCCTGGTACTTGGGCTTAGAGGACAGGAGAGGAGCCACGGTGCGGTGTTGCAAATGAGTATGATACAGGTTGAGCTGCAGGGGAAGTAGGTTGGGAGCTAAATGTGTGAGACTCCCTCTCGATGTGCGAGATTTGACAGGTCCGCACTGTGAAGGCTGTAGTTTTAAAATCTTGCTAGGAGGGTTGGAAGTAGTTTTCTCCAAAGCCTGGAGTCAGGCTTGCTAATGATTCTCTATCTTTATTACAAGAGGCTATTTCTTTTGGCAATGGAATGAGCGTATTACCTATGATACTTCCAGGCCATCTACAGAGTAAACATATTTAGTTACTCTGAACTGGTCGTGTAACCTTTTAAAACCTTAAACTCAAGAACCTGGTCCAGTCACAGCCCAGCCCTTCCTGTATTTCACTATGCTGTTCAGTTTTAAAAAGGAAACCTTATTTTAAAAAGCTTTATAGACCAAGTTCCATCTACGTGAACTGTTTATTTAGACAGGAAGCTACTCAACTACTATTTCTGGAAATAATGGGAAAGTAGTTGCACAGACAAGAGTATGAGTAATGCCATTGTTGTCCTCTTATTCAAAGCTATCAGAACCCCTTCAATTAGGTTTTAAGATTCAGTTTAGAACTAATTCTACCTCTAAATTCCTATTTTGTTCTCAGGCTAAACATAGGCTAGTAAACAGTATCTACAATTAACAAATAATCTTTTAGATTAATTTCATCTTCATAAGCAAAATCAAGTAGATTTATACTTTTACTCAACACAGCAAACAAAATGATGGCTACTACAACAGAATGAGTAATTAACATTCTATCTTTCTATAGCTGACAGTCCATCACAGAGCCTTTTGGCTAGACTGTGTTGGATTGTTTGTCTGTGGTGCCAAAGTTTTCAAAAATCTCTTTGGATTGAGACTAAGCACCTACTTTTGATTCTTGACACAGGGTAGTAGAGTTGACTGAAAGCCATCTTCTCCCTCAGTTTCTCCAAGAACTCTAATGATGGCTTTTCATTCCTTTATCAATTACTTGTTCATGAAAATTTGTTCCTTTATCAAATAAAATACATAGACTTTTTATCTCCCCTAATACTTCTTAATTTGTTTTTATTCCTGAAAAACATGGTGGGAATGTCTAGTTTTTACTAGAAAGGGAGAAAAAACAGAGCTGCTAAAAAAACCCTCCCAACATATTCAATGCAATATACATAAAATAAAACAGTTTATTTACGTGGCTGCAATATCCTCTAACCCGTAACTGAATTGAAAAATTACAGAGACTGTAACAGAGAGATGGGAATTTAAAAAGTACTAATTATGTATATTTATTCTAAGCACTGTCACTGAATATAGAAATTCAATTTATAGGCTTCTAGATTTCAGACATTGTTTTGGGTTCTGTGAGTTCCTCACACTGGTCTGAAAATGAAATCAGAGATGGACTGGTTGAATGGCGGCACTGGGACCAGTGTAGTTCTGGCAGTGAGGAATACAGCTCTTGCTGTGCTCTGCCTGCACTGTTTGCATTGCTCATTCCTCTTAAACTACACACATGCAAGTTTAATGTGAAGGATGCACAGGCACACCAACCTCTGATGTCAGAATACATTGCTGAGCTGTAAATTGACTGCTTCTATGCTCCCAAATCACAGGAGATACAATTTACAAAATATTGGATGTATAGTTACAGCTTTCTAGTTGTGCTCATTTGCCTCCATCTCTGGATATGCCATATAATAAAAGCTAAATATAATTTATATAATTTAATATAATATAATGAAAGCTAAAAGGCCCCACGTAAGCATGTGGGTGTTCAGGCCTCGGGCTGCAGAGAATGCCAGAGTCTGGCACTGGCCATGGAGTGTAGTGGAGGCGACACCTGTGTCCGATGTGACCAGGTGAGCGATCTGCTCAGCCTGGTGGCTGAACTGAAGGAGGAAGTAGAAAGGCTAAGGAGCATTAGGGAGTCGGAGAGAGAGATAGATCGGTGGAGTCACGTCCTGAATGGCGAGTAGCAAGCTCCGCAAAGAGCTGAATATCCCCCCACCTCTGGCCATCAGGCAAAAGGGGGGGACCTAAAGGATAGGGAGGAGTGGAAGCAGGTGCCTGCCAGGAGAGGAAGGAAAATCCCTGCCCGGCCTCCCTCACCTGCCCGGTTGCCCCTGCGAAACAGGTATGGGGCTCTAGACAATGAGAGCCAGGCAAAGGAAGAGTCAGTGGAGGGTTCACCCATAGGGCTGTCTAGTCACTCGGATACACGCGTTAGGACTTCTTCATCTAAGAAAAAAAGGAGGGTAATTGTAATTGGAGACTCCCTCCTGAGGGGAACAGAGGGCCCTGTCTGCTGCCCAGATCCGACCCACAGGGAAGTCTGCTGCCTCCCTGGGGCCCGAGTTAAGGATGTTATCAAGAAGCTTCCTGGTCTGGTCAAACCCACGGACTATTACCCGCTTTTGGTTATGCAGATCGGTAATGATGAGATAGTAGAGAGATGGCCAGAAGCAATCAAAAGGGACTTTAGGGCACTGGGGCGGATGCTAGAAGGATCAGGCGCACAGGTTGTGTTTGCCTCTATTCCTTCTATTATGAGGAAAAATAGTGGTAGGTTTGACAAAGTGCAGCAGATTAATACTTGGCTAAAGGGGTGGTGCCAGCGGTCTAGCTTTGGATTTTTTAACCATGGGGAGATCTACAGGGCACCTGGTCTACTGAAACAAGCTGGGGTTCAAATGACACAAAGGGAAAAAAGGATCCTTGGTCACGAGCTGGCGGGACTCATAGAGCGTTCTTTAAACTAAATATGGAGGGGGATGGGGTTATAGCTGGGATTGCAGCGGGGCAGTGCTCTAGAAATTATGAGGACTGGGTGGCCTTCCATCCCCCTAGGGTGAGATCAGTGTGCTCAGCTTGCTCCCTGAAATGCTTATACACCAATGCACGCAGCATGGGGAATAAGCAGGAGGAGCTAGAAACCTGGGTTCGGGCAGGAGATTATGATCTGGTAGCAATTACAGAGACATGGTGGGACAGCTCACATGACTGGAATGTGGTCATGGGTGGCTATGTCCTTTTCAGGAAAGACAGGCCAGCCAGGCGAGGTGGTGGAGTCGCTCTTTACGTGAAAGAGCAACTGCAATGTCTTGAATACCATCCAGGCATGGAGGAGGAGCAAGTTGAGAGTGTATGGGTTAGGATTAAGGGGCAGGCTGGCAGGAGAGATACTGTTGTGGGTGTCTATTACAGGCCACCAGATCAGGGTGAGGAAGTTGATGAGGCCTTCTACAGGCAGCTGAGAGCGGTCTCACAATCACAGGCCCTGGTTGTCATGGGGGATTTTAACTTCCCTGATATTTGCTGGAAGGACAACTCAGCCAGCCAGCCACAGTCCAGGAGGTTCCTCCAGTGCATCGATGATAATTTTCTGATGCAAATGGTGGAGGAGCCGACTAGGAGAGGAGCACTGCTGGACCTCATCCTCGCTAACAAGGAGGATCTGGTTGAAGCAGTAAAGGTTGAGGGCTGCCTTGGCTGCAGTGACCATGAAATGGTGGAGTTCAGGATCTCATGTAGCAGAAACAAAATAGCAAGCAGAATTGCAACCCTGGACTTTGCCAAGGCAAACTTTGGATTTTTCAAGCAATTACTAGAGAAAATCCCATGGGCAAGGCTGTTTGAAGGTAAAGGGGCCCAAGATAGTTGGTTAGCGTTCAGGGACTGCTTCTACCGTGCTCAAGATAAGAGCATCCCGACGCGTAGGAAGTCAAGGAAGCGAGCCAGGAGACCTGCGTGGCTAAACAGGGATCTGCTGGGTAAGCTCAAGGGTAAGAGGAGAATTTTACAGATCTTGGAAGGCGGGGCTGGCCACTTGGGAAGAATATAAGGCTGTTGTCCGAGGATGTAGGGAGGCAACTAGGAAAGCAAAGGCCTCCCTAGAATTAAACCTGGCGAGAGGGGTCAAGGACAACAGGAAGAGCTTTTTCAAATATGTGGCAGATAAAACTACCACCAGAGGCAATGTAGGCCCACTGATGAATGAGGTGGGTGCCTTGGTGACAGAAGATACAGAGAAGGCAGAGTTACTGAATGCCTTCTTTGTCTCTGTCTATTCTGCCGGAGGCTGTCCTGAGGAGCCCCGTTCCCCTGAGGCCCCAGAGGAAGTCAGGGCAGTGGAGGAGTTTGCTTTAGTCGATGAGGACTGGGTTAGGGACCAATTAAGCAATCTGGATATCCATAAATCCATGGGTCTAGATGGGATGCATCCACGGGTGCTGAGGGAGCTGGCTGATGTCATTGCTAGACCACTCTCCATCATCTTTGCCAAGTCTTGGGAGACGGGAGAGGTGCCTGAGGATTGGAGGGAAGCAAATGTCACTCCAGTCTTCAAAAAGGGCAAGAAGGAGGACCCGGGTAACTATAGACTGGTCAGCCTCACCTCCATCCCTGGGAAAGTGATGGAACGACTTATCCTTGGTGCCATCTCAAGGCATATCAAGGATAAGAGGGTCATTAGAGACAGTCAGCATGGCTTCACCAAAGGGAAGTCGTGCTTGACTAACCTCATAGCCTTTTACGAGGATATAACAAGGTGGATAGATGATGGCAGAGCGGTGGATGTGGTCTACCTTGACTTCAGTAAAGCATTTGACACAGTCTCCCACAGCATCCTTGCTGCTAAACTGAGGAAGTGTGGTCTAGACTCTCGGGTAGTGAGGTGGACTGTGAACTGGCTAAGGGGAAGAAGCCAAAGAGTCGTGATCAATGGGGCGGAGTCTGGTTGGAGGCCTGTATCCAGTGGAGTCCCTCAAGGGTCGGTACTGGGACCAGTATTATTCAATATATTCATCGATGACTTGGATGAGGGACTAGAGAGTACTATCAGCAAGTTTGCTGATGACACCAAGCTGGGAGGAGTGGCTGACACGCCAGAAGGCTGTGCTGCCATTCAGCGAGACCTGGACAGGCTGGAGCGTTGGGCGGGGAAAAATTTAATGAAATATAACAAGGGTAAATGTAGGGTCTTGTATCTGGGTAGGAACAACCCCAGGTTCCAGTATAAGTTGGGGAATGACTTATTAGAGAGCAGTGTAGGGGAAAGGGACCTGGGAGTCTTGGTGGACAGCAGGATGACCATGAGCCAGCACTGTGACCTTGTGGCCAGGAAGGCCAACGGCATCCTGGGGTGTATTAGAAGAGGGGTGGTTAGTAGGTCAAGAGAGGTTCTCCTTCCCCTCTACTCTGCCCTGGTGAGACCACATCTGCAATATTGTGTCCAGTTCTGGGCCCCTCAGTTTAAGAAAGACAGGGAACTGCTGGACAGAGTCCAGCACAGGGCAACTAGGATGATTAAGGGAGTGGAGCATCTCTCTTATGAGGAAAGGCTGAGGGAGCTGGGGCTCTTTAGTTTGGAGGAGACTGAGGGGTGACCTCATTAATGTTTACAAATATATAAAGGGTGAGTGTCACGAGGATGGAGCCAGGCTCTTCTCGGTGACAACCAATGATAGGACAAGGGGTAATGGGCTGAAACTGGAACATAAGAGGTTCCACTTAAACTCGAGAAGAAACTTCTTCTCAGTGAGGGTGACGGAACACTGGAACAGGCTGCCCAGAGAGGCTGTGGAGTCTCCTTCTCTGGAGACATTCAAGACCTGCCTGGACACGTTCCTGTGTAGCATAATCTAGGCATTCCTGCTCTGGCAGGGGGATTGGACTTGATGATCTTTCAAGGTCCCTTCCAATCCCTAACATTCTATGATTCTATGATTCTAACTCTCATGCACACACTGCCAAGTTGTCAAAACACGCCGTGTATTGCCATTCACAGAACTCTACCTGCTTTATGCACCTGAATTAGAGAGTGCACATGCTTCACCGATGCCAGCTACTTTTTCTGAAATACATAAGTATGCACACAGGTAATAAGATTTGCATCAGAACGAAGTTTTCAGTCTGCATTTTGCTCATAAATTGGTTATTCTAGGTTCAAAGAAACCTCAAATAAGCCAGATAACAACTTTCTGTTCAGCATAATCGAAGTAACTAGCCCATTTTTACTAACCATTATTACAACTAGCTTTTGCCTTCAGCCAAATGTAAAGACAAAATCTCTTTCCTCCCCCCACCCCTTTTTTTCTTCTCAATTTGAAGAGAAGTTATCAGTCAGGTATTCTGTAAGACCCATTAATAAGGGAAAATCCTGACCCCATGCATAAGCAATAGAAACTTCCATTCTAACTTTAACATTGAGAGAATGAAAGGCTCTTTTAGATAGTTCTGTAGTCACACTGACTCTTTATTATTTTTCATTCATCTATTAAGCATATAGCAATTGTGGAATGCAGTATTCAGTTTGCATGATTTTTGAGTGGAGACAGGAGATCCTAAGAACAGAAAACATTGCTGGTGATTGACTAAGCATTTTTTGTTCTAGTATCTCCTTGTCCTATTAGATTAATATGAATAGCTAAAGATTGCCTAATTCTAGAAATGCTCACGGAGATTCCACTGCCGAGTGTTTGGTTGTATTACAGAAAATAATGTCTAACCATTGATGGGTTTGTTTCAGTTTGGAAGGAAAATATTCACTTTTGATTTTAGCTTTTCTACAGCCCAGATAGAAAATATACTTCCATTGAGCCTGCATATGAAAAGTATAAATTACTCTTTCACGGTAGAGAATTTAAAAGCATGTTTCTTTAACAGCACCCTGGGTAGCTCTAAAGGAGGTCACATTAAAGTTGCATTGTTCCTGTTTGAAATGTAACTATGCAGTTTCTGCTTTTATGTGGTTAAACATAAGCGCATGCAGTAAGGGTCAAAAATTGACTGGCAACTCCTGTGCCAACCAATATAGGTTGAATGTTTTCCCTTCCTACATAATTAAGGATAGCCACAGAGTTCCACAAAACCTCTTTCAGTATAATTTATCTGTATTGCAGTACTGCTCAGAAGCTTCATCTGCAATTCTCAGTGCGGTGCCTTAACCATGAGATCATCCTTCCACTTAAATATGATATAATACCTGTTATCTGCTGGAGCTTATACGAGCTGGTTACAGCAGTAAGATTGCTTTTTGTGTATGTTACCCTAATTTGTTAGCTATCCCACCTTTTACACCTGTATAAAGAACAGATATGGTATGAAAAATCAGTGAAATATACCAAAATTTTCACAACAGTCCTTCAGAGTATAAAAAGATATTGCCATGTTTATTCCAGAAAAATGACTGAATTATGACACTGAAATTGGGGCATCAACTGTTTATTGAGGCAAACTACATTCAGCATTATTTTCCCACAAAATGGGAAATAGATTGGGGACTGACCTGCTGGAGAGCAGCGTAGCTGAAAGGGACCTGGGGGTCCCCGTGGACAGCAGGATGACCATGAAGTAACGTGCCCTCGTGGCCAAGAAGGCCAATGGCTTCCTGAGGTGTATTAGAAGGGGTGTGGCTAGTAGGTTGAGAGAGGTTCTACTCCCCCTCTACTCTGCCCTGGTGAGACCACATCTGGAGTATTGTGTCCAGTTCTGGGCCCTTCAGTTTAAGAAGGACAGGTAACTGCTTGAGAGAGTCCAACGCAGAGCCACAAAGATGATGAAGGGAGTGGAACATCTCCCTTACGAGGAAAGGCTGAAGGAGCTGTGTCTCTTTAGCCTGGGGAAGAGGAGGCTGAGGGGTGACCTCATTCATGTTTATAAATATGTAAATGATGAGTGTTAAGGAGGATGAAGCCAGGCTCTTCTCAGTGATGTCCAATGACAGGACGAAGAGCAACGGACGCATTAGGAAAAAATTTTTCACTGTGAGGGTGACAGAGCACTGGAATGGGCTGCCCAGAGAGGTTGAGTCGTCTTCTCTGGAGACATGCAAAATGCGCCTGGACACGTTCCTGTGTGACCTACTGTAGGTGATCCTGCTTTGGCAGGGGGTTGGACTAGATGATCTTTCGAGGTCCCTTCTAACCCCTAACATTCTGTGAAAATGTGATTAAATTAATACATAACCGAACGAAAGAAAATTACAGTCTTTGCTGTGAAAAAGATCACTATGCTTACATGAACTCCTATTTTGTCCAACAGGGCTCTACACATCCACAACATTGTGAGCAGACTCTGTTCGTAGAAATCTGGAGGAAAAGACAACACCTTCACATGATCTTGGAACCTTTTACATATGGCCTGGGAAATGCATGGTGAGCTGTGAGACAGAAGCCTTTGCTTTTTTGCTATGCTTAGAACTTCACTTGGTGTCTCCATCAGGTCTTAACCACAGCCATGGAAAATGGGTTATAAGGAGCCTATTTTGTGGGAAAGAGAGCTGAGGAAGTTCACAAGAAACCTTTTAGAACTAGCCTTAAAACAGAGATCCCTCTGAACAAAGAAACAAGTCTGTACGGGTCATCTCTTTCAAGATGTTTTCAAGTCATTGGCAATAACATAGGGTAAATTTCTAGTTACAGTGTTTTGAATTTTTTCTAAGTTAAAACTCAGTATCAACATGTGAAATTACATATGTATTTTTTTTTCTCCAGCACGCATTTTCATGTTTATCATCCAATTGAACTGAAAGGAGCACTGAAAATCTTCCTCTCAAGCAAATAAATAAAAATGCAGTTGATGATGGTATGAACCCACAGAAACAGGGACTTTAGTAATCACCATTTTACCCAGTTGTAATATCATTAATGCTGTGATGCCGCTGCCCCACAAGGTCTTTCTCACTTGGATCACTTTAGATATGCTGAAAAAAATCTAGTTGCAGGTGTTGTTGATTTGCATCCCTCAGCTAAACACCCATCTAGGCTAGATAAACAGCTCTGAAATGCACCTGATGAGGTCATTACAATAGCCTAAAATCTTGGGGTGCAATTTAAAACTTGTCAATACATACCAGCTGGGAACCTGTAGAGGTCGACCACCTATTACCTGTGGCAAGAGTTCTTCAGCTAGAGCACAAGGTCGTTGCCCTTTTGTGCTGTGTAGTCTTTTGTTTACACCCTCTTAGTCAGTGACAGGGCTAGGTTGTTGTATTTTGCTCTGCTGGACTTTACATTGAATCATTATTCAGGAAAAAGAAAGTCTACCAAGGAATAACATTTTACTACTTTCTCACAGTCCTTGGTGAAGTAGATTTTTCTCTCCCACTGGCTTGCATAGAGCAAAAGAAACTGCTTTTCATTACAGCAGCACTAGGAAAAAGAAAAAAAGTTGTGGGTGATGAGGAAAGAGCTCTGTGCTGTGGAAATGAAGACTGTGATCCAGGAACTATTTTCCTTCCTTGTGGAGAAAGCTACTAAATGGATCCTGAAACAATGGTAAATATTGGAATGCTTTTATACCACCAAATCACTCAATTTAGATATAATTGCAGGTACTCCTGTTGATTTTACTATTCCATTTTTAGTGTTGATATTTTGGTTTATAAAAGTTTTCCCTTCAAGAATAAGGTGGGAGATTTCACTGTAGCATTGAGACTAATATCCAAATGATATTTGTCTGCATACTGAGCAGAAGGCTCTGAATGTGATTTTAATAATCTGGAACTTCCAGAAATGAAGCCTCTATCTCAAGGATTTTCATACCAGAGGTTTTGGGGATCTCTATGCCTCTAGATATTTCTAATGAGCTACAAGGCCTTTTCACCCATAAGCCATCAGTATGAGCCTAAGCTAAGAGAGAATTAAGATTTTTTTTTCCCCATATAAGTAAAATTCACTGCCCTGTAGCTGAGGTTAACTTGTCTGGGTCTCCATCCCAGTTCCTACTACAGACTTGCTAGTCGACTACACTGCGTAGTGTTTGCAGAATGGAGTTTGCATACTTATGTGTCAGGCCTAATTCAACTCAGATGTGATCCTAGGTGGATCCACAAATGACAGTTAGCGCAGAAAATATTAAGTTACCATGTATTCAGGTTTCCTTTACCAACATACTCAGATGCCTAGCATTCAGAGTTCCTTGAATAAAAGCCATTGTTCACTGCCAGTCAGACTGTCCAACAGAAAGTGTAAGGTAATCTGTACAGCACAGAGGCAGCAGATGATGAGACTCACAGCATCAGCACTGCAGGATGCATATGCACCCATTTCTGTCTGGGAAACCTTAGACTGACGCCAAATTGGCCTTTGGGTATTTGCAAAAAATTATTGAGCTATTGTCAGCAATGAACAGCGAGAAGGCAAATCCTGAATTCCAAATCAAAACTAATCTGGCTGATAACACTAAAGTGATTCAAGTTTTCTGAGAACTGGAAATTGCTAGCACTGGGCCTGAAATGGACAAGCCTGTAAACTGCAGGAATGGCAGCAGAACTGGTCCAACCCCTACCATTTGGTGATTCTGTGGTCATCAGTTTGTCTATTTGCCACGGCACCAAGACAGCCAAAGAGGACAACAAGCATTTACAAGACTGCCTGCAAATCTGCCTTCCTGCTGCTTGCAGCACAGCCAGCATCTCAACATTATGAACTTCACCGGGCGCCAGACGTTTATGTCTAGATAAGGCAGAAAAAACTCTGCAACTTCCATCGTGTAATATTTAAAGCCTGATTAGGTATTTCTCATTTAATCACATATATTATTAATTTCAATGAAATTACTGTTTCTCCCCACGCCTTTAACCAGCCAGCGCATAAAAGTCGGGTTGCTAAGGAAGAATTATAGCCAAGTATTCCAGTTTAGCTGACTGCATTCTGATTACTTAATAACACCCAAGTATGTGCAGAATTTGTCCTTGCTGTGCGCCACACAGCAAGTGCTGCGCTACTGAGAAAAAAAAAAGGCAACTCGGAAAAGGCTGCACTGCATTGCCTTAAGCTCTTCCCTCAGCTGTGTATTCCAGGTAGTTAAACAAATTCACAGCCAAGGAAAAACGCGTGACTGCTTGCTGTACCGTTCCCACAGCACTAACGAGCGAGGCAAAACCCTGCTCCGGGGAGCTGAATTTACCGCTCCGGCTGAGATGCGACTGCCCCGTGGGACTGCCGGGGTGCCCCGGAGAGACTCAGCCTCGCAAACGCAGCAACACCGAGCCTGAAAACTAATAACCAGGCTGCAAGAGCGGAAGGAACGCGCAGAGATGCTCCTCGCCCGGTCAGCGGGCACCGCAGGGCTGCGTGTGGCAGCGCCGTGAGGCTGCGGCGCCCCCCGCGCCCCGCCCGCCAGGTGCCCGCACGGCCAGGCCTCGGGCCTAACTTCGGGGAACGGTCGAGTTCCCTCGCTGCCCCCGTTCCCTCTTTCTCTCTCCCTGTCTCCCGCCGGGGCAGGGGGCCGGCACCGGGGCAGGTTCAGGTGCGCCTGGAAGGCGGCCGCAGCCGCCCATCCCGCCTCGGGGCGGCGGCGCGGATCCCGCCATCTCGGCCCCCTCGGGGTGGCTGCGGCGCGGGGCGCGTCCTCCCCTCCTCTCCCCTCCCCTCCTTCCTCCCTCTCGCTGCGGGCCGGGCCGCGCCGCGCCGTTGGGCTTGGCTTGGCTGGCGGCTGCAGCGCGGGGCTCGGCGTGAGTCACCCAGCCCGCGGCGCGGGCAGCCGAGCGCGCAGGCACACGGAGGAGGAGGAGGCGGCGGCGGGGGCGGGCGGCGAGCGGGCGGGGGCGACAGGCACCGGCTCCCCGCCCGCCCACTCACACATGCTGCCGCGCCGCAGTCAGCTGGAGCTCCGCTTCCTCCCCAGCCGCCGCCGATGACCTCCTCGCCCGCCGGCAGCCGCTGAGGACCCCCGGCGTCCCCGCCAGGGCAGGGGATGGTAGATCGGCAGCCCGGAGCCCCGTCCAGTCCAGCCCGCCGCCGCCTGAGAGGAGCCGCAAAATGAACCCCCAGTGCGCCCGCTGTGGCAAAGTGGTCTATCCCACCGAGAAAGTCAACTGCCTGGACAAGGTGCTGGGGCGCGGGCGGGTGGGGAGGGCTCCTCCCGGGCGTGCCCGCCCTGCTCCCCGCTCCCCTGGGCTCCGCCGGGGCGGGCAGGGCCGGGCCGGGCCGGCGGGTGAGCGGGGCGAGCCGGCAGGTGGCAAAGGCAGCGCCCGAGGGGCCGCGGCTGCGCCCGCATCCGCGCCCGCCTCCGCCGGTCACCGGCGCTCGGCGCGGGGCGGGGGGCGAGCGGGGGCCGCCTGCCGTGCTCGCCCGGGGAGCGGCGGTGCCAGAGCCCCCCGTCCCCGGCTCCCGGAGGGATGAAGTTGTAGGCGGCCCCCGCCCGGCTGCGGTTGTCGGTGCCTCCCCGCGCCGGGCAGGCTTCGGCTGCTCCGTTACGCCATGGCCGCCTCGGCGGGGAGGGTGGCCGCGGCGGCGGCAGCCCGGTCCCCCGGGGGTGTCCCCCCGGCGATGCCGGTGATTGCCGAGCGCGGCCGCTCCGTAAATAACAACAACGAGGCTGTGACAGATGCGCCAAATTAACGTCCCCAGGAAGGCAAGGCAGTAGGAGCTACCGGAGGAAAAGACCGTATTATGTGCTAAATTTAGCGTCTGTTCAGCGTACCAAAAAACCCCCCCCAAACCAGCCGTCGCGTTCGTTGAGATTTTTTCGCATAGTATTGCCTTCTTAGCAAGCAGTGTCATTTTCTTTAACTCCCGCCTCGGTTATCTTTAAAATAATCCTGGCAAGGTCAGTGTGAGGAGGTCTCGGCGTTTCCCTTAGCAGAGAATTTGCATTTCCGAGGGTGTTTCAGAAGCACCTTTGGTTTCTAGTGAAGTAATTACTTTGGTTTACTTTACAGACATCTACCGCGCCTGGCCAAAATATTGACGTGTTATTATGTTTATTGTATCTTAATGTAGCTTTCAAAACATCAGTGTCCTAAGTAATGCTACTTTATGTTTCTTTACAGTACTGGCATAAAGGATGTTTCCACTGTGAAGTTTGCAAAATGGCTCTGAACATGAATAACTACAAAGGATATGAAAAGAAACCTTATTGCAATGCGTAAGTATTGTAAATGTCAAGTCTTGCAGAAATGCACATGAAAAGAAAACCTGGCTGTGGATATTGTCAGATAGATATTGTCATGCTATAAAAACTTGGTCTAGAGATGCAACAGTGCAATTAGAGCAGCTTAGTATCTTTTCAGATGGCGTATTCTACTTGGATTAAAGCGATAGAAGATGAAAATATTTGATTATGATGTGTTTAGGCAGTGTTTTAATATCAGATCTCATGATACAGGTCCTTTCCTTCCAGAAAGTGTCGGATCTGGTGCTGACTCCCGTTATGTTCATTATTAGCCGGCTGGATTACAGTTGTCCATTATGCCGCTCTCTGTTCAGGGTGATGGACCTGATCAGCATTTCCTAATAAGAAAACAAACTGCCTCTCCGTTCTATAGTTTACCAAAGACAGCAGATTGAAACAATCTATGTTTAAAACTGTTACGTTTTTCGCATATCTCGGGTTACTAAGATATTTACAAAATTCCTGCTTCTGGTGCTTCATGCTTTTTTGTACTTTTGCTTCTTCGATTTTCCTAAAGAAAATAGATTAATGTGGGCTGTAGAGTATAATCATGATGTACTCCACTTTTAAATTTTGTTGTTGTGTGGATTTTGAAGAGTGCTTTGATGTTAGGCTTGCAAATACTGCAGAAGGGCATTTTGACACATGTAAATAAAAGGTGCTTATTGTTCTTTGTGCCTATGCCCAAGATTTGCTAAGTGCATTTCAGTATGTTTTAATCTTTAGAAACAGGTATAAGGATATCTCTAAGGAATTTAGAATAAAATTTGATCCTATTTATATATTGTTGTTATTTTCACCTTTATCTGCCTAAAACGTATGTTTTAAAAGACAGAATTTTGACTCTCCTATACTCAAAAATATTTGTTATGTGTTGATGTACACAGTCTATGGCTGGCCATCATAGAATGATTCAACAGCCTGTGCTCATTTCTTCCAGGTTGAAATTGAAGCCAATCACTGCCCAGCTGTCTAGAATACAAGTTTTGTTATCAAAACTGCTGTGCTGCCAAAACTTGAAACACCTGTTTCAGTGTGCGTGGTTGTACTTAGATTGCTTTGACCATACAGAATTACACACGTATATTTCTAGATTTCCTTGAAGTGCTCTGCAGTGTATGTGGGTGACGCTTGTAATAAAGGGTGGTTGCTTGTCAGTCTTATGTGCTGTGGAGAAAGCTCTGTAGGAAGGGAGATTCATTCTTCAACAGGTGGCACACTAGAAATTGAGGCTAAGCTAGAGATTGTTGGCTTGAGGTGGGACTCTGCTTGTGGTACTAGTTGAGTTGAAGTGTAAGTTCAGGCTTTCATCCTTTACAGTGATTAACACTCTGATGATACTTTGGTGCCTTTTACCTAAACTTTTGTGGTTAAATTTCACTGATGATACTTTGGTTGCTTGATCTTTCCTATATAATCGGATACTTAGTTGTACTTAATGACACTGTTTGTTTACAAAAGTCTCTTTGTGCTATACATTGGTGTTGGTCTGCTGTGAGTATTCAACTTCTGTAGGAGAGTTTTTCATCTATGTAGTTACGCTACGTGGTGTGCCCTTCTATTTGCAGATGAGGGGGAATAAGGGTGTTATGTACCGTTCAGGTGCTATTTTTTCTGGTAGTTGCTTTGCAACAGTGATCCTTGAAAAAATAATCCCTCTCTCTGAAATATCCCTCAAACCTCATGTATGAAACAGGAAGAAACCACGTAAAGCCATGAAACAGTGGGTTTATTTTATTAAAGAAGAGACAAAATTTAATGTACAATATCAGCAATCTATATTTTGTTCTTAAGTTTTGGTAAACCTAAATTTAGTGGGTTTTTTTTTTTGTTGGCTTGTTTATCTTTTTTTAAGGGAAACTTTAATCAAATAATCTAAATATTTTCAATGGAACCATGGAGGAAAGACCAAGATGTGCTTTGAGGTTTCACCAAACTTTAATATCCTTAAAAGGAGGGATGTTTATGCAAAACTGTGTTTTGAAAATATAGTTGATTTAAATTATCATATTTTGACACTCTTGCATCTCAGGGGTTACTTATTTGCCAAGCAGATGCTGCTGTAATACTTCAAAGTATGACATATCCAGTGAGGCAAATCCATTTTTATGTTAAATACTACTTGATCAGAAAATCCGTGAAGGGAAGAATGCATATTTATTCATACAAACACCTACAAGTACTTGACAAGAAGCAGTTACTGTTAGGCTGTTTATTGAGGCCATCTATCAATGAGAGTGTGATTTGTACATAAAAGTGCACTAATTTGAATGGGGACAATACCATTAAGTTATTTAATAGGTTTGGAAGCCGTGGTTAGCTTTTTGTAAGAACAAGTCAAAAAGCATCTCTCTTCAATAATTTCTCTGTCTGTTAGTTCGCAGGTTAGATAATGCACTTGAGTAGTATATTTTGACCTTTGAGCTTGAAATACTGCACTTTTTTCAGGTGCTGAAATTAATAATTTTTTGCCACATTACTGTCAAAGATCTGAAGTTACTTTAACTGTAGAAAAAAAAATAGTGTTTCTGCTAATATAAGAAAAAGATACTAATTTGTAAATGTTCCAACTATACTTTTGGTGGAGGAGAGTAAAGTCAGATGGATTAACAGGAGCTAGTGAACCAGGAAGCAGTATATTGTGAAATACTTCAGTTCTGTGACCATTAGAAAAGAACAGAAATATTTGTAAATGCAGGATTCTGCTTTTTTAAGGGCAAGTTTTTTTGTTGGGCAGCTTGTCATGTTTCCAGGTAACTGGTTGTATATGTTCCTTGTGATAAAGGTACACTGATAGCAAGAAGTAATGATTGGGCTCTTGAGGTAGTAGAGCTGGTACATGTCAGGAAGCTGAGCTGCCTAGCATTGCACTTGTGATACTGCTTTTGTAAATTGTAAGATTTATGAAGGATTTTGCAACCGGGTTAGAGGGAAAACTTTGTCTACGTGTGCTTTTGTATAATATGGCTTTGAAAACAATGATCTTTGTATCACAGAGTTTTCATGAAGTTCCTTGCTCTGTCTCCTTTAAACCATTTGGTTCTCTTACATATAGAGGAAAGACTATAGAACTTTGTTCTCTCTCTTTTTTTTTTTTTTTAGTATTTACATGATTGGTGAGCTGTGTGAATCAGTATAGTTTATCTGTGCTTGTTTGTGTAGTGCTTGGCGTATCATGCTTTTATCTCAGCTGGGACCTCTGGGTAGTACAGTACTCTCATGACTTCGGTTATTGTGTTTGGCACTCTGCTTGCATTCATGTTTTATCTGAAAGGCCTGGTGCACAACATTTTGAAACTTGTAGATGCTTAGCACGTGGATGATGTTTGTCTTAACAACTTCAGCCTTGCCATTTATTTGCCATCTGATGTGCCATGTTGCCAGAGAGCTGCCTGATTTGTGAAATAATATTGATTAGTCTAAGGGCTCAGGCTTTTAGTCCAGTTCTGCAGTTCAGCCAGGTGCTGTGCTCTGCCTGAAGCGGCTGAACGAGCCATTCTTTGTCTGTCTGAATGTGCATGTAGGTAGTAAGACAATTAATGGCTTGGGTAATCTGATGATTTGTTACATCAAGCTGGCTTTAATGCAGCTCTGAATCCCTATTCCGCTTCAATATCTGCAGACAGAGATTATTAAATAGTTGTTTAATATATATGGCAATGATAAGAGAAATTGTTGTTGCTGTTATTATTACTTGCAAACTCAGAGCTGATACTTCCCAGCTGCAAATAACCAAGATGATACAAGGAAATGAATGGCATTTTGGCAACTAACAGTCTGTGTACTAGTTCTCAAACTTGTTAAATGATTGAATCATGTAGGATGATTATATGGTAACTTCTTCTTACGAATATTCTTATAAATACTTTTTTGACAGATTCACTAGACCAAAACACAAGACTACTTTTTATGCAAAATGTAGAAGATGAAATGCGTATTTTGGGAATGTTCTCTCTGCATTAGCTATACCTGCTGATGCAAACAGACTTCCTGCGTGTGTGAACACATCTGTCAGAGTTGTATTTTTTAATTTCTGCAAAACCTAATAGCTTAAGCTTCTGCAGACCTATATATATACCCTCTTGCTGAAGGCAAACAACCTCACTATTAGAATAAATTCTTCTGACATGTTTAGTATCTAAAATTTTGCTAATCGCCTGCACACAGGGTAGCTTCATTCAAGTTTTTATTTATGACAGTCACCATATGGAATGGTTACATAACCATAAAATTTAAATCTACCGTCATCAGTCTTAGTGTGGATTATTGACATGAAGAAAAACTCATCATCACTTAATTTTTTTCTATATTTAATTTCTTTTTAACGCATACCAGTTAGGAAATAGATATGCAAATACTTTTGAAATATTATGATGTTGTTAGAAGAATTATATTACAGTTTCAATCTGCAAGTGCAGTCAAACTTCAAATTTTATAATACTATAGGGGAGGCATGAAAAATGCCTTGTTTTATACCAGCTTGGAAATGATAAGAACATGATACAACTTTCTGGATAGTCAGATGGGCTGGAAAGTGGAAGCACTTACTTGTAATTAGTGGGTGAATGTGGCCATTAAATTGAATCCATTGTCTTGAAAGGTGAACTTGTGTATAGAAGTTTGGGTTTAGCTGTAAAAAGAGTGAATTTTCTTTCTACTAGTCAGAAAACTTCCAGAGGGTAACTAGGAGTGTGATGATATTGTTTTTACTAATAATAGCTAGCAATATCTTATTTTTCAGTATTGATTTCAGCAGATGGTTATTTCTCAGTTAAAATATGGCAGGAAGAAGGAAAATGAGTTGGTAAGGAGCAGCAAGACTGATCCTTCTGAAATATGATGGAACCACTTCTAAGAATTGCAGTAGAGAGAGGGCAAAGAGTAAACAGATTTTGTTTTCCAATTCTCCAACTGTCACTGAACAACAATGTATTTGCTGTAGAAGGATAACACTGAGTTTGGGTTGAGGAGGAAGGCTTTTTTTATGACATGGTTAACCTTACAGCAAGTTATCTTATTTTCTTTTTTTCTCCTTGTTTTGGGCTTTTCAGGTGTTTCTAATCATTAGATTTGATCAAAAGTAAGGTCATTTACAGGTCAACCTGAAATGATCATTCTTATTAAAAGACACAACCCAGAAACTCCCATGCAAACCTGCCTATAAGGCAAGGATTTGCACTTTATCACTTTATTAACTTTGTGTATTGAATACTTTCCTCTTAGGGTATGAGTAATGCCAATAACAGAACCACTGGAAAAACAGCTGATAAGCATCTCAAGTCAGAGCCAAATAGACCTATGTCATATAAGTCCATTATTTCTTGTTCAGCATTCCTTAAGTATGGACTCCAATATTTGAAAACAGTTATCATGTCTCCCCTCAGCAATCTTTTCTTTAAACAAAACAGCTCTATTTCCTTGTAGATCATTTATTTTTTATTCCTCCCCCCACCCAGTAATTCTCGTTTCTCTACCTTCAATTGTCTTCAAAAGGTGTACGTCTATGTCTGTGTATCTATACACGTGTTATATCTATACATACAGTATTTGAATTGCAGTGCCTAGTGGAGCATTGCCATGGCTTGCAGAACAGTAAATGTGCCTATGCAACTCATCTAATTTTTCTCCTAGGTCCCAGTATGGTCTTTGCCACTTTTTTTTGGGTGTTGTAAAACCCAAACTATTGTTAAGTCATATTCAGATCGTTGTGGTCTACAGTTTAGCTTTCTATGAAGAATTGCAACCTCAGCAGTTGTTGTTATCCATTATCTGAACAGTTAATTGTTCTTGGCTCAGCACAGAATCTTCCACTTGTTTCTCATTGAACGTTTTTCCCCAGGCTGTTTTTCCAATTTGTCAAATTCATTTTATATTTAAATTTGGTTCTCTAATGTGCTTACAGCCCCCTCCAATCAACCTATCAACCCTCCCACCAGAAAGCCTGTAAGCACATTAAATATTTAATAAGTGTAATCTTCATTTTATCACCCTGGTTGCTAGCTGAAGGCCTGGAAGGGTATTGGGAACAGTATGTACCTCTGTGATGTGATGCTGTGTTCCCTTCTGTAGTGAGCAGTGATAGATGAGTGAAGTACTTCAGCTTCTATACCTGTTCAAGGAGTGCTAGATCAAGCATTAAGTTCTGTCTAAGGAAGAAAATAGAACTGTGAAAAGAGCGTAATCGTTTTGGGTATTTATGTAAACTTTGCTTAAATAAGAGGGACAGCTACAAGTAGAGGAAACACTTTCCTGTTGTTCGGTGCTGTGGTATTGTACTTGGTTAATTGAGTATAAAGTCCAAATTAGTATTTGTGGTATCCAGCAGTGAAAAGGAAAGTAGGGCAAGAAGCTGAGTCTATTTGCTAAGACAATTGAAGGAGTTTCTTAGCAAAATATATTTGAGTCTCTGAAAGATGTTTGATGCATATCTTTAAACTCTTTGAAGAAGGACATGAGAACTCTGTCAGAGTTGCTGACTACTGTGCATGAGATGGATGGTGGTTAGTTGCGAAGAAATTACTAAAGAATAATTGTCGCTGACACCCCAACTCTTCTTCGAAAGAATTGGGCTGTGTTTTGATTGCTGTGACTGTGTTTAAAAACATTCTTCAGGTTCCATTTCAGCATGTTCACTTGGCCTTATTTCTTGTTTCCTCAAGACCTGCACATGACACCTGACCTGCCTGTGCAGGTGGGTGTGCAGGGAGAGTGCTCGGTGAGCTCCAACAGGTCCCTTAGTTTGTGTTGTTGCAAGCTGTGGAGAGCACCACGGAGGGCTGCAGCTTAGCTGTAGCCAGCCTGTTTCACTGCTGGGGCGAATGGAATAGAAAAACTGCCCTGAGGGAGATGAGTTGTTACTTTTTTTTCGCCCTCTCAGAGCAGGTGGATTCTCAGGCTGCATTGAGCCACTACTTCAGGTCTGGTACCTGATATGAGTATAGGGTCGGTGTTTGGAATTCACATTTTAATATTCTGCCCATTGGTGTAATTGCTCCAAATGGACAATTACAAGGTATCGTTACTGAGGATATTGCTGGGGCAAATAAATAGAAAATATTGAGTGAATGTTATATGTTTTATGTTTATTTTTATGCAAGACTAGGTGATCTTTTGACGTCCCTTCCAGCCTCTAACGTTCTGTGATTCTGTGAAATATGATGTTCAAAGCTATTAGCAAGAAGCACTTACAGAAGTCTTTGCTGTATGGAATCTTGATCTGTTGCCAGTTTATGTCTCAGCTCAAGTAAATACGTGTTTTTAATTTGTATGATCACTGGTCATTGTAAGCTGCATGTGTATCTCCTCAGCATGTGTAGTCGTACAGTATATTGATTCTTAGGGAACTGTAGTTACTGAGACACAATTTCAGTAAGTGGAATTTTCTTTGCTTGCTGATATCTTAGCCACTGTTGATACTCCACTTAATCTTGGTTTTTCTTAGTAAGTGTTGCTTTTCAGACTCATTCATAAGGGTTGATGAAGTTTGTTTTATTACATTTACTAAAATACTTAGGCAACAGAATAAGAATTGATGAGGTTTTGTGATTCCAAATCATTTAGTTATTTGTGTTGCATAGCTTGAGCTTTCAAAGAGGTAATAACCAGTTGTAGCAAACCTGTGAAATCTTGATGGTATGTTTTGTTAACAGCTTGACTGCTTGGGGTTTTAAATGTTCTAAGCCATGGTATTTCCTATCATCTTTGGCAAAGAACTTAAAAGAAGAAAAGTATTTTCATTTGGCTGAATTGAGTTCCATTTGTACCTCTGCTAATGTTGTTTATGGTTGTGAGTAAAGCTGCTATTCTGATAAACTCTATCTACTTCATAAACTTTTTATTTCAATTTTATGTTGCAATTTTCCATGTCACTTTGAATTTTCAGTGTGAGTGATGTCAATAGAGAATGGCAACAGTGTGTCAGTCAGCTCCATGTTTTGCTGTTTACATACATCGTCAGTGGAAACTTCCTGTAGTTTTGCAGATGATGTACGATCTTGGCTGAATGGTCAATTAATGTTGTTTTCATAGTTTTGAATATTGTGGGGTGCTTACAGAAACCTTGATAAATTTAAAGATCGTGAAAGTTAGGCTGAGGGCGGAGTTTGGTTGTGCAGTGTTGGGGTTCCTTGAAAAGGAGACGATAGGCAGGACTTGCAAGGGAAAAGTTTGCTATCAGAAGAGGTGGGTGAAGTACTTGTTCAATAACTGATCTACCTGAACGTAAATGATACCAACAAGTTCATGTTTCCAGTGGTTACATCATCTCGCACAGCAACTTCCTGAAAGATCACAAAACTGCATTTAATTCTTGGCTTGCAGATCAGTCACTTTCTGCTCTCTGTGGCTCCCTCTGTCTTCTGATGTTGGAGCTGATGTTGCATCAGAGTTGGCCAAGCTGTTTTCCTATTTTCAGTTTGTGTTGCCTCTGCGATTGTTATTTGTACCAGGAGGAAAGGTCTAGATGATGAGCAGTGCAGAATTTTGTCTCTTGAATTTCCTCCTCCACTGGTCTCTCCTGCTCCGCTCCTCCAAATCCTCCTGTTCCCAGTTGTGGTGGAACTGTGTGCTGGTAGCTGTTCCTGCGTGATCTTTTTATGAGGAGGGCATGAAATGTGCAACCAGTATCACACTTCAGAAGAGACTAGAGCAGCTTTGTTTTAAAAATGAAAACTAGTTATAATTGGGAAATGATTGTTTAAGCATGTATTGCAAAGACTTTTCTGGGAAGTGCATAGTTACTCTTTAAAGAGGATTTCTTAAAACATAAAACTGTATGGAAGCTGTGTAAGTTCCCTCCTTGCTTCACAGTTTCAAAAATTCACACCAGTGATGGTTTTTTTTTTTCTCCTTAGGAGAGCAAATGTTTGGAGGTAGTCCATCATTTTCTGCCTCTAAATAGCAGCATTTTTCACACAGGTGTATTGGTTTAATGCCAATTTCACAAGTTTAAAAAGAAACTTGTGCTGCATTTTAATGTAGTTATACCTCAGGTATTTTTTTGACCTTGGCAAACTAAATGGTAATAGCTGGTTTTGTTTTGTTGCAGTTTTACTTTGAAAGAGTTCAGTGTTTGTAATGCAATTTCTTCTAACATCAGAAAGCTATAAATAGAAATACTTGGGGAAAGGTTTTTTAAAAAATGCTGATTTTGACATAATTAAAATGCAAGTGATGAAGTTTGTGAAGGGGAAAAGCAGTAAGATAAAATAAACTGCCCAAATAACATGAACATGAACCATTTCTGCTGAACAGTGTAGTGTGGCATACATTTGGCACAGTAGGGTGCTCACATGTGGCATAGGATTGGTTGTGTGCATCTGTGAATGCAAGAGGAAAGAAATTCCTTGCTGGATTTGCCAGGTCATACAAAAAGAGGAGGGGCCAATATGTGGATTTCGCTAGAAATCTACTGCTAAGTAGAAGTGCTCCATGGGTGGTTCACCAGGAGGTGATGATGGCTGTTGTTAGAACTGGCAGCATGCGTGGTATGTTGCTGTAGGGGAGGTTGCAGTCTGAGTTTTAAAGAACCTGCCTGAAACTATGTATGTAGAAACTCAATGCTTCCTAAAGGACTCAAATTTTTATTTTTTTAACTAATGTTTGCGTTTGTTACAATGATGCTAGTGCCTTTGATGTTTGTATTTGATGGGTAGTAGAGAATTGATATTGGTGGAGTGTGAGCAAAGAAATGGAATGCCTATTGGAAGAAGCTGTGTTCAAAAAATAGTTTCTGAATGGCCCGTGATGAAGGCATATTTGATATAAATTTTGCTATAGCATGGGAAGATCCGAGAGCTTTATTTTGAAGTAGTTGAAGGGAGTTTGTCCAGCTATCAGAAAGCAGAGATGAAGTTTGTCACAACAATTGTGAACAAAATTTGTTGAAGCACTGTAATGTTAGCACAAAGTTGTCAGGATGAGTATGAAAAGAAAAAACCAGTCTGGAGGAAAAAATATCAAAAGATAGATTTAGAAGAAAAATATTTACTGATGTACATGGAAGAAATTGGTATCTCTAGTAAATGAGACTGAGAGATAAGCATTGTGTGGAACTTAATGGTGATGTGTCTGTTTACACACTGCACAAAATATGGATGTGTGCTGAGAAAGCAAGGATAGATGGAGAAGAGAAATAATGAATTTATAAAAATGTTTGTTGAGCTTTTCAATTTAGCAACAGTAAACAAAATTTCTGAAATGGTCACCCTTTTAGAGTCCTTAATTAGGAACGGGGTACTGTCATGGTGAGTGATCAGTTCGACATGCCATGAGCTTTTGGCTTTTTTTGATCTGAAGATCAAAAGGGACATTAAACGCAGTCATTCTTACGTAAGTCATTATTTAAACTGCTGTGTGGCTTATGTTATATTTGTGTCAGAAATGTTGAAAATCCATATTAACAAGAATGGAAAAAGATAGAAGAAGAAAAAGGAAGATCAAGTAGATGAGCTCTGGTTAAGAGTCAATCTGCTCCACCTTGTGTCTCTCCGTGCAGCCAGATCTCAGTTTTTGCAGGGGCTGATACAGAATATTTGCTCACAATTCCAGTTCTGTTGATTCTGTCACTTTTTTTTTTTTTTAATAGTAAATTAATATTCAGAATAGAGTAAGAGAGGCTGTTACTATATGAAATCTGGTTTGGTTTATTGGCACTGCAGGTACTGAAGACTTTGTCCTGCTTTGAAGAACTTGCAGTGAGGTTTTAAAATTGTTATAAAGTTAGTAATTCATAAGATATAGCAGGACGATTGGAAAAAAATATTATTTCTTACCTAATTTTATGCTCCCTGAAAAGTATTTCTGTACACTGAAACAAAAGACTATCAAATAGTGTCCCCAGGAAAATGAAAAGCTTGAGGGGAAACTAAAATATATGACGAGAGTTGTGTGAAGATGAGAACAGCATATGTAACTACTTTTTCTGACAGTCTAATGCAAACAACTTGCCTTGGTGCTGTTAATGCTTTGCATTTATCAATTATGAACAGCTCAGCATAGCCAAAGAATGATGTATGGCATTTGTCTTGGTATGTAAGAAATCATCTGGGTTTATAGGTTGCTAAGCTGCTTCAGTACCTATGAGTATTTTTTGTGAAACTTGGAAAACGCAGAAATTATTTATAAACAGGGCTTTCTGCACTTGTTACTTCAGGAAGTTTGGGAAGACATTCTGAAGTCTGAACACAAGCTGGTCAAGCCTTTTATTAATTCCCCTTTGTTCTAAAGACTTTCTTTTAGTATGACTCTTTGTGGAGGAGAGACTTGGAAGAGTAGCATCCGAGTTCTTGCACTGATTAAATGCTTAACTTTCATGACCATGCTACTGCTGTTTCAAGCCTCATTTGAGTCAGCAGCAGGAGTCTCTCTTACTGCCCAAAAGGCAGTGACAGACTATGTCTTCTATGCAGAATAATACTGAATATGGAATATATTAGCAAAGGGAAAATTTAAACTTGTCAAACTGGGTATGGATGCAAGGGAAACTATGATGTGCTTTCAGATTTGAAGGAAATAGAGTAAAAGTGATTATTTTTCTCTGACTACTTATTTCACTTCAAGGAGAATGGCAGCTCCCGTTTTTCATAGCTTTCTCCATCCTGTCTCTTTGCTGTGCTGGAGATGTAGGCTCCAGTGGACTTAGTTTGATGAGCTTATGGACGCTTTTGTTGTCTTCTGCCATTTTTCTTTATGCATCAGCAAGGCCACCTGGCTGTTTGGGGTCAGTGGGTTTCTCCTCTCCATTGCGTGCCTCAGATGTGGCAGTAATTCAGCATCTGCTGTGCGGTGACCGCTGACCATGGTGTGAGAAACTGGTCTGTCTCCCTCATATTTTCCATCTGCGCCGTTTGTATATGTCTCAGGTCTCATATAAATGCTTCAGGGTCTCTTTTTGATGCGTATCTTCAAAAAAACTGCTACAATAAGGCACTGCTTTGTAATCTGGGTACGTGCGGTTAGTAGTAACTATACATCTTATACCAAAGAAACTGGAACTGGATGTTCAGGAACAGACTTAGGATGGATCTTTGAAGTTGATAGCATAGTTGATTAACAGGTCATAGTAATAATTAATACTGATTAATTATATACATGTTCATAATCTTTTTTCAGTGGAATAATTTCTTACCTGGACATGTTTTGCATGAATCTGCCAGTTTCAACCTTTTTTTCCCTGTGTGAATCTGTATTTTAATTGTGTTTGGTTTATAGTGGTGGAATGCTTCATTTCAGGCACAAAGTATTTAGCTTTGTCAGTTGGACTTATTTTGCTTTGATTTATTTTACCAAAACACCTTTACTGAAACATTAAAATACCATGTGTATTGATTATATATGTTAATTCTATTCTTGTTTATTACAGTAAGTGTTATGATAACAATTTACAAGTAAGAACCTATGGATGTGGAAGGAGATATATTATTTTCAAGAGCATGGCATTTTAATATAGCTGGGGTTCTTTGCTGTAGGTTGTGAATGAACAATATTAAATGAAAATATTTTTTGAAGAAAATTTGGAATATTAAAAAAAATTCCAGATCACAATAATTCCAAAAAGGAACTGTATTTTCCAGTCACACGTAATGTAAAGAATGCTTTGTGTATTCATGCAACTGGATGTGAGAAGCTCTGCTGCTCTGAGGTGTGGGAGGAAGTTTAAAAGAAGTTGGTAATAGTGCTGGTCTTGTGAAACACTTTGACACAGGGGCTTTGTAACTGTTGCAGTCTCCAGCTTTTATTTTCTTCTCATTAGATATGTGTTCTTTTAATTTTATTAAGGCTTTATTAACAACTGTGTTGTTTCTTTATTATATAAGCTTACAGTTTTTTATCTGTCTAGTGTAACTTGTGAGAATGCCTATGTTTGATTTTCAAAAGTTCTTTTTATAAAGCAAATTAAGGGAAAAGAAGTAATCTGGCACTTTCTTTAAAGAAATAAGCAGCTCTGGAAGCCTTCAGGTAACCATTTTCTTATCTGACGTAAAGCAACTATACTAAAAAGTCATTTTTTGTCCATCTACTCCTTAATTTACTATGACCAAGAGCTGGGAAAACATCGCCAGAGCTCTACAAATAACCAAGCAACTGTCAATTTCCCCAAAGAAGTGATGAGATTATTTTTGAATAGGGGAGGCTTAATGACACCTTTCGTGTGTGGAAGACACCGGATATGAAACCAGTGAGTAATGTTAGAAATAGACATCTGAGCTTGAAAGATTTTCCATATGTCACAATCTTCATGAAGGCTGTACTAAGTAGACCTTCATAAACAATTCTGTTGATGCATAGGAATTCATCTCAGCGATGTTAGCCATGCAATACGGATGGGTGAAAAGCAGAAAATACTTGCTGTTCCTATAAAAAAATCAGACCTTAAAACAGGAATGCACTCAACACACAAAAGGAAAAGATCCTGCAGAGTCAGAATGTCCTTTGTAGCATCATTTTAAAGTGAAACACTGGAAGAGCGCTGTTTATTTAATCTGCTTGCAGACTGCCTATTATTGTCACAGTTGAGTGCTTTTTACACAGAGAATGTTAGTTATATAAACCTGATGGGTCAATATGTTCTAAAACAGTACATGTCTCTGATCAGGGGCTGCAGTTTTTCATGTCCTAGAACATTGTTTTGAGGACTGACGGGTAAAAGTGAGGACAATTGACTGGAACACCCTTGCTGTAAAGGTAGAGTATTAAAGAAAGACCAACAGAATTAAATACTCAAAAATGCACTGTGAACTGTAATATGGTGGTAGATTTTTTTTTTTCCCCAGACACTGCTTTGAAGAAGGGTTTTTAAAAGTTGAAGGTGCTTTTTAGATGTGGTTGTAAATAGGAGCAACAGTCTCAAGTTTACTATCTCCTAGGCTTTCTTCCATACCAGGAAAATAGCAGTGTAGATGATATCTCTAAAGAGTAATTGAAAAAGGAATTGAAGTAGGTTACTACCTACTCTACTTTCTGTGTTCTTACTTAAAGTGATTAAGAAATACAGCCTTTTGTACTTTCTTAAGTGTTTAGTTTGTCACCCTTTTTCCAGCAGGAGAGACAAGTGCTTAGTGCAGTATCTTGTTATGGCTTGATTTTATTCTCACTGTAAGCAGAACTGCTTTGATTGGCCTTACAAGAAGATGCATACATTAGGATAGTGGAGAATGTGGTTAATTTATATTTTGGCTCACATAAAATATTAAGACTTGAAACTATTTGTGTAAGACAACAAATAGGTGAAGCAGTGGGGAGAGAAGTACTTACTGTGCAGTGCTAGTGGCATAGAGGAGTGGTATATTAAAGTACACTCTGGGTGAAAGATAAGTGGGGAGGTGCAGAAATGTGACATTCTAGGAATGCTGGGGTATGGACCACATTGCCACTGCGGGAGAATTCAGAATGGAAAGGCTGCTGCACCTATGTTTTTTCAATGTTTAAAACAGGCAGAAGAACTTAAAAATCATGAGTGAATAAAACTGACAGGTTTCTCCTTTTGCTCCATCCGCACAGGTTGTTAAATTATTCTTCTTGCTGTGGTAGTGGAGAGCCTGCCAGGAGCGCATTAAGTGTCGTGATTAAAGTCTGTCACATGTTTGTTCTCTCATCTCCTCCATGTTTATTCTCTTGTCTTCTCCCCAGCAGGTGGTGTGTATATGCAGTATGGGGGTTTTTGTGTGTTTTTCTTTTTTTTTTTTTATTTTGTTAGGTTTAAAGAAAACAAGACTGTGAAGATGCATGTATGTGTAAAAGGAGACAATGTCAAAGAAATGGAATGCGTGCTTGCAGCACAGAGGGTTCGTGGTGGCCCCAGGTTTCTGGAAAGTGGGCTGAACAACGAACAAATTGCTTCCAGGAAGGTTCTGTCTCCACTGGAGATGATTTCTGCTCTTGTAGAGACTTTTTGTGAGCCACGACTAGTAAAATCAGTCTTGCTCTGTTAAATTGGGGTTGGCATTTGAAATATTTTGTCACATTCAGATTGAAATCGGGCAACTTCAACTTTGAAACTCTGTGGGAAGGCAGCACTGACAGTGGCAGAAAGGTTACAGGTGCTTATGACCCCCTCTTTTGCGTAGAGGGTATTCTGGTCTACTCTTGTCTGAACTGGAATTTTGTCATGTTACTTGAATAAGCCCACTGAATGTCTGAGCACTAGAATGATGGGGTAAACACTCTTGTAAGTGCAACAAAGAACCCCCCAAACCCTAGCCGTTGTATTACAGTATTCTTTCACACAGTCTGTGTGAGTGTAGTATTTTTTCTTAGGAGTGTTAATAGTAGCTAGTAAATATATTATTTCAAGTAGTGTTGATTCTTTTTCCAGTTTGGTACCATTAAGTGGAAGAATGAAATGCACATGATGAATAATGAAGCTAATTTGAAGAAGTTTCTACTTATTTGAAAAATATACTAGCACTGTTGGATCTTTGCATGGTTCATTGTATGGTGGAAGTGTCTACAGCCAATGCACACAGATTTACATTTTCTATATATCTAAACTACTTCAACAACCATAAAACTAACCAGACCTTCTTCTTTAATACAAACACATTCGACTCTCTTTGGCTATTAAATGTGAGATGGTATTTGAGTATCGTTACCTTGGAATTTTAATCTCATTTACACAAGGTCTTGGTTACAGTTGCTTAGTAACATGCTGCGGAAGCAGATTTGTTGATTTATGATAATATATCTACAATATCCTTATAATTAAAGATGTTGGAAGGAAAGCAAGTGCATGATGTGGGTGTGTATTTTAACTGAATGTTTCTAATAGCCTCCGTCTTCACAGTGTGCGTTACAGTGAGTGTCCTTGTGCGGGTTGGTGTTTTATGTAACTCACCTGACATCTGACTCACACTGTTGTACGTGGTTTGGTGGTAGTTTGGATAATGCCGATTTGCAATTTGTCGGTGAGTCTGAAATCCTGAGGTTTAGCAATTTACTAACATAGGACTGCAATTCTGATGTGGCAGTTACTTTGTGAGACTTGCACCGGTATCGGGAACGTGTCAGGAACAAGCTGTAAGAGAGAGAAGGGAGAGGCTCGCGGTTCATTTTTGCATGGTGTTACACTTTCATTCCTAGGAGAGAAAAGTGTGTTAGAGATTAAGCATCATAAGACTTGTAAAACATCTTTTTTTGACAGCTAAGGGAAGTATCTAGAAAAGTGTTGGCTGTTGCATGTCTTCAAGTACTTGCAATTACTGTATTTTAAGGTTTCCTGAAATCTTCAGGGTCTTTCATTTCTTTGCAAATAGGCCTTAAGATTTCTGTTTACCTCCTCTGCAATATATTGCAGAAGAATTCAGAAACTGAGAAGTATCTAACACTAGCATGCTTATTGTGTAAAAAGTCTAGAAAAGCAAAAATTAAGCAAGCACCTCTGAGACAGATGGAGTGTTATTAAAATCCTGGAGCCTGCTTTAAACACAGACCCAACCCAAGGAAAAAATGCAAATAAATGTAACAAATTTATAAATAAAACAAAACTTAATATCCTGTATGATGAGGCCTGAATTTAGTCTGCTGTTCTATATGTATTTTAAAGCACAAAAAGCTTTTGTTCTTCAACTCAGAACACTGAAGTAACTTTTAGGTCAGATACTTGGCTGTTTTGTTTAAGGCCAAACATAGCGGTGTTTTGTAATGAATAATAATTTTGCCTCTTTGCCTAGTGTATTTTCTTGTGAAATTAAGTTATTCAGGCTCCTATCAGACTCAAAAAAAATGACAAAAAGACCCACACAAATTCATACATCTAATTTATTTTTCAATTTTTTTTTTACTGTATGTAATGCAGGAATGCAGAGGAAATAATTATTATTTTAAAAGTGCCATTCACATGGCTCTGTTCAGTTGAACATTTCGCTTACTGCTTTCAACTAAGCTATTATGATTTTTCCACTATTGTCATATCCCTTGACTGAAAAACTGTGGGCGTCATTCATCTCACCTACCTTTGACATATCCCATGCCAATGTACGTAAGCTGAAGTGATTGCTCTAGTCCTCTTTCCATAGTTGGTAGAGAATTAAATGCTTTAAGATTTCAGTTCATTTGACTCATTTTATGATAGGTGAAACAGATTTTTATTCATCGTTAGTTACGTTAACTTAACCTTGATGGACTGACTCAGATATGGAGGTTTACCTTTCATGAAGTGAATCTTCTGTGTGAGCAAACCAGTTTATGATGGCTGTCGCTGAACCGCCGTCAGAACCAAGTATCTTAATTTTCTGGAGCTTCTCCCAACTCAGGTTTTCCAGTCTTTTGGTGTTTCATGGGCACTAAAGCAAGTTTGTGAGGGAGAAAAGATTTCAGTTGTTCCATTCCATTTTTAAGCTTATTTTTGGGCTGTCTGTCACCTCATTGCACACTGAGACCTAGGAAACTGTGTCCCTGGACCGTAAATATTTTGAGATACAAAATGTTAGATTGTCACCAAGGTTCCTTTCCCCATGAAATGTTGGACCAGGTGCCCTCTAGAGGTACCTTCCAACCTGAGACGTTCTATGATTCTGTGATTGATCTGAAATATATGGCAGTGTTGTCTTGGGTCTCATAACGAAGGGCAGGTGTGGATTCCTCAAGTATGGCTACATGGAAAATAAGGTGAGTTCAAACACAATTTATTTTGTATTGATGAGTTAATGGAGATTGGATCCATGCATCCTATTAAAACTGACAGTGTAGTATTCATTCAGCTGAGATATTTTTGAATTTTAGGTTAGACATTGGATTGACATTTTAAAAAATATGTCATAGATTGTGAGGGAAAAAAAAAGTGTTTCACAGCCAAATAAAAATATTACAAAAAGTATGAATTTAATCATATGCCTTAAAAAAATCTTAATGGACAATGTTCATTAAAAAAATGCTAAATCTAAATTTGCTAAATCCAAATCAGCAATTTATCTCCTCTCTCCGAGCTTTCTGTTTTATAATCTTCTGTATGTTTTGTCTATCTTTTATTAAATCTTTATTTGCATTTAAAGGAAGATAGAAGATCTGTCCTCATGATACTGTATACTTAGTAAATCTTAAATTTATATAATAAAGATATGTCCCTGACTTTTTTGGATAGGAAATGGGAAAAAACGAATACTATTAAAATGTAAATTTTTCTGTTAATTTAGAAGCTCAAGGAAATGTTTTTCTTATGTTCGTGGTACTTCTGTAGGCAATGAAGGCAGTATTTTCAGAATACTCTGCTGGTTAGTCATGCGACTTTTTTATTTACCAGGCTCTATGGAGGTGGTAGTTGGCATTAACTGTGCTTTTTAGTCAGCAGTGCAACACCAGCGTATTCCTTTGACCACATGTCTCATAGCGTAAAGTTGTGGCGCTCGCTTTACAGTCCCTGGATTTGCTTTAGAAAGAAAAAAAAAAAGTATTGTGACACTCTGCCTATAGAAGGGCCAGAATTCTCGTTTTTTTATCCAGTGGACTTTCTGTCCACAGCAAAGCATCGTGCTGCCTTTCACACTGTGAGATCCCTCAGCTGGTTCCATCAAACGAGTACCTGCTTTGTTCTGTTTGTTGAAGTGTTTGCTTCCTAGTTGTGTCAAAACACGGGGGCTACTTTCTGCTGCTATTTTTAGGGTTTTGCCTGGGTCTGCTAGGTGACATTCCCTTATGACTTTTGATGAAGCAAGAATCGAATAGGTATATCTGTATGATACTGCTTTTTTTTTTTCTGTTTGATTAACAAAAGTGAACAATGAGTGTTTTGAGGTAGAAGAAAACCTGTATTAATATTTTATAAGTACAACTCCATACGAACGTCCTTCTGCATTCCCTTAAGATTTCCTCCTACATCTGTACAACTTCTGCCATATGAATAAAGTATCTAAGAAGGAAACACTATTACAAAACGTTCCTTTTGTTTCAGTTTGGTGGTTGATGTTAATGACCCGTTCAACCAGGAATGTGGATCCGGATTTAACAAAGAAGTTAAAAGTTGGCCCCATGTATGGCTGTTGTCCATGACTAGTTTTGTTGTCACTCTCTGAGCGATTAACAAACTTGGAAAAAAAACCTTGAGGCTGGAGAGCACAGGGACATATCATCTGTCACAACAAGAGAACCCACAGAAGTGTTTTCTTTGTTTGAAAGAGGATAAAATTCTGTATTGAAAAACCTTATTTCTTAAGAATTTAATACGGAAACTTACATAGTTAGATATTTGAACAAACGGGAAAAATTCCATTTGATTTATTGTGACTTATTCTTTTCTGAGAGACCCTTTCCCTTCTTGTTTACTTGTGGAGCTATGTTTTCTCTAAGATAAACTTCTTCTCAGTGAGGGTGACGGAGCCCTGGAACAGGCTGCCCAGAGAGGCTGTGGAGTCTCCTTCTCTGGAGACATTCAAGACCTGCCTGGACACGTTCCTGTGTGGCATAATCTAGGCATTCCTGCTCTGGCAGGGGGATTGGACTTGATGATCTTTCGAGGTCCCTTCCAATCCCTAACATTCTATGATTCTATGATTCTATGATTCTATGGACCTTTAATACTAAATTTCTGGACTAGTTACAAATGTATCCGTGATCTCGTGATGTTATTTGGAGATCTATGAAGTGAAAAGGAAGTTAAGAATATGCTTCTTGTTCTGCCTTTTTAATATCTTATATAAGATGTATACTTCAGACTATGCATAAATGAGGATTTTCTTTTTTCATAGAACAGTTCCTGAATAATAAAAAATTATAAATTTTTGATATTTTAGTTTACTTTGAATATTTATTAGATCTTTGACCAGCAGAGATGGCTGGTGGAAATATATCAACTCCATATAAATATTCTTTGTAAATAAAACACATGGAGAAAATTGTGAATCTGCTTAGATACTGAATTTCATATTGGTCTGACTAGGCATTAAGTATTAATTTTCATTGTGTCAATTAATATAATCATATGTAAAACCAGAAGACAGCACCTCCCTAACCCGAAACTTCGTTACTGCTGCCGAGACCCCATCTATCTAAAAGTGTATGTTGCCCTTCACATTTGGGTGTTCCCTTATGTAATGATGAGGGTGTGCAAGCCCCATACCTGTGGTGCTGAGTCCTTTTCTAATCCTCTGCTTGAGGTGCTCTGAGCTGTAGTGAGAGAAGAAAAGCAATAGGGCATGAGAGTTGGAAGATGGTTGGTGTGCTGGGTAATGGAAATTCTGTGGAAATGGGGCTTATTGCTTTTCAAGCATCTTCTTACAAAGAAGAAGAGGCCAAAGGCTTGTCCTTGCTTTAGTTGGCTCATAGGAGTAGTCTAGGTAAAACGCAATTTTTTGCATGACGTGGCACACAAGGGTGTGGTGTACCTAGCGTCAAGCCTGAGGCTATTTCAGCTCTCTAGGATGAGTGACCAAGTATGTACCTAACGCAGGTCCACAATAGAAGCTGTACTCAGCACACACCGATAAGGACATACAGTAATAATATTTTGAGGTAGAGGTGTCATTTTGTCTACCCCAAGTGGAAATAAATTAATATTCATGAAGACACTCATAAAAAGTAAATGAGAAATCAATATAATTATTCTCATTGTTTTGTGTGTCTTTTTATAAAAATCTAGCTGATGCATGCATTTGTCTTAGCGTAGTGCATGGAAGACCTAAAGACTGGAAAATGACCTCAAATCATTTTAGCTCATCTTGCACTGCAGTAGGAGTTTACTGAAATGATGCTGAATATATATTTGCCTAAGCTGTTCTTAAAGTTCACTTTTCTTAGTCTTTGCTCTATTATGTCCTTATAGTTTACAGTTTTCCTGAAATTAATCTAATTTACTAGATTAATCTAATTTACTACAGTTTTATCTTAATTCTTCTTCTTTCCTAACAGGTGTGGAGAACAATTGCTAGCTCTACTTTTTTTGGTAACATTTTATGTATTAGAACACCATTACCATGGCTCACCTAAGACTTAGTCTTTTTAGACTGAAAACCCCTTAATTCCTGTAGTCCTTTTTTTTCATAAATTACACTTTCAGAAGCTCTTACAATCCCTGCTGCTTTCTACAGATACCTCCTAGTTTGTCTTTTCCAGAGTGATATTACATTTTAACACCAGTGTTATAGTGCTAACTTGTTTTTAGCCCGACTTCTTAATCACTTCCAGAACCCAACTGCTGGCAAAAATGAGCTAATGGAAAATGTGACTCTTAGTAAAATTTCTGAGAAAGTATCTAAAAGGAGGAATCCACTTAAGGTGACCGAAAGAGGCATCTCCAAAGAAGAACAAGTTGTTCAGTCTGCAGTGAGCTGATTACGTGAATGCTTCTGATTGGATTCAGTAAATGCAACTGATGTCAGGAGAAGTTGCGATCATCCCTAATTTGGGATACCACTAGGGTAGCACAAAGAATCATAGGTGCCCAAGGTGGTGATCCTGTCCAGTGGCTGGACAATTGCCAACATTTGAGGAGACTTAAGATCTGTCTGCAGTTCTTCTTACTTCTACTGGTTCACAGGACAATTACGTCACTTCTCTACACCTGAGTGCTTTTTTGATCTGCTAAATGAGGAGACTGATACTTACTACACTCATGAGAAGCACTATATAAGAACTAACTTGTATTCTGTATTTATATAGAATAAACTTTATAGATGTTTAGTCTATGTAAATTCAATGTTTTGAATGTATGTAGTAGGATATTATTACATAAAGAAGTAAATTAAGGGCATACTTTTGAATGCATTTGCAAACGTGCACAAATTTAAATATAGCTTTATTTAAAGGTACTGTGAAACATTGCTTCAGTTATTAGGCACCTGTATCTTCTTTTTAAAATGTACACTCATTGGGGAATGACTGGAACCTTATGAGGACAGGCTTATTGCACAATTGCGTGATTTGAAAAAGCTGCAGTGAAAGAAGCACCTGAAATTAAAGAATGGATTTGGCTCTGTATCAGCTTCTTGTTTAGTATTAAAAATGTTAAACCCCCCAAACATCAGAGAGAAACAGCCTGAAATACTGGGAGGATTAAATGTTTCAGCAGCCGTCTTCTGATGAGCATTACAATTTACTGAGTAATTAGGGATCAGACTGTCCAGAAAAGGTGATGTGTCAATATGCTTTCAGTGGAGTCTCTCTTTCGAAGCAAGAGAAGAGAACTCTGTCAGTACGCCTGGATACCCATGTTCTGCAAAGTATGCCTGAGAACTGAAGTGAAAAAATAGTTTTTAATTCTTTAAACGTTCCTAACTGCAAATACAACAGCAGTTATAGTACCTTCAGTGTGCAGTTCAGCCTCTATTTTAGTCATGTAACTTGCCCAGCTTATCTGTTGTGTGCTGAGTGGTATGGGTTGATCATCAAAGTGTACAAGACAGCTCTTAGATTTAGAGAGTATGAAAAATTTTGATGTCATTTAGGCAACTTCTGGATTCTCTGTATCTATCATTTTATGTACATATATATGTATTAAATATTAATGTGATAACATATAATGCATGCATGTTAAGCATCTTTTCCTCTTTACCCTCTTTTGCCTAATACACAGAACAAATGTGAACGTACTATTTGATCTTTTTTTTATGCAACAGATCAATCAATCCCATAACCTGTGGACTACATAGCATCTTTCCATTAATTTAGTGACAAAGTCAAAGACGCTGTCAAGGCTTCTTCATGTCTATGGTTTGCCCTATGCCAACCAGTTAGGACAAAACAGAACCATGGGTATCAGGCCTTCATTTCTGACTTCACCTCTGGTCTTTTACTGTGAATTTGGAGTTGAAATAGACTGTAGCATTAGGTACTTTGTCAGGCTCTTTTATTTATGTATTAGAGAACAAAGTGCAGTGGTTCCCTGTGGTTTGTGTTCTGGTGACTTGGTGTGTAGAGGGTGCCAGAATGAAGGTGTGAGCTCCATCAGGTCCGAGGGGCGGAGCTGCTTGAAACCTTGAGTGTGCAGCCTGACTGCCATGGTCACTCCTCAGTCCAGTAGATTCTGCTTTTCCACCTCACAACTTGAACATCCACATATCACCCACCTAGATCCAAAGGGAGAAAATGACACCCGAGGCAGCGAATATGGTCTGAGCTAGGAAGACAAAGTGAGCGAGCAATATGTGACCTTCAGTGAGAAGACACTGCCATCTCTATGTTCATCCTCCTGCTTGTTTTTCCAAAATAAGGACGTGCTGTCCTGGGAGTCAGTACCTGGTATTCGTGTGTTTCAGTAAGACAAGCCATCCAGAGTCAGGTTCAAAACAGGTACAGGATCTGGGGTATGGCTCTTATACTATATATGTCTTAATATCCAGGTAGCCAGTTACACTTCACATTTGAGAAGAACTCAGAGAGGACCTAGAAATTATGTCTGGATGAGATGGTGACAGCAGTCCCACCTAACGCTACCGCAGTGCAGATCCTGCAGCAGAACCATGCTGTGCTGCTTGCCTGTGCAGCAATTTTGACCTGACTTAGGTTGGTTGTGATGATGTTGCTTTGCACTGAAAGGTTTACCCAGCAGGGGCTGTAGGAGCAGTGTGCCCAGTGTCCAAAATACACAGGGGCTCCCCCATGCTGTGAGCTTAAATGGACCTAGGAAAGGGTCAGATACAGTTAGAAAGCAGCAGAGAGGCTGCCTCATTTGATGAGCTGGTTGCAAATGGTTGTTGGTTTTGGTTTTAAAGATTTTTTTTCTGTGACCTTGGCCAAACCAATTCTCTGAAAGTTCTTCAGCTGTGAAATATTGCTTGTCTTCTGGAGGTGGGAATACCATAGAGGGGAGGAAATCTTATTTATGTTTTTATTTGAAAAAAGACAATATGCTTTTGCCTCTGTCCTCCTACACACCTCCAAAAATGAACAGGACTTTGATCTTCCCGTGACTGAGGTATGCAGGCCCCTTATTTTCTACAAACCAGGGCATTGCATCAGCAGCGTGGAGCAGAGCCGAGTCCCGGTCCCTCAAACAGGGTGTTAAAATGCTGCTTAGCAACACGCGCCCGCCAGTGCCAGCGGCCGCCTCAGCCAGGGAGGCTGCCAGGGGAGACGAGTTTTCAAAGTGAGATCTTCTATTTAAATATTTCTTACAGTGTACAGATAGCTGGAAAAGAGGGCAGCAGGCAGAATGAAAGCAAAGAAACTGTGGAGGAGGAATGAGAAATAAAGGAAGGGTGTCGAGGCTCTGAGAGAGAGAGAGAGGATCCAAGGAAAAGGAGATGAGAGTAAAATCTAGAGAAGTTAGAGAAATCAGCAGATACGGAGAACTAGAATGGCTGGAAGAGGGATATTTTAATCTTTGGGATTAATATTATTAAAGTAAAATGATTTTGAAATAAGATGATGCAACAGTGATGATGGGATTTCTGTATTGGTTTTCTTTCATTCACTGATTTTTCAGAATGCATTCAGAAACAGTTAAAAAATTATGCATTAATTACACAAAATACTGTTCAGAGTAGAATGGCACAGCAGCCCTTATTAGGAGAGAATTAAAAAAACCCCAAACAAAAGGTTAAGTGCAAGTTTTTGTGTTCCTAAATGCAGAATTATCATTTTTCTCTATTAAAGGCACCATTGAATTAGTCTGTATCGCTAGAAGTGCTTTCTGCCCTTTTCTGTATAGACACAGACAAGAGTTTCTTTCTTGTCAGAATTTTGTGGGTATGATAGATTGGAGAGAGAGTTGGCAACATTGCCCTTTTCTTTCCAGCTTCTTTAGCAGTTACAATTGCACTTTCCTTCTCCCTTATGCTTCTGTACTGCTTGAAAATACTGTCTTATCCTTGACATTATTGCGAGTTCTCTGTTTTGACATTCTCTGCTTTGGTCTCCTTTACTCCCTGAAAACTGCACTTTAGAGTTGATAACAACATTTTTTACCTGGCCTCAACATAAGATATCTTTTTATACTTGTAGCATCTGCTATTTCTGATGACATCAGAGTAATTAGTCACATCGAAGATGCTATTCTCCTTCAGGTTTCACAGTGTGGTGTTCTTCCCCCTTCCTCTTTTTTTTATTTTCTTTTTTTTTTGTCCTCAAGTTTGGGCATGGATTTTGCCAGCATTTGTGGTATCTTCCAGTGCTTTATGTGCTGTTTTATTTATGGTGTGGGGAAAGACAGCTTCCACCAGGCCTCTTCTCGTTTAACTTGGTAACATCCCAGGGTAACCTCATCTCATTTGGGACTTCACATGCTAGGTGTGCATAAGGGTTTAATAGATGATCTTTCCTTCCTTACCTCAGACTTTTCCACATGGTGTTCTGCCAATAAAATGTAAACGTGGCAAAACCTGTCCACCTCTTTCCCCCAGGCTCTTGTACTTCTGCACTTCCTTGAGGGCCACTGGCTTCGTCTTCCTGTCCTGCATAAGCACAACTGTGGTATGTAATTTTCACACCTCTTCTTTCTCCCTCAGCTCGGTACCATTTCCTACTGCATTTCACTCACTGCATCTCCAGTAGTTTCCTCCTTGTTTCCACTTCTGTTTTGAAACTTGTCTTGACTTTGATGGTTTGTGCATCACCTTTTTGTTATTTGAATGTCCAGATCCCTATCTCCTGCCTCTCTCCAACCTTTCTAAATGTGACCAGGAGCTGCCCTATTTTGTCTCTGATTTTGACTGTACCTGCTGGATGACACGTAACTATTAATTCCTTTTTCATTCCCTTCACTTCCACCCTTGTCTTTCAGGTCTTGATTCAATTTTCACTCAATTCCCTCCTTTGCGAACAATTTTTCAAAGGGACCTTTAAATCCTGGCTTTTCTGTTGCATCTTCACTGAGGCTTACTTTAAGAAGTAAAATGACTCAGAAAACACATAAAGTAAGCAAAACCTATCCCCTCCTAACATCCCTGCTTTATTTCATCTTCCAACTGAATTGACCTTCGTTACTGCTTCTTATTGTTTTGTCTATATAGTTTATAAACAACTGTATCAAGGATTGAGTTTTACCTGCAAAGTACTGGCACACTGTGGGTGTTCTATAGAGAGATGATGACGACAATTTAGCAAATCTAGTGTGTTTTGAAATTGAATACATTTTAGTGTATGACAGGTTCCTGTTGTTTGTTTGTAGTATTTCATTAGCATTTTCTTTATCTAATAGAATGACTTCTGCATTATGCACCTTGCAATGGAACTATATGGATTTTAAGCTCTTTTTTATTGTTTAGGATTTTTTTTAGAAATAGTATATTCCATTCAGCTTGCTGCTAAAAGCGTGTTTATATGTTCTTATCCAGTCCCCTCTGCCTCCTGAGCTGTTAAGCTTTGCAAGCTGAATTTTCCTAAATCATATATGCAGTAACTTCATTACTGAACCCCCTGGAATGTCCTTGGGTGCTGTATAAAATAGTATTTAACTTCCATACAGTATCAAGAAAGGAAGAACTTCACAGTAAGTTCTCCTTGGTTTGAATGGCTCTCTCTAGATGTGGACAAGAGATTATAAGCAGTGTAATATGGTTGAATATTTGTGTTTGTTTCAGACAAATAATAAAAAAAATAGACTGCAAAAAATAGTGCTGAAAAAAGGGTATTTGTTGAAGTTTGGGGAGACTGGTGTAGAGATACTGGTTCATGAAGCATGTGCAAAGTAATGGAGCTGATGAAAATGGGAAGGGATGATCCACACATTTTCTGTAGGCAATTAAAATGTGCAGAAGCAAGAGGTGTGTATCTGAGGTCAAGACAGCTGAGGCTAGAGATGACTTTAGAAGAGTAGCATAGGGAAAAACAGGTGAAAAATCAGGCAGAGAGGGAGTCAAGCTACAACATATGTGAGAATATGTTTTGATCTGCAGTAAGCTGCACTGAATGTAGACTTTTTTGAACATATATTAAACACGTTTTACATAGCAGTAATTTTGTGTGTGTGTTGTGACTGTGAGATATGTGCAGTTGAGTTATGAAGGGTTTCACTAACTGCTAAACCAAAATCAAGGTGTTGATTTGTTTCCATTGGTACAGGTATGTCAACTGAATTTGTTTTCTACTTTTTAATACTTTTCATGTATAAGATCCAAGTTCACCTTTAAAGGATGCAAGGAATGGAAATTTCCGCTGTCAGATTTTCTTTGCAGTGAAATATTTTGTCTCCCACACACTGTAGTAGTATTATATTCACAGTCCTACGCAGGGTATGCCTGATCTGTTTCTTCATCTTGTCATGCTGAAACAGGCTGAGGTGTAGCTTTAGATGTCACTGTACAAGTATGTGTAGATTTGCATCATTTCTGTGGCTCTTTGAACTGTCCTTCTTAGAATAATTGAAATACTGTGCCAGTATCTCTACCTGAATGTCACTGTAAAATGGTGGAAAACAGATGTAGTAACATAAATTAATTCTGTGCATAACTCTCTAAAATATAGGGCCTACTTACATATTTTTATAATAAATACAAAAAAATGTTCACTCCCAGAGGGAAATTGCCACTAAGTAATCAGAATTTTCCAGCAGTGACTCAGATGAGCCAAGCCATTCAAAGTCTTGTGTTTTGCAGTTTTGTATCTTACTCCAGGGTAACATCAACTGGTTTAAAGGTGGTAGAGCAAGTAGTTATTTCCTTGTCAACAACGGTAACAAGTGCAGGTCTATCTTCAATGTCATAGAAACTTCTGATTTTTAGTGTTCTCATTCCGAAAGTGACTTTCAGTTGACTTTGAATTTAGAATAGTAGTTTCTTTTTTTTCCTCCTGGTATCCTAGATTAAAGTTACCACAGCCTGGGGAGAAGACAAAGCAAAGAAATGCAGACTAGTGAATGGTTAACTCATTTTTATTGTTTTTTAAATTTTAATGGGGTGCTTGCATTGTAAGGTTAGATACTGCATATGTGCAGTGGAAGGTCTTGGAAAGCCTTGGCAATTCCTGAGCTGCCTTGAATGGTAAAGGTTTAGAAAATATGTGTATGTCTATAGACGACCTGCTATGAGAAAAGCTGAAAAGCTGCTGCTCCTGCTGAGTGTCACTTACTGCTGGGTGCTCAGCAGTTGAGACAATAGGATGTATTATTTCAGCAGGGGCAGAGCATTTGTAAAAGTTTCTAAGCCACTGTGATTGAAATGAAAACTGAGTTCCTTTTGTTTCATTTTTTTTCCTTGTAAAAATAGATGAAGATTTTTTTTTAAAAAAAACTGGCTTTGAAAGCTGATGACTTTGAACTCTCCCAACTTTTGTCTGCCACACTCAGAATTTGTTTCTGTAGATCTTTAGAAATTATTCTCTCTGTAATTTTAATCAACTGTATCATTGGAAAACTTGAGTTAAACACTGCTTGCTGCATGGCTGTGATTTATGGAGGCTGCTACAATTTATGGCTTGATACTGGCTGGGGCTATCAATAAGGAATTGCAAGGGTGTTATTTTACTGAGCTGCATTTGACCATCTTCCAGCTACTCTTGTTTTCAAGTGATGTCAGGGAAGTACACGGTTTCGCAGGCATGAGATGATGTTACAGCCTTGGCATAGCAACTAGATGCCTGAGCCAGATGGCTGCTGCGTTTTGCCTGGGAAAAAGATGCACAATACCGTCGTTACACATTTAATAAAAATTATGTCCAAACCTGATGGAAACTGTGCATCTTCCTTTCAGGGCAAATTCTGATCAGTGTAACTATTCAGTGACAGTTGTGGTGAGATAGCGTGATTTTCTGCTAGAGTAAAAGGAATGTGCCATCACAGTATCAAATTTAATAACTGCAGTTTAAATACTTGAGTTGTTTCTGTGTATTTGGCACAGTTTAGTATTGCTATTTCTAGCTGTTTAGCATTGAGCATTAATTTTTGGGATTGTTCGATGCTGTAAATTAGAATGCTGTCTTTCTTGTTTGAATCAGCTACAAAGAAAATTAAGTATCTCTACTGAAATGCTTATTCAGTAAGTTAATGTAATTTAACAATGCATTATGCAAAATAAGCCAAAAATCAAACTAGAGGTTTATTTAACAATTAGTAAATCTTTCATGAATAGACATTGGGAGAGGCTGGAGGGGGAGAGACTAGAAGCTAAGTGTTGCTTCCTTCTTAGATTTCTAGTAGAATGATTTTGTGACAATGTAAAATACAAGATCAGATAACTTCTTAACATTAGTTTCGATGAGTGAGAAAGAATGAAAAATCCAAGAAAGTTATAAAACAGTTGATGGCATCCGGTAAAAGCTATGCACAAAAGGTCAGAGAAATTTTGCATGATTCAGCGTATGAATAATACATTATTTTTCAGAGAATATTTTATAAAGTGATTGTCCTTTGTTATGTTTATGTGTGAGAATTGGGTTTTGTCACCAACAAGAAGAATTCATTTTCTTGTAGCTTTTTCTTGAATGCTAATTTATTGCTATGAAAGATGCCAAAGTGACAGATCTGAAGAATGAAGCCCTCTATTTATCTTGTGAATGGATGGAGCATGGGTAGCAGTGAAGCCTTTCTCATGCTCTTTGCCAGTGCACCACAATCTTTTTACCATGTCCCGAGCATATTTTTACCAGTGAGAGGTGCTTATTCATTCCATAGTTTCGCTAATGGACTACCAAGGGTATCAATTAGTGACAAGTGAACAGTAGCTTTACAATTTGGATACCTGCCCAGTAGGAAGAGAAACTACCAACTCTTTCACATAGGCCATAGGACAACCATCAGAGTAGTGAATTAGTGTCACTGTAGATAGGAGCTGTTTGCAGTTGGGTGAAGGGAAGACAGAAAGAACTGTTTTTACCACCAGATGTCTTAACATGTGGGGAAGGGTTCCAGCTTACCTCACTTGTCTTTAATTTTTTACTTATGGCACTAATGCTGCAGTACTACAGATGCTGCAGTAGAGGAATAACTAAATAATAGTTTTTTTTGTGTGTGCGTGTGTTACCTTGGTGCTGTTTTGTCTACTCTGTATGAGCTTGGTGTGAGTGGTACCAGTGCTTTTAGAAACCTAGTACTAGAAAATAGGATTTTTGTGTCTTAGAACTAGCATTTATGTTCCAATTTTATTTTCTGTGTTGTGCTTTGTTTGACTGTGGGTACTGAAATTAATTGCTTGGTCCTGCAAACATTCAAATAGAAACAAGAAAAAAAAAGTGGCAGAAAAGAGTGTGATAAATAGAAATCTTGTATAAAACATGTTTAGATTAGTCTTCTTGAGCATTCAGGTAATATAGCTTCCTATGTTCTTAACAACTGTTCCTGTGCCTAACACCATATCCTATCAGTTATTCTACAGCAGATTTGTCCCCATGAGTCTTGTCCAGGCTTGTCTAGGCTTGCACATTGAGTTTGAAACTCTGCTAAATTCCTTTCTACTTCCACCTTCCCTGTTGTCAGGCTTGTGCTCCAAAAGCAGCCACAGTTCTGTCCCCTTGCACTCGTCCTGGCTTGCACAAAAACCCAGTGCACAAGCTGGAAGAGAAACTTGCAGGGCCCTTTGTAGAGTGACTATACAGGCATGCTCAGGAAAATGAAGTTTAATTAACAAGGGGGTGAATTTGTAATATATTAATTAAATCAGATTAAACTAGGCCACTTTACTTATGAATGAAAATGTCCACATGGGGTTTTAATATGTTTTAACTAATGTATTTTAAACTCACACTTAAAGTCAATTTGTCTTAGTGTTCAAAATTTTCCCTGTGCAGATATGCCCATAGAATTTTAAATAAGAAAACGATTTGATGCCATTTCTAATAAAGGTGTTTTTCTTCCCCCTCCCCGAACAGTGCTCCTTTCTCCTGCTCCCAGCAGTTTCCATTACTGTCAAGAAGGATTCTGGGAACCAGGTTCCTCTTCCGATGCAGGCTGAACTCCTGTGTTTCACTGTTCATGCACTCTAGATACCAGTAAGAGAGCATTTGGAATAGTGTGACCTCATACTTAAGCACTGTGGCTTTTTTTTTGTCCTACCTCCCAAGTAAGATTCTAAAACATGCCACTGTAGACTTCTTCTGACTGTGTTGACCTCTGGCTCAATGAATATTTAAAAACTTCATGGAAGTTAGGTATCTCTTAGGAACGATAGATTAAAGGAGACCACTCCAGAATAGTTAGTGATGCTGCGATTAATGCAAGATGGTGCATAATAGTCCTCCTCTGTGAAAGAAAATTTACAGATCTGAGATGATGAGGTAGCGTTTCTTAAAATATTTACATGCAGTTTTCTCAGAAATGGTAAGTAAAAAGTTTGGCTTGTATTGAAATTTAAAAACAATTTTCGCAGCGTTCGGTTTTGGTGAAGAAAGTTAATTGTTTGGGATTGAAAATAACATTACTCATACGACACAAACTGTAATCCTAACAGGATTTTTTTTGTCCTGGTTTAAAAATGAGAGAGAGGACACCATTTACTTATTTGTTTGTTTATTTTTACTTGTAATAGGTAAATCTGGAATAATTGTTACGTTGTTATACAATATCTGGCTGAAGGTGACATTGGGGATCTTGACTAATACTATTAATTTCTTATTTAATAGACGTAACTAATAAAACACTTTCATATGTCTTATATGTACTAAGTATCCTTGTAATCCTTTAAATGAGATTATAAACGATGGCCGAATTTTGTGGAGCTTTTAATTTTTTTAAAATGGTCTTTCCCTAGTTATCAAATTACACTTTTTTGTAGTTACAAATAGGCATTTTTCACTCCTTTACAATCTCAGAAATTTTGAAATTCCTCTTCCTTCATTTTGCTGTTCTCAGAAGACAAATATTTTGTGAGGACTGATTTTCCCATTTGTGTGAGGGAGGAAAACTCCATTTTCACAAACTCTGCTGTAGCAACCTTCTGATTCACCTTACCTCTTGTTTAAAAGGGGAAATAAAGTCTTATTGTTTAACTGTGTAACGTTTGTTTTCCCCTATGTAATTGCAAGGAAATTGAGCTACAATAATGGGCTATGCAGACAACATCAGCTTTTGTGGATATCAAACACCACAGACCATAGGCATCTGCTCACAGTAGTTCCTGGCCAGTATCCTTAGGTTAGGGGTAAGCTGTCTTGTTTTTCAGAGATCTCTTCTAGATGCAAAGATTGAATTGGAATTTTCAGCTAGGCATTGTTTGTTCTGGAGTCATTGAGCAAATTGTTTATAGTCCTCGCATTAGTTTGGGTGTTGCTTTCTGATCAGCTTAAGTTGAGCTCGGACTGGACTGCTATTGAAAGCCTCAGGTCTGCCCTCCCCTCTGCTCCTCCCGTCGCTCTTTCACCACCTCCTTGGGGTCAGTACTGGTGCTCGTGGGGCTACGTGATTGGCAGTGCATCAGATTTACGTTCCAGGGTGGTGGAAGAGAGGTGGTGATGGATCCCATCTTTTGAAGCTAACATGGTGTTAGTTTCTTGATCCAAGTTGATTAAGAAACTGTACTTTGGCCTTTTAAAATTATTTGTAATGCCAGCTGAGACAAGTATGTGGCTTGTAGTTCCTGCCCCAAATTCAAGTAGAATAGTGGTCCAGATAACTTTAGTATGTATGAAGATGCTTCAGTCAAAGTGGTAGCAAATGAAAGTTCATCTGATGATCCTGTAATCTTTTTGTTCCTCCTGCTATTCTTTTCAATGTGCCTCAGTTATTTCTTGCTTACAGAAAGCATGTGCTGTGTTAGTAGTGAGTAATTATGGAGGTTTTTTTTAAAATTTTTTGTCCAAATGTGTGTGTTGGACATCCCACCACCTGGTGACCAGGTTTTGGATTATCAAATTGCTTCTGGTTCTTTCTGAATTGTTTCCATGGTAGGAGTGAGCAGATGGACAAGATTTTTCTGACAGCCTTGAGAGTAGCTATGGTGAAGTACACACTCTGACTATAAAGTACTAACATATAACCAGATCATGGGCTCTAACTACCCTGTGTTCTGTTGCAGGTGATTCTTTGGCTTGGGTTGACCAGATGTACATACTGTAGTGGCAGTAATTATTACGGAAAACACTCAGATGATGGCACTGCCTTGAGCAGTCAAGTTAGACACAATCCTTCTTTCTCCTCCTCCAAATCCAATTAATTCCATCTGCAGTTTCTTCTAATTCCCAGTGGTATTTATGAAATAAAATCTTAAGTTTCTAATCTAAGAACTAATTGTAAATTAACAGCACTAGTATGTAACAAAGAGAAGGATTAATGCAGGCCCACACATTCACTTTTCCTTTTTGATTACATTTCTGTATTGGATGGATCTCTCAGGACTGCTACCAAGCTGTAACATAGTCAGAAAAGTGTTTATATGGTGATGAGAGAGGTGTGGGTTTTTTTTTTCATGCTCAGAGCTTGGCTAGGTTTCATTTTTTTAAAAAAATTCTCTGTTATTGTCCTGCAAACAGTCTTTTAACAGTTTTGATGAATTGCTGTATTTATTACTGGGGGGCATGGGAATGATTTAGAGTAACTATGGATGGTTTTGCAAGAAAATCAATGAGGTTTCTGTTTTGTGTTGTTGGTTTGCTTTTGTGTTTAAGTGCTGCCAGAATTACTTGTAAGACGGAAGGCCTAAAATTCACTGTCTTTTTACTGTTGGAGCAATATCCCTGAGCTGAATTTTCAATGTCTTGAATTTATTACTTACTATCATTTCTTGTGTCCTTTATATTTGTACAACTGAAGACATTTCTCTTATTAGCTTTCTAAATGTTAAAGTGCATTTACTGGCAATGCATGAATTTGCATTCGTCTCAGAAAGGTGATGTTTTCAACTTGAAGAGTGCTGATAGTCTGATGATGATTAGTGTCTTTTCTTGTTAATCAGACTGTGCTGCTTTGCTCTTTGTGTATCTCTGCTTTTCATTAGCGTAAATGTTTAGTGCTCTATGCCAGCCCTGTACGACACTGGAGAAATATCTACAGCTTGACTCGTTTCCTCTTAAATATTTTGCTCTATTTCTTTGGTCTTGTAGGAGCTGTCCTTTATAATTTCCTGTACTGTCTATATGTGTTTGACCATGCTTGATATTAACAGAAGATTAGACCTTTACTGTCTGTCATGAGGTTTTCTAAGCACTTCCCCTGGGCTTAGCGTCCTACCAAAGAAGAAAGAGAACTTCTAGGAGAGGGAGAAGGCTATTTAGAGAGCTGAAAAGACAACAAACCAAATATTGCTCCTTTGTGTCCATCTTTGTGAGGTGTCTGGTTGAGTATCTCTCTTCACACAACAGGCTCTTCAAGACAGGACTGCTCTGTCTTTTCAGAATCAGGCATTTTGTTGGCATGGGGCATAATGGTGGAGATGTACTACTGCAGCAAAAAAAATAATCTTGTGTGAAATTATATAGGCTTAAGAAAATGCTTCCTTGAACTGGTGTGTTTAGGATTCAGTTCACTTTCTAACTCTTCTCTGTCATTGCACTATTTTGAGAGCTGTGCCATTAATTTTTTGCCAGGAGACCTGTTAAGCTTAATGACAAAACCTGTTAATTTTTCTCAGCATCTGTATCGTATGTTTTCTCAAAGAAGTCATAAAAGTAGGTGTAAATACTGAAACACATTCAGTTACCCGTGGCTTGATTCTGACTCTGTCAGTTATTTTTCATCACTCCTCTGCAGCAAAGAGATCTCAATCTGCCCAAACTGATTTTGCTGCTGTGGAGCTCCTGAGTGATGGGATACGGAGTTGTCTCTTCTGGGCTTGGGTGGCTGAGCTATGCCCAGAGGGAGGAAGAATGGGACTTTTTTGAATTTATAATTTCCAGTTAATTCCCAGCTACCAGACTGGCCTTTGGAGTCTTAAGGCTCTGGATTTTTAAATAGTAACATCATGAAGGTCTATTAAGATAGTTAGAAGGAGCCAGACAGCATTCTTTGAGGCTTCTTAAGCTGGAAGTGAACAGTCTACCTTTATTAAATAAAGTTAACTGCCTTGTTCAGTCAGAGATGCCGACCATTCTGAAAGAGCCTCACGGAAGCGGTTATGAAGCCTTTCTGGGGTGGAGGGAGTGCAGCTTTGTCTGCATCTAGTGACTCAGCCAAATGTCAAAACATTGGTTTCTAGCTGACTAAAAACCCTTTTCTTTCTGAGCATGATGACAGATGAATCAGTCAATGACTCTCTTCAGACCCATCAAATTGAGGCCATTATCTTTGGTCCTGCCCAATTTCAGTTCAGACCCAGACTTGAGGTAAAAAGGCGTTTTTATCATAAAACAATGCTGCTGATGGATAGTGGACAACATGTAACTACCATGTTTAAAGAATTTGATAGTTTGTTTGAGATACTGATGATTCTTCTTAATGGCTGTAGCAATGACTTTGTTTTCCTTTCAGTAGGCAAGGAGAGACTATTCACTAATAAGAGATGGTTTATTTTTACTGCTAAATAACCAGACCAACTACTACAGGTGTTAGGATTCAGATCACCCCTCTCCCGGGAAAGAGTTTTCTCATGATGTTGTGGCTAGGAGAGCAAACAGTTAAAATCAAGATGTTGAGAAAGGAGAAAGCTATGCTGCTGTTGCTGATTTTTTTTTTTTTTTGTGCACAACAGACAAACGTTGCCTAAAAAAAAAGATGAGAAGTCCTGACATTGAATTGATATTCACTCCATATGGCCCATTTAATGTGTAGTACATAGAACGAATGTTACTGCTTATTTCTAACAACCTTGACATAGCAGCAGTACGCACTAAAAGTGAACACTTTTGCTGAAATACACTGAACTCTGTTAGTTATTTGAGTTTAGATGTGTTGTGATATAATTCTTAAATATGTCTAGTTGGGATATTTTTGTAATACAAAGCAAGGAATAAATGCCCTTGTTTATAAAAGTGAGATGTTAACATTGGTAACAGTGTAATTGATAGCGCTAAACATATATACCAGGCAGTTATCAGAAGTTTTCATTTCCTTTGTTAAGTGAATATACAAAAGCAGTCTTCTAATTTAAGGTGTGGATAACTTTCAATCTACTGTGCCAAATTCTATTTCACTCCACGTCAGTATCCTCTTCTGTATCTTTGTACGTTGACTCTAGTTGCCAGTATCTTACACTGGATTATTGTTAGTGATTTGCACATGCAGGTATAAATCTCTGGCATGTGCCCCAGCATGCTGTTATTTGGAGATTATCAGAACATTACAAAAAATGTCTTTGAACAGAAAGTGGGATTAAATTTCCAAAGGAGAAATACTATTTCTTGACGAACTGTGCTGCTAATATAGATGCTTGGGTCCTGGTATATCTTCCTTATGATCCCCATAGACATTCACAATGACACCCAAAACTACTGTCTCAACATGGAAATCAGTCTCTGTATCACCTCTTCTCTGCTTGCTGTTCCTTTGTCAGGACACAGGGCTTTGGCAATCGCGTTTGTTAGAGTTTGAGTCATGTGATTTTGTTTGTGGCTGTTTTAAGCTTTCCAGCTGTCTTTTCTAACAGAAACTGCTGTGCGGTTCGGGGTCTTTTTGATCTGTTTCTTCTCCTTCCTACATCTTTCTGATAAGGAGGCTGGAATTCCACTCGTGTCATTTGGATGTTCATTGCTGTTGGCATCTTCCAGGAGTGAGCTCTGCGACAGCTATTGAGAGATTTTATTTTCTTACAATAATGATGTTTTATTCCTAGACTTCTTTCCTGCTTGTAGGAATTAGATACACTCCCATTACAAAAAAAAAATGCCGATTTTAGAGACTGTGTTCTGTTTGCCTTGAGCAGCTGTATATCTTATTTCATCAGTTAATAAAAAGGAAGAGTTTCATTTTGACGGTTAAAAGAAACTGAGCTACTGACTGAAGTTGCCATTCCTTCAAGAGTTCATTCACGTGCATTAGCTTCAGAAGGCATAATTCTGGTGGTATGCCCTGTTTGTAGGGAGTAGGAAGGAAATTGCATCATTCAGGAGAGACATAACTGTGTGAAAGGTACAAATTATTGCTGATTTTAGAGCTGCAAATAATTTCCTTGATTTGTTGACTTAGAATTTTAGAGGGGAGCAAAAAAAAACCACCACTGCTGGTGTTTCCTCATGCAACCTCCACTGGAAGCTCCTGGTGGCATGTTGTGTGCGTATAAATCGACACTGCTCCACCGCTGTTATAGTACACAACCAAACTCAAACCAGCTGAGGCTCTGCCCCTCTATGTTTTGTGTACAATATTACTTTGTCTGATACTAAGAAAACAACTGTTTTCCTACTTGGCTTTGCACAACAGTGAAGGATTTATGCTTTGTTCTGTCTGAACGGAGATTACCTCTTGTGCTCTTTCCAGAAAGGAATCTGAGCAGAGTTCAAATTGCTGTGTGCCAAAGGAGTTAGATAAGTGAGCTGCACTAGAAACTAAGAGCATCCATGAGAAATAGTTTGTGAAAATGTCTATTATACATATTTGAATAATTCATAGAAACTGAAGGCTATACTGAAGCAACAACCTGTATCCACGACTAAGGTATTAAGCCACACGAGTGCTCTTAGCCTTCTGTTAGTAAAATAGAGGCTATGTATAGGTCCTAGCTGTATTAATTTTCTTCTGTTCACCTGTGACTTTACAGAATATATAGTGTGTATCCTTTCCACATGAATATATTTATAAATGAGAAGAGTGCCACCAAACACCTGTTTTTCAGCTCTGTATTTCACCAAGCCTGCTTTAAGGGTTGAGGATTATGGTCTTGCAGGGGGTAAAGGGGGTTGTGTTGTTACCCAGGATTCCTCTTTCCCTGCTAACTACTACTAAAATGTTGAGTAAGATCAAAGAAACAGGCATATGGGGTCAAACAAAGCTCTGTGTAGTGCGTGTCCTGTTTGTAACAGCGGCCACTGACAGATGCTTGAGAAAAGAATGTTTGAAAATGTCAAAAAGTTGGGAGATTTCTGTCACATATTCCTGGTTTCCAACACACTCTGACATGGTGCTTCCTCAGTTAAAGTACTTTGTGTTCAACTATTCTGGATTTCCGCCCTCGCCTCCCCCCCCAATTTGTTTGATGATTTTTTGAATCTGACATCTGGCTTCCTTTATGTTCTGTTGCAGATTTACTGCTACATTACACTATATAAAAGCTGAGTAGGAATTCCCATGACAAGAAGAACACAAGAAATATTGTTTCTTCTCTAGCCTTTCTAGCACCGACTCTATGTTATTAATGTGGAGTTAGGGGTCTGAGTGAAATTATTGAGAATTTGGTTCTGAGATTCAATGGTTGTGTATTAGGTCTGCTCTTCTCTGGGGGTTTCCTCACTCTAATTCTTCATCTGTTTAAGAATTTTGCACCCTTCTGAAGAAGAACCGTTATTATTATTATTATTTTGTATAAACCAGAGCTGAGAGTAGGTGTTTTAAAAGTGCCTAGAGGATAGATACAGGCATCCAGATCTTGTTTAGGGAGCCGATACGCAACTTCAAGGCTCTTACAAGAATGCAGCTCTCAGGATATGTCCCTGAGGCACAGTACAATACTATGCAGAGATGCACTCAAGAGGCTCTAAACAAGCTTGTTCAAGTACTAAAAGCAATACTGCTGTGTTAGCACAAAAATCTGCCCAAGGTAATTAACCCTGGAAAGGATCTAGGTAAAATAAGTGTGGTAGAAACGTATACTTACACTGCAGAGCAGGCTTAGTGGTAAAGAACAGGCTATTTGGTCATTTTTGTTGTATTACATTAATGTATGTCATAGAGTTATGCAGTAATAATATAAAAAGAAAATCATATTGCTAGGAATTTTATGAAATAAAGTCACAGATTATGACTGGAGCAGAAGTCTCCCATCTGTCATCTAGACCCACCGGATGTGATTTTACTCATGAAGGAAGTTGCTGGTAAAGTGATTTTAGCCCTTCCCCAAGCATTGCACCATGATCTGTGAGAGATTCAAGTCATATGACATTATCGGTATAATTGTGCTGCACCTCTTTTGTCCCTTTCTTCTCATCTTCTTTTCTACACTGTGGTTGTAACTAGACCTGAACATACTCTTAACTGCTTACTCTAAGGTATATTTGCTCTGCATGCAAGCAGAGTGACCCATGGTTGATAAACAGTGGCTTAAAACCTACCGTATCTCTTCAATTCTGCTGTCAAGTAAGAGTTAGATTATGATGGGAGAGGTTTTTGGTCTGTATGTGCTCCTGGCCAAACCACATTCACACAAAGACCTGAATTGTGGTTGATGTAATTAACAATTGTGGGTCTTTTTTCTGTTCCTTGCAGAGATGCAAATAGAATTGCACAGTCCAGGTGTTGAAATAGGGGAAGCAGCAGCAGCAAAAACCCCTCGGTGTTTGAAATCAGTGGCACTCTGCTTGCAATTAAGTGGTGCCCTGAAGTAGACCCTCTGAGTTGCATTTCATGGTTTTTGCAGCAGCTCCTCTGTGCTGTGTTCTGTTCAAAGCGCCAGGGATCCTCCAGCACGAAGGGATGGAGCCGGAGGATGGCAGGACAGCCTGCCACCAGCTGACGCACGGCTGCGCTGGGAAGCAGGGGAACATCCCTTTGTGGAGATTTCTATGAAAGCTGTGGGGAGAAGACAGAAGGGAAAGGTTCGAATAGGAAAAAGGGAGCAGCAAAAGGGAATAAAAAAAGTCTGATTCATTACTGAAGTATTTCAGGATCCGGAAACTGCGGAATTCTTTGATATTGCTGGCACCTGTCAGCATGTCTCAGAAGTACAATGTCGAGATTGAAGGGTCAAACCCAGAACTCGAGATGTAACAGAGTTGTATAATCTGCCGTTCAGTGAATAGGGAACCTGAAAAAAGAACAGAAGTAATAAAAATAAATTCTTTTTTTTTTTTTTGCTAGGGTTTATGAGTACAGTGCATTCAAATTAGTAAGTGTTTAAAAATAAATTAGTGCTACATTGGGTTGATGCCATTACAGTGACAGATGACCTGGATTGTTTTGCTGGAAAGGAAGCATGTTCCCTTGAGGGAAAGTCACAGCCACTTATCTTGGCTGTTTAAAATCAAAACCTTAAATATTTATTTATTTATTTATTTTACATGGAGAATTCAGAGGGGAAACATAATTCCTTTTATTTATAGTAACAAAGAAATAACTTGGATTTCTTACTTTGATGACTTGTTGTGGATACAAGAGATACCTGTGGTGGGTTTGCAGTGATGGTTGACAGCCCTCCTCTTTTCATAACAAAAGGTGTAGTCAGATGCAGATGATAACTTTCTGCAAATCACTAATAGCAAAATAAAAATAACAAAGTGATTATAATTTTAAACTTTCCTTCAAAGGACATTTTTTTTTTCTCCAAACCAAGCTAGTGGAAGAGCAGTCATGTCTGGCTAATTTCTGTAGTGGCTAATTTCAAAATCTTTGTCCTTGTGCATTAATCAGTGGCATTCGGAAAGACTGGTGTGAAAAAAAGGTGTTATTTATTTTGAGATGGTAGTAACTAGATGGGGAGAGAGCCTGTGTCTCTCTAGTCTTGGTCACTTCTGTGTGTGCATTGGGTAGGGCTGCCTTCCACAGGTTCTGGAAGGTGTTTTCCTTCTTATGCAGCAAAAAGCAATTGAGGAAATCACTACAGAAGTGGGACTTACAATTTGACCCCCTTCAGTTTAAATTTAAATGTAGATACACAAAATTTTGGGTTTTAAAAAATGACTCAAAACTATTTTTTTTTTTTGGTACTAGACGTTTATCTTGTATAGGCTTGAGAAATTCAGTTTCCAGTTGTGAAAATTTGTAATCTTTGAATACACATCAGTGTATCTCTAAATCTCAAAGTCTGTCACTTCAGTGTAATTTCTTGATGACATATAATCAAGCATATATTAATCAGAGCAGAACTGAAACATGTCAGCAACTTAAAACAAAAGTGAAATATTTTCAACTGTGCACATGCAGTGATGCTATGAGAAATACAACAGTTTGCTGAAAGCATGCAAGTTGTCATGTTGGCACGGTTTTAAGCAAGCAAGGCTAAATGAGGCACAATATGACATTTTGGAGTTCATGTTGGGAGTAAACATGCCACAACAATCAACTGTCTTGTCAAAGAGCTACAAAAATAATTTATTTCCCCTCCAGACCAACTCCTAGGGAAAGAATAGTTAGCGTATTAGCTGTCTGGGAAAAAATGAATATGCAGATATAAAAGGGGAGAATGTTACGGTCGTACAAAAAAGAGTCATCAGGAGGAGATTTAGTTTGTTAAATCTGTATTTTTGAGCACCGAAGTGAACAGTTACCGTAATTTTCATTTAAGTCTGTTCCGTAATCAAGTATATCCCACCAGCAGGATGTATCGATGAAACTATTGTTTAAATACAAAATACCTTCTTGACTATTTGGCAAATCCTTCTAGTATTTTATTTGATCTGTTCGATTTATTCTAAAACTGTGGTAAATATACATAATTGTGTATCAAATATTGCTATACGTAACAGCAGATTTTGTTTAAATGATAGTTTTCTAGGCAGTTGTTGAAAAATGTTTAAAACGGAAGTTATATTTCTATATATTTTGCACAGGCATCACAGTAAATATAGTGATTTTAATCTCCTCCTTGAGTTATCATCTGAAACTAGCAAGAAGACCTATGCAGGGGAGCTTTACCATCAGAAGCATTTGAGCAGGAACCGGAATGCTGTCAGATACTGAAAAGTCCTTTTCTGTGACTTGCAGTAACTTAGGCAGGCAGGGTTTTAGGAAGACTGCCTTTCTCGGCCAGTGACGGATTCCGAGGGTCTGAGTCCTTCCTGTGGCAGCCCACCATCATGTTATTTTGTTTGAGGTTTTATTGTGAATCCTAAAAAGGCTCCGTTTCATATCAGAAAAAGGTCCTGAATTTAAGGAATTCAAGAGAATCTGAAAAGGAATCTGTAAACTTAATTCAGAGAAGTTTTTAGCAGAACTTTACATCATGAAGGTAAAGAGTACAGTGTTGGACGTTGACACAGGGACTTGTTTTCTTGCAAAGCTTTTGGGGGTCACTTACGAAACAGGCCACCTAATTTAAGGACAGACTTCAAGATGAACCTGAACTGCAAATATGTACCGTGTTCGTGACATATGAGGATGTTATGCTTAGTAAGACCTTGCCACTTTTTTTTTTTTTTTTTTAGCTGTACCACTACTCTCTCTTTGTCCAGACAAACGTGGTGGCAGTTTGCTTTCCACGTTATGCTGGGCACATGCTGCGTGCCTAGCTGGTCCCTTCTCAACAGCTGTTAAGCCTTTTGCTTGGTTTCAATCAAATTTGACAGACAGTCAAGTGAAGCTGATGGTTTGTGTGAGATTCCCAGAAAGGCCCCCAAAGAGAAGAGGAGAGAATGGGTAAAAGCCTACACCAATAAAAGCATATGATAAAAGCAACCTCATGAATTTACTGCTTCTGGGCTATCAGAGTATCTGCATGCAATGCTGTAGTCCAAAGTTGTATCTACAGGACCCCGAATTTCAGCTGTTCTGTACTTGTTTTCTGCCATGTTTCACCGTTGCTTTTCTATTAAACTGTTTGGTTTCTTTTACACTGAAAAATGTCTCAAAACTGTCTTCTAAAATATCTGCGTGTTTTTCTCCTTAATTGTTGATGAAGGCCTTGGTAAAATTCAAGCTATAATAGGAGATACTGTGACCTCGTTTCTGAGATTTCAAGAGAGTTTTTTTTGACTAATTTATTCTCTTTTTAGGGAGAGTGGTGGTGTATCTTTTTTTAACAGATGTTACCAAGGGACAATGCAAAGTATGTATGTGGTACTGTTTGGGTTGGGGGAAGGGAGATGCGTATTAACAGGATTACTTGTGGGATGAAAGATGGTGAGGTACTTAAACTGGTTCTGGCTTTAGACCAAAGTGAAAAATTAATGGGCTGTAATGTTGTTGGCTTTGTTTGATGAAGTGCTTAGTGAATGTTATTCAACTGAAGAATAAATATTCTTGATACAGTTGTTGAAAGAAAAGAAAAAAACATTGCAGCACATTGTAACTTGGTGGTGTTAAGCATTCATTTAATCAGCATGTTAATCATTAGCTTTGGTTTTGGCTTTTAAGTTCTGGAATGAAGCAAGGCTGTTCATGAAAGAATGTTTAGGAATGTGAGGTGGCCAGATCAGAGAGGCTTAATTACTGACCAGGTTTTGTTTCGGTAACTATGTGGTGCACTGGAAGAGACTATGTCGCTTTGCCTGACTTTTCTAAATTTAGGACTGGGTACCATGTTTTGTTTGAGTGCCTGCAACTTTCTGTTGCCTCTACGTGAGCAGGATACCTCAGCACACTAAGGTCATCATGGGCAGCAGTTATGGCCAGTAAGTGAATACGTGAATAAGTGAATACACCAATAAGTGAATACGTGACTAAAGAGGCATAATGAGGATCAGTGCATTGAGAATATCGGTGGATTCATGAATGGTTGATTAAAGTCTTTTTGAAGAAGTTGGTGGTGAATGCAAAGCTTTTAGTACAAGCAAATATATATATATATGTATATTTTAGCTACAGCATTCTTCAGGACATATTAGCAGTAATCATTTTAACTGAGTAGCACTTTGCAGGGAAGGGTATGATGGTGTGGGGGGTGGTTTTTTGCCCTTTGACATAGTGTGTTTGTATGCATGTAATGTGAATGTTTTGTGAGTGAGAAATACAAGTTGTGATTGAAATCTGTGATAAAATATCTGGTGGATACTTAGGGGAAAGACATTTTAACTGCAGAAGAAGGAGAATAAACTCTGAAGAAGTGGCACATTTTGTATCTAAATGTGAGATGGTGTATTGGATAAAATATTGAATCATGCAAGCTGTTGGCTCTTGGTAGTTTGAAGCTTCAGCTATTGCACAGTATATAACTAATGCTTCGTGAAGACAACTAAATTATTTTTCTATTCTTTGTTATGTTTTGTAGGAGAGTTAGTGTTGATGGAGTTCGTAGACATCTCTCAACTATAGTACTGTTTTCAATATTGCGTTAGAATCATAGAACAGTTTTGGTTGGAAGATACCTTCAAGTTCATCGAGTCCAACTTTTGTCCTAGTCCTATCAACACTACCAAACCATGTCCCTCAGCACGACATGTACTTGTCTCTTAAACACCTCCAGGGATGCTGACAACCACTTCCCTGGGCAGGCTGTTCCAGTGCCTGACAACCTTTTCAGTAAAGAAATTCTTCCTAATATCCAACCTGAACCTCCCCTGGTGTGACTTAAGACCATTTCCCCTTGTCCTATCACTACTTTTATTAGGTTTTGTTATTCAGTTAAGGTAGCACAAAATTCTTAATTAAATTATCTAATTTTTAAAATCAGACTTAAGAAAAAGAGAAGTTAATTTGTACTATAAAGTGGCCTGGTGACTGTAGATCTGATAGAATAGTACTGATAATGTGTAACTTAAACCAGTTATGAAGTGTTTTTTGTGAGTAGTGGAAGTTATTTTTTGTTATTTTACAAAATACATAGCTAGCATTGGCAATTAAAATTAGGAAAATACCAGAGCTGACCAATTTAATGATGGCTGGCAGTGAGCATCAAATCTCCTACCCCCTGCATAAAGCTTTTGAAGCATCTTTGAAAAGTGTTGGCAAAGATGCGTTGTATGTGCAACATGAAGCTCTTCAGCTTTTTGAGGTGAAAGCTGCCTGTTAGGCTAGTGTCAAAGTCTTTTTATGTAGAAACTGTTTAAAACACTACCTGGGAGACTGAAGTGTGTTTTTAAAAGAACAGGACCAATTGAAAGCCACTTGGGTGGTATGTGTCACGGTCACAAAATATTTTGTGTTGAGTAAGGAGAGTTCACTTGTGCTGCAGGTTTTAAACACTCAGTAAAACCACAATTCTTCTTCTGAGGGCAAAAGACTCCTAGAAATGACATGTAGTCACATCATTGGCATGAGAATCCCCAGTAATGCTTAGATCTTCAGGAACAGCAGTAATTTGGAGATAATTTTGTTTAACATAAATTCTCAGAGGAGTGCTGTTCTGGATATAGGGAACTTTGGTCTTAAAAACCTGAAAACATAAATTGGTTGTTGATGTCCCGCTAGTACCAGAACTGACCTTTGTGACAGAACACTACAGTGATCTTTGAGAATGGGAATCCTACGGCCAGGATCCTATCAGCTACCTGGGCACCATATAACCAGGTAATACAACTGAACAGAATAAAAGCCCACCTAGCCTTTTCTATGTTTAGAAACCCAAACATCTGGGAGATTTGTTAAGATGACTGAGATAGACACACATCTGTCAAACCAAAACATTGGCTTTTTAATTAAAATGTTCAAAATTTTGCGTGTCTGGATCCTTTGTGAAATTCTGAGTAGCTTGAGTCTATGGAAAGTTAAAAATGGTGGTGACTCTTTTTTTTTTTTTTTTTTTTTTTTTAAAAAAAAAAACAAACCCACCACAAACAACCAAACAACCCGGCACAGTAATGTTAGTAAAAAACCCCACTCAATAATGACATTTGGATGGATGTTTGTTGTAAAATGGACATGGAAGAGAGCAGTTTCTATTAAAAAAAAAAGTACTTCAGTATTGTTTAAATAGAACTGGAAAAAACAGAAATAGGAGAAACCCAACCAGACCAAACCACTGCAACTGACACTACGTTATAGGACAGCGTTGTATATATACTTTATGTAGCGGGTGTCATAAGAGACTACCAGGCCATGACTGGAGGCTAGACAACACCGGTGGAAAAGAAGTAAGGTAGAACCTTCCTGCTAGTTTGCTGTCAGGTTTACCCTTCCAAATGGATTTAGTTTGGGTTCTGACTGTGATGGGTTTTAGGTCAATTTTTCAGACATTCAACCTAAATAGTTGTGTCCCACAGCATGGGTGTTTAAAAAGAATAACTTGGTATTAACAATGGGAGTAGTTGAGGACAGGTTGCACATGTTGTCACTGACTTCTCATGGGTCTTGACAAAGTCAGATGTGGTTTTGCATGAATTTTGAAGATAAAAAGGCATAGTATTCATTCTTTAAGATGAAGGCTTGGCTCAGCAAGAAACAATTTTTTTTTTTTTCCTGGTAAAGAAAATGCTGATCTCTGTGTTATCATGCAAGCTATTAAAGAAAAAGTGCCCCAGAAAAGTCTCATTTCCAATGTCTGTTCACACTCATTTCCACAAACTATCCTTTTGAAAGCCATAGCTGGAAGAACCTTTATTTGTTCAAGTGGGTGGTTACATCACTGAAATTCACATAAGCTTTGAGTGCCGTTAACTGGATTGTATCATCTTGTGCTTTGGAAGACCTTTGCAGAGATTTCTGGAAATGCTGACAGAGCAAAAGCATTTTGAAGTGTGTGCTTCGGCAGAACTTAGGAATAAATTCGGGGAACAAGTAAGCTGATGCCCAGTTCAAAAGCCTGCTCTCTGAAGCTGTGCGATTTCTACTTTTCGCTCTTTCAAGGGAGTGCTATCATAGCAGTTCTGAAAAGAAGCCACTGAATAGTTTCTGGTACCTTCCATAGTTGAATTTAATGGACTATCTTCTCCACAAATGTTAATTTAATGCATGTCCAGCGCATTGAATAGGAGATCAATAAAATAAATGTAAACATTATCAAGAAGTGCTTGGAAGAGTTATACTAATGCCAGGATCTAATGCTGCATTTATTATATGTTGCATTATAAAGCATTATATTGTATTGCAATATGTCTTTGCTGTTTGAGGCAGTGAGTATTTGTATCAATGATCATAGAATCATAGAATGCCTTGGGCTGGGAGGGGACCTTTAAAGGTCATCTCTTGCAACCCCTCTGCAGTTAGCAGGGACGTCTTTAACTAGATCAGGTTGCTCAGAACCCCATCCAACCTGACTTTGAATGCCTCCAGAGATGGAGCCTCCACCACCTCTCTGGGGAATCTGTTCCAGTGTTTCAGCACCCTCATGGTAAAGAACTTCTTCCTAACACCTAATCTAAATCTACCCTGCTCTAGTTTAAAACCATTGGCCCTTGTCCTGTTACTACACACCCTTGTAAACATTTCCTCTTGTGGCCAAGTTTTGCTCTTGGATTCATTCAGTTTAGAGGTAGCAATGATCAGGTGCATCATAAATTATTGCTAGCATAAAGTCATATATCTTATGGAAAATGTTGGCCTTGGAAGCACAGAAAAAACACGTGCAGCCAAATTTTGGTGTGGTGCAAGGAGTAATCCCTCTTGTGTTTTCCCCCTCACCTCCAGTTGGCTGCAAACTCTCCCAGTGCCAAGCACCTGTATTGCAGAGACTGCTCCTTGGCAAGGAAGGCAGCCTGCTCTCACCCATGTAATTGTCAGGTCCCATGGCTGGGCCTATGCTGCCTTCTCCTGATGCCTCTAGACCGTTCCTGGAACGGGAGCTCAGGGTGCCCACCCTGCCGTCTCTTAGACATTGTATCCTGCTATTTAGGTTGCAAGAGAAAGGCTCAGAGGTCGGAACTTATTGCTCAGGTATGTGAAGACAATCTGAGGCGTTTCCACTCTGTCCTTTAGTTCCAACAATTTAAGGAATGCACTTTCATCCCACCCTTGCTACAGCTGCACAAGGAAGAGGAGGGGAATAATTTGTTTCCCATGTCCATTTAATTTAGATAGTAGCATAATGTAATGCTGTATCTGTGCACTGGAATAGGTTGTGGTGGAGTGGTGGCGGTAGATGCCGTGGATTCTCTGTAACTGGAGAATTTTAAGACTTGTTTGTCAGGAACAATCTGGGTGGTCATATCGCATGCAGTTCTGAAGCAAGGGATGAAACGGGTGATGTCCTGAGCTTTCTTCAAAGCCAATGTTTCAGGGTGCTGTATTTTTGTATTGAAGAAAAGCCAGTGACTGTACTGCTTATCAAAGTCAGTTCAGCACTATAATCCTTTTGAAAAGAAACAGTGCTTTGCTAAGAATTAAAAAAAATTACCTGGGCAGTATTTTTAACTCTCCTTCTCCCTTGCAGGATTTTGTTTTTCAAAGGTCTTTTTTTGTAGTTTACTGCACTACAGATAACCTGTAATGAAAGGGGAAATTTAACCATTTGAAGTTTTTTTCCTTCCTTCCTGTTCTTCCTTGCATATTTTTCCCCTCTTGCTTGAGACTGTTCAAAAGCTAACTGATAATATATAGTAAGGAAATTAAGAGAATGAAGAAAATTATTAGTATGGAAAAAGACTCTGGATTCAAGAGCGCTTGGTGAGCAATTTGTGGTTTCCAGGAGGAATTATGCTAGCTGGGCACCCTGCTTCATCCTCTTTTCAAAAGCCAACCTTTGCTAACTCTCTGGGAGGCCACAGTGCACCCAGCTGCAATCATCCCCACTGGCTTCTCACTCGCACACTTGCAACAGCTGCTTTTCCTATTAGCCCAGGTCCAGATACTGATTTGCACGTACAGATTTTATGCCAGTTTTTCTCCTTCTGCTGTCAGCTACTTCCCCTTCCAAAGCACTGGGCTAGTCTGATATTGGGGTATGATATGTCTTACTGTTGTTGATAGAAGAGCTTATGTTTTCTTCTTTTTAAAAACTGTGTTCCTACTATTCTGTTAGTACCAGGACAGTATTTTTGTCCTGTCCTTCAAGTTTATTTTGGGAGATAAAATTGTGTATAACACCATCAAGCAAAACAAATAGGCAAAATCTGCTAAATTCTTTTCATGGCTAAATGAGAATGGAATTATTTTCAAGAGAGTACTATTTCTTAAGCCTGCTATAATTAGTGTACCGCAATGTGATTATTTTTTTAAAATATTGTAATCTGTTTCAAGTAGAGGTTTTTTTTTGTTTGGTTGGTTTTAAAGCACACTTGCTAAATAAGATGTACACAAATGCAGTTTTCTGTCTTATCTGTAAGAAAGCACCACAGATCAAAAGACGTCCTCAGTTCAGGCTGTTGGACCACTAGTTCACTGATTATTGATTAGGGATTATAAAGACACGGTTAATATTTTATTATAAGCAATATCTTATTTTTGATTAGCTACCTAAAGACATGCAGAAATAATTATGTTGGGTGAGTATTGTCTGTCCAAATGTATGTATCTTATGTGTGCATGAAACTATGAAAATATGGTTTTTAATGCAAAGTTGCAACGATACATTGGATTGTGGTAGAATAAAAACTTTAGTTTGAAAGGAAGTGTCATCAGTTGGTTTTAGTAGCTTTAATCCAATGGTTAAATATTACAGGTATATTGTAAATATATATATATGTTGTAAATATAAAATGCAAAACAGTAGGTAGGTGTGACAAACAGTGGGTGCAGAGAAATAGTAACAAGGAGGCTGGAGATGGATGGTGTGTGTCTTAGATGGACAGCAAGCTATTTTCAAAGAAGTGTTAGAGAAGTAGAGCTTAGACAATAAATTTTGAACTTTTACATTGTCTGTGTCAGTATCACCTGAAATCTGCTTGTAGTCAGTGGAGAGGAGCGGTCCCTTCCAAGACATGACTCCTCCAATCTGTATTAGATACGTAGAAGTGCCTCTCTATTAACTGTTAATTAGCCTCACATGTGGACACATATACTGGAGATGTCTGTGTTTGATTGGGTGACTTTAACTAGATGAACCCCCTGCCTGAGGGGATAGATCCTGGCAGCAGTGACAGCTGGAAATTTTGGGCAGAATGGAAATTTGTTTGCAGATGCAAGTTGGGAGGGAGGGAGGAAAAAAGGCCAGAGATGGAGGGCTGTTGGATTGCCATGAGAAAGTGGAATCTGCCTGGGGAGCAACTCGTGGATGGATCCTTAGTAGTGTGGTTAGAGGATGAGGAGGGAAAAAACAGCCTGGGAGATGGTTCCAAAAGTGTCACAGATGTCTAGGTGATTGCAAGATGGTGGAATCAAGGATGATTTGATTGCTTGTTGTTGATTATGACCTAAAATCTTTGGGAAAATGTCCCTCCATTCCAGGCTGCACTCTGATTAGATCTTCTCATAAGCAGATTAGAAAAATACACCGACAATTGCTTCCATAGCTAGAACAGACAGTTTCAGTCACAACATCAGATTCTTTGGTTTTTGATGGAGGATGTGAAAAATAGAAGGAACTAGAGAAATTCTGTGGATATAATCATGCACTTCCAACTGGAGGAATGAGTTGTAAAATTCTAGACTTCAGCCATAAAAACAGACTTGAAACTGTAGTGGCCATCAAACAATCTGATGCTAAACCAGAAATTTTGCTGGTGTGAAAATATTATAATAAAATGTGTGATGTCTGGGGAGGTACTATGAACCTTCAAATAGATAAATTTCAATTAGTTTTAGATTTCAAGCATGTTCCACTGCTGCAGGGCAACATGGTAGGACTTTTTGGTGTTCCAGGAGCTTAGACTTCATGGCTATTGTACATATTGGAATAAGATTAAAATAATGAAAAGAAAAAAAATATTTCGTGTTTCCATGATCTGACTCTTGGAATTTGAGAGAAATTGTCATAATTTGATGGTCCCTATTTATCTTTTTGCCAAACTTGCAGTCAAGAGGAAAAGGGTTTAATTGAAAAAAAAACAAACAACCAACAACCAACCAACTCACTGAAAATAACTTAAGTGCTTCAGAAAGCTGCAAGATACTGTATGAAATACGTGATAAAGCTGCTGTAATTCTCTATACAGGAAACAATCATGATCCTAAAAAGTTTCTTTTTAATATTTTAAAGAATAGCTTTAGAGTCACTTATAATTGGTAAAAAAAAAAAAAAGTCTTTGGAAAAGTTTTGCCAGAAGTGTGACAAATGATAAACCGTTGATTAGTCTTTAGAGTTATTAAAAACATTTGTATAAATATAGCTTATAATTTTTTTTAAACGAATTATGTGATTCAAGAAAGGAAACATAAGCATATTGTTACATGTGTACAGTAGGTTTGGATGCTTTCTTTCTGGTGTAGACTGTCCTTTTCCCATCAATGGAAGTGGTATAGATTTTTCCAAATCAGGCAACGTATGCTGTATTATCTTCTTCTGATTTACTTTGCAACCAAAGTAATATTGCACAGCAGCATTCCTTGGTACAAAGTGAGGATAGGTGATAAGATCCAGTGATTATTGCTTAGGAAGGAGTGTCAGGACTGATTAGTATTCTCCTTCAGGTTCAGTGACTGATGGGACTTCCCAGGTCTCCTTGTGCTAGATTGCTATCGACTTGAACTCCTTCTCTGTTATTGGGGAAGGTCAGTAATAGTTTGTTGCAGCAAGTAACTTGCTTGTTTTTTTCTCCTTGACTTAGAAAGCTGAGCAGAGAATCTCAATTTTACACTACCTTGCAAGTGTTTGTATGATTTACACATGAACTCTGAAGTGTTTGTTGCACTAAAAAGTATGAATTGAAACCCTGTGCCTTTCCCTGATTACCTAATGGTTGTTTCTAGGAAGGTGTGTTTGATTTAGTGCCTTTTGGGGCCTTTTTGATTTAACGTATCTTTGTCTTTTGTGAGAAGTTTGTAGAACACACTAGCATTTTATATAATCAAGCTTTGTCACTTTTAAAGTATCACCCCTCCTAATAACAGTACTATTTTCTGTTTGTGTGTAATAGCTCTGCAGATAGACTGTCAACAGCTATAAAAAGAAATTTTCCACTTTAATTTTTTTTTTTTTAATATTTCCATTTAGCAGCAATGGAGACATAAATATTTTTTAGTATTTACTATATTTTTCACATGTGAAAAATGAGTATGTTTAGTGCCTAGGAACAGAGGACTCTCAAGTAGGCTGAGCTGGCCAAACTCCTATCTTGCTGTACTTTAATAATCTATATCCATGTGGAAATGCTGAAAATACTGAAAGCTGTTTGGGTCTACTCATCAAGTTGTTTTTTTTTTTTTTTAGTCTGTGTATCCAACGAGGTAGGGAAAATCTGGGTGAGAATAGTTTTGCATTTCTTTTAGTGGTTTACTTATTCACTCTGCTCTCAAGGATTATGAAGACTATCTCATAAACTAAATGTCTGTTTCTGTCCACAAAGTACTAGTTTTTTAAGGACTCGCAGTATAACTCAGCATCTCCAATGCTCTCGATTCCAGGCTTCAAAGGGAGAAGAGGTATGTGCAGAGACATTGGGTAGGAAAAATGATGGCCTGATCATAGTGGAATAGGAAAGTGAATGGTCCTTGCAGTGTTGTGGCGTTGGATAGGATTCTCAGAAAGTACTGCTAATCTGCTGGGAAGTTCTCAAAAAGCTGAGTCGTAGCCATCCAGCTGGTGTGAGCCACCCCATTCCAAGAGAATCATAGACTGCATTGTGTTGGAAGGGATTCTTAAAGGTTTAGACAAACCCACCTGCCGTAAGCAGTATCAGAGTGGGGTGGCTCCCGTGAGGAGGTGATGGATTGTGGCTTTCCTTCATGTTGTCTTGCATAGGCTGTTTCTTTTTTATATAGTGTCTTAGCTCTTAGAGTATGTGATGGGTCATCACATGGAGGTGCCTGTCTTCCTCTGTTGATGTTTAGAGGCAGCGTTGGTGGTTGGTGAAATGGAATTGCTGGTTTAAATTCCACCACTACCGTGACAAACTGATTGCAGTCTGTTCGTTACTTATTGGAAGAAAGCCTGAGTTGTGTCACCTTACAACTAACCTATCTGTTCCTGGTTTAGTCCAACAACTTATTGTACCATTAGTGATGTTCAGGTTACTGTTCAGGAGATGCACTTGAACCTTGAAAACTCTTGAAAGGTACATAGTTACCAGAAAATTGTTCAGCTGCTCAGCTGAAACTTGACCCACTGTCAGATTTTTGATCAGAGATCACAAAGCAACAAACACAATAAAAGAAAGAAATCCCACATATTTCTGTACGTTAGAGATGAGGAACTTCTCTGGATGAAGAGAATTGTGTGTTAACTTTATTTTTGTCAGCACTTACATGTTCTTATGCCCTTGTCAAATTTGATAGTGAAGTTGGTAAGTAGTTTAAGAAATCCGTGTGATATTTTTAGGTGGAGCCTAGCTATATTCTTGAGGCTGTATTGCAGACCAAGAGGCAGAACTGTCTCCAAAACCTCAAAACATGCGTTGGTGGCATTTTACTAATACAGACCTGCACATTTTTACTGAGATGTTTGTGTAATTTGTTCAGGTTTGTTCACTTTAGCTGATGCCCCATTGGTAGTTTTTCACGTAGCAGGAGGCAGCGTACCAACTTCTTCTTGACTGGAGGCTGCAGATCATCGCTTGAGTGGATCAACAGTTACCGTTAGCAAAACCCGTTACACTTTTGCTGAAGGAAGTGTAAGCAATGCATATGCTGTAAGGTGATCTGTATTCAAACGCACAACTACAGGTGGTGGTTCTAGATGTGAGCATTGGGTATCTCTCAGCACATCATTACTTTATATAGCTATCAGCTGTAGGCTATAGCAATGCAAATTGTTTCTTTTCATTGACTTTAAAAAGTGTTAGTGATTTATTCCATATATACTGGGCAGTAAACTAAAAACCTGTTAGGCGATGCCTCCTCTGGGGAGGGGAGAGCCCACGCTTTGGCTCAGCAACAGACTGACATTTACTATTTACTGTGAGGGCAGAACATTGCTCTATTTGCAATTGACTTCACACCTTTTAAAGGGAGTGATCGTTTATCACCGAAGTAATAGTCTAAGAGTAAAGAAACCCTAAAAAACACCCTACCAAAACAAAAAGGCTCTGTATATTAATTTACTGTCTTTTGCTGTAGCTGCTATCCAGTGAATTATTAGTCAATAGCAATTTTCCATGTTCTGACTCTCATTATATGATTGTCTGAAGATCAGCTTTTGACAATTTTTCTTATTACAGTTTTCTTCTCTTTTTGTGCTCAGCCAATAGTCATGTGCTGACAATGACAGACTTTCTTCTAGCTACTGCTTCAGTGCTGGTGTTTATTAACGATGATGATTGTGCCCTCCTCCATGTTTTCTTCCCTGCAAATCTTTCTGATTGCAGTCGTGAGGGAGTAATTTTTCCTGCTATGCAGTTGCTGTAGTAGTGATTTCTAACCAAATCGATATCTCAAGAGATTTTTAAACTTTCACAAGCTCTAGATGGTAGACCCACAGAATGCTGACTCATTTTCCCTGAATTGCAATAAAATGTCACTTTTTGTTTCTTTTGCCTACAAAAAATAAAGAAAATCCTCACTAATTTGCTCTTTTCTGTCTTTTTTTTCCCCCTTTTGTCACTTCATAGTTATGAAAAGCTGTGTGTGTGTGTGTATATATTTTATTTTATTGGCCTGGCTGCCCCGCCTCCTTTATTTTCTTTCCCACTTTATTTTTCAGTTTTGCTGCAGAGTTCTATGTTTATACTGCTTCTGTGCTGCTGGTAATGTTGCCTTTCCCTGTGGCAGGCTTTTGTTTGCTCTTGTTCATTTGCAGAAGTCAGGCTTTTTACTCAGAGCTGTGAACTGTGATTGAAAAATAATAATAAAAAAATGATAGTTAAGCCTTTAAAGCGCAGTGAATGGTTACCTTGCTTAGGATATGTGTCACTAAATCCAGATAGATCAGATCTGCAATTCCCTGAAGGATTTGTCTGAGAATCTTTGAATAAAATGTGCATTGTTTCTGTTATCTTCAAAATGAGAAGTTCTTTAGACCTGTTTTAATGCACTTGAATGATAAAGGGCACTCTACTTTCCTGAGGCTCAGCTAAGGAGGGGTCAGTGGGAAACCCTTCAATTGCATAGGAGCATCTTGGGTCTGGTTTTGTTTGCTTTAAGTATCTTTTAGCTAAATCAAATGTAAAATGTAACACTTGGACACCATATGGATTCATGATGTTTGAGAAGAATTACAAGGGATATGAGATCTGTGAGTCAAGGAATGGCTCCCATTGATCTGTAAGTGTATTCTCTTTCCCAGTGACAGAGATAGATGGTCATGTTTAGATTTCTTGACATTTCCAGGCAGATCATATGATAGAAAGCACAGAATATTTGCTTGTATTTTGCTTGCATTTCATGTTATATGTTTCTAAAAGACCATCCTGTCCTCTTTTCTTCTGGACACAGAGTGCAATGTGGAGGTTCTGTTTTTCTAGCATTCTTGACCCATTTTCCCTCTATTTCTGTTGCTGTGTCAGGTAATAGCGCGTTGGAAGGAAAATAGTTTATGTCCTATTCTCCCGCTGCTTTCCTCCCCTCCGTTATGGAACACTATTTTCTGAGACCCTCCTTTTCCTCAGCACCTCCCTCTTTCTTTTTTTCCTGAGAGACAACTGTAACCTTTATTATAGTGCTAGCCTTTTTCCCCAATCAGATTTCCTTGAATGTTCTCAATTCAGATAATTCTGTCTCTCAGTGAAAGGTTAGTTTTCTAATCTGTGTGAGATCTGTCTTTTGAAAACAGACAAAGCTCAAATTGAACTGATCAACTCAAATGAAAGGAAATGGAAAACACAAAACTGCTTTAACTTGCACCTTGTAGCTAAGGCTAATATGGATTAGGTCACGTTGGGCATGAGTGTACATCTCTCAGTTGCATCCATTAGCTGGGTCCATGCTCTCAGACTCACTGGAAAAATAAATAAAACAGTAATTGATAGAACTTAAAGTTACAACATTGACCAACGACAGGAGATAATTTTGTATTTGCTGTTCTGGCTGCATATATGGGTTTTACATTTGAAAGTGATGCTTTGTTTTAATTTCTGCTGCATTACTCTTTTCTCTCTGAGCAGAGGTCAATAAACACAAAGTTATGAAAATTTCCTGTTTTAGTTGTAAGAGGTCTGTGATCCACATTCAAAGCAGAGTATAATTGAAGAAGTCTTTCAATTAAATAACTAACTGTTTTAACTGGTCACCATCTTAGTCTGTGCATTATTACTTATTTCTAACATTTAGCTGTTTGCTGGCGCCTTGGGTGTGTGTGCAGGTACCCTCTCAGACTTTGCTACCATGTAGACTGTCAGACTTTGCTACCATGAAGTCTTTCCTAAGGCATAATCTGCAAGGGGGACTGCAGTGAGAAGTCATGACAGGCCTTCCCTTCTTTAAGCCAAGTTCAACCGTTAGTGGGGTGCAAAGCCGTGGGAAGCTACACTGCCTTCCCACTGAAGTGCTTCACCGAGCTGTTTGGGGCTGTGTTGCGGTTACATGCAGCAGACAGCCCGCTTTCATCTGCTGACCCAGAAGTTCACTTTCTTCTGTTCCAGTGACAGCTCCTGCTGCTCATGACCAGCTGCTGCTTACCCTGGGTCACCTGTGCTTCCTTCAAAGGCAGTTGCAGCTCGAGTGCTTTTGGACTGGTGGGGATCTTAGTGGAGTATTTTATACTAGACGTGTGCATGTTCATGTGCATTAACACAGCAGCTGTGTAAGAAACGAATACGCTACAAACAAGAACACGGTAGGTTTTTCAGTATCAGGGTAATAGTGGAGTGAGAATACTTACTTAGTCTAGTCTGGGATAAATGGCCATTACTTTCTAAAGGACCTTGTAAGTTTTTTTTTCCTGTGTGCCATATTCTGTTCTCAGTCCAAGTTTTTAACAGCCCAGCTCTGTGCACTGACAGGATTTGTGCTGAGGGCTACTGAGCTGGGATGTGAATGCACAGGTATTCTGTAGCACACCTACTGAACTTGTTTTTCATTACACAAAACCTGTTTTGTTCAACTTCACTCTACCAGGAAGTATATATACATACATGGATAAATTCTCCCTGTTCACCTCACAAATGAAATCACAAGACAGCTGGGGTGTTGGCATCTCCTAACTTCTGCACCTTGTTCTTTGTTTCAGCCTGATTGTTGTGTGCTCATCTTTGATGAAATTTGGGAAAAATCCTGCTGAGGGCTACTGCACAAGCACGGTACCTTTCCTATTCTAATGTATATTTCCTTTGCCAGTGTGCCGAGGTACAGTGCTAGCAGGTACGCTATCTCCACTTTACCAAGGGTCTAAAACTCTGCTAGATATGGACCGCGTTATCCACAATATCAGAGCCACACAATTCAAAGACATCTACACAGAGCCTTATAAATGTGAATGGAAGCTATCATAGGATCGTATGGTAGATCAGACTGAAGGGACCTCAGGAGATCCTGCCTGAAGTAGAGTCAGATGTGACCAGTTAAATCCTGAAAACATCCAAGGATGGAACCTGTGTACTCTCTTTGGATAATCTTTTCCACTAGTTGACTGTTCTCATGGTGGAAGAGATTCTTACATCCAGCCAGAACTTCACAGAATCATAAAACTTCTCTTGTTTCAATTTATGCCCATTGTCTGTTGTCTTCACACAAGGCACTACTGTGAAAAGCCTGGCTCCCTTTTCTTGACACTCCTTGTAGTTCTCCAACTCCTTGCAAGCATTGAAAGGCTGCTATTAGATCCTGCTAAACCCATCTCTTACCCAGGCTGAACAAGCCCTGTTCCTTTAGCCTGTTAGTTATCACAGGGCAGATTCTCCAGCCACCTGACCATATTGGTAGCCCTTGTGGATCTCACCCCAGATTATTGATCTTTCTGGTATTGAAAGCCCAGTGCTGGATGGAGTATTGTAGATGTGGTTTAATGAGTGCTAGGCAGAGGGGGATAATTGCTTCCCTCAATCTGCTAGCTGTGTTCCTTTTAATATAGCCCCAGATTTCTCCTGTGTAAAGAGAAGCTGTGTTGGCCCAGGCAGGGTGTGAGCAGAGGGCTAAGGTTATCTAACAAAACAAGGGTGTTTTGAACTGCAGCTTGCATTGTCGTGAAAGCAGTGGGAGGCAGATGGTTGAGCCTTCTTCTCTAGTAGTGATCAGTATGCCACCATGGTGTGCCTCTTTCTGCCTTCATCTGTTGTCAGGCTGATAGCGGAGTAACCTATGGTGGGACATATGCAAGGCTATCGTTGTATGCAGTACCACATAGAGAGAACTGTACACATGCTTAGCTGTACTGCTGGCCCTTTTTGTAAGAATTATTGTTGGAAACAGAACCCTTTTCTGCATGTCAGAGTCCTTGTTCATTTGGTGCTTCCTCCCCAGCACTTTCAGCCAAGAAGCAATAGGCAGAATTTTAAGGGTAGAGATTTGACAAGAGGCCAATAGCAGAAGAAAGGAACAAAAAGTGAAAGACGCTGGGCGAGTTTGCATTGTGTTTCCTTGGCTAGCTGCAGTGGTGGCCACTGGAAAGACTTCACCTTCATCCCACTACTGGTTTTACTTTGATTATGAGCATTTGCAATTGTGTTTTCCTCATTTATCCCACTTGGCAGTTGTTGGATTTGGGGAGAAAAAACCCATGAGATTTGTGTATGAGTAGCGAGAAGTTTACCACTGAGGCATAGTAGTGACAAGAGACTAACAATCATAACAATATTTAACAGTTTAAATATTAAATTTATGTATCTCTTTCTTTCTCATTTAAACCACCAATAGAAAGATAAAGCTTTGAACCCTATTTTCAGTTTTTATTGTAGCATCAGAGAGCAAGCATGGCAACATTTCAAAAGTCAGGGAGTTGTGAATACAGGAGCAGGTACCTATAGCTATCTGTGAATTACTGTAATCTCTGCCATTTTATCTGTTGTTTGTATGAGTAAATTTTATAGTCTGATAGCTTTTAAGTGCATTGTGTCATTATCATGCACATAAAATCAAACCATGAACATTTGTATAAGCAGATGGAAACTGTGAGAATGAGTCATTCTGTACTTCAAATGGAGTTCTGGATTACTTGAGTTTTTTTTTCAAAATTGCAATGGAGAATGAAATGGGGATTGATTTATTCTTATCTTCAATTTAAGTAAGAGGAATTTGTCTACCATTCCCATAGGAGTATACCAGTCAATGACAGTGAAAAAAGGAAAGCATTACTTTCCTTAGTTATTGGAAAAGTTAGCCTCTAAGAAAAAAAGAAAGAAAAAGGAAAAAGTGGATTGATTTGGAAATCTTGATGTTAGGTATTTAAGTGTTAATTATTTTTAGTCTGTAAGGAAATTGTTTTGCATAGAGATTTCTAATCCAAGTTTGTGGCTGTGCATGCATGTTTCTCTCAATTTTAATATGGCTTTTGACAGCCTCCCATAACATGATCATAGAGAAAATGATGAGTATGGGCATTGAGATAGTCTGAAAACTGGCTGAATTGCCAGGCTTGGTGGATTGTGATCAGTAGCACAAAGTCCTGCTGGTGACCAGTCCAGTGGTGTACCCCAAGAAATGATACTGAATCAAATATTACTTAATGCCCTCATTAGGGACCAGAGTAATGGGACGGAGCGCGCCCTGAGCAAGTTTGCAGATGGTAGAAAACTGGCCAATACACCAGAGAGTTGTGTTGTCAGCTAGAGGGACCTCAACTGGCTGGAGAAATGCGCTGACAGTTTTAAGCAGATGCTTAAGAGATGCTTTAAGCACTTTGAAGTGCTAGTTTGAACTAGTTTGAATGTTGAGACTATTTTTATTTTGAGCATTTGTTCTGTTCTTGTGTAAAAAAGCTATTCGTGGAAGGAACTGTAAGCTCCTTCCTGGTAGTACACTTCTGTAAGAGCGTAAACATCCATATGAAGCCCCCAGGAGTAATCTCAATATAATTACATATCTAAGAGACATTTGCAGTGTAGTTCAATTATGGCAGAAGGTTTGTGGCTTGTTAAACAGACAATACAAATTTTGAAATGTAAAAGATTTTTTTTTTTTAGTGTAAATTACAACCCCACCTATAGAGCAAGCCGTTTGCTTTAACAGTGATGTGATGTGAGTTGGCTGGAACTCGGGTGATTTTAGTTATTGAACTGCTTTAGAGGCTTCAGGCTTCTTCCTCACCAAGTTGCAAGAAACTGAGGAAAGAATACTTCTTTCTATGAAAAGAGAGGGTTGGCTGGCTCACTGTGTGCATAGATTATCAATAAATCTGCAGGAAACAAAAATAATCTCTCAATAGAAAAGTTAGTGATTCTGTGGAAACTAATTAGAAGTTGCTTATAAATAATTAAATAATCCCTTAATGTGTTTTTCCTTCATTTTTATAAGTGTTTTGTTTTTGCTTTTGTGAATGGTTTTGTTAGTAGTAGTGCGTGCTTAACTGGAACAAAATTTGGTGAGAATGTCTTAGCATTGTAGTGAAACAGCAGAAGGACAAAAAAATGTTTCTGTCAAAAAATAATGTAGCAGCTGAAATAAACTCCAGATTAAAGGCATATCTGCAGACTTATAACCTTGATTTATTAACTTCTTAAGATCATAATTTAATACTTTAACTTTCTTTTATGCTAGCAGGGGAAGGAGGTGGTACTGTTATTTGTACTGTAAGTGCATTATTAGTTTTTCAACCACGAGACTAGTTTTAGGTGTTCATGTGTAAGTTTCAACTGTGAACATATATCTTGCAAGTCATTGTGAACTTCAGTATAGCAGCTACAAATAGTTTGCGTTGCATTTCCTGTCATCTCTCCTTATGTCTTATTCAAAGACAGGTATTCAGTTTTATTCCAGATGGATTCATTTGCCCTCTGAGGGCTCTGGCCCTGGAGGATCTAGCTGATGGGTTTCTGAGAGTGTAGTAATAGGTGTAGAAGGGGCTCAGACAGTGACATCTGACAGATTTTTGACCTGCAGCATTTAGGAATAAGGAGGAGAGTTAGAAGCTACTTTCCTTTTTTCATTATTATGTTTACCCTCCCAGGTCTTCTATGTTCCTGTGGTATAAATGCTGTTTAATGGCTAAGCTGTGTGATTTGAAGCATGAGTTTTTTCTTTCCTTTTACACATCACTTGTCTTTTCATGATTAGTTCAGTCATTTCCTTTCTTCTCCATCTATCCCATAATTCATATTTTTGCATTTGATGTAACAGCGTGACATTGAGTCTACTTTTATAGGCCGAACTTTTACATAGCTCACAGAAATTACGTTTTCTTCTGCATTTGGTTTATGTTTTGGGAAGTCTGTCTTTGTAAATTAGCTTAGGAATAGTTTGCGTTTCTCATGTGTTATTCAACTAACATGGTTTTGTTTGTGACTGTTTAATCCTTCTTACAGGATTCATTTGTTGGATATTGGCAGCTGGTCATCAGATGCTCTCTGCTGTCTAAGGTGGAGAGAGAGAAAACGTTTCTTTACCGTTTGATCTGAAGTTGTTGAGAGAGGCAGATCAACAGTGAGGTCTTCAGGTTAAAGGAATGAAAAGCTCAGGAGATGTTATAAAGTTCTGCTTGTTGGAGTAACTTCCTCTGTGGAAACTTGTAGATGTCACCTCTGATGACATCCAGTACAGACAGTTGCTTTGGTCTCTGAAACAATATTTGGATGGAAATTTAGGATCCAAGAAAGTGATGAGAAGGCCCATGCTCTATTAGTTACCTAAAGCTCATTCATTTGCCTAAATCTTCGTTTGAAAATACTAAGAGCTGTGACACCATTCTTTACTGTAATAGGAGGATACATGGTGGTGTAGTGTCAAGCAGGGAGAAAAGAGAGAAAGAGAAGAGGAGAGAATAGAGTCTGTAGCAACGCTGATGGAGCATTTAATTAGTAATGGCAACTGCACTTGATTCTACTCAAAAAAATTAACATTCCGTGAGGAGCAGGGAACATAATGTATGCAGACATTCTGGAGGTGTTTGAGGGCATTAATGACAATGCTACCTGGTGGTTGCTTTTTCATGCTAAAAAAAAAAAAAGTATCAGCGGTTTGGTTTGGCTCCATAGGCTTTAGAATTTGGTCCTTACAGACCAGGTTATCTGTGAAGTACTACCTCCGGTGCCCCAACTGTCAGGTGTCATAAGGGGCCTATGAAGTATTACACAGAACTGTATTAATTTAATTTAATAATACATTCACTTTTGCACTGTAATTTATGTTAAAAATTACATTCTCTTATGTTTTACATTCTCTTACCCTTTCAGCAGACTAAGCCAAAGCAGGGTTTACTGAGAGTATTCCTTATTTGCAGGTAAAAGCTGGATATATCACCCAGTAATTTTGTGTAGGTAAATGTGCGGTAATATGAATTCTTATTATTATGATAGCATAAATTATCATTTATAAAATGCTTGTATAGTATTAACTTTATTTCTTGTTCTACTAATTTTATACAAATGGCTACATTAAAGAGAGACAGTTCATAAAGCTGTACAGATAACACAGCTGCTTAAAATCTACAAAATGTGAACAAGCAACTGGTAAATTTTGAAATTATTAGAAGTATTGTATTTAATACAAAAATACAAACCCATGCTTTCTTGAGGTATTTCTTTGAGGCACTAACTGATTTGAAACTTGTACCATATTAACAAAACCTGGAAACCCTTCTAAGAAGAAATAATTTCCAAATAAAATATAAAAGGGGTACTAATAACAGGTCAAGGTCTTGATTTTTGTGTCTGAAAATACTGAATATTTATCAACTGTGAGTTTGTATACACTATTATTTGCTATCCGTTTTAGAAATGTAGAAGCAGAATGGCATCTTTGCTCTACTGATTCTCTTATTTTCCACTTGGGGAAAAAACCCAGCTTTTCCTTTATTTTTTTCCCCCTCTAGCACACATGTAAACATAAGTCTGTTTAATTGACTTTTTTAGCTGCTAACTTGAAGTTGCTGATGTTGGCACAGTTTTAGAGGAGAAATGCATAACACTGCAAATAGAGTTAAAGAGGTAGCAATATTAAGACATTGAACATGAGCTGTTTCCATAACTCTTCTTGGTCTTCTCGATTTTTTAATAGTGTCCAACTGAAGTTACAATATCTGAGATCTGCTTTCATAGTTGCAGAAACAGTCCCTCTGAATGTAGTAGTGCGTAACACAGAGGGCTAAGCTCTTTGGGATGGCACCTGTAGCTCCTGAGGGGCTCGGTCAATTATGACTCAAGCTCGGTAGACTAATGACTTGGCAGATGTCTTTTGGCTTTTAGGGGTTTTAGATTTCCCACCCTCTTGATTGCCATCTAAATGGTAATTTTTGCAAAGTCAAGAAAACCTATGACGTCTTTCTAGCACTTGTTTCTCTTCGGTCTTCCAGATGGCTTTTTGGTGTCCTTTTGGTCCTGTTTGCCATGTCTTTGACAAATTTGGAATTCAGAAGCACCAATGAATTGTCTGATATAGCTTGGCTTTATAGCTATATAGAAACAAAGAAAAGTGTAAAGATTAAAAGCCAGTAAACTTACACAGAAGAGTTAAGAAGTCGCAAACATGGAAGCTAGGGAAATATCTAGTCCATATTCAATTTCCCAGGTTTTTGGCTTATAACTAGTTTTCTTGTTTCAGTTTTAGTAGAATGCAACATCTGCATTCCAATTTCATAACTGTGATCTACCAATATATGACCTAACAGTTTTTCAACGAATGAATGAGAATTTCAGTTTTTAGTAGGAAATATTCTTTCAGTCAGTACTTTCTTGGAAGATGAAGGCTTAATACAAGCAGTAAGCAGTAGATAACCACTCTTTCTTGATCTCTGGTTATTGTACTAGATTTTCGAACAACATAAAAAATTTTAGAATGAAACTTCTGTTATATTTCATGCATTTGAAGAGCTGGCAGAGAAAAAAGAGTTGTTAGGAGAGACTGAAGTTTTAATTCTCTTCTGCTTGTGGATGGACTTAGTGTCAGAAAGCCCTACTTTTAGGTGTCTATTTAAATGTTGCATTTAAATTCCCATAGTGAGTGTTTCTGAATGCCTAGGAACTTTTGAAACTGCCTGATCTGTTCTTAAGTACGTGTTTATAAGATGTGGCTACTGTCAACATTTTCTTCAGCATGACAAAATGAACAGCTGAAATTGGAATTGAGTACAGTGCTTTGACCATTGGTGTGCTGCAGAGAACATTAGTAACAGTGCGTAGAAAAAGTAATAATTCAGGGGTGAAACCATTTTCTTTGTTTGTCAGTTGAGTGGGACTCTTCATTCCAGGCAGGAATGCAAAGACTTGGATTTTCACGAAGTGGTTTTCATTTCTGCTAACAGAAGTTTAGACAGTGTCACCCAACTGCATAGATGTTTTGCCACAGAGAAGGGAAGAGTTATATGCAGAGCCTTGTAACTAACCTTGATTTACAATGTACGTGTCGATTTGCAGACACACAGGGCTCTTCAAACTCCTACACTAGATGGGTTGTGGTGCTTACTGTCCCTACAGATTTCCATTGTAAATACGCTGTTGCAGTACTCAAACAGTATTTTTCCAATGTTCATATGCTGAATGTAGTTTTTATCTTATGCTATTTCTTTGTTGTGCCATGATATTTAATGTAAATAAATCTTTTGAAATAACATTTATAGGAGATCCCTTTAACATATCTTAAACTGCTGCTTGGGGGGTTCTTTCTCATCTTCAGCAGTCATAAGAAAGCTTGATTTGCTTTATAAGCACAAAAAGAGTTGTTTGTTTGAAGTGTGGCAGGCTGAGGTATGATGCTGCTCTGATGTAATGATAAATTTCTATTAAAAGTACCTTACTGTGTTTGCAGAGTAAGAATAGGCTAGATGTGCTATAGGAATGTCAGGGAAATAATGTTGTTTAAGCTACATTAATTGAAAGATGCAATTTAATGTAATGTTGTGTTCCTTTTGTTAAGGAAAGGATTAAATAAATTGCCTATATAGTCTACATTTAATGGAATACAAATATATTTTATTACCTGAAGAAGGCTTATAGAAATTATTTAAATATGCATACCTGTGATTAGAAATCAGATAATGGAATTACAGTATTCAGAAGAAAAGAAACTACAAAACTTTCACCTGTAAATCCATCAAAATTTGGTAGTCTTGCTATGTAAGGTGGGAACTTGTAAACAGAGAAAGCATTTGCCTGAGTAATTTTTTTTTTTTTTTGCACAGAAGTTCTTACTCTTTGAAAATATTCCAAATTTAGGGGGGCAGAGTGGAGAGGAGAGCACATTTATCATATTATAAGTAAGAGTAAAATTTAGCAACTACTTGCGTAATTCAGTGTTGTGCTACTTGAGATGCTGATCCATTGTGGGTAGAATAATTAACAGGAAAATTTAAGAAACTTGTAAGAAAGCTTGCCACTGCTACACGCATGAATGATACCCCAGTTAAACCTAGAATTTGAACAAACCTGTATTGCAGAGGTTTGATAACTATGAATGAATACCTGTATGTATGTCTCTATGTAGCATGTCAGGACTGTGCTGAAGCAGGCAGACCAAGCATTTAGACCTGTGCAAAGTGTACTGCTTTTATGGTATATCTCTGTGTATTCTTGTTGACATCCTTAAAAGAGGACAGCAAGATGCTGAAGGGATCAAACACCCCCCCCCCAACCCCCCCTCCCCCCCCCCCAAAACAGGCTGTAGCAACTATGGAATTTTGTCTCCTGGATATTTCAAAAGAAATAATAATCTCACCATCTGGGAGAAAAGAATTTGGCAATACTAGCCTTTTCTTGTCTGTATAAACCCAGGTGAGCTCTGTGTGAACTCAGTGGGTGACATCCTGGGAGCAGTCTAGTACTGGCAAATGATAAGACGTGAGCAGGTCTTCCACCTTCTTGACTCATTTCCTGTGCTCTTCAAAGGATTTTGTGATTGCAGTCAGATTTTTGTGTATTGCTTTGTTTTGCCACAGTTGCCTCTGCTTTCCAAGTCTCCCTGAACTTTCTGTGCATCTTTTGTGGATCCTCCTCCAGCACTGACTCTCGCTTTTTGATCTCTTGTCAATGCCAATTAGTGTGCTGCCCCTGGGTTCCTGCACTGCTCCGGGCTACCCTGTAGTTCTCCATGTGCTACTGATTCATTTTCTTTCCCCAAGCATTGGTGTCCCATAGCTGAGGAATAGGTAAATTATTGAAAAGGTGAGTGCCTGACTCCACTGAAAATTCTGTCAGTTCTAGTTTTGACATGCATGGTGCTTATTTTTTTACTCTTCTGCATGTTTTTGCTGAATCCAGATGCCTCTTGACTGAAATCTGTATTATAACTTTTTTTTTTTATTATATAAGTTTCTTAACTATGAACTGCTTACCCCTTCTGCTCTATTTTTTCAAATCTTTAAAATTAATAGGTTTTGACCTGAATTTCTCAAGAAGCAGGACTCTCTTATCTCCTTAATGATGTGTTTTTCTATGTATAATAAATATGAAATAGCAAAAGAAATTTAAAAGAAAAATGTAAGAAATGGGTAAAATATGAGTATTGCCTAAGAACTGGAGGATTTTTTTTTATTCTGAAACACTTAGGGAAGAAGTCGGAAGACTTCCCATGAGAAGAACAGGGGAATTCAAAGAGTTCCCCTTATCTCTCAGAACATGTTTTTTATTCCTTTTATTGGTTTGAAACTGTGGAAAAGCTGATGAAAAACCTTACAGCTAAACAAGTACTTGGGAGAACGTCTTATGTTTAATCACTGTAAAAGCTTGGAAACTTTGAGGTACTTTCCTGAATTCTAGGAGATTTTACTGAAGTTGTTTCTAAATATCCAAAGTGAAGCAGTTTCCTCATAAGGAGCCAGGGCTTGAGTTGTGGTTTGGTTTTATTAATCAAGCTGTGTAGCTGAAGCAGGCAATACAGTAACCCATGGCAGAGACACCACACTGTGTACCCTGATTTGTTCTGGAACTTCTTGTATAGATCTTTATACAGGATTAATCCTAATAGCATTAGCGTGGTAAGACATATTGCTAAGTAGACTCAGACTGCTAACAAAGACTTAAGCAAACAAAAAATCCTTTGGACGTTGCTGTTAAATAGCTGACATGACATCAACCTCTTTAACCAATTCAGCTTTTTCTCGAGCATCATCTGGCACAAAAGGGAAACTGAGTAACTGATTACCAGGGACTATGATAGCACTGTCAGCCTTTTGAATTGAGGGCTGTTGCCATCCAGTTGCTCATGCGTATTCAGAACGTTGTAACAAAATGTGGTATAGTCTTAAATTGAGTTAAAAAAGCAGATTTGATAATTTTAACACTTGTATTTCAACCTTCTACTTCTGTCAAAAGTATCCAGTGCTACAAGGCTTCTTAGGTAGTTTTCAGATAATTAAATATCTTAAATACTGATGTTTTTAATGATCCTGAAGACGTAGTATCAGTAAGCTTAAAACAAATGTGAATGTTGAAGATAGGATTTAAATTTAACACTAGTCTTTTTAATGTATTTGAGGCAGGAATTTCCATAAATTAGAAAGGATGGATCTAAAACCCTGTCTTGCTGGTTTGATATACCATGTGAGTGGTTTCATAAATCGGCTGCAGTTAAAATGACAACCCATAGTAGAAAGCTCTGCTAATTTAATTTTGCTAAATGATTCTTTTGTAAATCACCATAATACGTTGTGATAAATGGTTAATATGAGCAGCTTAAACGCCGATTTAAATTTCAGCAGGTTTTTTTCACTTGTCGTGTAATCTTTACTTCCATAGTCAAGTGTAAATAATTTTTGTTGATATAATCAGTTAACATAGTAAATTCAAGCATAATAAAGCACTGCATGATCAAGGCTAAGCATACCTTTTTTACCTGAAGTACGAAGCTACTGCTTTTAAAATAAGTAATGTTTTTAGATATACTGGTTCCTAAGTGTTTTGGTCTGACTGTTGAAATACCTGTGAACTTCAGAATAGCATCTGTGGAAGAAACCATTTATTTTGCAAATGATCACAAGTAGAAGCTGGTGTATGATAGGGACAAGGTACGCATTCCTATGCTTCAGAATAAACAGCAGGTTTAATTTGAGAGCCTGGGTTTGCAGGGACATGTTCTCTTCTGCTGTTGCTAACAAGGTCTCCAGGGGCTGAGACTGTGACACCTGTCGCAGCCTTGTCCACACATTTCACAAGGGGACTGAGGCCAATAAACTCATCTGAGCTGACTTCCACTCTGTGCTCTGTGTTAAAAAGGATGAGTACTGGTGATTGCTGTGATCATAGTAGCAGGGTCATGATATGTAACGATGGTGAAAAGCAGTGCCATGAAAGTTTACGGGAATGCTTTTGGCATTCAGCATGTGCATAACATCATTTTTGAACTGCATGTGTGGCAGTTGATTTATTTTAGAGCCAGGAATTCTGTCATCTATATGAGTTATCCATAGGTTATCTCATGGCTGCTATCTGAAAGGCTGCTATTCTTTAGGGTGGGCATTATGCACAATTCATTGCTTAAATCTTGGTTCACTATCAGCAAGCCCTGGCTGTGAGAGGTGGCTTGTTGCCTTCCCCATCTGTCCATTACTGCTTTCCAAACAGGGCTTATGACCCTCCCTGTGGCCAGTCTGGCATTTGTCTTTCTCCTGTATACAAGAGAAGGAAGACTGAGGTAGAGAGGTGAAATAAAGAGAAAAAAAGGCCCTTCTGGAAGTTATCTGCTTGTCCCAAGATGCTGATGCCATCTGCTTCATGCAAGAGCCAGTTCCAATTGATGTCCTCTAAGCAAAGTTTAATTCTGTCTGCCTGTGCGTTGCTGAAGCTGTGGCTAAGCCGTTCAGCTGCCAGGCGTGGTCTGGCTGTAAGTGAGGTGGTGGTGGGAGAGCCCTTAATTTGAAAAGGGAGAAGACAGGCAGCAGCCTCCTTAGTCGTATATGCAACACTCCCAGTGGTTTCTGTGGTCAAAGCTACTGCTTAGTTCGACTTGGGAGGACTTGACTGTAGAAAAGAATATGCTGGTAGGTGTCATGTCTAGAATTCTTTTTCTAGTTTTCAGTGACCTGAGCTATTGTAGACAAGTGGCTAAATGTAATGGTGGCAATGAATTTTACCACAAGTTTTTAAACTTACAGTGGCATTATTCCTTCATCTGCCAGTACCCAGCCTGGGATGGCTCTTAAATTGCTGTCAGGAAAAAACTTTCCTCCATCGAGTTGTTGCTTCTCTTTTCTTTTCTGTGCAGTTATCAGCAAGGCCTTGGGAACCTGAAACCTGCAGGTTGTCCCTTATTTCTCCTCTGCTTTCCCTGTGTAGTGACACCATAAATAAGGGGATGTTCCACAGCCTCTTGAGGCATCAGTCTACTCCATTGTACTGCTGTGTAGATGTCTGGCAATGCAAGGTGTTGTCTGATGGTGGGGATCAGGCCCATAGCAGAGAGCGGACTGTATGAAATGCGGGCAGGTTTTCTCATCGAGTATTACTTTTGCATTTCTGAACAGGAAACATTCTGCTTTTGGCTAAAAAATGGAAATCTGCCTTAATATTTTAATGATGCTCTTATTTTTTTGGATGAAAATGAACTTTTTTTTTTTTTTTACTGAAACCATACGCTTCATGTGAAATTCGTAAATGGAAAAAGAAAATCTAACAAAATGCAGTTTTGAATGAAAATACACATCATCTTTACAAAGCACAGAGATTTTATGAGGAGCTGTAGCAACTCAACTAGTTGTTGAAAAAATACGTCAGAGAGAGCCTGGAGTTTGAACAGGGGTATGTGTAATACTGCATATCCTCAGTCTTCAGACACTTGCCACTTAGTTGCTTTGTAGAAATTGGGCTGCAAGTGTTATCATGTCTAAAATGCTATGCCTGTTGTCTTGTACCTCTGAAATGTTAAGAGGCACAAATGAGGTAGCTGGCAGACTTGTGAAGCTGTGAGTGGTATCTGAAAGCCTGAGTGCCTCACATGGTTGTAAGGTGGATGTTTATTTTGGTTTGAGACTGAAAGTGCTGGAAAGTAATTAATAAGAATCAGTTTCCTGATAGTGTTGCTGGCTCATACTGGTTTTGGGATAGCCTCTTTTGTTTTGTCCTATCTTTCTCTTTTTGTGGTCTTTCCTACAACAGAGCTTTTTGTCTGGCTGTAAAGTCAAATCATGGTTCTGAAAACAAATAGGATTTGACTATTAAAGTTGTCTATAAATTGTCAGTGCACATAGTAGGAAGATTCTGTAAAAATGTAGAGTTTGAAATTAAAAGATAGAGATGCCTGGTAGATTGGAGTTCTGAGCCACTACAGCCTTTGGTACTAGATACTAGAGAATTGTATTGACACATTTACCATTAAAGCATTTAACTTATCTGTACCTAGAACATACCTGCCTGATCCTTCTGGTTTCTGTGCTAATGGATTTAAGACACCACGGTACTCCAGATGTACTCATTGATGTAACATTTCAGGTTCTGTAAAACACTTATATTTCAAAACATAGTCTTTATTCAGCGTATGAGTGCACCAAGACAGTGCAGTTAAACATCATTTTATTCACTCTATTGGAAACAGATTCCGACCGGTCTCTGCAATCGGTGGCCAGGATGAATAGATGGGATTTAGGCTCATTACAGAACCCGTTCGTGTAGTTTCTGCAAGGCATGACTGCCACAATAGTTTCAGAGTAAATACTTCCAGTAAAAACCCAATAAACTACAAAAGAGTTCTGTATGCTGTAGGAAAGAGTGCTGGGATGCATCCAACTTTTGAGCATGTGTGAATATTTACCATTTTGCTTTGTGCTTCTTCTTCTAGACATTACCCAAAGCAGTCCTTCACTACAGTGGCTGATACACCAGAAAATCTTCGCCTGAAGCAACAAAGTGAATTGCAAAGCCAGGTAAATCAAATAATTCTTTTCTCTTGTTAATATTAGACTGTCAGTCCACTTCTCTAGTTTTTGTAAGTAGTCTTAGTATTTCTTTCTACAGATACATAGTAGCACTCTTATTTATTGTAAAAAATATTTGTAACTTACCATAACACCGCAAAACTCAGGGGTTTATTTCACTTATACTAGTTACCATAGTATTTTAAGTCCATTGACTGAAATCCTTCATTTTCTGCCGTATTTGAAGTATCTAAGTATTTTATAATGTTTGAAATGTTATAGCTGAAAGTGAGGGTTGGTTTGCCTTAGATAAATGGCTTTTGTTAGCTTGCATCAAACTTAATCATAAAATAACTGTGTGATTAGCAAACAATTAATTTGTTGTTAGCAAACATTTAGAAGGCCTTAATGCTTGTGAACACTTAACTGACTGACTGATCAGCTTACTAATCTGTTATGTTCTCTGTGAACTCATATATGAAGCAGTTTGTAGGCCAGTTATGATAAATGTTATCAATCAAAACTCACATAGCTTAATAAGAAACACATTGAAATTAAAACTTATGTGACCCAAACATGATGTTTGTTTACTGTTGTTACTTGGTAGTCCATAGCATACAGTTCCTACTGATGTTAATTCCATTATATCTGTACAAACCCCCACTTCCCAGCCCCTTGTCCCAATCACTTTCCTATTGTTTGAATATATGCAACACTGAAACGCAATTGATTACATTTTATTTTGTGAAAGTTGTGGTTTATTTTTTTTTTTACTGTCAAGGTTTTAGTCTGGATTTAGTTGCAGTCTCTCATTATAAATTGATAATTATTACTGTCAAAAAAAATCTGTCATGGAAAACAAACAGTAGGCAACCAGAGCTTTCTTGTTTGGGAACCTCTTGCGAGTTAATGGATAAAATCAAAGGAGTGCTAAAGAGAAATGCTAGCACAGATATTCAGCATGATACAGATTTTTAAAAATACATTACCTTTTGCGATTACAGTTATTAATTATAAAACTTAGTGAAATTCTTTCCTGCTGAAATTCTGCTTTCTGGTAAGAGGAGAGCTTGTGGAATGTCTGTCTCCTCTTCAGTGGGTTTTAGGGTGCAATTTGCTTCATTTGCTTGTAGTTCAGTGATTCTGTGTACCATAGCTGTTGTTATGTCACAGAGTTAAGAGGAACTTATATACTTTTCACAGGTCTTTTTAAAAGAGTATGAACTTTGAGCCCACTATTTTTATCTGGTGTTTTGGTAGAAACTGTTTGGATGCGGGAGAACAACAAAATTTTACTCCTCTTTCTGTCATTTTTTTACTGTATTGTCTTTTGTATCTGTGCACACATACACACACACACGTGGATCTACACAAGTCGTAGGCCAAAACCTAAAGCAATCAAGTGTATGCTTTGCCTCTGGCTACCTCTGTCTGCTTATACCCAGGGTATCAGTTACACCAGTTCATCCAGTCCTGTTTTGTTACGGATTACAGTCCAATGACTGAAGACTCCTACATCAAGTCATGTGTGATAGATGGAAGAACTGTGCACTTGGACATTCTGGACATAGCAAGACAAGAAGGATTTGGAGCCATGAGTGAACAGTCCATGAGGACAGATGAGGGTTTTCTGCTTGGTTATTCGTCAGTAAAAGATCTGCAGCTGATGCAAATATAGTTCTAAATTAGAAGGGCACAAATTTACCTACTTGGAAAAAAAGGCCGTAATGTTTCTCATCATCATTTTTTTCCTTGGTATTGAGTCACATCATGAAGAGTAAGGAAGCTGATCTTGTAAATTGTTTTAATGCTGAAATAAAGATTCCAGGGACTTTTCATAATCCAGTGTATATCTTGTCATTAAATAAATCTGTAAATTCCAAATGACTTCTGTAATATTTTGAAAAGTATAAGGACAGAGAAATTGCCATCCTAAATCAGCCCTAGTGGCTGTCTAGTCCATCATCCTGTCTTTTTAGAGAAAGTTGCAAGACTCCCAGCTGAAACAAATACATGATATATAAATTTGCCATCATTCAGGTCTCATCCTATTTCAGTGCTGTGCTGTAGAAAAAGTACGTGGTTCACAGAAAGCTTTTACCATGAAACCAAACTTGGCTGGATAAATCACATTATTACTGCCTTCCAGCATTCATCAAAGGTGCTTGAGCCTTCTGCCAGTGCAGTGGCAATTTGGGATTGAACAAATTCTGTGTTAGTAATGTTACAAAATTATGTTAACTTCTGAATAAGAAGTGCTTTTCTACAGAAATAGCTGCTTTCTAGTTTCTAAGTAAACATCTGTAATGCTTTTACTTCTGACGAGGCACAACCCTGTGTTTAACTGCAGGACTCCAAGCACCTTTTCAAAAACAGTAGCTTTAGAACTGTTGTTTATCTTACTCAGCAGAGCAGGAAGAATTGGTAAAGGAAACACCGTTAAATATTGTATAAGCTAAAAGATACATGTTTTTGTGAATGTGTTGATTCTCACTTAAGCAGCAATTAACAGCGTTATAAGTTGAAGTGTTGGGTCCTCTATCAATCCGTTCAAGGTCAGCATGAGGTGCCAGGCTGTCATGTTAACATAACATGACGAGAGCAAAACAAACACAACCAAAATATTGTTTTCTGGAGGAGTCAACAGAAAATGGATTGCTTTTTAGAGCATTTGAAAAATTATATTGTTAAGAAGTCAAATGACAACAATTAAAAGCTTTCAGACCTTTTTCCTCTTTTAGCCTTTTGCTTCCATGGGCTTTCATTCAACTCTGTAGTTGGAAGGAGACACAAATACATTACAGGTGAGGCTGCAAGTTTGATTTCACATTCTGTAAAACTCAGTGCAGTACGCCTCCTGACTGAAGAAAAATGAGTTTCAGGGTCTTTCATCCTCTAAATAAAGAAGATAGACAGGGATTCAGTATCTTGAAAGAGATTTTTCTTTATGCCTCTATGATGAAAAATCCCTGTCTTTACTTTGTTGGGGGTTAGTGCGTTCTCGTACTCCGTAGTATACAGTGGACTCTTTCCACATACGCTTGCCTCTTCAAGATGAACTCAACTACAGAAGTGACTGATATGCTTACCTCAGCTATGTTTGCTTGGGAATTGCCTTCATGTACCTTAACTACTGATCTTTATAACTTTATGACAGCATAAATTGCTCTGCAGCCTTTAGTTCTTGTCTGTAGGAATGCTGTGTAGATCAAAAGCAGCAACTCCAGTTGAACTTGCAGAAAGAAGCAGAGATGTTCTGCACTACTTGGCAGGAAGGGTATTGAAGCGTTGGGTCAAAGGGAGGCTGATGTTTAAGGTGAATTCTAATACTCCGACACTTTCTGAGAAACTTTTCTTAGGTACGTAACATAGAAAAGAAAAACGAGAGAGAATGTGGGGCCTCTCAGGAAGGATACAGGTGACCTGGTTACTGAGGCTGTGGAGAAGGCTGAACTATTTCACAACTTTTTTTGCCTCAGTCTTCACTGGCAACCACTCAAACCACACCACCCAAATCACAGAGGGTATTGGCTGGGTCTGGGAGAGTGAAGAACCACCCAGAGTAGGAGCAGATCAGGTCCGGGAACACCTAGAGAACCTGAAGGTGCACAAGTCCATGGGACCTGATGAGATACTTCCACAGGTCCTGAAGGAACTGGCAGCTGAAGTTGCTAGGCCACTAGCCATCATACTTGAGAGGTCCTGGCAGTCTGGTGAGGTTCCCATGGATTGGAAAAGGGGGAACATAATCCCTATCTTTAAAAAAGGAACGAAAGACAACCCAGGGAACTACAGACCAGTCAGCCTTACCTCTGTGCCAGGTAAAATCATGCAACAGATTCTCCTGGTAGCTGTGTTAAGGCACATGGAAAACAATGAAGTAGTTGGTGACAGCCAGCATGGCTTCACTAGGGGCAAGTCACGCCTTACTAATAATTTAGTGGCCTACAGCAAAGCTACAGTGCTGGTTGATATGGGGAGAGCAACTGATGTCATTTACCTGGTCTTGTGCAAGGCATTTGACACTGTCCCCCATGACATCCTTGTCTCCAAGATGGAGAGACACGGACTTGATGGGTGGAACCACACAGTGGATAAGGAACTGGTTAAAGGGTTGCACTCAAAGAGTTGTGGTCAGTGGCTCAATGTCCATGTGGAGACCAGTGACAAGCGGTGTTCCTCAGGGGTCTGTTCTGGGTCCAGTGCTGTTCAACATCTTTGTCAGTGACATGGACGACAGCATGGAATGCACCCTCAGCATGTTTGCCTATGACACCAAGCTGTGTGGTGCCGTGGACTCACTTGAGGGAAGAGATGCCATCTAGAGGGACCTTGATAGGCTTGAGAAGTGGGCCAGTGCAAACTGCATGAGGTTCAACAAGTCAAAATGCAAGGTCCTTCACCTGTGTTGGGCCAACCCTAGGCACAAATACAGCATATAGAGTGGGTTGAGAGTAGCCCTGAAGAGAAGGACTTGGGGGTGTTGATAGATGAGAAGCTCAACATGAGCTCGCAGTGCGCTCATGCAGCCCAGAAGGCCAACCGTGTCCTGGGATGTATCAAGAGAAGGGTAGCCAACAGGTCAAGAGAGGTGATTCTCCCCCTTTACTCTGCTCTTGTGAGACCCCACCTTGAATACTGCATCCAGTTCTGGTGTCCCCACCGTAAGAGAGACATAGATCTGTTGGAGTGTGTTCAGAGGAGGGCCACAAAGATGATCCAGGGGCTGGAGCACTTCTGCTACGAGGACAGGCTGAGGGAGCTGGGATTGTTCAGTCTTGAAAAGAGAAGACTTCGGGGAGACCTAATAGCTGCCTTCCAATACCTGAAGGGAACCTACAGGAAGGCTGGGGAGGGATTTTTTACAAGAGCATCGACTGATAAGACAAGGGGAAATGGGTTTAAGTTGAAGGAGAATATATTTAGATTAGATCTTAGGAAGAAATTCTTCAGTACGAGGGTGGCAAGACTTTGGAATAAATTGTCCAGGGAAGTTGTGGCTGCCCCCTCCCTGGAGGTGTTCAAGGCCAAGTTGGACAGAGCCTTGAGTAGCCTGATCTAGTAGAGAGGCGTCCCTGCCCATGACAGGGAGGTTGAATTAGATTATCTCTAAGGTCCCTTCCAACCTAGGCCATTCTACGATTCTATGAAATCTTTTTGGTGAGCCTTGGGTAGCTGGATACAAAATCATGGATATTGTCCTACTGGCTTCTGGTCCTAACCTCTGTTGACACAGCCTGAGTCTGCTGTTCTTGGAAGCTCCCAGTACTCCTCTTTATACAGGAGAAAATAGTTTTCTTGCGTTTCTCTTACAGCAGCTTGGATAACTGAAAGTGTGTGGGGTGTTTTTCTCTAGGAAGAAACATATTTGCAGTTTTTCTTGTTAAAAAGATTCATAAAATGTTGATTTTTTCAAGAAATACCATCTTTCCCTTGGAGACATACACAGCTGAATCAGGCTGTTATCCTAATAGTCCAGTGTTTTAATTAAGAGTCCTTACTTTTTCAGGAATTTCTTGTGTGTGTTTGTATCTTTATTTGCCAACTCTCACCAGGATAATCCTAATAATATTGAGCATTTGGAAGAGAGTGAAACTCAGAAAAGGGCATAAAAAAATCCTTTTGGTCATAAGTTTATCTCTAGGATGGCCACACTCCTCTCTGTTCGGGCTGGAGACAAGCTCTCTCTAGTGGTTCCCTATGAAAGCATGAAAGACGATGGGTGTAAACTGAAATACAGAAAATTCCATTTATACATAGGGAAAAACTTTCCCAGTGTGAGGGTGACCAAAACTGGGACAGATTGCCTGGAGAGGTTGTGGAGTGTCCATACTTGGCACCTTCTGGAAGAGGACTGGGCACACTCCTGAACAATCTGATGTAGTTGCCTGTCCTTAGAGTAGGGTGATGTACTAGATGATCTCCAGAGTTTCCCTCCAACTTCTAGCTGTTCTCAGATTCTTTGATTCCTCTCTGTCCTGTCCTTCCTCAGGTTCCTCTTGACCATTTCTGTCATCTTCTTTCTTGCCTTTTTCGCTTTGCCTCTCTGTTCAAAGAGTGTTAGCAAACTTCCAGGCAGTTTCTTTTATTAGCTGTTTTTTTCTGATTTGTTAAAAAGCTTTTTCAGTTTGTATGCTTTGCTTTTATGAAGTCTTTGGAATGAACTGCCACAGTGAGTGCTATATGGGAACAAAATGCTGGATATATTACTAAAGCAGACATTTAATGGATTTCCTGGGGTACCCTGAGTGAGCTCATTGGAGCAGTCATAGAGAAAACAGTCCTTGGAGCTAGAGGCAAAGATAAAAATATCTTCCTTCAGATGGGGAAAGGAGAAGTAAATATGGGATAGCAAGCTGAGAGGCCTGGTTATAGCTTTATGGCTAATTTCATAAGTTGTGACAGAGGACCTTGGAACAGAATTTAAAGATGAGATTTTTCCAGATAGCCATCAGGCACTGATTATTTATCTGCCCGTCTCTGCAGTTGTCCGAGAATCAAATCCACCATACATGTATGAAGAGCCGGGGCAGACAATGAACTGAGTGCAGACTTCTGAGTTGTCTTCTTGCTATTACTTAGGAGTGAGAACTTCTGGAGTAGTTGGTTGGATTGTGCATTAAAATAAACCCAGACTGCCTGCAGGAAGTTATCCCTTGCTCCCCTGTGAGACCCTGCAGAGCAGCATTTTGTAAACCCTGCTCACCTACTAAATATGATTTTTTTCAACTTGTGGTTTGTTCCTTCTTCCCCTCTGAAGACTATTTAAATGACTTACTTTATCTGCATGAGTCAAAGGCATAAAAATCACTCTTGATGTGAATAATACAAAGCTCGGGAGGAGTGCAGGAGGCGGAATGGATTTCAGTCTTCTGGGAAAATGGTTGTCACCTCTTCTGATTGTTATCTTGCGAGTACGTGAGGGATTCTGTCTCCATCCTGTCTGCACTGGACTGGCTCCTTTTACTGCGTTACCATATATGTACACTGTTTCTGGGGTTCATCTTTTATTTTATTTTTTTCTTTTTATTTTTTTTTTCATTTTTAATTTTCTTTTTATTCCTGCAGTTACTTGACAGATTGTAAGATTTGGAATGTGACAGTAGTGCTTCCTCTCCTGTAATTATACAGAATTTTAAACTAGCTCCCAATGGTTACGTACTGGTCAGTGTAACAAAAGTTAATTGTACAAAGGAGTTGAGATAGTAGTATTTTGGGGGGATTTTACTTGTTTATAAAAATAACTATTTTTTTTCTTGTGACACTGGCTGTTCTATCCTGTTTTCTTTTTGAGCCAGATTGTGCCTAGAAATTAAGCTGTGTTATTATGTGTATCTGCATTTATGTCTATGGGCAACATTACAAGCTTCAGTGCTTGAGCAGAACTGCTTAAGTCCATTCTTTTTGTACTATTTCTTAATTTCTCTGAAAAAAACCCCAAATCTGCAAAGGTGATGATGGAAGGAGCACACTGCAAAGCAAAGATGAGTAATTGCCCAACATTCAGAGAAAACTTTAAGCAGACTCGCATGTGAGCATCTTATGGGAAATGTCCATCTATCTAACTTTTCAGCTTTTCACTGTTAATTTGAGCATACTAATTTAAGTGCCAGCATTTTTTTTTTTTTGCATTAGTGCTTGACCTATTGTTAATATCCATAGTGATTTGAAAACCTGATGTAATTGAGTTGGGGAAAAACAGACCTGAACTACATTTAAGGAAACACAATAGTGTCTGCAGGGACTCAGAAGCAAGCAGAACAAACTACTCCTCATGGCCAAAAAATTATGAAGTCTATGAAATACACGGTTGCAGGAGAAAAATCACCTCCACTAGTGCCAAGACTCGTAAATAGGATGCAAAATATGAGTATAGTGAGATCCATTTTTCTAGCATATGTTGAGGAGGAAAAAAAAAATCTTATGTTTTCTCTTTTACATGTCTATTTCAGATGCACAAAATATTTAACTGTAAAAGGTGAAGGGATAATACATTTATGTGAAATCTAGGTAATTTATGTGGTAAGATGGGGGCAGAGTGGTCATGATTATTAAATAGAGAACTTATTGAGCAAAACCATTTTTATAGACTTTCTTATGACATCAAATCAATGTACAGCAAGTAGAACATCCTTAATAGAAAATTTTAGGATCAATAACATGGAAAGTGATTCAGACCACCTTTACTGGTACAACCAGCAGTAATAGAAAGGGGACAAAAGAGAGCCACAGAATTCATAGCTGTTATTTGTAAGTTGAGTGGTGGAATTTTTAACTGAAATTAACAGTAGTATTGAAGTGCCCATGATTTCTTTTTAGAGAATCAATTCATAAAAATACTAACTTAAAAATATGTTCTCAGAATTTCTATGATTAAAAAAAATATTCACAATCTCGTATTCTAATCTTTAGGAAAAAAAAAAAATTTTTCTGTGTAGGGAAGGAATAGGGAACATTCACTGAGCTTGGGCCATACTAACATGTTAGGTTTTTCATGTCTTGTCAAGTTTATTTTCTGATTCTATTGAGCTTCCTTCTGGTGTTTATTTTTGAAACTATGTTTTATTAATGGTTGCTCTGTGCAACTCTGTTGCAGGAAATTGGATGCTGTGATTTTTGTTAGTTATGTTATTTTTGTTGCATTACCGCATGGCATCTAAACCCACATGAAGGAAAAATGCATTCAGTTGTAGAGAATTTAAGATGCAGAACAGGAACAGAACAATTGTGATAGGAAGCAAGGCATCCAGGGACTGCAAATAAGATGCTGAGGACATATCTGTACTGCGAAGTACAAGGGGACCAGGAAGAAATTCCTGATCCCAAAGACAAGTAGTGTGTACTGTCTTGTGGCTGCACTGTATATGGCTGCTTTTCTTACAATGGTTTTTTATTTTTTTCTTAGTTCCTGGTGTTTGAGGTATTGCGAGGGCTGCATACCAGCCCATCAGAGTGGCAGTTGTGAAGCATGAAACCGAGCATCCAGGAAACCTGATGGCACATTTTACAGGGTCAGTGTCCTCCTGGTTTCATGGAATGACTGTGTGGGTCAAAGGGAGGAAAACTGGTGCAGGCAGGTCCATGAGGCCTTTTGGGAGTGCTCTCTCAACTGGAGCAGACACTGACCTGTGCTTGGCCTTGCCTTGTGGGTGACAGTAAGGGAGAGCTGGGGAACATGCTCAGCGACCGGAGGGATCGAGATGCCAGGACGGAGTTAGTTCCCTTGCCCTCTCCTGTGTAGCAGAGCAGTTGTACTGAGGGAGTCTGTCAAAGCCAGAAAAGGAGATCACATCACTTTCTTTCCTTTCTGGGCTTCAGATCTGCATCTTTCAGAGACTGCCACGTTTAATCAAAAGGGGTTCATGTGGTCTCACTACCTACGGCTGACACTGCCGCTTTTTCCTGAAACACTTTGTTCTTTTTATGATCAGCAAGAGGAAGCTTGACTTGATGGGTGACGGGTCTGGTCCCGTGTGGAGTGTTGGTCATGTCAGCATTAAGAGGAAGGACAGCTAAGAGGCATGCCTTTACTTATTCACCCTGGGATGTAAAAAAGGAATTTGCAGGAATATGTTTTTAGCCAGTACACTGAGTTGGGACAACTTGTTTTATTTTCTTGATGTTGCCAGTGTATTCCTCCAGGAAGTTCTTAGTCTTTGCCCTAGACTTCCATTTGTGTAATGGTGGGGATAAATTCTTTCCTTTTCTTCCCAAGCAAACTGTAGTGGCTGGCATATTTAATAATTTGAAAGTGGCATGTAAGTATTTTTGTTAATATCCTTTCATCCAAAGTAGAAGCTCAACATTTTCTTTTCCAGTGTGAGATTATAACAATGAATTCTTCGTACATCAAAGCATTGGATTAACCCATTTGGCATTTCATACTGTGACAATTAATGGCTTCCATTTAGTTCCTCCTTTTAAACTCATATTTTTTCAGAAGTACTGACCTGTTTTTTACCAAGGAATGAAACTAGTCATCCATCTTGATATAATGAAACCAATTTTTATGTTCGTCTGTGGTAATTTCTTAACAAACTTCAGAGGTTCTGGACTGAGAATTTCTAGAGGCAAGGTTAATTTTTCTCTTCATTTTTTCTTGTCTTTAGTCTCATACCCTTACATTAATGTCTTGAAAGAATATGATAAATGACTACATTCTGCCTAATTGTATTGGTTCTTAGAAAATGTTTTGAATTTGGTCTTTATTCCTTTGTAAATTTTTATTCCATAAGGATGATCCACTTTTACTCTTTAGACATTAGGGGTTTTTGTGCTGATGCTACAAGCTCAACATGTCAGTTTTTCTAGTTTAAGGGATTCTTGAGAGTGATCTTTGCTTACAGTGTTGTGTTGATTTGCAGATATCTGTAGTTCCCTTTCAAAGGAGAAAGAAAATTAAGTGTTCTAACATATAACTGAGTTTACCACATGGTTAAGGGATCAAATTCTATTCTAACATACCTCTGGAAGTTACCTCAAATCCATCGTTAGTTTGTCCCATGGTTAAATATTTTTTACTGGCATGCAATAAACTTGTTGCATTATTTCTCTTGTGATGGCAATGTAGAATTTGAGAGCAGAATTTCTGTGAGCACGATTATATTTCTTTTTGTTTGATGCAGTTACTTTTTCATAGAATGCATGTACTCTTTAGATCTATACTGAAAAAAAAGGAAAATATTGATTTACCTATGGACTTCTCCCATGTGATTGACTGGGATGCAAGTCTGCTTTTGAAGAGCCTTTATAATTATGCATTTTGTACAGCACTTACTTGTATCTGCTAAAGTATTTTAAATTGTTAAAGATTTTTATATAGCAGTTGAGAGTGGCTGGATTTCTTTACCTTTTTGGCTTTTTTCGAGTGTAACAAGAAAGTCTGTCCACATGCATATCTTTTCTATGTGTAAAACAGCTGTCCCCATTGTGTGTGTTGGCAAGTGATTAGTACCCTTTAAATCCATTATTAATTCTGTTTTCGGTCAGCATTTGTTCTGGAGGTGGCCTTAACAAAATGACCAGCAAAGCTGCTTAATAGGAAAAATCCAAGCTCGGTGAGAGTGTCACATTCTCTTAATTGGAAGTCTTACAAAGTAGAAGCTTCAAGCAAATGAAGAAGGAAAAGGGAGCTTTACCCTTAGCAGAGAAATTAAAACCTGAATAAACAAAATCTTTCTCATCCCCGGTGTTCCCCATCAAGATGTGGTATGCTGGCTTTGGGTTTTGTGTAGCTGCAGAAGGGTTTTGTCTGCTCCAACTAGAGACACTTTTTGTGCTTTGAAGCTTTGTGGAGTTTTTCTCTGCCTGTCTTTCTCTCTGACTTTGTTTTTCAGTTCTTGATAATTTCTGACTGTCTAGTCTGAGCTCTCTGCTCCTGCGGCAAAGAGCACTTGTAATGTGGAGAGTGTGACTGGGAGAAGGAGAAAGGAGAAACCGGCCTTGGCTTGCCTGGTGGTGCAAGGCCGAAACAACACGTGAATCAGAAACCGCATGGTGTTAGACCTTTCAGAGTATTTGGAAGGAGAAGAAAGGCAGGAGGGTTCCTGGGCAGTCCTACCCCTTGACCCCAATAAAAGGCCATGAGTGTTCGTCAGCATTTTAGTTGGTCGTTTTCCTCATGCTTAGGTTACTTATTGATGGGGCTGTTTTAGATCCAAGAAATATATTGTCCTCCTGATTTATTCTCAGATGGTGCAGGGACCATTCAGAGTTCAATGATTTCTTGTAACTGCTGCCTCACAGGATGGATTGAGGTCTATTCGGGGTGATAGTTTGTCAGGTAGTGCTATGCTTGCAGGAGATTATCTTGATGGGCTTTCAAGTGAAAGGGTCAGGAAAGAAAGAGAAAGGAAAAAGAGTAGGATTAGGATAATGTTTAACCTTGCCCAAAACAAAGTGAATGGAAGAAAATACTTAAATGCTTTCTTTGCACCGAATGTTAGAGCTTTGAAGATATTTGGTGGAAACACTTTTTTTGGCAAAAATTTGTCAGAATCTGTCTAGAGCAGTTTTATTTTGTCCATGATGTTTTTTCTTTTTTAAAATTTTTACTAGACTGTGAATTTGGAGGGCAAAATACATAAGCTACTTTAATTAAAATACAAATTAATTAAACAAGCAAAAAAGCTGTTGCTTACTGCCTCTTCTTGTACTTTGGCACTATGTAAGCAAATCAGAAACCCAAATTAAAAATACTAATTTGATATCAGTAACCAAAATTTAAATATTTTGTGTTTATATAAACTTGCAGCTCAGTTTTATTTAAAATATAAAATTGTTATATAAATATATATCTACTGTGAATTAAAAATAGTTGAATACCTCTTGAAAGAAAGTAATTTTACCTGGTAAAATTAAGCATAAATTTCTTGTTTAAAATTTTTTTTCGTGAACTGTAGTAAATTGCTTTAAAGCTTTAGAAGAAAAGTAGTAAATGTGAATGAAGGTGCCACTTCTAGATCATGAGCTGTGCTCATTTTTACAATAGATAGTTCAGAAGTGGAGTATGTGGCTTGTTTTGATGAAAAGAAAATGTTTTGATCACTGTGTAAGAGGAGAATTAAAAAAATCAAATAATGTATTTGGCTTGAGTTGCTCCCGCTAGACTGTTGGCCTGCGGGTTACATATACCCTTATGTTGTTAGTACCATACCTTGTGAACATGGTGGCCTTTGCCACCAGCCTTAGCCCACGGTAAATACTTATGGAATGAGTATTGGAGTCTTGTGATACTGCTGATGACATCTTCATCAGCTACTGCAACAGAAGCTACTCTTCCTTCTCCATCCTTAACTTACTCCTTCAGTTAAATTCCATCCTTTTTCAGTCTCTTGTCCCATTTTACAAGCCTTGAGCTTGTAAAGGCCTTCACACACAGAATCACAGAATGTTAGGGGGACCTCAAAAAATCATCTAGTCCAACCCCCTGCCAGAGCAGGATCACCTACAGTAGGTCACACAAGAACACGTCCAGGTGGGTTTTGAATGTCTCCAGAGAAGGAGACTCCACAACCTCCCTGGGCAGCCTGTGCCAGTGCTCTGTCACCCTCTCAGTGCAAAAGTTTTTGTTAATGTGTTTTGTGGCTTTTGACCTTTGCTTTTACTTCATCTTAGTTCTACTTGGCAATCTGGCTTACCAGGTCCTTGTGATAATATGTAAATTGAGCGTGCAGTAATTGGAATATTTTGAAATAGATGATACCAATGAATCATTGGAGCTGCTGCCCTGGAAGGCTGTCAGCAGAGCACAGCACCAGAGATGGCAGAGCTTGAGTCAGCAGCCACTGAACGGAGAACTGGAGGGCATGCAGAGAGGAGGCAAAAAGGAAAGTCCGATGGTAAAATACTGTACTTAAGGCAGAAGCTTTCAGCAGGTGGAGAGCTGTGCTAGGCAGAGCACTCAGCTGTGCTGAGAGCTGTGTCTCTGGACTGCAGCTCTGTCACCTCTGCTCTCTGAACGATTTCAAGTTGCAAATACACGTGTATGGTTGATGGATTAAGTTAGTAGGTGAAAACTTTTTAAAATTCCCTCTGTTTTTGTAGATGCTGGAGCCATAGGGCATTATTCTTCTGCCATCTGCGAAGTAATGTAACCTGAATGGATCAGAACATCTTAAATAGGTTGTGTGAACAGTGCCCCTGTTGCTGCCCATTAACTATGGGTGTGATATGGGTGTTTTGGGTAAAGACTTCTAAAGTAGGGTAGAATCTTCTGTCTTGTTACATAGCAGGTAGTGTTTGATACCAAATGACATGATAACCAGACTATGACATGATAACCAACAGGGAACTGAAGTCAAAAGTAAAAAAAAAAAAAAGAAAAAAAAAGAAAAAAAAAAGAAAAAAAAGAAGACTGTAGAGAGAGAGGGGGCACATGAGAAGTCTAGTGAAAAGCACTTCTGCTATGTTGAACCAGCAAGCTGTGGAAAGTTGTGCTGGTCATCTTATTTTATAGCACCCTATAGAACATGTTCCTGGAAACATGGTGAGGGGGCTCACCAAAAACTCCTGGTTAATGTTTTACTTCTGCTGCTTCCTTCTGTTCAGAAGGTATGGAAAGAAACTTCCTGGTGACTGTTCCTATTGAAGGTATCTATTTTAAAATAGAAGCATAGGATATGCAGAAGTACGCAATCTGGATACTCCCTTTTTCTGAGGCAAGTCCCACCTGCTTCTGGGGTGTCGAGGAATGGATGTTTATAAATGTTCTTAACAGGCTTCTGTATTCAGTTTTTCATTAGACTTTGTTTAATGGCAAGTGATTTGACATAGGCATCAATTCCTGAAGCATTTAAGTGTTTCTGATTCATTACTTCTGTCTACTTTCAAGAAAATTGTGTTTTACTAATTAAGAGTTTATGTTCTTTGGGGATTTCTTCATTAATTTTGTTACTGAGCTGTCTGGAGCCATTTGGGTTTTTTATCTCACTGATGAAAGAAGAACCTCTAGATCCAATGTACAAAGAATAAAGGAATATGATTTTTTTGTTATGTCAATAGCAGACAATTCTAGTGGTTAAATTTTTTATCTTATTACTCCTCTGAGAAACCAGTTTGTTTAATTTTCTGATTATGAGTCTGAATGGATTTTTGTCTGCTCTTCTAAAGTTTAAATGGGCAGAAGTATTTAAGATCTACTGCGGCAGTGTTACAGAGCCCAGTATTTCGGAAGCACAAAGTGTTGATTTTAAGTGTGACCATCCAGATAATCAGGAAGAAGATGTAGACTAAGATGAAGAAAAGATAAGGTATATCTTCAGATATACTGAGAAACTGGGTATACACTTGTTCCAGAACTGTCTGATTGATTGAAAGGTTGATTTGTGAATGACTAATTTTTTTGATAGACTAGAAATAACAAATTCATAATATTGTTTAGAATGGATTTTTTTTTTCCAAAATATTGGTCTGGAACACTGTTGAAAACAGTGGAAGTTCAAAAGTTGAAAAAATGTTTGTAGAATTGGAAAAAAAATTTGAGTGGAAAAATGTTAAGAATTAAAATTCATGTGTAAAATGTTTCTGAGTTTTCAGATACCCTTACCCTATATATATATATATGTATGTGTGTGTATATATATATATAAATAAAAGAAAATATTTATGAAAATGTTTCACTAAACTCTCTTCAAGAGACTAGGAAGGCTTTAGCTATTTTCCACTCATTCTGTATAATAATAGCTTCCAGCCATCCTCTCTCTCTCTGTGCTCTCTCAGCTCCCCTCTCTCCTTCCCCTCTCTCTCCCCCCTGCCCTCCTACGCCCCTTCCTTAGGTCCAGTAGAAATAGAAAAAATACATATTTCAGCCAGTTAAATTCTTTCTTCCAGTGAACAAACCTCAAAGCAACGACATTAAGAGTTGCTCCTTGTATACATTGAACCAGATCCTCAACCTCTGCAAAATTATTTTATCTCAACAATTTTCTTTGTCTCCCAATTTATTTAAAATTCGTTTTTAGTATTGAAGAATGGCAGCTTTTGCTGACAGTGGAAACTGCAGTGTTTTCAGCATGGAAATTAAATTTCTTTAATAAACCTATTCATTTAATTTTAAGGCCATCCGTACGCTTTGTTATGGACAACATAGTTTTGAGACAAAGCACTAGCAATGGGAGAAATAATAGTCTGGCAAATAGAACTTGTAGGACTCAGTCAAGTGTTATTAAATGAAAGTTAGTTTTCTCCACTTTTAATAATTACAGTATAAATTAAGTAAGATCATTTAGCTCATTCTTAGCAGATGTTTCTTTGACTCTGTAAATCATGTAAGCCTGAGAGATGTTAGTCCAGTGAGTTATTTTTAGTATCAATAAATCTTGCCTCTGATGCAGCTAAAACAGGGATTTTTTTTTTTTTGTCTGGAATGGAGTGTTTCAGTAATAGTCAGATTTGTTTCGAACACATGCTGAAGGAAGCTCATATTTTATTTAAAAATAATATGGTTTTAATTTTTCATTCATTTCCCTCCGCGTCAAGACTTTGGTACATCACTGACGACAGGAATTAGAGCTTGGAATTTTACAGAAATCAAAGGAAAATATTCCTTTGCTGAAACGAGCTGACAGTGTAAAGTCACAGCAGGAGCTTTCTCTGCGTGGTGCAGTCGTCTCTAGCTGCTGGGGAACTGGATGCAGTATAGCTGCTGCTATAGCATGGGTCCCCAGCTCAGAGAATTTATTCAGCAGAGTAGTTTGTATTGCAAAGACAGTTAAACAGCAGTGCTTCAGGATCTTGGATGCCCCTCCGTGAGGTTGTGTGGAGCAATGCGGGCATTCAATCTGTAAATAAATTGACTGCAAAAGCCTTCTCTTGGAATTGTCGTTAAGTGGTCAAATTCAAATCAGATAGGAAGTTCTTCCTAAGTATTTGGTTTACTCAAGAATTTTTTTCCCAGTTGTATGCTGATGTTATTACATCTCTCTCAAATACAGAACCAAAAAAGTCAAGTAAATAGTCTTTCTTCTGCCAGCTGGTTATTAATTGGTAAATACTAGTATTGTAAGGGGGAAAAAAAAAGTACCTTTACACTGGAATAATACTTTGAGGGGAAAAAAGTTAGGAAATATAATCCTGGGGTTAAACTGGACATTTATCAATAATGTTGCTTTACAAATATACGGACCATTTCCTTTTTGTAACTGTTGAGATGACAGCAGTAGGTTATTCATCTGCAGACTCTGTTTCTCTGCTGAATAGATGGCTGAGGTTCATTGTGCTTACCAGGCTGATTCATGCTTGCTATGTAAATGCTGGAATAGCTGGCTGTTGTGACTACCTTGGTAATGAGCTACAACAGCGATGGGGAGATGTTGTCTAAGGGAGAAGACAGATACTTCACCTAGGAAAGGAGACGTTGGGAAAATGGATTTCCTGCTTGATATTTTATTTGAAAGAGCAGATTGGAAAGAAACGTATGATTTACAATTGGTGTATATCAATCCTATCTTCCTTTACTTACTGGGTTTTTCTTCTTTGAGGCATGTGTTCTTTACAGCAGAAATGAAACAAATGTTATCAACTCTCCTGACCCTGATTTGGAAATAAATTACTGAAGCATATTAGGTCTTAAGGGTATTTGCTTTCTATATATTTCAGTTACTGTAGGAATGTATTCTGTTGAAAAACAGAGGTTATTGCCCAAGTTCTTTCTTAACCTTGCTTTCAATTAAATCTAATTTCTGTTACCATAGCACTGCCTGCTTGCACACTACTTAGTCCAGTGCTGGTCTTCTGTGCATATTTTGTATTTGTGTGGCTGTTCTTACTGTTTCTGAACTAACAGCCCCTGTCCAGTATTTTTGGTCTGTGAGGGGGATGGCCAGGCAGCTGTTTTTCACAACTGGTGCAATTGCTAATATGTTTCCTATGCATGAAGGCAGACTTCTATTCAGTACCCCTGGGGACTGTAAACATCATTTTTATCATGTTGGAACTACAGGTTCTGTCAGCCCACTGAAGTTGTTCTCAATTAGTATGAGGCAGTCCAATTCAGAAGGGAATAGCTGCTCCTGTTCAAGCCCATTTTTCTCTGAGTGTTGCCTACACTGATTTCCAGCTGTTACTGTGCAGCTTTGGGTAGCTAATGGGGTTCACTGGAAACATCTATCTCAAAAGGAAATGCCTGAGTCAGTGTCTAGTTGAATGATTGGAGATTTTCACACACAAAAAACCCCGGTTAGTACCCACTTAGCTAATTATCTCTCAATGTGCATGATCATCCTTTCCAGTTCAGTAATTAAAGACAATTAAGTGGAACCTTGCTAATTTGCACTAAGGTTGGGAACAACCTATTGCCAATTACTGAATTTTGTGAATTAGTGCAAATGAAAACAAGCACTTTTATAAACTGTAGAGTAACATGTGCTGAACATTATCCAATAATGCCACGTTATTAACAGTGCCAGTAACTCACCTGTACTTGCAGGGGAACTTAATGTTATAAACTAAGGAAGGGATTTTTCTTATTCTGAAGTATGCTTTTTGTTAACTGTGTGAAAGTTTCTATACTGATGTCTAAAGTCATTTAGAATACCAGTCTGAATACCATTCTGTTGAATACCATTCTGTTTTCTAATAGAGTTCAATGAGACCTTCAGAGATTTCATTACATTCTAGTATAACTCAAGTTTCTTCTGTTTTGAAGCAGCTGCAATTGTCCCCATGGTTGCTGGAGCGAGCATAACATCTTGCTTTGATCATATTGAGCTGTTGCAAGGGGCTGAGGAAAGTCTTTCTGAAAATCCAGGGCAAGTGAAAAATCACTAACTGCTGTATTTTCAGAATGCTCCTGTTACCTTTTCCTTCATGAAGATAGTTTTGCTGACAGTTCCCCTAATCTTGCAGAAGGCTCCCCCTCCAATCCTGTGTATAGTGCCAGAGCTAACCCTGTTTTCCCTGGTCACGCAGTTTTAGACTTGGTTGGGTGGCTCCTACAAAGCGGGCTGCCTTCTTGCCCACATCCTTTATACTGGCTCTACCAGTAGCTAGAACATAGGAAGTTCTGCCTCAACATGAGGAGAAACTCTGTGAGGGTGACAGAGCGCTGGAACAGGCTGCCGAGAGAGGTTGTGGAGTCTCCTTCTCTGGAGACATTCAAAACCCGCTTGGATGTGTTTCTGTGTGGCTGCCCTAGGGGATCCTGCTCTGGCAGCAGGGTTGGACTAGATGATCTCTGGAGGCCCTTCCAACCACTAACATTCTATGGTTCTACCCATTGCTTTTGGCACGATCACTGTCCAGATCCCAATAGACTGCTAAAGCCCCTTGATAAGTGTATGCTAAATAACTCCTGGCTGTTGCTAAAAAGGTAGGCGTCTCTTGCAAAGCTAATTGTTAAAAGGAAAAAGGCTATTTTGTCTCGTTTTGAGATTTCTGTACCATTCCTGTCTCCCTCATCTGAACAACAAATAATGGCCATAATTTATCCTCGTGGTTTTGCACGTTGATCTGAGACTTGATGAGAAACAATTGAGACCACCTTGCACCAAAGTTAATTATACTTCTTTTCCCTAGTTTCAGGCACCATCTTTTCATTCTTTTCTGTTGTTTCTGAAGATAACAGCAGCAAATCGGAAGCCAGAGCACTTCTTCTTCCTGTCTGTATTCTCAACCTCTGCCTGTCTTTGGGAGACTTCCGCTTCTGAAATGAGCCAAGTTTATCCCCAAAGCCCAAAATGATTCCTTTGCAACTTTAGCTTCACGGTGATTCTCTTTAATAGCTGCACATCTTTCCAGGGCCTTTCTCCATCCAGTCCGAGGTAGTATCTGAATTTCTTTTACTGGAATTTCTCCAGTCACAGTGACACAAATTGATTAAAGCCTGGATGCCTGTAGCTTTCCAGAGCTCCGCCTTACAGACAGGGAGGTGAAATGCTGTATGTAGAGCAACCAGAGCTACAATCTATGACCTAATGGCAAGACTATGACGATCTATTAAGATGACCTGCTTTTCAGCCTTGGCTACCTTCTACTTTTCTGTTGAGACACCTTGTTACAGAAAACTGCCTATAAGCTGCAGGAGCCAAATGCCTTAAGCTATTAATTTTATATGATGTAAATTTAGGAAAATAGGAAATGGGAAACTAATAAAGATTGTGTTTCTTTGCTTGTATTCTACCAGCTGTCCTTTTTGATGGTAGAAGAACTTCTGCTGGAATTAAAATGATGTTTGTTAACCTTAGATGACTGAAACAGAAGAGAAGGTTTTCTTTTATCCTCACTCCTTTATGTATTTCAATCAGTTCTAGGTACTCAAATGATTAAGTTGCTTTTTGAGACTTAGTTTTCTAAGTCATGTGATAGCTTTTTAAAAAGCATATTCTGCCTGAAGGTGGTAATTCAAAAATCAAAACCCCCAGGCTAATTCCATTAAGAACTCTTGTTCCATAACTTTGATACTAGCTGCTTTCTGGATTTGGTTAATTAGAAGTGGAAAACAGTACTAAGGTAACTAGTACATAAAAAACAGTGTAAATAATAAAATCAAGTATTATTCTTGGGATAGGTGATGTCTTAAATACTCTGTCCTTACTGCTTGGTTGTGTCCCTTCCCAACCTATTTTACACCCTCAGTCTATTCACTGGGTGTGCAGAATGAGAAAGAGAAGACCTTGATGCTGTGCAAACACTATGCAACAGCAGCTGTTAATGTATGATCAGCATTGTTTTGGTCATGGATCTAAACCACAGCACTGTACAAGCTGCTATGGAGAAAATTGACTACATCCCAGCCAGAACCAGTACAGGAATAAAGGTGGTTAAAGGGCTGGAGAGCTTATGTCTGAAATATGATGGAAGGAACTGGAGTAGAGAAGGCTAAGGAGAAATGTAATCACAGTCTTCCAATAACTAAAAAGGTACAGACAAAGGGAGGTTCTCTCTTTGTGAGTTTTCATGATGGTAGGAGAAGAGGCAATGGTAATAATTGCTTCAGGAGAAATTCTGGGCATAAGAAAAAATGTCTTCACCATGTGAACAATTAATCGTTGGAATAAGTTGCCCAGAGAAGTGGTGAAGTCTCGCTTGCTAGAAAAATTCGTGATTTGGCTTGACAAGGCCCTGGATAACTTGGTCTGAGGCCAACAGAAGGCTGGACCAGATGATCTCCAACCTGCTTTGCAGTGATTCTTCATGAAAACAAGGACTGTTGCTTTGAAGATTTTTTTTAAAAAAGCTGAAATGTAATAAATGCATCTGATACCATTATATAGATTCCAGGGGATTTTGAAACAAATTACATTCCTACAAGTGAAAAGGAAATATAATTAAGTAACCACTGCACTTAATGTGAATCAACATCTTCTAAGGTCTGCTCCTCACTGCTCTGCTAACTGGGGTGCTTAGTTGCTCCTCATGTATTAGTTTTGTGATCTCTAAAATGAGAACAAATGTCTTATTTTTAATGCGCTAGAAGAATAATATCCAATAAGGATTATCTAACAATGAAAATTCTGTTTGTGATACTGTTTAGTTTCTTTTAGCTAAGCATCTCCTGTATGTAACAGATATTCCTCAGGGACAGGGCCATTTTAGGTTGAAATATATTGGTGTTTAAACAGCAGTGAATTTTTTTTTGGTTTTTTTTTTCTGCCTTGTTAAATAGTCTAATTTTAAAGCTTAACTATGATACAAGATCTCCTAGTACTTATGTTGTAGGTGTATATTTCTCTGTTACTGTTTATGTAAAATTTTTGGAACTGTTTATTTTTAGTTTGAAGGGAGGTTGCTCAAATTCTGCTTTAAAAATGTTTATTTTTGAATTTTTGAAAGAGGCAATATAATCAGGCAATAAAAATATATTCTTGATATTGATAGATATGTATTGATTTTTGTATTGCAGTTCTGATAGCACTGTTCAAGGGGCACAAATTGTGGATGCAACAAAACCCATCAGACACATACTGTCAGGACTGGGAGGAGGAGTTCACTGGAGTTCACTGAGAGTGTCATGTGAAAAAATTCCCTTGTGTTGATTTTTTTTTCCTTCAAAATATGATGAGCATTTATTGTAGCACAAGTGTGGCTTTGCATGGTTTAGTAAGAGAAAGTAAAAGCAATAATTGCAGCAAAATGATTAAATGATAATCATATGTATGCATAAACAATTTATACTGTGAATATTTGTATTGTCATTTTAAAATATAAACTGAAGCAGAACAGTAGATCAGATTCTGTTTATCCAAAGAGGAGTGGATTTAAACCATCTGAATTATATGGGTGCAGCACAACAGTTGTACAGGGACTCTTAAAAACTTTAAGGCTCACAGATGTAATGTTTCAAAAAGGAAGAAAAGAAAAAAAATCCTCCAGATTAAAGCAACTTCTTTATAAAAAAGTGGTTTTGGTCATAAAATAAAAATAAAGAACAAGGAAGAGGGTTAACTGTTGCCCTCTTTCCTCCTGGGAAATATATCAGGCCATATGTTTGAAAATAGGAAAACTTTCTGCCAGTTCTGTGGCAGCTGATGTTAGAAAACTTTTAAGATAGTGCAGTACTGACCTCCTGTGTTTCAGGGTATAACAAAATAAATGTGTGAGAATATGCCTTGCCGTTATGAAATAACACATTGATGGCTTTTTACTGATCTGTAGGAAGAAAAGAGAAACTAGTAATTCTGTCGTCTAGTTCAGCATTATAAACATGCTCATTTGTGACTTCACATTTATCCAGCTGGTTATCAGGCAGTACATAGCTAGTACCTTTTGCCAGGAAACTACATGTAGTGCTTGTATTTTCATAATATGTGAATCCATGTGTTTTGGATCTTACTTTCTTCTTTAAAATATTTACCGTCTGTGTTTTGCTCCTATCTTTCTTATGCAGTCTCAGAGTGTGTGTGTGTGAAATCAAGCTGAATCATCAAATAAAAGCCCAAGTTGTGAATTAGACAAGGGAAAAAGTACTTGTAAATGAACCTGATGCTATGAAGATCCTGAATGTAGTCCGTCTGTTGTTTATTCCCTGTTAATTTTTTTGTCTTGCCACTGTGTTCATGTTTTTTTTTCAGTTAGTTTCCTTTTGCTTCTAGTCTTCTATTAATAATCTGTCCTTTGTTTTTCACATTTCCCGCATATTGTCCTCTTCAGTCTCTTAACTTTTTCTCTAATCTCTTTTAAAAGAATTTTGCGTGTACTTAAATGACACAGTTATCTGTCTAACTCAGAGCTATTTCATCCCTAAAATTTTGTTCAAAAGTTCGTGTTTGCTTTTGTAAAACAAATAAGAAAAGCTTTATGTTGCAAGTAATTGATTGTTATGTCAAGATGCAGTGGAATCCAGCTTGGGAAGGATTGATTATGAGCGTCAAGAAAAAGGGCTCCATCTCTCCTAATGGGTTAGGGGGGGGAAGGTAGATGAAAAAGAGAAGAAGAAACAAGAGAGCATGGGAGAAAGAAGAGGTTAAGAAGAAAAAACTTGAAATGTTTAGACCTCTTGAAAATAGGCTTTGAAAGATTGTGGCAGACAGACCTCTTTAGAACGTGTTCTGTGTTCTTGCTAACTATTGTGCGTTATTTGTACGCTAATGTGATAGGGGACGGAGAACTAGCTGCAATGGAGGTAAATCCACTTTGCATTATTCATTCAGTTTTTCAAATGTCTGTGGCAAAATGTGTATTAAAAATGGTCAGTAGTGTTTCTGGCTTGTGGAGGGCTTTGAACCCTCTGCAGCGTTAAAACGTCGGGTTTTGGGTGGTGAATATCTTTTACAGTCATAATTAGTTAATGCTATAACCAGTGCTCTCTGCTGCATGGTAAGGGGAGAATGAATATTATTAGGTGCATTTCTAATCTGCACATATAGGACTTAGATAAGTAAATCACAGGAAATGTTATCATTCTTAAATGTGAGGTTTGCACTGTGTCTGTATGGTTTTCAGCCAATAAAAAAGAGCAAGTAGACAGTATTTCAGAATGTGTTGCAAAAAGGTGTCCAGGAATGAAGTCTGTTCCTGCCTTCTGCTTTCTCCATGTTGAGGGTCAACCGATAATGTGAGTGATGGCTCAGCAGGGGCCTGAGAAGCCTTTCTTGACTGCATCTAGTGTCCTGCTGCATCCCAGTATGGATGGAGATAGCACATCTGGCAGTATTTGCTTTGAAGCAGGAAGCGTGAGTTTGAGACTGTGGCACCGTCTCCGTTGCACTGGCTGGCAGAGCAACTTAAGCACGTGAAAAGCATACACTGCATCCATTCAAAATGTGGTCGAGCATCTGTAGCCGTGTACACTCCCTTGAATTCCTGGCAGAAATTCCAGCTGAATCAGCTAGAACTGCACCTGGCACTTCCATCGTGCTATGGTAGAAAGAACGCGTTGACCTAAACTCCAGATTTATGTGGATTTAGTTATGGAACTCTCAATAAAATCAGTGCTAACTTTAAGGGCTGTATATCACTTTGCAGTAGAAAATATATACTGTGCTTGAGCAATTTCTGCATTCTTCTTGAGGAGAAAAAATAGTGTCTTGTTTTGCTTACTGAGTCTTTCTTAGTTGTGAGATATGTATGTAATTACCAGAGTCACGGAATTGCTGTAGTGTAAGCTGAAGGAATCATAAAAAGGTTCATGGGAAAGATGGTGTTTCTCTGGGCTCTGCTGAATCTTTTTTGACGTTTAAAGAAGCGAGATGTGGTGTGGAGTTCACAGAGTATTTCAGGCTGCAGTTAAAAGTAAGTTGGAATTTGTTTGACCTTTTTCCCTGTACATTCTTTCCAGAGCATTAGGTGGCTGAGGTCAAACTGAAATGTGTCACTGGTCAGTGTCTGAATTTAATTAGTAGGGAAGGACTTGGAGAACTCCAAAGTTACAAGATGTTTGATCACTACTTACACATTTCAAGTAAAAACAGAACATGATCTGTTGGTGTTATTTTCCACCAGCTGGTACAATTTTCTTGAATTTGTTTGTTTCTAAATTCAAGGTTTAAATGTGGGCAATGTTACAGAAAACTCTTGTACTACTAGGCTGGTTACTCAGCCTGGTCTATGACATCTGCAATGGCGTATGAGGACAGTCACTACTATATATTACGCTTAAAACCAGAAATTATGGCAGTTACCATATTTGCTGAACTGATTTCCGTACTTGCTAGTCAAAATTGCAAGTTTTGTGTTGATTTATAGACAAATCCAAGAAAAACTAAATTCATACATTTTGCTCTTAAAGAGACAGAGACTGTTGTAGATTGTGATGAACTGTGATATAAATACCCACTGACACTTAAAAAAGCAACAGTTTCAGCTAGTCGAGGATGGCTTTTCTAAGCCAAAACACAGTAGTAACACTCTGCATCTTGGTAACAAATATGTTTGCAATAACTCAAACATTTTTGTTCCTGCAACTCAGCCTGCCTGATTTCTATGCATACTACTCTCAGCATTTAAAATAATGCTCTCAGCATTTAAAATAGATAGAACAGCTCTGAGAGAATAAGAGCCTCGAGTTTGAAAACACTAGGTGAAGACTTGAATTTTTTTTTTTTACATCTAGTCTTTTATTAGTTATAACATCAAAAAGAGCAGAAGCAAGAAATTCTAGAAGATTAAATGTGCATGATATGGAATTTTAGTAAAATATTCCACCTTTGGTATGTATTGATTATTTTCATGTTGCCAAAATGCAATTTAGATATGCCCTATAATTCTAAGTCCTCAAATATTTGCTAACAGTCATGACAGCACAGATATATGTCTACTTTTCCCCTGTAAACCTGGGAAATTTTGTATGTTGACTGTTAAAGAGTAATAGAACTGGAAGATAAATTTAATAGATTAGTTTGAAGTGTCAGGTTGTATGAAGAATGTTTTCTCAGGTAATGTTCGTTTCTTCTCCATCATCACTTAGTCACATATTTTCTTTGCTTTAAATTTTAAATTCTTTACTCAGAAAAGTGATGAGTGGCTGAGAGCGGATAGGGTCATTTGCCTCCTGTTAACCAGTGTTTCCACAATGCAGTTATTATTGTAATTGTATCAATAGGGTAGATAGTGTATTGAAGCTGTGATGCTCTAATCAACACTGCATTTTGCCTTTGGTAAAAGATGCCAGTGCAGAGTCCCAGCTACCATGTTTGAACTGGAATCCCCTTAAATGCCATGGAGATGCTTCTCAGAGGTTCTTCCTCACTCTGTGCCTGGTGTGTCCTTCGATCTCTGTCCAGCAGGTCTCATCTTGTTAGCTGAAAGGTGATGGAACATCTTATCCTTGGCATTGTCTCTAGGCATATCAAGGATAAGAAGGTTATTAGGAGCAGTCAGCATGGCTTTGCCAAGGGGAAGTCATATTTGACCAGCCTGATAGCCTTTTATGAAGACATAACCAGGTGGATGGATGGTGGCCATGCAGTGGATGTGGTCTACCTGGTTATCAGCAAGGCATTTGACACTGTCTCCCACAGCATCCTCATAGGTAAACTGAGTCTGGATGACCGAGTAGTGAGGTGGGTCGCTAACTGGTTGAAGGGAAGAAGTCAGAGAGTTGTGGTCAATGGGGCAGAGTCTGGCTGGATGCCTGTGTCTAGTGGGGTCCCTCAGGGGTCAGTGCTGGGGCTAGTGCTGTTCAATATATTCATCAATGACCTGGACAAGGGATAAGAGAGCACTGTCAGCAAGTTTGCTGATGACATGAAACTGGGAGGAGTGGTTGACACACCAGAAGGCTGTGCTGCCATTCAGAGAGACCTGGACAGACTAGAGAGCTGGGCGGGGAGAAATCTGATGAAGTTCAACAGGGGCAAGTGTAGAGTTTTGCACTTGGGAAAGAATAACTCTATGTGCCAATATAGGTTGGGGACTGCCCTGCTGGAGAGCAGTGTAGAAGAAAGGGGCCTGGTGTGCTAGTGGACAGCAGGATGCCCATGAGCCAGCAATGTGCCCTCGTGGCCAAGAAGGCCAATGGCATCCTGGGGTGTATGAGAAGGGGAGTAGCAAGTAGTAGAGGAGACTGAGGGGTGACCTCATAAATGTTTATAAATATGTCAAGGAGGAGTGTCAGGAGGACGGTGCCAGGCTCTTTTCAGCGATGTCCAATGACAGGACAAGGGGCAATGGGTTCAAGCTGGAACACAGGAGGTTCCACAAAAATATTAGAAAAAGCTTTTTCACTGTGAGGGTGACAGAGCACTGGAACAGGCTGCCCAGGGAGGTTGTGGAGTCTCCTTCTCTGGAGACATTCAAAACCCGCCTGGACGCGTTCCTGCGCGATCTACTGTAGGTGATCCTGCTCTGGCAGGAGAGCTGCACTAGATGATGTTTTGAGGTCCCTTCCGGTCCCTGACATTCTGTGATTCTGTGAACTAATAACAGCCTCAGCTGGCATTTACCAGTAATTAATAATTTTGGAGGATAAAGTATTTGTCAGAAATTTAGCTGGCAGGTGGAAATGGGCAAAGCAAGTTTGCCTGGTACGGTGCTGATGAAAAGAAACCAGATCAAAATAAATAAATAAATCAAAAAGTCAACTTACAAGTCAAGAGTTATCTCATAACAGAGTAGTGTTTAATCTTCTTGGTGCACAATATGATTGTGATGGTAAGTTTCTGCACATATACCATGATAAATGGATGCTATTCTGTGATGGTAATGATTACATTATACATGTTGGCATTTATGAGACACGGTTGCATTTTTTTAGAATACTCAATCTTCTTGCTGTGTTTTCATCTATTGTTTTCTCTGACAGCTGGAATAAGACCATGAAGTCAAGTGACAGAGGCCGTAAGGGTCTCTGGTTGCTGAACTGCTTCTCTCGGTCAAGTTAGATTTGCTTTCAATAGTTGTTATTTTTCTGTTCCTGTATGGTTTATTTAATCTCTAAAATAAGAAAACAAACACTTTGCACCAAAGTCTTTAAACTCTGCCTGCAAAATTGTAATTAGATATGTAGAGTATTAGATAGGTATAGATCAATCATTTGCAAAAGCAACATGTCACATAATTGCCTACTGCATATGTGCAAACGAGGTTTTTCATGGAGGCAAATGAACCTTCAGATTGTCTTTGCTTTCCTCCATTTGAAAAATTAGCCTTGCATACACTTCATATTTTAAAGTAATAACTGATCTTAGTTTGGGACAGTAATAACCATCTTGAAGCAATGAGACTTCAGAGAAATCTAAGTGCTTTATGTAGTTACCACTATCTTTGACAAAAAACTTCCATGTGAAATTGAAATATGGTTTCTTTTTAATCTAATTTAAAATACAGATCAATAAATGTGGGTCTTTTGTTTGGTCCTTTGTACTCACCTGCAGCTCTCGCCCTGCTGCTATTTCCCTCCTTTCTCTAGTTATCCTCTTCTGTGTTGAATTGACGTCTTTCTAATCTGGATGTTTCTGGCAGTTTTTGCAGCTCTTTTGCTACATGGCATGTGGAGGAGCTGGAGGGGAGAACAATGATAAACCATTAGCAAAAATATCATAATTCATTTGTAATGTTACAAGCATTAAGTTAACTGCTACTTAGTTATAATTCAGGACGGCCTTGTCTTTTTTTTTTTTTAAATGAATTGCCATGTGTTTAACACTGCTGTCAATTTCCTGGATTCCCTTTGCTTTATGGTAGCTTTTATTTATCTAATTGTGTATATTTTAATAGTTAACATTTCCTATTTCTGTCTCATTTGATGCTGGTGCTATTAACAAAGAGAAAACTGAGACCAGATGGTTGCCAAACAGTGAAGCCACCTGGTATTCTAGCAATGCCAAATATATTTTTCCCCTCCATTTTTCTTTAGAAAATTACCGAGACAGCTCCAGGATTTTTTGAGGATCCTGAGAATGCATGCGTGCAACCAGACAACTATCCCAAACCTTCTTAAGTTTATCCTTACACTTCTCTCTCCCATTGTTCTCCTCTTTCTCAGGTAACTCCATCTCACTCTCTCTGTTATCCCACTCCTGTCTCCCACATGAGCTCTGCGCTGCTGGCTCTTGGGCACAGGTTTTGCAGACCTTGCAAAGCTGCCTCTGAGGCTGCAGGTGAAGGCCTGATCCTCACCGCTGCTCACTCTCTACCACCTCTGGAGCTGCCAGGGTGGGACAATGAGCTCTCCTTGCAAGCAGAATCCAACTGGATGAACCTGCTGGGAGTCTTCTGGGAGCTTTTCCACACCCCTTGGGCTATTACTAGTGCATAGCAAACAGGTGAAAAACCGCCCTGAAGAACAGGGCTTTTTGAATGCAGTAGTGTGTGGCTTGCCATCTGATGCCTTGGTGATTTGAGGGTCAAATCTGAATTTGTCAGGGGTGTGACAGCGTGAGTTGGGACTGACATTATCGTAGTCTGAGGATACACTAGTGTGCACACAGTGCGGTTTGCTTGGAGTGGCAGGAGTTAGACTAAACTAACCAAAAATATTTTTTCTTTGGTATGAATTGCATGTAGGCTTTGCTCCCCATGCCAATGCCGTATGCTGATACGAGCAGCACCATGTGCATGGTGACAGACGAGCTGTTCGAATGTGTGCTTCGCACACATTTCAAAAGTCTGGTATAGGCAGTGCCTGTGTCAGTATTGATACATCTCTGAGACAAGCAGCGTTAACACACCATATTGACACAGGTCTGGGTCAGGGAATGGAGTGTAACTCCTCACTTAGTCACTGCCAGTCCTTCTCTGCCTGCTCTCTTTCATTCCTATGCCTTTGTATCCAATTTCCTGGATGCTGCTGATTTGTAGACCCCCAAATACCTTGAATTACGCTAACATAAACCCCTGGGTGCTGTGGCTCAGCGAGTGCAGGTCTGATCACTCTGGCTGAATTCTGGCAAAGAGAACAAATGCCATTATGTCAGCTCTCAGCAAATACCAGGTTACTGAAGTATTTAGTGGCTCTAGTTCTAGCGTACTCTGCCAGGAACTGTTCAAATTCAACACAAAACCCCACAGTACTTACCTCAAAAGAGCTTATACTCTGTCGATAAGAGCCAGGAGAATAGTGTAAACAGATAAGGAAATAAAAGAAATAGTATGTTTGGTATTTACTGGTGTAACAGATAGCTGTCTTTAATGCCGTGTGTATGATATACCTGTATCTACTAATTTCTTAGGATTACTCTGCTGTGGTCTGACAGCAGTTGTGCCGGCGTTGAACTCTCTTTTCTGAGCCCTCTGTTTTGTGCTGGGCATATGGTGCCTTTGTTCCATTGCTCACCATCCTCTTACCTTGTGTACTTGCTTCCAGCATGTTCTGAAAGTGTCAGAAGAACATCCTTCATTTGGCAGGTGTTGAGCTTCACTATGGCTCTACCAGTGATTGCCTCACTACTAAGTGCTCTGCCTAGATGGCTGCAAGCCATCATGCAGAAGAGTCCCCTTCAAACACTGACTTCAGCCTAAGCTGGGTTTCTGCAGGTCTCTGTTCCTGCTGGTTGCAGTGGGTTGGACACAGTTCCATTACAGCGTGCAGACCAGTTCAGGGAAAGGATGTCAGAATGGCCTCTCTTCAATACTTCCCAGCCTTTCGGGAAGTCCTCCTTCATGTGTTTCAGCAGGCAGCACTTACAATGTGTGTTTAATCTTCGTGGTAGGAGACTAACATAAAAACCAATGTCTTAGTGGAAGTATTAACTAGTTGTTCTTGTTTGGCCTAGGCAACAAGGCATAACAATTCAAGTGTGCTTTACAGGGGTGGTTGCTTGGTGACAAGTATGTTGTTTTTTGGGGCTTTTTTGTTGCAGAGAGACGGTGTTTGTCTTCACACTTCTGTATTATATTAGAACTACTTTTGCAGTATGTACCATTTCTCAAAATATGTGAATGTGCATTGAGGTTGGCAGGAGACCTGAGAATCAAACTTACTGCTGTAACTGCATTTTCCTGCAGCAGAAAATATTAAAAATTATCAAGGAAAAGTAAAATTGTTGTTTGGAATCTGGAAAGTTCGTACCTAGTATCTGTAATTCAAATAAGTATGTTGGAAAGCATGTTGTCCAACTTCCAGAAGTTGTGCATTTTCCTATTATGCCAGCGCATGAGAGTCCTCTGGGCTTTGGATGAGATTCTCTGCAATTAATGAACATTTCAGTGCATTTAAATAGGGTTTTTTTGTTTTTTTTTTTTTCAACCTGTTTGATTTGTGCAGACTGGTTGCATTACTCGCAGAAGCTGTATTTACCTTCTGTGGAATATACCTCCCTGCACAGGTGAATTGAACAGGGCAGACCAAAATCCCTGTGGTATCTCACCCCTAGGATATGATGTTTTCCAAGATACTAAAAAGGGGATAGCATGCTGGCTGAATGTAGGCTGAGCCTTCTCTCTTCCTGACAAACAAATCTCTAAAAAATTTGCAAATATTTCATATCTGAGAAAATTAGCATATTTCAGAGTTGGTTTTTTTTTTAACACTTTATGCCAGCCCTTCTATTTCCTTGTATTTAAGTGGCACGTGCGGTTTGTATCATTATTGTCAGACTATTCCTGCCGCTGTTCTTCCTCCCCTGAAGTATAAAGATTAGGCAGTCTTGGGAAATTTCTGCTTATTAGAGGTAAGAAAGAAAAATAAGCAGTGTTGAAAGTTATGACAAAGTTTTTTCATCAGTCTTCTTTGCTTTACAAGCATAAGACTTTACAGTAATGATAAAACTGGTCTGTGCAGATGTTGTCAAAATGTAAAAGCAATCAGAAGACAGGATGTGTACAGATTTAGGAATGTCGTTCCCCTCTTATGAAAGAAGCAATGATCTCTCTCCTAGTTTTCCCTGGTCAGTAAAGGGGAAAAAAACCCAACCAAAACCCCAAGCCTGTGGCCTTTAGTACTTGGAGCTAAAAAAATGATTTTATTATACATTTCTAAGGAATTTTTGAAAAAGCAGCACAGGATAGAATTTAAAAAACAAAGATCCCTCTTTAAATTCCGAACTTCTCTCCACTAACACCATTTAACAAAGGGAGCAGATTTTACAACTGGGGTGATTTGTAACTGTTCTCTTTCCCTTCCCTCCGTCCCCTCCTGCTCTGATTAGCTAACAGCTCTGATAAGAAATGCAACGTGTACAGCTCCTATCTGCTCCTTTGGGATGGATGATTTTCCTTTTCTGAAAGAGTGTTGTTTTTTTTTTTCTTTTTTTTTTTGTTCTTTTTTTCTGGTTTTCAGTTTATTTTGGAATAATTTCTCTAATTTGTGGGCCCTCCCTTTTCTTTCTGTGTTTTTTTTGTGTTTGTTTGTTGGTTTTTTTGTGTGGTTTTTTTTTTCCTGTGTGTAAACAGGCGCTTCTGCTACACCCCACTCCTTGCTCTGATCCTAGCCCAGCCAACTGTCACTCTTTAGCCTGCAGGGAACCTTCTGGTACTAACATTCCTGCCTTGTTTTTATTAGACGGACATCTCTCACAACATATCCCTTGCTGATTGAAGCAGGAGTAGGAATGAATAATGGATGTATTTAAAGGGTACCCTGCCCTTCTGGTTCCTTTTCACATCATAAACAACCACTCTTTTAGTTTGGTTTTGCATATTGCTCTACAGGCACAATTTGAAAAAAAATCTGGTGATTCAGCTCTCAATTTTAAGAAACACTGTGCTGTATCCAGCTGATAGTTTTGGCATCTGAAGATTGATCCCACACCAAACTCAGTACTGGAATTTGTATGTAGCTCTAGAATTGTGAAGATTTAGGAACTTGGTCACGAATTTATTTTGTAACAGAATTACAGTTCACAGAATTACAGCATGACAGGAGATGAGTAGACAACATGATGGGGGTGTTGGAGCTCTGGATGGAGTTAATTTCGTCTAGCTTTAGGTGTCTTTTTTAGATATTTAAAGATAGTTTAGAGTTTTTTAAGATGTATTTTTAAATTTTAAGTTATTTTTAAGATGTTTTAAATATATTCTTCAGGATGAGCTAAATGGTTCTCTCAAAATGCTTGTTTCTCTCTGCTCGATTGATGAGGTTGTGTGTAGGTGTCCGTATTAGAGACAGCTGCTTTTTGTCCAATGAGCCCCCTGTTCCTAGTCAGTTACCAGCATCTGAGTTCTCTGGGATAATGGCTGTATGAAAGGATAAACAGAAATTACTTGGAATTTTCCTGTTAACTGTAATAAGCTTTAGCTGAGGCTCCCAAAGAAGATCCTAAAATTGAAGGCCATGCTTGTAGGATGTATTAATTATCTGATCTCAGTTTAAGGATGTTGAAGTGAGAGTCTGAGCAGCAGATCAGCTTGATGGTGGAGGGCTGAGGAAACCTGATGTATTTTTATTGCTCGTTTTACTTAGATAATTGGCAAATGGAATGACCTGATTTCCCTCTTAACCATCAACACTGTAAAACTATCTCCAAGTTATCGTGTTCTCACTGTAGTGCTTTCCCTTGGGCATGTGGCTAAGATTTATTGATAAGTAACCCTTGGGTCTTGTACCTTCAGGATTCTAAGACAAGCTGCATCTCTTTCTCCATGAATTGTGGCAGGACCGAGGTACAGTTCCCAATGTGTCTGGAGAAGTACGAGCTTGAGCCAGGGACTCTGAGGCGATGACCCCGTGTCCTCTTTGTGAATGTGGTAGATTACTTGTGTAAGCTTGTTCTAGGTTTAGAGGCAAACAATTTGCAGGTATTGAAAAATCATATACTCAGGTGATTCAAACATTAGAGCGGATGAAGAAAAGACGGTCAGAACCAGGTGGCAACGACTTGATTTTACTGGTGGCTTTTGGCATCTTTTGATCTCAGCTCATGTGGCTGTAATTTTGGAATTGTGTGACATTCCTGTGCTTCTAACAGTTTCATTCTGCTTGTTATTATCATGATATTTGAAAGGCTGATGATTTAAGTATTAGATTTGCATTTATAGGAGGCTGTCTGCATACCCAATTCTATAAGAAATTATCCCCTCTAAGTGATTCAGCGAATGGACTACTCCAAAAATTAACATTTGCAGTGATTCAGTTCTGTTCATAAACACCCCTGTCTTTTAATAGTTTTGGAATATTCTTTGGGACAAAAAAATATTTTCTGTGTTTTTGCCCTCTGCAGCTGTAATTCCCCCAAAATGTCTGACATTCTGAGTTGAAACTAAATGAAAATTCAAACATAAGGGGCTGAACTGTCTATGTGTTTTCTGATATGAAACTGTCTTCCTTAAGTGTATCATTTTCTATTCACTTACCTTTCCTTACCATGTTAAAATGAACAACAAAATGGAGAATTTACAGCTTCAAAATAATGAAGTTTACTGTTGTGTTTAGCTAAAATCTGTGGGTGCTAAGCTGCAGGCATTAACTGGAAATTGATTTTATGAACGTTAATATTTTTCTCCCTTTTTACTTCGAAATTTTAGGAGGAAGTTCCTTCTAAAATGTTAGAATACCTTCATGGTGCCTTCAATAGCTTTGGGTTTTATCTTCATTACTGAGGGGCTGAAAGATAACTTGGAGGGCAGACAATTTTTAAGAATTTCAGAATCTGCTTACAGTTAAATGGATAAGATAGATAGTCCCTCCCTCGTGTCCGTGATTATACAGAGACAGAGGAACTGACTGAAGGAGGCATCTCTGACTAATATGGCAAAGGGGGCACAGGGTGTATACAACAGGCATAGATTTTGCAACCAGGGTGTCACGGCAGGTTTCCACTTGATGTATCAGTTTCCAGGAAATAACCAATTAACAGCAAATAAACAGTTGTAAGGAGATTCCGTAGGAGCACCTAAAGGCGTAGGAGCCATTAACTCCATGGAGTAAGACAGAGCATATTCATACCGAGGAAGTAGACAAGAGGAGCCGTAGGATGATGAGACATGAGCATGGTTACTAACGTGAGTGGTGCGTAAGGTGCCAGCTCTCTGAGTGACAGACGTGAGAGACCCCAAGTCTTCTAAGCTGAGGCCAGAGGGTATAATTGCACTGTGTCACGTTATCTTCTGTAGTATCTGCATACCTGCATGTTTGTATTGCTCAAATCTAGATTTTTCACATCCTTTTACTCTACACTTCGTTCTGGGTTGCATTCTGGTAGATCTCAGTTGGACTCATTTCAGTCTCTTTGTTCTGCTACAGCAGGGAATGTTCCCTGATTTTTTGGCAGTTGTTTGTGAAAGTTTTGCAGACTCTTTTTCCCCACATGCTGACTATTAGTGTTTGTTTTGGTTATCTTTTGTAATACGTGATGACAACTTGCATCCTTGGTCTGTTTACTGAGGTCAGTCTACTTTGCATCACTTCTGGGGTTAATATTCTTTACAGCCCTTGCTGTATTTTTTTAGTTCAGTTTTTGCCTTGGTTATTTGTGTGAATTTTCTACACTGAATTTTCTACACTCCTTGGACCTATACCGCCCTTATGTTATTTGGAAGATTTCTCTCATGGGTGTTTGCAGGGAGGGGAGTGTTTGAGGTTTCACTTTTTTGCCCCCAGAGTTGCTGTAGTCAAAACCTTTCTTTTCTGTGGATGTGTGTTGTATCTTTCTAGTACCCAGCAGGCAGATGCCTCTGAGCTTTGCTAGTACCATGAGCCAACTGAAGGCTGCATGAACGTGGTTTGCATGGCGTTGAGCCCAAGCTAACATATCCTGCCTCTCAGCAGGGCTTACTTGCTCAGTCTTGATGCCATAGCCAAGCAGCAGTTACACATTTTCTGTCCACCTTGGAGAGTAGGCAGAGAAAGCTCACATGTGCTTGTGATTTACTGTGTACTTCCTTCAGAGTACGCAGCTTGTGAGTTCCTCTGACCATTCTTCTTTGTGATGGAGACAATAGCAAAGCAATGACTGTGTGTTTAATTCAGACTGTGGAGTTCAAATTATATTCCATAGTTTAGCAAATCTATACACGAGCCATTTAAATGTCGGTGTTTTTCTTCTTGCTCCCTTTAATGTTTGTGGAAGTTTGCTGCCAATAGCTTAATTTCTGAGCTCATATTAAAGTTTGTAGTAATTTATCGGGTTGCATTTAGATTAGATATATCAATCTTTCATTTTTCATCTGGACATTAGATATGGTAAAGGCAAGTCTATTTCTGTTGTGGGAGAGTAAGAAACCCTGTATCTCCTCAGACTTATGTTCCTTGGAGATAAACTAGTTTAAACAGAATATACCAAGTGATGGGAGTGGACAGAAGATCTGGCAGTATTTCTCTGACGTGAAGGCTGCAACCTCATTGCTCCTTAGTTTCAGTTCTGCGCAGGCTTTGTTTACTGCTTCTAAAATGTTGTTGTAAAGTTTGTTTCACAAATTGAATGGATGATAATTGCTGGTGGAAGTTGAGGAAAATTAGCTTGATCGGCCAGTGGCTTGTTCCTTGTGTAGCCTTTGTGTGCAGACTTGGGAGAACATTAGTGCTGTATTTTAATAGAAGAGGATACGACTGACTTCCGCTTTGCCCAATGGAGTAAACAAGGTGCAAGGCACTTAAAGAGCACACTCAGTGGCATAAAAATAATTTCTTTGGCAGAAGCACCTAGGTAGTTTCAGAGTAAGTAACTTTTGATGGAGTAGAGCCTAGGCAACTTGTTTGGATGTAAGCCTGTTGAAACAGTCTCAGATTGCCCTCTCTTCAGTCATAATTTTACTTGGATCCCAGCTACTGTTCACATGCTGTTGTGATACATACAAGTGGAGGACTTTTTCTCATTTTGAAATTGTTGATCTCTCACTGCCTCCAGTTTCCTGTCCCTGCACATCCTGGGGTCTGGAACACTTTTGCATGTGTTTTTTCTGTGAGCCACTCTCACCATCCTCAGTATAAAGAGACCGTATTATAGAAACATTGTCTCCAGAGTTACTATTTATACATTTTAATTTGCACCCATCCAGCATTTTAACTGTTCTGACATGGATTCCAAGATTTTTGTTTGTTAGAAGTAGTTCCCTGGCAAAACTGCAAAGGTCGTCAGGGAGTTACAGTGCAGAGATTTGCAGAAGGTTGGAGGCTTGCTCAGGCGTACTCTGCAGGGTAGCACAGACAGACTTGCCCAGTGTTTGAACGATGTGTATAGAAAGACAGTATATTTAATGTTAGTGATGGCACGGAACCTTTTTACTCTATATAGTTGCAGATGCTTTTTCATATTGTTGTAGTGCTGGCCTTTTCAAATTTAAAGCATCCTTGAAAAAGAAACTTCGTTTTCTCAGGAAGTTTTAACTGTTACGATAAATGCTTCAGATCTATGTATTGTTGAAATGGCTTTCTTACTATATTAAAAGAAAAAATTTCTAAAATATGTGTGTGTATTCTAAAGACTGGAAAAAATTGCAAAATGCAATCTCAGGAGATTTTTTTTTTCTTTTACTCCCTACAATTTTTTTTCTTTCTTTTTTAACACAGATTCCTTTAGCTGTCTAAGAACAGTAAAACAAGGAGATGAAATTTATAACCTTGCAGTCCCTTGTTCCAGCAAAACTCATTCATTAGTGGCCTTGACTTCCTTAAGGAATGCTCAGCCTATAGCTTTCAGTTCAGATAAAAATCTTGAGGACAATTTAGTCTGCCCTGTGGGCCATTCTCAGTTCCTGCGTTCCATGTGTGTTCTGAGTGGCAGTGGGAGGACCATGTTTTACTGTCATTAGGAGAAGCAATGCTTGGGCACGTTAGGTAACGACTGCTGGTAGGTATTAGATGGGACTTAAATATGCCTCTAATATGAACAGGAGAAGAATGGGCTTTAGAGCCATGGGTAGCGTTAGAAGGCAGACCATATGAAGTGAAGACTGAAACCTAGCTTTGTCACATCGGATAATGTTAGGGATCCTTCATAAAAGGGATTAGTCATCTAAAAGAAAGTCTTCCTGAGTTTAGTCTGGAATTGTTCTTTATATATGATTTACCTGTAAACATTTTTTTGGTCTTGTTCATAAACACATAATTTAGAGAGTAAATTTTTTCTCTGTCTTGCCATTAAGTTTGTAAGAAGCAAAATAAATCAAGGCAAAATCAGGACACATTGGTGCTGTATTGAAGAAGCAGATCTAAATAAAACATCTTCCCGAAAAGATGTGCTTCTAGGTCCTGTGCTGTGGGAGAGGGTTTCTTACCAGTCTCTGAAAACCACTGTATTGGCAGATGGTGACCTTTAGGAAGTAGTTGTGTGTGCAGATGGCTCTGGGCAAACCTCAAACACAACATACTGAAACAAATTCATAGATATTCAGGGTGTGGTAAAGACTGTAGGTTTGTGAACGTTCTCAGGGCAAATGTGGTGTGAAGGGTCTCATTCTCTCATTCTACCCTCCTTACTTCTTTGCTGGCCCTCAGGCATGATGATGCCACAGTCTGTGGGGCTAGGCAGTGTATCCGAGTAAAGATACACTGCCTAGATTATTGGCATAGCTACCTGGTCTTTTCAGGGACGTTGAGAGGGGACTGTAGTGGAAACGAGCTTTGACATTGTCTTAGCTTTTGGGGATTTAATATTTGCTTTATAGTGGCTGAGTAACTTTTTGAAGTAGAGATGGAATGAAAAGTTTTTCTGAGGTTGGCGTTATCCACAACTCTCCAGACTGTGAGAATCCACCATGTTGAGTTCTTACTCTGCTTTTTTCTTTTTTTTGGTGTTTTTGGACTCCTGTGTTGTTTGTTCAACTGATACGTGCTTCTGCTAGTGCAAATGACTGAATCACAGACTGAATCACCACAAAACCTCTTTGGTTGGAAGAGACCTTTAAGAGTCTGGTGTAAGCATAAGTGCCAAAAACCCCAAGAGAATAATCAGTCTTTTAGGCTCCATTTATATTCTCAGTGTATTTTTCCCAGGAAAAATTAATCTTGTTTTGCTAATAGGTGGTTTTGCTGCCAAGTACCCAACATACCTGTAAGAAAAATGAGCAGCATTTTCTCCAGCATAAGATTTTATGTACAGAATAAGATGGACCTTCTGTCCTTGGCTGCTTCATGCTGAACTCGTGAATGGATTTACACAATCCTGTCTTTGGGCCTTGCAAAGACATTTTGCTGATGTCATGAATCTGAGAAGTTTGATTTGTTAAAGATCTGTGGGATCACTTAGTCCTTTAACTGTGGATCTGTGCAGAATTACTTCTCATGAAGTATTTGCACTTAAAAAATTTTCATTTATGGTGATTCATTACTGTTTTATTTCTAATGTTTATGCCACACATTGTTCCTCAAAGGATCAATTTTTCAGGGCAGTCACCGCTGAGGGTGCCCTGCATTTATGAGACTGCACTGGATTTTGGAGCCAAGAGGGAGGCATTATGAACCACTGGCTGGGTTTTTGGTGATGAGTTGCTAAAAAGCATCTTTGTAGGAAATGACTGCATTTATGATTCAGTCGTTAGGGGTTATAGACATTTCCATTTTAAAACTAAATTTCAAGGTTTTCAGTTTGTTGTGGGTTGACCTTGGCTGGCTGCCAGGCGGCCACCAAGCCTCTCTCTTACTCCCCCTCCTCAGCAGGAGAGAGGGAGAAAATACGATGAAAACCTCCTCGTGGGTCAAGTTTAATGGGAAACAAAGCAAAAAATAAAAATAATTCTCTACTTCCTATCAGCAGGTGATGTTCAGCCACTTCCTGGGAAGTAGGGCCTCCTACACATAGTGCTTGCTTCAGAATACAAATAGTTTAATAACAAATGCCCCCCCTCCCACTTAGCTTTCATTGCTGAGTATCATGTTTTATGATATGAAATATCCCTTTGGTCAGTTTGGGTCAGTTGCCCTGTGTCACCTCCCAACCCCTCACCCGCCACCAACCAATTGGCCTTTGAGTGGGGCTGGGGAGACATCCTCGATGCTGTTTGAGATAACTGCTGTGTTATCAACACTGTTCCAGCTACAAAGAACAGTACAGTATCGGCTGCTATGGATAAAGTTGACTCCATCCCAGGCAGACCCAGTACTCAGTGAAGTTATTCATTATAGTGACATTTACAGCTCATATGTAAAATATTATTTTCCACTGTGAATTGTTTTAAAGCAATACATTTGCATTTTAATCCCTGATTTTGTAGTATCTACAAGTTTTCTTGAATTTTTGAATAATCTAAAATTGGAGGTCAGTCAGCCGTTGTTCTCTCCCCTCTTGATTCGTATGTGCTCTTGATACTGGATAGTTTTTTTTTTCGGATAAAAGTTCTGAATGACTGATGGCATCTTTATTATTTGACATTTTCTGGAAACTGAGTGATTTTGTTCTTTTGAACTTAAAATAACTAGTGGTTTTAGTGGACCACATTTCACTGAACTGTGGTCTTCACAGAACATTATATTTCTTTGTGACTTTCATAACTTAAAGCTACATTTTCAAGTTAGATAGCAAAATTCAATAATGTGTATATTAACTGTGCTAATATGTTAAATAATTTAAAAAAATTATTTCAGGATAGTTGCTCTGAAGTACATAGTTAACACTATCCCTAAGTGATTTATTAATAGGGAATAGGAGCCCTTTTCATCTGACTAAGGATTAAAATAATGTGAAGTTAAAACTCTCTGGTTCCCTCCCTCCCTTCTTCTTCTGTTCCTTTGTAAGATGAATAAAGGTCATTTGAAGTTAATGTCTGGTACATTTGGAACTAGTGACAGGAAATGCTCTTTCTAACAATAGGTAATCTCTGTTACAGGCAGGGCTGAGCCCATTTCTCGTTATAATATGTATTCACTTGCTCGTAATTCTGATGAACTTTAAGCAGTAAGGCTGAGCATTTCCCTGTCAGCTGTTCTCCTCGGGCCAGATTTGGAATTTTTATGCAAAATTCTCAGCTGTTTCCAAGGCTGAGACTAGGACTGACTTTTCTTTGCTTATTTGAAATCCTTGACACTTCTTTTTGTTTGTTGTTGAACAGCTCTGTTGTCTTAGCATTTAGAGCTGAGGAGCTGAAACTTGCAGAGATGAAAGAAAGTCTCCTGTGTTAGCCCTGTGTCCTTTGCCATGGAAGTCTGTCCAAATTTGATAAAATTTTGCATGCCTTCAAATAAAGAAAGTTCATATATTGTTATATATGCAGCTGTAAGACCTCTTTCTTAGTGCCAGACAGTGCTGGAATATTATGCCCACCCAGTATATTCAAGGAAGCCTTTGAGAGTCATTGGGAAAATGGAGAGCCATTTGGTAGAAGAAAAGGAAAATAATAGGCAAAGGCAAAAGTACAGTTGAGAAAAGTACTTGAAATGCCTTTGGTAAAGGTATTTAGCAACAAGCCACTGAGAGATGGACCGGACTAGTTTAGAAGCTCAGAGAGAGACAAAGTGATGATACCTGATGAATGGTGGTCAAATGGAAAGAGAGGTGCAGAGGGCTTGAACCTGCGGAAGATAAATAGAAAGGCATGGGCCACCAGCCTGTGCTTTCCTGAATAGTCTTAGCTGAAGCGCTGTTTCCTTAGTCTCAGGGTAGCATGAAAGGAATATACTTGTGTGAAATCTAGTCATTTGTGTATGAATTTCATCTAGGTCTAACGGTGGAACACAGGAAAAATGGTAGTTTGTTGCTGTGGCCATTTCCTGCAGTGTCTCAAGGATTTTTGTACGATGCGCATATGCATGAACTGTGATAACTATATACACTAAAACAGCATTTAAAGGAAAAGCAAAGGTTATGAATGTACTCGTCAAGGATTAGGTTGGGCTGGTAAAACTACTACTTTGCTTTTGTGATCTAGGGGTATTATTTTCTGTATATCTCTATCAAACATTAAGTGCTTGCTGGTCAAATAAGCCTAAGCCAACCTTGAGTTAAAAGTTTGGTGCATAATGGTGCAAAATACGTAATGGTGAAAAGCTGGATGTTTTCTGATTATCAGTTGTGTAAAGGACAATACCGCTTTTTGTACTACTCTCCCATGTACTGCAAAATCTGAATTTGTGTAGTGAGTAAAGCAGGGGACATAGGAAATAAAAGTAAGTAGTTATGGATAAAGTAGCTGAATCCATCCGTGGAAACGTGGGCCCCCATTCTGTCTTTACTATAGAGTTTTGTCTGTTGCTCAACAGTGACATAAGATTTTGCAGATTTCATCTTGTCTCATTATGTTGAAATGGAGATCCCCAAGACTGATTTGCAGAAGTATTGGGTATTTGTACAATAACTTAAGTCCATAATTGGAACATATTGAAGTGTTAGGGATCTGAGAGTGAGCACTCTGAGACCCCTGTATATTTTTGAAAATCAGGGCATCTCAGTTCTCAGGTTGCTCTAGAAGTGTGGATAATGTCATTCCTAATTTCCAAGGTGCGTTATGAAGATTGATTAATGACTGTGATTAGAGTTATAAAAAGCTCCTGGGGAAACTAATATCCCTGCCTTGATGGTAGGATTTGAATAGTCTGGTCCAAAACCGGATAAAACCATGTATGGAGCCATCTCTGCTGTCTACAGAATAAAGCAGGGAGCCTTGTCAAAGGGTTATATATGAGTAACTGATTAAAGACAGTATCCTAATGCGTATGTGCAAGAGGGACGAATTAAGCTTGTACAGGCAGCCATTCCCTTACTTACGAATGTTTCACTTTTCAATCTTCTAAATAGTCTCTTCATGCAGCACTTTATTTATGTTCCAAATGAGGTAGAGACTGGTAGACTCATCATGGAGAGGCTGAAACATGAAGCTGTGTATTAGAAGACCTCCAGGTTTAGTTATAGCTATTTTTTGTGTGAAAATAATTGCGTGCTTGATGCTCTGCTGGCATCTGTAGTTGTGTGGTTACTGCTCTGAGAATGAAATGACCACAGAGAGTGATTTTTCCACAGCTGCAGTACGTGTGGAGGTGAACCCATGGCACCCTGGAGGAGGCAGTTGCTGGGGCACTGGGTAATTTCATCCAGTTGCTGCCTATCTGTGTTCGTGGATGAAGGCCAGCTTCTCCTTTAAGGGCTGAAAGCCTTTCACAAGTGCTTTATTTACAGTAAAAAAGAATTGCTACATTGCTAGGGACACATTGTGGAAAATGAAAACAACCCTGTTCTGTATTTTCTGTTCTGTAGGTAAAATACAAAAGAGACTTTGAAGAAAGCAAAGGAAGAGGGTTCAGTATTGTGACCGATACGCCCGAGTTACAAAGACTGAAAAGGACTCAGGAACAAATCAGTAATGTATGTGACTGCCACCTAAAGTGATTGTAAATGGAGAAATAGTGTATCTAAGAAAAGGCATGTTTGTTGGTGTTTCTGATGAAGTCTGTGAGAGTGAAGAATATGGTTTTGGTGACGGATTTGTGTATGTCAGATTTGAAAGTGTGTGTAACTTTTTACCACGGACTTGTGCAGCACATTGGCGATGTGTGTTCACCTCTCCAGCTCTCAGCAAGTATGCTCAAAGTATTTCCTATGCTAGAATGATTGGACATTTTATGTATTTTGAATAGATTTGCCAGCAAGTAAGAATACTTTTGCAAATTTTATTTATGTGTTAACTATATAAATCACATAAGCTGTAAGTTTTGTCCTTTTTTTTTTTTTAGCAGGGGTTGTCAAAATTAGCATAACTGGCAAGATGGAGTTTTCTATAGACAATTTTTTGATACAGAGCTTTAAAAGAAATAACATGCAAGACAATATTCTGCAAGATGAGAAAGGAATGGCAAATAGCAAAACTTAACCATGTGTTTCATTAGCTCAGAGCTTGAATGCAGAATACTCTCAGGAGTGGGATTTTTGAAAATGGGACTTTTCCTGACTTATATTTTCACTAGGAAAGTTATTTATTTATGTTGTATTCACTTGTAGCATGTTTAGCTTACTGCATGAGGGAATATTGGGGGATATGTAGTTCAAGTTATGATACGTTTGAAATAGATAAGAACTAGAGGGAGCTAGAAATGATACGGAATCAATACCATTACCTTGTCCTGTCTTCCTTCCTGATCATTCTTCTGCTGTGAAAAATTATCTCCACAGATTATTATATTTTTAATCATTCCTTGTAGTAGTAAATTCACAGCATGGCATCAGAAGCACCCAGTGTAAGTATAATCAGAAGAAAATGATGATGTTTATTTACTTGAAAGAAAAAACTTTTTTCAGGTTGGGGTGTTATTGAAAAAAAAGTACTAGTTTGTCACAGCAATGGAGATGTACCATTCTTGCTGAAGCATTCACTGGTTAAGGTTTGATGTCCAGAGCTGGTCTTTGAGGCTGTAAATTTGGACTCATTTCCTGGAGCCTGGGCCAATGGGGAGGACAGTTAATTTTAGAACCGTGCTGATGGTCCAGTGCATAGATAAAATGAGAACAAAAGCTCATATTTTATGTTGATACTGAGGCTAACTGAAATTTCTGGTTTGTGAGAGAGAAAGATGTATTCTTCAGAGTGGCAAAAAGCATGGCCATTAAGACTTCCACTTGGGATCTGGGAAACTTCAGTGAGTCCTTGGTTTTAATCAACTGTATTTCTATTCAGACCAGGAGCTTAAATTAGGTCCTCTCATGACCTACATAGCTTCCTCGAGCAAGAGTGATTCTTCTGTGTGGGGTTGTTCTGGAACACATCAAGGAGATGAAACAGGCAATGCTCTGATGAATGCTTAATTCCATGCATGAGTCTGCTCTGTTTGGAGAGGTTCAGAGGAGTGCCCTACACCAGGCCTAAGGTACTTGGTTTTGGGTACTGGCATGCCCAGAAATTTGACTAGTTCTCCCAAGCCTAGTATCCTCAGCATCAGAATATAGAATAATATGACACAGCTTGCTTGCACATTCTTTTTCTCTACCGTATTCAAAGCATATTGGGTTTTCTTGTTGTGGGAAAAGAGGAAGATAAAACCAAGTAGTTTTGTGAAATGGGAGTTTTCTTCCCATCTCTATTTTTGAGTGAGACAAGGGGGTTTCTCTTCTAGCAGAAGACCTCGTTGCACAATTTATGATACTGTCTGGCTCCTGAACCAAAGGTATCTCTCTGCCTTTTCAGACCCAGAAATATCTTCTTAAATGGAAAAAGTATTTTTCTTTTCCTTTTTTCATTTTTTCTCTTGGTGGTTGGATGTATCACTCCTGTCTCTTCATTCCGAACTAACCAGTCTTAACAACATGGATTTGTTCCATCCAGTCTTAACAATACAGAGTTGTTTCATTCAGTCTTAACAATACAGAATTGTTTTCTTTTATGGATGTGTGGAACTGACAGATATTCTAAGTCATGGACTCTGTTAGATATAATTAATCTTGGGGGGTAAAATGGAATTCTAGATGCATGATAAAAGAAGTTGTATTTCATTTATGCTTACACTAAAATAATAACTTGATTTATAACATTATATCCTAAAAAAATAATTTTGCATAGGCCACAACATGAATCTAATTAGAAAATTCCTGTATTTTGGAAATGCATTCCACACAGAGTAGTTTCCGTACTTATCAGATAAACAGTATACATCATGGACTAAGAATCTAATTAAGGTTTCAAGATGCTGAAAGGTAAGCACTTTAATAATTCTAAAATAATTTTACTTTTCATATATAGCAAAAGGGAAGAATACTAATATGTATATTTAATTTTCAGTTTTATTTTGATTTCACCTTGAAGTATTACAAACTTCTGAAGAGCCTATTTGAAACAAAATTGTAGCAACTTCATTGAAGGGGTAAGTGAGCACAGTAGGTATTATTGATGAAGATAAATAACAAAATAAAACTGATGATAATAGATGTTATTTAGGAGAAATCTTTGTGAAATGTTGTCTTTGTGTCCTGATGTTAAGTTTTACAGCATACGTCTCTTGTGCTATCAATATAAACCTTGTGAGCAAAAAAGGTAGTGAGGGGTGTGGGAGGAGAGTGGGTTGGTGGAGGGAGTTGGAGAGTGGGTTGACAGAGGGGGCTGGGTTTCAGTTGCTATTTTGCCACCAGAAATTCTGCCTCTGAAGACTTAGACTGAACTCATGGAATTTATTTTGTGTCTCAATGGGTGTATCGGGACCAGAATGGAATTTCTTAGAAAAGAATGAAATTTACCCCAGTGTCTCATGTTTTTAACATTAAAAGCCTAATTCTGTAGATGCACAACATGCTCATTGGAAAGAATCACGAAGTCTACCCAGGCCTCTCAGGTTCAGCTGCCTCAGGCTACAACTGTTAGAGCTTCTTAGCACTGAGTTAGCTTGAAAGGCATCTATCACATATACTGGCATGGCAGTCTGACAAAAGCTGCATAAACTAAGCAGCTTTTTCTACTGATGAGTTTGCAGGACTTTTAGCACTCTTTGCATATCTGAACAGGCACTTTCATAAAATTCATTTAAATTTTACTCAATATGTGTGAAAATGTTTATAAATATTATTAAAAGTATATATGTTTTTAAGTATTATGAAATTATTAATATTTTTAGTTATTCCAAATATAAATTTTTGCTGCAGATGTCAATTTCTTGGCATTGAATATGTAGTTAGTACACACAAAAATTATACTGTTCGCACAGAGAAATGTGTGAATTTTCTTAGAAGACCTGGCAGTGTTTTTTGTCCATCTTAAACTTTGAGAGGATTTTCACTATGAATGCAAATACTCTCAAAATGAAAAAAATATCATGTATTTTTATAGGTGATTTTGCCAACAAACTATCTGTAAACTAGAAAAAGGAAAAAGTTAATGTGGAAAAAGGAACAGGATAATTAAAAAAGATGGCAAAATACCATTTATTGATCTATCATGACACATGGCTAAATGAAGAAGTGGGAACACAGTCTAATAATATTTCTTTTGGGGAAATGGAACAATTTCAGCAGTTTGCATCAATGATCTGCAGCTTACTGCTACTGCACTTTTATGTCTAGATATATGGCTCGAAGCATGTTTTATCCTATGTGAAATAAGTTACTCATTCTTAAATCTGTTCCTGGTAAATGTCTGCGAAGTATAAAGCAAAACAGGTGTCCATGCAAATTGATGGAGTGAGAAGCTTTCATTAAGATAAAGGCCAGTGCTTGGATAGCAGAGGTTGCTGGCTTGGTCATATGGCTGGAAGGGTGCATGGAAGCTTTCACAGTGGTTGCCCTCATTACACTGAGAGCCCGTGTAACCATTTCTCACTTTCACATTCATGCTGTTATGAACTTAAGTCATGTGGGAGTAAGAAGCAGCACACATCTGTGCCCTTCTTCCCTTTGAGAGGTCGCAAAACAGAGTTATGTGCTTCATTTGTATGTGTGTGACTTGTCTTCCAGGACGTTTGGATTGCATATGGAATAAAAATTATCCCTTAAGATGGAAAAGGAAAATAAGAAAACAGACTACATCTGTTTTACAAAACACATTTGCAAGGTATCCTCTTTTGGTGAAGACATTAAGTTAGGAAGGAAGTTCGAGTTAGTAAAGAGAAGGTTACTGAATCCCCCCTGGGAAATGGGAGTGTCTCCTCTGTATACTGGGAATTGAACTCGTTACTGTAGTTAGTGAAGCCTGTACTGGATGCAGAGAAAGAGCTCATGAAATTTTTGCAGCACTCTCAAAGCAGTGTATGTGGATTTGAATGGGAAAAGCTGTGTATTCATTGTCTGTAATGAAATGTGGTTCATGCTCTTTTTGCACCACCAAGGGTCACATTCGACCTCCAGGTAAATTTATATAGCTTCAGGGGAAGCAGCAGAGGATAGGTTTTCCCCCGCAATTTGAATCAGCTAAACACCTGTGTTCTGGAGACACAAATGGTAAGCAATTGGGTACTACCTCAGATGTGATCTAAATATGTCTTCATGCAGCAATGAGAGGAGGAAACAATGTTGCTACTGCACTTGTGCACATCTGCACATCTCAAAGTAGAAACTGTCCCTAATAGATATTGAGCTGTGGCTCCATTTTTGGAAGCTGCTGGCATAGTTGTTCAACCTGTTCAAACCTGTTCAACTTGCTCAGACTTAAAATGGTCTCTTAAATTGCCAAAACAGATTGTAGAGAAAGTTGGCAGGAGAAGATGTTAACAGCAGTGCCTGAAGCTCCATTTGTAGGATTCACAGCATAAACCCTCCAGATACTCGCCTCTAAGGGCTTTTTCCCTCTGTTGAATTCAAGTGAAGGAGAAGAATAGCATGAAAGGGAACAAGAAAAATTGACAGCAACATCAGTGTCTGCATTTCACAAAACCAACCATGACACATCAATGAAGAGACTAGGTAAGCATATTAAATTGCATACAAAAATGCTTTTGTTGTTCTGGCATACACTGAGATCTACACCTCTTCTGAAGTGATATACACTTTATCTCATTGGTTTCATATTCCTAAGCATGATTTTTTTTGTTGTTGTTTCATTTGTTATATATGACAACTGTCTCTACTAATACGGACAGAGTAACACCAAGTGCTGCATCCGCATGGCAGACGTGGAAGGCTTGGTGCACCACGGTACCTATTGCCGTCTGCTCCTGTGGGTTCCTCTGACAGTTTAACATGAACTGCAACTCCAGAGGCTATTCAATATTTGGTATGCTGTGGGCTTAATTCCACACGTCTTCATTTCAAATATGCTGCGTATAACTCAGGTGATTAAGCATCTACTGGTTGTGTTCAACAGCATTATATTCTGACTGTAGACTAGGATGTTGAATATGTCATTCCTATTGCTGACACAAGTGTGTCTCTGCAAGAATATACATGCATAGACTCATGTCCAACCTTGTCCCTTTTTTGGATTTATCTTCTCATCTTGCTTTGTATTGATACATAAAAATGGAAATTCTAAGAAGCCCCAGATCCTTTGACTTTCTGATATTTCTGTCTTGAAGATTTTTGACTTCTGGTATTGAGTAAGCAGAAATAATTCTGCCTTTAAATGCAGAATCCTGATAAATGCTTTAGAAATTACTTAGCCACAGAATCACATTAATTTTCAATAATGATAAGTACTTTGTGGAGTTTTCCTCAAAGTTTCCTTCTCACTTCTTTAGCTGTTTTGAATGAAATTTTTTTCAGAATTGTCTAAGAAATGAGCAGGTAATGGAATCTAATTTTTTACAGTCCTTATTTACATGAAGAACAGGAGCACAGAGATGAAAGTATTCATGCCAATCCAGTAAGTAGTACCTAGAGTAAACCATTATCTTCTGTGTCAGCCTTCCAGCCTTTGCTAGGGAATTTTACAGTTTGTTGGTGAGGAGAAGATCACTGAGAATCCAGAGCAGTGTGTTGGTGATTCATCAGGGGTGTTTTCTAGCCCTAGAAGTTTTTCAGATTCTCTTTGTTGATCTCCCTTTCTTAATCCTTCTGATATATATGACAATAGCTCCCAATGTATGGGAAGAAACAGTATTTTTAGATACCAAAATGCCAAGCTGAAGGATAGTTTTTGGAATGTCACGTACTCATTAAAATTATTGTGTATGAATCTTTCAGTACTTGTGGAATCGAATAATTTAGTTGACTTCAACTACTGGAAGAGTTCTACTGAGCATGTGGACTTTCTATTTGCAGCAACATGTAACTCAGTCACATTAGGTCAGAGTCCATGAGGGTGATAGAACAGATACCCCTAACATGGTGACATTCTTCACCTGCTAAAGATTAGCTTCCTTGTCCAGAGCAGAAAAAATGAGCAAGAAGTGTTTTGTCACTGAGAAGCTGGAAAACAAACCCTTGCACAAGGGGGGCGACTTGTATTTGGAAAAACTGTTAGTAGTAAAAATAGGGATTTATAATGTGTTAGTGAGTTGTTTGAGCTATTTTAAGTGCCCACAATAGCATTAGATACTTAAATTCAGACAGGCTTTTGCTAAGTCCATTGAAATACTAACCCCAAATCTATCCTGAAGTGCTGGTAAGCTACTGATGTGTGAAAGAAACACCGCATAAGCAAATTGTATGAAATGGAAGTGCTTGTCTGTCGGACACAAGTGCGTTTGGACTGGAATGGCACGTGACCTTGGGACAATTTCTGCTGGGGGAAGGTTCCCTTTCAGCAGCCCCACAGTGAGGATGGGCAAGTGACCTCAAAAGAACCCTCACAAATGGGAAGCTGAAACTCTACTCAGAGATGTAAGGGGAAATATTTTAGATTAAGTGAACTTCTGATAGTCAAAGCAAGCAGATGTGATGCCTACATAGCTGCTTCTTAAATAGTGCTATTCCATCTGGCTTTATTCTGTAGGCTTAGTTAGAAAAAACTCTTTTTTTCTCTTTTCGTAGCAAATATAATATGATATATATAATTGTGGATTATTATGTTTTTTTTTCTAGAATTTATAGGACTTCAGAAGCCTTTCTTTATAAGTTTATGGAATTGGAATATATAAAAAATGATTCTTATTTTCTTCTATGTCACTGCTTGTTTAGTTGATTACAAAAGTCATAGAGCCTTTGTGATGTTAAAATATGTCTGAAAGTTTCAAAAAGTTCAGTGAAGTTCTACAGGGAATAATGTAGTCTTTCTGATTCGAATTTATATAAATAAATTTTACAGGGTGGCTGTAACCTTGCTCACTAAAATGACAAAATAAAATGAATTGTGTGGTGGAAGTGAAACAAACTGTCCAGAAAAATCCCCAAAGGCATGAATTTGCTGCATTGTGTAAGTGGGTCAACTCATGCATGAGAAATGAATGCTAATTGTAAACTGGTTGCAAAACTGTAGACTTCAAGTAAAATTGGGTAAAATGATAACCTAAATATTTTGATAGAGGAGTCCTATCATGATTGTCTTTTGAAAAAAGCAGCAAAGCTGAATATTACAGAGAAATAATAAAAATATATTTTTTTGGTACATTGGAACAGTGTTATTGAACTCTAAGATCAAATGCATTGTAAATCACTGGTGGTGCCAATCACTGGCATTGGTAAATTTTAAGTTGAACCTGCATTTTGTTAACCCTGTATTTGGGTTGGTGGGTTGCTTTACATGAGACAGACTTTAATTCAGTAAGGGATACTCTATTTTTTGATGATCGAAACATTCAGTCCAGTCTAGTACAATACTGCTTGGGCTTTTTCTGGTTAAAAAATAATGTAATAGAAATATCTAGTTAAGAGATATAAAAGAAAAAGAAATTTCTGTCATGTTCATCTTCTGTTTGTGATGTAACATTCATATTGCAAGGCAAGATTTATAGGAAAGGCTACTACATAATCTTCAAATATGTAACATTTCATGCACTTCATTTTAATCCACAGTAATTATCATATCTTGTCAACAGATGTATGTGTTACAGATATAGAAGTAAACCTGTAGGTCAATATGTACTTATTTAAAACTCCGAACATCCTAATTGGAGGCTAAAACAGATATGTAAATGTAAGCAATAAATTGACAGTTTTGCTACTTTCACATTTTGCTGCAGTACTGACTGTATTGCACATGCCTTCTTTTGTACTGTAGTTTATGGAGTATAAAATTCCAAGCTGTAATGAAGACAACTACAAAAAGTGTTTTGTGGCAACAGTTGTAAGCACCTATCTGCCATTTGACTCAAGGACTTAAGTCTCTCTTTAAACACTAGTGGCTTCAAGACTTAATCAACTTAGAAGGTTTCTCATATATAAATATATGGCTTTTTCTTTTGTGGCACTAAGTAATGAAATCGTGACAAAATCCCAACAACTTCTTTTCTTCTGTGTTGCTTGAATAAACTTAAGCAATACCAAAATCACTCATTATTTTTAATGAGTATGTATTTCTGAAGCCAGTATTTTTTACATATAGTAAAAAAAGAATGAAAATAAACCCCCTTCTTAGTAGCTCAACCAGGGAGCTAATTAAAATGAAGCTTTTAGAATGAGGAAAAGATAGCCAAAAAGTTGAGAACCAAGAGTTCTCCACAACCCCCAGAGATCCTTAGTTAAACACTTGCAAGGAAAACATAATTTCTAATTTCCTTGTTTTCCTATACTGTCCATTACCCGCGTATCATTTCAGCTTTTAATTCTGTCTTATCTGATGCTTTTGTTCTGTGATCAGTTGCTAGGGCAGCTTCTTAGGCAGTAAACCTCCTGCTGAAGAACAAGATGCTCTGCTTCTTCTAAAGATAATACCATCTTTAATCTTGATCCCTTGAGATTTGAATGTCTCACCCCTGTGACGCTCACAGACTTCATTGACCTTGACAGCAGGAGTATCTGGTCCTCTGTGACAGTTATTTTTTTTGCATGTTAAGACATATGTCTGTGATTTCCTTAGTCTGTCATTAGATACATTAGTTGTGACAACGGCAGCACTGTAGTAATTATAAAGATTAAACCTTTTAACCATCCTAACACAAGAGGGAAAGTGGAAGAAGTTTGCATGTGCTGTTTCCACTTGTGTCTACAAAGGTCCTGGAGGGTAAGAGTTTTCCAAAAAGCAGATTAGAGTGACACAAGTATTGCTTTTTAACCCTTTCTTGGTATTATTCAGATAGTGATTTATTTAATGAAATCTTTGTGTGCTGTTTTTTTTTGCTGTTTTTTTTTTTTCTGACTCACAGCAACCTATTCTAGCTGTTAGCAATCACGATATTTTAATGGAAAACTGAAGGATTGTTTGTTTGTTTGTTTGTTTCAGATCTGCCTTGAGTTCATTTCCTTCTCCCTTGTCTTTTCTCAGTTGGTAATTAGTGACCCTGTTCAGTCTTCTAGAAAGACAAAGTATAAAGGGGCAGATACTGAATACCTCAGTAAGCAAGCCACAGGCAGCAAATAGAGGGAGTGTGAACCTCAGTCCTTATAATGACTAAATACTGGACTTCGAGAAAGTTTAGTCTGAGGAGAATGTCATTTGAGAAGTGGTTGTTTTGAACTTCAAGGCTGGATGTGTTCAGCCTTTCCGAGCCTCAGTCCTGCTGTGCCCCTGCTTTTTATCACCTTCCTCCTTTCTTGAGGGCCGGTTTAGCTCAGTGGGTTGAGCGTGATGCTTGAAACACCAAAGGTCACAGGTTCGATTCCCGTTCGGTTCTCACGTGTTGCCTGACCTAGTCAAGAGGTGGTGTCCCTGCCCACAACAGGGAGGTTGGATTAAAATGATCTCTAAGGTCCCTTCCAGCCCAGGCCATTCTATGATTCACTAGTGAATAATGATATAAAATGAACCCCTACCCAGTTTGGCCAGTCCAGTCTTTTTCCAGCCTCAAGAGGAGAAATACTTCAGAGCGTGTGACTTACGTTGCCAGAGTTTACTGCTTTTTGTATCGTTTTGGCATAACAGGGTAGCTGTTCCTAGCTTCCACAATAGTGAGTGGGTAAGCATCTGAGAAGGACAGTGTGTCTCTTGTGGATTTTGGCACAGTAAGGTGGTCTTTGGGGGAAAAGAGGAGGATTGGCCCAGGGGAAAGCTGTGGCAAGACCCAGAGTCTGCATCAGGGCAAGGTCTGTGTGTCTTCAGGCTGTGCCTCAATGTACTAGTACAGACCGGGGCTCCTGCTCCCTTCTCAGCTAGTGGGACAAAGGAGTTTTTTCACCTTTTGTCTTGAACTGTATTGGCTACCATTATGTTGCAGAGCTGGAACCACTCAGTAGTGCTGCTCCTTCCAGCACCACTGGTGGAAAGCGAAGGATTCATAGGATCGAGGAAGGTGTCTGCATCTCATCTGTTGTGTTTTCTTCCCTGCTCAGCAGGGAGACCTGCTCTGGTATGGGCTGGGCTGCCCTTGGCTGCAGTGTTGTGAGCACAAGGGAAATGGCCAAAGGTTTTCTTTGCCTGTGCCAGGAGAACTGTAAATATGACCAGGGCGAGGGCATGAAATGAGGTCACTTGTTTGGCATTGCCTTTTGTTTAGCATTCCTTTCCGTGCAGTATGTGTTTCTGGCTCACATAACAGCTGGCATGTTGTCTTGAATTGAGAAGTTCGATTAGCAGTCAGGTTCCTTTTTAACAGAAATGAACTGGATGAAAGGCTCAGAAAAGCTTGGCGGTGATAGAAAATTAAGCAGAGTTATCAGTGAAGGTGATGGTAAAAAGTTACAGAAAGCTGTGACAATATTGAGGGATTGGAGATTAAATGATCAGCCTATACTGAAAATGAGTAGAAAGATACTGAGAAGGTGAAGATTGAGATTTCAATATGGAAAAAAAAAAGATCAAGTGGAATAAGTCTATAAAGTCACAGGTAGCATAGAACTGTTTCTTATAAGGCAAGAACTAGGACCAGGAAGTGATTTCTTTTAAATATGGTGCTGTCAGGCATCATATTTAAAAGAAAAACAAATATGTCGTGTATAATCAAACTATGAAATTCAGTAGTATAGGAAACAGTCTAGAAGTGTAAGATACATTAAAAGAAGGATTAGACAAACCTGTGAAAGTTAAATCCACCGGGAAATATCAACTGTTGTGACCCAAATCCAGGTACAGTGTCAGGAAGTGTTTGGTATATGGATAGTAGGAAACTGGGAAGATCTTACCAGGGGGAAGACTCTGTTTTGTAGGTACCTTCCCTAAGCATGCGATATTGAGCAGTGACAGAGCCGTGATGGTGTCATCAATAAGCCAGATATGTCCATCAGCAAGGTGAGTTCCGTGTGCCATTTCTAGCTACAGTGGTGGGTCAACCTATCAAGAAATGACCAGGTCATTGCTTCTAGGGTTATATGTAGCTGGGTTGAATTTACAGAGTTAGAGTTAAAAAGGATTATGCACCTGACCCTAGACCCTCTGTGATGGCAACAGGCTGCATTCATGACATCTGATTGTCTTCCTGGCCTTTCTGTTAGAAACCAGAAAGCCTTTCTGAGCCTTGAATGGCAAATTTTTTAAGAGATGGCTGAGGTGCAAAGATAACTGGGATATAACAGATATTCCTTACCTATGTGTACGTGTTCTTGTATGACCATGGCAATTGACAGACCAGGTATTAGTCAAGATTAACATAGTTTTTGGCCTCACTAGCATTTTCTTGGTTTTCGAGTGAATCTCCTGATTATCCTGCCACACTTGGCATTGCAGGACTATCTTGAAGGACAGTGAATTCATTCCAGATGAAATTAAACAGAATGATACACTCCAACCACTCTAGTGTATCCAGTCTGTTGGACCAGAGTAGAGCTAGACCATAGCTACTCCCCCCTGGTCTGAAATAAAGAGTTTATGTCTTCAGAGCCATTTCATTCTAGAGATCTGATCCTATCGTGTAGCAGTACTTGCTAATGGAAACATTCCTTATGTTATCCTGTTTAGAAAACAGTTGTCACTTTGAAGTTGCATTCTTTTGAGACCAGAGAGTGATGCTAACTACAACTACAGGCTTTGAAATTCAGAAAGCGGAAGGGTGGAAATAGTGGGTGCTGAAAATCAGATTGTTGCATGACCTCTATTTGCCCTGTCAAAGGGTCACTGGGGCTTGTCTGGTGTGTGCACTAAACTTGTAATTTATGTTTGTGGAGGATGTCAGGAAGAAGATTCATGTCTGGATGTGCAGGTGCTCCATTAGGACTTAGAAAGATGTGGATTGATTAGGTGGTTATTGCCACATGCAAAATTAGCCTGGTCAGAGACCCCTGACAGGCAAACTTGGTGTATAACCAATGAGCCAGGCTGCAACTGATAAGACCCTCAAAATGTTAATGGTAGATAACTAAGATAACTTTGGGAGCTATTGCGTCTGATATGCTGGGTCTGAACTTTTGGCAATGACATACTGCATCCGTCAGATGCAGGAACTGACTTTTGCCATGACTGTTTTGAGTCTGGATCAGCAGAAGATCGGCACAAGGTCTTTTTGTGTGTGTATATGTATGTGTGATACAGGAGGGAAGGCAGGTAGCCAAAAACATAGCCGTGCTGGTGGCATAATTTATAAATATATGCCAGGTGTATAAATGAGACTTGGGATTTGAGTATATCCCACAGGTATAAATGAGACTTAGCTGGTAAGTTTGTGTCTGTAGGAAAAGATATTCCTATGGTCCAGAACAGCTTGGGGAACTTGAGCAATCCAAAGAAATCTACTTCATGTTAGCAAATTGTGTGTATTTTGCAACACAACCTTTTTTGACACCAACTCCAAATAAAATGAGAGTTGAGAGCTGAGGCACACAGTGCTTTTCTGTTAAACTAATAAAGCTGGCTGTTAAAATATATCCTGTGGATCTGGCATTCATTCACCTGCCATTCCTCTTCTGTGTTTGGTTTCTGTTCTGAAATGTGCACTGCACACGAACAGGGCCATTTGCTCAGTCCTATTTCTTATCAGAAATAGGGGCCTCAGGAAGCTTTTCTATCGAATGAGCACTTAGACTCACTCCAGGTGAGAATATTGCATTGTAAGGGCCACTGAGTCACATCCTCACTTGTCATCGGCACTTTCTCACAGAAATCTTGTCATGCATGTTTTGAACCTGAACTTGAAAGCTTTGGGATTTTTGACCTTCTTATTTGTCAGACAGTTTCTCTTAGACAGGATCAAATGCATGGATCAGCCATCGCTGGTTTGTTACTGGCAAGGCAATAGCTTGTTAGACCGAGATTTAGGGGGAATACTCTTTATTCCTAATATTGCTGGTGGCATTCTTCATTTCCTCTGGCAAGCTACACTATTTCTGTTTCTCTTTCTACAGAATGGGAATAATGGTGCTGCTTGCCTCTGGAAAACTGTTTACAGATATGAAAATTATAGAACAGTTGAATGATGTGGCTGCTGGCTTTTGTTACCAATGTGTACAAATTTTGTTAGTGGTAACTTGGGTACATAGGAAACAGTGCAAGAGGGGTGTTATCAGCTCTCTTTCAGACACCCATACGCAAACTTCTATAAAACCATGTCACACTCCATATTAATCCTATCAGGGCTTTAACCCATTCTTTTTGAAGATTGTTACATAACTTCACATGCTGGAGGTTAAAAGTCTTATCCAATTTCCACAATAAATTTCTTCATGGCAGTGCTATGTCTCTTTGTGTGCGGGCATTGTCTTTGCATGGGCATGGCACTTCTACCTCTGGTACATGCTTACAGAGACATGTCATTCTCAAACATTTGTTATATGGTGCTTAACAAGTCAGTAGTTTTCACGCGCCTGTGCAAAAGTCTCACTATTCCACAAAGTTCTGCCTCTGCCTGTTCTGATGGCAACTCACTCCTTTTGAGTACAGAGGATGAGAGTGTTTTTCATGTGAGATTTTAAAAATACCGTGCCTGATTATTTTCAGAATTATATTTGCTTTTCTTCAGGGCCGTTTCTGGAGCCTGTCATTGATTCAGATGTGCAAGTACACCTCTTTCCAACTATCAAACATAACTTGCAGCAGAATTTCTCTGAAGAGCATATTTCTGCATTAAGTAATATTAAATTCCATCCTATTACTCTAGACCTCAAACCCGATCAGTTTTTCACAGAGAATCTTCTTCACAGACATATCTCATTAATAAAATAATTGAATAAAATTAATCCCAGTAAAGCCCTTATGGTAGTTCCTCCCGGGAATCTTTCAGCATCATTCTGCTATTAGCACAGCTTGTTGAATTATTTGTTCAATCAGGTGATCTCCTACCTGTCTCTGAATGTGCAGTTCTATGATGTTGAATATGGAGGCTTTCTTTTGAGATTTTTACTTCACTTTGGATGGAGGTTCTAAGAAAAAATATTTTGAATGTCTGAAAAGAAATTCTGAAGCTCTTCTGAATTCAAATCAATAGGCTTTCAGACATGTTTGTGATAAAAAGATCCTAAAGAGTTCCACAGTATTGTCTCCTTTCTCATTCTGCAGGGTGGACTGATAAGGATTTTAAAATGAGTTTGTTGTTGTTTTTTTTTTTTTAACCTAAGTGACAGCCATATATTTTAGGCACTGCAGAATTTCAGTGGCTGTGTAGTGGATTTCCTAAACTATGACAAACATGTTTGAGATCTAGGAGAAAATATAGAAACTACCAGTGGAAAACTTCTATCACAAAGAGTTACTGTCCTTTTTTTAATAATCTTTTTATTGAGTAAAGATTATTGAGAAAAAAGATCATATGGGCATACATCTTTGATAAATTCCTTGCCTGTTGGTTTCATACATCTTTTTGTAAAGTTTACATCAAGTTAGGAAGTAGAATTACCTGAATATGTGAAAGAGTATAAAACTTGAAAGTGATAGACCTTGTTAAAATTCTTCCTATGATTATCAATAATTATGGTCATGTAACTATAGATGTGGGCATAGTTCTTGTGTTTGACTTCCTACGTGATTTTTATTTTGAAAGGTATTAAAATTTCACAAATGCTTATGCTGCAATGTGTAGCCTTTCAAAGTTATTCATAACAGAAACAAGGACAATCCTTTTTCTGTGCTCAGAATATGTCACAGTATATGGCATGGGGCACTCGCTTCAGATGCAGGTTGCTATGACTCTGTGCTGCCCATGTATCTCTGCCACTGGAAGAGTTCCACTTTGCAGACCTATTTTTCATGAAAAGTTGGAGGCAGGAAAGAAGGAAAAGGGAAAGAGAGAAATCAGAATAGTTAACACAGTTAACTGTTAACAGTTAACAGTTGCTTTGAGCCAAAGCAGAATTCAGATCTGAGTCCCTGTTTTGCATGAAAAACTTACACAGGTGCAAGACATGTGTTTTATGTTGTGTCTTAAATCAATTTTATATAGAATTTTATGGAAATTGCATGAAAGTTTTCAATTTTAGAGGAAAGTAGTGTGCTCATCATCCTTTTCAGTCCCACTGGATAAACAGTTAAATTGGCATGGATTCCTGAACAGAATGAGTGGTTGGCAGAGACACTTGGAATTGAAATATCAGCTGTAACTTCACATGCTGCATTTGTACGTGCAAACCAAGAAGGCTCAAGGTTTAATGTGTGAAGAACCACAGCACAAGATCTCCCAGTCTCCCATATCTTTTACTGCTGAGATCTGGTATTGGGCCCTTCTGCGGACCAGAGTCTTCCGTTTTTTTCCATTTGTCCATCTCCAACTCCAACAAGAAAACTGAAGCTGAGCTTCTGTTTGTCTCCCATTCTACTGATGCCCAACAAAGGACAAGAAATCTCGATGATCACAACTAGTTTGCCCTCCCAGCCAAGTTCCTTTTTGTCTTCTCAGCTCTATCCAAACCATGAATGGATTGGAGAATGATTTCTTCTCTGGAAGCGGGTGACTTCCAAGTGAGACCTAAATTATGGACATCTTTGGCCAGCTTTGCCAGGGAGGTGTACTGATGTCCCTCTGACTGTCCTGCCTTTTTCACTTTGGGCCAGTCTTCTACCAGCTCAGTGACTGGTGGCTGAGACTTCTTGCTGACATCTCCCTGGGGTGGAGTGTGTTTCTCAGGATGGATTCATATCGTGTTAGCTTGTTGTTTTCATTACAAAAGAGCCAGGACATGTAGAGGTACAACTGCATTCAATAAATCTGCATATTTGTTCCAAAGACATTTAGTCATCAGCATATAGGAGGCCAAACCTCTTGATCTGTGTGGTGAGCTCCAAATGCCATGCTAGCAGATTATTGCATCAAGGGAAATCCCTTAGCTTGTGTGCAAGCCTGAAAATGAGGAAATACCCTGCTACTCTTTTTGATCTTGTGTTACATGTGCTTCACAGCTAAACTGTGTCTGCATCGTTTCACCTCTGTGTTCATTTTTAAAATAAATTTTTATTAGGATAATCCTTCAGCAAACCAATAGTAGTTTAGGTCTCTGTGTGTTTTTAGTACTCTAGGTATAATCTAGGATGGTTTTCCTAAAATGAACTGTAGAATGTTGTTAACATTTTTTAGATTTTTCAGAAGTTTTCTTGCACAGACACATAAAGACTTTTGCATTTATATGATACTAAAGCAGTATTGAACCTGATGATGGAAAGCAAGGTTCATTTTATTCAAATGCAGTCATGCAGCTATCTACAAGCAGATACATTTTTAATTACCAAGCAAAGTTTATTTATGTTAGTCACTGCTCTAAATAACCTTGGCAATTTACAGTTCCCTGTAGCGAATAGCTTCCTGCATGCAAACAGTAAAGCCTGAACTTTGTATGTGAATAAAGTAAGGTTTTGCTATGCGTTAAGAGGAATTTTAAAGTATGCTTTTTGTATGCATCACTGTACTAAAAGCTATTTAATCTTTATTATCAACAATTAACCTTCATGTCCTCCTGGACATTCAGCATTTTTTTGTTCTAATTTGGCCAGTGTTATTCTTTCTTAAGTTAGTTGCTCATTAAATAAAAATTATTTCATTTCCCTTTTGCTTTAATGATAGTTCTTTTTAAAAAGAAATCTGTTATCATAGAATCATAGAATCGTAGAATCGTAGAATGGCCTAGGTTGGAAGGGACCTTAGAGATCATCTAATCCAACCTCCCTGTCACGGGCAGGGACGCCTCTCTACTAGATCAGGCTACTCAAGGCTCTGTCCAACTTGGCCTTGAACACCTCCAGGGAGGAGTAAGCCACAACATCTCTGGCCAATTTATTCCAAAGTCTTGCCACCCTAGTACTGAAGAATTTCTTCCTAAGATCTAATCTAAATCTGTTCTCCTTCAACTTAAACCCATTTCCCCTTGTCTTATCAGTCGATGCTCTTGTAAAAAGTCCCTCCCCAGCCTTCCTGTAGGTTCCCTTCAGGTATTGGAAGGCAGCTATCAGGTCGCCCTGAAGTCTTCTCTTTTCAAGACTGAACAATCCCAGTTCCCGCAGCCTGTCCTTGTAGCAAAGGTGCTCCAACCCCTAGATCATCTTTGTGTTATCACATGGCTAGTATTAATCAGTCATTTTCCCCCCCTTTTTTTTTTTGACATATTTCCTGATGATGTTAGTTTTTATCTAGAAGTGGGGAGAGTCATTGCTTATTGAATTGATGGTTTATGAAGACTCCTTAATCTTCTAAACCAAATTTCTTTTTTTTGGTATCCTGAAAGTCTTGTTCTTGTGCAGGATTTTGCCAACATCTCTGCTTTGTGTGTGCTTTCCCACACACATGCCTTCCACACTTCCCCTCATACATCTGTAACTTTGGCAGGTTGGTTAGAAATACTCTTAAGTCAGCGGAAAGGAAATCAAGGCTTTTTAAATACTCACTTTTTCTTTCCTGGATTTTCTGACTCAGTCTTAATTCAGTAAATTCCTCTGAAATTCTATTACAGAAATGCTATTTTAATAACGATGATGAAAATTTCCTACTCCGCTACTTTGTGGGAACCTGCTTGGCAGCGTTAAAAAGTAGCCTTAATAAAAATAAATCAGTGCTATTGATAACTGTGCTAATAGTCCATGGGTTGACAAGCTGTGGTATCTCAAAAAATCAGTTAATTCTAGCAAAGCTTTTTTTTTGCTGTGAAATCTATAAGCAGGTCTTACATATGTGAAGAGCACAATATTATGGGTGAATTTTGTTTTGCTGAACAGAGAGGCGATTTCTGCCCTTAAGCTTCACTTTGAAAATATGCTTAAGAGTAGAAACAGTGTTGGGTGAGAGACCTCCCGAGTAGTGAAAAAAATTGTGGTATGTTTTTAAAAAGCTATGCTATGCTAATGTTTGTCTGTAAAAGAGCCTCACATCAGCATTTACACACACAACCATCATGGAAGCTGTTTAGGTCATTAAACTGGATGTAAGTAAGATTGTGCAGAAAGGCTTCATAAACAGTGTCAGTATCAGTATGCCTTAGTAACTGTCCCTGTGCTTCCCTCTGGCACTTCCAGTCTGATCATTCAAGGTAGACTAGTCCTTGATGAAAGAGGTGTAAAGTATCTTACATTTTGCAGAAGTGTTCCCGTTGAAGAACTTGCCAGAGTAGCTTCTTTCTTCTAATTGTCTTACAGCCAATACTAAGAAATTATTTTAGTATTAAAATTCGGGTACTAAGAAATCACACAGAATCACAGAATGTCAGGGGTTGAAAGGGACCTCGAAGGATCATCTAGTCCAACCCCCCTGCCAGAGCAGGATCACCGAGGGCAGCCACACAGGAACGCGAATATCCTTAAGAGTTAAGGAGGTTTTCTGTAAGAAACTTTTTGGGTAATTGAAAGCTGTCTGAAAGCAGATTTTAGTAGCCAACTTGGACCTGCATGAGGACTGTTTATAAATTTAACAAGTGACAGCTTTTTAAACCAGTCTCTCAGTTAATGCGAGTGACTTGCTATCAAATTTTACTCTGACAGAGAAGAATGAACTGGCAATTTAAAAAAAAAATAGCAGTTATCATGGCTATAATCTGATTTAAGTACTTACGTGTGAGCAGACCATGACTCTGGGCAGTACTGTGTTTATCTGGATCTTTAAAAGGCCCTATTTGCAAAGCAATTAACTTAAGTTTAGTAAAACTGTAACCAAATTATAATATAAATATAAACTGCAAAATTACGCTGCACGTAATCAGTCTAGGTTAGGAAGTGATATTCATAAAGGACCTAGTAAATGGGATAAGCAAAGAATGACACAAGTTTGTGGTAACTGTTAGTTTTTCAAGCTAGGGCAAGAGTAGAATATGAAGAATTGCAGAAAGACTTTATGACAGTGAGTAACTGAACAATGAAATGGAGAATGAGATTAAAAGTGCAAATAAATGCATATGTATGGCTTATATTTTTAAAATAATGGCCTCTGAACTCACCATCATCTCTCATGAACTGTTTATGTGAAGACACTCAATGCTTAATAGCAGTCAAAAAAGCAACTCAGATGTTAGAAATAAATAGGTAAGTAAAAGAAAAAACCCTAATTCTACCTCTGTAAATCCCCTTTTCACCCATACTTTGAATAATGTTTTTGGTTCTGGTGCCTTCAACTTAAGTTTCTGGAAAGTCACCAGGGATGATCAGTGGGAGGAATGAATGAGTTTAGGATTCTCCAGCTTAGATAAAAAGTGTTTAAGAATCTGGAAAGGTGTTGTAGAAAGGGCTACAAAATCATTATAGAGTCAGCGATTGACTGCTGTCCCAGTCTTCTAATGCAAGAACCTAGGAACTAACAAATGAAGCTCGTTAGAAGCACAGTCAAACCAAGCAAAAGGAGGTACTTCTTTGTGGAAAGTATTAAATGATGGATTTTTGTACTGGAAGATGATATGAATGCAAAATTTTAGATTTCTTCAAGGATAGGGCAAGCACCAAGAAGAAGAATCTGCCGTGGAATGTGACAAACCACACCAGGCTCAGGAAATACACCAGACTGAAAACAGTTGGAATCAGGGAGTATGTAAGTGAGAGAAGTACCGTGTATGTTTACACTGCCTGTACTGCTTCCGACTAATAGTGGTGGCCATTCTTGGATAAAGAGCGCTAGGCCAGATGGACCTTTGGTCTGAGCCAGTACTAGAGACTCTTAAATTCTTTCTTAATATAGAAGTAGTGATAAAACATTTATATAAAATATTGTAATAAAAATATAATGTAAACCATTTGCATAATAGATGGAAAGACATTGATGCTGAATATGAGTTACTAGCTAAATACAAAGGATAAAGAAAGGTGAAAGAGTAGATTGTAAATGGCTAACAGATTTAAAAATAATAAAGATTTTAAAATAAAGTGTCATTATAAGATGTAGTTTTTAGCTATAAAAACTGCAGAAGATAACTTCTGCCAATGTAATCTTATTTCAAGTCAATGGAATGTGGTTTCTAATCCGATCCTTTCCAGTTTGTCTTAGCGTTCTGCATGTTGAATTTGTGTTTGAAATCAGTCAGCTCTTATTTCACGTTTGGGATTTAGGCTTTTAAAAGTTACAGCTAGGAAATATAAAAGTTACAGTATTTTTGGAATGAAGCAGAAAGATGTGCCCATCCCACTTCCTCAAGACATTTGAAGCTGGACTGCACAACTGTTTAAAGAGGGTTTGTTGTCCGTGATTAGTGAGGCATTTGTAAGATGGGTAACTGGCAGTTTCAATATGTAGTAGTTACCAAAGGGGTATCTCAAGTGGAAATGCTTCTAGTAGTTTCCCCAGGTGCTAGTTAGTCAGTCTTTGGTCAAAGACTTGAAATAAGAATATTGGTACTCTAGTGAGATGAGATGTTTGCTGGTAAATTATGCAGATACAAAGTTAAATAATACAAGAAGTAAAAGAAAACTTGGTGATCTTCCAACAAGTAACATTATAGAGTGGTTTCAGATTCTTGGTTAAATGGTCAAAGCCTGAAAATACCCATTTTTAATAGTTAGGTGTAAAATACTAGGTTTATGAACCTGAAAGGTAGATGGTACTTGTCACAGAATGAGAGTTGGTTTGAAAACCACAAAAATGTAGAACTCAGTCTAGTTACTTGCTTCTCTCATTGTAGCACTGGGGCAAATGAACTAATAGGCATTCCTGCTATGGCAGGGGGATTGGACTTGATGATCTTTCGAGGTCCCTTCCAATCCCTAACATTCTGTGATTCTGTGAATATCCTTGGAAGTACAGTCAGAACGACACTGGGCGGAACGAGGAGAATTGATGTAAGGAACACAGGAGGTTCCATAAAAATATGAGGAAGAACTTTTTTACTGTGAGGGTGACCGAGCACTGGAACAGGCTGCCCAGGGAGGTTGTGGAATCTCCTTCTCTGGAGACATTCAAGACCTGCCTGGACGCGTTCCTGTGTGCTCTACTGTAGGTGATCCTGCTCTGGCAGGGGGGTTGGACTAGATGATCTTTAAGGTCCCTTCCAACCTCTAACATTTTGTGATTCTGTGATTCTGTGAATGCACTCAGCAGAGGTTACACAGAATCAAGAGTGATACTTGAATATTGTGTCCGCATGGTGAGGTTGATTTGGCACATTTGTGCAGAGTTCAAGGGAGGACAGCAGAAATGATCCTGGGAAAAGTAAAAATAATGCTAAGCTGTTGGAGTGACAGCTATTCATTCAGCTGTGAGAAAGAAATATTTTTAGTACTCTGTATAGATAATTACATGAGGAAAAGATATCAGAAAAGCTGGGACTTGACAGCAGTCCTGACAGAGATATGACAAAGTCTTGTGGCTGTGAATTTAAATAACCTGTAGCTTCCTAAAGATAGTTAAATGTTATTTATGGTTTTATTCAGAGATGACATGGCCTGGATCAGTGCTGTTAGATATTATGGAGAATACTGTCTTAAATGCAGTCCTGTTGTGTCTTCCTCAGCTCAGCATCCAGTTAACTGGGCTTGGGGCCTGGAGATGTTTTCTCCCACATGTACTTGAAAGGACTTGATGCCTTTCCAATTTTTCTGCAGTGTGGTTGTGTCTCCTCATTCTGTGCCAAACTGCTCACCATCCCCAGACTGAAATTTCTTAGTGTGGCCCAATACTTTGAATTCAATGAAGGATTTTGGAGTACAAAATGCAGTCTTGTGCTATGCAGAGAGGTGTAAGCAAGCCACAAACAAAGTGCGTACTTCTGAGAAATAGAGGTTTGTCACCTCTGAAGACTACAGTTGCATCATCCTGGTGTTCCATCCCATTTCTATGGCTGTCTTGTTGGATTGTTGGTGTCTTTCAAAGATTCTGTGTATGCCTTCTCTGTGTGCTTAATGTGGCTTGCAATGTATAGAAAGCCAAACTTGCTCCTCTTCCTGTGCTATCACTCCTTTTGGAATTAGGAAGGATTGTAATTGTTTTCTTAAGAGTACCACCAACATCTCTAGAGTATCTTGTCTTTAAACTGTCCGACTTATTCTTGCCAGTGCTTACACTTCATTTTCGTTTATAATCTTTACTGACTGCAAAGCCAGAGAGAACTGGAGAAATATACACTATTTGTAAGGTCTTCCTACATACACCATTGTTAGGTCTTTCAGCACATAAGTAATTTACTTTCTCTTTTGGAATTCTGCTGACAGTGTAGAAGTTAAGCAAGATATGAAAGCCTTGCTCAGACATGAACAGCGTCCATGATGTCCAGGAAGTACAGTTTCTTAGGGCATCTTCAAGGAACCCAGCAGAATTGGGACAACTGTAGAATCTACTGTTCAAAGTAATTACACAGAATCACACAGAATCACAGAATGTTAGGGATTGGAAGGGACCTCGAAAGATCATCAAGTCCAATCCCCCTGCCAGAGCAGGAACGCCTAGATTATGCTACATAGGAACGTGTCCAGGCAGGTCTTGAATGTCTCCAGAGAAAGAGACTCCACAACCTCCCAGCTATAACCCCATCCCCCTTCATATCTAGTTTAAAGAACGTTCTATGAGTCCCGCCAGCTCGTGACCAAGGATCCTTTTTTCCCTTTGTGTAATTTGAACCCCAGCTTGTTTCAGTAGATCAATTGCTGTGCTTAACCTTACTGTGGTTGATAACTCTATATTTTTTCCCTTACATCACTTTCTCTTTGGACTTTGTGATTGACTTGTAACATATTCTCAGGTACTGTAAGTATTCTGACTAGTGTAACAGTAGCTGAGCTGGAAATTGGTTACAAATGGGGACATTGTTGTTTTTCATTAAACTGTTTGTGGAATTCCACTGGATGCATGTTGATTATAATACGTTGCTTATCATTTATATTCTGCTCTAAGGAGTGGTAAATATTGCAGAACTGCTTTTAGAATATATAAATACGTGAAGCTCATTATTATTTCTTTAGGTTCTGGGTAATCTGGTTTTGTCCTGTGATTGTTCTTTTATAATGTACTGGTAGGATTCCTTGGGACAGTTAATATTGTCTGCCTTGTAATTGTGGCTAAGATGAATTAAAAAAGCAAAGAAATTGTGAATAAAGAGATGCAAATCAGCTTGATATTTCTATGATTCATCTTATATCGATGTCATTTTATCTTTCTTACATAAGCAAAGCAGGCAGATTATTGTGAAATAGCACATAACTTTTCTCATTCAGTATTACCTCTACTTTTTAATACACTTTTTTGATATTTCAGCATTTAAGTTATTAGAGCTATCCATTTTCCTTGACAAATTAGTTCCTGGAACAAACAAACAAATAGAAAACCTAACAATACAATGATTGAATGTGACTTGGGGTGTGACTACTTCAGTAGAGAAAATAGTGAAACGGGCATCAGCTGATTATGCAGGGCTTGGAAGAGTTAACACAGTCCTTACAAGTATGAACCTATAGAAGTCATTGTCTCTTTCTCTATTAGTATTAATATTCCTCTGTAGAAGCAGCAGTTTCAGTTCTGATGAATACACTTGAAAAGACCAACAAGCTGGAGGAGGTTTGGAGAAATGCTAAAGGACTGATCTATGTCAAGATTTTAGTTTTTAGAGAGGGTAATCTTTTTTTGTTTTCATGATTTTGTTGAATCATGTAACCAAAGAGGATATTTGATTGGAGAAAGAAATTGTATGTGTTGAAGCAAATAAAAAGAAGATCTACCATCTGGAAGATGAAGTTAGAAATCAAAGTGTAATTAACCATGGGGATTCTCAGAAAAAGTTCCTATTTTGTTATTGCTAAGGCTAAGTAATGCTTGTATTTCTCTGAGGAAAAGCTCATCTTTTACAGCACTTTGGGCATTCATGGCAAGAAAACTGGTTACAAAGCCAGTAGATTTAAGAAGGGTTTGCCTACAATTGCCAGGTATTAGGGCTGGCAAAAAACAAAATTTATAGAAGGGAAATGTGCATATAGGACTGGTGGTTGACCAGGAGGATGCATTTCAGACTGCAGTGTGACAGTCGTCTTCAGCTGATCTAACATGACATTGCTGTTTAAAGAGGTGCTACTGCTGTCTGCTGTAAGTGCCAGGTACCTTCCCATCCATCTGTGCTGGAAGTTAACACTTGTGAATTGTAAGGCCAGATGGGGAGAGGACAGGGTTGCTCTTTTAAATGACAATGAAGTTCTGAATTGGTTTAGGAGAGTTGTGAAACTTCACTCCTATGTTTAATGTTAGCTAGGAGGAGCTAGGAAGTTAATGCTAGTGGGTAGCAACAGTACTTTTCATACTGCTGAAAGTGGTTTAAGAGCCTCCATATGAAAAGTTTAGCTTTTCTAATTAAATCAGGTTTTAATTCAGCTTCAACTAATACAATGGCTGTGTATCTGGAGACAGTGTCATGAAAGGTGAAGTTGAAGAAGACAGTCTAGTCCCTTTCGGTACGAGGGAATATTGGGAATATTGGGCAAATAATTAAAAACGTACAGCCTTTAGTGCTTCTTCACCCTTAACGTTTTTCTGCTATAAGAAATTGTGTTAGTGGTTCAAGCTGTGTCAAAGGTGTGGTGCATCACTATGCACAAAATTAATGCTGAAAGAAAGAAATGTGTCCCTTCATTAAAGATATTCAGCAAATTCTCCTGAAATACGGGCTTGTCCTTTTTTATTTGTCTATACATAGGCTAAAGGTGGATTCTACTTAGAAGGACTGTGAGGCCATAAGAGTTTTCTAGTGGCCTTTCTGCTGTGTTTTTCATGTAGGCAAAATTCTGCCCCAGTGTGGAACTGGATTTTGCTGATAGACGTGACCGGAGCAGTAAGAATGACCAGAGCAGTAAGAAAAAGATAAAATTTAGACAAAAGTGTCCCTCTTTTTTCCCCTCTTTTTATGAATGGTGAAAATAAGGCAGATAAAAAACAATAGAAGTGACAGTGGAATGTTTTTCCATATCGTTAAGTGGCAAAAAAAAAGAGCCTGTTTGCCAAAGACTGTATTTACACAGTTTCTTCTTGCACCTTTTTTTGGTGCTGGTTATAATAAAGAATAAAAATGAGATGAATTTTAGTATTTAATTGATCAGTTCAAAGGCTATATGTGGGAAATTACTGAAGCTTCTTAAATGAAACTTAGGCTGCAATTTTAGTACATTTTGCTACAGAGAAGAATTGTCCTATTATAATCTGCTTTTACGTAGATAATGGATGAAATTCATTTTGCAGGGGCTTCGTAATTTGGTTTTGGTATATGAAATACCACTTTGTATGTATTTTTTGTCATTTTTCATGCAAATTACCTTTTCATCAAATGTGTTTTTTGTAGTATGAGCTCTGATTTTGAGAAGATTAACATTCAAAATAAATAGATGCAGAAGTATTGAATTTGTGCAATTAAAATGTTCTCCAAAGAGAGAAAGGAAGTGGTTTAAGAGTGTGCACTTACTGTGCTTACAACTGTTGCGATGACAATAGATCCTTGTGTTGACCCTCTGTTACCAATTTAATTGCTCACAGGGATGTAAATTTTCCCTTGGAAAGCAATAAAGACAATGTTTTTATAGCATCAGTGGCAAACGTTGAGACATCCATTGCATTTTGTTGATTGAATTTCACATGGTAGTGGCTGGGGGTATTTGTTTCTTGTGAGCTGGAATCAGAAGTGAGCATCAGGCTTTTATTTTCTGCGCAGTCAGAGGATGCTTTAAAAGTCCCTGCTGGTTGGCTCTCTGACTGTTTCATACATAACCATGCAAAATGCAAGTCATTATTTTGTGAATCACGTATAACCTGCTAGTAGTTTAAATAAGTGGAATGTGAGTCTTCTATTTTTAGAGAGGCTTAATCCAGGTCTGTTTCTATACATGGGGCAATCTCTGGATTATTCAAAACCATAGAGACAATTTCTAGTAAATACCAATTATATGTGTATGTTTTTCTGTCAAATTAGATAGATAAAATGTGTTTATCATTTTCTATTGCATACAATTTTGATCATAGTGTTAAGCACTGCTCCTGTGAGGAAATGCATATGGGTGCATGATTTTGCCTGTGCTCTGAGGTCTTTAGTACTGTGCATAAAACCAGATCTTCACCTGTGTAGAGCTTGGTGAAGAACTGTAGCTATAAAGGCTACAGTGAAAAAAAACCTGGAAGGTATAAAACCAGAGGTCTTGTACAATTCTGTGAGAAAATAATATTTTGCCACCTTCTCAAGATAAAAAAAAAGCAACTACATGCTTTAAGTTACTCCAGAGATGCTTGGGCTGTATTCTGCTCCTGCATACTTGATATAATTACGGTTAAGAAGAAATCCTTGTAATTAAAGGTAATTTCATCTCTGCTGATGCATACACTTCTGTGTAGGAATATGTGCCTATACTGTGCTCTACTGACAGTGGTGGAAATCCCTAGGGATGTGAAAAGTTATTATGCAGAATTCCAAGCAGAATGAGAGCAGTAAGTTCAGTTTCCTCTTTATGAATTTTTTTTTTAAAGAAAATACTGGAAAATGAATGGAAGTAGATTGAGATTGCTGGAAAATATGAGGACCATACCACAAGAAGTAACTTTCTCTTCCCCCAAGGAAGAAATCTGTAGTAATTGAAATGGACAGAATGAATACAAATTCCACCGCTCTAGTATTCTGTCTAGCAATGCCACAGCCCTTGTCACTGCCAGGTCAAAATTTATTAAATGATAACAAAATAAAGGTAGATTATGGCTTTTCATTTTTAGATGTAATTACAGAAAAATGAGTTTGTGCATTTATGCTATATACTGTGATGCAGGAATTGCCATGTGAAAATTTCTGAGTTTTCATAGGCCAAAAGCTAAGAATATGTGTCACAGTATTCTCTTGTCTGAAAATTAATAAATTCAGGTTTCGTTTCATTTAGGCTTACCTGTAACTCTGAATATTCTGTATTTATATTTTATTTTTGGAATAATTAGAACTACTTTAATTTTTTTTTTTTAAGCCTAATCTCCCTGAGAAATGTAGACCAGGCACAGGCCTGGCTGTTTGTGGCTTACGTTGTGGATGCGATATGGGAAATGCTGGGTTAAGTCCAGTGCTGCGGGGATGGCATGGAAGTCTCTGGAGAACTGACTTGCAGCTGCCAGGGATTGCAATTCTGAAGAACAATAGTCAGTGGGAAATCAGGTATTATCTTTTCTGGGACTGGTGAAAAAAAATCAGTTAACTACTGAGTTACTGGTGCAAACTTTCTGTCATAACTCCAGTTTAATATAGCTTTGCCTGGGGGAGAGGTTTTTGGTACTACGTTGTCTTCACTTTTAAGGAGTTCTGGTATTTCCCTCTTCAGTTAGGTACATTGACAAGTGACTGGGAAAATGTAGTAATGCCATTTCCATTACTAGCTGAAGTTTCAGTAGTCAGGAGAACAGCACCCATGCAAATATTTCTTTAATTTTTTTATGCATGCTTACAATATCTATTTGTCATGCATGTTACCTAAGCCCAGGTGGAAGGCAGTGTCTCTTCTACTGCTCTTGTATAGGTTTTCAAAACTTTATTTAGCAGCACAGTGAAGGAAAAGCAATTGCTTTAACGTGCGTCTAAAACAACTCAAACAAAAAAATGAAAGAATATTTTATATTTGTCTTTTCAATAGTGTTAATGTTAAGCATATTTTTCTGTTGTATTTTTTAAATTATGAATGAAATTAAACACATCTTTGGCAGTATTTAGTGACTTGATTGACCCTTCAACTGAGTTTGGCAGTCTGTTATCACTTGTTCTCTCTCGTTTTGGCATCAGTTGGCGTTTGCATAGAAAATGTCATTACCAGTGACTCTCTTCCTTTGCAGAGATGCCTAGGGGGAAAAGTAAACCTGCATTGTAATTTAAAGAAATTACAGTGATCAGTATGGAGTTCTAGTATCAGCATGTAGTAGTGAATATTGTAGATGATCCAAATTTTTCTTGGAGAAAGCTTGAAACACAGATCCTTTTCCTAAGGAGAAGGACTAGACTGCTTTTTGGGCAATGTGTGTTACTTGTGTGTAACCGGTTCTGTGGAATATTAATAAAACTGCAGCTTCTACTTGGGTGTTCCAAAACTGCCGGTCTGATCGTTTCTGAAGTTAAACAGCACGTTTGAGATCTGCAGTTTACAGATCTTAATTTTAATTTAACTTTTGTGACATTTCTCTGTTTGAGTTGGGAGATGGTTTTTTGTAGGTACTTCATGAGAGGAAAAAAATGTGGTGTTATACAGAATTATGAAAGAGGGAATTGGTTTCATATGCCACTGCTTGTATGGAAAAATCTTTCAAAAAATGGAACCTAGTCAGCAGACATGAGATTTATTCTGATATTAGTACGTTAAGAGTATCTTCTTTTTGCCTAGTTTTTTCAAGGATGCCAGTAAAATGCTGAGAAGGCAGAGAGCTCACAGTCATTTTGTTCCATCTTGTTTTTTTTTTTTTCCCTTTCCGTAGACTTTATAGAAGTTTAGAAATGTAAAAAGGAGATTAAGTGGGAGAAAATTTGCTTCAAATCCAAAGCAGAGGTAGGACAATAAATTAAAAAAAGATAACAAACTGGTAGGTAATGGGAGGTGTACAGATGGACTTCGTGCTCTGGGGTGTTCTGAATAAAACTGCAGCTTTGAATTTTAATATACTGTTGGCCAGAAAGAATACATGGGAAAAGAGAATGAGCAGTCACATGTTAAAGGGCTCAGATATGTTTGCTGGGCTTCCGTGGACATTTCTGTGGCCTGACACAACTCATAATCTTCCTAGATGAGGGAATAAACCCCAGATACAGAAGCTGCCATTTGCATCTAGGAGGAGTTGTCAACCTGTGATCAGGAGTGCTAAGGAAATGTAAATGAATTGTTATGGTTTCATGTTTATTCTTAGCAAAGCCCAAATCACACAGTAGAATTACAGAGTACAGAAGATAAATGGTGGTAGAGTTCAGGATTTGATAAAGACTGATAATCAACTTTTATTTAGAGTATAAGCTCTTTAGCAGGGAGGCAGTTTTGGCAGCTCTTAGGACCTAATGCAGTGGAGACCTAACTGCAGATAGGACTACTCAGCAATGCCTCAGTAAAAACCGAAAGCATAGTTTGCAATTCAGCCAGATAGTATGATATCAATTAAGAAGAATATAAACATAATTAGAAAAATGGAGGTGCCAAAGCAGGAAAATTAACCATATCCAGAGATACTGTGGTGATCCAGTGACGTTCAAGAATTCTTGATTCATAGTTTTCAGACTTGATTTTTTTTTTTTAATGAAGAGAGCTAATGAAAGACTCAGAGAGGAAGCAGGGAGAGAGAGCTGCAGGAAAACAAAAACTCTTGGGTTAGAATTAGATGAATGTGCCTCTGGTCTCTTCCTGTCCTAGTGCTGCGCTTGTGCATTGTAATAGGATGCACCCAGGACCCAGAAGTACATTCTGCATTTTCTATGTTTTTATTGAGAAAAAACCGTATTGTTAACAGCAGAAGCTACTTTCTTGGGTTCTTTTTGTTTAAGAGTATAGCATGATAAATTAAATACCCCTAAATCATAGTATCAATCTTACTATATTTCAATATACCCAGTGGTGACAGGGTTTATGCTCTCCAGGATTTCGTATTATTTACTAAAAGACCTTGAAAGAAATCAAAGTACTTGCCAAGTTTTTATTTTCATTGGAAGTATGATGGTTAGCCAAAGCAACACATGTTACTGTTGGATGTACTGGTTTGGATAAGAATTGACTATAGTGATCATGTCTGTAACTCAGTGAGAATTGAAGACAAATGCTATTTGTATTTACTTGTTTGTTTATTTTACTGGATGTAAAGTACCAAAATTTGTTAAAAAATACTTTTGATCAAACAATAGTAAGCAAGCTCTCTTCTAAAACAAACAGTGCAGATGGAAAGAGTATAGCTCTTCAGTAATAGTGACTTCATTCCTCTTCCATGTCAAAAGTTACTGTAGTTTGCAATTTCTCATCCTCAGTCAAGTTTTGCTATAGTTACTTGTTTCCATTGCTGGAAATTCTCCTTTCTGTCATTGTGTAGAGAGTTTCTCCACCAAGTACAGTAGCTTTTCAGCAGTACCTACTAGGGAGCTCAAATGTGAACTGTGAGACACAGGTTTTGCTATTATACCTGGTGGAGCTGTCTGTTGCATTGTTTGTCCAATACTTTCTATTCTAAGTGCTTACTTTTGTTTAACTTTGCTACTTGGAACTGAAAACTTTCATGTCAGTTTTAATCCTGGAACAGGTTCTCCAAAGGCTAAGGAAAGTATGTATTACTTTGATTATGTTTAAAAAATGTATCTTTTTTTTCCCCCTTTGAATAGCTTAATTTTTTAAAATTTTTTTTTTTTTATTCATCAAAAAAAAAACCCCAAGAAATGAGGCAGGAGGGGAGGAGGTTTTATATAATGGAAGTGTGTTGATCTCTGATTTACTTTAGGATTATAGCATACCTAGAATTTGCTATCTAATGACTACTCAGGATTGCCTCTGCATTTGATGCTGGTTGTCAGACTGCTGCATATATGGACCTACCTGAAATACCTGAAACGAGAGTAGGGAATTTCTCCCTCTTTACCATCAATACCGTGACAGTCTACCGGCTACAGGTGATTCCTGTGTAAAGGAGACAGAAAACAAACTTGTGGAAAGATATAAAGAGAGGATTGCAGAAAGCTGAAAAGGAAGCACGTTGACTAGGAGCACATTGGGACTAGCTGTTGTTCAGTGGAGATGGAGGAAATTAGGACAGTCTGGACAAGGAAATTGGGACTATCAGTTTGGCAAGAACTGTTAGTGTTTGGGGAAAGAGATAGCAGAAATGTTAACTTTGACAGGGAGCTATTTTGAGCATTGCAGGACTGGCATTCATCTTGGCAGTTTTGTGAGAGCTGACCTTTCCTGTCCTTCACCCTCTTCAGCTGCTGTCACAGTGCGTTAGTGCAGGCAGCGTGCTCATGGTGTTACCGTTGTGCGGCGTTAGACCAGCTCTGATTTTCACAGGATCGTGGGGCATCGCAGTGCACGTTCTGTTACCAGAGTTACCTCTGAACTGGTGTATGGAGCAATGATAATGTCTGAGACTGGGCTAGGATGGCATAGCCAGTGAGTTATGTTCAGACAGAATTGGGGAAGGGAAGCATGAAGCTGGTGATTCTTGAGGTTGGTTCATTCTGGCCAGAAGGAATTTAGTTGTTAGATTGGAGGCAGGGTGAGAGGGAGGCAGCGGAAGTTTAGCAGTCACTCCGACATCTTGAACTGCTTTTGTACCATGTCCTGTGCAAAGTTGAGTATGTGGCAGCAGTCTTCAGTAAATAAAATCTGGCTGTAGGATTTAAGTAAAAAACATTAACTGCACCATACAAATACAAGAACAAGTTGTTGAAACATCAAGCTGTGCCATATTTTCACTAATGTTTCTGTGCTAATTTTTGGAAGAAGAATGGATGTTCTGTGCTGCCAGCTTTTTCTTCTGTTTGTTTCTTCCATAAATCTGAAATGATAGTGGGGACTTTGTGCAGCCAAGCACTGCTGGTGAATGGATGTTGGAGAAGAATGAGAAGCCACACTAGTATGGAGGAAATCATGTGGTTACAGCTATCTGTAGGAAAAATAAACATCCTTTTTACCACTTCCTCACAAAAATGTTTTTGTATCTGGAAAAAATATGTAGCTAAGGAGGACAGAAGACTGAAAGGAATTAACATCTATATACAAAAGACATTGACTCATGTAAATACAGTATTTAACAAATGACTTCACCTGAGAGGAAAAATCTGTCATTACAGATGAATTTGGAGATTGAAACAAATCCATGGAAGGGAATATAACAATATGGTTGAAATTTAAGTTAAATTTCTTACAGTACTCTGTACAGTCTAAAAAATAATGACAATATGCATGGAAAGTAAAAGGAAGATGAATACGTACACTTACTGAAACAAAATTGTAAATGGTGTTTGGCTGAGTGGAGGACTGACTGTGGTTTTTGTGTCTATGCATTTTTTCTTAGAAAAATCAATATTTTGTTTGCAAACCACAATCATCCATGTCTAAAACTGTTTTTGCTTTGTGTTTTTCCAATTGAGTTTCAAGAATAGAGGTGCAAAGAGACATTTTCAGAATCACAGAATGGGGCATGAAACTTACCTATGAAAGACACTAAAAATGTGTATTCTTGTAGCTATTGCCAGCTTCTGATTCAGCAATGACATGAGTACGTCTCTCCAAGTGGAGCATTTTTTCAAATAACATAGCATTCTGAATGAATGTTTGATGAAAGACTGAGCAGGAGTCATTAATATTCACTCAGAACAAAAGAAGAGCTTTACTAATGTCAGCTCTCACTCCATTTTTCTCTTTCTTCCAAACACCGTTTGTAATTGTGAACGCTCATTCCACTGGACTGCCCAGGCTAAATGCAGAACAAATTCTTCATGGTGATATATCTATCTATCGATCGATCGATCGATCTATTGATCTATTGATCTATCTATCGATCGATCTATCGATCTATCGATCTATCTATTTATATTTACTTAAAGATTAGGACAGCTGGGTATCCTGAAAGGAGGTGATAGGAAACTGAGAAACTCTGTCCACTTATAACTAGGATATATACTCTCTTTGGTTCTTCAAACAAGTGTTGTAGAAGAAGAGATTTCTGCATCCTTATGATTCTTAAATACTGGCAGACAGCATTTAACATAATTTGACTCAAAACCTACATATTTTCTTTCCTAATGAGCAAAGATGTGAAAACCTTTTGTCCTTTTCTGTTTAGATTTGAATCAAGGTGTAAAATGCATGTTTCAGTATATAACAGGTGATAGAGGAACATTGTTCCATTCCAAATTATTTTTTCCCGTGGATGGAGAATATATGAATAGACTTTTTCCATACCAATAAGTACATTTACTGGTTTTGGCAGGGTATGGTCTGCAATTCAGAGTGCAATAAACTAAACCATAATGTGGATAACACATTCTGTAAGAGAAAGAGACCTGGATTTTAGTTGTAAACTGAGATTTACTTAATGATCTCATCTTCTATTTATATCTAACTGATTTTAAAGTTTAGCTAACTTTAGCCATTTTTCCAAGCTCTCCCCAGCTCCCCAAAAATTGAAGACAAACCAGTTTTTTGACTCTGGAATACCTATGTTGGTTATGCTGGTAATCAATACATATTAGCTCCTAAATCATTCCATGCAGCTTCCCTGGAAAGATCCCATCTCAAGGGGTTTTGCAAATAAGAATTATGCTGATAATGATTTCAGCAGTGTCTTGTCTCAATGCCTTAGATAAAATTACTAACTTGTATTAAACAGGTTTTTGGAGTCTTGTGTTCTTCAGGTTAGTGGGATCTGAGTGTGAGTTGTTCCAAAGCTTGCATGAAGTTAACCTGTCAATGATGAGAGTAGTTAAGATTATTTTGTAATGAATTATTGAAAGCAGTTATCTCCAATTCAGGATAGTCTATAAAAGAGGTCAGGTAATGTTAAACTGAGTACTGAATTTATACTAAACTTTAATATTATACTGTCTTTGTACAAGTAAATATTCATGATTTTTGGCTAAAATACAGATACCGAACTTAGAGAAGAGCGAGACTACTGTTTCTTCTAACATAATAATGTATATACATAGCCAATTATGCAATTTTGCATAGGTTTAGCGTAGTCATGTAGTGAGTGCTGAGCACCTGTAATATTTTCCACTATTTATGGATTCTGCATTTTTCATACATGAGAATTGGACATGGCAGAGAATTTTTGCATGTATTTAGTCTTAAACATAGTTCTAATTTGGCAGAACTGGACTCTTAGGGATTACTTGCGTGGTCCTTATTGATGCAAAGATAATGGCTGTCTACATGGGATGAAATCTGTTGTTAGTATTTTGTGGGTTTTTTTTTTTTTTTAGAATGTCAAGCACTTAAAAACACTTCTTTTTTCCTTTTGTGGCTAATATACCAGAGATGAGTAATGGATTAAAGCGCATTATTAATCTGAGACTCCAGCAGAGTGATTTATAATTTGTACTGGACAGAAAATCTGTGAGGAATGTCCATATTCTTGCATTATCTGGAAGTGATTTTACACTGGAAGAAACAAATCGTGACATAAGTTCTGTACTTTTCAGATGACAGCAAAGCGGCGAAGACTGGTAGACTTGAGCAGAAAGTTGAGGCAAACCAGATTTTATATTAAAAAACTTAATTTTGATTAAGTTCAACAGAATGCAAGTTAATGTAGATTTCTATGTGTGGACAAAATTCACTTTTCTGCTTGCATAGCTTTTATCTGTATGTCTGTTAAGTCATAATAGTGATAAAGATGATATTTTTGCAATTAAAATGCAGATAGATGCAGCCTTCAGAGAAAAAGCTAATGGAAGTTTACGAAAATAAACCTTAATATTTTTGACTCAAGGTTAGATAGTATCTTTAGGGTCATTAAACCTGAGTGCAGACCTAAAATAGTAGTTTTCTCTGGTTTAGTTATCTTTTTTTTTTGTCTTACATTTTTGTACTTAAGAATTATTTATTTTATTTTAAATTCTGTGAGACTCAGGATTTCTGTCCTTGAACTGATCCTCTGCTTCTTAAAAGTTGAGTCTCAGAAATTGCAGTTTGATTTCTCCAGACTTGGTCTTGACAAAATGGTAATTATTTATTCTCCATTCTCCATTTTTTTTAAGACTATTAACAGTTTAATATAAGGTGGTTTGTGCTGGCATTTTTGCAAGTGACAAACAGCTATATAAAACTTTGATTTGGCAAATAACTGCTTTTATTTTTAAAATTCTTATCTATCGATGTCCATGACACTTAACTTACACTTTTTAAATTTTAATCTTCTAATATGACTTTAAAAACTGCTTATCTGATAAGTGATATCTCTATCTTCCTTTACATCATTATGAAGCTATCTAAATACTCTTCAGAAGAGCACACTGGTCCATCACTGTAAATGTTTTGATGTTAAAAATGATCCACCTGCAGAGTTGTGTTGTCAGTGAAAGTCCGGTAATCTGTCTGCTTACATTAAGAAGCTGCAAATTGTGGCTTCCACAAAAGATTTGGATACTGAGGTGAGACGCGCACAGAATGTCATTTTCAAAACTCTGTCTCGCGATGTGTATGAGCAGAGAGAGCAGAGTCTGCAGATCTGTTACAGCGTTGTGCAGGTATTCAGCATCCTCCTTCCAAATGAGCCCTGGTCTGCCCTTTGTTTACATGCTGTCAGAGCCCCCCACCTGAAGTCTTCAGGTCGAATTTGGAGCCTGGCTGCCACTCTGCAGCTGCAGGGTATGTGTCGCAAACACGCTTGCTGAGAAACACAGCTGGGTGTCCAGGGAGGGGAAGGGTTATGGCCATTTCTCTATTAGTTCAGGGGTGATGGCATTCCTCTAGGAAGTCATAGGTGTTGCTTCCAGTCCAACACATTTGAGCCTCGAGTGATTTAGTCCAGACTGTGATAGGAGCCCTGACAGGCGTTTTACTGAAGTTGCACCATGGTGCAGATGAGAATGAGGAACGGTCAAGGGCCAGAGAAGGGTTTCGGGAGGGTTTCTGGCTGAGTCCTGTGATTATCATACAGTAGGGACAGGGTGTCTGGGTTCTGGCTGCTGCCCCAAAGGCTGTTTTTGTGTTTAATGATGATGAAACAATAAGAGTAAACTCGTTATTAGCCTTACAGCCAACATGAGATTAACATCACTTGTGCTCTGATATTATTTTTTTACCTCAGTTCAATTTTTAACTGTAGAAAGTTCTAACATCTTAAAAACCCCCTGTGGGTAGCATTAGTCAAGTACTGTGCTGTACTGGATGTTAATATCCTAGGATTTAAATATAAGCTTGGAGAAGCTGAGTCTGGCATATTTTGAATGTTTACACAGAGCATATTATAGCTGTATCTTCATCTTGTGAAGAGATGGTTTAAAATTGTTAAAAGGAACGGAAATGTGTAGTTACTTCTGGGGCTGTAGAATAGCATCCATGTATGTAAGATTAGGCACTTCCCACCCCCAGGGTTTGCAGTTTTGTATTACACATTATCATTATTGCGTGCACTTTCCTGATGAGATTGAGAAAATTTCTTTAGCTGTAGTGTAAAGCTACAAAAAATATATTTACCACAGACCTGAGGCAAATAGAATTCTTCCAGAAGCAGCCTCAGGCTTTGGAAGTTTTTTGCTGAAAGGCAGGCTCAGACTTCCCATGACATCATCAGAGAGATAAAAGACTAAAAGCTCTTCAAAGCTAGGCCTTAGGCCCTAACATACATTAATTCTCTGGTGATGGTTTATGTATGTAAAAAATGAGTAAATATTTACAGAAATGCAATTTAAATAGAACCTTACCCAACTAGATTTAAAATCAACTTGTTAATACTGCCTATTCTTTTGAATTCAACATAAAAATGTTGTAATATAGCTTTGTTTTACACTTCAGAAGCTAAGGAATAAACGTGGGATTTTCTCTTTCTATCTGTATGCCAGGTTTTGGAGAGATTATCTTGCTTGTTTCAAGCCTAATAGTTACTACTCATAACTCAATAGGTATTGAAATTAATTTGCATAACAAGTAACTACACTGTTATTCTAACTCCATGCTGTACACTAACGTGGTCGCTTACTAATTTTAATTTAGTATAAGGTCTTAAATGAAAGACTGTCCCTTGTTCTGTTCTCCTCACGCTTTTCCCTTTCTTATTTTTTAAGTTACATCAACACTAAAATTTGTTTTAACAAACAGCAAAATATTCTAGAGAAAAACTCGTCGTCCGTACTGTAAGTAGAGTATATAAGTTAAGAGTTAGTTTAAGCTGGAAATGAGTTAACAGAAATATCACTGAAAAAAGAGCCAGGAAAAATCCTGCTGAGAAGCTCTATGGTAGCAGCATTAAAACTGTAGGGCTGGGAGTCAAGAAATCTTGATTCATCACAGGCTTCCTTCCTTACTGTAGAAATGCTGCTTTACTTCATGACGTCTTGTTTTCCACCTTGTAAAACAGAATTATAGCATGTTCCTGTATCTTCAGGTACATAGCAGGGAGCAATTCTATAGAGTAGTGAATTATCCCGGTCTGAATTCTCTTTACAAAATTCCAGATGTTTGAAGGAGACTTAAGACAGCTTGTTCCCCAAATCAGCTGGACCTCCCAAACCTCTGGCCCTACTGTGATTGTCAGGTAGCTGTGAGTCAGCAGTATGCTTTGGAGCAAGTTTTTTGATTGGGCTAAATTAGACCTACTCATGGCAGGTCTTAAGCCTGACTCCAGCCTCGTCCTTAAAAGCTTGACGACAGGGAGAAGGCTTGGCTCACTGTGTGTTATTATCCTCTATTAGAGTCTCTACCGGTATTTATAAAATTCTTTAAAATCTTATCCACAAGAACCTGTATAAGTATAAAGTAGTTATAGTTCTTTAATGTTATTAATAAGCAACAAATGATCATGCACAAAGGTGGTATTTCTGGATAATTCATAGTGTACAAAACAGTGCTATATTATTTCCTCCGCCTTCCTCCTCTCAGAAGGTACTTACTGTGTTATGTCACGTGGTGCAGGCATCAGCTTTCCTTAATTCGAAGAGCTATAATTCAGTGTGCTTTTAATGTGGTAATTTAGATGTACTGTGTTATATGAAGAGCAGTACAGGGCTTAATTTTTATTATTAATTTACAGGAACTATTTTTTTCTTGTAGTAATATGTGAGAACTGACATTTTATTAAGTATTATGGTTGTACTTTATAGATTGAGATTATGCTCACCGAGAAGTACCAGTATGGAGATAACTGAAAGGTTAAATTCTGCTTATGTAATTGGAATTGCTTGTTTTCAGGGGTGACCAGATCCCAGGAATGACTAGAAAGTAGCTGGAGCAAGGAATGCCAGTTTGTGTCCACTGCTGTTTTAAGAAAACAATTCAGACTAGAAGTAAGATGAAGCGAATTATGTAACTGGTAAAGCAGAACTGCCTTATCATCATTTTTTGTGAATGATGGAGCAGAATGAAGCCAATTTAAAAATAATGCATTCTTCTGCTTGCATCTGCACTGTTTCTTTGGGAAATGCGTGATCAGCTTTTTTATTTGTTCTATGCAGGAGAGATTTCCACAGGAAAAAAAAAAGTAAGCTGAAATTTGCAGCTAAACTATGGCTGGTGACTTAAGTAAAAGGTAAAGGGTTGTGTAACTTGGTTTAAAAGACTCAAAAAAAATCAGATCATGAATCATTTTAATTTGCTTCAGATATTCAGTTAAATCCTTTGTGACGTGCATTTCTCTGAATATAAAAAGATATTACTAAATGCAAGTCGACATTTCTAAATTAGGTGCTTGCGACTTCATCAAATGATATAAGCAGAAATGGATTTTTTGGTGGATGATAGAAGATATCATCTTGTCAGTGTTGTCATGGAAACTTGTGTATATCATTGTTAAACAGAGTGTACGTAAGGACCTAACATTCCTGTGACTTATTATTGCTAGCTATTGTATTTTTAGTGTATTTTCTTCACCAGTGTAGTCCATGCTTAAGAACTTGGTAAGTTGCTCTCCTGAATTACAACCATGAACTCAATTATAGGATTAGGCTGTCCAGAGAGCCCTTAGTTTAAGGTTCTTTGCTATAAGATTTCTTTCAGTACAAGGTTATTAACAGCTGTATTTTCAAATCCATTGTAAACTATTTTAACCACTTCAGAAATAATATTTACTCTATTCAAGCAGACTATATTGCCACAACATCTTTTCAGAGAGAGTGAGCTATCTATCAGTCATCATAAACTGTGTCTTGAAAATTACGGATATTTTCTGTATGTGCATTTTATATATTAAGTGCTTTGTCTTCAAAACCACTGCTAAATTCACAATACAGCTCTTGTATTGGTCTTGATCTGATGCATGGAACAGTAGACTGAGAAGGAAGCTTGACTATGACAATAAGGAATTAAACCCTCCTGGATGCAAAGTATGTGTCAGGTGTTTTCTTGTTTAAATCTTACGATGAGCAGAATTCACAGTGCAGGAAAAAGGTACATTAGTTTCTCCTAATGAGAATTATTGAAGAATCAGTAATTTTAAGCACAGTAAGGGCATTGTATGGTTTACATAATTATGGTTTTGATTTTTGTCTTTTTGAGTTTGAAGATTTTTCAAAATATACCTTCTACATCAATTATTTATGTCTTGACCAGAAAATTAAGTTCCTTGAAAGAATTTCTCATCATTGATCACGTGACTTCTGTTAATTCAAATGTGTTCATTATTTATTTTTTTTTTTTTTGTCCTGACCTGTTTGATTTAATCTTTTCTCTTCTGGGGAGTTTTTTGAAGACTATGCTGAAATTTGCAAGCTATAATTTTAAATAACTACCAATTAAGAACTTAGTTTTTGTTTTAATGTTAGCAGTCTGTAGCAATTTCATGCAAGTTTGATCTACTTGAGAATCATAGTACCACAAAATGTTCCAGCACAATAAATTTATAAAGGTTTATTTTAAAGATATGTGTTAATTATAGCATTTTTGCCTCCAGAGAGAGTATGACTGAAATTATTAGGTCTATCAAAACACAAGAAGTGCAAATATATCGAGAAGAAACCCAAGCAAATACAAGTAAAACAAACCATTGTGGTTTTAGTTTCTAGAAAAATGCATTCATTAAGTGAGGGCTGTAGGCTGGTGGATCTAATTACAAGTGAAACTAAATTTATAGGAAAGGTCCAATTTTCTCTTCCTGCTCTAGGAGATTCTGTCAGTTCGGGCAGTTAAATTCAAAGTAATGCCACTAGAAAAACTCCTGGTAAGTATACATGCCTAGTCTGTGTGACTAAGAAAATATGTGCAAGAGTCTATATATAAGCCAAATATATCTTTCTATCATTTCAGATTACATTAAGCTGTGTATGAATATGTAGTCACTAAAAGAAAGGGAGTATCTTGAGGCAAAATAAATCTTGCTTATTACTGACTTCATACTTTTTACCTGCAGTCATTGATAATTTTAGCCATGATTTATAGCAAGGCAAAATTTCCAAATTCTTACTTTGTAGTCTTGTCTCTTTCTTTCATGGGATTTAGGTTTGGATAAAATGAAAATTTTGTAAATGAAAGATTTTGATGTATTATCTAAATTTTCTGCATTTGAGGAGTCCTAAGAGAGAAGCTGTAAATTCTCTGTTGAATCCCTCTTCTGCTGAATGTGATTTTGCTTTTATGGATATCTCACACAGCAACCCAGGCAGGTTAGTTCAACTTTTAGTCATCTTCTGTAGAACAGCCTTATGAAATCTGAGCTCCAGGTTGCAGGGCAGAGGGATAGCTTGGATGTACCCTGCTCGTCAGCTGCTGCAAGGGAGTGGTGGGCAGGTCACTCGACTACTCGCGTACAGGACTAACAGCGAGGCTTCAGTTTTGTAGGTAATGAGAATAAAAGTCTCGAGTATTCCTTGTTGTAATGGCACTAGTAAGAGGTGGGGAGTGCTGAAGAGCCTCAGCTACTGTGCCCAGAGCTGTTATCTCTAGCGGACTCCCATATACAGTTGGACACTTGAGTAAGGAGGTGAGGGTTTTATAACTCTTGGCAAGAAAGGGAAATGCCAGAGCTATGTTGGGAAGAGTTGACTGAACAGTTGAAATGCAGTCGAATGTGGCTGATTCTGGTCTCAGCTCTTGATGCATCAGCTCATGAAGAGACCTGTAGGAGCAGCATTTTTTTCAGGTTCTTGCTTAAATTAAAAATACTGGTGGGGTGAAAAAGTTCCACATTAAGGATTTAATTTCTTGACAAATGGAAAATCAGCAAAAAACAAGTGAAACTATATGCCATTTAGGAAATACCATCTCTGAGCATCTACTGTGCAAAAGTAGTAGGCAGATGCAAATACTGTCAGAATAATGAAGCTGAGGATTTGGGGCATTTTAGAACACACTGGTATCTGAAAAAGATTTGTACTGATTTATCTCATTGTATTGTTGCTGATCACAGCTAAGGTTGCATCTGCATGGTACAGTGTCGTGGGTTGACCCTGGCTGGCCGCCAGGTACCCACACAGCCGCTCACTCACTCCCCCCTTCACTACTGAACAGGGGGAGAAAATATCTCCAAGGGCTCAGGGTTTGAGATAAGGACAGGGAGATCACTCTCATTTACCGTCCCGGGCAAAACAGACTCAGTTTTGGGGAAATTAGGTACATTTATTAAAAGAACTAATCAGAGAGGAGTAGTGAGAAGTGAGAAAGCAAACAAATCTTAAACAGAACACCTTCCCCCCATCCCTCCCTTCTTCCCGGGTTTAACATCAATCCCGGTTTCTCCACCTCCTCCCCCCGAGCGGTGCAGGGGGACAGGGAATGGGGGCTGCGGTCAGTTCATCCGATGTTGGTCCCACCGCTTCTTCACTCCAGGGGAGGACTCTTCACTCTTCCCCAAGGCCATTGTGGGGTCCCTCTCACGGGAGACAAGCTTCATGCTCTCTTCTCCGTGTGAGTCGTCCCACGAAGGGCAATTCATCACAAACTGCCCAACGGGAGACACCTCACGAGGGGCAGCCCACCCCTCGTGAGTCTGAGGCGCAGTCCTTCGGGGGAAACTGCTCCAGCGTGAGCCACCCACAACGTCCCAAAAGTCCCACCGGCCAACCTGCTCCAACGTGGGCATTCCCTCTTCCACGGGCTACAGGTTCCGGCAGCGACTTGCTCTGATGCGGGCTTCCCACGGGCTACAGTCCCCTTTCAGGCATCCACCCACACGGCGTGGAGTCCTCGGTGGACATCTACGCGGTGATCCTCACGGTGAACTTCTGCACCTTGCCCATGGGCTGCAGGGGGACAACCCGCTTCACCATGGTCTTCACCACGGACCCGGGGGACTCCTTCTGCTCCGGCGCCTGGAGCTCATCCTCCCCCACCTCCTTCTTCACTGACCTTGGTGTCTGCACAGATTCTCACTCCTCCATCTCTGTGCCAGCTGTTATGGCGCAGTTCTTTTCCCCGTTCTTAAATATGTTTTTCACAGAGGCGTTCCTCTGCTATCACCTTACTGATAGGCTCAGCCTTGGCCAGCGGCGGGTCCCTCTTTGTAGCCGGCTGGCATTGGCTCTATCAATCTTGGGGAGCTTCTAGCAGCTTCTTACAGAAGCCACCCTGCAGCTCCCCCCCCCCGCCGCCGAAATCTGGCCAGACCAAACCAAAACATACAGTCTTGTGCTCTGGTAAATACTTCCAGTTCTGAATGGGTTACTTTCTCAGGATAATTAACTCAGGCAGTGTTTTAGCTACACTGCTTCTGTAACTAGATTAGGTTGGGTATTAGGGTATGAAACTTATTGTACCATACAGACATCTTAAATGCTCTGTCATCAAGATCCGGTTGGGCTAGACAATATCTCTGTAAGCATGGGTTTGCAAAAAATCACAGAATCACAGAATCACAGAATGTCAGGGATTGGAAGGGACCTCGAAAGATCATCAAGTCCAATCCCCCTGCCAGAGCAGGAACGCCTAGACTATGCCCCACAGGAACGTGTCCAGGCAGGTCTTGAATGTCTCCAGAGAAGGAGACTCCACAACCTCCCTGGGCAGCCCGTTCCAGATGTCTATATTTATGTATTTATTAGACAATGAAAATTTGTTCAGTTTTCTGGAATTCACAAATCACTACTCTTAACATCTCATTTACATTCATCTTAAAAAATACCATTGCCACTCTCTGCTTTATTGAAACCTTAAATAAAACAACTTGCATTGAATGCAAATCTTAGCTTAGAACTACAAGATATTTGCAGATTTTGAAGTGTTCTTGATCAATCAATGTTAATGATGTGACAGACACAAGCTTATGGGTAAGCTTTTTCCCTAAATGGAACCATCTCTTGAACTTCTTTTGTTAATTGGTATTTCATGTTCAGGGGAAGTTAAATTTGGCAGGCTGGGATCCCTCACTTCCTTTCTGTTTGTGATTGTGGTGCTGATAGCCTAACTCTGAACTTCCTTATGCAGGGCTGCTGGTAACTTCCAGTCTGATAGATGAGTATTTCTGGAAATGAGAAGTAATTGAATCTCAGTGCTTACAAGTGTCTTGTGTGCTATTTGAAAAGAGACTACCAGCTGCGTTGTGTTGAATTATTTGTACTTAGTCATGTGTGAGTATGTCCATGGAGAACAGAAAATAACGTTTTCATTTCAGGGATGTCTGTGGGTTGGTTTTTAACTCTTTGAAAGCAGGATAGTAAAAGGACTGAAACTCTACCTCTGTTCTTGCTAGGTTTTCAGTCCAGACTTGAAAGGAGTATATTCATAACGTGTATATACCTCTCACTATAATACTGGGCAGATTTTCTGAAAATACCTTAACTGAAATCTGTGTTTCTGATCTGAAATACCTTAACTTGCAGCTTATGTGCAAGTACACCATGAGGAGCTCTGCATTGAGATTGTGACATTTCTGGTGTCTTTCATAGGACAAACACAGTTTCTGTTGTTCTGTGGAGTGGTAAAGAAATTCTTGCAGCTCAGCAGTGCACGTGGATATTGCAGATCTCAGAAACCTTTTGGGGATTTTACCAAAAAGGTCCCCTGTTACTGTTTGTTTAGTGACAGAACTGCGTGTCACTGCTGAATCATTATGTCTAGCAGGGCCAAAATGAAATGAAGCTTTCTGGGCTAATATTTCCCAAATCTATTTCTTAAAAGATTGATAAAGGGACGGGGAGATGGTGGGGATTTGGCCAGATGTGGACACAGCTGTGTGTGTTCAAAATGGGAAAGCAGCACAACTGTGCGCCTGAACCATTTGCATGCAGGGACAACTCGTACTTACGTGAACTCGGGCTCCCTTATACCCCGTGTTTCTTCCCCTTCCGCCTCTTTAGCAGATATACATTTATACCAAGTACTTGAGTAACGTTCTGTGTCAAAAATAGTACATTGACACAATCGAAAGATGACTGTAAGTGTTGGGAGATCCAGCTGTCTCCTTTCGTAGGATAAACCGTGTAGTTTGCTTCTCATCTCTGTCAGAAGTTCATGCACAGTGAAGATTGTGTATAGCAAATACTGTGCTTCTGTGAACAATTTAGAAAACGTACAGTTATGCTGATTTTATTGCAGCTTCTTCAATAAAATAGTCACATTCTTAAGGTTAAATTTGAACCGAGATGGGAAACATCCATGTAGGGTAACTGGAGGTAGAAATGTGGAGCTTTACAAAATTTGAATGAATCAGTATTGGGTACTTCCTCGAAGAATCTGTTTCTCCTCTTTGTGTGCATGTTAAAATTTCTATAATGAAAAAAAAAAATTTAATTTTGCCATACTGTGTATGCATACAAATATTGTATATAAACAGCTTAGTAGTCCATTGCAGTGTTTTCCTAAAATTCTGTACAACTGGATTTTGTTTAATCCATGCTGTTTCGTGCCGGAACAAATGACGACGGATTATTCCATTCTGTAGAGTGGAAAATGGTGCAGAAGTGTCAGTTTGGAGGCTGTGGTAAAAATGCAGGGTTTGCTGGTGAAGAGTTAACTTTAATACAAAATACTTCATAACTGTTTTGGGCATGTAAACCTCAGCATTTTAACTAGGTCTTTATTCAGATTAGATTTTTGAATTAGTATTTTTGAAGTGGTTTTAAAAATATTTGTAAACACACAAACATTTGCAATGCCAAACATGCCTGCTGATCCTGGATTATTTGTTACCTCTTATGGAAGTAAACTAAGCTTGTTCTTGACCTGCAGACTGCTAATAGAATCATAATGCACTTGTAAACCATGAAACTCTTAAGTGATCATAAGAAATTCTTGCCTGGATTATATCTCGATGTATTTAATTTTCAGGCTTGCTTTATCTGACAGTATTCAGTGTTTTGAGGAAGGTGGAAAAAAAGGGAAATGGGTTTCTGTGTCATATAGTCTCTTGCTGCATTTGTTATGTGAAGAGTGCCATTTTGAATAATGTGTATGGTTAGTTGTTACTGTGATTTTTTTGCCTTACTCCCTTTGTGCGTAGTATTTTTTTAATATGTTGAGTTATAGCAGCTGTCTTGCAATCCTTGTATTATGGACGTTACAAGGGACGTAGCGTGTTTGGATGCTCAGCTATGCCTGACCAAGATCATGTGAAAAGAGGAAAAAATTAATTCTGTTAGTTAAAGATCATTAGAATAAAGTAGAATAGAATAGAACAGAACAGCATAGAATAGGAATTGAATATTTTAGTTGGAAGAGACCTACAATAATGAGCTAGTCCAACTACCTGACCACTGCAGGGCTGACCAAAAGTGTTCATGCTATAGAGAAAGCAGATCTTTATTATGCAGAAACCACTGTAGGAAAAACACAAGTAATATGTACATTTTGGTATGTCCTGCTGCTGAAAAACCTCCAGATATAGTGTAAGCATGTTAAAAAGCTGAACACCTCCCTTTTCCCCACAAACCCGAACAGTTCTGACTTTGTCATTTTGACCATATTTGCTTTTTGGTGCAAAAAATAGCAAAAGATTTCCTAATACTCAGCAAGCTTTGCAGCTAGTAATAGCTCTTCTCTACTCTTTTAAATATTTTTTCAATGTCTCCACTTAAAAAATTTATTAAATGTAGGAAGGAAAAGGAAATTAGCTGTGCTGGAAGAATATAGGACTTGCAGTATTATCACAAAAAAACCCAAATGAAACCTTGGTGTGGTGTTTCTGTGACACTTTTGTAGGTACTCTGTTGCCTTAACATGCGATCCTTGAAACCATTCATGAGTCTGTTGCTTAGAAATACATTTACTGTGACCATAATCTTCAAAAATGACATTACTGTGAACACTGATCTTATAAGACTAAACCATTTGTTTCCACAAGGATGAAACATCCTGAGCTCCAAAAAGTAGCCAGCATAATTTACAGGTATTTCTCACCTGTTCAAACTAGGATTCTAGGTCTCAACCTTAGCTTCAGCCATACTAGTCTAAATCTGAACTTTATGAAGTCATATTTGGAATAGCCAGGTGGAAAATCTTGAAGCTTTCTGTACTATTAATGTATAAAGAGTTGTGTCTCTTGATTATTATAGACTGAAAGCAGTTTCTACATTTTTTCTTTATTAATATTTTTATTCAAATTTTCAGACCTTAAGTAAGTCAAGTGATGTATTTTTTCTCTTTGAAATGTTTTTTTTTCTAAGCAAATGTGTGTTTTAAAATAAGCTCTAAGGATATTGTGTTTGGACACAAGCACTTAAAATTCTTTGAAGAGGTTTTTTAAGAGCACATATTCCTTATATTTTTGCCTGATTGCAAAGCAGTGTAGTGGTGAATCACTTTGCGAGATGAAATTCAAAATCATGAATCTCTATAAAATGAGAAGTATACAAGTTTCTGTTTGGAAGGAAAAGTAATGTTAAAGTGCTGGTTACTCTGACTGGTCCTTTAGTACCTCCTTGCTTGTTTTACAGAAACAAACGCTGTGATCCAGTTTCGTTGCATCTGGAGTCAGTAACTTCATACTGAAGAAGGTTGGTTTTGAGACTGCAGGACAATTTATAAGGGTGAAGGAACGTTCGTGTTTCTGTAAATACGTAGCCATGTGTAAGTATACAGATGTGTTTCTATCTATATATGCACAGGTTTAACCTTCAGCTGACACAATACGCAAAGCATTGCAGGAATTTTATATATTTTGTTTAAAAGTAATATTTCCTGGAAAATATACTTGTAGTTACATCTACTGGAAAATGAGAATGATGTGCTTCTTTTAATAAAAAAGCTCTGTTACTGGATCAACAATATAAATTTTCTTGATAAATGGATTCAGAGTGGTGATGCCTTTAATATTAGAACTGTTTCCATAACCCTGGAGTCAACATTTCCTTTTTAAGCTTGTTAATTTTACTAAATTATTTCCATTATGAATTAACTGCATCACAATATTTTAATTGTGTTCATAGTAATTTTAAAAATAGTTGACTGGGATAGGTCATGTAATTATACTTTATCTGTAAGAAAGCATTAGCTCTGCTGCGACTGATAGCTAGCAAGGCCATCTGCAGTGCTTTTCAGTTCACTCACACTGAATTGTTCAGATAAAGACTGTCAAGTGCTGCCTAAATAAGGAAGGAGCTTTGGTAGAGTTAAGTGCAGGGGAGGACACAAATGAAGCATTGATTCCAGGCATGCTGTAGGGTCTGAGCTGTTTCCTACAGTGCTGAACCTTTTTTAAGTTTTTATTGTTGTTTTCTGCAAAGTATTAAAATGCGAGTCTCTGTCATTCAGGACCTCAGGGAAGAGGAAAATGAGGATGAAGAAGAAGAAGAAAGGGTGAGTTAAACTCCAATAACTGAAAAATACTTATTTCTTTCTATTCTTACCCTTTTAGGACAATAAACCCGAAATTGCTTTTTTTCTTACAGGGCTTCCTCAAGCCTGTTATTGAAGACAGAAATATGGAACTAGCCCGAAAATGCAGTGAAATAATAAGTGATGTAAGTGATGGTGATGATTTGTATCCTTACATTTACATTTCTCTTTCTTGAAGTGCGTTTATATTTATGATACATATTTTCTCAGATATGTACAGTGCAGCATGCACCCATCCAAGGCTTAAATGGCAAAGCACACAAAAATATAGAAAAACGCAGCCTGGTCTGGTACCTTAAATTATCAGCTGCAGAAGAACGAGCTTTTCAGAGTACTTGGATGATAATGAAGCATCAGCCCTAGGAAGGACAGTGTTCCAAAAAGTGGGTCTCAGTGGAGAGTGTCTCCCATGAGAACACTTTGGCTGATTTCATCATAAAAATGCAGTATTTTTTCCAGTTACAGCCTAATCCTGTGGCATTTGATTGGTTGGAACAGAACTGTGTGCCAGTATACATAGCTGTAAGGAGGGAGGATAAAAATAAAACTTGATTTTTGAGTGTTATCTGTTGGTCTGTGGCAATAGATGCTCAAAACTACTTAGCGTATTGTTATTATTGACTTACAGGAAGAATACACTGAGATGCTAGAATATCTTTAAAAACTATTTAGAGACTAAACCTTGACTTAGTTACTATAGATTTCAAAAAGTGTCGATGAGATACAGACATTATATAAACGTTATAGATTGCATCCACAACATTTTAAATTGGAGTAGATGAAATTGCTTCAGTGTAACAACATCAGATTTACCTTGGTGAAAGATTATTTCTGTGTCCTCGTAGGACAGTGTCCCACACTGTCTGAAGAGTAACTTTCTACCTTTGTGAATTTGAATTAAAGAGTGATATTTCTCCTGCAAGGATGATGTCTGTCAGCAGAGGAGACGTTACTGAAGAGTGACTTTCTTTAACAACTGTTTTTCTAAGGAAACTGAAAATAATGTTTGGCTCACGCTGTGTTGTAGTCTGATACTTATATTTGGGATGTTACTGTTGAAGATGAATGAATATGTTGGTTTTATGAGAATACAACATACATAATCTACATTTAAGGTATAAATTATTAGGGATTATGTGTAAGAAAAGAATAAGTAACTCAGAGAAGCAGTAACTGCAATGTGTAGGTGTTACAGTGCTGGCTTAAAAGAATGACTTGACAAGGTCAAAGTTTCCTTTTTGTCCACATACTGTCTAGTAATACTTCCATTTTCACAGAAAGAGTGCTGAAAATTGGATAGATCCTTACGAGAAGCTACCAAGATGGATCTTTTGTAATCTCAAATTACTTTAGGAAGTAGTAGAGATTATGAATATTTTTACTGATGGTTATTTACATGTTTTCTTTGGGAGAAGAATGGCATATGGTACAATAAGTGCCTGTCAATTCAGGTAAAGGCCAAAATGAAAATGGACCTGGAGCACTTATCTGACCCAAAATACATTTAATGCTTCCATGCAACTTGTTTCTAAGCATGATTGCTGTTGTAAAAGGCAAAAACTACTTGAAAAATGCTGAAGCCAGATTTTCTTTAATTGAAAAGGAATTATTACTGTGCTGTGTACCCACTAGGAATAATGTTGGCTGTGGCTGTTAATTAACTGATTAATGGAGTGGCTGTGTTTTCTCTGATTTTCTGCAGGACCTTGGGAGCTGAGGTGAATAACTAAGTCAAGCCAGGTTTCTGAAGCCTTTAGTGGTTCAGGGATGTGGGCTTTTGCTGAAAACTTGTGATGCATTTAGCCTGCAAGTGTGGTAGATTTTTCCTTGACATGTATAAAGCGTAATGGCAAAGTGTCATTAATGCTTTCAAAGTAATAGTAATATATACCAATTTAATTTCAATGAAGAGACTCTGTGTTTAAAAATGGCATCCAAATAGGAGACCTTATTCAGTGTCTGCTGATATCGATAGGTTGACTTGAATAGAATATGTAAATGTATAGGGTGTGAATTTTGTTTCCCAAAATTTTTGCTCTGATTGGAGTTTCTTATGACCAGTGAAGTGCTTTGTAGTGGGGGTAAGTTCCTCACTCTGCACAATTCATTGTGAAGGCCAGTGAACTGTAAGGAGTTTTCATTCTTGCCTTTGATTTTTGACTCATTGCCATTCAGAACTTTTTATATATGCTTTATGCTTTTACCATGAATCTTTGTGCAAACTTCTATTTGAGTGGGTGTATCACTGGTGTATATCTGTACTTTTTATGTGAACAGTGTCTTTATGGGGCTTGCAGTTTGGCCCTAAGATGACCTTGGGACAGCAGCCGATGTCCTTGCTGACCATGAGACTGGGTGATTGTCCTTTTCTGCCAGTGGAGCTGTCAGCACAGCTTCTCCATCAGAATGTAGTGCCAGGAGTGCAGTGCTCATGAGTGAGATACTAGGGTTGCAAAATGCTTGTCCTACATTCTTTTCAGGCTGACTTGGAGCTGGGCAATATAGTTTAAAAAAAGTGCTATGGTGGCAGCCCTTAGTGGATCCGTAACTGAGCCTTGAACTGTAGGCAGGGGAAGTTGTGAAGTGCTTATGTGCTCTGATTCTTGAGGAAATCCTCATTTTCATTTGAGGTTGGCAGATATTTGTTCTGTGGCTGTGATACCCCCTGGATTGTTTCTTCCTAAGCCATTATATTTAATCTCCCTCCATTATGCAATTTTATTCCACAGTTGTTTTCAAAACTGTCATGTGTGTTTGATTTGTATGAATTACTTTCCTTTCCAGGCCTTTTCTTTTCCACATTGGAATCGAGCCTGTACATTTGCTTGTATTACTTATATTTTGGTATATTTTCATCTCTTCTTCATTTTGATTGTGTGGTGTGATATTGTAAATACTGTCATAAGCATAGAGGAGAATTATTATGCAAGTAAAATAATCATTGTCCAAACTATCATAATTCTTTTTGACAGAGAGGCAGACACTCTGCCTTCTGAAGATTCTGCTGAATTTTGGTAACGTGTGGTACCAGTGATTCTTTTTCCATGTAGCAAAAAGTAGTACTACTTGCAGTGTAACTGTCCTTTTACAGAGTCCAACTTTCCTTTAGCATGTTTCTTTGTTGTAAAATAGGAGTCAAACAGACCTGGAGTCAAGTGCAGAAACATAGTTCCTTTCCACTTATACCAACAGGATTGTGACCAACTAATTCAGGGTGTTGCTGTTCCTCTGGACTCACCATTTCTAGTCACAGCCTCTAACTCAGGGCAACCTTGAGGTCCAAATTGCTGGAGACTAGCAAAATGCTGTATACTTGCTTGTGCTTTTCTCTAGGTTTCTGTGGCCACAGAGAGACGATTTTTTATTTGATGGATCTGAGATCTGACACAGCTCTTAGTCTTATAAAATAAGAACTGGGAATTTCTAGTGGGAAGAAGTTCCTTTTTGACCTAACATAAAAGCTAGATAAGAAGTTTCAGGAATTTTTTTGAGGCTTTTCTAGGCCTAAATGGGACTTTGTCTTTCCCCGGTGAAAAAGTCTGATGGAACCGGCCGTGGGCAAGATGAATTTTCTTGGTGAGCCATGAGGCTTCAGCCTAAAGGTTGAATGCCCTTGTTTTATAGAGATGATCTTGCCATATAATATACATTAAGAAAAGAAAGCAATTTGAAACCTACTGGTTTTGTGGTTGTCTAGGAATTTTAATCCAATTTTACTGGATAGCTGTGCTGCTGGTAAGAGTATTTTTATGATGAGTCAGGATAAAGAAAAGGGTTAGAAGAGAACTGTTAAAAATTGGGCCTTTAACGAACTATTGGACTTCAAAAGTGTATCAAAAGAGCACTGGTGGCTCCAGGCCATCATTTGCAAATTTTTCATATTATTTGGTTTTTTTTGCAAGGCTTACCAAATGTACTCAACCTCAATAGCGTATTTTGTGGTGAAGGGTAAGTCACTGGAGGCAAAATTTCTTATTCGATATTTTAGACTTTTGAATTTGTAATCTCAAACTTTGAAGAGGAATATTAGCTTTTCCTCCTATTCCTTTCAGCTGTTGGTTATATTCAGTCATAGCCAACCTCTTAAGCCTCTTGCTTATGTAATTTACAATAAATACACTTTTTTAAGTGCAGATGTCATGACTTCATTATATTTGTCTCATTTCATCTTCTGTATTTCTGATTCTAAGTGATACAGATATTTTTGTAGCAGAATAGAGTGTGTTGGATCTGAGTTTGACCATATATTTTGTTATATGTCCTCTCTAAATTGCTCACTTGGGCCTGCATGCATTTTGTAGCCTTTATGAGTTACTATGACAAATGTGAATAATAAAGGAGTGAGGAGGTGGCATTAGTCCTTTACTGCTTTCAGTTATTTTGAAAGCATGGCTTCTACAGCAGAATAACTTTGAATGTTTCTTCTAGTCGTGTCATGTCACCCCCCCCAATTAAGAGGTACCTTAGGAAGCTTTCATGTTTGATATTTTTTAATATAATTATTGTTCTGTAATTAAAATGGATGTTATTACAGCCAACGCTCAGATACTTACCAGATTTATCTAAGTTGTGAGCAGCAAGATTCTCTCTCTCCTCTATCAGAATTTCAGCTTCAAAGGAGTTTCTACTGTTAGTGCCAATAAACCCAACCAGTAGACAGTCAGCTTTGTAGCTTTCTCATGTCCCTTCTCAGCCATATCACTGTGAATGAATATAATACTGTGAAGCCTTTTTTTTAAGCTGTTCATGTGCACGTATGTACACATGCTTGCAAGTATGTGTGTCCATGTGTGCAGGTTGAACAGTAAGTACCCACTCATGTTTGCCATAAAACTGCCTTTCTTGTGTATTGGTCTGTGCCTATCTAGGAGTACAGTGTCATGCACAGGTTACAAGAACCATTGAATTTGTGGATCCGTGAATAAAATCATGACACAGAGTAATTTTACACCTGTGGTTCATCAGACAGTTTTTATTTGGAATGGACTTGTAATCCACAAAGGCAGGCAATATGATTTGGTTAATGAGCTGTAGATACCTTCAGTAGTTTAAATGCGGATGAGCTTATTAGTAACCAAAATGATATCCTATATGAAGATTATGTAGTCATCAGTTTGAGATGAATTTTGGTATTATCCAGTCCATAGCCCCATTCTTGGAAGTATTCAAGGTCAGGTTGGATGGGGCTTTGAGCAAGTCTAGTGGGAGATGCCCCTGCCGGTAGCACGGGGGTTGGAACTAGATGGTCTTTAAGATCCCTTCCAAACCAAACCATTTGGTGATTTCATGATTTTTGCAGTGGACAAAAAGTTTGCATCAGAAAGTACAGGTACTGATTCTGTGTAAGCTGCCATGCTTCTCATGAATTTTCCAAGTCCCTGTAGAGCAGCATAGACTAGAAATTGTGACATCCATTAAGGATTCAGAGAAAGAGGAAATTAAGACTGTGTATTTCTGTAATGCTCAGATTCAGATCATATTGCCTATGTCAGTGCTTGTCAGCAAGTCTAGAGTGCATAAATGCAAGCTGCTGTTGTGCAGAATGTGAAAATGAGGTTAGAGAAATGGTAGCAGATAAGAACCATGAAAGCCTAATACTAAATAATTCAATTTGCATTGAACTAAACTATTTTATATACAAAGAAAGAAATGTCACTAAAAAAAATATAAGGCTATCAATGTAAAGTGTCTATATTTAAAACTTTAGTTCATCTCATCATAATTCACCATCTTTCTTCATGCAGTTCTTACATAATAAAAGTCCCCACACATTCACTATGCTCATAGATTTTTGTTCTTCTTGATGTCTCACTAACACAAACAGCGAATCTGACTATATCAACAGGAATGTGTATTGTCTGCCCCATGGTAAGAAAAAGGTTGGTTGTCTGAAAAAACCAAAACAGAACAAAAACTTGTAGGTTTTTTGTTTTGTTTTGTTTTTTCAAAATATGTCTCTTTTTTCTTCAAAAATGGTTTTCTTTGTGCATACACGATTTAAAAAATGGCTAAATTTAAAATTTGTTTGGTCTTATGGAAATTCTGTGATTATTTGCATGTCATGACTATTGGGGTGCTTTGTAGGCAATGATTTGGCAATGGCCTGAATTTATTTGTGTAACTTGGATTTGTGTAGGGGTATTTGGTTATGTTAAACAGATTCTGTTCTCGCTCTGACTGTTAGAAATTAAATAATTTTATCTTTGAGATCAAGGAGATCAATTATTTGATTCTCCTTTCTTTAGAAAAACTAGAACATTTTCAACAGTGGTGAATATGTGCTGTAGATATAGAGAAAAATCATATAATTTCATCTTTACTATTAAAGAGTTCTTTGATTTTCACATAGCTGTGTGTGAGTGGGTGGGTGTTTCCCTTTATGGATTAACTTGATCCAGCCTGAGGTATTTGCAAGCCACCCAGCATAGTACCCATAAATAAAATAAAATTAAAATAATTAAATAAAAATAGCCAATGTTTATTTTTCTGCATTTTAAAAAAGAACAGTTAAACTTCTTTTTCCTTCTCTTTGTAGATACACTATAAAGAAGAGTTTAAAAAATCTAAAGGCAAGTGCATATTTGTACCCGACACCCCTCAGCTAAAACATGTGAAAAGTCTCGGTGCTTTTATTTCTGAGGTAAGACCTCTAAGACTGAATAATTCTCTTTGCTTCTTATCCTTCCTAAAAGCTCTCTCAATTGAATATGGTGGGTTTTAGCAGAGGAAGGATGGCTTATTTAAAGTAACAATTCTGTTTGAAACTGAAGTAATTCAAAGTTGCTGTAATTAGTGTATACTGTATATGCAAGTAATAATAATTTGGAGTTATGCAGCACTTTTATTTTGGGATTCCCAGTTATTATATTAACGGTTCTGAGGCAGTCCTAGCTATATCCTGTTTCACGGATGGAAAAACTGAGGAAAAAGATTTCTTGTTACTTATTCTGCACTGATGAGGTTTGCGAGTCATACCTGTGCATAGTTTCACTGCTGTGGAGAATTCCCAGCCTGATATCAAACCCAAGGAGACAAGGAAACCCCCGTGGTATCATGCCTGTCCTCCTTCAGCAAAGGGATGGAGCAGACTTTGGGTCAATGCCATCTGCAGGACACCAGAGCACTTGCATGCATGTATATGCATACACTTGGCAGAGTTTTAGGTCTTTGCACTCACAGACACATGCACATACACATACGGCTGCTCCAAAACACCAGAGCAGAATTTACCAGCTCTTCATGTCCCAGGCATAAAGTGTCATAGGATTGCATCTTGGATTATTTTCCACAGGTGAGAACAGCAGCAGGAGTTTTTACCTGACAGAGAGTTACTTTTGTTAAGGAATTGCTACTTCTGAGTGATTTTTCTGTCACTGAAAAATGAAATTCTTGGTGCCTCATTTTTTGGCGCTACCTTTAGGATTATGATAAAAAACATCCTAATATCCCTTCCTAATATCTCCTTCTCTGGAGACATTCAAAACCTGCCTGCACGCCTTCCTGTGTAACATCATCTAGGTGTTCCTGCTCTGGCAGGGCGATTGGACTAGATGATCTTTTGAGGTCCCTTCCAATCCCTAGCATACTGTGATACTGTGATCCCTGTCTGGAGTTCCATCATCTATGTATGTTCTATATTCTGTTTCTGATATCCATCAGTTTGCTGTGCGACTGCATTCAGTGTAAATGCATCTGATGAATATTTGTGTTAAATTTATCTTCATATTTTCTGAGAGAGAGTGGCATGTCCCAAGGGGCATAAATGCAAGGTAATTATACTTTCCAAGAGACAGACTATTGTAGGCTAAAGAAGCACGATATAGAAAAAAGAGTATTTATCAAAACCGTCTCTCTGATTCCAAAGATAAGTTGCAAATAATTAGTCAAATATTTAGAGCTATAAACATATTTCAAAGTTTTGAACCCCGTATTTTCTATGTTGTCACCCTGTTGAGCGCTCTGCTTATTGCAGCATTACCTGAAGCCAATGGTGTGATCGGAGGTTTATCTTGTAAATTACTGACCTCTAGTGTCCCATAACCTGTTTTTGCAAAACTTGAACACTGAAATTCTTAACTGCATATCTGCTGCAGTGAAAAAGAGCCCTCTCTTTTCGGAAACAGCAACAAATGTTACAGCAAATTACTGATATATGTAAAACATAGTCTCTAATGAAGAACTGTATATTGCATGGTAAATTAATGACATTAGACGGTATCATTTAAGATATCTTTGAAATTTGTGCTTACTTTTGCAGCAATACTTGACGTTATTATTTTATGATTTTGTAAAATTTTGATCTGAAGCAAAAACCTCACAGATTTTGGACTGTTATTCTGGTCTGTCTCATAAAACCGATTTGTGAGGAATTGCTACTACTGAACACTGGATAAATAAAAATAATTTAAAAATGAGTCTGTAATATGGAAAGATTAAGTAGAAATTATGGCAGACATGCTATCTTCAATGTGCTTGTACTTTCCAGTTACATTTAATTGATATTACTTATTAACTGGTAAAATATTTTTTGTTGGTCTCTCACTGCTCTTGTTGTGCAAAACTTGGGGAAATGGAAAGAAAAGAAAAATTTTGGGGTTTAGAGATGATTTAAGAAATAATATAAAAATAACTGCCTTACCTTATTTTATACTTTCTCCAAAATTATTGAATTATTTAATTAGATGTTTTGCCTTGCTTTGTGAATTAGACACATCCACCTAAAGTATTTTGAAGTTATTGTTTGAAGATCTGGTTTTGCTTGAAAGTTTATGACAGCATTAGATTTTTTTCCAGTTCCAACAATCTATGCCATTTCATTTAATAGAAAAAAGAATAGGTAGTATGATTTCCGGATCTTAATTTTAGCATTGTATGTCATCTTTTTCTTCCCATCTTTCCTTCCCTCTGCTCTAAATTAGGTGAAATATAAAGGAGCTGCTAAGAAAGACCTTTCCAATTCTCTTTATCAGCAGATGCCAGCCACAATTGACAGTGTTTTTGCAAAAGAATTGACACAACTTCAGAGCAAGGTACAGTTTTAGAATCACAAAAATTATTTTAGATGAATTGTGTGGCAGAACATGACCAATCTGAACAATATATCTGAATGGATACTTGATTGCCTGCTTGATTTATTTGGGTGAGTTTAGCATCCAGAGTTTATCACCATAACTTAACTTCAAGAACTACTCGCTTTTAAAATGTTAATGATCTTACTTGTTATGTTTATTAAATACAAATTAAAAAATTTCTAGTGCATTCGTCAATCCAGTGAAATCAATTAGAAATCCATGACTGAAATAAAGAATTATTGAATCCAGTGACATTGCACTGCTTTTAAAGAACAGTTGAATCTTGTATAACAACTATTTCGATTTGAGTGTTGTATTAGCTTTATAAAATGTTTGATGCTGAAGGGAAAAAATAAAATAATGACTTTTAAAGGCACTTACTGGTAGCAGTAAAGGTATTTCTGATTGCCTGCATACTATACCACTCACAAGAAATTTTATAGTACTAAAAATATGAAATAAATTATGTTGAACATAGTGTAAAACGTGCAAACAATCAGTAAAATTCTAAATTCAAGTTCAGTTGCCTCGAGGGCCTTTAAAATGTAATGCCTTTAATGTAGTCAGGTGACCCTTCACTTCCATTGGTCTCAGTGGAATTGTGAGTGTTAAGTATGTGTAATATGAATGAAGTTACAGATTTTCATTGTTTCTCATGAGTATTATAGCTGATAGATGGTCTTAGCTGTCTGTCCACCTAGCATTTCCACATTTTGCTTGTTATGCCTTGGCTCTCTGGAAGATATTAACTACATATAATTTAATACAGTCAGTCTGTGAAGTAAACATGTTCCTATATCCATATAATTGATTGTATCTCAATATGCATTCTTCTAATGCAGTGATTATTTTTTTTTTTTCAAACAAGGGAAATATTCATAACCAAAGAAATCACTGAAATCTCAGGACAGCTTGTGGCGAAATGTTTTGATTGAAAACAATTGTGTTAAGGCTATATTAAGCAAATATAATACTATAAAGTGTATTTTAGCTTTCATAGTTTGAAATGAAACATATATACACTGAAGTTAAACCAGCACAGTAGCTGAAATGACATTAATGTAACATTTCATTGTGAAGTGAGTGATTAGAAGAATTACAGTAGAAATAAATTGGGAATTAAACTTGTATAACATTTTTAAACCATTAGCTTGATTTATAAAACATTAGTTAACTAGTTTGCCACAGATCTACTCCTGGATTCGTTCCAAATGAGTACATTCGACATTAGTTTACGCAAATGAGGTTAATTAACAGCGGTGATGTGGCAGAAAAGATAAATAACGGAGACTAAAAATGAAACCATTTTGATTCATCAGAAAAACCCTTTTAAGGGAAAGACTGACATTTTCATTTGATATTTTTTGAAGGTTTTCTTCAATCATCTGACAGTCATAGAGAAACAAATATGCATAAAGGATAAGTTATATTTAAGCAGAAACTTTTCCTGTAAAATTCATACCATCCCCTTAGGAGTAGGTGCATTATAAATCATAATCTACCATAAAACTTAAAGATACGCTGACACATTTTTCCAACTTGTGGTTACCGTTGCAGTGGACCTGAATTTAATGCTACTTTGAGAGAGATCCTAGGGGATTTTCTAGTGGAAAATCTTCTCTACGGTATTCAAATCTAATCCATATTGTGCCTATCACTGTGGTACCCAAGTAGCTAATACAAGGATTTCACATTTCAACTGGGTCAGGATACGGCAGAGGGGATTTCTGCTGCATCTGTCTAGCTGGGATTGTGAATTTACAGGTCACCACTTCTGCAGGGGCAGACCGTGGATATGCCATAGGAGGAGAGAAGAGCACTGGCTGGCCATTGTGCCAACCCCCCTGTGAAAAAGGCAGTTGCAGGCACAGAACTGCAGTCTGTTTCTCAATTACAGTAAGGCGATTTTAAATAGGTGCTGATTGCCTGAGAGGTGGAAAATACGAGTACATGTCCTTCTTCCCAGCCGCATTAGAACAAATTTAAATCTTTGACTCCTTTTTCTGCTTCTTGAATGCAAGTCTGAGCTTGAATGCTTTTGGTGGCTAGATAAAGCATGTGTTTTCTTGCTCTGGGCTACCGTGTTCTTGGCAGGATCTGTGGCCTCATCTGCCAGGCAGGTGTGTCGGGACCAGAGGATTATGGTGTGGAAGAAAGAGCCACTGAATCTCCCTGCTTCTGCCCACTGGCACTGGACTGCTGAGGCTGTTGTTCTTTTGCCGGGTGATCTTACACGAGGTGTGTCCTTGGCAAATGGGCGCTCTCCTGTGATTTAACGTTTGATTCTCAAACGGTGCTGCTGCACTGCTGCTGCCCAGCAGCTCTGTTTTCAGCCTACCTAGATCTAGCCCAGTTTATTAATTTTATACGCTGTTTCAGATCATGCTCATGATTTAGGAACTTGGAGACAACTAGAGAAAATTTCCTTTTTCTCACAAGAAGTTATTCCCTATCTACAGCTGCAGTCCACTGTCCTCTCCAGAGCAAACAGACTGTCATAGCACCACCCATCACTTTTGCCTGATTTAACTGATAACGGCAATTGTCATTGACTTCAGCACAGCCAGGACCTCATTCTGTAGGATTTGAGACAAACAGTGTCAGCACTGATAGGATCTTAACCATAATGTAGAGTACAACACCCTGACAAATGTGGTTCTCAGTCATGGAGCTTTCTCCCCATATCAGCTGTATTGCTTCATTCTCTATTTCCTCTTCAAGATACACAGGAAAGTCTAAAGTGAGACCACCTCTGCTGGCTTTTGCATAAAGCCCATGCTTGTTCTTTTATGTTTTTTGTAGAACTGGCATGAAGATGGAAATAAATACCCATGGAGAAGGAAATCCATCCAAAATTGTCACAAAAAAATCGTGACACTGTTTATGGGAAAAAAATGTTTCAGGAGAATGAAAAGAAGGTTTCGTAGCACATCCATGAGTGGCTTTTATCGATTTCATTTTTTCCTCTACACTGAAAATTTGACTGCTGCCTTCTAAAAAGTTTTCTTGAAGGTGAGCAACCAACTTTCCTCCCTTTCTTTTTTTTTTGTCACAGCAAAGAGAGCAGGAGAGAGAGCAGAAGTCCATGCCTCCATCGCTTACTTGTACCCTCCTTGCCAGCCTACAAAGCTCTCACCGATTTCCCTGCTCTTGGTGGTGAGAAATAAAGTTGATGAGAGCTGTCTAGGCAGGGAGCCCTCATTTTGATTTTCCTAGGAGGAAATGGAAACATTTTCTGGAAAAAATTGCAGTTTTCCTGTGGAAATTCTTTCTGAAGGAACATTTCTGATCATTGTTAGCTTTGTGCCAAGTCTTTTTCTTGTCTGAAGACCAGTATACTGAATTCTTTCTTACGCAGAACATTTTTTTTCAATAAGGTGTCACAAACAATGATAAAGGTATTTAAAATTGCTTGAGGGGGAAACACTGTTGGAAAAAAGTATGTCTTTCATCACTTTCTTCATCACTTTATTTCTGCCATAAGAAGAGATTGCGCTGTTTTTCTTCTTATCTGAAAGGAGTAATCTAAAGCAAACTGAAGGCAATTTAATTTTCTCCTTTGCGCAGGACAATATCTCAAATAGTAACTATATGTCAGTGTTCAACAGTATTTTCTGTTTGTTTTTAAAGTTGATGAGCCAAGTGGATGTTAAGCAATATTTCCAACTTCCAGAGAAAGTTTCAGAGTTTTCCTTACTTGTGGGAAGAATCCTTTTACTTTCATATGAACTTTTTCCCTTTGGTACTTTCTGCTTTGAAGCTATTTTTCTTTTGGTTTACTGTGTCATTTACAATCATATTGCACAGTATCAGACTCTTTTACGTAATTCATGATTTTTTTGTGGTATCAAGTCTCATGTTCAAGATTTCTTCTTTTTTATGGTAGCAGGTATTCCTGAACTTCTCTAGTTTTGGTTTACACAAATATATTGGATAATCCGATTCTCTGTCTAGAGATTAAAACAGCATTTACTGTGTTCTTGAATGTTTCCTCCTACAAAATCCTGGGCTGTGGATTTTAAGGTCAGAGCTCAGCTTACTGACTGTAAAGGGAAATATAAAAATAAAAATTTAATAGTGTTTGAAGTGTTCCAAAACAGAGGATTGGTCAGAGTTAAGTTAAAAGAGCACACAAAGCCTTCCTTAATGGAGCTCCCTGTTGACACACTGGTGTACAAGAGAGATAAGAAAAATAAAAAATGAGTACTTACAAATTAGTTTGATCTGAAGTCATACCTGTTTAAATAATTGCCTTGTATTTCTTGAGCTAATAAATGGTGCCACTACAGAGAAAAGGTTACGTCACTGACCTATAATACTTGATCTTTCTATAGAGTATTTTCATATGTAGATTTGATAAAGAAAATGCCGTTTAGCTAAAAATTGAAAAATAACATGAGATAAGAAACAAATGTGCGTGTGCTAACGTGTAAAATAGTTGTTCTGAAACTCTTGATGAAATAATATTCATAAACCTTTTTTTTGGTGTTCCTTGGAACTGATTTACAGATCTGGGAATAGTTCTGTACTGAACTGTCCAAAAACTAAACTGGACAGCTGTTGAGCTCTTCCTAGCCTGTGATTGCTTCGAGGTTACTTAAGTTAGTTAATAATAATGTGAAAAGGTAGGGAGAACACAGCTGTCCAAGAGCAAATCAAATAGTCCTACATTAAGCTAAAGAAACAGTCATCTTTTCCCAAGGTAGTGGAAGCTCTGTTGTAATTTCTGTTAGTTTTCTCACGTTGGGAATTGATGTACTATTGTTTTTTGATGTCTTGGTTGCATAGCTGTTTGCCAACAGAAGAATATAGATGTTGAACCAGGAAAGTGGCAATATAATAACACAATCTGTAAATTGGTAGGTGACTGTATGGGTCTGCTGTTCCGAATGGTAGTAAGTGGGGAACATCTTAGAAGTGTCAATGTGAAGCAGGAGAAGTAGCAAAATAATTTGTGGGGCATATGTTTATATAGTAATTACACTTTGCATGGGATTTTTTTGTTAGTGATGCTCCAGTCTTAGAGATTATTTACTTTGCCAGCTGCAAGATGTAGTCACTGTAGGTAGGTTATGCACATTTTTTTGTTTCAAGTTGGGTTTTTTTGCAGAGGCCTGAACATCTTGGATTTACACTGTATAAGGAGATGACACTTTTTTTAGTTTTTCCTATCTTGTTACTTTCATTTATGTAGTACAGTGCAAAACCCCCAAGCCTTTTTATCTTAATCTCTCAGCCGGTATATCATTTTGTAATCTGAGATAGTTAGAGCAGATACTAATGTATTGCCTTGGGCGCCCTGATCTGTGACTCAGATGCAATCTTGCTGCCTTAAACACAGATAGAACATTTTCTCACAGTTCTAGTATCCTGTCCTAAAAGAGGCTGAATCACCATAGTTTAGAGTTCTCGTCTGAAAACTTTCACAGTATTCTTTTATTGCTATCAAGGGTTTTAGTTTCAAATCCTTCTCCTCCTGATCGGCTTTCAATCTTATTTAGAATTTGCTGTTTTCTTGGGGATTATTTTAATGCTTACTCCTGAGAGCTATTAGAAAATGAATTTTCTTGATGCTTGCTGCTTCTTCAGGCATCAAAACCTGGTGAATTTTCTTAATGTAAGCCTAAAAGCTTCTGACAAGGATAAGTGCTACATCAGCTTTTCAGCAGTTTTAGCGTGCGTGTGTATGTATGTGTAAGTGTAACACAGCACAGTGAAAGCTGGATGAATGCCCAACATTGAGCTCAATTTCTATTATAAAAATAAATTTGTTTATAAACTCACAGTCCAATTCCATTTTCCTTGACTATGTTGACAATTGAATGTAAATATTTTTCTTTCTGAATCTGGGGGCTTGTCAAAGCGTGTTGCTAGTAATTTCGTAACAGTGAAAGAAATAGATGTTTGGGCTATGATTATTTCAAGTAGACCTGTTTGTTTATGCACAAGACAGGTGTTTTGTGCATAAACAAAACACCTGCTCTGTGTTTGAATGTACAAAAATATTTTTGGTCCTTTTTTTTTTCTTTTTGTTTCTTTTATTTTCCTGAAAATAAGGGGAAAAAAAAGGAAACCTGGAATAGTTACTTAGCTGATAGATTCGAGTGTGTTTTGAGAAAAAATAAAAATGGCAAAAAAGAGCTTTTGCTTATGCTTTTCTGTGTGCTGTCTTCTCACATTAAGGTTAATTTTCTGTTTCTGTTTTCTCTTTCTATTTTGGTTTTCTCTTCTTCCTCATCTACTTGTACTTCTGTTGCAATAACAGGCGCAGAGAAATCTCTCTGTTGACTGTGCCTCATATGTCTCTGGTTCGGGTAGAAGCTGCTCTCATTTCAGGGTTCTGGTTCCATTAGGGAGTTTAATTATTTATTACATTTCTTCCTGGATACAGCAAACTACAACACTAGGTTTAACCCAGCCAATATTATTATATATTATATATATGTATATAATATATATTACCTGCTCTGCTGAGGTCACAAAAATATAATGTTGCTTTTTTTAGGTTCTCTATAAACAAAAACATGATGCTGAGAAAGGAACTTCAGATTATGCACATATGAAGGAGCCTCCAGATATTAAGCATGCCATGGAAGTCAGTAAATACCAGAGTGGTGTAAGTACTCGCCCGTCTGAAATGAGTTTCCTTGGTTTGGGTAGATGCATCTATTATAGCCAGCTGAAATGAGTTGGGCTTGGAATATTTTCATATTTCATTGCTTGGTGGTTTTTACATTATTTACTCTCTAGTAATTTGGGACATGATGTGTGTGTAAAATATGCTACAAGTAATGGTATATGTCTTTTATTCTAAACTGCAGTGGAAAGCAGTTGTTATTGTTCATTAGTAGTAACTCTTAAGTGCTAGCGCTTGGAAATAAGAACACACACACAGATTCTCTGAAATCATGTGTACCTATTTGTACTTTAGAAGTGTATAAAGCTCTTCATTTACATGAATACCAGCATGGATTCAGTATCTTATACTGTCAACACTTGGATAGTTCTTCAGGAGGGAATGGGGGGCTGTTTCTGCTCTGCTCTTGTGCACTGTTATGTACATGGATAACTTTGTTCCTATCTTCATGAATATATATTAAACTTGTTTCAAAGAACTATTTATGCCTTATTGTACAGAATCTGAGTCATGGACTTCAGTTTGATGCCTGACACTAGTTTATGCCATTGACCATTGTGTTTGTTCTTGTAGATTTTTAGCAATATTTTTAAAGTTGGAAACTTTATTTATTTGTTTGTTTGTTTACTTACTGATTACAGCTGCTTCCTGACTTCTTTAAGTTCTTTAGGTTTTCACAATATAAAAGCCTAATAATAGTATTTACATTATTATTAGTACCAAGTCAGGTTTTGATTTCACAGTTAAGCTAGCTTATGTTACCTCAGTGTGCCATTGCTGGCAGCAGAAATGCTGCCAATGTCAGCATCTTGAATGATACAAACACAACTTTGAAGAAAAATGTATGTTAGTTTTAGGTTTTGTAAAAGCTTACGAGAAGAGTAAAGTTTAGGAGAAGATTGGCTAAAATAGTGAGGTAATTTTAAAGAGTACACAAAACCAGTAAGAACAGCTGACATGTAAATACTTTAAAGTTACAATCCATTTCCATTCTTCTTCGGTAACCACGTGAAGTCAGGCAAGTGTGTAATTTTATAACTCTTATTTCTCAGATAAACAGGATAATTGTTTGCTACTAACAGTGTAGAAAATGAAGCTTGAGTGCTCATTTTGAATTATCTTAAATTTATCCTGTCTTCCCTACTGATAGTGTAACAAGCACTCTTAGATTATGTAGGTTGGAAACTAAATGTCAGTGTTAGATGTATGTCCATGTGTGCAGAATCTTGACAGCTGGCCACTGATTGAAAGGCTGCTGGAAAACTTCAGGGAAGCATTATGTTTGAAGAATAACTTTTTTTTTTTTTCCCTTTTCTTTTCTGCTGGGAAATACCTGCTTTGGAACTCCTAGCAGTAATTTGCAACCTGCCTTGATTGCAGAATTCCCTCTTCCTGTTAAACTTCAGCCATCTCTGCTGTTGGAAGCATCAGGATGTCAAACTGACAGAGGGTAGGAGCTGGGAATAGGAACTTCTCTCCCCATAAGCAAGATTTTTTTTTTTTTTTAAACTAGCAGTAGCAATGATGGTGAACTGCTAGGGAGGGAAATAATGCTGGGAAGAATCCCTGTCAGAGAAAGTGGTGAGACCAGGAGGAATATGAGACAAGATTTTTAATCAAATTCATCATGGTCTGAGGATTAATATGCTAGCATGAAACCCCTTCTACAGCTGTACATCACCTACTAACAGAGTTAAGGAGAGCAGAGTACAGATGTGAGAGTAAATGAAATTCAATTGTTTCATCTTTTTCACCCTTAAAGCAAGCAAAAAACCTCCAGAAATTAAGGCAAACATGTGAGGGAAGGATGTTTTGATAAATGAGAACTTTTAATAGCACATTAAAAATAAGGAAAAAAAATACAAAGGAAATTATTTTCAGCCTGAGTAAACGTCAAAAAGGCAAAGAAGCATTCTGTATCCAACAGAAAATTCTAACCAGTTAGTTTCATCTGTTTAAAACCAGATTCTTTCTGATTGCTCATGGGGAGCTGCAGTGCAATCAGGATGTATCTTTATCATACATAAAGAAGCAAGTTATGTAACTGCAGTTACTGTTCAGTGGAGTTACACAGCTCCTGTAGGTAATTGTTTGGGCACCATGGTGAATAGCTGCACACTTCTTGTTTTTTTTTTTGAGTTCAAGTTTAATTAAGAGCTGTATGAGTTTTCGTCTATGAGTCGGAGTGTGGAATAGCGAGCATCCCAAATATGGAGCAGTTGTCTTTCCGAACTACTTCAGGCTATTTGTGGAGTCACAGCTTTGAAAATGCAGGGAAAAAGGAGGGAAACTACTGGGGGAATAGATGGATAAAGCTCTTTTATCCACCCCTCAGTACAGTATACCTATGGGAGCAGAGTGCGTGTTTACCTACAATGCTCTGCCAACTCAGTTCAACCTTTGCACGCAGGGTTTGCGTCTAATAGGATTAGGATGTGTTTAGGACTATTTACTCAGCGTTAAAATAAGGCTGACATTTATACTGAAATCTGTGAAATGTGCAATTTCCTTTAAAAAATAGGACTGTGTTCAACGTACAAATACATTTGTGCTGACATTTTGAAACTGACACGTGCCGTAGGCCTTCACACCACTTTGAATATCATTAACATGGTCTATAAGCATGGGCTGAAGCTGCATAACAGGGAAGTACTGTAAAATCTCCTGAACGATGTGATCATGTGTAAGAAAAACATCTTTCTTTTCTTCATACTTCGACTAAAGAAAATTGCTCTCAAAAAACCAAAGTGACTTTTTTAATGATAGGGAATTTACCTGAAAAATAATTTAAATACCTCATAATTCTTGAAGGAAAACATGTTTTTCCAAGACAGATTATTATTCTCTATAAATTATTTGTGTTTTGTGAAGTGAATGTTAATGATGTGACTTTGGCACACAAACGGATTTGTGAGAAAAAGTAAAAAGTGAAGTAGTCACCATCAGCATTCTGTATGTCTGTGCTTGGCTGATGTCATTTGGTTCATCTGAAAGTTTGCAAATTTACGACTAAGATTAGGTGGTGGCCCTTAAAAAAAGTCAGGTCACAAAATAGTGGTTGTCTTATGAGTGGCCGAGAATCACGATGTAGAAGAAAGTAACTGACCAGTGAAATGACGTGACAATTAAGTTTCTAAAGTAAAGAAAACACATGTTACGTTGTGCCTGTGTAGAAGCTGGACATAGCGTTTGACGAAAGTTCTCAAAGCTGTGGATCACAATTTTATCTGTTCCACAGTCCCTGGGATTTACGAATAGCAAAACAACATTAAGTATTTGTGCAGCAATTTATATGTTCTACTTGGTTCAAATTACTGATTCTCCTCACGGCATTACCTTGTATGAGATAAAAAAGTGGTATTCTGATTTTACAAATAAGAAAACTGCAATAGATTCATCGGTGGACATTTAAAAGGGTGCCTGGAACCCTGATATCTTTTCTCTTATGGCTATGTATGAAACAGTGCCACTTAAAAAATGTTAGTTGACAGTTGGGCAAACTTTTGCTATATATGTATGTACTTCGTCGTCCATATGATGTAAGTGGTGGCAATTTATAATGTTTCACTTACTATCTAAACCTGAATATTTCAAAAGTCTATATTGTCTCAGAAGTAAGGGTTTTTTTTCGTGTTCAGGATATTGTGCGGTCACAACCGCCACAGAAAAACTTTAGATTCTTTCTGATAAAACCAAATCAGCAGATCTTAAACTTGATGAGCTTAAATATCATCTATAACATACCTAAATGTTGATGTTTGTTTTGATGCAAATTGTGCTACAGTCAAGCTTCTCCTGGCTCTCTGTTCAGCATCTGCATTAGAAAAATCACCTTTCACTGACTAACTTTCTGCTGACAGTGGTTGTCAACAGCAGGTCCCCCTGGACCACTTCCAACCGGTGCTGAAAATGATGTGTTTACTCCTGATGTAATTGGGACCAATCAATTTTCAAGCCCATTACTGGAAAGGATGACTGCATCAATCTGTAATGGGCCAGAAGTGTGTTTGTCTCTTCTACACGAGCTGGGAAACAGTTTTCAACACCATTTGAGTGGGGATCAGAAAAGCTGTTGTCAATGATGATTGTCACCAGCTAGTCATTTTCTTAGTGTTGATGGACCCCAAAGTGCAGATGAGAGAAGAGGGGGCAGAGACACAGCTGACAGGCCATTAGTTAGTGGAGTTGCAGCTCTTAGAAAATACTAAGCAGGGACGAACAGTAAGTAAGAGACAAATTCTCTTGCAGATATGTGTGCCCAGCTCCTTGCTGACTTCTCAGTGTGCATCTCAAGAGTGCAAGATTTGTTCATAACTACTTGTACATATTTCATTAATTTATTACCTAGAGCATGGAACGGTTTTGGGTTTGGAAAAGGGGAGAAGACAAAAGTTCGCAGTCCTTCAAACCCAGGTGTGCTTGAGTCACCACGTAGCAGAAGTTTCCATTTCTTGATTGACAACCTGAGGTGTTTTGCGGCATTGTTAGAAATCTGATAACTGTGCAGCATTGTAGTGCATTCCAGTGCACTGGCATCATCACGATAGGTGAAGCATCTTCAGGACTCTCAGCTGAAATAAATAGACCGGCATGTTTATCCTCAGTGGACCTTATGCCTTTCTGTAAGAGCTGGAGATTTGGCCCTAATAAAATTAGCCCACTAATTATGAGCAAGCCCTGAATTTTCCATGCGTTGCACAAACTAGTGACATTTCGCAGTGTTTAATCACATTTGGAATTAAAAATGAGAAATAGGTTTTGTTTAGATTATCATTATTTTTAAAAAACATTCAACAATGTAACTACTTTTTATTGTAATTTCAAATTGGAGTAAAAAACCAGTTTAGATTTAATTAGTATTTGTGATTTCTTATTTGCAACTTCAAAACCAGAGATGGTACAGTTTTTTTCTCTGTTTTTTTTTTGTCCCTGCTTCTTTCTTGTTTGTATTTCCTGCTGATTTGTTGTTTAACAAATCATTTAGGTCTTTCACTGCTGCTTTAAGTTGTCAGGATGTTGGTTACCTTTTCCTATGCAAAGACCAGATTGAGTAGGTGATTTGTAGTCCTGTGATCGTCCTAAAATTGAACAATTCTTGAGCCTTTGGTGATGTTTTTAGGTAGAGCCTCAGCAACCTTTTGAAGTGAAGATAGAGTAAGGGCATCATGTAAGGCCTCGAGGTTCCACTCAGTGTTTGAGTCTCTTGGTTAGGTACCGAACCAACTCAGGATAAAAAATGACCCCTTCCTTGGGTGCTTTTGCTGTTTCCTTTCTTTTGTTGCTTGACCAGACTTTGTTTTCTCTTCTCACCTCTCATAGGCTTCTCTACTTTTGATCTTTGTGGTACCCATGGGTGCACACACCAAGCTGGTTGCTTTGCCCTCTCTACATCTGTTCCCCTGCTCTCTTGGAATAGCTCTGGTTTTACTGTTCTAACATAGCACTATAAAAAAAAATAAAAATCACTAGATGGAACAGAATAGCAGCTGTGTAATAGAGGCCAGCACACTGTCCCAATGGGAAAGGGTCAGCATCCAGGGACTGAGGTTATTCAGGAAATGGGAAACATATTTTTTCTTTCTTTGGCCTACCTCTGACAAACTACTGTTCTGCTGCATAACATTTTTATTCTCACCGGAGTATGACAAGCTGCAGAATGGAGCAAATATATATTGCAGACATTTGTAAAATGCTAGATGACTTTCTCTCAGACATAAGTAATAGGTATACTGGTTTAGGTGCAGGAAGAATAATAATTCACTCAGGGAAAGCTATAGCAATTGGCCTTGCATCTAATATAATTGGAAATGGTGAAATATAAAGGACTGTCACTGTCTTATTCCCCCCGCCTCCCTTTCCCCCTGAAATTAACCACAATCCATTATTTCATGTACTATATGATCATGTCATTTGGGAGCAATAAGTGACCACATTTCCGCAACTTTATCACCACTATTCTTGATTCTCTGTTGTTAAATTCACTCCATTCCTAATTTCTATTTTGAGCACATATGCTGGCCTTTAATTTGCAATTTACATGGATGATAGGGTGCTATTCAGAAACCTGTTTCTGCTGCCTTTGTGGTTTTCACCTCACCTCATGTGGTCATTAGGACGAACAGCATATAATTAAGTAAATTCATGTAAAGCCCTGAATTGCAAATGCTTGTCTGTATATCTAGTTTCTTAAAAATACAGAGGAAATCTAAACCTCACCAAAGCAAAACTTCCAGTGGTTTAAACAAGCTGTAAGAGCCAGTTTCTGTATCTTCTTGGTAGGTGATACTTTGGGCTATTTATTTATTTATTTATTCATTTATTTATTTAATGATTACACTTGGGTGTCACTCATTGTAGGTTAGAAATTATAAGATCTGTGGGCAAGCAGCCAACAGTGAAGCCTATTTAGCTTGTCTACTTAGCTGATGCCCTATGGACTCAAAATTGCTTTCCTGTTGCCTGTAGAATATTTTCCAGAAAGTATTTTTTCTTTTCTTTTTACAATAACATTTATACAAATTACATTTATTGTTGAATTCTGCAGTTTATGAGTTCGTTACATTGGAACCCGAGTGAAACTTTACATTGGAAAGAGGAGCTAGATGTGGAGGTTATAAGTGAAGCTTGAAGCTGAGGACTTTCTTGATGTTGAAATATTATCCTGAGAGACTGATTCACTTCGTTAAACAACAGAAGAAAATCTAAAAGTCTGTCCAGGAAAGAAGGAATTATTGTGATACTTTCTATTTCCTGTAGATTTTATTTTATGCTCTATAACTTCTGCCTGAAACTTCAATTTGTCAGACACTTTTGAGTACCAGGGAAGATTTTCTTAATCATTCAGAATAATTCAGTAGGACAGCTCTTGAAAGTTGGCTTAGATTGGCACATGTGCTACAGCAAGGGAGAGGAAAACTACAGACCCTGAAGAAGAAGAAGAAGGATAACTTTGGTCTCTGAGCTCTGTGATGTCCCTGAGGTCTATGCTGTTCCTGTGATTGCTTTGCTAAATGGAGAATGTTTGGACTCTCGTACTTGTGGTTTAGCCGTCTAGGCAAAGTTTTCTGAGCCCATTCATTACAGTAGCAGCTTCTTCACAAACAGAAAGATTGTCTTGTACTCCACATGCTGGAACACTCAGCCGCCCTTTTTCCGGTGATTGTGTAAAGGAGCAGATAAGTCAAGTTGCGGGCAGTGGGGGTGCTGAGGTGGAGTTGTGTCACTAATTTACGTACCAGCTACACGCCCACCCCTTACTGAGAAAGAGGTTCACTGTGGTAGAATTACCGTTTCTGTTCAGTGTAGCTGCAGTGCTCAATATCATAAGGGGGTTAGTTTATATTAAAAAAGGTACAGCACAGAGAAAAATGCTGTACTCTTAGGAGTCCTCTGAAATTTAATGATAAAACCTAATATTTGTGTCTTTGCAGCACTTTAGTTTTCTACTATGCTTCTCAGCAAAACAGTTTTTCATTTTAATACTGTATTTTATGCTTCTGAATTTCTTCTTTATCCTGTTAATCTGTGTGTGGATCTTACTAAATAATCCCTGTAAAGCAGGATGGTGTTGGACTAAAGTAGGCAGAGTTCTGTTGAATTTGATGGCTGAGTTGATAGGTCATTCAGAGCTTATTTGTAAACTTCAAACGTTTTTGTTTGTTCGTTTTAAAGAAAATGATTTTTATTTGGCAGGTATCCTATAAGAAGGATGTGCAAGATACTCATAGGTACACTGAAGTGCTGAACAGACCGGACATAAAGATGGCAACTGAGATAACAAAGATAATAAGTGATGTATGTTCTCCTGTTACTCTATTTGTATTTTTAGACACTTTATTTTATTTATTCCAATTTTAGTCAAGATTGTTTAGAATGCTACTGAAATTCACAAATGTCATGATCAAGATCAGAAAACCTGCAGCCCCAAATCTGTTATGGAACCTTGATTTAAAAAACCCAACAAATAAAACCCAACAAAAAAAGCCACCCTTGCCTGGTATGTTACAAGCTTATGGGTTTCTTTATTTTTATGTTGACAGTGTGCTCTTCACAGTTACTGGTCATTGATTGTTAAGGTGATTGAAGTTGGTTTTGTTTCAACTTCATTCATCATAGCCATTCTCAAAATAAGTCATATGCTTGTATGCTATACTGCACTTCAGAAGACATAGCAAGCCTTTTTTTCATCTCAATACAAGAACAGTTCGCATCCCAAGACTCCCCTTCCTCCTCCTGTCTCCACCGGCAGCAAGAGAGAAACGCAATTCCCCCCTGTCCTTCTGAGAGCTGTGCAAACACGCTGCTTCTTGCATGGGGGGCTCTTCTCCCTGAACTCCCCTCTCAAATTCTTTGCCCTCCCACTGTGACATCTGCTAATGGATAGGTCAAGGAGCAGTTTGAGAAGCAGCAATTTTTGATGCAATTTAATATTTTATTGTACACAAATCGAACAATATATGTATTAAAAGCTATGAGGCAAGATTTTAAGTAACTGCTAACATTTTAATGTGAGACTGACTAGGCACCTATGGAGAGAGAGATATAAGAGACCTGAGATTCACCTTCTGAATACTCATAATTTTCTGAATACCGAGAACTTCTGCTAAGTCTTATGTTTGACACCTAAATTTACTAACTGCTGTTCAAATCCCTTGAAGTTAGAGTGACTTTGGGAGTTTTATTTCTCAGTCTCTTGTTACGACATGTCGTTGCTGATTCACAGTGCCTGAGTAATGCAAGAAGCCTATTTCAGGCAATGGGTAATTTAGTTTGTGATATCGCAAAGCACCTATTGTTGATTCATCTGTGCTGCTTTCTAATGCATTGTGTAAAAAAAAGAATTGTGGAAATTTGCATGGAAGGGAGTTCAGCTGGGAAGATCATGTAACATCAGCCTTGTGGGACTAATTCCATTCTATTACACCAATGCAGCCTCACTGACATCCAGCAAGATTGCAGTGGTAACGCTGAGGCTGGAATTTGACCTTATGTTTCAGAAAAAACACCCCTCGGCCTAGTTTTGTTTCAACACTATTTTCAGCTGCTACAAATAATCTTGTGTAAACTGCAGACCCTGCTGTAAGAAATGCTGAGCCACTGTAGCTCATTCTGCCTTGATTGGGAGCACAATATTTCTCAGGCTTAAGCTATGGATTTGGTTAAAGTTGAATTTTCTGAATGCTGTGCATTGTGTTTTACAATAAAGAAATACTATGTTGTTAAGGAGCTGAAGCCTGAGAAGGGCTTTTTTTGGCGCTGATTATAACAGTAGTATCAATGCAAATCACTAAATGAAACTTTTTCTACTAGCTTTAATGCCTACATTTCTCTTGCTAAAACAAAAGCAAGCAACTTAATAGTGATTCATATCCATTTTTTTTTAAGGCTAAGTACAAGAAAGGAAGGGGAGAGATGAATAAGGAGCCTGCTGTACTTGGAAGACCAGATTTTGAACATGCTAAAGGAGTTTCAAAGCTGTTAAGTCAAGTAAGATTCTGTCATTTTACAATGACTTCATTCAGATATCTCATTGCTAGTAATGCAAGAAAATATTTAGATTTTTAGATGATTATCTCTAATTGCATGAAGATTATGTTCTCAAACTTTTCATGTAGTATTGCAATGACAGGTAAACTTAAGATTCTCAGGAAACAGAATATACATTTTTATGTAAAGATACAATGAACTTTTACTGTTACAGCTTGTCTTTTGTGGACATGGTGTGTATTTATACAGACTGTCTAGGATTTCTAAAATATTGACTGTATGTAATTTAGAGGCAAATTTTGCTGCTCATTCAGTTTTAGTGGAATCTTACCCTGTGATTAATTCCACTGAAGTAACTGGGGTCTTTTGTGTAACCACTTGCTAATGTGAGTAATGGGATCTGAATTTGGCCTGACTTAGAAACCATGCACTGTCCCTCCCCCTGTTTGAAACGGAACGTTTTATGCACTATTTTCCGTTCTATATTAACCTCAAAGATTTTTTTTTTTTTAAAGAAGAAATTTGGAGGGATTACAAAAGGGAAACTGAAAACACAAATATTCCCTCTCTTCCTCTTATGACTATGTAAAAAAATCTAAGCAGAAGACTTTACTACAGATCAACCTGACATCGTGAGAAGGGATTTTTGCCTGCTGACCTGTTGGGTTTTTTTCCTCTCTCTCCCACTCGCTCGTCCTTTTTTTTTTTTTTTTTTTTTTTTTCTGGAGTAGTTCTTAACAGTGCCTTGCATAATCCTCGCTAGTAATCCTGCCAGGCTACACTTAGAGCTTTTGTAAAAGCAGGAACAAATTCTGCCCTCCTGTAGGAGGAGGATAACACCCTTTGATTGGAAAGGGCCGTGTCAGCCTTCCCAGAACTAGAAAAAAACCCTCAAGTATAGTATTGTATCCACTAGAACAGTCCAAAAATCAGTGTTGTGTAACAAGTACTTGTGATTGTACTTGCTAGATAGTAAACATCTTCCCTGGAACTAGGATAAGATGAGAATAATATGTCATAGAGAACAAGCTGCAAAACAGTCCAGTGTCTGTTTGCAAGAGGTTGAGTTCCTTTTGCTGTCACCAAATGTTGTCATTGGATATCTGCTACATGGTTCCCTGTTTTATACTGGACCATCATTAACTTTGAAACATTAATACTGCACAAAGGGAAAAAGAAGAAAAGACATTGTTTTTCATTGCTTTGTCAATGATGTGTTCAGAACCAAAATTAGTTTGTGCTTTCCGAGTAGATTGCTTTCTTTCATTTTGTAATGGATCATGTGCTCATTTGTCTGCTGATGGGCAAGTCTGCTAAGAGATTCTTTTGCAGTTAGCATCATGCAGGCTCAGAAGTCAACTTGTGCTTTCTGGGAAGAGCCAGAGCAGCGCTGCTTAGATCTGAGTGTCACTTTTAGGAAAGGGAGCTGTCTGTCATTCAGTAAACACCTCTAGTGGTTTTTAAAAGGCTTCATATCTAAATTTAGTGTGTGGTATCCTTTATTTCTACTTAGTGGCTGTCTACACACTCCTTTCCTTGTAGCCTGTTTCAGAATCTTGTGGGCTTGCAGCTGCCTGTTGTCACTGATGGATCCAAAGCAGATCCCTTTCCAACAGCCCTCTCCATCTCACTAAGGCTCATACCCTTGAGGCTGTGGCCAACAATTGCAATAATAAAAAAATACCAGCTGTATCATGGAGTCCTGCAGGTTGATGCTGAGCCAGCTGCATCATAGGCTTTATCAATGCACTTTTATCTCATTTTTATTAGACGTGCTTTTCCTCTTGGACAATGCATACTCCATCTGCAAAAGCTTTAGAATAGAGTCTCGTATCACTGCCAGGGATTGGGATGGCAGCCATTCTTGTCCTGCAGAAGAGAGTGTCTGATGTGCAGTTTTAACTTCTTTAGAGAGTTCAAATAGTGCAGAATAAGCCTGGATCCTTCTCTTGTCCTCTACTCAGTCTATGCTCTTGTGACTGCTTGCAGAGTGTGTGATGGGCCGTGTACTTGTAGAAAGGGAGGCAGAGCTTCAGCCTGATCCTGGCGTGCGGCAGCACAGAGGCTGTGAATACCAGGCTACTTTCAGCGCTGGGGAGGTGTGCTCGGCAATTCCCCACCTCCTCCAAAGGGAAGGCAGTGACCATGAGTTGTCAAATGTTTTTTATATATTATTTGAATCATTATAACACTTAGACACACTGATCATAAATCAAGAGCACAGAAAAATGAAGATGACCCCTGTCTCCAAAGAGCAGAGTGGTGGGGCAGGATGAGGAATGCACCTGTGCTGGAGGAGAGGAACAGCCCTAAATATGGGTCAGTCATGTCAGTCCTCTTCATGGAAGGATCATGAAGCAGGCTTGTAACAATTACAAGATCTAAAAAATAGTAAAGTTAATGATCTCTTTATTGGCTCCAGACTTTCTGGCTTTTAGGATTTTCATTTGTTTCTCAGCAAATGGATGCATTGTAAACTTCTTGTGCTGAAAGTTGATCATCTCTCTTAATAGCATGAATCTATATACTGCAACATGCAGAGAAATATTAGTTATTTGACCCTCACAGTAAATTTGCTAAGTTGACAATTCTGATGGATGTAATGGGAAGAGAAGATGATAACATGTTTTAATGTGGTGCATATGGGTAGGTAATTTAGGGAGTATAGAGAACAGGAGCAAGAAGAGGTCAGGCAGTGTGGGTGTAATGAAGGGAGAAAGCAATCAAGGCAAGCAGGAAGGCAAACAAATTGAAGAAAATAGTGTATATGTTTGACTGGCACTCTTAAGGCTCTACAAAATCAGTACACTCTCTTCCTCCCCCCTCTTCCTTTTAAAAAAAAAAATATTTAAAAAAGCTTTTGACAACAGTAGCAGCAAAAATAATAGCTCCCAGTGTATTTACCCACAGCACGCGGTAACCCCTTTCTGTTGATTTTAAACAAATTTAAAACAGAAACTCTGATAGCCCTTGAGAAAATATGAAACTTGTCAATTTGCTGAATGTACATTGTATAATTTGCGTTTTTTTTTTGGTAAAAACAAAAACAAGCTGTTGTTTATGTCTTCTTTATGTCTTCTAATGCATTTTATTAGCTTTTCCAAAGAGCTGCTGATATGAAGTATTCCCCTTATGGTGTTCAATAATTGGTTTTATGATGAATAATTTTAGACATGCGTATTTCATGCTGGATCTGGTGCTTATTGTTTCAAGGATAAAATTGTTAGAGGCAGAATGTTTTTCAGAATGTACCTTCTCAGAGGTTATCATTAAAAACATAAGGAGCCTAAGATTTTCTCTGTCCTTCATTACTTTAAACTCTACTAGCGCTTTTAGCAACCACTACTTTAATTTAGCTCTTTGTTCATTACATTTCCTTCAATATCTGTGTACTCTGACAGGTTTTTCATTTTTTTAAATAGGTTTTCATATGGTCATGAGGAAATGCTATAGCTGCAAGTGTCTGCTTCATCCTGGGATCCCAGTGGTTGAATGATTCAGTTTTTGTAGTTTCTTTGTAAATCTGAACAGTGGGTGATGTCATCCACTTCTGAAACTGAACACTCCCTGTGTGAACAGCTTTGAACTACAGATTTATTTAGGAATGTTCCTGCAAAGCTTCAAAAGACACTGCTCTGTCCAGCTGCAATTCTGACTTTTATAGTTTTTGTGCAAGGCCAATGAGAAGCTTGTTTATCCAGACCTTATTTAATTCCAGTTTGATTTTTCAGGGATGTTGTGTTAAAGGCCTGCAAAGCCTGCTCTTTCTTCAGCAACAATTAGTGAGCAGCCTCCGTGCATTTCTTTCAAATTAACCCCCACTACATACTCTCTTAAAAAATAAATAAACTTAAGACTTTAATTAAGATGATAAATAAGTAGCCGTCATTTTAAACCTTCATTAAAGTAAAGCTTTTGCTTAAGGATGAAATTTGTAGATGAGCTTCCACTAACAACTGTCATTTCTACTCCCACTTCTTGTTTGCTCTTCTGCCATGTTATAGCATTGCTAAGTCCTCCCCCCCCTTCAGACGTTCTGGAAATCACTGATGAAGTACTTTTTCTTCCTTGTTTTTAATCAAAACCCTTTCTCGCAGGCATATTTTTTCCCTTTATGGTGTATTCGTAACTTTGCCCTCTTCAAAAGAAGGATAAATACTGTGTGCGCTTCTTCACAGTGACTCATCCATGGGTTTGCTCTCCTCTCTTCTCCTTCTCCCACTGCATGCTTTCTTTCAAAAAGGAGAAAGAAACAGGAAAATACCAATAAAAGGGAAAGTGTATGTGTGAAGGGAAAGTGAATGTGTGCGTAGCTTTCAATGACATGAATCCCCTATGACAAGTCAGAGTTAAATTGCTGCTGGAAGTGCTCTTGAGATGCTGCCAGGGTCATCTGATATTATTGTGCAGCCTCCGTCTTGCCCCAGAGCGAGATGTGTGGAGGTGTTGGGGAGGAGAGCAAAGGCACTAAGCAGAGCAGCCAGAAGAGACAGCAGGGCCTAGGGGTACCAAGACATTTCTCATGGCAACAGGAACATTTACAATTGGTTTGGTGGGCATTCTCCTTAAATTTGGGACTCTCCTGCACATCAGCATCAGGACACACAGCCCTGTGAAGACTGGGCTCACTGGCGTTCCTCATTCCTTCAATAGCAGTGATGTGATCTAAAGTGACACTAATGAGGATTTATTACTGAAATCTCTAGATTGAAATGTATTGCTAAAAATAAGGTCTTCTAAAAATTGCATGAAACGGCTGCAGTTAGAAGACGGTAAGCCAATTGTGAGGTGAGGTCCCTTTGGCACAGACGCTTTCACACTTAATGGGAGCATCAAGGACTATGTTGTACATTCGGTCTGTGTGCACAGTTTGTGGACGCGTTTTGGCTGAGCAGAGGACAGCCTGCAGTAGCTGGATGTCTAACTCTTGTGCACGATATCGTTACGATGTGAGCTGATGCTCAAGGAGTAAAGACAGTTTTGCTCACCATGCTGACTTGATCCCTGGTTTCAAAGGCTTTTTGAATCACACATTCCAGCACTGCCTGATTTCCATTAGATGGCAAGCTTTGGATACATCTTTTAAAGGAGAAAACCCCTCTGATTTATTCTTTCATTGCTCCTACGGAGTATGGATTGCCTTTGACAAAGGCAGTGTCTTTGCATTATTCAGATATATGCATTTGCACTTGATCCAAAGCCAAGGCAAATATCAAGCAATATGAACCAGATGAATCTACTAGGAGGCAATAGATATTCTTTTCTAGAGCTAATTTGAAAGATTAGGAAACTTATCATGTGTTCAGATAAAGTTTCTCCTTAAAAGTACCAATGTTTTAGAGTTCCCTTCCTTTGAAACAATAATGTAAGTGCTTGATTCATAATATTTATCTTGAACGTATATGGTTAGTTTCTCTTTGGGTGACTTAGTTTTGACTTCTTGTTATCCTGATTAATGCAATATTGGGCATCATGGCTAAATGTAACGAGGTTGTGTAAGCCAAACCACATGGAGAGTCTTTTGAGGCAAGGAAGAAGTGAAAAGGAAAAGGAAGTTCATCCCACAACTAAAGTTGAGAAAAAATAATTTTTGAAGAAGACTGTTTGAGGTGGTTTAACCATCTTATCAGACATTCATGTGGGGATAGAGAAAAAAGGAGTAAGGAAAAAGCAGTTTATTTATTTAATGTGATTATAATGGATGTTGCATAGGCTCAGATGTCAGGTGTCTGACTAACATTCATGAAAGCAGCATAATTCAGACTGAATTTTATTCTCCTCCATTATGTCCAGCTGTTGGAAAGAAGCAAGGCATGCGTGCAAAGTCTCCAGATGTTTGATGATCATGCACAGTAAGGGAGGAAAAAGAAGGAGCTTTACTATTTGTTTGATTTTGTATTTTCAGATTGTGAATTCAATTCTTCAGCATCTTTTGTGGGATTTTTGTGATTTATTTTTTATGCTGTTGCCTCAACATTTATGTATTGCTCATTTCCTCTTACATGTGGTGGTGGTCCCTCTTTTGAACAAGAAGAAAAGAGTGCGAAAGTGATGTCAGTCAGTCATTTAATTATGCTTTGTAACACTGTGGTGAGGTGGGCATTGCCTCCAAGAAGGGACCGTGCTGCAGAGGTCTCATGGGAAATTTCTGGCAGAATTAAAAATAGACCTGGGGGCTTTGGTGACAGCCTAGCACATTGCAAGTGACGTGGACCTGGTGGTGGGAAGACATCCCAGTGGGAAGCTAGTTTCTGCCAAATAGTTGAAAAATTTACAGATGATTTATAGGTTTTACAATTTATTCATTTTCTATTTTTTTTTCATTAAAAACACTTTGTTAATTATGAATTAAATGATTCTTGATAAGTAGATAATTATTGCTAGTCAAACAGTTCTGGTTTATTTGATTACTCTGTTGAGTCGTATGGTTTTGTTTCTGTTTCCTTTTTATAAATACTTCAACACCAGTAATCACATATGACAATCTTTTAAATTTTAGTGAAGTTCAGATACATAAAAATTGCTTTGAAACCAGCACAAGACAGTCGCAGGTGTGGTTAAACCAAGCTTCTTTAAACATCTTAATTGTAAAGATTTATGGATAAGACATTTGCCTTTAATAAGCTCTTTTGTAGTCTGAATTCTCTGTGTCTTCTTTAAGTCCTACACGTTAATATTAGATATGTTTTTTTTTTTTTTCTGATGGAAGGTGAAATACAAAGAACAATTCAATAAGGAAATGAAGAACCACCAGTACAATCCTCTTGACAGCGCTTCCTTCAAGCAAGCACAGATTGCATCCACCTTGGCAAGTGATGTAAGTGAATTTGCTTTGTATTTTACATACATTTAGGTCCTGAAAAATCTAACGTTTGTTCTCAAGCAGAATTTCTTTTTCCTTCTTACAAATTACTCTTAGCAGCATCTCTGCTCTGCGCTGTCTGTATAGCAGGTGCATCCTATTATCCATTTCTCCTCTGTTTCTGACAAAACCCTTCTCCAAGGGCCTGCAGAGTTTTTCATAACCTTTTCAGATGAGATTCATCTCACTTAACTTTGTTTGTCAGAAGGTATGACTGCTTACTCTGAGCTAATTCCCTTGTATTCGGTCCTTTTGTATTCAGGTAAGAAATAAACAGGTGTTGTAGATGCCCGTCTTTAGAGGAGCAAAATGCTGACATCTCTCCAGTGGTTGTAGAGTGAGGTTGCATGAGCAGATCAGGTTTGGTTTGGATGTCTGTCTTTTAGACTTCATCCGGCCGGTTGATCTTCTGAATGGTGTTACAAAATACAGCTTTCACTAGATTCAGCAATGAGTGCCTGCTGCTGGAGAAAACATCTATATCGAATGATAATGCTGTTGGGATGATATATTTACCAGTGTGTCTAATGCTAAAAATGTGAGCTCTTCTTTGTGGACATGATCCCAGATAGCCAAGAGGCAAGCCTTTGTTCTGCAATCTGGTGTTTCTAACGGGTGGGATACCACCAAAAAGGAACAGGAGAGACTGACTCTGGGAAAGGTCCAACAGAATATATAGTTGTTTACAAATTCTAAATCATAGACTTGTCATCCAAAATAGGTAAGGTGGCTAGTTTTCTTCCTGTAGAGATGGACATCCAGCTGTGATAAAGTATGAAAAATCCTACAGTAGGCTGATAAGAAGTTATCCTGTGTTGCTACACTAAGTGATTATCTTTTGCCATAGGTGACTGTATAGCTTATATTTCCTGAAAGCAATCTTTATTTAATAAAATATCTGGGAGAACTTAACTTCAACTGGTTTACATTTTCTTTCGTTATTTGGGCATTTAGTACAAATTCCTGAATCAAGACTAAAAAAAAAACAAGAATCAACAGTGTTTAATAAACTCGAAGTACTGATGAAGATATTAATGATTTAAGTTTTTTGGGGGCAAGAAAAAAAAGAAAAAAGAAAAATAATTCCTGTCTAGTCTGAAAAGTCATACAAAATGTGGTTTTGTTGTAAGTGTCCTTTCTGAGGAAAAGTTTGAGTATTTCACATAGTTGCTCAGTAAAGTGAGTCACAGAATCACAGAATGTCAGAGGTTGGAAGGGACCTCAAAGATCATCTAGTCCAGCCCCCCTGCCAGAGCAGGATCACCTACAGTAGAGCGCACAGGAACGCGTCCAGGCGGGTTTTGAATGTCTCCAAAGAAGGAGACTCCACAACCTCCCTGGGCAGCCTGTTCCAGTGCTCTGTCACCCTCACAGTAAAAAAGTTTTTCCTCATATTTTTATGGAACCTCCTGTGTTCCAGCTTCCACCCATTGCCCCTTGTCCTGTCAGTGGATGCCGCTGAAAAGAGCCTGGCTCCATCCTCGTGACACTCACCCTTGATATATTTATAAACATTTATGAGGTCACCCCTCAGTCTCCTCTTCTCCAAGCTAAAGAGACCCAACTCCTTCAGCCTTTCCTCATAAGGGAGATGCTCCACTCCCTTCACCATCTTAGTTGCTCTGCGCTGGACTCTCTCAAGCAGCTCCCTGTCCTTCTTGAACTGAGGGGCCCAGAACTGGGCACAATTAGTCCTTTATTGAATGTCCGTTTTTCTCCAAATAGTAGTGAATGACCACCATCTAGTGGCTGATAGAGGTTGTTCAGGCAAGCACTTAAAGCTTTCTGTTTCTGGATGGCCACACTGTAATATGAAGCTGTGAATTATTATGTTAATCTTCATTTTATGTATCCTGAATTCTCTTTCCAGGTTAATTACAAGAAAGATTTGGAAAGCCTACATGATCCAGCCTCTGATCTACCCAATCTGCTATATTTAAACCATGCTTTAAATATCAGCAAAATGCATAGTGATGTAAGTTGCCTTTATAAGAATGATCTGAATAATACATGTAGTAAGCAGTGTAGTAGCAGACTGTATTGTTGTAACCATAGTAGCTGGGGGATATAGTGAAGAAAAAAAGGTCTTTTAGGGAGGGATGGGTCAGTTATTAGAACAACTAGTGTACTGGGTAAGAACCACACAGATTTCTGGTACCTGAGCATTTCTTCCTAGATGTCTGAAACCTTGTCTGTTTTTTCCTTTGTTGATCTGAGAAACTTCTTTGCTTGCATATCTCATTTTACCCGAGATTACTGCTTTCATCTGCAAGTCTCTGTACAGAAACTCTGTATATTATGCTGGTTTAATACTTGGACTTCTGCTATAAACAGCCTCAAAAGTGCTAGACGGCTTCTCTGTCTAGCCTTTTTTTTCCTCCTAAATATCTGAAGCTTCCTATACTGCATCAGGTAATAAGCACATACTCCATTTTGGCATGTAATAAGACATGCCCTTTGATGGGGCTGATGGTCAGACATAGGATAGTGATGATGGTTGAAACCAGGAGGAAGAGGTAGGAAAACCCTGACTTACTGTGCAATGCTGAAGCTTCTCTCCTGCTCTGAAAGCACCTATTCTACACGCATGGTGCTTGTGAGCTTTTTAGCTGCATTTGTCATCTTTATTTCAGATACCACAGAAGTGCTGCAAAACTGCTGTGGAAAGGTGTGGGTGGGTGGTGTTGGGAAGGACAATTGCTCACCGTTGGCAGGAGGCAAGCACTTTCACATGCAAAGCCCTAATGACTAGGAGCATGTTGGGTCATCTTCTGAGTCAGCACCTGCTTATGGAAGCTTATGTCTAAAATAATCCAGCCTTTCCATATATATTTGATTTTTGTGTTGCTCTTCAGTGAATTGAAGCTTGCTTTTTGTTTGTCTCTGGTATGTGAAGCTAGGAGTGACAGTCCCCTCACTATTACCACACTTGTAGTGGTGGACCTGGAGTTGCTAGGCTAATGATTGGACTCAATCTTGAAGGTCAGTTCCGACCTATACAATTCCATGATACCAATGCAAAACTGTTGCACAAGTCAATTTCCACAGGAATAAACTTCAGCAGTTAAGAGGAAAGCTTGATGGGCATGTTTGGACAAAAATAGACTGCTTTTGGTAGGTCAGACTCACTGTATTTTTGTTATTTTGATGAGAAAGTGAGTTCACAAGGTGGAACCTTCTCCTTGTATGGTGTACATATAATTGCATGAACTATGGAGACATAAAATTTAAAACTTTGACATATGTACAACAGCTAGTTTATTGTTTTGCACACTTGAAATCCATTCTTGTTGTAGAGGCTTTGAGATGCTAACAAATTGCGAGCTAAAGAAAGGAGTGTAGATGTGTTTCATTTTGTGTCACAGAATGAATAAATAGAACTTAAGAGAATCTGTTGCCTGTAGTTTAGTGTAGCAAAAGGTTATGTGATTTACTTAGTTTGATTTTATAGAGTTATTTGTTTTAAAATTTTGTTCCATTAGTTGAGGAATGGAGTAAAAGTATGAAATCGGTGTCTGTAGAGGGAGATAATTTTTGTTTTTCTCCACTACAGAAGTGATTTAGCTGTGTGACATCCATAATTATTTCCACTAGGAGGCAAACCAAGACCACCATATGTGTTCCTTTGCATTTCACATGTAAATAATAACATTTATTTTCTAGCAAACATAAGCATTTGACTTCCATATGAGCAGGACAAACATTTTTCTCTAGGAACTTACACAAGTTAATTTTTATCCTATCCTTTTTTTCAGCATATTATTTTAAATTCAAATTTAACAGTAGAACTCCTGAGTTGGGAGGCCTAAAATATAGTTTCTTTCATGCTGGTTCTCCTACAGTTGTTTTAAATGGTATTTAAATGGCAAAACCTTCCAGATTTTTTGTGAAAACATTTTTGGATATTTGTTGTTTCAGTATGAATATAAGAAATCATTTAAGCAAAGCAAGGGCTTCTGTCCTTTCACCCAGGATACAGCTCAACAAATCCATCACAAAGAAAATGCAGTGTGCTTTTAAGTCAGATATATACCATCATAATAAATGCATAATGAAATGCAGTGTTCTATCAGTGATTAAATCAAGCATGGAACTTCATGACAGATTACAATGATGTGTGGTGCGTATTCAGTCAGAAGCACCCCATGAGGAGGGTGTTTTTGCATCTAGTGCAGAAGCCAGAGAGGGAAAGAGCTTCTTAACACTTCTTAAAATCAGACATATTTTTGAAGAAACAAGTAAATTAACATGATGTTACTCATTCTGAATATCATATTTTGATTCGTGGTTACAGTTTGTGTAGAATATTCCATCATATCCCACACTGACTGATTGAGTAATCTGTTTGCCCATGTTAATCATAGAATCACAGAATCACAGAGCGTTAGGGATTGGAAGGGACCTCGAAAGATCATGAAGTCCAATCCCCCTGCCAGAGCAGGAATGCCTAGATTATGCCACACAGGAACGTGTCCAGGCAGGTCTTGAATGTCTCCAGAGAAGGAGACTCCACAACCTCTCTGGGCAGCCTGTTCCAGTGCTCTGTCACCCTCACTGAGAAGAAGTTTCTTCTCAAGTTTAAGCGGAACCTCTTATGTTCCAGTTTCAGCCCATTACCCCTTGTCCTATCAGTGGTTGTCACCGAGAAGAGCCTGGCTCCATCCTCGTGACACTCACCCTTGATATATTTGTAAACATTAATGAGGTCACCCCTCAGGCTCCTCTTCTCCAAACTAAAGAGCCCCAGCTCCCTCAGCCTTTTCTCATAAGGGAGATGCTCCACTCCCTTCACCATCTTAGTTGCTCTGCGCTGGACTCTCTCAAGCAGTTCCCTGTCTTTCTTAAACTGAGGCGCCCAGAACTGGACACAGTATTCCAGATGGGGTCTCACCAGGGCAGAGTAGAGGGGAAGGAGAACCTCTCTTGACCTACTAACCACCCCCCTTCTAATACACCCCAGGATGCCATTGGCCTTCCTGGCCACAAGGGCACAGTGCTGGCTCATGGTCATCCTGCTGTCCACCAAGACTCCCAGGTCCCTTTCCCCTACACTGCTCTCTAATAAGTCATTCCCCAACTTATACTGGAACCTGGGGTTGTTCCTACCCAGATGCAAGACCCTACATTTACCCTTGTTATATTTCATTAAATTTTTACCCGCCCAACCCTCCAGCCTGTCCAGGTCTCGCTGGATGGCAGCGCAGCCTTCTGGCGTGTCAGCCACTCCTCCCAGCTTGGTGTCATCAGCAAACTTGCTGACAGTGCTCTCTAGTCCCTCATCCAAGTCATCGATGAATATATTGAATAATACTGGTCCCAGTACCGACCCTTGAGGGACTCCACTGGATACAGGCCTCCAACCAGACTCCGCCCCATTGACCACAACTCTTTGGCTTCTTCCCCTTAGCCAGTTCACAGTCCACCTCACTACCCGAGAGTCTAGACCACACTTCCTCAGTTTAGCAGCAAGGATGCTGTGGGAGACTGTGTCAAAAGCTTTACTGAAGTCAAGGTAGACCACATCCACCGCTCTGCCATCATCTTTCCACCTTATTATATCCTCGTAAAAGGCTATGAGGTTAGTCAAGCACGACTTCCCCTTGGTGAAGCCATGTTGACTGTCTCTAATGACCCTCTTATCCCTGATATGCCTTGAGATGGCACCAAGGATAAGTCGTTCCATCACTTTCCCAGGGATGGAGGTGAGGCTGACCGGTCTATAGTTTCCCGGGTCCTCCTTCTTGCCCTTTTTGAAGACTGGAGTGACATTTGCTTCCCTCCAGTCCTCAGGCACCTCTGCCGTCTCCCAAGACTTGGCAAAGATGATGGAGAGTAATCAAAAGAGTGTAAATGAGTTCAGAGGGCTTTTCCAGATTTCCAAACAAAGCATATTTGCTCTGTGAGTTAGCATAAAGTTGTATGTTGATGTCTTAATCCTGTGTCCGTCAGTGTGATTGACTGGTTTTAGGGTTGTTGTCATTGGTAGCTGTGAGGGGAGTGTTGGTGCAAGACCAGACCTTTACTGAGGCACTAGTTTCTCTTCCCTTTGCCTTCCCACAGGTACAAAAAAAAAGTGCTTTTCAGAATGGTGCTCCTGAGCCTGAAAGAGAGACCTGGGGGGCCTGGCTGTGAAACAGATTTTGTTGTTGCTACAGTAAATGTGTTGTTTAATGGAAACATGACAGGGGATCCTACTGAAAAGCTGCCAACTGTTCAGACATAAGCCATCCAGCCAAAATCATGCCATTAGTTTAAGGGTGTGGCTGACGGTCCTCACTACTGTTGTCTTCAGATTTGACCAGTTTTAGGTCTGACATCTTGAAGCAAAGAAATAAATGACTCCGGAAAAAAAATTTCACATCTAGCTGCCCTATTTCTCCAGTAGGTTAAATTTGGGAGGAGTCTTCCAAATCAAAACCTCTAAGGAGCATGACTAAAACAGAATTTGTCTGTTGCCATGACATACAGTCTGATCTCACGTTCTCTCAGCTGTTAACAGCCTTTATTTTAATTTTCCTAGGTCAAGTACAAAGAGAATTATGAAAAATCTAAAGGCAGATCAATGTTGGAGTTTGTGGATACACCGATGTATCAAGTTTCAAAGGAAGCTCAAAAGATGCAAAGTGAGGTTAGTAAAAGAGTATGTTTGAACTAGTAAAATTTAGATCAACAGAGAAGCTAACAGACATCTTGTACTCAGGTTAAAAAAAAGTGTGAGGCAGATTGTAGAGGTTTTATAAATTGAGGATATGGTGGAATTAGTACTGAGTAGTTCTCTTTGCTATTCTGTAGCTCAGCTCTTCCTTCAAATTTGTTTTTTCTCAAATGGCCATTGATGCTAACACTGGACATACCACGTGCAGAATTGAAAAGAAGCCCGAGAGGTCATGTAGATCAGAGGTTACTAACTTTTTAACATTTTGCCTTTAATTCCATATTTAATGGAGGAGGGTTCTCAGTTGGCAGTGAATGAAGCTGCAAAGCCTAGTCCGAGCCCATACCCTAACCGAAAGTGTTCCAGCCAGTTCAGCCTGGGGAGCACCCTGAGGATGAAAGACTGTTCTCAGGCTCCAGAACAGCACTGGAAAGACCATGTTTTTCTATTTTTATTTTTTAAAAACTTCCAATGGTGGAGGTTTTTGACCTCCCAGGCTTCTGACCACTGGAGGTTTTTGACCTTCACCATTCATCCTGAGCAAGAGTATTTCCCTGTGTCTCCCTTGCTTCAATTTGATTCCATTATTTTTGCTCTGTGTCATGGAAAACAGATGGTTTCAACCTCTTGGTAGAAACTTTTGTGTTTAAAACCATTATCCTGTGCACAATTTCTCTTCTCTTTTCTCTACCAAGCAAACTGTTTCTTTCATAGATCAGGTTAAATGTTCTCCTTGGAAATATTATACGTATTTCTGTCTAAATTGGGTGTCCTTGTATAGATAATCTAGGTAATGAAATGAGTAATGAAGTTGCTTATTAATGTGATAGCTAATTCATGGCATGACTCATTTCTGGGTCTGTTTAGAGTGTTCTTTCCGGAATATGTTAGAAAATGCACATGCATGTATCACTAATTGTTAGTTTCGCTTCAATAGAAAATGTATCGTAAGGATTTTGAAGAAGAGATCAAGGGAAGACCCTCAATGGATTTAGACAAGACCCCAGAGTTCTTGCATATAAAACAAGTGACTAACCTTCTGAAAGAGGTAGAGATTTTTTACTTTTTTTTTGTTGTTGTTTTGTCGTTAAGCTGTAAATGAACAATAAGCAGCATCACTAAAAGCTACTGACTGCTGAACAATTTGCAGTTAACTTGGTAGCTAAATACAAAAGCAACTTCCTAAGTAAAAATTGTGGCATGTCATTTTATATTCTGAATAGTCCTGCAGTAAGAATCAATACTTCTTGAAGTTTCTTTATGAACATAAGGAGATGATAAAACTCAGCGCACCTGAACCGGAAAAACAGAGTAAAATGAACATATTAGATGACTCCACAGAAAATGGATCATTGGCAGGACATTCCCTCAGAGGACTTTAGTTTTGGAATTTCTTCCTCCCCTGGGCTGAAATAGCCCAAATTTGGTGACCTTCCAGGCATGCTCCTAAACACATCTGTTTAATAGGGTTTTGGAGAGGGCCTGGAGTTTTCTTTCCAGACACGAAGGGGTGGAAAGAAGGATTTCTGTTGGCGTTCAGTTGGCAGTTTTTAATTTTGAGTAATTATTTCAGGTTTATGATAGTCTGTTGTGGTTCTATGGATGCCTCGCTCTGTGTGTAGTCACTTTTAACTAATTTAATTGAAGTACTTATCTATCATGCATGTTATGGATGCAAATAAAGAAATCCAATATTACATAATATAGCAGTGATATTCTGTAATCTTCTTGAGGCAAATTTTGTTAGGTTTAGGCTTTTTGTATGCCCACTGTTTCTTTAAGATTTGTCTGATGTTCTTCAGTTGAGTGTGGCATTATAAATTAAATAATTTTTTCCCATAACTGAGAATCCTTCTATCTTTCGTCTTTTTATATTGATATTCAAAACTGTTTTCATGTTAGGTTTTGAGTATTGGTTGGTACTGTAGATCAGGCTTACTATTTGACCAAATTTAGGAGTGAATATATCAGCAAAATTCATAGAAATATCAGAGCTGATAGGTATCCTCCATTTGAATTTGTAGCGAACAGTACCTTGTGTATATTTATTAAGAATTGATGTTTTTGCTGTGGCCCAGATGAACAAATTAAGGGTGCTAGAACCTTGAACCCAGTTCCTTTCCTTGTTCTTTAAATGGCTTATCCCAGTCCATCCTAGATGTCATATGGGTAAAGAAAAATCTTTCCCTCTCAGGTATTTCTCTATGATTTAGCCTTTAATAAATGATGTATTCCAATAAACTTGGCTGTCAGCTAGACAAGTCTCAAGCTACGTCTAGCTTGTACAGTACCATTCTGTGCACACACAAAGTGATTACTGCATGCGTAGTTGCAGATGTGTTGTAAATGTTCACCTTTGGAAAGTTTGATGTAACTTGCCTCCATAGAGCTATCTGCATTGAGGTGGTCCCTAATTCTTACCTCCACAAGTTTTATGACTACTTACTAAGGAGTAAACTGTGCTTGTAAGCCAGAGGGGAAGAATATGAGAAAATGGAAATGGTATTTTAGTGCATAACTTCATGAATGCCATATGATTTTATATCCACTTTCAAGGAACAGCTTCCAAACCCAAAGATTACATAGTTCAAATTAATTAATATCTTTCAAGATTCATAAAAATTATGAATTTTTCTGTAGTAAAGGATGTAGCTCAATATTTTTGAATGGAAGTTCATAATAAACTTCAGATAGATACCGCATGAAACAAGAAGGAGAACGTGGCACTATTAAAAAATAAATTGTTTGATTTTTTTTTTGTCAGCTGTGTTCCAGAATTCTGCAAATGTTTCACATTTTGTAACAATAAGAACCTTCTTCCCTGGAACCACATAAAACTTCCTCAAAAGAGATAAATGAATTTAATAACTCTAAAGTAAATTGATAGAAGTTGTTTCCTGCTTGTTGTAGGACATGCTTCTGATGATAAAGAGGAGCTTCATTAAAAAAATCCTGGTTTCCTTTTATTTAAATAAAGAGCTTATACAGAGATGAAGGTGTTCACTACTGCTCATGAAATTTAATGTGTGATTGGAATATAAATCCTCCTGAAAAATATTTTCTTCAATTTTGTTCTAGTCTCTTTGCTTAAAAAAGCCTAAACCCAAATCTGGAGATGAAAAGAGCAATTAAAAAACCCTGTCAAAATTTAAAGATCTTGAACTTCAGTAGGCTTACATCAGCTTTCTAAGAATGGGGAAGAGGAAAAAGAACAAAATGTCCACAGGCAGGTTCTAGTGTGTTTTTAATTTTATACCAAACATTTGAGTACTCTGGAGGCTGCAGTTGCTAAATGTTGATATATCATATCAGAGCAGTGTCTGAGGGACACAGAAGTGATATGGTAGGAATATTGCTTCTACGTTATAATTTATGGAGCAGTCATTTTAACAGGTCCTAGTTTAGTGTTCAGCACATCCTTCCTGATTGTGATGCTGTTAGTGAAACAGAGGTGAAAACTGCAGCAGAGCATATATTGGTCTGTAAAAGCAAAAGCTACTGCAGTTAGCATGTGTGTAGGCAGGCACCTGAGGCCCCTGAACGGTGTGCTAGTGCTGTATTATTTTTTCCAGAGCACAACAGGAAGATACATGACTGCATTAAAACCTTTTCACTTTTTCAACATTGTACCTCTTGATTTTGTAATTTCCAATTCTATTTTAACTCTGAAACCTGTGCTTCAGCTAATTCATATTTCATATCATTTCATATCATATCAAATTTCATATCATATCATTTCATTTCATATCATATCAAATTTCAAAGAGACCCTTCAGACGTTTAATAAGTGGCATTTCTTTTCAAGATCTTGCACACAAAATTAAGTGGAGAAATCTCAATCTTTTTTTTTTTTTCTTTTTTTTTTTTCATTCCTTAGAAAGAGTATAGAAAAGATTTGGAAGAAGGGATGAAAGGAAAAGGCATGACAGTGTTTGAAGATACGCCAGATTTGATTAGAGTGAAAAACGCAGCTCAGATACTAAATGAGGTATGTTATACTAGTCAAGGTTACTGATGTCACGAAGTTCACTCTTCATGTCATACTCGACTGAAAATATTCCTTTTTTTTTTTACATAATCAGAAATGAAATATGTACATATTCAAACTAAGACTATTTCTGTTTTGCATAAAAAATACAGAAAAGCTATGAAAAGAAGTGTGACAAATATTTCAGCTTTTCAGTCAATTAAAAAGTCACTGGAAACTGTCAGTGGGGTCAGTAGCTACAGCATTTAAAACTATGTTAATTCTTCCATCTATTTATTTGTTCAGCTAATATAATTAACACTTTAATGCTTTAATAGAAACAAGTTGACTGTTAATGGACTTGTAAAAAGAAGTCAATGAAATAATTTTCAGGTTTTTTGGAATTATGTACCTCCCATCTGAAAATAAATATTGTAATGACTGCCAGATATTTTGGGAAAATCTCTTGTCCAGACAACCTATTCTACTTGTGGAAACCTTTTTCCAAAAGTAGAATTGCTCCTGAGGAAGTGGATTTTTCTTGAACTTGCATTTTGGCCAATGCAAACAGACAGGTGGAGGCTCCTTCCAGAATATATTTTTAGAACTGAGCTTTGGTATTAACTGTGTTGGTCTGAGTTGCTCTGGATGCGCATAACTGTGCGACCTACTCCCATTGAAGGGCTGGGAGTGGAAGTGGAAGACTCCTAGATCTGTTGACTCTCTCTTGAAGACAACCCTGAGGATCTCGTGTGCTCGGCGAGCCTGTGTGCTCAGCAGAGCTGCAAGCTCCCACGCTGGTGCAGCTGCAGCTCCTGTGGATGGGCTGGCACAGGCTGCCTGGGGAGCAGCAGTGGGGCTGGAGGGTGTGGGGAAGCAAGAGGGAAGGCAAAGCTCATGCTGCACTTCAGGGAGTCATTCTTTCAGAGTAATAGAATCATAGAATCATAGAATGTTAGGGATTGGAAGGGACCTCGAAAGATCATGAAGTCCAATCCCCCTGCCAGAGCAGGAGTGCCTAGATTATGCTACACAGGAACGTGTCCAGGCAGGTCTTGAATGTCTCCAGAGAAGGAGACTGCACAACCTCCCTGGGCAGCCTGTTCCAGTGTTCCGTCACCCTCACTGAGAAGAAGTTTCTTCTCGAGTTTAAGCGGAACCTCTTATGTTCCAGTTTCAGCCCATTACCCCTTGTCCTATCATTGGTTGTCACCGAGAAGAGCCTGGCTCCATCCTCGTGACACTCACCCTTGATCTATTTGTAAGCATTAATGAGGTCACCCCTCAGGCTCCTCTTCTCCAAACTAAAGAGCCCCAGCTCCCTCAGCCTTTTCTCATAAGGGAGATGCTCCACTCCCTTAATCATCCTAGTTGCCCTGTGCTGGACTCTCTCCAGCAGTTCCCTGTCTTTCTTGAACTGAAGGGCCCAGAACTGGACACAGTATTCCAGATGGGGTCTCACCAGGGCAGAGTAGAGGGGAAGGAGAACCTCTCTTGACCTACTAACCACCCCCCTTCTAATACACCCCAGGATGCCATTGGCCTTCCTGGCCACAAGGGCACAGTGCTGGCTCATGGTCATCCTGCTGTCCACCAAGACTCCCAGGTCCCTTTCCCCTACACTACTCTCTAATAAGTCATTCCCCAACTTATACTGGAACCTGGGGTTGTTCCTACCCAGATGCAAGACCCTACATTTACCCTTGTTATATTTCATTAAATTTTTCCCCGCCCAATGCTCCAGCCTGTCCAGGTCTCGCTGGATGGCAGCACAGCCTTGTGGTGTGTCAGCCACTCCTCCCAGCTTGGCGTCATCAGCAAACTTGCTGATAGTACTCTCTAGTCCCTCATCCAAGTCATCGATGAATATATTGAATAATACTGGTCCCAGTACCGACCCTTGAGGGACTCCACTGGATACAGGCCTCCAACCAGACTCCGCCCCATTGACCACAACTCTTTGGCTTCTTTCCCTTAGCCAGTTCACAGTCCACCTCACTACCCGGCAGTCTAGACCACACTTCCTCAGTTTAGCAGCAAGGATGCTGTGGGAGACTGTGTCAAAAGCTTTACTGAAGTCAAGGTAGACCACATCCACCGCTCTGCCATCATCTTTCCACCTTATTATATCCTCGTAAAAGGCTATGAGGTTAGTCAAGCACGACTTCCCTTTGGTGAAGCCATGTTGACTGTCTCTAATGACCCTCTTATCCCTGATATGCCTTGAGATGGCACCAAGGATAAGTCGTTCCATCACTTTCCCAGGGATGGAGGTGAGGCTGACCGGTCTATAGTTTCCCGGGTCCTCCTTCTTGCCCTTTTTGAAGACTGGAGTGACATTTGCTTCCCTCCAATCCTCAGGCACCTCTCCCGTCTCCCAAGACTTGGCAAAGATGATGGAGAGTGGTCTAGCAATGACATCAGCCAGCTCCCTCAGCACCCGTGGATGCATCCCATCTGGACCCATGGATTTATGGATATCCAGATTGCTTAATTGGTCCCTAACCCAGTCCTCATCGACTAAAGCAAACTCCTCCACTGCCCTGACTTCCTCTGGGGCCCCAGGGGAACGGGGCTCCTCAGGACAGCCTCCGGCAGAGTAGACAGAGGCAAAGAAGGCATTCAGTAACTCTGCCTTCTCTGTATCATCTGTCACCAAGGCACCCACCTCATTCATCAGTGGGCCTACATTGCCTCTGGTGTTAGTTTTATCTGCCACGTATTTGAAAAAGCTCTTCCTGTTGTCCTTGACCCCTCTCGCCAGGTTCAATTCTAGGGAAGCCTTTGCTTTCCTAGTTACCTCCCTACATCCTTAGACAACAGCCTTATATTCTTCCCAAGTGACCAGCCCTGCCTTCCAAGAGCTGTAAATTCTCCTCTTGCCCTTGAGCTTACCCAGCAGATCCCTGTTTAGCCACGCAGGTCTCCTGGCTCCCTTCCTTGACTTCCTACGTGTCGGGATGCTCTGATCTTGAGCACGGTAGAAGCAGTCCCTGAACGCTAACCAACTATCTTGGGCCCCTTTACCTTCAAACAGCCTTGCCCATGGGATTTTCTCGAGTAATTGTTTGAAAAATCCAAAGTTTGCCTTGGCAAAGTCCAGGGTTGCAATTCTGCTTGCTATTTTGTTTCTGCTACGTGAGATCCTGAACTCCACCATTTCATGGTCACTGCAGCCAAGGTAGCCCTCAACCTTTACTGCTTCAACCTTCCTTGTTAGCGAGGATGAGGTCCAGCAGTGCTTCTCTCCTAGTCGGCTCCTCCACCATTTGCATCAGAAAATTATCATCGATGCACTGGAGGAACCTCCTGGACTGTGGCTGGCTGGCTGAGTTGTCCTTCCAGCAAATATCAGGGAAGTTAAAATCCCCCATGACAACCAGGGCCTGTGATTGTGAGACCGCTCTCAGCTGCCTGTAGAAGGCCTCATCAACTTCCTCACCCTGATCTGGTGGCCTGTAATAGACACCCACAACAGTATCTCTCCTGCCAGCCTGCCCCTTAATTCTAACCCATACACTCTCAACTTGCTTCTCCTCCATGCCTGGATGGTGTTCAAGACATTGTAGTTGCTCTTTCACGTAAAGAGCGACTCCACCACCTCGCCTGGCTGGCCTGTCTTTCCTGAAAAGGACATAGCCACCCATGACCACATTCCAGTCATGTGAGCTGTCCCACCATGTCTCTGTAATTGCCACCAGATCATAATCTCCTGCCCGAACCCAGGTTTCTAGCTCCTCCTGCTTATTCCCCATGCTGCGTGCATTGGTGTATAAGCATTTCAGGGAGCAAGCTGAGCACACTGATCTCACCCTAGGGGGATGGAAGGCCACCCAGTCCTCATAATTTCTAGAGCACTGCCCCGCTGCAATCCCAGCTATAACCCCATCCCCCTTCATATCTAGTTTAAAGAACGCTCTATGAGTCCCGCCAGCTCGTGACCAAGGATCCTTTTTTTCCCTTTGTGTCATTTGAACCCCAGCTTGTTTCAGTAGTACTTATCTGTTTGTTTAATATGTGTGTGTATTTGCACACATATACATACACAGCCATAAGAATCGGAGGAAATGCCATGTGCAGGGCCAATCTGAGCAGTGTAAAGAAGTACAGGAATGTATAGCTGTAACCTCCAGGGTTCTCTTTTATTTTTTTTTTGGTGTTTTACACAATATGATGCTGGGAGGAAACATCTGGCATGCCACCTTAAGCAGAGAGGAAGTGAGGAATGATGTACTGTCACAGGTTAACCTACACTATTTGCAATAAAATGTGGTTTGGGAAGTATAGAGTTGTTGTATCAGATTTATATCCATGTTATAGTGAGACAGAGATGGAAGAGTGTAAGTCTTTTTGCTCTTGTTCTTGTAAGTGATCAGACCATTGTGTTGAGTAGAAGGATATTTCATTCTTTTTACTAACAATGTACAACCTAAAAATTATTAACAAAAGATTTTTTGATACGTATTTATTTTGAATTTCTCATGCTCCTTGTTTTCCACGGACAGAGATAAGCTAGAGTAGAAAAAGAATAATTCCTACTGTAGTAGCAGAAATAGCACTGCTTGAGAATCTTTTTTTTAATTAAAAAAAAAAGTATGATATTTCAGTATTACATTTGAATATAATTTGCTGATGTACTGGTTGCCCTAGGAGATTGTAGATGCCCCATCCCTGGAGATGTTCAAGGCCAGGCTGGATGGGGCTTTGAGCCACCTGGGCTAGTGGGAGAGAGGTGTCCTCGCCCACAGCAGGGAGGTTGGAACTAGATGATCTTCAAGGTCCCTTCCAACCTTAACCATTCTGTGATTCTGTGATCTTAAAATTGGATCTCTTGTGCAAAGATCTACCTGTAACTCTCTGGCTATTGCGAATATAATGTATAAAGTTTTATCTTCACAGAAACAATACAAGAAAGACCTGGAAACGGAAATTAAGGGGAAAGGCATGCAAGTTGGTCCAGATACTCCTGAGATAAGACGAGCCAAGAAAGCTTCTGAAATTGCAAGCATGGTCAGTACCGCACCCGGCGCAAGCTTTCCATTTGACAGAATGCCACAAGTTATTGCTGTTGAGAATTCCAGGTGGCAACCAGTCTAGGCAGTAGCAATACCACACGTTTCACAAAATACCCAATTCATTGAGTTGTACAGTCTAAAAGTTGCATGATCAGCATACAGGGGAAAATTAACACTTCCCAGAACTTTGACCTTTCCATCATCTTTTGCAAGTTGCTCTTGTTCCTCACCAACCATGCGTGACCTGGGCTTGTTCAGTAGCTATGGGCTGTACTGCTTTTAGGTCTTTAGCTGCTTGTTCAGTTAGGGCCAAAGAGTGAGAGAAATGCTAAAACCTTATGACCGCAGTCTTGGAAACCACAGATGAGGGAGAAAGTCTCATCTACATGTCTCTGTGAAGGGGTACCAAAGCTGCAAAGACAGGTGTATGTGAAAGGCTATAGTGGATTTGAAGTAAGCAGTCTATTAAAAGAATTTAACTGATCAGCAGCTATAGCACAGATGTTATGTAGATAGATAGTATCAGATGAATGCTGTTGAATCAGAAGTTATTTGGTGATCGAAGAATGCTGTTCAGTGGACTCTCACAGATTAAAGTAGGAACAATTTAAGAATTTGTCTGTTAGATGTGAGTATTTCCCACGCTGCTTTTTTCAGAAAGAATACAAGAAAGACTTGGAAAATGAAATTAAAGGAAAGGGAATGGAAGTGGGCATGGATACCCCTGATATACAACGAGCCAAAAAAGCTTCTGAAATTGTAAGCCAGGTGAGTACAAAATGAATCTCTTAAGATTACTTTGAAAGCAAAACACAATGAGGTAGTAAAAATATAAAATGTTCTTGAACATATTTGGGCTAAAAGGAATCAGCAGTGTGCAGTGAAAAAATTAAAGAAGCATTTATTTCAAAGTCTGACCAGTGCTATCAGAATAGCTTTGAAAACAGCATGTACAAATAACTGAAGAATTGGTTGTGAGTTTTTTTCTTCTTTTTTCTTCAGAAAGAATATAAAAAGGATCTGGAAACTGAAATTATAGGAAAAGGGATGGAAGTTGGCCCATATATTCCTGAGATACAGCGAGTCAAAAGGGCTTCAGAAATAGCAAGCCAGGTAGGCATAGTTCAAAGGCTGAATGTTTTAATTCTGTATAACAATGTGTGCTTGACATACGGTGCTCAAAATACTTCTTGAGCTCTGTAGAGACTTTCATACCCATATTAAATTAATTTATGTGTAGTAAAAAATCATACTGCCTGATTCTTATTTGCATTTAGGCCTGTCGTGCCATGTAAGTTGATATGAATTGTTTACATCTACTTGGAGATCTTTTTACATTACCTAATGAGAAGTTTATATATCCTGCCAGTGAAGGAAAATAATTTGTATGAAAATAGATTTTTTTATATATATTATATATTTTCAGTGTGGGACACAGTGTTATATGTCTTGCACAGACAATGGTAACAGTCTCATGGAGGAGAGAGGTTGAAATAATTAGAGTACAAGGATGTTGAGGCTTATCATCAATAAGCTGCTTTTGTGGCAGTTTGGATTTTCTGAGCCAAATAAACCAGGACATAGACATTTTAAAATTATTTTTCAGAAAATGTACAAAGGTGAAGCAGAGAAGATGCTCTGTAACTATTCTGCTGTCCCAGACACTCCAGAGATGGAGAGGATAAAAAATACTCAGAAAAACATCAGTTCGGTGAGTAATAGTTCTTCTCTCTTTGCTTACAACTTTTAAGATATTTTTCAGTTTAAATAGGCTCTCTTGTGCCACAGTGTGAAATAGGGAACTTATGAGTAAATGTCCTTTGAACCATTTGCATAATTTTCCTGGCAAATGCTGTATCACTCATTTCTTTCAGGAAAAAAAAATAACCAGCTTTTCTAGGTGTGACACTGTTATTTTGAATTGCTAAACCACTTATACCACCTTGCCAAGCCACAGTTATTTTTAAATGAAGACTTTTTTTTTCTTTTTCCATCAAGCCCCAGGAATTACTTTATTTAAAAGGACAAAAAAACCTAAGACTTGGTACTGTGCATCTAAGATTTTTCATCTGTTTCCTATCATATGTATGGAACATCAAGATTCTGGTAAAAAATTAGAACAGATCAGGTTTCATACATATATATGTCTAATGGTTTTATGCTATACTGGATATATTTTTAAATTTTATGCTAGATTAAAGTTTCAGTTTGTCCCTGAATATAAATTATAAGCTTAGATTTCTAAAATTGCCCAATTTGGGATGCATTCCGTTCCATTTCCTTTTTGGGCCCATTAATTCTGCTGTTTGTAATTCTGACTTTGCTTGTAATATAACAGAGAAGAGGAGTAAATACAGCCTCTGGAACCAAAGCCTGTCCATGTAGTGTCTGTTTTTTTTTTGTGGCAGACTAGTAAAACCAATAATGTGAGACAAAAGGATGTAAGTTACTTAAATATTTTCGGTATTATTTGACACAGATGTTGTTTTTTAACTTAGAGGTATTCTCAAGTTCTCCAACTCTTCATGAGTACAAGGTCAATTAGTTTCTCTCAGAGGTGTTTACCTGCAGCTATCCCATATCACTGCACCTTCATGAGGGGAGTAAGAGCCTGTGGGGAGAGGAGAGAAGTCTCTGAGGCTCTCCTAGGCAGTGGTCTCTCCATAAATGAATTCCAGCCATTACTGGGTGCTCCTTTTCCTCCTTGGGATGAGAGCAGCTGAAAGCTACGTCTTTCTCGTAGGGGCTGCTGACAGGCCTGCTGGCCCCAATTTTGGTTCTTGTAATCTGTTGCCTCTTGGTTTTGAACAGAGCTCTGGCAGCACGGTGTGACAGTCGTTAGCACTGTATCACACATTGCTGTCATCCTAACATGGTATTTTGAAATTTTGTGTAACAGAGAGGGGCCAAGCTGGCATCTACAGATCTGCTTTCCTCCCTGCTCATCTTTGGTAGCTTTTGATTGTGTCCTCAAATAGGTCGGGGAGTCTGGCAGTATGGACTCACTAACAGTTTGATACCGGGCACATCATAGCCTTCCATGACTTAATTAAGCTTTGACAAGCCTCTGACACATCTGAACGCCTCGCAGCCCTGTAGGCCAGACTGAGTTTTCAATGCCAAGGCTGACAATTATCCTTTTTGCTAGTGTGCTAGATAATGTGAAATAAAAATATTTTGTCTTGGAGTAGACTTGTGGTTGCTTTATTTTGTGATCAGCCTTTTTCTGTCTCTGAACTGGATCCTCCAAATGTAGGAAAGCAATTCATAGCTTTGATTGAACTATCTTTTTTTTTCTCTGTCTACATATTAGTCTTTTCAGCTTTCTGTGCAATTTAGACTATAAAGTTAAGTTACTTTTTACCAAGTTAAGATATAGCCAGGAGCAGCCTCAATAGAAAAAAATTAATGACCCCTGATAGGCTTCTGATTTTTTGATTTCATCTCAAGTGTTTTCCTGCCTTAAGGGACAAAAAAGTGGCAAGCTCTGCAGATAAGATCAGTGCTGCTTTTGGCTCACTGGCTCATTTAGTAGATGATTTACAATAGGATATTTACTGCACAGCCATCTCTTTCATAGAAAAATTCCTAGCTCCTACATTTTTTTACCACTCCCTCCTTGGTAGAGGAAAAAAGTGTCTTTTAGTTCAATCCACTATGTAAATCTTTCTACCTTTTGCTGACGTGTTGGTGCAGAAGAATTTGCAAGTTCTTACTCATAAACTATCTTTGTTCTCACATGGTAAAACAAAATTCTAAATTGTTAAAGATTCTTTTTAACATTTAAAAATGAGTTATGGACATAACAATTCACTCTCCTTTAGAATGTTTGACAGTACTGATCACCTTAGGCTACAGAGGACTTCAAGGAAGTAGGATAAATGCATCAAAAATGATATTTTAAAAGGTTTATTGATAAGGAAAAAAAAAAAGTTAAATAAATCTTGGTTTAAGACAGGCAGAAATGGTGAATATTTCTTTTAGAAACTCCAGGATCAGACTTGTTTTTACACTACCAACCTGGAAATAGTTACTGGAATGGTAACAGCTGTGACACCAAATACTGAAATTCAAATAAAACTTCCTCAGGAGTTTACAGCGTGGACTGGTGTTCCATGGTTGTTTAAATTATAGCCACATTTGGAATTTGTGGAACAGTTATCTACGGTCTCTTTCAGTAACTTTGAATGATTGATTCTACTGATGCACTTTGTGTTTTGTCCTTTACTGAAACAATTGACATTGAGAGGAGGATTACATAAACAGCATGTGTATCTTCTCAGAGGTACTTTTTGGATGTAGTCCTCAGCTTTCTGGCTTGAACACATAAATCAAAAAATTGAGTGACTTAGGTTGTAGCTTTTTCTCTTCTGGTTATTTTCTCATGAATATGTAGTTTTTTTAGTTCACTAAATTAGAAATAATAATAATAATATGTTCACTTCTCAGAGTATCGTAGAATCTGAAGAGTAAAAAAACCCAATTCAAATCTTGCATGTACATGCACCTTCAAATATATTAAAATGGGTGAGATTACTTAAGGATAAAATTGCATTTCTAAATGTTTATAAATTATAATTGAAATTCTAATATTGTTTCTGAAGTTAAAACTATCATTACGAAAACTTACAAATGTTTGAGATCAGTCTAAATGATGATAATAGATTGTATGGGTTACAGCTGAAAACAAACAATGTTATTATAGTTATTGATAATTAGTCTGGTTTATGAAAAATTAAAGTATTTGCTTTCTCAGCAAGATTTATAGTCAGACCAATTTGGAACTTGGAAAATTGCCCAGCCCTTTTATGAGAACTTGTACTTGCATTGCTAACAGTCTCATAACTACTTTTTCTTTTGGGGAAATGAAGGTGTTTTATAAAAAGGAAGTAGGGGCTGGCACAGCTGTAAAAGAGACTCCAGAGATTGAAAGAGTAAAGAAAAATCAACAGAATATTAGTTCGGTAAGTGTTATTAGTATTAATTATTCTTATGAAGTAATTGGTATTTTTTTTCCCGTCTTGTTTACTAAAATTCTATGTTTTCATATCACACATCTCATTCAAATACTGCTTCGCTGGATTTTGGAGGTAGAGCTCTATTGTAGTAGAGTTAGAGCTCCACTCTAGAGTAGTTCTTCTTTGTCCGAAAGGAGACTTTTCAATTGAAGCTTCACAAAATATAGGAAAATCTTTTAACTAAATATTTGAGGAAAGAGTTTTGTCCTTCAGGAGTGAGTAACATGAAGTGTACTTTGCAGTATGACGGACTGCACAGCAGTTGTAATTTCCAATTTAGAAAAAAATATCATATCACAAAAAAGAAGATTTGTAAAGTTGCATATATTACTGAGGTCTTGATACAGTTAGCTCTTCAAGAAGAGGAAAATTATGTCCAGACTTGACCTATTAAAAGGTGGAGAGTTCATAGCTCTTTACATGCTGATGGGAAGTTGATCTGTGGATCTGATGAGACCCATTGATGTTGTTATCTGTGGATGTCAAATGTCTTTGTCATTTTAATGGACAGCTAAAACTAAAGTATCAAAATGAGAGTTTTTTACAAGTGGAACATGTCTTCTGATAAATACATGGCAAAACTCAGATAAAAGTGGAAAATAACTGCCAATCAAGAAAACAGTTGCAGCTACATTGTTCATTTGTTTGGAGTTTTTTGTTTGGAATCCTCTGGGGCCATTTTTATGCTTGTGACCTGAATTTTCTGATGATTAGATGCTTTTTAAAAATGAAAGTTTCAAATTAATGCATAGGCATGGTACTAGATTGTGTTTAAATATTAGTGTAAATGCAAATTTTGACTCTAGACACTTATTCTACTAGAATTTCCTTTTTTTGCCAAGTAGTGTTAAATACTGCATTTCCCACCAAATTAAAGTCAGATAAAGAGTTTCTGTAACATTTTTGGAAAAACTCATATTTTCCTTGGAATTTTTCTCTGCTGCGTCCATCACTTTTCAGCTTGTCATTCTGAGTCACAGTACAATCTGGAGATTTGGTGCAAACTATCATGTGTCCTAAATCCTGAAATATTATTTCTGGTTGGGAAGCTGTAGGTTTTCCTCATTTGAACCTATTTTTTTTCTGTTGTTATTGGTTTTTATTTTTTTGTTCTTCCTCGTCCTGTGCAATTACAGTTTCAGGGGTTTCTTTGTGGCCACATTTGTACTGATGTTCTAGAAACAAAAACCTAATCTGTTACTGAGTTGATTTCCAGTTACCACAGTCACTTATTTTGAGAGTATTCACACACATGCACACTTATTAGGAGTAGTCTTATTCTAATGCTTTTTCTCAATACCTTTCAAAGTGAAATGGAAAAATAATGTACAGTACTTTTGCTGTTCAGAATTCCTAAACAGTGGTGAAGCGGGGAAAAGGAAAGGTGGATCAGTATGCTAGTAAACACATTTGAACAAAAGCATATAAAGAGAAACACAAAATGCATTAGTAATTTAGTATTTAAGTATCACAGCCTTTACCTTGCTAGTCTTTGTGTAGAGTTAATGTTTTACAAAAGATATTTTATTGTATTTGCATGTAGTGTACTTGAGATTACTTAAGTCTTGTAAAAGAGTAGATTGCCAAGTTTAAAGGCAATGTGCAATAAAGTTTTAAATTATATGTCAGCAAGGGGGGAATTTTATTTTATAGTAAGAGGGAAATTATATTGTGTAATTTACAGAAGTCCCCAAGGAATGGTAAATTACACCAATTTTGACTCATTTAGATTTAAACATTTTACACATATCTTTGAATTTAGCCAGGAGGACTTAGGACAGCTTTTTGCTGAGCTGAATGAAACTATGGAATGCGAAGCACATCTGCAGTGAAAAAAAAAAACCAACACAAAAAAAGCAGAACAACAAAATAACACTCACTGTACAACCAAACCATTGCATAATGTTTTGAAAGTGATCAGATTCTTCCAGATGACGTGTACTGGAGACAAAGATCAGAAGGATCTGTCTTTAAATCCTGAAAAACAAGGTGGTGACAGCCAAGGTGGTTGAGGTCATCTCACCTGTTGTGATGGTTGGTTTGGAAGCAGCAGTCTCCTAAATAGTTGGAGTGAAGATCTCACAGAACTTTAAAAGTAAACATCAGACCCATGAACTGTAACTGAATCTGAACCAAGAAGCTGCAAATAACTAAGGATTTTTTAAAAACTTGTTTATATTGAGGGATGGGCAGGGCTGGACACAGCATTGGGAGAGCATTGGCTTTTGGGGGAGATCGTAATTGCGTTTTTGTGTGAAAACCCCTGTGATATTTCAGTCAACACCACAAAGCTGGGGTCTGATTAAAACTCAGGCAATGGACATTTTGAAGCATTTTAAGGACCAGTAGCAGTGCCAATTCTTAAGCTTACCTAATAGTCTCTATTAAACCACCCTTTTTTTCCAGTGGTTTAGTACTTTTGCCAGTCCTAAACTGTCTGGACTGAAATTTTCCATTCCTGGTCTATGCTTTGGACTTGCTTTGTTTTATTTATTTATTTATAAATTTCAGTCAAAGCAGCTTCCAAGTATGAGCTTAGAGAAAAACAAGTTGTTTTGTCTGTGTTAAAAAATTTGACATGCTCTACAAGTACCATATCCTGGAGAAGAGAGTTCAAAATTACCTACTAAGTGATATTTGGTACAGTGGATTTGGGAAAAAAGAGGCCAGGGATGAGGAACTGAAAGCGTTGAAGGGCTTGGTTAAAATGGACAGGCCAAAGAGGGAGAAGATGGGCAGAGCGATGTGCTCCTGTGCATAGGTGCTTCCTTCCAGAAGAGCTGAAACAGAACCCAAAGTCTTTTAGACTCATCACTCCCTTGCTGTCAGCCTGTATCTGAGGTACCCTTTGTCAAATACTTTCCCTATCTTTAATGACGGTGCCCACAGAGGTAATGAGCTATGATTGTTCTCGTGGGTTTGTGCAGTCCATCTAAAGAAACCACAAGGAACCTGAGATGAAGGCACACAAAAAAATGTACCTTTGTAGTTTTGTTAATTCGTGAGAAATTGCCTCCCCAAGAGGCACCTTTGGGGAGCATAATTAAGGTTGCTAAGTCAATACTGAAAAGCAAGAACCTGATTCAAATCCCTGTGTCTAGGCCTGATGATCCATTGCCAAAATATATGATTTTGTACTTTGCTGTGGAGGCAAGCTTGCTCTGGTTTTCTGTTTTGCAAACTACAGTTCAATGGAAATTCTCATTTGAATGCAGGTGCTGTATAATGCTATGTTTTGTAAAATTTTATAGCCAGATTAGCTGTTACTTGTCTGTGCTCTCTAGTAAAAATAGTATTTTTCCTTGTCACAATTCCCTTTTTCCTCATTTCACAGCAAAATTAGCTTCTGTGAAAAACCCAGATGTTTAAGCAAGGAGAAACATAGTAAAGTTCCTGAAGAAATCAGTAATTCTCTCATCAAAGCAGGATCTTAGAGCAGTTAAAGAAAAAAGCAAAACCTGTCAGTCATGGTCCACAGGCACACTACTCGCTAAGTAAGGGTCATTGATTACATGTAATCAATGAGGCAGAATTCTCTTGAGAAAAACAGCTTGTGGTAATAAAGAAGATTATAAAGCACTTAAAGAGGAAGAGAATGAACTAGTGTCAAATACATTAAAAACTGTATATGGAGCATATTTGTGCGAGGGGCAGAACTAAGGTTACATTTAATTGTACCGTTTTTATCGGTTTTGAGTCCTTGATTTTGCAGCCTTAAAATTTATTTAACAGAAGGGATTTTTTAATATAAAACTGTACAAATTGATTCATTATGCTGTTCCCATGTACTTACTTTTCCTTTCTCAAGTCTTGCTAATGAAAAATGTTTCCACAATTATGTATTACCGCACACACAAGTTTGAATGTGAATTTTGCTGTTTTATTACCATTGTAAAGAAAAAGAAAGTACGCCATATTACTGTAAAAGATGGCAAGGTCTATGAGTTTTTATATTTATTTTATGGTGGCGTAAGAGCTTTTCAGCTGAATGTGCTGAATACCGGACAGGTAATTAGTTACAGACAACAATACAAAGACAATGCATAGATTTGTCCAAGATGGCCCTTTTGGATAACATATGGCAAACCAGAAAATATGATGCTTTTCTTTTCAGTATGGTGTCCACTTAATCTTACAATTCTTTCTCATTAAGTTGAATTTCAGTTTTGGTTCATGTGGTGTATAATTGAAGAAATCCTAGTTCTGTGCGTCTTTCATGTTACGGAGTCTACCATATCCAAACATACCGCTACTTGGAAGAGATTAAATGTGGCAAAAGCAACAGTAAATATCTGACAGCATCTTCAAAGGCATCATCCATCCAAACATCTGCACTCTCCCTGATGTGCCTGTATGGTTTTTTAGAGAATTTGAATGAGACTTTGAAGTCCTCCACCCTTTTAAGAACACATCTGTGAAATGTTTGATTTCTGAAACGGACTGTTAGACTCTGTAGCAAGGTAACAGCAAGACCAAGTCATAGAATCATAGAATCATAGAATCATAGAATGTTAGGGATTGGAAGGGACCTCGAAAGATCATCAAGTCCAATCCCCCTGCCAGAGCAGGAATGCCTAGACTATGCCACACAGGAACGTGTCCAGGCAGGTCTTGAATGTCTCCAGAGAAGGAGACTCCACAACCTCTCTGGGCAGCCTGTTCCAGGGCTCCGTCACCCTCACTGAGAAGAAGTTTCTTCTCAAGTTTAAGCGGAACCTCTTATGTTCCAGTTTCAGCCCATTACCCCTTGTCCTATCAGTGGTTGTCACCGAGAAGAGCCTGGCTCCATCCTCGTGACACTCACCCTTGATATATTTGTAAACATTAATGAGGTCACCCCTCAGCTTCCTCTTCTCCAAACTAAAGAGCCCCAGCTCCCTCAGCCTTTTCTCATAAGGGAGATGCTCCACTCCCTTCACCATCTTAGTTGCTCTGCGCTGGACTCTCTCCAGCAGTTCCCTGTCCTTCTTGAACTGAGGGGCCCAGAACTGGACACAGTATTCCAGATGGGGTCTCACCAGGGCAGAGTAGAGGGGAAGGAGAACCTCTCTCGACCTACTAACCACCCCCCTTCTAATACACCCCAGGATGCCATTGGCCTTCCTGGCCACAAGGGCACAGTGCTGGCTCATGGTCATCCTGCTGTCAGTCATTGTCAGAGTGATGCAGGTCTCCAAGGAATATGTGCAGCATCCCACAATCCCGTGTGATGTGTATTCTCACTGTAAGAGTTTTAGGATACTAGGCTTGTTATATGCACTCACTGCTGCATTGTGTCAAACAAGATACTTTGGATACCCTAGCAGCCTATTTCAGAAATTGAATATAACTGTTCCTTTCCAGGTCAGTAGTGCTGATAGATGTGGTCTAGCTGTGCAGTACGTGTAAGGGAGAGATTACAAGATGTTTGTTTTGTTTTTGTGCTTGTCTATGTTTTCTTGAAATTGCTAATGTTTTGTAATATTTATTCTGCAGATTAAATACAAGGAAGAAATTCAGCATGCAACAGCTATTTCTGATCCCCCTGAACTAAGGAGAGTGAAGGAAAACCAGAAGAATATTAGCAACGTGCGCCCCATTTTCAGCTTTTGCACACTTACCTCTACTGTATTAAAAGTGTTTGTGCCTCAGTCTGTGCTTTTTGTGCTAGTTCCTGTTTGTCCACAAAGACTAATTTAATCAACTAATGGTAAAATGATAACTCCTTGCCCTTGCACTTTGATTCACATCGATGAGAGTGAAATATTCCTGTTGAAGTATCAATTGTCTGGTCTGAAATAGAGGAAATGCAAGAGGGTGAGTACTAAATATCATGTTGAAAGATGCGGGTGCTTATTAAGGAATGCTATTTTCCATCCAAACACAGTGTGCTCTTTAATGATGTCTAACACACTTGAATTTCTGTTACTCAGAAGTCTCCATCTAATACCTTCTGCCATGTTTGCTATAGGTTCAGTACAAAGAACGGCTCTGCAAAGCTACACCTGTGAGTGTCACCCTTGAGATGGAAAGAGTCAAGAGGAATCAAGAGAATGTCAGCATGGGAAGTTGCTCTTGTTTAACGCTTTGTATAATTTTTTGGTTGTAGAGGATGAGTACAAAGTTCTGTTTCCAGAAGCTGTACCTTTTCTTTAGTTAGATACAGGCTCAGTAATGCAATTACTTGAAAACCCTCTTTTAGGGAGCAATTGTGAAAAGCCATTGCTTGATTTGGGAAATGGCACATGAGGCGTCACATATTTGATTAAAGCAATGGCTGTGATGTTTTGAAATGTTATTGTCTATCTTGGATATATGCAGGAAATCTTGACAGATTTTTTTTTTTTAAATAGAGGATCCTTTTCCAGCTTTTTTATTTTCCTTTGTAAAAAATTGTCTATAGTTGTACTCAGACTCTAGATCTCTTACCTGTCTCTTTCTGAGAGAGTTTAGTATTTAATAGCTGACATAGCCACTGGAAAGTTATGCTGTTCACAGTAGTGCAGGGAGGAAGGCAAGGACTTCTGGAGCGCATTGCTGCCTTCCTGCATTGGTGAAATTGTACCCCATTAATGAATCCTTGAGAGACCTCTCTCACTGGGAACTGCCATCTGCAGCAGTATTTCATGGAGCTACAAATAGTGACTGTTTCCCTGAGGTTCTTTCTATTGTGTTCCCCAAATTAATAGTTTAGTTACAATTTTCAAGAATACTGTCCTTCTAACTTGAGTGTATGCTGTTTATTCTTGGACTTACAGTGGTAAATCTAGCTCTCCTGAAATGCACGCTATTCAAACAAACCTGTTTTCCCAAGTGATTCAAGCCAGTCTGCAGTTCTACTCACATCGTTGTTTATCTTTCACCATTATCTTTTACCATAATTTTTATAAAGATGTTAATTTTTCAATTGGAATTTGTTCATGTGGGCAGACCAAAACTATGCTGTGTGGGAAGACAGCTGCTTGAACAATGTCATAGAATCATAGAATGTTTGGGGTTGGAAGAGACCTCTAGAGATCATCTAGTCCAACTCCCCTGCCAGAGCAGGATCCCCTAGGTCAACCACACAGGAACGCCTCCAGGTGGGTTTTGAAAGTCTCCAGAGGAGACTCCACAACCTCTCTGGGCAGCCTGTGCCAGTGCTCTGTCACCCTCACAGTAAAGAAGTTTCTTCTCATGTTGAGGTGGAACTTCCTGTGTTCTGTCTTAAACCCATTATTTATTGTTCTAATGCTGGGCACCACTGAAAAGAGATTGTCCCCTTCCTCTTGACACCCACCCCTCAGATAGTTATATATGTTAATAAGGTCCCCTCTCAGCCGTCTCCTTTCAAGACTAAACAGCCCCCGTTCTCTCAGTCTCCCTTCAGAGGAGAGATGTTGAAGTCCTTTAATCATCCTCGTTGCTACCTGTTGGACTCTCCAGTAGGTCCCTGTCTCTCTTGAATAAGGGAGCCCAATATCTACATTAATGCACTGTAGAGTTAGGAACATAACGTATCAGCACGGTAATCGCTATCACACCAAACCAAGAGCTTATTGAAGAAACAACAAAGGTTTATCCTGCCTTTAGCGTGCATTTGGTTAATGCATCATTGCTACGAGCGTATTTTGTTAAAAAGCAATAGAAGGCACATTCCTACAGAGCATTTAAATAAACACATGGTGAAATTTAGGCAGTTGGATTCAATTGGCAGTTGCCTGATGTATTATACCCCCTGTGTTTAATCACCTTTGAATACATGGAGTATAAAAGTTAGAATGTGGACTACATCCTTATCAAATCTCTATGTCTGGACAAATACGTATTTACAGTGGGCATTACTGAAATTATTTTTTTTAATTTCCTCTGCTTGACTTTGCTGTATTATTTGTGGCTTACCCCACTCCAAAGGTACTTCTTTATACTGCTGTCTCGTCTTAAATCGTACTTGGTTGAGCTGCAATGATCCCACAGGTGAAATTAAGACAAAATGAGGTCAATGTTTTGTTTTTCTTTGAGTATTTATTCTCCAAATGTGGGGGTGGGAGAAAAAGGAAAAATAATAAGAAACCGATACCACCATGGAGTCCAGCGGCATCCCTCAGGTCGAACATCATTGGTGGGAGAATATTCCAACTACGTACTGGTCTGCACTTCTTTTATTCCTGTTGTCCCCACCTTTTCTCCACTTTTTAGTGGGAACTGATGTACATTTTCTCGGAATTTTTTTGCATAAACTCCTCCTCACAGTGTCCTGTGCTGCACATGCGGTCCCCTTTTTCAGAGGTCCCAAGGGGTGGCTCTGGCTGAGCCTTCCTCTTGAAGTTGTCCTCCTCTGTGTAACTGCTGACAACCCCACTGCACATACATGCGTCTTTCATTATTGGTTATATAACTTTGGGAGTCTGGCACTCCCTCCTTGGAGGTTCCATATTTTCTCGCAAAATGTTACAAAAGACCTACTGTCCAAACTGCCTTCAAGGGCACGTGTTAGTTGCTACAAATGTTGCAGAAGTTTGGTTAATTACTACAGCAACAGTTTGTTGTGATGAGCCTTGCAGTTGGAAACTATGCATCTTGGCAATGTTGAGACAATCTTTTCCTTCTTTGAGTCCCACAACTGCCTAAGACCAGTGTGGTAAATGTCACGATGTTGTGTGCATACGTGTGTATATGTGTACACAAATGCGTCAATAACAAGACAATACAGAAAGAATTCAAGGTTATGCTTCAAAAATCAAATTTTATAAGCTTTAATAAACTTCAAATGCATTTTAGCTTTTCAGTTGTTTTCTGGATGACCTTTAAAATCATATGTTTTAAGGTAATACAATGTGATATTGCCTTAGCTGAAACAGCATGTACTATTTTATTCTGTTGAATAATAGGTTCACTACAGAGAGCAGCCTGCCAAAGCTACTGCTGTGAGTGTCACTCCTGAGATAGAGAGAGTCAAGAAGAATCAAGACAATATCAGTTCGGCAAGTTGTTTGAATTGTTTTGTTATTTAGATTTTCAATTGTCCTAGGAATATAACAAGGATATGCTTTTCCATTTAGATATGATGTATCAGATTAATCCAAATGCATTTTTCACTGAATTATTTCTTTTTAATCCTGTGAGTACATTCACTGCACATATGAGCAACAAAATTATTCGGACTTGCCTGATTATTCTTGCAAACAAAATAGCTGGTTGTGTTGGTACCGGTATTTTTCAAGGAGTATTTTTCAAGGAGTCTGTAGAGGTCAATCATTCTTTGAAGAATCTTTGTCTCTTGTTACCAAGTTTTAGTTGCTAAATTGCAGGAGTAAATCACAGTGAGGAACAAATGAAATGAGAATTTAATTTTAGTGTAATTTTGGGTTTTTTTCATGATTCAAAGCATGGAAGCAAATAGTCATCGATTACACTCTGTGACATGCCACCTATGTTAGAGCTGATTAATCTTTCATAGATCCTATTACTAAACACTAAAGACTAAAATACTGTATTTTCCATGGCTTTTATGATAATATTTAGGTTTGTAAATTTTTTTAATTGCCACTACAGTGGTGTAAGAAGCAACCAGGCAGTTCTGATAAGAAGCAAGGAAGAAGTCAAAACAGCATGTTGAAGTAAAGGACGAGACTACACTACAGTTTGTGTCCTCACCACTGAAACAGCATCAGTAACGAAGCCCCTGCAAGGTGGCAAAAGAGAATTAACGGTAGTGAGCACTTTAGAACTGAGTGTAGCGGGGAGAGATATAATAGTTTGGATTCAGCAGAGGATTTGTCTAAGGGCAAAGGCACAGAATCTGACCTTGTAACTACATGTGTCTTAAGTACGTTCATAAAATGCTCATGGTTATTTACGAATGTTTTGAGGTGTATAGGTAAAAATAAGAGGGAAACTTCCCACTCAGCAGTTCTAGATTTCAAATATTTTTTTTTTTTATTTCTGAAAATTAAGGGCTTTTTGCTGAGTAATTCCTTCACTTTTTTTTTTCTCAAGATTTACAGGGATAAATATTCCTCTATGTTACTGAGCAGTAGATGAAAACTGAACTATGTTGGCTATAATTATTCTGTCCAGAAAATGCCTTATATTCAAAAGCGTATGTAGCTGAATATATTTTCTAAGAAAATTTAATGTTTCATTAAGAAGGGCTTGAAAAATATGCGGTGTCATGTATTTCTGTTTCTCTGTACATTACTTCAAAGTAACCTATGAAACATAGACACCATGACTCGTATTTTCATAGGTATGTTGTGCTTAGCTAATATGTAATTTTAAGGAGACAACTTCAGTACTTGTTTCTTCTTATAACAAATGAATATTGAAATAGATTTTCACAACTGATTTGAGAGGTAATACTTTGGGTGTGAGTGCATAGATAAACATAAAATATTTACTGAACACATAGATTACAATACAGTGTAGGAGCTAAGAGAGTCCATTAGTTGAAGAATTCAACCAGCCAGAAGAAACTATAAGAGTACTCATTCTAGCACCAACAAGTAGGACCAACTACTTTTACTGTTGTAGGGTTTTTGAGTGTGAGGGCTTTTATGCTTTTTTTTTTTTTAATTAAAAAAAACCCCAACAGATAATTAACCTTTCATCCTTACAAGTCTGTAAAATGCTACAGAAGAAGCTAATTTAGAGAAATGTGACATACAAAGTTCTGTACTTACTGATGCACAAAACACAGAGCCCAAATGTTGTTTTTGAGAACAGCATATCCAGATTTGTCCCAGACATACTGCTTTTGTGCTGCTAGCAACGACTAGCTACCAAACAGGAGTAAACCGACTGCCGCAGGGCTAACTGGCCCAAGGGTTCTCATGCTAATACCAGCATGGAATCAGACTGAGAAAAGAATCTAGGTCTGTCTGGGTAATAAGAAGGCAACTTATCATCAGCCATACAAATATGTTTTAAAGATATCCAAGTCACAGTGATGGTTTCTATTACTTATCTTATTTTTCAGTTGATAAATGAATGATTTCACTTATGTCATTTAAACAGTCAAGAGTTTCAACTTTCAGGTAAATACATTTTTTTGTCTAAGTGATTGATGGAATAAATGTTCCCTTTGGCTTTACTGATACACTAGGTCATCTGTATCCTCCCTCTGAAATACGTCACTAGAAGATTAGTGTGAAGAAAGAAATAGGAAAAAATGTTGGGCGTTGTGATTTGGAAGGGACATGATTGTGTGGTGTGTTTCTCACAATCCTTTCTACTGTAAAAAAACTTCATGTGTGCTGTTGCTGTTTTGCAGGTCAAGTACAGCAGTGATCAGAGGCAGATGAAAGGTAGACGTAGTGTGCTTCTAGATACACCTGAGCTAAGGCATGTCAAAGAAACACAAAACAACATCTCAATGGTAGGGTACTTTCTTCCTGTAACTAGAGTATGCTAAGGAATGGCACTTGACTCCCACTGGATTTTACCTTCCATTAATATAGGTAACTGGTGAAACCTTCAGCTCAAGTATGGAAGGAGTATCTTCTTATGCCTGTTGAGGGAGTGTTTGCTAACTGCATATGATTGTAATGAACATTTTCAAAATACTAATAAACAGTTTTCTAACAGTTAAATGTCTGTTATTTGGTTTCTTTTTTCTTTAAAAAGTACATGCCTGAGCATCACACAGTTTGACTGGATTAGGTGACACACTTCACCTTGTGCCTGTGCACGTTCCTGGTTTCTGCGTGGCTTTTGTTCTTGGAATGTGTTGTTTTGTGTGCATTTGCTTGTGTGAGAATGTTTGTCAATTTAATTCCTTGATGATTAAGACTATTTAAAAAGTAAATATGCATAATCAGGGATACTACTTCATAACTCTTACTAATACTGGTTTTGTTCCCACACTTGATTATGTAACACTATCTTTCCCTAATGTCCTTGGCTTTGATCTCTCTATTTATTTATTTATTTATTCATTTATTATTTATTTAAAGCAGGCTGCTTAGAATAACTGCACTTCTTTCTAAAAAATGATGTTTAAAACCAGCTGGCGTATGATAAAACAAAAGAGAAAAAGAATACCTTTTGTATAAAACTACATGTATAATCAAAATTCTCCATGAAGAAAAATGCTTAAGTTCTTTAGAACTATTACTACTGGAATACGTTTTACTGACAAATGTAGTTGTCTGCATCAGTAGAGAGCTATCCTGTCTTAGAGAAAAAGAGAATGAAACAGATGACCGCCTGAGGGCTTTTCTGTCCTCCATGACTATAAGATGATGCTTTGCTGCTTGAATTAATGCCTAATTCAGTTCCAGTGGAAAACAAATGCAAAAAATCTAAGAAAATGTCAGGAAATCAAGTTAGGGAGCTAGAAAAGACTTGTCTGGCCATCCAGCCTATCTCATGTGTGTGACAATTCTATTATGGTGCAAAACCCAAAGTAAAAGTGCTTTATAAAACAAATACATATGCATTCTTGCATAGAGTAACTACATCCTGTCAGTTGCAGCTTGGGGAAAAATATAATTCTTCTTGTTTTCCTAGGTAAAATACCATGAAGATTTTGAGAGGACAAAGGGCAGAGGCTTCACTCCAGTGGTAGATGATCCTGTAACAGAGCGGGTGCGGAAAAACACCCAAATTGTGAGTGATGCAGCCTATAAAGGTGTGCATCCACATATCGTTGAAATGGATAGAAGACCTGGAATAATTGTTGGTAAGTTGTTAAATACTGTTGCTGTTGAGAACACTGTGGGGAAGCTGAAAAGTTCTGCTTGTGATCTCCATTACAAACAAGAAAAAATATTTCCAGATTTCATTCTCTCAGTATGAACCTTGTGTTCAACTACCGGTTCAATGCCATCTTCTAATGGAGTAATAATGGAAATGAATGGGAGATACATTGTCATTTGCTCTGTATTTTTTTTGTTCAAATGTGGATAGTCCTTGCTATTACTCTAAGTTTGGATTTTGACTCTTCAAGAAGGACCCAAATAGCTACAGTAATCTTCATTTTGCACAGAAGAGACATGATGAAAGCTGTGATTCCCCAAGATTTCAATGTTTAAATGTTTCAGTTTGCGATTTCCCTTTCTGTCAGTCAGCAATTTCTACAGAGCTGCACATGCACCATTTACCTCATGTTTTAGAAATTCATACAGCTTTCAAACTATCCGGAGCTGTAATTCATGAATAACTCATCACGTCTCTGGTAAGTCAAACACCAGTGTTCAGAAGTGATGTTACAAAAGCTGGTCTAAGATAAGACAAGGTGTTTAAGATAGTACAGATAGATTTAAGATAATACAGAGAGATTTTGTATATAGAGATGGAGTATTGCATTCAAATGTCATATGGGGTAATGAAATTTCAAAATTAAAGTTAATTTTTGAAATCTCTTAAAAGTTAGCAAGTTTGCCATGGCAAAGGAAATGGTAACCTGACATTTTTAATTTTAGTCTTTTTCTTTCGGTGTGTCGTTTTTCTGTTTCACAAGTGTAGGCCATGGAGTGGTCTACATACAGGAAAACAAGCTGAGATATCACTCTAAAAGTCCTTCATACATAATAATAGCAAGAGTTGACTTTAAGTCTGCCTCTCAAAAAGCACTGAAATTGGAAGTCAAATGGACTAATCAGTGGCCTATGTAGTCCATCCTTCCTAAAGCAAGGTTAACTGTATATCATTCCTGACAGATGTTTCTTCAGACTTTTCCTTAAAGTGTCCAAATGAGCCTCTATCACATAAAGAAGTGTATTTCTTTCCTTTTGTATAGCCATCTTTTACACGTCTGTGGCTAGAGTCTTATGCCAGAAGGGATTTCTGAGAGCTCTGTCTGGGGAAGATACTGGTGCTTCTAAGACCACATAAGTGTCAGAAGGTCATGCATTTTGCATCTAGGGCAAGAGACCCAAGCACTTGAACTCTGGAGCAGCCAGAGAAAGAGAGAAAAGCCCCTGCAAAATTGCAGTCTAATACACAGTTTGCAATATGCTTCTAGTGCATTTCAAACCTCCTATTCTGGACTGGATTGCACGTGTGCTGTAGCGCTATGTAAAAATCATGAGTGCAGTCCTGTCTTGGAGAACTGAAGGTTTGCTGGCACAAACAGATTAAGGTTAAGAACATCCCTGAGTTAAACTCTTGAGCTGAAGGTAACTGAAATACTGGTACTGTTCATCACCTTAAAATACTCCAGTATCAAAACACCCAGGAATTCTTAACCGCCCATACCCACCAAACAGCAAAAATAGTGCAGCTGTTTAAAGGAAATTGGCCATGACAAACCTGTGAGCATAATGTCCACTGGTATTTCAGCTAGTGCTTTTCCAGAGTGACCTGCAATTATAATATCTACTTGTTTAAAAAGAAGCAGTGAGCTCTCTGCTTGTGGAATGTCCTTGGCAGCTAGGAAAAAAAACCAAACCAAAACAAAACCCACAGGCTCAAACCACAACTATGACTCTCTTGACTTTTTCCTAGCTGATAGTTGTGCAGACCGTTAGGAAAAGTACCTCTCTGTTAGAGTCCATCTGGCTGGTTTTAAAATATTATCAGTGAAGCTGCTCCAGCTTTTTCAAATGCCTGATTACTAAAATTAATGCCTTTGCTTTGGAAAATATGCACTAGTGTTAACTATGCTAAAGCCAGTCTAAACACATCAAGATAAATTAATCTAACTGAGCTTTGGATCTGTGAATAAAGAGGCTCCGTGATTCTCATGTGAATGAGGAAAGTTACCAGGAAGTTGAAACTGATTGATGCTATAAATTGCCAAGAACGTGACTCTATGTATCTTATTTCATATTACAGAGATAGATAAAATCAATACAAAAACTGCTGCTGCACTGCTGCTGTCATGAAACTCTACTTAGAATCATAGGATAGTTTGGGTTGGAAGGGACCTTTAGAGGTCATCTAGTCCACCACCCCTGCAGTGAGCAGGGACATTTTCAACCAGATCAGGTTGCTCAGAACCGCGTCCAACCTGACCTTGAATGTTTCCAGGGATGGGGCTTCCACCACCTCTTTGTGCAACCTGTTCCAGTATTTCACCACCCACACTGTAAAAAAATTCTTCCTTCATTTATAGTCTAAATCTGCCTTCTTTGAGTTTAGAATCATTACTCCTTGTCCTATCACAACGGGTCCTGCTAAAAAGATTGTCCCCAACTTTCCTGTAGGCCCCTTTTAAGTACTGAAAGGCTGTAATAAGGTCACCCCTGGGCCTTCTCTTCCCCAGGCTGAACAATCCGAGCTCTCAGCCTTTATTCACAGGGGAGATGTTCCAACCTTCTGATTGTTTTTGTGACCCAGAGGATCTGCTCCAACAGGTCCATGTTTTTGCTGTGCTGAGGGCTCCGGAACTGGACACAAGTCCTGCAGGTGGGGTCTCACCAGAGCCAGCTCATGACCAGTGTGTAGCAACTGCACAGAGGAACAGGTTCCTATTACTCTGTAGGGCAATTGTCCAAAGGATAACCCTGCCTTTTACTGTAACAAGTACCCCCACCAGTACTCCCTAGTCCTTCTCTGCCGGGCTGTTTGATTTTACTTGCTAAGGCATGACCAAACAGGAGAAGTTGGGCATCCGGCAGTTCTCCCGCACCTCTCGTGCCTGTCAGTGCTTTATAAAATTGCATAATTTATCACTGTTAGGACTAACACACAGTTTGTCAAAAGATTTTGCTTTGGCTTTTATTCATCCTGTCAAAAGGAAGTTAGCTCTATGCCTTGCCTTATGGGAGTTGTAGCAGATAACACATAATGTACATACATTTAATGTATTCTAAATCCATGGGATTAATTTTATTAGTTCTGTTCTTTTGTTGCCTCTAGGTTATTAATTATTTGAAACCTGACATATTTGGGGTCCCCACAGTCCTACTTTGCCTACCAACCCATTATTTAGCTTGGTACCACTCAAACCAGCTAAAGGGCCAAGCTGGGAAGAAAGTTGATTTTCTCACTTCTAATGCATTGAGTAAATCTTGCAGACAGGGGTACCCAAGAAGCAAACCTCTAGTAAAAAAGTGTGATTTGGTAGATTTGTACTTTAAGTGATTGTGCTTTACATCAAGGTTTTATTTTAAACTAGTTTGGAGGGATTAAATTATTATATTTTTAGACATAACAGTTATGAATTGTATATATTAGACTGGTATGAGTAGATCAAGAGCTTATGCTGGAGCTACTTCTGCATTTGTTATAAGCCTCCTCTTAACTTGTATGACACTGTAATTATTTGTTAAAAGTTTGTTAAAAGCATGGTTGAATCTGTAGTCACTTTTCTGCTGTGATAATTACTTAAACTCTGGTGTGAAATTTATTATTTCTTATGTACTCTTTTCCCTTTCAATATCCAGTTCAGACATGTGAATTCAAGAGATGTCTTGCTTATATGAATCAAAGCTGAAGATCTTATGATTACTACTGTTATTGAATCCATACACTGAATTCCAAAAATGCTTTTGTGATAGTGGGGTAGCGGATCGCCGTAAGTCTGTGTCCCAGAAAGCTTAGATATTTGAAGGACAAGAGGAATTACTAGTTAAGATGACAAGTGGGCTTCATTTTACCCAACTGTAGATGTCTACAAAGTAGATTTCTACAGCTGAATTTGTCACCCTAATCCATTTTTTGTATTAATTAAGAAAGATGAATACTTTTGAGTTTATATGAGTTGAGCAACTTAGAGAAATTTTTCTGGAGTAAGATGAACAGATGCCCCTGATTCTGTCTGTTAGGCTGACTTGATCTCTACTGTATGCAAAGGAGGACCTGTAGCGTCTCTGCAAGCTGCAGAGATGTACGCTCCCACCTCTAGGGATAGATGCTGCAGCATCTCCATGAAGTAAGGATGCTGTTCATGGACTGGGGAAATAATCTTGTAGCTCTGATAATTTTGGTTCTGCTAGTGGAAAAGAGCCCTGCTATGTGATATTTAGCTTGTTGCTATTTATTTAGACGTAATACTATGTTCCTATTTAGAAAAGGAAAACAAAAATCAGGAGAAAAAGTCTCCTTAAAATAGTGTAAACACTTAAAATAAATGCACTGAGTTCTTTTAAACAGGAAATCAGTGCTTCCCAGGCCTTTCAGGTAAAGATCTGGATCTTTTGGGTAATTTCTAGATGAAGGAAATTGGTTGCTGATTGTTAAAACTCATTTCTTTCATGCTTTTGCTTCCTTTGTTGTTTGTCTGTCCTATAATTTCTATGCTTTGGGAAAAGATCTTAAAGTTTGGCGCACAGATCCTGGCTCCATCTTCGACATTGACCCTCTGGAGGACAATATTCAGTCTAGGAGTCTGCATATGCTTTCTGGTATTGCTTATATCCTGACTTTTCCCAAATCAGCTTTTTATGTTTATGAAACTAAGTTGATACAGTAATTTTTCAGGTCAATGTGCCAGCCATGTGTTTTATAAGTGTGTTTATATATATATATATATATATATAAAATATATGCAACTGTAGTATTCTAAAAGCAGTGTTTTATAGGAACTTCAGCTGTAATGGTATGTGCAGATAAGAAATAGTGAAATAAATCTTACTCTGAACAACCATTATTCATACCACTTAGTCATTGAAAAAGGATTTACCTACTTTGTTGCCACTATAAGTAGAGTTTTCAAATAGATGGACCTCACTAAAATTTCAGAGAGATAGAAGGTGGCCTATTCTATGCATATTTTGCTTATATGACACGATATTATGCCTGCTGCTATTGTTTACAGCTCCAAGATGTTAATAATTTAAGGGTAGGTGGAACAAAAGAGAAAATAATTTAATAATAGGCAGCAGTGTTTTTGGTTCTACAAGTTTTTGGATATTTGTTTCCCCAGAAGTGTTTATTTTGAATCTTTAGTTTTGTGCATGTATTTTGTTTGCTGCTAATAGCAGAACTTTAAATATTCATTTGAATGTTATGCAGCAGTATTTCCACATGCACTCGTATGCATGCTAGCATAAAGGAACATTTTGATCTTCCACTGGAAATTTTCATATGCTTTGTCTTCATCCCCCCCCGCCCTTTTTTTTTTTTCTGGTATCTCAATCCTACTTCCATTTCTGCTTTTCTTTTACAGCAGAGAACAAGCTTAGTTGCATCTGATTTTGAAGCAACCTTTTGAATTAATGGTGTTCAAAAGAGATACCAAATTGTGAACAATTCACTTTAATTTTAATACCATCAGCGTATGAATATCAATGTTAGCAGTGTTGGGGTTTTTGTTGTTGCACTTCTGTCATCTATTTACTGTGACATTCTTTCTTTCTACCTTTGTAGAAAGAGCAAGCCGTTACAGTAAGCAGTATTTACATTCTACCAGTTTGGGAGATTATAAGTCAGATGACTCTGACACGAACCCTACCTTTTCTTACTGCAGTGAGATAACAAGGCCATCTGATGAAGGAGGTACCCCTTATTCCCAACTTTTTCACTAATGACACTATCACAGTGTGGTGAGACCTCACAAGCCTCTATTAACTCCTTATCCTTGTGTAGTCACAGATCATTATAGTTTATGTAAGCTATTGCCTGACTGATTAAGGAAGCAAAGCAAAATCTCAAGACTCTGCTGTTTCTTGTATGCCACATTGCTTTATCATGTATTCTCTTTCAGCATTTTGGTAACACTGTCGGTCCGAAAGCCCTCCTAACTCCCATTTTGGGTGCCTGAGAGAAGATGTGTTTTTGCAAAATGTACATGAATGTGTTGTTGGTTTTTTTTTCCTCTTAAAAGACACAATGCAACTAAAAACACCCCATGCCTCTGAATTGAAAAAAATGTTTACTGTGTCCTTTTCAATGGGCAGATCAAACGTATAATAGTATTTTACTGACTGAAGTACTTCTTCACATATTAAACTATGCAGGTTCTTGTGGCTCTCTGTTTCCATCCTAAAAAAAGTGAGTGTATCAACTGTCAACTTTCTCACATATCAAAGTTTCCTTATACTCTCAGCAGTTTGGGAACTGGGGTCAATATTTAGGTAGAAAGCTTATATAGTCTGATACTGTTTAACATGGATTAATATTAGAATACTTTAATGAACCTACATTGCCAGGTACACATCTTGCATCTATTTGATGCCATAGATCAGAAATTTATGAAAATTATGAATAAGGGTCTCGTCATCCTAGTGGCATTATAGTATGTTCTAAACCTGACAGGCGATTTGTAAATATTTGGGAGCATTGCATTCTAAAGAAATATTTTTTAAAAATAGAGATTTCTACTTCTCAGTTGTGAAAGAAGTTGCATTTAAAAGGTTATCGGAAGGGCTGCTTTTTTGTGTTTGGTTTTTTTTTTACGAAGGTGTTGAAGATACTGCATTTAGTTGCCTGGCATCCTTGAATTACCCATTAGAAGATTTTAAGACATCTTAAGTTCTCCCACTCACCAGAGTAATGCATTATTATAGTGGCTGGTGTTTAGGGAGTCTGCGTTGTGTTAGGGGCCATATAAACAGGTCCGAGCAGCTCTGATTAAGAACAGGTGAGGAGAAAAGTGTTCGGACTGAAGAACTAACTCTGAACAAAGAAAGAACTGTAATCCTTTGTATCATGTCTGATCATTTTTATTTGATAGTTTAACTATATTCCTACCTCTTTTAATAGATAGTCATAATGCACCTCATGCTGGTTTTTATCTCTTCCTGTGATGATGCAAAGTGGACTTCGCAGTCCAGTGCATATTTTCTCTCTCTGTCTCTTCTGATCTTAGCTGGCTCTCTTCCAAGACATTTTAACATTGCTTTGTCAGCTTGATTTTATTGTTAACAGGTATTTTTTTACTACTTGCCATATTGAGAATAGGAAATGGGCTTTATTTTCCCAGTTGGTTTGGCATTAGCGAGCTTGCTTTTTGTGTCTCTGTTGAAATCTATTGTGGTGATGTTTTGAATAGATCCTTGCCAAGATTGATATATTTTAGCAAGATATTGTTTCCACTTTTTGACCCAGCTGGCTAGCCAAGGTCTGAGCACTTGCAGACAGTTCCTGTTGCAGGGGACAAATAAATGCCAGAGCTGAGTAATACGACATAATTCTAATGATTTACAAGAAAATGCCATTTCTGTGAACACACTGAGGGAAAAAAAAACCACAGCAGAAGATAGCATCTTTGGTCAAAAATACCAACCTTTTTCAGTTGGCAGCCCATCCACAATGCCATTTAGTGCACAGCCACAAGGTGAGTTTGCCTTTGACCTTTATACGGTACGTCTTCGGGCATACCACAATAAATAAGAACCAAATCCATTTTGATGAGATTTCCTGGCTGTTTTGCTTTGTGCTTTGTACTTTTAGATCTAATGGTGTTTCTCACTGGCAATTGTTCAATCTGACGGCGTAACAACATGAAAGATGGTTGGAGTCTTGTGACCAGTTTACAGCCGCTAAGTGTCTTTGGCTTTGTCTCATCATCTTTCAGACACTTCTCCGTTGTTTGGTTGCTTATTCATGCTAGATACCTTTACTGATACTTGACCCACAATTCGAGTCTTTCACTACCACTGCTGATGGAACTGTTCCTTAATCATCTCTCCCAGCCCTTAGCTGGGTCCCTGGCTTTGTGTAAGGTGTTGAAAGCTTATTTAGATCTAAATAACTCTCTCGTCTTTGGGAAACTTTGGTAGCAACATCACAGGGATGGTACTAATGCTCTTCACTAGAATTACTTCTTCCTGTTTGATTCCTTGACAATTATTTTAGATTATGAGGTTGAGCTGAGCCAAGAGTACCTCCCAGGTAGCTTTCCCTATAGAATCAGTAGATTTTTGCATGATGTAAGCTCAGGAAAATCCGCGTTCTCCCTTTTAGACTACTGCAAGTAAAACTGATAGGAAACAATTGTTGCTTTCTAGCAAGACTGATGCAGGTGCTGAACTTTCATTTTGATATTATTTTTGAAATTACTTTTCAGCTTTGTCTGACTTTTTTGCAGTTTTCTTCTGTTAGTGTTTTTCAAGGTTGGCTTTATTACTTCATGGTATCATCGAACTATTTTTTTTGCCATATGGGACACAAAGTGCTGCAATAGAGCTGCTCAGCCTGCCTAAATGCTTTGTAATTAATTACTGCCCTAACAAAGGTTTACTTTTTACCTGCAAGCCACTCTGTAGCACTTCCCAAAAACAGTTGGGTCCCACATTTCATTCTTGCAAAATTCTCAGCTGTTTTTCAAGTAGTTATTTTCAACTTGACTAAAGATGAACAGAAGCTAATAATTTCTTTCTTTCAGTCCTGCGTTTAACACTGGTGTTGCAGCTTCTCGGACATGGAGCTATTAATTCATTTTTTGGGAAGGTTTTTCAGATTATTTTTGTCAGAAAGAGAAGTTGAGATATACAGATGTCAGATTTATTTTCATTTATAAAGACAGACCGGACAGTTCCTTCTTCACAGAACTCTGCAGGGGGAAAAAGAAAAAAAGGCAACAGGAGACATTTTCTTTGCTTTCAATTCAGGTCTTTCTAGGCAGCATTGTGTCCAACAAATTTATCAACTGTTTCTTTGGGGAATTTCTTTATAGAGTCTGTCATCTCTGTCCTGATTTTCTGTGCAGGCTTACACACTGTTTTTCTTCCAGTTTTCACACTGAAAAATCAGTTAATCATGCAGGTGATGAACTTTCATTTTGATAGTATTTTTCAAATTACTTTACAGCTGTGTCTGTCTTTTTTTTGCAGCTCTATGTTTGCAGATATAGACAAAGAGCAGCAAGATAAAGTGAACACCGCAAGTAAATCTTTAAGGTTAATTAATATTTTTCTTCACGCCCATTTTTTGTAGTAAGAAAGGAAAGAAATACTACTACCAGAGGAAACTGTGATTTAGGATTAAAATGTCAAACAATTTAAGTCTTTGAGAGCGCAGAAACTTCTTAAGAGAGCTGACCTGGTGTCTACAGGGGTTGCTTGGCTGCTAGTGGAGCAAATCACAGGCTTTGCCATGATGGCAGGGAAGTAACTGTGTGCATTTGTGCACTGCTAGAACCATGTGGTCAGACAATAGAAGAGGAGCCGTGGCACTGCATGGCGGTGCTTTTGTCACTTTGGTTCTGCATCAGCCTTTGACTCATTTTGAAGTGAACACACCTCGTAGTGTGTTTGGAATGAGAAGGCCCGTCTGCACTAAAAAGTATCATTGTTATTCAGATTTCACTGTTATTTCTTAATTCTCTCTCTCTGTCATGCAACAATTTGTGCAGACGTGTTGTTTTTATATTACTTCAATGAAAGTGTTTTCCTTAGAATTCCTCCTTTTCTTTTCTTATTGGAGTCTATTTATGCTGTTTTTCTTCAATCCTGTTTCAACTGCAGAACGTGTACATTTCACTTTCTAATATTCCTCCTTCTGTCCGTTTTTATTTTAATTCCTTTTAAATTTATTGTATTTCTGTGAGGCTTTCTGTTTAGCTTTCTTGTTTTTCTTTTGTTTAAATCAACAGGATTTTATTTAATATTACCAAGTTTTGCTTTCGGTCTGAAGATTTCTAATTTAAAATTCTCTTAATGAACATTCTGCAATAGGTGAATTTAAGTTTTTTGTCCCTGATGGACCGTTTTTTTTCTTTTCAGTTGAAATGTTTTAGGTTAGTTTGCTCCCCCTTTGCTCTTCTTTTTTTTTTTTCTCTCTTCTATTTCCTCTTAATTGCTAGTTTAATTGGCATGCATCAGCATGTAGACATGATGTATACGTTTTTCCTTACTGTATGTTCAGAATTTTTCCATGTTTCTTTATTCTTATTTTAAATTGTGTATAATTTGTAGATGGAGAAAAGTCAGAAGTGAATATCAGTTCCTTTCAGTCATGGATATATTGTTACTCTGCTGGGAGAAAAAATTGATTTCTTAGTTATTTTCTAAGTCATCATCATCATATTATCTTAAAAGCTCTATAGAAGTCAGTCTGTAGCAGACAAAAATCAAGTTCACTGTACTCCCAAAAGCTCATGTTAGGTAGGAAACCTTAGTGGATATTAGGACAGAATTTTCCAGTGCCTTTTGTTGCATTTAAAAAATGAATGCTAGAATTTCATGTACTTGTGTTACTGTTTGGCTGCATGTTCACTATTTAAGTTTGTCTCCTTCTGCCTAAGTTCTTCAGATTCAGTTCACCTGCTGCCATGAGAGAAGCAGTGAGAATTAATCTAAAGAGTCCTTGATCTGAGGTTTAAGGTTTTCCTTTCTTTATTCTGATTAAAAGTGTCTGCCACTAACACTCAGGTCTCTGCCTTTGCCTGGGAAGCTACCTTCTTTCACACACACTGGCAATCCAAATACAGAAATTACATAAACTATGAAATGCCACTTACATCTTGAGAGTCTTTTAGTTTTGTTATCAACCTTTAAAGTAACCTGTAGGTTGCTATAAGAAAGCTGAAAATTTGTAGTAGGTGCTTCATTGGTACTGCATAACAGTTGGTCAGATCCAGAAAAGATCAGTGTGAACAACTTTTAGGGAATAAATATGGCAAATGGGCATGCTGGCAATTTGACTCAAAAAGTCTATGAAGACTGCAGAACACAATACTACTCTATTTTTTGTTGTAGAATATGGATGCTTAGCAGTTCTTTATATAGCTTGAAGTGGAAGTTAAGTCAATGACAAACAGTAAGTCCTTTCAGTCTTTCTCCCTAGTGGCCTGTCCTCCTTGTGTGATATGAGCCTTCTGAAGAAGAAAGGCTCCAGAGTACCTGAGCCTGCTCCCCTCCCTTTCTCCAAACTCCAAGGGTTATCTTTCTCCTTTGCTCACTAAGGCAGGAATGTGTTGTAGGCCATTAGCAGTACTGTTGTTTGAACAGCAGCGTGAACACAGCCCTACAAAGAGCATGTGTAGACTTTATGTATTGTTCTGTGTCACTGGCAACAACCTTGCATTGTGCACCAGCTCATGGAGAGGATTTTTATTCCTCAGCCTGACACTGACATTTTAAACATTGATTTCAGGGATGTCTCCTTCTTTTCCCCTAATACACACTAATATCTGTGGCTCTGTTTCTAAAAACTTTGTTTGTAGGATTTGCCTGAGGCTTTGGCACCCACCCTGTGTACCACAGAAAATTGTACAATAAGCTGTGCTGCTGCTTCTGCTCCTGGTTAGTCTGGTGAGAAGACAAACTAGTCAAATGAAACGGAGAAAAAACATCTTAATTTCACATGCGTTCTCATATGTGGGCCAAGGAATCTACATGTGTTGGGACAGTCTTCTGCCAATAGGTGGTAGAAGATGATGAAAGGAAACAGGTTTGGGTTCCCTTCCTTGCTCTTTCCTTCCCATCACTTTTATTAAAAACCTCTGGTTTGGAGGATGGGAAAATCACCATTAGTGAAAGGCAAGTCAAAGGAGAAGAGAGGGAATAACACCTGACTGCTCTTTATATTGTAATACAAAATCTGTCTTCTGTGTCCAAGTGCAGCTGGCAGGAGTAAAGGGCAGAAGTCCTTCACCCCTCTTCGTATTCAAATTCAGTTGCTAAGCTCTGTCATTTTGAGGAGGTCAAGCAGAATGGCACAGAAGTTATATTTTTTCCTCTGGCAGCCAGGGAAGAATGGTTCTTCTATGCTAGGTAGCTGAACTCTGCTTTCATAATGTTGTTCCCTGGAGTCCAGTAATCAAATACGGCATTTGGAGAGACAGGAATTGTAGATTTCACAGGAAGAGCTACAGGCTTTTGTGTATCCCCTCATGATGAGGGTCACATCCACACTTCCCTTATCCACATGGCTCTTACATCTGTTTCTGAGTTGTTTTTTTTATTATTTTTTTAACTAGATGGTGCTTTGGTTTTCCTTCTTTTACATGCAAGCCCCCAGCAGGTTTGCAAGCCTGAAATCTAACATGTGGGAAAACAGTCTTCTTCCACTCAACAGTGTCATGGTAAACCTGTGCTTTTCTGTCTTAGTAATCAGATGATTTTCTGTTCTTAAATGTATAATGTAATACAGATGCTTGCAGTCAAATAATAAATACATGACCCATAAACCTCATGTAATATTTTTGAACTTGGCTAAATACTCCTCTGTGTAACAGGGGCACAAGTGCATGCATATGTTTGGTACCTGTCCGATACACAAGTTATTTAGCGTGAACAGTTTTCATTGTTCAAGAGCTTACACTTCTTCTAAACTAGTGACTCCTTATCTTCCATTCTCAAATAGATTTTTGCTGAAATTTCTCCTGTAAAGGTTTGAGGTAACTACATTGTACCCTAAAAGAACCGCACTTGTTCTGGCAGCAAGACAGAGCTCTTTCCCTTCTGAAAACTGCACCTCCCGTTTGAAAATGCACCTTGCTTTTTCACCTTCTGCCTCCTATTTTGAAGTGATTCCTGATGTTAAAGATGGCATTTTTTTTTTTTCTGATTAAGGATAATGACTGCAGATAGAGGCGTTTTTGAAAACAGTGGGGGGTTTCCTGGTGCTAGAAGGGTGATACATTTTCACCTCTAGATTTGAGGTAGGAAGGAAAATTAGATGCAAGGTTGGTTGTGAGAGTTCAGATTTCAGTTAGAAACAAAGTTGGTGTGTTCCTTTCACATACTAAGTTCTGTATAAGTTTCCGGGAGAAGAAGATTTCTGACTGCTTAATATATAATTTGGTCTCCTCTGAATAATCCAATTCAGCCTTTTAAGCCATGTAAGTCTAGGAATCCAGAACGGGAATGGGACAACATTTATGCAATAGCACCAGCTTTATCCAGTCTATCTGTCCTAGGCTGGACTATCAGACTTTTCGTGTCTTCTGCTGAATGCTTTGTTAATGCAGAATATAATAGAAATTAGGCCATGAGATTAGATTTTGTTTTCTTCCATTACAAAAAGAAGTATGAATTATCTGTAAAATCTTATGTTTTAATGTAAAACTTGAAACTTCATATGGCAGTCCAAGTGAGGCCCAAGTTACATTTTGCGTAAGGTTTGATTTAGGGCTCTCGGAATAGAACTGAATATCCCATATTGGTTGTAGTACATTAAGATATAAAATGTAATTCTTCTGAAAGTACATTTTCATTCAGCGTATGTTCACTAAAGATGAGTTAATGTTCCAGGGAGAGCTTTACATTTCACACTTCCGAAATATTTCTGCTTAGATTCCCCCTGACTGTCTTTGATTCCCATGCTTCTCTCCCACACCCTTGACATCTGGCAGCACCAAAAGGCAATTCCCACACATCCAGCTGGAGGAAATCCATGAGAGATCCCATTTTCAGTTTCTGTAGTGTGGCAGCAGTTCAGGGAATCGTTCTGTTTACCCTGCCAGCTGTCTGGGTTTGAAGTTCCCTTTTCCTTCAAACAGTGAGCAGAGAGTGGAAGGGAAATTTTCAAGGGACTCAACAGTTGGAAGTGTTAATGGTTCCCTTGGCAAGCAGTTGTTTCAGTTACTCAGTGTGGTCCTCCAGAGCAGTTTTTGATACACTTCAGAGGATTTTATGTCCAGCAGACAATAAATATCGTTAGTAAAATTAGGTGTAGTCATGCACTTGTATCTGATTGATTCTGTCCTTTAACCATTGCTCAGATTGGTTATATCTGCTATATAAATAAATAGCCGCACAGAAGTCAAAGCCCAGCTTCCATGAGAAGAACTTGCAGGCTTCTCTCTTTAGTGCAAATAGGCAACAGTGGATGTTTGGTAAATGTGTGTTCAAATTGCAATTGAAGGCGTGTGGGTAGTGTAACTGCTAGAGCAAAAACCTGGCTATTCATAATTTAGAAGGAATTGCAGCTTCCTATGGTACACTGTGGCCCCACCAGGACTGAGGGTGCCTCAGGCTGACTTTCAGATATTTTGTGCCTTCAAAATGAAAGAACATGGCACAGTGTGCGATGGAAGGAAAGGCCTGTTGTACTCTGTTTTCTCAGCTGGGACATAGGATCATACATGCTGCAGCTTAGGTGGAACGTCAGCTGTAAAAGTCAGCTGACACCAAATCCTGACTGCAGTTCATATCCAGAACTCCAGAGCAGGATGCCCTGCGATTTGGTTATGTCCCAGTTATAATACAAGTAGGAGAAATGGGGAAGTGGCTAAGTCTTATGGTGCACCACTTACTGATATATACATAGGCTAAACTCTTTGGACTGTGTGACTACCATTGAAGACTAATTTCAAAATAATATTCATAGCAGTTTCCGTTATAATTCATATCAAATGAGTAGGGCGGTCCTTCTGTATGTGAACTGCTAGAGCAGTTCCTAAGACATACTATAATGTAGAACATGTATGTGGAAATGCATGCATTAGAGGTTGTACAGATGAGTTGAAGACCTCTTTTAGGAACTACAATAAAAAAAATAATTTTCATAATCCAGTTGTCAGTGGTTCTGCCAAAGCAAAAGCAACCAGGCAAGGCCCTCTGCACTCCCATAGCATCTGTATTAAACTGTACTCCCAATATACAATCCATTCTCCTCTAGTCATAGTTTGTAATTATTTTGTCTGTAGGTTGTAATAGAGTATTTAATGTATTAAATCTGCTTTTGTAAGGAAAATGGGTGAATTAAAGATCTAGAAAAGATTTTGTAGTTGAATATTCAAAATGTAATTTTTTGTCAATTGCGCTGCATGTAACTGGTTTAGAATATTCTGTGTTCATCATCATCACCCTAAAGAGACATTTTAGGATTCAAAACTGGGGACAAACAGGACTCCAGTTTTAGGGTTAGAAGCCAAATAGTTGATGTAGTTTTATTTTTGATGTGCTGTAGTAAGAACCAGCCAGTGGAATCTGGAAGGGGGATAAATGAATTAAATTGTTAAGTGGTGTAACTGCCTGTAAAATTCTAAACGTCAGATACAGAATTCATACAGTTTTTAAAATCCCCCAAACAACTCTTCATAGCAGTTGGATGAAGACAATATTTGTTGTCATTCATTCTGAATTGTAGTTTTGTCTTGTATTCAGTTACATTTTATCCTATTTTTTTTAGCAAAAACCACAAAAAACATGTCGGTATGAGTGAGCCCTACAAACATCCTCTTCCTATATTTGCAAAGGCTGATAACCTTTTGAAACATCTTAGTTACTGCATTTCCTGGGAGATCATTTTCTTCCCTATTTTATAAAAAATACTGCTAGCTTTCTTGTGAGAAAGCTTGTATTTTAAGGGGCTGCTATGAAATTACATTTATCACATCTCTTCTTCTGAGTGTTTGTGGTCTTAGAGTCTTACCTGGCCTTTCCAAAGGCAGTCTTGGGAGGCTGATGGCATTTTTTGTTCATCAAAACTATCTGTGCTGCCAGTACAAGACTAGCTCGTGCTCTTTGCAGACCGTGAAGTTGCCACTCACCACCTCACTGCCCACAGTCAGAAACAGTCATTGGCTCTGTGTTGTTTGAGATCTGGCTTCTTCTCCTCTCCTCTTGGCAGAACACAGTATTATGTGTCTTCAACAATTCTATGATGCTTTGCAGCTACAATAATGTGTTGATGATCACAAAGCCTTTAGAGCCTTTTGACTCGGTATCCTCCACTCTTTGTTCCTCAGTAGAAATGATGCTCTAAGGAAGATCCACAAGTACATCTTGGCAAAGATCTTCCCTCTGTTATCCTTGCTTGGTGAAGAGAATGAATGTTCAGTTGACTTTCCTCTTTCAACATTGACAACAGAAAACAGGACATCCTTGGTTTTTCCTTTTTCTCTAGATTCTGATATTTAATCCTTGCTTGCAGACATGACTTCACAAGACTGTGCTTTCTGTGAATATAGCCCTTTTATGCAGTTCCTCTGAAGGGGCATGAAAGCCATACTGCTTTTATTTAAAGGAAAAATGTCCGTGAATTACTGTGGGTTTTTTTCCTTTTTTTTTTCTTTTTTTTTTTTTCTTCATAAAGAGATTTAGACCCTTCAGAAAGGCCAGATTGGACCTCAAGAAATAGATTGCCCTGAAAAAGAATATAATTGAATTGACCGATCCACTGTTTCTCAAAATATGAGAATTAAGGAGAAGTCCAGACATACAGACTATGATGTACTAGGGATGCAGTTTGCCAACTGTTCTTCCACTGGACTAGCTAATACTTCCCAAATTCCCACTCCATCTGCTATTGGATGTAGGGTGGATGTACACAACAAAGACCTGTGTAATCAGTATAATATTATTGGCTGTTCATACAAATCAGGAATTTTGCAAGAGGTCAAATTTTTGTATGTTTGTTCTCTGCAGTAACCAAAATATGAGATAGCCTTCCTCTAAAAGGAAAACAAATTATGAAAAAATGCAGGATTTGATGTATCATGAAGACATTAGAAATTCTTGTCATCATTCCTTTCAAAATTTCTTTTTTTCTTTGGCATTTGCTGAACAGCTATGTGTGATTTTCTATTATAATCTCATTCAAAATCAAATTTTAATTTCTTGTAAAACTACTATTAAGTTATATTTGTATGATTCTGCAGTTCCCACAATACTCTACTTCAGTTTACATAGTGGGTACATATATTTAGGCTTAATTACTGCTGATAAAATGGTGTTATAAAATTATGGTGCTTAAAAGAGTCTTTTAGTCTAATCATGACGCTAATGAAGTTTAGTTTAAAACATTTTATTTTATCCATTGCAAGTAATACTATCAGTAGCATCATGAACAATTGATCTTAGTTACTTTAATACAAAATAAATATTTTTGTTGATTTGTCTCCTGCCACAGCCTCAGTTTCCTTCAAGGATTTGAAGATTGCACGGTTTACTACTTATATCTTTATAATGTTGGTTATGGAAACTTCCTAAGCTTGTAATGTTCTGAATTTGCCTCTGACTGCAAGTAGTTCAGAGCTTCAATTCTAATGAGGTCAGTGAGCATGGCAGATATTTATTAGCACCCTGTGTGAATTAGGCCACACTTTCAGGTTGTTATTTCAGTGACCTCATTATATCTGTGTTTGATATTCCAATTTGCTAACTAATACTGACTCCTGTAATGGATAGTATGCAGACAAACTGCTGCTTCTGACAGCACCTCTGAGAGCAACAAGCCTGGTAGCTCAGACATCCATAAAAGCAGCCTAACTTAGGAGTAAAGGGCAAGGAAAAGAGAGAAAACAAAAAAAAGAAAGAAATGAAGGGAAACTTACTCTTGCAAGAAAAAATGCCAAGATGCTTTACCGTGTTGTTCTCTACTGTTCTAAAAACAGCACTGTTCTGTATCAGGTCTCAGCGTCTGCAATCATCAGGTTAGTGCTTTTTATGTCCTTATGCAGTCTGACCTATTCCCAGTAAATTTGACTGTGCTGTGCTACTCTTTCTAGCTAAAAAATGATAAAACTCTATAAAAGATAAGACTTATAATCAGTTTAGAGTATGTGTTTCCATTTTCTAGCTTATTTGCAAAGTGAATGCTGAGCAATTTAACTTTGGAGCTGGATGGGAAATTTTCAATATTGTTCATCAGAAGATAGCAGTTTAATGCCAAACTTCTTTGTAGGAATGCATCACTTGTGATTAATGTCTCAAGGCCAAGGCGCCCAATTTTATTAAGTTTTGAGATTGCTGAGGTTATAGTTGGGCATTTTTGAAACAAAGAATCCAGCTGTATGTTGAAATATGTTTAATTTTTAAGAGTCACATGAAATTTAATAAACATTGAAAATTATCAAAATTAAACCTAGATGTTGTAAATTATCGGCATAAATTATTTCTTTACCTGATTTTTAAATTTCTTTTTACGTGAGCCTTTGAGATTTCTTCTGCCTCTTTTCATCTCAGTTTGGGATAGGAGCATTCTTGGCAATCAGTTCTGTGCTGGGAAATTATTACTGAGATTTTCCTTATTTTATCTGTATCTAAAGTATCTGTACTCTTCTCTTTGTCCTCTATACTCCCGTGATTGCTTTTTTACCATGTTATTTAGAGACTATGCCCTTACTCTGTACCGTGGAGATTCTGCGGAGTTCTGTATTTTGTCTCAACCTCTCACCATCTCTGTCTGTGGGCAGTCCTTGCACATTGATTAAAGTCTTTAAGTTCTCTAATATCTGTGTTCACTGTCAAGTAAACAGCTCTTGCTGGCTGCATTAGACTTAATCTTCTCTAAACTTCCACTATGACTTTTTTTCAAATACTGTGGAGACATAGGATAAAAGTAGTTGAGCAGTGCATGCCACATGCTAGCGCACAGGAGCACTCTGCATTACATGGGATGCATTGTTTGGAGCTGGACTCTGGGACATCTGGAGGGAAGCGTCTGTGAGAGGCTCGTGTCTTTTGTGGTTTGAACTCGGAGCTTGCACAGAAGTGAGGTGCTGGTGGGGACATACCTTGGGACACCTGTGCTGATCTAGCAGTTTGCTGCCTTCTGCTGCCTGCGGCTTTGGGTACCTTGTCCTGTGTCCTTCCTTGTACTGAATCTGTTGTTGCTCTGATCCCTTGCTGACCTGACTTAACTCACCAAGCCAGCAGAAAAACAATCCAGCTGAGAGGAAGAGAAAGGGTAGTAGGAGTGTTAGATTGCCTCAGACAGCTCATGGAGCATGAACCTCAGATGCGCAGAGGGAATCAGGGATGGCCTACCTACAGCCTCTTTGAGATGCATCACCTCATGACTCCTGCTGAGTTCTTCCAACACTTTTCGGCAGAGAATGATGTTTAGCACATCATCCTTAAAAGTCTGCTGAAAGCTCATCTGTCATAGCAGTCAAGCTACTTGTCTTCATGCCTTTCACAGCCCATCCTTTTTGTGCCTGTCCTGCCTTACTTGCTGCCAAAGGATCGAGATTCTTCGTTCTGATATGATATAGACTGTGATATGGGCCTTCTTTAAAAGTCTCATTAAATTCTTGCTTCTTGCAACCTGTACTAAAAACCACAGCAGCAAGGCAGAACAGGGGAAGAGCTTCAAGATAGGTGTGTACTGGGTTTGCATGGCAAAGTTTTGGTAGTGGGGGAACTACAGGGATGGCTTCTGCGAGAAGCTGCTAGAAGCTTTCCCTCTGTCTGATAGAGTCAATGACATCCAGCTCCAAGATGGACCTGCTTCTGGCCAAGGCCAAGCCCATCGATGGTAGCGCCTCTGTGATGACATGCAAGAAGGGGAAAAAGTTGCTGCATGAGAGCAATTTCAGCCAGAGTGAGGAGTGAGAGTATGTGAGAGAAACAATTCTGCAAGGCCGGTGAAGGAGTGGGAGGAGGTGCTTCAACCTCCAGAGCAGAGATTCCCCTGCAGTCTGTGGCGAAGACCACGGTGAGGCAGCCTGTGCCCTGAAGCCCATAGAGGTTAATGGTAGAGCAGATGTCCACCTGCAGCCCATGGAGGACCCTATGCTGGAGCAGGTGGATTCCTGAATGAGGCTGTGTCCCCATGGGAAACTTGTGCTGGAGCAGCCTCCTGGATGACCTGTGGAGAGAGGAGCTCATGCTGGAGCAGATTTGCTGTCAGGACTTGTGACCTTGTGGGAGACCCACTCTGGAGCAGTCTGTTCCTGAAGGACTACACCCTGTAGAAACTGAAGCAGTTTGTGAAGAACTGTCTCTCATGGGAAGAACTTGTGGTGGAGAAGTTCATGGAAAACTGTCTCCTGTGGGAAGGACCCCATGATGAAGCAGGGGAAGAGTGTGAGGACTCCTCCTTGTGAGGAGGAGGAAGTGGCAGAGACAATCTGTGATGAACTGACTGCAACCCCCATTCCCTGTTGCCCTGCACTGCTGGAAGGGAGGAATTAGAGAAAATTGGTAGTGAAGATGAGCCTGGGAAGAAGAGGGGTGGGGGAAGGTGGTTTAAGATTTAGTTTTTGTTTCTCATTACTCTACTCTGATTTGATTGATCAAACTAAACTAATTTCCCCAAATTGAGTCATTTGTGCCTGTGACAGTAGCTGCTGAGTGATGGTCCCTGTTCTTATCTCAACCCACAAGCCTTTTGTTGTATTTTCTCTCATGTGTTCAGCTGAGGAGGGGAGTGATAGAGTGGCTTTGGAAGGCACCTGGTGTCCAGCCAGGGTCAACCCACCACAATATGGAGCAACATGGTGCCCATCAGCAGCTTCATCTGTCTTGGGCAAGCTAGTCATAACATAATGTCAGTAACACAAAGACTTATGATAATGCTGTATTCTGGCTTGTATTGCAGCTTTTACGCTCCTCAGAAAATCTACAACTTGATCATCCTTTTAGGAATGCTAGAATTAAGCACATAATAATTGTCTTTTTTTTTTTTAACTTCCTGCTCTCTCATGTTGTAGTTATTACAAACGTTGCAATATTCTTAGGGCTTTCTTTGAAGTCTTAGTAACGTGATTATGAAAACATTAATTGAGATAACATCAACATATAAAGTGAAATAAATGTTTAAAACTGCATGATGGCTGTAAGAGTAAATGAAGTGGTTATTATTTTAAGTCTGCTCCGGTAAGTGGCATGTAGTGTAGTAAATGGCAAAATGCAGCAGTTAGCAGTGGGGATACATAGTTTTTACCATGGATTATCAAAGTTCTGCTGAGCAAAAGAATGAAAAAGAGTTCTGATAAAATACTGCATCTTGGAACCTGCCCTTTAAATGATTTTTATTTCCTTTTCAGCATAAGTAGTTGGTGGTTTTTGTTGTTGTTGTTTTTTTTTTTTTTAACATGCAGTTATACAGTGTTCCCTTAATTGTTCCTTCCCTGTTTCCACAGTCTGACCTTTTTCTTTCCCAGTCCTTCTCAAAGCATGTCCTGATTGGTACACCCTGTTGTTTGCTGCAGCAGGTTGATACTTGCTGTCATTCTTTCAACTCCTTCTTTTTCTTGGAGGCTTTCTCTCTGTTTGCCTTTTAATCATGTCCATTCATTTTTATCTTTCTTTTCTCTGGGGAAGCCTATAAAGGTATAGTAATAAAAGTATGATACATTCCTTCAAGTAGATAATATAAAATAAGTATCTGGCCTGCTTAGTAAGTGGGACGAGAGAAAAAGTAAGTTTTGATACATCTGAATGCATCTGGTAAAGTCTTAATGGAACAAGAAAAAACATCCACCTGTACTTCTGGGAACAGTGCTCAGCCCTCAGCTCCCTCACCAATAAATCTGGCTTCAGCTAAATGAATTTCATGTTCCACCACTGTTTTATTGTTCCCTTAGGTTAACTAAAACCATTGCTTTTGCTCCTCCTGCAGTCAATGATGTTATAGAACTTTATACTTTGGTCCGAGCCAAAAGATGTAGTTAACTATGGGTGATGATGATGAAGAAAAGTCAAACTCTTTTTCTGCATCATTTAATCTCACCTTAAATTATCTGTATGTCACCAGAAACACAGCTCACACCTATTGCTGCTTCACTAATCTGCTTATTTATGTGATTCTCAAATTATCTTCCAAATATACAACAATGTGGAGATTTCTTTATTTTTGTAAAAAATTGTTAAAAACTATTAATCATTTTTGCAGCCCTACTACAGTCTTCTTTTAATAGAAAAAAAAGGTGGAATTATTCAATCAAATTTCTTCAAGACATGCTGGTGTGTATGGTCATGTATCATCATCATGGCCAGGCTTTGCGAACGAAGATATGGGAAGGGCTCTATCGACACTTGCTACAAGCGCGCTGATGGCTAAAAAGGCTGATGCGGGATAGGCAAGTCCGGTTGCAAAAGGCACAGCGGAAAGTCTCCTTAGGCGGTATTGGTGAGACATGGTTCTTTCTGTGTTGTCTTTTCTGCTCGAGACTAATTCTACATGCGTTCTCAAAGGAGGCAGCAGCGTTATGGATGGTGTGTCTCCACACCTCCCGGTTGGAGGCCAGAGTGGATCACTGATGGTAGTCAATACTGGTGACCCCTGCCTGTTCAAGGACAGTAACATCAGTCACGTAGTCAGTCCAGTGGGTGTTTAGGATTGTACGGAGGCAGCACTGATGGAAGTGTTCGAGGAGTCGCAGGTAGATGACCCATGATTCAGACCCATACAAAAGAGTAGACAGTACAGTGGCTCTGTAGACACTGATCTTTGTACTTTTCTTCAGGTGTTTATTGCACCAGACTCTTTTATGGAGTTTTCCAAAAGCTCTGTATGCCTTTGCTAACCTGTTGTCTATCTCTTTGTCAATCTTACCATCCGAGGAAATGATACTTCCTAGATAGACTTCCTGAGGTGCAGGCTGGTAAAGAACTTCTGTCTTCTTCAAGCTGACTTCCAGCCCAAAAAGCTCAGCAACCTCTGCAAAGCAGGATGTTAAGTGCTGCAGAGCTGCTTCTGAGTGAGCAATGAGAGCGGCATCATCAGCAAAAAGCAGCTCGTGGACAAGGTGATTTAGGGTCGTAGTGTGGGCCTTCAGTCGCCTTAGGTTGAATAGGTTACCATCAGTACGATAACGGATGTAAATGCCGTTATCTTCATTGAGGTCTGCCGTGGCCCTTTGGAGCATCACGCTGAAGAAGATTGTGATAGAGTTGGTGTGAGAACACAACCTTGTTTCACACTATTGGTTATTGAGAAGGGCTCAGAGAGTGCATCACCATATCTGACTTGGCCACGCTGATCCTCGTGTAACAGGATAATAATTTTGAGGAACTTGGGAGGACATCCTAATTGTTCCAAGATCTGCCACAGGCCTTTTCTGCTCACAGTGTCAAAAGCTTTGATGAGGTCAACAGAAGTTACACAGAGTCCTTTGTTCTGTTCCCTACACTTCTCTTGCAGTTGTCTGAGAACAAATACCATGTCTGTGGTACTCCTGTTGGCTCTGAAATCACATTGGCCTTCAGGTGGAAATTCTTCTGAGATAGCTGGTACTAGTCTGTTCAAAAGTATTCTTGCAAGGATTTTACCAGCAATAGAGAGCAAAGTAATACCTCGGTAATTTGAGCAGTCTGATTTTTCTCCTTTCTTCTTGTACAGGGTGATGACGACTGCATCATGGAAATCTGGTGGTAGTTCGCCTTTTTCCCAGCAACACACAATGAGCTTGTGAAATTTAGCATGGAGTGCCTGGCCTCCGTGCTTCCAGACTTCGGGTGGGATTCCATCAATCCCAGCTGCCTTGCCAGTTTTCACCTGCTGTATGGCCTTGAGAGTCTCTCCCATAGTAGGGGCTATATCCAATTTGTTTTTCACCAGTTGTTGTGTAATGTGCCGAATTGCTGAGCCTTGAATTACACGGTTGACACTGAAGAGAATCTGGAAGTGTTCAGACCATTGATTCAGGATGGAGGCTTTATCTGTGAGAAGTATTTGGCCATCTGCACTTAACAGCTGGCTTTGAACATGATGTGTGGGTCCATACACTGCTTTCAGAGCCTCATAGAATCCTCTGTGGTCACCTGAATCAGCACATAGTTGAGTCTTTTCTGCTAGGTTGATCCACCACTTGTTCTGGATGTCTCGAAGTTTCTGTTGGAGCTTACTGCAAACAGGTTCTCCAAGACAGACAAAATTTTCTCAGCTTGCAAGAAGGTGATTGCAAAAGAGGAAAGAATGTCTCAGACCTCCTGCTGATGGTTGTCATGGAGGTGGGAGACATGGGTTATCCACCCCTAAATAAGCCTGTTGATTTGGAGGTTGTAATGAAGATGTCAGTTGGCTTGCTGCCCTATGCCAGCAAGGGATGATTGGTAGGAATTGTGAAAGATCTGCTTTGAGAAGAAGTAATCAAGAGTAAAAAGTTGCTACCAGCATCTTCACTTCTTGGGGTGTCTGTTCCTGCCAAGGACCAGGGAGAAGCTACCAGCCCTTTATGGCTGCAGAGCAGGCAGGGTGCCGACTGATGGGCAGCCAATGTCAGCTTAAGATACTACTTCCTATTAAGTTAAAAAGTTCAAGCTCAGTTTTCAACCCACATGACCAATTTACTACTGGTGTGAGGAGATGAGACTCTTATTTTCTTCTGTAGACTGGCCTGTTTATGTGGGTGGTGAATTAAGCAAGATCCATTCATTTTGGTTTGATTGCAGAACCTTCGATTAAATTATGTTTTTCTCTATTTTATTATGAAGAGCTACATCTGGTAGTGTAGGAAGAGCTTGTAACAACATTGAAACATAAATTATTTGATGAACTACTTAGGACTATTCACTTAATGCATGATAATCCTGTGAACATGTTAACGAGCAGCAATTCTCTGATGATTAAACTGCTTTAAAACGTCTTTGTACTCACATGTCATTAGGATGAACTTGGCACTTCTAAAACATCCATTATTCATCATGTTCCAGTGTTGCATCTGACTGTGTATCGCTTTAATTTCACTCACTTAACAAAGCAATGTGTTCATTACAATAGTTTGAAACGTTTTCTAAATCAGGAAAGCCCTAGTTAAGTATACAACATTACTTATTTTTACAGGTATAGGAGAGCAAAATAATAACATCCCAAATTATAATTGCATACTTAGTGCATTTCAATATGCTAACTAAAACTAAATGGATATTTTATGAAAAAAGCTTTGTTGAAATCAATGATACTCTTATTTGGGTAAAACACTTTACTGAAAGCACCACTGTGACCTTCCTTTCTGAAATAATTCAGCAAATATATTCTTCGCAATCATTTTTCACACCCACTTGTTTTTCCTGATCACTCAAGAAGCAGAGAAGGGAAGAATGGTATTACTGCAAATATGAATGCTGCTTATATATTAGGTTTCCTGCTTCTCCTTTTCATTTTACAAATCCTGTATCCTTCCATACATTGTGAGCCCCATTAAATTCTGCATTAGCCGTGCTCCTTTTTGAATCTTTGTGTGATGGCTGTTCAAGAAGTGGTTCTTCACTTCCTAGCAAGCACATGAGATGTATCTCAGAAAGTACTGGACTGCTGATTGACTCCATGTTTGAAGAGTTTTGGCTCATGGGCTCCACAGGCTGCATCTTCTGTAAGCAAAAGATGGCTTTTGTCAGAGGAGTTAGACAATACTGGCTAAATATACTACCCCAAGAAGTATCAAGAGAAATGCATTTTCATTGTAGTGTAACTGAATTTCCAGTTGAACCACTAAAATTCTGGTAAATAGCAGTAGGAGATGGCTAATAATCTCCAGAAATCTTTATTCTTAGAGTGCACAAGTGTCTTACAAAACTTGCACAGATATGCAGTGACTGAACTTTTAGTCATTAGATTTTGAAAAGCACTTCAATCTCTTAATTCTTCTTTAACACTACTTCTTGGGCTTACTGCGAAAATAGAAGATAGTCACCTATGCTGTATGTATTTCTCACAGATTTTTGATCAGACATTTTTAACACATTCTGATTTGGTCTGTTGCTGAAGTAGGATGTTTGAACAGCTATGCAAGGTTTACAAATGCCTTCCTAGTAGGCAGTCGAGGTAGGGAGTTCCTGGTGATTGTGCTAACTCTTTCAAGAGCTCTTGGTACAATGAAAGTCAACGTATTAATGATTAGCCTACAGAATTGTTAAAATAATGTTATTGTGTGAAAGAGATGGGATGATTGTGCAGTAAGTGGAAAATATGGAAAGAGGTGGACTTGGAAAGATTTCAGTAATGATGAATTTCTGTGTTTGGCTAAGAATGTTGATGGAATCAGTATAAACTAGGAAACCCAATCATGGGCTTACTTTTTAATATTTCTGTGTGAATTACAGTCCTTCCTTGTTCATAGCCCAATAAACAAGAGTTAACTTGAAATGAATTAGGTATTAGCTGTGGAGAATTTCTACCGAAACATTTCAAAACTGTGTTAGTATATAGCTTTTTTCACCAATCTTTCCTGATAAAAGGTGAGTTTATGGAACATGATATTTAGTGTGTCATCTATGGCGGTGTTAAAATTGAATTAGTGGTGTATCAAACTTTTGTATGTCATTTTATGGTCAGCCTTCTATACTAAGCTTTTCCTTCCAACTAACCTTGATAGTATTTTGTGGATATATTGCCGTAGCTTTGGCTACATTTATGTGTGATGCCACCTATGGAAGACCTTAAATTGTATATGGAAATCATTCTGAACTGTTTCATAATGAGGAATTGTTATCTACAATGCAAATAATCTACAATTTCTACAAAGTGCTAGACAAGGACATTTTTTTGAAACTTACATTAATATGTCTTGATTTCTTTAACACACAGCCCCTGTTCTCCCTGGGGCATATCAGCAAAGCCAGTCCCAAGGATATGGATACATGCATCAGACCAGTATGTCATCCATGAGGTCCATGCATTCACAGCCTCATTCAGCAAGTCTGGTGAGTATTGAATTAAAAGAACAATTTTATTTGGTAAGCAACATCACCAGCTGTTGTGAAGTCTCTTTAATAGGAGTGAATTGGTCCCCTTGAATTGTGCAGTTGAACTATTTGACTGTCCTAGTTCTAAATATAAGTAAGAGTCCTCATGTATGAAAAAGATTAAGTGACTGAGGGCAGTGGCAAGGACTTTTGTGTCAGGATGTATCATAAAAAAATCAGCTATGATCTCCAGAAGGCAGAGAAATAACTGAATCGTCTGCCTGCAAAATAAATAGTAAATGCTTGGACAGTATTTCACAGGCTCTTTGATGTTATGCTCTGTGATGGATTCAGGCTCCTCACGCAGGATGAAAACCACTAATCTCTTGAGATCACTCTGTTGGTTTAAATTTGTTGAAAATTTTTTGACTTGCTGATTTTGTACTAGCAGGCTTTGTGCCTGTCCACGTTACCAATGTCTGCTTGAATAAAGCTCCATGTTGGCGTGCCCTTTCTAATTCAACAGAACAGTCATGCACCTACTCGTGTCTGATCCAAATCAAGTTATACTGCTGGGCAGCTGAGAAGAAGCTTTATCACAAAACCATGGCCACAGTCATGAAGTTCTTAAATTTTGGTGGATGGGAATGTAAAGCTGGAGTGAATATTCCATTTTAGAAGTAACTGGTCAAGTGAGGATTGCTGAATGGTGGGGGTTTTAGGAAATTGAGCTTATTTTTTCTTTTTGAACTCTTTATATACAAAGTTCAGTTTTAGTTTTATAGTATTTTTATCATATTGCTGACTAGAGATTCATAATTAAGATCTAGTCACCTTTTACCTTTGAAAATAGTGACCTGTAATTTTGAATTCTGAACTATTTTGAATGGATGGATGGATGGATGGATGGATGTTTACTACCTCTGGTCACCATTTTAGGGATGAAGTATTTAATTATGAACCAAGCAGAGCTGAAAAAAAGTGTTTTCAAGATTAGCCAAACCTCATATTTTTCTTTAAAACTGAAACTGCACAGCATTTTGTATTGTAAAGATCATGGTGTTTTGGGAAGTTTGGGTGCTTTCAGGCTTGCCAGTTTATCAGCTGCTTGGGGGCTGATGGGGCTAACCTGCTGGGGAGTCTTGGATCCAGGTGCCTGCATCTTTGTGTGAGCCAATAACCTGGGAAACTCTTTGGACACCTGCATGATGCTACTGATACTGGAATCAACCATTAATTTTCAAGGATATCGCAGGGCATTTTGGAAGCCTGCTGCTTTCCAAAAGAGCCAGAGTCCAAGAAGTGGGAGATCTGGAAGCCTGGGCTTTGCCAGCAGATTTGCTAGTCAGTGGGGAGCGAAGCAGCCTTCAAATCCAGCAGACAGAAGAGAGATGCCTGGAAATCTCAAATGCACTTAGTAGCTTGTGCATCTATTGGGGCGGGTAGATGGCTGCTATTTCCTTGATATCTCTATCTCCCACTGGCTTACCTGGTGGGCTACCTACTGAAACAGTATCATTTCAGTCAGCTTGAGGATCTTCATTTGCCTCTTCCACCACAACTGGGAATGCAAAGGTAATGCAAAAAGGAAGGGAGTGAAGTTAAAGCATTTAATAAGCAAAGGATTGACTGTCTCCTTTCAACAGGATTTCTTGTCCCTTTTGTGAAACCGTTGCCATTTGACATTCTTTTAAGTGATAATAGCCGTTTATCATGGGCAAAAAAAGAAACAGCAAATGTCATAGTTTTAGTAAATGTTGTTGCTGTTAAAATTTGAGTGTGTTTCCTTGAAGAAAATAAATGCCAAACATTTCCAGAGGGAGAAAATCAAGGACTGCTGGTCTGCTACTGACTGCTAACTTGCCAGTCTGGTGAGAAAGACAGAAGGTGCATCTCAGGTGCAGTTAGAAACCTGGCATGCTCCCTTGTCTTTCTTCAGCTTGTGCAGCTGATCCAACTGTTGGGATGGCACAAGGGGTTCCCAGTGGGTGCTTGGGGAAACCTCTTGGGGGTGTGCTAAATGTAACAATTTGCACAGACTGAAGATGGAGGGCAGCCTTGGAGTGCCTTTCAAATGCAGTGGGATGTGCCCTAGGAGACGCAACAAGCTCACACAATGTTAGGTTCATTGTTTCCAGCTGCCTGTTCAGTTCTGGGCTTGGAGTGATACTGCCAGAGATGCAGCCTTGTCTGGCTAAGCTGGGCAGAGGGAAGAAAGAAGTAAGAGAAGAAAGTAAGGAGTGATAGAGATGGGAGGAAAGAAATCTCAGCCTGAATACTGGTCTCAAAGCACAAGCAGTTTTTGAGACTCAACTAAAAGCAATGAAGGTGACAAAGTGCCTGTGTTTGCCCAGGACGTCTATAGGGTGAGAGTGATTAAGATCCCGTGGGTTATATCAGGGTGGGCATGATTGGTGAGTAAGCCACCGTTCTAAAACCTACTCCTTTCATCTGGTCTGTTGCACTATTATCAAATCCCCAAAAGACATATGTCCACCAGTTTCCCATCTGAAAACCAGTAATTTTCTGATTTCTTGCTCAGAGTACAGAATGTTTTATAATACACCTCTAATGGCTGTTTGCCTTTTTGAAAGATAAGAGGGTGTTCTCACATCTTTGGATGATAAAAATGCAGCCTAGGTTGCAAACTGGCTTTCCTTGGTAGCTGTTCTATGCGAAGGATGCTGCAACAGGTACTTTTTCTTGCAAGGAGCAATCCATAGAATAAGCATCTACTGGTGGATGAAGTGGAAATATGCATCTGTCAGCTCACATCTGGTTGGGGAGCTGGGGTATGAGAGCTGGGCACAAAACTTAACTGTTCTGTCTAAGCAGTAGTTGTAGGTTAGACCTTTGAGAAGGTGGGAGATAGGTGAATATTTGACTGCTATACAAAACCCCTAACCTTTTCTTATACCCTCTTGTACTCTCAGTACTTGCTAAACTCACTACTGACAGAGGAATAATTCACTAAAATGGATTTTAAAAATCCCTGCTTTGAGTCCTTTAAGCATTATAATTCTCAATTATATAGCTCAGACTACACTCTGAAGTGATAATTAGGCATTAAATACTAACAGGATTATTATGGAGATTTCTCCTGACAGCCATTTAGCACCTAATGAGGTGTTAAGGCCATAAATTTAGGATTCCTAGAAGTATTTAGGCCCCCAGTAAATTTTTTAAAGTTTGAAATTACCAGCTTGTCTTCACAACTGTGCCACTACAGTGATGTAGTCAAGCTTTCTTAAAGAAGACAGCAGTAGCACATCCTATACCATGACATTCTAAGACTAAGTGAGCATCCTTCTGGGTGAGCAAAGACTTCTTTGATTTTCCAATTATGTTAGTTCAATAAAATATTTAATCTTTTCCTCCAATTGTTACCCATTTAAGGGAGACATATAAGCATGGTTCAGAGGAAAATGTATTCTTTTTCTTTAGATAGATATGGTGTTACTACCATTTTTCTTAAGTAGAAGTTTTTTTGAAATAAATTGTTTAAAGGAGTAACTGCTGCTGTTTTTTTTTGGTTTTTTTTTTTGGAGTTAGTTTCAAGGCTCAGTGGAGAGATCAGTTGAAATAGTTGGAAGAGGTAAGATTCTCAAAGGAGCTTCTGACCACTAGTTTTCTTGTTTGTACATCTTTGAGGATGTTTTTTTTCTTTTGATAGAACCCTCCCAATTAGTTGCTTTGATATGGTGCATAAATAATGTTACTTTTTTTCATCCCCTTCCATTAATACTTTCAAGATGCTAAGGAACCATCAAGAAACCATATACATCTGGTTGAAAATCGCTCTCGGTCACAACCTGTAGGACAGCAACATTACAACGCAGGGCAGATGACAATTATGCAGAACAAGGCTCAAATACAGTTTGGAGTAGGATTGCCGGGAAAGGCAGTGGTCTCCAGTGTTTAGCCTGCAGTTGATTTCTCTGTAGTGTTTAATCTGCACTTAATATGCAGAAAGCATAATTCAAGCATGGCAATAGTAAAAATGAGTTGCCCTATAGTGTTTGGATTAGGTGATCCCAGTTTTCCAACATGTAAAAAATGACCTACTCACTGTCTGCGGATGAATCTTCATCTTTTCTGAAAATAATTTCAGTAAAAACCCTCAAAAAAACCTCACACATGAGATGGACTAAAAGTAATTCAGAGTTGTTTTTCTCTGCTGGAAAGCAGAACAATATTTGCTCTCTCTTAAAAGGTTCAGACAATAGTACCAGGCATTAACTCAAAGATTAACTTTTTTTACCTATCTTCCCTTTAAATCATGTTACCAGAAAAAATCAGCTAGATCTGGTGACATATCAAAAATTGCTGATAGGGAAATTGAACATTATCAGTTTTGCTTGAACTGCTCTTGACTTCTGTTGAGAGACAGGGTAAGGAAAAGAAAGTACCCTGGGAATTTTAAAATGAACTGCTTTTGTTCTGCTGTTAAGGAACATGGAGAGACTGTTCTCTGTGAGTTTGAGAATTCACTTTGAATTTCAGTAAATGATAGTATTTTATTGGCTATGAGTGGAAATAAATACTGTATTTAGAAAGAAAATGGAAATCTTGGCCTACGGCGGACAGAGGTGTTGAGAAGTTTGGCATAGCTAATAATAAGATTCCGTGTTCTATTTAGTTTAATCTTTTATCTGAATATACAAAAAATGAGTATTCATAAAAATATTTTTTGCTGACTTTTTGAAATCTCTTTTTTTTTTGTTAGATTATAATATATTATTAATTCTTAATTTGGGCTAAAATCTTAATGAAATGAAGGACATTCAGTGAGATGGCAAAGTTAATGACCTGGATGAATGCTTTGTTTCTTTTCTGTAGTGAAGACACAGGGAGAAGCTATTTGGGAATCATACAAATAGGAAGCAGAAGCGCAGCTAGGCATGGCTGGATGTAGTGAACTGTTAGTGAATATAGGAAGCAAGTTGGAATATTTCAAGAGGCAGTGAATGGCTTGAAATCTGTTTGTATGAGGACTTGGGACAATACAGGTTCATGAAAATAATTGTTTTGGTACTCAGAAAAAGAGGCTGTGTTCACTGTGTATTTGACAGAGTGAAAGGTGTAGTGTTTCTTTCCAGAAGGTAATTTGTCATTTCTCTCTCTGGCTTTGTCCCTCTGTTTTTTCCTGCTCTTTTCATTTTCTTGTTCAAAGAAGAGAAAGAATCTATCTCTGTTTAGGCTTGAGTTTTTACAGCCTTTTTTTCTTTCCTTCAACAGAGAACATACAGAGCTATGTATGACTACAGTGCTCAAGATGAAGATGAAGTTTCCTTCAGGGATGGTGATTATATCATCAATGTGCAACCGATTGATGATGGCTGGATGTATGGTACTGTTCAGAGAACTGGGAAAACAGGAATGCTTCCAGCAAATTATATTGAGTTTGTTAACTGATTTTTGTCTCTAGTCCTTTGAGCTTTATTATGATTTACTCAAAATCTAACCTTTTAGAAAAAGTTAGAAGATTCTTTTAAGAGTACATGTTCATTACTTTATCATTGCTCTAACAGTCTGCATTCTCACTCAGAATTCAATTTAGAGTCCTTTAAAGATATATAATCAACAAGAAGCTCAGAGCTTTGAAAAGAGCATTGCTTGTAATAGTGCTCCCTCGAAACGAAAAACATATACGGAAGCCTGGTGCTGCCAGTCCTATAAAGATTTCAGTCAATTAACTGTAAAGGGGAAATAACTTTTTCTTACACCTCAAAGACATTTTTTCTCTTTATAATAACAACCATAAAATCTATTCACTTCTGGCACTCTGAAATCACAGGAAGTTAACACATTGAGTTTGAAAACATCTTCAAATTATTAGGGAGTTGTTTAATGTTTGATCAGTTAGCATCCTAATAAAATAAAACTTTGGAGTAGATAATCCAGTCATTTGAAGTAGTGACAAGTATATGCTAGTAAAAATATAAGAACCCTTACTGCTCAACAGCCTTACAGTAAACAAGTCGATTTTGACAGCAAAAATTTCCTGACTCTTGCATACCCACATTTATTCCTGGATTACCCATTTTCTCTTATTTCCAGCAGTGACCTCTTTTATCAGCTTTGCTTGCATCAGTCCATCAGTTAGATCTGTGCCTGGATTCATGGTTCTTCAGTACCTTTCCCACAGAAAATTCCTTGCAAAGACTATCTAGAGTATAAAACCTGTCAACTCTTCTGTTTTCTTCTAATAATACTTAGCATTTAAATAGAAACTTCCATTAGGGCAGTGTACAACCAATACTTCATGTGCGTTCCTTTACCTTCACCTGTACTGCTGTAAATAAATACCTGGTGTGAGGTCCCAGTGCTGTGCAGTCACATGAAGCCTGCAGTCACATCCCTCCTCCTTGAACCGCAGGTAACTCGCTTAATGGCTGTTTTGCTGATGAGCTAATGTACCTACCCCTGCTGCAGAATTACTTGCACCTCCCTTGAAGAGTGGAGGAGAGCTCTGGTTATTGTAGTGCACTTTTGTGCATTGTAGACCTGTTGCTTCAGTTTCCTCCAAAAATCTTGGTGATCCAACAGTGCGTTGTACGCTTGCCAAATGATTAATGATGGAGAAACATTATGTTTTCCTTTACCAATTTAATCTTTCTCATAACTGACACCGAAGGGAAAACTAACCAAACAGAAGTCTAGCATACTCTATGCCATTGTGCTTTAGTTTAGCCATCTGCAGAAAACAGTAAAAATATTTTGCTGACAAACCTTCACATAGGCTATCTGGTGTCCATTAGCTTGTGGTGAGAACTGAGAGATCTAGATCCCAGTCTGTGAGGCTGAGGAGAGGATCGTAGAATCATAGCATGTGTTGGGTTGGAAGGGGCCTTTAGAGGTCGTCTAGTTCAACCCCCCTGAAGTGAGCAGGAACATAGAATCAGATCAGGTTGCTTAGAGCCCCATCAAGCCTGACCTGGAATGCCTCCAGGGATAGGGCCTCCACCATGTCTCTGATCACTGGTGACATAATGGACCTGTAAGAGAGGCTGCATCAGCAGGCTTGCGTCCCAGGGAAGATGCTCTTGCTTTGTCTAGGTGCCATGAGGTTGCTGTGTCCCCTCCCAGGGAGAAGCCCTTGGAGAAAGGACTAGAGAGGTAAAGATTCATGTGAGAACTTACTCATGTGGACGCAAAGAAAATGTTTTTGCTGATAGTATCATTTGTGGTGTTCAGCCACGCACTAGAGAAGTCAGTTTTGGAGTAGCTCTCAGAATGCTGAGCCTGCACTGGCTTCCTTCCATTTCTGAAATTTTTAAAGTAGAATTAAATATGGAGTTTACAGACAATTTTGTATTTCTCATTTCACAAAGTAAGCATGTCTACAGTATTTATTTAAAGAATAAAGAAGGAGGGCAATGTGGATTTGTTATGTCAGCTGGAAGTTGTCAATGCAAATACCTGCTAGTTCTATTTTTGCATACGATTAAGAATTGGAAAGTTCATGCATTTTTTTTTTTAGGTGTTGCTAACGTGGAGCTGATTCCAGCTGCAAAACAGGGTGGAATGACTGCACTAAAAAAAAAAGTTAGAAAAAAATGTCTCTGACTGTGGAATTGCCTGTGCTTTCTTGTCAGCTGCCTAATTTCAAGGCTAAAGCTGACCAGGAACATCTAACTTCAAAAAATGTGTTTTCAAACCAGGGATGCGATAGTGTAAATATGCAGTCTGTGTGGGTGACACTGCTGTCATTTAAAATTCGTGAAAGTTCTGTGTGTAGAGCTGCTCTTGTAACAGACCCTTGCGCATTACTGGTGACATCTGCATTTAATTAGCAAGCTTTGCAAGTCAAAAGGATTTTTCCTTCTTCAAAAAGGCTGAGGCAGTAAGCTGATCTAAGACTTTGAAACAAGCAGTCTGCTTATGTGTTGGTTTTCATCAGCAGTCATCAACAAGGAGAGGAATCCTGTCTTATGATGGCTGGCAAATTTTTCTGATGATGCCTGAGGCAGAATTGGCTATCACTTGCTGCTGGGCTGCAATATTAGCTGTGTAATGCTGACAACAATAAAACAATTTGTCAGTTTGTTTGCCAGATATGAATAAAAAGAAATAAAGGGAACAGGTATATTGCATCGAGTTGCAAATTTCAGTGTTTTACAAAGAAGAAATACACTAGCATTCTTCCTAAGTGAGGAGGCAGCTTGCGGTGTTCAGCACTGTGTAGTGAAAAGTAAATCAGAAAATGAGCAGTTGATGACATTAGATGACTATGTTATGCCAAACAATGGAAATAAAATTTCCGTTTTGAATTTTGAATATTCATTAACCTAGCAAAGCAGCTAAAGCAATTTGCAAAATAAAAAAGGTCAAGAAGATGAAGCAGTTTGTGAATTGTATTTCTCTTGAGAATAGTATGTCGGCATAATTATTAAGATCTGTTTTAAGTTACTCGTTCACATAGTCAAGTTTTTATGTTATATATGCTTACTGATTTGTGTTCATATGGAATGGCTCCTGCTTTTTGATGTAAAACAAACTTCAGTGTCATTATGCAGCTTTGTTCTAAGCAATGCTATCAAAAGCCTGAAATTATCAGAATGTGTAAAACATACAATTTTTTTTTTAAGATCTAAAATTTGTAAGGTAGGGAAAGTGAGTCAGCAACTAAATTGTACCAGCACAGATTTTACAAAACATATGTTGGAGCTTGTCACATGTGGTGGGATATTGGGGTGAACAGATGTTAAATGCTGTCTCATCACCTTTAAATTATATATACATATGCCTTTTTAACACAGCATGTTCCCCTCACTGTACTTTCTTCCTTTAGATATCATTTTGCTGGGTGAAAGAAAAGATTTTAAGGGAGCCAATTTCCTAAGTTGTTCCAAAGTTTGGGTTGGAAGTTCACACATTCCCATTTTAAGCATTTTAGAAATAAAGATGGTACAACATGCTGTAATTCTTGCTAATACAAGTATAAATGTAGAAAACAACATAGAACATATTCATATATATATATATACGAGAACAAATGGGTGCCTTGCTCTTCATTACTCTTTCTTGCCTGGCTAATCTTCATTTTCTAAACAAAACTACTTATAGATACTGCAGTTGTAATTTTTCATTATGGAACATTAGCATTTAATCTTGATGAAACAGGGTTTTCTTGATTACATTTGACATACCATAAACCACTTCAGCAGATTGAGATTTGACAGGGAATCACCTCCCATGGATTATATTTTTGACAAATGTGTCCCTACCAAGTGTTCCTTGGGGATGTGGAAGGTCTCCAATAGTTGGGAAAGGTAATAATTCTAGTTTTTATTGTACAGTGACTACTGGTCATCTTGTAAAATGAAAAAGAAATGACAAAGACCGAGGCCTTTGGCAGAAAGTGGTACAGGGTAAAAAAATGCTAGATTTTAGTTATGTTGATTAATTCTCCATTTAAAATACAAAATATGCTTTAGTTAGTAAATGTTTAAATAATACACTGAAACAGACAAAAGAAGCTGTTGAAAGAAGATCTCAAAATTTGTGTGTTGGCAAATGCAAAGTTCTGGTGAGCTGTAGAAGAATAAACCATTTTGCAATGCTTTAGTGATTTTTCTCCAGCTTTATGCCGTAGGAACCCCATCTCTCCTTTTGAAAGAAAACCTGAAAGCTATATTTCCTAAATTGCCTGCACTACAACAGTATATTCAAAGGAATTTCATATGCTTCTTGTGTCTGATAAATAGAATTTGCATATTGTACTTACGTTGTAATCCAGTTGTTGTTGACATTTGTTTAATTATTATTATTTTAGGGGGGAAATAAGCTATACTGTAGCATTTCAATCATGTGTATTTAATATTACTATTAGAAATTGCTAGAACATTGAAAGACAGCAATGACTGTATTGATATTGATTAGCATGATGTGGAAACTCTCTCAGCCGTTGGTTTTTGCAGTGTGATATAAAAAGCAAAAATGAACCGCTGTGCAGTTTGGCTTATGTTTGCTTCAAAGCGTGTAAAGTTTTAGTTATTTTGCAAAACTGTACTGTATTTGGAAGTATACAGTTATGAAGGTAACAATTGTTTTTCAAAGGACAAGTATACTTACTCTTGGATCATATAATGTACCATCTTAATTTGGCTTTTGTTATGCAGAAAGTTAACACCAGCTATTAAAATATATTTTAGTAGAAATGCTTTAATTCCTGTTTCTTCCTCTACACTGTGAATATTTAAGCCTTGGTGGACTAGAGCAACATCATGCTGCCCGAAGTACTAACCTATGCAAACTAGTTCACATTTTAGTTTATGTCACAGTGGATGTAACATAACAATTTATTTTGCATAACATTAAACGTCATTCAAATAAAATGTTAAACCCAGCACTATGTATGTATTATATTCATAAATAATACTCTGCAAAGTTACCATACCCATTAATTACTGCACATAAATATTAATTATTATCAAAGGTGTATATTGTTTTAGCTAAGGAAGTTTTGAGGATTCAAACTTCAGTAGGATATTCAGCACTGTTATTCTTCAAGCCTGATCTTAGAAAATAGTTTCCTAAAACCCCTTTTGTTTTTTGTTTTGGGGTTTTTTTTTTCCCCCGAAATGCCCTCTCCTCAGAGGGTTAGTTTGCTTTTTCATACTGTGTTTGTAACCCTTCAGAGAACAGCGAGTTACATTCCCTGTCCTTTGGTTTGTTTAAATAACCAAAGGTAAGTGAAGACGATCCACTGATTTGCTGATAACAGTTTGCTGGTCTTTGAGTGGGCATTTGGTTAGACGTGCAGCACTAACGAAAACAAACTGGATAACCGGGCTCTTTAAGACAATTTCATATACAAATGTGGTTCTTGGGTTGTCTTTATTCTCTTGCATAAATAAATTATTTTTACAATATTGTCAGTAAGTTTAAGTTCAAATAAAATCCAGAAGTATTTTGGAACTGCTTTGCCTGTAGTTAAAGAAGATTGTCATGCTTAGGGACATGTTTTATTTATGACTGTTGAGCATACAGTCCAATGGACTGCATTAGAATTTTTCAATTTTGTCAATTGTTAGTTTGAAAAAGCTTGTGAACAATGAATGAGGACAAGTGGCAGCTACAAATGGAGCTAATTAGTTTGTTCTAGGTAAGTGACATACAATTGCTACCACACTAATTTTATCCATAAGAAGTATATGTTAGTATTTCCTATGAATTTTAGTTAGTTACAGAGCTTTGATTCTATGTTGTGTGGTGCTTTTATATATTGAAGTGCTGCCAGCATAGCAAAATCCAGTCTTTATATATACTGTAACAAGCATGAGTTTTCAATAAGAAAAAGATTTAAGAGCTGCCAAAATGGACCTCAAGCACTTGGAATGTGTTTTATTTGTAAATCCCTCCATAATCTGCTAAAGCAACTGGAGTACTTGTTTTGTTTTTTTTTAATTTCTATCCTATATAAATATTCCAGGTGAAGGTTCTCCTCCTCGGAGCCACTGATGTGAAGTTGGTAGTAGTTGTGTGTTTGGCATCTGAAGGATTATGTCTTTATTCAGTAGTAGTGTCAAATTTAACAAATGGCTGAACTGAAGAGACATCTCCTGTCTAAAGGAGTAGTCTATTCAGACCTCATAGGGTATCATTATCAAAAGGATCCCTGTACTGGCACTTGAAAGTCCTCTGAGACCTTCCACGCTGTTTATTGGATAGGTTGAGAGTTTCTAGGGATCACTGCTTTTAGGATGCCCTCATTTCTGCTCTGTCACAGAACTGGGCTTTTGATTTTCTCTGTTGTGTTAATTAGCAAGAGCGAGTTAATTTTACATAGAGTTCTCTGTACGGAGGGAATAGTTGCCCAATACGTGGGCTGTGACAAGTACTGACTACCCTCCCACCTCCCACTCAAACCACCAAGCCAACCATGTTTCCAATCCTGTCCTGCAGTGTACCTCTTTCTTTTTTTCCATGAACCTACCTGTGGGACACACTGAAATAGTATGACAAAATGATCCAGATTTGATTTTTTTTCTTCCAAATTATTCCTTTTATCTTTCTTTCAGTGATCCTGTTTATTGCACAACCTTAAAACCAGTAATATCAGCATAAGGAAGGAGGTAGCATAACAGAGGTGGGAAGGCATGGGTAAAGTGAAAAGCCACAGGTTTCTTACTCAGGTTTTGCTGCAGAGATTAGCACAAATCAACCTTATGTCTGAGAGTGATGGCTGAACAACTAACCTGTTAGCTGTGCAATACTGTGTAGATGTGCTTGTCCTGTCTCTTTGTGTGTGTCTGTGCTGTAGTGTCAGAAGTGACTATGGGATAGTGTGGAGATACCTAGTCCAGCTTTGGAGCAACTAATCTGAATCCCATTGACAGGCCATGCGGTGGCATATGGTGTTCAAAAGGGCAAATTTATCCATCCAGAAAATGAGACTTCAGATAGTACAGAGGAAACAAATTGTCAGTCTGTTTAAACTGCATGTACTTAGGCCCTGCAGGAAGGAAATCCCTTGTGTACAGACAGAAGATTGAGCCCCATGGCACTGCAGCAAGTTCCTAACTCTAAACTGTGTAAGCACCAGAATGAGATGATGTGCTGCTGTTTTGCTAATTGGGCTGGGGGGAGAGTCCCACAGAAAAGGACACAGGCACCACCAGAAGGGTATGTTTATTTTACTCTCTATTTCAAAGTATTACAAGAATAAGGCAATGCAAGCTTATTATCCTCTAGTTTTAAGCAGCAAGGAAGAACAAGCAGGGTAATGCAGCTAATCATTACTATATAAGGTTAGCAATAGTTATTAAGAAAGATACAGCACCATTCGCCCTAATACCATCATCCAGATCCACAGTCGCTGGGGAGCCCCTGTTGCAGTGAGGATTCTGGAGAATCCTCCCGCAGTTGGAAAGTCCTACGCCGTGCGGCCACTCGTAGATGGGGTCTCGGAAGTCACTGCAGGAGGGTCCAGCTTTTATACAACCTCACATAACTTCAAATGCAGGAACATGTGGTGTTGTCCACTCTGTTGGATTCCTCCCACAGCCTGGCCAGGGCTAAAGGAAGAATACAAAGGAGTCTTCCTATCTATTTCAGTCCTTAATCACATATTTCTCACCCAAGCCAGGCCCCTGGTCTCATGGTCTTGTAACATGCTTCTAACAAAGCAAGAGGCAGCTGATTTCCCAGCCTTGCGCCTGGCCTTTCGACAGAGAAAGATCGCTCTGCTAGTTCCCACTGCACACTTTGTGTTACAGCAAAGCTTCTGCAGATTGGCATTGGAATATATATATGCTAAAATAGATTATCAGTACATTGCATGTGTGAGTAATGCTGTATAGTGCGGGGTTGTGAGGTTCATCTATAGGTCAACTTCAGTTCAGGACCTATGATTCAGGCCCTAGTACTTCAGCTGCAGTGCTCAGCCGCTCCACAAATTTGATACTGCATGATGTGCTACAGACTGGGCACACGTTTAACACTCACTATGTCCTAAACAGAGACTAAACGGTCCTTGATTTTACATATTTTAACTTTGGTTTCTTTCCCAGCTACCTGCTATTGATAAAATCAGCATATGGAGAGGCCTGTCCTCATGCAGAAGTCTGTTGGTTTGTGGCATTGACCACTTGTGTCTACAAAGAGAGATTTCCAGGTGTTAATGTCCGGTTTTTAAAGTGTTGCTTGACATATACATGCTGATTTTCAATGATTTCTGAATCACCTGTCAGTTTTTGTGATTATTCTTTGATTCAAGTTATAATTTTCTGTATTTTTCCTCCTCCACCTTTCTTCTTTTTACATGCTTACAGTGTCTGGGACTGTGTTGCTTTGGACAGCAGCTTTTCCAGGACCCAAAGGAGATGTTTTTAAGAGGCTTCTCAAGGCAGTGAGGAGAATTTAAATTGCTTGAAAAATGCTAGTATTATCTCTCTGATAAGCTCTCTCTCCTTCAGCAGTTGTACACTGGCTGCACTGTACATCTTGGCCTTTTGCTTCCTCTTTTGCTTCCTCTTCTTTCATCCAGGCTCTGGCGTCCCTGTCATGAACCCAATAGGTGTCAGGCCTCTCCAGTCAGGCCTTCAGACCACTCTATAGCTTCTGCTATAGCCTGGCTCTGTCCTCCTGACACTCCCCCTTGACATATTTATAAACATTAATGAAGTCACCCCTCAGCCTCCTCTTCTCCAAGCTAAAGAGACCCAGCTCCTTCAGCCTTCAGACCTTTGAGCAGAACTCAAAGAATGTCGAACTGGGTCCATTTGCCCCATGAGTTGTTATATTTCTGTTGGCTCAGCTATGAACAATTCTCTGTGAGGAAACCTCTTGACTGTGCTTACACTGTCCCTCCTTGCCTCTGGGTGCTTCTGTCCCCTTCTGAGTTCAGCTGCTGATTTCAGAAAAGAGGGAAATCACATTTTTATCTGTCTCATCAATACTCATATCAGTTCTTGTTCATTCTCTTCCTCAGAGGATTAGCATCTTCATTATGTTATACCTGCTTTGGGCTGAATGCTTGATTCAGGAGTTATTCTCTCTCCATCAATGTTAGAGTGAAGGTCTCATGCCATGTAGATGTAGTGTGTTGCATACTGTGGAAGCTGTGTTGATAAACACTGCCCTTTTCACTGGAACCTTTCAGTTCATTCTGAATTCAGCAGATAGCACCTCTGTGAACTGCAGTTATTTGTACTATAATCATATATGTCACTATAAAATAAACACTTTTTCTTGACTTACATTTCCTCTGACTCAAGATGACATTGGTGTCTTCCAATTTCATAGTTTGTACTGACCTTAGGAAGCATACATTTAAAAATGAGTTAGATGAATTAGGCTCTAAGGGACTGTTTAAGCAGGCCTTGATGACTGTGGCTATTATACAGTGTGTTTATCTCAAGTTAAATAGGATAAATGGCGTATCAGATCTTGCTGGCAAGTGGTTCAACTGAGAACTGTTAGCTGTTCAGTTTGAACAATTTCCCCATCAATACGGAAATGGAGAAAGTATATCAGTTATAGCAAACCATATGTAGGGGGGAACAAACAAGCAGACGGAGTGATCAGGCTAGGCATTTGGATTGACATTCAATGTGCTCGCACTTCCAACCTTTATCTTTCCTTCTTCTAACTTTAAAAAAAAAAAGTAATGAGAAAGCTCTGCTTCCCACAGCATGATTTAGCATGCTGTTAGATGATTTAATCTTTAAGGGGGGAATAGATTCAAGGGCAGGTGTAACGTCTTGAAAGATGGTATTTTACTGTTATACTTTCAAATTTTAAAATGATTTAAACTTTTACTTTGGTACTTCACATTTTCTTTTGACCTTTAAAACCCACTAAAATTATTTTGCAATGCTCTGCTTTCAGCATTGCATTCCTTGTGGCAGTTACCTTTGTGGGAAGGAAGAAAGACCAGAAACGTTGGAATGCTTCAAATAACATTATTTTCCTACAATTTTTCATTGCTATGCTAAATAACATCTATGAAACACCCTCCATTCCAAGGCTCTATATTTCACCCTCAAGCAACATATCAAAATATGTAACATATTCCCTGCTCAAACGCCACTATCCATGATGCTCTGTTGCACAGCTGTGATTATTATGCAAGTGAGGATGTGTTACAATGACAACAGCTACAATCCTGACATGAGAGCATACCCCTAGTAAAGTCTTCTGTGAGAGCTTTCTCAGCTCATGATATCTTTGAAAATAGTAGCCATCACTAGGGTACAAGTGCTCTGTGAGATCACTAAAGTTGCAACTTGGTTTATTTTCTGGATGATATCAAGTAAACACAGCTGCAGTTGCTTTTGGACAGATTGGTTTAAGATGTTATTTCTACTAGTGGCTGCTTATGGTTTTTTTTTTTGGTGTTTTTCTACTTCCTTTTTCTACTTCTTATGATATGATGGCCAAGCCAGAAAAATACATCAGACCTGCTGATTTGAGAGCCTTCTACAAGTCTGGAGAAGTATGTTTTCTTGTTTTAAGCCTTTCTTCTTTTTCTCAGCATTGCCCAACTCGTTCTCAAAGATCAAGGAGATGTGCAGGTATGTGCTCTTCCTCCTACAAAAAAGGCGGAACTGTGATCTGAGCTGGTACAAAATGACTTAAAACAAGGGCACGTTCACTGGTCACAATGGAACTCATTTGTCCCCTAAGCTGAACGCATGATCTGTGAAGCACACACAGTCCTCTGCCCCTAGAAAAAATTCCTTCTCTAAATGTTGGTCTAGGGACTATGTATTTTAGGGTTACATGAATCCTGTCTAAGAAACAGTTTTTTGAGTTTCATGTCTTAATGCAACATGCTTTAACCCCAATGACCATAAGGAACCTACAGCTGGACCAGAATTTAGAGCTTAGTAAGGTAAGTGGTGCAAGCTTACTTAGACTGTTCATTAGATTATTTTAAAAAGCTTTTTCTCATTGAATTCTGTACAAATATGCAGTCAAAGGTTCTGTACAGTCCCCAACAGTTTTATCTGGTTTTGGGAAGCAATGTTGGGAAACCATGGATCATATCAGAGTAATGACCTTGTTTCTTCATCCAGACTAAGGTTTCTTAGTCTGCTGTATTTGTCTGTACCATTCATCTGAGGCAAAAACAAGGTTGAAGAGGCAGATTTTACAATATGTATAGATTCAGATACAATATATATAGATTCAGAACCAAGAAGATGAGAGACAAGTGGGATTTTCAAATCACGTCTGAAATTGTCAGCATTGGTTACAGAGTGATGGAAATTTCACTCAACATTATAATACTCCAATGTGCTGTAAGAAATCAGTCATCCTTTAGTGACTTAAATATAGATAATGAAGTGTTCACTGAATTAGAGATCATAAAAATGTTGCTTACTGTTAAACCAAGTATCTAACATCTAGGTAGAGATATGTTGACTATTTTTCCATATCTTTAGTTTAAGTAATGTTTAATGAGGCAATATGAAATGGAACATAACCAGTGAAATGAATGTCAGTTCTGAATTCTCCATGGTTTGGTGGTTAAGTTATTCTTGAGCAAGATACTTAATCAAAACCTTTTTGATGGTGAGTAGAGCAAACAAATCCTGGATAAGGATTTGAGTTTCTGGATTAAAAGAGAGCTAAATATGTCCCCTAATCATGCTCTGAAAGACCATCTCTTCTTGATTTTTTTATAATAGAGTGGAGATACACCCTCAGCAAAATGTTCAGGGCGGTGAAACATGAGTAGGAATGGATGCGTGTCTATGCCATCCAAGATGAGATGCTTCAATTTGGAGGTTTTGGGCTCAGAATTTCTTACCTGCTGTGAGGAAACTGTGAAGGGGTGGTATATAGCAGATAACTCTGACTCTATATGTCCTGCATAGTGAGGCACATTGTCCTGGGTCACTTTTAAATCATATTATGTGGAATGGCTGGGAGAATGCTAATGTTAGCCTTCAACAGATAGGATATCCTCAAGCGGAAATGGGCCGCCTGGAAAAAAAGTGAGGGCTAAATCCCAATTTTATATCCCAGCTTTGTTAAGGGTACGGGTGCTCCTCACAAAGCTCTGAGGAAGTGAGAGATTTTGCTGCCAATGCTCTGGTGGTGCCTTCTGAGCACAAACTTCTTTGCCACGAGTCATTCTGAGCAGGTAGCCTTGCGGGCACCTTCCTCAAAACCTGCAGCTTAGCCTTGCCATTGAGCATTGGCTCAGTACCAGCAGATTTCTGAGCCTTCTTTTATTTTTTTTTTTTTGTTAAGTTGCTCTTTCTACTTTGTTGCGTATTTTTATCTCAGACAGGAGAGCAGTAGATCTGGCAGGAAGGACATGGGGACATTTTACCTGGAGGTGGGAGTGCGGCTGTGGAAGTGGTGGATCCTGTGTGCTGGGAGGGGACACAGGGCGGGGGAAGCAGGAAGAGCTGCAGAGCCAGAGGTGCCCCAGTGGGCTGTGAGAGACTGAGCTGGCCACCACGCGCTCCTGAGCCCCACCACTCGCTCCTGTTCATGAAGGGGAGGAAAGGGCGGTGAATGTTCAAGCACCATTTCTCCTAAGTGGGTATGTGAGCACTTGTGATGAATATTTTTCACAGTCCTCAGGCCACCTACAAAACCTGGAGGAACAGAAGGAGCATTCCTGCTGTAAAGCTTAATTTTTAAACTTAAATTATCCTTGAAAGTACTTGATGCCTCCCTTGGCCTACCATTTTCCAAGCATGGTAGGTTTTACCATGGAAAATACTTTCTCGTTGAAGTGCCTAGCAAGCTTCGTCTTGTTTCTTCTTTTATTTGGGCAGTTTCCTCCTGTGATGAGGGCAAAGGTCTCTTGACCTGGTGCAGTAAAGACCTTCGGAAACTGCTACTGTCCACAGTCATTTGCTGTAATCCTCATACACATACCACTGATAGCTATGTGTTTATCTGCATTTTAAGTAAATCTCTCTGCATTTTTAGGAAAAAATGCCCAGGATCTGAGATGGAGATGTGCAGCAGTATCTCTTTGCCTCTTTTCTGTTGTACACTGAAAGGGAAGCTGAGGAGCAAAGTATCTGCACGTGAACTTTTGAAATGGCCTTACAGGACTGTGTGAGCAGCAGCTCATTAGTTCCCATAGCAATAAAAAAGGCAGTCATGTAAAACTGGCACAAGGGGGCAGATGTGCACCATTAAAACGGCTTCATAGTTTAAGGGTGGAATTGTGTTTGTGAATGATCAGAATTAGCTCCAGGACATAGTTTGGTAACTGTCTTATTACGTGCATGAGTGGCTATGTTAATTGCATTTTAAGTAAAACTGTATGATGTATTTAATTAGAATGAAACCTCACATTTCTACATAAAATCAAAAGGGTTTAGCATTACAAATGGATTACAAAAATTGATTTCCAATGCAGATCAATAGCAGAGATAACTGGGGAATAAGAATATGTCTTATCAATATTTTTTATTGGATCATATGTGATGAGCCACTCAACTATCGTAATTGAACACTTAAAATATAAATATATTGGCACCATATTGTTGTGGTGCTTAAAGGTGTCCTAGTACTAAAAAATGCGTACATGCTCCCTGAGTAGTGGTAATTACTTAGAAACTTGTGATGGTGTCTGTGGTGGGGTCTTAGTAGTTTGTAGAGTTAAATGTCTGTCAAAATGCTGTATGTGACTGTAGGAAGAAAACCAGTGCAGGAGGCATGGGCAAGGAAAAGCTGAGCTAAGAGATGCTACAGTGGCAGAGGTCTCATTATACTATAAAGGCAAATTAATCTACTCTAGAGACAACTACAATGCAGTGACGGGATTTTCCTCTGCAAACCTCTCCTTGCTGTGACGTATCTTGAATCTTCATTGTCTGATCTGTTTCACATTTAATCCAAAACAAATTAATGGTTTTGATACACTTTTTAAAAAAAATAAAGGACAAAACTCAAGCGCTAGAGATAAAAGCTTATTCATGTCAAGCTTACTTCATGTGATTCCGTTAACAATAGACCTATATTACTGACTGGACTTGGAGTGAACACTTTATTGCTCAAGCAATGCCAACTTCAAAATGGTGTTGTATTTAGAATAATCTGAAATGTTTCAATATGCAAAACATGAGGATAAAGCTTTGCAAGAACTGGGGTATTCCATGAGAACTTCACTGTGACTGAGTTGAAATTAATGAAATTAATACAAGAGAATAAGCTATTTACACGTATGCGTACAGGGTGAGTCCGCAGTTCAGTGTTCATTTGGGAGACTTTATTTTTCTGTGGAAAGACACTCAAGACTGTTTAAAATCTCACTGATTTATTGTTTGTTACAATACCGCTGTGCCAGCAGATGATTAAAACTTGCCTTGAAGCAGTAGAGGATCTGTTCAGCTGGTGACAATGCAGAGGTGAGGAGATGATGCTTTGCTGCTGCTTTTCATGTGCCCAAGCAAGTTTTTTGGCTTCCCTTGCACTTGGATCATTCCAGGTCAGAAATGAGGATGTTTCTTTCCAAAATGTTGATATCTGACTGTCAGAATCGTCACTGACTGAGGTTCCCTAAATATTTGATTTCTTCTTTTACTTCCTGATCTGTATTACTGACATGAAAAGCAACTCTTTTGCCTTTTCTTTATATAGATGAGCATAGCTTTAATCTCTCTTCCACTGTTGCTAAATTCTTATTTTCTTAAAAATTTCTTCATATGCCAGTTTTTCTCTAAATTTCTTCTATTTTTTCTTTGTTTCTCTCATTGCCTAAAATGACTGCAAGAATTAAGAAAGCTTCAGCTGAAGCAAAGAAAGAAGAACAACTTCTGCCCTGCTTTAAGTGAAGCCAGTTATGTAGGGCTTTGCTGAGGTCCACGATTGCAATGAAGAGAAGAACCTAGGCAGCATCTCCTCCGTCAGACACTGATAACACTTGCCTTCTGCTCCCCTTGGGCCTCTGTAGGAAATCTGCTGCTCTTACAGCTTCATTTATTTCCTCATATTTATTAGCTCTGTGAAATTACATCTTCTTTACTGCTTTCTTCTACCTTGGGTCCATGGGCCTCTGGGAAGCTGTGCACTGAATGCCTCCTCCCAAGCTTTCTGTGTGGCACCGTGCAGGCTCTTCTCCTTTATTTGCAAGTGTAATAAAGTGTCTACTAATGGGTTAGTTGCCATGATTGCCCCTTTTCCAAGCTTTGAGTGTAGATGCTATGATTGCTTTTAAGGAATCTCCACAGTCTTGAATTTTCAAAAGTAATTGCTTGGGGTGATTTAATTCCTTAGTTATGTCCCTAAGTCGTTAGCCTGAATGTCACTGGCATGCATTTTTTAACATTTTTTTCTATGCATTCTTTATTCCAGTCATTACAACTTTCTGTTTCTACATTATTTTACTAGCAAATACTTTCAGCTTATATTTTACTTTACTTTCAGCTTGTATTTTGTTACCTTTTTTTCTCTATAGACAACAATTTATGACAACAAATGTCATTTCTCAAATTTCTGTAATTAATTTTGAGTATAGTCTTTCTGGTTTCCTCCACTGTGTTTTGTGAATATAATAAAGAACAGAGCAGAAGATATGAGAGCTTAAGTTTAATTCCATTTTTAAATTTTGTTTATAGCTAGGTCATTTCTACAATGTTTATAGAAACACTGATTAAAATAAAAAAATACATTACTGAAAGCAGGAAGACTGAGTACTAAAATAAAGCTACTTAGCATGTCATAATGTTTTAAATTCCAGTTACCTGCTGTGTAAACCTGGGCTATAAGTGGTTTCTTTGTAATGTGATCCAGTCCCACAGGAAATGTGCTAACATTTTAAAAGTAATTTTAAACTTTGTACGTTGTTTACATAATACGATCAAGATCATTTCCAACTACTTTGTTGAGGGATTAATTAGTGGTCTGTCTGTGAAGAGGAAATGTCTCTCACTGAAACGGTTCCTCTGCTTCATCGTTCAACTCTAGTTTGTTTTCTTTCTCAAGTTTTAGTTGTTGGTGTTTATTAACCTACATTTGACAAGACAGCTAGCTTTAGCCAATCTATTCTTGTAGGTTGATCATCTTTGTCCTGGCATATTGCATATGTTGTTTCTGACCTCGGTCCTCTGAAAACATGGAAAACGGTATTTCCTTGGTTTTAGTGGAAGATTTGTGATAAACTTTACTGTTTTTACTGAATGTTTGTAAAGCACAAAATTGTGTTCAGCTAATGATTGTTTAATGCTGAAGTTCAGCACATCTTGCAGCTGGACGTTAGCTAATGAACACAAACTGGTACAAATGTAATAACTGTTTATCCTCTCAAGGGAAAGACACCAAGTTTTGTCCCGGAAAGCCGGGGTGAAGCTTTTAAACCAGACAGTTTTACAGACATGTTGTCATTCCTCAAATTAAGAATATTTCTCCACCACCTGTTCAGTGCCGTAGGAGCTATGAATGGTGACTCAGTAAAGGACCATCTTCTGAGGCTCATTTATTCAAAGGTCCTGATGCAACGTGCTGTAGAGCAATACTCTGCCATGCATAAAATCAAGTCATTAAAATTGTGCACATGCTCTTAAAGTACTTTTTAGAACAGGAGGAGTACTGTTCCCTGTGTCCTGACCCAATTTGTGTTTGCATCATTATTTTCTATTTTTGTAATTTTAATACTTTCTATTTTCATAATAATTTCTTGGTTTCAGTGCAAAGGACACTGTTTTTGTCAGTATACAATTTTGGTATACTAGGTAGGGTCCAGGCTGCTCCACTGACCGCGTTATACCGGTACGGAGTTGGGCTGTTGAGTTCCTTATTACACTAGAATTCCTGCTGCTTCTCAGGATGGCTTGTTGGTACATTTTGTGAGTGACAAATAATTAATGAAGAATTATTTGTGGCTATTGCTTAAATATTTATTTCTGTTGGTGGTATGACTTAGAAGTCATGCTCTGAGAAGCTTATATATGCAATGACTAGGAAATAAGTCTGGATGAAACAATACCGGATTTTCCAGTGAAAACCTGGACATTTGTTTCCTGAAGATTCTGGTGACTATTTCTCTGTTTTTATATCTGTGCTTTCAAAAGCTCTTCTTGAGCAAGCAGACAGGTGATCTGCTGTCAGCCCCAGCTTTAAACTCTGAGAGAAGTGACAGGTGGAAGAAAAGAGAGAAAACAGGATGATAGAACATGTATCTGTCTTACACAGTCGAGAAGCACTTGTGATGTTTTTTTTTTCTTTTTTTTGTGATATCTTCAAACATTACCTCTCAAATAACAGTGGAATTCATTCTGTATCCCTTGTTGACTCTGTGGGGCAGAATTCAGTGAGGATGTGACAGGTGTTCTGGTTGCACCACAAAGCTTATGGTTCACCTTTTGCTTCCATGGCTGAAAACATCATCACTGCCAAACAACTATCAGAGGTAGTAACTGATTTTCAGGCCTGGAACTGTAAAGAATATTATGGCCTGTATATATCTCTTCCAGTTCTTGATTCCAAATATTCAGTACCTCATCTTGCTCATGGAGTGAATTCATTGTGAAATGAATCAAACATGTTTACATCTCTACAGTCTGACTGCGATTTTGCTAGTAGTACTATGCATCAGATGTTAAATGCAAGATCTGCGATGGCATAAACCGAGAATCAATTGTGTATATTGAGGTTCATGAATCCTTAATTTCTGTCCTATGTATAACAAAAAAGGTGATCTACGCTGTCCAGAATGAAACCTAAAGTAATGCCAAAAAGTAAAAGGCAATGCCAAAATATATCACAGAATCACAGAATCACAGAATGTTAGGGATTGGAGGGGACCTCGAAAGATCATCAAGTCCAATCCCCCTGCCAGAGCAGGAACGCCTAGATAATGCTACATAGGAACGTGTCCAGGCACGTCTTGAATGTCTCCAGAGAAGGAGACTCCACAACCTCCCTGGGCAGCCTGTTCCAGTGTTCTGTCACCCTCACTGAGAAGAAGTTTCTTCTCGAGTTTAAGCGGAACCTCTTATGTTCCAGTTTCAGCCCATTACCCCTTGTCCTATCAGTGGTTGTCACCGAGAAGAGCCTGGCTCCATCCTCGTGACACTCACCCTTGATATATTTGTAAACATTAATGAGGTCACCCCTCAGGCTCCTCTTCTCCAAACTAAAGAGCCCCAGCTCCCTCAGTCTTTTCTCATAAGGGAGATGCTCCACTCCCTTAATCATCCTAGTTGCCCTGTGCTGGACTCTCTCCAGCAGTTCCCTGTCTTTCTTGAACTGAGGGGCCCAGAACTGGACACAGTATTCCAGATGTGGTCTCACCAGGGCAGAGTAGAGGGGAAGGAGAACCTCCCTCGACCTACTAACCACCCCCCTTCTAATACACCCCAGGATGCCATTGGCCTTCCTGGCCACAAGGGCACAGTGCTGGCTCATGGTCATCCTGCTGTCCACCAAGACTCCCAGGTCCCTTCCCCCTACACTGCTCTCTAATAAGTCATTCCCCAACTTATACTGGAACCTGGGGTTGTTCCTACCCAGATGCAAGACTCTACACTTACCCTTGTTATATTTCATTAAATTTTTCCCCGCCCAACCCTCCAGCCTGTCCAGGTCTCGCTGGATGGCAGCACAGCCTTCTGGTGTGTCAGCCACTCCTCCCAGCTTGGTGTCATCAGCAAACTTGCTGATAGTACTCTCTAGTCCCTCATCCAAGTCATTGATGAATATATTGAGTAATACTGGTCCCAGTACCGACCCTTGAGGGACTCCACTGGATACAGGCCTCCAACCAGACTCCGCCCCATTGATCACGACTCTTTGGCTTCTTCCCCTTAGCATTTGAATACCTAAGATAGGAGTGTCTTACTGTGTCTCAGAGGTGTCTTATGTCACTCTCCCTTGGAAGAAATACTGAGAAATGGGAAAAGAATCACAATTTATTAATAGCTTACTGGTGACTGAGTAGTTTCACTTGGCAGTACATGTCATGGATGCAAAATGAATTCCTCAGTGACTAATGTCTTTTAGCTCTCATTTAAAAATATCAAATGGTTATTACATGTTGTCTGTTGGAAGATCATTAAGGGGTGAAATTTTGACCCTTTTACTTCCCTTAGGTTCTTGGTTCTTTTCTACCAAGAGTTTGTATACAAAAATTTGGGCAAGTTGCTTACTTTTGTGTAAGCTAGTGGAGGGTGGCTCTTGATATTTTCACTTTTTAACAGTCTTGTAGTAAAGATGCTGCTTTAGTTGCTGTTTAGAAGCTCTCACTTCAGCTTTTTTGAAGTGCGTTCCGGTATCTATGTGTGTGCATATATACCTACCTCTCATCATTATAACAGATAAATAAAAGGCTAGCTGAGATCTTGCTGTTTAGAATTTAATTTTAGTTGGGTAAGACAAAGTGGAAAGCAGGGAGAGCTGCAGCTCTTCGGGCTGTTTTACCTGACGTGATCTATGTGAGGAAAGGAACCAGCCCTGCCCCACCAGCAGTTTGTTCTGCCCTGTACTCTGCTCACTGTTATACCGGCAGAAGTGTCTGTACAGCCATATAGCGAACCAAATCCAGCAGCGGAGCACGCTTACAGCTAACCCGCAAACAAAAGAAGTTAGTTTTAACCTTGATCAATTCCCCTTCCCAGATCCTGGCATGGCTGATGAATGCAAGCCACTACTCAGTAGTAGAAGTCAGCCAGGAAAGAACGAAAAACATGTCAGAGCTTATTAGTAGAAGATAAATTTTTGGATGGAGAATTTTTCTTCAGTGATGTTATACAATTATTTCCACTGCAGTTTCCCAGAGTGTAGGACACTTTTCTTGTTTAGAAAAATAATCTAGTTAGATTTGTGAAGATTTAGATTTTTTTTAGAGCATTTTTCCATCTCTTAGCTTAATTGCAATAATGAATGATGAAGTTTCAGTCTTGGTAAAAAAATTGTAATAGAAATAGGAAGAGTAAAAGCTAGATATCCTACCTTGCTCACACCGATTTAATTTCATCAGATATAGACATACAGGAAGTTCTGGTGTTTCATTGGAGATTGTCGTGTTGCTGTCATGGTACATTTGTCCAATATAGATGAGGTTTAAGGCAGACTATAGCTGCTGATTCACATAGTTCAATATCAGTAAAAAATTTAAAGTCAAATTTTACATGAAAGTGGAAACATAACCATTAAAATTTAAATTCTTCTGACAATGTTTTGCACTCGTTCCTACTCTGTAAGTTAAGCAACCTGGCATTTAAAGGAAGTTTGCTAAGATTCTTAAGGTAAATATGGGATGTTTCGCTATGCAGCCTGTGTAAATGTATTTGAGGGATGTTAAGACAGCCAGCCTGGATCCTCCCAGCTGTGGAGCCACAGTGTGTAAAGTAAAACCTGATCAAGTTGCTACCCGAGAGCTTCAATGTTCTGCTGTGCGAACTCTGCGCTACTGTAGCTGTCAGTACTGAATTAGCTACATCAAGGCTAACTCGGACATGTTTTCCTGAACTGCAGGGACTCCAGCAGACATGTACATTGTGTACTTTCAGCAAATATGAGAGCATCTATAATGCAAAATACTCATTAGAAGATAAACAACAGTTCAGGTTCTGATGTCAGCAAAACTTAATGGGATTCCTGGGGGTTAGGGAAAGCGTTGGAATTTGAGATGACAGTATGCTAGCCAAAGTAGAGACTGTGGGCAGGAAGTTGTGCTTGACTCTTTCCCTTGATTATGCCCAAGGGGAAAAATAAAAACAAAGATCTAATAAGCCCAAAAAGCGAGGTAGTATGGGCCTTGATTTTGCTTGAGCTATACCAATGCCAAAGACTCAAGAGTGAAATTCAGACAAGGAGCTCACTTTGGAATGTTAATTTGCACCCTTTATTTGCTGGGCAAAGGTTTTTTCCTGTATGCTTAGGAGAGGAAGATTTGCAGCAGAAAAATGTTCTGTACCTACAATATCTGCCTCTCTTTTTATATAATCCCTATAATATTAATGAGATAACAATGGAGACGTCTTTAAAAATAAGTAATGTATAATTTCATGTTAATGTTTATTGCTTTCAAGGTCTATGTTTAGAAAGAAGCATGTAAATCTCTTCTGCTTCATCCAGCAGTGATGGGAACATAAGAAAATTATAAATATTTGCTTTCATGTGTCCTCATTTCCCATGCAGTCCCAAAATAATGTGAATTATAAAGCCATATCTGGTTATAGGTATTGACAAACAGATAGGGAGTTTCCTCTCTCTGCAATGAAAATTCTTTCCCTTCCTTATTCATAACCAGTAGGCATAAACTCATTAACGATAATAAAGTTGTTACCTTCAGTATTTTATTTTCCTCCACAGGAATCTAAATATATTTTCTTCACCAATGAAAAGATCATGAATGAGAGCAACTACTTTATAAAACAAGACATTATAAAATGAAAGAAACCCATGTTTGAATGTCTAAGCTTTCTGCAGGCAAGCCCAATTAGCAAGAAAGGAGCTTTGACTTTATGGGAAAACTATGATGGTAACTCTATTAGAATGAAAAAAGACAGACTATTTTCAGTCTTTATCCCTTTAAAAATCTTATGGCCATTTGCATTTTTTTTTACTATTGAATTTCTAACCTATTCATCAAGAGACAGACACTTCACACATTAAATTATGCTTTTGTGTGTGTACATTCAATAGGCCTTTCACTCCTGTAAATCCGCTATTAGTCCTATTACACTGTTTGCTTACGTCTTTTCTGTGTCAGGAAGCTTCTTTCTATTCAAGTCTGCATGAAGTAACAACATTTCCTAATTTCATACAGTTCTGGTATATCAGCAACCCACTGAGCAGTTGTTCAGCTGGTGAATTAGCTGTGTGAATTCATCGGTCCTTTGCCCGTGGTACGTGCTCAGGCACTCAGTGCGGGAGAAGTCCCAACTTTCCCATCACATCCATCCTAATTAGGCGCTCCCCTTCCCTTTCTGCTCAGCAAATGGGCACATACCTAAAATGTCTTTAGTGATGATGCAGGCTCCCTGTCTTAATTTTAAACCTGACATAACTGGTGTAGTAGTGTAATTCAGGCTTTATCTATTACATTTCCCATGTCCTGGGATACAGGAGAGCAAGACTTTTAAAAAAAGTGTTGGGTACTTCTTCCTCTCCTCTCCCCTCCCCATCCCACCAAGTAAATCCCGTATACGCATGAATCATTTATGTATGATTTTTTTTCCCCCAGTGAAGCTATGGCCACAAGAGTTTAGAAGTGCATACATTTAAATATATTTAAAGAATTTTAAAATTAACAGCATATACAAAGTCCCTTGAGAGGGACTGAGTGAGGTTCTCTCTCTCTCAGAGAGAGACACTGCTGTTTAATAAAAGCACCAGGATTCCATAATGCATTTTATGTCTGAAATGTAAAGTTTCAAACTTACTGCGCATTCCCAGAACAACAATATATCATCATTAAAACTGAGCAGATGATGAGAAATTATTTGTAAACATGACTTAATTGGACGCACACTACTAAGTCATTCTTTTCTTCTAAAGATTTGGTGAGAAGCAGGCAGAAAAAAAAGAGACCGAATGAGCTTCGAAGCCTGAATTCTATCAGCCTGGCTTTTTCAAATGCGAGAAAAGAAAGAACAGCATATGCTTTTGCAAAGTCAAAACATGTCACTGTAATTCCTCCAATTCATCACTCTGGTATTCACCTTATATGTAGAAAGGGAGTCTGGTGAAAATTAACATCCCTTGATCTCACTATCAGCAATTGCATTTTGTGTTGTATCGGATGAAGTTCATTCAACATAACTCTTGGCTGGCTTTGGACCTCAGGCAGCAGCTGGAATTTCAAACAGCTATTAGGGGTGGTGTATAGATTACAGACCGGTCTGAAAGCACAGCCTCGAGTTCGGTGCAATTTGGAAGGCTGACATGAGGCATAGCGTATGAATCACAAAAACGTTTAAATGCTTTTGCTGAAGAATTCAGCTTTTGAGAGGTGATTTAATTAATGCTTTTCAATAATAATACTTTTCAACAGCTCTAGAAGGGTAGATGCTTTAGTAAGTGTTTGGAACTATTATAATAACTGCACTTTTACATACAGAAGTAAGTAATAGAGTCTGTAGGTTTAACAAGGTTGAGAGATGCTTTAGCAATCGGAGATTTGATGCTGCAGCTCACTTAAGGGCAACAGAATTTACTTAAATGCCAGGAGCTGCAGAACTAGGCACAGTCTAATGCAGAGAACAAGAATAATATACAAATTCCATTACTGTTTTTTTTATTCTGCTAGCCAGTACTTTTGACTTATGACTAAAACATTAATATTCCAGGAACAGAGGAGGAGGCCTTTTCTGGGCAGCTGTTTCTCATTGTGTCTTCTTTTGATAGTAAATGGAGATGGCTTTTGAAAGTGTGATAATTGCCACACTAGCTTAAACATGATAAAATAATAATAATGAATTTCTTTTCAAGCAATTGGATAATTTAAACAGTATTGTATGATGGTCGGGTGTCTGTTTTCACAATGTGCTGTGAAATACAAAAGGGCCAACAGCATTATAATGAAAACAGACAAAATTACTGTATCAGCTCCTGGAAAGTAAAATCAAACTGAAGATGTCACCTCAGTGTTACAACTCTTTGATGTTCTGCCTGATCAGTATGCGCTAGGAGCAAAGATCTGGTTTATATTGTCACTCTGATCCATCAGGCAGCAGAGAAGCAACGATTTCTTTTCTCACTGGACTAGAATTCAGTGGAAATAACTGAGTGTACATTATAAAGTGTGTTAGTAATATTGCTATGGCAATTCTTTCCCATTCTTTTGCAACTAGGTTTAGCCAATGGTCACAGTAGGGTGACATTTTGTTGTGATAAAGCCATTGGAAACAGAGTGTGAGGAAGGTCCGGTAATTACTGGACTGTGCTGCAGAAAATCAAGTTCAACTCTGATAGCACCATCAACATTTTCATTTATAATAGTAATTACATTCACCTAACAAGTATTTTAAACAAATCCAGTGGACTTTGGTTCCTTTATGTAAATTATTCATTCTAATAACAACACTTAGCATTTTAATGTTCTTTATGCTTTGTATCTATGAACTAGTCAATATGCCATCCTTATGATGTAGGTGGGTAGACTGTAGTACTCTTCTTTTACAACAGATGAACTGATTCAAAGATTTCCCAAGGCCATGCAATGAGAGTTGTAGAATTGGGATTAAAGTTGTGAGGAATTTGTGAAGATGCTGCTTTATCGGTGATGCTTGTTCTGCATAAATGACCAATAAACTATGACAAATGCAAAGTTCCCTCTTGATAGAGAGATTAACTGTAGATTTTTTTTTAAGATTTTCTGTGATTCTGCTCCATGAATTACTGCAAAACTGAATTAGGTAAGTTGGACGTGGAGTGCTGGTCTCTGTCCTTTCACGGGAGAGACAGGAATATGGTTCATTTTACTTCAATTTAGAGCTTGATTTGGATGCTTAGACACAGCTCACGTGCCCTGGGGTTTCCCACCTGGCCTCCAGCTGCCAGTGCAGCAGGGCACAAGTCTCTTAGTTTCTTTGTCTTACCTATAGTCCTAAATAAATAAAGTCTGCCCTAGGAGTCAGCTGTCCAGATGTCAGCTTCAGCTGAGTTAATCACTGTAAGACCCTATTTATAGTCAATGCAAGGAAGACAGTTGTGGGGTGTGATTCATCTGACCTGTTTTAAATGTCTACCTTAGAATGAGAAGAATTACACCCTCGAGCCTATTGAGCATTACCTTGTTCTTCATTGACTGAAGCAAGCTGGGCAGGTTGGCTCTTGTGTGTTTACACTGGAGACACGTGTTGTTAATTATATGAATCTTGTTGAGTGTGACTGAGCACTGAGCAGCCTGGAGAAGTTTGGGGCAGCTGATCTGTCACTTTGTTATTAGTTTCTTGGGACACCGCTTTGCATGATGGCTGAACTAAACTGCAGAATCCCTTCTGTGCCCAAGCTGGTGTGGAACAAGGGGACTTGCCAAAAGTTTCCCCGGGTACAGTATACTTGGTTACTCTGTAGGAAATTTTGATTCTTTTTTTGACCATTGTAAAACCAGGGGAATTTTTAAGTGTGGAATTCAGAATCAATGTAGTTCTCCTGCATAAAGTTAGTGAGAACTTATAATCAGTTCAAATGCTGTTTTCAGTCAGAATTTTTCCATCTGTACTGCTGATCAGTATGGCTGCTGATTCAACACCTCTTGCTGAAGGGATATTATTATATTAGAAGCGATTAAAGACACATTCCAAGAAGTGATGATTCTCAGAACCGTACTTGCTATTGAAAGGTTGGCAACATTGATATCAGGATTATAATATCCTGCTTGATAATTAAACTTCTGCCTGGCAAGGACTTCCTCTGCATCTGCTGTATGGAAACCAGATATTACTTCTGAGTTACTGAAGAGCATTATATTTATATACTGGTCAGTGAAAGACTGCCACTAGTGCTTTTGTCTTGGTAATGTTTCACGCAGATGAACCTCAAGTTATAAAAACCAGCTGCCAGCTGAGGAGAAAAATTCAGGTTCTCTAGTCTCTGAATCTTCCAGCTTGTCTTCAGTTTCAGGCTAACATGCTGTAGGGTACTCTGTGCTGTCAGATTTTCATTTGACATGGTGGGGTGCTTAGGCTAAGGAAGAGAGAGAAGCTTTATAAAAGAAAACAACATCAAAGAATGATGAGCTCCTTGCAGATGTCAGTGTTGTATGGCACATTTTACATGAATTATTGGTGTTGTCGACTCTTCTGCTGGAGTGCAGAGAAGAATGGGCTCTGCTTCACTTCACTGCTGAATTCTTGATTTCCCTTAAAATAAATGAAACAGAAGACAGTTTGTTGAGGAGGAGGTGTTGTTTGGAGGCTGCCATAGAATGATAACTGCTATTTTACTGTTGTTCTAATGAATTTCTTATTTTTTCAGACTTTTACGTTAAAATATTTTAGTGTGGCTTCCTAGGAGAGAAGAGGTTGTAGTAATACACTGCATGTCTTTGCATAGCTTTCCAAATGCTCTTCTAAATAAGTCTGTTGGCTAATATCAATCGAATACATCAAAAAGGGGAAGTGCTCTGAAGAATCATAATTTCCTGTACGGTTTTAAAAAAAAAAATACAACCAGGCTGAAAACGCAGGCCCTCCTTTATCCTTACAGAGAGGAAGACTGCACAGGGAATTCAGGCATCAGGTAATCCACACATGACAGAAAGTAGAGGCGATCCTGTATTTCTTGAAAACACAAAATTTGTTGCTCATACTTTGTTAGATATCAGAGGTGAAATTAATATAAGCTAATTTTAAACATCTACACTGTGGACAGATACACCTGACCTGTTCATCCTGGGTATTATTTACAATTAGTGGAGAAAAAATATGCAAACTGTGGGTTGTTCTAAATTACTTTTTCTTTAGGATAAGAAGAGTGGTTTTTAATAAGGGTCACATCAGGAGTTTCTAGGATGCTGATGCCTCCAGCAGTCAGGCTGAAAGGACACTGGTATGCCATAGGCATTGTCATATCTGCTGGGGATATCTCATATATTCTAGAGCATGTCACATGGCACTAAATGCTTATGCTTAAGCATCTAATTCGAGCCCTACCAGTTCTAAACACAATTAATGCTTCCTGGGATTGCATGCATCCACTTATATCTGTTTCTCGATACTACGACTGAACACAAAATGTTTCACCTAAAGTTGTTGTTTTACTTCATGTGCTCCTGGGTGCTACCCAGAGTCTCTTGGCTGAGCATTTCTCCCTGCTCCCATGCCACAGTACAGCCCTTTTGTTGGCAGCTGAAAGGGCCAAACTCAGTTATATAAAACTCTTAAGACATAATAACACAAGTCCTGCCCAGAAGCCTTTTGAAGCACAGTGAGCAAGGTATTGAATAACTGTCTTTAACAGACAATTTTTCTGGAGAAGGAGGAAGAGGAAAAAAACAAAACAACTGGAATTATGGGAATCTGAATGGCTGATGACAGGTAAGATTACCAGAGCCTTTGCCCTTTTCCCTCCCAGCGCTAGACAGCTGTGCTCTTTGGTGTGCTCAGTGCTAACTGGATTCGCTTTTTGTTGTACCACCTCATGATGTTCCTCACCAGCTTCTCCTGCCTGGGTCCACTGCTAGCTGCTCATAGAGTACTGCACATAGCCAGGCCCATGGTTTGTCAGCAGTGGCAGAAAGGAAGAAGTCACTTAACAGAATTGTTCTCTTCCCTCGTATACCCTCCTACCTGTATACCCTCCTATCCCAGTGTTATTCAGCTGGAGGCCAAGCTGCACCTTCTATCCTGCAGGAGGACACTAATCACTGGTTTGGTGAGCGTTCTTTCCTGAACTTTATTGTAACTAATATATATATATATGTATATGTATATACACCTCTCTTTCTCAGCTAGCAAAATTTGACGGCATAGCTCTTCTGCCAGCACGCAAGAGAAGTCTTGTTTTCTGTCTCCCCAGTGAAACTTACCCAGGATACAAATGTTCTATTCTTTATGAAACATCAGTCCACGCCCAGAAATGAGACTAGATACCTAATTCCCATTGATTTCCAATTGGTTTCAGTGCAAGTTGGACACCCAGACAGAAATTGGATTCCCAAATACCTTCATAAATGTAAATCTTCCTATTCTTGCAAGATGAGGTTGAGGAAGAGAATAGAAGAAAGAATAGTAAGTTAAGATTTATTTATTTTCTTTGGTAACATAAAATTAATTTCCTAGCTGTTTTCCAGGTTACTTTGAAGTTTATTTTGAGGAATTTCAGTCTCTGCGTACAGAAAATGTCATTCTAAGTGGATAGTGTGAATTGTATTTTTCCAGTGACAGATGGGAAAAGCAGTATACAAAAAACTATGCCTGTCATTATTTAAATCTTAGTGTCAGGTTTCTAGGGGTTTATGAGTGGCTGGGCTTAATCTTGAAATGGTAAGTTCTAATGTTCTGTATGTAGATGTTATAGGTAATGTATGAAGATATATATTTTTAATGGATTACTAGATTGGAGCTTTATAGAAAAGTTTTGCCATTATTGCTCACAGTGACATTGCATAATTATATAATTTTGAATTCAGAAGGACAAAGTCTTCTTTTTTCTTTGATAATAGCATATTTAACAGGTGTATTGTAGACTATTAATTCTTCCACAAAAATGTTTTATAGCTTTATCCAGTAGTTTTTATGTCAAACTGAAAATGAATGGGTAAAACTTGAAAGGAGTAAAGCAGAATGATCATAATTATGCAAATACAACTTTGCAATGAAAGGAGGAGTTTTTGCTCTCTAGTGGGCTCTGGCAAGAATTTATGTAGCAGAGATTTGGAAGGTTGTATAGATAAATTATAATGATCTCTGCACTTTAGCATTTAAATCTGTAGCTCATCCATTTTAACAGGATTCTTTGGATAGAGGATTCTTCTCAAACCTTTGTTTAGAGTTCAGAAAGTTTAACATCTGATTGAGCCAAGGTGTCTCACTGAGCTACTGACAGACCAGTTTTCTGTGGCTGACAGCACACAAAAACCAGTACGGCCAACACTACATCCATTTGCTCTTGATGCTTCAGGTCTATTAACTCTGTATTATTTATATCCTCATAGAGCAGAAGTTTGCTTCATCGTGATTCTGAAACGATGTCTGAACTCTTGCCTTTTGGTCTGTAATAAAACCAATTAAACTGCATTGTCATAGTATCTTCGTGCTCTGGGGTTAGTGTGTAAATATCTGTGTGTTATGTGTATGTAAAATCATCAATAGATGATTTGCCATGATGTAGGCAGCCTGGAATGTTTTGTGTTTACTAGGTCATCAGAAAATTAAAAATTAATGTTGTCAATGAAAGCAGATTTTAATTTTTAAGTTGCTGATAGATATGAATGTATGTTATTGCAAAAAGTTCAACAGTAACTCAGACAATGCATCCAGTGTTGTGAGGGAGACTGACAGAAACGGTGTATCTAGGGAAGAGTTAGTGAACTCAGTTTAAAGCGATCAATGTATAAGATCTTCCTGGTGGACTTTATTAAATATTTTGACAGAATTCAAAGTTGGGCTTAACACTTCCACTTTGTTGCAAAAAGAATGCAGAGGATCAGATTCCTTGGGCTGCTCTGGCAGCTTTGCACTGTGTCAGCAACACAAAGCAGCAATAAAGCTAGTTTAACTGGCCTGTTAAACCTGGTTTACAGCTGCTTCGCATCACTGAAGTGGTACAAAGCAGCCGGTGAGATTGACTCTAGGTGCTTGGTAGTCTGTGCTGGTAACGGCAAGATGGTTGTGAATGACCCCAGTGTGAACTGTGTGAGTGATATTTGATAATGTTGGGCTGCTGGCAAGGAAAAGTTGCTAAGTTTTATTCTTGTTATGAGTACGTGGCTAAGAGCCCTTTCTGGATAGTTGTTTCTCGTTTGTTTCCTTTTGAAGCAAAGAAAGGTATGAAAAGACAGAGAAAAGGTTTTCTGGTGCTAGAGCTGAACTGACTTGCAGCAAAAGGTAAGGTCACTGTTCCGCATGATGCTTCTTATGTCCTGTCCAGTGTTTCCTCTGCTGCACAGAGCTCTTTCATAGGAATCCCTTTGGACCAAGTTTCCGTTGAGATAGAGCATTTTCAGTAAAAGGGGAAATCCTTCATCTCTAATGCCACTGTCTTCATTTCATGGCTTCTCTAGTCTGAAGTGGCTGACACAGCACCACTGTGTGCATCGGCCCTTACCAAAGTGCTGTTTTGTTCTTCTGTGGCATTTCCCTGACCTGAAACCACAGGCATGCCCGAAGCGGTGCATGACTTGAGGGCAGACCCCTGAGTTCAACTTGTGACAAGGACAGGTAGGCTTGTATGCCTTCCCTGGAGATTTTTTTCTGGAAATATTTGCTTCCTAATGCAAAACTATGTGATCTGGTTTTGTGATTTTTTGTGCAGTGAACATGTCCTCCTTACAGGCAGAGTTGTAGACAAAACCTTTAAGTTCATGATGATGAATTTCTCTCATGCTTCTGTTAAATTGCTGCTTTGTGTAGCTTCAATAGCCTTTGTCCAGGTGGAGAATGCTGGTGTTTGGAAGCTGTGCTCCAGGCTGGAGGCTGTTAACACCTCCTCTGAAAATCTCCTGCAGAGATCTGCAATCCCAGAATGTGCATTGGTTTGTTTAGAAATTAGATGAAATGCATTGAATTTAACACTCACAAATGCTGTTAGTCCTCAGCTATTTGCATATTCACTAATGAGAGCAGCTAAAAAGTCACTTCAGCTTTAAGAAATCGTTTTTTGGATGAGCAGTAATTGCTACAAATAGAATGAACTAAAATGGAGAGAGAAGGCACTGGAAAACTACCTGGGACCTTCTTTCTTTTCCTCTGAAGATCTCATTCATCAAAACACACAACATCTTGCTGGCCTCCTCAATAAGCTGGGGTAACTGGGAAATGTCAGTGTTTAAAATTGCCTTTTCTCACCTCCAGCTTCTCAAGAAACAGACCTTCTTTTTGAGCAAAGAGCTATCCACAGCAAATACGGAATGAGCACATTTGTCACAGCAAGCCATTTGTCAGGTCCAATTGGGATTACTGTATAATGCTCCTCCTGCTGGTACACAATATGGCTCAGGCTACCACAGGCTCCAGTTCCCATAGTGATTGCTGGGTTCACTCCTGGTGATTGTTTAGTGTCCTGGTTCACTCCTCAGAGCTATTGGTGCGGCAAGCCTCAGTTATCTGGAAATGTCTTTTGCTGTTTGATTTTTTTAACCGTCATAGCAGACTAAGAAATAAGGATAAGGCTTATAAGTACCTTGATCAAAGTTTTCTCTGTGGAAAAAGAAATAAAAATAATAAAATATCTATGAAGCCAAGTTTTAGAGCAGAATCAAGTGAATCAGGTATTCTACTGTTTTCTAGAGGTGGATGCATAACATTCCTCTAACATGGTGAGAATGATGCTCTCAATCTGCCAGCACCAACAGCCCTTTTTATCCCAAATGCACCTAAAAAGAAGAAAGAAAATATATCAAGCAAAAAAAAATACAAAAAGCTCAGCACAAAAACCAACAAACAAGAATACTCTCAACAACATTTTGACAATGGAAAGAGGAAAAGTGTTGAATACTGCACAAAGACATCTGGATACATTAGACATAGATAAAGAGTGTGAGATAATGAGACATAGTGGTGATGGGCAGAAATACAGCAAAAGAGGTTAACAATTCTGGTATCTCTTTTGTAATTGTCCTGTAATACTATGTCCTGCCTGTTATGTACTATGTTTGTGTGGGTATATACATGTGTAAGAGAGAGAAACAGAGTAAAGTGAGGGACCAAATCTCTTGTGTTAAAACAAGTTTGCTGACAAGGGAAAGAAATGTGTGAAAAGCCCCGCAGCAAACATTCAATATGCTCCAGTTTACACCAGTGAACAGCTGGTACGCAGATGGCCTGGGATTCGAGGAGTACAAAGCTGCTTTGAGCCCTGTATGCTTTCCCTCGTGCGTTGGTGTGTGCGCATTGTAGCTGTTAGCAGAGTTCTTTCCTGCCATCCCAGCCGAAAAGGATGGAACAAGTCAGACTGTGAGGAAGGGATTGTATTGCTGCCTAACAGTCTTTTTGACCCTCTTGGTTAGCTACATCAGGTTTTGGAATACAGTGTCATCTTGGCAAGTTAGCTTGGGCTATTGGTATTTACGAAGAGCTTTGTCTTCTGCATGCAATGTTTTTGAAGTAGGTTGGAGCACAAACGATTTTGCTTATTATATTTTTTCTAAAAATTCAAAATGCAAAATTAATACTTCCGATGAAGGGCACTAGCTGAGTAAAGCTAGCATCAGTCCAATTCTTTAAAGATTCTTCAAAAAAAAAAAGACTGTGCTTATTTTCCTTGTTCGCAATTGTTGCACAGGAGTCTTTTTGTATTGAAATTTTCTGTAGCAACCGCTAATCCTGAGGGACTGCAGTAAGAGGGAGCAGATTTCCACATCCTAAAAATGTGCCAAGGATTCATAAAGCAAAACGGTTCTCTCTGTGCCTTAGGTTTTCCTGAGGGGACATAATTACCTGACACATAGCAAAATTTGTAGGGCAGTATGTCCTGTTCAGTTCTAACCTTACCTGAGAATGAATGGCCTGCACAAAGAACCTGACTGTTCTTTGTGCATTCTTGATACCACCTTTGCACATTTGGGGAATCTGTGTTCTTTTGATGATTAAAGGCAGTGGCGGTTGGGAGGATGGGCCATCAGTAGTCAAAAGGGTGCCATCTCAGTGTGGTAACAGGCTTTTGCACCCGTGAGTTAAAATGTTCGTGAGTTTAACATTGGAAAGATAGTAATGGCCAATGATGCGATTCAGATTCCCATCATAAAATCCCAGGCTCTGTGTTCCTGATTTTACATCATGTGCTGCTTTCTACTGGCCTCTCTGTTCCAAGAAATATGTACATGCAATCCTGGCTCTAAACAGAAAAAAATCTGTAGTGGCATTTTTCACATTTTTAAAAAATACGAATGCAATGGCACGTGCAGTGGACAACTGCTGATTTTTATCAAAAGATCTCATATTAATGAACAGCGTGTTGGTGACACATACAAGGAACTCTGCTCTTAACTCTCTTTGCTTCTGGTGAGTCAGGCACCACCCTGGAGAGTCACAATTATTTTGATGGAAAATTTGTTGAGAAAGCATATCAGTTGTGGAACAAATTCAGTGCATCTCTCTTAATTAGTGAAAATAATAATAATAATCTCATATTTGTGTTCCTACCTCTCATTTTAAAATGTTCAAGAATTTTACTTATCTTATTCCTAGCAGCCAAAGTATACTGGAATGACAATTCACTTTATAATTGTTGCTTAGTGAATGTACTGGAGCAGACTTTGTCATGATTCCTATCAATGCACTTGTGCTTTGGAGCAGCCTCTTCGGTTCATATCTCTACAGGATATTTCTAGGGTTATAAACCACTTGATATTTAGACAGCTGAGTACATATTTGCATGTATTTTTATGACAGTTCTGTGTGAAATTATGGTAAATATATTTGCCAGTGTAGGCAGAAGTATTTCATACAAACAGAGCCCTAGTCATACCTGAAGTAATGTAGCTGTGCAGTATCATTTTGAGTAATGTATCTCTACCACATGTGCAGTTTTTCAGTGTATAGTGCAACTGAAGTCTCTTGGCTAGTTAGAGTAGCTGTGGTGATTGAAACACAAAGGGAGCAGCTATTCTTCTTACCTTGTTAAAAAATTTAACCAAAAAAATGTTATCTGTCAGACTGCAGATTGAGAAGACATGGCTATATATTAGCAAAATCACAAGAAACTTTGTTTTCTTGCTGCCTGGAATAAATTTGTAAATTAAGGTAATTTATATCTTAGTTTATAGTTCATCTTCCCTTAGTGAAGACAACAACCTTTCTCTTTTGTGCTCTGATTCTAAAGCTTTACTATTATCTATGGACATGAGATATTAGAACTGTTCTCATCACTGATTAATTTAGTCACTTTCTCTCTGCCAGAATTTTGCCACTAAGGAGTGTGAGTATGAGATTACTTTAAAGCAACATTGGGGAAACTGAAGTGTTAAACTTGCAGTAAGTGAACGTTCAGTGTGGAATCCCTTTCACTTAAGTTTAGACATCTATAGTAGAAATGTATGTTTGTGCTGGTGGTTAATGGAGAGTAATGAGTATTTTTGGAGTGTCTTTCAACAGATTTGTTTTAGATTTCTTAGGGTCTTAGATCTTTGGGCATGATGTTGTTCCCCATTGATGTGAAAAAGAGTCTGACCTGCAGACATTTGCATTGAACACATTCACTTTTGGGAACAGGAGTCCTACTCTGTCTCTCACACATTTTCCTCCCATTCTGAATTTCTTGTTGCATCCTTCTGTGTTATATTGTTTGAACTATGGCTTTCATCTTTAATCCGGCTAGGTAGCGGGAATATTTGTCATCTTTTAGGTAAGGCTGAACATGAACCTAAAATACCGGGGTTGATTGTCCAGGATGATGTACAGCAGCCTTACTGTCATAGAAAAGATATTACCTCAAAGACATTTCTTCAGAAATACATATATATGTGTAAAATTAGGATTTAAACATTTGAGAAGCAAAATGTAAATCTGTGGTTGTTTATACCCATGGGCTATTAACCTTTGAATCAACAATACTGATTTTTCTGCAAAACAAACTCATAACAGTAGCTTCCAAAGAAGTGGGAATTAAAAAAAAAATAAATCTCTCAGCCTGTAGGCTGCAACACAGTAACTAACTTTAAAAGAGTGATAATCAGACATTGACATTTTTATGTACAATACTCCCTTTACTGTGACATTGTTTGAGATGTTCACATTAGTTTCATTAAGCTTGGCAGACACTGGTGTCTGCAGTGATTTAATGAGCCAATAATAATTTAATTGTGGTCTACTGTCAAAGCATGTGTGATGAAGTCCACACAGATTAATAGCCACCTACAATTTCTGAATCAGTGCCGTAGAAAATACCTGTGATAAGCAGAGTATTAAAGATTAATGTCAAATCATTGGTAAGGACAAATATGCAAAACTGGACTTAATTTAGATTTTTCTGCAAGTGAAATTCCTTATGTGTTCCCTCCCTCTTAAACAAAGCATTCTTTTAATTCCTCTGCCACATTTCAAAATGAAATGTTCAGAAAACAAGTCACCTAGATGAACCACTAATATCTTCCATTTCTGAAGACATTGGATCCTATGGAAACAGTTTCTACATTGTTGTAATGTGTCTGGTATGTAAAAACATTGAGCTGTCTTTTGTCAAGAAGAAACATATTATTCTTGCAAAAGTAATCCTTAAAGTTTTGCATTCTCAAGAAAATGACAAAAGTTCTGTCCAACTAATTAGAAGGTCTGTTTGCTTTTTTTAATGCTTTCCTACCTGTAGTACATAAGTGCCTCCTCAGCAGAAAAAGAGGGATCTGCTGGATAAGTAAGACAAATGAAGTGCATATGGAATAAAAAACATAAAGGTAGAAATAACCTGAAATGTTAAACAATCTGTCTAGAAAACAAAAGGACGAAATAAATATTTCAACAAATATGAAAAAAATGGGTAAGAAAAATGAGGAAACTGGAAAAAAATAAGTGAAAAATTACATGACAAAAATGTATTGATCAAGCTAAAGGAGCCTGAGCTGACATGAGAAGCAAGTTCATAAGTAGCTGAGCCATAGGTTTACAGCATTAACCAGTCTACAGATTTCTTGTTCATAATCTTGAACAGGAAACTGATGTCCAATTTAATGTTATTCCAAGTTGTTCCATTAATTGACGTGTTGCTCTGATAATGCTTACATCATTATAACTTCAAATTGAATGTACAGATTTCCCAGGAATGGTAATTTGCTTGATTAAATTGCAGATCCTACCAGAGAAAAAAACTACTAAGCAACATTTTATTAAATGATAGCTTGCACAGAGAAGAATAAATCTGACTGTGCATGCTTTTCTTAAACCTGACTTTCTTTTTTATATTGTCTGTCACTAATAAATCCTGGTGTTGAAACAGAGGTACTGCTTTTAATATGGAGCAATAAATGATGAATGATAAATTCTTTCATAAGGAGACTCCAATTTGTGTTCTTGATTTTAATTTGGTGATAATATTTAATTGATAGAATTTGCATTAATGTAAAAAAGTTCAACAGAATATGGATGATGACAAAGAAGTGAATTTCTGCAAGACATTTATGTTGTACAGACATAACCAAGTCCTATTCATCCTTTCTTTTCAGTGCCTGTATAGAAAATACCATGAAATAACAGAAAGATTTGGGCTGGAAGGATCCTCCTGAGGTCATGAAGTTCAATCATCTCTCAAAACAGGGCTGACTTTAAATCCAGATGCGGTTGCTCAGGGCCCAGTCCCACAGATGTTTGAAAATCTCCGGGGATGGCTTAGCTGCTCACATGGCAAAGAATATTTTCCTATGTGTATTCAGAATTTCCCTTGTGGCATCTTGCAACCGTCGCCTCTTGTCCTTTGGCTGTCCACCAAACTGGAAGTCTAGGTGTCTTCTTTGTAACACTTTGTCAGATCTTACCTAACTGCAACTAGATTTCTCTTTTAGCCTTCACAAGGCTTAACAAAACCTGATTTTATGAAAGAGTTCCAGTAATTTTAATCTAACATTTAGATACGAAACTAGGATTTCAATACAGAACATTAAATGGTATTCAGTCTTATCACAGACTCACAGGCTGCTAGGGGATGGAAGGGACCTCTGAAGATCATCTAGTTCAACCCTTCTGCTAGAACGGCATCACCTAGAGTAGATCACACTGGAACACGTCCAGACGGGTTCTGAATGTGTCTAGAGACAGAGACTCCACAACCTCCCTGGGCAGCCTGTTCCAGTGCTCTGTCACCCTCACAGTGAAGAAGTATTTTCTGATGTTAAAGTTGAACCTCCTGTTTTCCAATTCATGACCACTGTCCCTTGTTTTGTCACTGGACACCACTGAGAAGAATCTGGCCCCATCCTCCTGACACTTGCCTTTTACATATTTATAAGCATTGATGAGATTCCCCCTCAGCTTCCTCCAGGCTAAACAGACCTAGCTCTCTCAGTCTTTCCTCATATGTTAGATGCTTCAGTCCCCTAATCTTATTAGTGGCTCTATGCTGGACTGTCTCCGGTAGTTCCTTGTCCTTTTCTTCAGAAAAACCTGAGTAGTAACCACCTGAACCCGTGGGAGTGTAGACTTGCAGTAGATGTCCTTGTTCAGCCTAATGTGTGCACCTGTATTTGCCCCATGATGCAAGTTGTGCTCCACTGCCTTGTTCTGGGAATCAGGTCACTCACTAAGTGCTCTTGTGAGAGAAGACTTCTGGTGGAGGGAAAGCATTATCTTTAATTGGAGAGGCTGATAAAGAACTCCAATCCAACAGATAATCTCTAGGTACATTTAACACTTTTAGGTTAGTAACTTTGAGAAAATGTAGCTGTATCATAGCATCACAGAGTAATCTGGGTTGGAAAGGACTTCTAGGGTCATCTGATTCCGTGCTCTGCAAAACACAGCCATACCATGTGTTAAAACCAGGCCTGATGAGGGCGTGGTGGCTTTGTCTGTCAGCCTTGGGACTAGGGTGCTCTGGAGACTCGAGAGTCCAGGTCTGTCCCGCCCTTCATCCAGAGGAGCTCTGACCCACATATCTCCTGCCTGCAGACATGTCTATGATGCCTGGGCTATAAGATAGAGGCACAGGGGCACCCTCACCTGTGGAAAGTATGCTACTGGAAGAAGATGTCAAGCTGCATGTTCTGTACGAGTGAATTAAACAGCTCTGGGAAATGCTGCCAGGTGTTGGAAAATCAGTGTTTACTCTTAAATCCTCTAAATGGGCAACAGTGTGACTTTGGCCACAGTTCTCCTACCTGGCCTGGGAGCTGGTGCAGGCCAGGGACCTTCCCCAGCTGGTAGTTTGCATGTGGTCATCTTGTTTTGGAAGTCAGGAAAGTTTGAAGGCATGGATGTGGAAGTTCCATGTCACCTGACCTCAGGGTCCGGTGATGGCCATGAACATATCTCTGTCTTGCATATGACACAGCCTGCAGTGTCTAATATTGTAGCTGGAAGACTCTATGGTATGCCGTAAGCCATGAAGATATCTAGGATGTGAAGTGTTAGGATCTCAAAAAGTAAGGTGGCTATATCCATTTCTAGTAATCAGCAGAATCGGGTAGATTTTAAAGCATTTGCTTAAAGGCTTTGCATATGGAAATGGTTGCCTCTTTATAGGATTTTACCTCACAAAATCTTGGCTGGAGTCCCAAACACATGTGAAAGGACAAACTGAGCCTTCTAAAGATGGCAATCAGCCATCACCACTTGCTGAAAGCCCATGCAGCAAAAGCAGTGCCGAAAAGCCGAGCTGAGAAACAGTTCAGCTCAGTAGCAGTCATCACCTGCAGCTGCTTGTCAACTTGTTGATTTCTAATGTGATAATGAGAAATGCATTGGTCTTGACATCAAGTACTTGCGCAGACACCCAGACAGAGGATGTTTAGGATGTTTTGGGATCCAAAAACAGAGTTGAGGGATGGAAGCTTGTGTTCTTTGTGTTCGTGGCAGATTTCAGCGAAGTGTAAGGAACTGGCAAGGTAATGATTGGGTACCAAATCATAATGAGTCCATTTGGTATTACTGAGCCGTACAGGCTAGCAAAATTAACATTTTCTTTTGAAAGAGGGATGGGGCTTCAAAAGACTGTTGAAAAGTATCACTCTTTGGCATGCAGACTGAGTTGTGCTGTCGAGACAGAAGTTTTTATAATCCAAATAAAGCACACTGCCCCTAGAAAGATATGAAGCATGAGAGAACCTGTTTGTATCCTTTTGATTTAAGCTTCCATCTCATCAGCTAAGATGAAATGACATAACAACATGGATACAAGGTATCTAATTTAGTTTTCCTCCAGCAGAACGTTTTTTTTCTGAATTTTGCATTTCTCAAAGTCACAACGGTGTGTAGTTAAGTTTTGTTTGTCAATGAATAAAAAAAAATTCTATCAGTGTAAGATGATCACAACGAGAATGAATTAAAATCAGAAAACTCTGATTTGTGGTAGGATGATTAAAATGTAGCACCAAGTCTCCATATATAAGCACACCTATTAATGCTTCTGGGTTTAGTTTGAAAGGTTCTAGAAAATTTAATAATTTCATTAAGCTTCATTTTTAACATTATTACAGTCAAGCAAAACCAACTCGTATTGCACTATTTCTTCTCTTCTGGATGGTGAAAATCTTTGAAATTTTTTGTTGTGAGATTTATAAAGATCATACCACAAAGAGCAAGAAATCTTACAAGAATTATATAAGAGATTTCAAACACAGATGTCATGGACTGGATTCACTCTCACACACAGAGAAAATGGCACACATGGCTAGAATTAACACACACCTATGTGGCTGATACTTATAAAATTCCTGTTAAGATTTCTGGCATTTACATTCTAAAACTTTTCAAAATACCATATTTCTAGACACTTGTATACACAGGCTTATAGTCTCTTCATTGTACATCAAATAGCTTTCTTTTTCAATTCTTCAAGACGTTTCTTCTCCAAAAGCCACAGCTGTAGCTTGTTAGCAACACCTTGAAAAGACATGGTTACTAAACACTATTTACTCTCTCTAGCCTATCCTCCTTATATTGAATTTAATTGCTTTGGGTTTATACTAAGTAATTGTGCAAGAATGAAAATGATTTTAAATTTTGTGCCTTTTATGGATGTTCTATGAATTTGCAAAGCTATTTATTGGTAGTGTATATACTGCAGATACTAAGCTTTAGATGTTTTGTAGCTGGATTATTAGTACCAGTAGCATAATTATTACTATATATTTTCTGGAGATATTCACATGCTGTTATTTTGCAAGCAGAATAAGAAATATGGCATTTACAGCTACAGCCCTTGAAAATCTCGTGGGCTCAGAATATAGCTAATAAGCTACAATCCTGGCTGGCGGAAGAAAAAAAAAAAGTTTGATACTTAGTGTGAGAGAGAGAATCCAAAGCTAACAGGAAATTTATTGGCTTATGTTCACACAGGTTCATGCTCCCACATTTCTGAATGCACTTGGGATTTAAACAAATCTCCACATGCAAGCTAAAATTCCATTGGATCCATCGAGTTGTTTTTTAAAATGTGCTTTTAGGTCCTTGAAGCTTTTGATCTACATTCATGTGAGATTTGAGCCAACTTGGACATGTGGCTTCCAAACTCTTGGGTGAACCTGAGTTTACATTCTGGGACCTGACAGTAGAGCTGCAGCACTATGAAACCTGGCTTAGAACTATTCACAGCATGTGAAGTTAAGCATGGCTTGAAGCCGAGGTATGTTGCGCTTGATTTCGTTAATGGATTCTTCTACCTTTTTTTTTTTTCTTTAAATCTGTTTAGAGGTAGAAGAACACTAAAACAGTGGACTAAATGAAGTGTCTCAGAATAACCAAACTTAGCAGTTTTCAGAAACAGGAATCAAATAGTCAGTGTTTGATCTACACCAGGCTGGGACTGGATGATGTTTTTGTTCATATGCGCTGGTTGCTGCCAGTAGACTAGGGAGGAAAAAAAACACAACAAACATCACAGGAAAATAAAAGGAAGAATTTATGGTAAGCAAATGTGAAAGAAAACAGTTTCTTAACTGCACTGCATATATTCAGTCTGCCTCCAATCCCTGTTAGTTCACCCTAAATCAGGCACTAAACATATGGTAAGTGCAGATGGCTCACGCAGCTGCTCATGCCTAGAATCCAGGTGGGTGTTTCTCTGCAGTTTTATAATATTGTGTTCCAATTTTTAATGAGTAAGTTTATGAGAATGCAGTAATAAAAAATATCTCAGGTTAAGAATTCTGGGCAATAGGCGATATCCTCATTTGGGGCTAACTTGTATTGTTCTTAGGTGTCAGGCCCTTGATCTGAGATAGGGATCCCCAGGGCATTTTTCTCAATGGATATTTCAACATATTATTCAGGCTCTTCACATTTGTTTACTTACATATCCTGTACACAGGTGCTGAGACACCTGTATGGGCTCACCACATGACATAGTGTCTAAAGATGCATACACAGGGAGCAATACCAGATTTGTCCCCCTAGAAGAGAAGATACCAGTGATGAAGTACTCCCAGAAGGGCAGGTGGCCAGTGGGAGACCAGACTTTTGAAACAGGTAAAGTTATTCAGAGATTTTGTAAATGTCAAGTGTTGATCCCAAGGCTAATACTGATGCCTCTGGACAGTGGTTTTCACTTTGGAGAGCAACAGACTGAATCAAGTGTGTCTTAAGAAACATATGATCATACAGGGTAGATTTGTCCTTCCTCTGTTGATAGATCTGTTCTATTCTCAATCAGTAAATTACTCAATAGAAATCATGGCTGTTAGGAGACTTTAGTACAGATGATTTGTGCATCATCACCTTAACTTTATTCCTGCCTTTTCTGCATCTCTCTCTTTCCTATTTACAAGTGTATCTGAAGGTGGTCTGTAATTGTTGTCTCTCTAGATACTTGTATCTTCCTCGTTACATTGGTATTGTCTCCTTTAGTTCTGTTGCGTTCGTAGTGCTGTGCTGTCTGAACAACCAGTGTCTCACCGAGGTAGAACGAAGCCTCTCTGCTTATGTTGGGCAGCCACAGACCTGACTGGAGGGATGCTGCATCCCAGTTCACTGAGGCAATGTGGTGGCTAGCTAAAGGCCTCAGAAACACAATGAGATTAAACACAATGCCCGATATTATTGTCATTGAAATATAGTTGTAATTTTCACTGACTATGAGACTGTGTCCTGTTCAGATACTGCTCTTAGGATTAAAAAATTAAAGTCCAAAATTATAGTTCTCAGGATCTCACCAAGCAGGTGCCTAATTCTAGAGCTGAGAGAAGTTTGTGGTTGGAGTAAAATGCACAGTGAAAGTGATAGTCAACATGTGTAACAGAACTAGCCAAACACCCATTTTCACCCCACTCTGTGGACTTGAGAGTTCAGGCCTTTGAATCTTGATCAAAGGAAGGTTTCTTCCAGAAGTTCAGAAAAAGATGAGCCAAGCAAGGTCATGCTGCTTCTCCTCCCTCTCCTGCTCCATGTGCATATTCCCAACCCCTACTACTTCTGGAGTTTGTCAGAGTATTGATTTGTTTCACTGAGTTTGGCAGAAAACTAACTGAGAAATAAAATGAGCATTTTACTGAATTCAGTTGATCGCTGGGGGACCAGGTAATTGTCAAAACTGGAAGAAGGGAGAGAAGAAGAGGAAGGGGAGGAGGGGTAGGACCCTTATTCATGGGAGTGGTTCATGATTAAATCTGAAGTTAGCTCAGCTGTCTCACTAAGGCTCATCTTATGGAAATGATGCCTCAGAGATGGATGGAATTGAGGGCCTGTGCCTTAGTTCAGTGTTTCTCTGTTACCTAGCTTGGATCACTTCATATTTCATTTTTGAGAATTTAATTCTGAGGTGCTTTTCTCTCTCTACTCATTGATTGTGTATAGGACTGTGAATTCTATCATGGAAGTCAATGTTAGGGAGTGTGTTGCTGATCATTGCAGTCCCTATCTCCATCCCAGATCTCTGCCTACTTTCTCTGTGGGGTAGACATCAAAATCTTTGCTTTTCTCTGAGGCAAAATTCATGTAGACTGAAATTCAATTCATGTTTTTCCTGGATCTTCAGGGGATTAGTAGAAAGAGGACAAACAAAACAAAAAGAGGAGATTGCTTGGTATAAATTGAAAAACATTAGGTAAAAACAATGGTGTTACGCACCAGCTGAGGATCTTGTCTGTTTTGTTTCATCTTTGGATCAAGCCATTCAGACTGCAGCTTTGTTTACCTGTGTTTAAATAGGCTCGTCTCCACTGCAGTTTTAAATAGTGGTTTGATTGAAAACTAAAGAAGGACCTCAAGATCTGGGCTTTTGTCAATTTAATATAAGTCCTTTTAGATGAAATCGCTTCAAGATATGGTTCCCTTCTGCTCTTGAATATAATTTAATTAAGTGGCTCAATCTAAAATATTGGATGTATTTCTCTCAGAGTAAACCTTTTGTTTATCCCCTTCAATATAAAGCACTTCTCTAAGGAAAAGATTAAAGGATTAGTTTCTGCTGATATAGCTACAGTGTAATAATAATTGAGATGATTCCTAGACTCTCTGTAGGGCATGACATTTTTTGGCCTGGCAGATTTCATGCAAATACATTGTCATTGCCTGTAAAAGAAAACCCCTCCAGTCTAACCTAGTTCCGTTCGGTCAGGAGCCAGGGGAATACCTGTTACAGGAAATCTTCCAAACCTGGAGGCATTAGCTATGAAAGAAGTGAAAGGTCCAGGGCAGCACTTTAGGTGAAATGCTTTGCTGCAAAATAACAGAATCCAGGTTCTGCTGAGAATATAAGACTACAAGTCATAAGTGGTCTTAAATTAGAAAGTAGAAGGTTTGTTGATTATTTTTACAATAACATTGCAATGTGCCTTGATGCAATATTTATCACAGATTTTTTATCTCAAATAAATATTGTCATTATTGGTTTACTTCTATTTATACCACTTTTTAAAGTTTAATCAGCTGTTTTTCAGGAGTTTGGCTATAAAAATCTGGTGCAGGCTAGGAATCTGCCATGTGTTGGAGGCATGAAGGGAATGCAGGTACTAAGCATTTATGTATCCATGGTGAGATGAATGGATACTAAAGTTATTTGGAATGTTGTAGGTCAAAAATAAGTTTTGATTCTTGTTTGCTTGATTTCTAATTTATGTTTTAGGATTATGAAAGAGTTAACTTTCAGTACAATATTAATTTACACTTCAGTGTCTAACATGGCATCTGAAATAACTTCAGATTTTTCAAGGTCTCTGTACAGATCTGAGGAGACAAAAGCATAAGAGTATTAGTTCAAAGGATCATAAATATATCCATGTGATAGTACTTTAAGTGTGTGTTGATGAAGCCTCTATGCATACTGAGATTCAGAACAAAATACCTCAGAACACACCAATACAGAACATGAAATGAAAGCTTTCATCTAGAAAGTAAGTTCAATTCTTTTTGAGCCTTTAAGAGAGCTTGTGTGACTTCTCATATTTGCCTTTCTATATATCTGCTTTTGGGCTGTTTCAAAACAACTGGAAGGATAAAATACAAGAACAAGTTCTCTCCTGAGATTTTCAGCCCAAATTTACCCACTTCAGAATAAAACAGGACTCTGACTTGATTTTTAAGATGAATTATAGCTTAGATAAGCAAACATATTTCTGTGTGCCTATACAAGCTGAATTTCAGCTTAGTTTAGGGGTCTGAACACAATTATTCATAGAGAGCATGGACAGAATATAAAGTGGTGATTGTACAAAGGCCTTGGGAATCTGTGACTCTCGGTATACCAGTGGATTTAAGGTAGTTTTTAATCTCTGAGCTCTGATTTAAAAATGAAACACAAAGAAACAATTATGTATTAATTTTTAATTTGCTCTATACTACATAGTCATATTTTTAAGTTAATGCTGGTTTAAAACCACTCTGCAAAGCTGCAGACCTTCTGGATTTACTCCCCAGAAATCTTCAGTTACTGGGCTGAGGTGACAGTGAATTGCTCAGCATTTTATTTTTTATGGTCAGTGAATGAAGTCTGATGAAATTTTGCAAACAGGAAACTGTGACAAGAGGGTGCAGAGGGACTATCAGCACTAGTGCCAAAGCTTGGATGCTGTCACATGCTTGGATAAAAGCAATGCTTGCAAGTGCTCCTAGTGGCTACAGAGGAATTTCTAATACCATCTGAAGTTCATTTCAGAACCTTGCAACAGAATAACAAAGTAACCTGCTAGCAAAGAACTAATCACCTTTGGGACAACAAACTGTAAACAAAGAAATGCTCTTAAAAATTATGATTGAAGCCTGTAACGTTTTAATAACTTGGCAGCTAGCACAGTATTGCTTTACAAACAAATAGAAACCAATACGAACGTGTCTCTTGGGCTGGGAAGTAAATATATAATCACTGAGATTAAGCCCTTTGCTTTTGATACAATTCTCAAGGCTGCATAATAAGGTATACTTAGACTCAACCTACAGTGGGAACCGTTGCAGCAATTTGTTGGGTCACTTTGTGATAGAGATAATGAGAAGACAGGATGTCCTCCATGCAGAAAAATCATTATGTTCTCTATCTCACTACCTACTTCAAAATCTTTGATGGCCGAAAAAATGTTGGGAAATGAGTAGGGGCATGTTAAACAAGGGTATACACTGGAGTGATGAATAATACTGCTGAATTCTGTATTCTTGCTGTGAGAGGGACATAAATTGGGTGATTCTATAAAATTTGAGGTTGTGTCCTATAAAATACACATAGGCAAATAAGAATACTGTTTTATGGAGTAGCCTATCAAATCTGATTACTTCATGCACGTCTGTTGACTTCTCTAGTGGAGTTAATTTTTAGATCCTGTGACTGGGTGATGAGAGAAGAGAGAAAGAATTCCAGCTGAGTTCAGAGGGAAAGCTTTACACGTGGCATCAGATGCCAAATCCCTCATCCTGGATTAAAATCAGACATGCCTTGCACCAAGGCATGAGCTGTAGCATGGTAGGTTTCTGTGGACAGTAAAGCTCAGAAGATGACGCTTGTGATAAGGGAGAAGGGAAAACACAGAAAAACTAAGTTAGCATGTGTAGTAAAGGAGAAGAATACAGTTCACTGGAGGTGTGTCCTGTGGCAAGTTTATATAGCATTGAAGATGAACAGTATTTTCCTGAAACCCAATAGACACCTGAAGGAATGATGGAAAGTACTTCATTGAATGATTTGTCTCTTCTACAGTGTTTCCAGCCTTTTGTAAAATTCCTTAGCAGCAACATCAGACCAAGACCTACCAAGTTCATATGGTAAAATATGATTATTTGTGAATCACATGTAAAAGAATTTTATGGCACAGTGTCTGGCCACCTTTGATTCCTTAGCTCAGCAAGCCAGTGCGCATTTACAACTTGCTTGGAGGCAACCCTCAGCAGGAGTTCAGAGAAGGGCTTAGACCTGTGCTGCAGGTTCTTAGTGAGACCTTTTGATCATTCTACTCTACCGATTACCTGGTTTTTGAACATATAAATATAGAAAATTATACAGAAATACAAGGATTACGTGCACCATCATACCCTGAAGATCTACACAATTAATCTTTCTCCCCAAAGTTCTGAGAATGACTCTGTAAAAGGATAGTGATTTCAGATTTGCTGTCACAGTGGGATTCAGAAAGCAGCAAAATAAATGGAGGATGTACTACAGACAGGGCAATCTGGAGCTCTGCTGCATGGAAATACTAAGCATAACATGAGCAATTAGTTATTATTATACTCCTGTCCAGTCTAATGATCAGGTATGGAACAGAAAAATACATGGCAGGGAACTGTTGCACTTGGGAGGGAAAGAGGCAACAGAGCAGCAGACAGCCTTCATTTTTCAGAATGCTATAGAGAGCAATGGTAAAACAATGTTCTGTAATAGTGGCTTTGGAAAAAATGCTTTTAAAGTCAAGTCATAAACATTTTTAATGCATGAAATAAGATGGGAGTCTGTGACCTATTTCCAGAAGTGACTTAGATGTAATTTATACTAAGAAAATAGAAGTGTAGGATTTTTGCTTTGCATCAAGTGGTTAAAATTCCTTAGGGAGACACTTACACCATCAGGGGGGTATGAGTGTGACCACTTCCATGTGAGCATAGCTGCATTTCTGGATGGGGAAGTGTTGGGGTTACTGATTCTGGCCGTACAGATGAAGGAGAACAAAGTTTTAATGTAGGCACGAGGACTTGCTTGCACCTAATGGATGCTTGCAGTGACTCTCAAAAAGTTGAACTGTGATACTTATTTTCAAAGGGTAATTTAGCTCTTAGATGAGATGAATCATCCTTAGCTACACCATCTACCTTTTGCTTGTATTTCCAGTGATTTTTTTCTGCTGCGTTAGACTTTCAAGGATTGCTACAAAAGATGGAGTTTTAGAAATTGACTTGTATTAAGAGGAAACATAGATTTTATACATTTGCCATGGCCTCAGTGTTTACACATTGTGGACCTCAAAGTCCAACTTTGCCCATCTCAGCTGCTTGCACTCCCAGCACTTAGAAACATGGCATTATGTGGGACAAAACTTCTGCGCTAAGAACTGAAGGAGTCATTTGTTTCATTTTATTTAAGCTGGTGATCTCATGAAAGTTCTTAGAAGTTTTTCCACTTGAGAAAACTGACTGATAGATTAATAGTATTTTTTTCAATAAAGCTATTGTTTAATAAAGTCAGTTTAATCTGGAATCATATCCACATGGAGTAGGTAAACGGGGATAGTTAACGGAAGAAGGGGGAATGCATTATTCTGTTAAATTACACTCTCATTATGTCAATCAATTTCCCTAAGTAGGCATGCTCTAATGGTCTGATTCTATGAGACTGGAAACACATCCTGCAAACCTTATTTGCAGCAGTTCATATGGCTTTTTGTTATTTTTTAATTGCTTTTCTAATTATTTACTTCATTGCCTACCAGATGATAGACATTTCTGGACATGGACAGTAATGTTCTGTGCCTTCACCTCTAATTTATGTATCCTATTTTCAGAAGAAAATTTCCCACTTAACACTGTGGAAATACTGTAGAAAAATTACTTTATCTGGATCTAAACTTTTTAAGCAGAATTCAGTTTAGTTAAGTTATAAACCTTCCTAGACGTGTCATGATAATGGAAAAGAAAGCATAGTCTTAAATTAGAATGAACTTTGGTGACAGGTGTGATGACAGTGAATGACAGATCCCTTTAGAAAGGCATGAAAAATATTAATTTTCATTTTATAATTAGCTGAGTATGCGTCCCTTTCTTCTGCTGGATTTTTTCCCCATTAAGAAGGAAAAGGTGCATCTGCCTCAGTTCTTTATGAACCACAAGTCCAGAGAACGTGTTGGTGGGATGGCAACCACATCCCCAGATTTATTGGACCTCGTAATTCCCTCTCAGTACCTCTTGCGTCAACCGGAGGAGATCAGAGGCACTGAGAGATGCTGGCTTTTGAAGCCACCCTTGTTCTGCCTCAGAAAGCTGATGTCAAATTACTTGAGTGATGTAATCCCGTTGTGCCAAATGGTTGGGATTTACTGTCAAATGCAACTGGAATTGCCCAATGCTTCAAAAGCTGTGTGAGGAAGATGAGAAGGGTAGAGTCTGACAGATGGGCAGAGTGACTGACAGGTGCCCACACACAGCTTTCATGCTTCCTTTTTGCTTGAAAGAAGGATAATGAGTGTATTCTCCCACTGGTGGGGTATAGAGAAGAGGCACTTGGCTGTGTTAGCATGACTCAATATGATGTTTAAAAGAAAGTGTTCATGAGGAATAACTCTTTCTTCATTGCAGGCTTGATGTCAATCACTGAACCGCAGCATTGTCTCAGATCCATGCCTCAGATCCATGTCTCAGACCTCCTTCCCGCTCTCCCTTCTACAGCAGTGGTCAGAACAAGGTGGTTCAGGCCCCAAGGGAAAGCTGGTATTAAATTCTAAACTTTACAGCATTACCTAACAAATTGCAACATAAAAAAAAAATTCCCCTACAATTTTCTTTAAAATTAGTTACTGGCACTGTGAATGCCCCTTTTATTCACTTCCATGTCCTGCCTGTCACTGAATCTTGCTAATTGATGGCTTCTCAGCAAAAGTCTTTGCAAACCTCACTCTGAGTTGGATTTTCATGCTGATTCTTGTCTCTGGCGTATCTGCTCAGCCTCCTTGAAAAAATAGTTCTAGTAAAGTTAATTGGGTTACTATAGATTTATACACTGGTATAGAAGATACAGTTGCCTTTTGTTTCCCAGGTTTCACTTTTTTTTTTTACTCGTGTGGGTGATGATCTTGGATGTTGGTCAGTGATCCAGAGCACGTTCATTCTGTGTCTGGCCTTGCTTGTATTAGGTAGTTTTCCTTAAAAGAAATATTTTGCTATCAAAATAGCCTAAATTCAACAAAATGTGGGAATGAGATATGAAATCAGTAAAAAAAATAAATACACTGCAAGTGGCAAGTCACAAGTAAAATCGTAGAATCAAGCACAGAATGATTTGGACTGGAAGGAACCTTAAAAATCATCTAGTTCCAACTCCCTTGCCATGGGCAGGGACACCTTCCACTAGACCAGGCTTCTCAAAGCCCCATCCAACCTGGTCTTGAACACTTCCAAGGTGGGAACATCCACAACTTCTCTGGGCAACCTCTTCCTGTGCCTCCTCACCCTCACAGAAAATAATTTCTTTCTGAGATCTAATCTAAATCTACCCTCTTTCAGTTTAAAACCATTACTCCTCATTCTGTCACTACACTCCCTGGTAAACAGTCCCTTTCTATCTTTCCTGTAGGCCCCCCCTTTAAGTACTAGAGGGCTGCTATAAGGTCCTCCTGGAGCCTTCTCTTCTCCCAGGCTGGTTAGCCCCAACTGTCACAGCCTGTCCTCATAGGGGAGATGCTCTAATTCGCTGATCATCTTCTTGGCTCTCCTCTGGACCTGCTTGAGCAGGTCCACGTCTTTCTTACACTGGAGGCTCCAGAGCTGAACACAGTATTCCAGATGTGGTCTCAGGAGAGCAGAGCAGAGGGAGAGAATCACCTCTCAACCTGCTAGCCATGCTTCTTTTGATGCAGGCCAGGATGCGATTTGTTTTCTGGGCTGTGAGCACACATTGTTGGCTCATATTAAGTTTTTCATCCACCAACAGCCCGGAGTCCTCCTCTGCAGGACTACTCTCAACCCACTCATCACCCAATCACCTGTATTTGTGCTTGGGATTGCCTTGACCCAGGTGCAAGACCTTCCACTTGCCTGGTTGAACTTCATGATTCTTGCAATGGCTCACCTCTCAAGCCTGTCAAGGTCCTTCTGAATGGCATCCCCTCCCTCCAACATGTTCACTGCACCACTCAGCTTTGTGTTGTTGGCAAATCTGATGGGGGTGCACTCTATCCCACTGTCCATGTTGCTAACAAAGATGTTAACACTGGTCTCAATATCAATCCCTGAAGAATGCCACTGGTTTCCACCTGGACATTGAGCCATTTACCACAACTCTTTGAGTGCAACCACCCAGCCAATTCCTTATTCACTGAGTGGTCCATCCATCAAAAAAATGTCTCTCCAATTTAAAGACAAAGACGTTGTGTGAGACAATGCCAAATGCTTTACACAAGTCCGGGTAGATGATGTAATTTGCTCTTCCCTTATCCGCCAGCACTGTAAAGAAGCTTTATTTGTTACTGCATTTGTCAAAACATCTCTGTAAGTGGCTGTGATCCCGTAGCTCCTGGTAGTTGGGTAGTTTGCAGAAGGGAGGTGTTTGGGATTATAAAGAGAATATGTTTGTTCAGGGCTTTGTGGATTTTTTCTCCTTTTGTATTGGCCAACTTTATTGGGCCTTTTATATGCCCAAGAATTTTTTTCCTACCAGAACTCCTGAGTTTATAGTGTATAAAGCATCCCCTGTTTCTATAGAGTCTGATGGGAATTGAAGGTCTCTTCAGGTCAGCAACCGTACCATGGGTTTATATCCTGTATTTCCTTTTTTCCTCTCCCAACAGCAAACAAAACATCTGAAGCGGCTGCAGGTTTGGTGTTGCAGGCAATACAATATCTCTAGAAGCTTCTGAAACCACAAGAGTAAACATGATGGCTTCTGGGCATGTTCCAAGACTGAAAAACAAACCCTTCTGCATCTCCTCAATCTCCTTCTGTTTGTAGACATGAACACTGTCAACAATGCTTGCTTCACTCAGAGGAGCATATGCATTGCAATATGGCCTTTAATTATTCAGTCGTAAACTATTCTTCAAGTAACATGGAATTGTATTCATATTGCTCTGCAAACTCAGAATCACTGTTTGCTGCTCTGCATGTGCCAGGCAAACACAGGCCTGGAGGCCCTTGTGAGAGAAGTACGTAGAATTGCATAGTAATAAGCAATAAAATATTTGCACGTTTGAATGCTATCTCTAGACCGTGTTAGTTTTCAGCTAAAAAAGGCTCGCTGTTGCCAGGCCACTGCTTGCAGTGTACCTTTCTAGCCACAAGCTTGTGATTGCATTGGTGTGTGTGTGGTTGGTCTTGGAGGATAGATCCTCACTGAGCTCCCAAGAGCTGCAGCAGTTACTGTGTGTCCTGAGAAAGGTTCTGTGCAGCAGTAGTGAGTACGAATACATTTTTCAGTCATGATCAACATACATATGCCTTGTTGTGGGTGTATGTTGAGAAATTGCAAATGTTAGCTTAAAGTTGATTCCTTTTGGCATTGCTATTTATTGACAATTCTATTAGTCTGTTGATTTTAATGATATTGTTTGAAATACAAGCCTTAATTCTTCCATCTAGACATGTTTACATAGAACTATTTATGTACAGTTCTACAGGGCTCAAATCTTACACTGCCACAGTCCATTACTACTTTTTTTTTTTTAAATTTCCCTGCTCTGTGACTTAAGAAAGGACACATTTAAATATTTGAGAATCAAATACATGACCTAAGATGTTGTGTGAAGAGTGTCAAGCCATTGCAGCATGTAATTTGAGGGATGAAAATGGTTATTGGTAAAAGGAAATGCTGATGTATCCAAAACTCTGCAGTCCCAAAGGATACCACTGTAATGTAATTTGTTAGAGATTAAAGCAAGAGGGGAAGGGTCTCTACTGCCTGTCATACTGCACTAACAACAAACACAGCACATTTTAAAATGATTAATGGTGAGAGGATAAAAGAAATATTAATTTTAACAGATGTTAATAAACAGCATTTAATAGGAGGAAGGCTGTGCAGGATGTTTGATATTTATTTATGTCTACTCAGGGGTAAAAAAAAAGAAGAGTATAAATTATTCCTGACATCTCAATTCTCAACAGAGTTCTCTTGCATGTAGAAAAGCTATGGAATATCTTTATTTTATTATAAGCTATGTGACCTGTGCGTGTGGCTATGAAATAAAGTGTTGACAAATGCTTTTGTCTAAGCAAAAACCAGTGCTGTCAGCCTGGAAAAGTGAAATTGCTGTGCTTCAGCTAGCACTAGGTCTTGGGCTCTGTTCAGTCATTTTGAAGTGATGGCTGTGTTGCAAAAAATGAAGGCTTAAAGAGAGATGCTTTTATCAAACTTGAGAGAAGGCACTGGAAATTGTGTGCATGGCTGAGGATAAATAAAAGGGCTAAGAAAGGCAGGGAGGGGTTGGTCATGACTTTTTATTTTCCTCAGAACATTTGTGCTGATAAGAAAAAGGTTTAAAAGTGGTGTCCCAAGAGAAAAGACAGAAAATACAAAAATTAAAAGCATCAGGACTCTACTGTAATAAGTGGACAAAAGGCAGAAAGCTGCAAATGAATCACAATGTGAAAAAGGAGGAAAAATCAAATCCTGATTTTTCAGGGCTGTCCTAAGTCAATACAGCCCTGTGTGAATCAATGAAAAAGAACAAAAGGAATAAATTTAGGCAAAAAGGATGCCTGGTTGCTCAACATGCACCCAAAAGTGTGGGGCAGGGAAATGCTGCACATGCTGAGGGTGTGGGCATGGGTGTGGACAGGAGGGCCAGAACCAAGCAAAAGCAGTTAATGTGATGAAATTCTCTCTGTCCCCTGCCCTGTCTGTACAAGACCCTCACTGCTAGACCTTAGGAGCAGACCTGGCTGCAAGTTGGAGTCTAGCTCTGTGTCGACTGCACACAACCAGGTATTACTCAGTGAGAATCTGGCACCAAATAGTTTAGTTTTAGATGCTTCACTTGCCACTATCCATAGTTGCTGTAGAACGAAGCTTTGCTTTTCTTGGATCAAGTGTCTCTTGCTAATTGACTTCTTTATCAGTTTTTGCTATATATATTTGCTATAAATGTCCCACTCACAATAAATACACAGTCCTTGTCTAACAACTGCCATGCTCTATGTAAAGACATAATGCTTATATTCATGAAATTAAGATAATAGTATATTCAGCTGTATTATTAACACCAGAACTTGCTTTGAGTTAAGTAGCAAAAGATTGAGATGGGGGCCAAAGGAGTCCTGGACAGTGGTCCTGGGGAGAAGTTCTATGTAGTACCAGAGGGGCTATTGAAAATGTAGTTCCCTACTACAAAACAGGTTCTGGGGAAGATGCACCTTTGAATTAAGATTCCTTATGTTATTTCCCTCTCTTTAATTACAAGCTTGCAGCACTTCCTAGTGTAGACAAAGCGCCAAGTTGTCATCTAAATTCCACAACAGTTTCACCACGACAAGTCTTACACAAACTCCTCTCAAACTCTCTTTACTCTTTTCACTTCGTAACTACCTTCTTTTCCTCGATAATCTTCTTCAGAACACCTTGTCTCCTCCTGATCCTTCCCCATTCTCCGTGGTGCCTCCCTTCCCTCAAACATCCTCCTACCGAAACCATTTTGTCCTTCTTTCCTCAGTCTGCAGTCAAAACCTTCTCATCACTGCCCATTCGGTTACTTGAATCATTTTGGTGGCTGACACCTCCTTGCTGCCATGCCTGCAGCTCATTTTGTGGTTTTTTGGGGGGAAAGTGGAAGAAGGGAGGACTTAAACTCCCTCTTTCCCTTCAACTCAGAAGCAGCAAGCAATTATTTTTAAAAAAAGTAATAAATCTGTGTAGAAGAGACCTTGGGGATATATCTAGGGAAGAGTACACATATGGTAATGCCAGAAGCAGCTGTGAAGTCCCCAGGACTTGGCAAAGCACATTGAAGCCCCAGAGCAAAACAGCTGTTGGAGAGAGAAGGGTGACAGCAGGAAGGTAACTGATGTGGGACCACCTTCTTACCCACTTCTCATCTCTCACTGTTAGCAGCTAAGCATTCTAGACTGAGTCACAGTCCTCTTACCAAGTTGTTGAGAGTGTAAATCTGTTAACATATTTTACTTGCTTATTTTTAATTGCATTAGTCAGGAATGAGAAAGCAACTCTGTGAAGTCCAGGACTCACCCAAAGAAATACCACATAATGCTTCATTTGGTTTACTGATACAGTCTCTCAGAGTTCATTTAAGTTCAGAAAAAGAAGGCTTTTTTTTGGCCTTGTCTTCTCCTCTTTCACGGGACCAAGCCCTGTGAGCATACACAATGCAGTTGACCTGTTGCATGACACAATAAATCCCAGTTGTTCCTCAGTTGTCTGTGAGAAGGAAAATAGCTGGTGCCAGGCTGCAACTGCCCAAAGTAGATAGCAGGCCAGCTTGTCCTGCTAGGCTGTAAGTTAACCTTGGGCTAGATACAAAAGAAATCGATAAATATTTGCACTTAGGTTTTTGTTTCCTGTGATTTAGGTTTTCGGTCCTTGGTATTGTCTCAGCCACTTCAGCCTGGTTGAGTCTGGCACTTGTTAGTGCCTGGAGAACACGACTGCGTTGTTTTCAGATCCAGGCTGAAACGTTTACACGGCTTGATGCTCTGTTAGACACACTTCCCAAAGCCTTCTTCTGATGCAGGTTTGGAGACCTCTGTGCCACGTTCCCTGGTAGGGATGCTCTTGAGGAATAACAGAAATGCTCTCAGTTGAGTTCTGGGACAAGGCATGCCCCCGTTAGTCATGAGCTGCATTTGCACAGCGAAGTATTGTAAAATTCTCTGAGAATACCAAGAAACAGGCAATCACTACTAGCCTGGGGTCAGAAAGAACCTTACTTTCAAGGGTATGTCATTATATATTTGTCTTGCATTTTCGTCTGAAGCAGGTGGTGCTACCATTGTTAGAGCAGGATATCAGATTTGACAGCCCCAGGGTAATGTGTGCTCCTTTGCTCCCCTTCTTTCTGCCTCTGAGGCAGCTGGAGGTGAAGTACAACTTTTCCATTCTCTCCTGGAGTCCAGGAAAGGTCTGTAACATGTAGAATACTGCTTTTCACTGTAGTAGGGTTCCTTACTACTGTTGTGCACCACTCTTGAATTCTTACGAAAAATGCTGTAAGAGTTTGCAGTGCAAGGTGACCACCTAAGCAGAGAGACTTTAAAGCTATGTGATGTTGCTCTTCTCAACGCTTGTGCACTGCAGCGTGCAGGGAAGAGTGGCCGTGTGTGTGGCTGAGGCACAGAACATTTAGAGAAGGGGGGCAACTGTTATAATAGGTCTCCAGGTGGGAAGGGCGGGCAGCAGGGAGGAAGGGACTGTGCTTCTGCACGAAGTTTGACTTGCAGGCTTTCATCTTCACATGTCTAAACATGTGGAGGGTCTTTTAGCCAAATACATGAACCTTCCATCTGCCAGAACTTGTGTGGCCATCCTCAGAGAGGCGAGGGCTGGGGTGCTGCATGCTATGTCAGTGGGGTCCTGTACAGAACAAGGCCATCAGACCTGAGGCCACACACAGGTTTTGTCCAGAATTTCCTCCAGAGTGCATAAACCTGCGTTACTGAACCTTAATTCTATTTTCACTTATCATCTCCAGCTGTTTCAGCCTGCAGTACTAGCTCTTTTATTAGTAACAGCTGCACCAAATTTCAGAGGCAATGTTCTTGTTAATTTTGCCTGAAGCAGATTCTTAATGGCCTGATATGTCTCAAATGTATTAATGTGCATTTAATATTTGTGTTACCATTCAACAGCAAAAGACCAGAATTATACTCAAATACAGAGAAAGAAGAAAATATTACCAAGTGGGCTACCTTTAGCTTTTATCTCTCTCCTACTGTATTTGTTTTGGGGGTTATGAACATAATAAATTTCAGGGACTAAGTGGAGTCTATTCACTCTATTAAGGTTCATTTTCTTTTAATACATTAATCCCCTCAGGATGCCATTTGCCGTAATTGTCTCTTGAATGATCCTCCAGTGTTTAAGCTTCAGCCTCTGACTCATAAGCTATTCTACATACACTTGTGGCCCTGTGCAAAGAAAAAATGGGACACGACATCTGTTTCAAATTTGTTTTTCTTTACTTTGCAATTATGCCCCTTGTCCTCTTATCTGTCTTCCAGCAAAAAAAAATGGTAAGTGCATTTGGCATTAACCATACTGTTTAAGATTTTATATACCGAAATTAAATCTCCTCAAACTGCATTTTTATAGTCTATAAATTAAGATTTTATGGTTTCTTCTCATACTTTTTTGTCCTTGGATCAATAGTACTGCCCTTCTTCTGAACTTTACAAACATCACAAACATTAGACAGGCCGCTGAAATTGTGTTGACCAGAACGAGAGACCACGCTGAAGGGAGAAGTGCAGCCAGACTGCACTTTTTCCAGTCACAACTGGTTTTGACTTGTGGCTTAAATTCTACATATACTTTTTAATTCAGATCTTCTAAAATCCCTTGATATTGTTTAGACTAATCAAATTCACAAGTAAGTATTTATTTTCAATTATTCAATGTTTTTAGACAAATATCTGGGTTTTTTTTAACACTACAATTTAATGCCATAGAAGCCACACTGAAAAGTAACAAAAGTTTTTAAAAAAAATCCAACCTGTATTCCGGGTATAGTAGCTTCTTTCTCTACATTTTCTAAGTGCTTTTTCCAGTCTGGCTTGAAAAGTCTCCAAGTTTTCCTGATTTTCTTTGAAACCATTTTATTCTTACAGAGCTTAACATCAGGAAGGATATTTGTCTGACGTTTGGTCTGAATTTCCCCTTCTTAAATTCATGTCATTGCTGACATCTGTATTTTCACGTATTGTACTAAAGGATACCTTGTAACCTTTAGTAAGACGCCCTCCCTTTGCCCTTTTTCATTTTTTTTTGCAAAAATCCTAGTTTACATTAGTGTTTTTGTTCAAGCTACTGATTTTCATCCAGATAAGCCTTAGTGATACACAGTATTTACAGTAGGCAAATACAGAATAGAAACTTTAAAATATAATTCACACAAGACCATTTTTCCGAAGCAACTTTTTAAACAAGAATTTTTCTAAAATTTCTAAAATTTCTATGCTCTGGTTTTATTCTCAGTGTTTTTTTCCATTGAAAGAAAGGAAGAGAGAAGGAAAAACGTTAAGTGGTGACTGGTGGAGAAAACTGTCTTTCTGTCATCAATTTACATTTTCTTACTTGGAAAAGATAGAAAAATAGGTAAAAGACAGAGAATCTGGGAAACATTTATCTCTTATTTCCTCTTTTTCTCACTAAGAAATGAGGAAACTAAAGAGGAGAAAATGAAAAGAGTTTATTTTTTTAAAGTCCTTCCAACTTTTTGTGTTAAAATAGGGGAATTTGAAAATGGAGTTTGTTCTTGCTGGTTATATTTTGAGGACAGTGTGAAAAAAACTCATGAAGGACCTACTGAAGCCATATGGCAAACACTACTTAAGACCTGGGAGTATAGTGTATATGTAAAGTGTGTCTGTATGGCTGAGGTGTCCATCTCTCAGGCTCTTTTCTACTCTCCACCTTCTTTTCCTAAAATGTTAGTGTGACTATTGATGCCTGTAATCCTTCGTTGACACAGTTACCAACAAATGAAAAGGAGCTGTGCCTGCTTGCACAGTGAGGGCTAGTCAAATGCAGTTCATCAGGCTGCAAGCAGTGCAGCAGTCGTGGATCTATCATCAATGAAATATGCAGCAGAGAGCAAGTGGAGTGGAAAATACGATGATAGGTTCTGGGACGTTGCTTTTGCAGCCGCACATCTTAGTCTTGAATCGTTCAGCTCGCTGAGTCTCTGGGGATGTCTCCAGCTTCTGGATGTATAGTTTTCTCCCTGCTGCTCTCAGTTGACAAATTTCTCTGGTGGCAGGTCTATGAAACCTGATAGACCGATTGGTCTTAACGGCAGGGCTCTGCTGTCTAGGGACTGCTCCGGAGCTTCCAGCAACTGCAGTGGTGTGCTTCAGCTGAGCACCATACTTGGGTCTCCTTGCCTTGCTCTGCCGAAGTGCAGGATTCAACCAAAGCTATGTCTCAGCATCCCTGAGCCTTTTTCTTTATTACACTGGAGAAAATCGATTCTTATAACATAAAAATGTGGGTCATGAATGTATGTCCTTTTTTCTTCTCCTTGAAATGACAAATTTAGGTGATTAATCTTCATGCTATCTATTTCCAGCTTTGGCTTCCAAACAGAGAATGTCAGAGAAAGTGGTACATATATGCTTTAAACCAGGTGACATGAGGCAGCAGCCAGATAAATAAATATCTTCCATGCTCAGAGCTCTAAGTAATAATAACAGTATTACAATGAGAGGTATTTGAGCTCACATGGATTAGACTATACTGAGTAAATACAGAGCAACTGCTGGGCAAGCTTTGTGAATAATGGGAAATGCTTGCCTAGGTGGCTCTACAAAGCGAACAGCAGCCCTTTGGGGAGTGTGTGGGTCTGTGGGTGAACACAAGTAAAGAAAATTAGAGATTAGAGAATGTTGTCAGCAAGCTTGCTGATGATACGAAATTGGGAGGAGTGGTTGACACACCAGAAGGCTGTGCAGCCATTCAGAGAGACCTAGACAGGCTGGAGGGCTGGGCGGGGAGAAATCTTATGAAGTTCAACAAGGGCAAGTGTAGAGTTTTGCGCTTGGGAAAGAATAACCCCATGTGCCAGTATAGGTTGGAGACTGACCTGCTGGAGAGCAGCACAGGGGAAAGGGACCTGGGGATTCTAGTGGACAGCAGGATGAGCATGAGCCAGCAGTGTGCTCTCGTGGCCAAGAAGGCCAATGGCATCCTGGGGTGTATTAGAAGGGGAGTAGCAAGTAAGTCAAGAGAGGTCCTTCTGCCCCTCTACTCTGCCCTGGTGAGGCCACATCTGGAATATTGTGTCCAGTTCTGGGCCCCTCAGTTCAAGAAGGACAGGGAGCTGCTGGAGAGAGTCCAGCGCAGAGCCACAAAGATGGTGAAGGGAGTGGAGCATCTCCCTTATGAGGAAAGGCTGAGGGAGCTGGGTCTCTTTAGCTTGGAGAAGAGGAGGCTGAGGGGTGACCTCATAAATGTTTATAAATATGTCAAGGGGGAATGTCAGGAGGATGGAGCCAGGCTCTTTTCAGCGGCATCCACTGACAGGACAAGGGGCAATGGGTGGTAGCTGGAACACAGGAGGTTCCATAAAAATATGAGGAAAAACTTTTTCACTGTGAGGGTGACAGAGCTGTGGCACAGGCTGCCCAGGGAGGTTGTGGAGTCTCCTTCTCTGGAGACATTCAAAACCCTCCTGGACGCGTTCCTGTGCGCTCTACTGTAGGTGATCCTGCTCTGGTAGGGGGGTTGGAGTAGATGATCTTTGAGGTCCCTTCCAACCTCTAATATTCTGTGATTCTGTCAAAATAAGAGTACACCTAAGTGATAGGGAAAGCACTACGCTGAAGGCAGACTAATGAAAGCTTTTCTCAGCAGTGCTGCAGGAAGGAGAACAGCTGGCAAGGGGAAGGGAGGGCAAAATCACTGGTGATCAATTGTCTTTACCAAGGAGATGTCAGCCATCACATAGTGAGGCATTTAGTATATGAGGAGAGGACAGCTTGTGGGTGAAAACACCTGGCATATATCTAGCATTTTGTCCCAGATGCTGTATAGTTTTAAGAAAACCCACCCTTTGACTGTTACTCAGTTATGCAGGGAACCAGAAACTCAAGTCCACTCAGGAGTTTTCAGAATATTCCTTCGAAATTCAAAGAGAGCAAAGAAGTTTGTATTCAGAAGCAGATTTTCCAAGGCACTAATGGGATTAAATACTTAATTCCTATTGACTTTTAATGTGAGTTAGGCTTCTGACTTCCCTTTATGCCTTCGAAAAACTCCCTGTTAATCTTCACAGTTTACAATTTGCCCTCTGAGGCTGCTCTCTCTTACAATAAATAAACTCTTATCCTCCTGAGAATTTGAAGGGCTTGCAAAATCCCCACAGGAATGCAGTATGTGTGTTGAGGGAGCATTCTTGTTCATTATTTTGCTCAAGATCTCTTATGCAGTTTCATGCATAAATCAGAGAACCTGAACATCTACTAGTTCAGCTAATAACTGAAAGTGAAGTTGCAGAGAAAAGTGTTGGAGTCTTGTGGTACACTGTGGTAGGAGCAAAGCTAAATCAGTATGATGGTATTTGATACATGATTAATAAAGTCTGATGGTATTTAGTGGTACTACCCAGATAAAAAATCTCCACCAAGTCTCACAAACCTCCTTGTGACCTCTGCTTAAAGAGAAGCTAAACAGAGAGATGTCCTTCCGCAAAGATCACATATTTTGAACTGCTTACATTGCTTCTTTCCAGACTTACAAAGCCACAAATGTCGCTACAGTTTTGAAATAACCTGCATTACTTGAGCTAATGCCCTCAGAGTCTCATCCGCAAACATCTTTTCTGCTTCAATAATTCACATTGGTTTATGTTCTCCAAGGTATATTACTCATGACTTGATTAGTGGCCATATTACATCCTGAACTACCATCATCCTTCACTAAACCATAAACAGATGTGTGTGCTCCACACCCACCTAATAGAGACTTCTCTGTTCACATTGCAAATGAGAGCAAGAGCAGATTAGAGAGGCAGTGTACAGAAGCAGAATGAAGAACATGGAAGCACTAAGTGAAGAAAAGAGCCAACAAAGTAAATGTTTATTCCCTGCATCAATCAAATACCAGCAGATCCTAAGGTAATTCAGAGTACTAAATTTTATCTCCGAAGTGAATGAAACAAACTTGCATAGATAAGCTCTATGAAGTTTGAGTGATAACAAAAATCAGCAAAGCCACAAATATTTCAGATTCAGTGAAAGAGATTCAATCCGATTGTCCTCAGATTTGGCAAACCTGAACACAGCCCGACCAACTTTGATTTGGAATTAAGGGTAGTGCCGTTTTACAAAACATAATGAAACTGGTAACTGAACACAAAGAGCAGGTGTGTGTTGGAGGAAAAGAGCAGTGTCATTTCCCAAAGACAGGAGGTACTCAATGAGGTTCTCAGGAAGAAATGGAGTCCTCACGTTTTATTTAAAGTCAAACATTTATATTTCTCTCTGAATTTGGAAACGGGAAATATTTTGCAGGGATTGGGATTGTATCAGTCACTTAGACTTATGCAGGCTTTGTGAGGGAAGATAACTTTATAGACAGTCTTCTTGTGGGTAGATAAGAATTGTCAGCCTCTCATAGCCTGGAGTTTATGTTGGCACCTGAGAAGTGACTGATACAGTGGAAGCCAAATTTAGATTTGTAAATTGCTTTGTTTTCCATGGAAATCTGAACTAAACTAATTTTGCACAATTTTGCGTAAAGATTTAGTGGGATTCCTTAACTCTGATTATTCTTCTGGATGTCATATCAAGGAAAATATCTTCGTAAACACTGACTAATTTGTATCATTATTTCTGTTTCTGATTAGTTTGTCCAGAAGGAAGGCGAGGTTCTCTTTGCATACTTCTGAAGTTATGAATCTGTTTTGTTTTCAAGTGTGACTGAGTCCCTGGGGTGATGGTTTGTGTCTTGTGTGTCTCCCAGCCTACCAACAAAAGCAATTGTCCTCAGAATAAGAAACTGTGCATATTTAGCTGGCTGTATTTAGCACAACTGGGGCATTTGCAAGTTTTTTCACTATTATTAAATAACTATTCCTGTGTTGCCACTCATACGTTAAAAGCTCGTTTTGGCAAACCAAGTTAAAAAGTATATTGCTATATATATATGCAGAATAGTTCAGAAGTACAGTGATACAAAAAAATCATAGTTAATTTTACAAGTATTGAAGGTTCTCACTTGAAATGTGTATACATTTGCTGTTCTATTTCATGGTGAACCAGAACAAAAGATTAGAAAAATAATTCACACTGATGGCAGAAAATGTTGATAAGTCCCATTCCCGAATGTCTGAAAAGTCAAGTCAGCACCTTATTAGACTTCTCTGGAATTTAGATTTAGAAAAATGAGTAGACTTTTAACACTGTTGATTTGTAGTTGTCCTTTTTCTGTGTAGCCAACTGCACATATATGTAGCACAGTGCCAAGATACTGGAGTTAGCTCTAAACTTGCCACCTGGGACACTATAAATTGTGTAGGTACTTCAGAAGTTGGCTTAGCATGAGTTTCTCAGCAGCTCTAGCTAACCTGCAAGGTGTGCTCAGATCTGTGCCGTTTCTGGCAGCACAGTAACTCTCTGTATCCTGGGTGGGTAAGTATCTTTCTATTCCCGCACAGCTCAGACTGGTGATATGAGTTTACTTATCCTTATCAAACACCAGTGGTATGGTAACATTTCTGAAAAGAATGTGGTAGTCTCAGTGGTAGCTGTTTTCCACTGCTGACACAACAATTGCTCTGCATGAGATTTGTAAAGTATACAGGGATAACGAGTCCTTTCTACAGTAGCTGCCATCAAAAAGTCATCATCTATTAGCAACTGCCACAGAGCAAGGCTAGTGTGCCTGACTTGCTGAGTTGTAGCAAGTGACTGTAATAGCCAATGTACTGCATGATTAAGTTAATGTAATCTCAAGTTTTAAATACGTCTGAATCACTGTAAAGTTGTAGCAAACTTTGCAGAAGTGACGAAATAGAGAAGACTGCATGATGCAAAAGGACAATATATGTCAGTGTAATGTCTTTTGACTAATTATTCTTATCCTTGCCTGTTCATTTTTGCCCTTCAAGAAAACTGTTACCAATATGTGTATTTTTGCTTTAAAGGTTACTATGAAATGTTAGTCTGGCTTCTCAGAGTGCCTACAGCTGCAGTTAGAGCCGAAATTGAAAATCTTTTGGGTCAGAGAAAGGAAGGATCTTCCTTCTGCTTTCTGAGATTTATGCTGAGTGTATGATTACTAGCTTACTGCAACTTAGGTTTCATATAACAACTGGAACCAGATATTGTACTCTCTGCCAATAGCTGTTTTCATAGGGCCCAGAGGCAGGGTTCAGATCGCCACAGAGGTTTATTGTACCTTTCCATTTGCACACTTGCAACCTCATTTTACTCCTTACCAAGGAAGACTTTATTTTGGATTAGGGTCCTTGGTGATGTGTTAGAATAGCATAAGGATGACTGACTCCTTCCATTTATTTTCTGCTAGAAATGAAGTTTCAGCATTAGAATGATTTTACATTCCTCTTGCACCTGCATTGAAGTCTCCGAGCCTCAAGCCTGGGGTTCTGGGTTACATAAAGAACATAAAATAATGCTAATGGGAATGTACTGAAATTATCAAACATTCATTATTACACAATTTAGGTAAAACATTTTACTAAATGAAGATGCTTTCTTCTTTAAAACTATTCTCCTTATATGGAGCATATCTTTTATGGCTCTCCTGCAAAATTTTAAGAAAAATCTTATACACTATTGGCCTTAGTTTATTATTGTCTGTTATTGTGTACTAATAGAACAAATGAGGACCATTGTAGCTGTGTTTAAGGACAAGCAGAGTAAAAAGATTAACTACATTTTCATCAGATGACGTGTTATAATCTGTTTTACAAAATGCCATACACAATCAGAAAATACTAGAAAACATTGTGGAGTATCATAATTGCACTGACTGTAAGTAGTTTCTAACAATGCTTTTTTTGTGGAAAATCAATCTGATGGCATGTAAAGCCCCAGTATTTTCTGTAAATTGATTATAGCAGGGCTAGTGCCAAAAAATATGACTCTTAAAAGAAAGATTGCCCGATGTAACTCAGAATTCAGCCTTTAATGGCTCTTCCATGAGCTGCAAGTAACATATCAGCACTTTCCATTACAATTTCAGTCTCAAGTCTGGTAGTCCAGAGACTGATGTTTCCCTGTGCTAAATAACGACTGTTTCCTCACTGGTAGGCATTTACACAGACCAACTGGGCTGAAATTCTCATCATTCTCTTCAGCCACACTTCTATCTAAAATTTTCAGAATTTTTCAGGTTTGTGTGAAAAACACCTAACCCAAGCATTCTGTCAGAAGGAAAAGGCCAACCAAGAATGAATTCTTTCACATGCTCTTGCAGCAATATAAATGACAATGGGGTAATTCAGCAGGAAATTCTATCACAAGCTGATTAGGCACTGGAGTATCTACTGGTTTCAGTAAGAATGGCTCACAGTAAAGCATACAACCCTAAGACAGAACTACTGCAAATCAGTTGAGATACTATGGTTACTTCGACATAGGGATGTGAAAGTTCAAAATATTAAGGGACTCAACACATATTCAAATGGTTTAAAAGGCAATATCTCAGGGAAAAACTAAGTAGTAAATTGAGACAACATACGACAAATGCTCAGATTAATTACACATTTCAACAATCCTTTAACACTGCCTGGCAAGGAAAATGGAAGTATATAGAATGAAGCTAATGGCAACTGACCATTAGGCATCTGGGAAATGGGAAAGATCCAATGCAAAGAATCACCTGAAAGTCCTCAGGAAGGAAAAACTTGCAGGAGGGAAAGAGAAGCAGAGAGTACACAGTGATGGGACGGTATAAATTTGTACAATGTGAGCTTAAGGTGGAGAAAAGACTTCTCCAGAATCTGGTAGAAAAAGGAGAGCAGAAGTTGCTCAGCTCTGAATTAATGCAGTTTGAAATAATAAGAGGAAAAAGTGACTTATGTTTGTTATTTACATTCCTACATAGGTTTTCTTTAGAAGATTCTCACAAATATTTGGAATTTTTACCCTGAAGCATACAGGAGAACTAGGGGTAAGGATTTTTTTCTTTTTAAACTTGGTAGCTGATGGGAGTTTTTCAAAGTTGGCATTCACACAAGGGGTTTGTGTCTTCGTGCCAGTGCAGGTGGTCTTATCAAACTATGTGTAGAAATTCATACTCAGTCAGCACAAACTGTTTGGTTCAGGGTTATACAGGTGGTTTTTATTTGACTAAATTTGATTCATATTTTTTTCCCAAACCATATGACTTCAACTTGATAAGAATGTCTAGATACCAATGTGGCACTGTATTTTTTTATTATATGCAACACACTTGTGTCTTAGAGTACTACAACCACATCAAATTAAAGGACAAGTGTTGAAAGAAAACCTGTTAAAAAGAAATGTTTTCTTCTCTTTATAAATAAGAAATACAAATAACACAATGATCATCAGCAGTTATATCCTCTGCAAGCAGTAATGCTTCTGACACTAATTATTATTTGCTGTGTGCTGACACTTTAACTCGTGCTGCAGTGGGCAAGCAGTGGGCAAGGCAGCCACCATGATAACAATGGCTCTGCTTGCCACTGCCCTATTTACATGTTAAGTACTTTAGAAACATAAAGTAAGCAAGCTAAACTATTTATCTGGATAGTGACTGTATGAAAATGAAACTTCAAAAGTGAATATGCCTGACTACTGCGTTTTAGCTGCCTGTTTGCCTTCTTCCTCAGTACTCAGTACAGTCCTGCTTCTGGTTCTTTACTTTTTTTTTTGGTAAGAAGAATATATAGCAAAATAATCTTCACAGCGTCTTAGTAGGTGACTTAGAATCACATGAGTATAAATATTTTTTTCCATCAGCTAAATAGAGTAAATCAAGAGAAAACATCTCATATTTTCATTTACATACAAGAAAAGACAAGCTCTCTGAATTTAATATTCTGAGAGATCTTTCATAGCTTAAAAATCACCCCACAAATATGTTGTATGTGTGTCCTGGGAGGATCTTCGCACACAGTGAATGGCAGTTTCAGGTTTTATACATTTGAAACATCTGAACCAAATTATCAAGGTGGACTTTTTCAATAATTTGAGTAAGCTTTGCATCAGGTCCTGTGTGTTTGGCTGTCCACACTCATTTTCAGGGAACAAGTCATATTCTTTTGTAATGTGAACATATAGAGTCATAGTAATTCCTCCCAACCTCAGAGATCTGCATTGCGCTCATATCAATGTGAGCTGCTCTCCTAAAGATTAATTTATAGCTGATGAAGGGAAGTAGGCATTTTTAAGGTGCAATTCCTCTTACCTATTCTATGTATGCACTTAGGATAACATGAATCATGTCTCTGCTACACTGACTAGACATATTTCCATCGACTGTAGACAAAGCCTTGGTGATTATCTCATATGGATGTCTGCATTAAGCAGATGAATGCCACTTCTTAGTGTTCAAAGCTGACTCTGATTTCCAACAAGCTGCCAAGTACAATAGATAATCACTACTGATACGGGATTAAATTCAGATAATTACCTAAAAGCTTGAAGATATTTGTCTAATTTTTGATAACATGAATCAGTCAACAGTCCTAATTATTTTGGTGAGTACATCAGAATCCTTCACACTAACCACATTACTTTAAACATATTTTAAAATACTAGCTCTTTCATGTACCACTGCAGTCCAATTTAATGACAAATGGTTCTTGTATGTTAAAATTGATTGCTGGCACCCTGTGTTCTATTACCTAATCTCTTTTCCATTTCTAGACCTTGAGCTGCTGATTGACTTCCTGGCTTGACCTCGGCCACTTCTCAGTGCCGAGGACGTGCCTGGCGATCGCTGCGCTGATTGTGCACACTGGTCCAGCTCTGCTCACCATATAGGACCTTGCCAGTGAGACTCTGCCCAGCTGGTGTCCACGTGCCCATGCCTGTGGGACAAGCCCTGCTTGCTCCACCCGGACACTCAGGATAGAGAAAAGGTCTTCTTTACAAGAAGACTTATTTCCTTGCTTCTTTATAGGCAAAAGTAAAGTTTCTGAGAGAAAAAAATGCTGTATCAGAAACCCTGTGTGTGTGGTTCTCAACCCTCCATCAGAAAACAACAAAAGGTTTCTTAGAAAAGTAAAGGGATGCACACTTTATTGCACTCATGCAGTATGTGTGCTCTCATTTCTCAGATGATACTGCTCTCATATCCTGTTTCTGAACCTATCAGCAGTCCTGTCCTCACCAAGGGCTCTGTGTTATCTTGGTTTTCCCGTTCTTGTATAAAGCTTTTTCATCCTTTTTTTCCTGAGAGGAGTTCTGCATATCAACTTCCCTTCCATGCTGAGCCTCTGATAAGTTACCTGGTTTTCACTTTTTGGGCACTCCTTCTCTGATTCTCTCTTTAGGTATTTCAGAGTACTGTACCTCTCTGAGGCAGGAATTGTGTGTTCCTCACAGCCCAGTGTTCATTTGCCCTGCCCATTATTACCATACCATTACTGCTGTACAAGTCCCCAGATTATATCACTGAAACAAAATTATTATATTCTGGGAGGAGATTACAATTTGATAGTGGCAATACACAACAAGATATGGTAACATGGTAATCAGATGCTTTTAATATTGAATATAGTGAAATGATTCAGAAATAGGCCAATTTCAGAGTTTTCACGATTATTATATCATACATATTTTCTCATCACTGAGCCTGGCTCCTTTCAAAGGACTGGTAGTATATACACCCTGTGCTGGAAGAATGTGCTTGAATCTGTGTCTAAACTTGTGCAGAAACTGTATCTTGAAAACCTCCCTAAAATTAATGCACAAGTTCATCTTTCCCTAGTCAGACTTCATTTACATGTTGGCATCTTTTAAGAATAATTTGCGTCCCCTTTACAGTTAGTGTGTTTTGTGTGTTCACCTGGGGAGCATCTCTTATCTCCCTGACTCTGCTTCGGCTGTGCTTTGTTCCTTCCTGGATTTAGTTGTTATGAGTTGCCATGAAGAGAGTTTCAATGAAGTTCCAGCCTTTTTAGTATGTTTGTGACACCTTTTTTGTGACAGAAAAACAGGTGAGATGGGAGAAAACCTCTGCTTTGCCAGACCGTACGCTGGCTCTCCAAGGTTTCAAGCAGGCGAGTATGTTTTCCTCACACAATAAACATAAAACTGCAACACCTATATTGACCTCTTATAAAGCTATTGACCTCTTATAAAGCAAGTACATTAGCATGAGTAGTTTGATAGTTGATAAGAACTGAATGAATAAACTACTTGAAGAAAGTGTATCTCTCGACCTTTTCTTTGAATGCCTTTTATCAACATCCTGTTTTACTTATAAAGCTTTAATTCCTGAAAGGATATTTGTTAAAGCTTCACTTTTATATTGATGATGAACTTACTGCCCAGTGTGGCTGCGTCTGGGGTTCTGAGGTGCCTCTGAGGAAAAAAGAGTAATAGCAATTTAGGTGAAGCTGCATCCTGAGAAAGAGAAGAGATTTTTGAGCAATTTTTTTTCCCTTCCTGACTCTGTGTGTGGACTGTGAAACTAAGTCATGAGCTTTGTTTTCTGTTTCATTCCAAAGTTCACTTTTTTCCCTTCCCATGCCCTCCCTCTCTTATTTTGTCAGTGGGAGTTTGACATCTCTCTGGACTGGGGAACTTGAGTTACAGGCCACATTTTGTCTACTGAATTGCTGTGTCAGCCTGGAGTAATGTTACGAACTGCTGCTGCATGAATACCTGTTTTCTGCTAATCTCTTCGATGTCTCATTATCCGCATATTTTGAGATTTTAATTAGAAAAAAAACATGCTTTGATATTTTGTTATGTGGACTTCTCCCTCCCACAGATCAGTCTGAGATACACTTCCTTGCCCATGGTCGCTGCAGGAAGCCTTAGTTCCTTGTGTGTGTGCGCTCTTGTCCCTTGCAGCAAGTGACAGCAGTAACCAAAGCCCAGGGGTCAGCATGTGGGAAACCAGAAGGAATATATTCCAGCTCAGCAGGAGCTGGACTCTGAAGCTCTCCTACACCTGAGCTCTACAGGCTTTGGAAGTCACTCTGGCCCTATGGCGATACACCAAATCAGGAAGTGAGCCTAGATTAGTGGTTTAGTTCAGATAAAGAATGAACTCCTGTAATTAATCTCCCACAGAGCCCTCTCAGGGTCCCAAAGAAACTTAGCTTCCCGTAGGCTGTGAGATGATGCAGCTGTGAGTGCATCAGCCCAATTTATTCTGAGATGGTTGAAGGCTGGATGATTGCTTGAGGCAAGATTTTGTCCCCTTCTGGGTGTTGTGGCTTCTGTAAACTCAGAATTTGCACAGAAAAACTCACACTGGCTTCCAGCAAACATTTCCAATGGAGTTTTTATCTGTTGAAAGCTCATATGTGTTTGCCTTAGTGCAAACAAATGAGCAAACAGATTAATAAAAAGTAAAAGCACAATATTCTCTACGCTTCTGCACTTCAAATGCTGCCAGTGGAACATAGCATTTTTAAAGCAAAGAATTGATTATTTACAACCAAAGACTGACTGAGCAATCATATCATAAGCGACTAATCTGTCTATATGACTTCTGTCTCCTTCCAAGGCTCACTTTTTTTGGTTCAGAGAGACTGTGTTTCTCACCATTCTTCACTCCTGTCAGCTTCTTGTCTGTTTTATTCAAACATCCCTCTCTTCTGAGTGCTCTTTTTGGGTAATTTTAATGTCTCATTCTTTGTAAGACTGTCTCTAGAGATTAGGAATGGGAAAGGATGCTTATGTACAAAAGCTTTAGCTATCATCTTTCAGATTTGATCCTGATTATTTGTATCTGAGAAAGTATTGCATTACCTTCTATTTTTGTTCTTTCTAAAACTGTCACTGAAATAAGTGATACTGAGCCATATCGGAAACACTGCACTATAAAAAAGAATAGCTAGTCAGAATTATTTATTTATTGAATATTAAGTAGTCTTACCTGCTACAGCATTATCTTCTGAAATATGAATTAAACATTTGAAAAAGGAGAAGTAACATATGTATAATATTTAGCTATGCTATTCAATTTTTAGCTTCTTTATTTAAATATATTCTGTTCTCATTCCACAGGCAATATGAAATATGGATTTAATTAGTTGGTTTATAGTCATTGTAGACTGACAGTAGGAGAATTTGCCGTGGGTTAGTGCTGGACTGGCCACTAAAATGTGGACAGACACTCTCTAACCCCTCTTCCCCCCCCAAACAGGAAGGAAAAAGGAATGAGGCAGAGAGACTTACAGGTTAGAAAACTAAAACAGCTTTAATGAAACAATAATAGAAATAATAGTGAAATGATAAAAATAAAGAACTATATACATCTGTATATAAGTCTGATATCAACCCCCCCAGTAGCAATTCCCACTGACGCTGCAGAGCAGGCGGCACCGGAGAAGCCCCAGGCTCAGTGGTGGTGGGGAGCTTGATAAAAGGAGCTGGATTCAGGAACTCAGGGTCAAAACAAAAAACAGGAGACCAGATGGAACCCTTCTTGGATGCCAGCCATTGAGGAAAGAGGCCTAAACTCTCGTCATCGCTCAGTTTATACTAAATATGACGTATATGGGATGGAATACTCTCGTTGGTCACCTGTCCTGTCTGTTACCCCCCGGAGGTGCAACCTTTTACTTCCTTGTGCCCCCCTCTTACTACCCGGCACCCCCAGCGTGGCACACAAGAGCCAGCAGTGGCCTTGGTCACTGTAGGAATAAGTATCAGCAAGAGCCTTTCTGCATCCCAGTCCCAGGCAGTAACTGTAAGCATCAGGTGTTACCACTGCCAGTAGCACACACTGTCTGCAAAAACATGCTGCTAACTTCAGAAAGTGCAGCCTTTTAGAAGAAACTGAACTGGAAAGTAAAAATCACTGAACAGAATTGGTTTTAACTCAAACCAGGATAAATTTTTGTTGAATTTGCTGAAACATAAAGCAATGAGAGTTGAGCACTGCATAGAAAACAGGATGAGCAGTATTCTGTTATTAGGATCCATTGTTTTTTACTCTTAACTGTATTTTCTCAGTTAATTGCACATAGACTTCATAGAATAATGCATTCTTTGTCCTCATCTTCCTTGCTTTTTACTATAGAAAAGTTCTGAGGCCAAGGCTCTGTGACATGGTGCTGAAGATGAGGCACCTCTTTCCTCACATTACATTACCAGAACATGTGCGTTTCATGCAGGCGTCATGCAGTGGTTATACAGACTTGAGTCATTCCTGGGACCACGTAACAGGCACATTCCAGGAAAACAGTTTCTCTTCTCCAAGATTTTTATTTAAAGCACATTTAGGAAATTGCAAACAATGCAATAAGGAGGCACCCCTGTGAAACTGCATTCTCTAGGTAAGACAACTCTGAAAAATTTGTGAGTACTCCCAGGATACCCGAACCTCATCCACCTTGAGTCTGCTTTCTGGAACCTAAACCTGCTGAGATATATTGAGTCATTGAAAATCTTGAATTCTTTGTTATGTAGCTTGTTTTAACTTATCTGCATGCATGCAAAGACCTGATATTTTACTATTGTCTTGAAATCTGGAGATCTCAATTGAATTGCTGAAGCATAGGTGTCTCTAGTGTGTCCTTGAGACACTCCGGGAATCTGAAATCTCTGTTTGTGATGAGGAAGTACCATGCCTTTGGAGGCCTTTCAGTACCTATATTTGGGCAACGCAGTTGAGTTCTTGCTAAGCTGTCTAGTGTCAAAGTGTAGCTCTAGCAGAGTCTTCTCAAAACAGGACAAACAAGCCTAGGTGGAACTGCTTAAAAAATCTGAACCTTTAGAATAGAGTAGAGTAGAGTAGAGTAGAATAGAATAGAATAGAATAGAATAGAATAGAATAGAATAGAATAGAATAGAATAATTTTAGTTGGGAGGGTTCAACAATGACCATCTAGTCCAACTAGATTCCGGGCTAATCAGGTTAAAGCATGTTGTTAAGGGCAATGTGTAAATGTCTCTTAAACATTGACAGGCTTGGGGTGTTGATCACACCTCTAGGAAACCTGTTCCAGTGTCTGGCCACCTCCTCAGTAAACAAATGCTTTCTGATGTCCAGTTAAACCTCCCCTGGCATAGCTTTGAACCATTCCCATGTGTCCTCTCCCAGGCAGAAGAGCTCAGCACCTCCCTCTCCACTTCCCCTCCTCAAGTAGCTGTGGATAGCAGTGAGGTTGCCCCTCAGCCTCCTTTTTTTCCAAACCGGGCAAGCCTGAAGTCAGCAGAAATCTGTTGACCACACTAGTAAGCTGTTAGCATGTCCTCATGTATGGTTGTGATGGTTCGCAAAGGTGGTTTGGGTGAAGACATCCTTCCGTAGGATGGAGACTTTATTTATGTCACCAAAACCATTCTGCTTTTGCTGGCCTTAGTGCTAGAGAAAAAATTTTGGCCATGTCTGTCTTACGAACATAGGCATAACCTAAGGGTTGACAAAACAACAAATTCCAGCCCATTTTCTTGATATTATTTATATGACAAAAAAAAAGACAGTCCCATGTTAGGTGGTCAAATTCTTTATAGAATTTAATAAAATGTGTAAACTTAAAAATACCAACAAAAACCTTCCTTTCCTCCAGGAAAAAAATCTAGCAGAGTTTCACTCCGGAATTTCTTTGTTAAATCCCCAATTTTTTACAATGGCTTTTTTTGTTAGGTTTGACCAATCAAAATTCATTTCATTAAGTTGTATTTTCAATATGGAGAAAAGCAAGAAAATAGATCATCATTATTGTTAATTTAAAACTCAGTTGCAAAAAAAAAAAAAAATCAATCTTTTTCAGCACTCTTGGAGTACTGGAATTGAAATGAATGGCAAGCCCTGTGGTATCATCTTGCAGAAAAGCTCTGAAGGTTGTTTTTGATATAATTTTCATTTCAAATCAGCTTAATTACAGTCATCAATATGGTTCATTAAATACCTATAATATTCCTGACCTGACAATAAATTTGGTATGCAATATTTCATTGGCTTACTTCCATTTGTGAAACATTACATTACACATAAATTACAGCATTATCTATACTTAACCTTGTGCGCACACACACACACACACACACACACATACATACACACACACATTTTGTTCAGTTAAGAGATTGTCTCATGAAATCTAATTTATAAATATCAAAATTATTTTTCTTTCTAGTTAATAAAAAAATACTCTGATTTTACCAAATGATTGCATCACATCAATATGAAAAACTAATTTATTAAAAAAGAGACACACTTCATGTTAATGCTAAATTATGTTTCCCTACATTCAGTATCAGCTTATGGTTCATTAGGCCACTGCATTTTTAAAACCTAGTCCTTCCCTTTTAGTTTCAACAAAGCTGTTAAAATTAAATCTTTATACGAGTGCCACAGCTCTCCCCTTTGAGATCAGTAGTATAATTATGAATACTCATTGCCTGGTTAATTCTGTTACACAAAATCTTTGCATTTCATTAGTGGTCTAAGTTGTAAATTTAGCAATGTCTGTTTTTAAAATTCAAGGATAATTGCTTCAAGCAAAGCTTAGTAGTTAGAATGACCTGCAGTATTTGATTTTTAAAATCAGAAAATGTTTCTTTGACCAGTTATATTGTGTTCTCAGGAAATAAAATAAAAAGCAAGTGGCCTAATTCCAGACATGGTAAAAAAATTACAACACTAGTACCCACACAGTATGGAACATTCTGCTGTTTAAATCTGTTGGGCTATGTGGTAACCTTTGCTTACATGTGCTACAAATGAAGGTAACCACAACTGTGGCTGATGTCTCTGCAAAAATTTATGCATGTCTTTGCTGAGCTTAGACCTGTGGGTATCATATTTGGCACCTTTAGCTCAAGCATCATAGCAGTCTCACAGAAATCAGATATTGATGGAAAATTTTCAACATATGTATTCAGAAGGGAAAGCTTAAAAAAAAAAATAGCAAGACAACATGTAGGCAACAAAACCAAGCAAGATTTTTTACTTCAAAAGTTGTTAAGTCACTTCTTGTCCGACAAAAGACTTTCCCAGCTTTTAGCTATATTATTATCTGAAGAAAAACAGCCTTTGCAGTGGAAGTGATGACAAAACTTAATTACATTGTTATGAACTCTATGCATAGGTAATAAATGACACCACCTTTCCTAGCAGCTTTATTTTGCATGTTGATAATTATTAAAGCCCTCTGGTCTTATTCCAACCATAAATTACTAGAGCCTCTAGTGCTGGTTTCTTGTTGTGTCGAAGTACTGAATGATTTGCAGTGGTCATGAGAGGTATACTGTGTCCCAGGCTGATGGATTTCTGCCTGGGATTTTATAGAGGACCCAGAAATGAAAGACATAATCACCTTCCCCATTCAGCACCCATAGGCACCTCAGAATATTACAGACACTGGGAACTGCCCGCAAGTGTGCTCAGATTAGTAAGCAGACTTCAGTGAGAATTTTGACATAGGCTCAAATCTGGCTTGGAGAAGTAGCAAAAGCAATGATTTGCTGTCTGTTATAAAAAACACTTGAAATATTATTGTGAAGAAACATGAAAGGTGTAAGTTTCTGTGAAGTCCAGACTTCAGGAAGACATCTGAAGACAATGTTTACTTACAATAATACAGTACTGGCAGCTGTTGTTGTAATATAGCTACAAGCATCTGCAGGGACTTGTGTGTGATGCACAATTAATGAGCTCCAGTACATAGCCCTCAGCCAGAATCTTGACATATCTGTTGAGTAATTTCTCCCCATATGCTGTATGAAATGTCTTTACAATGGTTGGACAAGAATGACTACTGGGTAGGGTTTTTTTATATATACATAATAGAGGGTTCTGGCCTTAGACAGCCCAAACTTAAACTACCATTGGACAAGGACCGTTAGGATCATTCTTAGTAGTGCTAAATAGTGGGAAAGGTATAAGGAGAGGACACATTATAAATCCACTTTATTATTAATGCATGCTAGTACTGAGCTTGCAGTTATGTTACATGTTGCTTTACCCTTAGGCTGTAAGGGTGAGTGAAGAAAAAGTTTGATTGGCAGTAACTAGAAACTGGTATTGAGATGTGAATGATATGCATGGTTGCTCTTCTTAGTCTCAAATCTCAGTAACAAGTGTATATTTAGTGTCATGTGTGCTACAAAGTATAGAATGTATTCACTTCTTCCTTCATTATCTATGTGGAGTGACATACCTGGTGATAAGACCTTAATTAAGCAGTTATGCTCAGCTGAGCGTGTCTGCGTGTTACTGTCAGTATTCCTCTCAGCTTTGTTTCCTCTGATCAAATCGGGGCTGTGGAGACATGTTTTCTTTAAAGGCTCGAAGTTCTATGGAATGCCAATTCTGATTTAAAAAAAAAAAAATCTCAAGAAATCAGGAGGGAACTTTGTGAATTTCTTTAACTAGGGAAGAAAAGTATTGGCCTAGCTGCTAGGTATAAATATACCAGTGCTCAAAATCTTTGGTTAGGAAAGTGAAGAAGTGCTGAAAGACTACTTGTTATTAAACAAGAATAAAAATAGCAGTAGTGGAAAGGACACATAAAAGCATGGAAGATTTTTGATTTAATGAGAATGGTAGGAATATGAAACACAAGTTGAGGATATGCAGTAGTGTTTTTATACATATGTTTCCAAATACAGTAGTAAGGGAAAATCTTTGCCTGAATTCTAGTGGGAAAAGTGACATTTATGTTTTGAAGAGATTTAAATTTTCTACAGACTAAGTGAATTTCATTACAAAGGTTTAGTGAGGGTCTTGTAGGTGAAAGATTGGTTTCATTTAGAGAACTGAGAGGAAAATGAGAATTTCTAGCCATGTTTAACAAATCCCAAGACCTCCTTTCTCCATTGAATTGGTTTTTGTGGAAAAAGTTTTGCCTAATGATACAAAAGAGCCTGAGAAGACATTTCTGGTCAACCAAGGAACAAGCTGGTTTGACAAAAACTCCACTCTTCACATTTACAAGTTTTCTTTCACTTCCAGTACGTAGAAGGAAAGACTCTATCTGTAAGTAAAGATAATTATTAACTGTGATAAGTATATGTTTCCATTATTTAGGGACTTTTTGTTTATATGCTCTTTAATAAGTCTCCACCCAAAAAAAAAGGTAACAAGAGTTGAATATACCAATGCTGAAAAAAAAAATACTTCTTTAAACATGGAGATCAGACCTCTTATTTCATTTTGAGGGAATCTTTCTCTGTTTAAGACAGACATGACAGGTGAACAGATTGTACCTTACATTTGAAGAATGTCTCTGAAAACGGCAAATTATCCTTTCTTATCATCATTTTAAATGGCAAAGGAGATTCCTTACTACGGTTACATGGATCTTAATGTGACAGATATATATATTAAGATGCTGGTTGAGTTAGAGGGAATACTTTGCACTTTGGAAACCAAGAAAAAAATCCTTCTTTTTTTTTTTTTTTTTTTTTTTTTTTTTTAGCTGAATACGAACCATAGTGAGTTGGCTGTATTTACAGAGATCTCTTGTCCATACTTGAATGAATTATTTAGAAGCCACCAAACAGGTTAGAGCCTGTTCCTTCTCACCTGTAACTGAATTGTATCCTGAAAAGTAGGCAACTGCCTAATTGGATTTGGGGTGGCCAAACACAACCCACAAAATTAGTACTTCAGCTTCTGAGGTCAGCTGAGACATAGCCTTTTGCTGCTTAAGGGTCAGCTGAAGAGATTATTTCACTTAAAGTTCTTCAGTCTGCTTCTGAGGAGTTTCAAATACTCCTAAGGAGAAATCCAGTAAAACACACTCAGCCTATTGCTTATCAGCTAACAGTATGGGATAGGTTAGCAGAATTGTTTTGCAGACACTTTCAAAGAGTATGGCTGTTTGCCATACAGAAAATTCCAACAAAGTTATTTCTCAAATGTCAGATATGAATTAAGTTTGATTTATTGGATTGTGTTTTAGCAAAACAACCAAGAAAAGAGTAGAGTAGACGTATTTTTAAAGCCTTAGTACACATGCCTTGACTAAGGAGTAGGTTCAGGGAAGGATATTTTGAGGGGCGGGGTGTTACAGTTCATCCTTTCTGTAACAGGATTAAAATGACAGATAAGGAAGAAATGGTATGACCACTTGCTCCAACGTAGAAACTTCCAGAAAGGAAAGAGATTTGCCAGTACTCAGGATGTTTTTAGAGTGGGAAAAAACAAGATATACATATTGCCACAGATATGTGAAGTCTGATATTCACATTTTGATCTGGAGGACAGTAAAGACAATTCTGGACAGGACGTCTATGGTCATAATGAAATATAATGATTTACATGTCAAATTTTACAAAAACTTAAAAAACCAATTGTATATAACTACTTCAGTAGCGTGATTATACAAAGTATACATAGTTCATATATACGCCATGCATAAATATAGTATACATGAAGCATAAAACCACAATGGTTTTCATTTTCACATGTCACTTCTAGCTTTATAAGATGTCACTGTTGCAAAAGGAGCCATTTTTTGAGGAAACCCTGTTACCAGGAACAGCAGAGGAGAAACAGCCTCCTCCCTCCAAGGGCCCTGCCATTTGTTCTTTCTTACCTGTCTCCTTCACTTAATCTAGAGATAATGTTATTATGACCTATGGTCCCTGCTTATGAACTGTAGCCCATCCTGTTAACAGTCATGTAAATTAACTAGTTATTGCTTTACTCGTGAGAAAATTCTGAACCTATGAAACTGCTTTACTTTGTGAAATAGCTGAGTTTTCATTTTTGATTAAAAGCCAGTCACAAAGAAGACTAGAGGTATCCCTATGTCATCTCCAGTTTTAAAAAGTGATGAGAAGACAACATTTGATATTTATTAACCCTAAATAAAAAAGGCAGTATCTTAAACTAGAAGCTTTAAATGTCACCCTTTTGGTTTTTTTGTCGTGAAGTGGTAGGAATTATGTTTTCCAGAGACTAACCAGCAGTTGGCAGCAGGCAAATGAGTGAGGTAGAGTGCAAAGGATCTTTTGTCATTGTTATTAATGGCACCTTACATTTTCTGTATCATCTTCTATCAGTCTCCAAGAGTGATCTATGCTATTACTGAACATGGCTTATTTTTTTAATTCTACTTTTGTGAAGCTTGCTTGAATATTAAGCTATGACAAACATAAATTACATTTAATAATTATACTAAACATGCATTCAAATCTGTCACACATCAGGCAGAAGTGTCTAAGAAGCATTTTAAAGCACTGTATTAATTTATTCCAAAATGTGCTAATATGTTGCATTAGGTTGAAAATCTTCTGTTGAGTGACCCTGAAAGATTTGATAAGCCAAGGGAACAAGTTTTTAAAATTACAAGAGTTAAAAATAGAGGAAAATTATAGCTTTACACACCAGACAGTTGTGTGAGAGATCCTTTGTAACAGAGGCATATGAGCACCAAGTCATTTGATGCACAGAGCCGAAGAAAATGGGCAGTGTGATCAAAGTCTGCAGAAGTAAATGTGAATATTTATGAGATATCTGGAAGTAGGAAATAGCCTTGAGATGAAAAATATCATGACTTGCTCCTTTAGTTGAGTAGGTTTTGTAGGTTGCTGTCGCTTTGGTGGGCATCTATTTGCCTGTTGAATGTACAGTTGTCTGGAAAGGACCGACCCTCCCTGGCACAAGAACGGAAGAATCTGTTATTGTCTGAGAAAGCATTTTTCTAATCACTCCTGTAGAGCACAGTGTGTCTTGAAAGGCTCTTGGAGAAGTATATGTTACCAACATTTCCATATTTCCAATCTCCCTTTTGGCCTTTCACACAAGAAGCACAACCTAGCACAGCAGAGCTCTGATGTGGTGGTAAAACCGATGGTAAGCAAGCAGGCAGACTTTTTCCTATATTTTGGCATATGATTTTGGTATTAAGATACATGACAAATGTTTCCATTTTAGTCTATCAGTGAATTAAAGGGTAATAGAACTTTATGTGCAACAAACAGAAAACTTGTGAGTACAACACATAATTTCTAGATTAACAAATTGTGGCAGAGGATTTAATGCTTCACTGATAAAACAATTCATAGTGCCACTTTATGCATAGATTAATTGTAGGAATCCACATGGTTAGTCGTAGGACTGAGCTTGGTGTCAGGAAACTCCACTCCAGACCAGACTTTACTGCAGTGTGACCTGTCACATTAAATTAGGGTTCCAGCTTGCACTTGGATCCAAGTCTGATTGTTTGCACTGCCTGCTTATTGATTTGTACTCCAACTAACATCTAGAGCAAACCAGCCAATTTACCAAGTAGAGAAACATAGACACAGAAAATTGAATCTTGCCTTTTTAGTCTGGGGCAACTCTAATCTCTCAAGCCACAGGGTATAAACCTTGGGTTATTCTTTGTCATAATTAGCTACTTAGTACAGATTAGAAGAGCATGGCAAAATCCTTCCCCCCGCCTCCTCCAAGGGAGTTTGGTATTGTGATTTCTCCTGGGGCTGTATCTGAACAACATCCATTTTTCTTTTCACACCAATGCTTCTGATTTTTACTGAGACGGCAAAGAGTAACAGAATAGAAAGACATAAGGCTGAAATATTGCCTTGCTTATCTTCTTTAGAGTGTTCAGGATTATGCAGAAGGAGTAAAAACAACCCTCAAGAATGTTAAAACCAGTGCTGATTTCATTCCAGATGTTTCTAAGACCATAACATTTGATTCTGGACAGAGCCTGAGGTCAGCAGTGTTTTTTTCCTTTCAGCTAATTTCCTGTATTCCAGTAATTTTGCTTCTGATTCCAGTTAATGCCAGAAAATACAGTTGTGCAATTTGCAAACATGAATTTAACTGTACTTTCTTTAACCCCAAAATAGAGTTAATCAGTCAAGTAAATAAATTTTTTGTTACACAGGTCAATGGGCCACCAGGACTATTTTGTCCATCTCTCACTGAAAACTTTCCTTTCTTTTCTTTGTTGCTTTGCTGCCTGCTACTGCCAAAATGTTTCTCAAAAAAATAGCTAATTTCCATGTCATGAGCCATCTATGCATTAGAGCTTGCATCTCCAAAGTAGTTAATGTCTTTTGTTTCAGATTACTATGGAGTTACTGAGTTTCTGGTGCACATCCTCTTATTAAACCCATTATACCTTCAGCCTTGTGAAAATATGGGGAATGAGAACTCCTGGAAGTGTAGTCTTGTTTCCAAACAACAGCTCACCTGGTGATGTTGTTATTAATACAGGGTGGCAAATTGCTCAGGCTACCCAGATTATGTATCATACTCCAGAATGGTTAAGGATTGAGGTGACTTCCTCTTGCATAGTTATTAAAAAAGTTTTCTACAAAGAAGTACGTAAGAAATTCTCTGTGCACCAACAATAAAAATATTTTCCAGGCATTATGATTTATTTTTTGTGTATAACCTCTTTAATAAGGGACTGATTCTATCCTGGATGTACGTAAATGAAACAAGCTCTGTGCATGTGTAGGGTGTGATTAGAGATTTCTGTTTTTTAATTTAAGTCTGTTCTCCCTGACCTTTCAACAGAAATGAGTTGCTCGTAATGCCTATGTGACTCCAGAGTCTAAAAATATGCCTGCAATATAGATCTGAATTGCAGAATATATGGTGTCAAATGGAATAATACTGTCCTCTTAAGACTCTATTCTGTGAATAAGAACTGGGTACCAGTCCTTTAATATCCTTGTTAAAAAATGTCAGGCCTGATCAGAACTATTTTGTTCTTCTATGAATAAATTTTTCTTAGTGGAAAAAAATCGAGCATGGTTCAGTGTTCTTTAAAAAAAATCAATGCTTTAAATATTTAAAAGTGAGTGAGAAAAATACAGATACATTCCTGTATTTGTGGAAATACTTGGCTTTATAGGAGAGTATTAATTGTTTTCAGTTTTTCATCTCCTGAGAAGGTGGGGAAGAGAGTAAGTAACTTCCATTTCTTAAAATTATACCTTTCATAAAATAATTATCTAATTAAGAGAAAGCTACATGTATTTCTCCTAGCTGAAAAATATCCAGAAAATGGAAAAATAAATATGGAGAATTTAATCTGAATTCTTTCTCCTTTCTTACTACTAAAAGTCAGATTTATTTTTTTTTTTTAAATCAGTTGCCAATACACAAGGAAAAAGTCAAAATGCTTGAAACTTTTATAACGATACCATAAATTATTCTGACTGAAAATCTTCAGCATATATTTCTGTATGGAAAATTTCCATTTTCCATTCAACTTTTAAATGTATATATTCACATTCTGAGTTTAGAAATATTTTGGAAGTCACTGAAGACTGAAAAAAAATCTTTCAGAAGGACTGGATCCAAGTAGTTTAAATTCAGCCTTAGTTCCTGTTTCAAGTGTCTCTCCTCCTCTGAAAATCACCTGAATGTTAGTATCAGCCAGTAGCAAGCACCATGAATAAAACACCTGCATTGCTATCGGTCAGCTGATGTGGATTGAAAAGTCTCCTTAGCAGAAGGGAGAAGGTGGTAACAATTTGAGCAAAGTCACTCTTGGAACTGACGGGGAAATTGAGCTTATCAAGGAAAAGAGGATCTCAAAATGTTTATGTTTTGAGGTAAAAAACCTGTATTTGTTATTATAAAAGATCAAAGAGTCACATGAAATTTCATTTGAAACATTAAAATTTTTTTTTATACTTTGAAAACTTGTGGTTTTCTAGGGATACAGAGCTTTTTAAAATTTTTTAATTTTATTTTGAAATTGCATAAGCAGCCAAACTTTCTATGCATAGTGTACTCCACTCTTATAAGTTAAATTTAATTTAAACAACAATCTTCAATGCAAATGGCCGTTTATCATCATCCCTAAAAATAAAGTGCAGTGAGCGACTCTTGATTTTGTGCCAGTTCATTCAGTGTATCTATGCTTTGTAGTCCAGATCTATCAAGCTGTTCATGTCTATTTGTATTGTAAGTTACATAAAATTTGTGTTTCCTGTTGTGATTATTGATTTATTTAAAGGTATTTAGCCAGAAACATCTAAAAGGCTAAACCACTTAATTTTGTTACGATTTTGAAAATTAGAGTTGAAAGTGCTTAAACTAGAGTTTAAGTGGTTAAAAACTGCAGGAGTTAAAGTCTGTCTGTGATCTGTGTAGTGAAATTTTAAGTCTATGATTTAAACTGAAGTAGTTAAGCTGAGTTCAGAGTAACAGAATTGCAGAGGCACTATGGGTAAGTGAAGCTCAGTTGTTCTGTGAGACCGGAAGAGTATATGGCATCAGGAGAGATACAACTGAAGCAGAAATAAATTAAAAAACTTTTCTCTTTCAGTAAAAAAATGCCTGACTTTTGTTGTTGTTTTAAATTTAATTTATATTTCTTTTGCTTCTTCAGATCCCTGCCCCCCCCTTCCCAAAGAATCTTTTTTCCAAAGGCTCTTAGAGTCTGCAGAAATAATCTTTTGCTCTCACAATTGTCAGCAGGTTCTGATTTCCGTGCACCCTGCTGAAATGCAAGCTGTGGAATGCTGGGGTGAGCACAGCAGGAAGGTGGCGCTGGTTTGTGTGAGCCCCAGCCTGGGGCACAGAGGCAGTACTGAGACTGCCCTTGGGACATGCCTGGGTTTTCTTTGAGTATTACATCTTCATTTTACCTTGCAGCACATCCCAGAGACAGCCTGGGACACCTCAGGCAAATGGGAAGGTATTGCTGAATACTGGGAGATGGGTGTTTATGTGAGGGGCTGGGCTGGTAATCTTGGATGTGCCTTTTGGACTTCTCTTCTGTTTGCCAGATGCAAAAGCAATGGAAAAGCATGTGCCGAGATCAGTGCTTGGCTCAAGGTGGAATGACCAAAAAATTGTTCTTGTTGTTTAGGTAATCCTCTATTTAACACAGTAAACAATAGTAGCTCTGACCTCTCAATTTAAAATTGCAGCTGGAAACATTAACTCCCTAATTTTTTAAATAATAACTTCAAGCAGACCTCCATGGAGACAGCCTAGACACCAAGGCATGAGCTGGGATGGAGGAGAGGAGCACGGCCCTCTCTTGCTGTGCGAGTCTGTCATTATGCAGAAAACACATGATGACCAGGAGACAAGTGAAAGGGGACCTATTCTGTAGCCTGAGCTTTGGTCTTTCTATCAAAGCATTTAATGGCTATTGTAGTTTACTTGTTTCCACAGAACTGTCTCGTTTCAATGCTAAAGTGACATGAAATGTGTAAGTGATGATTCCTGTAGAAGCAAGACTTTCTCCTGAGCCAGCCCTGAGTTGGGTTTCTGAGCTTCCAAGAGGAACTGGAACTCAGACACCTTCTGCTGGCAAGTGTCCTGGGTTTGGGGAATCCCTTCTGTGCTACTTGCTCTTCCTTGAGAATCTACAGAAACCTCAGTTCCTGGCTTTAGGTTTTGGCTTCTAACTCCCAAAATGAGGTGTATTCACCACCCCCCCCCCCCCCAAAAAAAAAAATAATAAAAAAATTGTATACACTGTCTAAAGGCCAGATTGAGAACTTGACAAAAAATTCCTGGGCTTTGAATTCAGGATGTCTTGATTCTGTATTCAAGCTGTGCAGACTCTTTGTGTGGCATATCTAAGCTGTTAGATGGTTACACAGCAAATATAATTTTACTGTGAGCTACTAGGGGTATAAATCACAATGACAGAAACCATTTGTTTTAAAAAAAAAATAGATGAAAGTATTAAAAAAAAACAACCCAAAAACTTTGTAAAGAGTTGCTGATTTGATTAATATCTTTGGGGGGAGGAAAGAGAATCACTACCGTATCAGCACTAGAACAGATTAATAGAAAAAATATTACCTGAATGTATAAGTACAGAGATAAGATGAATTTTTGTAATGCTGAAGTTTTATAAAATAAGAGCTAGAAGATTAGAAAGATATGGTGTTAGTTTCTTTTTAAAAAAATCTGTACAAGAAAGATTCACAGTAAGTCAGTTGTGAGTAATATAAGACACAGTCATAAAATATTAAATTTGGGAAAGATAACATTTTTAAATATATGTACATGTCTTAAGTCTGTACATAATTCAGCAGAACTTATTGTTAAACTACCTTGTTTGAACACATGTATCTTCTATGACTACTACAAATTACTATTTTTGACTCATTGCCTCTTGCTTAAAGAGTCCACATTAAACAGAAAAAACGCATAGAAAACATAGCATATGAGTATCTTTTCTCACACATTTAAAAGGCAAAATATTTGTACTGGATTTCTTGGCATATCTGGTTTTGTTTCTTTTAGCTATTGATTTATTTTTTTTGTATTCTTAAAACTTAACATTATATGGTTCCTCTGAATTTATTTCTGTGAACAAATAGAGAAGTTGGAAATTAAATAATTGTTGGTGATTTAAAGTGTTCTAGGTATAAATTTTTACAGTGTAACAGTTTTTCTTATGGTTAAGAAAGAAAATGTAGTTATGTAGAAGCTAACTACTTTTGAATGTCATCATATTCATAAAGCTGTGCAATATCAGTCTATCTTCAGATAATGAATCATGGCATGATCCTGAGTACTTAGCTCTCACATCTGTTCACTGGTACCAGGGATTGCACACCACCTGCAGCCTTAGTGATTTCTAGCTCCTAAACATAGTTTTGGTATGAGATGAGGCACAAAAAGGCACATGTGCACTGTCAGTAGCAACTGAGACAGATGGAAAAGCTGCACATCAAATGCTGTAAAATGCATGCATAAGTTGGTGCGAGTGCAATGTTTTTGGGGAAAATGAACACATTTATTAACTCTTTTGAGAAGCTCATCAATAAGCTGGTCGATACACCTGGAGAAGACTAATTGGCTGGCACCTGCTCCTTCTGCTGGTTATCTGAAATTAAAAATCCTAAAGCTGTTACAACTTTACCTGTCACAGATCTGGCTTGACTCTTACAGCTTTCACTACAGATTTTGCTGTCCTGTCCCATAATCACTGAGACTGTTCCAGACAGACACCTGGTGTGACCAGAGGTTGACTTTCTTGGTGCCTTTTGTGGTCTTTCTGTAGCCCCCCTGCTGCAGCCTGGTGTTTAGTACCAAGATCCTCCCCCTGTTCACCCAGACACACATGGTCTGAGCTTGAAAGGCTCTGTACAGATACTGCTATACCAGTACAAGCTGTTGAAGAATACCAATAACTATACAAATTTGGTTTTAGAAATTTAAGCTGTATGCACCAAGATGAACTGTCTGGATACTTTGTGATGCATGCTGCATAGTCAATACTTTTATTTACTTAGCACTCTATTTTTATTTTTTGTTTTTCTGGATTGTTTTGGCACAGGACAGACTGACATTTAATCACCTGGAAAATGTCAGGTAGGATGTTGAAGAATTTTAGGGTAATATATATGCAAAATAAGTGCCTTGAGGAAATTATTTTTTAAGGTTGCATACTGTGGCTAAAAATGGGCAAGTGGGATTAAATTTGGAGGATGCTCTGTTCAGAAGTTTAAATTTCCCAGTCCAAACCGGTCATAATTAATTGCATGAAAAATATGTATTTAAAGAATAATTCCTGTTTATATTTATTTCACCCCCATTAGCCACTTTCATCTACAGGGTCATACATGAGGTAGGTGTTGGTTTTTTAATTCTTTTTTGCCATGGACCTGACTGCTTTTGACATAGCTATGAAAGGCATGACAGGAATTTCAGAAATATAGTAGTATTTTTTTGATATAATTGAAAGTCTTTTATCTACCTCTGACTGAGGGGAAGGGGAAGTGGGGGCACATGCCGTAGAGGGCTGAGCAGTGGTAAACAGCCTGCAAGACCAGTCTATGAGCAAAGTTCAGACTTAAGCCAGCAAGAGGTCCCTGGTGAAGAAAAGCACAGCTGGAAAACAAGTGAGAAATGCAAAGTACTTGCAAGCTCTCGCTCTTTTGGGAACTGTGTGTCTTTGTGTGTGTGTCTGAAACCAGTTTGTTCTGCTGTTTGAAGAAGCTGCTCAGAGTTAAATTCTGCCACAAGATTTTGGCATCTGGCTCTGACTGGAGTCAGTGGAAGTCCTCTGAGTGCATCTGAGGGCACAGTATGGTTCGTCCTGCTTGTTTTCACTGGCTGTATTTTTATGCTGTGGCATCTCTGAGAATGGACAATCTTCACTGCTCACTCACTTTAAAAGCCTTCTATAAGGAAAGCTATTCTTGTGTTTGCTTTCATTCTCTGAGCAGTCTTTAGCTTTCTTTCATGACTTGCTTTGTTGTTGATTTATTAAGCTACTAATGCTCTGATCACAGTCTAAAAATTAAAACTTCAGTCTGAAAGAAAAAAATAACCAAGTAGATAATGTAAGTACAAGCTAATAGCACAAGCAGCTACTGGCAGACATAGCATATTTCATTTTCAGCTATCTTCTCAAAGATAAAGAACAGCTCAATCAAATTGAAAAATGCGGAGAGATTTTCCTTCAAGCCACATCGAGCAATCAAGTCTAAAAAACAAACCATACTGTGCTCCTGAAGCAGATAATAGTATCAGTGATGAGGTATTACTACTAGGAGTAAATGGCTCCTGTAAAATAATGAACTGATTTAATGAGACAAATGATGATACAGTACTTTTCATGGACATACCAGACGTAGAAATTATTTCGTCAGAATTGGAGTCCTAACTTGACATTCCTACCGCAAACCTCCAGAAGATCTGAGGATGATGGCAGTCTTGTGATTACCATGATGGAAAATAAAGTGGGACCTGGTAAGCTGAATTCTCCACAGCCTGTTCAAGTATTCTTTAGGATGAGCAATGCCTTTTGTTCTGCGTTGAAGCTTGCATGATTGCAGGATCACTGTGCTCAGAATGCAGGCTACAATTGAGCAAAGCTCCTTTTGTCAAAAGTAATACGGGCTTAGCACATTTATGAGGATGATTCATGAAATATTTCATGTTAAATTTAAATATTAAAAATCTTGCTTTTGTTTTGAATTCATGGTCTTTTCCCTGTAGAGATAGAAAAACATTAAATCTCTCTCTTTTTTTTTTTTTTTCTCTCCTTCCTGTAGAGCCAGTTACATTCTCTGGAGCCTGATTTGAAGGATCTCCATCTGATAGCTTTGCCCAAGCCCTAGTTTTCTGTCCTGTTGCTTGAATTTGTTATTCCCCATTTGAACTACATTCTCTCTTTTTTTCTTTTTTAAAACTTTCTGAAACGGTCCCCAGATTCTGGAGTCATAGCCACTCAAAACCTAGATTACAGGTCACTGTAACATTAGTGATACAGTATTTAAATGTGATGCTGCTGTAACGGATTCTAGTATGACACCAAGATTTGTTGCGCAATAGTTGAAGAACTAGGCACCTCAGAAAAGTTATCTATAGGGAACATGTTGATGCCTATGGGGAATGATAAATGGAAAAGGAGTATCTGCACATCTAGCTGCCTCTGTCATTGGAGAATGTAGGAACAAGCTAAGGTGCCAGATATATGGACTTCCATACAAGAGGACAGAGAGAGAGAATGGAGAAAGGCTTTCCTGGTTCAAAATGCACTGCTGCCTCATGGACAAAGGAAACTGTCCTTGCTGAGCTGTGAAATCTTTAGTCCAGTATCGGTTGTTCTGACATACAATGGATTCCTGCTTTGTTAGGACGTAGGGGGCTATCTGCTCTGAAGAATCAAACCCCCATGTTTTCTCCAAAATCCTGTGGTTTCTTCTAAGTTCTATACCTTGCAGTCTGGAAGCTGTCCATCAGCCGTTCTCCCTCAAGAGCAGGCATCGTACAAAGCGAGACACATGGTGTTCTGTTTCAGGAACATTGCCAGAGGATATGTTGTGTCAATGACTGCTTGCAATTCAGATGTCTAGATGCTGATCCCCCACTCTGCATCCTGGGGTGGCAAGGTAGAGATGCCACAGGAGTTTCTTGTCCTTTTGGCCAAATGGAAAATGCTGTAAATGGTCTCACCTTTAACACTTTGATGACCTGCTGGAGAGAGATGCAGGAAGAAGTCTCAGTTTGTAGAGGGAAGAGCTAAGCAACTGGTCTGACTTCATAGACAATCCTGTTTGAAAGAGGAGGTTAGATGAAAGATCTGCTGAGGTCCCTTCCAGCTAGAATTGTCTGATGACCTTACGGGAACAGGACTCCAAATACATTTTCACCTAACTCAGTGTTCAGGCACTTGCAGGAAAAGTCAGTATGTGATGTTCAGACACTTGATTTTTTTCTAAAGAGAGCTCAGACGCTTTTAGAAGTGAAAGTATTTTTGTGGCAAAAGTTCCATTAAATAAACAGAAAGGTGCCATCTTTGAAGTGAGATGTTTTATTATTGCAATTTACTATTATTTGTACTATACTACTGGCCAGAATTCAATTTTATTTCTTCTGTCTTCTTGCAAATGTTCATCTCGGACAAGTGGAAGTTCACACTAAGAACATGAAAGGAATTTGGGAGTTTCCTAATTGTCTGGTGCCACCTTTGTTTTATTTTGCTTTTTTTTTTTATACAGGTGAAAGAAGAAAGCTGTCACAGTAGAAAACTTTGCTAATAATATCCTAAAGACAACTTAGCTCCCAGGATATACCTTTCAGACTTTCAGATGACACTGATAACATTTTGTAATTATTGGGTCCCCAATGTAGATGAAATCTGAAGTAGATTTTAGTTCAAAAATTACACAGTCCTCACGAGTTTTCCCCTTGGCTTGGAATTCCCCAGTAACTGGTGACTTGAATGTATTGTTGATTTTTAAATAAAAATATCACATTGAAGCAATGTTGATCCTAGTCTAAGAAAAAGAAAGAAAGTACTAGATAAGTGTAAAGAGAGATTTTTTTCCTCTTGAGCATATTCTGCAAATTAAATGTTTTGGATTTTGTTGCTTTCCGGTTGTTAAAAGACTTTAAAAGGGCTGCTAGAGCCTTGATGAATATAGGGAAAGAAAAATGAAGATGTTTCTTTGGAGGAAATGCAGATATTTTAATTTCAAATGTTTGTTTTATGCAGAGATGTCAGCAAGTTCAACAATAATTCAAATAAAATGTTTTAGTGTCCTAGGAAGTTTTACTCTGGGTATCAAAGACTCTTCTGAACCTTTTTTTTATGTCCTCATATATCTTTCATGCTATAAAAGTAATGAATTTACAAAAGAAAGGAAACAGATGAAAAATAATACAGAAGGAGTTCAAAATAGGTATGATAGATAAATCTGCCTTCCATGTATTAGTAAGACAGAGAGAAGGACAAAATTATTTACTCCCAGTTTTCAAAACATGAAATCCAAAGCATAAAACCACAAAGAATTTAAGAAAGCATCACCTCCCCTTTTAATCCTGACCTTTGTTTTCTCAGAATGACAACCCTAAAAATTGCCCACAAAATAGATAAAAAGCAGTTCCTGACAGTTATTCTAACAATTTACTGTCTCATGGGAAATACACTATGCATTTGCTATTGAGTTTTCACTTTTTTCATTTGTTTTCTTAGGTATATACATGTGAACAGTTTTCCCCAGTCTTCTGTTTAATATTTTAAAAAAAAGCTTTGACATTTCTGACTTCTTGTCTAGGGAATTGCATCACAAAGATGTACATAATCCCACAAGAATATGAAGAGTTGGTTGAAAAAATCTTCGTTATCAATAATGTTCAGGGAGTATTATGTCGTCTGAGAATACATGATGAGTGCATTTTCGGGTTCACATTTCTGGTAGGTTTCCATTAAAATTTCCTGAATGTTTTATGAAGGTTTGTGCATTTTCTATGAGACTGGCCATGCACAATCTATTTTCCTTGCAAATCAGCTTCAAAAAACGATCTTATCACTGCTTAGCACTTTTGTGATGCGCTCGATTGTGTCTCGCCCGCAGTGTTAAGTGTCTGTATAACACAAATGTTATCATTTATCAGGAAAAGCTATCCATTTAGGCAAAGACCCTGGGGAACTATGAAGAACCATATTCTAATAAACAGTTATCAGTCTAAATGGCTCATATCCCAACAGCTGTTGGGAGTATTACACAGAGGACTAAGGCACAGGAGGAGGAAACAGCCTCTGCTTGGTTAATCATTACTTGGAGAAAGAGATATTTTTTTTCCTTTGGAGATTGCAGTGTCTGAAGGTTATGCTAATTGTTTAATCTGTTTTGACAAAAATCTGGTTAAGTAATGGAACAAGAGAGAAAAGACACTTTTGGGGATTATTTTATGAAACTAAGTATATGGTTTACTGGATCTCTAGTCTAGCAAAACCCCTCCATCTGCTTTTCTCTGCGTAGTTGGAATACTTGTCAGCGGTTGTGTTGAGCTTTCAGTTCAGAGGAACACAGGGCTTCTAGGAGAGAGTAGAAATACAGCACGTCTCCTTGGTGTGGAGAAATGCATTCTGCCTCTGAGATTAATACTTCAAAAGAGTCCTTGGATTCAGCATGTTCACATGTGGTTGTTGGTGATTTTTCTCCTTGTCTGATGTCTTCTGGGGGACTGATGAGGATAGATGATCTGTTATGTGCTTTCACCAAGTAGTTAATGAATTTCTGTAAAGGCTTTCCTTGCCCAGATTACCTGAAAAGAAAAAATAAAATAAAATGTTGTCCTAGTAAACTAGTTTTGTAGATGCATTGCCACAATAGAAAGTATATATTTTAGCCTTGTAAATGCTTTTCTATTGATCACTACACTTGACAGCGCAACAATATAATTTCATTTTCATGCTTGCATTTTTTGTCTTGTTATCCACTGATAATAGTTATCTCTGGATAGATTAAAGGAATTCCATACCCCTAATTAATACATTGTTCATACAAATAGTATATATATATCTAACTTTGAATATTGCCTTAATTAAAAATATAAAGACATTTGTTGTTAATAGATCTACCCAGACATCTTTCTGTGATAATTTCTTTTCCATCAATTCATCTCTACAATGTGTTTTGAATGATATGACTTGAAAGCTTGTATTTGAAAGACATAACTTATTGTGATGTCTGTAGCAAACTACTACAATTCATAAACGGAAATTACATTATTTTTAGATGCCAGTGCAATGCAGTCAGTCTGGATTCTTAACATGGTGAGTTGTTTGGGTTTTTTTAACACACTCCACCACATAAGAAAGGATGAAGTCTTACACAAGAGTTTCATTCCAGCGTGCTGAAGTTAATGGGAAATTTTTCATGAATGGAAGTGTGAGCAGCAGTAAGGTCGTACAACCCTCACTGCATGCAAATTACCTAACTTCTGTTTGAAAAAAGATGAGGAAGCAGAAATGGCAGTAAGGAACAACATTTTTACTATTAATAAAAGTTCCTTTCAGCTTCCTTTCTTGGATTTGGGCATGGGGAAACATGTTTCCTTGCACTTTGCTGTATTTATGGCGGAGATGGTAGTACTGCTTTAACTGACATGGTCCAATTCCCTTTTATGAGACAGATACTGTACTTAGAAATTTTGCCAAAACTTAACTCAGGTTGATATATTCCATGTCAGATGTTTTCCTAAGCCAAAACACTTCTGTATCAAGTAGCAGGGCTGAGAAAGATGTGTTTTGTCATATTGTCTTTGAAGTACTCTAGCTTCATATCCAGTAATGAATAGGAATCTAAACTTGTTCTTTGTTATTACCTGAATAATTTTACATGGGAATAAGAAGAGGAATGTCTCTGCTATAGTTTGTCCAAAGAAAAATCTAGACTTCCCTGCCCCCTCCCCGAACTAACAGAGTGTAGGTTGATTATATTATCCTTTTATTTATACAGATAGTGGATTTTTATGCTTCAGCTGATATCCTGATAATATAGTAGTGTGCTTCACAGAAATATGAATTCCTGCAGGACTGGAAGAAGATTTTTCTTTCCTAAACTTTTTTTTCTGATTGTTGATCTGTCACTTCTTAAAAGTAAAGAAACTGAAATAAACCACAACAGTGAAAAGCTACTCTGGACCTATAAAAATTACTGCAATAATTCCACCCTCTAAGAAAATACTAGAGGAACCACCTATTGAAGAGATCCTGCAATTGAAAATTGGATACCTTTATCTTCCAATGATTGAAAACAGTGAAACTCTTGTCAGAAAGTTAACCTGGTGAGACTGGCTGTGTAGGTAAGGTGCAGGATGTCAGGACTGTGATTTCCACAGCTCAAGGGCTTTAGCTCAGTAGGTTGACAGTGAACAAAGTTGGTGGGCTGGTAGGAAACTACGCATGTTTCAAACAACCTTACTAAAAAACCTGTCAAAACTAATTTCCCTGTTTCTGATTCCCTGATTTGCTCTGTTTTCAAGAAAAGAGCAAATTCTAAAGGAAAATATTTTTGTTAGCTTTTAAAATTTTTTTTCCCAAACAGCTTTAAAATGTGCAATTACACTATGAAGGTCAGATTCAAGATGATGCAATAATGAAGTGTTCTTAGTTATACTTTAGGAGAAGGATCTAAGCCTTAAATATTGCAAATGATTTAAGACATTGTTGGTGCTCTTCTAACATGTAGAATCTAGTTACCACTGGTCAGAAATTTAACTATTTATTTGGCTGCTTTAGAACCAAAAACATGAATGAATTGGTGTCATTGTTGCTCAAAGGCTTTTACAAAATTAATATTAAGAAAATGTATTGCCTTCAGTATGATCGATGCTGAGGCAAAGAGAAGAGATGAGGAAAGTATGGAGCAACTATTTTCATATGAAGTACTCTGCATACAATAAGGGGGGAACCTGAATCTACTGCCTCAATGATTCTACTGAATAAATCTGCTATCACAGAAGATCTAAATAAATTGCTTTTTTAATTTGCTATGAAACAAAGATGAAAACTAAGTATGAAAATTATTGTTATGTATTTGGAGACTGATATTAAAAAAAAGAGGCCTTAATTTCTCATGAAAAGGCATTGATGGCTGTTTTCATTATGAGTAGCAAATTGTTCTTTCATCACTTTAATTATTTTTATTTAAAATCATATAAATTAACAGGCTTTATTAAGCACATTGCAATCTGCTTATTTCCATGCTAAAGAAAATAGTTAAAAATGAGAGCACAGTGATGAATTTCTGAAAGAAAGAGGGACTGGATTCAGTAAACCGCTTGAACTGGATCTGCAGAGACTGAAGTGTGACAAGGCTGAGGCTGCTTAACCCAGTCTTTAGTCAATAACTCTGGAAGCAAAAACTTCCTGTCATTCCTAGGCTTCCTTTTACAAGTTAGGAGAGCATATGCACCTCAGAGTAAGATGCAAGGCCATCACCCTTTTTGTGAGGGAAGATGCTGAAATCTGTGCAGAGGTGCTTCAAGTCAACCAAATGGAAGCAGCGAGTGCAGGTATGTTTTTGGAACGTCATCTCCTTCCATGATGTGGATGCCTGTGTTGTCTTCTAATCCAAAAGGTTGATGTCTACTTGAACGCAAGTATCTATAATCTTTTTACCAAAGGAGTGAGTTTTCTCACTTTACAGGATGGAAAGTTAGTTATTTCTACAGCTGCATTTTTCTTCTAGCCTAGCCTCTTAGAGCAGTCAGTTGCTCTGGAAATGTGTCAGGTTACGAAGACACAAACCCACAACTCTCACTCCTAGGCCCTTTTGGCAGGTGAAGACCATTCAAGATGCCCTAGGGAAGGGAAAGAGAGAAGGAGAAAATACATATAGACCTGTAGACTAACGCTTATCACTTTCATCACAGAGAAAAGTGTCCATGTTTTTAGGCTGTTATCTGACATTAATTGCTCACAGCAAGGAAAAATCCTGGGCTTAAATGCTGTTAAGTTTAAAGATACTTGACAGGACAGCAGTACATTTGGATCTTTTTAGGCAAAACTAAGGAGTCATCCAGTTTCTCCATGAGTGGTGTAATGATTAATTAGCTGCACAAAGGACAGCAACTGAAAGTGTTCAAGACCAGGCTGGATGGGGTTTTGAGCAACCTGATATAGTGGAACGTGTCCCTGCCCATGGCGGGGTCGAACTAGGTGAGGTCCCTTCCAGCCCAAACCATTCTAGGGTTCTATAACTACAGACTGTAAGGAACCAGCCCCAATTACCTTCTCTGTGTGTCTTGAGAACATCTGTCCTGGTTTGAGAGCACCAGGATAAAAATTTTCTGGGGCTGCCTGGCACAAGTGGCAATCACATTGAGGGAGGGGAGACAATTGTGCCTATGGGGAGGAAAGGATGGGTGAGGTGACCCAAATGGACCAATCATAGTGTTCCTTTCCATTGTGCTCAGTATAAAAGGGCCCCTAAGAAGAGGACTGGGGCCTTCAGTGCTGCTGTGCTGGAAGGATTTTCATTGTCTGTTTGGTATCTCTCCCTGTGCTGCTGGTGTTCTTGTCTGCTGTTTTTGTGATGCAGAGGAGCCTCTGAGGTTTGAGATTGAGTCATGGGGAGTTCTGCTGCAAGATCTAAGTAGCTCTACAGCTAGTTTATTAACAAAATGTGTATTATACAAAGTGTGAAAATAAAGAAGAATTAATTAAGTTAAAAAATGAACTTGTACAGAATTTGTGTTATGGGCTTTTTACAAAGTATTTATTTATTACTATACTTATGCATATGTACACACAAGCTAGCCCACTTACTTCACCATATGTACAGTCTCAGATTTTTTGTAACATGACAATTCTTATTGAAGTTTCTGACAGTGTGGAGTGTAAGGAAAACTAAGTAGAAATCACAAAACAGTCTTTTAAATCAAGTTTGCTATGAACAATGCTACAGTTTTGATCTCTGCTTCTTTTTATTGCAAAGAAGTTGCTTGTGCTGCAAATAGTTATACTTTGCATGAATATGTGGTCCCACTGACATTAATGCTTATGCACATAAAATCAAGCACAGGTATGAGAATGTGCAGAATCTGTGCTCTATATAGTTGCCTTTGGTCACTTGGTAATATTGATGAAGATTTTTATTTCACGTACAAGACAGTTGAGTACAGCACAGCAGTGAAGACGTAGAACGAGTCTCTATTTCATGGGTGGTATATCTTAACTGTAAATTTAGATGTAAATTGAGATTGTAAATTTAGAATTGTTATAGTATTGCATATTTTCTGGTTTTCTAGACTTACAGAGCTGTAAATTATGGGGATGGATTTCCTTTTTCCTGCTTTTTTTTTTTTTTTTTTTCTGTGTATGAACTGAACATCTTGTGCTTTCAACATGTTCCTTTAGTACAGCAGATATTTTGGAAAAAGCAGAGCAAAATTCCTAGGAAAAAATCAATAGTAGAATACTTGGTAACCAAATAATGAAAGCTTTTGTCCCCTGCTTAGCACACACTGCTATCTGTGTAAAATAGATCAGACTTTGCATCAAAACTTACCTAGAATGAGCCCTTTCTTCTAATTACCTTATGGGCAGTGACTCTTGGTTCATTGTTGGCAATTTCCAGTGTTTACCAACTAAAATAAACTGCTCCATTTTTGAAATTGCTCATCTAGACGTGCAGTGTCAATTGGCAGACTTCAGCTGTACCAATGGTAAATGGTCAGAAAAAGAACAATCCTACCTCCTGCAGGAGACTTGAAATACTTTCTCAAAGATGATGTGTCAGGAAGAAGAGCTCAAGAGTGTCTTGAACTCAAGACATCCAACAGAGGTGAGAGATGGCTTTCAAGTCTTCTTCTATCCATGTTATTTCATGAGCTAAGCAGTAATTTGTTAATGTCAGATAGGGAAATTTCAGCAATGGGCAGGTCAAAGATTTTGTGTGAATCAAATAAAGTTTGGACGATCATCCAAATGACAGAGACCATTTGTTCCCAAAGGCTGACTAATATGGCACAACTTACATGCATAGAGCTAAATTATTTTATGCCTAACTGACCTATTTTTGAATTAAATTGGTGTCTGTATCTAGGATTTTTTTTTTCTGAGAGCGTGCTAGTTGGTAGGATCTAAAAGCACAGCAGAGATGATGCTAAAATTAAATGGTGAGGAGAATGATAGAATAGTGGCTGTAGGCTTGCTTTGACAAAATTTGTTTTACTACAGAGCATGAAAGTTGTTGAAGAGAAACTCAAATTTTCAGTTGAATGCTACTCTGTGGGCAAGCTCCTTTGACCTCTCATCCCTGTTCTAACCTGATCCATGGTGTACAAGAGAACAGCAGGTAGACAGGTTGTGCAGGTCAGGCTGATTTACAACATTGTTAGCCACTCCTTTTCTGCTTAGCAAGGAAGCTTCTATCAAATTGTGAGGTGAATTCTCATGCAGTTTGAACAGATCCTGTGCAAGTGTGCTTGACTGACTTTTAATGGTTTGGAGGACTGTGCCCTAAATGCTGAAGTCCTGAAATATCTGTTCTTTAAAGCATGGAGCTCTAAACTTTCACCCTCACTCAAGCTCAAACACCAAAGCTACCCTTGACCATTTCTAGTCTTACCCTCCAATAAACATGAGACATTTACTACTGCAAATACTGTTAGTTCTATTAATGCACGTCTTGCAGAATTCAGCAATAAATTGTATTCTGCAGCCAATTCTGTCCATAGCATTACCCTAATCCTAGCCATGTCTTTTCTCTGATTAGTATTCATACCACTGTGTTAAATTTCCCAGTCCGAATCAGTTAATCAAGCTGACTGAGAGCTCATTATGAAGCCCTGCAGACCTTGCTGTCTGAAGTAGTACAAAGAGATTTCTATTCAGGTTCAAGAAGCATGTTCTGACAGAGGTGAAAGTCAGAGGCATCGGTCACAGTGCTGGTGTAGTACTTAAGCCTAGAGTTAGCTTAATCTTAGGGTGTGGGGAAGAGCGACTACGACCTGGTTTACTGACATGTTCTTTAATGCCTGTTTAATCTAGCAAGACTGGTGATCAGTTAGGATAGCTAGGTATAAAATGAGGCAGAGGAGGTGTTTGGAGGAGAAGTACTGTAGAACTTCATTAATTCTGAAATTCTTCACATCTGATGACATTAGGAAAAGGGCTGTCACTGACAGAAGCTTAAGATCTCATTGTACTGAGGGGATTGTAAATTCCTACATAACTGAAAGTGATGCTTACAGACATCAATAAACAGAAATATTCTGTTAACTTCACATAATGATGCTTCTGTGATGATTAAGGCTAGCTTTAAGGTTGACGAGAGAGTTAGGGCCCAGAAGAACAGCATTTAAGGAACTGGCTTGTTGCCATTCTCTGCAAAGGTCACCAGGCTGAGGTAAGTGTGGTGTTCAGTGAACAAGGGGGTGTATTGGGATCACTGGATCATACTCTAACAACAGGTTTATGATGAAAATACGAGCATGGGGAATTTCTTTCTTTCCAGTTCAAGGACTCTTTGTTAAGTTGTACGGCTTTGTCCAAAATATTTTTTCAGCAGAGGAGATCCTTGTAAACTCTCCCAATACTCCCATGCAAACATTTGCTCTTTTAAAGTTAACTGTGGCTTAATATCCACTAATTTATCATGAAATTTACTTTTAAGGTGGAAAGAAGCAAATAACTGCAGCATAAATTGTCCTGTTGCAAGACTGTATTCCATTTCAGTGGTAACTGGAGTAACTCAATGTCATGCAAGATCAGTTGTTTAATGTCTGTAAATGGAATAGAGAGCAAGAGAAGTAAAGTGTATCCTGCTTGTCAGGGAAATTTCAGCAACATTGAGGCTTCTAGACTGAGAACTATGTTTTTCCAGGAGAATGAAGTCAGCTGCATTGGTGAGCTATTTTACACAAGACTGGGCAAGACCTTCCTGGGAGCAAGAATCTTGCAATGGAAGAAATGGAAAAAAGTTTCTTTGCTTTTTCTTGCCTCCTGTGGAGTGAAATACTGTCTGCTGGGTAAATGGCATGTCTGTGACATTAGCATATGAGGTTTGTACAACAGGGCAAATAGAGAAATTAAGTTTGGCAGTGTTCTTTGGCCTGATCCTGCTGCTTGTGTGCAGGAAAGATTCCCAAAATAGTATGAGCTTGTTTCTTTTGACTGAAAACTCCACAGATCCATAAGTTGCTCTCACAGTTTTACTATGTGACTGCTTATTTAAATGTTTTTATTTATGCCAAAGGTTGATAATACATTCATAAAGAGTTTTATAATTTCATTTTTAATAAATTATTTGGGATGTTTTATTTTGGAAAAAAGTGTTTTATATGTGGTCTAGGATGAATCAAATGGGTGTTACACTGTCAGCAGGTTTGTGTTCTTCCAAGCTGAAAAATTCTGAAGTGTGAGAAGGCTAATCTGATATGTGTTACAGTTATTTTTAATACATAAGTCTTTTGATATCAGAGCATTACAAATCTCTCAAAGGGAAGATATTATTCAATATTTATGCAAAGTTCTGTGAATACTCTCTTATTCCTCTGCAAGCTTTTCTTCCTCTTGCTGGACATTATGCAGTGACAATAACCAGGCAGGACTCACTCATGGAATTTACAGAGAGATTATATGTTCCCTAAATTGAGTCGACCACAGAAAAGGCTGAGATGCTTCTAGGGAAATAAAGACAAAGAGTGCTTTCTCTTTTGTTCCCTCACTAGTTGTTTAATATAAAATGCATTACTTTTGGTATTTAAATAAATTAGCTGGCAGCTGTAAGAGATCAGGTTTGTAACATCCAGCAAGGTGTTTGATATTTGCAAACATAAAGGTCTTAGTAGAATATCCATTACAAATTTGAAAAAAAATTAATGTGATGCTTTGCAATCTGGGTTAAGCAAGGTTCTTGGGCAGATGTGATATACTAGCTGATATAATTAGAAAAAAACAGACAAGTTTAAAGACATGAAAACCTTTCAACACTTTTGGAATATAAGGCATCAATCTTCAAAGCTAAGTATTAGCAGAGAATAATTGCTCAGAGTTTAACTTGCTTATATTCAATTAGAGACTCAGGAAAAAATGCTGGTTAGCATCGGTAGTTTAACTTGCTTATATTCAATTAGAGACTCAGGAAAAAATGCTGGTTAGCATCGGTAGAGCAAGATGCTCCAAGGGAATATCATAGTAAGAGAAGAGCCCAACTGATGCCGAGAGGGAAAAAAGAGAAAATTGTTTTCTGATGAGCACTCAGTGATTAGTTAGGGGTTGAAAGAGGAAGAAAGAAAATCACAGTCTGACACAAACCCAGAATCTCTTTAGTATCCTTCTAATGTTCCAGGCAGATACAAATTTCACTTTCTGTGCAGTACAACCACACTAAAATACAGGCTACCCTTCCTGTATTTTCCTGTGCAACAATATATATATATATAGTTTGTACATAGCTAAAAAGGTGGTTTTAAGCAGAAAAAGATGTCCTCTTTGATAAAGTTAAGAAAACAAGCTAAGTACATGTCACAATGTATACTCCCCGGGGCTAAGCCCTTTTGGCATAGGCATTTCCACAGATGAGAAGAATCAGTGATATAGAAGACCACAGGGTTAAAAAACCCAATTGTCCATCAGTTTTATTAAGAAGTTGTGTACTGGATTCATGACAGATAATGTGTAACTTTTCCTGGATTCTCCAAAGAAGACTTTTTGCAAACTGTAGATACTGTCTAAAAGCGCCTCTCCGTAACTCATGAATATATAAGCTAAATAATAAACCCCAAAGTGGTCTCTGTTTCCGTAAGGAAGAATTTTTACCTGAACTGAACTTCTGAACTGTTCTGTGTGACACCAAATGGAAGAACCAATGACTGAGGCAGAATGATAGGTTAAAAAGGCATAATGACATGACTTATTATTTATTTTATGTATTTACAGTTGTGTAGACCAACAGAAGAAAGTTTTACTGCTTACCTCTAGCTTATTTTTTCCCAAGTCCACGCATTGAACAAATGTTGGCTCGTGGGCACATGTTGTTGTCCACTGTAGTATCACTAAGGTCTTTGGTATCTGTGTGAGCCTGCAAGAAAAGCAAGATGTAATTTTATGTGGGAATGGAAGAGAGTTCAGCAGATCTGTGTGTTTAAAGGAAGAAAGGATCAATCCTGAGGGACTGGCTGAGGGAGGAAGGATTTAAGCCTTAATCATATCTACGTTTTACTCCTACAGAACTAATATTTTGTCTGATATATTGGAGTTAGAGTTCTCATGAGAAAGCAGCAATAGCTGAGGACTGTCTGAATTTTCAGGTCAGCCTGAAAAATTCTCTCCAAGTGACTGTGGAAGGAATGCTAAGCACAGATGGAATGGTGATATACTGGGCTGGGGGAGCTGCCCAGACTGTTTGTTGTTCCAAGCATTTGATTTTGTGAATAGCAATAAAGCCTTTTTCATTGACCTCTGAAGGATTAATTTCTTAATTTAGCACTTGGTGGCAAAGAAGCCTGCAGAAAAAAAATAATTGGGTGTGCATATAATGAATTGCAGTTTTTATAGTTTGTATAAGGCACAAACCCCCTAATCTGCTGATTGCAGTTGAATCTGAAGAGTGGTAATTCATGAGCTTTGACGTTTCAATTATTTTGTTATTAATATGTTCTGCATCCACCTGTACTGCTGTCTTAGCATCATTTCAATAGCCCTGCTGAACAACACTAAAGACAGACAATGGGAAATGCCGTTATCACTGTGCATTTTGTTAAAGAAGGGTGTGGGAAATTTAATGAGACTTTTATTTGATTTAAGGTGACTGTTTTTCAAAGCAGAGGCACAAAGTGTTGTTAAATTGTGCTAACAAAGGGAGGTAGAAAGTGAACAAAAATTCAATTCCACTGAAATTTTAGACTTTTTCAACCAATAATTCTTGTGCTTGGCATATTTATTGGTGGCCTGTTGCAAATGGCTTAATATTTCTTAAAAGTGTTACGTTCCTTTTTATTTATAAATTATTATTTTTTTTCTCTCTCTAATGGATGGATTTAGCCACAAAGATAATTATCCAAGTCATGTTTTCCTATAATTAAAACACATAAGTAGGGAAACAAATACAAAGGAATACAAACAATTATCTGTCCAAGAAGTTTTTCCTGGCTGAAGTGTAATTACTACAGAAATAAAACAGTGATATGACTTTAATGTTGTGACATGCAGACTATGTAATATAATAATTCCGGATTAACTTTTTCAGAGTGACTAGAACAGCTGATGCATGTAAAACCAGACAGATTTTACATGAAAAAAACCCCATGAAATAACCTGGATTTGCATACTCAAAGAAGGTACCTAAATTCTCTGATCTGAAACTAAAACTGCTTGTGGTGACACCATTCAGCCAATTTGCCTGTGTCACACTGGAGACCTGATGTTCGCAGGCCCTGGGATGATGCTTCTGATTAGGAAGAAGAGAGATGATTTTTAAACCACCCTTAGCTTGCCCTATTTTGCGATCTGGCACATGAGGAAAAAAATGGAAATCCAACATTATAGATCTTAATGGCAACTATAGATCTTAATGGCAACTCTGGAGGCCCTGGAGATCCCACTTTTCCCCTCTGACCAAAAGCTGTAAGATATGAGCCTTTGACAACAGAAGATACGATTTTTAATACTGCTAATAATCTTCCTTGGTAGTATTAAAGATGTACTCTTTGTGGAAATTTCTATTTTGAACTTATCAGAGTACACCTCTTCAAGGCAAATACACTAACTAGCCAGGTCATAATAAGCTAGAGCATGTATTTTTATTCTCTTCATAGTCTTTTTAAACAATTTAGTCACATTTTTTTTAGATTGTTGTAAGTAAGGGATTTGCCACAGACAATTTTTTAGTGCACACAATGGTTACACAATCTTTCCAGGGGATACTTCTCAAGAATGTTGTTTTTCTTTCCTTCCAGGGTCCACGTAACATAAAGATCATTTTCTAGTGATGAAGGAATGTTCATATGGACAATTATTTTCATTAATCTGGGCTAAAAAATAGGCTTCTTAAAGAAGTAATTAGTGATTGCTTCAGCATTTTTTTTTCCCCAAACAAACAAGCTAGCTACTTTTTGAGAACTTTGCCGGTTAGCTTTTAGTGCAAGCATAGATGCTTCACTTTAGTGGCAGGAAAGAAACTTTTGTCTCTGGGCATAATAGTGCAGTAGGAATTCAGTAGGAATTGAATCATTAATATCGACATTCGTGCATTTCCTACCAACCTATCCTGCCTGTCTGTGACTGACTGTAATAACCTTTTTTTCTGACATTTATGTGCATATTATATCAGAACCACATTTCAGAATTCATCTGACTGGAGATGAGGAAAGTAACTTCCATAGATCTCTGAAAAACACCCTTTGTGTGCAGCCATTCATCTTGGGAATACTTCTTAAATTAACAATTCTAGCCCTAGTCTAAAAAAAAAAAAAACCACCTCAGGAGCCTCACAATTAACCAGGACTAATGCTTAATATAAAATATAGTGGAAAAATGGAATTTACCGGTATTTTCTAGTAATCAAAAGTATTTTTTTCTTGAGATAGGTCTAATTGTGACTTGTGAGTTTCTGTGACGTTTTATAATAAACAGAATGACATTTTCTGTCTATTGAAGTTACCTGTTCTTAAATACAAGGGATTAACAATTGTCTACTCTCAATTTATGGAAACTACAATACAAATAATTATCATGTCATACCAATTTTGTCAAGCACTATCCAAAATGAAAAGAATTATGGAACCACTCAAGCCTCATAGAGCTTACCATCAATAGCCGAGGGTAAGTTCATACAAATGATGACAAATCAATAGAAAAAGCGATATGTACAGATGACACACTTCAGAAAAATCAATGACTGTTTTAGGGTTTAGGCAGCTCAGTTATACAACACTTTCTACTAGCCAACTTAAGTTCTCCATGCTCCCTATCAACTGCAAAGCATTCATCAGGGGTATTCTTCACTGTGCAGTCCAGCCACACCAGATTGTGCTGGGGTCTGATGCACTCACAGGTGGGAAAGGAGAACAGTGAATTGGCACCAGTTGTCTCCAACATGTGAAACTGAAGGCACTTAACATCAAACAGTGTTTCTTGAGTGAGGATATGTTTCTTCCTCGCTCATCTGCTTCCATTCCCCAAGAACTTGAGAAAAACGGAGCCCTTTCTAAGAAGGTGGGTTTTCTTTTAGATTTCTAGTAGACTGCTTCTCAGTTAAGTTTATACACTTTTGATGTATTGAAGTTAGGAGTACAATAATTTTAATCTTTTCCTATAGTTAACTATGAGAAATAGATATGTCTCTGATGGCAATTGCCACCTTTGGGGGCTGAATTGTCTTCTCTACTGAATAGAAAACCTTGACTTTAGTAAAAGTGGGATAAAAAGGAGTAAAATATTTAGTGGAGTTTTATACTGACTTCCCAGAAGGACATATGAGTTTAGAGTTCAAGGCATAGCGAAATATTGACAGATAGACATCAGTCCTTGTTGCTCTCTCTTTTACTTTGTGGCAGAATTACACAAGATACCTAGTTAGGAAATTTTTTAGCTCTCTTAACTGGTATGCCTTTAGCTATGCCTGTAAGCAGACCTAGAGACCAATCAGGATAGTGACGTGTCTGATGGCTGTTGCATGTCTATGTCTGTGTGGACATGCATTTGCAGATTTACACATTTTTTGATTTGTGAGCAAAGTGTGTGTTCCTCACTTGTTCCAGAGGGATAGTAAATCCTGCCGGGCATAGGGGCAAGATCACACAAGATAACAGTAAGGTGGCTGTGGAATTGGAGCAGTTCCCACTGAGTTTGGAACACTGTTGGGCATGGGAGGACCTTCCCTCTTCATGTGGAAAGGGCTAGTGGTCCCCACTTCTGGATGCTCAGGGAAAGCCAGGCAATGATGCTTCTTATGGAAAGAAATATAAACAGGGGAATTGTGGGTGGTGCTCATGAAGAACATTTACCCTTTGTAAGTTTGAGCAGACCTTGAAGCCAAAAGTGTGAAGGAATAAAGCAGCACAATGAAATGGATGATAAGTTTGGGATATTTTTGATGTTATCACACGTAGGTTTTTCACCCATTCCAAATCAACAGAGGAAGCTAGAGCTGATTATCGTATTGGCAGAGTGAATCTATGTACTTTACGTTATGGTTCTGAGACCACATTGTCCATATGGAACAGTCGCAGCTTTATGACAAAACCAGTAAAAGATCAACCAGATGTTACTGTCCATTCTAGACCAGACAATAAACTCTCAAAATAATTCAAAAGCTTAAGTATTTCTCAACAGGCTTCAAGGAGCTTTAAATTACTCTGCATATAGAACCAGAAATTATAAAGGAGTAGCCTGGGGTATTGAGGAAATGGAAGATAGGTGTTTCAGTATTCAGAGAAATAATAATAATAGGAAAAGATTCTAAAAACATGTCTGCAAAAGCTTTTTTTTTGAAAGAAAAGTTAAATAAATGCTTATTTACATGTGGTAGAGAAGATGCTAGTACTCAGAGGAGTTTCAAATCTCCGCTTATGGGTAAGAAACTTGTCTAAGCAGTAGAAGAAAAATGCTTTAACTGAAGAGTTATTAAGAAATTTTTTTAATTAATTCTGTTTGTTCTCAAGCCTTGTTAAATGCAGCTTAAAAGATAAAATATTGGCTATTAATGTTCAAATGAAAGCATAGAATCTGTTTAAAAAAGGACTAATGAAGCATTAAAAATCACAGTAGAAAAGATAAGGTTTTATACATTTAAAAAGATAATTTTAAAAACATGTTGCCCAGATTTCACTCAGCCAAATTGTGTATGTACTTTAAAATGAAAATTAAGTAATACAGTTTTATGGAAATGAAATGTTTAGAAAAACAAATATACATTTGTATCAAATCAGTTTCCTCTCTGCCTTATGCTGTTAATTATGAATATGAGTCTCAAAGCAGCTAGAGATATAAATTCCTTTGCAAACTGTGGATTTACTATACACTTGCTGGTAAACAGCGGGCCTACAATCATCAAAAGGAAAAGATATTTTCTGGGAAAACTTTGCATTTGTTGGGCAAATTGAGACATGCAGCCTTAAGCCCATGAGCTTGACTCATGTTTCCTGAATCCCAGTTCTTCAAGCAAGTTCATCCTGCAGGAAATTCTGATGTCTGCAGGTCTCCTCACATGGTAAAAGCTGCACTTCAGTGTAGAGATACTCAGGATAAAGCCCTAGTTTTCTGAAAGTCAGTGGTAAAGCTCTTACTGGCTATCACGTGGCCTGGATTTCACTCAAGCCTCACTAATAAATCCAATTTTCTTCATAAAGTGTCACCACCAAATATGTATGATGAGTGGGATTTTAGGCACAAAGCAAAGAATTGGGAAGTTGTTCTGTCTCTAGGAGAGTGAAAGACAAAGTCACCTATGGTTGAACAGGAGAACAGAATATATTTCAAGCCATAGTAAGACTGAAATTTTCTCAGCACGTTGTTCTTGTGCAGGGGTGGACAATTGGATTTTTACTTCCCATTTAATGGAATCAATATCTGCACATGAAATCAAGATCCTCTGTGCATTTGCATGTATTTTCTTCTCTACTAGAGTACCAATTAAGACTCACGAAATTCCAGTTGAGCTCTGCACAGTAGAAACACAACTTCCTTGTTTGTTAACTTATGGAAAAAGGAGGCATCTAGTATGTAAATGATGAGCAGGAAAAAACATAACAGCATCATTAAGAAATGAAGAGGCCACACATAATACTGCAGTGATACGTGGTCCCCTGAACTGCCAGGTTTCTGTCCAATATAATTGCAGTGCTCTTCAAATAGATCTTTTTCTTTCTGTAAGTGTTGTCCAGAGATGGTTGCTGTGAATATGCTGATAACAATGAGAGCTTGAGGCACTGCCTTTTTTTTTTTTTTTGTGATGTGAGAAAACTTGCACAAAAAACGCTTTGTTAGGTACTTTTACTGAGACTCACAGACTGAGATAAATAAGGAAACGGAGATTGACAGCGCTTGCTACCAGCTGACTTGAGCCAACTCCCAGTGTCTGGAATAGAAAATCAATCTGAGGATCTGGAAGAGAACATGAAGCAATTAACTAGTAAATTGATTCTAACTGATCTACTTGGAAAAGTGACTATCTCTTCTCAGATCTGGGAAGAGCTTTGTTGTTCTTGTCCACAATTTACGCTGTCTGATGCCATTTATTTACTGTATTTATAGATAATGAGAGTATATAAATCTGATATGAAAGAAGCAGAAAAAATTTCTACTCTATTTTTCTTGTTATTTCTTGTATTCTTTTGAAATGATCGGTGTAAGAAATTACAACTGTATCAGTGGTGCACAAATGTCTACATACTTCCCCTAGAAGGAGACTTGCTGCATTTGTATTCTGCACTGATTTCGATGCTCACAGAAACAGCACATGATCCCCTTAATAAGGAACATTTCAAAGTTGGGCCCTCTTTTACAAGTATTTTTTAAAATACATATTTTTTACAATTTGGGATCTAAGCTCAGATATATTTAATCTTGGTTTATTTCCTGTGCTAAACTGTTGCCTCACTAAAATAAATAAATAAGCCTGATGGTTTGCTGCAGCTCCACTTACACAGAATTTAAAAAGCTCTGGTGAAAACTTACAATGGGTCTCAACAGAAAATTCCTCAGAAAAAAAAATTCTTGACAGCTTATGCTGGTTTGTGAATGTTGGTCTTGAGATCCAAAAGAGGTCTTAAGTGTCTGGAGTTCATAATTAAAATCAAACATATCCTGATGATGCTTCAATAACACTAGATCATCCTCCATAGCTCGTGCTTAAACTCGAGAAGAAACTTCTTCTCAGTGAGGGTGACGGAGCACTGGAACAGGCTGCCCAGAGAGGTTGTGGAGTCTCCTTCTCTGGAGACATTCAAGACCTGCCTGGACACGTTCCTGTGTAGCATTATCTAGGCATTCCTGCTCTGGCAGGGGGGATTGGACTTGATGATCTTTCAAGGTCCCTTCCAATCCCTAACATTCTGTGATTCTGTATGAATTATGGTACCGTTGAATCTACATGTTCTCAGAAAGATCCTGCTCCATCTGTAGGAACAAAAACCAGAAAATTTTATGGTCAAAAACTAATTCATTAATCTTTCCTGCCATATATAAAAATCTGCTGCATTTAGCAAATGGTAGAAACTCTTAAGTGTAGAAATCATGGCTACAATAACTTTCATATGGTGGTTAGTTATGAGTCTGCAATGCAGGAAATCATAGAATCATAGAATCAATCTTTTAGGTCCCCCCCTTTTGCCTGATGGCCAGAAGAGGGGGGATGTTCAGCTCTTTGCGGAGCTTGCTGCTCGCCATTCAGGAACTGACTCCACCGATCTGTCTCTCTCTCCGACTCCCTAATGCTCCTCAGCCTTTCTACTTCCTCCTTCAGCTCAGCCACCAGGCTGAGCAGATCACTCACCTGGTCACATCGGACACAAGTGTCACTTCCACTACCCTCCATGGCCAGTGCCAGACTCTGGCATTCTCTGCAGCCCGAGGCCTGAACACCCACATGCTTACGTGGGGCCTCTGTCTGGGTGCCCACAGTTCTTGTAACCACCAATGACCTGGTGGCAACCATAGTTGGCTCTACAATACAAAGACTCTCCAAAAGCTATGCACGGAATAGTTTACAAGTCTTTTAAGTACTTGCCTTTTAACAAAGTCTGACCCTTCTAGGTCTTTTGTTCGGTGAACGGGGACTAGTCCCCGCCCTCCCCAAGGCTTCTTATACCCTGAGGGCACAGTTAACAGCTGATCACCGTGTTTAAAATCGCGGCGCCGCTGAGGGTGGCTCGGCCCACGCTATCTCGGGTGTCCGCCCTGGAGCTGCCGGTGCGGCCTCAGGTGTGGCTGCTGTAGCCGGCTTAAAAAAAAGCCCCCAAAAGCTTTTTGTCAGCCTTTTTTTTTTGCTTAGGTTCTTTCCCCAGTGCAGTCTTACCTGCTCTGAAGCTGGTCTCGACAGCAAAATGGCTGCATTAAACCTGCTTGTACCAGAAAAGTCTGGCAAATATGTTCCAGTGTGCTGAGGTTTTTTTTGGTTGGCTGGTTTTGGGGTTTTGTTTGTTTTGTTGGTTTTTGTTTGTTTTGTTGGTTTTTGTTGGTTTTCATTTGTTTCATTTAGTTTTTTTTCTGTTTTGTCTTAAACTGTAATATAGAAGATCATTTTCTTTCTTTAATGCGGTAAGAATGACTGCCTTCTATGTATTCTGATAACAACCCTAAAGGATGTGCTAGACCCACTGAGAAAAGCTGTCACATATATAAGTGTACTTTTTTATTCCCCTTTTAGAAATTGGTGTTGCAGTCATTTCAGCTGATGGCATCCTTGTTAAGGTGTGACAGTGTTCGCCATGAGGGCATAGGACTACTGATCTCACCAACTCTGTGAGACCATGGGTTGAAATCAGTGCAGGTAAGAAGTGGTGTAAATTACAGAAGGGATGAGTTATTAGAAGGTAAGAGCTTGTCATGTCCACAGGTGTCCTGTTCATGTGATAAACAGATGTACGTGGTTGTCCATGCAGCATCCTAAGCACCTGCGGTGTGGATATAGATGGTGCCCAGACTGGGATGCCCTCGTTGGAGCGACCTAAGCAAGCAATGAGGAGGTATGCAACCTGTTGAGTAAAGGCACTAGATTAAAATAAAAGGATCTGGGACCTGACACAGCTCTGGAGAAGGCAGAAGACACACTGTCTACATTGAAGATATATCTGGTGAGAAAATTGTTTTTTGGTGTCAGGCTGCATTTTTATGAGCTTTTTCAAGGCTGGCGAAGTAGAAATGGGTGGAAGTTGCAAGAGATACTTTTTTAAATTTTATTTTTGTCCTGTGGTTTATTTTTTAACCAAGATCATTTAGTGAGTTTCTTTACTGTGTGACCTCTGCAAACCACTCTGTCCATGTGTGAGGATGTGGTAAATATTAGGGGAATGGGAAGGCAAAAACCCTTTAAGAGCTCCTTAAGCCAAATTTGATACTAAAGACAGTACATTATGAAATTAATCTAATATCAGTGTAAATTTCTGTAAGTTAAAAACTAAAAGACTTTTGACAATTTATGGATTACATTGATAAACTGGGTCTGATTGATATGCTGAATTATTTTCTTCCATTGATGAGAGGTCCAGAGCACAGTGTCCTTTTCTAAAGTGAGTCAAGTACTTGCAATGAAAGTTTAGTGTACACATGGATGCATGGCATCATCCTAGCTTGCAAGATGTTGAGAGACTGTTATCAGAAACTATTTTGACAACTATTCTGATTTGTATTCCCACATTGTGTTTCATCCAGCAAAGGGGATCTGTCTTAGCTTCAAGTGGGTGATGAAGAGCGCGGGGTTGGAGTGCGTAAACTCAGTCAACATGCTTTTCATTTAATTTAGGGAATACTTAAGTCTGCTTGTTGTCTGCCTGAGGTTTAAACAGTAACAAAGATATTTTCACAAGGGAAAATATATCCAGACTTAATTTTGAAAGGGCAACAACTGTGGCGGAGCAAGAAAATGAGCTGCCACTGCATATGCTGACAATTACCCTTTTCAAAGCCCATGTGTTAAAATGGGCCAGGTAATTTATACCACATGCTGAATTTAAGCCCATCTGCCTCAGGGATTAAGGTGGGAAGTAGGAAAATACACCTGTAGCCATCCACACGCCTGCCTTGTTTGAGGATGAACAGTGGGTTTATGTGCCCACAAGCACTGCACAGGTTGAGGACCAGGGTGATGATGACCTTTGCTTTAGCACGTGCATGGTAGGTCTGAGACATTGCACAATGATGAGCTCACTGTCTAGCCACTGTACAGTTCTTGCACATATTTTTCAGTCTCAGAAATCTCAAACAGAAATATGGACCTCCAGTGCTGTAAATCACCATTTTCTCACTGAACCCTAAGGCTGATGAGGCTTGGGTTGGCTTCAAACCTGTACAAGAACAATGGAAATGTTTGGGCTGTGGATGTTTTAAACAAGTCTCTGAAGTCTTCAGATTGTGGAGACTTCAGGTGTGGAAAAAGTGTGACTGAAGAGAAATGAACAGATATTTTTATTTTTAAATTTTTTTTGTATTCATATTTCTTGAATCCGCTAATGTTTGCCAGATCTCAGTGCGGAAGTTAATTGTTGAATTGTTAGTGTTGCTAGGTAGGCAATTCTTTTCTCATCTAATTTTAGCATGGTAAAACAGGAGATGTCTTTTTATTTCATCTCCAAATCACAAGTCTTCTTAACTAAGTTCTTCCTCAAGTGGAATAATTCCCATCTCCACACTGGTGCTTTTCCAAATGTAGTGCCTTTCAGCCTGCAAAAAAGGATAAGCCAACAATTCCTTTCCACCTCAGAGCACTTTACTCAAAATGCTTATTGCATTCTCATACTGACTAAAGATGGATGAAAAGGATTTGGGTTGGTCTGGTTTGTTTACTGCAAAACAGCTCTACTGCTAACAACTTTTTTTTCTAAACATCACCATTATTTTTCCCCCCTTGTGAATGTGTATTTTTTTATTTTAAGGAAATCATTTTTTCTCACTATTCAAAAGCATCAGGACTGAATATAAAACTCTAGGTCTACTTCCAGGAACAGCATGGAAATATATGTTGTATTAAATTTTATCTTTCAAGCTTCTCAGAGAAAGAGTTCATACCATTTGAAGGGGACTAAAGAAAAAAAGCTGTAACTGGAATTTTACTGGAACTTTTGTTCCATGAAGAAGCCAAGTGGGGAAAACGCACAACCAAGTTTCATACCGAGGGTGCTCTCCCTTCCACCGCAGCATCACTCTCCGCCTTTGCCTGTGTGTGGCGTCTCCCTAATGATTATTAATATTTCATGGGTTCTTCTTCAAAACTACTCTACATGAGCTAAAATGAATGCTATTATGGAAGTGAATAATACTGGGAAAATTATCCACAAGCTTCAAAGTTACGGATCCAAAAGGAGTGCTTCAGTGCTGCCTTTGGCTCTACCCTAATAGCCACCCCTGCCCCACAGCTGAGGAAATCTTCATAGGAGTCCTCTCTACCAGAACATTAATTACAAAAAAGGTAAGAAAAAGCAATAAGTAAAATTCTTCACCTTGACACATTTAAATGTGTTTCCTATGATCATTGTATTCAGCTACCATAGCTCTTTGTCTTCTCTCTGTTGAGAGCTTTAGGAGCATACCTGAAACATCTTAGCAGCTGCAAATCAAAGATGAGGTTTTCTTGCATTGCTTTTATTTTCTGACTAAAGTTACCATGTACTCTTAAAGAAGGGATTTTTTCTAGTACTGAGCAGACAGACAGCTTATGCAGATCAGCTGTACATTTAACCACTTACGTTCAGGACTTGGATGCCCACCCACAGAATAGGGAGGGACACAAACAAGAGGAAGAGGAGCCCAAGCCATTGAACAGGCAGAGCAAAGGCTGCACTGACCCACATTCATAAAACCAGCTGGCTGCAACTTCCAGCCATGTACCTTAATCAAGCTATAAAACTTTGGTTTTATTGTGTGTAATGGGCTGGCAGAACAATTTGCTTAATAATTTAAACCAGACGTATAACTAAGGCTTAAAGATGTGAGACAATAGAGCTGGCCTTTCTGTTGTTTGTGAAGTATCATAACCATCCATAGCTTTAAAAGAAAATTGCTTATTCTTGTTCCTCTTGTTCAGCTCTAGCCATTGTGCCTTCTACAGGTTGTATGACTCTCTCCAGAGTTACTTGTTCTGCCTTTAGTTAAGATTCACAACATCATTTGCCATTGTAAGGTTTTCTTTTCAGTTTCAGTTATGCTTCTTTAAGTCTAAACCCAGACATACATCATATAGTCAGGCTTTCATTATAGTCTGAAAGATTAATCAAAACCAAGCCAACCATTTTAGAAAAAAAACCAAAAGACAGATGGAAAATACTGTTTGCTTATATTAAAAGTGTTTAAATGGGAAGAATTTATTATCTGCATCCTTTGAGGTAGAAGCTGGAAGAGTGGTTCATGATTGCTTCTCTCTTTCCAGGTGAAACTGCTTAACTATGCAAAATCTAAGTATTTAAATTAAGAATCTCCTGTAGAAACATGTGAAACAAAAAGACCAATGTTTCTCAACTTGTAGTCTGTAGCAGTAATCTAGTCATTAAATGACTGAAACTCTTCTTTTACACTTACACATCCACCCACAAAAGCAAGAAAATAAACAAAATGGAACACCTCCTTTATGAGGAAAGGCTGAAGGAGCTGGGTCTCTAGCCTGGAGGAGGCTGAGGGGTGACCTTATCAATGTTTATAAATGTGTAAAAGGTGAGTGTCAGGAGGATGAAGCCAGGCTCTTCTCAGTGATGTCCAATGACAGGACAAGTGGCAAAAGGTGAAAGCTGGAGCATAAGAGGTTCCACAAAAAAATTAGGAAAAACTTTTTCACTGTGAGGGTGACAAAGCACTGGCGCAGGCTGCCCAGAAAGGTTGTGGAGTCTCCTTCTCTTGAGACATTCAAAAACTGCCTGCATGTGTTCCTGTGTGGCTGCCCTAGGGGATCCTGCTCTGGCAGCAGGGTTGAACTAGATGATCTCTAGACGTCCCTTCCAACCCCAAACATTCTGTGATTCCGTGAAAATCAAAACAATGTCCAGTGTTAGTTGGCTGTCTTTTCTGATGGGTCAGACTTGGAGTTTTTTTCAGTATGATTGTGGCGATCTGATTTTAATTAACTCACTAAATAACTAAATAAATAATTAAGCAGCAAGCTTGGAAAACACTGCTATGGACAATAGTAATACAGCATTTATTCCTCGGCTGCTTCTCCTCCTGTGAACAAAATGAAACAGAATGAGAAAGAGGAGCGTGGAAGCTTGTATTTAAAGACAGAATTGCATTTGAGGACTGAATCACAGCATGCAAAAACAATGTGCAGTGACAAACCATATGCTTCAATTCTTGATTTCTTCATTATAAGCAACTTGAGGAGATGGTAAAAACAAGTATATTTCTAGATATTGCTTATTATTCTCCTCAGTATCTGTTTTTGGAATGTGTGTTAAACTCTCCTAGAAAACGTAAAGTAAACCAAAGTGTCATTTGCCCAGCTCATTTTAAATATACAATTTTTCCATTAACATTGTATACACAGATGACTGCTCCACTCGTGCTCCTCTTTTTTTTTTTTCAACTTGAAATCTGTGTAATTTAAAATATTCCACCCATCAAATCAGATGTATAATATAAATCATTAGACACATTAAAGCAGTTAAGTGTTTTTTTTGTTCCTTAAAAACAGCCCAGCGTAACAGTGAATTTAATAACATAAGGTTTGAGCAGGAAGGACTAAATAAAGGCAAATAATTCATGTTTCATAGCTTCAAGTACCAAGTAAATAGTATATATACTGCTCTATTTCCCTATTGCTGATGTGACTTTTTTAAGAACAACAAATTAGAAAATTAAAAATGTCCTCTTGTTTGAATATATTTTCCTGACATGAAATTTGATCATGTTGGATCAGTCTTCAGGAATGAAAAAAGAAAGATAAGACATAGCTTGGGGACAAACAGGAAGAGCAAATAAGCTATTTAGCGTAGCAATACTTTGTCTCTTTAATGGTTTTCTGCTGATTGTACAACTTCATCTGGAGAACACTGATGAAACAGCAGTGTGATGTATATGTCTGGTAAGACTAAGGCAATGTAATAAATGAATTTGTAGGTAATGTTTTGTGACTTCTAAAAAGTATATTTTGTTTGTTATTGCCTTAAGATGGTTCAATTCCTTATGAGGAAAGGCTGAAGGAGCTGGGTCTCTTTAGCTTGGAGAAGAGGAGGCTGGGGGGTGACCTCATTAATGTTCGTAAATATGTCAAGGGGGAGTGTCAGGAGGACGGTGCCAGGCTCTTTTCAGCGATGTCCAATGACAGGACAAGGGGCAATGGGTTCAAGCTGGAACACAGGAGGTTCCACAAAAATATTAGAAAAAGCTTTTTCATGGTGAGAGTGACAGAGCACTGGAATAGGCTGCCCAGAGAGGTTGTGGAGTCTCTTTCTCTGGAGACATTCAAAACCCACCTGGATGAGTTCCTGTGCAATTTGCTGTAGGAGATCCTGCTCTGGTAGGGGGTTGGACTAGATGATCTTCTGAGGTCCCTTCCAACCCCTGACATTCTGTGACTCTGTGATTCTGTAATTTACATTCGACTTCTTTTTTTCTCAGATGTGCCTTCTATAATATGCATTCTTTCAAACAGAGAATAGTGAAGATGTCAAAGCTTATAGTAGAGGAGGTTTTAGAAATGAAATTTTAATCTGAAGCAACCAGATTAAGGTCCTGACTTTTTCCAGCACTGAATGCCAAATGGTTCCTGCTGATTTTAAAGTTTAGCAGTAACAATGACTTGTTCCTCTGCTATGTGGCATTACAGTTTTGAACTATACCTGTCCTAGCTCTCTGTGCCTAGCCTGGTACATTGGGAGGACAATTGAACCATGAATGCTGGCAATCCACTTACCTGGAGGGTGGTGCTACTGAAACACGGCTAAACACAAGATGCTTTACTTTTGAATGCATTTATTTTTGCTGCTGCTCCTTAAAAACAGGTCTTTCCACTTCATTTCCATTGCTTCTCAGTCCTTCTCCTGTCCAGGTGCTGCTGTAGCCTGCAGAACAAGGCAAGGTTCAGGTATATACGGCTGGTGTCTCCCGTGTTCATCATCTGGCTCAGCACATGACTCTTGCCTTGTTCCATAGGAAGGTAGAGAGAGTGAAGGAATGGGGATATGCTTCTTGCAGCACTTCCTCCACCAAGACCATGCCAGATTCTTATACGTAGTTCCTAAATGCAAGAGAAAGGGTGTTCTCATTCACAAAACTTTCTCCAGCTTTGTTCCAGGAAGCATCATATACCACAGTGCTAGACAGAGCTCATTTTAGCAGCTTGTTACATATTTGCACTTAAACATCTTGACTGAGCCCCTACAGTTCTATTCCACTGAGAATGCTTCCTCCAGCAGAAAGACCCGTGGAATTTTATTTGCACATTGCCAGTGGGGAAATCACGTGAGAGTCAAACATTCCTCACTTCTGGGTTTGAATTACACTGTTATCCTGCTTTCTGCTGTGAAGAGCTTTTAAGTGGAGTGTTTGCCGTTAGAGCCTCTCCATATGAATTATTTACTATTGACAATGGTAGCTAGTAGGGAACGTCTGTGGGATATGGATTTATAATTACGCTGTTAGCTTAAGGATTAAAGCTTTTTTTGATGATTCGGAGGGAGGATATTCTTGATTTTGAAACCATAGGAGTTGTATGAGATATCTGACCTATCATGGGTTCTCTGGCTCAGGAGAGGAAATATGGAGTGAATAATAATAAAAATAAGGCAAAGAATTATTTTCTCTAAAAGCACTTTAATCTCATTCCATGGACAGATGGCCAGAGCAGAAATTGTTGTGTTATTTTGAAAGGTTTGTGTGGCTGCCTGGAAGCTATTGTCCCTGCAGCAGGCAGGCGGAGTGAGCTGAGCAAATTCTCCTGGTGAGCTTCTCTGAGAAGTCAGCCAGATTCGATCGGGAGCCAAAGAACAGTAACTTATAAGTATGACAAAAAAGAACACAGGCAGGTATATTTCCACGCGACCCTGGATTTAATGTATACATAGTATATGTCTGTACGTGTGCTGCACCAGGTGTGGAAGCACGCCTGTGTGGGGTCCATGTGTGGACCTGGGCAAAGGGTGCTGCTGGGGTGAGGGTTTGGATCTTGGCTGGGGAGTGCTGTGGGCATGACACTGAGCTCGACTTCTTCACTGGAGAGGCTCTGCATTTGGCTGGCTCTGGCTATGATCATAGAAGCATTTTCCTTAAGTGCATGTCAATATGGGTATATCCCACATTAAACTTTTTCTAAAAATCTGTGACTCTGAACTTAGGTGTTAGTATTGAAATGAAGGCTATGAATAGGGAAGGTCTCATGTGGTGACTGTAGAAAGAAGATTTAAAATATACAACTCCGTTAGGTCCTCCTGACTTTATTCCCTCTATAAAGTGTAATACTTCTGAAGTATAGGGTTTTTACATTAATTTGATAAGATATGACAGTATGACACCATTCAAAATAATCCTGGAAACACAGCCTAATAATACAATACAACGTAAAGTAGATGTACTTCTTCAACCAGCCTGAAAGTGATTGGTTTCTAATAGGGAAAAAATTGGCTAGTCTCTGAGTCAAAGTACAGATATTAACTAACTTTTAGTTTACTTCCTAAATGAAATAACAAAGGGTAATAACTACAAATGTAGTCTTCCAGTTAGACAATTACAAGTGTCCTTGCTTTTGGAAACGAGTGCAACTGTCATAAGAGGAATTTCAGAAACAACAGTCCAGAAAATGTAAAATTGCCTCAGGAGGAGGGCAGTGTACCAGAAATACATTACATTAACAAGTTGCTGGTGATTATAATGAAGAGCACTGCCTATCTCCGGCCATGCTACAAGCGGGTGTAATGCAGACACCGATGATGCAACCTGGCAGGGAGGGTGTGCTGCTGCCAGTGGGCACTGCTCATGGCTCAGGTGAAGCACGCCCTGGAACAGCTGCTGTGTGCCTATTGCTAACCCATAGCTAACACAGCTGTTAACGTTTCCAATCCATAGTATTTTTCCCATGGTATAATGGTTCTGACAATGTCAGGCTGAAATGTCAGGAAATTCTATTTTTCTGCAGGCCTTACTCTTTGAAGTTGACATAAAATAATGGAATTCCTCTGTATAAATGATGGAAGTATGTGCGATCAAACTGTTGAGCGGATTTTGAGTACATCCATTTTTAATATTGTGTTTCTTTTACAATGGCTTTTACAGCGAGCTGACTGGCAAAACCATATGAAATATGCTATTGTTTAAATATTCAGAGAAATCAAAAAGCTGTTCTTCTGGGATGTTGTCTCAGGGCAGAAAAAGATATGGCAACTTAATTATAAACCTTGACAGTCATTTACAGCAAAAGTGCTGATACAACAGAAATTGTAATGCTGTGACCAATATTACTATAATAAAAATATTATAGTTTCCTTTTTTATTTTACTTTTTCTCTTCAACAGCTTGTTGTGAGCTGTAACTAATGTATTTGAAATAAGCTGTAGTCATTTCTTGCTCTTCCTTTTCCAAAAAGAGAATTCCACAGGCACAATGAAATCTTACTAATCAAAACAAAGTTGTGAACTGAGAAAATAATCTCAAGATTGTCACAAACATTGGTTAACTCTGTTCTGGTAAACTTATGGCTGATTTTAAGCTTGAGCTTTTATTGAGTCTAAATCTTGTCATTGAGACTCATAGTCTAAAAGCCTGATTTCAGCATGAATTAAAAATAACTACAGCTATGTAAAGAATTATATAAAATCTATGAGCTGTATGACTTCGTAGAATTAAAATATAATGTTCAGAAGAGCTACAGTTACATGACAGTGAGAATCCAGAAGGAAAAAATCACAGATGAAAGGACACAGGACATAGGACCTCTGCTCTGAGTGGTCTCTGCGACTGCATGCATGAGAATCCAGGTCCTGGGCAGAGGGAATAAGCGTAAGGAATCAACCTGGTCTTAACATGTGAGATTTGAAAGATGTGTTCTAGTGGGTTTCAGAGATGTTACACCACTTGATTCTGACCAAGTTAATACCTAGGTTTTCATTTCCGTATACTAGAAAGATGGAATCACTGTCATCCCACAATAAATTAATGCAATTACAGAAACAAGTCTTTCAGTTTCAAGATTGCACAACAATATAGTCTTGAAGGTGTCCTCACAAGAAATGTACTTGTTACAGATGAGGCTGAAATTCCAATGTGAACAAAAGTCACTCCAATTCAATAGGTCTGTCTACCTTAGAGGTCCTTGTAGCCTTTCATCTGGATTTACTGGGTATTCACAGCATGTTCTGGATTTATAAAGAGTAAAAAGATGCCCAAAAATATGGCAGAGAAAACAGACTGATGAGGAGTAAGTTTGTGTTTATAATATGCCATGAAACAGAGTGGATGTTCTCTGCTGGGTAAACATAATGAGGATTACAGTATCTGCGTAGTATATTGACAACATCAGACTAAAAAATCTCAGGATCCTGGATTGCTTTTCACATGTGACTAGATCCATTGAGGGACTGTAGATTTTCTATAGTTCAGGGGAAAATCTCAAGTGAGCTGGTGATTGATGATCTAGTTTTGAGGTCGCTGGCACTACCTTGCCAGCAAATTACAGAGAATTAATTCTGTAGGGTCTTTATGCTAATAAAGCAGCCCACTAGCATTATCTACTGTGTCTTTTCCTGTTGTAAATGCTAAGATATGGAAAATACTATAAGGGACAACTGTCTCTGCTGTGGGAAAGTAATCAGAATGCTTCAATGTAAAAATGAGATTCCTACTGCTTGTTTCAAAAAAACTCTAATCTAATACTCCAGGCTGAAAACCAATGCATGCAGGTTTCTCAAAGAATGAGATAATGCAGATACTGGGATAAAATGACGGAAAAAATTATGGCTGTGCTGATCAAACTTAGAATACTATTTCATCCAAACTGCCTCTGCAAAGACCTGGGGACCATTAACAGGGGTCTGCTGAGCCACTCACCAGGATGCTGGACAGCCTCTGCCTCTTCCTCAGCTCCTGGGGAAGTACAGAGAGTAGTAAGTGCTGAAGGCTCCATGACTGGAGTATTAATCAGCAAAAATGGGGGATGCAGAGAAACTTCGTCTTTGCATGTAATTAGCTGGCATTCAAGTCACTGTCTCTGTGGGATTGGTTTCAGACACGACTGATGCAGCTGAACTGGGCACGTTAATTCAGCACAGTTGCATGTGCAGATAGTAGCTTGCAGATGCTGGCTTGTGTCCTGAAAGCAGTACAACAGTGTTGGCTATAAATAATACAGCAGGGAATATGCAGGCAATGCTGTTTTCAATACTCATGTTAATCTATTACAAGTTTACTTTGGTATCTCTCCCTGACACAGCATTATGCTGCTTAGATTTACCCTTCATGTGCGAGCAGTGAAGCTCGCTGGTTTGCCCGTGCTTAGGCAACATGGACCTTTATAGTCACAGCTGCACTCTGGGAGGAGAGAGAACAGATGGGCTGAAAGTGAGCATGCCATGTTCCAAATGTCAATTAAAGGAAAATTTTATGCTGCTTATTGAGGGATAAATATCCAACAGAGAAAACTTCTTGTTTTATTTTGATTCAGACGATCATAATAAAACGAAGACTGGGGCATGGTTTAACTGAAAGACCATGGAAGGAGAAACCTGGCAATGGACAAGAGAGAGGCACAGAGAACTTTAAAATATTGCAAAAGCAGTATTTATCCTGATAATATAGGAGAAAGAATGTCTGATCTTCAGGTTACAGGCACAATGTCTTCATTCAGACATCTGCCCATGGACCGGAGGAGCCTTAGCTGTGCTTGGAGACATGACCCCATGTAGGCAACAGTCTTCTTACTCCCACAGCAGGTGAGATGTGAATGACCGAACACAGGGCTAGCAGACACCTACACTGTGCCCCTTGTAATTGCCACAGTAATAAGACCTTTTTACCGCTCCCAGATTTCTGATAAACTACAAACAAGAATGTTCCAGTGATGCCAACAGGAGAATATTTCTGACTACCTTTATTTTATTGTCTGTTTTATATTCTGTTGTGTCAAATTTGTGGAACTCAAAGTGGGGTGATTCATAGATAAGTAATTGCTTACCTGTGTGCCTATGTGTACTGAAGTTGTTCCTTACAATTGGTAAAAAAATACTCTTATTTCTATAAAATGTGTTATTATAAAATGTAACAATATTAAAAAAAGACAATACTTTTGCCTATTTTTGTATGCAGCACAAGAAGAGATAAAGGTGACAGTGCAAAAGTATGAGGAAGGATGAATCTTGAAAGAATAAGGCTGTAATGCAAATTAGTTCCATCAGGCACATATATTTCACTAGAATTTTCAAATTAATGTTTTCCCTTCTCAGCCACACGTTAAAAACTATTTCTTCTCAGAAGCCAGAAGCCTCTTTGCAGTCAACAGCATCTTGTAGGAACTGGTGTACTGTCAGGAAAGTTTGACACTTGAAGAACAGGGAGAGCAAAAGGAGTCAGGTCTGCGGGTTTCCAGGCTGCCTACGAGCTTCACTGAGAGCAGGAGGAATGCTTCGCAGCTTGGAGGAAATCACAGGGCCGTGTCCTAGGAGTCTGGGGTCAATAATTCTGGTTATGCTCCTTTCTTAATCCATCTGCATAATAAGCTTTTCGTTTTTCATATGAATGTTTCTGAAAGTGTTTCTGATCTATATTTGCATATGGATGCCAGATGATGGTGTGTTAAGTCTTCAAACCAAACTGAGCGTAAAAGCATGCTCAAATGAAGCAAGGAAATACTGCTGTGCCAAAGCCACAGGTAATATTCCAGATGCAAAATTTACCCAGCAGGTTACTTAAAAAGAGCTGCCTCTTGAGTCTTGCAGCAATAGGATTAGCATTTAACTAAAACAACAAATTTTTTTTTTGACAAGTGCATAAGAAAGTAATAGGTTAGATCTTTAAAAGGACCTAGAATCTATCTAGCACTGGAAATCAGTTATGAAATGCATTTTGACTAAAACTAAGTTATGATTATCATCTGATAAGTCTGTCTAGAAATAAAAAATGCTTCAGTATGTACTTCACATTGATTCTCAGATTACTTGAGACCTAAGGATCAAGCAATGCTTGTCTTCTAATGATAGTATAATGCATGTGATGTGACACATTCTGCTGTTGCATCTGACCGTGCTTGAAGAGCTATTTCTAAAGTGTTTTTTTTTATCACTTCCAGTACATAGCATTGCTCTAAGTATTGGTGTGTGATGGCTGAGATAGTGCACTACAAATGGGATTTCCGTTACTACAGTCACCAAGAAAGACTTGTGTGAAAAATCTCTGCTTCCTGACTCTGCAACGTTTTCTTTAGTAATTGCAATAATGGATACACTGTAACTGGATTCTTCAAAGAGAGAAATGAGAGTATGAGGGGCCTCTCTATTTTCAAAGAAAAATTAAAAAATTTTCTTTATCTTTGACATTTAATTCTGAGAGCTCTGATTTAGCAACAGACAGCCTGACTGTCTTGACAACTTGAGTACTACAAGCAGCAGGCACTTTTTTTTTTTTTTTTCTGTGTGAGGGACCAAACTTCTGTTTAAAGTATTAGTGAAATTACAGGATGTCAGCAAAATGTATGAAATTGGGCTGCTCCTCAGATCTTGGCTCTGCAAATGTATTCCTCTTGCCTTTAATGCCTCTCTGTTCCAAATTCAGGACATGGAAAAAATAAAGCAGGCGTAATTTTCATGTGTTCTTCCGCTCATGACTCAGTACATTTTTTTGCACCGTGAAGTTTGCATTGGACTTCATTCTTTCCACTGGCCTGCATCTTTCGATTTTCCATGTGAGAGATTTTTCTTGATAAAGGTATGCTTACTGGAGCTAAAATGTGTTCAAGTTGCCACAGTGTTGTAAGTGAACAACACTTACTTTCTACTAGATGACTTTTTCAGCCTTACATAACAGCCATCTGAAAGTCAGACAAAGTTGTGTCTTTTCCCAAGGACACAGTTTTAAATTTACTAGTCAAAGTTGTCACCTGCAATTACCGTGCAAGGAAAGAAACTAATGAGATAGATAGTGCTCATCATTTGATTTTGTACTTGTTCTCCAAGCTTTAAGCACAGGAAACTTATGTCAGATTTATTTAATTGCTCACTCAGATCTTTGCTGTAAGGGATAAAGACGAATTTCTACAAAGAGATCTTTGAATTCTTTTTTTTTTTAATTTCCTGCAAGAAAGGATACTGGAAAGGTTTGCAGCACTCTATGTACCTCATTGCTATCTATACCCAAGGGTGACTCTTGATCAAAGATGCATTTCAAAAACAAGACTAGTGAAGATCCTTTAAATAAATGCAAACTTCCTTGCTCAAGGGCTGGAGAGGAGCAGAAGTCTGTTAAGCAGGAACTGGGCAGTAGTATTAGTATAAGTGCACTGCAGCCAATTTTTTTTTTCCTCAGTGCAAAAGGGCTTTGTTTCAGTAATCCAATATAGAGTTTAATAAAGCTTTGGGAAATGCCTTAAATTTTAGATATTGCTGTGAGAAGCATCACCAGCTAGCAGGGCTAGAGATGAAATTTTCTCTCTTCTGTTTTTTAGCACACTGGGAAATTTTGTGGTGTTTGCAAAGCAGGCTTAACAGAGTGCCAATGTCTGGGAACGGGGAGCAGGAATTAATCCACATACTGACTCGTTGTCTGATTTCAAAATTCTTATGTGTATATAATTGTGATATAATAAAATTATTTTCAAAGTCAGTGTCAATACTATCCTCTTTCCTTCATGAGAAGCCAATCCATCACCACTTGGCAGGAGGTGGCCAGGTAAGAGGTAGGAGGAACACATGCTGTGACATACCTTGGCACCATGTATCACTATCTGGCATTTAATAATATAGTTAAAGCTGCTTCTTGATAATAAATGTTCCTCATTCATTTCCTTGTAGTTTGAGTTGCATAGATACATATCTTAAGCTCTCTCAGAAACTGCATGTGAATGGATTTAATTTAAATACTTTTCATGGTCCTAATCCATAAGACTAGTGTCATTCAGCACTTAAGACAGCTGTAAAATATAAGATATTCCAGAGAACAAACATCAGGTACATCTAGATAGTCATGTTCTGCTTGAAAAGCAAAACAGCACTTTCTTCAAATACTATTTTGATTGAAACTTTATGTGAAAAAGGCCTTTGGCATAGACAATTGATTATTTAAATAAGTGTTGAAGCAAAGTGTGTTAAAAGTTGCAGGTAAGTCTATAGCCTTGAGTTTTGCTCCTGTTTTCTTCATGTATAACTCAGTTTTCTTTGCCTTAGAAAGAGCTCAGAAATCTCCATCTGATCTTGGAGTGGCATTAGGCACTGCCAGTGCTTTGAAGTGAACATGGAAGCAGATTTCTTGGTCATCTGTACAAACATGATGTCCCTCCTGGGGTCTATTCTGGAGTCAACCAACCAGCCAGCTTCCTCCAGAGCAAAACTCAGGATGGCTGCAGGGACCCCTTCCTCGCAGCAGGATGAGTGACACCACGCCAGGCTAGGCTCTTGGCTACCCCACAGAGCTGTCTAGGGCTAGCACAGCTGGCTTTCCAACTTTGTGTTATGTGTCTTCATGCTACACAGGGTGTGAGGACTCAAAAACGTCTTTTAATATCCTACTGCAGAACCATCATTCCTCCCATGCCACATCACCCAGTAAATGCTAGTGACTGTGTAGCGCTGAGGAGGTTTTCCTGCTCTTTTGAAGAAACCAGAACATTCGTCTCCATACACAGTGAAATGCCCTGAAGATAAAAACATTTTGTCTCTGGCTGGACCAATGCCATCCAGTGCTTCTGTGCTGATAGAGAGCTGAGTGTGAATGGCCACCCATCTGTCTCACAGTTTTTATTGAGACTGGGTATCTGTGGGATAGACAAACAGAAAATGCAAGCCTTCTTTTTTTCTTCCTTCACCCCTCTGCCCCCATCCCGGACTTTCAGCCAGGCTTTATGATAGAAAGGATATAAAGTAGAATGGGTTTTTTTTTTGAAGTCTTTGTTGGCAGTGCTAGTCCTAAAGCACTACAGATTTAATCTTGCCTGGATATCTTTTTAAAATGAAGTTTCTTATACCACGTTGGAATGTTCCAGCTGTTTCAATGTTTCAGTATGTATATCTGATGAAAACTTTAGAAATATAGAGGACTACAGGGACATCCAGAGGCTCCAATTTAGAAGAGCATTTAATGCATTCAGGGTAGTCAACAGAGGAAGAGTTTTAGTTGTAATGAAGCTAGGGAACCTGACGTATATCCTCAAATTCTAACTTTTAAAATAAAGAAAAATTCAAATTACAGACAAGAGCTGTTAGGCTGTCTTGATATATCTTCTGTCTCAGGAGATTATCCCAAAGAGCTATTCAATGTTTTCCAGCAAAAACAGTTTCAAATTAAGCAATGCTCTAATGCATTATGTGTGCAAGGTTTTAGGGTGATATCTTTTAGTAGAAGAGTTAACATAGTTCAGAACTTACAACATAGCTAGTTTTTTCCAGCTTTATCGCTAGGTTGATAAAAACCATCATTTCTTCCTCTAAACCCAGCCTGTTTCAACATAATATTTTTTGGATTGGAAATCATAGGTTTCGCAACTTTCTGCTTTGTCATTTAGAGAAGACACCATCTGATATTACAGCAGAAAAATATGAGAGAGATCTTGGCATTTACAGAAGCAAGAAAATACCCAGAAGAAGATCATCTGAATGTCCCTTAGCCCTCTTAAATCCCTTGGTAAGAAGACATGAAGCACCACAGAATGATTATACAAAAGAATGGAGAAGAAATGAATAAGGTATCTAACTGTATGAAAATGTGTCTGTTATACAAACACTTCTAGTTTCTCGAGCCTATTTTCCCCTGACCTCTCCTACCCTTAATCCTGGGCATGTTCTAACATAGAGGTAGGCTCTGTGTGGGCTGTATTTTAAGTGTGACAGTGAATGGTGGCTTTGCACTATCGAGGAGAGATATTTAAGACCAGAAGTCACCCAAGTTGTCACCTAGATAAAGTCATCTTTAAAGTATATGGGAATACATTTTCATTGGTGGGAAGGAGGTGTAATGCAGCTATAGGCAGTGGCGGAAAAATATATTGTACAGAACAGATACTGTGTTTGTGCTGTTATCAGAAGACAGTTAAATGTAAAGTCAGAGAACACGCACAATTTGTTATGACCTTGTTCCTTTCGGGATCATGAAATATATGACAGAAAAAGAAATATGAACAAAATGGAAAAATATTTCCTCAATGGTTTTTGCTGTCAGAATACCTTGTTCATTGCATATTATTGTATTTTAACTGTTACAGTTTCTAAATATCAGATATTACGCTGCCTTCTTTTATGGTATAGAGATTGTATCCAGGCAACATATCAGTTGGGAAGTTTACAACTGTAGTTAGGAACAGATGGCTAAATAAGAGATCTGTTATTCTTCTTCTGCCTTCTGACAGCAATTGTATAAGGAAATACAGCTTACATGTTAAAAATGCAAAGAAGTGTTTAAGAGACAAGTTAATGGTTGGTTAAAAAGCAGTTAAAGATACTATAGCAAGCTTTTGAACTAGAGTGTTTGATTTTCCAAATTTGCAAAAGACGTTTTTAGCATCTTCCAATAACTTTTTAAAAATGCATCTCCTACTACTTTAAAATTAATTGAGAAAACAGAAATTCTGTCTGTTGGAATGACAGAGAACAAACGCATTAGGGCAACTGATGGGAATAAAAATGCTAGCCTTCATGCCACTTTATCTCTAGAAAGAGGGAATTTTTCTGTGTTGTCCGGATTTTTGTTCATGTGTAGTGTTTAAAAATAGAGCCTTTGCTTAAAATATATAGTAGACATATAGTCCCAGATATAGAAAAATTATTGTTATAAAAGCAATTCTAGTATACGCTAGAAAGAGATTTGCCTTCTTTGAAGCAGTATTGTGATTTACAATATATTTCTAATCCTTTCCTAAAGTAGTTTTTAACTTTTTACTCCATATTTTACATTTATGCATTCAGTCTTTTCCCTTCTCATGTGGTATACCTCATATGTAACACGTAATACTTCAACTTCCTCCTTTCAGATGATTTGTCAAAGTTAAGATAATTTTTAAGTCTGTTTTCCTGAGAGTTTTCTATTTGGTGCCATCTGTTAATTTTGTCAAAATATTCTCTCTATAATTTTTCACCTTAATGAAAATATGGAATAACTTACGATATAGGTTATATCTCTGTGAGAATACATTTAATCTCTTAGATAACTGTTCTTAGAAAACTGTTCTTTATTCAATGTTCTGTACAGGAGATTTTCTAGAATATATTTCTCTAGGTTGATTATGAGGTTGTCATGATGGTCTGTGTCAAAAGCCGTAATAAAGAAAAGGTATGTCACATTTCATGCTTCCTGCTCATCCACTTAGCCAATTATTTTGTCAGTGAAGGAAATTGTGTTGCATGAGCACAATTTGTTTTTTTTACAAACACGTTAAATTGTTCTTGTTGTCTCCTTGATGTTAACAAACTGATAGATTATTTCATAATTTATTCGACTATCCTTTGGTGTACCAAAGTTAGGCTGAATAGCCACCATTTCCTTAGATACATCTTCTTCCTCTTTTACTTGAGGAAATCAGTTTAAAAGAGGGACAACCTATGGAATAAATGTCATTTTGGTACAGGATGTAATGCTAAAGTAATTAATAAAAGACGAAAACAATCTTCTCGTATAGAGAAATTTAATATGTATAAAGTACATCCTTGGAGCAGTTTTCTGTGCTTCCAAACCTGGGTGAATTCTCCTAGGTGCAGTAAACTTCCAGTGTAATTTACTTTATCTGTACTACGGCAAGCAGGAACAAGTAGCAGATACTGCATAGAATACATAATAAGCTAGAATCTTCCTCTCCCTCTGAAATCCAACATTTTGGCTTTATAACTTTGTACAAAAGTCTGTTTTCATTGAAAAAGAAAGCAGTACATGTACATGAGCTGGACTGTCAAACCTCTTCCTTGCTGCTGCATCACAGTGAAACACAGTTTTTGATTTCAAGACCGGGCTGAATCTAATGGCATGTGTTGTCTTCTCTGAATTTAGCTGAAAAAATACTGCTCTTTGATTAGGAAAGGGGGGAAAAAACCCCAATGTACATGGATTCAGTTAAAAAAGTGGCTAAAACTTCCCTCTCTAGAAGGCCAGATGGCTTTTGCAAGTCCACCTTAGATGACTATTCTAAAAGCTATAGCAAACGAAAACACAAAGCAAAGATTCATGAAGAGGTGCTTTTTCCCTATTTTTCAAAAGGTAAGGGTTAATTCAATTCTAAAAGAGAAGTAAGTTGACCTGATAGATCCTTGCAGTTTCTGTTAAGGACATTTACTTTCTGAACAACAAGGAATGGGGGATAGGAATGGATGTTTCACTTTTTAAAGCTCTGAAGGGTGAGTTTGGCATACTACAAACAAGTGAGAAGTACATTCCTGGAGCAATTTGCTGTCAGGCAAGAGAAATCTCTCAGGCAGCAAATAGAGTTTGTTAAAGCGAGTTGCTCAACTAACCTAGTCTGTGCTGATTTCCATGGACTGCAGTGACTCCTTCGTAAATCTTTGGATCACGTATTTCGTGCAAGGTTACGTCATGCACACAGCATCAGCTACATGTGCATGGAGCAAAATGTACCTACAAAGTCATAGAGACTGAGGGGCATAGAAAATGTCATATGCAAAAGCTTTTCAAGTCATCTGTAGTTCCTCAGCTTCACACCAGGACCCTCTCTTGAGATTGTTCATCGGGCAGGGAGATGGAAGGTGATTAAAAATCCACACTGAACTAAACCAAAAAGCAACAAAAAACCACCAACAAACCCTTCTGAGAAGTTAAAATCAAGGTAAACTTTTTTAAAAGGAAGGTACTGTCTAATGGATATGACATTTTACTGATATGGTCAGTCTACCTGTGGATTTTCTCCAAACAACCTGAAGAAATGATCTGCATAGGCCTGGGGCAACTTATATTTTCCTGACCGTACATCTCTAATTTTCCAAGAACTCATTTTTTCAATATTTTCTCTGAAACACTGATAAGCTTTTTAAGAGATTGGGGGAGTGAAGAATGAAAACTGTATGAAAATGTATTTTCTTTCTGTTTCATAGAAACTAGCATAATGCAAGGTGAGAGTGAATTCTTTTAATTTATTCTCATTTATAACATTCATATGAAAGCATATTATTTGAGATTTGAAAAACTGCTAGGATTTTAAAGTGGTTTTATTTATAGTGTCGTTTTGCTTGTTTCCTGCTTCGTAAAACCAAAAAGAATGCTCCAAACAATATTTCTTTTAACCTAATCCTTTTTTTTTTTTGGAGCAAGGATCTCACAGAACTTCTTGCAATAACAAGTAAGCCACCAGGACCTCAAGAGAATCTGTCTGTTTTTTGCCCAGTACTATACCTTCAAAACAAAACCCACTGAGACACCTCTGCTCTGCTTAGCAGTCAGTCTGAAAGGAGTAACCACTAATACATATGTACATAGAGAAAGATCCAGTATAATGGGAAAGTGTTTTACATACATGTCAGTTTTTTTAACATACATGTCAGCTAAAATATTCATATTGGTTTGTACCAATCACAAAGATGCTCTTTTAAACATCTCTCAGAGAGCCGTTTCCATGCTAGTTGGTTGACGGAGTCTGTTCAAGTGTGCAGTATTACACCTGAAAGTTGCTGGGAACCTTTGTGGTTTTGTTCCAGGACTTAACATATCTACAAACTGTCAGAGCATCCAGGCCAAGAAGGTTGCTGAGGAGTTACCCTGGCCATGCAGGAATATAACTGAACAGGCATGAGAATGGTCTTCAGTTTGGTCCACAAACCCTGCTCCTTTAGTAGGTAATTCCAGGGAGACACACACCATGGATAATGCAGCAGTGTATTTCATAGCAGAACTCATTCACACAATCACAGCTAATTTGCATGTTTGAAGATGGTGCAAAAGCCCATATTACTAGGAAGGTGTAAAAATAACGCATTTATTTTCTTTCCTCTGGCAGACAGCTCAGATTAGTTTTTGTATCTGGGTTTGGATGAAATGATACTGCTAGTTGTGCAGCTCAGCGATAACTTCAAAATATTCAGAATATTTGGCTATGTACAGCAATATTTGGTGTCATAAATCAAGGATCACATTACCTAAGCCATCCATAAACTTGGCAAGTAAAGACAAATGGAAAGACAAATTTTACTTTCAGTTTTGCTGATGTAAATCTGTAGTAGCTTTGAAATCTACAGAATATGCAACTTTAGAAGAAACTCTTTATTTTCAATATTCCTGGAAGACCTGAAATTCAGAACACTAAGAGCAGCATACCTTTTAAGATAAAAGTTTAAGAATTCCCAGGATTTTGTCAAAAAGAAACCTGTTTTCTAAATTTATATGTTCCAATCAATGTTCTCATAGTTAAAGAAGTGGTGGCAAATGTTTCGGTTAGCAAATTTTAAATCTGAAGAGGCCAAAAAAGGCAACAAACTGAAGCAGCATAGGAACCACATTGTTTTGAATATGTTCCGAGTTCAATTTATGTGGATGTACTGAACCTCCTTGTTCCTCTGCTCAATGCTGGCAGGAAGGCTCTGGTTCATTTTTTTTCAGCTGTGTTGCATTCTGTGAGCAGAAGAAAAATCTTCCTGACCTCAGCTGGAAGGATGCTGAAGCTGATGCTCCCAACTCTACCTGAAGCCCCAGTTCTGGGTAAATATCTCTCCTTGATTTCCTATGGTAATATGTCTGGTTGTTGCTCTTTAATTAATGGGGACCTGATTACTATGCTGATAGTTGACAGTTGCAGATGGTGAGGAGATTAAGGACAACTCAAAAGAGATGGAGAAGAAGGTGGTATTCTTCTGTGTAAACAGGAAAGCAAACAAGGCCAAGACCTCCCTCAGCCCTTGGTCCTGAGATGCCGGGATTGCAGCAGTTTCTGCCATTGTGCCCTGTGAGTGGGGCAGGAGGACCAGAATTCTGGTGTTTCTCCAGGCACAGGTCTAAACTGACCGAATGTGAATTTTAAGAATTATGTCTTAAGCTATACCTCCATTGACAGAGGTTTCCTTGTGAGGGTCTGTACACATGGGTCTTGGAGAAATTTGTGCATGGAAACACATATGCTCAGAGGAGTACTCTGGAGCATCTCCTTATTTGAATGTACCAGAAGCACAGCTGGCAAAATGCCAGTGGGATGGAAAAGGAGTAACAGCTGGATGCCAAATATAATAGGTGTTACTTTGATGTAAAACAAGTTTGTGCAGAGGTACGTATGAAGAGTTTGCAGCGCTTTTGGGATGAACGCAGAACATGGATATCTAAAGTCCCTTCAAACGTGGATTAGTGTCCCTGTTGCCTAATTCATGGGGGATCTGCAGTATAAAGCTGCAGGTTCCTAGAACTAGCTCTTTGCTAAGAGGTCTGCAACGTCTGCTCTAATAGTGAGCAGTTTTGAGTGAAGAGGACACCATGGACTATTCTGATTTAATACATCTTCTAAACACATACACGTGCTTCCTCTGGTGTGTGAATGTCTACAAGAGGCAGTGCCTCCATACTGCTTTGTGATTCAGGTAAGGATGAAGTTGTCAAAATCCAGGTGTAAGCAGCAAAGCTGCTCTACTTCAGGCATACTTCACTCCAGAGCAGAGAAGTGGAGAGGTATTTGGGTTGTGCCTACTGCTAATCTGTATTAACAAAAAAGCACTGCAAGCTATTTTCATTATCCTTTGCTTGCTTTTTGCTAATCCTTCGCTAGTCAGGAAAAAAAAAAAGCATCAATATTTTGGAGGCTTAAATTTTTTCACATCTGTTCTTTAGATTCACAAATAGTGAGGGGCACATGCCTAGAATATTATCAGTCCGGGTGCTGTGTACATTCATCTAACTGAAGACCCCCTGATTGCCTGAATGAATTCCTATTAGCTAGAATTGGCTGAAGTGCTACTTCTATTTGTTTCTTCTCCTGTCACTAGATTACATGGAAAAAGAACAATTTCTCAGTCAGTCAGTCAGCCACAACTTTTTATAGTGGAATTAAACAACAAATTCCCTGTGTGAACTGGTAGCAATAATAGTAATAAGAAAACATATTTAACATTTTCATCCTTATAACACTTGCCCTCTGCAGAGACCAAACTACTTATCACCTCCAGTTTGTTCAGGTGCAGATGAAAAATTAATAATTTGCTGAAGACAACATGAGTAATCACATATTTTTTTTACTGGATTGTCATCATTACAGTCGATAATCTGACATATTGCCTTTTTTAGGTGATATCAAAACTCCATTTTTTTTGATTCCAGCATAGTAATCAAAAGTAATATTTGGCAAAATTTCTGGGTTCAAAGCAAAAGCCACAAACTTTCAGTCATATCTACATTATATATCCCAACTATAAAATATAGGAAAATGCCAGATGTTTTTGATAATGCGTGGAGAGCAAACTGAGCAGGCACATGCCAGAGAAAAATTGAAAGACTTTATAAAGCGGAAAGAGTGCATGAAATTTAGAAAACTTATATTAGTTCTCTACATTTGAAAAACATATTTTGATCCTGCAGAATTTGAATTCTGCTGGCAGTACTCTCAGAGCTTCATAAAAAACCATATTGTCATATCTGAAAAATATCTGACTCAAAAATCTGGATTTATAGGTGTTTATTAAATCAGATCCAGAGAAATATTCTTACTGAACAACATGGTGACAGTTATTTGCAGCAGAAAAGGAAAATGAGTTGGAATACAGAGAAAAAGAGAAAGCTGAGTCAGAAAGAGGAATAGAAGAATGAAGTAATGGAACAATAATGGGTGATTGTGGCACAGATGGGATATGATCTCAGCTTTGACTAGTCTTGTAAGGTACAAGAAAAATATCCTTTCACCCCCAGTTTCTCCTGTTCAAACTGATTTATCACACTACTTCTATGTTTCTGGTCTCAGAAAATTTTATCTAAAGATTTCGTCAAAACATTTGGAGGAATCCCCTCTCATGAGGTGTTGAAACATGTACGTCTTTTTGTCCTGGAGAAGGCTGTTCTGCCTTGTTAGTAGGCCTGCCTTCTTTCCTCAGGCTCTATTTCCCTGATACAAGAACTCATTTGCTAGAAATTATCAAGTTTCTGCAGTAGCTAGGATAGCCTGACCTGCTCTTAGCTGTCAAGAACCCTTTTTACTCCACGGCCTAATGCAAGTCCATTCCAAAAGTACAGGAAATATATTATGACATCTCTCTGTGTTGTACATTCTCTAGGAGCTTCAAACTCATGTGGGAGCCTGTTCTAGTGTAACACATTTTTCCACCTTTTTAATTAATTGAATCCTTCCTGCCATTATGTAGCTAAATATGTATTTTCCTACCTTCTCATATATGTATTATGAATTGAGGGTACTAGTTTGTAAAGCTTCTTTGCTGATGATTAGTACTTCTGTTCTTTTCCCTGGTGCTTTCCAATTAAGTAATTTTGTCAATCTCCTTTGAACTTCCTCTTCCGTGATCTGCACCTACCTTTGATTAATAACATCACTCCACTGACACGTGATTTTTTTCAATCTGCTTTGGCAAAAGGTTATATGATGCCTCCCATTCCCATTGTTCATTCCAGAAATCAGCCATGCTTAGTTCATTTGTCACTGTATTCTTCTCATCTTTCTGCCTGACAGTTTGAAAGATTTCCTCTGGGCATCTCCACTTCACTGGCAATTGGTGGTGTTTGTGTGTGTATTCCTTTAGTTCTCCTGTCTGTATTGATAAGTTCTCTTTCAACTCCACTTCAACTTCTGCAATGTTATGAGATTAAGATTTTTTTTTTTCCTGTAATTGCATTAGTATTGATCTACTTTTCAATTTCCCCTTATTTACGTCACCCTGAGCAAAGATGTTATCGTTCCTGTAGGTGGTGAGACAAGTACAGGATGAATACGAAATGGAGCTGTGCTTATAAATCAGTAAGTGCAATTTTATACATGGAAAAGGTTTGAAAATATAAGCTGTGCAGTATCATGCCTTTTTAGATCTGCTTCTTGCTATGTCTTTTTTTTTTTTTTTTAATATATATATATAACACTGTCCCATAGGAATCTTCCATGATTCTTTACTGATTCCTGCAGGAATTGTCACCACTCCCCTCTCTCCCTGCAAACAGGTGAATGCATATATAATACTACATTTCACACTGAAAGTGAACAAATGATACACAAAATTCTACTGTATATTTTGTGGTGTTTTTTTATTTCTCTCTGTGTCTCCACTGCTACCCTAATGGATGAAATAGGAGAGACACATGGAAGAATTCCTACGGTTTTCTATTTACGGCTTCTGTGTCAGCTAGAAATTGAGGTTTCTCAGAGTGCACATTATGATACTATAAAGAAAAGTTTTAGAATTTGGAAAATAAATGATGTTGTATTTGCTTCTTCCTTCTTCTGAATCAGAAGGGGTTTATTTTTTTAGTTGGAAAAAATGTATTTTCATTGTGCTTTGTTTCTGAAGTAGGTAATAAAATTTAGAACCTGTTGTAGTGAGTGACTGACCATGTGGTTTAGATCAAGATTGACATCATCATGATCTATCACATGTCACAGAATCAGTTTTACTGAACGTATTAATTTCTGATAAATCAGTCAGAGAAAGAACTGTATATATTCTTTTAACACTGTGAGTTTCTATATTTTTGATAAGTGTTACCCCTATCTTTGTGTTGGTAAAGGATTTATTTTACTTTTAAGTGGTCACTCACAAGCACAGGAGTCTCTTTTTCCTATGAAAAAAAGTAGTTGACCTGCATACAATATGGAGACAATAATTTAAATTTTAAATCTGCTTACTAGGGAGAGGAATGTGTTTTGAAGCTGCAGCTTCATAATTTGGAACTAGCTAGAGCATCTGTTATTTTGTAGATAAAGGGCAAGTGTAGTCTGAATCAAATTGTATCAGCCACTCTATTTCTGTGTTGACGGTATCCTTGCACTTACCCTCATCACTTCTGTCTAAACTGTTGAATATTGGAAGTGACTCGGTGAGAAATATTTTATTCGCACTTTAGGATTTAATTTGTTGCCTACCATTTGTTTTATATCCTTTTTTTCTTCCAAATGTTATGCTACCTTTCTCAGCTCTTTTGAAAGTCTATATTGTGAAACACATAATTAAATAAGCACAATTCTACAAAGTGTGACTTCTACAAAGTATCAGTTCTTTAGAAGAAAACCCTGTTAACACACTCTTATTTTTTTTCCTCCTTCTGCACTACTTACTCTCTGCATCAGTTCTGTACATGGAGGTATACAAAAGACATAGCAATTACCCTGTTTAAAAACTTTGACTTTGTGCAACCTAAGAAGTACTGCAAAAGAAAGCAGCACATCATCATAGTAGTTCTTTGATCTTATAGAGTCAGTACAAGCCTCTTCTATGAATTCTTGTCCATTACAATTAAGGAGCGATCTTTCAACATCTTTTCTCTTGAGCTAGGAATCATTGTTTATACATAAATATCACAGTATCACACAGTATCACAGTATGCCAGGGATTGGAAGGGACCTCAAAAGATCATCTAGTCCAATCCCCCTGCCAGAGCAGGAGCACCTAGATGATGTTACACAGGAAGGCGTGCCGGCGGGTTTTGAATGTCTCTAGAGACATGACTCTACAACCTCCCTGGGCAGCCTGTGCCAGTGTTCTGTCACCCTCACTGAGAAGTTTCTTCTCAAATTTAAGTGGAACCTCTTGTGTTCCAGCTTGATTCCATTACCCCTTGTCCTATCATTGTTTGCCACCGAGAAGAGCCTGGCTCCATCCTCGTGACACTCCCCCTTTATATATTTATAAACACTAATAAGGTCTCCCCTTACTCTCCTCCAAACTAAAGAGACCCAGCTCACTCAGTCTTTCCTCATAAGGGAGATGCTCCACTCCCTTAATCATCTTAGTGGCTCTGCGCTGAACTCTCTGTCCTTATTGAACTGAGGGGCCCAGAACTGGACACAATATTCCAGATGGGGTCTCACCAGGGCAGAGTAGAGGGGAAGGAGAACCTCTCTCGACCTACTAACCACCCCCCCTTCTAATACACCCCAGGATGCCATTGGCCTTCCTGGCCACAAGGGCACAGTGCTGGCTCATGGTCATCCTGCTGTCCATCAAGACTCCCAGGTCCCTTTCCCCTACACTGCTCTCTAATAAGTCATTCCCCAACTTATACTGGAACCTGGGGTTGTTCCTGCCCAGATGTAGGACCCTACACTTTCCCTTGTTGTATTTCATCAAGTTATCCCCTGCCCAACTCTCCAGTCTGTCCAGGTCTCTCTGAATGGCAGCACAACCTTCTGGCGTGTCAGCCACTCCTCCCAGTTTAGCGTCATCAGCAAATTTGCTGATAGTACACTCAACTCCTTCATCTAAATCGTTGATGAATATATTGAATAATATTGGCCCCATTACTGACCCTTGAGGCACTCCACTAGATACCGGCCTCCAGCCAGACTCCGCCCCACTGACTACGACTCTTTGGCTTCTTCCTTAGCCAGTTCGGAGTCCACCTCACTACCCGATTGTCCAGCCTACACTTCCTCAGTTTAGCTGTGAGGATGCTGTGGAAGACTGTGTCAAATGCTTTACTGAAGTCAAGGTAGACCATATCCACCGCTCTGCCATCATCCATCCACCTTGTTATTTCCTCATAAAAGGCTATGAGGTTGGTCAAGCATGACTTCCCCTTGGTAAAGCCTTTGGTTAGTGATGTCTAGACCACTTCAATGCTGCACAGCTGCTAGTAAAACTTAGGCATCACCCTTGTGAGCCTTCATAATAAGTTCTCAGGGTTTTTAAGGACTGTACTGCTATTTTCTGGGTAGACAAATCACAGAATTTAGCTAAAGCTTTTATAGTCCCTGGATATGTCCACTGATTTCAAAGCGCTAGTATGAATAGTTCTATACTTAAAATATCAAGCTGAATAGCTTTCAGCTGTGGGAAGCAAACTACAGCTGATAGTTTAGTGAGTAAGATAGTTAAGAAGAGCTTAGAGCTAGTCTTGGATGTGCAGTCATTTCTTAAATTTCTTCAAGATATACAGTAAACTCTCTTGGGCTCAGTTCTTTCAGCATAAAATGGGATTCTTAGGGCTTCCTGATCAGTTTGGATGGGACTTTGTACAACCTGGTCTAGTGAAAGATGCCTCTGCACATGGTAGAGTGGTTTGAATCTAGATGATTTTTAAGATCTCTTCCAATACAAACCTTTCTAAGATTCTATGTACTCACACACAAACACATAAGGCCATGTCCATCATTGTCCTTGGTGATGTGAAAGGACGGCAAAGCTCTTAAATATTTAACACCCCTGGATAAAAGTGGGATTCATCTGACTCCATGACAATCTTCTAAAAAATTAGGCTCCTAGGATCACCCAATAATTAGGAGAGAGTGAAAGCCTCAGTCTTTTCTGCCTTGGACACCTATCAGCAGATGGAATGAATCACTGCTCTGAAGATGCTTATGTCTCCACAGGGATGACAGAGGTTACCAGATTAAACTATAATTCCTACTTTTATAGGCTATATTTGATTGAGGTTTATATTCTAAATGGAAATTTCTGTTATGGCTGTAAGTAGAAAATACTGTTTGTTACCTTGGAATGAAGCTGGCATCATCAAGAATGATGACATACAAGGAAACAGCCCTATCAGCAACTTCTAAGTGCATAGATTTTCTAAACTTGGACAGAGAAAAAGAATCTTTAGAAACTGAAGTTAAAAGAAAAGGAAGCAAGTGAGTGAAGTGTTTTTTTTTTTTCTTCTGTTCTTAGTCCTTTTGTGTTTTCATGCTTTTTGGGAGAAATCTTGCCAAATATTTTATTATCGACAGCATATAAGTTCAGGATTATGAAATCTCCAAGTATCCTGCCAAATCTAGGAGAGGAGGCAAGTCTGTTTTCCACACCACGTTACTGTCCTTCTCCATTGAAAATTGAGGATCATAAAAGGGTTTCCATCTAGAAAAAAATCCCAAGAAGTCTGCAGCAGCCATGGTCAGTAACTGCTGGTGATATCTGAGGGACAAAAAAGCTCAGATGGAGGAATTTGAAGTGTAGAAGAATATCCTACCCAGATGGGATGTTGACTTCTCTTTACTACCTGAGATAGTTGTTAGCTTTGGTCTTCACTGTGTTTTATTACTAGTTCTATGATGAATTAATAGGAAGTCCTGGCTGGGGTACCTACCCTAAGGTAGCTGTTAGTAGCTGTGCATGTGAAATGAGTATTAGTCATCTTACACCACTTTAAATACCTACCTCTGTGCAACAGAAAGTAAAGAGAAGCTGTGGCTCCACATCAGATTATTATTTGAATCTTCAAGCACACATTTATTCAGTAAAAGCATGGTTAAAATTTTGCAAACGAACTGTGGCATGTAGACACTCATCTTTCACTGACAGCAAATCCATTGCATTGCTAAGCAAGCATCAGTGTTTTGCTTCTTTATTTGTTGCTCTGGAAAGCTAAGAGCTACTAGACGAGTGGTTAGGAGCATATTTTGACCAAAGTGTGCAAGAATAGAGCTTCACCTTTTTTTTTCAAAATCCTATGCTGGTGCTCATCCCAGAATCTGAGCATGCCTGGAAATCTGAATAAAATGTGTAAACAATAGATAATGAGAAAGAAAAAGGCTATGGGGCTAACTTCAATGATCCCAAGTTGCGTTGGCTATTGTGGCAGTGCTTGCCAATTTAAATGATGATTTTGTCACTTAAAACTGAACGTATAGAGGAAGTTCCTTGGTTCAGTCTTGCATATTCTAAAGCCTTTGCTACGAAATATTCTGCCCACATGTGTTGAAGTGTGTTCTCCTTAGAAGTTTCACTTGCTTAAACGTTGTTCACTGCTATCTGCACTGGATAAATAACAGGATCTGAGGATATATTTATCATAAGAAAAGGCATTATGTGAAAGAACAGGCTGCTAATATTCCCTTTCAAAACAGCTAGGCTGTAACACTGCATTGATTTCTGAACCCTATTTCTGTGTAAATTGTTGGTGGGAGATCTGAGAGAAGAAATTTTAATGAGAGAACCAGAGAGCCAAAGAGGCTGACTTCCTATGGAAGAGCCACACATACGTATGGTAGCTTGGACAAGTGATTAATGGCTACTGGAACTATGGCAGAGGTCTTCTGGTATTTAATGGGCATCAACACGGAGAAGTAACAGAACTTTTAGGACAACGAAAGTAAGGAAAAGAGTAGATCTTTTGGGATAGGAGACAGTTGTGCAGGAGATAGTCTATTAGCTCTGTTGAAATCATCACTGTCAGCACAACGTTGTAGGTTTGGTGTGTAATTTTTGCATGACTGCTAGAAATTTGCTCTCATAAAATTAAAGAAAGATATAATCAAAGTAACAACAAAATGAAAGCTCCATTTTGAGATGAAAATCTTCCTGATCAGTGACTTTCATGAGCTCTAGAACTTTCTGAAAAGTAGTAAAGCCCTGTCTCTTAGCAACTTGCAGAATGAGAAAGATGTAAGAATATGTGTAATAGGTAGTACTTATAGTATTAGCAGAACTAGATTTGCTGAGGTTTGTCCATTTTAAATTGCAACAATAATCAAAGCCTTTAACTGTTTAAAACCACGTTACTCTTTTGTACATCTATAATTCAGAAGACACTGGAAAAGCTGAATAAAAGAAATAGGTAAAAGGTCCTATTGTGTTGAGGCATCCCTCCTTCTCTTTCATCTTTTTTTGAGAACTGAACCCCAGAGGAAGCAATGGAGTGAATACTGTTTAAGTTCATTCTGGAATATAAACATCTTCGCTAGAACTGGCACGTTTATTTTCTTCCCTACTTTTCAGCATCCTTTCACTTTGCAAAAATATCTTATTGTAAATAACCATAACTAAAACTTTAGAAGAGCAATGAGTTGTAGTCTTAATCTTTATCTGGCTGCAACCACTGAAAGAAAGAGTCAGAGTCTGGAGCACCCTGTATGAATTCTGATGTCACATGTGATTTCATACTACAGTACAATAAAGGAAATTGGGTCACAGATTAAATTTCCTTGGCTTGGTGAAGAAATCTATTACCCCTAAACTATTGCATTGTTATTCTGACTCATCCAGCTAGAAAGGTCCCAGTTTTAAAAGATTAAACACAGAAAGAGATCCTTGATCTCCAAGTACAGAAAGATTGAGGCTCTGGGATCTTTGGGTTAATAAAATTGCTAATATGTGTATTTTTAGATCAATATGTTTAATGTTACCAGTGTCTTCATTATCTTACAGATGTGTTTCAGAGTTGCCTTCTGGAGGACTCATGACAGATTAGTCTACTCCCAAATTCACTAAAAAGCCTGCAACTCCTTAGGTCTCCCCAAATAAAAGTTTTTAGCACTTAAATCCTGAGGCCAGTGCTTGAGTTCTTGCACCTGAAAAACTGTATTTGCACTCAGTCATGAGTTATTTTTTCATAAAGCATCACACATATTAAAAAGTAGCCCAGTTTTCTTCAGAAGAATCTGTAAGCCTTTTTGTGCTCATAAGAAAATTATAGGCAGAAATTTAAGTGCCTGCACATATCACTCCTTTCCCCCTCCCTAGAGAAAAGGAATGTCAGAGTCAGTGAGAGATAATGCTTACAAAATTGCGCTAACTTCCTACCAGTGTTGCCAAATGTATCTTAAATTTAAAAGGTTTCTTTTATAACATCCCTCTCCCCTTGCTTTCTTCTATTAAAAAATAATTAACTAGTATATGTGCATATGTGTTTGTATGTGTGTACTGTCATCTGTGAAACAACAAAATCAGGGCAATGTAGCCACTTATCTAGCAAACATAAAATGGATTGTTCCCTTAATATTAAGATAGCATTTGGCGGCTAGGTGTGTTTAACATACACTACCAGTTGAGGATAAATTTGACACTTCTTTTTCACCTCAACTTTCTATAACAAAGCTGACTTCCAATTTGCACAGTACTGATGTATTACTCTTGTTGTAAAATCCCAGTGCACTAGAAATGGCTGGTGTTCCATTTCTGCTTTCCATCCCCCATATCTTCGCCAATTCTTATCATTATTGATTGTGGCCGTTCAATGTTTTATGTGCTTTCAATGTGATAAAGATTTCTGTTTTTCTTTGCTATTGCCACATCTGGTCATCTCACATACACTCTAATTCCACTAACAGTACCATTTGAAAAGTTTATTAATGATTTTTCATTTCTGATTTTCTATATCTTTGTGTCTTATGAAGATAACATTCCTTTCTTACTTGCTACACATCACTGCCACCCTTTTAATCTAGTAATTTATTGTCATCTCCAGACAGTTAAATGCATCAACTAAAACATGATTTACAGTTAATGAGGTCAGATCACACATTTTATCTGAATCCACATTTTCCCTATCACTTGTTTTCTGTCTTTGTGTGAACATATCTTATGCAAATTACCTATTTTGAGCAGTCACAGGTGAAACCACAGGTTGTTCTGTCACAGAATCACAGAATCACAGAATGTTAAAGGTTGGAAGGGACCTCAAAGATCATCTAGTCCAACCCCCCTGCCAGAGCAGGATCACCTACACTAGAGCGCACAGGAACGCGTCCAGGCGGGTTTTGAATGTCTCAAGAGATGGAGATTCCACAACCTCCCTAGGCAGCCTGTTCCAGTGCTCAGTCACCCTCACAGTGAAAAAGTTTTTCCTCATATTTTTCTGGAACCTCCTGTGTTCCAGCTTCCACCCATTGCCCCTTGTCCTGTCAGTGGACGCCGCTGAAAAGAGCCTGGCTCCATCCTCCTGACATTCCCCCTTGACATATTTATAAACATTGATGAGGTCACCCCTCAGCCTCCTCTTCTCCAAGCTAAAGAGATCCAGCTCCTTCAGCCTTTCCTCATAAGGGAGATGCTCCACTCCCTTCACCATCTTTGTGGCTCTACGCTGGACTCTCTCAAGCAGCTCCCTGTCCTTCTTGAACTGAGGGGCCCAGAACTGGACACAATATTCCAGATGCGGCCTCACCAGGGCAGAGTAGAGGGGCAGGAGGACCTCTCTTGACCTACTTGCTACTCCCCTTCTAATACACCCCAGGATGCCATTGGCCTTCTTGGCCACGAGGGCACACTGCTGGCTCATGGTCATCCTGCTGTCCACTAGAACCCCCAGGTCCCTTTCCCCTGCACTGCTCTCCAGCAGGGCAGTCCCCAACCTATATTGGCACATGGGGTTATTTTTTCCCAAGTGCAGAACTCTACACTTGCCCTTATTAAACTTCATAAGATTTCTCCCCGCCCAGCCCTCCAGCCTGTCCAGGTCTCTCTGAATGGCTGCACAGCCTTCTGGTGTGTCAACCACTCCCCCCAACTTCGTATCATCAGCAAACTTGCTGACAACATTCTCTAATCCCTCATCCAGATCATTGATGTCCTTCCTGTGTCAGATCACTTATAATTTCCCATTTTATTCAATGAGATTTCAGAAAATATGTTCCATGTGGATTTCTTTCAACTCTTTCTACTTGGGTATCTCTTCCTGTTTTCTAATGACTTATTGTCAGAAATTGTATATTCCTCAGATTGTTTTGGTTTTGATCCAGTAAGTCCATGTCTCATAGTTTCCTGTCATTACTCATTGTATTCCCCAACATCCTTCACTGATCTCATCTTTTCTTCTGTACACTTCATGCCAACGTAAAGTCACTTCAGGTCAGAGTTTGTACAGTGCTAACTTCCTTCTGCTGCTCCTGTCAGATTCCCTTAAATCCACTTTTCATCAAGTCACTAATCCCCAGCATGTGATCTAATTGGGAAGTATGTTGCAGCTCCTTAAGAAAGCCTAAGCATTACTGATTTTCCCTTAAAAATACTCTTTATTTTCTTAATTTCCTTATCATAATTCCCTTCTCTTGAACTCCTGTATAAAGCCGTCTACCTGGGCACTGCTTGACAGACCCTGCCTCTTTCTTGCAGCATTTGTGCAATTCCTTTCGGTATGGCAAGACACTGTTAAATCTAAATAGTAACTCTCAAATCTCATGAAGTTTTCACTGAGGAATTAAAATCAAGGAAAACATGTGTGTTTTCAATCTCTATAAAACATATGGAAATTGTTATTTTCTTTTAGTTTGCCAATACCATTTCCTGTGCATTTCAATATTTGCAATTTAAAACCCTGGGAGATAAGCAAGAACAAACAAGGCCTTTCCTAAACTCTTATTTTCCTGTTGTAACAATCCATTCTTTTTCTCTATGCAGACTATTTTAAATTCTAGGAGCAGATACACTCAAAAGATTCAAACATATTACTGCAAATTTCTGTCAATGTTGATAGTGTTTTAGACATCAGTGTAATTTACCTGACTAAGCTGCAGTTTTTTCCTCATTTGTTTGACAAAGCTTTTCTGTCCATGTCATCTTTGTCTGCCATCTGATAGCTCTTTAGAACCTGAAACTTTGGCATCCTTCTTGTTCTTATGAAATTCTACCATTGCTTTCAAAATGCCTGATATTTTTTTTCTATTAATATAGTTAATGCAGTTGTGTTACACATAAATCTCAGGAAAACAGAATATAGTCTTTAATTTTTAGCTGGAAAATTTCATTTTGTAACAGTAATTTAATTAACAATATTTTCATTAATGAAGATATTTTTGACACCATTCAGCTAAATGCATTCTTTCCTGATTGTTTGCTTACATTTCCTGAGCAGAAGATTTGTTTGTAAAATCCCAGACCAATGATTTTAGATTCCCTTCATTCCCAATTGCTTTTTTCTCTGAATATTCTAATCTGTGATCTCTGCTTTGTTTTGATTAACAACACAATGTTATTTGTTTCTAATATCCCCTTCTCAAAGAAGTATTGGTTTTCCCTCAATAAAGAAATCAAACATACTTTTTCTTCAGCAGTTTTACTCTCTTCAATCGCCTGCCAAATTCGCTTTTTCCATTTACAAACAACATTTTTGGTGGAATCATAATCATTATAAGAGAAGTTAGTGATCTGGAAGATTGTCCCACATTTAAGCCGCAGCAAATATGATATTACTAACTTTAAGTATGCTCTTCTTCAAAATAAATTCCATTCTCTAAATTTGATTTTGTGATGAAAGCTCTGTGGTAAGAAAACCATATATCAGCTTTTAATTGGGAATGATAAGGACTCTCAAGTTTGTCAAAATGATTTATTCAAGTTTATATGGAAAGTGCTTTCTCTCATTGTTTGTGAATACAGTAAACATACATCAAGGGTAATCTTTTCCTGTTTGAAAGAGTATACACACACAAAATTCAAGGATTTCTGTCTTTAAGTGAAGCTATATGAGACCATTCCAGCCACTGGAAAGATTTGCTCCTCTGCCAGCCTCACAGCTGCCAAAGAAAAGGACAGGTCGCCATCCTACTGTGTTAGTACACAGAAAGCCTCCATGACCTGCCGGCATGCCTGGCTGCCTTTGCTTACTGAAGAAAGTGGCCTGGCAAGAAGCCCGAGATAAAGTTACCATCTGCTGAGCCTTTGATTTTTCTCAACAAGGCTCCTGCCCTCCATGGTCAAGTCTCTACAGAGGAATCCCCATTGGACAATGCCATGCTTTGGCTTTCTGTGTCGGTGCTGCAAAATGAGACCACTGATGCCGAGGAAAAGAATTAGGATTTTGGCAAGTACGTAGGAGTGCATGATGCTTGGCACCGAAGGACGTGGTGAGGAGCACATAATTCAACACAAAACCTCTTGGTAATGTAATAACTGGCCCAAAATCTGCTGAGTTCTTGTTAATTACTGAACAATCCCAAACTGTCTGACCAAAAACCTGCCCTATGTCTCCTCAGCTGCTTGTCCCAGATGACTAATACCAACTGTTTTTGAAAGGTGTCCAGGAACGTCTTTGTAGTGCCTTTACTTTTCTGTAGCTCGAGCCAAGTGCCTACGTACCAAGTACCCTGAAACTCTGAGCCAAAACCTCTCCTCTTGGTACTTCTTCCATAGACAAGTTCCTTGTTAGATTTCAAATACAGCTGACACTGAAATATGCCAATAAAGAAGCTTGAACGGAAGGATTCTTTAATTAGAAATTCTTTGGACATCTTAAAAAAATATGGCTTCTCTGTTATTACCTTTAGTGAAAGTAACATGAGGAGGAAGGAAAAAATACAAACCATGAACTCCTTAGACAAGGAAGAAGAGGTAACATTCTTTACATTGAGTCGTGAAAAATAAAAAAAGGATGTTTTGTGTACAGGATGTTCCTGTAAATCTCTAAGCTTCCAGAGGAATTAGGGAACAGAAACTAGATATTGTTTTCTGACCTGAATTTTTAAAGGTGACACTTCTAAAAAAATTCTTTTTCAAGTGCTTTTCCTTAGAGACTTGCGCTTTATTTTGACATATAAGAAAAGGGTGATTAGTTTTACAAAATCATCTACAACTGAAAGAGAAGCTACAGCACAGTTTCAATTTCTGACCATGTATCTGTCTTATTTCTGTCATACTTTGCAAAGGCTAATGTGAGATCTATGAAAGGGGAGCGGGATTATTCCTTGGTCAACAATTCTCTGATCCACCACCGCCTGAAGAATTTGTCAAATGAGATCCACAACTAACTTAATCAGAGTTTTATTCCTTAAATGTTGTTCAAGAACAAGCTTTATTCATATTCTGAGTTTTAACACTGTCATGTGCTAATTCTCCTGACACAATTCAGAAGCTCTTTTCCCTTTAAGAAAAGCTTTCCTTTTTTTCCATCTGTGATATGGTCATATGTACTACTTAAGCCAACAGAAAAAGAAATACTTCAATTCCTTTTCTTCAGCATAATAGAAATGAATATATCTTCTCCCATTTCTGTCCTTAAAGTGCCAAGAAGGTGTACACAGAAGTGACTAAAAGGCACTGCAATAGTCTTTCTTGCTATGTCCTACATACTTATGTGTCTATCAGGCTGGTAAAGCAATTTCATCTGCTTTTCCTCTCTCTCTGTGGAAATGTTGCCATTTCCCCTTACACTTGCTTGATTTGCTCTTTGCTTGGGAATTTGACCTCTAAGTAGCTTAGACTTTAACAAGCACTTTTATGCCACTATATATCCTCCTAGTCTTTCCAGATGGCTTCATTAAAACCTTGACATCTTTAGGTGGAACACTGGAATATATGGAAACTAGATTTTTTTCCCCCTATTTTATACATAGCAACATGCCTTTCTCAGAATCCTCATCTTCAGCTTGTTTACTTTCCATTTAAAGATTTATTATTGTTCTACCTGCTGAAATATACATGCTCATCTATCCTTTGTCTTCTTGGACTTAGTATTTATGCTAAATCAAGAGACAGTAACCATCAGCAGCAACCAAAAAATTATGCCACTCTTCATGTCTCCAATCTCTTAAATCTTCTACCCCGTGCCACATTAGAGATATTTCTTCAACTCAGAGGAAAAATTAGAGACATCAGGATGGGACTGAAAATGACCAATGGAGTTATCCGTCTAGTGCAAGTCAACGGGAAATACTACAGATGACAAGTTCTTGGATTTTTTTTCCAAGGTGTTTTTAGGGCTGTAGCTTCAGATAGGGACCTACAATCACAGACTCTCTGGGTAACAGCCCCGAATGATGGTTCTTCCCATGAACTAAGCGGTGTTCATTCTTTTTCTTTATAGAAGGATAGTGCCATCACACATTTTCCATAGTAAAGTGTAATTATTATGGTCACCCTGAAAAACAGAAGAAAATTCAGTGGAGTCAGGCTGATATAAGTTCTTTGTATTGCAATTTGAAGTTACCTAAATCCTCTGTTTTTAAAACAAAAGAAAAAACCCTGTATCTATCCTGAAGACAGGTCAGTGTTATAAAATCAAATTTGTTTTAAATTGTCATGATATATTGGTGAGAAAGTTGGAATTAAATTAGCTATCTAGGACATTTGACTGAAATGTTATTGCTGTGAGGACCTGCTTCAGGGCAGGTAAGACTGCACTGGAGAAGGGATCTTCAGCAAAAAGAGCCCACAAAAAGCTCTTTTAGGGGGATTTTTGAAGCCAGAAAAAAAGCCCTTGCCTTCCTCTTGACACCCACCCCTCAGATATTTGTATACGTTAATAAGGTCCCCTCTCGGCCATCTCCTTTCAAGGCTAAACAGACCCAGTTCTCTCAGTCTCTCTTCATAGGAGAGATGTTCAAGTCCCTTAATCATCCTCGTAGCTCTCCGTTGGACTCCCTGTAGGTCTCTGTCTCTCTTGAACTGGGGAGCCCAAAACTGGACACAGTATTCCAGGTGTGGTCTCACCAGGGCAGAGTAGAGGGGGAGGAGAACCTCCCTAGATCTGCTGGACACACTTTTCTTGACGCCCCCCAGGATCCCATTGGCCCTCTTGACCACAAGGGCACGTTGCTGTCCCATGGACAACTTACTGTCCACTAGGACTCCAAGCTCTTTCTCCATGGGAATGCTTTCCAGCAGGACATCCTCTAATCTGTACTGGTGCCTGGTGTTATTCCTGCCCAGATGCAGGACTCTACACTTGCCCTTATTTAACTTCATAAGGTTCCCCTTTGACCAGCTCTCCAGCCTGTAAAGGTCTCGTTGGATGGCAGCACAGCCCTCCTGTGTGTCAGCCACCCCTCCCAGTTTCGTATCATCAGCGAACTTGCTGAGGGTGCACTCTATCCCCTCGTCCAGGTAGTTGATGAAGATACTGAACGAAAGTATAGCTATGCTGCAATTCACATGTTGGAGTTGTGTTTGTACCAGGGTTTCCAAGAACAAAAATAATATTCCTATTCTAGAATTCACACAATGTATCTGAGGTCTCAGAAGTGTGCTGCGTTTTGATTAATGCTTTCCTCACAAAGCTTGATTCTTCATTGGACAGCAACTTGTGTAAACATTAGGTGGGTACTAAGACGTCTCATATTGTGAGGCAGTGGACAAAAAGTCCTGAAATATCAGCAGTGAGCGAAACAATTTTCCCTGAGCTGTGTACCGTCTCCCATTCAATTTATTCCACATAAGGTAAGATGTAGTCTGGAAGGGAGAAGTCTGTAGCTTTGCAACAGGCATTTTGCAGAATCACTGTTCTTAGACTTCCAGTTGCTCCCTTTTGATGGCTATGAACACAGACAAACCCCAGACACTTAGCCCAGTAAGTTTCCATCTCTGATATGCTTTGGTAAGAGAATGAAGGGAGAAGCATGTCCAAACCAGCTCTGGCTTTAGTTTTGCAAAAAAATTAAAAAAAAAGGTCTTATGATAAGGTTTTGAAAGGCCAAACCGAATACCTAATTCATGTCTTGGCACACTTAACTTCACTAAGGTAAGTTTGAACAAAATTGCATAGGCCAGGGGTTTAGCTAATCAGCTGTCTTAATATCTTTCCTCATCTCTTGTCTCTCTTTTCAGTATGAAAGGTCCCTGGGTGGCCTCAGATTTCCTTCCAGCTGTAATCCTCAAGTCTGACCACCTCCTTCTTCATCTTCCTCCTCTACAACTCTTACTCCACACAGACTTCCTGACCATGCAACTGCACTAATATTCCTCACAAGAGATCCTCCAAAACCCACTCTTTACATGTGGCTGTTTCTCTAGTATTTTGTCTATCTTGTCTCTGTGTGTGAAGAAGTAGTTAGAGATTCTTTCTCAGGTTTTGCTCTCAGAGCCTATGACATGTCTGCCATTGTGTCCAGTCTTAGAGTGATGGTAACCCAGTGCTGGCTACCGGTGGCTGTCAGATCTCAGGACCAAGAACAAGTCTTTGTGCTTGGGCCCTCTGCCAATATCAATCATTAATAATATTAATTCAAGAACGAATATTTCTCTAACTTTAGTTTTTGTAGTATGATTTGATCTAGGAAGACCAGCTGTGCTCATTTTAAACTCTAAGATTTGCATCATTGTTTATAAAAATGAGCTAAAAAGCTATGATTTAAAAAAAATAATCCAGACATCTGTCCTGCCTTTTCTTTTTATGGGCATCCAGTCTCATCTCAATAGTTTCTTTGTTTTTATGTCTGCACGTACAAACTAGTGGTTGAAAGGCTCATAATGTGACTTGGAGAATGTTCAGTGCCTAAAAGCTGTGTAATTATCATGCAGACCGAATCTGCAAAATGAACTTGAACTTTTCCAGATATAACTCTATTAAGACTAGTCTGTCAGATGCTGGTTTTGTGCTAATGTAAGAAAGAGATGGACCTGTCGGAACGAGTTCAGAGGAGGCCTACAAAGACGGTCAGAAGGCTGGAACATCTTCCCTCTGATGACAGGCTGAGAAACTTGGGGCTGTTCACCCTGGGGAAAAGAAGGTTCCAGGGAGACCTTGTAGTCGCCTTCCAGTACTTAAAGGAGGCCTACAGGAAAGCTGGGAAGGAACTCTTTATCAGGGAGTGTAGTGATAGGATGAGGGGTAACAGCTTTATACTCAGTGAGGGTAGATTTAGATTAGATATAAGGAAGAAATTCTTTACTACAAGGGTGGTTAGACACTGGAACAGGTTGGCCAAAGAAGCTGTGGATGCTCCCTCCCTGGAAGTGTTCAAGGCCAGGCTGGATGAGGCTTGAGTAACCTGATCTAGTGGAACATGTCCCTGCCCATGGTGGGGGGGTTGGAATGAGATGATCTTTAAGGTCCCTTCCAACCCAAATAATTCTATGGTTCTATGATATTTTCTGCTTCCCAAAGTGGACAAAAGGCTGCCATGCTGCCTCACTGACACAAGGGATGACTGTCATATCTTGGGCTGGCAAAACGGGCACCAACGATATGAGTTCAATGCACACAGGAGACTTCACAGACCAGAGCTAGGTGCCAGCTGGATTTTTTTTTTTGGTGCATTGAACAAATTAGGCTCCACAAAGTCAGTAGTTTCACAAGATAGTGAACATCTAACTTAGTTTAAAAAACCAATCAAGCACATATTTAACATCCAAATATTTTGGAATAACTGCTTCATAATCACCAAGTAAGAAAAACCCCAATTAAGAAAAACACCTTTAGCATGCCAATAAATAATAGAGCATATGTTGTTTTTCAGCAAAATGGAGAAAAACGCAAAAATTAAGAAGCTGACTAATTTGAATCAGGATGAATCATCCTTTGGAAGTGCATGTCTTGTGCAAGTAGCTAGAGTGAATTTAAGTTAGGTGCTGAGTTTCTAGACATTTAAAGTTAAGTTACACGAATCCCACATTCTCTGGATGGCATATAACTGTGAATTAAACAAAATTGAATTTCCTTTCATAACTGACCAAGGAACACAGATTCACTTTTTTTTTTGGAGGGAGGCAATTTTCCACCACAAAAGCTAACACAAATCAGTATTTAAAAAAACCCCAATTTCTTTCCAGTTAAAATCATAACTAAAAAAATGTTTTAAACCCCTTGGCCTTAAAGCAATTTGCTACAATGATAACAGATCTTCTAAATAACAGTTTTGTTTTCCAAGCTACTGAACAGCTTGAAAAGAGATGAAATGGAGAAAAAGTTATGTGGTGGAATTATTCACTTGTCCTTGATTTGAAGCAAGGTGTCAAAAACATGAACAGATGACCATGTTTTCATAAGAATTTGAGATATTGAAGGAAAGAAATCTTTTTAAAAATGACCTGTGATTAGGCACCAGTGAAATTTGGTCTTGGGTACTTGTGGTCTGTGCCACACACGAACTTCCTGTGTACGTGTATGTTGTCAGTGCTCATTTTTAGGCTCTCATTGATTTCGTTCAATATTGTGATTCAAAATGTTTTCAACCACATTTCTTCACGTAACCCTTAAAAACAAGCAAATATTGAGATACTTTCTCTTTTTGGTTCACCACAGTCAGTGCAAATGAGAGGTCTGATGGGAGAGGCCAGCCATCTATTACCTCTAGATGCCAGAAACTGAGGCAGCTCAGACAACTCCATATTTTTAGATGTTTATGCAAATTCTCCAAATAAGCTAATAACTTTGTGAGGTTCTTGTGTCCTTACGCGTTTTACTGAGTATGTGGACTGAAGGAATCCATACGTATTTTGTAGCTGTTCAGAAGGTGCTAAGCTCTCAGATCCAAACTGAGCAGTATACCACTGGCAAACAGTATGCAGACTGAAGGAATCCATATGTATGTTGTAGCCATTTAAACATATATAAACATAAGTTATTTGCAAGAGTACAAACCTTTTGCAAATATCCTTATTTTCTCAAGGAAATTGTCGTCTATGTTTATTTCCCGCTGTAAACCCACGACTCCTTCAAGCAGACTGGATTATCTTTTCAATGTAAGTAAAATGGCATCTGGTCTGCTGGAGAGACTGTATTTACTCAATCCTTTTTCTTATTAAATTATTCATCCACATTCTGATAAAGGTGATGTTTGAACAGAAAGAGACATGTGAGTTTCAAAAAGCAACAAAAATCTGAATGTAGGAGCTCATTATAAGGAACAAAAATCATATCAGAAGTTACCATTACAAATTGGAAAAGGGAAATGGGAAAGCTTTGCTTGCCGTTAGATTTCTTTTTAATGAACCACATTTCCTTTCTGTGAAAATGAAACCTTATACATCAATGCCCAGCTGATCATGAATAAAAGAAACTGAAAATCTGAAACACGATCTCAAACTTAGACTATCATGTACTAGCTTTTGTGTTTATTTCAGAGCACAGAACAATGTAATTGAAAGAAGACACCATTTTAGAGTTCAGAAGTATGCAATTTTTCTGTCCATCTGATAAGTTTCAAGCTATCTGTACACAAACCTCTGTACCCAAATGAAAGCTCCAACATCATGTTAGTGTCATCCTCTCAAGAAATAATATGTTATATGATAGAATTATACATTTGTCCTTGGTGATAGAAGTAGTCTTCAATTTGGGCACATAACTATTTGCAATTAATTCAGGACATCAGATTGCCCCAGCAGGACTGCAAGCTGGCTTTTTAAAAACACTGCTTTTAAACAGATGACTGTTCTGTCTAGTATCCTCTAGTGCCTTGGATGAAGAATATGTTGCATCTCAGTAAACAGACATGATCAAGTTTGGAAAAGCCCTTCCTTTTCCCTTACGTACATTTTAGAGGTGTCTTTTTCTGGATGTGTTTTTGGAAGCAATAAAACTCACTCTCCCCCAGCCTTTCAGTAGTATCTGGAGATATCCAGGACCCGGATATAGCAGTGTCCATTGCCACTCTCGGTTTATGTTTCTGTGTAAGCTGAAAATGTCATCTGTCACAAGTTATTACAGCTGTCCCAGTGATCTTTAGTAATTGGTTAACTGGTTTTAGAGAGCAGACCCTGCTGAAACAGACAACCAAGTGCAAGAAGCAAGATTGGTTTAAAACTACACTTGTATCATCTCTTTTCCTCAATTCGCCTCTTGCTTTCTTTTTGTTTTCTTCCTAAACTTTGCATCCCAGAATGATGACATCCCAGACATCAAAGGCAGAGACATCGCACTGACCCCTCCAGGAGAGCGGCTCAGGGCGGGGTTCTTTCCTCGGCCAGCCCCAGCACGGCTCCTCAGAGCTATCCACAGAGCTCTGTCTGCAGGCCAAGGACAGCAATGCCTTAGGAGCTGATTTTAAGACATAGTTAAGATTTCAGATCTAAAATCTAGCTTTGCAGTGAAATAAGAAAAAACAGAAGAGAACAGATGGTGAAGAAAGACTCTCACAGACATGACAGTCTAATGAAGAATCTCAAAGTTTTTGGTTACCTCTGCTCAGAGGACAAGATCACACAGGTAAAACAAATAATACTGATTTCTCCAGCTAAAAATATAATCTGTGATATATTTCTCATCTCCTGACTCTCAAAGTTTGTTAAACTAACCTCACTTAAAAAAGAACTAGAAAAAAAGAGCTAGAAACCTTCTCCAACTCAACCTTCAATTTAACAGAACAAATCTAGACGTTTTCTTCTTCAGGGTGTTACAGTCTGAGAATTGTCCTGCTGGGAGTCTGCCCTACAGCTTGACAGTACAAATTTTGGATAACTCCTTTCTAAAACCAGCTGGTGTATCTGGCCTTGCTACTGACCTGTCTGTTTGAAGCATATGCATATTAGCTGAGGCTAAATTTTGTTTGCAGTGAATTAGGACAGCTCAGACAGAAATCTCGTGCTATCTTACTGACCCAGGACTACATAATGACGAGAAATATGTTTCACCTTTTTCTGGAAGCTAACATCTGTCTTTCAACTTTTTATTATCATCATTTGTGTTGTTATTCGTGCAAAATATTTAATTGATTTTTGCTTTCTTTTGTAGGATTTTTACAGAGACTTATGAGCTCCATTAAATATTATATTTAAATATTTTTATATTTACAACATATTTTACTTCAATACCTTTTGATTTATGACATTATTTCATATTAACTATATAATTTGGAGTGTTTCTTGTGCTCGCAAATAACTGTCGTTTTTATCCACAGAGGTGATGTCAGGCTACCTCTGCCGTAAATATAATGGACTTTAACACTTTAAAAGCAACAGTACAAGATGCAAAATGTATTTGCTCTCCTCTCCAGCAATGTAGTGAAATTAATTATTAGAGTCAAAAGTGCGTTGTGGAAGTGGATCTCCAAAGAACATCGTTTATTCAGCCCTGACTGTCACCACTCTGTGCCCTCTACCTGTCTTGGAGAAAACAAAGTTTTGTTGATGGAAAGCGACAATTTACAGTTTACCGTGGTGGAGTGTATCCTCTATGATAGAGTTGCTGTCTCGTGCATGCCCTAGTTCCTAGAAAGCTGATTTCACCAGGGCTTGGCTAGGACCAGAAAGTCATCACTACTCTGCAGCTATGTCTCTGCGGTTCGGTTGCCCAGCAGAACAATGGATTTTCTTTTGGTCCACCCTGATAATGCATCATCAGCTATGGACCCAGTCATGAGCAATTCTGACCTGCTCCATCACTAAGAGCCTGTAAATTGAGTTAATAGTCCACGGCCTCTGCCAAGACTGACAGACGGTTGACAGCTAATGCCTGTTGTGATGTCTTTGCCTGGTGACACCTGTACATAGAAAGAAGCCAGTGATTATCACTTAACTGCCCTCATTCTCAGTTACAATACCCCAGCTACCTATTCTTTTAAAGCACACCATATGAACTATGAACAGACACATCTTCTGGATAAACAGTTATGGGAAAATAACATTTTGCAGTAGGTATTAATAATTTTTTTTTTTAAAAATATAGTGTAGTAATGATAAATGTAGTTGACTGTAAACAAATCTTTCAAACGGACTGATGGTTTAGATTATTTTTATAGCATTAATTTTGGTAAATAGTGAAATTACAGAAGTTATTTGGCAAGTCAGTGTAAGGTTTCCTTTATTTACAATGATCTACAATAAAAACATCTGCTGCTACTGTTACTGTTCTTTTGTATGCTCCCCTCTGCGCAGTGTGTTTTTCTGGCTGTTTGTTGAAACACAGCCTATGCAGAAGACCATAAAACAACAACTTAATTGCTGTGTTGATGTTTTCTTGCATCCCATTGACTTTTTTTGGGCAGCCTATGAGCCCAATCAGACTGTAGAAATTTGGCATACCGCAGGTGTGTGAAATGTTCAGGGACAGGAGAAGGACATGTGGAACTAATGAAACAGAGAAGAATCAATTCACCTGCTTGAAGGCAAAGTAAATACATTTACTGACAACAGTTAAAGTGGTTTGTAAATAGTTTTAACTAATTCAAATAACATCCAAATAAAGAGACAAACATTAGTATCGATAAATGCTGAGGGAAGAATACTTTTTTTGTTAGTAAGAGAAGGGTAAATGTACAGAGACAGGGAGAAGGGCAGAGGAGAGGTGACCTTCATCCCTCCACAATTGCTTTGGATTCTTGTCTGATTCTGTTCTACAGACACTAGACAGTACCTCAGCTGAGAGAAACAGAAAATAGAGGTAATTAATTTCTATTGTAATAGCAAGATATACAGATTGAGAGGTAACTGCTTTTCATATTGTGGAAGCTGCTTGGCTTGCAGCCCTCATGCCTTACATCACCACCGAGGGAGACAGAATCACCTACAAACACACTGCCAGTCTTTGCTTATGATTTTCATTGTAGCTTGGGTTTGCTAGGTACTTCTCTTTTATTTTTATTTTAAAATTTATTTATCTTTCCTTGTATTTGGAATGATGAATAATGAAAAGTAGGATATAGTCGTGTTAAATCTTTTTGCTAAATTACTGCAAATATTTTTTGTACTATTTACCAATATGCCTTAGATGATATTTAATGATAATAATAGGGGTGATGTAGTTCGGTCTCTCTTGGAGTTTGTTTTTCTAAAAACTAAAAGTATTAGAAAGCTGCCTGAAATTACATTGGTTTGATTAACGTAGTGTTACTACACTTTGAAATTTGCTGCCTTAATGTAGTGCTAAGTAAAGAAAACTAAAGGTGTACTCTCAGTAAACTGTTAGTATGGCACTTCTAGCTATCACTGGTCTTTCTTGAGAGTATCAAAATTGTCAGATGTGTAAACATCCTGATAGTAAAGGACCTTAAGGGAGATAAAATTCTGAGGTATTTCATTTAGAGAAAACAATTCAAAGCTTGTGTTGAACCTGTCCCAATCATTTTGCTGCAATAGTACTTTCGTTTCTAAATGGATGTTTTTCTTCTTGGAAAACCAAAGAAAATAGGTTAATAAAATCCTAGTCATGTAAGCACACATGAAGGAAGGGAAAACGTATGTCTTAACTGAGAATGGACAACTCAAGGGCTTACTTATTTGGAGCCTGTCCAAAGAAGGGAAATGAAGTTGGTGAAGGGTCTCGAGATCAAGTCTTATGAAGAGCAGCTGAGGGGTCTGGATTTTTTTAGGCTGGAAAAAAAGGACCCTCAGTGGGGGCCTTATTGATCTCTACTACTGCCTGAAAGGGGGTTGTAGCACAGTGGGGGTCAGTCTCTTCTCCCAAGTAATAAGTTATAGAACAAGAAGAAATAGCCTCAAGTTGTGCCAGGGGAGGTTTAGATTACATATTAGGAAAAATTTCTTCACCAAAAGGGTTATTAAACATTGGCACAGGCTGCCCAGGGAAGCGATTGAGTCACCATCCCTGGAGGTACTTAAAAGATGCCTATACCTGATGCTTAGGGACCACAGGGATGGTTTAATGATGGACCTGACATCCCTAGGTTAATGGTTGGACTTGATGATTTTAAAGGTCTTTTCCAACCTAAATGGTTCTATGATTCTGTGATTCATGTGAATGCTTTTGAAAATTTACAGGAATAAAATCCTAAATTTTTACAAATACATATGAATATATCTATCTATATATATATATGAAATTAGGCAGAGTTTTTGCAGTTACTCATCATAACTCTAATGCTACACATAGTCAAGACAGCAAGGTCACTGCTAGTCCATCCAAAGGCACAGATGTGTTTCTATATTCTGTGCTGAACTGTTTCTCTATACTACATTAATTTAGATGTATGTGCTCCTGAAGGAGATCCACCAAAGTATGTAACATATGTTGCTGGATGTTTGTCAGCTGTCTTTCCTCATGAACTACTTAAGTTTTTGCTATGGGGAATAGGTCTCCTAGGAATGATAAAAACGTTCATTTTCTAAAAAGGATGTGGTGAAAATCTTATCTTTTTGGCATCTTGGCCTTGGAATAGCAACTTTATGGTCTTCTACATAGGCTGTGTTTCAGCAAGCAGCCAGGAAAACACGCTGCACAGAGGGGAGCATACGAAGGACAGTAACAGCAGCAGCAGGTGTTTTTATTGTAGACCATTACCTGTCCTGGGGCACTGATGGGTTGAGATAGGAAAACACAAAAGCACTGCACTCCCAGTAAGGAGTTGGATTAGATTAGCATGTCTCCAAAGGTTAAGTGTCTTCTTCCATTCAAAAGCAACCTAGGTCCTTCTCTAGTGAAGAGCTTGTAGGAGTTGAGATTGATGTGGTCACTGAAGCTGACTTCAAAGTGCAGTAAGCATACTTGGCGTTACAAGTAAGCGCTCGATGAATTTTTGATCACTCCTACATTAAATGTCAATTTAAGGTAGGAATTTCCACTTTGACTTTATGCACCTACATACTTAAAATCTCCGCTGTGGAGGTGCATATTTGACTTAAATCCTTCCACGTTCACAAAAGCCACTTAAAATAATTTTTAACATTTATAAGGATTGGAAGCAATAACTTCAAGAGGAAGTGTAAAACTACAAACAGTAGATCACAAAACTAAAGTAAAATGTGTAACACTCAACATTGTACTTCTGTAATTCCCTCAGAAAAAAAAAAAAAAAATCAGCTGAGGGAACTGAGTTGTCTACGTGAAATATTCCATACTTCATGTAGATATTAAGTTTTCTTAATCGTAACTTCGGTCAGAAAGAAAGCACTCTACTATGAAAAAGAGAATTGTTACCAGGCATATTTTTTCTTTTTTTTTTTCTTAATTATAAGGATGTAATATCATCAAGGTACCACTTATGCGTTTTTAAAGGACAGTCTAAATTTTTTTTTCCCTCCACATTGCATGCCTTGAGGACAACATGATTATCCAGATAAACTGTATAGTCCCCTCCTAACTGGGAAAAGATGGACTTCTAGCTAGGCTAATAACTTCAGGTCTCTCTGGAGTAAGTGGTGAGAGATAGGTGCCTCCAGAATTTGTTTCGGTTTATCCTAAGGTTGATGAGGAAATTTTGTCTCTGGAAGTGCCAGTTTCTGTTCAGCAGCTGTACTTTGGCCCTAATAGAAAGAAATACTACTGTACTTTCAGACAGTAAAAAATGGTGTGAGGTAAATCCTTCTTTTTGTGTCTAGACCCTGCTTTTGGGCATAGATAAGGTTATTCACTCAAAGACAAGCTTTTTCTTCTGTTATAAGATCATCTGGAGTGGTAACTTAGTGGGCATGTGCCCTAATCCTTCTCTACTAACCGGCAAAGGAAATTAATTTAAGGGACCTTTGTGTTTTTGCAATATTGTAAAATACTGATGTTTAGTTTATAGTAGTTTGACAAATCAAACAAAAGGATTAAACTTGTGATAAGACCTTTTACGTGATTACATCTGCTGCACCAGGAGAAAGAGTACCTTATCTCCCTGAAGTAGATGACCTCCAGAACCTCTTTCACTTGTGAGCTTGCTGCTAAGACCTGTGTCTCATACTGCTTGTAAAAATCCTGGGGAGGAACATTTCATTTCCCTTGCTGCCAAACTGTTAACATATCTACTCATCCAGTTCAAAATCGCTGTGAACACAAGGAATTCAAATGTGTTGGAGAAAACATGCAGCCCATAATTCTAGTGGTTTGACATTTAGTGTTATTAAGCAGTGACCAGTTTAGAGACATTTACCTTCTTAAGCTCTCTTTATACAGTTGCAATTCCTATATTGCCAACAGAAGACAAATCACAATGGTAAAAAAAAGGCAGCGTCTGTAAAGGCAACTAGATTTAATTTTTTTGCTAAATTGCACATTGAACAAGTCCATGATTTTTCAATCTGTCTGTAAATACATATTTTCAAGAGAGTTGGACTAACATTTTTGCCAGCATGGTGATTTTTCACCCAGGGGCACACATTTTGAAATCAGCAGAGGAGAGAGTGTCTGAATCCCACTAACAGTAAGAAAATGATGGTTAATCATTAGCTTGATTACTATACACAGGACACAACAAAAAAAATAACCTATTTTCTGAAGATTGCAGAATTTTGTTAGAGTTGACAACAGTGACTCTTAAATGCAGCTTCTGGCCTCACTCCAGCTAAGCTTCATGCAGTCAGCTAGAGCATCGCTAAGCAGGAAGGCTTATATGGGGGTCCAATGTACTCTCTGTAGCTTCAAAAGAAAATTGAATCTCTTCTCCCCATGTGTCAGGTCTGGGATCTTATCCACATTCTGTCTGAAAGGAATCATAATTGATACTGCTAACTAGTGAAATAATGCTAATGTATGAATGCATCCCTGTGGGAGCCAGTTAGCCAGCAAACAGTAGAGTTGTGAAACCTCTCTTTGGACATTCTTCAAAGATGTCAAGGTTTCCTGCAGCCCAGAGAACTGAGTGGGGACCTTGCATTTCTAATCTGAAAAGCAGACAATACAGAAAAAAAAAATGTCCAATTACTGGGAAAACTAAATTCTTGAATACTCCTTATACATGACAAATAAGCATTAAAGAACAAAAAATGAATCTCCTGCTTTGTAGGTCACGTTTAAGACTTCGAGCTGTTCAAGAGAATTTTGCCTAAAGAAATCACAAGTCTCCTGTTTTTTAACAGCTTATTTTCAGAAAGCAGACTTTTTCTGCTTGATTCCAGTTGGAATGTGTTGGCCAATTTCTTATTGGACAAAGCAAGCAGAAACAGTGTTTAGCAAAGTTATGGGCTGAAGAAAGATACTCAAAGGGTGCTTTAAGTACATCAGGGAAGATGAGAGGGTTTAAATCTCTGAGTTTCTTTTTTCCCATCAGGTGTCTGCACAGAGCTGTATTAGGGGTATTTCCAAAAACTGGAGTGTTTCAGACACGCTTCTCTCCTGAACTTCCTGAACAGGAAGTTTAAATCTTGCTTCCACTCTGCCTGTTACGGTCAAGGGGCTGGGCCCCAGCACATGTGTAGGTAAAGCACTATGGACAAACTGGGAAATTTCACAGGGGTTGGTGAACCCACTTGCCTAAAGCAAGCTCTGAGAGTTAAGGCACTGCCATCATCACACCACAGCAAGGACAGTGTTTCTTTGTCCTAGAACCCCCTTGGAAGTTAGGGACACGATAATTCACCCAGGATCACTGAGCAGGTGGGTTGTCAGGGAACTGCACGGAAATATCCCAGATCTGTAGTGGCCGCTCAATGTACAACTTCTTGTCATCTGACTATTTTTATCAGCTACATATGCTCTCCAGGGTAGAAATCATGATGTTAATCATGTTATCAGCACTGACAAAAGGAAAGGGTAACCTTCCAGACAATTCCCATTCTTTTTAAAACAAAGACACCTCTCCCTTTGCCTTGTGGAAAAGAAGCTGATAAATATGTCTTTTTCTCCTCTTTCACTCTGATTATTCAGAAACATGTAGGCACTGAACTGATGTCTATCTGCAGTGTCTGAATGCAACTGCTGAGGGGAAGGAGTAAAAAAAGTACAAGGACAAAAAAAAGCTTTTCCTTTAGGTGCTCATAACAGTGGGAATGGCAAGTTCTGCTTTAATAGCAAAAGGAACACTACTGCTGCCTATTGAAGCAGAAAGAATATATTGCTGAAGGAAAGAAAAAAAATCAATGTAAATTATTTTAAATGTCCTGCATTATATTACTCTTCGTCAGAGAAAACAGATGAAAGCAATGCTGTATGTGATGGAGAAAGGACGTAGCTAAATACAGAAAGGCATGAATTATTTAAAGGCTAATGGATGACAGAAACAATTCAACACAGATGCAGATGACTTACGAGCTGAGAATGTGCCTTATAAGCTTACATAACATAAAGAAAAGCATGGGGAACTAATGCAGCAAGGTGTTGTGAAATACTAATGAATGAAAAGGAAAAGAAAAACAAGTGAGAAACCAACTTATATGCACTGGGATAAAGGCTGTACTCTAGCAAGTTGCATTTTTTGCCACAACCTTTTGAGCAGGAGGACCTGATAGGTCCCAGTTGTGGGCCCCTGAGGTCATATTAGCTGGACAACATATCCTGTGGGTCTCTGTCATCCAAGGACACCTACCTGATCGAGGGATTTTCAGCTGCAGAGTAGTGTTGGGCTTTTGCCGTCCTTTGTGGCCCACAGCCCTTCCCCATCACCTCTCTGGCCACATGAGAGAACATGGTCAAAAGGACAAAAGTTGAAGCTCTTCTGTAATTATCTGTAGCTTTGTTCTCTCATGGAGGATGAGGACCAGAGTTGCTTCGCTCCATAACACACAGAAATGCTACTGCTGTTGAATGACTTCTTAGCAGCCTTAAGCTAGGGACCATTTCTGTCAGTATGTTGTAGTCAGCACATCCAGCAGGTTAATTACTGTCATAATCAGGTACCCACAAGGCTGCTGCAAAATCACTTACATAGCAGTTTTTGGAGATGGAGAGCTCTAACCTGCCAAGGGATATGAGAGCTTCCTCATCATTCCCAAAACAGACTTTCAAAACTATGTAAGCCTTTCAGAGACTGTGGGGCAATAAAAACCTGCTGAATATTTTTAAAACAATAATCCTTATATTTACCAATTCAAAACTGAAGTACTGCTGCTTAAACAACATGCAGTCTAAATAACAATGCTGTCTTTATCATATCTTAGGGTGCAACTAATCAATTATTTTTGAATACATGGAAGTTTAAACAGTCATGTGTATGTTAGCATAAATGGTATTGCAGCATAGTAATTTTAAACCAATCAGATTAACAAAAACAAATACCATCAGATAGATCAGAGACAATTCACTAGAAAGGAGTAATTGTGTCATAAGCCTAACTAATGAAATAAACAGGAAATAAAAAATGTTGAAAAAGACAGTAAAATGGCCAAAAGTTGCCTTACCCAGCAAGCCTATTGTCTGCAAGGGCTGTAAATAAGAGTGAAACTTGCCTAGTAACATGCATTTGAATGCATGTATGTTTGATTTTGATGAGTCTATTTGTCAAGCGGAATAGCCTAAGGAAAGCAGCTGTAAAAAGCATATAAAGCAAGTCACTGACAATAAATATTTCTAATGATAGCAGCTAGTTTGAGTGCCAGCAGTACTCTACACTTTAAAAGCATTGCTAGATACGAGCAGCAGGACAAACAGTCTGCTACAGTCTGATTTTTCCATTAAAAATAAAAAAGAGTTTCTTCTGGATATGCTGTTATCAATGACAGCCTTTCCATATCAAAGCTATACCTATTTTCAGGATGGCTTTCCATTAGTGATTTTTTTTTCTTTTTTCTTTCTGTACTAATTAATGAACATCCTGAAGGAACAGATATCTATGGTGTGAAATTTTGCCATGTACTGCACTGGTTCAGTCTCCTATATTTAGCCTAGTTTAGGGTAATCACATCAATCAATACTGTTCATCCTGTCTTCTAAGAGAAGATGTTTACATTTTTGGTCTGATTTCCTGGTAGTCACTTACCAAAACTTAGATGAGACATTTCCTCTCCTTTATTTTCTCTTTTGTCGATATATTTGAGTAGTTTTTACTTAGCATGCAAGCTGTGCTTGAATCATGCTTTTGCCATATAGATGTGGCTAGCCATGAAAAGCTAAAATGAGAACACATAATACTGAGGATTCCTAATAGTTAAAGAGATTTATCTATGAATTGCAGAATTTCACTGTTACTTGAAGTCTTCATACCAGTATTGAAGTCTTTCTGAAAGGTAAGGTCTAACTCAAACTGAAAGTTTGTTTGAGATGCAGTAATCATTTGCTAAGCTACTTTCTCACTTGCTAGTCAGCAGAGCAAACTGAGAAAGGCAGTGAGAAAGGGGCTGGGATGGAGATACGACTGGGGCTGGTTTGAGCCATGGCTGCTTCAGGGAGGAGAAGGTAAGAAAAGTAGAGGGCAAAGCTGAAGGACAAGGTGCTTCTTCAGATGCCATCGCTTCTGTAGCTGGGGAAAATCTACTCTGAACAGCAGCAGCTGCTGCTCCACTCATCATAACTCCACCCTGTGAGGCAGCAAGCCCGACACCTAGTTCGGCCAAGGTGCTTGGTGCCCCAGCAGTCTGCTGTGTTGCCTTTGAGATTTAAGGATAATATGGCTTTACAGAATCTTCTAGGTGGGAAGGGACCTCTGGAGATAGTCTAGTCCAAGCCCTGCTGCTTAGGGTCAGATAGAGCAGGTTCCCAGGATTGTGCCCAGTCCAGGTTTGAATGTCTTCACCAATGGAGACAAATTTAATTATAAAAGGAAGTTTCTCAAGGTGACATCATAATTATATGAGAATATGTCTGAGTTAAATTCTATAGGGACTCTGGAGAGCTGGTCAAACCAGAGAGACCTTCTATTTGACTTTGGATTTAATTTTCTTAAGCATTTGTTTCCTAGTCATGAACAAAATGGGAGATTACATTTATTAACACAAGATTTTATGTCGGTGGGGAAAGCAAAAGAGAAGTTAAAAATTTCATTTGTGGCCATCAGAGGCAAATTAGTGTTCTTTAAATCAGCAGTAAAATCTTAGCTTCAACCGCATGAACTCATAATCAACACATACAGAACAGCCAGAAGGCATGGACCATTAAAATCCATCATAATTAAAATCCAGACCCATATACCCATTGCTTTTATACTGGAGAAACGGGACCTTCTGTGTAAGATGAGACTCAGGCTTCTAGGGGAGATCCTGCCTCAACTATATGCAGTTTTTGGGTTTGAGTATAGGTATTTCAGATAATACTTCAAGTAGGTACCAAGCATAAATAAGCAGCTAGAATCAGGTATCAATTTTTCTGTACCAGCCTTCATAACGCCTTCATTAAAGAAACATTCAAATAAGAAAGCCCATTGCCACTGCTTTTTTAGCAGGAAAATAACAGTACTGTGTAATGTGTTCCTTCAACGGAAATCAATATTCAAATGAATTTAGTATTTAAGAGGAATAAAGGTTGAGCAGCTGAAAAAAATATTTTGATTTAAATCTAAAGGCTTCCCAGGGTTTTTATATGTTGTCAATGTAATTTTGTTGTGGGAGGAGAGAAGAAGAAAAGTCTTCCCAAATAGTTTTCATTTGGCAAAACTGGAAGGAAGGTTTATGAATAATACAAAAAAGAAAGTTTTGCATGAAAAAATGCTGGAAAATACTACAAAGTTTTAAGTTTTATATGTAATAAGAGACATTGAAATTTCTCCTTGCTTCTGAATTCAGGCTCAAAGTCACTAATCTTAAGGAAAAAAAGTGAGCTCTGACTGCAGTGGTCTAGATAATTTGCTGCCATTGGTAAGATTTCCATTGCCTGTTTAAAAAAAAAAAAAAAAAGTTTGTTGCTACCAGCGTATCAAAACTGAGTACACAGTTGTATTGGGTTCAGCTAGGATCGTGTTAATTTTCACTAGAAGCTGAGAGGGGGGCACAGCTGGGATAGCTGAGCCGAACTAGCCACTAGCCATAGGGATATCCGGGGATATTCGATATCATCAGGCCTCCAGGTGCAGTGTCTATAGGGGGATCTGGCCTGGCTGGGGTCTCTCTCTTTCTCTCTGAAAAGCTCAAGACACACGCGCAGGGGTTGCGTCACTGGGTTTCGGGTGGTGGGGATTAAATGATCTGTAAAGTCCCTTCCAGCCTAGGCCAGTCTATGATTCTATAATTCTATGACATCTGTGTGGCATGTTACTCTCATTGTACGCTATCGAGTTAAACACTATTGTTGTTGGTTTTTTTCCCCATTATTTTTTTATGCTTCCCCATTAAAAAAACTGTTCTTATCCCAATCCCATGAGGCTCTACCTACTGCTCCCTCCAGGTTCTCCTCCTCATTCCCAGTGAGCAACCACGTGGTTCCTTGGTCTTCCTCTGCCAGTCAGTCAGTTTGAACCATGATAACAGTACCACTTAATTCACCCTCGTACAAATCAGTTGAGATAGTACTATTTCTTGCAACAGTTTCTTGAAGCTGCATTTGAGCCCTTTCTCTTTCATTTCTAGGAGAGTACAAAAACTGCAGTTAAGGCAATATAAGTTTTTAGCTTGTCCCAAAGTGTAACTAAAATTGAAAAGATCATAGGTTATATATATTGTATTGTTCAATGAGGTCGGCCACCATGACTCAGCTGTAGGAATATTCCCTTGTTATAGACCATTTTAACAGAGAGAATATGACATGATGTTGCCTACAGGTGTCTGCCTGTTGTAGATTGTGTCACAGGGGCTACTAATGGTGAAGAACAGCTAGTGTGAACATTACCACTGATTTTTCTGGTGCTGTGTTCTTCTTCTGAGATGTACACAGCTCTTAATCTCATGCTAAATCATCGAGCATTTTGGCTGTAACAGACATTTAGAATTAGCTATACCTGTGCTATCAGCAGTCACATTAATTTGAACATGATAGCAATGTATAATTAGGACAGGCTATAAACTAGGCTCCGTGTGATAAGTGTGTGCACTTTTCAGTTCATTATCCCCATATTCTGGTTTAGCTTTCTGCACAAGAAGTTTCTGGACTTCTCTGGCAACTCAGGATACATCAGGATGTATGAATGTGTGGAGCACATGAGGCAGAAGGAAGGAATGACACTGTAGTGCTAAGAAAAATCCCCTGACACTCTGGAAGAGTTATAAATACATGTGTGAAGGACAATTGGAAATAAAATAATCTTGGCTACCATTTTCCCACTCATGTAAAGTATTTCCAGAAGAACAGTGATAAGTATGGGAACAATGATGAGCTAGAATGACAAAGTGTCAATAAACCCCTCGAATTTGTCTCTTTAAAGGTCAGAAACTTTTTAACATTAAAACATTGAAGGACTGGAGAGTAGTATAGCATACACTATAAATCTTGTAGCAGAAGACTGCAGAATGCTATAAAGAAATCAGTGTTACAACATACATATGATTGAATTTCAATGAATCATTATTTTATAGTGCCCATAACATGAAAACTCCATCTTCCTCTGAAACCAAAGGTTAAGAGTGATACCTTATTTTATGTTGCCCTGATATTTATATAGAATTCTGAAAACAGCATAAAGGAATGTAGAAAAAAAAAAAGAGAGATACTAAAAACTATGCAAGATAACAAGGCTAGTATTGTTCTGTTATACATATATAGTTAACTGGAAAAACTCGACCTTAAATTAGTACTATCATTCATAACATTAATGTAATAATCAAGACCGTCTTGCTTTGGCAGCTGTATCTTTGTATGTAATATAGCTAAACAACATATCCAAAATTTTTAGAGCTAGAAGAAATTTTTTATTTCATTTTTAAAGTGACTATGTCAAACTTTCATTGATTCACAATATGACACCAAGACTTTAAACACAATCATGGGAAACTCCAAAAAAGCCCCCACTTTCTTATGACTCTTCTGGTTCTATGAGTTCTAACTTCTTCTGGCTGGAGGTATATCTCATCATCTAGCAACAGTGCTAAACTTTCCTACATCAAGGAGTTTCACACGCCAGTTGACTTCTATTTTTCCCATGCTAAATCAATAGTCATGCATATTGCGATCAATAATATTCCCATGGGGTTGGTAATTGGCTCTTTGCAAAATAATGGAGGCTGAGCCTACTGTAAGTAACAAGTGTTAAATGCAGTGCACGAGATATGTAATATGCATTATAAACCTAATTTAAGAAGTGCCTATTTTTCCAAACAAATAGAAAATTAATCGCAAAATTCTATTTGGCTACAAAAAAAAAAAAAAAGATAGATAAACCCATTATGTTCATAGCAAAGGAGAGTGAAGAGAGAAAGGCTTCTTGCATTTCTGGGCTCTTAGAATGGTATTTAAGGACTATGGTCCATTTTCTCATTTTAACATTGACTTCTGATGTCACCTGGGACAACTTCTTGTAATCTTGGTGCTTAGCAGCCCTTCTTGTCTCCCAAAGATGTCTGGCATCAACCTAAATTGCCTTAAAATTTTAGGGGCTGAGTTCTAATGCTTTAAAGGTATTTGGTGCTCAGGATAACAAGAACTTTATAAATACATAGAGGAGGCAGATGAGTAGTAGTAGTAATAATAATAAAAAAAAAATAACAGTAATAGTAATAACAACAACAACAACAATAATAACAACAATAATAATAATATAATGTCAGGAAATTCTGCACTACCTCCTCTTGATATCATGGCCCATACACTGTAAACATTGTACATGAACAAAATACCAAAATTTGCCTGTTGTGAGAAGATGTTTGCCCTAAAACTTACAGGAAACTACGAATGATAAAGGCTTAAGGCTTCCCTATCCTGAATAAACAGTAACTTGGGTATTATGAACAAATTTTACAGAAGAAAATGTCGTCTTGAAAAGCGTGGACAGTATTGGGTGCAAAAAGGAAGGGACTCACATCTTGGGGATTAGTTATAGAAGGGTGTTAGAAATTCAGTATTCATTAACATTTTGTGTATGTCTAGTGTTTATCTGTTTCACTGCTGATATTGTATCCTGCATGTGTAGTTACGGATAACCATACATTTGCTGCGTAATTATGTATCATTAGGAAATCAATAAACCAATTCCATCCCACTTCCTGCTGCTTCCCTGTATCCTACCCAGTGTTGTATGTGGTCTTGACCCTTACAATTAAAATATTGGAAAAGACACAGCAGACTCAAAGACAAAATTAAAAAAAAAGCTTTAAAGTCAAAATGCAAGGGGCAAGATTTCTTCTGTAAACCGCAATTAATTTCACTTGCACAGTTAAGATCTGTTTTACAAACAGGGATAGCATAAATCACTGACACAAGTATTTGCATACTAATTCTTTCGGTTTGTTCCATAAATAATAAGAAATAGGGGCATTTCTATCACAGAAATTGCAAATTTTATCTTTTCTGGACAAGATGTTTTGATTTTGTTTGGGGGTAGCTGAAATGAGTGAAAGCCTATTGCACAAAGAATAACTAAAAATCACCAATATGTCTTCCAGCAGCTTAATCACAGTAACTACAAACCAACCTTGAGAGAAAAGCCAAATTCCCTGAGATGAGCAATCTATAGCAATAACAGAAAGTTCTGCTACACACCAAGCATAATCATAGCCAGTGGTAATAGCAACAAGGACTGAGACTGTGTCCAGTAATGGTTGCAGCTAGAAAAATACATTTCAGCAGAGCTGAAAGGTGACCAGGGGGGCAAATATCATACAGTACATTTACATTGCAGTTGTGTCCCTCTCATGCTCTTTTTTTACTGGAAAGAGAACAGATGACAACTTTGGTTTTATACCAAGATGCAATTCTACATCTATACACATATATTTTGTTACCTGACAGCAAATGCAGTGCTTGTGAAGAGCTTAGTACCTACTGGGCAGTATATGTGGAAATCTAAGGTACTCAACTCATTGTATCTTCTGGGCTTCATGTTGCTCAACTAAGTAATGAACCTTTTATTAGAAGTCAGTTACAGCAAACCTGCCAGTTCTTAAAGACATTACGCTACAAGCCCCAAGACTCTAGCCCCCTAAGTATTGCAATATGTAATCACAAAGAAATACTCAGCTTGAAATTTCTGCTTATAATAAAAGTGTATAGTATTTATACAGCAGAAGTTATAGTGCTACACATTTATTGATATTTATAGACATAAGCAGTGAATTTTACAAATCAGATCATCAGGACATTCCAGTTACTTCTGCTTGTCTGAAAACCTTATTAACAGTGTTACACTTGTGTTGTTTTAAGTAAAGCTGGATCATGATAAATGTAAAAATGGTGTAAAAATGACTCCTCCTTATTCAACAGATTTAGTTCCCTGTTTATCTCATCTAGGTATATGTACTTAAGTAGGATGGGTTTGTAATAATCCATTTGCTCCAGGCAGCGCAGTTTGCCAAGGCAGTAAAAGTGAGTGAGCTGGACTGTACCCCAGCTCACACTTCATCAGTGGATTGTTTCCTGCAGCTCAGCTCCTGAACGAGTCAGATGTGAGCAAATCCATTGAGAGCAATCACAATGCACAGGTATTACTCAAAATCGAAAAGGAAAACAACCCACCCACCCAAACCTCTGACATCAGCGTTTAGCCTTATGTGACCTGTATTACTGGAGCTGATATATAGGGAGAAAAACAGTCGTATCGACCTTCAGGGCCCAGCAATGATTTTTGCAGGCTAATATTTAGTCAAAAATAAAATTAGGTTCATAGCCTATAAAACAAAATAATTATATTTGGAATTACAAAGGACAAAAGATATGGATACCCACAATGACACTTTCACCAGATGCTTCATATTATGGCTCTAGATTAGTTCAAGACATTAATTTTATTGATTTTTTTTCTTGTCAAGTTACTGGTTCAGAGTCTCAGCTGTGTGGCTTATCACATCTAATTTGAAATTGGCAACAAAACCGATGGTCATATTCATTCATGGTGTGAACCTATTACAAATAGGAATTTGGCCTGTTGTGCTACTGCATTTTTGTTGAAATTTAAGGCTGAGCTGGCCACTAAAATCCAACAGAACCTCTCTGTGATCCCACCACCACCTACCAGGGGAGAATAACAGGAGAACCAGAGAGAGAGACTTTGAGGCTGAAAAAAGAAAAATAATACTTAGAAAAGAAACTAATACCTACAATAACAATGAAGATGTTAAATTATGTACAGACATTATACAAGTATAAAAATAAATATTCAAAGATATAGGAGAATATGTTAATGCAAACCCCACACTCTCCAGATGACAGCTAGGTCCTGAGAAGAAAAGTCCCAGACCGGACTTTGCAGTAGACAGAAGTGTCTGAGTCTAGAGTGCCAATGACAGTCCAGAAAAAAACAAACAGAAAAGGAACTCTGCTGCTCCCATCTGAAGAGATAAGGAAAAAAAAAAAAAACCTGTCCCAACAAGCAGTGCTCCTCTGCAGTGTGAAAACAGGAGGTGGAAATACCAACAGACATCCTCCCAGCACAGCAGCACTAAAAGCCCCAGGGGTCTCCTTAGGGGCCCTTTTATACTGAGCACATGGAAAGAAACACCTGATCCACCCTCTCCTCCCCATAGGTACAGCTGCCTGCCTCCCCCAATGTAGTTTTCACCTCGGAGAACTTCTATCCTGCTGCTCTCAAACCAAGACAACTTTTTTTTGGGAGTAGTTTAAGATATACCTCAAAGGTTTCCATCATAAAGCCAAACAGTGCCATGCTGGGAGTCCACAGAGTCATAGCAGAGGGTATTTTAGGGCTTTCCTTTCACAAGTAACCACCACTAGAAAGATACAAAGAAATGGAATTTTATGTATCATGTATTTGTTTAATATAAGGTTAAAAAAAATTAAAAAAAAGACACACTAATTTTAGTAGCCTGGGTGTAAAAAGGAAAAAAACACCCTCAGAAATTAAATGGACAGAAGAACATAAATGCAACACCATTTCATTCATATATAGAGATTAAAAAAAGATTTCTGGTGTGATGGCTGGACTTTCTGTCAAGAGATGAAAGGAATTGGTTATAATATGTAACAAAGCAGGCATAATTTTTATTGTTATATTTTAAATTAGTAGACTTAGAAGTTCATTTTACTTTTTTTTTTTTTTTTTACAGAAGCTTTATAGATTTCAAGAGCTTACACTGCATTCCTCCCAGATAAAATTTTTCCTTTGTGTTCCATTAAAATAAAGTGAGAGATCCCATTTTATGGTAAACTAACTAATTTAGAAATTTACTTAGCTATTTGTAAGACCATAAACTAATCCAGCATTTTCTTTGCCCTATTTCTTATTAATCTGTCTGCCAAATGCATTATCTCACTTCCAGTTCCATCAAAATGAGAGAGGATTTTTTTTTTTAATTCCCATTTGTCAGCAGTCTGGGATCATTACAAGTCCATCTATCCATTTACTTTTTGTTGTCTGATTATTGCCCACTGTTTGGAAACAACTTCTGCAATACCCAGGACTGCAATATGGATCCCCATTCCTGTATTAACTAGCCTATCTTGGACTCAATTAGCACTTTTGACAAAATTAAATTGGCAACGTTGCGTTTTAAGTTTCATTTGAGAGCAGTGGAAATAAAGTGATTTGTGCTGCTCATTACTAGGAAAATCTTCCAAGGAAAGACTAGTTCTCTTTTTTTTTTTGGTGTTAAAATAAAAGACTAACCCTTGAATTACAATGTTTGAAAGCAGAGTTGCTTGAGTTATTAACAACAAAATGCATTGCCAATGGGTCTTGAAACCCTGGCTTTGTTTGTAGCCAGTACTTCAGGATTCCTCCCAGGGCTGTTGTCCTGTACAGTGATCTCATTACTTCCTGGCACATCTGCAATGAGGGAAATGGAGAATGCTCAGATTTGCTGTTGCTGTTCAAATTGCACTTGGATTTTTCAGCCTGACATTGAATGAGACACTGCTTTCTCCTTGTGTTTCTACCCACATTTCTCTTGTGTGCATTTACCTGCCTGTACTCCCACTTTTGACTTGCTCACATCTGGCAAGGAAAGTAAAACTTCTAAAGCCTGGGAGCTCTTGTTGGCACTCCAGAAATGAGGTTATACTTTGCAGTTTGTAGTGCTGTCCTCATAAAAGCAGGGGAAAGATAAACTTGAATGCTGGAAAGCTCAGGCTTTGCAGTAGAAATACCTATAAAGGACTTGGTTACGGGTCCTCCATGGTAACAGGTGAGCAGATCAGAGCTTGCTTTGCTCCTGTTTCAGTTCAGATAGACATGGGCTAGCTGGGTATATGATGCAGGGTAGCTGTGATACTTTGGGGCTGAGGCTGTGCTAGCTTGATTTTAGGTGGTCGTTTGTGTAACAACGGCATTTGACCTCTCCTTAAGAGGAGTTACAGGGTCCAATTACAATTAGGATTTTTAAAATAAATTACTGTTATTCGCTTTATGTGTGCATTTCAAATAGTTTTCTGGTGGTTTTGAAGTACTTCAGGTACAGAAACAACTTGTAATTTTGGCTTAATTTGTGTCATTGTCCACTCAGCCCCACTAAGAGAGCTAAGGGTACGTGCACCTTCACATCAGGAATTTTACCAAATTGAACATTTCTGTGCTGTTTAGCACTGAAGCAAGGGTCAGAGACAAGAAGCTGTAAGTAGGAAGGAAATTCACCTCCACCTCTTTCTACTGGAAAAGCCACATTTTGTTGTGCTTTCTTTGTGCATGGTTGCCCTACTTCTTGTCATTCTCTTTTTTCCACTGCTTTGCTAATAAGATTGATGATACTGGAAATACACTTAAGGGACCCAAATTTTGCCAAGGTCAATCCTGACAGCAGGAGGAGCTGGAGTTTGCATGGCCATTTGTCATTGGCTTTCTAAAGCCAATGATGAAATGGGCAGTGCTTCACTTCTACCAGCAAAACCATCGCCACCACTAGAAATGATGGTGTGCAGGAAGAATCCATTTTTATGCCTACAGGGTTTCAGTCCCTGTTGTGACAAGAACAGAGGTGACTAATGGCCTCAGGGATGCTGGACCCTTGAGGCAGGCAAGCCAGTGGCATGTGCCCCATCCTCCTGAAGCCCAGCCTCTTGCCTTTGCCCATGACTACGACCAGCTGTCAGCTGCTTCCCCGGCTGGGCTCCCAGCAAACACTTCACCAACCGGCTGTTGTTGCCAGTGAGGATGGGCTCATTTCCACTGCAACCTGCTCCCCCATCGCTGTCTGTACAAGCAGGCATCAGACCAGAAAATTCCCTGTGTGCGCTGGATTGCTGTTTTCTCTTCCAATGCAATCACGTGTTTCAGTATAGGGATCTTTACTGGTTGCCAGCAACATTTTCCTGTAAGGGATTGTGTCTCTGCCAAAGTCATATATAAGCATGGCACAAATTATCATCTTGAGTAAAGTTGTGTATTGTGTTACATAACTGCTTAAAAGAAAAAAAAAAAGGCACAACAGCTAAAGCAGCACTTATATTTATGAGTGGTATTTCATAGCATTAGTTCCATTTAGGCTGTAATGCTTCTCTGACACAGATGCTTAATCTGCTCTTTATTTTCAAGAATGCCAAACTAATGTGATCCAATAATTCTCACTGCAAATCTACCAGCACACCCTCCCCCAGCCCTTTGGCTGATCATGATTTTTTTCATAAGTCTTTCCTTTCAAGTGCTGTAATGAATTAGCCAAGCTTCTTTTGGTTCTGTTTTTATTGTGGGTTTGTTTTTTTTTGGAAGTGGTGGGCTTCACTGGGACTGGCTGCTGTGTAGAGGCAGAGGGGAAGCCATACCTGCAGGTTACAGCAGCTGATGTATCTGCACTAAAGGAAGAAAGCAGAGAATAGCACAGTGTCTAAGTTGATTTGGCAGTTCACAAGTTTCACTGAGGTGGCTGGACATACTGTTAAGGTCTCCTCTTTTTCTTCAGCTGTGCACCCCTTTGACCCCCTAGGAGGTGCCAGCCAGCTGAAGTACCCTATTTTTGGGCATTTCACTACCCAATGACTCTTAGTGGTTTCCATATTACACTGTAATGTCAGTAAGAGGGAATTAAAGCTTTGCAATAGAAATAGCCATTTTCAGATCTAGCTCTTCCTGAGCACTCTTCATTCAGCCATTCAGTGGAATGGTTAATGAAGATGCTTGTCAGTGTATAAATATCACTCCCTTATTTTTTCTGCCATGCTTGGGAGTTTTTTTGAGTGAAACGTGTAAAAAGACATCTGTATTTTTGACCGTTACCTATTAAGTTTTGAATAATATTTACATGCCAATGTTAAATGTTTGCTTATTCTCCTTTCAATGTTTGAAATATTTGCTGCTTAAGTGCTGATGTCAAAGATTAATTTAATTAAATACAGAAAAAATAATTTCAAAACATCTGAAATGCTTTTACAGATTGACGCAGCAAAGCAGGCTGCTCTCCTACATGTAATCAGCAAGAAAAAACACACTAATGCTATCAATCCAGGCAGGCATTTATATTTTTAGACCTAATGGAAAAGGTTTGCCTTTTATTTATATTTTGGGCTGCTGATTATGATTATAACTTACTGGAAAATGAAAGACATCTTTTCCTCTATTCAGATCAAATGTACAGCTGTCTGTTTAACACTCAGAATCATTCCACAATTTTCATTAAAACATCTGAGTGTTAGTAGAGATTGTGAGGAGTATTGTTTGTCTGAGTGTGTTTTTACTCATTTTTTTTTCCATTACTATGTGCAGCAATTGACATTTATTTGCAGTAATTCAGCTGAGCTCTCTACACACTCTACAACTATTAATATCCACTGCAGGCAGAAAGAAGAAATAAAACCACAGCACTCAGTGCCTCTCTCAAAGCCAAAGTATCATTGCTTATTCAATATAGGGGCAGCTAACAGAACTTTTACTAAAACCAACATGTCTATAAACCTCAGTTTGGTGTATACAGTGCCCTAGGTGTAGAAAAGCTGACATATTTCCAGTTTGCAACAGCCAGTAGCTGGAGAGAACACATAGACAAATAAAAGCTCCATACATCATTTAGTTCCCCATTTAGTGCTAAACCATTAGAACAGATGGTGGCTACACAAGCCTCTACATAGAACTTCATTGCTTCTGCAGTGAAGGGTTCATCTGATTTTGTTAGTATCTTGCTCAGGATTTCCTGTGGTGCAGCTCAGAGAAGAGTTTGGGGTGGTGTTTTTTTTTTTTTTTTCCTGTGTGTATCTGTGTGTTCTTTGTTCCCAGTGATGCTTATCACTGATAGCTCAGCATCCTACAGTAATGCTTTAGGAAGTCAAGGAAGAGCATACAGTGATGCAAAGCATTTCCACATCAGCTCCAGGAATTATATTCTCAAGGAAGTGTTCCCAAGCAAACATATACTAAATCCGTATACTGGATTGGACTGCATATATGACTGGATTCCTGAGGATGAGGCTGGTGAAAAATGATATGAAATATACGGCAAGGGTGTTTTTTCCCTAGGCTATTGCTAGTAAAATAGTATTCTGTGTCTGAAAATCCATGTCTTACTGATTTGGGGAGTCCAGCATCCCTGATTTAAGCACATATTTGAGTCAGAGCCACAACTTGAAACTGCTTCCTACTTGTACAAGCTCAAATGACATCTCTAGACCAGAATCCATGACCCAGCATGTTCCTTGTCCCTTCACACAGACCTTTTACAGCTGGGCACTGACTAAACTCATGCCATGCTCACTAGTTTTTTTGGGGTCAAAGAATCGTGCATCTTTTCTGGACTGGAGTGGGGAGCAGCTTCTGTAGAAAGGGGTTGGGGAAGCTTATTGTATTAGTTTTGGTGCTCTCCTGGGCAATGAGACTTCACATGCCTCCCAGGCCAAGCACTGCATTTATCAAATAATCTAATTGCTTGGCTTAGTCTCTGAGAGGGGTCAGACATCACCATTTGCTCTGAGTGCAGGTGGAGATGGTTGCTGAGCTCTCCACTGTGGTCATTGCTCTTGGCAAGTGTTAAAGATATTCTGTGTGCTCCTCATTGCTCTGGCCCCTAGAGTGGCTGCTGTGCAGTATAACTCAACCAATGCCGCCCATGTGTGTCAAACAACTTTACAGATCAAAGTCATTTCACCAAAGAAAATTTACAACCTCAGCTAAAACTTTAGATGTTAGGTCTTTTGTAAAAGATTGATTGCCAGCTCTTCCCAGGAGCTGACATGTTTCATTCCCTCTAGGCAGCAGCCTGCAGGGCAAGCCAAGCCCTGAGCATTTGTCACCTTTCATTGATATGGTCACTTGCACCTCAGGCAAGGGGAGAAAAGTACTGGGAGGAGACCTGTGAGGTCCTCACAGCACAATGCACATTGGTGCTGTGGGAGATAGAGTGAAATAGAGCAAAATGACTTTGGTAACAGAGTGCTTTTAATTTTGTATTATATGCATTCTTCGCTACTCTAGGCCCTGCAGTAAAAAAACACTTGAAATCCAAAATGCATCATTGAAGCAGCTGGAAGAAGTAGGTGAGTGTGAAGGGGTGCAAGCATGCCTGTGCAGAGAAACAAGGCTATGCTCACGCTTCCCACCCCACCCTCATGGTGACAGACAAGGGAGAGGCCACCCTCGTTTTCTGGAGAGTGGAAGCCTTTTTGAGGTGCCCACTGCCTCTTTGCTTTCTGGGAAGGAATGGCACCTGCAGTCTTCCAAGTGTGTTGTGCCCTGCCTTCTCCCTGGCCCACAGCCTGTGCTGGAGAGGGGCTGCGGCTGGAGAGATGCCCCAGTCCAGAGGCCAGTGAGCGCGGGAGCTCATTTTATCCAACAACGCTGCAGCTGTGCATGGTTTATGTTCTTCAGAGTTAGTTATTTTCAGTCACAGTGCATTTGTAACCTAGACTGCCAGATTCATCTCTCTAGGAACAGGGCTCCTTCTGGAAACAGGCTATGGTGAAAAGACCCATACCTCTATGAAAGGCGTATCATCTTATTCTTTCGGAAAGCTGCATTTTGTCACTGAAAGGGCTGTGTGTGGTGTGATCCTGATGTCTTCACAGGCAAGGCAGAGCTGAAAAGCCCCAAGCTGAAAAGCTTGGGTAAAAGGACACCATTTCTGATGTGTACTCAAACATGACAACCTGATCATAGTACTGTTTGCTATTTCCCAACCCAAAATTTAATTACTCTCTTTGAAATTTAAAAACCCCAAACCCCTAGTAATAAAAATATGAGCTCAATTCAAGTTGGATTGGCACAAGTTATAACTATTACTATCTGGTGCCACACAAGCAGTCAATAAACTCCCTTACAAACTAACATCAGCAATTAATAAAACAGTCTTTTTATTTTTCAAATAGTGCTATTCCAAAGGAGATAATGTAAACTGCATGGGGAGGGTTTAATTAATATCCCTAAACACCATCTTCCCAGTGAGACAAAGAGAAGCAGGAATTTATAATAATTAATTGGGCAAAAATATCTGCCTAGTTGAATGGATGTAATTAAAAGTAATATCTTGAGGCCTGCTTTTAAAGTCCTTTTGCTGCTTAAAAAAAAAATATCTGGGACAAGTTTTCCACTGAAGAAACAAGCAGTTATCTAAACAAAAATATTCCAAGATACTCAGATGTTAGCTTGCTAACTCCCATGAACAGAATTCCATCAATAACAGAAATAACTCTCTTCAGATGGTTGTATTAGCCAGAGTCCACACACAGAAGAAAAATCAAGCAGAGCTTTCTTCAGATCCAGGCTTGAGTGACACTGGAAGTGGTCATTTTCTCATGTAATAGAGTGCCTAGAGGAGTCCAGGAAAGCAAAGTAGTGAGAAAGCAGAGTTAAAAGTGGAGAAAACCCAAGATAAGAATTAAAAAAAAGTGAGATAGGTATTTCAAGACCTTGCAAGAGACAGAGAATTGCACTGAAAAGCATGAAACATGTCCTGAAAAAGACCCTAGAGTCAGCATGAGACATGTTGAAATGAACTATGCATGGGTGAGCACTTAAATAGTCATCAGAGAACTGTGTCAGGAGGTGAGACTCTGTCTTCCTCAACTGATTTCATCTCTATAAAAAATTAGGAAGTCAAGAAACTCTACTAAGATTTGACAACAAACTGTTAGTTAAAGGCTAGCTACTGGATTACAATATTGTCTAAAACAGGTTGAATTATCCCACAAACTTGAATATTTTACCAGTGCTCTTTGATTAAAATTAATCTCACTCGTCCCCTTCCATTGCATGCAAGCTGCATTCTCCTTCGTCTTATTTGAAGCACTACTGGCACACTGTTCCACCTCAGAATGCTGTCTGTAGTTCAGTTTTTTTTCCCTAAGGAATGACATAAACCCTCCATAAGGCAAAATATGGACTCTTGCAAATTTAGACAGAAGCTAGTGATTCTGGTGACATTTCTGATCTTCAAATCATGGAGTCAGACATGAAGAAAGACCTTGTGTGTTCTCACTCAATGCTACTGACATGTGATATTGATGCTCTCAAGGCTGTACATAAGGTTTCTTGCCCTGCCTCTAGAACATCTGGGAATACTGACATCCCTCCCCTCTTGCACTTTTCCCTACTCCTCCTGCTCCAGAAAATTCCCAAACCACACAAAAAACCCCACCCAAACTCAGCTTACATCCATAAAAAAAACTAGTAGCAGGTGTCTGATGCGAGAACTAGGGTGAAGGCTACATTATCGCTCAGTAGCATTTAATTCTGGAGCCTTTTAGGCTTCAAGTAGCTCTTTTCAAGGCGGCCAACACGTATAAGGATTCCAATGATCTTACTCTGGACGACAGTGCTTGCTGCTATTCTTTCTCCTCACTGGGAGCAATGAATTCCCTAAGACCAAAAATGTTCATCTGAGCCAAGTGTGTCCTCTATGCCGGTTCTTCTCCTAATGGCTAATACTATGGCTGTAGACGGTGTGATTTTGTGCAGCTGAGATACCTTCTTCACGGATGCCAAATCTTGTCTTTATGTAAAGTTTCATTGCTGGTGTCAGAATCATAGAATCATAGAATCATAGAATCATAGAATGTTAGGGATTAGAAGGGACCTCGAAAGATCATCAAGTCCAATCCCCCTGCCAGAGCAGGAATGCCTAGATTATGCTACACAGCAACGTGTCCAGGCAGGTCTTGAATGTCTCCAGAGAAGGAGACTCCACAACCTCCCTGGGCAGCCTGTTCCAGTGCTCCGTCACCCTCACTGAGAAGAAGTTTCTTCTCGAGTTTAAGCGGAACCTCTTATGTTCCAGTTTCAGCCCATTACCCCTTGTCCTATCAGTGGTTGTCACCGAGAAGAGCCTGGCTCCATCCTCGGGACACTCACCCTTGATATATTTGTAAACATTAATGAGGTCACCCCTCAGCCTCCTCTTCTCCAAACTAAAGAGCCCCAGCTCACTCAGTCTTTTCTCATAAGGGAGATGCTCCACTCCCTTAATCATCCTAGTTGCCCTGTGCTGGACTCTCTCCAGCAGTTCCCTGTCTTTCTTGAACCGAGGGGCCCAGAACTGGACACAATATTCCAGATGGGGTCTCACCAGGGCAGAGTAGAGGGGAAGGAGAACCTCTCTTTACCTACTAACCACCCCCCTTCTAATACACCCCAGGATGCCATTGGCCTTCCTGGCCACAAGGGCACAGTGCTGGCTCATGGTCATCCTGCTGTCCACCAAGACTCCCAGGTCCCTTTCCCCTACACTGCTCTCTAATAAGTCATTCCCCAACTTATACTGGAACCTGGGGTTGTTCCTACCCAGATGCAAGACCCTACATTTACCCTTGTTATATTTCATTAAATTTTTCCCCACCCAACCCTCCAGCCTGTCCAGGTCTCACTGAATGGCAGCACAGCCTTCTGGTGTGTCAGCCACTCCTCCCAGCTTGGTGTCATCAGCAAACTTGCTGACAGTGCTCTCTAGTCTCTCATCCAAGTCATTGATGAATATATTGAATAATACTGGTCCCAGTACTGACCCTTGAGGGACTCCACTGGATACAGGCCTCCAACCAGACTCCGCCCCATTGACCACAACTCTTTGGCTTCTTCCCCTTAGCCAGTTCGCAGTCCACCTCACTACCCAAGAGTCTAGACCACACTTCTGCAGTTTAGCAGCAAGGATGTTGGGGGAGACTGTGTCAAATGCTTTACTGAAGTCAAGGTAGACCACATCCACCGCTCTGCCATCATCTATCCACCTTGTTATATCCTCGTAAAAGGCTATGAGGTTAGTCAAGCACGACTTCCCTTTGGTGAAGCCATGTTGACTGTCTCTAATGACCCTCTTATCCTTGATATGCCTTGAGATGGCACCAAGGATAAGTCGTTCCATCACTTTCCCAGGGATGGAGGTGAGGCTGACCGGTCTATAGTTTCCCGGGTCCTCCTTCTTGCCCTTTTTGAAGACTGGAGTGACATTTGCTTCCCTCCAGTCCTCAGGCACCTCTCCCATCTCCCAAGACTTGGCAAAGATGATGGAGAGTGGTCTAGCAATGACATCAGCCAGCTCCCTCAGCACCCGTGGATGCATCCCGTCTGGACCCATGGATTTATGGATATCCAGATTGCTTAATTGGTCCCTAACCCAGTCCTCATCGACTAAAGCATAATAATTTAACATTATTAAACAGCCATTGCATCAGCCATTGCATGCACTCAAAGCGGATGGTCTGTGAGCTGGAACATGAACCAGCACAGTACTCTGCATGCTCTAGTAAACCACCTACTATGTGAAACACTGCTAGCTCACTACAACTGCTTGCAGAGTCTTGTTTAGAGATTCTCTACAAATAAAAAAGACAGATGTTGTCATTTACAGTTTCTTTTGCTTGTGTTCTAATAAAATATAGAAATATTCCCATGTTTTCCTTGGAAAGCCTTATTACTCTTCTGTAAGGAAAAACAATCCCCTGCTCACTGGCAACCTGACTCACCACTTCCTTTTCCATTGCTGCCCACACTTGGATGGCAAACCAGCGATTCAGCTATTCAGCTGGCTCAGCTACTTGTGTAGCGAGTTTTATGGTTTGAACTCTGTTGACCAAGTAAAAATGGTGAAGTTTGCAAAGTTGAATATTCGGTTCAGCTGGTGAAAATCTAGTTTGCCTTCCACAATTTTTCAAAATACAGCGAAGTATTATGCTTTTTCCCCAGAATTCCATCACACATATTATTTGTAGAAACTGACCTCGTTCTGAAGTCAAATTACAATGGCACAGTGAAGGAGGCTGTTACTTAGAAGACATTTATGTCATTTGCAGAAGAAGCTGTTGAGAATGAGTACGGCAGTTACAGGAAAAGGAAGAACAGTTTCACATTGGTCTTCTCTGGAAAATTGTGTCCCTTCACAGGAATGCTCAGAACACAGATAAATCAAGAAGTATGTATTTATCCTTCAAGTAAAACTTCATGGCTAAGGAAGAAAAGTCCATGAAAAAACCAAAAAGTCTTCTGAGCAGGGTTTGGACAGTATGTAACAAGGTTTAACAAAATTTGAGCAAGGAGGAATAAACCACAGAATAGCTGCTTCTTACGAGCAGCCAGCATTCTCCATGTCCAATGCATCACAGGGTGCACTGAGAAACACAGTAGCCAATTAAATACGACCACATCATTACATGCATACACATGGCAGTGAGACTATCATTCCACTTCTGCAGTTCTAGAATTTCTTCATGTCTAAATACAATTTTGCAAGTTTAGTGTCTTTTTTTCAGGAACTGTGTGTCATACATGTATGTGATTTATTGTCTCATCTTACGGAGATTTTAATGCCTTTTGGATCCTTGTAGTTCAAATTTTCCTATTTTCTGTGAAACAAGATGAGCTGAAGCATAGCACTGACAGTGTTAGGTGTTATGGAACATTTAACGCTAAAATGAAAAATAATAAGAAAGAAGGGAAATCTTGCAATCACTACATGCATTAGATACTCAAATTTACAGGAAAGTTTAAGAGTTAAAGTAACTGTTAGACTAAATGACTCTGTAAGTAATCAAACAAATGAAATATTCTGAAGTACTGAAGGACCAGTGGGAATGCTAGTGGTGCCACTGTTTCAGAGACCTGGATGAAAATTTTGTTACGAATTACTGAATAAAATTGCCTCTGGATCTCTGAGAAGGGGTCACCTGACACGTGTTCATTCTGGATCAGTTAACCCGGTGCTTCATAAAATGGTACAAATAGGATTCTCACTGGATTTCAATATTTCATCACACCTATAGATTATTATTTTTATATTTTTAATGTGGCAATTTTATTTATTAAAAAATTAGAAAACCAGATGGAATTACAAAACAGCAACAGATTACTTAATTAACTTTTGCCTAGTGGGATAAATAGAACATATCACAGAATATATCAAAGCAGACACCAATGAGACACTATACATCCATTAGTATGCAGGAGATTTTCTCTTCAGATACCAGTTCTTATCAGACATAAGCATGTGCCTATCAGTCTTACTAAATAAACTCAGTGATTCATCATGTTATAATCCACACCATATAACCTCATGGCAAAAATCAAAAGTAATACACTAAGATGCTGCCCACAGACCAGTGAAATCTGCCACTGAATTATAAGAGGTGGATGAAGAGTGAAAAAAATAATTGCTATTCTTTTACAAAGGAGTATGAAATTTAAGTTAGTTTGCAAATACTAAACAAATATCCTTCAGCTATGCAAGAGGGCCTTAAAACAAAAGTAACCAAAGGACTGGATTTCCAAATTGTCATGTCTGCCTAATCATGTTACATTCCGCATGACGTGTTACATACATGGGTAAAAACATGAAAAACCTAAAGTGCAGACCTGTAAACACATAATACAAATTTTCTTTGCTTACATGAAATACCCCCTGAACTTATTGCAGCACTGTGTAATTTTTTTGCAAATTTCTTAATAAAATTTGCCAAGATGTGCTCTGATGTAAAAAGTACTTCAAACAGGATTCCAGCACGCTTCAAATGTAAGCTCTATAATTGCTCTATCTGGCCAACGAACCCTAGCTGATGACTTCCAAGACTCCTAGAAAAACTAATGATAAGTACTGCACACCAAATATGTGTCTAAATGATGTGCATGGATACCTTTTTATTCAATAAAAATGAGTGTCACCAGATATATATGTGCATACATTTGGTTATTGCTATCGGAATTAACAGCCTGCAATTTAATTCCAGCCTATTAGAAACAGGGCTCAGCAGACCCACACAAATTGAAATGAATACTTGCCACAGGCTTTTCACCAGGCTTCAAGACAATGTGTTTGTTAATACCTTCAGATTAATACCAGTTAGGTTTTGAACAGTTTCAATCTCACGCTAGATGATTTGAAACAGACGAAAATAAAAGTGTGTTACAAAAAAAAAAGATACAGAAAATACAGTATTGTACTATTTACTGAACAAAATAACAAGTAAAAATCATGTTTGTTTGTTTTTTAAAACAGTATTAAGTAACCAAATTTCAACCATACAAGCATCAACAAGAAATGTAAATAACTGTACTGTTACGGTTGTATGTACAACTATTTTTAACTGTTTAAGATCCAAAACTGAAAATGTTGTATATCTCACTTTAAAATGATTCAAGTGCCTTGTACAGTATGTAAAAAAATCTGATAGTCAATGACTACAATGAAATGTACATACAATACCTGAATTTAATATTTTAATAGCTCAGGCCCAGATCATCAAAGTACTTACGCTCCCACTCCTCATGGACGATCTGAGTCTCAGTGTATATTAACACCTTCCATGAAAGGAGCAACAGTTTTGATGGTGTGAATTTATAGTCTTGTCTTTCCCTATACAGGGAGGGAAAGGGTCAATATTAAAGAAAGTGGTTCCAATAGGTAGAAAGGTTATGGCACTGCAACTACATGAACCACCTTCCCTACACAACATAAAAATATTCTAATATTAAGGATTATTTTACAACTCAGTGGAAATATGCAGTAATGCAATCCATTTCCTTTGTCTGGATGACAAAAATGCAGTCTTAACAGTCACAAGAGCCTGCCTTGTGTTAGCTATAAAAAAAAATATATTTATATATATATTTATGCAACTACTATGTGCATTAAACAAAATCACTGTATGAATCAGCAGGGTTCAATAACACTTGTATCTGAATCTCTGGGAGGGGTGCATTGAAGTCTGTGGTGCTTCTCGGTAAGGACTCACAATGATATGGCAAAGGATAGAAACCCATTTGTTTAAAATCCTGATTTTCATATCCCATTGCCTAAGAAATGGTCTGTAAGATCTCTGGCAGCTAAAAGGATCTGTTTCCTTAACTTCAGCTTACTGCTCAGAATGAAAGACAACCCTTGAAACAAATCTGATAATTTTTAGTGAACATTGAAACTGAAAATCAGCCCAATTTCATTGTGAATTCCCACGAAATATTTTCACTACTGTGAAAATTCTCTGTGGCCCTCATTTCTTACCAGTTTGTGTGTCATGAGTTGTTTAGAAGAACAGTAATCAGCAATGTACAAGAAACATTGTACTACTCTTGGAAAGCATACACATTGTGACTTGCTCAGTTAGGTGGGTGGGGAAATTTAGAATTGAAACATGAATGAATTTCACATCGACTTGTAGAAGTATCAGAAAAATCCTTTTTCTTTTTTTCTTTACCTGCATTGAGATAGTGCTCTCAATCACCCGTGAACGCTGATCAGTGCTCTCTGCACTGAAAGGGTACAGATCTGTCACTCAGTCTTCGAGATACCAGAGAAGAACATTGAAGCAAAGGGTAAATACCCTTGTGCACCAAAGCTTTATTATATTTTTGATTACTGTGCATCCCCATACCTAAAGCCAATAACATGGCACTTGTGCCATAGTTCTGATACCGCAGGTGTCCACTGACAAGTGTTCTGCTTGAACCATTGTGTCTCAGTCCACTAACAAAAACTACTGTGCAGTGGTAATCTGGTATCTTGGATAGTTTTTCTTCTTGGACGAAGCTCATCCAAAATCTTTCTATCAGGCTACAGCAGCTTAGGGCTCCTTTTCTTTAAAGAGAGGCAAAGTAAATGTCTTACACCTGTAGGCCAGTACTGGTGTTCTGTCCTAGAAATTTTAGCACTGCTCTGATACGATGAAGCCTTCTTTTTCTCCAACTGGTTCCACTTCAGCATAGGCAGGATGTCCAGATCCTCTTCTGAATTTCATTGCTGGCCATCTGCTTGGACGTCGCTGTAACAGCAAAAACAAGAATATAAACTTCCAGAATATGAAGGGCACAACAATAAACAATAAAAAACTTCCAAAATTCCCTGTAATTTTGGTCTCTCTCTCATGCTAAAACCCACCTTGTGTAATTGTTACAGAAACGGAGAAGCACAGTTCAGCAGCAGCAAAAGTCAGAGGAATTAATCCTTCTTTCTAAATTTGTGGGTAATAGCTATTCTCAAAGACCTAAATAATTACCACTAGTCCTAGCAATGAAGAGGATGAAATAGCTCCTAACACTATCAATAAGTGGATCTGTGAATTTTAACATAGAAAGACCTTCTGATCCACCACACCCTAAAGGATCTGTTGACTGCTCTTCCTTCCTAGTTCTGCATCGGAGTTTGCCAACATACTCAGCTCCATGGGAGAATGTGTAGCAGAGTCAACAGAAACTGTACTTTTAAAAATTGTTGAGAACAAAACTCTGGCATGCTTTTGCAGTACCGCCAAAATGACAACTATTTGTTTCAAGTGACATAATTTGTACTTGAGAAGTTTACTTTGATGGTTCAAATAGAAGCAACCTTTTTGTTTAAACCATTACCACCTTTGAATCTAAGGGTCTTGCGAGGTCCCAACCAATTTTCATCTGGATCTTTGGTGTCTGCTTTAAAAACAGCTAATAAACAGAAAAAGAAACCAAATTCCTCTAGGGCAGAGGGAACAATTCCTGTATGATTGTGATGCCTCTGGGAAGGAAAAGTCTTAAAAAAACTTGTGTTTTCAAACTAATTAATGTCTGGGAAAGGTTCAGACTTTGGGTGACTAAGCTAAGATTCTGTCAGAAAGAATGATTTTCAGGAATGTAGGGAAACTCTTAAAGTCAGTTAGCAGAAAAAGCTCGTTTAAAATGATTATTCCCTACTGAAAATTTTCCCTGCCAAATATGCTGATACATATTTCTCTTTCTTTACTGACAACAGTTACAATCTGCTTGGAAGGAGGGCTGAAGACATAGGAACCTATATGGAAACATTGCAGGAAAATGAAAGGAGAAGGAATGAAGATAAGTTGCCATTTGCATTTTCATCGACAGTTCAAAATCTAAGTAATTTTATTTTATGATCTTTCTTCTCAAACAAACACTGCATTTGATTTTCTGTCCCCATAATGTCCCCATTTGGATTGCTTTTCAATCACTAAGGATACTGCATCCTGCTGAGGGGCGCTGTTGGGGGCCAGAGCACAGCCACAGTCGTGACACTATGCTGGGACTCGTGATGCTGCTGGGCAGAAGCCACTAAAGAAATCTTGGAGGACCACTGAATTTTCTTACCAACAGACCACACAGATGTGTGCCGGTACAGCACAAAATCCTCCTCAGAGACAGCTGTTAGGAAGATACAATACAAAAGCAACAGCCTCCTTTTTCACCTATTGCAGGATCAGGTTACTTTTAAGGCATTCAGAGTTAAATTCTGTTTGGCAGGTAATTTAAAATCCCAGGCCTTTCAATACAGCACCTTCCTACAAAGTAGGAAGGCAGAACACTGTCCTCTTTAATGGATGTCTTTTCCTAATAAGAAAACTTACTCTATTCAACCTTTGGAGACTTTTTTTTCTACCTAAGTTTGAATCAGAGTGGTTTCAAAATTAAGGACAGTTTGGTTACTGATGAAGAGAAAGGGTCATATTCTGTTCTCAGACTCACTAAAGTAAATGAAAGTTTCAATTAAATGTAAAGGACTTATTCCAGATTTACACTGGTCTAAATGAGAAAAGAATTTGACCAAGAGGTCTCTAATGAAAAGAGAAAATGAAAAACCTTTGCAAAACTAGTAGGAAAAAATAATTAGAAACAGTCTCAAATGGCAGCATGTAAGGATGAGCTGAGCTTTAATCTATTAACTTGCTCTCTACTTCCATTTTAAGATGTACCCATGATTAGTTACTACTTCCTTGCTACTTTGCTGTTAGAAACCGAATCCACCATTTGGACTTGTCTTTTTAATTGACATTTCCAGATGATGAAATAAGTAACAGATGTGCATCAGTTCTAATGACACAATGTGATACAACATAAATATCAGTTGTTGTTCCAGAAATAAACCAACAGATTTGAAGGTCATCTTCAAATATTACAGCTACAGTTTTCTGTGGTTTCTCTTCAAGCCTGAGGTGAGATTTTTCCATTCCTAGTGACAGTCAGTTTAATTTCAACTTCTTTGTGTGCATGTGGGTAATGCAAGTGGTTGCCCATTTTAAAAGAACACTGACAAGCTATCAGTTCATTGCCTTGTGTATTGACCCCCCAAAAAAGCTGTAGAGACATTACAGTTTTAATTGATAAAACCAAAAGTATCAGGAGATACAAAGCTTCTTGGTTACTGAAGCAGCTCAGGAAATGCCTAATGCGGTCTGTCCTTTAACCCTCTATGATGCAGAACGATATGACGATACAAAAAACCCTACTTCCCCTGTCCCCTCCAAAATGAAACAAAACACCTTCAAACCCCAAACAACAAGAAAACACAGAGAAAGCTATACAAGTGTTTTACCTAATCCCTTAGTTTTGTCATACAATTCAGCAGGAAAAAAAAAAGCTCCTTTCTCTGGAATTAGAACTTTTAGAGGAAATCCTCCAAGCTGTGGCTGGAGAGTTGTTACTCCTGCTTCCTTTCACTGTATACCAAAGCAGGAAAGAAGGACTAGGATTTTTTTTCACAGGACTGAAGGTTCCTTATGTTCATTATTTGAAGCAAATGAGGATGAAGGAAAAACTTTTGTGACCTTAGATGACCAGGATGCAGAAGATACGTGTCAGGATGCAGAAGAATAAATTATGATACACATTTTAAAAAGTTAGTTTCTATTGAAGATGATTAATATAAAACAAAAAGAAACTTGAAGTTGGATAATGCATAGAAAGTGAGATCTACCTTTCATGTTTCTTACACTATGCCTGTCTACACCACTACTGGTGGTTCTTCAGTATATTTGACTTCCTATAGCAGTACTAAGGCTAGAATAACTATATGTAAATCTTGCAGTAGAGGTAGAATGAATATTACTTGTCTTCTGAGAAAAAAAAAAAAAGGGGATTACATCTATGGAATAAAAGGTGGAGAGTGGAATGTCTTTTCACTGATGTTGCATGGAAAAATCTCTAAGTGTGTTCTTATGATTGACCAATTTCTTATTTTGACATCTTTCAACCTGAGGGAATTTTGAGGGTCTCTTCTACCCTTCAAAACTATATGATCTCAAGACACAATTAAAAAAAAAAAGGTTTGATACATATCTGAGTGCACTTAATTGAATATTGCCTAAACAAAACTCAGCTGGTGTGATCTGAACATACTTTCTAGTGTCACAGTCTATGGTTTTTTTGAGGTTTTTAGTTTTAGACCATCTTATTTCCTGCTGAACAGTAAAAGAGTAAAAAAATTGGCTCTGGTTGAAAAAATAGCAGAGTTTTGGATAGATCAGTACTTTCTGTATGTGTGTGACTGTATCAATGGAATTTTATACAGAAATTTCTACTAAACTTGATCATATTGAAAGGGAGGAAAAAGGACCCATCAGTTTTTCTATGTTATGGGCCTCTATTAACTGTCCAGAGATCATTTGAAATCATTTATTTCCTACTGTCAGCATCACTCCTACCTATTATGAGCCACTAGACCACCAATAATGCAACTAGAAAACAAGAATGGAACAGTCTGCTACAATTTAGTATAGAGGTAAAATTAAGTAAGAATTGTGTATTCCCACACTGACTTACAGACCAGAAACCAATCAGTGTCTCAAATTAATATTATCCGGAAAACAAAGGAAGCAATCAGTTCAGACTTTCAGTGCAGAAGCTGGTATAGAATCAATTCAAGATTTGTTAATAGATCTAAAAAATATTTGAAAAGAATAAACTGAATACACATAAACAATAAATGAAATCTGCTTTGCAAGATAAACTGTAAGGGATAAGCAATATACAAGATTAATTACAGGAGGACAGATGTAAAAAGTTGTATTGAAATATTGGTATTTGAAGATTGATGCCCTGCTCCTTAGAGCCAGTTAACATTTTTCACCTGAGATGGTAATAATGTATATTTTGTTAGCTGCGGTAATTCTAAGCTTTTATGTTTCCTTTCATACATCTGTGTGAAGACAAGTTTTTGTCAATAACAGGCAGAAGGAACTTGGCAATATGTATTACATATCTGATATTCTTGCATGCTGTTCTCTACTATCCCCATCCCATTCTCATCCTGCCCTTCATTTAATATAGACAAAAGCAATGAGCACGATTCTGTGCAGATCTGCAATGTCAGAAGAGCGGTGAAGGGAGAACATAATGGAAACTCTGTCCCTCTTGTCATCTCACCAATCCTGCCAAACACACAAAAATTTCTGAAAATTTTCTTCTGATAGATTATCCAAACTTCCTATTTCAAACAGCATAAAATCCCAGAGTGCTTGAGCATGGATCAACTCTTCATTCCTGCTCAGCAGTAATCTTGGACAGTGAATTTCAACAAGACACGCATGCATTCTCTTTCCAAACTGAGCGTACATGAGTACAAACACTTGAATTAGCATGAGAAGGTCAATCTTCCAAAGTACGGAAAGATTCTCCAGAGCTCCACAGCAAACTTGGATTTCCTATTAAACCACACCAAACCTGAAGTTACCAAGTACTTTTAGGCTGAATGCTCTGATGAAACTTTGTCTTCTCTATCTATTCATTACTTTCCTGTCTTTCAAATCTTTCAAGCTTTCAGGAGACTGCTTCTACTGCAGGCTGCATCTCAGATTTCTATTGATGTGAAGTTCTTTGTCAAATTCAAGGACCCAAAGATATTTAAATCTATTTAAAAGCTGTATTCTTTAACCACGCTTTGCCAACCATTAAACTCTATTTAACTCTCTTAACTGAAAATATGTAAATACAGAGCTATCCAAATTTCAGATCAATTGTAAAAAACACAGAAAAATGGTAATGACTACTCAAATGGAAAACGGAAAGGGGAGGAAACTATAGTAAGGTCTACTATCAAATGACTATATGTTAACCTGATACCATCAAGACACATTAGTCTAAGTACGCTTGTCCACTGTTAATCTATTGTGGTAACCAGGCCTTCTGCTTCCTCATGACAAAGAAAGATCTTTCTGTTATTAATTACCTTGCCCATAACATGTATTTTTCTGCTTCCAATATCTGAAACTGTACTTCTGATATGTATTTCCGGGAATAAGAGAAGATCAATTGCCTGACATCATGTTAATTTTGAAGAAATTGTTCTGAAACAAAGATTTTTCTAGACTTAATATTCAGTAGGCTCATTTATCAATTTATTTTATTTTTTTTTTATAGAAGTGCTTGTTTAAAGTATCTCTTTGTGATTTAAGCCACTTCTTCTTATAATAATGTTTCTGCAGTCTTAGGTTCATCTAAGTAGCTGGCTGCTGATGGACAAAAACCAGAATGCCTCCTTCCTCCCCACCTTTGACTTTTATTGTCAGTGTTGATTATTTATTTTAGTGCTTCTCCCTTGTGGCCGATTTAGGTTTCCCTAGCTGAGCTGCTGGTTCCTGCTGAGCTGGATAAGCTTTGGAAAAAATAACTTTACTATCAGTACAAGGCTATGACAGCGAGATCAATGACAATACCCCAAATGCCAGGACACCGCAGGAGTTTGAAAGAAGAGCAAAATTATACTTGTTCTCTTCTTTTTAATCATCATCTTCCTGAAATACAATTCAGCCCGAACTTCTGGACAAAACCAAATCGATGATCATGTCAAGTGTTTTTCAAACTAAAAGCATAATCCTCTGTAAAACGTATATATATTATAAAAACAACGAGCTATATCCCAGAAGAAATCAGCAAAGCTGTGTGAGTTTTATCACCTGTCTAAGCCAGCTGAGGATCTGACTCTTTTTTTAAAAATTCCTTCCTTCTTTTTTACTCTGTCTCCTATTTACTTCTCATTTGTTTGAAGACATACACTGCATTTGCGACATTAATGCAGAAACCTGGAAATGGTGCATGGAGAACAAGGCTGGCTGTTCAATCACGGCTCTTTTTGCGAAGTGCTGCTATGAGCAGAGATGTATAACAGTGAGACAAAAATGCCCATTAATTCTCTGAGCTCTGAAACACCAAGAACTGTCTCCAGCTTTTTTGACTATTTTCTCCTTTTTTTTTTTTCTTTCCTCTAAGCAGATGGGGGATAAGCAGGTCAAAATCTGAAGAAATCCTACTGCTAGATCTCCATGCCTCTGAATGTTTCCAGATACCGAAACACAATCCCCTCCCTACACAGCTCAATTGCTAGAAAAATAACCTGTCTGCATGCTGTCACCTTACTGTGACAATGACAGAGTTCAACGACAGTAATGCAGATCCTTCCATGCTGTTTGGTCTCTATGCAAAAAAAACTAGTAAAGACATAATTCAAGTTAAATCAGGAAGAGTTGGGGTGCATCCCCCAGGATCTGATCACACTATTATTTTATTTGCTGAAGGTCTGCAGCTGCTCATTCCTCCCTCTCTCTCTTTCTCCCCAAGGTCACTCCCTGGCTCCATAGCACTAGTTCAACTCTCTGTGTGGCCATTTGAAAAACACAAACAAACCAGATTTGTGATATTATCCAGCTTAAACATCAAAAATGAAGTAAACCAACAACTAAAAAAGACATAGGTATGTGCACGTGTGTGTGTGTAAGTGTACATGTATGTTTCAAAGCAGCTGAATTAGCACAATAAAGCCCTGGAAAAACCTCCGAGGAGAGCGGGAACACAAAGGCAAAGGCTGTGACCTTTAAAATGGGATCTTAACTCAAAAGAATGATAGTTTGTTGCCCACACTGCTCTTCAATGTGTGACATATTAACTTCTATCAAGACATATACAGTCACTATTAGGAAATACAAGCCTCTGAATTCACTCATAACCTTACAGGTTCAGAGTCTACATGTCTTAGTAAGTTGGAGTTGGTTTTGTATCTAAAGCTGAATACAAGAGAAAGACTCTTTGCCTAAGGTTAACATGGTCCCAATTTGCAATGTTAGTTTAGACTCCTTAAAATCCCCTACACGCAGAGAACTGCCACGGAAGAATTTTAATCTGCTGTTGTCGAGCCTTACATAAGCACGTTTAGCAACAGTATTGCTGTGTCCAGCTGGGAAAAGACATCTCAAAGTCTGACTCCCTGCCTCCACACTGGCCAGCAACTCCTCTGCTGTCCTCTCAGCTGTGGCCAGATCACATTGCCTTTGCTCCCCAAAGGCCGAGCACTGGGATGACAGCTGAAATAAGTTTCGAACATTAAAAGGACTTTGGATCGACATATAAGCAAGAAAGGTAAGAAAAGCACACACAAAAAAGCATGCACATGAAAACACCTTCTGTGATGTGCAGCCTTTCTGTCCACAGACAAAAGCAGGCAAAAGACACCCGAGTAAAGGACAGGCTGCCTGGCTTTTCAATTTGCTAAATGCTCCCTGGACATGAGCCAAAGCTCATAAACAAATGGAAATCAATAAAGGTTAAAAATATAAGAACAAGAGAAGAGACAAAGAAGGGAAGAAGTAAAATCTAAAATGCTACTAAAGCTGCAATTTGGCCCACAGCTCACTGAAATTTGAGCAAATCTGACTCAGTTGGGAATTTCTTTACCCCTATTTACATTCAGCTCCAGGTATGTGTATCACTTTTGATATCATGTATATCACAGGCACGCAAGCTGCTGCAATGCTTGGCTCCTGGGCCACCAAACCGCAAATCCCAAATGCAAGTATACTACACAGGTTAGCGAATAAATCAGTTACTTTTTAATTGTGGTATAGCTAGCATATAGCTATATGAGTTACAGCTAGATTTCTACCATAAGCTTCTGCTTTGTTGAAAAAGACATGAAGAGCACTATTTGACATGTACGTCACTTTTCAGAAATCAGTGCACAAGATTCCTCAAGGCAAGAGTAGGTAACTTCATTCAAAAGAGAAAATTATTGGAAACAAGATCATGCTCAAGAGAGAGAAAATACCACAGGCGTAACCAAAAATAAATAAAAGGCCAAAGCATACAACACCTCTTCTGTCACTCTGCAAGATAATCTTTAGTCAACATTACTCTCAGCTTTTAGAAAAAGACTGCATTCATTGGAACGTTGACTGGAACTCCATTAACTTTAAGAGTAGATAATTCATTCTGTCTTTAAGTCACCAGAGAAGTGTCCAACTTAAACAATGAAACACATGTTGAATAGTGTGAGGGCTGGAAGAAATAGGAAAACATTTCATTTTGATTTGAATCGTGTGCACACTTAATGAAAAAGTGAACTTAAAAAAAAAAAGTATTGAACTATTTGGATGATATTCTTCTAAAATGATACACTATCACAGGCAAATTGAATAGTATTGGCATTCAAGACTCCTCAAGCTGTTTTTCAAAATAGCTATTTTTCTTCCAAGTGGGGCGGCACATATGCATTGTGTTCAACAGCTATGAATAAAACCACTAAAGGAAATGTTTTCTTCAGACTTTAAAAAAAAATCACAGAATAATGTCACTCTAAGACAATAGTTGCTTTTGGAATAAACGGCATTTTTCTTGGCTTTTGTTTATCACTTATTTAAACCAACTAGTGCACTCAGGATATCATTTAATGGTACTCGGAGGTGTCACAAGGGATTGCATTTATCAGTGCAACGTTAAACAGTGCAGTCAAAGTGTGGGTGCATTTATCCTTATCTGGGGGAGCTCACTGAGAAAAGGGACTACGTGACAAACATAAGGGGCATCATGAGTGGGATTTGAGGTGAGCTGTGTGAAAACCTGAGGTGGTAAGTGAATATTGGGTGATATCTGAACAGAGGACAAGGGAGAAAGAGACTTAAAGCCTCAGATATAGTATCAATTTATTATACTTTTCTTTGTTCACTAACCTGTAAACCAAATTAACTCAAAATTTGTTACATAGCCTTTAATCTAAAAGATTCAACAAAATATGACTGAAAATGATGCTTCACTTACAAAACCATTACACCATCCTAGGAACTTAGATGTAAAAAGGTGTGTCTCTATTAGTTGTGTTACAGTTTTGAATGAATTATCTGTTTAATGTTAATATGATGCTTCAATAAAGTAGATTCTTTAGAAGTAAACACATATGGGGCAGGTCCCTGTTCTCTATTTTGCTCAAGCTTTTAAATTGGTAAAAATGTTCTAAGTACAGAATAATCTCTTTCTCCATCCCTTGTGGTTTTACCACTGCATTAGTGGTTTTACCACTCACAGCGAAAGGCCATCACTTCATGACGAGAACTTTTTATAATACTTGCTAAATGGCTGATTCTTTGTAAGTACCACAATTTTCCTAGTAACCAAAAGAGGACATAGTTTACATCACATGTTGCATAAATTTGATGATCTGGGCTGATTTAGTTCCTCCCGGCCTTTGCATTTGCTAGGGGAAATCTCATGGGACAAGGTACTAGAAGGTAAAGGAGCCCAAGATAGTTGGTCAGTATTCAAGGATCACTTTTTACAAGCTCAAGGTCAGTGCATCCCAACAGGTATGAAATCAAGAAAGAGAACCATGAGACCTGCATGGTTAACCAGGGATCTGCTGGGCAAACTCAAGTGGAAGAAGAGAGTATATAGATCATGGAAGGAGGGTCTGGCCACTTGGGTGGAGTATAGGACTGCTGTCAGAGGATGTAGGGAGGCAATTGGAAAACCTAAGGCCTCCCTGGAATTAAACCATGAGAGGGAGGTCAAGGTCAACAGAAAGGGCTTCTTCAAATACACTGCAGATAAAACTAACTCTACAGGCAATGTAGGCCCTCTGGTGAATGAGGTGGGTGCCCTGGTGACAGATGATAGAGAAGGCAGAGTTACTGAATGCCTTCTTTGTCTCTGTCTATACTGCTGGAGACTGTCCTCAGGAGCACCAGATCCCTGAGGCCCCAGAGGAAGTCAAGATAAAGGAAGACTTTGCCCTGGTTGAGGTGGACTGGGTTAGGGATCAATCTGAACACTTGGACATCCATAAATCCACGGGCCCTGATGGGATGCACCCGCGGGTGCTGAGGGAGCTGGCAGAAGTCATTGCTAGGCCACTCTCCACCATCTTTGGTAAGCTGTGGGCAACAGGAGAGGTGCCTGCGGACTGGATGAAAGCAAATGTCACTCCAGTCTTCAAAAAGGGCAATTACAGACTGGTCAGTCTCACTTCTATCCCTGGAAAGGTGATCGAATAACTTATCCTTGGCACTATCTCTAGGCATATCAAGGATATGAGGGTCACTAGGAGCAGTCGACATGGTATTACCAAGGGTAAGTCATGTTTGACCAACCCAATAGCCTTTTATGAGGACATAACCAGGTGGACAGATGGCGGCCATGCAGTGGACGTGATTTATCTTGATTTCAGTAAAGCATGTGACACTGTCTTCCCATAGCATTCTCATAGCTAAACTGAGGAAGTGTGGTCGGGACGATTGGGTAGTGACGTGGATTGTGAACTGGTTGAAGGAAAGAAGTCAGAGAGCTCTACTCAAGGAGACAGAGTCTAGTTGGAGGCCTGTATGTAGTGGAGTCCCTCAGTGGCTGGTACTGGGACCAGTAGGATTTAATGTAGTCATCAATGACCTGGATGAGGGATTAGAGAGCACTGTCAGCAAGTTTGCTGACACAAAACTGGGAGTAGTGGCTAACACACCAGAAGACTGTGCTGCCATTCAGCGAGACCTGGACAGCCTGGAGAGTTGGGCAGGGGGAAATTTTATGAAATACAACAAGAGCAAGTGTAGAGTCTTGCATCTGGGAAAGAACAACCCCAAGTACCAGTACAGGCTGGGGACTGACCCGTTGGAGAGCAGCGCAGAGGAAAGGGACCTGGGGGTTCTAGTGGACAGCAGGATGACCATGAGCCAGCAATGTGCCCTCGTGGCCAAGAAGGCCAACGGCATCCTGGGGTGTATTAGAAGGAGTGTGGCTAGTGGGTCGAGAGAGGTTCTTCTCCTCCTCTACTCCGCCCTGGTGAGGCCACATTTGGAATAATGTGTCCAGTTCTGGGCCCTCAGCTCAAGAAGAACAGGGAACTGCTACAGAGAGTCCAGCACAGAGCCACGAAGATGATTAAGGGAGTGGAACATCTCCTCATGAGGAAAGGCTGAAAGAGCTGGGTCTCTTCAGTCTGGAGAAGAGGAGGCTGAGAGGTGACCTCATTAACGTTTATAAATGTGTAAAGGGCGAGGGTCAGGAGGATGGAGCCAGACTCAGGGATGTCTAATAACAGGACAAGGGGCAACGGGTGAAAGCTCGAGCATAGGAGGTTCCACAAAAACATTAAGAAAACCTTTTTCACTGTGAGGGTGACAGAGCACTGGCACAGGCTGCCCAGAGAAGCTGAGGAGTCTCCTTCTCTGGAGACATTCAAAACCCACCTGGACACGTTCCTGTGTGACCTACCGCAGGTGATTCTGCTCTGGCAGGGGGGCTGGACTAGATGATCTTTCGAGGTCCCTTCCAACCCCTGACACTCTGTGCTTCTGCCCTTATTAAATTATTTCTCCTTTATTTCCAACAGAATGGTTAGGTTCTTATATTTTTACTGAAAAACCTACATCACTTGCTAAAAGACATTTTAGCTTTGACTGCATTGATTGATTAATGCCACCTAAAGATTAAATTCAGTGGAATGGATTAAACAAAACGGATTAAGACACCACTGTTTGCATGATGAGTATGATATCAATGAGTGAAACAAATTAACATGCCTTTATTACACTGAGAACAAACATAAACAGATAAATGTGTGTTTTATTTTGGTATTGTCCTCTGCCTAAAAAATGGTGTTTCCATTTGCTTAGCATTTTCAGTCACATCATAACAGATAAGAAACTTGGTTTTACTGGAGTGGAAGAATAGTAACTCAATCTAGGTATGAAGAAAAGAAAGAGACAAATCCTTCTCTTTTGTACAGGGATTTCAGTGGATTTTTCTTTGTTTCTATCAATGGAGAAATGGTTTGAAATGTTGCCTGGACATAAAAGAAAACTACTGATTTTATTACATGGATAATGTTCCCCAATGGTTAACACAGTTACATCACTGGAACCTGGAATACCGATAAACAATTTGATTTCTACTGATTTGATCAAATTTGATCTACAATTTGATTTCTTTGATTTCTACTACGATTATTGCATCTAAGTAGTATAGCGGCGCGAGTGTGGGGGAGGGGAGGACCTGCTGGACTCTGGTGATCCGAGGGCACAGCGGGGTGTTACTGGTGGCTCAGGGAGGGCGAGGATCGCAGACCCTGGGCATAAGAGGTGAAGGAGTGGTTACTGGTCAATTCTTTTCTATTTTTTTTTTTTTTGGATCATTTTTCTTTCCTTTTTTTTTTTTCTTCCCCATTATGGTTGCCACCAGACAGAAAGCCACCACGAGGAGGAGTGCGGGGACCCAAACAGTGCTCCAGCACAAGGACGCAGCTGTGCAGGCTGCCGGCTGCAGTGAGTGCCTGAGCCTGTGCTTCCTAGAGGCTGCATCTGACAGTGCCTGTGTGAGGTGCGGTCAGTTGGATGATCTCCTCCATCTTGTGGTAGAGCTAAAAGAAGAAGTGGAGAGGCTGAGGAGCATTAGGGAGTGTGAAAGAGAGATAGATTGGTGGAGCCAGTCCCTGATGCACACACAGCACTCTCCACATGCAACAGGGGATCCCCTCCCCTCTGGCCATGAGGTCAAAGGAGGGGACCAAGGTGATGAGGGGGAATGGAAATGAGTCCTGGCTCGGAGAGGAAGGCGGGTCCATGCCCAGCCTCCCTCACCTGCTCAGTTGCCTCTACAGAACAGGTACAGTGCTCTGGAAGAGGAGAGCCATGGAAAAGAAGAGGTGAATGAATGTGGAGACGTAAGGTTGACTTCGCTGAGTAAGTCAGACCCATGCATCAGGACTAGTTCAACTAAAAAGAAAAGGAGGGTAGTTGTCATTGGTGACTCCATCCTGAGGGGAACAGAGGGTCCCATTTGCCGTCCAGACCCAGCCCACAGGGAAGTCTGTTGCCTCCCTGGAGCTCGGATTAGGGACATTACTAAAAAACTTCCCAGGCTGGTGAGTCCCACTGATTATTACCCATTGTTGATTGTCCAGGCTGGCAGTGATGAGATCAATCATAGAAGTACTCAGAGAATTAAAAAGGACTTTAAGTTGTTAGGCCAGGTGATCAAAGGATCGGGGGCACAGGTAGTTTTCTCATCTATCCCTTTAGTAGGTGACAGGAATAGTGAAAGGAAAAGAAAAGTACATGCAGTTAATGCATGGCTCAAAGACTGGTGCCTCCAGCAACGTTTTGGGTATTATGATCACGGGGAAGTTTCTGCAGTACTGGGCATGAGAGATATAGATGGTGTAGAGCTGTCTAAGAGAGGGAGGAGAATACTTGCTGGAGAGTTGGCGGGATTAATAGATAGGGCTTTAAACTAAGTTGGAAGGGGGAAGGGGATAAAACCCGAGTCTCTACACATGAGCCAAGGGGAAGTATCCCAGGGTTAGGCATAAAAGGCACAAGCAACGGTAACAGATGCTCCATTAAATCTCTGAAGTGTCTGTATACCAATGCAAGAAGCATGGGGAATAAGCAGGGAGAATTAGAAGTCTATGTGCAGCTGGAGAACTATGATCTTATTGCAATTACAGAGACGTGGTGGGACAGCTCACATAACTGGAATGTGGGCCTTGATGGTTATGTTCTTTTTAGGAAAGACAGGTCGATGAGGCGAGGTGGGGGAGTTGCTCTGTACGTGAGAGAGCAACTGGAGTGTATTGAGATCCATCCAGGGGCAGATGAGGGGCAAGTAGAGAGTTTATGGGTAAGAATTAAGGGGCAGGCTAGCTTAGGTGATACTGTGGTGGGTGTCTACTATAGACCACCTGATCAGGAGGAGGAAGTTGATGAGGCCTTTTACAGGCAGATGACAGCAGCCTCTCAGTCCCAGGCCCTGGTTCTCATGGGGGATTTCAACTACCCAGATGTTTGCTGGAAGTCCCACACAGCCAGCCATCCTCAGTCCAGGAGGTTCCTCCAGTGCATCGATGATAACTTTTTGATGCAAATGGTGGATGAGCCAACCAGGAGAGGAGCGCTGCTGGACCTTGTGTTCACCAACAAGGAAGGTCTGGTTGAAGCAGTGAAGGTTGAGGGCAACCTTGGCTGCAGCGACCATGAGATAGTGGAGTTCAGGATCCTGTGCGGTAAAAACAGAATAGCAAGCAGGATCGCGACTCTGGACTTCAGAAGGGCCAACTTTGGCCTCTTCAAGCAATTGCTGGGGGATACCCCTTGGGACAGGCAGCTGCAAGGTAAAGGGGCCCAAGAGAGTTGGTTGGCATTCAAAGACCACTTCTTTGAGGCTCAGGATCAGTGCATCCCATCAGGTAGGAAATCAAGAAAGAGATCCAGGAGACCTGCTTGGTTAACCAGGGATCTGCTGGGCAGACTCAGGTGGAAAGGGAGGGTGTTTAAATTGTGGAAGGAAGGGCTGGCCACTTGGGTGGAGTACAGGGCAGCTGTCAGGGAGTGCAGGGAGGCAATCAGAAAAGCTAAGGCCTCCTTGGAGTTAAAACTTGCAAGGGAGGTCAAAGACAACGGAAAGGGCTTCTTCAAATACATTGCTGACAAAACTAATACTAGAGGCAATGTAGGCCCTCTGTTGAATGAGGTGGGTGTCCTGGAGACAGAGGACAGAAAGAAGGCAGAGTTGCTGAATGCCTTCTTTGCCTCTGTCTACACTGTTGGAGACCGTCCTCAGGAGCCTCAGTCCCCTGAGGCCCCAGAGGAAGTCATGACAAAGGAGGAGTGTGCCCTGATTGATGAGGAGTGGGTTAAGGATCAGTTTGAACACTTGGACATTCATAAATCCATGGGCCCTGATGGGATGCACCCGCAGGTGCTGAGGGAGCTGGCGGGAGTCATTGCTAGGCCACTCTCCATCATCTTTGGTAAGTCATGGGTAACAGGTGAGGTGCCTGAAGACCGGAGGAAAGTGAATGTCACTCCAGTCTATAAGAAGGGCAGGAAGGATGACCCGAGTAACTACAGACCGGTCAGTCTCACCTCCATCCCTGGAAAGGTGATGGAACATCTTATCCTTGACACTGTCTCTAGGCATATCAAGGATAAGAAGGTTATTAGGAGCAGTCAGCATGGCTTTGCCAAGGGGAAGTCATGTTTGACCAACCTGATAGCCTTTTATGAAGACATAATCAGGTGGATGGATGGTGGCCATGCAGTGGACGTGGTCTACCTGGACATCAGCAAGGCCTTTGACACCGTCTCCCACAGCATCCTCATAGGTAAACTGAGGAAGTGTGGTCTGGATGACCAAGTAGTGAGGTGGGTCGAGAACTGGTTGAAGGGAAGAAGCCAGAGAGTCGTGGTCAATGGGGCTGAGTCTGGCTGGATGCCTGTGTCTAGTGGGGTCCCTCAGGGGTCAGTGCTCGGGCCGGTGCTTTTCAATATATTTATCAATGATCTGGATGAGGGATTAGAGAATGTTGTCAGCAAGTTTGCTGATGATACGAAATTGGGAGGAGTGGTTGACACACCAGAAGGCTGTGCAGCCATTCAGAGAGACCTAGACAGGCTGGAGGGCTGGGCGGGGAGAAATCTTATGAAGTTTAATAAGGGCAAGTGTAGATTTTTGCACTTGGGAAAAAATAACCCCATGTGCCAATATAGGTTGGGGACTGCCCTGCTGGAGAGCAGTGCAGGGGAAAGGGACCTGGGGGTTCTAGTGGACAGCAGGATGACCATGAGCCAGCAATGTGCCCTCGTGGCCAAGAAGGCCAATGGCATCCTGGGGTGTATTAGAAGGGGAGTAGCAAGTAGGTCAAGAGAGGTCCTCCTGCCCCTCTACTCTGCCCTGGTGAGGCCACATTTGGAATGTTGTCTCCAGCTCTGGGCCCCTCAGTTCAAGAAGGACAGGGAGCTGCTTGAGAGAGTCCAGCGTAGAGCCACAAAGATGGTGAAGGGAGTGGAGCATCTCCCTTATGAGGAAAGGTTGAAGGAGCTGGATCTCTTTAGCTTGGAGAAGAGGAGGCTGAGGGGTGACCTCATTAATGTTTATAAATATGTCAAGGGGGAATGTCAGGAGGATGGAGCCAGGCTCTTTTCAGCGGCGTCCACTGACAAGACAAGGGGCAACGGGTGGAAGCTGGAACACAGGAGGTTCCAGAAAAATATGAGGAAAAACTTTTTTACTGTGAGGGTGACCGAGCACTGGAACAGGCTGCCCAGGGAGGTTGTGGAATCTCCTTCTCTTGAGACATTCAAAACCCGCCTGGAGGCGTTCCTGTGCGCTCTACTGTAGGTGATCCTGCTCTGGCAGGGGGGTTGGACTAGATGATCTTTAAGGTCCCTTCCAACCTTTAACATTCTGTGATTCTGTGATTCTGTGATTTATTATAATAGGGTTTTAAAGATAAACCATTCTGTTCATGTTCATGTCCCACTTCACACTGCTGTCACTATGAACGGATGTCTTTATCTTCCCTGCACAAGCTTTTCCCCAAGCGATCCCTAGATACATCCTTAATAACACTTCCAGTGTTTCTTCATCCTCACTATTGCCCATTAGAAAGTGTCCAGGCTCTTAAAAGTAAGGGAGTACTGCAAATGGGGGTTACAGTGAGCGTTTTCTTTCATGTTTAGCAATGCTATACCTATCATAAGGTAGAGGAACATTAGTGAGTTGAAAAAACCAACAAGTAGGTGTAGGTATTCCTAGGTTTTTGTAGAATTAAACATCTATGGAAAACAGTCCCTTCTCATACTGTCACGTACAGTGGAGATGAGCTCACTAAATGTCAGCATCTGCAATGTAGATGTCTGCACCCAAGGTAGCTATCTGTCTTCGAGGGAGAAAAATGGTAATTTATCTAATCCTAAAGGAGATATCACAAATAGGTCAGATGAATCATGGTCTAAAAGAGTCTGTTTCTCTGTACACTAATAAAAAAAGCAAAGGGAGATGATATTAGATTTAGATGTGAAAACTAGGCAACAAGAATCTTTCTCACACTCTGAGGCAAAGTGTTAAAAGATTTCTACAAATGAATGTACTGAATGGCTAACATAGGTTTCCAGCTAAAAACTTAGTTTAAGCCATCTCTTCCGGAGACTTACGAATGCACACATTTTATTTTTCCACACAGAAACAACTGAAAAAAAATATGTCTGGAAATAAAATGCCAGTGAACAAGAAAGCTAATGGAAAAGGCTATCATGAGGAAAATGAAGGACAAGAAAGAGAGCTAGAGTGATATCTGAGATATATCTTTTAGATATATGTCCTGTGTAAAAAACAAAGTAAGTATTAGCTGAACAAAAAAAGTAACAGCAAAAAGTAGTTCAGCGACAAACAAGCTAAGAACAAACCAGCATCGCCTGCTAGGAGAGGTCCACTCCTTCCAAGCTTACACTATAAACACAAGAATACTTTCTAGATTTAGTTAAGAAAATTCTGTTCTGCAGAAGACCCCAATTATCCTAGCTAAGTGACAGGACTAGTGATACAACATGTTACTTTTGTCTTACCTCTATAAAGAAGAGACTAGCTGCTGACGTTGGATGATGATACATATAGACGGTCACGAGGATGGCTGCAGCCACAATGAGGACCAGGACTAAAATGCCAACGATTAGGCCAGCATGAAGTTTTCCACCTTTCTTCTCCGCTGCACTGTCATCTGTGGAAGCTGCACAAATGGCACGCATATTAGCACAATAACTTAGGTCTTACCCACTCCATTTCACAAACGGCAACCGAGGATTTGCTTTTTTTTGTGTTACGTGTTCTTTGTTTTCCACAGCCCAAGTTGGGAAAAGATGTTAGATGTCTCTCCCACAAGTAAATAGTCTCATAATCCTAATCAACAGGCATTTCCAAATGTTTTACTAATTCTAACTCAATAAACAAAATTAATATCATTTCTTTTGAATGCAGTCTGGACATTCTGAAGTTCCTAATTACTTTCATAATGAATTTTGCTTTGATTTTCTCATAGAACTATTGCAGTTGCCCTACAGACAAAAAGCACTAATTGAATATGTTTTGAATATTGTATTTTTTTTAAAGGTTCAAGTTGAGACATGCCACAAACCCTTGTGAGGTCTAGCTAATCAACACATTCTGAAAGCCTGATTCATTACCTTGGAGAAGGGGTTTGAAGCGCCCTGTGCAACTGAATCAGACAGCCAAAAGTGTAACAAATGGATGCTAAATAACCCTGCAATATTCTAATCTTGGTCTGAATGGAACACTCTTCATAATGAAATATTACAGAGGACCATCCACATACCAAGCTTCATACCAAGAGGCTACTCATGCTATACTCCTGCCAGGAGAAAAGAGGGCTGTCTCTGTCACACAAGCAACTTGTCAGCAGCCCTTCCAAGTAAGAGATGGCAAGTCTTTTAACAACACTGTAACCTTTGAGGGAGAAGTCTCTCAATAAATTAGCGAACATCTGTGGAACTGCTTGTGCACAGGTGAAATTTCCATTTTGGATGACCTGGAATATCACAGGAATTACGAAAATGGCGATAAGCAACAATTCTTCAGCATCCCCCCGCATAAAAGGAGAAGTCCTGTTGTACCCACTAGTGCAGGTAAAAGAGCAATTCAGAAGCCCTAGGTTTAAGAAACACCAAAAGAGCACTGGTCATCTGGCTTCACAAACTTACATAACTCTCCTAATATTCCCACTGCTTTCTGCCTTTCTGGCACTCCTTCAAATCACCTTACTCCATACGACACCTGTCTCTGTTCTTGCTTATTAAAACTTTTTCTTTCAATTCCATTTTTAAATTTCCTCTCACTATGCTTGTTTGCCAAGCTGACTATAACGACAATTGTTGATTTCTTTTTGTTGATCCCTTTTATTGTGCCATCCCCCTGAGCTTGAGGTCTGTGAGGTCCAGGACTGGTCCTTTCATTTGTTCTTGGAAAACAGCTATTGAGTTATGGGTATCACTTCAAACAAGTTACTGTTATTGGTATTAATAGCAATGACAACTATAATAATAATAACTGTACATGGTCTTTTATCATTCATCAGACTGTGAGCAGACCACTCCATGCTATCAAAAAATAATAGAAGAAAGGTCTATTGATCTAGGTAGTGTTAAGTGCCTTGTACGATGGGCAATTAAAAAAAGACAGGAATGGTTAACATCAGCGCAACAGCTCATGCATCCACATTGGCAGCACCTTTCTCACCAGATCAAGGAGGGCCTGCACGGCTCCTCACATGCAGATTGCATGGCACCACTGCAACAATGTTAGCAAAAAAAAAAAATTCTAACTATAACATCAAGTGAATCTACGGGGGAAATGGAGGGACTCATGTACACTTCCCCTGCTTTTGTCCATATTTCCTCAATCTTGATTCAGGACAGCTGAAACCCTTCAGTGTTGCTTTGCTCTTTTCCATTAAGTCAGTGAGACAACTTGCGGAGTAAGGAGCTGAGTAACAGAATGAGAGGATAAAGAAAAGGAACCCAGTAATTTGAGAGGCTAAACTAGGACGTGGGAGGCATTAATGAATCTAATAAAACATTGCAAGCATGCACCCTTGCTCAGGTACTGCCTAATCCAGTAGGTATCTTTCTTTTTACTGAAAAGTTCGCAAGTATCTGTTCACACAGGAACTTCAGTTTTAAATGTGCTGACTGTGGACATCAAATTTGAGCCATGAACAGGATACAAGAACCAGGCCCCTCCCAACCTAAATCCTACAAAGGGATTTATTTAGCTTTTGTAAAGCTTACTTCACACAGATGTATGGGAGCTTTTAAAAAAGAGCAGTGTCAGCCCTATTTGATTATTAAGTTTTTTTAGCATAGTATGTACAGCGAAAATTTCCAGGCCATCCTTCACACTGCAGTAAAAGGAAGGAGACATTGCCTAAGATGTGGAAGATCTACTTCAAAATGTATTCCCACCCAATAGGTACTTAGAACACTTCCTGGTAGTTGTAGCGCTACATAGCGAAGGTTGCAAGATTCATGGAGGAAGCAGTAGAGAAATGTGACGCTGAAAAATGTTCCTCTAACTTTCAGGCAGCAGTCTTTTACTTGACATAGCCATTAATAATTTATTAAATAGCTATTCATTTTCAGCTGAGAATAGATGAATGTATACAAGCCCCAGTTTTAATTTCTGTTTATGCACTGTAACGATATTTAGGGCTTGCAAATACATCTCAAGTCACCAAACAAATGCAAATTAAGCAATTGAAAGGCCAGTAGGAAAGTCTTGCTTTGTTGTATGTGCTCTGAGCTGGGCTATTAATTCCCAGGGATGAGCAGTTAGTTGTGTGAGTCACCCAGCTGAGAAGTATCCACTCCCCAGAAGGAGCAGAGGACTCATAGTTTCTCTGTCTCGTAATTGTCTTTTTGACAGCTTCATGCTCTTCAACTCTTCCCTTCAATGCCACATCACTGCATCATAAACTGCTTTGTCACTTGTACCCATTTTCAGGCCAATTTGCACTAAATGAATAATTTGTATTGTTACTCTGTCATGGTTGAAGGCAGAACATCATATTCTGCATATTTTAAAATGCTGGGCTTCAGCAAAGGTCCTAACCCCTCTGTAAAGGCCATCAAATTAATCCCTTCTGATCCAGTATCTTCTCAGTGTTTAGCATCTAGCTTTCCATACGAGAACACTGTCTCTTCCAAGTAACTCAGGTGACAACTGCCTGGCCAGATTTCCACTAGTCTATGGTGGAGCACAGCACGGACATCAGTGCAGTGATCAGAATGCCGAATGCAAAAAGTAATGAAATGCAATAAATGCTTTTCTTGAATGACGGTAAGTGTAAGAAACTTATTTCCACAGTTGAAATTCAGTTCATTGACCCCAGGGCTCAAATACTCATGAGAAATTGATTTCACTCTCCTTGCACAGAGACAATGAACAGTGTTGTCAGCTATGAAAACATTCTCTGCTGTAAAATCAACTGACAGTTCTTTTAAAAAGCCACCAAGGGAAATAGATGAAGAAAATAACTCCAAAACTTTTTCAGGTGCATAAACCTTATTAGATTTATCACAGCACATCTGCTGTTCCAGGCAACGCTAAACCCATGGGAGGATATTTGCTTCATGACCATTCCTTTCCCAAAAGGAGCTCTCAGTGGAATCTTCCCCAAACCTTTCTTTTCTTGTGCTCAAAAAAGCACCTGTTATATACAGTATGTTCTATATTTATAACCCCTCCCCAAACTCTTACATCATTTAAAGTTTTTAAGCAAAAGGACCATGTTAACATCTCCAAGATTAGTCTGCTTCTCATTAGGTGCTGAATGACAGGACAGAAACAGCAAGTAACAATTTTTCCCAAACACAGAGGCACACAATACAAACATGAAATAATTGTTCTCCTACTGGAATGCTGTTAAAAAACAAGCGAGAACAATAAAAATATTCTCATTGTTTTCATGATAAATACATAAAGACTATATCATCTTTGATTTTATATTACTATAATGTGTCTCTAGTCACAGTCAGGTTAGCTTCTTTTGGTGTAGGAAAACCAAACTGTCATACATACATGTACACCTCTCATGATACCAGAATTTTCTTAGCAGAGATTAATATCTGTATCTGTGAGGTCAGAGATGAAAAAAGTTTTATGGTAAAATGGAGGGAAAATAGGCGGACTTCTGATGCTTCCTGGCTAGAAACTTTGCTTTATGTAAAGTGACCAAGGGAAAATGACAGACAAAAATAGCAGAATTTCATTGTGTAGACTTGGAAAACAAAGCTTTGCTTTTTCCCCTTCAAAAGCCATGTCATTCTTTTTTACTCTTGAATTTTGATCATATGGTTAAAAATCTTCAATTCAAACTCACTTCACATATGCACATGCATCTTTAAGGGATACAATACAACACCTTTTTTGACCCTCCTGACTGACATACCTATTCTAGCAAAGACAGTGATATAGATGAGCTAAATGGCAGCAATCAGCCTAAAGATGATAGGTCAGTATTGAGCTTTGCTCTCCTCTCCCGTCTTCTTACCAGAAGAGTCAATTTTCATGGCAAACCCCTGAATTTGTGACAAAGAGATAGAGAAAGAATCCTGCAATTTATTCTCATATTGGAATGTTTTATGATAAAATGTTTGCTGTTAGGTTCACGTGGCAGCAATTGGATGAATCCTAACATTCACCTAAACCCATGACTTTTTTAGCTGGTTGGTCAGATGAATATGAAACTATCACATGAGTATGAGAGCATCTATGCGGCACTATTGGTACAGAAATGCTGGTTTATTAAGTTGACAATGTTTCTGGTCTGCTGTTAGTTTTAGGGCAAAAGGAGTCTGGATAGAAGTGCATGAGAACAGCTCCTACAAATGGAGCAGACTGGAAAAACTTACAGGTTCAGGATCACCATGTCTGCAATAGAGACTTTATGTACTCTTTTATTACTTAGAAGTATGTACTACATATGCATGATACTATTTTCAGAGCTTCCATGCAAACACAAAATTTTTCAATAGTTTAGTTGTTAACTGCAGAACTTCCCTTGCATTCCCCAATGTACATATTAGGTAATGACTATTTTGGTATTGGCCATGATTTTGAAGCTGTAGCATGTCTTACTTTATAAAAATACATTTATTGATTCAAGTAGATTGTGCCAAACTATTAATACTAATGCAAAATTAGTAACTTATTACTCTTAAATAAAAACCACTATCCTTCAAATGAAAGCTTAGGAAAGTCAACTATGTTTACATATTATTATTATTATTACTGTAAAATTATTACAGAATAAAAGAAACTTGATGATCCTTGAAGAATGTAGAATGTAGGTAACTTGAAATCTGCTTTGACAACACAATACAACTTTTTAAATATGTTCATAGGGATGACATGAGAGACTGTGAGTTTTGTAATTCACCTTGTGAAAAAAATCTCAGTCTGAAGACCTGAGCTGTGGGGGAAAGTGAGATATACTGAAAGCTGAGTTCTTAGCTGCCTATTTCTACTCATTGGTTCAGTGCTGGGTAATACTTTTGCTAGTTATAAAAAGTTGATATATAAACAAAGGCACTTACTGCTTAGGATATATGTTCGATGTATCGGAAATCTACAATAATATATACCAATCTTTTTAAAAGTTATCTAAGCAAGGAATCAAGCAATTTTCATCCCTCTCTAACATTGATTTCAGGGAGTAAAACTGTCTGTCAGTGACAGTGCTGGAACATTCTGACTTGGGGGCAAATCAGCTGAATCCAGCAGGTCAAACCCACCTCTTCCCAGTACTATCCCTGTTAGCTGTCTGTTACACTTATTGTACCTCTGCTAATCTCATTTCACCATCCTTACACCCACAACTATTGTTCCATAGCCATCCTTGGACCATTACTGATTTGGTTCTTCACAGCCAGGAGCTTCAGGGTGTCTGATAGCTGTTTCCACATGAGAGATTTCTATACAACATTTGGCCACACCTCTCCGTGTGTTTGCTCTCCTCTTTGGGCAGCCAAAGAACAGAAACCCTCTCTTGCTGCATGAGCTGGGGTTAACCTACCTACAGATCCAAGTTCATTCCACCAGCCCTCCACCTTATTACCCATGGAATTTCTAGCCTGGAAGCTGTATCACCTTATTTGCATGACCACGGGTTTGAGTTAACATGCTCCTGCAAAGAGGAAGAACATGACATTTAGGACAGCTGAGCACACAGGGCTAGAGCCTACAATGAGAGCTCAGTAGAGCCACTGGATTTTTCCTCTCCTTTGGGCTTCCATTTACATCTGGAATATGAGTCTACAAGGAGACTGCTTGTTTTACGGGGCAGGTGTATGGCTCTCCAAACCTAAGCTTTTTTTCCTGTACATAATGAAGATCCCTGAAGAGATGACTAATGACCTACATACAATGACTGTGGGAGGGAATAAGGGAATGTACAGTTAGAAGGATTCTCCAGAGGCTCAAAGGAATCTCCATAAAAATGTTCTCTCTACCTCTTTTAAGAGCAGCATGCTCTGGGCATCTCAGCTTCTTCACAGTAATGGAGTGTTATTTTCTTGATTTGTGGGTTCTTTCCCTTAGCATTTGTCAGCATTTCGAGGTTAAGCCATTGCTGAACTTGACTTGGTTTCATGATGATTTATAAAGTTATGGCTCAGCTAATGCTTTAAAAATTGGTTTCTGACTGCATGTTAGGAATAAAAGGTGGTCTTTGAGTGAGAATATCATGACCTGTAACCCACAGAATCTGAATTTAGTATCTGGTTTTGCTGTCAATTTCCTGTAGAATCCAGGGCAACTCAGTTAAGTATCTCTAAGACTGATCAACTGCTTAGTGAAGTAAATGGATGAGAGTGCACTAAAATCAAATCCTTCTATTTACAGGATGACAGCACTCTAAATATGTTAGATGAGGACTTTCATTCTTTCGGCCTAACAAATCACCTAACGCTACAATAGTTGTCATCAGTATTAGTTTTAGTCTGAGTCACTTGAGGCCATGCAAACCATTATAATACCTAGTAGCATCAAGATTCAAGTGGCCAACACAGTGCTCAATATGGCCCCATATTGCATCACACCATTTGGCCTGGCAAGGCCAAATGTGTTGCTAAATTCAGAAGAGCAGAAAGAAGAATTTCAATTCAGTCACCCCATTGACTTTTCTTAACTCTGCTGAAAGTAAACACAAGACCATCGGGTCAAGTAGGCTGCTTCTCTACAGAACTCTGTCTAATGCTTGCAGAGGTACTTACCCCCACACATCCCCTCCCCTTTGGGAGACTGAACAACTCCAGGTACTGCAACTTTAATGTGAAATGGGCAATTATATTAGTCTTCTTTCTTGACTTCCATTTTTCTCATCCTTCAGAGTGACCTATGCACACCAATGTCAAAGTTATGTGAGCAATGAAGGGTACTGAGGAAGGCTACTGACCGGAATTACCGGGTTAACTCCACGTAGAATATGTAGTTAAAAAGACAGAATATCACAGGAGCTTTATCTGCCCTAGCTGTCATGCTGTCACAGCCCTGTGACAGCAAAAGGAAGAGATGATAAGACAAAACATTAAGTAACGCAGCCTTGTCTTAAAAGTTTATCCAGTCTATTACATTTAGCCCTCCACAAGATCTCCACTTAGATCCACATGTGGTTTTCACATTAACTCTTTGAGCTGGTACAAAGTCCACAAATTGTATGTGCTTAAAAAAAACAGTTAAATGCGTGCCTTTACAGCAAAGTCATGACAACTGTAAGAATAGGTACTGTCTATAATTTTCTACCTGGCTTAGAAAACCAAAGAGAAACTCAACTGGTATAAGTCAGAATTCAATATAAGTTGAAGTGTCCACACATAGTTGTTCCGGTTTAGCTAAACTGTTTTAACATCACGCCTCTTTAACCTAATATGGTATGTAATGCCTAATATGATATTACAATGCCCTTTTGTGCTAGAGGCAGAAAGTGATACTTGCTCTTTAGGGGATACATTCCAGTGTCACTACTTCGGAAAACCTCTGCCATTATTTGATTGACTTTATGCAGATTGGATTGGTGGTTTTTACAAATTTTGTGATGATAGCTGTAAGAAGATGATGACAGCAAAGCAGTGGAGATGCAAGAAATTCTGGAAAAGGCACAGACGTCTTAGAACGTTCTAAGTAATGCTTAAGCACAACGCAAAGTACAATGAAACAAACAGAAAATAACCTAACTTTCTAATGCTACCAATTTAAATGTCCTAAGAATAAGGATTATTAATCCATGATTCTATTTCTTACCCAGAATGGATGAGCTCAGCACTTTTCTATTTGCTTTAAAAATGACAGGTGTAGCTTACTGGTCACTGCAAATAGTATGTGGAATATGTTTATTCCTGTGTCACAAGGTAGGTGAGAACATTTATATGAGAGGCTGTTGCTTTCCCAAGCTTATTTTCTTGCCTTTGGAAGGCTCCATTTCAATAAGGTGTCTGCCAGCAGGCACTGATATAGTATCATACTGAACACTGGCAAGGCTGTACAAGCTTTCCTTAAGTCACAAGATTTCCTGAGAAGGAAGAACTTGAATTACACTGGGCACATTATTTCATGTTTCTTACAGCAATACACTATGGTGGATCCCACTCTTTTTCTTAAGAATAATGATTTCCTATACTGAATTCTACAGCTGAACTTGCAGAAAGCAGTGAGCAGCATTTAGCAAATGACTTGGGGTCTACAGTTCAACTTTGATGATGCTTTGATCATACTGAAGAAAACAGAGATCTCTCATATATTTTAACACCTGTCTCTAGTACTGAGAAGAGACTTCTGAGAAATGACAGAGGAGGAACAGCTTGGAAATGTTCAGGGAGAAATAAAGAATAAAATGTGGAGATATATCAGCATTTCTTAGCTTGTGGAATGTGGAATGCTTACAATGTGGAACACAATATGTGGGAAGACTTGCTGACTTATTTGAATTACATGTTACTCGTTCCCTTTGGAATTCCCCCCCTACCTAAATATAAAAGGATAAAAGAATCTAATAAACTCTCTTTACAAGACGTTTTGGTTTGATAGCAAATGTTCCCAATTGTTCTCCAATCTACCTTTCTTCTTATTCTTAGCCTATTAAGACATTTTGAGCCATCACTACCTATTTTGCTTACCTTTGTGTTCTAATATTTTTTCTTTTTCTTTTTCCATCACTACTGAAACTGTTCTAAGCTGCTTCTTGATAAGATTCTTTTTACACAAGCACAGCATATCGTACCACACAGATAAAGTAAACTTTATTTACTTGTTTGGTGCTGGTCTCTTCTCACAGGTAATTAGGGACAGAACCAGGGGGAATGGTTTCAAGCTGCAAGAGGGTAGGTTTAGGCTGGACATTAGGAAGAAATTCTTCACAGAAAGAGTGGTCGGACACTGGAACAGACTGCCTAGAGAGGTGGTTGAGTTGCCATCCCTCGGTGTGTTTAAGTGTCGCTTAGATGTGATGGTTTAGGGGTGAACTTGTAGTGTAGGGTTAATGGTTGGACTCGATGATCCCAAGGATCTTTTCCAGCCTGAACTGTTCCATGATTCTATGACTCTAAGTTGTCTCCAAGGAAATCCTTGCTTGCCTAGAATTGTACGAAATCTGCAATTTTAGGGGAACATCAGCAGTTTTGAGTAAGTGGAACATACAAAAGTAAACATATAATTACATAATCCATAACTTAATCTCAACAGGATTTTTGTAATACCAGTAAAACTCTTAAATCCTCCCCATTTCATGAGAGAAAAGTGGAAGTAGAGGTCAGAAGCTCGTCCTGTCAGGTTTCTGAACAGGAATGGAAACAGAAGATATTAGCTAGGATCCCCTGAACAGAATTACTGCAAGAAAACCTTGAGCACCTGCAAGCAAGATGCCTACTTTTAGTGCATCATTTAGATTTTTCTCTGTAGCTGATAGACACCCCTATACAATAACTCAGCCCACTTTGGACACTTCTTTTGGGATGACATGAATGACTTGCTCTTGCCTACTGCTTGCCACTGGCTCTGAGTAAGGCCCAAAAGAAGAGCCTGTGGCTTCCTGGCTAGCACCAGATGAGATGAAGCCTCTGGAAAGTCATTACCTGTGGCTAGGCTAAGATCTGATGATAAAATAAAGTCATATCCTGTGGATCTTCCTGTATGAGGTCCACTTAAGAGCATTTTTAAACCATCACAAAGGTTAGGTTTAGTGTTGTTCAAGTTAATATGTTTTACTTTAAAATTGGAGAGGACTCGGCTGACCTGTTAACCTGACTTAGCTGTTTTGGACTGTGCGGCCATAGGAAGTTCTGTTATGTCAAAAATATTTCTTTTGCCTTTTCTTTTGGCTTTTATCTTTGCTGATATAGGTCTCATTTTCTGGATCATTCAGAAACATAATGTATTAGAAAGAAAAAAATTAGATGACTATTAGCAGGAATGAACTAGTGTTCAACACATTGCATCTGGAGTTCAGGGTACACCAGTAAAACAGGACTGAGTTTTCTCCCTAATTTGTCAAGAATGGTAGGAAGAGCTCAAATAGCAGTTTTTAAGGGAAATTAACAAGACAGATGACTAATGGGAGCTAGTTTCAAGATGTAGGGGACTATTCAAAAAAAACCACAGCCAACTTTTGGTAAATTTATCACTATCTGTAAGGTGGGGGAGCTGGGATTGTTCAGTCTTGAAAAGAGAAGACTTAGGGGGGACCTAATAGCTGCCTTCCAATACCTGAAGGGAACCTACAGGAGGGCTGGGGAGGGATTTTTTACAAGAGCATCGACTGATAGGACAAGGGGAAATGGGTTTAAGTTGAAGGAGAATAGATTTAGATTAGATCTTAGGAAGAAATTCTTCAGTACGAGGGTGGCAAGACTTTGGAATAAATTGCCCAGAGATGTTGTGGCTGCCCCTTCCCTGGAGGTGTTCAAGGCCAGGTTGGACAGAGCCTTGAGTAGCCTGATCTAGTTGAGAGGCGTCCCTGCCCGTGACAGGGAGGTTGGATTAGATGATCTCTAAGGTCTCTTCCAACCTAGGCCATTCCATGATTCTATGATTCTATGACGGTATATAAAAGTATTCTTTTTTTCCAAAACTTGGGCATGCATTTTGGTCATTTCTTACCAAGTTTCCTGATCTTTCAAGCTTCAGTTAAGCTCTATATAGCACTAATGCTCATATCTAGACCATCTTTGAAAACATACACCAGAATGAAAGTAACAGGACACAAACATTTCCTATAGCACTACGTATGTTGGAATGGACTTGTTCACAAATAAATAAAACTACTTTCTTCCTCAAGTAGACATTTTTTGTGTACCTTTCCTTTTTGGCAACAGTAATTTCTGTACATCTTGATGAGTGAGAAGTGTAGCAGTTTCTCTGACACCTACTAACACACATACACTTGTCTTTTGTGTTACAAAGCTGAAGGACTGAGAGGGACTCATAGCAATCAAATCATCACAGCAAAGCGTCTAAAGAGGTCAAATAAAATGTCTATATCTGCTGGACAATCATCTAAATCATCCACCAAAGAGTTCTCAACAAGAAAATACTGCATTAGTGTACAGCCACAGCCAACTGCTCACAATTTTTACGAAAAATAAGGCTTTTAAACTGTTTAATCAGCTTATGTTGTGTTAAAAGAAAAATTAAAAAAACCAACAGAATCTGCAATTAATAACAAAAATATACATTTTTAGTGCTGGACATATCTTAAAACTTACAAAATGTTTGTTATTTTAAAGACAATTAAGATTTAACAAAAATCATGATGGCATGCCAGTTATTTTTTAAATGGTTTAGGCATTTATGTATTAGGCATCTGTCATGTCTACGAAGAAAGAGGGAAGGCAGAAGAAACAGTAATAAACAAATGTGAAATTAGTGTTAAAATATGCCACAAAAGATTGCGGGTGAATTACAGCACTAACTTGCAAGTGATTTTCTCATATAATTAAAAGATCAAAGCAGTTTGACCTGAATCTGAAATTTAACTTAAATTCAGTTGCCGCTTCATAACATTTGGTTTCAAAACTTCCAGGAAGAGGTGAGATGTAGAATTTCTGTGGAATCCTTTCGTTGTACCTGACCAGATATTGACTGCTATCATCCAAGGACACATCAAGCTACAAGCCGTCATTGATCCAATATAGCTTTGGTTTTCCATTATAAAAGGTTCCCTTTCATTAGAGTTTTAAAGGATCTACTGTGAGAAAGTAAAGACTCTGTATTCGTGACCTGAAATAATCTACTCTTTATGAAAGGATGACAAATCACAGAGAATCAAAGAACATGCCTGCGGCTGCAGAGGTTTTATCTGAGCCTAATCTAGGGGTCACTGGAAAATTCAATGCATAATTGAAGATTCATCAAAAAGAACTTCTCAGATTAAAAGCTACGTTTACTGTGTGAATGAGAAATCCTGGTGTGTTGCTTTGCTTCCATGTTGTTTGATGTCAGTTTCTTTTTTTAAAATTTCAAGAATAAAAGAAACAGCTCAAGGAAAATGAATAATCACATCAGCTTTTGGTTGGTCCTCCTAAAATGCAGCAGCTTTCTCTTTGGAAATGGATGTTCTATATTTAAGTGATGCCACCAACCCTACCACCTGACTCTACAAAGCAGGCCAAAGCTATCCCTCACCTGCTGATGTATTCAACATTTTGTTTGTTTTCATGGGGTTTTTCTTTTCAGATCTCAGGCAAAGAGTAGAAAAAAGTGAAAAAAAACCCAGCCCTGTTGCAATTCTCATATTGAAAGACACCTGGATATCTTTGAATCATTTTTACAGAACAGCATGCTGTTTTGAGGTGTTCATGAGATGCTCATGACGGAGAGCTGCCTGGTTCCAGGCCAGCCACCTGCTGTGCAGCCACGGCTCGTGGGACAGACTGTGGGCACGGCTCAGCTGGGAATGTGCCTCATGCACAGAGCAGACACAAAAAGGGAGAGGGAAGCCTTGACTGATTTGCCTTGTCTGTTGATTTTTAAGAGCACTGAAGGCAATTTTCACAACAAAATAAAAAGTAATTTGATTTCAAGAATAAGAGAAGGAAAGGTTCAGGGGCATTCCTGTAGACAAAAATGCCTAAAAGTACAGCTCTGAGTTTACAGATGACCTTCTTCCAAGGGATCAATTATATGTCAAAGCTGTGCCAGACAACAACACTGCCAACAAATGGACAATTCAATGCTCAGTACAGCATGTGACCAGCTATGCTGTGCTTAGTGACAGCAAAATGACAGAGAAATGACCAGCAAGGAAGAAGACAGCAACTGCCTCCTGTGGAGTGAGCAGATCTCTAACTTGAGGGAAGGAGAAAAACAAAGGACAGGAAAATACATCAAAACGCTAAATGGTATCTGTACATTGTGTTTTTTCAAAACTTGAAAGATTGTCTGCGAGGGCCCCGTGAGACCACTATATCTCTGCTGCCCCGACACGCTGCACCTGGAGCCTCTGCTCATGGGGTTGGGGATTCCATGTAAGCTCAAGCCCAAACCCAAGCTATCAGCCTTGCCTTGCTGATATGGCAGCCTGCCTTGACCCTGGACCTGTCTCGTCACTGCAGACTCATCTGATGGTCATTAGACTGGTGATGACCTATTACTGCCCCTGAGATGCTGGAGTCACCCTGCCAGTTCCCCTGCTCCTGAGGGAAACCTGGTGCTCCCTGCCCAAAGGAAATGCAATCAGGGCCAATAATATTCTCCCTCATATCAGTGGAAATATAATTTATTTCAGCTTGCTCAGCAAATCATTCTCTGCTTTGACAGACCTTTCTGAAACCTGCAGAAATCAACCCAAATCCTTCCTGTCTCCTCAGCAAGCTCTATCTCAGCAGAGAATACAGACACAGCCTACATTTAATGACCCAGTCCTGTTCTAACTAGCAGAAAAATACTCATCAGCTTCAAAGGGAGAAGGAACAAACCTCAGGTCTCAGTCCTTGAACCCACAAAAAAGATGACAAATGTAGTCCCCTGCAGAGCCTCATTTAACAGAGGCCTTTATCAGTAAGACAAGGTGATCTTATTAACTTTCACAGGGAACACGGATGGAGAAATACAGGATCTCTGCTAGTACAGAGACACAAAGTGGGTATGCTTATTATCAAAATGTCATGTAGTAATTCACTACTATAAATTAATTTATAACACAATATTCTTATTCAGAACTAACATCATATTCTCCCTTAATACAGTTAAATAATACTGTAGTGTTACTATAATACAGTTAATAACTTTATTAATACAGTTTAAAATTTACTTATTAAGCCCATATTAGTAAGACATTTAAACCTGCTGTTTTATTAAAGGGTGATAGAGTTGTAAATGTTTAATTTGCTAAGCAGCTGCTAAGCTTATTTGCCCTGCTGCTCTTCCACACAGATGTGGAAAGCTGAAGTCCCTTGGGAATCTGGTAAAAGCTATTTCTACAATCTGATCCTGATTAATGAAGCTCAGTAGGATATAATTTGACAAACTACTGACATTATTTAAAGAAAAAAAAACATCTCTTACCTCCATTATCTTTTAGATGCAGTGCTATCTTGGTGTCATCTATAAAGGAAATTCACAGTCAGTTGCAGGAGAATACATTTTTCTAGGTCATGAGTCATTTTAAGAATGACTTTCTAATGTCAAAGAAATTGCACAATTAGAAAATGACTTACAACTCAACTCAATGAGAATTAGATTGTGGTGTTCATACTTATACTGAGAAAAACTTTACCCCCTTACTACTAAAAAAACATTTATGAGAGCGTCATAGTGTAAAAGAGGATTCAAAATACAGGTAAATAGGGGTACTGGAGTCTGATGCATAACACAAATAATTCATTTATATTACATGTTTGTACATAGTTTGGGCATTCTATCATATTAAGGACTATAAGAACCGACATATGACAATAAAACAATGACTTAGCTCCTCTTCTAAGAGTCATGAAAATGCCTACTAGTTTTAAATCCCATTTATTTCCATATTCCTCTTCCTGTTGTGAGCTGTAATGAACAACATGCCAGGGAACAATGCTGCTAATGTGGTCCAAATCCTACACCAACTGTTTCTAAACTTCTCTTGCTGCAGTCAAAACCAAGTTTTCTTATCGGTAGTTTTGCACCTTGAAATACTTCCAGCTAAAATTTTCCTGTCACAGGCCACTTAAAAAATCTGCCTGTATCTGGCACCTTTCTCATGTTAACATACAATTCCAACAGAAAATTCCACCCCACGCCCCCCTCTCCCCCCTCGCCCCGCTATTTTATAGATGCTATTTTGTTAATCTGAGTTAGCTTTTCTACCTGGTTGAATTTTTTCCAGAAGTAGGAAGGCAGGATATCTCAGCAACAGAAAGGCAAGATTTAAGCAGCCAGTAGAACAAGGATGAGAACTGACACATCATCACTTATCCAGTTAATTCAGTTCAGAAGTCTATAGAAACTATTTTACAACAGTGAGCACTACATGAAAAGAACAGTGTCGACTGAGAAAAAGTAAACAGGTGAATTTCAAAGGATCTTTTAATTTGGATTATCTCTAATTTTCACCTGCCTAAATAGAATACCTAAAGGGCTTAAAAAGTCATTAAGTCTGTGATGTGAGTTTCTTCACTAACTTAGCAGGGCCCTCTCCTTCTGATATTTCAACAGGTTTCGGACTATGGTCTGACGGTTAAAGGAACTAATTGTAACCACAAGTTCTCCAGAAGTCTGCCTGGTTTGTCTGTCCGCAGCACTGCTCCTTCCTGCAGCGCTCCTGCCCTTCCTTTGCACCTCACAGTTGCAAGAGTGAGATGCGTTTTAAAAGCAGTAGCAGATACTGCCTTGACTGCAGTTCCTCACTCCCCGAAGAGAAAAGGTCAACACGAACACACACTTAAAAGAAACTGTCTTTTAGACCTGCAAATGACATATTTGCACTACACACCAAGGTAGTGTATGCACCTCACCTTCTGTGGGTAGGCTAGTTGGCAGGTGGGAAGTGGTAGATCCTCTGGTAGTCGTTAAAACTCTAAACTTTGTGGTGGTTGGCAGAAGAGTGGTGGTGGAGTAGGGAGGTGTTTCAGTTGTGTCTATATTCTTTTCACAAATCTTATCTTTTGACTGTTGGGAAACAACAAAAACGAAGAGAAAATTAATTCTCAGCAGAGGCTGTCACTGAGTGAAGAATTTAAGCATGGACAAACTGTCAAGATAAAAAGAATGAAAACGGAAACCCTAAATCAGGGAATTTCAAGAGCTTTTTTTTTTTTTTTCATTTGAAGTGCCTTACACAGCATTCAGCAACATATATTTTACATTTAGTTGCAAAACTTACATTTCTCAACTGCGAAAGGCAGACTTCGAAGTCACTCCTGAATGTCAAACACGTTATTTCCCCCAATCAGATTTTAACACCTAAGGTTATCATTCAATTTTTCACTCTTCTACTGTGAATGCTCACTTCCATTGGTCCAGGTACCATATTAAAAAAAATACACAGGAATTAAACTGTAGCTCTTCAAGTGAGTAATGTATATTAACTGGAGCATTTAGTTAGGCTTTACATGTGATTATTGTGGAAGAATACGGTTATATATGTAAAATGTGTGCGTGTATTCAGCCTATAGAATACTTATATAGTACACTAGATAGCAACATATTTGTTGTATGCCTACTAATACTATACAATATTAAAAATATAAATATCATAAAATATAAACTATTAAATATCATTGAACATATTATCACACCATAAATAATCACCATCATAATTTACTTTTTTATTTTCATGGGCATATATTGTTATACAAATCTCAAGTCTTTTTTTTTCTTTTTTTTTTAAAGTTTCTTGGCACTTTTAAATCCTATAGGTGTAATGAATTATTTTTTTATGGATCACACAGTTTTGCAGAAAAAAACTCCAATTAACTAACAGCAAATATGGGAACTGCCTGTAACTCCTGCTGTCCCCATTCATTTTAATGAGAAGTGGAATCCCACAAAGCCTATTCATTTTATTGAGATCTAGCTGTCAAAACCCAGTGAGTGTTATCTTTTTTTTTAAGATGTATGGGTATTTTATTGTCCTTTCTTCTACCAGAAACAATATATTACATTAAAAGGTACCAGAACCTGCAGTATAATTCTTCTTTAAATTTCTTCATGTTTTAGTTTGAAAACTGCTGTTACTTTCATTGATGCAATTTAATTAAACCATAGCTCAAAATCTAAATTACAAAGAAGGAGATATTAGTATGAGAATCCTCATTATTCATCATCTTGAATGAATGCATCTAAAATTAACCTCTGTGGGCTAATTATTGATCCTTCATTGAACTCCAGCAGCCAGTTCAGGCATCAGTCTGGAAGATAAGAGAGCTTGAAAGCTGGATGCTGAGCAGCAATCAAGCAGCCTGAAACTACAAATCAAACTACTTGGTTCTCAAATACAGCTAGTGTATCAATAATTTCCTCTTAGATCATATACTAAGCCTTGGAGAACTAGTAGTTTGAAACAAGAAGGGAGAAGCAGAATGGGATATTACTATCCTGCAGAGAGCAGTTTTTGGATAACTTTATCTAAAGGCACAACTGAGTCCTGGTTAATTATAATCCAGGTTAAAGCAATACAAAGGCTGTACACTATAATAGCACCACATACTCCCAGTAACTTTTATTTTATGGTCTTGAAGGAGTTGTCTTCCAGAGATAATAAATCTGAGAGAAATGCCATTCTTTAAGCAGCAGATTACAAACTGACAAAGCTGAAGCTTCAAGGCCATGTAACAAGGCAGTATGTAGGATGCAGCTATTTTGCAACTACATTTATAAGAAAAAAAAAATCTCCCATCAGACTGAATTAATATCATTATTTCTCCTTGGTTCTACTGTGAATAAAACAGAATGTGTTTTTCTAACTAGACACTTGGCCTTATGCTTTGTCCTCAGTTTTACCTAACATTACACTTCAGAAGGGCTATGTTGCTGAAACTCATGACGGAATTTAGCCCTTACTTTTAGGAAAAGTAACTGCTTTTTTTTATGGTCATCAGGAGATTAAAAGTGTCATACAATTATTCTGTTCCTATGACCACAATTCTCAAATGAGAGAAACCACAAAAAACTCCAATCTCCAAACCAAAAAACCTTCTGAAGAGAGAACACTGAAAAAGAACTAGCAGTAATATATGTATTTACATATGTGTCTTGAAAATGAACTGCTCTGGTTCAAGAGTAGCCCAAATAACTTTTAGAAGAGGCCCATAGTCACTGTTTGACAGTGCACCACTACCACAGCCAGCTATCTTTCTTCTTCTCTCACAGCCTCTCCATGGTAGGAAATCCAAATGCCTTGTAATTTGGTTGGTTTTGTTTTGTTTTAAAACAAACCTCTTTGAGTTAATCCATCTAATTTCTTCTGTATTAAGTGATTTGGCCAGATTTGACAACCACATCACAGTTTCTTCCCATTTTCTGGCATGAGTCAGAAATCTAAGAGAAAAATGGTGCAGGGACATTGTTTTGGGCAGATGTTTTAGTATTTTTGTATTTTATTAAAAGCATTTTCTCAGAGATCAAATATTTACTTTATGTCCATTTTATTCCCTCCAACGGGGAGTGAAATTGCTCGGCCTATTTTTCTTTATTATGCCTTACAGCATTACCACTGATTAATAAAGATAAATATAGCATGCCTTTGGCCTTGAAATCACACTTCATACTATGAAGAATTTAATCAAAAGCACCATAAGTATATAAATGTCCTCTGATGGGCTGAGAATGTAAACTGATCACATACCTCCTCAGGGCAGCCACTGTCTACCCAATCTTGTCGGTGACGGTCAAATCCACTGGAGCATCTTTAAATGATGAAATAGATAAAAGAAGAAAAAACAAGAAGAAGAAAGGAAAGGAATGACAGAGAGAATAAGTAAATGATGTGATTTTAAAATCCATAAGATTTAAGTGGTAATACTTTTATTCAAAATGCTGTTGCTTGCAATATGAGACAATCCTTTAGTTCACTTCAGTGAAAGGTGTTTCAATGAATGAGTTTTTATTTGATTTTTTAAAAAAAATTATAATTTTAAAATAGGAATGTCTCCCACTGGATTATGCTTAAGACGGCACTAAGCCATAGCATTTTTAAGTTTGATATCTGCCATATGGAAGTAAATTGGTTTAATTATTTCTGTCCAGACTTCTTAGCCAGGAAAATTTAATCCCATTTCCAGTCAATGCTGTTATCAGACAAGGTGAGCTGAAACATCAAGATACACATGTAATGATGCGATCACTGTTCGCAGAATTAGATAATGGCTCCTTTGAACAGCCTTCATAACAATTAGAGAATACTATTCAGCTGCTTCTACTCCCTCCCTAGCTACAGAAAACCTAAGTTGCATGCATATTTCTTATCATATTAGGTGAGGTTAATAACCTGCTTGGAATACTCTTTCTCATTTGCAATATGTAGCAAAGAAATTTTAAAGCAACTTGTAACACTTTAATAGAATGATTCCCCTGGCAATCCCTATCTCACAAAATGTTATCAGTGTTTATACAGTAATTTAGGGTTTCCTAGACAACAGGTAGCATTACAAGACAGAAAGCATGATTTAAGTGGCAACCAAATAACCAAACCACGATGTCCCACTTCGAAAGAGATTCTCCCTAGTTAGGTTTTTAAGAAAATTTGGGTTGTTTTGTTGTTTGTTTTCTGCTTTTTGTATTCATTTCCTCAAGTGCTCTGTTATGAGACAGGACGATGTCATTAGGCACTCATGGTCATAACTTACCTGTACAGTCATACAGCAAGTAAGTTTCTCACCATCTTTTGGTAAGAGTAGGCAAGCAAATAAGGCCACTCCTATGGTTATCTGTGTTTATGGGGCAATTATTTTGTTCTTAATGAATGGAAAGATGCCAAGACATGCCAAGTACTACTTCCACCGAGGTAAACAGATACATCTGGAAGACTGGAACAGTGGAATATTTTTTATAGTTAACAAGACGCTTGGGATAATAAACTTCTCCAAATAACTATTGTGAGCAGAAGCTACACTGTCTTTGACAAAAAATCCTGAGAAAATGTTGATTCCCTTTTGTACTTGCTCTGATTCATATTCTACAATTTGCAATGTTACTAAAAAAAATTACTCCAACCAGGTACAAATTATCACTCACTTTATAGCACCTGACTTTTCAAAAAACCTACTGCAGTGAAGAAGAAGGTGCCCAAACCAGAAAGGTATTTCAGGAAAATAGAGAGACCTCCTTCCCAATGCATGAGTATAAAGGCCTCTGTAAAGATTTTTCTTCTTTTGGATGGGTGAATCAGTGCTGTGCTGGGAGCTTGGTGCTGCCCTCCCATATTTGGGGTGTTCTATCTCCACAAATGGTTGAGAGAACAAGGAGGATCTTGCTAAGCAGAAAGAAATGAAGACTTGATATTCCAAGTAGGAACAAACCGCATTTTTTAAGTATCAGGCTCTCCTACTCTTTTCTAAAGTTTGAAGAGCTTCATTAGAAACTTCTGTGCCCATCTTGAAGCAGACATGGACTAATTTGCAGATGTATTGAATGTACGCAAGCACTTTACATTTAGCTCTGGTTAAAATCTAATGGGTTTGAAGATATTCTGTACAGCTGAAAATCAAGCTGAAAACCAAGCTCAAGGTTTAGACACGACAAGCCACTCTATAGATCTCTACAATAGAAGTAATTATGCTAATTCAAACCCAGCTGCACTTAGCCCTAGTAGGGATTAATGACCTTCCATCTTAGATTTTATCTTGTACCTAAATGGTGTCAAACTTAAGGCTCCAAAGATTAAATGAACAAAAACTTATCACAGGCACATTCATTCGCAGTTCTTACGTCTCTTCTGACAAGCTACTGAAATACAGTGGCAAGTAACATTAACAAATCCCCAAAAGGTGAATTCAACACACAAGGTCTTGGAATGTCTCTTTCCAATACCTGAGACACTTTTTGACCCTGCTTTAAAGAAAATATGTTAAACCCTGGACACTGTTTATTTAACATTTTCTGTTGATTCAATAGTGAGTCTAAACAGTATTATCAGAAGGCAGCTTTGCCAGGAACTACACAGGTTCCAAGCAAACCTGTTTGTGAAGTTCTTCTGAGGCATGTGTCAATGAGATGACAGCCGTAGAAGATACTATCATTGCTGTGGCGTTGGGTTAGAGTTCTGGGAACTGTCATTTCAGTGCACCATCTACACTACTGACTGCGTTTTTAAGACCTTCATCTAGTAGCATGGTGATAATTCCCTGTTGCTATTAAAGCACTGGAGCCAATTTGATTAACCATGCCATTTACGCCATCTGTCTACATGGCCATTTTATAACAACTTTATTTTCAAGTGATGACTGAAATCAGCTGAAGCAAAGCAATAACAAAGATGTTCTAGGAAATGAGAACAGGGACATTCATGAAATGTAAAGAATTCCAAAATCTGTGTGGAACTTGAGAGTACTGGTTCAGGGAGCAAAGGGAGAATTACAGGCTCTGCATGTATAGCAATGATAATTTGGTGTAACTAATGTAGCTGAGTCTGGGTAACATGAAGGATGTCAAAATCTTCTCGGTGAACCGTATGTAGGCAGAAAGGAGATGAAGCTGTCATCAAATTTACCAGATGTCATTTACCTCTATTTGGCGGAGAATATTTAAATGACAAGAAGTGTCAACTCAGTGCATGAACTGAAATGCTTTGCTGCTTCTCTTTTAAGAGAGTTCAATGAGGATTAATAGTAATAATAAATCAGATACCTGTATAGAGAAAATTCATCAAGGTTTGGCATGTAAAAGCTAAAACATAATGGAAAATTATTGGGAAGGAAAGGAATGGAAAAATCTTCTCACCAGGTCAAGCTGATATAAAACAATTAAGAGCATTAAAATGCACAACATACATCCTTTAAACCAACTATTCCCTAGGCTGTTTTTTTTCACTGGCATATCTGTAACAGTGTGTGAAGAATGGATTTCTGGGAGCTGAAGGGCATTTAAGAAATCTGAAATGATTTCTTAAATATCATGTAATTACTCAGCTCAGTTAAAATGTTTATTAACTCATCTAAATAAAAGGTTAACTTGGAAAATCAAATAGAAAATTGAGCAGAGAGAACTCTTTTCTGCTTTTAACCACTAAGAAAGGCCCATCACATTACGAAAACACTAAGACACTTGCTAGGTGGTTTGAATTATTAAAAAAAGAAGTAGAACATTTTAAAGTGGAATTACTTTCCAAGTCGAGGGTGATGGGAATAAAAAAATATATAAAATAAATAAATACATAAAATATTTCTAAAAATATACAAATACTGGAAGTCCTGAAATATGTGCCTGTCCAACTAAAAAAACCACTTAATCATAGAATGATTTTTGAAGGAAAAAGAAGCACTATCTTTGCTTTCGGTCTGGCTTTGCCTCCCTTTACTGTGGAACAGGCTCCATTTTGGCTCCTCCATCCTTTGAATACCACTTTCTTGTCACACTGTGCTGTCTGGAAAAAGACTGTATTTTCCTGCGTTCATTATTTTCAACTTTCCCTTGTCACAAATGCAGAACTTTATCATAGCTCAAAGCACTTACGAAGTTCAGGTGAGGTGTCACTGTGAGTGACTCTGGTATGAATTTGTAAGGTATTTGAATATTATTTGTGCTTATTATCTAGCTCAATCCACCTAAACATGTACCTGAATTCAAGCATAAATATGTTGTCTGTATGTATCCTTTACTAAATCATATTGCTTAACTAAACCGTACTTCAGAATAGGATGATGATTTGAATTGTTACTAGAGGATCTGCTCCCACCCTGCTGTTGTAAGGCAAGAATAGCCAAGATGATTTGCTTAATTCAAGGATTTTAAATGCAGCACTACAAACAGCCTGTACTATTTTAATGTTTATGAAAAATTTGAATACAATTATTAAAGCAGCGTATCTGTGGTGTCTGCAGCACAGAATTCCATCATTATTTTAACACTGCATGCCTCTCCAAATTTCTGACACTCAGGTGACAATAAGGAGGATCAGGGAGTGGCAGAGTTTTCAGCAGGCAATCTTCAACCTCACAATGGTGCCACAATTTTATGGGACAGAAAGTCTGCGAAAATATGGCTCCTGTAAAATCATGTAAAGAGAGGAGTGAAAAGGTATTAAAAAAACCCGCTGCTGTTTTACAGTAAAAGAGACTGAACATGAGTAAGACTCAATATTTGCAACTCTGTCACAACATGTAGGAAATAAGGGTTCCCAGAGGGAATTCTTGGTGTTGGAAGAGCCTGAGAATGAAAGTAGGCTAAAAGAAGTAAGTTTTATTTCCAATTCAACTAGAAAGAAAGGAAAAACTTCTAGTTAAAATGAGACTTGGAAGAGTTATGGTTAAAGAAGAATAGAAGGATATTTTCTATAACCTTAATGTCAGTTACAACAGCAAAGGAAACATGCTGAAAAGCAGATAAAGAAAACAAAACAAGCTTTTGCTAAAAGCTCTGCTTTGAATAACTAGAGGGGAAAAGCTAGTGTAAGAAGAAGATGGTCCTACAGTCAAATTTATGAAATCATGGCATCAGAATTTCCAACAGAATCAGCAGAAAATAATAACAATCAAATCTGTTCTCTGGGAAGGACCCACTCTGATTCTAGATTGCATTCTCTACTGCCTTTGACTTTGCATTTATACCTGCACAAAGCAGGTATAAAGAGATAATAGCAACAGAAGTTAGCAGAGATTTCTGATCTGTGGCACTGCTACCTGTTTTGCACACAAGAAATTACTCAGAGTTCAAGGCAAAAAGCTCTGAAACAATACTGGGTATATACACTCTTGATGATCTCAGCAAACACAAGTAACCTCCCTTTCTCACCTTTACATGATTGTCTGAACTATTTTCCATGTTTGAGTATCCAAAATGATCTCTTCAATTTTAGGGTGGACGCTCCCATGATCTTACATTTTTTTCTGCAGCACTGCATGTTACATTTCCTTCTGGTTAAATAAGCAAAACGGAGTGGCCAGTTGTATTTTGAAAACTGTTTTATAATGCTTTGCACTGACAACTTCAGAAGTACAATTAGCCTCACATACCCATTGTTTTTTCTCATTTTTAAAATAAAAATGTGAAGATCACTTTTGAAGAAAATATTTCCTTTTTGTGGTGAGGAAATAGAGCACAGGAGACATCAAATGATCCAGCTGAGATAACACAGAATTCTGTAATGGAACCTAAAGCTAAACCTTGATTTTCTGAAATCCATATGAGCACGTGCCAATTTACATCTATGCTTCCCCTAGTACTCCCAAACATATGAATTATAGAACTGGGCATGATATTGAGACATGCCAAGGCTCGTGTGGCACGCACCAAGGCACAGATCTCATGCACACATTGGCCAAGCTCCCATTTTTATTCATAGGCTTTTATTGGGATTTTGCTTCTTTTCAAAAACACCACTGGTAAGAGTAACAAGTAGTAGAGTCCTTGGGACAGGATGAAAATGTTCTCGTGCCTAGAGATAGTATGAAATAGGGATGTTCACGCTTCTGTTGTCATAAATGAACTCCCAGCAATTCCGCACTAACACAGTTGTTTGAGTACTAGCGGGCATCAGCATCTGAGCTGCTAGAAAGAGAAGTGCAGACAAGTTTTGGTTAAGCTATCTTACTGCTCCTGTTCACAACTCTAAAAAGAGTAAGAAGTCGAAGGAAGGAAGAGCTATGATACGAGGAGGCACAATACCATTCTGTGATAACGTACTCAACTGAATCTACACAAACCAATGTTTATGTGCTTAAAAAGGTATGCCAACAAAACAGGAGAGCATTCTGCACAGGGAACACACAGAGTTTTGAAACTCTATATTCCTACTACTGCATTTGTGGAAAGTATGGATGAATTAGGGTTAATAAAAACCCTGCTGTAAAGGCTCAGTGAATTCTTCATCTAGAGAAAGCAAAAGAAAGGAGGGACATGAATCATCCTGTAACTGGTTATGTTCAAAGGAACTTACAAGTTCAGAAAGTTGTTTCCCAAATTAGTATTCTACTTGCATCTCATTTCTTATCTAAAAGTGAGCCAAATTCTGAAGTCAACATTCAGCATGAATAGTCTGTAAAACAGATTACCACAGAATTACAGAACAGTTGGGGCTCATCAATTTCTTCATTAATTGCACATGTTAATATTTGTTGTGCTATCCAGTGGGAAGCAAATGGTTTCATTAATGCTTTATGACAATGTAGATATCGGAAGAGTTAATAGACTTGAATAGGGCGGTAGCTAAAGACATAATGGTGCAGAGAAAAAGAATTGATATTTAGGAAGAATACTGAGAAAACTTCTTATTTCCCTGAAATTGGGAATACCTCCTACAGGGAAAAGTTAGAGAGTCCACACTGTTTGGGTGACTGAAAAGATTGATAAAATATATATGCTACAGAAAATCAGTAGACTATGCTGAGACAGCAAACAGTTTGCCTTAGCAAGTCTTAATCTCAGATTATCCAAATTTTATAGAGACGTGGACATCAAATTTTTCTAAATAAAAACTTCTGGCAAAGTTACATAGGAGTACGTGTATAGCAATAGGCAAAAACTAAAGTACTATGCCACCAAAAAGAGTCCCTTCATTTACGGCCTTTCCATAAAGAGTGATATGTAGAAGGCTCTGAGACAAATATGATTTCAGTGATGGTCAAGTGATACTGAGGAGTGCAACCATAAGAGGTTAGCACTTCTGGAAAGCAGTTAACACTATTGTGAACATTCTGGCTGTTTCTATACTAGTAAAATAAACATGCTCAGAAATGTTCCTTGGCACTGAAGACTGCTGGCACAGAATGGCCTATGCCTGAACAAGCAAACTCTCTCAACCTTGAAAAGAAGGAGGCTGCACATAAACTGTCAACTCGGAATAATCCCTGGAACAGTTCAAATCCTGCACCATCCCTGGGAACTGCTCTGGACAGTGCTCCTGGGCATGGAACTGAAATCACTTCAGGGAACATTGTAACTATTTAATGGTGCACACAGTCATTTTCCAACGCCCAGGAAGCTTCCCAGGCTCTGTTTAATTCCACATCAAAAAATATTTGGTATGGAAAGATGAACTACAGCTGTACAAGTGTCTGTTTTGTATAGCTGCTGAACTGACCATTTAACAAATCTGACTGCCATTCTGCATTTTATTTCCATTAAACAGCAAACATAAAGAAAATTTGATATAGTGCAAAAACTTAAAAAAAAATCTTGATCAAATCAATTAAAAATACATTATTTATTTATTTTTTAATTTATTTTCCTTGTAATGAGTGCAGAGGAAACGAGGAGTGAGAGTCACACAACTGGTGGAAGGCAGATTTCTCCATAGTAATACAGTGGTTTGGATGCTTAGAGGAAGGGAAAGAAGTAACGCTTCCACAAATGTTCATTAACATTCACCCTATAAAGTATCGTAAGGTCAGGTGTGATAACCTGGGCTGCGTGTCTCCACAGACATGTCCTGAATTTCTGTCCTAAACCTGGAGGTCTTTTCAAATGCTTTGTTCTCAGTTTCTGTTCTTTCACTTTTTGTAAACACTTGGAATAAGGAAAGAAAGTGGTGGTTGAGAAAATGATTATCTATCTCAACAGTTTAGGATACAATGGGGAGATGGTATCAGGCTTCTGTAATACAGTCTCATGAACATTAAAATATTTGATACAAGATACACAGCAACTCATTTCTCAGAACACGTGACTTTCTGTCAGTCAAGAAAGGAGTCAGGAACTACAAATTAAATCCATCTCGGACATGAAATCCGATTCTCTCTTTTTCACTAAATTAATGTTCTACTAAGGGGGTCTATTCGACAAAATGCACCTACTGCACAATCATTGTTTTTGCTAATCCATTATTAAAGTTTTTTCTGTAACAGGATTTATCTGACAAATTGTCCTTAAGCTTGAGGTGGTCAAATTTGTATATTTTCTTATACATCGCTGTTGAAAAAAGACAAAAATTCCCAAGTTTTCCAGCTGTTATAAGCAGTAAAGTTAGTTTATTCCAGTCTACTGAAAGAGAAGGTAAGATGCAGTGTAAAATAGCAATAACACTGCTCTCTATATAGCAATGCATAAAAACGTTAGATCTTTCCTGCAGTGAGGGTCCCAGAGCTGCACACAGGACTCAAGGCGAGGCCTCACCAGTGCTGAGCACAGGGGCAGAATTACATCCCTGCTCCTGCTGGCCACACTGTTCCTGATACAAGCCAGGATGCCATTGGCCTTCCGGGCCACCTGGGCACACTGCTGGCTCATGTTCAACCGGGTGTCAGCCAGCACTCCCAGGTCCCTCTCTGCCGGACCGCTCCCCAGCCACTCCTCTCCCATTCAGTAGCGCTGCTGGGGGTTATTGTGGCCAAAGCGTAGGACCCTGCATTCCGTCTTGTTGAACTGCACTTGGTCTTGTTTAATACCAGAGTGAATGACTCTTTAACAGAGCAAGGCAATACTCGCCATAGCACTGAGGATAAACAAACAAAGTGCAATTAAGTCTGAACTCAACTGTGTTGCAATTTGAAGCAGTTATGGCTGACACAGAAGTTGCAGTCCTAGATATAAATGATTCATCAAAGACTGAGTGGGGCTTTGTCTTATTGTCCTCATACAATTAAGTATAAAAAAATACTAGTATGTAAAAGAATTGCAAAAGAAATTTTTACAGAAAAGAGCTGTGCTACCTACCTACTTATCTAGTGTTTTACCACTATGGTTTCTTAGGTGCAACTGTGAAATTAAACATGGAAATCAAACTCAGATTTTGTGGTCTTTCGTCCAAACTAATCAGCAAAAGTAAATATTCTCAAAGGCAAAAATAGTAGATGGATGTCTACTTTCCTTCCTCTCAACAGGTGTGCTTAACTGTCCTCTGTGTCTTTGATAACTACTTCCTGCATCTACAATAAAACACCTTCGGAATGTGAGTCATTTGACCTGCATGAGACAGACTTTATATTGAGGTCTTAAAACAGGCCAGGCAGTGGTCATTTTTGTATTGACTGTGATATCTATGTCTTGGCCAAGCTGTGTTGCAAAACTGGATACCACAGAGACCTGCAGAGTGGATAATGAACACAGTTTCTAAGCTCCAGAAGACACAGCAATGTCTCTGGTAAGGGAACCAACAGCTAGTGAAACCGATCTCAAATTCTGAAAGGCAAATGATAGGGTAAGAAACACAAACAAATGAGTAGCGTAAGTGATGTGACTTAAATAAATCACTGTGTTTATATCTAGATTAAAAAACTTCAAAATGCTTCCCAGTCTTTAGGTCCAGGATTTCACAGAAAATATTGCAACAGAAAGATTAGGATTTCAGAGTAATGAAAATTGTAGCAATCTTCTGCCCACTTCCTAGAAATAAATTAAAGTTGTGCGACCCAGCCCTGCATTTCCTAAAAATCTGCAGTGGGTATGAGCATAACTGTCATTCTCATGCTGTTTGGAGTTATTCAGGAAAACAAAGCAAGGCATATGTATGTAAAAGTGTCACTAATGCATCTGCAAGAAAACTGGCTAGTTTCTGTATGAAAGTAGGATTCAAACTCAGTTGAGTAGATATCAAACTTGCTAATGGTAGGCTAGGGATATTTATTATTTATTCACTAGCCTGGGGCTACTCAGAACATGAGTGAGCATAAAGGAGGACACTGCAGAAGAATAAGTGGAGAAAGGAAACTTAAGGAATGAAACTCATGAGAAAGTACTACTAGCGCAGAAAAAAGCTCAGGTCCTTGCCTTGAAAAAGTATTCCACGTATCTCTCAGGCAGCATGTATCTATTCTAAGTTATCAGTGTTGAACCATGCAAGAGGATGATTCTATTTTACAGGTCCCACACTGTATCTAGTGAATTGGTTGGTCTTGCTCTGACCTAGGTGTCTGAGAGCTACTGCATCTTCACTAGAATTCTGTTCAGAGACTGAACTTCTTAGGTTTTGTTGTATTAATCATAGGAACTGTTCCAGGCAACTCATGCTCAAGGGCAATTACAGAAATTCCATAGTAATAGTAATTCCATGGAATCCAGCTACTAACAAACTCCACAAACTCATCAAAAATGTAGAAAGGCTACTTATCTGCTATTTATCCATGTACCAATCTCAGTGAAAAGTTAGTTAATCTGGTTGCAGGGTAGTTTTCAATAAAACATGTGAAGAGCTCAGGATTATCTACATTCCATAACAGAATTTTAAATGTACTGTTATGTACATTTTACTGATACATATGTCTTTACCATTATGTATTTTCAAAGGTACCTTCAGGCTCACTGAAGCTTACACTGTCTTCTAAACAGAACTGCCATCCCACTTGAGAACATCTATTACTATAATCTTGTGAGGTTTCTTTCATCAGGTAACACCATCACTGGGCTCACTCTGGTTTAAGCAAATGCTTTGTTCATTAAGCACTTCTGTGCCACTTTCTTTTCTAGTTTTACTCCCATCAGGCTTGCCATGCATACAAAATTCTCAATTATTGAATGCTAATTTCCCAACAGTTTCTTGCAGTTCATGTTCTCAAATTAGCTTGTCAATTTAAGAGCGAGTAGCTTGGAAAGGATTTGAAGAAGTTGGGTGTGGAGCAATTTTCTGCTCAATAAAGTATAGATCTACTTATCGCATCATTTTATCAGTAATGTATCAGGGTTGACAAATTTACACAGTCATTCTTGATACATTTGTTGCATTTGATTAAAAAGACCCAACTGCTGTCTCAACACAACTTCTAAAACAGAAAAAAAAATATGGTGCATTTTAATCAGAACAAACTCTGAGAAAGGGCTGGAACTTCTCAGATTTTTAATATGACTGCTCCATAATTGGCAAAGAAACAATATGCAAGTTAGAAAAACAACACTCATATTACCTTTAATTTATCACATGGTAAAATGGACCTTATTCAACAATCTGCTTGTTAAGACCCAGGTGTTAGAACTCTGACATGTTTTCATATAAAAACACTCCAGTATAAAGAACTGCTGTAGTGGAATACAAATTCCACAGACAGGCAGAATCTGGGCATGTTTCTTTTGCTTTGTCTGGAGCACTGGTATGATCAGCAAATTTATAAAGTTCTACACATTGATAGAATGAGATATATTTTGTAGAATACACTGTATTTTAAACCTCTAGTCCTTTTAAAGCATTTAAAATGAGATTTTCCTTGTCATTTGTATACAAATCTATTACACTGATTGGATTATATATGCTCCCTCTGGTGGTTTACTTAATCCATGCAAATGCCTCATTTCTCTTATTTTGTAATTCAATGGCTGAGATACTGTGGCCAATTTTGTAGTAACAGCACACTACCGTCAGTTAAACAGTGTTGCTGGATAAAAACAGCCTGAGTATAAATCAGCAAAATCTTCCTCTCATCTTTTAATTTGGAATTGAAATATGTACTATCCCTATAGCAAATGAACAAGGAAAATTAAACGCTGAAATAGTTAAAACCAGGAAGTATTTAAAAGTAAGCATTTGAATCAACCTTGTGGCCTTCTATGATGGAGTGACTACATCAGTGGACAAAGGAAGAGCTATTGATGTTGTCTATCTGGACTTCTGTAAGGGCTTTGACACAGTCCCTCACAACACCCTTCTCTCTAAATTGGAGATGGATTTGATACCTGGACTGTTCAGTGGATGAGGAATCAGTTCCATCCAGAAGTTAGTGGTCAATGGTTAGATATCCCGATGGAGAATGGTGACAAGTGGTGTTCCTCAGAGGTACGTACTGGGACCAGTGCTGTTGAGTATCTTCATCAATAACATAAACAGTGGAATCAAATGCACCCTCAGCCAGTGGGCAGAAGACACCAAGCTAAGTGGTACAGTTGACACACTTGAGGGATGAGATGCCACCCAGAGGGACGTGGACAAGCTGGAGAAGTGGGCCTGTGTGAAACTCATGAAGTTCGACAAGGCCAAGTACAAGGTCTTACACCTGGGTTGAGGCAATCCTCAGTATCAATAAGGCTGGGGGATGAAGGGGTTGAGCAGCTCTGCCCAGAAGGACTTGGAGATACTGGTGGGTGTAAAGCTGGACATAAACCAACAAGGTGTTTAAGAGACGGGTGGATGTTGCATTGGGAGACATAGTTTAGTGGGTTAATAGGGTTGGGACAAAGGCTGGACTCGACAATCTTCAAGGTCTGTTCCAGCTGAAACTATTCTATGATTCTATGATCTAAAGTGCACTTGCACCCCAGAAGGCCAATTGTATCCTGGGCTGCATGAAAAGAAGCGTGGCCAGCAGGTCAAGGGAAGTGATTACATCCCTCTGCTCTTGTGAGACCCCACCTGCACTGCTTTGCTCAGCTCAAGGGTTCTCAGCACAAGAAAGATATGGACCTGTTGGTGTGGGTCAAGAGGAGGACCACAAAAACGATCAGAGAGCTGGAACATCTACCCTATGAAGAAAAGCTGAAAGAGTTGGGGTTGTTCAGCCTGGAGAAAAGGCAGCTCTAGGGAGAGCCTAGTGTGGCAATCCAGTACTTAAAGGGGCCTACAGGAAAGATGGAGACAATCTTTTTTAGTCAGGCCTGTTGCAGTTGGACAGTAGGTAATGGTTTTAAACTAAAAGAGGGTAGATTTAGACTACAAATAAAGTAAGAAATTTTTTACAGTAACAGTAGTGAAACACTGTCACAGTGGCTGGAGATGCATCCCTGGAAACATTCAAGGCCATGTTGGATGGGGCTCTCAGCAACCAGATCTAGCTGAAGATGTTCGCGCTCATTGCAGCGTGGTTGGACTAGATGACCTTTAAAGGTCCCTTCCAAACCAAACTGTTCTACCACTCTATGAATAAAAATTGAGCTCTACAAACGATTGCTTATGAATGTAAGGACAGGAGTAAAAATGCTTTCAGGTTTACAACGTAAAATCGTCCTTGGTGCACTGTGCTAAGTATTTTGCTACCTATGACTGCAATGGTCAAGCTTGTTACCTCATCCATCAGACCAACAGTAATTTCAGTTTTATGACTTCATTATAACTTCTCTGCATAAGAAGAACTTTCAGAGCTTTTGAGGAGTGCATTTTATAAAACCTGAGTCAAAAACTTCTAGATTTCAAAATTTTAGTTTTATGAACGTCACAATTTAGGTAAAATAACCTGAAAGGCTTATACCAAGGCATGTCGCAACAAGAGATGTTCACTACATATTCACTGCACAATTAAGCTAATGTACCTGCACTCTCAGCAAATGAGTATCTTTAATCTCTTCCATTGTCTTTCACTTCGCCGTAATGGAATCTACAACCTTTGTTATGGTGTCAGCTACCAAGTAAGAGATGAGGAAAATGTAGATACCAAACAGTCAGTTACATCTAGAGAAAGACCCCGTGTTTCTTATTTGGATTTAATAATAATTAGTAGGTTTAGGTACTCAGATAGTATGTTATTTATCTTCGTGGGTTTTTTTAGTAATTCTGTGTGGGTGGTGCTTTGCTCAGCCAATAAATATTTTAGATTACATAAGACTGTTACATATACAACAATATTTGATTCAAAATACTTTTTATGAAAATAGATCTTGTCAGGTGGAACACACAGAACAACAAACAAAAAAACTCATCCTTTTCCTCTTCCCGATACTAAAAATTTCCAGATATAAACTCAGATTTGAAACTTAACATGTTTCCAACTTCATTCAAAGGAAGAATAAACAAACAAGGCATTTCAAGCTTGCCCAGAAGTTCAGAAGACAAATAATAGCAACCATTTTTATCTCAACTACCACAAGGGCACTGTGGAAAGCTATCACTTCATATTTCAACTGTAAAAATGTTTTCTTAGGAACTGCAAGTGTCCAGAGATTTTCCCTTTCTCACTTTCCAGTTAATCAGCACGTAATGGAAAACAACTTATTTCTTCATTACCTGCTTAGATGGAAACAGGGATTATAATAAGAAAAGATCAGAAGTATCAAGACTTAAATCGCATTATTGCTGCTATTCCCAGACATGTTTCTGATATTTCACTTTGCTCAGAACACATTCCATAAAAAACAGTCACAACATTTTCATTCACACAACTAGTGCTGTTTCTGGCACATGAGAGTAAGCACTGAAGTGAGATGTATCACAAATAGGACACTCTCATCTTTTTAGCTCAGGATTGTTTTCAAGAGTACTGAAGCTTTTGGAGCTGTGCGCACACACATGGGCAGAACAGTGCACAGAGCGTCCTGCTTCATCACTACGCACAAAAAGTCCAACATGGGAATTTGTGCGGTCTGTTTCAGGGCATTTCTCAAATTGGGGGCTTGCACTCCACGGGTCAATACCATAAACTGGTATGATTTCAGACCAAATTACTCAGTGCATAGTCTGGAAATCAGAGACCCTTGAGCATAAAAGTGCGTTTAAGCATTTAACTTGAGCAAGATCCTTCTGTGAGCTGTGACTCCAAGAGCTGAGTCTGTCTTCCTTTGCAGATCCGGGTAAACCCCAGCAGGGCTGCCTGGACAGCAGCAGCAGAAGCTGACCCTGAGCCTCCCAGCAGCCACTGCCTGAGGGCGGCAGAGCTCCTCTGAGCTGAAATTGTGCAAGGAGGGTATGACTTTTAGTGCTTGGGCTTAAGCATCTTGACATCTAATGGGTCACCCTTCAGGGGCGGCTTCAGAGGACCCATGTTTACTTAGCTCTAGTGTGTCTCAGGGGATTCTCTGATCATTGTAAGACTGTTGATGTGTAAAGGGCAGTGTCATGCATAATGAGTAGAGAGGAGGTTCATGGGGTTTAGACTTCACGACCGAGCCCTGCCTAAACTCAGGCAGCTGTAGCTATTTCCTCAGACAAAGTGTTTGAACCCCAGAGACGCTTTTTGGGCTTAGATATGAAAGTCCGGAGTTTGGTGAAAAAGTACTTTCAGTACTGCTCTCCTATTCTCCATAACTTCTATTGAAAACACTTTTGTGGATCTAACTGTCAGGCTTTTGGGTGTCCTTGGTATACAGCAGCCAGCTTTAGGATTTAAAATTTTAATACAGGTACCAACAGTGACAGTCAAATAAAACTATGATCTAAACTGCGTGCATTTCTTGCCCTTAGCCCTTCAACTACTCCAGTGCTCTATCTCCAGTTTTGGGATGATACTACCTTGTCAGTCTGAGGGCTCTTGTAACAATTGGGAGATGCTCTTATCCTGTGTTAATGAGGTGAATCATAGAATCATAGAATGGCCTGGGCTGGAAGGGACCTCAGAGATCATTTTAATCCAGCCTCCCTGTTGTGAGCAGGGACACGAAGCACAAGACATGCATAAAACCTGAGTCTCCAGCACGCAGAGTGTTGTCTGCTTATTTCCAAACTCACTGAAATGTTAATAGTGCTTCACTGCTGAATTATGAGAATTTCCTGAAGTTCATCAGAACAAAAAACATCAATATCTACAAAATCTGAACATAAGTATTTTCAAAATTTTGTGTAAAGATGGCTCTTAAAATTTCCTTAGTCATTTAAACATCACATTGTCATTCTATTTCAGTGCAAACTCTTAAAGTTAATAAACACAATTTACTTCTTGGGCAATTCAAGTATTTTCAACACAACTCACTATTTCAGTAATGCGAACAAGTTGTACAAATGAAAACTATAAAATAACAGCAAAAGTTCCTTAAATTATTCAAAAACATTCCTAGAAAATGACATCTCTAACATGCAGGTTATCCCAAGTGCCTAGAGTATATAGACATTTTCAGAAGCATGAATAGATGATATAAACAGATCTAACATAAATGAATTCTCCCAGTTTTTACATGCTGGGAAGTCAGAGACAGTGAAGAGCAAATAATCCAAGTTTCACTCACAGGTGATTACTATAAAGGAGATGCTAAGTGTTTCTGGCATTGTATAGCCATAGATCCTTGTGTAGGAGAAAGCTATAATACCATCTTAGCTTACATATTTATAGTTAGTCTCTTTTACTTATGGAACAGTTATGGCACATACATAGTTCAAAAAAAAATTAGCTCCTAGGGGCATCCTCCATTTGCTGAAGTCAAAAGAAAATTATGTGCGTTTGCTTTAGTCATGATGAAACTGTATGACATATGTCATACTGGATTTCAGAGTGGGTAGCCTGATGATCCTTTATGAAAAGGGAAAATGATTTAGACTTGTAAGGAGTGGCAGGAATTTAGGATTTTACACTGAATCACCTACAAGAAGAACTTGACTTTCTGAAGACTGGAGAGCTTGCACAGCAGCTGAGCTGAAGTTACAGGCAGGACACATCCCACTGTCGTATTTTCAGTCCAAAACAAACTGCCCACATGGGGGAGTGCTGTTCTTGGTAGTAATGTTGCTCTGGCTAGATGGGGTCACGACTTGTTGAGAAAAAAGGGTTGTAGAAATGGTACAGAGTTTTGTTTTCTCCTGCATACATGTTTGCTTGTTACCCACATGGAAGCCTGTCTACTCTGGAAGACCTCACTTGTAATACACCAAACCACTAGGGCGGTTCTACAGGAGCAGCATCACTGCCATATACAGCCATATCTGACCCTCACTACTCCCTTGCAGTCTTCTCACCAGCAAACAGGCATTCTCCTGCACAGAAATCGGAACACTGGATCAGTCCATAGATTATTGTCACACTGGAAACATGTCACTGTCAAGTTCAAAGTCTTCTTCAGGCTTTTGCACTAAAGGTTAATTGCCTTCCTCATCCTGGGTTTTTGCCTACAGCCAAGAAAGGCAGCTTTGGGTTACTCACCTCCTAGACCAGTGTGTCCAGTCAGCTTTGCAACCCAGAAGCACTACTCAGGCATTACCGTAAATATTAGTTTTCTTTGTACTCTAGGTACTTCTGAACTGTCAAAGTTAATACTTCATGTTATGCTTTGCCTTTGTTTTTCCATGCAGATTTTATTCTGCTGCAGCAGAGCAATGTATATCACAACAGGAGATAAAAGTCTAGGTTGATTTACAAGGCTGGTGACTGAAGGGCAGTGACACAGAAAAATCTGGAGCACTGTGATGAAAGAACTCACAACTTTCCATCGTTTCTGATTTTTAACCAGAAGAGTTAGGTGTGTGGTTTGTTTTTTTTTTAACTTGTTGAGCAAGTACTTCTTTATACCATGCAAAAAGAACATTTTAACACAGTGAATTTATTTTTGAGAGGAGTAAAACCAAAATGTGGTAGTGAAGTAAATGATTCTGTGTACTCTCTTGTGATTCAGACATTTCCACTGAGAATGAAATAAGGATTTATTTTTTTTTTAATCTCTCTAAAATGAATAAACAAGTTGAGGAACGGCAAGGTAAAAGAAGAGAGGCACTTGACTAGAAAGCAGGCAAGAGTATCCAGAACTGGTGGGGAGCAGAAAACTGCCAAACCGGAGAGAGGTACGAGTCCTGATCACAATGATCCTGCAGTTTAATGTACCCTAACGAAATAAATGCCCAGTCTTCACATTTTGGAAAGCAAGTTGCCACTTTCCACAAAAATATGTATCCACTTGTTATTTCAGATCTGTTTCTCTGTAGAACTGAATTCGTTTCAAATAAGCTGCTCATTTCAGAAGCTGGAGGAGAATGGCCAAGAAAGGCACTGAGGCCTGAGGTAGACATCATCATCAAAGCCATGTTTCTGAAGGAGATAACAAATTAAAAAATAAGGTGTAAATTGTAGTATAAGATTAAGATATTCAGGGGACTGGACCATAGCCTCAGAAGTTTTCAAATTCCAGCTGAACAGTTACAAACAAACTGGTTTGATCTCACAGCTGGCCCTGCTTTGGGAAGGTTAGACTAGATGACCTCTACTGGATCTGTCCATCCTGAACGATTTTTATGATTCTATACACAATTCTTCATTTCCTTAAACTTGGTTGAACATCACTCATCTTTACAGATCCAAACTGGAAGGTAAGACTGTTTTTAAACTACTGAAATTCCCATGTAGAGGCATAATCTTAGTTTGTTTTTCTGGATCTATCCTTTTAAAGGAATCAATTCCAGTCCCTCCTTTGGCTGCTAGTGAAACACTGTTCAAACACAGCCTGCATGAAATGACAGTTTCATTACTGTCAGTAATGGACTAATTAACAACAATAAAACTGTTCAGTCTATCTGCTGCAGCTTGTCAAAGGCACAATCATGCTGCAGCATGGAGCCAGCTGTTTTGGGGAAGCAGTGCAGGACTGCCCCACCGTAGGTTCATCTTTGATTGCAGTGTGATCTTCACAGGTAAAATGAAAAGCGTGATTTCCTTCATGCAAAATTTAATCGGAATAGAAATAGGTATGTTGAGACTGTATATTATTCAGCAGTAAACTATACCTTGCCAGTGGTGAAGGCGCAGCCACAAATCCACCTAAATACGTGGAAGGGAACACAGTGTGACTATACCTCTGGTGCTGCTTCCTGCTACAGGTGAAGGATAAAACTCTTAGTTCTCTCACAGTGAATTTGTGCCTCAGTAAGTGAAACAGATATTCCAGCAATTCCAGAACTCAGGAAACTCTGTTCTTCAGAAACTACAGAAAAACACAAAGGATCTCAAGGTTTGCCTGTTCTTCATAAGACGGCTGAACTTTACCATATAATTGAATTTATCCAAGCAGAAATGAGAACACTGGCCACAAAGTAAGAGACCTAGTCAACAGAAATGTAGTGCTACAACATTTATTAATGTAAGGAGAATCAAACAATATTTCAAAGCAAGAAATTGGCTAAAGCAAGAAAGATCTGTCCATGTTTGCTTGGAACAGTTTTCTACAAGTATCCTTATTCTTGAAGATGTTTGATATGTTTTCTGTGGCATGATCTCATTTAGCCCTAATTCCACTAAGAAGAGTTTTTTGCAAGACAAACTGAGAACACAGTGACTTTCAATTCACTTCCTACAGGAGCTGAAACGTATGAAAATGTAATAACAGTGACCCCAAGCTCCTAATTCCATACCATGTTCATCAGCTATTTATCAGTTCTTCAACATGGTGTCAAACTATTGCACTATTTTACAATGCTAATAGTTCTTTCTCCTTTCATTATATAACCATTTTACACGTAACACTTCTGAACCTAATCACTAGGGTTGAAAAACACAGCAATAAATATCCATCATGATACCGCATTTTGTTCAGACAACTGGTGTTAAAAAATTTCTTTCTATGAAGGTCAATGAAGGTCAGTGAACAAAGAACATTTTGGAAAAGCTATAGCTGCAGAGTTTCCATTTTGCTGTTTGTGCTTCAGATGCTCTACAGAGTCTAAATTACTCCCTGCTATTGAATCACAGAATCGTTTTGGTTTGAAAGGACCTTTAAAATCATCAAGTCCGTTACCTAACTCTATCGGGCTCACTTCTAAACCATGTCCCTGGTTTGACTTGACTGACCGTTGACTTTATCCTCGTCAATGTGGCAGTAGAGAGGCTGGGGAATCTCAACATATTCACTAAGTATAATGAGAGGTTAAAAGAGAAAAGACTGACTCTTTAGATGTGTCAGTCTCTCTACTGTTAAGAAAACATGTATGCCTTTATAATTACAGTATTGTCCTGCATCTCCACGTGTTTATATTATTTTTGAGGAAGCCAGAGACATAGGGAGGAAATACGAGTTTTATTATGATTTCTACTTCTTGTTCTTGTTCGAAAGAATTTTAAAGTAGGGTCAGGTAAACAGGAGCAAGAGCTTAACTCCCAAAACAACTCTTTTGACTACTCTTAATTTCTTTGTTGAAATGAAATGGGACAGTGATGAGTCACTAGTGATCACAACTGAAACTTATGTTCATATGAATGCATGTATAGAAGACCTAAATATAAGAACCCTTTGTGCTGAATAACCCATAGGCAGTGGTTGTGGATATCCTTTGAGCATAGCTGTATATCCACACAAAAAAGAAAAAACCCATTTTCTTTACCTTTGGAGTTTGCTGCACCAGCTGCAGTTGAAACCAATCTGGGCAGTGACACAGGGACCACAGCTGGTAAACTGAAGACAAGCTGGGACACAGATAAACAAACACAAATTATTACATTAGTCTCTCAACTAATTCTCATAAAAAAGAACAAAAGAAGGACGTATCTTCTGGCAATATATATTCAGGGACTCAACAGGTTCATATGTGTCCAAAAGAAGACTAAAGCCACCCTATTACAATGCATTGCACAAGTGTATGAACAAAGGTACATTTTATATGTAGGATTCCATTTGTATTTCATTTGTAAATGTATTCCCACTTCCACATCTATTAGCTTCACTGTTAAATATATTTATTTAATTTTTTAACTCAATATTAAGTATTTCCCTAAATCTCTTTCTTCTCTGACTCCAGTGTGCCTTGGTGTTGCTAACATTCAGACACAAGCAGATAATAAGACTGGCAGGAAAGCGTGCAAGACCTATAATTGGATTAGGAAAAAGAAAAATATATTTTCCTGGTTTGTGTTTTGTGGTTTTTTTCCCTCACAGTAGTACAGCTGGCAGTTTACACACCGAGATTTCTAAACAACATAGATTTTTACCTTGGACAAAAGAGGCAGATGAACTGCAAAACATGTTTGGCGATATTTCTTTGCGATATAGTGCACAGTACATAGAAGAATTTATGCTTGCCTTGCAAGCATGAAAACTTTTTTTTTTTTTCCCTTGAGGAAACAAATTTAAAAGCAATATAATCATTCTCCTAAAAAATATTTGGCACAAATTTCATTCAAAACCTACTGGGAGCTATATACCTATAAATTAACTTGAGATATGAGGATGCACTGGATAATGCATCATCCATCTGGGAATAAAACAGAGAGGTTAAATGAATCTGTCCGTGATTCCAAGTGCACAGATAAAACAAAATATTTTAAATTGTGCATTGCTGGGAGGGGGACCATTTCCAGACCTGGTTCCTGCCCATGTTATGTTTTACTTACTTGGAAGAGGTATCATTTCAACAGCTGAGAGATTGGTAATCTTTGACATCTGTAGCTCCACCCTGTGGTACTCATAAATTGTTCTTCTACGGACATCTACCAGGAAAGAAAAAAAAATAATTTTCACGCTTTACTATTTTGCAGCCTATAGACTGTGAAAACATAGTGGGTGTAATGATTTCTTACCGTTCCTTAGGTGCATACACGGTACCAATTTTCTTCAAGAATATATTTTTAACTTTAGACATCATGAAGGGACACGTAAAAGCTATATAATTTCTCACTTGAGAAACAAGATGATCTCAATCATCTTAGTCATTCATTTAGGCAGAAATTTTAGAAAGTACACTGCAGAAATTTTAGAAAGCACACTGTCAGACATTTTAGGGTATATTTCAGATGCTTGCTTTCCTAAGGCATTTCACAGCTTACAGACTTGAGAGAAATGCTTTATATACTCACTTTGTCAGCTGTTGTCAAGATGTGCAAACAAAACTGATTTCATTGCTTAGTCAAGTTTGTTAGCTACAAGCTAGCTCACATCTAAATGCACTAGAACATTTTTTCGTATTACAACATTAAAGAGGACAAGCCCTTCTAAACAGCCAATGTTATGCATAATCTTTACGCAAGCTGAGTGCAACTAAGTTTCTCAAAGTAGAAACTCAATATAGTCAATGTACTATTCTTATGGGCTTTGAACACAGATGACTGTAAGACTCAAGCACAAGATAAGTGTGAAAAAATCACATAACTCTTAGTTTCCAGATCAATATTCTTCCATGTATTCTGAATATTCCAGATTTTAAGTGCATGGCTGCAATGCAGACTGGCAAGCTTGCACATTTGTGAATTAAAAGTACAGTCTATACACTTTCGATCTGACACAATAATGATGATTTCCTGGTGCACTGGATTCAAATTTATGTCCTTTTTGAAGGCCTGTTAAATTAATTGAAATCAATGCTAAATACAAACACTGACCCTGTGGAATCATGCCAGAGAGGAATAAAGGATTACACACAAAGGATTAACAGGTTACTCTGGTCAATGGCTCGTCTGAGCCTATATACAACAGAAGAAAAGGAATTGTAGACAGCCACAAACTCAAGCCATCTTGTGCTGCCAGCCCTATATAGATTAGGGCATACCTTTCTGCTTCATATAAAGACTGTGATTCTGCAGCTTGAAGTGGGCTCATGTTGGCTCCTCAGCTGTTAAGCAATCACATAGTACCAAAATCAAAGTGGTTTTTGCAACCTCTTGTTAGAAGGGACATTGTGGGCATTTTTCAGACAGAAAATGGAATCCCGACTAAAATCAGTCAAGCAATGAATACTAATTTTTAGGGGAAGAGATAAAGTGCACTAAGGTGTCCTGTGGCTAAGGTGCCCCTTGGCTCAGGCAGACGAAGCTTTCTAAGGAAAGGGGTGGCCAAATTCTAAAAGCACAAGTGGGGAATCCCCCTTATACCACACAGAACACCATTAAGTCATTAGTGTCAGCTGGAATAAACAGGGGAATCTCTGGTGAGGGATGAGGAGGCAGAAGCAGGAGTTGTGCTGGGTGGGATAACTCCCCTGCATCAGACAGGGTCACTGCAGGGGAAGCAGCTGCTCTGTCCTCTCTCACTGCATAAGCTCCCAGGCACAGGTAGGCAATGCCTGGCTTTCAGACAATAATATTTCTATTTAGCTGTAAGTCAGCACGGTAGGCAAGCAGTTTCTCTTGCCATTTATTTGAAGCTGACTTTGTTATGGCTTCACCCCTCCTGATAGTGGATTTCTTGTTCAGTATGAAATGCAAAATGGCCTTAGTCATGTTCTTCATACCCACTGGACAGAAAGGGTTTTCAAAACCAAGCTAATCTTGTGCTGTGGTGGGGAAAATCTCTTACCAGCAGTGAAAGGTTTAGATGGTAAATCCCACAACAGCACCTGCCAAATCAGAGTGATCAGGAAATGTGTTTAAAATGAACTTCTGCCAATACTTATGGCTGCAATTTGTTGCCACAGAAATCTTTACCCTTCTGTTCAAAAAACCAAGTGAATGAATACATAAATGAAAATGGTGGGTGCCAATACTTTAATTGAACTCCACTTCATCTCATTAGTAGTGGTACAGGCTGATATGCTCTAATCCTGTCTACTCTGAACCTTTCCTAACAGACTCCTCACAGGTCTTACAAGAAATAAGGACCAAAAACCCAGTAAAACTCAGTGATTCAGATCACAGGCACTTTCATCTCATCCAGTGTATGAATTTCTAAAAAAACACTGACTTTAAGAGAATGAAGTTTGTTACAAAAAGAGTAATTTCTAATTATGCATATTTCAGCATGATTGTTGATGCCATTAACTCCCACTGCCTATCAGACTCAGGTCTAATGTTTTTTTCTTCAGGAATATGCCAACCACAGGGGGTGAGTTTGCATCTATTTACTGTAAGAAACCTAAGCACAGACTGGTATTTGCATATTCACCTTCTAACAGTTTTGCATATATTTTCAGGCAGGTGGTTGGCAACACAAGTGTTGAAATTTATCTGCCTGGCTAGGCTGTAAAAACATGCAGGTGTAGATTCTTTTGGAAGTCTGACTTGAAACACATCATGCTTATCTCCTCAAAAGGTACTTTCTCCTCCTTATTTAGAATTCTGAGCCTGGATCTCCTTAACAAAACAGGCTAGAAAAGCTAAATCAACAGAAAAAAATGAATGCTCTTCTCTGACAGTTTCATCAACTCATAAGATCACAGAATGTTTTGGGTTAGAAGGGGCCTTTAAAGATCATCTAGTCTAACCCCTCTGCAGTGAGCAGAGACATCTTCAACGAGATCGGGCAGTGCACTTGTCTCCTCAACCTCTCCACACACACTCCCGCTCCAACCCCAGACACACATTGCCCTTCACTCAGGTGGAACTCATCCCTCTTCATCTCATGCTATCTATTTAGCTCTTCTACAAACGAGTACAAGTGCAGAATCACAAAGAGCTTATGAGCCTACATACTTCAGTATGTGCCTTAACTTGACGGGAACTACTGAAATCATTTGATGCAGTAAGAGATAAAAATTGAAGCATCACGTACAGGTATTTTGCTGAAATGAGGCATTAAATCAGGTCTAACAGGGGAGGAAGGAAAGGAAAATGACTTCTTGCACGCATATATGCTTTTGAAGTACCATTCCTGGTTTTGAATTTCAGAAAATATGTATATATTCCAGTTGTGACTATATTCTACCTTTCCATAGGTCTGAGTATCTCAAACATTATTTTAAACTGATTTATATAACTTAAAATATTTCTTTTCAATACCATCTTTATTTTTTTTACATTTGGTTTAATTTACAACATGGTCCAAATTATTCTTTGGTTTGTTTCTGTGGCATGTACATGTGCTATCTTTGAACAGAAGGCCAAAGGTACAGTCCCAAAAGAAAAAGCTGAAGAAAACAGCAGCTACATGAGGTAAGTACATCCCCTAGTGACCTAGAGACATAAGGTAGAGGGTCAGAAGGCCAACTGAAAGAATGCTTTCACAGGAATAAGCAATGGATTGGCAAATTAGAGATTTGCAAGATTCTGGTATGACAAAATATTTCTATGTAGTTTTATCACAGTAGTTTTAAACTACATACAAATATTATACGAAACAGAACTGCCAGAGTTAACTAAATGCACGAGATAGGGAAGAGTGCTCTAGAGATGGAGCAGTGCCAGAAGAGCACCAATGACTTCTTAACATACCTTAAGGGTCAGTAGCTAGTCATAAACCATTTAAAATATGTGTCCAAGAGATGTACAATCTCTCAGGTACTTTTCCATCACATAATCACTTTTCATCATACAGCATTCCTCAGCTGCAACCCAGTGAAATATGAAAATATTGGAGAAGTCAGACTGATTTTTTTTTAATTATATGTTCATACAAATAAAAATCTTTGTCAGTGAAGGATTTCTAGGTAATTGAGATCAGCCATATACCCAGTAAAAACAGCTAAACAAGGCCATATGTATTCCTACAGCTGCACTTTAATTTTTAAATCTCACTGATAGAGAAAATACAAATGGCAAGAGAGTAATTTGATTATGCAGAAGTCAATTTGAAGCAAACAATTTATGAAACATACCCAGTTTACACTGCAAGCAATTTATGAAAAACCTAAGAGATACAGAGGAGTGAGGCACAGCTGCTGTGTTATACACATATATATAAAATACATATATATCCACTGGCTTTGCTCGATAGCGACTTTGTTTAGCACCACTGGTTGAATAAAACCTTCACACAAATACATTTTGCCAGCCTGGTATGTTTGGTTGCCATCACCACAAAAGATAAAGGAATCAGAATGTCAAAGCAATCTGTTCTTGGGTTTTAACAGCTTCATATTGCTAAACTTATCAATGTTAACTAATTAATTCTTGAGGCACTGACAGTGAGATCAAACATGCCTGTAATCAAGCTACAGCTACAACTGCTCTTGATCTTTGACTATTGCACATGTCTGAATCTGGATTTTGATCTGGATTCAGATTCCCTAACTGCGTTAATTTTATCATTCTCTTAAAAATTAATAAAAAATCCTCTATAATCTGGAACCTGCACATCAGAGATGTATAATTTGCGAATAAGCAAACCAGTGAAGCTGGCTCTGAAAATACTTGTTTTATGAACAATGTAGAAAAAAGCAGTCTTCAGCCGAGTTCTGTGCCTACCACGCACCATTTACTTTGAAACTCTCCATGTCCTTTCAAATTTACCCCAGTTCCTGATGCCAGCTGAGCTGCTCTTAGTACAGGATGTAGGTGTGAAAAATATGCTTTATCCCCTTTAAGCTGCCATCCATCAAACTGCTTAATTCTGAGAGGGGTTGATGGCCAGTTAAAGCTCTGGCTAAACCGAGAACATTTTCAACTTTGATCACCTTGTACCAGGCTCTGAAGTGCTGTTTTGTCACTGAAGATTGGTAGCGTGCCCATCTCTTTCCCTCACTGCTCCTCAATGGGACATCTAGTGCCAAGGAACCCAGCTGCCCGGCTAAAGCCTTTTGGGCCAGCAGGCAAACAGGCAAGGCTGGAATCACTTACACTAGTGGAAAGAAGAAAATATACCATGAATTTAGACTGACGACTTTGGGGCCTGCTTTGCACACAGGTAAATGACATTACCAGTAAGGCACCAGCAAACCAGATTCTGCAATTTCCCAGATGGTGTTGCACCTTTACACAATAAATACCACAACATAAACTGCTAGTTTTCTTCTACCCTTCAGGAAGGTAATGCTAATGTTCTTTTAGGGGCCTCACTGCTGGAAACAAACTGGAAAAAAATCTTCAGCAAATGGTTATAAATGCAGAGTTGTCACTTAATTATATGCTTGAGTTACACCATACATTGAGTGGCACTAATTGCACTGAAACTGTAATATTACTAAGACATCGCTCAGCTACAGTTTCGTTTGTGTACACAGTGTTGTTGAGTAATTTCACTGTCATTCAACGTTGGGTTGTCAAGTTACAGATTTTCTAAAAGAGCTGTACCTAATACAGTGGAGGCCAAGATCATGGAAAGGTATGCCTCATTGTGGAGAAAAATCTGTAAGTTTATCTGTAAGTTATCTGTAGGTGCAGCACTAGTAACTCATTGTGCAGACTCCCTGAATCTGGCACTCTCTCATTTCACTAGTGTATTTCATGCTTTCGTGGAACATAAAGCACAGTCTGGACAAGCTCACTGGTGGGCTTTTTCATTGCTAAAATAAAATAGTGGATTGCAGGAAACGCTTTTTCTTTTCTTCTTCATGCACAATATAAAGCTAATTGAAAGACAAAAGGGAAGAGAGCACTGAAACAAAGGAGAGGAAAATGGTAACCCTGAAGGAAAAAAAAACCCACAGGGGAAGAATGCAATTAGAGAGAGATCTTGGCAGTCAGCAGAAAGGAGAGCAGAGGACACCGAAGGCAACAAAAAAGGACCAAGAACAGAATGCCAAGGATAGCTGAGAAAAAAAAACAAGAAATAAGAGGGAACAGGGAAGGGAAGGTGGTTGCAATGTGATGGGGATAAGGTTCCTGATGCTGGGAAAAAAAGGGAGGAGAGAATACTCGCTGGAGGAACAAGTAAAGCTATCCCCCAGCTTTGTCTTCACGAATCATGTGATGTCTAACTGGAAAACATTCATTAAACATTTTTTGTGTCTTTGTAACAAAAGGAAAAATAGTTTATGTACAAGTGTTCAGCCTGTCTTAAAGAGGAAGAAATCACGGTGGTCCCTTTAACTTATCAGAGGCAGAGGTCCAGAGCATGGCTCACTTGTGTTGAATTACCTGGAAGAAGCACAAACTTTTTCTCTGAAATTAATGGATGGACTTAGTTTGACACTTTTCTGTGATACAAATCTCAGAATTTAGGGCATTTCTTGCTAAGCTTGGTGTCAAGTAAAGATTTGCTTTCTTTCACACATCACCATTCATTCCAAAGCATGTGTGTGTGTATGTGTGTGTATCTATCTACCTACCTACCTGTCCATTCATCCTACAATACAACATAGTGGCCAATCTGCATCAATGTAATAGTACCACATATAGGCTCAAAAATAAAGATATTGTTTATATATATGCAGTAATAGCAGATCAGAAAAAAAATCAAACATAGAAAACAGGCAGAAAGCCATCAGACAAAAATCTCCCATCTCCATGCTGTAACTCTTAAAAGATAAGGTGACAAATAAAAGAAGTATTACTGCAAAGCCTTTATATGTAGGAGTATATTAACAAAAATATGTATGAAGTGCTCAAGGTCCTCCATTTCCAAAGGTTCAGAAAATCCTTTCTTTTGGTCCTGGCTCTTCAAGAAGATCCTTTTTAGCACTCCTTAAAATGCACTTTTAAAATGAAATGGCTGATCAAAAAGCATGTTTTTCTCTCCTCAGAATGAAATAGGTTTGCCTGGCTGTAGAATTCACCTTTCAGAAGTATTCAAAAAGTTATACCTAATGTTTTGGACAGTGTGTCTTAAAAAATCTGATATATAATTCTAAATCTTCTGAAATTACTTCAACAGAACTAGGACTATTATACTGAAATTTTAGAATGCTGAGCATACAGAGTACACCAAAAACATTCAGCATTTAAAATGCACTCAATGCTGGAAGGACAACTCAGCCAGCCAGCCATGGCCCAGGAGGTTCCTCCAGTGCATCGATGATAATTTTCTGATGCAAATGGTGGAGGAGCCGACCAGGAGAGGAGCACTGCTGGACCTCATCCTCACTAACAAGGAGGATCTGGTTGAAGCAGTAAAGGTTGAGGGCTGCCTTGGCTGCAGTGACCATGAAATGGTGGAGTTCAGGATCTCATGTAGCAGAAACAAAATAGCAAGCAGAATTGCAACCCTGGACTTTGCCAAGGCAAACTTTGGATTTTTCAAGCAATTACTAGAGAAAATCCCATGGGCAAGGCTGTTTGAAGGTAAAGGGGCCCAAGATAGTTGGTTAGCGTTCAGGGACTGCTTCTACCGTGCTCAAGATAAGAGCATCCCGACATGTAGGAAGTCAAGGAAGGGAGCCAGGAGACCTGTGTGGTTAAACAGGGATCTGCTGGGTAAGCTCAAGTGCAAGAGGAGAATTTACAGATCTTGGAAGGCAGGGCTGGCCACTTGGGAAGAATATAAGGCTGTTGTCCGAGGATGTAGGGAGGCAACTAGGAAAGCAAAGGCCTCCCTAGAATTGAACCTGGCGAGAGGGGTCAAGGACAACAGGAAGAGCTTTTTCAAATACGTGGCAGATAAAACTAACACCAGAGGCAATGTAGGCCCACTGATGAATGAGGTGGGTGCCTTGGTGACAGAAGATACAGAGAAGGCAGAGTTACTGAATGCCTTCTTTGTCTCTGTCTACTCTGCCGGAGGCTGTCCTGAGGAGCCCCGTTCCCCTGAGGCCCCAGAGGAAGTCAGGGCAGTGGAGGAGTTTGCTTTAGTCGATGAGGACTGGGTTAGGGACCAATTAAGCAATCTGGACATCCATAAATCCATGGGTCCAGACAGGATGCATCCACGGGTGCTGAGGGAGCTGGCTGATGTCATTGCTAGACCACTCTCCATCATCTTTGCCAAGTCTTGGGAGACGGGAGAGGTGCCTGAGGACTGGAGGGAAGCAAATGTCACTCCAGTCTTCAAAAAGGGCAAGAAGGAGGACCCGGGAAACTATAGACCGGTCAGCCTCACCTCCATCCCTGGGAAAGTGATGGAACGACTTATCCTTGGTGCCATCTCAAGGCATATCAGGGATAAGAGGGTCATTAGAGACAGTCAACATGGCTTCACCAAAGGGAAGTCGTGCTTGACTAACCTCATAGCCTTTTACGAGGATATAACAAGGTGGATAGATGATGGCAGAGCGGTGGATGTGGTCTACCTTGACTTCAGTAAAGCATTTGACACAGTCTCCCACAGCATCCTTGCTGCTAAACTGAGGAAGTGTGGTCTAGACTCTCGGGTAGTGAGGTGGACTGTGAACTGGCTAAGGGGAAGAAGCCAAAGAGCTGTGGTCAATGGGGCAGAGTCTGGTTGGAGGCCTGTATCCAGTGGAGTCCCTCAAGGGTCGGTACTGGGACCAGTATTATTCAATATATTCATCAATGACTTGGATGAGGGACTAGAGAGTACTATCAGTAAGCTTGCTGATGACACCAAGCTGGGAGGAGTGGCTGACACACCAGAAGGCTGTGCTGCCATCCAGCGAGACCTGGACAGGCTGGAGAGTTGGGCGGGGAAAAATTTAATGAAATATAACAAGGGTAAGTGTAGAGTCTTGCATCTGGGTAGGAACAACCCCAGGTTCCAGTATAAGTTGGGGAATGACTTATTAGAGAGCAGTGTAGGGGAAAGGGACCTGGGAGTCTTGGTGGACAGCAGGATGACCATGAGCCAGCACTGTGACCTTGTGGCCAGGAAGGCCAATGGCATCCTGGGGTGTATTAGAAGGGGGGTGGTTAGTAGGTCAAGAGAGTTTCTCCTTCCCACAGCATCCTCATAGGTAAACTGAGGAAGTGTGGTCTGGATGACCAAGTAGTGAGGTGGGTCGAGAACTGGTTGAAGGGAAGAAGCCAGAGAGTCGTGGTCAATGGGGCTGAGTCTGGCTGGATGCCTGTGTCTAGTGGGGTCCCTCAGGGGTCAGTGCTCGGGCCGGTGCTTTTCAATATATTTATCAATGATCTGGATGAGGGATTAGAGAATGTTGTCAGCAAGTTTGCTGATGATACGAAATTGGGAGGAGTGGCTGACACACCAGAAGGCTGTGCAGCCATTCAGAGAGACCTAGACAGGCTGGAGGGCTGGGTGGGGAGAAATCTTATGAAGTTCAACAAGGGCAAATGTAGATTTTTGCACTTGGGAAAGAATAACCCCATGTGCCAATACAGGTTGGGGACTGCCCTGCTGGAGAGCAGCGCAGGGGAAAGGGACCTGGGGGTTCTAGTGGACAGCAGGATGACCATGAGCCAGCAATGTGCCCTCGTGGCCAAGAAGGCCAATGGCATCCTGGGGTGTATTAGAAGGGGAGTAGCAAGTAGGTCAAGAGAGGTCCTCCTGCCCCTCTACTCTGCCCTGGTGAGGCCACATTTGGAATGTTGTCTCCAGTTCTGGGCCCCTCAGTTCAAGAAGGACAGGGAGCTGCTGGAGAGAGTCCAGCGCAGAGCCACAAAGATGGTGAAGGGAGTGGAGCATCTCCCTTATGAGGAAAGGCTGAAGGAGCTGTGTCTCTTTAGCTTGGAGAAGAGTAGGCTGAGGGGTGACCTCATTAATGTTTATAAATATGTCAAGGGGGAATGTCAGGAGGAAGGAGCCAGGGTCTTTTCAGCGGCGTCCACTGACAAGACAAGGGGCAATGGATGTAAGCTGGAACACAGGAGGTTCCATAAAAATATGAGGAAAAACTTTTTCACTGTGAGGGTGACCGAGCACTGGAACAGGCTGCCCAGGGAGGTTGTGGAATCTCCTTCTTTGGAGACATTCAAAACCCGCCTGGACGCGTTCCTGTGCGCTCTACTGTAGGTGATCCTGCTCTGGCAGGGGGGTTGGACTAGATGATCTTTGAGGTCCCTTCCAACCTCTAACATTCTGTGATTCTGTGATACTCTGCCCTGGTGAGACCCCATCTGGAATATTGTGTACAGTTCTGGGCCCCTCAATTCAAGAAAGACAGGGAACTGCTGGAGAGAGTCCAGCACAGGGCAACTAGGATGATTAAGGGAGTGGAGCATCTCCCTTATGAGAAAAGACTGAGGGAGCTGGGGCTCTTTAGTTTGGAGAAGAGGAGACTGAGGGGTGACCTCATTAATGTTTACAAATATATCAAGGGGGAGTGTCACGAGGATGGAGCCAGGCTCTTCTCGGTGACAACCACTGACAGGACAAGGGGTAATGGGCTGAAACTGGAACGTAAGAGGTTCCGCTTAAACTCGAGAAGAAACTTCTTCTCAGTGAGGGTGACGGAACACTGGAACAGGCTGCCCAGAGAGGTTGTGGAGTCTCCTTCTCTGGAGACATTCAAGACCTGACTGGACACGTTCCTGTGTAGCATTCTCTAGCCGTTCCTGCTCTGGCAGGGGGATTGGACTTGATGATCTTTCGAGGTCCCTTCCAATTCCTAACGTTTTGTGATTCTGTGAATGTCTCTTTCCTCTTCAAATGCAAGATTTATACAAAAACAACTGACAAAACTTAAACATATAGCAGCAGAGTTGGGCCTTTTTTTGTTGGACTTGGGTTTGGTTTTTTGGTTGATGGGTTTTGTTTTTTTGGGGGCTTTATAACTAGCCATGAATATAAAGGAAAACTATGTTCTCTTAATAGAAAAGTCTTTGCTAAACTCGTAAGCAGAAACTAACAGCTATACTATCTTTGCCTTCTTTTGGGACAAAGAACAATTTACATTCCTCAGTTGTCTTAAGGAGCTAACAAATAAAGTAAAATAACAATTCTGTCATATCGCTTTTTCAGTAATTGACTAGAGCCATGGTTGATTTTACACCTCTGAGAAACAAGAATGCGAGAACATGCATATTTTAAGAGCATCTGCCACCGACTCTCTATGGGCCAACATTATTTACTGGTTCTGTCAGGGTGCGATTATGTTGCCTGTACATCCTAATGTAAACTTGTTTCATTGAAAGTACAATTTAACTTCAGGAAAATCTACCGTGAGCTGGTGATTCCCTTTATTAATACCAGCTCTAGTGTAAGCTATAAACTAGTACAAATAATCATGAATTACCACCATCTACGGAACCAGTCATTAAGAGAAAAACAGCGCCTCACACACAGTAATACAGAAATAATGCTATCAAAACAGTTGCTGCAGTGGCATATGTTAAGACTACCTAAAATAAGATCTTCAGTGTTGTTTGATGATGGAGGCCTGATGCCAAAAGATCTGCATATTGCTTTTGCAACTTACATTGAATTTCTGTGTGACTATTCTCACAAACCATTTGCACAAATCAATCAACGTAATTTCTACATGAATCCATTTTAGGAGCTCTTAGAAGCTGAAGTCTCACAGAAATATTCAGATCATTCACTTAAAAACATCACTCACATTGCTGAAACCAGTTGCCTAGATTCATATGTTCCTAAGCACTAAAGAGCAATCCATGTAACCATAGGCACATCACAACTATCTCTCATACTTCAGAAACAAATTTCTTTCAAGACCTGATCTCTGAAGTGAAATCTGTGCATGCCAACCTATTTCACACTACCCTGGGTTCACAACAAGCAACAGATGCTACTGAAATTTTTCATCTTGCCCATTACAGGACACATGAGATGTAGGATTTATGCTCAAAGACTGTGTAAATGTGATGAGGGGATAGGATGAGCTGAAAGGCTCATGGAGAGGTTCACTTTAGGAGAATATGCCTGGACTCCATCCTAAGAGGCTAGTTCAAGTGCACCTTCTTCCATCTACACTCTGCTATTAGCGGATTATCAAAAATTGAACTTAGTAAATTAGTTCCAAATTCATAAATAAAATGAGCAGACTTGGAAAGCGAGCGTACGCTCTAATGGCTAAACAACCTCAAAGGGTTCTGTACACTGTCCGTTAAAATAAAGCATCAACAAAATCACACTTGATTTCCTACTATGCGTTTTCAGTCAAGCCATACAAAGTATAAAGTCAGAGAAAATTCAATGTCACCTGCATTACTGTTGCTATGACTATGTGAACCCAAGATATTATTTAATATCTACATCTCTTCTTCTCTCATTAAAATGTATATATGAACTTGAAGTTCAGAATGTAATAGTATCAAGAACTTCCAGCCTGCATATTTTTCTCTTTTTGGATACAGACAATTTATTTGAACAGGTTGCTTCTTCCCAGCTATGGATATGGAAGCATATTCCAGATAAAGTATCTTATGGAATACCACATTGTACTGGTTGACAGTTTAATTTTACATTATTTGGCTGGCCATTTAGTTTTATTTACTTAATTTATCAGCTTAAAAGAAACAATGTCAGAGAAAGTCACATTGGGAATTATCAACTAAATAAAATTACACTTGAATTAACAAGCTGAAATTAGCTAAGTGATTTGTTGTGCAGCTAATCATCCGTGATGAAATCAGCTTATACTCGTTTCTCAGCCTCTGAACCAGTAGCACCACTACAGTTCTACATACTGGGAATTTGCTGGATCCTGTGCACGACCACAAATGCATCCGAGAGCCCCACTTTCACTGGATGGTTGGTTGAACTTATCTGTGTCACAGCGACAGGAATCTGGAAGACAAAACAGGAAGATATAGATAAAATATTGAAGTAAAAAAAAATTCAGATGAGTAACAGAATTGCCAAAATGAACATTTAACCAGTGCAAACTGAAAGTCCTAAACAAATACTGTATATAATACAGGGTAATATGACTAACGAGTTACTGAAGAATGAAATTGCTGGTTTTAATTTTTATCCCAGGGTGCTTTGCTTCTTATACAACAATACTCACATCAATAATTGTTAATGGAACAATTGTTAATGGCGAAACAGAAAATGGGATTAATTTTCAGCAATTTATTTCTCCCAGTTGAGGAAAAAGTGGGATGACGTGTTAGTATCAGACAAGGAGGAGAAGGCAATACCTCTTGTCTATTGCTGAACACAAAAAATGTGAAACTTCAGCTCGGGATGAACGTTTTTCAAAGCTTATGGCTCAGTTATCTTGCACTGAAAACTGTTTGAAGACCTATCTGAAGAGAGCTCTGGCATAACGATATTAATGTTTAATATATCTTGGAATGCCACTGTCACGGAAATTATGAATAATGCCAGATGCTCACTTGCCAATATCTAGAGGAAGAAATAAAAAGGTTTAGATAGCCATAGGCCAGGTCAGCTTTACATTATGGAAATAACAATGCTGGGCAACGTGGTTACATGAAACCACATGTCCAAGTTTGATTTCATTCTTTGTGGGCAACACAGCAGCTTTGGCTGATCCTTGTATAGATGGAATAGCTTTAGAATTTGTGTAAGTTGTTTGACTTAGTGACGTAGTATTTAGACAATATTAATACAGTTAACTAGATAAAAAAAAAAAAAAAAAAGCAGCCATTGTTAAAGAAGCAGCTCAGACTGACAGTCTGTACATCTTACAATGTATCTTGCTTCTCCAGACAGCAGACCTAGTATTCAGAAGTTTCATCAAAGACTGGGAAGGAAACACAAATTTACAGCCTATGAGTTCTCCAGGTGACAGTGGCAGAGTGAAAATAATGAAATGCCTGGATCAATTAGCAAAGCTGGACCTTGCAAAAACTACTAAAGTTACAAATCGGATTAAAAAAAAAGAGTGCAAGGTAGAGATTAGGGTACCAGATTCTAGAAAGCAGCAGATCTGGAAAGAAACTCGGTATTGTAGTGGATGAACAACTCCAGCTGTTAAAAGCGACACTGCACAAAGAAAACATGCTTGACGTGATATTTAGTTACATAAACTGAAGTATAGCTTAGGAGTGGGGTGGCCATTTGATTTGTACCTGCACATTAGATCATTATTGAAATGTTACACAGACTTTGGAAGGATGTATTTTTTAAGAAGATGGTGAAAATCTAAGTGAAGAAAAATTAAGAGAGTCATAAAAATATTTTGAAAACTTCTCTATTTCTTAAGTTGCATTAACATAAGAGCTAAAAAGTTCTATCTATTCAAAAGGAAATAGAAAGCTGGGTAGATTACCACAAACAAGTACCGCCATGGAGAGAAATCACTGAGTGACTAAAGAGCTGTTTCATCTAGCACAGAAAGATATAACCAGAAAGATATAACCAGAAGCTTGAAGCTGCAAGACAGATACCTTCAAGGTAGAATAAGCCACATGTTTCTATGATTGAATGTTATTAACTACTGGGATAAACTACCATGGGAAATTATGATTCTCTGCTCATCGCTGCTTTCAAATCACAGTTGGATATCTTATTTGTTGAAGTTGGCCTTCAGAAATTACTAGGTTGAAGACAGATGAAACTGGATCAAGTGTAAGGAACTGAGATACAGGGTGCTAGCTCAGCTAATCTAACAAATCTGCTCTGCCTTTACTTGTGTAAAACTACTAAAAATATACTGTCGGTCAGTATTTTTCACAAAGCAGAACATTGCCAAAGTAAAAAGCTGGTTAAACATCCAGTGAATGAAGATTCAATATTGTCTACAAATCAACTAATGGCATGATTTCTGGTATTTGAGTTGAATATCAGTAGTTGTTATTCTCCCTGTTCCTAAAATATCATTTAGCTGTGCCTCTTCCTGATTACAAGGATAGCTGTCCAAGAAAAATTAAATTTGAGGATATTAACAGAAAAAGTGAGTTTTAGTGAATTAAACAGTGTCATATATTTTTATTTCTTTTACTTGACTTAGTGACTGGTTTAGCTGATTTATTAGGGGTTCTTGCATACAGGATCTCCTTTGGTGTAATGGAAGGAATGATGTCAAACCAACATGAAAACTAGAAGTGGTTTGAAATGTTGCTGGTAATACATAAATTTAAGTTTGGCTTATATCAGCTTAGCTCTAATGCAGTTACTGGAGAACACAGCATAAGAAGGCTGAAAAACGTATTTTCAAAGTCTTCAAAATAAAAGGCTCACTGAGTTTATAAATAAGTCTAAATTTTCTCCAGCATGAAAGTATAAATAAAATAAGGGAATTATAGTCTCAAAACACTCTAGGGAAAAGCTTATATTAACTATCAAAGAAACTGTCTTAAAAGATTTTGAGGAGGATACTCTAGAGAAGCTCTTGAAAAACCAGTTGATGCAAAGGATACAGTGACTAATTCTTTTCCAAGTTAGAGAGGAAACATAGCAGATGAAGAAAGGAATCAGCACTTTACAAACACAAAATGTAGTGGGAACTGGCATCATGAGTAGGTATTTGACCAACAAAATATGCTGGCAGCTCAAAACACAAATTTTGTCTGATACAAATTATACCCATTGTTACCTGTGAGTGTAAATCAGATGTTGCACTCAGGTGTCCTTGAATAAGTCACCTTAATTTTAAGTCTAGTGCGTTATCTTGTTTTTCCCAAATTTGTGAGTAATTGAACACTTTGTGTATTTCCCTCAAAAATGATGGTAACATCAAACTATTATTCCCTTCCTCCTCTCAAGTGGGAATGATGGATTCTTGCAGTACAAATGCCAGAAGTGCACTTTTTAAAAATAAATTTCTTTTCATTATGACTTGATTCGAAGCTTAAAAGTCACTTTCAGTTTCACTATTTAATAAAATTTGTGAGTGACTCAGTGATATCTGGTACTAAAATAGGATGCAGTAGCCAAGTTTAACAGAAAATAGAAACAAAAACTTCAGGAGAAATTAGAAAATTTTGAAGCAGAAATATCTCAGTAGATTTTGCCAAAATCCCTGCAGGTGTCCATGCTCTTATGCTGGGCATTCTAGTGAGAGTCAAACATGCAGAATCATTTTCTAAAACAAATAAGAAAGTTACAGTAGGGTCCAGTCTAATAGAAGAAGTAACCAAAATTTCAGATACATGTTTTAGAAACAGGGTTTAGAAATGTTTGTGTAAGGTGAGGAAAATAAAAAATAATTTAGTATAGCCAGCTCTTCAAACTGAGATACAGCCTGTGTGAAACAATCAGAAATACAGACAGAAATGCAGTCAAAGTAGAAGGAAATCCATGTGATCCAGGAAGACTCCTTTATTCTCTTGTAAAAGCATTATGAAACCTGTATTCACAAAAACATACGTTTATTTTTAAAGTGTGGGAAAAAAACCCAATTTTACAGGACTGAATGCTTCAGTCACTTGGTGATGAGTGCACTGAGCACCATTGTACAGCTGAAATCTCTTGAACGAGATGTCAAGACAAAATGGGCTTTTACCATGTTACCCATGATGGCCTGTTAGGAAATGTGTGACAGAAGGCTTGTAGTAAATGATGAAATAATTTATTGAAAATTACAGCGACACGTAAGTAGTAAGCACATAGCTGGTGCTGTGCATCCCTCACCTGAATGGTAAGATATGTCATGACAGGCTGGCATGTTAAACAGTTGAACAGTATGCTAGGAATGTACAAGTGGTTGTTAACAGGTGGCAGGAGTTTTGTTATGTTCAGAGGAAGGATTTTAACTAGAATCATTTCAAAGTGTGCATTAACTCTACCACAGACAATATGAACTTCTGTGTCATACAAGTCCCCAGTTTATGAATAAGCTTCCCAAGTACACACTAGTGCTGGAGCCACTGACATCTGTATTTTGGATTCTGTACTTCAATAATAGGAAGAGAGATATTTCGAATACATACTAGACAGTATTTTTCATCAGAGCTCTCAAATTGTAATCTTCTCAACCTTGAAGACATGTCAGAATCTTACCCTTCAAAAAAGAATAAAATAATGGCCTCTGACCTTATTCTGAAGGAGACAGTAAACAGGGTGCAATTACCGCCCCACTTCAAAACTGAGACAAAGAATGAGAGCATGCTGCAAAATAATAATTAGAAAGACAATAGCACTTATATAGGATTTTCATCACCAGTTTCCTACACAGTTATTAATTACTGTACAGGCCAAACTGCATGAAACTTAATCAAGAATTTGAAGTTACATAAACCAATCACCTCATAAGATCAAAGATCCTGTTACCGTGTAAACATCTATGATAATGACAACAAATGCCAGTGTTGCTGGGCTGGCCAGGCATGTATAATGCAGGCAAAATATCCAGGAAGACTGAATAATTTTCTATTTTTTTCAGTTTTCAGGAAACAATCACAAGGTTGGCAGTCTTGTTACTGAAAACAACATTCTCCATCACACATAGCAGGAGCATCAATTTTATCTAAGTGGTAGCACTTAATCAGTTCCATTTACTTCTTCCTCTGCTCACAGCAGAAAGAAGTTCTACTACAAATCTCTTTTAGAACTATTTTCCAACTTCACATATTGAGCAACTTGAACAAGTATTTCAACTTTAACAATGGTTTCTGGATGACTACATAAATAGAGAGTCATTACTATTAAAATGAACACAAGAAAGCCTTCAAGACAAGGAAATTAAGAAAAATATCCCAAACCGTTAACAAAGCCCTTGGTACCTTTCCCTAATTTGTCCTGTATTAATCATAGACAGAAAAACAAGCGAATGTTATACTAAGGAACATTAGCTATAAGCACTAATGGGAAAACACTATATAGAGTAATGACTTCATTCAAAAAGAAGTAAAGCTCTTGAGAATGGAACTGTGAAATTTAGAACATAAGAAATGAGTATTCACTACAAATAGATGAAAATGTATGTCTTTGCAGAAAATTTTCTTTACTACTATATTCTGTTGGCTAGTTTGCACAATCATGTTATTCATATGTGGTTGAGGTGCACCTGTAAAATTTTCCTGCCAGCTGATATTTCCCGACATAATGACCATTTGCCAGAACAACGTTGGTGTAAGCAAAGTGATATTTAAAATGGAAGCCGTATGCACTGTAAACAAAGTGAATTGGTCAAGAAATAAATATTTGACTTGCTATAGGACCCTGCAATATTTCAAATTGTTTTTGCATTTTGAAAACTTGACTGTACAGCTGCTTCTCCTAGCCATTAACTCTTCTGGAAGATATTTTGATATCCCCAGATTTCCCTATCCTGGTGACTCAGAATTTTTTTAAATTTTTATTTTTTTCAGAGTCTATTCTGGATTTCGTTTATCAATTGTGCATTTCAGACTGCTTCATCTTGGGCAAACAACAGAACACACAAGATTGGGAAGAACAGCTCCTTTGATACTCAGCAAACCTCAGTCAAGATCCTGCTTTGGTGATCAACATCAGGTTTATGAGGGTAGCAAACCTGATGTGGCAGCAGGAAGGTTATGAAAAGGGAATCTCAGATGGTTTGAAGAAATAAGAAATAAAAGGTAAAATTTACTTGAAGTGCTTTAGATAGAGAAGTCCCTATTTGTACCTTCCTCAAATATATAAGCACAGTTATTTTAAAAGTAGATTCCTCAAGACAAACATCTGGTGTCACTAGCACAGAGCCCCTGTGGGATGTTTTATAAAGCTACTGGCAACTTGTCTGCGCACCACTTGGAGACTTTCAATGACAATGCACTGAAAACCCCACAGATTTGCAATACTTCACTGTCATTTTTGATGAATGGTGATGCTAAAATGAAATGGCACTAAAAAGACGGTAGAAATCTTCTCGTGCAACTTTTACTCATGCTAGTGAGCACTCACACAAGTAATTTTACTGGAGTTAATGGGACTCCTGACATGACTCAACAGCAAGAGAAATGGTCCCAGGAGGAAGGACTTCAGAAAGCAATGCATTCAGCACTGGAAAGTAAATAATTTCCTAGCCAGACTTATAAGCACTAGAGTCAAGTTTAAATTTACATGTGTCTCGGTTTTTCTTTTCAGATAATTTGTGTCTGATCTCTGATGGGAGATTTTATCCAAATTTTTTCATTTATGTGAAAAGCTGAGGTAGTTTTAATGGAGTAAAAACTCCAAATAAAGAGTGTAGTCTTCTCGAAATCTCAGTCTCCAAATCCATTCTCTGAGTAATTCCCAATGGAATGCACTAGTTGTAAATTCTAAGATTTTACAAAAATATTTTATCAAAAGATTCACTAGTACATTACTACTACCTCTTTGAAAAGTCTCCTTCCGTAACTACGTGTAATGGTTCTAAATTGATGTTTGGTAATTCCATTCAGGACAAGAATAACTCAGGACAGGGGATTTCAAAGATTCAGCAATAGCTTCAACACAGGCACAAAAAAATGAGCCTGAAGGCTCACAACTAGTTTATAGCACAGAGAACCCAGATTCCTCCAAGTCTGGACAAGTCATATCACCAGTTAAACTTTTTTTTTATATAAGAACAATTAATAGAGAGATGTATCTTGAAGAGAAGGTCACACCTTGAATAACAAACTGACATTAAAATAACAAAGAAAAAAAAAAGAAAGAACTTGTTCTTTTGCCCCTAGAGATTTGAGTTTATCTACCTTCTGATTCTCAATTGCATGAAATTCAACTGGAGGTGTAGCCTCTAGGCTATAGCCTCCAGGACACTAGCACTCTAGCAAGGAAAAAAAAGTAACAACTGAAATTCTGAAGCACTTGGAGAATGCGGAAGAGCCAATAATATGAAACAACATTATATTGCTGCTATGAAGGCAATGCAAATGTCCTCAGTCTAACCAGTATTATCACCAAATAGAATGAAAACCTTACAGAGCTGGAGATACAAACCAGTTATTATTTGAAATATATCTGAACTTTGAAATGTCAGTTGCCAAGCAATGACAGCTGCAGGAAAAAGGTGACTTTTAATACTACCAGCTGATGCTAGAATATTTTCAGACAAGGCCAAACTAGGTGAATTAATTAGGCAAATTAGACCCTAACTTTCAAAACCCAAGAGGAATTTACTAAACAATTAGGAATCTGCTAAACAACACTTATAACCACCCAAAAAAAGAACATGGGAAATCCAGGAGTAGCACATTCGAGTCAATGTGATGCTTTTCGAGTCCATCACATGAACATCACTTTTACATTAAAATGCCATTTTCAGCAAAATAGTGCTCTTACAAGCGATATCATGAAATAGCTGAATTTTCAAATTTCTTCCCCCCACCCCCGCCAAACGTAAGCAAATTCCTGGCAGGTATAAAGTAATTTGTCTACTTAAATGACAATTTTCAGACCCAACTTACTTCTTTGTAGCCGAAAATGATACGCCCATCATTGAGAAGCGTGGCCTGAAAAGTGAAACTGCCCAGGTTGTAATTATCCTGCAGATGTACATGGTCCCACTGGACAACTAGTGCTGTGCCTGTGAACCCCAGAGTGGGGGTAGAGAGGCAAAAGGAAGAAAAAAAATGTGAGAAAAATATTAACTGGACTGTAGGAAAAGTACTTAACTGCAGTTATGTGAAACAAGAGCAATGATTTGTCTCTTTTTAATAACTTTCAGCCCAACATCTTGAAATGTCAAAGATACTACAAACACAAGTTGCAACTGAAATCCTCTTAAAGGTAGACACCAGAATGCCAGAAATAACTACCTCGACTACTCGCCCAAAAGTCTGCTAAGGGAAGAGTGGTCAAATAATTTGTTTGGAATTGCACAAGGAGTCAACAATCACTAAAGGTAGGATCCAGCAATCAAGAGTTCAGGTCTGCTGGTGTTTTTTGCACTATATATATATATATCTCCTGATGACTTTGAAATGTGAAGTGCTAATAGCATTGCCTGTTTAGTAAAAGTTATTATCTGAGGAATTCAGATAATTCCATTAACTATGCATTAATATAAATAGCATTATTTTTTTTCTGTATGATGCAAGCCCTTGCTGAGGTTCTGAAAAATACTAGCTGTTGGCAATAAATAAATGTAGCTTAAATTAAAACCACTATGAATTCATAGAGGGGGTAAATATTGAGGCTGGTGTGCAGCGATTTAGTTGCAAGAGGCTTGTTAATATTCATAGGAGTTCTCTGGTTGAATATCCACTTACCACACTAAAAATGTACCCCAAGCAACTTGCATACCCTGTGAGCATGTTTTACAGATGTTGAGGGTTATATTCAAGCACCTTAGCTGAAAGACACTTATCACAAAAACCGTGTTTACCGAAAATGACTTTTTTGTCTTTATATGCCTTCCTCAGCATACTTCTCTCCTTGGCACTAACGTGAGTTATGTGCTTTGATTTCCAACACTTTACTTTCATTTCTTCCTGGAGTGTTCAAGGCAGATCAGCATGCGTCCACCTCAATGCATTTTTGATATCCTTGAAACATCTTTGGTCACAGATCTTCTGTGCTGTAACTTTTGAACACAGGGGATCTCACGAAACTATGAACACGCTAATTTCTGGTGTATACTGCACTAAGTCCACCACACTGGGACACATGTATAATACATGCTCATTAATTGTGTGCTTTTCCTTCCACGACCACAATCATTAACTGCTTTTTGAGTATTTATTTCATGGTATTAAATTTCATTTTGGAGGAATTTAAGTGGACTTTTAAAACTACTGGAGCGAAAATAGCCAGAACTTCTTATGGTCAGTCTTTGAGGACCTCACATTAATGTGCATCTTGGAATCCCAAGCTAAAATGGAGGTCAGCTGCTTCCAAAACAGCCTTCCTGTAGATTCATGTGTACGTAAGTTCCTTGCAGTTGTCTCCATGAGTGAGACTTTGATGGGTCACCACAGTCTGTGCTTGCCACTCTAAAGCAGCACATGCACAAGGATGAAACACCAATAAATAAGAAATAAGGAGCTGAAGATAGAATTTAATCAACTTTTTGTCTGGAGTAAGATTGTTCTAAAGCATATGGGGTCCAAAAGATCATCATGTCTTACACGTGAAGCAGGATCCAAAATCCCAAATTATTCTACCTTGTCATGAAAAACCATGTGGTGCAGCCTGATATACCTGGCATCACAACTGGAAGTTAGGAATACAATGAGAATTAGCAGTGTCTTCCCCAGAATCGTCGGATTCTCTCAGTAAAGATGACAGCTCTCAGCCCAGAATATAAAATAATTTATGGAATAAAAATATAATTATTTTTCGGTTCGAAAATTCTACACGAAATGTGTAGGGTTTTCTCATGTAAGTTTGTCTTATTGGATTTTTAACAAATAAATGCTGCAAGTAATGACTAGATTAAAAGGAAGGGTTATGACTAGGTGCAAATGTTATAGGATACATTTTGATCTGAAGAATAAAAATTAACAGACCTGGTTGAAAACGTGACATATTTTTGGACATGTCGATAATTTGTACTTAAATTCACTACTGGCACAGGTTGCCCAGAGAGGTGGTGGAAGCCCGAACTCCAGAATTTTTTAAGGCCAGGCTGGACGGAGCTCTGAGGAACCTGATTGAGTGGGGGATGTCCCTGCCCATGGCCGAGGGGTTGGAACTAGATGATCTTTAAGGTCCCTTCCAACCCTGACAATTCTATGACTCTAGGATACACAGGATGGTGCAGACTTATCCAGGAAGATTTAAAACGATCACAAATCTCACGATATTACATCACGATACTAAACTCCCCAAGTTTTAAATTCTGAACAGCCAGTCACTGCCATCGCATTTAATCACTAAAGGTCCTAGGTAAGGCACCAGATGCCTTTTAATCACACAGGTTATGTTTTCAAAATATTGATTATAACTGACTTCATGAGACAAATATCCACACGCTCAAGGCTTTTGAAATGTCTCATGGAGACTCAAGTATAACACTGCAGTTTCCTTTTACCCTTTCAATCTTTTGTGCAAGAAGCTGTTGAGAACTCGTGGTATAGGCGAGTGTATTGGATTCCAATCCAGAGACTCCGGGCTCGCTTAGTTATTGACAGGTTTATTAACCTTATACCTGCCCTATTTCTGTGCATTCTTGCTATTGCGTTCCACAGCACTATTTTCATTTTAGGTAGTGGGTGGATGGTATTTATATATAACAGAAACTTGCACTTTTATACAAGACAGATTTTTCCTTTTAAAACTGATAAAATACATTGCTGATTTGAGTTTACGTACTTTAACATCCAGAAAATATCTATCCAATTAGGAAAAAAGCATTCATGGCTCTCTGTGTTCTAAATTAATAACTGTTTATGGATGTCTAACCACATTCTTTATATACTTAGTGAGTTTAAAAAAAAAGAAGAAAAATTTAAAAATATCTTCAATTTTTCCTTCAGAAATAGTTATTTAGGACAATATTAAGAGCCGAGGGACACAGACACATTCATTTATGAAGGACTACTACATACCATTATCAAAGTATCTGACTGTTGAATTTCTTGACACACTGGGGTCAAAATTTGCCATTAAGGGTGCAATATATTGTGTAGCTGTTAGCATTCGATGCACAACTTCTCCAGTATATATGAAACCTACAATAAAAAAAATATTGAGACCATTTCAGTAACTTCTGAAAAGATTAATAGAATGGCAGGTTGAACTAAGCAGTTCCAGAGCATTAAAGGGTCATCTGAGAGAAGTCAATCCCACCACCAATTTTATAGTAATTTAAGCAGGAGCTAAAATTTCAGGAAAATGTCTGTGATGGCTGCCAGAAGAACAAGATCCAAGATGAACAACTCAACAATTAGTTCAAGAAGCAAGATTTCATACAGAAATAAAAAACAGAGCAAATTCAAGGAAAAATAACTCCAGTTATGAACAAAATGCAGATATGTGGCATTATCAAAATGAGCCATTTACCACCATGCATATTCCATAGTGCCTTCTATTCATTTTTAAAAATCTGCAATTTGTTCTGCTTTTGCAAATTTTTGCCTCTTCAAAAGTTAGTGTAACTCTTTTTCATATTTCCAGAGACAGAGTAAGAGACTATTTCAGACAAGAAGAGGTCACAACCTTTAACAAAACAACAAAAATGTCATATGAAGAGTGGAATTGATAGGATTTTCCCCCGATTATAAGCCAAGCAGCATTTCTGCTACATTCTCTGCAGTGTCAGGGCTCACTAGTTTATTCATATTCATCCCTGAATCCACAGTACTCCTCAGATCAATAGTGGGCTTCTTCCAGCAGAAGTGCCCACCAAAAACCTCTGACTACAGAGAATATGGTAATGCTACAGTTTTCCTCAAAGCAAAACTCTGTGTATTTTAATGGCAGGAAGCCCCTGAGGTTTTAAACAATAAAAGATCTAAAAAAATCCCTGTATTGTTTAGCTTTTTCAAATTCACTTCAACTGACTAATGGGACAAACTACTTTAGATGCCCCAACCTAAAGGCTGACTTATAAACCCCCGTCTAGAGTGAGTCTTAAGTTTTATTTTAGCATTTGCCTTGCTGGTCAAAACAGATTAAATTGGTTTGAGCTACAGGTAGATCTTCAAAATCAAGGTTTGCATATTACCTCTCCCCTTAAAGCGTTTACCAGATGGTGCCTTATGCTGAAGTGTTTTCTTTTTCTCTTTCTATTGATTTAATGAGGTATATTCCAACAGCAAACATCTCAATAACAATAAGAATATTAGAGTTGGCTGAAAATTTTTGAACAGAAAGAATTCTATTTGGAATACGTCTCACAGAAATTCAACTATTTACTCGCAAATTACAGTATCCATTGCAACAGTATTTATGCTGCTTTCTGTTTTCCCTCTTTAGTCATATAGAGAGTTGTCTCTTCCTCCACAACACCAATTACTGTCAAGCCCAAGAGATTCTTCTTACATTTAGTATCACCGCAATACAACATATGAGGAGAGAGCATATAAATCTATCCCCGACACACTACTGTGAAATTCCAGAACTAAACACAAACCTGAAAAACTGTAATTAGCCTCAAGGTAGAAATACCATTTTCCAGCCAAGTCTAGTTAATAGGTGACATTAAAAAACTATTAGCATGCAACCACAGTTTCCTAACAATAGTATCTCCATCCTAACCACTGTGAGATGACACGTTTGTTAAAAGGCTTGTTTGATATGATACAGGAAATCACAGAATCACAGAATGATAAAGGTTGGAAGGGACCTTAAAGATCATCTAGTCCAACCCCCCTGCCAGAGCAGGATCACCTACAGTAGAGCGCACAGGAACGCGTCCAGGCGAGTTTTGAATGTCTCAAGAGAAGGAGATTCCACAACCTCCCTGGGCAGCCTGTTCCAGTGCTCGGTCACCCTCACAGTAAAAAAGTTTTTCCTCATATTTTTATGGAACCTCCTGTGTTCCAGCTTCCACCCATTGCCCCTTGTCTTGTCAGTGGACGCCGCTGAAAAGAGCCTGGCTCCATCCTCCTGACATTCCCCCTTGACATATTTATAAACATTGATGAGGTCACCCCTCAGCCTCCTCTTCTCCAAGATAAAGAGACCCAGCTCCTTCAGCCTTTCCTCATAAGGGAGATGCTCCACTCCCTTCACCATCTTTGTGGCTCTACACTGGACTCTCTTAAGCAGCTCCCTGTCCTTCTTGAGCTGAGGGGCCCAGAACTGGACACAATATTCCAGACGTGGCCTCACCAGGGCAGAGTAGAGGGGCAGGAGGACCTCTCTTGACCTACTTGCTACTCCCCTTCTAATACACCCCAGGATGCCATTGGCCTTCTTGGCCACGAGGGCACATTGCTGGCTCATGGTCATCCTGCTGTCCACTAGAACCCCCAGGTCCCTTTCCCCTGCACTGCTCTCCAGCAGGGCAGTCCCCAACCTATATTGACACATGGGGTTATTTTTTCCCAAGTGCAAAACTCTGAAAGCATGAAAAAATTAAGCAGTGGCTGGAGTGCTTTAGGCATCCTTCTACTCCTGTCCTCTCCTGAAACTTGTTACATTCTTGCTAATTGTTCATAGAACTAGTTCTGCGAGTCACAAGGTGCTACAAACAAACAAGGTGGTTCTTTGGAACCATTTTCCTGCATGGCTGCTAACAGTTAAGGTCAAGTACCACCAAGTCAACTGAAGGGGAGGTGATAGGAGACCTAAGAAAAAGCCACATGCGAAGAAAATACAACAAAATATTCAGATGGAAACATCTGGCACTGCTAAAGGGGTGAGCTGGGCACATAGCTGCCTTTGCTTTGTTTAAAACACACCCATGTATTCAAATGATAAGAGTATTTTAATATCTGTACACTTCCTAACTACTAAATTAATTCTTAGGACTAAACTACAACTGTCTTGTCTTTTTTTTTTTTTTTTGGGGGGGGAGATTCTTACAGTGAAGTATCTAAATACCACCTTTCTCTTCTGCTAAATGATAGGGACAGGGAAACACCAAATAAATAAATAAATAAAGCTGCTCATACATATTTACATGTCATGTATAAACCTGAAGTTTCAGAATATATGATTGTTGCTGTAATTTTACTCTACTATTCATCATTTTAGCATAGCCAACAGTCCTGTCAAAGTATAGTCTCTAAAATGCATTTTCACTGTTTCCTATTTATTGCTGTCTGCTTCTAAAATGTCATTCCCTTTATTCACTCATACGTATTTAGACATTTTAAATACATCAAATTTCACAGAATATTTGTGCTGCTTATTGTCTTGTGGTCATGTGCACACATATTTTAACACACATTTGGGTGGTCTATAATCCTGCAACCATTCCTCAGAAATACTTTGAAGACAACGTAAACAAAATCTTTGAATCCATATTCACGTATTACAATTAGTCTCAATACTTCAGTACTTATTCAAGCATTGAGCAACGTTCCTATCCTTACACACAGTTTCCTTTTCATGTTTTCACCCCATTTACAGTATAAATGTCAGTGTTATAACCAATAATGAGGCAGATACAATAGGAAAAGAAAGGACTTAATTGTGCTGGAACACATAACTAAGTAAATCAGCTAGGTAATTAGTAACCACAGAGTGTATTTCCAAGTGTTTGCCGGATGCAGCTTTACTTTAGACAAAAATGGAAAGCAGGAGGTGGATGATAGCTGGGAAGCGAGCAGGCCTTGCATGAAGATCATTCTAATGAGAACTCCAGTCATGCATTGGAACAACTTGAAAAGAAACACAAAGTCACTTCAAATCATCCCAGAGATTGAAAGGCTCAAGCTACAATTGAGCATGGACATTTTATCATTCCCACTACAACTTAAAGAAAACAGCAAATGTAAAATTAACTTATTCCTGAATGGACTTCTGCAGAAAATTGGCTTATACTATCTGTGACCTAATTTTCTGACAGTGGTAAACGCCCCTGGTTGATTCATTTCGTCAGGGAAGAATTTTTCAGACCTGCAATTTCCTGAACCACTTAATCTCTCCTTTGTGGGAGGAGTTGGTAGAGCTCCTTTCCAAAACTTTCCACAAGTACTGTACCTATAAGTATAGTATGTTCCTAAATACTGGAATGAAGACAAAATAGGACAATGCTCAGCATTTCATAAGTTTTATATATAAAGTAACTATAAATCTAACTGAAATGAATACTAAAGCCACTTGTAAATCAAAGAGGGTATACTTCTAATCCTCATAATGTACAAATGCACACTCAGAAAAAACAGAGGGGGAAAAATAATATATCTATAACCATTTAAATATGAAAGCACACTTCCACTTCATGCAGAGCCCTGACTTGATTTAAAAATACATTTTACATCTGAATTTATCCATTCCAAAACACCATCCATATCTGTTGCTTTTTAACATATTATATTTACATATAAATTTTAACATGCAAGATTACAATAATCTGTACATAACTTTCTGTGGTTTCCTTTATCTCTGAGCTGTGTACAAACTCAGTACCAGTTAGAATGCTTTTTGACAATCTTTGTCAAGTGTGCAGAACACAGGTTCAAGGCAGCACAGGCAACAAGCACTTCGATGTTGCTTTTCTGTGTCTATGAAGATACAATAGGATGTGGGACATACAGGCAACATAAAATTGAAGCCTCTAGTTTGATAACTATCTTCTCCCTTCTAAGACCCTGCACGAACAAGTTACACCTGAGCCTGATTTTATACAGGTGACATGATAAACTGGCTTTGCACTTCAGCATTTAGCTGAATTAGAGTTGCATAGCTGTCAATAAGCAGTTTGACACAGGCCTCAAAAACCTCTGGGATTATCCTTCCTTTCTTTTCATAGTTCTCAAGAATTTGAGAGCTTGAGTGAATGGCAGGTCAGTTCCTCCATAACTCAACTGTAGCTACCAGGTGCTTTTGCCATCGTGGTACAAGTTGGCTCATGTACCTGTTGTACAGCAGCATTCACATTTCAGGTACAGACATCATTACTTTTATCATCTAAAAGACTGATCTGCTTTAGTGGTAACTAACTGCTCCCCTTCCAGATGTGCTGACGTTATCCAAAATGTGCCAGGGAGTCCCCAGTGAAGGTTTTTCCTGCCATACAATGTGCCCTAAGATGTTGCCTCATAGGGAAGCAAAAGATTCATGATATATATTTTTCGTGATGTAACTTAATTCCAGATCAAGGAAGTGAAAAGACGATACCTAGAATTTAAGACCAAATGAAAAAGTAAGCATTTAAAAACAAACAAATAAACCAAAAAATGGAGTGGTACAAGAACCTGGAGCTAAAAACAACAAAGAAATCAAGCCATATCATACAGTACATTACATGTAGAAAGAAATAAGACTCCTTTGGAAGAAAAAAAAAAGCTTCATTTTTTTATTAAGCATCGAATGTTAAGTGAAACCATATGTTAAAACTCTTCGTAACACAACAAACTGCGGTTACTGAGCCAGAAAAGGAACTGCCTGCCAGCAGTGGCTGAACATTGAAAGGTTTTGCATAAGAGAGACTGTCACTGGGCAAAGGCAGATCTGCCAGTCCCTCACACAGTTCAGTGAGGGTTTACTTAGGCACCTTTGCAGCATATAAACTAGAGGAGAAATAGTAGCGTAGCTTCCAAAAAAAAGCCCGAACCAAATCAGACGCAGAGGAAAGTGGTTTTCCTCAGGGCATAGGCTCCAATCCAGATCGCCCAGAGGAAAGCCTTGATTTCAGCTTGCATGCTCACATATGCAACAAGCTTTGTAGAGATGCAACAAGATGCTCTCACACCCCCCAAAAATGTCTTGCTGCACAGAGGGATCATTCTTTTCATTTCTCCCTGTTCATTTTCTTATTTAAACCGAGTGAAAGTACATGATTTCTGCTGCTCATTTTCATCCAAAACATTCTGAAAACTGTTTGTGCAGCCAAGAAAGAAAACTGCAGAGGAACTGGCAGGAGCTTCCTGGCTGTCTGGCTGCCTCTCTTTTGTTTTCATTGTCATCAAAGCCTTCTGAGAAGATCTGCTCTGGGGCATTTGGTGCTATCTCACAGGACCCCAAAGCTACCTCAAGGAGTAGTAGTGCTTCTACTTCATCTTTACCATTTTAGATCCAGTGCACTGCCCATTTTTAATGGAAACCGAAGTCAACACAAGTACAGCACTGTACAGAACAAGGTTTACCATGGGTTTCACAACTTTATCACCAATCCAGCAATTTTGTATTGTTGAAAGACTGACATAAAACAGGATATGTTATCTACCGCAACTGAGGATCTACTTCCCCATCCCTGATGAAGCTGGCAGGAGAGAAACGACAAAAGACTTACCTTGGGCCTGCTTAAAAAATCCACCAGAACAAGCTGTGGGGCCAAATAAGTGTTTAATGACTCTGTTCTGTCAAGCAGAGTTAGGCATCACTGACTGAGACAAAGAAAAGCTGCTCACAACCTAATGGGGAGTGAAAACCCCTCATAACCCAAAATTGATTCATGTGCTATCTTGATGTCTTCAGCTGCCAGAGGTACTCTCTTGCCAAAGAAAATATTTGGAAAGTGGATCAAAAATTCTTCTCCCAAGTTCTCCAATTCACTGACTATGATTATTGTTAATGTAAAAAGATACATTCATTTCTTCTGTTAAATTTCTGTTTGCCAGGACAGTAGGACAAATGGACCAGAAATAGGGACTGTGAAGTAGGACGTGTGAGTTTATATAAAAAACCTGTAACACTGAGGTTCCAATAGTAATTCAAAAAATGAAAATAATTATTAAACTTAGCACATTCTGAGACAATTATTGTATTAGTTCTACTCAGCAACGTCTCAACATATCTGCTTGAGATTAGTCTTAAAGCTCATTTCACCAATTTCTGGATATTCTCATTTGTAAACAGAAAGCTGTGAATAAATTAAACAGGGAAATCAGAGTATAGCTTGTTGCTATTTGCAGCTAGAAAGCCCAGATTTTGGCAGTGAAAATTAGAACCAATGAAACATACCTGCACCCTCTGTAAAGACTACTGGAGTATAGCAAACAGCTTTGCCAAAGGCAGGAAGGGCACCGCAGTCTCTGCCCTCAGGGCTACCCCATGCTGTATCGCTCTGTCTCTTATCCTCCCTTGCTCAAACCACACCAATACCTTGGTCCAGACCTATTGTGAGTCCAGTTTTGTGGGTCCAGCTCAGAAACATCCCATCTATGGTCTCTTTTATTTGCCAGAAACATGCTAATATGTACCTATGAAAAGAAACCCCCAGACCAAATATCAAACCATTGAAATCTTTCACTATGTGAACAGATATTCCTTAATGGACTTTATCCGTAGTAAGATGCTGGAGAACACAGCTATGATTTGGGAAACGCATGGCCGTGTCTGCCTTCAGCACAGTCAAGCTTTCCCCAGTGTGAAGGACAGAATATTTTAGGAGTGTTGTTACTTTGGGACATCTAGCCATCAGCTGTGATCAATATAATATAGAGAATATGAGCACAGCTCAAGATATGCACCTGTGTTTTCAAAATGTCAGAGAATTCCAAATCGTTCTAAAACTGAAAAACACCACTTCTTAAGCAACTGGTTCTCATGCAGTCGTTCATTTCTAAAACATTTTTGTAAACAAAGCTTTACTAAAACTTAGCACCTAATAAAAGCCTGACATTCTTTTATTCATTAGCCATTCAAGAAAACTCATTTCAATTGCAGCACACAAAACAACTCATTTGCAAAACAACTCTGCTCTGTTCAAACAGGAGAATAAATTATGCTTCGCACCACATGTAAATGAGCCTGTGGAAACTAGACTTCCACACGCATTAACACCTCTTCCTGCTCATCTCCTTCTTTTAATAAATACAGTTGTAGTAGCAGGGAAAGATTCAGCTCTTCTGTTGCAGCTACCCTTCTCCAGGGTGATAAAACACTACTACTTGAGATACACCTTCTCATTAGGTTAGAAGACATTTGTTTGAACTGACACTGCATAAACATGTTATTGAAACAGTTAATACATCAATTTAATTTCACTCTTTTATTCAATTTACCTTAGTACAATTATAAGCAACGTCACAGAAATTAATTGAGAACAAGCAGACCAGCTTCCTATCCAGTCAAAAGGTATTTGAGCTTTACTGACTGGTAAAATTCTCTCCCCTTCCGTAAAGTTATCACAGGGTTTTTTTTTGCATTTCAAAGTATATTTTCAAAATGTTGTTCATCAACTTATGATCATATACGGTACTTTAACTAGGAAAGGTCAGAGCTGCAAGTTTTCTCATTGGCTGAAAGCCCAGTAGGATGCTATTTTTTCATAATTATTTTAATTGGAGTTGCTTAGAATAACTTCAAAATCTTGACTTGCATTTTATTTTTGTGATGCTTGTTGTTCGCCATTTTGCCATTTTTGACATACCACTTATTTTGATCTTAGGTTCTTTTTTTCTCTTCAGCAGTAACAGTAAAAACCTGATAAATTTATTCTGATTTCTGGAATTAAACTACAAAAGGACTCAAAAGACACTTTTACATTCAACAGAAAAATTGCAAGATGTGTCATGGGGAAAACAAAACATATCAGGAATAGTGTTGCTCACATATTTATTTGGTGAAGGTCACAAAATTTGTATAGGTGTATAAAGCATAGCCCACAAAATTCTGCACCATGTGCTTAAAAGTGTTTTCCCTGTGCTTTTCCAGATATTTCTCCACCATCTATTTCATGATGAAGCAAATTCAGGAATATTTTATGCTATTACTTTCAGGCCTTGTCCTCTATAGCCATATTAATATTCCTTTGATACTTCACTGAAGTAAGCTTTAAGTAATGTCATTTATCCCCAGATGGATAATTTATTGTTATGTCTGTGGAAGAATGTTATCATCACTGTAATTGCATAAAGATTACAGTGTAATTAAACAAAAGGATAACAGCAACTCCAGATCCCTTAGACGATCCATGAAAATTAAATACCTTAATGGGCTTTCAGGATCAGTGTAAAAATGAACCAATCTCTCACGCTGTTTCGCTTTTTTTTTTCCCCCAGCCTTCCGGGGAAAATGAATTAGAGAGAGATTATACGTTTTTTTGGCTTTGCTCTTGCTTGACTAGATTGAATGCACCAACCCATTTCTTCTTTCGGCCTGAAAAGTGGGCTATCTGAAAGCTAAACCCCAGAAGGCATTAGTATAACACTGTTTCTTAATTGCATAACCTTCCAAGGACTTCTTGTGTGTCTATGCATGAGAGAAAAAAGAAAAACTAGCCAGAATCCTCATATTCTTGGCTGTACTTCTGTGTTATCTTTTGCAGATATTTAAAGGCCAGAAGATTAGTTTCTTACCCTTATTTTTCCTGCTGCTTTGTTAATACTGAAAGCATTATCTGGAAAATTTGAGAATATGTAATGTGTGTCATTGAGGAAATGCCAACGCATTTCCCAGCTTGCTGTAGTTTCCTTGATTCTCACATCTGTTGTGCAAAGTATATGATCTGGTGGAATGCTACCCATTCTGATGAATATCCTATTCAATTCAGCAAAGGGTTATGGGGGTTATATCTCACGAAACTCTTCCAGTAGACATGCCACAAGACATCCCTGGTCAGAAGGTTGTTAGATATCACTAGGAAGAGAGGAGCAAGAGAAGTGTGTTTAAGTAATGAGATTCTGATGGACTGCAAAGAACTTGCAAATTTAATTGCAACCAAAGTATCTGTTCACATACTTTTGATGACTCCAAATTGCAAATGCTCTCCAGTTCAGGAGAAACAAACCTAAAGGTTATTTAGAGTCTAATGACTTGTATCAGTTCCTGTCTGATCAGGCACATACTTCCCCAGAGAAAATTCTTGGACAGAGGCATGAAACAGCGAGTATCTACTTGGTGAGATACGGCCATGCGATAGTTCCCAAGTGTCTCTCAGCTCTGGCCAAACAAAGACCAGTACGGTTCCTAGACAGGTCGGAACCAGAGAAAAGAGTTTGGCGGGAGGATTATCTCTCTTGGGCCGAATATCTTAGCAGCTGTTTCACTGGAGTAACCTTGGCGCTGCTAAATCCTAGGATGCGGCTTGAATAGAGCTGTTGGGGTAGAAATCTAATTTTGCAGTCTGTTTCTGATATAAACATCTCTTCCACTGGCTGGGTAAAATATCCTCATGCCTGAACAGCTCTTGTCATCAATAAAAAAGTTTGGATGGTGAGGAAAATGGTGTTTTAATGTTCGAAAACATTAAATAAAAAATGGCTCATCTTTGAATCAAACTGTTGTAATATCAATACAGACTTTTTTTTTTTCTTTTCCCGCTGTCTCTCTCTCCTCCTATTTTTACTAGACTGTGGCAATATAACTGTTGTAAGCTCTTCTGCTTGCCCTGTTTATTTCCTTCTTCCTTCTAACTTTTAAAGCTACTTCTTACCTGGATGAAACTTTTGAAATGGGAATCATAAGAATTTAATGAAAATTGAAGACTTTGGAGAATGACTTCATCATAACCTGAATGTTCAGAAAAAATCAGTACGGAAAAGAATAATAGAGTTTAGAAAAATCCTGAATGCCATCAAACTGGGTTGTTACTCACTTTATAGAAGGTTGCAACAAAAAGAAAATAATTTTGCATAAGAGGAAAAGATTATTTTTTTATATTTTAAGTAGTCTGGTTAAAATTTAAGCATAACATACTGTAGTAAATCGGTGTAATTTGAGATATAACTTTGGGATTATTAGGTATTAGATTAATTTCATACCCATTATATAATGCTATTATACTACTACTTTTCATCCATCCTAGACTCCTAAAGCTAATCCTACATATATAATACATACTTCTATCCACGTAGAACAACATCCTACAGCATGTCAGGGAAGACTGCAGATGCTAGCAGGCATCAATGGAGAACCTTCACAGAAGTCACTGAATTACGTTTCACATATATGCATAAAATCCGACACTGAAACAGCATGTAATGAAGGAGTTTTTTAAGCTACCAGGAATTTTTCAAAAGGGAATTTCGCTCTGTGTTCTCCTACTGCCAACATGCTGCCACAGCTACGCACTCCCCAGTTCCTTGTCTGCCCACCACATTCACTTGTGCTGGACAGAGTTCAGAGCGGTGCAGCAGTACAGGTTTGCCTCAGGCAGGACGGGTCAGCAGGGAACGTACAGTTCAAAACAACATGACAGAAGCTGGTAGATGTTCATGGGCAACTTGGGGTTCAGGGTGCAAGGTCATGTGTGTTTATTCAGAAAGAGGTTTCTGTTCACACATTTCTTAGTTGAAGGTTGAGCGTACATAAGCTTATCACTCCGGTCTCTAGTTCAACTCTCCAACATCCCCGATAGAACACCTCTAATGCAGCCATTGTAAGGGAAAAGTATATGGCTCTGTCCCTTTCCAAAATTTCACTTGATGACCAGAACTGGGTACACCACCACTCACCAGACCTCACTGGACAATCTATTTCCCGGTTTCATGAACTACTAGGGGGTAATGCTTTGGGTGAGGAATCTCTACCCGGAGTCAAAAATAACCCCCACAAACAACTCAGTGTAACACAAATATTTTCAACTAAGATTGATTTGCTGGTCTACCTCTTACTGCACTAGACAAAGGTTACTGGGGTGGGAAGGTGGTGTTGGTGAGCTGAAGAGGAATGGACAGCAAGCAGTGAAACCAATACTCAACCAGAATTCTAACAGTCACACTGTATCCTAAAGTTGAAGCCACCAATTTTGGCCTCATTCTCTTTTTACCTCCTCTCTTGATTCCTTACCTCACCATTGCTTTGGGCTATGCCCTTCAGTTATGGAGTGAATCTATAAAAACATCTGGCTTAGAGAAACAAAAGCAGAACAGAGAACAAGCAAAAAATCTAAGTGGGGAAAAACTAGAATATATTAGCCTCAGTGTTTAGAGTTTGGGAATTAAGTCGCATTAGCTCTGGTGTCATCAGTAATTCCCTTGGGTTTCCTATCTTTTGCTGCATTAGTTTACATTACAGCAAATTACATTACATGGAAATGCTATATTCATCTGTACTTCAAAGCACACAAACAAAACTTCTGCGAGCAGGTGTGGAAATAGATGAATTTCCCTTTGATAAAGGTGAATATTGCCTGGATAAAGCATTTCTTTATGATGTTTAAGGTTTTACAGAATTTCAGTAGACCTTCATGAGAAATATGGATATTCATATGCAACTTAGTAATACATGATGGGGATGGGAAAAACAAAATGACTTTGAGTGTCAGTTAATACAAGAAGATACACAGATCCAGAAGGGTGAAATTTTCTGTCTAAGAAAGTATCTTAACAGAGGTCCCATAAAGGTGTCAGTTAAATCTGAAGTGTCAAACTGGGCAATTATGCTCTCTCTTAAGATTAATTCTTTTAATCAGTGAAAAGTTTTCCTGTATCTTCCTGATAGAACAGGACCTGTGGTGTATCACAGTTCCAAGTCCAAAGTTTTAATAATTCAACCAGAAAGAATGAATGGAAAAAAATACTCAATACCAGTTTGAATCAGTTGACGACAAATTTATGCCCTGGCAAGCATACCACCCTCAACTTTGGTCACAAAGATTGCAGTTAAAATAACAGCAGTATAGTGGCACCTTTAAAAATAGCGTTTGTGTGTGTGAGTAAGGGCTCTAAAAGCAAGAGTGAAATGATTTCTCTTATGGTCGTAAAGTGAAAAAAATTTAAAATATCTTTGGTTGCAATTCAAGTGAGTGTTTTAAAATGTGAGTTGCACCTTTAAGAAAAAGAACTTTGGCAGGGGTGAGCTTGGAGTTGTGCATACAGAGGTTTAGGAGCACAAGGGAATTAATCCCTCCCTCTGAAGACCTCAGACCTGTAATAACCCATCTGCTCCACACAGTCAGAGTATGGAAATAGGCCACGGCTGGGCAGTTGGTGGCATGTAGCTGTGCTGTTCCGAGTTCCCTTGTCATAGGCATAAAAAGGTAATAGTGGGGAGCTCATTTGCCTGCAACCACTGCGAACCCCTTTAGTAAATACAGGTCTGCCAGGTCTCATGGCTCTTTTTGTTAATACATTTTTAACAGTTTGAAGTATAGAGTCACCAGTGGGATGGCCATGTTGTGATGGGTTGCCTGGGTGCTTTATTACACACTGGCATTGGCCCTGATAAGCAGATGCTTTTAATGAGTAAATACTACCCCAATGCCTTGAAGCATGTCCTTACACAAGCATGAAACTGGGTTTGTGTTTCTATGCTTCAGTAAAATACATATGAAAACACACATGACTCATGTCTTTCAGTCATTTGGAAATGACTGAGTCACCTTTCATAAATTCAGTATGCAATGCTACATGATTGAAAAAAATTCCAAATGACTGACTCGTATTGCAAATGTTTTGTACAAGGCTTCCAACATGAGGTTAAATATGGCTATTGGAGGAGGAGACATACAAAATAAACAGAAAATGCGTTTAGACTAAGCTAGACCAAAAATTAATTTTAAAAGGGCCGAGAACTTAAGTTACAATACTCTACTTTGTGGAAGACGTATCATGCAACACACGCTTCACCCTGATGATAAATGTTGGTCATTTAATCATATGGTGAATAACAAGCAGCAGTAGGATATCTGTGGTAAATACCATGTAATTACAGGGCACATAAACAGTGATCCCAGCCTCCTAAACCAAAGTGCAGGTTACAACATCATTATGTTTAGACTTACTAAAAGTAATCATCACATGCGGCTAGATGACAGTTGCCAAGAAAAAACCATTTAGGTTCTGCCCAAAGTAAACAAATTCATTCCTTTCCACATTAGGAGCTGGTGAAGCATAACTGTAGCCTCATGACTCACCACCCATCCAAAAGATAAAAGTTATGGCAGGAAATCTAGAAGACCTCTTTTAACGCATGAAGCCTTAGACAGATATCGGCTGTAATAAGGATAAGGCTGTTTCACCATGCTATGGTGGAAAATGTTTGTATGATGCATAAAACATGCTCTTCCCATCACATGACAGCTGTAGAAGAGTAGTGACAGTTTTTTCATGAGCATTTTTCCCACTTCCTTTTGAATGAATAACAAAAATGGAGAGTATTGGTTAAACCATAAAGATGCAAGAAGAAAAATCTCGCATCTCATGAAATCTCAGAAGGCAAAATATAGTCATATTGTTCACACATTGTTATTTTAAGAAATTAAGTTCCTGAAAAATTAAATTCAAGATGCATGCACAGGCAGTTGCAGGAACAAAAATGCTTTCAGCTACCACCTGCTCTCACAGTTGTTTTTATTGTTGGAGGTCACGAATGGCAGCAGAGGAAAAATGAAGATTCTATGATTTTTTTTTTTACTTCATTCAGTGTATATTAAAAAATGTAGGTTCTATTTATTTCCCTTGAAAGTATATAGACACATGGCTTGGCATTCTTCTGGATGCTATCATGGCTGCCATAGCTTAGAGAACTCATTATTACTTTTACTCTTGTCCCAATTTCATACCCCAAAAGACGCTACTTTTTTTCTTTCCTGCATGCCACATCAAGTCAATAACAAGACAATCCAAAAATAAGCCAGCATTTCTGCCCATTGAGCAAGAAGGCTGTAGTCCAGACAAGGAGATAGACATAAACATCATCTTCAAGTAGCTCAAAACAACAGGCTGATGCTGCACACATTGCAGCACACTCAGCAACGGGTGGGGAAAAAAGCAACAGCTTGGAGGAATTTACTCCTTCAGACTTAATGCTAGCAAACTTACAAGGAGCAAAAAAATAACTAAAAAATACCAGAATAAGGCCATGCAGATACTACAACAGACTTGCAGTTCGTCATGGCAGTTCCTCATGTTTCCCGAGCAAAATGGTTCAACTTCGCAATACCAATTTCTGAGAGGAATTTTTCTCATGCAAACAATTCCTGCTCAGAAAGAAGTTTAAAAGGTTTATTTGTAACATTATATTGGAATATGTGCTATATATACGCATTTAGAGGCACACAAGAACTGACTTATTGCATAAAAAAGAGAATATTAAAAAGATTACTTTCGTCAAATTATACAGAGAAATCAGAGTCATGTTTATCAATATGTCAGTTTTCGGCGACCAAACAAAATAGCAAAACAAGTGATAGAAAAAGCTAGCTGAGCGTATTCTAAAATGTTCCTTCTTTAAGGAATATAAATATTTGTTCAGAGTACATAAACTCACTTGGTAAGGTTTCTTAATAGAGTATAAGAAATGTCTTTTTCTACTGGAGGATGTGATGATCTTGGTCAAGAAATAAAGAAAACCACAACAGGAAAATATTTTGAACATCCACCCTGAGTACAGTTTGGGGCACTTAGGCAACAAAGAAAATTTTCAAAGCTGATCAATACTATTCATTCTTTGAAAATTTGCTTACACAACTGGGTATCCCTCCTCTTTGTTTGGGGACCCTTTTTTAGTCAGTCATCACCATCACATGACACTATGCTCTTCAGCAGGATCTGGACTATCTGACTTTAAAAGCCACAGACTGCTCCTCTCCAAGATCATTGCAAAGCATTCAGTAACCATCTCAGTTGTTTTTGGTCTGATGGGTCACTAGACAGAAAAGGGATGTTAATCAAGGACCCAGGGCCTCTTCCACACTTGGCTGTTTTGCAAAAGTCAGAGCACTCAGGAGATTCTTCCCTCCAATGCCAGTGTCAATGAACCTCCACTCCCCTGACCCATCATAGACCGAAGAGTTTGTGTTTCTGCATCTATCATGCCGTAAAGAGTTTTATAAGAATTGCAGTGCATAGCATGACCTAGCTCTTTCCCCAGAAGAGACTCTAGCTTGGGAACACAATCATGTGGACAGATATATTTTACATCTTCCCTGAATAATCTCTTTGGCTTATCAGGCCAATACTTGGTGATTACAATTTTTTAAAATTCACTGTAGACATACAAATACAAAAAAAAGAATCATCATTTGTTCTGACCAGAAATATGCTTGGTAAAATGAAGCAAGGAGGAGCCAGCTTGTACCATCTATTACTGCTTATGCCACGTGCATACGTAGTGCAAGTCATAGCTACCAACAACCAACATTCTTTAACCAAGTTTATGTAAAGGCCTCCCCCAAGATTTGATTCAGCTGGAGATGTAAAGAAGTGATAGCTAGTACAAAGGGTAGTGCAATCCTATGTTTGGCTATTGCCTTCCTCTCTGGTACTATCTGTTCCCTTTAAATCACATAAACATTACATAAAGTCACTTCAGAAAAACAGGATCCTGATATGGGGTCAGACCCGCTTCATCTGAACTCTGCTGGCACAGGTCAATCACTACAGCAGCGAGCAGTGAAGTTGTAGAGATACCTGACATTGCCAGACACAGCTTTCTGAGCTTTGTGATTGGTGATGAGGAAGGCAGGACCACAAACGATCAAGAGCAACACAATGACTTTGTTGATCTTAACAGACCTAGCATCATGCGCATCCTGACTTTCTTGTACAGTATCGGTCAGGAAGGGGTTGTGGAAGATAAGGATGCCATGCAACTTCCTACATCAATCAAAGTGACAGAAGGGAAACTTTGAGTGTGATTTACACTGGCGTACATTGTGAAAGAATAATATTTTTTCTTGGCAGAGATGATAGTTGAGACATATCCGATCAGCAGGACCAACACACTCAGAAAGCAGTCAAGTCAAGACTACTATCACCACCTCCATATCTATCGCTCAGTGATAACACCGGACTAGAGAGCTGAGGAACACCATTTCCTGAACTACATTGGTCCTTGCCGCCTCTTTTGCACCATGCTATCTGGCTCAGGGAACGGCAGTTTCCAAACAGTCACACCAACTCTCTTCTCCTGTCACCTGAAACGCTGCAGAAGAGGTAAGTTCAACATGAATTTTCAAGAAAATTTGTATTTCTGTTCCTAAATTCTCTCTTCACTGTCCATCTTTCCCTATTTGCAGATGACAGCTCGTTCCTCTGCACAAACACTGGCATTATGTAGAACAAGCAACACCTTCAAAAACACACCGGTGAGGATTTCTACCAATGTGACTGATGTGACATTGACTTTGAGTAAGATGCCAACTAAGGCGAGCAAAGATCACAACGCAAGAAATCTTGGTACACGTATACCGTACACATGTACACATCCATGCTGTTGCTGCTTCTTTTCCTTCTGCAGCAATCCAAGGGACAGGCTGAAACAGACCTGCTCTGGCAATGCCCAAACCCAAATAGCAGTCACCAGAGTACCATGGCTGGTTGCTTTCTCTGAAGCTCTTTGCTGCATTGATGGTTAGTATCAGAAGTGAAAGGTTTCCTCTTCCTACCTTCCTGGGCAAACTTCCTTGCAATCCCTATCAGAGAACAGGATTGCCTTCCCTTTGTGTACAGTACAGACCAGACTCTCAGCTTACACCAAAGTAAAAGGCCACTATGTGTTTATAATCTTGAAAGGGGTTGTCACCAATCTGACACTAATGATCTTCATGCCACAATATATTTTTTTCTCCAAGACTAGACTCACATTTCCCCATTGAAATTCAACTTCTCTATTCTCCATCTCGGTTAATGAACACACCAAGGTGATGTACACCGGCATCCTCATCCACCACACTGTGCCCAACCACTTTACCTGCTTTCACATCCCTCCTACCAAGGGACAGAAAACTAAGCCACCACAAATACCATAAGAAAAGCTTTATTACTGCACTTCACTGTATTCCAGCACAAGCACTTCTGCTATCCCAGGGACAGTGCCCTAAAGGTAGCAAAATCAGGATCAGTGGTCAGTGAAACCGTTGCTTTTCTTGGTTGCCTAGGTTTATGCCAATTCAGGGTCTTAGGCAATTTGGTATGATTACCGTTTCTGTGAAAATCTCTTGAGCTTTCAATTTCCAGTTGAGATTCTAAGCAGGCTAAACTACTCCCTCTCAAACTTCTAACATTTTTGGCCAAAATTGCATCTAACAAAAATTTTTACTTCTGCAACTACAAAGTGTAAACCTGCTAGTAAGGCTGCCTTTTTCTTCAGTTCTAGGGTGTAGATGACCAAATGACCTGTTTCTGAACTGAAACGCTGTGAAAAAACCCACCTTGCTCACCAGTGTCTAAAAGATCCTTCTCACAGTAGAAGAGACATGCCCTTGAGGTAGATTTTCTTCTCATTTGCAAATACACAGATTCAGTGATGGTGCATGAGGAAGCAATCACATGGTATGGAAATCCTGGACTTGAAATTTAACATTAGAGCAGTCACAAAATAAGCCAGGGAAAAAAAAATATTATTATATAGCAAGATACTTAAAAACACTCAACCAGAAAACTTTGAAAGGATCATAAATCTGTCTTTCATTAGATATGTTTCTTTATAGCAGAAAACATTGTTTCTTAAGAAATCATAGCCCCACACTTTATTTCAGCTCTTGAAAACTCATTATACCCCACCATGTTGAAATCAATGGCTTATAAACTTGACTTAAACGAATGCCAAGCCATTTCTCAACAGAAAAAAATGGAGGCATGTCTCTCCAACTCCAGTCATGTACATAAACTATAGAAACAGAAGTATCGAGCTCCATTAAAAATACCTGTTGAAATAAGACTGATAAATTCACAAGATGGAATCACAAAAAGGGTGAACTCAACTATTCAATTTACGCTTCAGAGCTAAATGTTAATGTAGTTTCTAATACACTCATGAAAATCAGGTCTCATAAAATAAATACACATTATTTACAGGGAAGCCTATAAGCAACCCCTGCATTTTATGACTAAATGTAATGCTTGAGTTCTTCAGCAAAGGCTTGTAACACAATTGTATGAAAAGCCCTAAAGGGGTGAATATTCTATCGGTTGCAGAGATAGTTTTTCACATTTTCACAGAAAAGCATTTAAGGGCTTGAAGCCTGCAAAGGCTTGAAGGACCACCAATAACTACCGAGTTCAAGTCAGTATTTAGGGTACTCACAATGTACAAAAGGGCTAATGGTTTTGACAGGAAGTCTGGTTTTCCACTTATACATTTTTCTTCTGACAAAGGATAACGTCTATCTCCACAGCTCCTGCCAATATTACCATAGCACTCAAGAAAAATCTACAGCTGCCATTCAGCCACAGATGGAATATAGTATTGGAAACCAGATTTAAACTTCCACACACTCAAGTTACGACCTTAAAGGTCTGGGTGCAGATCTGGGAGCACCTACTCAGGGTGGCCCTTCTGCCCTAACGAGACATTCACACACAGTCCTCTTGGCAATCACCCTATATCTACGCCACTAGGAGATGGGAATCATACATTCACTTAGGGGCAAGAGAGGAAATGCTCACACACTTGGCAGTGGCTGCTCTCACAGCACCTTTCCAGATTGCAGAGAGGGAAGGGATCTGCTCCAAGGAAGGAATTCTATTGCAGAGGTTATGAGGCATCTCTCCGAGAAGGCTGAATTTGGTGCTCTGAATTGCCTCTTTCATTCCATTTACTATGTAAGTAAATATGTGTTTTAATGGAAAGAGTGTTCCACCTCTCTCGCCCTGACTCCTCTTCCATCTTTCCTTCTACTCTCAGAGAGTACACAAAGGTTATTGTTTCTTTAAAAAAAAAATCACAATAACAAAAAAAAATCTTTTGTCCACTGTATTTGATTGAAGATCTATCAAGTTTAGCTCATGTATCTACTTTTTAGGTGGAAAAGACATCTTGGAAAAACATTTTTTCTCTCATGTCCATACTACTACTAGCTAGACAACACCAGTGGCATTATAGTCATGTTATTTCTTTCCCTCTAATTATTTATTGAAATGAGCAAGCCTAGAGTATATTTAAAAGAATAAATAGAGAAAAGCCAACAAATGTGGCAGGCTAATTTGAACAGAGGGATGGCGATACCTCCCTTTCTTGAATTAAAGTTGACAAATGGTTTTCCTTATTTCATTTCACTTCCTAAACTTGGTTAGTTTTTGGCTACTTTTTATACAGACTGCACTAGTCAATCTATGTGTGCGTTCTACACATTCATACATTTGCTTCTATTATCATTACTTTGGTTTCTACTTCTGTTTCTTTCTTGTCAATTGTTTTTAAACATGAGTGCTTTTCGTGAAGATCAGGCTACCAGAAGTTCACGTGCACAGTAAACAACGAAGCACCATTTCTACTGAAATATCATTTATTTGCGCATTTCCTCCAGTACAACATAACTCACTTTGGAAGTAAAGATGTGCAGTCAAGAGCATTTCTGCAGTGACAATTTATTTTCAATCACAGTTAACCTTTTATTTGGGAATGTGTCATTTGCTTAGCTTTGCAGATTTCATCCTCTTATAGGATGTGCGAGTTGTGCCCTTTCACTTGACCTGCAAATTGATAAGCTAGGCAAACCCAAACAGTGTAGAACAAGGACCAATATCAGCTAGTTAGAGCTCTTCTTGGGTGAAGCCTAAACAAAACTGCTGTGTGATACTTGTGGTTTTTTTTTTTCTTAAAGTGCAGAGGACAAAACGAAACTACTATATAGTGTGAATTAGCCAAACTCAACAAACAACTTGAGACTTGATGGATACATCCTTTAGAGAAACATCTACCCTGGCAGAGCACACACAACTCACTCTCTGGTACAGCTGGTTCCTAGGACAGTATGGCTGAGATCCCCTCAAATTACTAATGTCAAACAAAATGCATGAGTTCCTCTAACGCGTTTTAGCATGGAAGTTCTAATGAAATCTATTTTAATCAGCAAAAAAAACTTGCTTCCTGGATATCCCAAGCACAGTTTTGCCAGGCCCCTAACAAAAAACCAAAAAAACCCAAACAAACAAACAAACAAAAAGCTGGAATCTCATTGGAACGTACCATTGGGAAATAATACCTTACGGTCTAGTCTAGCATGGTATTAGTGCTTCACTTCTACGAGACTGCCTTCTTCCATAATTCTGTCTAACTTTCATACGTAAAGCCAACTTGTTCATGCTGAGTTCATAGGGACTCCTTGGGAAAATCTGCATATGCATGTAAAGAGTTTCTTATTTATAGCAGATAGTACTCACGTCTAGCAAAACTGACGACACAAAAAGAACACAGGACCAAAGTAGTATTTGACTTACCTAATTCATACAGTTCTTGGGTGCAACTCTTCCCTGGATCTAAACCCTTTAATCTTACACATAGTCAGCCAAATGTTTTCTGAACGTGGTGCCAGAAATGAAAATACTCATCTGACCTTTTGATACCTTAATAAAAGTCGGTAGGATTTACTAAAGTACATCCTGCTTTCCCTTCCTTTTAGTGTTGATGAAGAAAGGAATTTAAGATACCAGTATTGCAGATTTAGCCTTTTGCAGGGTACTTCTCACTACTGAGTTGCATATATTGAATATTTCATCTTAACTTTTCACTGCTACTGATCTGTTTGTGGTCAGAGAGAAATCCTCCCTTTACTGTCAGTTCTCAACATACCAGAATTCAAAGACTCTTGCTTTACTATCCTCCTTAATCCGAGCAGCTTTTTCCTGTGGCACTTCCATTGGTCTTTTAAATACTTAAACTCTCTAATCAAGTCCTCTCTTCTTTCTCAAGGCTGCATATTTTCAATACTTCGGGTCTTTCCCCATGAAACAGGCTTTCTGATCTCCAGGTTAGTATTGTATCCTTTACTACAACTGACTTTCTGCAAGAATTGGAATACTTTTTGAACTTCAGTGCTGAATTTTAATTCTGAGGGGTTTTTGCAAAAAGAATAGGACAAGGGATTCTGTACTTAAAAAAAAAAAAGAACAACTCTTTTAACTAATTGTCTGTGTTACGCAGCCTGCATACTTTACAAAATTTTTGGCAGTATTATAACATAGTGGGGTTTAATATTTAATTGTTTTCTACATCACTTAATGCCTATTTCTCCTCTTCTATCAAGCAAGGTAGCTAGAACAGCAGAGGACTACAAGCTTGCATAAGCTGCTTTTAGCTGCTGCTCCAAACAAACACCAAATTGCTCTGCATTCTCCTGTCCTGCTAAGACATACTCTGCTGATGACTTATTCCACCTCACATATTTTGACACTGCACTTCAGCAAAGGACTGCTCATTTTATTTATTGGCACATTTACAGTCTTTGCTTCCAGAGGTCTGAGAACCTTACACGGCTGAGATAAATCATCTACCTTCAGCAGGTGTAACTCATTCTCTCACCCCACTTTTTGGAGTGAAGGTCTGCCGGTAATATATTCCTTTGGCTCATCAGACAACATGCTCATGGTTTCTCATCAACAGCCTCTTAATGCGTATGAATTTCTATACCAGGATCGAAGCGAAAACATGTTGTAGTGCTACAATGCTCTGCTCTGAAGATTTACCTCAGGCAGCAGCTGTGACTTCTAAAACAGCAGATGAACTGGAAGAATAATCATGTCCTGATTGGCAAGATACTTGTTATCAAACTGCATAAGAAACCTCCCTGCTATGTTCTCATTTGACTTTTCAGGAAAGGGAGTCAACGGGACACTAAGAATTCATACCCTCACATATAGGCACTAACTTACGTTTATACTGTTATAGAGAGTCTCATAGAAAGCTCTTCTGGGTCTGCATACTGCTTTTTGCTGTGTCAAGCTTTTCTTTCATTATGTGACTAATGAGAATCCAATTTTAAGTAACCTTCTCCTGGAGCTTTAGTTTATTTGGAAATAATCTTTGCTCAGTGTGACATACTATATTCTCATCTGAGACCAAATAACAGTTAAGTGCCTGATAGCTCTGTGCTACTCTATTTCTCTTTTCTTCTCATTAGTGTTATTGTGACAAAGCCTCTACTATATATACTATAGATAATAATGAAAATGATACCTCTTCCCCAGCAGCAGAATCTCAGGTAGATGAGGAATATCCTTCCAAATGCAAACTGAATCAAACCAGACTGTGCTGAGATACGGATATACTATAAACTTTTTTTAATAAAGGCATCCTCAATCAACACCATTTGAAAAGAAAAATTAAAAACTCACTGACAAAAATATTTTATAAGCACAACTTTTGGTGATTTTTAATTCCATTAAGTTTAATTTTTAGTCTTTCTAATTCTGGTGTCATAAGAGTGGAGTGAGACCCATTGAAACACATAGCTAGATATTTAATAATCACACACAGAATCACAGAATCACAGAATGTTAGGGATTGGAAGGGACCTCGAAAGATCATCAAGTCCAATCCCCCTGCCATAGCAGGAACGCCTAGATAATGCTACATAGGAACGTGTCCAGGCAGGTCTTGAATGTGTCCAGAGAAGGAGACTCCACAATAATACTCTAGTGCCAGTTGGTTTTTTGCTTTTTGTCTGTTTTCACAAAAGCAATGAAAGTTAGACAAATGTGATACCTTTGCTGATAGCAAGAAAACACCAATAGGTGAAGCACAGCTTTGTGAGATCTCTCCCATCACAACTGGATGCTGTTAGGTTTCTTTCCTCTAAGTTCTAAAACAAGAGTCTGCATTTACATTGAAATTTGATCTCAAACATCAATTTTCATACCTGGTCCACAGTCACAGTTGGTATAAGTCAAGTGGAGTAATTGATTTTGTCCATTTGAGATTTTTCTGAGCAAAAGTAGATCATGCCATAAAATTAATAGTCTGTCAAGCTATCATTTTAAGGTTAGATGACACCAACGTAGAGACACATAACTCCAGAATTTATGAGATATTAAGTAATCTGAATACTGGTTGGAGCTCAGACTTCATGTTTGGGTTGGTTTGTATTTTTTTTGTTAAAGAGTATATACGAGGGGGTGATTGGGTGAAAACGAGCTTTGCAGAAAAAGACCTGGGGGTCCTGGTGGACACCAAGTTGAACATGAGCCAGTATCTGTGTCAGGCCCATTTCAGTGGTGCCAGGCCCATTTCAGTGGTGTCCAGTGACAGGATAAACTGAATCACAGGAGATTTTGCCTGAAGATCAGAAAGTGCTTTTTAATTGTGAAGGTGACTCTGCACTGGCACAGGTTGCTGAGAAAGCGTGTGGAGTCTCCATCCCAAAGATACTTAAAAGCTATCTGGACACTGTCCTGGGCAACCAGCTCTAGGTGGCTCTGCTTGAGTAGCAGGTTGGACCTGATGACCTATACAGATGCCTTCTGACCTCAACCCCTCTGTGATTTACGTTTTAATTACCTTTCTCTATGACTGACTGAAGGCAAATGCATGCAAAACTATTATATTTTGTGATATGTCCATTAATTTTCAGACTAATAAGAAATTCTGCCTGAAAAAGCATCATTCCATAAATGAGCTTTTCACAAATTATTTCTCCAGCAGTTTAATAAGATCTAGCTGATATATTAGGAAACAGAATATTTATTGGAGAACAAAGTCATTAAAACAGTAGCAGACCTGCTAAACTAATCCAGTCATGGTCCTTTGTATTTACTGCCTAGCTATTGAAGTTGATATCACCTGCCCTGTGGGGCACAACAATTTCATTCTTAAATTCTGCTGTTGGAGAAACTAGCATTATAGGAGAGGGCAATTTTACAGAATGAAGTTAGAGTCATCCATGAATAATATTAAGTAGCCAGCTGAATTACACAAACTGTCTGCACTTTGCTGATAACTATACTGTTTCTGTACTGCTTTAAACTTTACCTGGAGGTGAGGTACTGTTTAGATCACACCACTACTCTTTTATCGATTTTCTGCTGTGTTGCCATGGAAAATTTTCCCACAAAAAAAAAAAAAAAAGAAAGTACACTGTATTAAAAATTCATATATACAGCGTGTTCATTTTGTTGATGGGTTAGAGGAGGGGCCAAATCTAAATGCTCCTTCATTTTAATCATCTAGCTAACTGATAATAGTGCACTGAGTCCTTTTCAGTAATTTTTCTTACGGCTATTTATTTTTCTCAACCTTCTTACAAGGTTGAGAAGGTTTCCATGGATATCAATCAATTCTTATAATGAGATTCTTCTACCCAATGTCTCCTTAAAGTTTCTCCACTCACTCATTACAGAGGCAATCTTTTATTTGTTTCTTCCTCGGGTTTATTGCTGTGAAACCACTGGGCTAGAAACTGCTTGTAGTTGTTGTAACATAAAACGCGGGTTTAGGCCAGTGCATTTAAATCATTCATTTTCCCAAGCAGGTGAAAGGAAAAATGCTTCATGCAGTTATATTTGCTTTCATGAAGTCAGTCAGTGAAGCAGTCAGGCTTTAATTCTTTCTGTGGAAAGGACTAGTCAACATATGCTCAGAATAACTGCAATAAATGGCACAAGATAATTTTGTTTCTTTTTAGGAAAATCAAAACAAATCACCTGAAAATTCATGTGTGTATGAAAACAGCTTCACATAGCTGTTCTCAGCTCTGTAATTTATCCAAGAATCATGTAGCATCCGATTAAGATAAAAATAGTGAATTAGTCTAATAAGGTGACGATGACTTTAATGGTTAAGAAGTTCCTGCGATCCTATGGAAATTAAGTGAAACAAACAGTAGCCGTCCTTGTCTCCCATGACCATGATCTGCCTTGCTTCACTGAGTCTACAAGGGCTTTTACCCTCTCACTACAGCTGAACTGAAAGGTCAGATGAATATTTATGAAGCAGGGGTGCCTACGGGCAGCCCACAGTTTGCTCATTTTGTGTTGCAGAATTCTTTTTCACATATCAGCGTACTAGTGTGTTTTCCTTGGTCCCCGTTTTAAGCATATTCTGTGGTTCTATTTTTCTAATATTACTGGAAATACTTAAAATAAACTTTAAGTACCTAATTCAAAAATTTATTGCAACTCTAATATTGACTTTACGCTAAACATCTTCCCCTCTGGGTTGTGTATTTTAAATACATCAAAGGACTAAATATTTCAGGCAAGACTACTTTACTAGCCCCTATTTGAAGCACAGGGTTGGACACAGTGATCTCCGGAGATTCCTCTCAAACTGAGGTGCTTGACACTTCTATGATTATTTATGTGACTGTCCCATGCAGAATCTACAATCAGGTTCGGCCGTTCTTTTCTAAGGCACTGGCTGATGTCATTGCTAGACCACTCTCCATCATCTTTGCCAAGTCTTGGGAGACGGGAGAGGTGCCTGAGGACTGGAGGGAAGCAAATGTCACTCCAGTCTTCAAAAAGGGCAAGAAGGAGGACCCGGGTAACTATAGACCGGTCAGCCTCACCTCCATCCCTGGGAAAGTGATGGAACGACTTATCCTTGGTGCCATCTCAAGGCATATCAGGGATAAGAGGGTCATTAGAGACAGTCAACATGGCTTCACCAAAGGGAAGTCGTGCTTGACTAACCTCATAGCCTTTTATGAGGATATAACAAGGTGGATAGATGATGGCAGAGCGGTGGATGTGGTCTACCTTGACTTCAGTAAAGCATTTGACACAGTCTCCCACAGCATCCTTGCTGCTAAACTGCAGAAGTGTGGTCTAGACTCTCGGGTAGTGAGGTGGACTGTGAACTGGCTGAGGGGAAGAAGCCAAAGAGTTTTGGTCAATGGGGCAGAGTCTGGTTGGAGACCTGTATCCAGTGGAGTGCCTCAAGGGTCGGTACTGGGACCAGTATTATTCAATATATTCATCAATGACTTGGATGAGGGACTAGAGAGTACTATCAGCAAGTTTGCTGATGACACCAAGCTGGGAGGAGTGGCTGACACACCACAAGGCTGTGCTGCCGTCCAGCGAGACCTGGACAGGCTGGAGCGTTGGGCGGGGAAAAATTTAATGAAATATAACAAGGGTAAATGTAGGGTCTTGCATCTGGGTAGAAACAACCCCAGGTTCCAGTATAAGTTGGGGAATGACTTATTAGAGAGTAGTGTAGGGGAAAGGGACCTGGGAGTGTTGGTGGACAGCAGGATGACCATGAGCCAGCACTGTGCCCTTGTGGCCAGGAAGGCCAATGGCATCCTGGGGTGTATTAGAAGGGGGGTGGTTAGTAGGTCGAGAGAGGTTCTCCTTCCCCTCTACTCTGCCCTGGTGAGACCCCATCTGGAATACTGTGTCCAGTTCTGGGCCCCTCAGTTCAAGAAAGACAGGGAACTGCTGGAGAGAGTCCAGCACAGGGCAACTAGGATGATTAGGGGAGTGGAGCATCTCCCTTATGAGAAAAGGCTGAGGGAGCTGGGGCTCTTTAGTTTGGAGAAGAGGAGGCTGAGGGGTGACCTCATTAATGTTTACAAATATATCAAGGGGGAGTGTCACGAGGATGGAGCCAGGCTCTTCTCGGTGACAACCACTGATAGGACAAGGGGTAATGGGCTGAAACTGGAACATAAGAGGTTCCGCTTAAACTCGAGAAGAAACTTCTTCTCAGTGAGGGTGACGGAGCCCTGGAACAGGCTGCCCAGAGAGGTTGTGGAGTCTCCTTCTCTGGAGACATTCAAGACCTGCCTGGACACGTTGCTGTGTGGCATAGTCTAGGCATTCCTGCTCTGGCAGGGGGATTGGACTTGATGATCTTTCGAGGTCCCTTCCAATCCCTAACATTCTATGATTCTATGATTCTATGATAAACAGAACTGCTCTGCCACCCAACGGCTTCCAGTCTCCGTTAATGGCGAGACACCATAGGGGGATGAGGCAAAACTAATCACAGATTGATCCCTACTCTTGCCAAAGTCAACATCAACTCTCCCAAGGATTTTGAGGAGATAACGTTCACATTTCAGCTAAAAGGTTGTTTCCACCAGTGCTTTGAAGTTTAAGAATATGCTGAAATATAGGCAGAAATGGGCTCCGGAATGAGAGCACTGCTAAATAAAAACAATATACAAAGGAAGCCAAAATAATGACAATGAAATGAGACAGAACAAGAAGAGACAAACCAGGTTGAAGCTCTGAGACTGTCAACAGGACAAGATGACTTGATACAACCAGAGATGAATGAAATAAGATCAAGAATGTATTAATTGATTCATCCCTCCAAATCTAGTGTATATTTTGTAAAAAATAAAGGAGAGCCAGTAAAAGCCTGAGATACTTATGTCTAAAATCAACAGACAACAATTTTTGAAAAGCTGATGAAATAATCAATGCCCTTTGTTCCTACTTCCAGACAGCAAAACCCAGTAAACATCCATGGTCATGCAGAAGAAAATCTTCAGAAGAGGTCATTAAAGAACACAAACAGAATTAAAGGCGCAAATAAAATTCTCTATTATTGTTGGAAATTAGAAAAAAAAAAAATGTTTCAACAGAAGACTCAAAAAATTTTCATCGGTTTTATGACATGCAACACTCTAGTAACATAACACTTTTTTCTGTCTAGCCATATGTTAACAATTGTAATGCTCTTAAGGATGGATTTCTATAGCTAACTACCAGGAGTTCATAGCAATTTAAACAAATAACATTTTTAGTAGTCCTGATGTCATATAAACAAACATATATAGGCATGCAGATGCATTTCCCCACATTCCCAGAAATGTTTGTGTTGTTTTGTTTTGTTTTTCCTTTCTCTTTCCCTCTGGCAAAAAAAAAATAAATTACCCAAATCAATGAAATTATTTGTAACTTTATAATCTTACCGCAGCCTCATAAGAACACATTTCAATACTATAATGACACACTGAAACTCCCGTGAGCTATGTCTGGACACAGACTATCTGCCTGAATCAGCTATTGTCTCTTTCTCCACAAAAGGATGGTTGTTCAGCATCCAGGCCAAGCAGAGTTTTCAGGACACACCGAACCCATGCAGGTCATCAGCTTTAGCAACTGTGAAGGGACCTCTGTTTTCTTGGTACCCACACACAACAGATGCCAGCTGAACTAGCTGTGGCTTTCATCTTGGCTCACTCACAGCAATGGAGGTCCACTAAATTACAAGGTTATGAGACTTTCTGTTATGCCAGGACTCAAATCATTATTCCAAAATATGAGACTAAAGAATGCATAATAATACTTACACGCACAGAAAGATGTCAGGACAAAATATTTGTCTTTTGATTGACCTTTTGATCTATGACTCAAACCCATAATATTTTTAACTGCACAGTTCCAGTTGCATGAAAACTAGGGATATGAGCTTAAAGACAGACAGTCATTTAAAAAAAGAAAGAAAAAGAAGACTGCCAAACATAGTGGAGGAGTGATGCTAGATTATTTGAAGTCAAAATATTAAAAGGAGTGCTAGTCTGCTACAGAAAATAATGTGATGCCAAAATAAGATGCTGTAAACCTATTCAAAATGAGCTCTCCTGTCTGCTACTCCTTACATTTTCTTTTGACTCAAGCTTCTCCTGATACGTTGTTATCTTTGGAGACCACCTGTTTCACATTGCTGTCCAATAAATATACTTTCGGTGCCTGCTGGCTTAAAGGACAAGCTGACTGCCTGCTAAACAGAATCTTTTTTCACACTCTCTCAATTTTAAATTAATGTACTGAGGTGACAAAGTTATTTGCCGTATTATCAAAATATATAGCTTAATTGTTGCAACACAACCATCATTCTCCTGCAAAACTGCTGTTCAGCTGCAATACAATTAACAGGCATACATGAGACAATTATGCGTATTAGTGAAAATGCACCAGGGTAAGCTGCCTGCCAACACTGTGCTGGTGTTTGCTCTTGCAGTAGGCAAATTTCTGACACGTCCAGGAACGGCAACTGACTGGTGAGAGCAATGCTAAAGCAGTGCCAAAGCACAAGGGGAAGTCAGTACGCTCCACATAAAAAGCCACATATACCCTCAGACCACCCAACTACCTGTCATAAGGAGGGAATCCTCAGCAGGCAGAGAACTCATTTCAGAAGTTTCTCCAAGTTGAACCACGCCTTGCTAATGCCACAACTCTGGTAGCAGAGGACAGCAGCTTTGCATTTTGGAGTTGGAGGACCGGAGTGTTCAGTCTTTCCCTTTTGCATCTCAAGAACTGCACTAGCTATCTGAAAGGAACATTTCTGATCTGTGTAAAAGAATCATAATAATTTTAATATGGCTCATAGCTATCCAAGATTATTGTATTTGCAAGACCAAAACCTGTTGCATTGAAGTTAGAGATGGACTGAAGCTAGAGATGGATTGGTTCAGATTGGACGTTAGGAAGAGGTTCTTCACCATGAGGGTGTTGAGACACTGGCACAGGTTGCCCAGAGAGGTGGTGGAAGCCCCATCCCTGTAAGTTTTTAAGGTCAGGCTGGATGTGGCTCTGGGCAGTATGGCCTAGCGGGAGACGTCCCTGCCCATGGCAGGAAGGATGGATCTAGATGATCTTTAAGGTCCCTTCCAACCCTGACAATTCTATGATTCTATGATTCTGTCTCTATTGGACGGCCGATTTCATGCAACCACAGCAACAAGACCAAACCTCTCAAGCCACTATGGAAGGGACAAAAGCTACCATGCATCCTCATTTTCAGTGATCACTAACCTAAAGGAGCAAGGCTGAAAAGGCCTTTAACAGGTAACTGTTTACTGTAAGATGCACAATGGCAAACATCAGAATCTGAGTGCCCCAAGAGGAGCTGCAAGTCAATAATGGTGCTTACATTCATTTAACAAGACATCATCCAGAAAAAAACGCAGGAAAAACCTCCCTGACTGTAGCAGCCTAATAACATGTCTACAAGGTAAAAACTCCAAACTGTAAATGTATTAGATAAAAACAGACATCTTAATGGGAATGTGCCTTTATTAGTTTTCAAATATTTGTTAAGTTTGAAGTGCTTTTGAGAGTGGAGCTGACCTTTAATATCTATACCAACTGCCAAAACAAATTTAAAAGACTAAATTTAAAAGAAAACAAAATGCCAACACTGCTATATTTCAAAACAACAATATTTAAAATTGAGAAATATTTGAGAATCTTCTTGACTGCCTACTCTGTACTATATTTTGCCTGCAAGATAAGTACTTTCAACACCTGTAAACGCACCTCATGTCATATGAGATCCATGGAAATTCTGATCCTTCCCATCTCCCTAGTCTTAATAAGAATATGTGATAAAAATAGGCTAGGTTTCTGTCAATAGAGCATATACATGAAGCTCTGTCTCCAAACTAGAAAATGCCCATCACATGGACTTTAAAATATGGTGGGTTTTGAGTACTCCACACATATTTTTCTATTTTTTCATTTCACAGTAAACCAAATACATCATTTACTAGAGTAAATCCACAGCTGACCATTCTTTTCCGGTCTGCATAAAATGTAATTAGATCTATTGGAACAATTGATAACTATACTGCTATGATGTGTCAGCGGCCCTTTTTTAAGGTATACATTTATGGATAAATACTGCTTGTGCTCCATTTGCATTTACAACAGATTTGTATTTTCTCAATAAACATCAGTGATGATAGAATAAACGCCACATAGCTACAAGTGAAAACAGCGTGTTTCAAACAACAAAACGACCCCAACTACTTCTTCCAGATGCCCAGATTACTTGATGAGAATTACTCAAGTTATTCTTCATGTAGGGTAAACCCAGCCGAATGCCTCATAAATGAATGCTCCCCACAATGGACATAGATAAAAAACATATTCATATAAAAAGGAATAAATGCATTTCTGCAGTTAGCAATCTCGGGCTAGATTTTACAACACCGAGTTCTGAGAAATACCAGTGGCTGCAAGCTGCTCCACCAAACCTTTTCTCAATTTGTTGAGTGAATACATATGAAGTAACGCCAAATATTATTCCTTGGACATTTTCACAGCTGAATGAACAACTTTCTCATCTCTGTGTTATCAGAAGCCCATGTTCATACTAGGACTTGGAATTAACAAATAAAATAGTCATAAAAGCCACAGCTGCAACAGCACGAAAAAAGGATTGTAAAAACTCAGAAAGTCTCCTTAAAGAGATTTTTTTTTTTTAACGTATTGAATCAAACTGCTGACTGGCTGTTTAAAGATAGTGCAAGTATGTGTCCTCGAAAGTAAAAAATGGTTTCTCTTTCCCAACACTCTTTAAAGAAGTGAATAATTTAGTGGGGTGGCTAACAACAAAACTTATTTCAAAGAAGGATTCAAGACAGTTTTTCCCGAAAATGTGGAAACAGATTTTTATAACTGAGGTGAGGAATGCCATTGCTGTCCTGACCATGCTCTAAAACACCCACTAAAAACCAGGTACAGCTCAGAGCGGCTAAGGTGGAGGAAAGGAAGCAGGAGTCACAAGTAGGAGGGTAAAATTTGGTAGGGAAGCAGGTGTACAGCTCACATAATAATTGCTCTGAATATTAAGAAGGCCCAAGAGTCTCTGGGTCTAACCGCTTACAAAATACCACTCAGGGAATAAATATGGGCCATTGGTTAAGAAACACAATTTTGCCCTTAACTGTTGTAACGCATTTTGTGAGAGGTAGAGATTAGGGGATAGGAATTGGAAAGTAAAGTGTATTAATATGCATAACGTCTCCTAATTACACTTCATAGAAATCTACTTGAAAGAAGTAAAATCTTTATTTTAATGTATAGGATTGAAAGAGATGGAGTTTAAGAATCTTAGTCAATATCCCATAGACATTTTTATTCCTTTATATTTCATGTCTCCCCCACATAAAGCAAGTAATCAAAGCAGAACATAAACTGCAGTAAAAAAGAATGGGCTTATAGAATTTGACTTTTATTGCACTATTAAGCCATTACCAAATAACACCTTGTTTTATTTGGCTTCACTACAACTAACCAGCAAGATATATGGAATCACACATCTAATGCCACTCAGCTCAGGATATAAGAGTTATGCAGGTACGTCACTTAATAAATTCTTAAATTAATAAGCGTTTATTTCTTTCAAGAAACAATAGGATAATAGTACACTCCTCTTTAGCAAGCCAGTTAAGTTCTTTGACTCTTAAAACAGCCACCATTCAAGTTGTCTTCAACAGCCTTTAGACTTTCTCTGCTCTCAGATGTGCAGTCACGTACCAGACTGCCACGCACAGCGGCTTGAAATCAAAAGTCACCACGTCTACTTGAACAAATAGCTACAAAAGGATTTTTCAAGGTAAGTGGCCCTAGGCATCAAGGGTCACGATGCAGTTTTACAAGGTCTGGTTTTCTTTTTTCAGGTTGGCTAAAAGCACAGTTATAGGCTATACTTCAGCCTGAATGGATTTTGTAGTACAGTAATGGGTGAAATTAAAATGCTTTGGACAGGAACTGCAGGGCAGACCCTGCTCACTATTTTACATCGCCATTGTTTCTGGCAACATAAGGCAGCTTTGAACCTACTAACGCTTGAAGGAGAAGCAGCATTTGCACCAGTGGCCTTAACCCCTTGCCTGTTCACCCCCTGCTTTTTAAGAACTGAGATCAGGACTGGTCGAAGAGGCAGAGCAAGAACCCCACGTTAGTGAGTCAAGCTACTTTATCATTTCCCAGAGATACACCAGAAATATATGACAACAAGCTGCTTTTCATCTGAAGTAGGAGCCTATTTGAATGTCACTATTAAAATGACACGTCGTGTAAAATCATTACTATATTACGGGCTAGTAGTAGTAGATCTAAAATAAAATCCCTGTCTGTAGCAGCCATTGCAATGTACTGTAACACGAAGGAGCTGTTCAAAGTAAATGGAACTAAAACAAATGAAAACAAATGTCTACTTTTGAGGTAAACATTCCATGCAAACAACAAAAACTCTTCCCTATTTGTTCTGCTTTTTATGACACATTCTTATCATTAAATCAATGCTTTGTGATAAAATTATCAGTTCGAGACACAGCAAGCAAAAAAAAAAGCATCATTCTAATGAATTCTTCATTGAGCAGAAAGCTATTATCTTAGTCCTAAATGCCTCGTTTCCAACGCTCACACCTGGAACCATCTCCTTTCATATGCATGAAAGAGCTTGAAGTTTGGGGATGTCACAGTCAAATGACAACAGAGACAGAAAGGAGGGCAGAGGATGTGAATGGAGCCAAGTCCAAGATTGTAAGGAGGAGTAGGAAGGGAGTGAAGAAATTTAGGTCCCAATTCAAAACTGATAAAACTCCATGGGAACCTGTTTATTTCAATGGCCTTGGTTTCAGAAAAGGCAGATACCAATCTGAACAATTTGCAAGGGTAATGAATTTAGCAAGGACTCGCTTGAAATAAGCTTGTTGCCAAGGAAGGAATGATATTATAATGAAGAAGCTGGCAACGGGCAAGTGATTTTTCATAATGTGACTCAGACAACAGTTACATGCACTCTGTTTTCCAACTGTTGAGCATGGAAACCACATAGTAGCATTTGCTTTTCCTAAGCTCTTCCAAGAGTCAGAGGGGGACATTCATCACATTCACACTGCAGCACAGTCAAGATAATACTGTTAGAGATAGTAATGAAATTCTCAGGTGCAGACATTTCCTCTGACATTGACAGATCCCAAGTAGGAAAATTAGAATACTTTAACTGAAGTAATAAACATAAAAAGGCTTACACTGCCTGATTTATGTGCTTTTCATACACTCCAGTAGTCTTGCTTCAGATATGTAGATAGGAAATAGAAATTACAGGAGAATAGTAGCTTTGAAGACAACAAAGCAGATACTTAATAGCAAGACGAAAGAGAAATTATATTTATTTTTAAATAATGCTGTTGGTAACATGTAAAACTAAGTGACTAAATAGGTGCCTCTTAGTGTGAGGCTGTGCCATCAGAAGGATGGTTCTAGTCTTTATCGCTGCTGCTTTCTTTCAGCTCCCACAGAAAGATTCTTGCTCCCTCATCAGGGAGAACTGGCACTGGGTCCCTGCGAGCTGATCTGGAACAATTTTAGGATGCAATTTACTTTGTTAATTATATTTCTCCAGCAATAATTTCAGTGTTCAGTTTTTAATCCTTCATTGATTTTAATTAAGCCTGTGTAAGCTTCCAAACTTTTCTTTTAGATAACAACAACAAGCTCTTTACAGCACAACAACCAGAAACTCCACACTTGCTAATGTAGCTGGAGAGAAAACCTACTGTCACTTGCTTAAATTGCTTTGGACGTACTGCCAGTTGCCCAATGAATTAGTAAGCCTGAAGCAAAATAAAGGGATAAGAAAGACAAGACATTACAAGTTGCAAACTAGGACACTGTTTCAAGGCTTTACATTTCTCTTTTTCTTAAAATTTGTTTTCCTTATTACTTATTTGGATGATGGATCTTCAGGTTATTAATTTTCTTTTAAATCAGGCCTTTATAAACACATCGATGTATCACTCTAGCTTTAGTATGTCTAACATAATGATGTAATGCAATACAGAGGTATTAGATTAAGTTGTAAAGGTAATATAGCATAAATACTTACCTATTGTACTAACATCACACTAGCTTAAACACCTTGCATCATGATATGAGCTGCTGAAATGCTGTTCAAGGCAATAAACTGCACAGCATAAAACTGGAGAAAGACCCCTTCATTTCTAGAACAAAAAATTACAAACTGGATAGGACTGTCATCTAATCATAGCTTTAAAATGCCATACAGTAGAACTGATATAGCAGCATATATGGTATTTTTAATATCCTTTTCTGACACAATTAAAGGCACTTTATCTAGACACATACAGAAACCTTGCCCTTATTACTCTCTTCTTACATCTACCAACAGACTTTGAGAACTTTCCCTTTAACTGTTGCTCTGCTACAACTTGTAAATATACTCAGTTATTTTAGAGAGGAGCAGGAGTGAGTATCGGTTCTACCTGTCATGATAGAAAATAATCTTAACAAAGCAGCTACCTTGAATTGGAGAGTTGCAATGATATGAAATACAAGCAATTATGGAAGCATCCTGTGGCAACATGAGAAGCTTTACAGCCTATTTTGATAGCAGTAGGATCAGGATATCATTTCTGTGATCAGTTATTTTAACAGTCATTGCTTAAGAAGTCAGATGCGTGTCTGTAGATTTCAGCAGAAACACAATGAACAATGTGAATTTCTAAATAGTTTAGGAAGAAGAACAGAAATTATGACATTTGTGGCTATGGATGACGACAGGTGAAGGGGATGAATCTCTCAGTTTCCCCGGCTGTTATGAATGATCAGTAACAGTACACGGTACTATGGTACCAGATGGACACAGTATCACAAAATGTACAGGATTCCACATCCAGAATTTTACTACTACATTTACAGCAGCCTGATTTGAGGCCTAAAACAAGTTCCCCTGAAAGATGAAAGGAAAGAGCCTTCACTAAGATGCACATGGAACTGACTGAAAAGCTTTTAATACCGCTTTGTATTTAAATTGATACTATTAGGAATTGAACACATAAAAAAGCAACAACAACAACTTACTTCAGAGGACAGCAAACAAAGCTTTTGCCAGTTAGAAATTAAGCTTTTTAGAAAAGGACAACTCATAATTATGTCTGGACAGAATTCAAACTAATAAGACCCCATCTCTTATTAGAAATACTGAAACTTACAGCAGTCCTTGTGTTTAATAATTACTGCTAACTGTGAGCTGAATTTTCAACACATTTCTTTGAAAGACTTCATCTTCTTTAAAAATTTGTAACCAACTGCCAGATTTTTTTTTATTTTGACTTTATGAATCAGATCTATATACAAGCACATTTTACAATTCTTACAAGTTTTGTGGACTGAACTCATTTCAGTAGGCCTAGGATTTTCACACTAACATTCAATTTTTATGAAGTACTGCCTTACAGCAATGAAAGGTCTATTTTCCATGCTTTATTCAGGAATTTCCTCATTTAATAAGAAACTAAACATGTTATCCATTGTTCTCATCACCTTCTGGTTGCCTAGGTTTGGTGTGGGATTCTTCTCAGTAGATGTCTTTTCAACTGGTGTTTGCAGAGTTTAGTTATTCCATCTTTGACATTTAGAATAGGAGCTAAAACTGTGTTATAAGGTAGGAGAGACAAAATAAAACCACATAAAGTGTTTTAAGACTGGACATACACCTTTTATAAAGTTAATTGGTAAAAAGTCAGAGATAAATTGAAGTTTATTTTTTAACTTATAAGCATGCAGCAAACCAAATACATGCTATATTTTGTAGGAGGTGCAGAAAAAGACTTGTCATGCATTAAAAATCTTTACTGTGGTGTAAATTCACAATATTATTGTATCTTAGCTACTTTATAGGCTGAGCATAAGACCAATATAAATTTCTACAATAAAAAACAAAAGATCCATCTTAGACATAGCCTGTACCTAACAGCTTCTCAGTGTTCAGTGAAGCAGTTATCAGCCAACCTGAAAGCTCTTTGCCTTAATAATAAATTAAATAGCTTGATGTTAAGGGTCTGACATGCAAAATTACTTAAGTGCTTGTTTGGCATTACGTGTGGGCAAATTCTTTGGCTAATTATCTGTTACTCCAGGAAACAGAACCTTACAGACACGGTCATTTGAAATCCTCCTATCACTGCAATGCAACTACTGCCCGTAAGCCTCACAGTCAAAGTTGAAAATACCTTCCTATATGAAGGTTAGAGTGATGTCAAGGCATACGAAATTTACTTTTTTCCTAAAACTTACCATTCTCTTATCCAATTTGAAAAGAAAAAGCATAAAGGAGGGAGCACAGAGCAGTTCACTAACAGAAATCAAGACGACAGAGTTTCAAGGGAAAGCTGACAGAAGGGCTACTCCCTACCAAAGAAGGAGAGATAGGTCCAGATGGGACACTTCACACAGGAATGACGGACAAAGGAAGCTTTACAAGACAAAAATTGTAACAACTGCATGGCAATATCAGACGTCAGAAACAGAGAAGGTAAAAAGAAGGCAACTGTGTGAGCTGATACTTGCCAGACCCCTAAAGTCCTTACAGCGTGAGCTGCCCACTGGTGATGGCACAGGGTAGTTCGAGGCACTGATTTTGGCTGCAAACACTGTGCAAATTTATGAGATGCTGGGAAAACACACATGAGCACAATCATCCTCTTAGGACTGGAAATCTCCAGGTAATTTTTCAGTAGCATAGGCTTATTCCATTTTAGATCCTAACCCTATGGATCTCTCCCTCTCCATAGCACCACCACCAAGGTAAACAGATCTCCCTACTGCTCAAAGGTATTGCTTTGTGAGCTAACACAAGAAGATGGAGCCCAGATGGGGCAACATCAGGCTTTATTCCTTTCCCGATGGCATATTATCTCCTTTTTCACTGTCTCTCTTTCTCTGGAAGTACTGCAAAATGTGACACAAATTATATTAGAATGCTCTGGTAAGTATTTTTGATAATATCCCTCCTGATGTATTGAAAACTGGGCAATTAAACATGAATACCATAATCCTGTATACACACTCACTGTCCAAAATTCAAAATGTGTATACTTCTGCATAGAATTTAAACTTTTAAGTGGCTAGCTAGCCAACCCAAGATTTGTTGCCTCTGTTACTTTCGCACAAGCTATATGCACATTTATAAACAGTTTGATGTAAGAATAAATGTGATTCTTGCATGTGAGAAAAGATGACTTTGAATCAGTTGTCCTGACCTGTCAGTGTATAGAAACCATGTTCAGGTTCATTACAGCTGCTCATCAGCACAGGTTTCAGTGGAAAAATTACTTCTGTGCCTTCAATGCCTGTGATTTTGTCTTGGGTCAGTAGTGAGTAAAAGCAGTTGCACTTTTGACAAGAAGCTCTGTATATCTTACATGCGTAAAGACCTCTCTCTTTAACAAATACCAATACTTATAAACATACGATCTGACCTTATGAAGTAACGTAGTCAGACAAAGAGTTCTTGCAATGCAGTTTGAGAAAATTACCAACTTGAGTTCAATCACAGTGACATTTAATATTGGGATGCCTTTTTATTTCTTTGTTTGGTACTCCTTCCATTATTAACAGTGGTAGAAATGCTCAGGCAGGATCTCTACCATAAGAATTATTTCAAATAACTCCTCCATCTGTTGCTCAAATATATTCCTCTACTGAAGAACGATTGATCGAATACTGTCTCATCAGATTTTAACACATTCATTACAATTTTAACTGTTTGCTCTAACTTCAGCAGGGCTATATGTGGCTGAATCCCCATACAATTATTTGCTTTGTATTCTTCTGTCACTTCTACAATATTCTTGCTTCCAGTTTCACATACCTGCAGAAATGCACTCATTTCCAACATAATAACCTGCATGGCAGAGTACAGAGAGCACCAAAGAGGTACAACACTGAAGTTTCATCTTTTCATTCACATCTGCTTTTCTCTCTTGTGCCACTGACCCGTGCTTCTCAACACCTGTACAACAGTTTCCCCACTGGGAGCTACTACTGAAATTGCTGATCTATTAAATGGCTAATACTTAATAGTAGTGACCTCCAGTTTGATTTCTCCCTTCATCTGCTTCTCTTGCAGTTTTTCTTCCTTCCAGCTTTTCCAGGATAATACCATTTCTTTGCTACAGTCCAGTGCTCCCTGTCAATTGAAACCACATCCAGCTATACTCTACCTTTTTAGCGGACAAACTTCTTTCAGCTAATTTACCGCATGGGGTTCCTGGCTCCTTACTACACCACTGCAACTCCAACAGAGAACCTCTTTCTCTCATCCTGTCCCCTAAGCATCAGCATCTTCTCATCCTGGTACAGTCTACCTAGCTGGAGCCTACAGGTTCATGTCCAAGAGCAAACTAAGCTTCAACCTTCTGGTGTCCTTCACCTCTTCCTCTCCTAGATTCACACCTTATTTCCTCCCTTGGAAAATTGGTAGTTACTTGCCTGTGCAAAATTAACGAAAGACATCAGGGGCTAGCTCACAGACGTCATTTCCATCTTTAGCTTGCTGAGAGTAATTACTCCTACATTTTTGGGACTAATGTTCAAGGAGTAACAGTTTCTTTCAGTTCTTAAAATTTAATTTATGACATCATAATTCATTGAAAATCATTTTCTAGTGAAACGTTCAAATGTATGGTCATAACTGACATGTTAGTACTTGCATTGACTCCTTCTTTGCAAAGCAGTTACTGGTTTTAGGAATAAAACATGATGGACAGTTCAAAGTGAACAACCTCAATATCAGAAAATTCTGGCCATAACAGAATTTTCTGAATTGGTCTAGAAATGTTCACTACATGTAGAGAAAATTTCACAGAAACAGACTTTGAAAAATCTAAACAAAAGCTACAACAGAACCCAAGCTGACAGCTACTTATCGGAAAACTGTAATACTTTTAGGTGATGCACACATGGTTTTCTTTTTAATGACAATTCCCAAACAACTAGCTAAAATCAAAGGTCATGTAGACTGGCAAGATCTTCTAATATATTTTGGAGCTTCCAGATGTTGCTCAGCCAGACAAAAAAAAAAAAAACAAAAAGAAAAGAAAAAAGCTAAGGGGAAGTAAATAAACTGTCAAACAAGGGAAGTTATTGCCAGCATATACTTACAGGTGCCTCTAGGGGGAATTAGCCCAAAATTATCTTCGGGTTTTACATTTCTATTTGAGGAAGAACTTCTGTTTTATTTTCACACGTACAAATACTTTAGCCGTACTCTAAACAGATTTTTCTACGTATTTGCTGCAACTTTCACTGCTGCATGCTTCCTGCTACAGACAAAGCCACGAGAGGAGAGAGAATAGAAGAAACCTCATCTCAGCCCCAGTGACGAGACATTCAGCAGGATGCAGTGTGACTGCTGGGGAACTCGAGACCTCAGTGGGGTCACACAGACGGGCTGCACGAACACTGTGATGGTGGCTGGAAGGACTATGGGCTTGGCTCTGGGTTTTAACTTAGATTGGCAATTGTGCTGGCATGACACAGTCCTGGTTTCCACAACATCACTACTACGGTTCCCTGGATAAAGTCTGTTGAACTCTTTCTGGGCCTCCATAAGACTCTAAGTCACCAGTGCCTACAGCGATGGAGCTTCTCATTGTGTTGACAACAATATGTCTACAAGATTGGCTGGAGCAAGTGCCAGGATAGCATTAATCTCTGTAAAAACCTAACTCACAGACTTTTTCTCTAGAAGCCTACAATCTGAGGATGTGTCCAGCAAGACCAGGAAGTTTTCAGCTCCTCACTTCAATCCTATTCACTCAAGATGCTTTGTGGAGCCACATTTTGGACAAATCATCAACATTTTCTGTGTCAGCAGCCCCATACAATAACCTGACAATCAGATTTACCTTTAAGGCATTAACAAGATTGGGTTTTTATATTACTACTCTTTACCTGTCTCTTATTTGTTAGATTCCCAACAAATGTTAGTAACGGATCATATACTTGAGTTGACCGAGATACCAACCTCAAAAGCAATTATATTTTCATACAGCAGAAGCTCTTAGCTACTTTTACATGGTATCATTGTCTCTGAAAATCCTACCAGTGTACTCAATGCTAACTACAGCAACTGTCATTATAGATACAAAATATGGGAAAGATAATTACATTATGGATAGTAATAACTACATTTCCCTGAAAATTTTAAGGAAATTTAGGAACAAATTCAAACAGTAGTTAAAATAGATATGATTGATAAAATAATACATTATTTTTCTGTAAATTTTAGACAAAAAATACCTTAATCTTGCCTGCCAAGGATTGAGTTCTGGAAGACTGCATAGGCTCATTAAAATCACTGTGAGGATGATGAAATTTTAATCAAAGATGTACCAGCACGAATGTTGCTGAACTAACCCTAGTTCAAAAGGCAACAGCACAGTCTACTACACAAAATAAAGTTATGTCACTTCAAGATCTGCCTCTGAATTCACTTTGCAACATTTACATTACACTTCCTACAAAAATATGACTGCTATTGAAACAGAAAAAGTTACCTTCAAAAAGTCTTCAAAGACACGTGTAAAAAAAGAAAAAAAAGAGACTTCAAGATGCTTTGAAGGATTCCCTAATAAAGCACCAGAAGTGTACCCATGCCAAGCTGTCTGCACTGTCCACTGAAATCTGAGAGACCGAAGCAGTTCTTTGTAAGAGAACACCTTAACTATTTTCTTAATAGCATAATTCTAGAGAAAAGTTTCATGACCAAAATCTTGTTTTCCCAGCATATGATAATACAGAACTTGTTTATTTGCTGTTTGGTTCTATTCTAAGTTCCTGATTTACAGGCTCTATGCAATTAATATTCAGTTATTCCACGGAAAGAACAGAGACTGAAACTGTTTTAGAACCCTCATGATCTTTGATCATTCAAATCATCAGGATAAACTCCAAAAGTGAAATTTAAAACCTTATTAATCACGGGCAATGAATAGAAAGTTTAATGAAAATCCCTAACATTCTGTGTTAGTTACCACTATCCTCTGTAATGTTGTACAGTCAAAGCAAGACCATAGAGAAATGTAACATCAACAAGAGATGCTATACAAGGAAAAATATTCCTAAATAATTTACAGTATCTGATGCAAAGCTGCACTAGAAAACATAGCTATTTTTTTTTTGTTTATCAGTCTAAGTATAATAAGCAAGAGAAACTCACTACCATAAACATGGAAAATTAATACAACCAAGTACGAAGCATTGCTGCACACTGAGTAGCACATGGGGCCACAGAGTTTCAGGTACTCCCATGAGAAGGGCTGGGTCACTGCCTGGTGAGCTGTAGCATAGAGAAGGGTTTTCCCACCTCCACACCCACCAGTCTCTTTATAAAGAGTATCAGTGACAAGCAAGTTCACAAGCTTAGCTCCCCGACATTCACAACGTGACTCACTAACTCACGAGTGGTTAATTACAGAAATAACCATGCTTGTGGTCTGCAGAGCATAAAGTGTAGGATGCTTTATAAAAAATACCAACAAAAGCCCAAAAACAAAACCCCACAAATCCTCAGATGCTTCTTGTCTTATTGAAGCTTTGAGAACTCTCCAGATTTCGCTTTAAATATGCTATCTATAGGAATGTGAGGAGATAGATGTCCATATCCCAAGGAACCACTAATTACTAATTATGCTGATAATACTATGACCTGTCTTACCTCCTAATTATGAATTAAACAGCCTTGTCAAATACAAGTTAAGGACAAAAGTGAATAAAGCCCTCAAAGTAGTTACTTTCACTCCCTGTTCTTCCTCTCCTTAGTTAAACACAATCAGTTCAACAAAACCATTTGGAAGAGGAAATAAGTATTAGCTGAAGAGGAAAAAAAAAAGTTGAGTTTCACACCACAGAAATTTAAAGTCAACCTGAGTAACTTGGAAACTCTGCCACAATGCACTTTCCATGAAGAACGGCAGAAACTCTTTGGGTAGACATTTTTATTGTGACAGGGATTTAATGTGCCATTGTCCTCAACTTTCCTTTTAACAAGGTTATTTAATTTATGATTTGGATGTAAAAACAGTTTGTAGGAAATGGACATCTGTCATGTGGGATTCCTGTACACATTAAGTCTGTCATTCTTTTGATCTCAGAATAACCTCTGGAGGTGTTCCAGATCTCCAATAATAGTAATGCCATTGTAAAATACTAGACTGTACAGCATAAAAAGCACTTGGAACTTGTCTTTATCCTTTGTTGCTAAGCTATAAGCCACACTGCACTGCCAATGACTTATGGTAACAAAGTTTCCAAATATAACCAAACAAAAACATTTATCAGATAGTTTGGACAGAAACAGATCTTCCTTTTTTCACTAAACTGATTTACGAGTCTTAAAATTGTAGAAAAAGGTTGCATCCTGTCCCAGACTGATAGGATGGCTTACAGTTACTGGGCTTTATCAAGATAATATTTTAAAAATAATTATTCACAAGATCTTACTTCATGCTTAATTTTGAGGTTGAAGAGCTCAGAAGTATCACATGAAAGAAGTATCTCTGTGTTAGTATCAGTGACATGCAGTAAAAGTAGATAGATGAATATAGGTAAAAATGTTGAAGTCTTATTTATCTTGAAAATAATCCATAGATCTATTCGCAGTAATATTATTTAGCAGATGTAGAGCAAAAATAAAAGCAGAATTACCAGTGTGCTATTAATAGCAAGACAAGAGTGCTGCAGAACTTCAGCTAATCTTATACGCTTATGCGCTTTTTTTAAAAAAAGAACCTAACAAAGCCACCCAAACTCCCCAAATGTTCTACACCAAAAGAAATAAAAAATAATTCCCTCTCAAATTACAAGTACATAGCTCACACTGCGAGCTTGACTTTATTCCCAAGTCTTTAGAGGCAGATGGGGAAGACTGATGACAGCAGCATATTAAGGACAGCAGTGGTAAAAATGCGGGGCTTCCATTAAACATGAAGGTCCAGCAAAGTGACCACAAAAGAATTAGTTCAAGAAAGAGAGGATTTTGTGAAGTTTAAGGAACCCACTTCAGCAGTAAGAATTAAGGGGGCATTTACAGAAGAAACACTGTCCTCACTGCTGCTGTTTTAGCTGTGCAGGATCCATCCCACTCCATACTGTCACGCAACACAGATCATGCACTTGATTTTGGCACTCCATCAAATGCAACTGCTCTAATAAGAGAATACCAAACTAGGCATCAATGATCAAACACCAAAATGAAACTAAAAGCAAAGCTAAATGGAAATCAGACAAGTCTAAAAGTTTCAATCACTAGTTCATGGCTCATCTGATCCAAATCAGCATCAAAATGTCATTGCTGATTAAGAAAATTCTGGTAATGAAGCCACCCCATAATTCTGCATCCTTTTTATCATTCTGACTGCAAATCGACCGTTTAATATCAGCCTTTATTCACCCCTGTCCACCTCTTGCATTCCTCTGCTTTGGCAGCAAAATTGAAATCCTGACAGAGAGCATGACAGAAATCTCTTCCAGCTCCCACTTTTGCCAAGACGCTGGCTGCAGTTCTTCCCCATTATTTTCATCATATCCTCCCCTTTCAGAGCTCCAGTGGGATCTCTGACACTGGCCAGCAGGCAACCCACAGCATGAGGAGAAACCCTGACCGAGGACAGGGTAGGACTGGTCCTGGGGAAGGCGATCCCTGTTTCTCTCCACTTGTCTTGTCACACCTCTAGACAGAGCACCGTCAGCCAGTGTACATAAACTCGATGGAGATGTCCAAGGACCAGAAGATGCTGTGTGTGTGCCTGTGTGTTTGCTGTGATGCTTCTCTCTGCCTCCCTGTTCTCATTTTTTGACCATCATTCCTCCTCCTCCTTTTCCTCATTTGTTGTATTCCATGTAATTTCATTTTCCGCTGGTCTCCTCTTTGTCTTTTGAGGATGTGAAGTAGAAGGGGAGTAGAAATGGTTGATGGCTGTTCCTAGTGCGGATCAGCACAAGCAGCAGTCAGAAGAAATGGGAGGGAGAAACCTAACCATGGGCCATCAGTGGTGCCCAGACACACAAGACCAGGAGCCTGAGCTCCGTCGTACCTCCCTGTCTTAACCCACAGGAGGAGGAGAGGAACACCACAGTACTGTGGCAGACACAGCGCCACACTAAGGCAACGCACTGCGATGGGTTTGCCTTACAGGTGACAAGTTACATGCTTCTAACAGCACTTCTTAAATTTCAATACTAAGTCCTCTGCCCTCATGAAGGCAAAACACAAGTTTCCCTCCCTGTTTTGGTTCCAGCACTATCTCCAGAAGTGCAACTACTCCTGACACACATACATACACAAAAGATTTCTGAGGGAAATACCTAAGTAGAAAATGATTAATGCCAGGAAGTCTTACACTGAGAGGATTCTATAACAGTTCAACTTGAGTAGCTGGAGGTTTTTAATCATATTGATGTTTTGTAATTTTCTTTGTGGAAAGCAAAATTTCCTAAGTAAATGCTGCAGTTTACCTCCTGACATATGCAGGGGCGGGAGGGGAGGAAGGTATTTTAAATAGCTGCAAGAAACTCTTCTCATATTATTCAAAGTAAATGGTTAGAAAGTCACTTACCCCCAGTTGCCACAGTGATTTCACGTAGAAAATGGCCATAAAATGGAAAATCGAAGGACAGATTTACTCTCTGAAAGGAACAACACCAGAAAGTAAAATTGATATTGTGCAGAAATGTAAGAGAAAACAAAATGAACAGTTCTTTGCTTCAAACATCTGTTTCATTGCTTTTTATTTTTCACTGGAGCCTTGCTATTCCAAATTTGGAACTGCCAGCAGCTAACTGGAAACAATTCTGTGTAGCACTTAAAACATCTGAAAGCAGTGGATCTTTGCAAGTAAAGACTTCAGAAAATAAAACAGATCAGCAGACATTATACCTCCCTTATAAGAATAAAGTTAATACAGGTTTGTAGAGGTTTCATTAAAAAAAAAGTTGCTGTAACTTCGTTCTTAAGAGCAGCCATCAACATTTAAGGTCTTAGCAACAGTTTTACAGGACACACACTCCCTTGGCTGGCGGCGTTTTGCTCCTCTGCCACTTGCTTCTTCAGATTCAAGTGCTCCCTGACATTCTGCTGGTACCTGGGTGCTGAGCTGACGAGAGAGCTCCTCCAACAAAGCCACATGATACCAGTTCCCAAACCTCTCTATGATTTGTAAAGAAATATTCAACAGAAGTATTAAAAAAAAAAAATCTACTTACAGTACTTATTGCAAAATAAAAAAGATTTTTTTTTCCCCCCATCAGCCTCTACAGGTGACTTTTCTCTACTACCTGAATTCACAGCAGAGAATTATAATTTGGAGAATAGACTCTTCACCTAAGCTCACCTTGAAGCACAATTCAAATCCCTACTCTCTTTCTCCTCCGCTATGGCTCTCTCCCAACTATTCCACTCCTTTCTCAATCCTCCCTGATTATTGTGGCCACCTCTAATTACGACCTGGTGTGCTACCTGGATAAACTCCAAACAAGTCAGTAGTCATGACAGAAGCGAGCGCTGAAATGCCAGTAAGGTCTTTTCACTGTTTAAATGTAATATCCTTCAAAAACCACAGCACTTCCAGAATGGCCCAAAGCCCCAACAGGAAATGAGTATGCAACCCATTGTTTAGGAGGAGTTACTATGCTAAAAACTGCTGTGAAGATGGGTTGTTGGTGACTGTTCCTCAACCCTAACCTTTCATGTGTCCACTTAGCAAAGGTGCAACAGGCCATACATTTGGAAAAACAAAAAAAAAAAAGGGTGGGGGGAGAATTTTGTCTACCATTATTTCTTTCCTGGGTTTATAGTTTCCAGATTATATCTGAGTACTTCTTCTCTCTGGAACAATTAAATTTGCATTCACCAGAAATGTTTAAAGAATTATTTAGCATGAAATTAACAGCTGAAGATTTACAGTAACTTTAAATTAGATTTGCCTTCCACTTAAGTAGAAGACAAAATTTTGACAGGATTTATTAGCACTTTTTTGTTTGTTTTTAATTAGAATGCAAAATTCATTTACATTGTGTTAATTGAACTGAGTAGGTTCTAAAGACCTTTTCTGCATATCCATAAATATGGATATATAACTGAACATTTCTAATCAAAATAGCATATGCAAAAGACAGCTCATAAATCAACTTAAACAAATGGGTTTTTATCATGTTCTGAACTTTTCACTGCTGAGGTGTATGCTATGTTTATGTATGAGCTCCATTTAAATTATGTCCTTGGTCTAGCAAACATAATTTCCAAGAACGCTTAAAAACAATTTTCTGACCAAACCGTCCCTCTTTCCTTTATATTGTTTTGCATTTTACTTACTAGCTTTAGCTTTCTGAATAACACAATAACCATTAAACTGCTTCAAAAGAAAACTGTATCCCCTTGACAGTCTTCTAAATTGCTATAATATAAACATTTGTATAAAGATGTTTGTAGTAAAGACTGGATCTTATGCCCACTGAAGCCAGATATAGATCTCCCACTGACTTCAATCAAAAAAGTGATGCCTTAATTCTAACAATGTAGAAGTCTTTAATACAGACAATTGTTTAGCATAATACTGTAATAAAGAACCAACAAGATTCAAGGAATGTTTTAAAATGCAATACAGTAAGTCACTATAAATAAATATGTTCTTACTTTTGCTGCTAGAAAGCACACCTCAATTTTCAGAAAGAATACCGGAATTTTCAACCCACTGGAATAAAAAAATGTTTTCTCAATGCATAAATGGTAGAATAGAATGACAGCAAAGGGACTTGAGCTTCCAAGTAAGAGGTGATCCTCTATTTAGTTCAGTGTTTGAGTAATGAACTATTTTATATCTTATCTAAACACACTGAGCATCTGTAACACATCTAAAATTTTATTATACAGTTACATATATATTGGAAAAAAAAAAATCACCATTGGTGATATAAATACTGTAGTGCTATTGGTTTTAACAGTTCCATTAATATTATGTGTTACTTTTGCCAAACAATGACTATGCTGTTTACAGAACTAAACTATCTCATGGATCCTCTCTTTATTACTTTTCCTACAGAAGCAAAACCAACTGGCAGCTTCTAAGAACTCACAGGGTTATATACTTCTAAATGAAGGAAAACACACAAATTCAGTATAAAATTTTTACCCTTCAAAGAATCCTTGACTTTATCAGAAAAAAGTCATTAATGCTTAGCGTACAGTAATTTAACTCCTTGTTCTACTGTCAAATTGGAGAATAATTTTTAGAAACTATCAGCACGTAAGTCATCAAGTCACAGAAATATGTGCAAAATGCCCTTTTAAAAAAGAGTAACAACAACGTTTATCTCTGTGGAAGAGACTGCTGCTTAGTTATGCATGATCTGTTCAAAATATATGACTCTACAGTTACACAGAACACATTTCTTTTGAAAAAAACTTTGCGGTGTAGTACATGCGGGTGTCGTTTGCTTGGATACGTACAAGAAATCAATTATAGACATATAAATAAAATATAAAGCCTTACAGGATGACTCACTGGTACTTTTTCATCCCTCAGGAGGGACATAAATCTCTGGAAAAAGAGGCATTTGGCTGCAGCCATTTCTACATACTGTTTCACTTGAGCTCATGGTCCAAGATATTCGAGTAAGCATGAAAAGAGATGGATATCAGTGTTCTGAAGTGTGACCACACTCCTCCCTGCTAGAGCTGGCAGAAAAACAGAGCAGGCACCTGACATTCTGCAGAAAAGTCTTAAACCACATGTTTTAGGGAGAAACAGTTGAAGTTGGTAAGCTCCCCTCTGTCATACTGAATAGTTCTCTACAGATCAAAAGTATTGTTTCATTTTAAACTTCCAGTTCAATAATTTTAACAAAATATCCCCCCTGGAACTGACATTTTTGGTGTATAATCCCAGGGATCCAACTGGAAACAAAAGAAAGGCATGGAAGGGTGTCATCGTCATTAACCATTAAACAGTCTAAAATTCCTCATAGGAATTTCAGTAATGTTTAGGTCCTAAGCTTCATAAATTATTTTTATTAGGGAAAGATGTTTTACCTTATACAGGTATTTTTAGTTATTTTATTACTTTTTTTTTGCATGTTTCCATTCCCTCCCTCAACACAGAGCACCAGGATCCCAGAAGGCAGCAAGGAAGGCAACATAGGTTCTCAATTTTAGGTACCCTTGAGGCTTTATTCTCACTAGAAGAAAACATTCTTAAGAAAATAGCCGACACAGTGATTTATTAACCCAAAGATACACAAGTGCCTGCCTGCACCCTTTGCGTTTGCATTATCCCCATCTCCTTACAGTCTTTTGGTTATGAGGAATATATGTTATGTATTGGATTCTGTAAGTCACATGCAGTGACTAACATCACCCCACTGCTTTTTGGATTCTCAACTAAATACCGCAGTATTTCTTCTTGCTGCCTCTTCCATTCCTCTGAGTCAGTCACCTGGCTAGTGGCAGGGAGATAACAAAGTGAGAGAAAAGAAGAAATAAACCTGGCTTTTTTTACAGCTTTAAAACTGTTAAAATACACCTGTATCTTTAAAAACTACACATCTTTTAAATAAGGCAACAACTAGGTTTTGTATTTAAACTGGCAAAACCCAAAGACTTTGTTGGAGCTAAGCTGGCGAATGGATGAAACAAGAACCTCATGAACCACAATTCTAAGCTGTAATTTTCTGTATTTTACTTGTGCTAATACTGGCTCTTCTTTGTACGTAGTTTCCAGCCACAGGTGAGATCTGTGAATAAAACCTATAAATCCCGCAGCATTCCACTTTTAAGCACGTAAGCCCATTATTTTCATATCCATTTTACCAGGCAGCATCATTACAGTAAGTTGAACAAGACTGTTATTTACACTCTGTGATATTTATTTGATTATACTCTGAAATTGTAATCACATCTATGACTTGTTACTATGACACCCTTATGAGTTTTATTGCTTATCCCAAAATTAAAAATAAGCTTGATATCTCCTACAAAATGGAGGTGTAAACACAGACTCACTCCACAGGAGACTTAAACTTCAGGAACTTAATGCTGAACCCAGTTCTGTTGCTACTGAAGTCAATGATAAAACTCCCTGAACTTCAGCAATACAACTAGTTTATTGTTTCCTAGTTTGCGATTCTTAAGAACAGAAGTGAATTTTAAACATATCCGTAAGGTAGCTCTGAAGGACTGTTATCGCTGGTGCAAAAAGGCAACGTGGAGTCATTTGATAGTAACACTGTGCAGATTTTCACAGGTTAAACAAAATTCAAACATAAAGCTCTGTGGACAGTAGTCACAATACTTAGTAATACTACTGTATTGGTCACTGGTGAAAAATACCCGCATCAGTCACGAAAGAAAAAGGTATAGACACTTACTGCTGCTTGCCGATGGGTATTGGAAAGGATCCCATGAATCTTGACTTTATCTTTCTCCATTTGGTCTATATTGACCCACAAATCCCGGCTAGTTGAATCATATGGGCCATACGTCCTTGAAGTATAATAATTATGATCTGTATCCTCCTGAATAGGAGAGAAAACCCAAAGCAAATACAGATTAGAATGGAAGATGTACCTTAGTTTTACGTAGAAATCAACCTTGAAATATTGAGTCCTGCTGCTCCTGGGAGCAGCAGAAAAAAATGACACTGCAAGTCGACAATGAAGAAACAAGTAAAAATTGCAAATGTGTTGTAAATACAGCTCTGCTCCTAACCACAAGAATTTGGCCATGCAATTACCTCATGCAATCATCTTATACTATGATTATAATGTTCAACATACAATTCGTGTAACCACATCAATACACGGCAAACTGTTGGATGGTTTTCAAGGCAGGAGAGCCACTAAGTTCCTCTAACAACAGGAACGCTCTAACAAAGTGATGAGCAGTACTGACAGCTAAAACCTTAAAAATCTGTATTTTTTAACTTTTCTAAACATAATTTAGTAGAATACCCTTTATAGAATCATCAAAAAAAATTTCCTAACAAATATAGGCTCTATTTGCCCAGTAAATCTCAGTGACACTCTTGAAGAAACTTCTAACAACTGCAGCAGCTCTAGGTTATTCACACAAGTAAACATAATTAAAACTGTCAGGAAGATGACAAAAGCCAGCTACCTTACCCAATTATTTTCTTATTTTATGGTCAACAGAAGCAGCTGATACTGTCATACATGCAAAGGAGGTACAGTAAATTAAAAGGTTTTGACAACAAAGATATATTTTCCCTAATTTATCATTCTGACAAAATTTTCATAGAAATTAAAAGATATGCTTAAGGCATTACGAAGTTTCAAGGAAAGAGCTCTGTGAGACAAAGAAGAAGAAATAATTACCAAAATATCTTGTTTCAGATAGACATGTAATATTTAAACTGTAGTTAAAACTGTGCAGAATTTCTGCATTTCTAGTTTCTCATAACTAATAAAGCAGCTCCAGTTAATTCCTAGTACCTAAGCACCCCAGCCTGCACAAATCTCTAGCACTAAGTCTACGTGATTGCTCTATAAGGATGTTTTAAAGGTAATCCTGATTCCTACTTAAAGCAGACTCATACATCTTGCAAATCAAACAAATTGTACACTTCAGCTCAACAATTGTGTGTGTGAGGAATTACATATGAACAACTAACAAAACTTGTGTAACAAAAAAATAAAAAATAATTATCTCTTTTACCATTAACTCAAGTTAAATTATCCCAGATACTTCTGAAAAGAAACAAATTCACGTGTACTTGGATAACAGAAGCAAAACAGAATTCCTCTTTCTCTTTGCCAAAGCTCCTGAAGGTCTGTTTTATGAAGGTACAATTAAATATTTCACTCTCACATGCTACTTTTTTTAATCCTATCTGTAAATTTAACATATGACTAAAAAACCAAAAAACCCACGAAGATATAGGTAACGATTACACAGTTGGCCTGGGTAGCTTGGGAGCTCTTGGTAAGGTTAGAATCCACGCTTTCATTCCACGTAGCTGTCTTCACAGTTTTTAACATATGTTACCATGGAAATGAAATTACTGGAGTTTACCATAAATTGTCCAGCTGTAGAGAAACATTTTATTGGTATCAATAGATACCTATGAGTTTTCATTCTGACAGACCTGTTTATGGCCTGTGGTTGATTGCACTTGCTTCATAATACACTCCATCCCCTACAGGGAGTATACACATAATAAGATGCGAAGAACACTTCAGAAATTATGCAGAATTTGAATGTAAGCTACTGAATTAAGAAAATAATTCTAATAGTTATATGACACAGATGCAGAGTTCTGCGGATAGATAGAATTATATATAAACACAAGCATGAAGAGAAGCAAGCTTTTCAGCACCTTTTAATGCCATAGAAGCACGCTACTGGATGAAAGAATAGGCAGAAAACGCAAAGAATATACCCATTACTGCCTCAATTTATTTATTTATTTCCCCTTTGCTTCCCAGATATTTTGGGAATATGAACATTATTTCCCACTGCTTCTCTAAATGTACAGTCCTGACCAAATACTGCATATAGATGAAGTAAGAAGCACCTCTCTTCTATTGAGAAGTACAGCTTTTACGCAAAAGTTATTTCCAGAGACTTTTTGTCCTAGTTATGAGTGTTGCACAGCTATGCTGTGTTGCCATCTTATTGTAGATCATAAAAGAAAACTTTTTATTTTTTACAGTTTCCACAAGGGATAGTGTCTGATGACACCCATAATATATTCCCATACTTTTTCAACTACAGCTGAATTTTGTCAGGAAAGCTGAATGCATGCACTATTTATGAAAGTTCAGCAAAACTGAAGATTAGGCCTTCTTTAAATTTTTGTTGTTCAGTATTTGTCAGATTCAATGACAGAACACCCATGCCATGTGTTATGTTACATATATAGATACTCCCAAGTACAGTCCAAATGCCACATACCTGTTTCCTTAATAACTGTTGTTCCTTAACAGATTAAGGCTTCAAATGTGTGAACTTTTGCCATCAAGACAGTATAAAGTAACTATGTGTGATATTTAAAAGTAACAACTACCTTATCCCTCTGAAACGCTTTCAAATTACTGTCATTCTTGCCAGAGATGTACATGAAAATAATACCAAAACAGACATGAAACAATCAAGTTCCCTCGCAAGGATACAAGACAGCATGATTCAAGGATGATACAATCACACATGCAAGCATAGGAGTTTACAGGTTTAATTCCCTTCCTGTCACATTTTTCTTTAATGGAAATCGAAAAGTACTGTAAATCTTTAGGAGAGAGAGGATATTATAAAACATGATTTCGTTTAAGAGCCTCTGTTGAATCCAAGTGTATGAATATTTTGCTTTTAAATACTGTATCCAACAGCATCCAAACCACAGACATTACTAAACAACAAGTTTTGTCACATATATATGTACGTACGTATATCTATTTATCTATCTATCTATCTCTGTAAGGCTGTAACTGAAAAAAAACATAGAAACTTCAGCCAGAGAAAAAGCAGCTGGCAGCCAGGAATGAGCTCTGCTGTTACACAATAGTACGTTGTAGAACAACTCTTCATTTCTCTGTAGTTGAAAGAAGAAAGACATTCACAAAGCAAGTCATTATCTATCAGCCAGCCAGATGGTAGTTACATTTTGGTAGCCGAAATTTTGTCTCCTTTCTCCCCGTCCTGGGAGACTGTGACAAGACCAATGAAAAAGAAATAAAAATCATTCAATCAATCATCCAAGGCTTCTTATGATCAAATATCTGTAATTAAGTGTCATGAATTATTGCCCGCTGCACTAGAAGACAATTAGACTGCACTTAATTTAAAAACTGTTGTCCTTTTAAATAGAATATTTATTGAAATTACATTTTCAGACTTCTATTAAGAGGACACCACAACAAACAAAATCTGAAGTCATCAGGGATATGGACCTAAACTTTATCAATGTCTAATTTTATCGCTGCAAAAGCAAGGTCTGCTATTCAATTTTTAACACAATGCATTAATAAATAACTGAAATATTGCTCAAATCACAGATTAGGTCTATTTTTAAATTAACTAAACGTGCTGCTGGTATTTGCCCCAAAAATTAGTGCTGAGGATATTAATCACCAAATACTACGTTTAAAAAGCCATCTTTAGCTCTAAACACAATATGAGCTTTTATAGATGAATAGGCTGCAAAATTAATCAGACAATTATGCTTTCTTAAAGCTGCATTTGTAGAATAAAATGGAAACACTGGCAAGGGAAAACAGGCAATTATATATTCGAAAATAGATTACTTTTCAGGGAGAAAGCAAACAAAATAATAAAATACTTCTTGAGAAATTTAGAGGAAGTAAACAAGCTAGCAATTAAAAGTATTTCCCTAATGAAAAAAAAAAAAAAAAAGCAATTCTGGCAATTCATTTTGCAGAAGTTAAAAAAAAGAGAAAGAAAATGAAACCTCTTCCTATTAAGCCAGCAACGAGAGAGCCCTGCACACACAAACCAAAACCAGCCTCCTCAAAACTACTGGCACTCCTACCCAATCTCACATAATGCTTGCGACTCTCTTAGGGTATCTCTGCCTATCCCGGCAGTACAATATAGCTAAAATTGAATTCTGAATTGTTTCAGATTTTTGTTAGAAAATTGCTCTTAGGCTTCTGAACATTATTAGTAGCCACCAGCTAAAAACAGCACTAGGAGGAGAATAGAAATGACAACTTGTGTCGGACTGCATCTCAGGGAGAGCCTCTTCCAGCCAACACGTGTTTGGGCACTGGGAAGGAGTGAGAGAGATGCACGGTCACACTCTGTGTTACCAGGGCAGAGGAAGCCTGTGTGTATGGTGGTGTAGTTCTATTTCCTCATTTATTTGCCTTTTCTGTAGGCAGGCTCTGACAGAGACAGAGGCAGGTGGCAAGGATACAGAGAGAATATCCCTAGTCTGACAGCCGCCAGCAAATGAGACTGTGTGCAAAAAGATCACCTATCCTGAGATGGGGTCTTCATGGGAACATTAAGGCCAGAGGAAGAGGGAAAGAGACAGCTTTGCAGGTTGTTGCCATATAACTGCACTTTAACCGAGTACTGCAATTATAATCATAACATAGCAATGTTATGATGCAATTTTACAGTTTCATAGAATCTGATAAGCGAAGAATCCTGAGGAATGCTTAATTTGAATTGGCCTCTCAAAATACGAAAGCTCTAATTTCTGTAGATAAGCTACACACAAACTACCACAGGAAAGCCTCACTGAAAAAATATAAATAAATATATATTGGCTGCTACCTAGGAAGCTCAATTTTTTCGAGTGGTTCTCTCATGCTCGTTAGTGCCGATTTCATAAGCACTTTGCATCAAGGATGTTCAATTTCTTAACAAAAGCATTTGTTCTGTATGCGTCTCTACTAAGAAAATACAAAATTTACAGAAATGCCTCGCTGCTTTCAGAATGACAAAGCTACAATCTGTTCTTTTAGGAGGGGTGTTTCTTGGTACCTTTTTGGGGAAAAAAAAAAGTATCTGATGTGGGAAGAACTTAGAATATATAAACATATATAGGCATAGCATACATTTTTCACACCAACAGTCAGCAGAACCTGAAGACAGCCTGGAAGCATCACTGTTCGTTACAGAAGCCTTAGGAAAATCCATTCTGAGCAGCTAATATGTCTAATGAATGAGAGGTACCCAACCTGACAAAAGAAGATGTCCTTTGTGTGCAGTGGGATTAAGAACTTCATCTCATACCATATTCTCCAAGAAGACATTGCTCTGCAGAGTCCTGAAAGCCTCTTGTGTGTGTGCAGGAGTCCCCAAACTCAGGTTTTTCACCGGGGCCAGTACGTAAGAAGCTTTCCTTTGTATCTCACAGATTTACATCTCGAGGTTGATACTGTAAGCACTAAATGATGCCATCAGCTGGGATGAAACAAAAGCATTTAGCTTGCAGTTCTCCCCTCTACATACACACAAAGCTTTACACAGATCTACAACTTAAAACTCACAGGTTTCTAAACTTCACTTTTCCGAGCGCCTGACAGCACCTATAATGGAGACTCACACGTGCTGACAGACAGCCTGGCAGAGAAGGATGCCATAAACCTGTTATTAATCCAAAAAGCCGTTTAGTGTTTCTGACTTTGTGAAAAGTCAATGTGAAGCCGCTGCCTTTTTCATGATATTCAGCTGCTTTTGAAAGGAAGCTTCCCTCTTGGGGAACGCTATAAAACTGTCAGCCTATTTAGGGGTCATTACAGCAGTCTTATAAAGCCTCTTGGACTGTCTTGTCATAAGAGACAAGCTTCAAAAGAGCAAAAGTCTCCACAATGCCTTACTTAAGAGTGGAAAACAGCCAAATCACCAAGTCACTCAAAAACCAATTACAGTAAGGAAATATTTATTATGCACTTTTATTGCTGATTTGCTGGAGCAGGAGTTAGTTTAGGAAATGACATTCTCAAAATAAGCCTTTATTAACTGCTCTGTAGCATCCTCTCTACTGAAAGAATAGAAATCATTGCAATAAAATGGCCATGAAAACACCTAGCAGAAATTTGATTTTCGTGTAATTATGAAACTTGTTATACAGTTTATTTTCTCATCTTCTAGTTGAGAGGCATCTCTGCCCATGACAGGGAGGTTGGATTAAATGATCTCTAAGGTCCCTTCCAGCCTAGGCCATTCTATGATGATTCTATGATCTTTAGACATGTATAAATGACTAAATTGTTCATAAAACTGAAACTGTAAAAAAAATGACTGTTTGTAAACATAAAAAAATTAACTGCCTGGCCTAAACTGTAGAGTATCAGTGGTTATGACTCCACATCTGTTACCAGCTACATTCTTCAGTGACTCCAGACAATACCATAAATAATTACATTTTTGTCAAATTAGCTTTTAAAGATTTAGTATTTTAGTCTTTTAAAAATTTACTTCTCATGTGGAATATAACCAGCACTGTATTTGAGTGTGTATACTTTGATATATTTACAGCCACACTTGTGCAACCCTTTTATTCCCTTAAGATACAGAAGTTCAGTTTAGTATTATTTATGTATTTATTATTTAATTCAGGTATTGGAGCAACTTTAAGCTGTCCATCACCTAGTTCTTTTTTCAGTACATATTCAGAAGCCAGGATGGGCAAGTTATCCTTGCTTCCTTTTCCTCTTCCTGTGTTCTCTGTTGAAAGAGACCAAGAAATAAGAACCAAGACCCAGCAGCCCTGAGGCTTCACACGGGGAGGGAAAATAGCAAACCTAAAATCAGGGTGAAGTGTTACAGATTGGGAGGATTAGGCCAATATTAGCGGGCATATTTTCTGGTTGATCAAGGCCTTATGTGCATGAAGGTGCCTCCACAATCACTGCTGTGGGTTGCAATTCCTGAACAGCTCATACTGTGTCTCGGGGATCCATCACAGCTGAAATCGTAGGGCACTCAGGTAAAAGAACACATAAACCCAATCTTAAGTTGATATAGGATGGAGCACGAGTTTATTATTGCAGTAGCTTTTTACCTGTAGGGATAACACCTAACTTGAAGCTTCTAAAGGTGTGACCCCCTCACTCAGCACTAGTCCTTGCCAAACCGCGCTGCTCAGTTCAGCTGTGTGCTCCCCACACCGCCTGGGCAAACTGCATCCCCAGGGTTCTCTGGTGAACCTTTGGTTTAAAGAGACTGCAACAGACTGGTAGTCTACCGAATCAGAGCACTTCCTAGTTTAGCTCTTGCATAGCAACACACTGAATCTTTACTTACTAAAACACAGGACTGGTTGAAATTCACAATCAATATGCAAAATTTCCAAATTACCATTCATGTCTTAGAGAAAAATAGTGATGATTAAAGTGGTTAAGCTGTAGCCCAATTTTTACTGCTCCTTGATTTGGAAAAAGTGGATATTTTGCTTTGTTCACATGTATTTTTCTATATATGTCTGTAACAGGAGTTCAGCCAGGATATTCTGTACAAGAGAATTGAATGCTCTGTACAATTTTAACAGACTGTTCTCACCAGCCACATAACTTAAAGAGCTGTCACAGAAATGCTTCTTTATCTGATCTCAAAAAATAAATAAATCCCTTGAGAGCTCTCTAGCATAAGCACCACAACTGTAAAACATCATATTTAATCAAGATGCTTGATGAGGTACATGTTGGCTAGGCAAGCGCTTCCAAGTCACTCCCTTTGCGTAACAGTGGGCTCCAAACAAGCTTTCTGCACGATCTGCACTCTTGCTCTTTTGGGAGAGGATACTCTGAGCAATTACTCAGACAAGATTAAGATGCTAAATAATATCCTTCCTCTGCTATCTCTGAAGCATGCTACTGCCTTCAAGTTAACTTAGTGCCCAGATGATTCAATAGTCTCAAATATTTCAAAATTCTGCTAATGTGATTTGCTTTTCGATATGTTATTTTTTCTTGTATATTATTTACAAATCTGCATTGCTTTTTAAGAGCAGAGTGATTCAATGCAGAAAAGTTCTATAAACTTGCACTTCCTTTTTTTTGGGCTTTCAGCTAAACCCAAGGGCACTACAGAATTACTTGTGACTTAAAGGGTGTCACAATTTCAAGCAAAAAAAGGTGGTGGCAAACATGTATATCCCCTCTGAAGCCCTGAAAAACAGTGAAAGATGAAGACATGAGTTGTGTTTGGATTTTTTGGGGGTGGGGGAGATGTGTGTGGAGGTGTAGTTTAGTAGGAATCTCAACATTTTGACCCTGACCATAAACAAGCCATTTATATTTTGCTTGATATAATTTGTCATTGGTATATCTGTAATGAAATAAATTAATACCTCTTGGCCTTTTCACTTCAGATTTGGATAAATGAATAGGTAGCTGAGCAGAGTTCTATCTTGTTTGCAGGTTAGACACTTCAGGGGGGCTGTCTGCACAGGAGCTTGGTTTCTAAACACTCATTATGAAAATCACAGACCTACTAAATGCCGTTAATGAGCTTTTGCCAGCTCAGCTCAGCAAGCTCCCAGGTCCACTTCAGAGCAAGCTGAATACCTGCTTTGTCTGCACTGCCTGTACTGACCATGGATGAGATGCAGTTGCCTCAGCACAGGAGGAACCCAGAGCCATTTGAGACTTGCAGTTATGATCCAGAACTTAGAGCAGACCCCTATTCTACCAGAGGAGCAACAGACCATTCAGTATAACCAGAGTACCTAAAATTACATCAGAAGCCTACAGCTAGGCAACTGAATTTCACCTGAAATTTCCACCGTCTACTATAGCATACTTGACACTCACATACAAGAACTTGCACATACCTCATCTGCTCCGCATGTACCTACATTTAGGCATCCAGATTGAGGAGCTGAATTTCATCTTCAGTTTCAATATTAACTGCAACTAAAAAACCAAAACCACCTGAACAGACTCCAGCCTTTGACAGCAATCACAGTACCCTACAATTTTATATAAATTCATATACATTATTAGAGGAGAATACAGATGTGTACTGCCCTTACGTGAACACTTTTAGAATTGTAGAATCATAGAACAGCTGCAGTCGGAAGAGACCTTCCAGATCACTGAGTCCAGCCTTTGTCCTAGCATTATCAACACCACTAAGCCATGTCCCTCAGCACAACATCTACCCATCTCTTAAACACCTCCAGGGATGGTGCCTCAGCACCTCTAAGAACTGGACGTTTGTTTTCTAGACAAAGGGACATTTGCTACACTTGCTTATAACTATGGAAGGAAGATGTTCCAAACATCCTCATCAATCTTGCTATAAACCACTATGCCAGCAGGTCAGTTACAACGCCCAAATGAGCACCCACCAGGCTACTGTCACATGGAACCCACAATGTTGGCCCATTCCTGGATAGGGCTAAACTCAGCAGAAGCACTTTGGAGGCAGATTATGCCTGTTCCAGCATTGGAAAGCATTTTTCTTCTTGTACACCAGGAAGGAGGCATCCACACTTTGCCTGAAGCAGGAAGAACCTGAGAAAGCTGCTTGTTTTGCTGTCAGTACTGGAGCTAAAAGAGAATATTTCTGAGAGATCATGGCATTTTATCGCTCACGACATTTTACTGCTCCGCCTGTATAAGATCAGATGCATAGGATTTCTGTCCGCAGTCTCTCCCTTTCCAATTTTTGTTGCCAAGGCTACAGAAAGAATACTCTAAGCAATGCTTTCGTTTATTTAAATATTTTAATAGGAACTCGCAAAAAGTAACACAGCTTGATACAAATGGATAAAGTGAACCCCCAATAACCTTGTCACACCTCTCTACTTGTGTTATGCTGCTAAAAATTCTGATGAATATGTGAAAGTTTGCTGCTGTGTGGTTTTCTTCTCTTTGTTATTGATATTGCAATTTGTTGCAGACTCTCCAAAATCTCTACTGCCGATTTTATCTTCTAGAAATAAATACACTCTTTTATTACTGATAGTCTGTGAAAAGCTAGGCATGCTGCACATGAACGGATTCCAATGTTAACAGAATGAAGAAAACAAACAAAAAAACCTGTTAATTTCATGAGTTACTAATTTCTATTCATTAAAAGTGTTTCATCAGCATTTTATTCAGCAGTCGACAGCATTTAGCTGACATTTTGGAAGGAAAAATGCACATTTTAAAAACGAAACCTTCTTAACTCTGATCCACCTTTTGATATGAATTTTGAGCTTTGACTCCATTTAGTATTCTCTTTGAAAAGTCTGTATAACTCGTGCAATCACAAGGAAGACATGTCACCGACTTCTTGATAAAAGCTGAAAGCTCTCAAGTTATAATTACTAAATTTACACACAGTCAGAGGAGGTATCTGACCAAATCTGAAACGATGTACCCATCTGCTTACATGCCAAGTTTCTGCTGTTTTGGGATAACAGATTATTGACTCTCCCATATTAAAAAAACATGAAAGATTTTCGGAGTGGCACAGAGTAATCCATCAACGTCAGCAGAATTCCTGCAGCTCTGAAAAACCTATCCCCTAAGGATTGGTGTTATCCAAGCTGGAATTACAGGGCTTTGTGTAACAACATTTTACTTACCTACCCAAATTCCTCTGCACTAACAACTCACTAATGTATTCACCCTCACTCCCTGCTCCAACCAGTTATGCACAATTTGCTGCATGCCACGAAATTAGCTAAGGCTGTTTGTTTTGCATGGGTTGAAAGGAACATCATGCTCTGCTTTTTGCCTGACTGAATCAATACAGTTCTCCCAGGTGAGGACTCTCCAGCTGAACACAACCAGGAGTGTCAGAAAGGAAGTGGGTGGAAAGGAGAGACCTCTCCAGCCTTCACGGCCACAACAACATTCGGCTTTCAGTAGCTGAATCTATTTTTGGCAAACTTCTGCAAACAAGGGCTGAGACATTCGGGGTGTAGTTAAACCACGACAGGCATGTATGACTGAAATAATTAATTCAGAAAGAAAGTACAAGGTCTGCTGTTGATCCTGCTCAGAGCTCTTTTCTTGAGTTCAGCGATTCTGGAATAATTATAATACACTTTAGGAACTTGGAGATGAAGAGGGATATGGAAATGTAAAGTATTATAATCAAGAAAATTCAAAAGCAGATTCCATTAAATTCTGAATCCCCTGTCTCCTTTCCCACTACAGACATTCATTATTTTCAGAATATTAAATTAAATGCCTTGCATGCCAACATAGCTAAGCACATGGAAATGAACTCGGGATTACCACTAAGAACTGTGAATTCCCTTACTTAGGAGTGGGGAAATGTGCTTTTAATTTCTTCCCTTCCCCATCTCCACACAGATTTAAAGGTAACAGAGAATGAATCTCACCTCCATCTTCACCTTTTTCAGCTATACCTGAATTATTAGCAGAACCATCACCATCAAAGTAATGGAAATGCTGACAGCCTCATTGCTACAACGCTTCTTGCAGAGCTGGCAGTGAATTCAGTCCAGCCGAGGGCTATACCAAGACCCAGTGAAAGTATCAAGATGACCTTGATTCAAGTAAGCAATTAAAAAAAAAAAAAATCAGTACAAAAATTTATATGAGGCTTTTGTCTAGCTTATCATTTTAGAACTGAAAGCCTGAAACAAAACAAGACAGTGACATATCAGTCTGCTGGCCAGGTAGAAAGTGTGACATCACTGGTGGAAAACTCAGCTGGACAAGGAGAAAAAAAATATATTAAGGATTGTCCCAGGTTCTAATTGTAGTTGCAGGTGACATACTGTTCGGTGTGATTTAGCAAGAGTAGAAGACTAGCATGTTTCATGAGTGATCTATGCTGCTTCCAGGTCAATTCACTTTCTGACTCTTCTTTATAGCTATTAAAGACAGTCACTTAAATATTGGATTTAGCAATAATTTATAGACATTTTAATTTGACAAAGCATATCATCTGAAGCAGCTTGATTTTTAAGAAAGATCAAACATGTTCCCTACCATCACATGAAGAATTAAGGAACTCTTTCCCTGGACTCAGTTTGGAAGAGACTTGTTTTTTCTTTTCCCTGAAATTAAATGATGTTTTCATGTCCATTATCTCCAAAGTAACAAGGTAATTTTCGAAACTAAACTCTTATAAATCTTGAATAAAAACATTTTAAAACAGCAATAATGGCCTTTTTGGAAAAGACTGTAGTAGAAGTCCTTTAACTGCAGGAAAATCCCATCCATCTCAGCCTTCACATACTGTATTTTTTTTTAACAGCAAACTTTTAGCTCTTGTACAATAAAAACATGACATTCAAATATTCTGCTAGGTAGAAAAGCAAAAGGCACATCCACAATTGTTTCAGTGCAACTCCAGTATAAGCCAAGACTTCCCCCAGTACATCCTAAGGTTCACTTGTAACTTTCAAGCTTCTAACCACGGAAATAATAATAGAACATTTAATTTAGTGAACGGATACTAATGAGAGCACAAGAACAGCCATTTTTCCTAGTCTCCAGTGACCTGCTCTTCAGAAAATCCCTTTATGTTTAATAATCCTTCAGACATTTGTAATCTATGATTTTGTTTAATTTTGTAAATTTTGGCATTGACAACACTCAATGTCAATGAGCGTCAGAGCTTGCACAATGTAATGACATGCAGTCGAGAGGAATCATACAGGCTGTTTGCTTCGTCGTCTAGATCATTACGGAAGCAGAGCCATGAACAGCAAGCGTCCAAACAGAGACTGCTGGGCTTAAGTTAAACGGGCTTAAAATCAACAAGACAACTGTGCTTTAAATAGATATTTATTATGTTTTTATATAAAATAGGGTCTGAAATGCCAGAAAACCTGATATAATACACCTTCAACTGTAAAAATGGATTTTTTTATTCACAGCAGTTTTAGCCCTGGAAATGCCATGGCTATACTAGATTACCAAAGGTTAGTCCAAGATGGAGAAAAACATTGGAAAACTACAGGAGGAGCCCAGGTTTTCCCTCCCTCTCTTGAATGAATCCTTTACATACACCAAAATAAATAATAATAAAAAAAATAATCACAGGATGTACTTTCTAATTTTGAACAAAAAAACCCCAAACAACATACTTTCTTAAAATTAAAAATTAATGCAACTTTTGTTATCACACAGTTTTTGCAACTAGATCAAATAACTTGCAGCCATGTAATTAAATCGGTTGAAGAGGATTTCTTCACTTAGAACTTAAAATGATTTTAAAATAAATTTTTTCATTTCCCTTATTTTAGACAGAGGTTTGATAATATTTGAGCTCAATAATATAGTGTATGACCTGTCTCCAAAATCAAACAACATCAGAAAATGAGTATCAAAGACAAAACTGATTATCACTTTGTTTTTATTTTTTTGTACATGGCTTTTTCTAAATACAGATTTCAGAACAGAAGTACTACTCTTTTGCTCTTGAAAGAAACAGCCAAGTCCAGCGACAAATCTTTATTCTGCAAAGCTTCACTTTTCCCCTCTTACATGTCAAATACTTTAATTGAAATAAAAATTAAAAGCCTAAGATCTGGTTAAACCTTTGTACTGAATATGCATTACTTTTATACTTTCTAATCCACATTAAAAAAAAATTAAAATCTGCATTAAAAAAATTCTGTCCTACTGCAGAGATCAATAGCATCCCCTATTTTATTAAACTGAGTGAATACATCAAAATGTTGTCCATGGGATTCACTCTTGCACTGTTGAGGATTACCAAAACAGAAAACACAAACTATTTAAACAAAATATTTGAACAATAAATTCAAAAGCTAAGCAAGCAGGAAATTCTATACAGGTAACTAAAGGCTCTAAGAGATGGCAAGTCAGAAAACAGATTTCAGAAGTAAAGCGTGTCTGTCTCATACCTTAGGATGAGAAAACAAAGATATATGATAATAAGGATTTTTCTTCCTTAGATGCAGAATATTCTTCTCAGTAACTTGGAGAGACCATAGTTTCAGAAAACAATGTTAGAAATGAAGAGCAATGTTACTAGATTCTTCAGATGCAATCGGCATTAAAGCATTGAAATGGGAAAAAATAAATAAGAAAAAACACAAAAGAGGCAGCCTTGGCCAAACCAACAGCTCACCACATGACTATGAGACTGTTTAGTTTTGAGGCTTCAGTTATGCATGGGCAAGTTCTACTTTTAATACAGTGCACTAGAGCATTTATCATTTGTCCAGCTGAGGGAAATTCAATCTTATCCTTTTTTTGTTATTATTATTATTTTTCTCCTTGCTCAGGCTTGGAGTAAAAACACAGCAGTGGGCATGCTGACATTGCTGTCAGTAGCTGAGAGTAATTGCTCTCAAATCCCGAGGGCTTTAAAACTCAATCCCTTCCGCTGTTTTTGCCAGCCAGAATCAGACATCTTCACTTCCATGAGTGACTGGGACTGATAAGGGAAAAGCCTTCTTCTGGGCAGAAACTCTAGGAGAAATGCAAAATTCAGCCAAAGATTGTTGCCAGTAGGAAATCCACCAGTGTTCTTCCGATAGGGGCAAGATGCTTTTCAGGTCTAAACTACAGGGACTGCTAAAATTTACATTTCAGACAACATCTGGAGAAACTAAAGAAAGGAGAGGAAAAAGAAGGGTGTCTTCAGTTAGCAACAACTCAATTTTAGTTAAAAGAAATACACAGCAGGAGAGAGCAGTTACATGCACAGGAATAAATGAATCACTTCACTACCAAATAGACCTGTTTTGCACTGAAATAACCACACTTTGCTCATAAATACTATGTTGGGAGAGGTGGAGAAAGTAAGAGACAACTGAGTTTGATTTGACTCAGCATGTTCAGCATGTTGTTCCTTGCTTGGAACCAAATCTTTTCGCTGTCATACAGTTGCAATCATTCATTTTGTTCTTAGGCTTCATATGAAAAAAAACCCCACACGTTTTCTTACATGTTTCATGCTGCAAAACGTTAAAACCTTACTGTTAGTATGGCTGCACTCAGCTCAAGTCTGACTGATTTAATCTATTATTCTATTACTGGACTTTTTACATTTTAAGTCCGTGAAAGACTACTGTGTTGCTGTAGTATCTCCATACAATGACACCACTTTTTGAAGTAATTCACATTTTCCAAGGTTATTTTGCAAAGTTGGTAATTTTCTGCAAATGCCAATGCAAGCTATATGTTAGAGACTGCTCCATTTTACTTTTCAAGTATTGTACTGTTCACTGGGAGTTAAGCAGTCACAAGGATCAGGGACAGAGAATGGTGAAGCAAAGGACCAAGCAAGTTCCCTAGAAATCTTCGATAAAGCCTGCAGCTCTACAGAAGATCTGTGATAGAGACAAAAATTATAAATACAGAAGGAGAATGCACAATTACGTATTAATGCATTATTAAGCCACTTCCAGTTCTCAGTGGCCATGCCTACATTAGCAAGTACTGTGGCAAAACAGGAACGCATTTGTGGATGTCTTGGTGGTAGACAGCGAGGATCCAACACCCATACTAGATTTATTTCAGTTCCAGTAAATGTGAAAGACCAACAAGCAACAAGAACCTCTGCTACCTGCTTGCATCACCCTTATAGCTACAGGGCTTTGGGGATTCAAAGAAGGGTTAGTCATACCATGACCATGAATCTAAGTTTATTTTTCCACTATTAATACTCTAATACTCGTTTAATTCATAACAGAGAGTCATTATAAAGCATATTTTTCTTTTATGAAGAAAGGTAGTATATTTGTCTTGTTTTTCTCCTTCCTTGAAGGACAACACACCAAACTGGATATACTCATTATGACATATTTTCATGCTCATTGCTTTTTCAAGGACAGTGTTCGCAGTAGCAAATTTCACCTTACACATTGCATTTCCTAGGCTCTATTTATTCTAGCAAAAGGTACTTCTGAATCAATAAAGAAAAGCGGTAGATTATTCAAACAAATCAACCCTGAACCCTATGTCCCAAGAAAGATGGGAGAGGAAAAAAAAAACAAAACAAGTAAAGAGAAGACAAAAGCTATACTTGAAATTATAAGATAGTGAAATCCCAGAAATTTAAGAAACAAATTCTCTGGGACGAAGAATTGTTGATATGAATGGCATTTCAACTTTTAATGTCCCACCTTATTTCTCACATATGCCTCTGCCTTTGAGGTCCCTATAACTACAGCACAGAACACATTTCTCCCTCTTAGCCCAGCACCCACAGGACCGTGGAGGCTGCCTTTGCACTGGCCAGTCCTGAGACCAAGTTAATGTATATGGGATGCCATTCTGATGCTCCCATAGTCAAAAAAACTTCTCTGGATTAGTGGGAAACACTTTAGCTTCTGATAGTCTGAAAGTTGTTCTAAGTAGAAGACTTGAACATTTTGATTTCTGACTCCTAGGAACAAATATGCCTTAGCTGTGGAGGCTCCCATCATCAAAGGGAGACTTCCATAGTTTCATTTGCCATGAAGCCAAGATGCCAACTTGGCTGCACTGGTCACCAGAATATTTTCTTTACGGGATTCACCTTTGCTGCCGATTTTGAATGCTGACAACCTATTTCTTCATCTGTCCCAAGGCTATCTGTTTTGAGGACTTCTCTAGGGCTGTAACATTTGTGCCCTTCTTACACCTGTCCTTCAGAGCTTGATCACACTCTCCGGCTACATTATGTATTGGAACCGAAACCTTAATAAACCTCTTACAGAGTATGGCCTCAGAGACTGACATGCTCTCCTTCTGTCCCTTCTTTCCTTTTGCAAATAAAGCAGATGGGACCAACCTCCATCCCTGGGAACCTTTTTGGTTTTACACCATGATAGTCCCTAACAGCACTTTATAAAAATCCTACTGAACTCGAAGAAAAGAGCAAGACCCTAAATGCTACATGACTTGCAGCAGAAACTGGTTCCTCCTGTCCTTTGCCTTTCTCTTGGCTTCACCAGCTTTGCAGGCTTGTGCTGCCACAACACTGCACCTGTGGACCACAAAATTCCTATTCTCCAGCAATACAATGAGACCTGGCAGTCTTGTCTTCTGCTTCCCAAGGCCCTGTCCATTTCTGAAAGTCCTGCACATCAAATGGCATAGCCTCTGCTTCTGCTAGTCTAAACTTTCAGAGTTCAGTTCAAGAAAACACCTTTATATGTGCAATATTTTGCATGAGTTCTGTCCCGAATCACAGTGCCAAAGAAATACAGGAGGCAAAACAGACTTGCGAAGAGAGACAGCGAATGCCTTGGAATCTCAAGCTGCTGCTCTGCTCCAGCTCTTGGACCAGAGAGACAACACCTCTAAAGGGAACCTGGCCATTACCATCTTTCGTACATACAGGAAATGTCCACCCCGGCTACTGCAAAGTTACAACACACTTCCAAGCTGTTCCTGAAGGCCTGAACCTCATGTTCCACTCACATTAATGTTAAAACAGTTTCTGGATTAGGGCTGATGGGAGACCCCACATGGTGCATCTGTGAAGTTACAGAACAATCCCCAAGAACTCCAAAGGAAAAACGTGAATTAGAAAACTCACTACCTTACAATATCAAGGAAAGCCACTGGAAGCTATGCTCCGTACATGTTGGTTTTATTATTTTATGACTATAGAGATTTGATAATACAGGAAAATTATAAATGCAGAAAATAATGCATATTGCCTTCCCTTTTGTTTTGCTGTCAATTTTATTTTTGGGGGTGGGGTAGAGGTGAAGTTTGTTTGGTTTGGTTTTATAAAGCTGGATAGAAAGTAAACTCATAAACAAGAACTGAAAACAGTATCAAGTGAAATTAAAGACATGTTCAACATTGTCAGCTTTCATGTGAAATCCTCCACATTTGCCCCGCAAGCCTACAAAATACCTTAGAGATAAACAGTATCTGTGATGGAGGGATGCTGTAATTCTGCAGCGGCATTAAATATGAGTGGCAGATAGTACTCAATTTTCTGATTTTTTTTCAACAAGAACTGCAACACACACAGAAGGGGGAGGGTTTTTTTTTTAAAAAAAAAATCAATACGCTCTCCAGCCCTACCAATAAGCTCCAAAGCTTCAGAAGACTTTGTGACATATAGATTATTCCACTGTGAATATCTCTTGTACATTTTACCTCCTCTGTAAAGCCAGGCATCAAGGTTTTATGTAAAATGCCTGTGTGTTCTAGTAGGGATTTACAATGGAATCCAATAATACGTAAAACCACAATTCAGTTACCTTACTGTGCTGGAAAGACATTAGAAAAAGGGCTGTGACAGAACACAAAATCTGAATTTAATAAACTCAGTAAGGGTGATGTACTTTTGAGGTTAAAAAACTATAAGGCCATTTAATCTGTCACAAAAGATGGCTCTGGAAAAATACTGTTCTATGTATGCCCATTTGCAAGCATTCATTTTTCTGAATGCTGCCATACATGAGCATCAGAGGTGGAGCTCTGACCCATTTTGCTTCGTTAAGAGCCTGGAACTCAACTGAATGGAGACACTGCTTGAGGATCTCCACGTAATCCATGCCACACAAACTTTCCTGTACCTGAGATAGCTTCCATTTTAATTGTTAAAATAATTAGAAGCAGGATCTATCTGGGTCTGCCTCACTGAATTGCTACAATTATGGCCTGAAGGGGATTATAAGGGGCAAAAAAAAAAAAAAAATGTTAAAAAGAACAGGCACTTCAAAAACAATTTACCAATGAGCAACTTCCATGTTTGTGCAAGAGGAAACATAATTAGCAGTGTGCAAACTGGAAAGCTTAAAAGAACAACAAAACACAAACCACACCTCTCAGAAAGCATTATTATTTTTTGACTCATGCTGTAGGGACATCTCTACAGATGGGTTTTATATTGCTTTGCTTTTGTTATTGTGTAAGACAACCCAAAACCTGAAAGCTCTTTTGTTTGTCTGAGAATGAGTTCCTCAGAACTAAAAAATCATAGAATTATAGAATGGCCTAGGCTGGAAGGGTCCTTAGAGATCATTGAATCCAACCTCCCTGTCATGGGCAGGGACGCCACCTCTCGACTAGGTCAGGCTGCATGTGAGAACCAAATGGGAATCGAACCCGCGACCTTTGGTGTTTTAAGCACCACGCTCAACCCACTGAGCTAAACCAGCCCTCAATAAATAACACTGTTGCTTTGGAAGCACAATATAAAGACTGAAAGTGTTAAAATTAGCTTATTCCATACTCTATTTTACTGAAAAAATAGGATGGAAATATGGAAATCCCAAACCTAACACTTTAAAAAGAAAAAAAAAAAATCAGTAAAAATATATTAACACTTGCTATCTGTGTATAAAGACAAAATCAATTCAGCCAGTGTGTTTATGTACAACAACAAAAATAAAATAGCAGAATTCCCACAAATTATCACATCTAGACAGACTTTGCACTGATCAATCACTGTACAACATTATGGTCAACTTCTGCTCTCCCTACACTACCCAAAACTGAGAGCAATGTTAAAAACAGAACTGGTGCTCATTTGGGTTTATGTTACACCCATATGAGGGCAATCTGGCAAATAAAGTTTCTTTTTTTTAAAAAAGCAATCAGAGATTCAAGAAAACCATAAAACAGAATGTCCCAAGACTTCATATAGATAGGTTTGATTCAAGTAATTCTTCTTTGCAAGATCATCAGGTACTATGGGCAAACGGTTTCAATGACAAATACAGATTTTTTTCCAATTTCTCATTTCTCTAGAACCTTTTCCCCTTCTTATCTAGATACCAGTCTCCATAAAGACCAGGCAAAATCTCACCAGTTGAAGTATTTACTGCAACTTCTAAAAAATAATTACATTTTATTTTATTTTAATACTACTTCTTTTTCCAATTCTCCATCAAGAACTGCTACAATCTGAGACTTCCAATGGTTTTCCAGCAAAGAGACAAATATCCTGAAGGGACTATTACCTAGAAAAGTCAAAAGGGACAGACTCCAGCCACAGGACAGCAGAAAAAGCTAGCTTTCACATGCTGACAGGGTGACAAATACAAAGATCAAAAAGCTTTCTTCCCTTGTCTGTGCTTGAAGCCCACTGAAGTAAATGTCTGGGTTTTTTTTTTTTTCCTTACACTCAATCAAAGATAGCAAATTGAACTAAAAAATAGATGGAACAAATTTCTACCTCAATCTGAGTGGTGTTGTCTTGTCCCTCTTCAAGCAGCAGGTCCGTGAATCCCCCTGGCTCCGAGGAATCCTGCCCCAAGCTGGCTCTGTTGGTGTCGACTGATTTGAGAGCTTCTGGGTGCCTTCTCCACCTGTGGCTGCTTACATGTGAATCCACTTGCACATTCTCCTCCACTCGAGAGAAGCTCTGAACAACTTCATAAAACACACCTGTTTGACCTAAAACAAACAAACAAACAAAAGATTAAAAAAAAGCCAAGATAATAAGTGAGTGGAACTTTGGTTTACTAATCACAGTTGAAAACCTGAAGAGTATTTTTTATAAATGTTTTGAACAACTCCATAGGACAACCAATTATATCTCTGGTAAAATTTCAACAATCAGATCATTGATGGCATTTTTCAAAATAAAATAAATCTAAGAAAACCAAAAGAGGCAGAGAAACACTGGCACGGACTTAGCTTTTGCTACTTATTCTATGTAGAAAGAGCTTGGAAACCATGGTGAAAGGCGAATAAACATTATGGGAAGCATGACATTCCCATAAACATCTGTTTCAGTGCAAAAATAAAGCTGCCCTATTGTACAAGTGATAAACGTGAATGATGTGTGAAGTCTGCAGACACCCACTACATGCCCTGCAAAGGGCAAGCATTGGGCGGTGTTTTTTACATATTCCTTTTTGACTTCATTTTTGCTCAGTCACAACTTTTTCATGCTAGCAAAACTATCACCAAGACAAACCATAAATTCTTTAGTAGTTTCCAGTCTTTCCAATCCAAAAGCCAGTCAAAGTATTTTTTGTTAATTTATTTCTGTCAACACCATCACGAGGAGGTAGAGTAATTTTGCATACTTTGGACTAAAAATCAGATAGCTTTTCACACTGTCTTTGGATCTAAAAGCAAAAGCAGAGAGTTGGTCTTGTGCTTTTCATGTGCCAGGAAGAAGGGCATCTTGTTCAGAAAACAAAACTGAGACTCCAAATGAACGCTTAAGAGAAGTGCCAAACAAGAAGAAAAATACTAAGAAAAAAGATAGATTGGTAATTTGTAGAAATATTTCCATTGCTTCTGAGCAAAGGCAGGCACTGCTTGCAAGGTCCTTACTAAGCATCGCATGTATTGTCTACGTACAGAAGAGATGGAAAAATAGAAAATTACCCATCAAAGGTTTAAATAACAAGACTTTCCTGCATCATAGCAGGAACAGGTATAGGAGTCATGGCTATAGAAGAATCAGGCAGAGATTGTTCTTGACAGACTAGAAAGTGTTACAGTACAGAAACAGTCTCTTACATGCTTTGGGCTCTGTGTGATTCAATTCTTCTATCTAATTCCCCCAAATCAACTAAACTTATTTCCTAAGCTATTTGATCACTTTCAACTGCCTAGAAATTAATGGAAGCCGAAAGTGCTTTGTCATCTAGAGAAATCAGAATTTAATGCGATGCAAAATAAGCCATCTCAGGCTGTAACTTCCTTCAAACTTCTTTTCTTTTAATTGGCAGCTTTTTGAAGCCTGTTTCCTTGCATTTCTTAAAAGCTTTAGAACACTCGTCTTCAACAAATTGCCACGGTGCTCCCTGCTTTATCAAGCCATCGGCTGCCAGATGCAGGGAGACAGCTCAGCAGATAGCTAACTCATGCCTCCGCAGTCCTTATCAAAATTTACTCAAAGTTGCCCTCCCTGCTTCAGCAGTGAGGCACTCACCTTGCTGTTCTGGGGATAAGGGCACTCTGGGAGAAAGGCAAAAAGCACATTTACCCCCCTTTTACACTCCCACTGCAGCCTACTCTTGTCATGGCCAACAATCAACATGTTGAAACAATTGCCTAAATTAGCAAATAGAAAATGTGAAAGGTAAGGCTGAGCCTCAGGCTGAGCCTTGTTTGTAAAGGAGAGCAATTATACTTTGTTCTCCCATATCCTGAAAAGAAATGAATGTGGTTTCTAAGCTCTAAGGTGGTGTAAGAGAAGCTGCTTTTAAAAATAATAATAATATAGTGCTGGAGAGAAGGAGGAGATAAGCACATTCAGGTATTTCCACTGGCTTGGAAATTCTACACATTTTTCTCTGTAGTTTTCTTTTACAGTATAATTACATTATGGCATCTGTAAAATTTGGTATGGACGATGCGCCATTAAAGAAATCTTTGATGTAGTCAATGCACAACTTTCATCCTGTTTCAGCTGTGATTTTTCTCTTGAAACAGAAAATGTTCTAAGCCATATTGTTACTGCCATTACACTGATAAATATTTTACAGATACAAGCTATACTGACACAAGGAAGCTTTCTAATCATCTAACTGTATTCAAAATGCATTAAATCCTTCTAAATTTAATAGTACGAAGAATTAGAAGCATGAACTGATAATCTTTTCAGTTTAAAATTAGTCTTTGCTTTTTCTTCCCTATCTTCCATGAAAGCTTCTGCAACAGTGTTATCACTAGACTAGTTAACTCTCCAGGACTGTGGGGATACTGAAGCTACTATGTGAGATAAAATCTGAATGTGTTTTCAGGGAAGAAAGAAACTTCTGTAGGCTTCCTCTTTCATTAAACATTTTCCTTAAATTATGGGGGCTGACGCGGGGCAGGGGGGGAGGGGGTGAGAACAAGAACAAGAGAGATGGTGGGCTTGGCCAGACCAGCTCTGATACAGCTCTGGTTTATCCCAACAGGTTGCTACTGCCGATAAAGTGACAAACAAGGTTTTACTTTTTTTAATGAGCTGAACAGGGAGTTTTCCTTTTATGTAAATACAATTGAAATATATACATTCTCAGAAAATGGATAAACTAATTTTCAAGTTCTAAACACAAGCAGCTCATGAAGAAAAAGCATTCAGAGACCTAAAATTTCAGTACTTTTCATGTTTCTGAAACCTCTATGTAGTTAATAAATCCCATAAAAGGCACTTTAGAGGAAATGTACCAAAGCATTATACTCTTATCTTTTAGATCTCAGAGCTTGCACCTAATTAACACTGAAGGAGAACATGTCATTCAAATCAACTGGAAGGCAGGCAAATGCTGTAATATCTGATTAATAACAAAATCATAATATTGGCAAACATAGAGGAGTAGTAACTTTTTCAGCTTGTATGAACAGAGACTCAGAACTACAATAAGCCTTCCAGTCTGTTAAAATTAGAACCACAATTTTCAACTGATATTCTTACGTGCTAACCACAGGGGTGTTGACATGGACAATGGAATCGAGTGCACCCGCACCAAGTTTGCTTACAACACCAAGCTAAGTGGTGCAGTCGACACGCTGGAGGGAAGGGATGCCACCCAGAGGAATCATGACAGGCTTGAGGTGGGCCCCTGCAAACCTCATGAAGCACAACAAGGCCAAGTGCAAGGTCCTGCACATGGGTTGGAGCAATCTCCGATGAGTAGATTGAGAGCAGCCTTGCAGAGAAGGACTCTGGGGTGTTGGTAGATGAAAAACTGAACATGAGCCAGCAATGTGCTCTCACACCTCAGAAAGCAAATCACATCCTGGGCTGCATCAAGAGAAGCATGGCCAGTAGGACAAGGGAGGTCGTTCTCCTGCTTTGCTCTGTTCTCGTGAGACCCCAACTGCAGTGGGGTCTCAGCTCTGGGGCCCCCAACATAAAAACGACATGGACTGCTCAGGTGTGTCCAGAGGAGGGCCACAAAGATGATAAGGGGGTTGCAACGCCTTCCCTATGAGGACAGGCTGAGAGAGTTGGGGCTATTCAGCCTGGAGAACAAAAAGCTTCAGGGAAACCTTATAGCGGCCTTCCAGTACTTAAAGTGGACCTACAGGAAAGCTGGAGAAGGGCTTTTTACAAGGGCCTGTAGTGATAGGACAAGGGGCAACAGCCTGAAACTGCAAGAGAGTAGATTTAGATTAGACATAAGGAGGAAATTCTTTTCTGTGAGGGTGGTGAGGCACTGGAGCAGGTTCCCCAGAGAAGCTGTGGATGCTCCTTCTGTGGAAGTGTTCAAGGCCAGGCTGGATGGGGCTCTGAGCCACCTGAACTAGTGAGAGGTCTCCCTGTCCATGGCAGGGAGGTTGGAACTGTAAGATCTTTAAGGTCCCTTCCAACTCAAACCATTTGATGATTCTAAGATCCTGTCACTGACATGCAAATACCTCGGTGTGAAGGTCTGTAGAGCTGGCATTGTACTGCAGTATTTTGGAAGCAGTAAAACCAGAGTACAGGTCTTTCTATTGAATATGTAATTCAGATAGTGTTTGGTCTGATCCTTCAGCTCTTGTCCTTGAAGTTTTCACAATGTTACAATGAAAATCATTATGTCTGCAGATCCTTCCCCCTTGGGTTAAGTTAAATTTTAAGATTTTAGCTCTGTGTTGAATAGAGGTAGAAAGTCAGCGGAGGTAAAGGAAACAAATCTATAAAAAGCTTTCACAGTTCTGAGGTTATTCGGAGTTAGTGATTGACTGTTGGGAAGTTCAGAAACTCCTGTCGCAGTTGCCCAGTTCAACCCTGTATAGTCAATGTGATTGATCAGAATTACGACCACAGGCTTTAAGGGCACAGGGGCATTATTCATGCAAACTGGAAAGAACTACGCAGAATATTTATATAGGAGCCTGAGGAAAGGGAATGGCTGAAAATTACAGATGGACTCACTTTTGCTCACGTCTAAGGTGCTTCATATTTCATTCTGTACAGGTTTACATGCTCACAGGATACCCAGATAATAGTTCTTTGATTACCTTAGACTGCATTACAACAAGTACTAAACAAGCTTTTAAATTGTATTAAGATAATCTGGTGGAAGACAGAAAACCAAAACTTCCATCTTCTTGTACATAAGGACCTGGCTTTTGAGGTGGCTCTATTAGTCTGAAGTTTTGGGCAGGAAGATGTGTGTCCTATACTACCAAATACACAGAACTGCTTAACACTTATGTTATTAACATAAATCAATGGTGAAAGTGGACAAAACAGAATATATAGAGAAGTTTGTCTACTTCAATATTGTGAATTATGCAAGTAGCTCTTACAGACTGGAAGTGTGGATCGAGCTACAGGAAAGATCTCCTGAAATGGAAGAAGCTGCCTGACTATGGCAGGGACATAGGTTCTCTGCTTTGCCAAGCCTACCTTCAAAGAAAAAGTGAAAAATTCTAAGCAAATAAAAAAAATGAAACAGGAGAGCTTGATAAGTAAGACAGCTCTGGCTGAATATGAGCCAGCAGTGTGCTCAGGTGGCCAAGAAGGCCAACGGCATCCTGGCTTGTATTAGAAATTGTGTGACCAGCAGGAGTAGGGAAGTGATTGTTCCCCTGTACTCAGCACTGGTGAGGCCACACCTTGAGCACTGTGTCCAGTTTTGGGCACCTCAGTATAAGAGAGATATCGAGGTGTTGGAGCGAGTGCAGAAGAGGGCGACAAAACTGGTGAAGGGCCTGGAGAATAGACCTTACGAGGAGCGATTGAGGGAGCTGGGACTGTTCAGTTTAAGGAAGAGGAGGCTGAGGGGGAACCTCATCACGCTCTACAATTACTTGAAAGGACATTGTAGAGAGGTTGGTGCTGGTCTCTTCTCACAGGTAATTAGGGACAGAACCAGGGGGAATGGGTTCAAGTTGCAACAGACCAAGTTTAGACTGGACATTAGGAAGAAATTCTTCATGGAAAGAGTGGTCAGACACTGGAACAGACTGCCCAGGGAGGTGGTTGTGTCGCCATCCCTGGATGTGTTTAAGTGTCGCTTATATGTGGTGTTGGGTGAATTTATAGTGTAGGGTTAATGGTTGTAGTGTAGAGTTAATGGTTGGACTTGATGATCCCAAGGGTCTTTTCGAACCTGAACTGTTCTATGATTCTATGATTCTATGATTTAGTACAGAAGTCTGGTCTGCATAAAGCTTTATTTTACAAGAAAAAAAAAATTCAAATTTTTATTGTCAGCAGTGTAACTAAAAGAGAAAGAAACCCTATTTGGAAACAAAAAAGGCAAATAGGTAAATCACCTACCACTCATTCAACTGTTTTGGGTTTTTTTTTTCCTTTTTCAATGAGAACAAACAGAGGTTTGTGGATGTTTCAGCACATCAAAATTTCAGAATTGCATTTCTGAAAAACATGTGTTAATTACATTTCATGATTGCAGATATTTAGGCCAACTCTGCAATTTGACTAATTTCATAAATGCATCATAATCAACAAGACTTTTTTGAAAGTCCTGAAATGCTCACAAACTGAAACCTCTATTCAGCAGATTGCCTGTGAGATACAGCATCAGCTTTCTAAATCTGCCACAGCCCAAATGCCAGCAAAATCAAATATCAAATGCACAAATTTATTCATCAAGGAACTGAAAAGGCCATCATACTCCTTTAGCTCAAGCAACTTTCTATAGCTTGTCTCATGAATCTCTACTATAACCATTTTATTAGTAAAGGTGAGAAACCAACAAATGTTAGTGGAAGATACGAATCCGGACCCATGAAGTGCTATTCTTTTCAAAACAAACATTCCTTTAAAGGATTCTCAAAGCAGAGTGCTCATATGCTGAGTGGCCAATATCACAGCAAAATTAATCATACTTCTTGTAAGAAGAATTTCCAGTTTCAATTTTCCTTTCCTATGAAAAACTCAACAATACAGAGAGGGGTTTTTTTCAGCTGTACCTGAATCATAGGGCTAGGACCGATTCCATCTTTCTGACCTTGCTTTAGGAAAGAAATAACAGATACTCTTGTTTTTCGATATGTCCATGGTGATGATAATTTTTTTAGCAAACTCATAAATAACATGATTTGTAAAAACCATCCCACAGTGCCAATTAACAAACAGCTGGCTCAAGTTGCATCATAATTAAAAAAAAAAAACACAACAGACCATACCCTTGACATTTCTTTTTAAACCTTGGCTGAGACTACTAGAAGAATTTTAATTTTATGTGGGAGAATGATGCTTAGGATGATCCCATTTTCACCAATTTGTGTGGCCTGCCAAGGGAGTCAGACAGTAAAAGACTAGATGATGGCAGAGTATGATCACAGCACTGAAACTATTGCTGTTGAATTATATGCTCAGAACAACAAATAATGTCTAAAATAATAACATCATCTTGATGCATGCTTTTCTTGCAATTATACAACAAATGGCTGCTAAGGCCCATGTCCAAAACAAAGTTGGTATCAATAATAATAGGTATATGGCAGGGAAATAATATAACTGGTAGGTTCCTTACACATGCATTTTATCAACAATATGAATTCAGACTTTTCCCTTTGCAATCTCTTTCTATTCAGTAAGTATTTGTCACCACTACAAGTGGTCCCAAGGAGCATATTACCACAGTTCTAGAAGTTTATCTTCATCATACTATAACTGCTGTAGTTTTTTGTTTTGGTTTGATTTTGCCTGATTTACCTTTATTTTGTAATTATATTTTTTTATATTTCATAGAGGTAAAATAAAATGGTATTGATAAAGTTAGGAGTCCAAGTCCACTGGTAAGAATACTGTAACTTCAATTAGCATACATCCACACTGAGGAAATATTGTCTAATTCCAGCTTCACTCATACTCTCCAGCTACATAAACAATAATTTAACATGCACCTTGAATTTTTAAGCAAACTGATTATAGCCTTGTAATGTATTACGGGTCTGTTTTGCTACTCTTCCTGTCAGTTCCACTTGGGGACCAGGCTTTAAGTTTATTGCTAACTGGATACATGCAGAACAACAACAAAACCAAGAAAGACAACTCATGCCACAGAAAATACCTGCAGTTTTGAAGACTCTGGGTAATAAGAGAAGGGAGAGAGTTCTGGGTAGTAGTGATATCAGCCATCATCAAAACCCCAAGCTGTACCAAGATTTTGAAGCCATTATATTAAGAAGAGGATTAAAAAAGGATGTGTTATCTTTTTATGTGCCTAAATTATTCTTATACAAACAATCTGGATGGATTTAAGTTGCTTTCACAAGTGAGGTTTAAACTGTGAGAAGAGTATAGGGAACACTGATGGTAACAGAAAGGGAAGGCGCAGAACACTTCACACACACTATGTTCTCACATGTCTCCTGCACATCTGCATCCCACAGGCACAGACCTTTCGTATTACTTTTGGAACAGTAAAAACACAATTATGTTTGCACTAACAATGCAGAGTATAATCTTTTATTGCAGCCTTCCAATTTCTGACACAGGGAAATGACAGAAAATGAAGATGGAATTGATTTTGGTTTAGCCTTTCTTACAAAGAAGAAGCTCTAACAGGCTTAGATACCTAGCCATGGCAATTTCAATTCAAGTACTACTCAGCATCCTTATTAACCGAAGAAACAGAAAAGCTAGGATTGTGTAGTTCTAATTTAATTTAAAACTTCACAGATGGACTCTTACTGATGTGATATTTTCCAGTGTTTTCACGTAGATTACGTCTGGTGCTGGACCTTATGGAATACGTGAAAAACTTCAAACCTGTGCTATTAGTGCCTATCTAAACTCAGTATATAATGAACTGACATAGTTTCTCCAATTGAAAAATGGTGGAGTTTTCTTGCTCCTTAAATTTTTCATGTCTCAGATGCTTTAACTTCAGCACAGCTTCTCTTCACACAGCTTTGATCTTTGCTATACATATAATCATTTTTTAACACTGGCCTTCAACTTTTTTTCAGCTGAAGATCCTTAAAAATTTCCCAATATAGTTGTAGGTTTAAGCCTACTCAAAGGAATACTTCGCATTTCTCCCTTTCCTCTCCTCCTTTCTAGAACAAAATCTGGCATTATAGAAGGGAAATCTGACTCTCCTGATACCACCTTACCAGGAGAAAAGAGGTGTTTCCTGATATATTGAACAATGCTGGGATTCTTCCTTTTGGTCTTTCACAGAAACACAAAATCTCAGGGGTTGGAAGGGACCTCTGAAGACCATCTAGTCCAACTCCCCCTGCTAAAGCAGAATCACCTAGACTAGAAGGAACACATCCAGATAGGTTTTGAATGTCTCCAGAGAAGGAGACTCCACAATTTCTCTGGGCAGCCTGTTCCAAAGCTCTGTTACCCTCAAGGCAAAGAAGTGCTTCCTTATGTTTAGGTTGAACCTCCTGTTTTCCAGTTTGTGACCATTGCCCCTTGTCCTGTCACTGGAAACCACTGAGAAGAGTCTGGCCCCATCCTCCTGACACTCACCCTTCAGATATTTATAAGCACTGATGAGATCCACCCTCAGCCTCCTCCAGGCTAAACAGACTTTCAGCTACCCGTGTTCAGCATGATTAACATGACTTAATGTTTGCACACTGTACAAATAGTTTTCACATCCACACTCTCAGTAGCACTTCCAATAATTATTAGTAATCCAGACACCCAAGTTTACCTAGATGAATATTTATCCCGCACTATGTCTCCATGTACAGCAAAAGGAAGTATATCTGTCATGTTCTTATGTCCCTGGCACACAAGTCAAAATATTAATAATTGTATTTTCTTGTGAGTTATCAAACTCCAGCATAGAAAAGCAGGAAGTTAACATGTTTTAAATCATCTGAGGTTTTCTGATTAATCATTGAAGCAATAATGTCAAAATGTTAATTCACGTGTAATTTATGCATTTCTGTCCAAACTCCCCTATATCACAAGCCCTTGTTAAGCCAAAATACTTTTTGTATAAAAAGTAACAAAAAAATAAAGAATTCAACAGAAAATTGTCTTGCTAAGAGATACTGAGATCTCTCTATAATATTCTATTTATATGCAAATTCTTGCTTTTCCAGCCTAGATTCAAAGGTTTTCCAGAGAATACTAATACCAACTGTATCTTATTTAAAACACATTGGATGAAAGTTTATAAAGACTTTTTTCTAGTCAATAACTAGATTACAGTATGACTGCTAACATAAGACGGTGGCATTTAAAGTTGCCCCCAGTGTGTCCACCTCAGACTTCCAATTCAAAAGCATCTTTCTCTTTCCCGAAGGTTCTAGCAAAACTGTACACTAGAACAACTCAAGGATGCCAGCCCCATGGTGGGTCAGCTTCTCTAGATCAAGACTTAACCAGAATGAGCAAGCAATCCACTGAGCTAGAAAACATGCGCCAATGTGCACAGATATGTAGATAATAAAATGGAGTTTAAAAGGTAGATGAACAATTTTACAGTCATATCATTAGGACTAATTTATGTTTCTGGAAAGTGGAGAAAAGTATACAAAAATTAGTCATTCATAATTTGAACTTCAGCATACATCAGGAACTCCTTTTGCATGACTTGTCGAGGCATAAGACAGCAATATCTGGGATGTATGAAACTGTTGTAGCTTGGTTAATTTACGCTCTTCCCAGAAGTCAGTGGTCAATGCAACTTTGGTAGAAGGGTTATCTTCAGTTTTAGCCCAAGGAAAAGCCAAAGCCTAAGAGAGATGCAAGTCCACTGCTTGAAAAATGGATTAACACAGAGAGAGCACTAGTCTTTTTGTAGTGTGCAGAGGCAAAGAGCAGCAATTTGGGGACACGGCTCTGGCTGCGACAACATCGGTTAGCTCTCCACAGGCCTGTCACTCACTGGTGCTGGAGCAGCACTGGAGGGTAATTGGCTTCCCCGGTAGCCCTGTCAGGCTGACTTTGACTCAGGCACAGGGATCAATGTCAGCATTCACGCCAAAGGCAACCACACTAGATGTGGTGGCTCAAGCAAAGAGAGACAGACAGGAAAAAAAAGCTCATCTCATGTATCAACACAACGGAGCTACCCATGGGTACATGTATACGCAACATCACCTCACAGGCATGGACTAAAATCTGAGCAACACTGCGGAAATAAGAAAGGCGCATAGCACCTCATCGGGTTCAACAAACACTGACAGGTGTACAGATCGAGGTTTTTCTCTCCTCCCTTGTCAAGAGTGCCCAACAATCTGTACCCACCATGTTAACAAGTTTGTCTGCAAATACGGACCAACTCTTAAGGCCCTTACTTGCTCCTAGCCCATTTCTTAGTGAGTCTGTGGCAGCGGGCCAGAGTACAGCCTACGGAAAGAATGCCAACGCTCCGAACTCAAACTAACCCAAACACCTTCTAACAAGGTGGATCAGGCAGCGTAGCCCCGGCACAATTGAAACATGACACATTTCTCCCGCTGTGTCCTCAGTTCCCTCTGCCCCCCTCACAGGGGTAGAAAGGAAGTGGTTTGCGGTATTAGATGTTCCAGAGCTTGGGATTTGGAAAACTGGAAGACAACCAAGCAATTGCTGTTGCCCAGAAATGTGTAGCAAGGAATGCAACAGTATCTGACATTATAAAAGCTGAAGAAAAAAAAGCTGCACGACTTTTCTTCTAGCATGCTGGTAAAAGAGAGATTTTTGAAGATGGGAATGTTAAAATGTACTGCTGTTTGTGGAGACGTAACCCGGGCTTTCCTTCAGCTCAGGGCTAAATGCACTGATTTAAGACAGAACTTAAAATTTAAACCAATTATTTTTCATTATGGATTAAATAAGGAAATTTTATATTTTTCTGTCATGTTCTGCACAAGAAGGTTTCCTAGACCAACAGTGATTCAGGATTTAGAGAGATTATGCCAACTATAGGTAAACAGATTGAACATTTGTGGGATTTGTGGGGAGGCCTCACCACGAGTGCTGTGTGCAGCTCTGGGCCCCTCACTGCAAGAAAGACATTGAGGTGCTGGAGCGGGTCCAGAGGAGAGCAATGAGGCTGGGAAAGGGACTAGAGGGAAAGTCCTGTGAGGAGAGGCTGAGGGAGCTGGGGGTGTTTCGCCTAAAGAAGAGGAGACTCAGGGGGGACCTTATCACTCTCCACAGCTGCCTGAAGGGAGGCTGTAGTCAGGTGGGGATCAGGCTCTTCTCTCGGGCAACCAGTGACAGGACAAGAGGGCACGGCCTGAAACTGCATCAGGGAAGGTTTAGGCTGGATCTCAGGAAGCCCTTCCTCATGGAGAGAGTGCTCAGGTACTGGAATGCACTGCCCAGGGAAGTGGTTGAGTCACCGTCCCTGGAGGTGTTTAAGGAGAGGATGGATGTGGCACTTAGTGCCGTGGTCTGGCCGATGTGATGGCGTTGGGTCATAGGCTGGACTTGAAGATCTTGGAGGTCTTTTCCAGCCCCAACAATTCTGGAATTCTGTGATTAGTGGCAGAACTCACTACACTGTGGTGTAAAGACAGAATTTTCATAACATTTCCTCCAAAAAGTAAAAGTAATAAATTGGCATGTTCAAACATGGAGTTGATCCAAAGGTCAGGAAAAATAAAAATAATCTCAGTGGGTTTATGTGGTACTGTTACATGTTCAGGTCAGCAATGACTGAGAAATACATTAAATGTTAGTACTTTAAAATTCCCAGGATATTTTTGTCCAAAATTTCTTTGCTTCACAGATACACTGAATTATGCTTACTGTGTTTCATTCTTGAGGCTTTTTCTGTAGCCTCTTCTGCATAGACATGACAGTCAAAAAATGATAATTTTTTTAAAGAAGTTTGAGGCTTGTTTCAGTATCTCTTCACCTTCAAACTGCAATTGCTGTTCAGCTTAAATTTTTCTATACAGTTACCCAGTTCCCTCATTTCTGTGTCCCAAAGGAATAACACAAAACTTTAATAAATAAGATATGCTGCCTTCCAGTTTCATCCATATGCATTAAGTAGGCACTTTCAGGACTTTTGAAAACACAATAGTGATTTGAAACAATTAGGGCTCCAATCTGGCCCGATGCAGTATATATGGCTCTGTAATACCAGCCACTAGAGAAGTCAGAACCTTTCAACTTTCCAGGAAGCACAAGAGGAAACTAAGTAACTATAGTAAATATATATGGTGTAGAGACGATTCTATAAAAAGAACCAACAATGTACTGTAAAAGCGTGGGTTACTTAATTTTTTAGTAATATTTTTGCATAATAGTTCAATGTATACTTCACTTTTGCTATCTGTAAGATGCATAAAATTACATTGACTTTGTCTGTTAAACATTCTGTGGTACTGATGACAAGCGTGAGATAATAGCTATGTACTATTATATTCCTGAAATGCGATTGCTTAGTTCTTCCAGTATCTCTGTTACTGTGCAGGGGCAAACTATTTTCTGTCTTATCAAATAAAGATTAAATTTGTCACTGAAATTAAAATCAGTCTAAATGCCTTCCGTTTCATTTCAGGAAAAATTCTCATTCTAGCTTTATCAAGAAATCTGCTGGAGAAAAATATCATGTTTCTAGTACACTAACGGTAGGAAATCAGAGCAGAGACTATGCTTAAGTTGTGGCACAAAATCTGCATTGCTAGACAATGTGGCAATAAAAAAATAAACAAACCATATGTTAAGGAGGAATTGTTGTAGATATGCATTTAGAGCCAAAAGACAGATGTATCAAACTTATCAAGAAGCAGAGACATAAAAATAAGTATTAAGCCAGTTACAGATATAAATGATAGAAAGACATTTGTTTGGCAGAAAAGAAATTTATTCGAAAACTAGCAGAAATACTGGGAAACAGAAGAGAAAATATTGCATCAATCTTGAAACATGTCAAAGCAACGAAATTATCTAGAAAATGTTTAATTGAACTGCCCAGTATATGGAGTATTGATTATTGCCTTTGTCTTCTCCCCAAAGACAGACAAATGTAATGTGGATTGTGCAGATACAGGGAGTAAAGTGCAGGCAGGGCACATTTTCACAGTTTTTAACCGACCAACAGGACTGAAAAGACTCAACTCCTATAAATTGGCTTTAGAACTTATTAAAAAAGCACAGTTTTTATATCTGTTACATTTGGCACTGTTTACATGCACTTCCACTTTGCCTAAATAAAACAAGGGAACTGCATTGCTGTCTTCCACTTTTAATACACGGAGCTTACATGGAACTTAGCTACTTGGATAAACATGTTCTGGGAAAAGACTGAATAAATGTAGGTTTTTTCTTTATTACACACCTTCCAATTCTACCATAGCCTTCCCATGAAAAAACATTAACAGCTTGGCAGCATTCCCACTGGGGTGGCTTTGCTAGCACGCCATACACATACGTTTCATCTGTGCATTTTCTTAACAAGGAGGCAGAGACGGATACTGCTGCGCTGCAAAGCACATAGTGTTTTAGAAGCTGTGCAGGGATGAGCCAGCTCAAATGACATCACTCTACGCTTACGAAAGGACAGATTTACAACTCTCTGCTGTGCCTGTGCTTTTCTAGGTGGAAGACAGGACATCATGTAATGTGTGAAGATAATTACACATTGATCATCACATGAAGAGTATGATATTTTTACTCTTCAGAGGGTAAAAAAGAATAGGGGCAGCAGATGAGAGTTCAGTACAGTTTACTTCCTCCCAGCTTATTAAAGACAGGAATACTCCTTGTATAAAATGTGGGAAAATAAGTCAATCAACAAGTGGTCTGTTTTGGTAGACAGAGACTGATATACTTGTAAAATATATTTGAAAAATCACTCGTGTTTCTTCTCATTCTACCTACTGCAGATTTTATTCTAACAAGCACATATTAACACTGTCTCAACAAGCTATTTTTTTTCCTTTCCAAAGCACAGTGCCAGCAGTCAGCTCTGATTCCCCATACCGTCTCCTTGAGACTCAGTGACAGTAGAGCACTAGCCAGTTGCACAAAAAGATGTATTTTACTGCAGTCTTGTATTTCTATGTTAAAGTATCTTGCTGCCAAGGTTTTAACCCACAGACTGGCTGACAGCCAATCCAGAGCCACAGCAGCCACAGTAAGGTTTGGAAACCAGCTCTCTACATCTTGCAACAGGGAACTGATTCAACAACAGCTAGACCTCATTCAGTATTTTAAGAGTACAATGCGAAGATTTACCTGATTCCTGGACAGAGTATGCCCCTAGAAATCATAATTCAATTTCTCAAGAATATATTCATAGTCATTTTGGATTTGCTTCTAATTACCTCAATGGAGAGAAGAAGCAGGGCACAAACTCTGCCTCCATTCCACATATATTCACACTGCCAAACCACCTACATCTTGTGCAAGTCTCAACCTGGTGAACTTACATGGGACTTTTAACATTCCCTACACATGCTTATCTTCCACTGCACTGTCAGTTCCACTCCATTGAGTAGTTAATCTTAAATTAATCTGTCTTCTTGCTGAATGCTGACTGCCTTTCTGAACACGTACACCTCATTTACTCATGCAGAGAAACAGCTCAGTCACTACAGATATATCATTCCACGTCTGAATTATAGAGGAATAAATTACCAATTCCTGGATATCTAAGGTGTCCTGTACAAGCGACTGCTAAGCTTGCACAGGTTGTCTGTCCTCGTACAGGATGTCCCCACAGACCCATCACTTCCAAACCCACTACAGTTCGCAGGTCTGGTCTACAGTGTTTTCTCTTCAGAAAAATGTAAGGACTGGGCTATCTAGCAGTAAAGGATGAAGTCAGTCTCAGTCAGCAAAAGACTATGGCAGACTATATCTCCCCACCTTAATAAAAGTGGACTTGGTTAACTTTTCCCGCTTTCTTGTTTAGGAAAGCATGTGCTCACTGTGACAGAATTCTCTCTCAAACTCAATGTAAACTCTTCTTAAATCAATGCTAGTGACAGCCCCCATGGATTTTATAGACTGTCTATCCCGTCCCCTCTCTTTTGTTCCAATGAGTTTTCAGTATTTTCTGGAACAACTTCAAAAGCAGGACACCTTGCTATGAGGTGGAAGAACCTCCTCCAGCCTTAAACTTTCTGCCCCACTTCCTTGGAGAGTGCAGAACTACTGGGACACTATGCAAATACATGACACCAGTACTTGGGCTTGGAAGACAATCAGAGAGCTTTTCTTGTTTCTTGCAAAGAACAACTGCCACTCTCAAAAGCACACTGGACATGATGCATCCTGAGGCAATTAAGTCTCTTAGCCCTTAAAGGAGCAGCTAATCCCCAGAAAGAAGCTGGATTTGAGACACAGAATGGGCATTGTTTGATTTTGTTTCTCATTTTCAGGTAACTCCCAGAAATGATTCTGGGGATTGCAGTTTAAGTATTAACAAGCAAGCAACTAAAACAAGGCTTTAATTTCACTTAGGAATTAGAAAGCTACGAATTTTGTTACGAAAACACTGAGTTTGTAGGTGCTCAAATCCTTTATCACATTTGTAACAAACAAATTTGGGAGGAAGATTTTGTTAAACACTGATCAGTGTTGACAGCAAATGTCTATTGGCTTCAAATACCACTTATCATATCTGATTTTTCAAGTCTCGTGTCAGTCATATGGAAGCTTCTCATAGTTCGGTGCATTTGGGCACATTGTTTGGCTCTTAAATGAGCCCCTAAACCCACTGACACTTCCATGAACCAGGGCCTTTCAAAGGCCTGTTATTTAACTGAACTCTATTGCATAACTCCTAGTGGCCATTTTCCCCTCTTTTCCATTAACTGTAAACCAAAACCTCACAACTTCCTATGCCCCAAATGATTCCCTTCACATGATTTAGCTAAGCCATTTCTAAGCATCTGTACATCTAGTATCATCTGTTTGTAAAAAAGCATGAAGCATATATCACTTTTTACCTACTCCTGGAGGAGAAAAGTAATAAAAGACAGCACATTCAGCCTCCTCCTCTCATATAAATGCAGTAAGCAGGGAAAAAGCAACAACTTACTTTATTACTCCCATCAGTTCTGCTGAAGTAAGGAGACTGAAAGTTGTGGAGGAAAAACTTTTGGTGTCATTATGCAGCTTCTCCACAGCAAACACAGGCTTATCAGTTGATTGTTTTTCAGCTTAAGCCTTAAATATGAATGATTCCACAAGCACCAGACAATTTCCTTTAGGTCTGTAATGCACTGGTATTCAAATATTTGTAAACAATCTCCCTTCTTATTTTCTTGGGTTTGGTTTGGGTTTTGGTTTTTTTTGTTTGTTTTGGTTTGTTCTGTTTTTTCCTCCCCGTACACTCCTTACTGTACGCCCTGCCCTGGACACTTCCTCCCTCCCATAGGTTATAGTAATCCAGACTGACTATTCCCTCTAACATCCTTGATTCCAAAGCAAGTCTCCCCTCATCCAGTCTAAGGTATCCTTCCTGTACCCTGAATGCTGGCCTTTATTAGAGGTTCCACTTCCTGGAGCCCTGACAGCTCAATCCCACCAGCCACAGACCTACACACGGTGTAGGAAACACCTTTTAGGTGTTTCCTCAGGTTTCCTTCTGCCTCGACTTGAGTAAATCAGCACTTTGTACTCTTACTTGGATCATGTCCTCCCTTTTCCCCAGCTGCCTGGTCTTTCCAGATCAGCCTCTGCTCTCCCAGGAAGAGGGAGGGTGTTGTACCCCATCTTGCATCCCTTTCGTTGAGCCCAGCTGGCAGAGAGGAGGAGAAGAAGAGGATAAAGGGTGATGTTGCATCCAGAGGCTGTCTCATAGCCTCAGCCACGGGCTTCAGCCCCACTTGCCTGCTACCTCTTCCCAGCCTTATCGCCTGAAGCTAGATGTTATCCTCTTCAGTGACCTGTCAGAGGAAGATCAAACAGTAGAAGGGAGAGTAACACTGTGTGCAGCTTGGCACAAAGTCAGAAAATCACTGCTCTGATTAACACCATGACAAGCCTGTACTCTATTTTGCTTTCATATTTTTTCTCAGTATCACAAAATGAATCTTATTTCTGCTTTTAAAATTGTTAAATTAGGACCTTTCGTATCTGAACTTAATACCAGAAATGTGTTACATTATGAGTGCACAGAAAAAGCATTGGGCTTATTTCACAACTCTTCAAACCTTTTTTAATTTACAGAAAAGTCTATATGCACATTATAATTTGTTACTTACTGTTCCATGAATAAATGTGACATAAATCACTAAGAATATAACTTAGTCAAGGCAGTGACAAAATAACAAAGTGGTTTGCATGCACATATGGACTGAAATGAAATGACTGTGCATGTTGAGTCCAGTGGGATGTCTGGATTCCAAAAAAAAAATAGTTTACTGACATTATCTTAACATCCAGCAACACCATAAAACTGCTAGTCATGCAGTGGGGTCATCCTGCCTCTCTTGGAAATCTCAGATGTTAGAAAACTCAGCAAACGACAGCATCTACTGCAAGATGCTCCACATATCAAATAAATGGGCATCTTTAAATCTCTCAGAGTGATCCGGAAGCCACATGTTTTGCATTACAGTGAATAGGAGTATGTGCTGGTGGTCTGCAGAGAGCTGATTAGTCACAGCATGATGCTTCCTCTGTATTCAGCTATTAAACAACATTTTAAAAGTTAAAATCGTATTAAATCTTCATCTCATATTTATTGTTCCATGTAAGCAATTGCTGCAATTGCCACAGGAATATTATTCTGCTGCCAGAAAGAGAATAATGATCTATGCAGTGGCAAATAGGCTGGGAAGTAGGCCCATGAGGCAACTTCTCTGTTGAAACATGGATTTGTGAATGTTTTTGTATTATCAAACCCTTTGGCCAGCATTGCTCAACATGACTGCAGGTGCCTGACTGAAGGATCTTAAAAAGACATAATTTTTGCAAGGTGACCTATCAGCACTTTCTGAACATCAGTCCATCCAGAAACATGTCTCCACAGACATCCACGAACTCTTGATCTTCTTGTTCTTCTCATTAGTAAGTTCAGTTTCTTCCTTATATGAGCACTATCCCCACACAGCTCAAGAGTTAGAACTATAATCAATTCTTCTGGGATATGTAAATACAAGTATGCGACCTCCCAAAGACCTAGCGATTTCAGAGGAGTGGTGGATGCTCAGAGTACCTTTGACGTCAAGCTGCTTCTAGTCTGGCATGCTGTCTGACAGGAGATGGAAGCCTCTCTGAGACATCCAGCCACGGAAAACAGTTGAATTCAGCTGCATCAGACTCTAAAATCTCTAGAAACTAGTAGTGCTACCTTCTCACAAATATATATGCCTCATACAACACCAGGTGGAGACCATGTCCCCAGCTTTTAAATCCTCTTGAATACTGAAATTTTAGAGGTTGTTCTGGCTCTCGTGTTACTGGATTTGTTTTCCTCCCTGGACTGAAACTTTTGTCCTGACTAACTTGAAATCCTTTAAATGTGGAATATTCTAGGTGATCAACACCAAAGGTTTTTCTCTGGGTATTGAAGATGTTTCAGGTAGACTGACTACCTACCCAGTAACAACTTCTGTTTAGATGTTTTGAAAGTGCTCTGATCTTCAATTTGGCACACAAGTAACCTCATTTTTCTCAAACTAGCACCAGGACAATGCCTGCTCAGAAATTCTCTGTTATTGCTAGAAAAGTCACCATCATCAGGTCACTGTCAGGCATCTGCATTTTCAGTTAGGTAACTACGATTCATGGGTTTGCCAGAAAAGACAGAGTTCAAGAACACAACTTCCCCCATTAGCATAGTTCAGTTCCAGTCAACATAGCTTTTTTATTTCCTCATTTGAAATTATAAAAAAACAAGTCAAATCCAGATGTCCTGTGTTTATTTATTTATGTATATTTTTTAGAAGCAGAAAACAGCGAAAAACAGTTTGAAAGCTCTGAGAAAAAGCCTTGATCCCAGGAGCACTGCTAAAACTGTTGTAAAACATGTTTTTTTCTCCTCTTTTTCCAGGAGGAGGAAAAAAAAAGGGGAAAAAACCCCTAATGAATAGTGTATACTCAAACTAACTAGAAAAAAAATAAAATTTAAGTGCTTCTAAACACTTTCTATGTATTTCTACCCTGTATTGTGATTCTAACCAAATGCAGCTGCTTTCTCCTTTACTTATCGAAAATACAATCATCAATGAAGTTAATTTGTGTCTGACCAAGGCTCTTACATTAACTGATTACTTACAGATGCCAAGTCTCCAAGTGAAATTTTTGCCACCTGTTTTCAATTTCAGGATTGGCAGTTTTGTATTTCCACAGCTGAATGACCTCGTGCAGAGTTATACCATCTGCTGCTGTATTCTCCATGCTCAATCACCAGTTTCCACAGAACATCAACAACATTAGAATAGCTTTATCAGGAGTTTTCCTTATTTACACAACGAGGTATACTAAATACTATACCCAGAAATACCAAAACCGTCTTCCACATCAAAAAGAAGCTTCAGATGAAAGACTTTTTACTTTTCTCTAGTAAGTGGTTTCATTCAGGGTGTGAATATGGTTTATTTATATGTCAAATTAACCATATTAGGATGTTTCCATATATTTTGCAGGCCAGATTTCAGTGCACTTTTATTTGGATATCCGTTACCTATCATAACTATTACGTAAAACCTGATGGCCTGAAGTTCTTTAGAAGAGCCCATCTGATTCATGGAAACAATGCTATCAACATTAAATCAATGTACTAGAAAATGTAACAGTTTAATCCATTTTAAAGGGGCAATAAATGCACTTGGGAAATAAATATAGTTTGCTGGTGATAAAGTAATGAACAGAAATGCAGAATAGTTCATTTTTTCCACCAATCTGCAGACGATATGTTGCTAAATAGTTTTGTAAAACATTTTTCTATTATAGAGTGAGACACAGTTTCCAGAATATATCATCAATATTGTTTAAGCCATGACTCATCTACAAACTTATTCCAGCATGTATTATTATGTTAATGATTACTAGATGATAACAGTAAGAGGAGCCAGTTCTGGGAAAGGCCCGTTCAATTATCCTGTCTGTAATTGCAGCACAAACCTCTAGGGGATGCTCTGTGTATTAAATTCCTACCACATTTTTACTTTTGGACCCTCTATACTATACAAGTAGCAGCTGATACCAACCCACACAGTCTGTGGTTGGTTGTTGTTATCATTTTTTGCTTATATGATGATAATGGCCAAGTTCCTTTAGAGTTGCCAAGACCCAGGGTGGTAGATGCCTTGCAAACGCAGAAGAAAAAGACCGTCCCACCCCCCCCAGCAACAGCTGCCTAAAGAGTTAAACGTGCTAAATTAGGCTGAGATAAGCTGAGCATCCTCCCTCTCCTTACACGGCACACCAACAGGGCTCTGGGAGACAGGGAGGTCTGAGATAGGCTCTTTTTACACATCTTTGGAGTGGGATATCAGAGGTGGAAAGGCAGGACTTTAGGCATGAAGGGCAGTGGGTATGGATCACAGACCACGGACAACTCACATAAAATGGGAGAAAGGGAGAGTGGGCTGAGAAAGTCTCATCTAAGAGAAGGCTGGAAATAAAGAGGAAAACGATAAATTTGCTAAGACACCAAACCCCTTAAAATTATTGTTTCCCCATTTCAACACCAACCACAGAGATTTCAATAGTCTTCTCCCCGCTGCAGGAAATAACTGGTGTCCCCACCCATCCCCCAGTTCACGAGGCAAGTGAAACTCTTCCCTCCTCTCCAAAAGAAGCTTCTCAGCTGCTCCCCTCAGGTCCACAACCAGTTGAGGCAAGAGAAAACACAAGACCGAAAGACATGCTCCGCTCCAGCCAGCCACTGCTCTTCCAAGCTTGTAGGATTGTCATGCTGATAGACACAGAACCCTTTATTCCTCATATCAGTTTGCTTAACCTTCTACCATATCATTTGCTATTGTTCCGTCTCTGTAAGAGCCTCTAGAAGACTTTGGCATCAGTCTGAAGCCACTAGAAGTTTTAGGTCTTTTGCTTAAAGCACACTCTGCCAGGCAAAAATTAGACAGAACTGTGGCCCACTCGCTGCGACATCCTCTGACCTCAGTTAACACTGACATAAAACTAGAAGTATGCTGTTGACTGGAGTGCAGCTATTCCCATTGTACAGGAGTGCATCTGAGGTCAGAATCTGACTCAAACTGCTTGCCAAAGACTGCAAAATATTATGAAAGAATGGCTAACAGAAGCTACCCACACCCACTGAGGCATAGATGTTCAGCTGAGAAGCAGATGTTTTAAGGGTCAGTACTTCTGTAATAAGTAAACACATTTATTGTAATGTAGAACACTGAGCTAATAATATAAATACCAAGTAGGACGCTTCAAATACCATGCAAACAATAACATACATCTGAGAAATAACTACAACAAATGCTTGTTTTTCACCAGAAAGATCACAGGATCAGCAGCTGTTTACTGCTTCAGCAATTACGACATAAGTTTAGCCAATATTTCCAGTAAAGCCTGCTCCCATCCATCCCATTTCTAATAATCTGCGACATTTTTTCCTGGGTCTGATATTCAGAGAGCTTGCCATGCAAAACGCTAGCTGAGTTACTCTCAGAGCAAGGCCAAAAGATCACATGCTCTGCTTTTCAGATGCAGTTAGCTAAAACTAATTCACTTCGTTCTCTGCAAAGACCCCCTGTTTCCTACTCAGCAGTGTAACTGTAGAACACAAATAAGGAAGTTTCTGAAGACTAAACATTTTAATTAGAAACAAAAAGAAAAAGCCCTACCAGAAAAGGAAATCTTTGCATTTGCTTTTGCTTCTGTGATTTGACTAAGTAAAATACACTGGTGTGATAGCAACTCAGCTTTTCAGCCAAGAAGACGACACCCACGCAGATTCAAGAACAGACCCGCTATTTGGACTTCTGCTGACTTCGGTGGGCTCTGGGCCAGCACTCAACAAGGCAAATAAAGTCTCATTTTTACCAGGGCTCCTGCTTATCTGGATCCCTGTGCATGCTCCCTACAAGCTCCCACCTTTTCAGAGGAAAGCCACAGAGCCTTGTTAGGCCCAGTAGCAGAAGCCTGGGCTGTGAGTCCGGACCACATGGAGAGCCCATCACAGAGGGGCTGCCCAACCCTTGGGGTTGGGGAGCCTCACTCCAGCTGCCCCCCACCTGCCCCTCCAGACCTGTCCACAGGCCCCATCTAGTGTAATGGTATGCTGGAGGGTTAGAAATAGGCACAGAGCCCAGCATCACAGTCAAACCATCACAGTCTTGCATTTTCAGACACCCTCAAAACTGCAAAAATACATAAAATGTGCTCAAATGTGGGAGGCAACATTCTCACCAGATCAGTCTAACTATTGCATCCACATGGACATTTTCTATTGTTCTATATGCCAACTATTTGTCATCATGTTATAGAAAAAGCACCATCCACTTTTTTTTTTTTTGTTGTTTGTGAGAGAAGGTCGCTAAAAATCACAGTGAAAATGCAGATATACACACACATTTTTGCTAGCATATCTGAAGCTTTGCAGACAGGTCTCCCCCCTTATTTCCTTTTCTAGAAGAAAGTTTGACGTGTCCTTTATTGTTCAAAATTTTGTAGCAAAAGCCCTACCTACTGGTGCACAGAACTCCTTTTCACAAGTTAGGGCTTCCACACCAAGCAGTAAAGCTACTGCAGAAGCAATCAAATTAAGCAGCCCCACTCACAACCCAGCAAAGCATTTCAATGTGCTTAAATTCCCTCTTTTGACCTACAGTTTTGCATGTACCAGCCTGGGGTGAAGGAAAGTAGATTGCTGGCTCCATTAACCAGGCAAAGCTCTGAAGTAACTAAGGAAGAACTTGCATGTAGAACATCATCTAGAACTGTACTCATTTATTTTCTTCTTTGCACATAGTTTCTGCCTATCTATCAATTTATTTATAAATCAAGAACATACTCTACTGCTTGGATTAAAGTAATTTTGTCTTAAGCTTCTGTAGTCTATAAAGGAACATGTTTCTGATAAATTGGGGGTTCTTCCTCTATCCCTGAAGTAAGAAATGTGAATACAAATGTTCATAAACATGGGTCAAACTCAGGAGCTGGACCGAGCCACCAAATTTAGAACATAAACGTGGTAATATCAGACACCAGGACGAAGGAAGACATTTTTCATCAGAGTATCAGCTAGCTCCCTCTGGTAAACGGCACACAGGGCAGGAAGAGATCAGGTAACTCTCATCACCAGCTCTGTCTCTCGTTTTTAAACCAGTTCAAAGTTAGAAAACTGCTTCACGTTACTTCACGTTACTGACCTTCTCCAAAGATTGACTCCTGATGTATTCTGGCTCCTTAATATGGTTTTATCTAGAGTTTTCCCTTTTGTCTACTGCTTGGGTAAGTTATCTCAAGAGTTCAGAAAGCTAAACTATTAAAGGAGATGTCAAAAATGTTGGGTTTTTTGAGTTCACGCTGTTAGGACTTCGCACCTCCACACTGCAGCTCCGGGTTAGAAAAACATACATAATAAAAAAAGCTCTAACAGATACATGGATGACTTGCTTATTTTCATTGGCCAAGCAGTGTCAAATGGAAAAATGTAAAAGAATTTTAAAAACCAAGATTTAAAAGACAGCTGGACAGAGATAGACACATAGTTTAAAAGCAAATTATCTAACTGTGAGCTCTAATGTTCTCTGTCAGAATGTGGAACAGAAAGGTGACCCCACTGAAAACAGTACAGTCTGGTCCAACATGAAAGATCTAATTCTTGACTATAGCCACCAATTTCAGCTCTATTTCCCTAATTCAAAGTGAGGTTTCTGCTATTTGCAGAGCAGAGGCCTGCAGGACAAGTCCAACGACTGTGACAGAGGGCTTTCACAAAACAGCTTTGTTCATGCTCTGCTTCAAAAAAAATCAAAGGTACAAACAGAGCTGGAGGGCTAATCCCTTCATATACATACATATTCCTTCATATCCATTCCTGCAAAAATTGTAAAATGTAATAATCTCAAAATATTCATTTAACCTTTATATTTTAGCAAATAAGTAACTTAAAACAGTACACATAAACGAAGCAGCTAACTTCAGCTTCTCAAGAAGACTTGGATACGAGGATATAGTCATCTTCAGATCATCTCTAAATGGAAAGCTGGTGACTGGACAGAACAAATAAAGAACTTCAGTCTTTTAGATTTTTGGTTTATATAAGGAAATTGCAAACACGTTAGAGTTATATAATAGGGCAAAATAACCCCAGCTTTTTGTAAATCTCCTTATTATATTTAACTGCTCTCTGTGTACATTTTTTTTCCTTGTGAAAGGCACAGGTTTGGTTGCCTTTTCAAAAGATATTGAGAATATGGACTCTAATGATCATTCATGTTTGTTAGCTGAATTTTTAACAAGTGACATTTTGCCTATTCTAAAATATTTTTTCCCTACTTCGGTAAAGCAATTAATCTAGATTAGCGTAAATTGACTGCCTGTTAAATTAGCTCAAGAATGCATGGGAAAATCTTTCACATTAACATCTAGTTGCTTAGCTGTGTTTTAGAAAATGTTTCAAACAATACTCTCCAAGATGCAAAAGTTCTTCAGCAAGCTAAGCAAGTTTTACCAGTAATTATGTTATTAATCTTCGGTGTGACTTCAGTGAGATTATGAATTCTACAATTGTCAAAAAGTATAATTATATTTATACATTAGCCTCTTTAATGTTGTAAAATACTGAAGTAGAAACAAAGATCTGGCACAGCAGGGGGGAAATTCAGTGCATGCAGAGTATCGCTATAAGATTTACTCTCTAAATTTCCAGAGGTAGAAGAGGAGATTTAATATGACAGCTACCATCGCAGTCTAAAAACTCAAATGTATTCAAATTGCAGTCAGGCCATTAGGAGTAATACACAAAAGACAGTGACAAATTAATGCAGAGATTTTGATACTTTAAAAGCAAAAACAGTGAAACTCCATGGACTCCACCAAGCAGTTTGTTAAATTCCCAATTTTCAAGGAAGTTGTTTTTTCTAATAAACAAGTGTCTATCATGCTATAATTACTCTAAACGCATTTTCAACCTGTTCTCAAATCGTTTACTCTGCAGAGACAGGCAAGTTACTGTGTGTTTTCCTTTTCTAATTTTGAGGTGGAAGACAGTCCCCTGATACAGATAGGGTCTCTTGGCCTGCTGGAAGTGTTAGGAAGCATTTTATGCCCTTAAGAATAAGGATAAAGGATACTGAAAGTACCCAAACTCAAGATGTTTCCGTTTTCTGCCACAAGCATGAAATCTCTGCTCTGGTTAGGCCACATCTGGAATATCGTGCCCAGTTCTGGGCCTCTCAGTTCAAGAAGGACAGGGAACTGCTTGCAAGTCCAGCAAAGAGCCACAAAGATGATGAAGAGAGTGGAACATCTCCCTGATGAGGAAAAGCTGAGGGAGCTGGGTCTCTTCAGCTTGGAGAAGAGGAGGCTGAGGGGTGACCTCATTAATGTTTATAAATATGTCAAGGGGGAGTGGCAGGAGGACAGAGCCAGGCTCTTTTCAGTGATGTCCAATGACAGGACAAGGGGCAATGGATACAAGCTGGAACATAGGAGGTTCCACAAAAACCTTAGGAAAAACTTCACTGTGATGGTGACAGAGCACTGGAACAGGCTGCCCAGGGAGGTTGTGGAGTCTCCTTTTCTGGAGAGGTTCAAGACCTGCCTGGACACGTTCCTGTGTGACCTACTCTATGTGATCCTGCTTTGGCAGGTGGGTTGGACTAGATGATCTTTTGAGGTCCCTCCAACGCCGAACATTGTGTGATTCTGTGAAATTGAACCAGCAGCCACACATGTACAAGTGTATAGTAACAAAGGTGGCGATTCCTGGACATGTACTGAGACTGATGGCATCTGCCATGAACATTAATTGATTTTCACATTAGTTGGGAGAAAAAAAAAGAGCAAAATTATTTTAGATAATATAAGTGAAGAATTTTATCTACACCCTGTAGTTTTTCAACTTTCAAAATAGGTTTGTGCTTCAGCATACGAAAATGCAGATAGGCAAAACGTCAAGTGCATAACCTTCACCATCTCATGACACATCCACTAGTCTTGAATAATGAAAAGACATTAGCAAATCCCTGAAAATTTGTCAGCTTTGCATGTAGCCACATGTGCTGCATTCTACACAGCTACAGCAAGAATGCAAAAGGTGTCAAAAAATAGGGCCAAAGGTGCCCAATGGTAGAATCTCAACTGATTGGATAAATGCCCCCAAAAATAGACAACACTTTGGCAAAAGGAAATGCAACCTGAGGAAAAAGTTCTTACAAGTGTGTGGCAACATTCTTAACACTCCGGAGAATACGTGGATAAGTACTTGCTTCCCAAGAAAATATTTACAGAGACTATAGGTGTAAAAATATATAAACACACACACACAAAATCACCCAGTGGTTATGTAAAATATTTTCCAGATTTTATCACTCAGGTTTTACGAATTTTTCAGAAACTAAGTGCTGTATTTTTCTTCCCAATTTTACCTGATGATAGTATTTTGTGAGATGGTATCACACCAGTCAGACTGTGGAGTTCAGGCTTACAGGTAAGCTGGCAGCGCTGGCAAGAGCTATACAGAACGCTCTGTGAAGCGCTGTAAATCTTGATTTCTGAATGCAACTGACTGAAGAGTGAATATGTATTGTGAGACCTAATACAGTGAATTGTTTACAAACTACTTATCAGTGATGGTTTAATAACACCAGTACTTTCTAAAGCACCGAGGTTCCTCTGACTGCTGAAATAATGGTGTCTTTATCCACTAGATCCTGAATCAAGTAAACCCCTGGTGTGCCTCAGATGCAAGGCTACGGATTACAGACATTTCCCAATCTCTTTAAAATATCTCTACCAGGGAAAATTAAGCACATTTCTCACCCTAAAATAAACCATGCTATGCTCTCAAAACAAGAATGCAGCCTGGCAAGTAGATTGCTGCCTCTCTCATTCATGCCCAAAGGGTATGTGAAGAACATGGGAAGGCTTCTGCTGAGTTGCACTGCCAGCACTAATTGCTGTTTCACGAAGAAATATCAAAGAAGAAACCAGGGACCAATGAAGAGTGTGATTCACTGGCAATTTCTTGTCAGAAAAAGTACTTCAAAGAATGTTGGTGAGACTGTACCAGCTGAGATAGAAAGGGGAACCTTTCAGACCTCCTTATACACTGCCTCAATGGACATAGTGCATTCATCACGGGCACACTGACCAGTGATGTATAACAATTAGTTTCAAATATCTGGAGATCTTCACATCAGTAATTTCCTGTAAAAAGTCTGCTTAGGATGGTAGTAATTCTAAAATGTAAAATGGAAATGATATAAATGTTGTTTAGTATTTTTAAGATCAGGAAAACTTCCTCTCACCTTTTGATCTATGATTAATTTTAATGCATTTCTAAAAAGAAGCAACATAATACAATCTTAAAACCCTATTGCTAATGTTTTATTTTTCACCCATTTGTCTTACTTGCATGTCTGTATGTTAGGAAGCAATTCTTTCCTATCCTCTCCTACCTGTAAAGAAGTCTAATTTTACCATAACCATTTTCTCCTTTTGGAACAGACTAAATGTTGCTCAACCTGCAGGCATCTTTTCACAAACTCTGAACTACTCTAATTTAGTTCTCTACATTAAAAACAAGAGCATGGAATATAATAATACTAGTCATTCAATAAAATAAAAAGACAATAATTGTCCTAATTCAAAAATAATGGAGCCCTTTGAAAACAAATGTTGTCTATTACTCTGAGAGACTCTAACACTGGCTCACTTAATAGCAACTTGGCTCATAGCAACTTCTGGATTAAGCAGAAATAACAATCTTCTGTAGCCATAGAAATTTTACACATTTACTAAAACCTCCTATAAGTATGTTTGCAATACTGTAATCCAGAAATTCTTCAAGCTGTGAGATGACCTTTTTAATGTACCACTTCAGCTGAGATTAGAAGATCTTTTGCTGCCTTGGGCCCTGCCTTTTCCTGCTCCCCTTCCTGCTCTTGTCTGTGATCCGAACAGGGGCAGAGGTACCACTGCAGCCAGGGCTTTACTTTGGTACTCACTTGTGCATGCGGGCAGAGAAGGAATTTGTACTGCCCAGGACCATCCAGACACACACAAATAACAACACGCTTTCCCTCCCCTCTGGTATCGGCCCCAGAGCATTACCAGAAGCAATGCAGGTATTAGGCACTAAGAGCACTGAGGCAGTCTTACCTCCAGGATACTCCCGGCCCTAAAGATCCTGTGTCCAGCTGCTGGGAGAGAAGGGTGTGGGGCGCACAGACATCTGTAATGCTGGTATGCTCCAGCATTTTTTTTTTTTAACATCCTGTTTATCCTGGCCTTAATTTTAGCTCCTTGCTGGGTAATGATGCAAGAGAGCATCTGATGAAGCAGGAACTCTGAACATGTAACCAGATTTCCAGGCAAAGCAAGTTTTTGCATTTTCTCCTTGTGGCTCAAAAGCCCCTTCTGCTTTGACCCGGCAGTCACACATCACAAGATGAAGAACAGTATGACATAGGCAGATGGCCTTCTACTGCAGTCTTTACCCCAGGATCTCCCAGAAAGATCCTATCTTCTATTGCCACCACAACCACAAATAATAGAGGACCTTGACTTCTTCAGGCTACATATCAAAATACCTAATACCCCATCTTTATTGTATTGTTCTTTCTTTAGTATAAATCACTTAATGCATTTTTATTGACTAAAACACCGAGAAGAAAGAGGAGCAGAGCTGGAGAAAGTTATGGAATTCATGACTACAATGGTAAAACAGGTTTTTTTCTCTCCTACTTCCTCTCTTACTTTCCCACACCGAAAAGAGTATGTAATGGCAGGATGCAGGTATCTCTTCTCTTTGGCATAAAAATAAAAGCAGTTTGAAGAAGTGAAGGACTTCACACGTTAAAAGTATCAGAGGCTGCAAAACAAACCATGCTTCACACGGAAGAGCTATTAACAGACCACCCTGAGCTGGACGGGGTGGTAAAGAAGCCGAAGCGCCATTGGTGTTGCACAGCCTGCGGACAGATCGGCACACAGGGGCCACGAGGCAGCGGGACACAGCACTGGCAGATGTTTGTCCCGGTCAAGACCCAGCTTGTCAGGATGGCTTCCCTTGCTGCTGGCAATCCTCGCAGCCCTGGGACAACTGTGTCTCAGGGAGAGGCAGCCAGGACAATGCCCTGAGCCCCATTCTGCCACAGGCAGCACCAGTGCGAGGTCACTTACAAGGACATAGTACTACAGGTTTTGTGTTCTGCCTGTCATTTTGACCTTCAATAAAGTATTTTCCTGTTCTGTCTCTCAGAGGAGAAGTGTTTGAGAGAGAATAAAAGAATTTCACACCAAGGGGTTTAATAAAGTGTCAAAATAAGAACATATAAAACTGCTTGTCTCAAATGCAAACTCATACAGCACACCAGGGCTGTGCTCCCTATCTGTGGTCACCACCACACTTTCAATGCAGTTTCTTCACACAAAAGAGATAGGTGTGGTCTAGAAGATATGAAAATGGGTTGCACACCTAAGTAACCAAAAGTGCACTTTCTGATTACTTGTTTTAGTTTCCTGCTTTTGCCCTTTATCATCACAGCATGGGACAATCCCAGAAATGGCAATGTAATTGCTGGTGTCTAACAGGCTTTTGGGCTTCCAGACATGAAGTTTATGATTCTGCCATCGTACTGTTACTTGTACGTATGATTGCAACTTATCAGAGAGCAACTCATAGTATTAACAAGTGGCAGAAAATAACAGGCACTATTTCAATTCTGATATTTCACTGGCAGGAAGATAGGCTTCAGACAGAAATTTAGAGCACTGCAGACTGAACGAAGTGGCTTGACTGCACTGACAGGTTAAACTCATACCTGCTAGGGTATGGAAAGTAGAATATCTCTTCCACTTTATATTAAGAAGTAATTAAATCGAAGGCATGCAGTGAAATGCAGCCCTGAGAACCATGGGATATATTCCCTTATACACCTCGCTGTTTCACCAGAGATCATGCAATGCCCATTTGAAGAAAACAGCTCTAATACAGCTTTTTTTTTATACAGGAATATCATACCTAGATTACTCTAACCCAGGCACTAATTTGCCAAATTAACTCTGCTGTGAACAGTTTCTACTCTGTAAGTATATTCTAAGTGCATCTGACTGAAACCAAAGAGACGGGGTACAATTTCTTCTTTCATCTCAACAGAAGCAGATCATTCTCTAAGAAAAATTCCACTTCTAAAACCGGATCTGATGGAAGGCCAATACCAAAAGCAGGCTCTAGTACTGGTCATGTATCTTTCTCTCTTAAGTGCCACTATTTCTGCCAAGTCTAATGAAACGGCAGACGCTGCAGTGTGTCTTCTTCCCAGGGCTGTGCACCATGTGGCACACGAACGAAAAGAACTTGGAAGCACATGTGTAACTGCACCATGCAGTGACATCTGCCATAACACTTGTCTGGTGTCAATGACATAACATAATAAAACAGAGATAAAACAACATCTGTGACTGCGACAAAAGGAATAGAGCATTCATTTCACTTTCTATGAGGTCAGCAGTAATTTTTATTATTGACAGTAGTGGACATACAGCTGAGGACAAAAGCTTATTTCAAACTTCAAAATAGCTGCTGACTGAGGTGGAAGAAAGATGAACTGCTTGAAGAGGCCTTTATTGTAATGGTGGGGCATTTTCTTGGGGTGATTAACTGGAGTATAATAGGCATAAAAGGATTAAGATAACACAGTTTATAGAATGATTATGTACACAGATGACTTAGTTCAGCATGAAGTATCTCAGCTACACTATGTTCCTTTTCAAAATCAGAGCATAAGGGGCTCTGCTGCTTCTTCAGTTAACCAGAGCATTACCTGACTAGTATAGTGGGCTATTCAGCACCAATGTCCCTTCCAAATTTGAATGCTGTAGTAGATAAATCTATACCCTCGGATTTTATGGGGATTCTTTAAATTAAAAAAATACAGTCAAATATGTGCACAATCTACAGACACACATTTGGATCTGCAACTGCTGCTCCATTGACAATTTACTCTGAAGTGCCATACTCAGATTTTCAATTAATTTAGTAAGACCTGAATTTCTCTTCCATGTGTGGTTCTAACCTAATGAAGCAAATATATTAACTACCTGGCTGTTCCAAGATATCACCTGGTAAACGTGTTTGGAAAGATGATGACGGACACACATTTTGAGGTTTAATTTGTGACTGCTTTTGCATCACTTTGGGAAAACAGTGTAATTCCTATTGTTTCAAAGATGTTCTACCGAGCTGAATGGAAGAGAATTTTTCTAGTAGTTGTTTTGCAAAGAAAAAAAAGGACACTTTCACTTATTCCATGTTTTGAGTCAGGCTTGTAATGATGGTTAAACACTGTCTGCAGAGCAAACAAAGTTTCAGTTATCACTTTCTTTGCTGAGCTGACTTAAGATTTGCACACAATTGCTAAGCCTTGCCCAAATACCACTTTATCCAGCAGATTCACAGAATTTCATGGCAAAGGAAATGTGATAAAGGAAATGTGATAAAGGAAATGTGATAACCTGTCTGATTTTATTCTGTTTTTTAAAACCGGGAACAAGAAACTACATAATGAGAGGGAAACTCAACCTCGCATCTAGCTGATTTTCGTCTCTTGACATTTTTGACTGTTTTGACCACTTCGAATTATTTTGTCCAAATTGCAGTGGATGAGGAATTTCTAGTTTGACAGCATTAGAAATTAAAGTCCCCTTTTTTAATGGAGAAGCAGCAGAAAAGCAAGTTTACTTACGAATATATCTTGATTTATAGAGCACAGATTTGGAAGTAGAAGATAATTCAATTTCCATCCATTTGATTTTTGGCAACTTAAGAGAGTGAGCTAAAAAGGGTGACAATTAGTATCAGTTACAGCATAAGTTTTGCCAAGTTCAGTCGAAACAACTGCAGTTATATCCACCCTACACTGAATATAAAACCAATTAACGGACAGTTAATGAAACAATATCACTTCAACTTATGCTGTCACTGGTCAGATTTGGACAGAATGATTCATATTTTAGGATGAGAGTTAGCATTTTTTCCCACTCTGCCACTCAGTTAGTTTCATTCAATGAGTATTGTATCTCCCTAGTGCTATCCAAATTACTGTTTTAAGTACCAGCACTTACTGTCTCTTTAAGTCTAACCCTGCATACTTCCAGAAGATATGCAGATGCCACTGCAGTTACACATGCAGATGTCTTTGAGCTTGGGATGAAGCCACTGCCAGCTGTACTAGTCACCTTTGAACATCACAGAGCAGGAGTTTGCATTCTCCATGAAGCCTTGTACATTACTAAATCTTTATCATAATGGTGATTATTGCAATTGACTAGTACCTACCACTACATCAGTTTGTTTCAACCTGCCTGTTACAAAATTATTTCTATGGCTACTGCCCTTACCGACACGTGACTGCGGAAGGCATGCCCAAAATATACAGAAACCAGAAATCACAGTTTCAGTTTTGATAGTCTGGAGCCAGTGTGGTCACAATCAGTTTGCTCTTCTGACATTTGGTTTTAAGTGATGTCACTATTTTTTTTAAAAAAATGGTTGAGTCAGTGTTGAATTTAAACATACACCCGACTCTTAAAGTGCCGTGTTCTTCTGCACTGCCTTCTGGAAGTCACATGTCCTACCACTAACACTGCCTAGGAGACTGACAAATGATGTTTTGGACTTAGCAATGCATTTAGTATTTCCACTTTACACAGCACTGCAGCCCACAGAAACATGAAACAACACACTCTCAAGAGATTACAGCCTTTAGGAATGCAAATAATTTAAAAAAAACCCAATCAATCAGAAGTTTACAAGCATTAATTCTTTCATGATGTTGATTCCTTATAAAATACCATGTCAGACTGGTTTTATTTTTTGTCTTTAAGGATGTCAGTGAGAAATTTACTAAGTTAGGTACATATCAAATGAGGAGGATCACTGGCTCGATTTTCAGTGCTCAATTCCAACTGATTGAAATGTAAGGCTTACAAAACTGCTTCTGAAAGTCCCAGTATGCCTGCTTGCATCCTCTGACATGTCTGCCTTTGAAAACATGACCCTTAACGATTGCTGGAGTGTCTAACACCTTTCCTCCAGTGCTGATTTGAGGAACGCAGTCAGGATGCTCCACACTCCTCTCTCCTATAATGTGACCACAACATGGATGTCAATTCAAGAATGCAGGATGAAAGTCTGCTTGATCTCAGCACCTCACCCACACATGCTATGAGCAAGTCCACTTTTTCAGCATGCCTTCCCACATATTTTTGTATGCCTCCGTGTGTGTGCTCCTTTTCCTGAAGACTATGAGAAAGAAAGAGAGAAAGAATCATTTATGTGATGCATTGTAGTCGTATTAGCCAAGGTTTCTGAAAGGCACTTGGATACCACAAGAAGAGACACGGAGTAAGAACAGAAGGGTGGCTTTAAGGTGTACAACACACACATTGTAAACAAAATAGTTTAGTCCTCAACGGCAGTAAACCTGTGGTAATTTTGACAGAACAGTAAACTCTTACGGAAAATATCTCAAGGCTAATATATCCGGTTGAGTGTCTAATAAAAATAAAGATGGCCAAAGGTGCAATTCTGCCTCTTTATCTTGTACACTTATGTAAAAAACTTAATACCTCCATGATACACAAGTGGCTTCATAAATTGATCATATTGATAAGTCAAGTGGCAGCTTCATCCTACTAACCTAGCAAAAAGCCATCAAAAACTGTCTTACATATCTTTCCTAAACTCAGACTTAAATGTATTCCTAAGTAGTAGATATGTATTTATTCTTGTGCCAATACTATTATTTAGCTTGAATAGACCTTCTCCTGCATGTCATTTACCCTGCCAACCAGGCATGAAGATCAACCAGCTTAGTTTTCATTTTAGAAGACTAAATAATCCAAGGCCTTTTAGTCTTCTCTCTTTGAACAGCTCTCTATTTTGCTTTTCCTTCAGTGCCTATTTGGAAGACGAAAGTTCTGTACAGCACTGCAGAAAAAAAGCCTTACCAGTTATCTGCACAGTGTAATTAGTTCCCATTTACCAGAAGTGCCTCAAATACCACACTTTTTGATCATGTCACCATCGAAGCGTATTTATTTCTTCTGAAACATCTTTCCTGAACCACGGCTGATTAACTGCAGCCAAAACCTAACAGACAACGCTAGGTTTTTGTCTGAGCTGCCTGGTTTACTCTCAGACCAAACCGGGCTTTGTACTCCAGTAAAATGGGATTGCTGTGTTTTCAAGTCTAGCCAGGTCAAGCCAAGTCAAAAAGAGAAGTCAAACAAGCAGGGTAAAACACAAAATAGATTTTTCCAAGACATCCTTATGCCAGGCTCTGAAAGTTCTGATAATCTGGCATTTACTAACATTTTGCTCGGGGTAGAGAATACTTCATTTTGTTTAAATACCATAACACACTGTGGTGAACATCTATCTTATAATGGGTTTGAAGACAAACTACCATAATTTCTCAGTCTGTCCATTACATTTACTTAAGACTTTCTTAATTTTTCAGTGATATATAACCTCCACTTTAGATCACAAGAAATTAGAAGCTTAAACACTACCTAGCAGACCTAGTCCTTTGAGCAATCCATCTGGCTAATTAGAAATAAATTTGCTTTTAATTTACCTGTACTAGAATTAGACAGGATATATCAATGTATTACAACCTTTTGTACTATCAGCCACCATTGTTGAGTCCCAAAAGAAGAGAAGGTTTTAAGATGGGAGGATTATTCACTATATTCCTGCATGATGAATAATTCATCAGAATTAATTGTACATATATTAACAGCTTTTTTCTCCTTCACACAAGTCCCAAAGATCAGTTTATAAGAATATGAAGTGATCTATCTGTCTTTATCATATTTTTCACGTGTCTTTTTCTATTTTTTTTTAAATTGCCTTGTGTATGACAAAACAACAACAAAAACCGTAACAGTGGTAAGAGTTAATAGTAGTCTACTTGAGCAAGTGGAAGAGCCTCAGGTTGGACAAATCCTGATTTCTTGGATGTCTGAAGTCCATCTTTTCACAAGAAAAGGTCAAAAATAATTTTTATTGCTGCCTTTGCCTCCAAGAAAACAAGCTATCAACATAATTCACTTACCAAGAATAGTTTAATACACTTAAAAGAGCAAAGTACTGCATTTCTCAGATGACTGAAGCTAAGTAAAAGCAAAGAAAACACAAACTGCACTTCCAGTGTTCAAAAGCACTATTAGATTAGCAGGACTGATAGAGGAAACTGGTCATGCTGACAGATTTGTCTTATCTAATATTTCCCGAACAAAGTGCAGTGCTCTTATCCTTTGATGATTCGCAAACACTCTGCTTAAGCTATTAAACTAAGCTAAAAACCGCCTGGGACAAAGAAGATATTAATATTTATAAGCAGGCTTGTTCAACATGTTGCTTGTTAAACAGCTGAAATCAAGAGAGCTCAAGTGATGGGTTCTTGTGTCGACTTACTTTGATCTGTCTCTCTCAAGACATGACCTCGCTCCAGAGACACTGTCCACCCCTTTCTAGAGATGATTAGCCTTGTCCTTCTGCAGCTTACTCACATGCAAGTTGCAAAATATTGTGTTAACTATGTAACAACTGCAATTTAGATCCCTCCATGCTCTGTCTGTCCCAGCTGGTAGGCTTGAACTCGCCCACCTACCTCCAAAGTAAGTTCCCTTATGATCTAATTCTTCGTGCTTGGACCAGGAAAAATTTCTCTTTACTACTCCTGGGAATAAGACAGGCCCTGCAGGTACTTTACTTAAAAAAAAAAACCCTCTGAGGAATTCAAAAAGTTCTGAAGATGCTGAAAGTCTTTCACAAAAATAATGCACTACTTATTTGCTCAATGAGGATTAAAACAGTAAGCAGCACATGCACCCTGGTCCAGAACCTCAGATATATTTAGAAGATAGAGCATCCCTAACCCTCAATGAAATGAGGAATGCATTTAATGGTTCAGGCTGTAAGTTCTTATTTAAATATTGTCCCTTCATTGCAAATGTAGCCAAGCTAATGACAGAGTCGAAGAATCATAACCCTGCTGTAACAGCTTTTTAGCAATTTGTCAGAAAAGCATTTCCAGAAGTTTTGGCTGGCTCTCTTATCTCCTGGGTTAAAAAGTCCTTTTAAACTTTCTCTCTCTTTCAATCCTAAACCTTGTGATCTTATTAGCCCACCTAGACTGAGGGTGACATTTCCCCATTATTAGCACTCCCACTCCTCTCACGGGGCCTCCCGCTTCTCTTAGTGACATCTCATCTCTGAAATTGTTCTGTGTCTTTCCTGTTTTCTTCCTGACAGTTTGGCTTGCAACTCTAACAGATCTTGCTGAGTAATAAAATGCAGTAAAGTAATACTAAACAGCAGAGATAAAACAAGAAGAAGATATATTTCGTATGCAATACATAATGCTTAAAGTAAAGGTGAACACTATCTCCTGTAAGTTCTGAGAGTGCAGCTGAGGAAGATGGCAGTGTATCAAATGTAAGAACGGAAGAATATGTTACAAGTTCCCAATTTTGATATATAATTAACATAGAAACACTTATTTCAAACTCCTGTCACTGCATTCAGTGGGAGTTCGAGTGTCTATGCTGATTATTCCACTGCCGACTTGCTACACACAAATATGACTGATTACTGATTTTTTTTCTTTTTGGTAAAATGAATTAATTTAATTCTTTGTTGCTATCATAAAAATCTAGGTGCAGTACATATATACATAAAGTTGAGTCATGGAAACATAGAAGTGCATAAAATCAGCCACCTTTTCCTCTTCCAGAGAAGGACTTAATTTAACTGTGGTTTGTATTCGGTCATCCTCATTATAAGCAATCTCATCGTTCAGCGAATCCTCTGACCACAGTGGATGCACAGAGGGCTGCCCTGACCTGCCATACATTTAGGACCACTCCTGCCAAGTTTTGGTTTTTTTCATCCATCTTCCTCTTATTTCTCAGGTTATTTTCTGTTAAAACTGAGTGGTGGAAAAATAACTCAAAAAAAAGAAGTAGGTTCTAGTCTTGCGTCTTCTCTTACTTCTTCACAAAAAGAAGCAGCTCTTTTTGTGTCCAGTTTGGAAAAAAAGCCACTGCTGAAGGACAATACAGATGTAGGCCCTGACCATTACTGTGGCAACATAAGAAAAAATAAGGCAATGGATCAATATGAAAACAGACTGCATAGGATTATGTAAATCTCCAAGCTCATACCAACTCTGAAGCAGTCTCAGATGTTAGATATAATGCAAACATGCTCACGTGCACACAGACACCCACTCACTGGCTGTGGAGAAGTGATGAACACTCCAACTCTCAACAATACTTCATCTTTACCTCAGAAGTATGAAGCTCTCCAGATACACCTTAGGTGAAACTTTAATTTAGCTTGTCAAATATCATTTAACAAGCTTTTATTAGCTGTAAAGTATGTAAAGTCAAATCAAGAACATGAAGAAAAATGGAAAACATAAAACATGAGACCATGAAAAACATTAAAAAAAAAAAGATTAACTATTGCAGCATGTTCTGGAAACATGTCTTTGACCATTTCCCATCCATCCCCAACAGTGAAAGAAATGTGAAAAAAACCCCGAACATTTACTGCCAGCAAAGGCCACTCCATAACCAAAGACTAAAGCTCTGCTCATCATTATGCCCTTAAAACCAATTTTTCTTTCTCCGCATACAACTTAAAAATATGCATCAGTATATGAATATAGAATATTCTCAAAAAACCAAGTTTGTTGTCTTTGTGTGAAAAAATGCAGACCAGTAGTGTTTAAAGCATTGTAATAGATGGCTGATAAAATATTTATACAGTGCATACTTAGAGCAGAAATATTAAGTGTCCCAATCTCATTTTACAAAGAGTACAAGCCATGGCACTGACCAGTTCTCTGATCAAATACAGATAAGCAACACATTCTGATTTTGCAATATGTGTTGTTGATTCACATCATGTAATAATTCTAAAAACATTTGGTTTGAGGAGTAAACACCAAGTTAGCAAGCTTTTCTGAATGGACAGAGATGTTAACTTTATCAAACTTGTTGCTGACAGCTGCTCACCAGTGTTAAATTAGCTACTGAGGAGCCCAACGTGCAAAAGGACCTATTCCTTATACCTAAATGGCACAGGCCACCAAGAATACAGGCTTCTTCTCAAGTGAATTTGCTTGACTCGTTAAATTAATTTGTTCACAGAGTGTAGCCTTGGTGTAAACCTTTGGAGCATGATAATTACAGAGATAATACTAAGCTTGAGTTGTGACAGAGAATCGTAAAAGACTTCAGTGAACCTTGCTGTCAACCACAGCTTCAGCAGTGCACTGTAATGCATAAATATCGTAACATTCCTTTTGCAATCCTCAGGTCAGGCAAGTAACAAAGTGGTTTTTTTATAGGAAAATCCTGGGTTTTTTCTGCCATCATGAACTAAATACCCAGTTAAAATAAATATCTGTAAAATAATAAAAAAAAAAATGTAACAAGAAAAGTAAGCAGTAAAAATACTTCTGTGTATTCTGAAGTGTTCAGAAAAATGTGTGTTTCTTTTTAGACATGTCAGATTAAAAAAAATATTTTATATAACAATTTTTTTCAGATTTCAGTCATATATAAGGCATGAAGGAGAGGAAAGGAGAGAGAGAGAGGGTGGGAAGGAGAGGAAGAAGGAGAAGTGGAGAGACAAGGAGAAAGAATCTTTTCATCAAGATCAGCTGCCAAAGTAAAATGTTTTCATTCTGACTTGTCAAAATAGCAAGAGTTTGACAGGAAATGGAAGCAACCTTTCCTTGAAATTTCCAGGATAAACTAATTAGCTAGCTGCAGGGAATCAGGAAACATCAAGCATACATCCCGCGGGCACAAAGGTTTCTCATCGCTACTGTCGCGGGTTAGGGCTGGGCCGGCCACTAACGCGGACAGACGCTCTCTAACCCCCTCTTCCCCCCCCCAAACGGGAAGAGAAAAGGGAATGAGGCAGAGAGACTTACAGATGAGAGAAGAAAAAAACTAGAACAGCTTTAATGAAAATAATAGAAATAATGGTAAAAAGATAAAAGTAAAGAATTATATACAACTATAGATAATAGCCCGATATCGAACCCGACTCCCTCCCCCGATAGCAATCACCACTGGTGCTGCAGAGCAGGAGGCACTGGGGAAACCCCAGGCTCAGCGGCGGCGGCGGGAGCTGGATGCAGGGAGCTGGATTCGGGAACTCAGGATCCGGATCAAAATCAGGAGGTCAGATGGAGTCCTCTCTGGACACCGGCCATTGCAGAAAGGAAGGGCGAAAAGAAGGGGAAAAAAAAGGGACGAAACTCTCGTGATCACTCAATTTATACTAAATATGACGTATATGGGATGGAATACTCTCGTTGGTCACCTGTCCTGTCTGTTACCCCCCGGAGGTGCCACCTTTTACTTCCTTGTGCCCCCCTCTTACTACCCAGCACCCCCAGCGTGGCACACAAGAGCCAGCAGTGGCCTTGGTCACTATAGGAATAAGTATAAGCAAGAGCCTTTCTACATACCAGTCCCAGGCAGTGACTGTAAACATCAGGTGTTATCACTGCCAGTAGCACACACTGTCTGCAAAAACATGCTGCTGACTTCAGAACGTGCAGCCTTTGAGAAGACACTAAACTGGAAAGTAAAATTCACTAAACAGGACTGGGTTTTCAGCTAAACCCAGGACAGCTACATTAGAGAATGTGAAAATAGGTTCTCTGTAATGCTACTGTGTGTAACAAGAGTTCTGGATCATCTGTGGTTAAATGCAGGTCACATAAAATAACACCTGTTATGCTGCCAACTTCAGTGAGGCTCAAGCATGATAGTGATTAAATGCTGGTCACATAAAATAACCTCTGGATTCTAAAAACCATGGAATGGGTTTGCATTGCAAGCGCACACCAGAAATACACACGTATATTTAGTTTATAACTGCTGGAGATTAACTAGCAGGAGATTCTTGTGTTCTTTAACAAGGCTTAGAAGAGGACAAATGAGGCCTAAATGTGAACAGAAACGTCTCATGAAATCAGGACCTTTACTAACTCGTAGGAGCGGTGCCGCTGCTCCTCACGTGCAGCAGAGCTGCTGGAGGAAGCTCTGTGGTTCACCCCACAGCACGAGTAATTAAAGATATTCCCACACTTCACCAGCACACGTTCTCGAAACATTGCGCTACCTTTATTGAACATCTGGGGGATCTTTAAGAAAGTAAGAGGACCATTTCCAACCCCTCTTTCTTTCAGTTGCTTGAAGGGCTGTTAGTAAGTAAAAATAAGCAGGGCAGAGCACTGCTGCATGACCTGAACTCACCGAGGGACAGTGAGGCAGGGGAAGAACTGCTTCCTGGAGCACACACAAAGCAGAGCTGGGTGCCAAAAATACAGCTCTTCACATCAGCTCCTGCTGCCCTGTCGGCCAAGACCTGAGAAAGATCCATTCATTCACATGGATGGGCTGAGAATGAAACATTATCAACTTCGGCTAGAACTGTTTTTAGAATGGCTGCTCCTGGTGTATCATAAAAAAAAAAAAAAAAAAAAAAAAAAGACCGTTTCAGAAATAAAATAATCTTCCTTATATTTCTTGCATTTTAAAAAAATATTCAGCTTCAAAGTCCTGACAGCTCAAACTACTTTTTTTAACATTTAGAACACCAGGTGCCACACCAAGATATCAGCGAGTTTGCAAAATCCTGTTTGTCTGTAATGAAAACATCCCTTTTATATCAGTTTTGGAGCTAAAGGCGCTTTTTCTTTTTCCTGATAAAGTCATGCTGACATACTGAATACACAACCTGCAGTCTTTATCAGCCCAATAATAGAAGCTTGTCTAGCCAAACCTTACCTGATGCTTTTCATTTATTTTTAACATGCACACTAAACCACTGATGTATTTTCTTCTGTATTCTTACTTCTCTTTTCCTGACCTACTTTTTAAACATTAAGTTTTGGGAATACTTCATTACCCTTACATTTGCCTACCGGATGTCTGGAATTCTGCTAAAGTGATCTGTTCATTCCTACTAGAGTATGTGCCTATTTTCCAAGGAATAATAAACTAGCAAGTTAGACTATTCACTGCCAGCATGAAAAACATAACTTTAAATATTTCAGGACAATGCCATAAATGAATGCATTTGTTGAAGGTTTCTTAAAAGAGCTGACATTTTCAGAAGATGAATTTTGACTTACACGTTGAGGAGGTTTGCTAGGAATACTAGTAAGCATATTGACAAAACATACAGTCCCATCAGCTGTCATTAATTTAGTCCTTCAGCCTCTGAAATTCAGGGGGAAATCTAGAAAAATGTACTACATTACTGAATTTATTTGAATCAGAAACACAATGCAAAAATCCTGTCAATTAATCTGGCTCCCAGTCCTAACGTGACCTTGAATTTTCACAGCCATTTGGTACTGGCACTTTGGGTACCAAAATGATAGATGTTAAAAAAAAAACCAAACCCAACCCGAACCTCTCTCTATTAAGAGGCTTAGAAGTTGAAGAGGTTTTATAAAAGTACAAATACTCTATTATTATTACAAATACTTCTTTACTGTCATCTTTCCTCAAGTTCTGCCTCTCTCACAGCCCAACTGTTGAAAGAACCAACCAAAATCTTCTTGTGACTCACTCCAGTCACTTTGAGAAGAAACTCTTCAACAATCCCACCTCTGAGGTGGAACTTGTTGCTGAAGTGGTTAACACATGTATCATCTCTTTAAAGAAAATACGAGGCTATAAATTAACACTAGACCCAAGACTAGCTAATAATGGAAGCAGAAACCTTATGCTCCAAAGACTACTCCTTGCAAAGACTCGTGCAGGTGTTTTGCTCTGCACATGAAATAGACTCATTAAAATTAATGTGACAATTCACTGTATGTCAGTGTCTACAGATTTAAATCAGAATGATTTGAATCACCAAATTTAATCAGGAGTTAAATCAGTAAGCAGAAGAGCTTGACTTAAATCTTGGAGTTTAATCTTGTTTTTCATTTGTAGAATATTTTATAAAGAAAAGTTGAGGGGTTTTGGCTGATATAATCTTTCATCTCTTTTTGCAGACAACCAAGGAGCATTACACAATATATCCATAAGCAGTGACCAGAATAATTGTGTCACTCAGCACAAACTTATTCAAATTCTTAATTTTTACCTTTTATTAAGTATAAAAATAGTGAATAGAGTATTTCTTACTAACTGGATAACAGTTAAATCTTTATTTGAGCCTATGCTTTAGAAAAGAGAAAAAAAATATTAAACTACTTCAGTCAGGGAGCAATCTCGCTTCATGCACCTAGAAGTTAAGCACCTAGTCTCAGACAGTAACTGAGGCTCTGTTCGTAGTCACTGAAGATAAGAGGCAACTTCAGTGAGTGATTTCTCTTGCTAATAATGATGAGATGATTTACCATATGTAATGGCTGTCTTCTCCCATTGACACGGGAAGGCAAATTTTCTGCTTGGGATTCAGTAGCTAATGTTAGGTGTAATGATTCTCGCTCATATTATTTAACTTGAACACTTAAGTGCACTAGAGACATTAAACCCCAAATCTACCCAAACTTACACTATTAAATAAATAAAATAATTTCAAATGCAAAGGACAAACTCTCTTTATTTTGCAATTTAAATAGATTGATTTTGGTTAGCTCAGTCTAAAAAATTTTAAGACTAGGAAGCAGTACCCTCTCTCATGTTGCATTTAAACCATAGACTGAAAATTAAAGACACTTTCAGACTTCTAATTTCATTTTTTTTCCCCTAAGTTTTAGGGAATAAGTAACTGAATAGAACTCACTGATTAAACTGAAACAAAATGCTTCCCATGAACATTAGGGTATTTCTGTCAGAAGCTGATTTTGCACTTCAGAAAAACATGTTTCAGGTGATTGGCCTGCGATTTCCAGTCGTTCATTCAGATGCCTTTCTAAAGTGTCTACTTCAAACACAGTATGAAATATGTTTTTGTTGTTCTTGTTTTTCTTCTTTTTTTTTTCCTTTTTTATTTTGTGCTGGTAATCAGCCCTAGGCAAACCAAATGTTCAGCAAGTACTTATGCACAGGACCATTATTAGCTCATTATAATTTTAAGTTTTGTCATCGTAAACCAAAACGCAAGCCAGAATTTAAATAAGCATTTTACAACCTTGACAATGCAATGTTTCATCTGGAGAACACACATTTCTTCAATTTTTCACGTTTCTCAAGCACAAATTATTAGAGACAAAAAAAATAACAAAGATTTAGAGAATATCCAAAGAAAGAAAAAACCTAAAGCGTGTCTTTCACCTCTATTTCAGAACTTTAAAATGAATAATTAAAGCAGAGTTTGTTAGTAATTGCTTCGTACATTTCCTATACCTGACGAAAACACTATGGGAGAAAGGAAATAATAAGAAAAAATAACAAAAAGATTGAGAATTCTGCCTGCAGGTGCTTTTATTAAGTAGAAAATCACATCTGCCCTGCTCCTGAGGTGTTCTGTTAACCATGTGCTGCTATAGACAATAAAGTGCTGTTTGGATGCTTATAGTTTTCACTGCAAATTTACAGCTAAAAGGAAAACCAGGCTTATTAAAACCACACACCACCACCACTCACTGAGACCTCTCTGTCTGTAACTGAGTTGTGCCAACACAGATATTTAAAAGCTCCCAATCTCAGAGGAAACCCCTTCTGTAAGCCAAATTAATAAGATTTGTGGTTGAAATATGGAAGGTTCTTAGAGACCCTCTACTTATAGATTAAAATTAAAAATGACGAATATATTTTTCTTTATGAAAAAGATGAAAAGAAACATCCTACTTGAGCAGGATAGGGCAAAAAAAGCAAAACTGATGCACACTACCTGAAATTTCAAATACTTCAGTTGAGAAGCTACTGCAGAAGTTATTTATTGTCAGTTCTATCCAGACAACACATGAAGAAGGATCCCTATCATAAAATTAATGTGTCACAACACCAGTTAGAAAATAAATAACCTCTTCCTTGCTTTGAGGTAGTCCATTTTGATCTATTATCCTGTTGTAGACACTGTGGTAACACTACAAAATGAAAATATAATAACCTTGGATTATCCTTGGTGCCTTTCTCTGATTTTTTTCCAGTTCTGCTACATGCTTTTTCAGATAGGGAGACAAGTACAGCACACAGTATGCAATGTATCAGTGCCTTGTGTAGTATTACACAGTGGTGTTGTCCTGTTTAGTTTTCTGTTACTTTCCTAGTAAGCCCCACCTTTTCTATTTGGTTTTGGACCACTCCCATGCATTTATTTGTCTGAAGCTTTCAAAGACCTATCCACCATAATTTTTAGATCTTGCTCTTCCCAAGTAACAGCCAGCAGCAAAAGATCTATCATTCCATTTGTGAAGTTAGTGCTGTATCTTTTGCACATAAACATAATTTTACACTTATTTGTACTGAATTTCATCTACATCTCTGGCCTCTGCATGACCAGAGATATCAAGCCTGTAGTTCCTTACATTTACCCAAGAGCTAGGTGTTATTAAAAACAGCAGTACATCTGCTTCCCTCCAGTCCTCAGAGTCCAAGGCAATTTTCAGTGAGAGGTTAGGTACTCTCATTGTACTTACCCACGAGTTCTATGAGAACTCCTGGCTGAACACTCGGCCTTGAGACTTGATACTGTTTGTCAGCTTGTTCCTAACATCTTTTCCAGTTTCTTTATTTTCAACAATTCTCCACCATGTCCTTCACAGAGAAATCCACAAGTTTTCATTCTTCTGCAATCTCAAGGTTTTCACAGTGAAAATCTCTACAGCTTCTCAACACAAAGACATCACTTAGATTTTCTTTTATGGCCTTATATTAATTTCTTCCTCCACTCTAATTCTACTGGATCTGCAGGCACTCTTGCAGACTTGTTGCGTTTAGCATTCTTGATGAAAACTTCACTATAATTTAGATTTCCTTTCCTAATAGTTCCCAAAAAATTATGGGGAACAAAGTCTACCAGAAACTAAGGCTCCAATGTTTTCAAGAACTCCAATGGAAAAAGCTTTTATGAATGATTTACTACAGCAGGAATAGAGTCATTTGACCTGACCAGAAGCATGTCAGAATTAAAATTCTAAGCATAAGTAATTTATCTAGATGTCTGCTAAAATCAGCGTGCGTGGCAAGGGAAACTCCATAAAGTTTATCCCAGCTGTTTCAGAATAGGGTACATTTCTTCCAGAGGTACCTCAATCTATTCATTATGGACTATGTAAACCATACTTTACACATAAAGCTCTGTAAAATGACCTCCATATATAGTTGCACAACTAGAATACGAGAGTTACTACTAAACTCAAAGGAATGTTTAATTGCTCCCCGACAACATGAATTCACTAGGTAGTTGAAGGTTACTCTTGGCGAGATGGTCAGTAATTTAAAATTTTAGAGCAGAGTCTGTTTGAGCAAAAAGGTAGCTCACATTCATGAAAGACTTACGATTAGTGCCCATGCTTACTATGGGAGAAACCGTGGCCCCGTATTCTTAAATTATGTGAAACCTGCTTTCCCAAGTGATGCACAAATGCCCCTCTGTTGCAGTAGCTTTTAAGTCTTAAGATTTCTTCTACTAGTACTGTCAGGTTTATGTTGATAAGTAACACTGTGAAGTCCAGCCATGGAAGATCTTCAGTTAGAGACATTTTCAAATGCCATAATCTTTTTATCACCGAGGTAACAAAGAGACATATCACTACACATACTATACAACTGCACTTGAGAGTATTTACTGCAGTTACTCAGGGAATTTTAAGTATATTATTTAATTTCAAGGAGAATTCTCCATCTAATGCTCATATAGGAGAGTACAAAAAAACAACACTTGAATTAACAGAACATGATTAAATTGATTGCATTTATAGTGGCTTCAAGTGTGAAGCTGTTTAAGCGTAGGAGTGTAACAGTCAATGGGTAACTTCATAAATGGAAATCAGTAGACATGGATATTACGGCCACTGTGACTCTTCTAATTATCTGTGCATGACAATCCCCAGAATCTTTCCAAAGGAAGATAAAATAACACTTTGTGCAGAATGAAAACTGGATGGTGTCATATGCAAAACAGCTCATGTAATAGGCAGTACTAACCCAGCAGTTTCTTGAAAATCACCAGATGAGGAGGAATCTTTTTGTTCCCTAATCCTCTTAAAGCAATCACTGCAAGTTCTGAATTGCCTTCCTGCACGCTGCAGACTGCTCCAAAAAAATGCAGCTCTCCCTCTCTAAATCAGTGAAGAGAAGTTGTGGGGCAGTGGCAGAACAAAAGGAAGAAGTGCAACTCCATGGCTAGAGTTTCTTATCTACATTTCTACCTTTTCTGGTCTACCATTGACATAGATGCCTCTTAAAAATAACGTTACTTCTTTCATTTCCAGGCAGAAACTGCTGCAGCAGTTTGAGGAGTTATTTTTCCTAGCAAATAAGTGACTCAAGACTCCCAAAGATTACACAGAACTTCTTTCTCCTGTGACTGCAAATCACAGAATCATAGAACAGTTTTTAGCTGGAAGAGACCTTCAAGATCATCAAGTCCAACCTTTTCCTGGCCCTATGAACACCACTAAACCATGTCCTTCAATGCAACATCTACTCTTCTCTAAAAAAAATCTAAAGCCCTCTCTTCTGCTGGTACAGAGCCATGACTAGCCCTTTTCTTTTTCTTCTTTTTTTTCCTTGGTTTTCCTGAAGAATTTATTATTTGGAGAGAACAAAGAGCAAACTGTTTGCCCTTACAAGGGACTGTCATCTTTGACAATACAACCAAAGTAGACGATGTGAACAATTAGTGGCAGATACATGCAAAGATTTGGATGTGGTTTCAGGTGTTGAAGGTGACACCTTCATTAGGAAACCACGCCTGGAAGCTGCAGTCTGGGTTCACCAAGTACCAGGTAAACCTGTCTGTCACCACCTGGTGACCCATCCCATCCTACTGCCAGTATCTGAGGTAAGGGAGGGCTCGCTTACTCCCTATTAACCTAAGACAGAATCTCCCTCATTAGTATAAACTTAAGTTGTGGTAAAATAAACACGATAACCACTTTATATTTTACTTTGATTATTTCAAGAAACAGTCTGTACCACTAGAAAAAATATTTTGTAAGGTTTTTTTTAAAAAATCATCCAATAGATGAATAAATGTTTGAAATGTTGGAAGTTAATAAGAACGTCCTAAATGCAACCTAAAAATAAAAATAGCAGCAGAAGACATAGATCTGTACAAGAAATACAAGAAAATACTTGGGCATAGAAAGACTAAAACAAAGCAAAACCACATGGATGGAAAAAATGCATCTTTCAGGTTCTCTAATCAGCTCTAATTATCAATAATAATTAATCCCTATTCACAGGCAGAAAACGAAGACTAGCGTTGCTGATGGGAACTGAAAATGCTATTACCTGGCATCTGCAGTAAACCCAATTCTGAATCAAACACACTGAACCCAGGGCTGATGCGAGAGCCTGCTTGGTCTTGAGTTCTCCAGTTTAAGACTTTGCCATGACTCCGAGCAAAGAATCCAGCCAACGTGCCCAAGAGACGTTTGTTCTCTTTTCAGGAAAAAAATGAAGTTTAAAATGTGGAACTTGGAGTTCCCTTGGCAACAGCTCTGAGACCTTCACAATGTTTCCTGGCACCTATCTACTGCATGCTGCTTCTAGCAACAGCAAGGCACATAAGTAATCTCATTCTATTTGGTCTATTTTCTTTACAGTGGAATTGCATTCTTCACTGATAGAAAGAGAACTAAATACAAATATACATGTTATTAAAATGCTCATCTTTTAAAAAATAAAAGGGCAATAGTTTCTAAGCCATTAATATTGCAGATTTCTGGGCATTGAAATGAGAGATATACATTGGGTAAGTAAATTTAATTACCTTAGATGATCAGCATTGCCAGGCCTCTTCCTAGATTATTATTTGTAATCACCCTGACTCAGCACTACGGACATTTAAAGGTCTGATCATGGTATATTTAGGACCAAAGCATCAAACAGTACAATATCCATGTCCCTGTCCTGGGCCACATACTCTGCTCCTCAGTTTGAAATGCAAGTGCAACAATAAGACCACCATGCTTAATACTAAAAAATAAATAAAAATAATAAGAATTGCATAACATAAGAAAGTTTCTGAGCTGTTACTCTTGCATGCTGCCAAGGTTAACACCTGAATGGATTATCTGCAACATACATCTCAGCATGCATGTTGTATTTTTTTAATACAAAAGTGATGTTTACATAAATGTGTCACCCTCATTCCTTTTCTCCCATGCTCTACTTTCAGGAATCTCCCTTCGGGAATATTAGTTTGACATTTATCAAGTAATAGCATGGTCCAGGGTATTTTTAAAAATGTGAAAAATATTGCCCTTATTAAGATGGTTCTAAATACAGTCACATTTTTAAGGTCCAAATGTTATTAAACTTTAATTTAGAAACTAGAATTATGATTTTGATGCATGGGGGTAAACTCTGATTTCACTTACACATCAGTTTGCAACTATTTAGTTCAAGATCCTGTGCTGTCTTCTTCGTTTCCAAGTCTATCCCCAAAAAGGCTAAAAACTGTTTCTGGCACTGATATGAATACTTTCACACTAGTGCATATTAATCCATATTAAGGATTAAAACCTACTTGGTGTCCAAAAATGTTTGTGAGCCAGGTGTAATACTTTAATGATAAAGTTTTTTTCATAAAGAAGAAAAAATGAAGTAATAATAATAATGATAATACATAGGACAACATTAACATCTGAATTACTTTTCCTGTATTATGGGCTCATAGTGCATGAGAGCTGACCTCAAGTCAGGTAAAATGTCAACCCAGAAAATAAATTCTAAGCATGAAGATTTTTGTCTTCAGTTGTGGGAAATGATAACTTTAACTTAGCCAGCCCACTTGCCAAAGGCAAGGTAGCTGCAGAGGTGTGCTTGGGATTCATGTATTCTTGGATCAGAAAGCATTTGCTACACTTGCACTTCTGCTGGCACGGGAGCTAGTGACATTAAATTGAAGTTGCACATACCCATGCATAGGGCAGTCATCTTCATCTTCTGCATGGACATATCCAAAGACTAATGCAAGGAGCTTAGGTGATGCGTAATGTTAGGTGATTCATTTTAGCCATGAGTAAAAAACACTGCAGGAAGGATTCAAGTACAAAAGATAAGTAGAAGATAACCTAAAGTATGTTAGAAAAATGTTGTGCAACTGACTATTTGCAAAGCCATGCAGAATACTCAGAGGAAATATTTATAGATGTTTGAGGTTATTAATCATTGCATACTTTGCTTCCTTGGGGAGCAGTGCGCATATTAACAAAATTCTTCTATTATTAAATAAGAAGATGGATTTTGAACAGAACGTGCATATCATGAGGGACTCTGTTGACAATGTGCTAAGAACAATGGTCAGCAGGTCAGGCATTTAGCCTCCTCTGCCACAATGCAAAGCATCATCTATCAAAATATTTAACAAGGTTGCAGTTTCGTGAAGAATAGATTTTTGCCTACGATGCAATGCAAGTGGCAGCAAAAACTACAGCATATCGCAGATAACAAACACACCACATAAGACTTAAAAATAGTTACCTCGTATTCTCCAACACCACACACAAAACCATGAATTACATATACATCACATGTATTTTAAAAGAAAGGAATAATTAGAACCAATCAACACATTATTTTTCTGGTAACAGCATACAAAGCTCACATTCAGATTTCATCATCTGAAGCATTAACCTTTCACCAGAAAAGGAAATAACGTTCATATGACATCTCCACCTCAAGATGAGACTGCAGGCATCCAAGGGTGGCAATGAGACAAGAAATTATTTTTACCCTAAGAATGGAAAACATCAGGAAAAGTTCTGAGCAGACTGTTCAATTTTGTAACTCTGGCATTGCTCCTTTTGCAACAGGCTCCTCATCAGGCTGAGCAATCACAACAGCTTGAATCAGGAGTTCGCATTCCTTTTAACAAACAACTACATGAAAGACAACACAGCTTTAACCACCTTACGCTGGCGAACACAGCTGACACGGGGATGACTGGTATTTGGAAAACCCCGTCCATCACTAGGTACCCCTCTGCCTCCGGCACTGACCTCAGAGAAAAGGAAAGTAACAGCTTTGGTTTCCCAACTAACCATTCTAGAAAACCCAAAGCATATGAGCTCTACGTGACTAAAGATGCTTTAAATCAGGTAAAATTTTGGGAATTTTGTATTTTATTCTGGTTGTGAAGGAAACAGAGGGATGCTTCTCCATAAACCTAACATTCACAAACAACAGCGCTATATACATTTTAGCAGCCTTTAAAAAGTACAGAGAAATATTTTTGTACTTTCACTAACTTTCTCTTCTAAACCCTTCTCCAGTACTTTGCTTTTCTTCTCTAGATCAGTTTTGCTGAGTGTCTTTGCTTTCTTAATGTATTTGGTAAATGCTGCCTTGATCTTCCCCATTATTCACCAGTTATGACACACAGCAGATCCAATGCGGCAGAAGGACTTACCCTGCTAATTTGGTTTTAGTGGTTTACATTATTCCTGGAGAGCATTAAGTATAGTAGAGTAGTTCCTAAATCATGTATCTTGCCTTGGAAGTATAGAGTGTCTAAAGCTACAGAAATGTAAATCAATAAATCAGTAAATCAATATAGTGTAATTTCAGTATCAAAAAATGCTTCTCTAGCAATTCGCTAGCAATTTGCCAGTAGGAATATCTGCTTTTTAACTCTTCAATCTCATTCCTCTGAAATTAACGACAAAACTCTTGGGTAATTCTGGAGTGCCAAATTAACCTAAAAATTTGGTCCACAAAACACATGACTATGACAGTATTTTAATGACCTGATTCAGAAAATATTGCTTATACTAATTGCTTATACAGTATTTTTCCTTAAAATTAGAAGGCAAAAACACTGAGAAGTTAAACCACATTTCCTCCACACATTGCCTTTAATAAAGTTGCTTGGGAATAATCAAGACCAAATTTCATGTCATAACAAGAAATCTGTGTATATATTCACCTTGCCCTTGAATCACAGGCTTTTGAGGGAGGAATTGCAAAATCAGGTGGGAAACAGGAGAAGCATGAAACACCAGACCTGCCATCTCATCTTCCCCAGAACTTCCAGAAAGGTAATCTTTTCCTTGTGAAGGAAAAAGAATTTTTTGAAGTGTAAAACAAACAAACAAAAAAAAGCTTTTCTGAGCCTCATGTTAAATCACACCTTAGTTCCACAGGCCAGTGAAATGGAGCTCCAGGCAATCTGCAGGCTCAGAGCTACACTGAGCTCCACGGCTGCAAGTTCTTTAGTCTTGATCAGGGCTTAACAGGAGATGAACACAAAAACACCAACCAAGGACCTATGATGATCTCCCCATAGGAGGTTATCTGGTATTAAACCTCTTGTTTCTAATCTTTCCAACTTGAAAAAAACAGAGGTGTAACATCAGGCCTCCTGTCATTTAAAAATACCTCACACTTGGAAGCATTCATTGTGATTCCATTTTAAAATAGAACAAAATAAAATAAACCAAAGCAAATCAGTTTTTGAAATAGCCACCTTCTCTGATGGATTCACTGTCCAGCTTGCAAGCTTTTTCAGGTAAATACCTCTCACGTATTTGCACATTGGCTGAAACAGCAAAATCATCAGCAAATTTAAAGCCCCTGGATATACTAATTTATATATTAAAATAACAGAAATACATAAGATCTCCTCTAAGAGGAGAATCAGAATGTCAATTTTAAGGTTTTAGAACTGCTCTCTTTTGAATATTTATCTGCTCTTCTATAACATATCCCATTTTTTGTTCTCATTTCTTTTTTTTTCCCATTTCTTATTTCTCTCTGGTATCATTCCTTATCTGTTCTCGCAGTTGCTTTTAGAAACGGAACCTAGAGGAAACTCCTGCGGAAAGATAACAGCTCTGTTTGCAGATTAAAGAGTCCATGAGGAGATGTAGCATATGCAGGGGAGCCAATTCTGCTCAGTGCTAAGTGCCATCAGTCACACTCTGAGCATCAACAATCACAGCTAGCTTCAGTTGGCTTAAGAGTGGCAGCATTTTACTTGAATCAACCCTCTCAAAGAAGAAAGAAGTAAAAGCAAAAAGAAAAATAAAGCTAGGGCTTAAACATGAGCAAAGGAAAATGCTGCAATCTAGATGTAACATAATGGAATTTTGATGGTAACGTTTTTGTAAATCCAATAGAATTACCAATGCCCTTTTAAATCAAGTATCAGATATTAAATACTGTATGTACTGAAACACTCACTCTTGTACAGCTAAGCTATTCTAATACACTCTAGAATAGCACAAAAATCGGAAGACAGCTTAACAGAGTTCCTGAAACATAAGATAAATACATGTCATAATGCAGGGACAGGCGACCATTAAGGAAAAAATTTGTATGCTGTAATACTCTTCTTAAAGCCAAGTAAACTAATCACAGTTTGCTTTAAAAAATATTGAAATTTTGAATGAAAAAAAAAAAGTAATTACTTGATTTTCTGTGATTCAGCCTCCCAAAATGTTCCCTGGTCTCTAAGAATGACATATAGCCTGAGGTACTAAACAAGCATTTCCCTATGGGATATCCTCCTTAGAATTGACTAAGACCAAAAAAACACAAACAAATGAGAATGGTTTTCTAACTAAGTTTTGTAAAATCAGACATACTGAATTACATGCATTAAGTTTGGTTAAAGTTGAACTAGCCACAAGAAATCATCTTTTCTCTACCTTCTTAACACTCTGTAAGTCATGCATGTCTAAAACTAAGATATAGAGATGCTCAGACTTTACAGTGGTAGGAGAGCTGAAAATAGTAGCAAGGCTCAGTCACTAATACAAGCACTTCACAGTTTCTATAGTGTTTTTATCTTCATGGTATCCATCTCGTGTCCTGACCATAGAGAACTAAAGGAGCTGGAGATTCATTTCATTTAACTACAACTCAGAGTTCTTCATTATATTTAGTCTGAATCAGATGCCTCAGCTCCCATAAGCAAAGCGCACAGAAGTTCACTTGTCCTAGCACTTCATACACTTAATTTAGACTTTAATCCTGGCAGTACTCTCCTTTCCTCACTGGTTACAAGAGGACCCTAGATAATTAACCGATTAGACTCGGGCTAACCCAGCTCCATAGGCAGCTACAGTTCATTTAATGATTTCCAAAAAATATGCCAGACTCATACTTAGCAATAAATTTATGCACCCAAGTTATACGGACTTGCTGATCTTGACTACAGTAATCTGGTAAACATCACACGTGGAAAAAGCAACTGAGCAAATCTCACAGTTATGCCAAATCCGTGTTTACTATTTTACTCGGTGGCCCATCCTGCCTCTTGGAGTTGCACACATGTTTAAATCAGGCATATGAGGATGCCTCCTTATTTTCACAGGACTACGAGGCATCTACTCAGCAGGAGTGCGGCTTACATGACTATCAAAGCGGAACTGTTGGGTTCCACGTTAGTGAAATCACAAATTGGCTCTGCTCAGGAAGATTAACCCCACCTTTTTTTTTTTCCCTTTCCTTCATATTTTAAAAACCACTTTTAAAATGTGAAGTCAGGTTTGTTTCGTTTTTGTAGTAAAAAAAGAGGGACATAAATCTATAGCCAGCATACAAGTAAATACAGGACTGGACCATACTCTGGAGGTATGCAGAGACATTCAGAAAGACGGGTTTAATTATTATCACCAACGCTCTTAACTGGCATGTCACATAAATTAAGGTTCTGTAAACTCACTTAGCAGAAGATCCAGCGCTACTTTGTTGAACTTGTACAAAAAAGCTACCTTGCTAGGGACCCACCACAGCACTGAGACAGCCAGGTGTGCATCCCGATACGCAGGACAGGTGACACTAAATGGCAACCCTTCTCCTTCCTGCCCACGGCTTCCCTCCACCTCTTCTTATTCAGCAAAAGAGTTCAGAGACAGCTCACTGTCCTGAACACCACAGGCTTAAACTTGGTTTTAAAATCACTGGCATACTACTGTCCTTAATTTAGAAAAATCCAGCAGCCTTGGATTCAACAACATAGAATAAAGAAGCAGGACAAATGACTACGAATGCCTGGAAGCATCCCAGGTTTGACTTGTAGGAGGCAGACCTGTCCACATGTTTAAAGCTGTCTGTACTGAGCACACACTGGAAGAAGGAGGCAGAATTCCTTTCATCAAATTTGCAGGGAAATAAGAAAAGGTGGTGGGGACAGAAGGAAGGAAAGAGACAGAGAGGACTAAAGAAATAATTTCCTTGTGCACTGACTGCTGATGAATAAAACAAAGACAATTTTATTCTGCCAGTTTGCAAACATAGACTGCAGATTATTGATTTAACTGAGTAAATTCCATCTATACTGGGATATTGTAGGGATGCAGTAAGCTTTTCGTATAATTCAAAGCAATTTGGCATATTCTTCTGTTTTGTACTCTTAGCTCTCATTAACAAGTGTTTATTTAATTTAATAGCACTTGTAGTGGGTGTACTGAATGTGTGCAAATTCTTATAATCTCTATTAATAGGCTTCCAGTGATACAAGACTCAGTTCCGATAAGCAAAAAAAGATGGTCAGATGCCTTTAGCAAGGAGCAAGCCTGACAACGTTGGTCTTCATGTTCTGCTGTGACAAGACTGTAATTGGAAACAATTTCTCGAAGCTAGGCCAGACCCCATGTCTATCAAAACATTCAACGGACTTGAGAACTGCAAGATATTGGTTATCAGAGCCTAAAATTAAAATGTCATGGTGTCCCAGCTCGGAACTAGCAGAAATTCAGTGCGTGAAACTGCGTTTTATATAATCATTTCCCCACAGAAGAGAGAAAGCCTGTAAGCAGAACAATGCCAACACCTTTGCAGTTCCATCTAAATTAAGTATGAAATTTGGAAGAGATGCTCTATTGCAGTCTTACAAATAGAGCAAAAAGAAGCAAGCCAGGAGGAAGGAGAGGTTTCACTGAGTCCCGTTATTACCATTTTGGAAACTAATTCACACAAAGTCATGATCCACTGAGTGCCTCACTCTCTCTGTGTGGAAAAATCTGCACTTCCATGGAGCTGCTTACCTGCTTTTCATCATGTCCCCAGAGATAGCTCAGCATTGTAGTATGCTCTAGAAAAGTACACCTTACTTCTTGTTCCACAGAAGTTCTCATTCATCATCTCCCATTAAGTCTCAAGGTAAAAAAAAAAAAATATTTACTTCAATTGTTGAAACAAATCAATAATCCATCACAGTTCATTCATTCTGCATGAATCACTGGCATCAGGCTTCACAGATTTTATGGTGGTCTCTGCCCTGAAGATCAAACGGTAAAATCTTGAAGAAATGTAAAAATTACTGAAAAATTCCAAGGTAGAAATGATTTCAAGTAAATTCTCCTCTGCTTCATAAATCTAAACTGCCTTTTCCTGACATTAGATTTCTCTTTTTTCTTTTTTTTATCTCCCTTCCATTTTCCTTTATTTTCTTTTTCCCCAGGTGCTTGGATGCATTCATAATGAACCACTGTGAAAAAAAAATAAAGATTCACTGATGGTTGAAACTAAGGCTTGCTATAAAACAAGAAAAAAATTTAAAAATCTCACTATAATGTAGAATCTCACTATAATATAACAGGAGAATGAGAAAAATTACAGGAATGTCGATTACGCTGAATTTGAATTTTGCAGCTTCTCTAAAGACTTTGCTTATGTCCCATGATGAATGAATAGAAAACTACAAATCATACAAGCATGAAGCAGATATTCTCAATTTTAGGAAAACAGAAGTGATACTCATGCAAATAACAATCTCCTACCTGCAGATGACACTTTCAAAGCCACAGACAATGGAATGGACCCTGTTTAAGCATATCCCATGATACGGGATAAATTTAAAAAAAAAATAAATCAAATATATTGGTGCTTTATTTTCTTCCAAATGATGACCCAGCTTTGTTTCTTGCCAGCCAGTCTACAGTAAGGCAATATGAGCAATCACCAGGCAAGAAACTCTAAGCCAAACATGATAGTAATCTTTGCTTCTACAGTGACTAACTTTAAAATGCCATCTCAACTTCCATGTGCTATTTCTTACAGCCAAGAAATCTAATGATCTCCTTCCCTAACAAGACTGCTACAGACAGACAGAGAGTCTATCACAACTGAATAAAGCTCAGCTTTATTTCAAAACAGAAGACAATTTTCAGACCAGGACAAGCTTCTGTGGAAGCTAAAATCCTCACCATCTTGTGGGTTCTTATTTCCCCAAGTGCAATAGGCACTCCTTTGACTTGGATAACATGGTATTTTATAGCTTATATATGGTGTACACATAATTTAGAAAACCCCCTTAAAACTAAAGTAATATTGTATAAACAATCTCCTACCCGGAGGAAGGAGAAAAAGAATGAACCCCATATGACGAACATTCGTCAAGCTGCTTAGCATGTTTCTGCAAGGCAGTGAGAAACTCCCTGATAGTGGGAGCAGAAAGAATATAAACACAGCAAATGTGGAACAAGCAGAAAAGGGGAGAGGATAAATTATTTAAAAGGAAATATGGCAGACACTTCTATCTTTATAAAGGACTAATAGTGCTCATTACATAGGTACCTACAAATAGTTTGTATTAGAAAGTGATAGATATATATTACACAACTGATAAACAGAGTTCACAGTCACTTCTGAAAGGAAATAAGGTAATGCAGGGCATTAAAATTCAAATGAAAGCTTTATAAAAAAACAAGACATCAGCTTTTGGTGTCGGGTAAATTAAAGTAGCCCTAGCAGTCATGGCAAGGTCACCCCCACTTAAACAAGACGAAAACTGCGCTACTGTAGTCAGTTGATTTGGACTTATTAAGAGAGCACTTGGCAGCTCATCAAAGTGCAGTCTTATTCCTGTTAAGCTCCTTCTCATCCAGCATCTTTCCTCTTGATTATTAACGTCTTTATTCAAGTACAAATGCACTGCTGCTAAACCCACTACAAGTCACCTGCTATAAATCTGCTTGGAAGTTTGATCGTGTGGTCAGGGGACTCTGACAGCATGTTTGTGCATTAAACATACATGTCACACCATAAATTTCTTTTGCCTCTTGAGTCTCCCCATGCATTTTACACTTCTATGTCTCACTGGGCTATGGCTCTCTCTGAAACCAGAACTGGCTTGGTATTTGCATCTGGCATGGTGTCAGAGTTTAACAAATAATAATTAGCAACAATACTCCCAGAGGGTGTTGTGCCGTGCCAGAGGAAAGCTGTCAGCAGGTCACACGTTACCGGTGCCTGCTCTCTGCCAGCGGGCTTTAAAGGGTTTCGAGGAGAACCCCTGCAGAATACTGAGCAGGAGAGCCCCTGCGGAGTCATTCATCCACACCCTGCATCCCATTACCAGAAACAACATCCTGGAGAATCAGGTTGGGGAAGCAAAAAAACCAAGGAAAAATAAAATAAGCAATAAACTAGATATATACGTAGAGCTAAACTGCTCAGAAGTGAAAACTCAGCAGGGAAGTAAATGTTGCTACATAACTCTGAGACTACATACAGCATAGTCTTGAAGACTCTCCGATTTTCATGCAGTTTAATTGTGAGTGCTTTCCTCCTTCAGGAATTAAATCACTGCGAACCATCTAACTTAAAGTGGCGTGCTGCGGGCCCTATCTCCTGCAAACAGCACCTACTTTCATCTTTCCATGAATGCTGCTTCTGTTTTCCTAAGTGTTATTTCTCTGTTCCTATGTAACTGGATTGAAGTAAAAGGTGTGGGATGTTTTTTAGATGGAACTCTCTCTCCAACTTGAACGATACAGCTCCACTCTCTCATTTCAAATCACGCCAAAGGATAGAGAGATGCTGTAAATGACATACAACTAAGGACCCAACAAAGCATCCATAAAAAAGACTGAAATGCAAACTGAGTGGTCCAAATAAAAACGACTGCCTTTTATTTTTTAATTAAAAATCCACTGCATGAATGCCTTATAATAAGTTAAAGGGGTAAACGAATGATCTTGACAACATTTGCAGAACAAAGTGGAACATTACATTTTTCTGTGAATGAAAGGGACATGGTGAAAGCCAATCAGAACCAAGATGCAGCCTTATTTCCTCTTACTATACTTTTATTAGTTCTATTACTGAATTCCTTCAGACTCTCCTCCCCCACTGATTCCACTCAGCCCTAGGAAGGAGAAGTTTCACCTTGACACTACCTTTTAAGCCAAAAGCCGTTTCTGCATTCGTAGCTGGTGTGGAATTAGCAGTCCCAGAGAATGGCATTCATTCCAAGTTCGTTGCACGGGAAAAGGATGGACAGCAGAAAATTGCTTTGCAGAGGTCCTCCCAGCCCAAGTATGAAGGTGATAATTTTAACGCCAATTTGGGTGCATGTTGTTGCGACAGACAGTGGGCATGCTGGTTGCAATTTTCACATTGAAATAACAGTTACAGTACTTTTGTTTTATGATAGCAACTATCTAGAGCCATTGCAGTTGCTACGAACTTCAGTGAAGCATAAAATCAAACTGTATAGGTTTAACTTCACATTTCATTCATTCTCAGCACTTCTTAGTATTTTCAGTGCTTGATAATATCTAGGTGCAGTTATCCTACCACTCCTTTTATTGTCTGAGAAAAAAATTAAACAACTCAAAACGACCTGCCATAACTTCAAAAGGCTTTAGACTAGAGTAATTTTTTATGTCATTTCCAGTGATTCCATAAGGGTGAATGTTTCCTGTACTAAGTGCTAGAAAGGTAAAAAGAAATACTGTACTGCAGAGAGGAAAAAAAAGAAAAGTGTCTCCTTATTAAGGAAGCTATTCTTCTTAAGAGTTGCATCCACAAGGTACTTCCAAGCCATGTGCACACATTTCTAAACTTTCTTCCCTCCACGGCCATTCCTTCCTCCATGTTTCATGCAGGTTTCTACAGCAATGCTTACCATCAAGTGCCATGTGCCCACACAACAGCAAAATATCCTTTATGAATGAATGAGGATGAAAATGGCATTTGATGCTGCCTTGAATAGAATGCAATTAAAATGAAAAGAGCACTGCGTTTCATTCATTCATTCATTCATTCACTGATATTCTCTGACAGTTATGGACTCGATGACCTGAAAAGTCTTCTCCATCCTAAACGATTCTACGATTCTGTGAATTAGTACACATAATCCTTTACAGTATTTGCAAATAATGAAGAGAATAAAAAGTATAAGAAATCTTCTTGGGGCTAGATGCAGGTCCTCTCTCTCCGTTTTTGCTGGCTGAACATAACCTGCTCGGATTCACACTGAAATAGATTCAGAAGTGCTCACTGAAGTTAAAAAGTTTCTCCTGACCACTTCTCAGCACCTGTCACCAAGTTTCAGCATGGTTTGCCATCACTCTGTCCTTGTGTCAGAGAGCTTTGCCCAGGAGGCCTTGATTCTCCCTGATCCTAAATTCCCGGTAAGATTTCAAGCTCCAAAAGGTGCCCAGATCCAGGGATGGATGTTCTGGATGCTGGGAGAGACTGGCAGAGGCCCAGGTTTAGCTCGTGGTGCAGACACACATCTCTATTTCTGGATCAAGCCAGTAACCCCCTACAATAACCAGGTACAACACAGCTGTCAGAAAGACAAGCAAACCACAATAAAGACTTTGTGTGAATGAGAATCTGCTGTTGTCCAAGGATGTAGGGAGGCAACTAGGAAAGCAAAGGCCTCCCTTGAATTGAACCTGGCAAGAGGGGTCAAGAACAACAGGAAGAGCTTTTTCAAATACGTGGCAGATAAAACTAACACCAGAGGCAATGTAGGCCCACTGATGAATGAGGTGGGTGCCTTGGTGACAGAAGATACAGAGAAGGCAGAGTTACTGAATGCCTTCTTTGTCTCTGTCTACTCTGCTGGAGGCTGTCCTGAGGAGCGCCGTTCCCCTGAGGCCCCAGAGGAAGTCAGGGCAGTGGAGGAGTTTGTTTTAGTCAATGAGGACGGGGTTAGGGACCAATTAAGCAATCTGGACATCCATAAATCCATGGGTCCAGACGGGATGCATCCACGGGTGCTGAGGGAGCTGGCTGATGTCATTGCTAGACCACTCTCCATCATCTTTGCCAAGTCTTGGGAGACGGGAGAGGTGCCTGAGGACTGGAGGGAAGCAAATGTCACTCCAGTCTTCAAAAAGGGCAAGAAGGAGGACCCAGGTAACTATAGACCGGTCAGCCTCACCACCATCCCTGGGAAAGTGACGGAACGACTTATCCTTGGTGCCATCTCAAGGCATATCAGGGATAAGAGGGTCATTAGAGACAGTCAACATGGCTTCACCAAGGGGAAGTCGTGCTTGACTAACCTCATAGCCTTTTACGAGGATATAACAAGGTGGATAGATGATGGCCGAGCGGTGGATGTGGTCTACCTTGACTTCAGTAAAGCATTTGACACAGTCTCCCCCAACATCCTTGCTGCTAAACTGCAGAAGTGTGGTCTAGACTCTCGGGTAGTGAGGTGGACTGTGAACTGGCCAAGCGGAAGAAGACAAAGAGTCGTGGTCAATGGGGCGGAGTCTGGTTGGAGACCTGTATCCAGTGGAGTGCCTCAAGGGTCGGTACTGGGACCAGTATTATTCAATATATTCATCGATGACTTGGATGAGGGACTAGAGAGTACTATCAGCAAGTTTGCTGATGACACCAAGCTGGGAGGAGTGGTTGACACACCAGAAGGCTGTGCTGCCATCCAGCGAGACCTGGACAGGCTGGAGGGTTGGGCAGGGAAAAATTTAATGAAATACAACAAGGGTAAATGTAGGGTCTTGCATCTGGGTAGGAACAACCCCAGGTTCCAGTATAAGTTGGGGAATGACTTATTAGAGAGTAGTGTAGGGGAAAGGGACCTGGGAGTCTTGGTGGACAGCAGGATGACCATGAGCCAGCACTGTGCCCTTGTGGCCAGGAAGGCCAATGGCATCCTGGGGTGTATTAGAAGGGGGGTGGTTAGTAGGTCAAGAGAGGTTCTCCTTCCCCTCTACTCTGCCCTGGTGAGACCCCATCTGGAATACTGTGTCCAGTTCTGGGCCCCTCAGTTCAAGAAAGACAGGGAAGTGCTGGAGAGAGTCCAGCACAGGGCAACTAGGATGATTAAGGGAGTGGAGCATCTCCCTTATGAGGAAAGGCTGAAGGAGCTGGGGCTCTTTAGTTTGGAGAAGAGGAGGCTGAGGGGTGACCTCATTAATGTTTACAAATATATCAAGGGGGAGTGTCACAAGGATGGAGCCAGGCTCTTCTCGGTGACAAGCACTGATAGGACAAGGGGTAATGGGCTGAAACTGGAACATAAGAGGTTCCGCTTAAACTCGAGAAGAAACTTCTTCTCAGTGAGGGTGACGGAGCCCTGGAACAGGCTGCCCAGAGAGGCTGTGGAGTCTCCTTCTCTGGAGGCATTCAAGACCTGCCTGGACACGTTCCTGTGTAGCATAGTCTAGGCATTCCTGCTCTGGCAGGGGGATTGGACTTGATGATCTTTCGAGGTCCCTTCCAATCCCTAACATTCTAACATTCTAACATTCTAACAAATACCTGCACAAGCTGTTCTCCGGATTAATTATTGTAACCATTCAAAAATCATGCCTCATTTCAGGTCTTAATATATTAGATCGAAGCCTTCAGTCATTAGAACACTTCATGCCTTTCTGCTGAATTAGGTAGCTCTCTACTCCAGTAAATGTTTTCACCAGGACTTCTCTGGAACATGAACTGTCACCTTTCTTCCCTCTCATTGCTAAGCTAAACAGATCAAGCGTCTCACTGGGAGAAACATCTCCTTTGTCAATCTTTTCAAGTTTATGACCATTATTTCTGAAGGGACAAAGTAACAGCCTCTAATGGCAGGTATTATTTCTAGTCCCTTTTAGCTGGTTCATGCCTCTGCTGGTGGTGTGTGGTCTCCAAGTCCCCTTATAACACTGGAAGTCATTCCACTGATCACCACCAAAGCTCTTAAACAGACCTGGAGGGACTGCTTTTCTAGAAAGATTACATTTGTGCATCCCTGATCTTACTGTGGTCTTAAAGTTTATGTATTTCAGATTGAAATGCATCATAACATCATGTTTTTCTTCTGTGTATTCAGTGCTGAAGTTGAGGAGATTAAGGAGGGAAAAAAGTCTGTATGGGAAAAAAAAAAGAAAGAAAGCTCTACTTGCAAACAGGCAAAACCACATTTCTGAATTGCCACGAAATACCACTATAGTTGGCCCATATGTACCAGCATGTATCCTTCATCTGAAATAATACAATGCAGTCTGTCACTTCAGTCATGTATTCATTTTTTTTAAAACACTACAAATATTCCCATTTGCTCTCAGGATAAGCATGACACGAAATTTCTGACTTCACCTCTGTAAAAAACTTCAGAAGAATGAAGTTTAAGCTGAAGCTCACTTTCATTATATATCTCCAAGATATATATATATCTATCTATCTTGGCAGGGCTTTGATCCTTTGAACAAGCATTTCCTAATTCAGACTGAAAAAAAAAATAATAACAACTTAAAAATACGCAGAAAAAAGGGCGCAGAAAAGTTACAATGCACAATCCTAGTGCAACTGAAGAGTACAATTTAAGATGTAATAACTTGGAGTGTTACATTCATTTCTGCAGTATTGCAAACAATTTACAAATAACAGGGACACCATCTGTTCTGTAAAGAACCATTGGAAAAATATGCCTGCTAGCAATTAAAAGGTTGTACTTGAGGCACGGTTTCCGCAGATTACACTTTTTCTTTTTTTTTTTTATGTTTTCTTTTGTTTGCTTGGTCTAGAAATTGTCATCACAAATACCAGTGGATGGTCTTACCAGTGTTTTCTTCCTGTTCTAGTCTACTTAGCTTACAGATGTACTTTTTTAATCAGTGTATTTGGTATTCATGACTAATGTGAATTTGTAGAGAAGAGATCTGAGAGAATTATGCGGATTTAGGTTTAGAGCTTTTCCCATCCTGTCAGACTGACATTGGTTGAATATTTATTCTGCCCTGGCTAATGTATGCTCTCTCTCTGGCCTCTCAATTATTCTTAGTTTTCCTTTTCTCTTTTTAATAGTTATGGTACATTAGTGTAAGTACTGCTTCTTTAGGGTTATGCAGTTACTGAGACTTTGCTAACATGTCGACAGCAATGCTGTCACAACTGATTTCACTGTTACAGATTTCCACAGTCCTAGAGGGTTTAACTTTTAAAGAGACTATAGATTTGTTAATGCATTTTGCAATTTGATTGTGTTAATGCGTTCAGTAATGCGCTCAGATCTTCGGAACAAGTCTGTGCTCTTTGAATTGTATTTGAGAGTGATTCCTATGTACGCAATACTGTTCTGGCACATAATATAATTGCTATCCAAGCAAGTCAATAAAGAAATAGTGAAATGCAGAACAAAGTCATACAGGAGAAGTAAATGACACAGGCTGCAATATTACTTGCTGTCATATATGGTCTCTTGGGCCAAAAAAACCCTTTCATTAAAAAAAAGTGGTTCCAGTTCACTACTACCATAATGCCTTGAACAGTTGTAGCTGAGCTTTGGCGGCAGAGCCACTATGATTTTAGTTTCTCTTTACAAACTAGCTGCAGTAGATCTAAACAACGCAAGATACTTTCTTTTAATGTGTCCCCACCCTTGAAGAGCACAAAATCCTCCTGTAGATAAAACAGCATCAGGCTTAAGACAAGTAGGAATTCATATTTAATTTTAAGCTACACTAATGCCTGGGCTCCTGAAAAAATCTGTCCTTGGTGAAAAAAAAAAGGTTCCACAGACACTGTGTTAAATCAATTCTCTGTGCTGCCCTCCCCGCTCCACCCACCCCACCCTGCCCCCGAAAGTCTATATAAGCATGACTAGTAAGACATGACTGTATTTGTCAGTCACACCAAAAAACAGGATTATCAGTTTTCATAGCAAAGAAGGTCAGGGCGAGTCCCTTAGGGTAGAACATAAACCAGACCAGCGTCTTCAAAACGTCTGCACAGAACAATCCTGACCACGAGACATGGAGGAAGCCAAGGGGCACTTTGGCCACACTGGTGTTGAGAAATAGAAACTTGCAATATCATTAGTTCCTCTTAACTGCTGAGAGATGTATTTCGAGACTAAAAAAAACTAAGCATGTGTAAATTCAAAACTACAGAGAACATATAAAGAGACTTCACAAATTCATTTCCTGAATGATTTTAACAGCAAAGAATTTAACGCCAGGATTTTAAAAAGAGCATTTTATAACTGCCAATAAAATTGCCCAAATACAACTGTGCACAGGCTTGGATTTCCTGGAACTGAACCTCAATTTTAAAGGAATCCTGCCCTTACCGATGTCCAGTAACAGCCAGAATTACACTGTAGTAGGCAGAACTGGACTTCGATCAATGAGAAAAATTCAATGGTAAGCAGCAATTAAATAGATCTGAGATGAATGCAATAGATGTATTTTCAGCATGAAGAAAACCAGTCACACCGGTTGCACTAATGGGAGTTATGCTTTTAAATTTGATTTGTGCTGTATGCTAAAAACCCTGTTCTGCTCCACTGAGCTACAAGGTACATGATCACTATACCTAAAAATGGAAATTAAAAATTATTATCGTTTCACTTTTTGCTAACGAGACTGCCTGACAGTTGAAATACAAATGGTGAGTTTTTGCTTTTCACTTTATATAAGAGGAGTCTCTGCTTACAGAAAGTGGAGTGGGCAGCACACCTCTAGGTGTGAGAGCACTTCAGGGGCAAGGGAGAGCACGAGTCCGGGCTGCCCAGCACCGCCAGTGACACGGGTACACAAGGTGGTGGCAGGGGCCAGCGGCATCCATCTCCCTGGCAGCTGGCAGGCAGTGTGCGTGCAGGGTCAGGCTCTTGGATCACATGTTTTCTGCTACGAGTATGAGCAGGAATGTACACCCACAGCACCTGCCGCTCCCTCTGGGCTTCAGAGGTGTATTTCGAATTTTGTGAGCTAACAGAGCCTTCAGAGGCACTCACAGGCCAGAAACCACAGTATTTTTATTTACATTTGAGAAACAATTCGTAGCCCGTTTGGGAAAATGTGCGTATAGACATATGGTGTAAGAAAGCTCAAACATAACTGTTTTTTTTAATTGCTTCACTTGTTCAGAAAAGGCACAACTAGTAAAACTACTCCCTGTTTGCATCTGTGGAATTGAGCCTTAGTGATTACATCAGCTCAGAAATAATCAAAGACAAAAAGCATAACTAATCACTAATACTTTGCTTTAGGGTACTGTCACACTACTGTAACTAGAGCAAGATTATATATGGTAGGAAAACTAAGGCTGGCCACGGTGGCTGCATTTGGGTGCATGGTGGGTATGTCTCTGTACTTGATCAAATATATTTCTCTTCTGTCTGGTTTAGCTCAAAAGACATGGTGCTGAAATGTGCAAAATTAATATTTTTAAAAAACAATATGTATGGCGTATTTCAGTACCCTGCCTGCCCATAGAATCAGGACAGAATACCTCTTTTCACGTAGCTACAAATGAAGAATACCCACAAAACACCACTCTGCTGCTGCTTGGCCTTCCATTCAATAGAAAAGGCCATTTAATGAAGTTCACTGAGTTTTGTCTTATCCCTCCTTCACTGCTCTATAATTTCACTCTTAAAAAAGAACGATGTATTTTTTTATATGAAGTAGATTACGTTTTGAAACTGCCATCCATGAGTAATCCCTGTGAGGTAGTATTGTTCTCCAGTTCATTTAACTCTCCAGTTTCAAAAGTCTGTGTATTTTTCAGAGTGAAAAATTTGTTCATTGTGGCACTGAACAATTTGCCCCAGGAGAAAAATAGTGACAGCACTGAAAATATCATTCTTGCAGTGATCAAGCTAAAAAATAATGGCAAGGAAGAAAATACCTTTTCACAAATTGGGATTTCTAACAGCAACTCATTTCTACCATCAATTTCAGTTTGGTAATACAAGCAAAGATTCTCATTTGCACCTGTGGCACCAACTTCATCTTCTGTATTTTGTATCTTCATTTGATAACCCATGCCCTGCTCCCAAGGGAATAAAAGAAACATGCAGGGACCAGGCTCAGTATTATGAGTCTGCAGGTCAGACACTGACCCAGCAAAGAGAAAGCCTCTCTGCTCTAAGGGTAAATGTGGTCTCTAGGTGAGAAGCCTTCTCAGCACCTGGTCCAAGGCAGCACGAATGACCATCACAACCCTCATCATTACCTGCTCCACAGGTGGGACACATTTCTGTGGCTTTTTCCTTTTTCCACACAGGGCTCTACAATCTGTATAGAAAGGCAAAATGCTATCACAACAAAACCTCTATGAGAAAAAAAGCCCTGTGAAAACAAGGTGACTCACTGCAGGCACACATGTACTTTCTCCATGGAAGAAGAGGGGATAAACACATACAGACCCATACTCTGTTTTATACGGCCTGATAGCAATGGGATAGGAGTCTATGGAGTACAGAAAAGCTGTACTCCAAGTGCCAATACTGATGGAAACAGGAACTTTCTAACCCTTATCCACACTGCTTCTTTGATTAGACCCAGCTTTAGCCTCCAACCCTGTCCCACTTACTGCTCTGCTCTTCAGGCTCCAACCCTTTATTTTTCTTTGGGACTTGAGCAGAGTCCCTGTGCTCCAGCTGCTGCTGTAGAGGAATAAGTAGCCAGCACAGACAGCATAATCTCATACCGTGTACAAGCATTAGGCAGTTCCTGGTCAACAGTAACAAACATGATTTGCTCTGGAACCAGCTCAATTGCAATAAACCATCCATCACTTCTGCAGAAAACTCAGGAAAGGAATGTGGCGTTTGCTACAGGTTCCAGACTGGTCTGACAGAAGTCAAATACAGTTTTACTACTGATTTGCTTGAAACACTTTACCTTCCACACCTGACCGTCCTTTATGCTCCCTTCCTCCCTTGATGAGGATATTCCTAATGGAGTAATAGGGAAGGAAGAAGCAGCTACTCATTCCACAGCTGAGTCTTGTTTCTCTCTGAAGTGTATCATTCAAAACAGCTGGTGACACATTTAATGAATGTCTATCAAATATTTATCACTCTGACTACAGCCAAGCTTTAATTTGAACTCTACCAATAATGATCTCAAGCAAAGCACTTAAAAAATCACTAGAACCCAGAAATAGAGAAATATGATTGTAACTCCCATTTGTAATATGCCATGCAGCCATCATGGTTTATCAAAAGATAGCAAAAACTGGTGAGTTCATTAACATACTACAGAAGTACTTCCCTACTACTCATGTAGCTGTTCGGTTGCAGCAGTAAAGAATCTGTATTGAAATAATGGATTCACTACAAAACAAAGATTGCAGATTTCAAAACAAGCTATGTCAGTTTTTGTGTTCTGTGTCATGACAAAGGGGGGAAAGGAAAGGGAGGAAAGGAATGAGGAAAAAGAAGAAATGGAAAAAGGAAAAAAAAGGAAAAGGAAATAAAGGAAAAGGTGGTAGGAACTGCCTTACTGATTTACAGTTTAATTAATGGTGAAATAATTTGTTGAACATCAACAAGGTTTTAACACTGCCCTAAAGGACTATCTGGAAGTTCAATATTGTCTTCAGTGCTTCAGTGACCAAGACAAATCAATAGTCAAAAAATCAGGGATCTGTAGTTGAAAAATAGAAATCTGCTGTTTTCTGCTAAATGCTGGATTAATCAGTAATCATCAATCAATATTTTTGCCGTTGTCAATACCACAACGAAAGTAGCCTGTTAATCACTTGTTATTCCTTCCCTTTCTTCCTTGTAAAGCGTTGACTCCCCAGAGATGTTAGCCAGTTGAGAAAACCAGGAAGGAACAAGAGCAAATGGCACAAAAGATCATTTCATTTGCTTGGCTTGGCACATTAATGAATTCCACTTAGACTGGAAAAATGCAGTGAGCACCACAGCATCATGCATTGCTTTAGCTTGAGTGATTCAGAGTCTGTGCCATTAAAATGTACAGTAAACTGTAATTAAGCAATTAAACATGAAAGAGCACAGGCTGGGCTGAAATAATGTTAGACCCCAAATGCCTTGTTTGTCTTATGCCTTTAGCAGCTTCAGCTTTAACTCTGTTTCAAAATGACATATGCCCTGGCAGAGCTGTCTAACTGTGGTATAAAAAGCTGCCTCTTTTTCTTTCCTACCACAAAACAATTCTTTAATTATTTTGTTCATACGCTTTTGTGTAAGCCCTTTCAATTCCTGTTAACCCTTTTGCTGCTCATAGCAGCTGCCTTCCAGAAAGTGTCATGATGGCCAAGAGGCAGGAAATGAAGAGCAAAGATAGGCAGCCTTTCCTTTACCACTAAGAGAAATAATGTTTTAGTCTACAGGGTAGTTTCAGTACAACTTAAAAACTTAAATTAAAAAAATATATATTAATTAGGACTACAGGTAATTGTAAGTCCTTAGTGGAAGAAGCACATTCTCTGCACCTTTTGGATCAGAATGCGATATATATAAATAGGGAATTCAGATGAAGGACATAAGATGGGCAAGTTAAGGTGATCTATACTGCAAGGGACAATTATGACTATATCTCATTTGTACAGTTTTTACAATAATTTCAGTCTGTAAAAAAAATCCAAGTCTCATGAAGACTCAGTGATGGAGTCCACCCTATATGCAGCAAGAAAGTGAATAAGGGAATACATTTTAGTAAAAGAAGGTAGAAATACTACCACATGAGACCTCACAGATGATAGCAGTGTTTGAAATGGTCAAGGACATCTCTTAAACATGTGTTTTCGTGATCTCAGTTCAAACTTTAAGAGTGAACTAGTTCCATGCCAGCATGTGAATATTTTTGTACCGAAACTTGTAAATATTCATTCTGACCACTGGATGACCTCATTCTGATTCTCATAAAGCAGAGAAGACAATTGCTGAAAGTGTTAGTAAAAAATAACTGTAATGATATAGCATGTGTTTTGCCAAGGAAAGTTTAAAAACAAGCCCAAAAAATCCTACAGAGTTTAGGAAAAAGCATAACTATACTTAACAGATCATACTGGAATCTTTAAGTACTAGGTTTCACATTTTCACATGCGTATTAAGTTATTTTTAGGATGTTATGTTGTATACTAGAGTGTATTTCTTTTAGTAGAAATAAGAAGGTAAAAATTCTAAGAATTATATATACCAACCAGCAAGTTACACTTCCATTTTTCTTCCCATATATTAGATCTATAAGGTTTATTTTCGCCCTCTTAATTTTTTTTAAACAGATAATATGAATTTGAGCCAGTAAAAATATTAAAAGTAAGCATTAAAGACTTATAAAGTAACTAGTGAGATTTACAGAAACAAGCAAATCTCATCAGCTTTTAAAATTAGAAAAAACAGGTATATAAGGGACATTATAATAGTTTTCACATGTAAGTCTGAAGCGGCTGGTACTGAACATCAAAGGGATCAATGGAGTGACACTGAACACTGTCCGGATGCAGTGCCACAAATTTTACAAGGCCTTCTCCCTGTTTTCAGCATTACCTCTCGATCCCAGGCAGCATAAGCCTTTCCTCCACCCTTGAACAACACAGAGAGCTCACGTTCAGCAAAAGCAAACAGTGTTTGTGAGGTATCAAAACCTTCTCTCCTTTCTGCATAGCAGGGAAAACATCTGTGCCGGGTCCAAGGCAGAACTTGGCTCCCAGCAAAGCAACTGTCACGAAAAACACATGAATCTGAACAAGACCTTTCTAGCCTTTTTCTAACACACACACACTTATTTCTTCAAATAGATTATTCATTAGTCTACGGGGAGTCTTCCACAACACTCCTAACCTCTGTGCAGAGTCATCTTCAAAAGAGCGACAGTGAAGAAATTAGAGACATTTGTGAGATCACACCATATTTTGGAGACAGTGAATTCTCCTCTTTTTTTTCTATCCCAGTGACCGTCTAGTCATGTTCCTGCCAAAAATTTGTTTTTCTCTTTCCATGTTTTCTGTTCTTCTTTTTTTAAATTAAGATCACATTTGAGTCAAAGATTTAAAACAGCTGACTTTTTCAGGTTTGAATTGAGAATAGTCATTTACCCATTTGAGCTCTCAAAATCAGTTCCACTTACTTCCTCCAAAACTTTTGTCATTTTTTTTTCCAAATAATTTTGTGAACTGAGCTGTACTGCAACTAAAGAATAAGAACAAAGAATAAAAATTTCAGGCTGTGAATATTTAATGAAAAAAAAAAAAGAGCAGCACTGAGTACTTTATAATCTGGTTTTAGCATACATAAATTTGTCAGTAACAACACAAACTTCACTTTGCTGATGTCTTTCCAAAATAAATACATGAAAATATATTTAAAGATTACGAAAGGGTTGGCTCAGCAGACTTGCAGACTCATGTCCCCTGTTTTTCAGAACAGGAGGAATGTGGATATTGGCCAGGACATCTGTCAGCCAAACTCCATCAACAGCAACAACTCAGTGAGCCGGACATGTGCAATCTAATAATCCCAGCAAATCGGTATTATGCAACGTTGAAGTTGGTGGACTTGAAGTAGAAAAGAATTTAGCTTGACTAATTATTATGATCAATTTATAGTGTGAGAAGACACAATTACAGGGCTGGTACTGCAGGCCAAATCAAGCTTTTTCTTTTCTTTTTTCTTTAGAAAAGACCAACACCAATCACCAAAAACAGCAGAAAGGATAAAAGACTAAAAAGATTTATGTCTCAAAAGCAAACAAAAAAGAGGCAGCATAATTTATCAGAAAGATATAATGGGTCATCAGTATGTAACATAACATACCAAAAAACCCCTAGAATCATTATTCAAAAACTAATTAACTTTGGAGATCATGTGGTCAAATCCCTTACTCAAACCATGACTGATACTGTGATTTTTTTTTCCCTCGCTAAAAACTAACCAGTTGTCTTCTGTTGCAACTCATGTCCATTGCTAGTTGTCCTACAACTTTTTATTTTCAGGTGGAGATAGCAGTGAGGTGTCCCCCCTCATCCTTTTTTCTTAGGGTTTAACAATCCCAGGCCTCTCGGCCTCTTGTCACCTTTTCCTTGTTCTCCTTTTTCTTCTGAAGTATGCTCTGTGGCAATAAACCTTCACAAAGGACAGTTCTTGAAAGGCAGACAAAGCCAGTGCAAATTTAATTAGGCCCTGTGTATGCTTTATGGCAGCAGGCACTGTGAATACACAGTCACACCATTTTATTCACAAAGCTTCCAAGTCATTCATAACAGAACTCGTCTTCAGTGCTTGCACAGAGCTGGTACCCAATTCACTGTAGGACCTCTTCTCCATCCTTTTCAGATCTAAATGGTCGAGACTGAGGGAGCAGATATTTCTGTAGCCCAAGAGCCTGACCTGACAAGACCGGTGAGCAGAGCTGTCAGGTCACCATCATTCTTCTCTCACAGTGACCCTTCTTAACTGCATCAGGGGAGGTTTGGGCTGAATCTCAGGAAACACTTCCTCATGGAGAGGGTGATCAGGCATTGGGATGCACTGCCCAGGGAAGAGATGGAGTCACCATCCCTGGAGGTGTTTAAGGAGAGGCTGGATGTGGCACTTAGTGCCGCGGTCTAGCCATTATGATGGTGTTGGGTCATACACTGGACTTGATGATCTCAGAGGTCTTTTCCAGCCTCAACAATTCTGTGATTCTCTCTTGCCTTCTCCTCCTGGTCATATGGTCCTGCCCCATCACCATTATATTGACTCCAACTTTGGCCTGACCACTCAGTCAGCTGAATCAACTCACCAAGCTGCAAAGGATATTTTTTTTTTTCTTATTTAAGGAGTCAAACCAGTTGACACAAGCCAATGCACAAGAGGGAGTGCAGCCAAGCAGCCAGACTTGTGGGCAAGCCGTGGGGAAAATGAAAGCACCATCCTTCCAGTGTGCCACCATGCCAGCTCACCCAACCTCATGCTAAAACAGGTAACAGGTATTCAGGAGAGTATACATTCACACCAATGTTGGATGGTACTGTGTGAACAGAAATGTTCCTGAATAGGAGGACTTCACTTTCTGACTACACAGTCACTGGTATTCATGTCTCAGTTTTCAGAAGCTCTAAATCTTCCAGCATTCTCATGCAGAATCTGGCGGTGCTGGTCTGTGCTTTACACAGGAACAAAATATACGGGAGCTTGCTCGGGATGGGCAGTACATGGAGAGTTTCTAGCTGCTGCCTCACTTAGCTGAGCGTAACACTCACCCCAGGCTGGAAATTTTAACAACATGGAACTTAGCTAAATCCACACGGAGCTGAGGAATGGGCCATGGAATTTCTATACTACAGAAATTATCACTACGAGATTTTAAAATCTTGCAGAAATCTAGAGACATCAGAATTTCTCAAAACCACCATATATAGGTAAACCAGGAAAGTAAATAATTGTTTCAGTAGTAAGCCATTATGTCTCTCTGCACATTAAAAAAAAATAAATAAAAATACTCTCGAATGCCATTTTGACTGGAGACATCTTCACATAAAATTAACAGACTACACATAAGTCTGTCGCCCATGCATATCTAGTAATAGTGGGTATAATAAGCTCCCATGTGACAGAATCAACTACAGCCTATGTTTTGGGTAGAGAACAAAGGGTAAGAATGCGTGAGACACAGAACCACAGTACCACAGCTCTGTCTAAAGGAGGAGAAACATCTCCCACCCAAGTCACAAGGACTCTCTACAGAGGATCAGGAGCAGTGTCAGGATCTCGGTTTTACGGTGCGCGGGGGAAGCAGGCAGTGTGAGTGCCACAGACCTCCAGGTCCTCCTCGCCTGCGGGACAGGCAAAGCAGAAAGCACAGGTGCGCTGTTCGGATGCCCCCGGCACCTGGCTGCCCCGGCTTCATCCATGCCCAGAGAAAGCTCTGGTGTAACAAACTGCTCAGGTTTTCTCTCATTAGCATGGAAGATGCAATGATGTTCACCCTTTTATCCCTTGAAACTATTACTTTCTCAGTACTACATTATGTTTTGTGTGTATTTTATCACATTCGGTCAAAGCGGTAAGATCCATTTGTGCTGAACTGTACTAGCACCCTGAGAAGCCTATCAACAGCATAAAATAGAGAGCCAAACTACTCCAAACTTTAAATTCATTGCCATATCCTCCTTGTTCATCTTAGGCAGAAAGAGAAAAAGGCATGTATACTCCTCAGTAAGCAAGCAGTGATACCTGCTATTAGTCAAGCTGAGCATGGGAATTTTACCATTTTATTAATTTTACCATTTTATTACAAGTGCTCATCCATACTTAGGTTTATTTCTTTAGCAATTTTTTAGCAATTATCTCCTAATGGCACTCATTAAATCTCTTTTTATTTTGAAGAAAGGACTGGACAAACATTTAGGTGAGATTTTAATCTTTAAATCATATATATTCTTTGAAGTACGGATTGTCACGAGTGTAGAAGCATATGGCTTACATACAGGTTTCTGAGTTTAAAACTGCATTGTTCTGTAATAGGAATATTAAGCTTTAAAGCTATTTTGTATCCAGCTGTACCTATATCCCAAATGAAAAGCACAGCTCAACTCCCCATGCCACATTGTGTGTTGGGGGCAAAAGCAGCTTACTCCCTTACTGTAAGACAAAGGCAGCTCAGACTGAAAATGTAAACTTCTCATTTTTAAAAAAACCCCAAGAGATTACCATTGTGTTAAGACCAAAATTCCAGCCAATCCTGTTGAAAAATTTATGCCAGGTTTTAATGTCTTAGCAGGTCAACAAACCACATTCTCTTTAGCTCAAAATCAATGTAATAAAATATTTCAGATTTCTATCGCCCCACCTTGCAAACTAATAAACAATGTCTCTGCAAGAACATGAGAATGCTGATTACTCTCATAAGATAACTACACAAACAGAGGTAGATTAGATAAAAAAACACAGCCTTAAGCAATCTTAAATTATTCCAGAGAAAATCTGATAAGATTTACTATTATGTTATGAATATTATACTATGTTGTCTTCTATTTCTCATGAAAAAGTACTAAGTACCAAACTCCGTGTAAATTATTTATGTTAGTTCTGGCTCAGCTAATTAACTGAATTCATAGTTTTGAACTTGTGGTCTAAAGCTCCATGAACTCCATCCAAGTGGTTCTCAGCAGGTAATTAACAAGAGCAAACCCATTTTCAGTAAAAGTAGATTAGCTGCACAAGCAGTCAGCAGTCATTCGAAAAAAAAACAGCCTATAAATTTCTAAAAATCTCTACCTTACTGTTTTTCAGTTGTCTAGTGCATCAAGTAGATGAGTAAGTTCAACAAAAAAATTAAGGTGAAAAAGCTTTATATGTGACAGAGAAAACTAAGTTACTTGTCCTCACTGAATTGCTTTTGAAGTCACACTGATCTCCTCCTCACTACCTCATAGTGCAATACGTCAGGCCATCAACGTTTTGACATCTGCTACAATGCAGAACAGCATCTTGTACAAGGACTTGGAGAGATCCAAATGGCAGTATTTCTCTCAGCACCTTCAGAGAATTTGACTCCTCTTCAAATAAAACATGTAAAAATCAATGCTACTACAAATAAAGGGGTGGTAAAATCAAAGCAAGATTACTAAATTCTAGCAATTTCTTTTGTGAGTGTATCAGTGTCACATCAGACCGGTGATAACACAAACAGCCCTGGAGTCAGACTGGAGGAAACAAGAGACTCCTTTCTTCCAATGTAGACAAAAAAGCAATCTTCATTTACTAATGGGCCAGATTTCCCTGCAATTATCACAACTGGAGACATAAAATTTCATACTGCAATCAATCACACACTGCACGTTCTTAATTGTATTCTGAAGGTCTAGAGTTATTAGATTCTTTAATTAAATGTTCTCCTACTGGCTTTAACGTATCACTGAACAGGTAGTATTCCAATAGCCCAAATACAGCTGTTTGTTCGATCTGAACCATTCCTACTCCTAAATAAGTCGTCATATAAAAGCACAACTAAGATTATTGATGATCCCATTTATTTACTGATTAACTGTGAGTGACACAATTCCACAGAGTGCAATACCAAAAGAAGCAGCTGAGCAGACGGCAGGTCAGACACAAGTTCAAAACAAGAAACTTTCAGTTTGCATCTGGACTTGTTATTGTCCACAGATGACACACATTCAAAACTTCAATCCAGCCAAAGCAATCAGAGAATCAACAGGAAACAGAAAGGATCCTGCATGATGCTGGAGAAAGCCAAAGGCTAGTTTTCCTTTTCCTCATTGATTAACAGCTCAAATCAATCCTTCTAGCTTAGGGAAGGCTTCAATTAATGTTTGTTTAGATTAAGCATCACTTTAGAAAACTCTAAGAAGGTTAAAAGGGCAAATCAAGTCATGGAAGCCAGGGTGCTGCCTTGCCCACTTGCAACAGAGGAGTTTCACAGTGATGCTGAGGGCAAGTGTCAGCATAACTTCATGCAGCACACCCTGTGCATTATTAACACTTGGCAACTGCAGGAGTGATTAAGAGCTCACCACTACTAATGCTTATTCACAGAAATAATTGCTACTCAGATAAGAAAGCCTGCTGAAAACAGTGTGTCTACCAAGATGTTCACAAGGACTGAAGCCAGGGTAAGACTGCTCTACAAATGAGAAGCTAAAACAATCTAAAGCTACCTGACCCGTTCTCTGTCTTCAAGACACACACATTCCTGAAGCAGGAAAGTAGAGCCTTAGTTGTAGGCAGGTGTTTCCCTGGCTAATCTTATTCTATACTGTGTTGTGCAAGATACTCATGATTTAGCTAAGCTGTGGGTGGACAACAGTCTCCAACAGATTTAGCAATTTCTACCAAACACTCTGGCTAATCACACAATAATAAAATGCATTATTTTTATTTCCTTTCCACATCGAGATTATGCTGATTGCAAAATGTGATAGTAACCTTTAAAAAAGACTGTGTCCCATTTTATAAAATAACACAATAATAAGAAATGTGATACAAAACCAAAATATGCTATGGAATTATAATATTACTGTCCTTTTGCATTTTGCAGTACTGGAAAGAAGAATTCCTACTGCAGTGGTTCTGTCCTATTACTCATGGTAAACAAGTGCTGTAACAAAGTTCACAGCAAAGATGGTTAACTTGAGACTTCCAAACCAAACATCCGTCATCTGCTGATCATTAAGCTGGTACCTTCCTGGTACATGTTTGACATTATGAGCACAAAAGCAACTGGAGATACAAAAAGGGAGCTGCTGATGCCAGTTGCTGGTTTACACAAAGCACTGCTGCAAGCCCAAACCAGCCCAGCCCCCAGCACACCGTGAGGCAGGGTCAGCCTTGTCATGTAACTGCTTCTTGCCTTTGAGATACACACATGCTTTCTCCTCTTCTTGCCTTTCTGAATTATGTGTTGTGCAACTTGGGGCCATGTAAAGGTTCCCTTTGGTATAGTAGGATCAGACGCAATCTGAAGTGTATCTAAACACTGGGATAGAGAAATGATACTTTTGTAAAACTCTTCTACCCTTAAAATTCCTTTCATGAATTATAGACCAAGACGTGTGTCCATGATGTGTGATGAGTGTTAACTTTAAAATGAGAAGTTTTTAAACAGATAATCAGTTGTGTAATTTAGCCAGTAAAGTTCTGGCATAGTCTTCCCCAGATCCACAGGTATAATTTCTATTAACGTCTACGGAAACAAAGTATATACAGAAAAGTAAATGAAAAAAGCAATCATTTATCATATTCCTCCAAACATACTAATGTAGATTTCACACAGCAGACATGGATTTTCATTTTCACAGTCTCTGCCATGTTATTATCCATATTTTTCTGCCTCTAGGTTTAGCACCTGGCAATAAGCCATTAGATAAATCGTGAAGTACAAAGGAAAAAGCAAAACAAAAACATGCTCAAACAGAGTCTCTACAATCAGCAGCGCAGATTTTGCCAGATGGAGCAGATGATGTGGTCAGTGAAGGTTCAGAAGGTGAAAGAATTAATCTAAGGGAATTAACAGTATGCCTGACACCAGACTGCTCCCTAAAATCTCTTGTGTCAGCTTTAGCTGTCTGTGCAGAGTCAAGTGCACATGGTGGACATGCACTAATTATATGTGCCTCTCTGCTGTTACTGAATGTATTGATTGTTTTTACTGTGCTCATCTCATTTCTTTTCTATTATTTACTTTAGCCAAGAAGCCTCCACTCCAAACACTTAGAATCGTAAATTACAGCTACTAAAAATCTAACTTCCAACACCATTTCTTGTGCATTTTCCACACTGTTGCCAGAGGTATCAAAAATGCCCTTGCTTGAGAACTCCTACCACCTTCTTCCCATCCCAGAAAGCATACTGCGCTAGCCCTGAGCATCTACAGTTATTTCTGGGTTTTCCATGCTTACAGCTCTCTACTATTCCCCACACAATACTGTGCATCTTTTTATACTCTGTCAAGATCCATGCTTTTTCAATTCATCCTACTTAGCACACTGAAGATGCAAAAGAGGAAATACATAGACCATGATGCTTTCAATAGACTTCAGTGGCTCCCAAGATGTTTTATCTTTGAGATCCGTTTGTGAGCAAACGTATGCAGAGAAAAGAAAGAGCTTCTAACCATTTAGAAGATTCCTATTTGCTCCCTGCAGTTTCCTTTACCTGTTTTTAAGTCTGTTCCAAGTTTTTCCTCTTAAAACTGCTGCAAGCCCCTCAGAGAGTCTGTGACCATAGCACAGCAGGGCACAGGTTGAGAGACTGAGGAGCTCCCTGCCCAGGCAGACACACAGCTGCAAGGAGAGTTATTACGTCAGGGTGATTTCACAGCTGACCTAATAATGGCCATCTCTGAACTACTGGCTCAGGTTTCAACCACTGCTCTCAGTGGAACATGCTGCAGGGAGGCAGTTTATCAAAGTTTATTAACCAGTTTAATGATACACTGCCATCATACCACAAGCACCTGTGCATACTGCCACACCATGTAACCTAAAACACCCGAGGGAACCCGCATGACTTTCCATGGAAGAGGGCAGCCTGTTCAGACAGCACAACCTTTGGGACTCTCCCACGCTTGCAAATCGTTCACCCTTCTGCTCCCAGAAGCCTAGCTCTGTACCTCTTCAAACTGGCCATGATTTCACCTAAACTGAAAAACACAGGAATCAAATTCTAGTCAGAATCACCCTTCAAAGGACAAGCAGAACATAGTACCTCTCCTTTCTAAAACCCTCTGCAGCAGAAAATCATTAATCTTTTCTTCTAAACATCCCAGCAGTCCCATAAATGTGGCAGGATATGTAGTTTGAAGACTCATCAGAGGAACTGAGGTTTTTCAGCTTTTTTCCTAACTATCGGTGAGGTGAGTTCAGTGAAAATGAAACCTTAAAAAATGAACATAGTGAGAATCTATCTGGCTCAATAGTTGACACTTTTATCCCTTTCCACAGCATGTAGATATTATTTGTACTTTTAATCTTACGCTAAGACCTTTGCCTCACTGCCAGGAAGAAACCTACAAGGAAACATATCCTTTAAATTTTACTCTTTCCTTGCTGTCACATGTCGGCAACGCTCAATCAAGATATCAATGACAGCAACAAATTCTGCCTTTTGTAACACTTCCTATACTGTATACGGAAGAGGCAAACACATAGAAAAAAATCCAAACAAATTATCTTTTGCCTCATTTTCCCCTTTGTAGGTTTGTTGGCCTACTGAATAATCAGACTTTGCAGAAATGTTGACTAATACACCTTGTGTTTACAATTCCCGCTTCTTTAACTAGCTTTAAATACAAAAGTAGAAATTATAATTATTTGCTGCCTTGGAAACATGCGAACTACACATTCATGTGTTTGTTCATGTATATGGGGTTTTTTCTATAATGCTGTAAGAGAGATCTACCAACACCTGCTGAAATAAACATTACCTTCCACAATTTAATTATTTATCAACTGCTGATGGCCAAATTTGACTTCAAACAAGGTGCAGATGGCTTTTACCAAGTCTATCTCTGACCAGTGTAACTAACATGTTTACCAAATAACATCTTTTTTTTCCCCATCAAAAATAAAAAAGATACAATTTGCCCTTCATTATTAAAGAGAAAGGTTGCTAGCAGTTATTATTTATACTTTTCATATTGTCGCGGGTTAGGGCTGGGCCGGCCACTAACGCGGACAGACGCTCTCTAACCCCCTCTTCCCCCCCCCAAACGGGAAGAGAAAAGGGAATAAGGCAGAGAGACTTACAGATGAGAGAAGAAAAAAAACTAGAACAGCTTTAATATGAAATGAAAATAATAGGAATAATGGTAAAAAGATAAAAGTAAAGAATTATATACAACTATAGATAGTAGCCCGATATCGAACCCGACTCCCTCCCCCGATAGCAATCACCACTGGTGCTGCAGAGCAGGAGGCACCGGGGAAGCCCCAGGCTCAGCGGCGGCGGGGAGCTGGATACAGGGAGCTGGATTCGGGAACTCAGGATCCGGATCAAAATCAGGAGGTCAGATGGAGTCCTCTCTGGACACCGGCTGTTGCAGGAAAAGAAGGGCGAAAAGGCCGAAAAAGGGCAAAAGGGGCAAAAGGGCCGAAAAAGGGACGAAACTCTCGTGATCACTCAATTTATACTAAATATGACGTATATGGGATGGAATACTCTCGTTGGTCACCTGTCCTGTCTGTTACCCCCCGGAGGTGCCACCTTTTACTTCCTTGTGCCCCCCTCTTACTACCCAGCACCCCCAGCGTGGCACACAAGAGCCAGCAGTGGCCTTGGTCACTATAGGAATAAGTATAAGCAAGAGCCTTTCTACATACCAGTCCCAGGCAGTGACTGTAAACATCAGGTGTTATCACTGCCAGTAGCACACACTGTCTGCAAAAACATGCTGCTGACTTCAGAACGTGCAGCCTTTTAGAAGACACTAAACTGAAAAGTAAAAATCACTAAACAGGACTGGGTTTTTAGCTAAACCCAGGACAATATCTAGAGTTGCTCTGGCTTGGAAAAAAAGACTAAGATGACTCCTAGCTTTTAAAGATAACATGTTAGAGGACATTCCAAATTCTCTGTAATCACAACGTTACTTATAAATGGTACTTATTAGTGTACATGATACATTGAAAAATATGAAGGCTATGACTGAAATGTAGGAACAGACCTAGCAGCCAGGCCTTAAGTTCACATGCTATGGAAAAGAACCAATATACTTACAATTTTATTAAGATGAAAAAGCCTTGATAGACACACAATGTAAAATTCTTTTCTTCCCTGCCCATTATTCATCTAGATTCCCAAAGGTACTTTATGGGAAATGACTCTAAACAGCAGGTGATTCTCTACCCTGCACTGGGGAAAAAGAAGAAAGCAATTTCCCAACAGTCCCCAGCCATCAATCCTCTTGAAAAATAAGCTTGACCATAAGCTTAAGGCACCACCAGCCTGAGCTGAAAAATCCCCAAAGGGCATTCCAAGCTATGCCAGAGCAACTGACATTTCTTTTGTGAAATGCGACTTCTAAAAACTTCCTAGTTGAAAAAGTTTCTTAATAAGGAAAGACTTACCAAATGTGTACATAGTGAATGGCCAAAAAAAACCAAACAAAAATGATACTTGCATTTTCATTACGCTTCACAGACTTAATTAGAATTAACTAACTTCTCATTAGTTTCCTTATTTTCAGGAAAAAATTTTCCTCTCCTAAATGAGATAATTTTTCTTCTCTGCAATAGGAGCTTTTTGATAATCAGTTATGACGATCATTTATGTTGATGTGTAAAGAACCTGACAGCACAGAAAGAAGATAAAACATTGACCTTTCAGAGATTACTACTGTACTGTGCCATACTTTCTGATGCGTATTGATGACCTCCTTGCCCATTTCAATAGGAGAAGATAATTAAATTTGTTGAGCAATGTCCTAACCATTCTTCACAGCTTGGGATTCTCTGCAGCAAACAGTGCCCACAGTTGACATCAACATTATTAATATAAAAAGAAATAATCAGCAACAGAAGCCAAGCACAGAAGGTCATCCTCCAGTTTGATTCAGCATCTCTAGACAAAACCTGATGCTAACTTTAGAGAGTTTAAGCAAAGTTAATGTTTAAGAATGCAAAACAGATTGACATTCTGATAAATGTGTCCATGAGCTAGATCTACAAAGGTACCATATTCCAGATAAAAGAGTTTTATTATTTTTGCACAAATGTGCAACTCATTATTGTAGGCACTCCAGATAACTCAGAAACCTTCACTTTTGTTCAGATCACATCACAGATTAGACAAATCTTGCCAGGGCACTTTAGAAGAACTGCAAAGACCTACCACTAAGAAATAAGACAATAAAAAATTCTGCCTGTCTTTTTGTGGCGCATTACTCAAACTGAGGAAGACTGATGGGTTATTCATAAAGAAAAAAAAAAGATCCTGGGTATGATTTACTAAATTAAATAAAGATGTCCGAGTCCCTAAGAGCAAAACTAATATCCATACCTTGTCTTTTGGAGTTTTTGCTTAACCACTAAGAGCTGCTAAATTTACATTCCCCAGCTTTTGCCAAAGCAGTATTCACTAAAGAAGGTATTCTGGTCAGTAAAGCCTCTCAAGAAAATCTTTACCTGCTTGTAATTATCTAGCTCACTTCCTCCTATCTCTTCTACTACCCTCATTGCTAATTTTTTTTTTTTTAATGAAAATCAAGGGACACTTCAAGAAGTATCATTTCCTTTACCTGTCAGTTTCTTTTTCCCTTCCCTTCCATTTGCCCTCGCTAATGCCTGCTGCTTTAACACTCTTTACAGCACAAGTACTTTAGAGGTCCTAGCTAACATTTCTGAAAAATGAAGTTTTACCATCCTTACACCATTTTTCTGACCACTTTAAAACTTTTACATATAATTAAATTTTATTTATTTTATAAATACATGTTCTTACAGTGTGTTATGGTATCAAAATCTGAATTACAGTGTCTGCTAAAACCTGCTTTTCAGTAACTTTGTATGAACACATTTACATATACAAATAAACAGAAACCCCCTTGCATTCCTTTGTGATTAGACAGCAGATGAAAAAGCCTTGATATACACACAATGTAAAATCCTTTTCTTCCCTGCCCATTATTCATCTAGATTTCCAAAGGTACTTTATGGGAAATTACTCTAAACAGCAGGTGATTCTGTACAAAAACCTTGCAAGAAAACAGATGAACAAATGTGTGATGACTAATTTACTGCAGATCAAGTCCTCAATACGTTAAACCAGATATTCCTGCACCATCTCACCCTTCTGGTTTGTCAATGGACTGTAGTGCACTGTCTTGGGAGAATCCAGCTCTACCTTTGCCTATTTCTATGTCTTGGTTGGACAGGGCTTTGAGCAACCTGATCTAGTTGAAAATGTCCCTGCTCTTTGCAGGCAGGTTAGACTAGATGACCTTTTTACAAGTCTCTTCCAACTCAAACCATTCTATGATTCCATACTCTGCAGCTTTTCCTCAGCTGCATTGGAATAGTACCTGTCCAGACCCATAGGCACAGACAGTATATACTTCGTAACACAATGTTACTTCATAAGCTTATTTTCTAAGGAAAATGACAGCACAATTTAATTTTGATGTAGTTGTTAAATACCTTCTCACAATTGAAACAAAGAAAACACTTTGCTGAATACACTACTGTCACCTTACTATCCAGGGTCCTTCCAACCTCTGCATTACCTCACCCATGCAGCAGTACATGGGTATACTGTGGGCAGCACTGACACCTGAAAGAGGGAAGAGACAGCTCTCAAGAGAGTTCCAGAGTGGCTAAAAGGTAATCTCAAATGGATCCTGAGTGATTTTGTCAGCAAATACTCTCACTGTGTCCAAAGATGTCAATTCTCAGCATTTTGTTGGTCATTACTTTGTTTTAAAACAACCAACCAACAAATGAACAAACTTAACTTAGTGAAGTAAGATCACTGTGAATGCTTTGATTTAGAGATCCAGACAACATTTCAGTATCAAACATTACCATACAAAGCCCTGAGTTGGTTAGTGCACATTTTTGAATGATAATTGCCTGTTTTTCAAGTCCATCACCCGTAAAACAGATATATCCTACAGCTATCTCTCACATTGTCTTTACATTGTCAGACATGCAGTATGATTTGTAAAAGCCAAAAAAACCCAAGCCCAAAACGTGACATGCCTTTAGATGCTTACCTGTGCGTTTAAGAACCAGATCTTTTACCCTCCCTGAAATGAACGGGCAAGTAAAAATAATCTTGACAGAATGATACATGCTTTATCATTGCTTCACCAAAACTACATCTGAAGAACTAATTTTATTTTTTTTTCCTTCCAATGTCATTCATGACAAAGACCTACATAACCCATAAATACATTACTCTCCAACAGCTGTGCATCTTCTGTCATCTCCTGAGCTTTGAAAATTGAACACAAACATATTGGCTTGTTATCCTTTAAAAGGTATTGATGGACACCCTCTCTCATTCTTCCTGTTTCCTCTGTCAAGCATTAATCACTGCCTTAGCTGCAAATGAAAATTTTATTGGTCAATTATAATTTAGATCTATATAAAATCCTCACTCTTCACTCCATGCATTAGGTAAAAATTGCACTGCCTGAGGAATACAGCAATAATATATTGTAAAATATGAAATCTAATAAAACAGGACTTGTGTTTCTCATACCATCAAATTCCTGGATTTAACTAGTGTGTAGAGCAGAAATGCCTAATGTCTCTCCTCAACAACTCCCACCATTACATCAGTGAAAACAGAATGTTCTCCTGGCATTGCAATCCACGCATAAAACCCAAGCACAGTGTTTCTTAATCTTTTCAGTTGAGAGGGGGAGGAAAAATAAAAAAAAGATCTCCTCACCTTACCTTCTCTGTCCCCAAAACCTATGGCCCTTCAGGTATCCCTTTACATACTTTTGGAAATTGTGAGTAAGGAGTCATAAAACAATGACGAAAATAAAATGTTACTGCTTTAAAAAATATGTAATTTTACCTTTATAATTGAAAATGAAAAAAAAAAATCAGTGATTAGTATGCTTCTGACTATGCCAAGTGATAGCCTTTGACAAGACAGAACCTATGCTAACATTAGACAATTACTGTATTAACTTCAGTTTCTCCCATTGACTTCTCACATGCACAGGGATGTTATGGTGCTTCTATGCTTCTTTAAAATCTAGTCAGATTCCTGATTTTTTTCTGTATGAGCAAGGATCATAGTGGGTGAGCAAAGCCAGGCTAAATAATTAATGAGGAGTCAATGATACCCAGGCTTTCTAGAATATCCAGCCAAATTCTTCACTCTTTACTATATGAAATGCAATTTCTGGCCAACTCAGCTGCCTATACAAAACAGGCAGAAAGGGAAAAATGCTCGGTGTATGCCAGCCTCCCCAGTAACAGCATGTCAACTGGCAGTTGGTTCTGTAACAGCTCCCTCAACTGAGTATTTTTTGAACCGGGATTTATGCAGATGTTTATGTCAATACAACTTTAGCACAAACAGCTAACAGGACGAAGCAAGAACTTCTGAAATAAATAATTTAAGGTAGCCCCTAGGACAGCGAATAGAAAGCCAAGGGAAAACAAAACAACCACCAACAATTCCTTTAACAATGAAAATTCTGTGGGTTGCGATTTTTTCCATTTTTTTCACTCAGAAGCCATTCAAAAACTAAACGTAACATGGAGCTACTCATCAGCTTAAGTAATTTTAGTCAAAGCTTTTCCTGCTAGCCTTTACTAAAGGAAGAATCCTCCGCATGACAAAATGTTCTCTCTGTACCTGAAACAGGTAGTAAATTAGCAGCTCTTCACAGGTTCAAATATAAAAAACTAAAGCAAAATAAGCAAGTAGCAGTACTGGTCAAGTAGGAACCTAACTCAGCAGTTTGGACAGGCATCTGTTATTCAGCCTGGTTCTAAACCTCTTTAATTTCCAAAATGCAAATGTGGGGGAAAAAAAAAGATTAAATAAAATCAAAAATAAATTAAAGAAAAACTTTCATTGAAAACATGGGATGTCTGGACTACGTTATTTCCTACAATCTCACTGCCCTGAGCTTTTTTTTTTTCTCCTCATAGAGACTGCTTTCAAACAATGAAAATGAAATAGCATCAAGTTACGCATATAATGAGGTTGGATTAATACTAGCAAAACCCTTCAGATGTCTAATGTTGAGATGCATGATTTTCTTCATAGCTTATTCATATTGAAAAAAGCTAAATTGCTTCTCTCTTTTTTGATCTTTTGTCTTCTCCTTTGATAGGTTTTCCACTTGCAAATTCAAGTGTTACAAGAATGACTTAGATGAGTAGAGGCTTATGCAATTCTATCTCTTTTTTCAAACCCTGCTATTTGAGTTTTAATACACTGATTGACTATTGGAGCTTTCCTGGAAGCAGGCTTCCACAGCAGAAGACACACAAAACTTATCCACAAACAGCAGCTTTGAACTGAGCACATAAAGGACACAGCAAAGTGCCAATATGTGAAAGCTTAACCTCATGTGATCCTCACTCTTGACTTCACTCAAACAAATCCAAAAGCCAAGGAATTCTATGCCACACCAAATGTAAGGAAGATTACCATTTTATGATAGGAAAAGTCTTTACTAAGTAGTAAATCAATACTGAGGGAAGGCAAAATTACAGGTAAGAAAATGGTTTTTTCCTTTTTCTTGTGTTATATCCACTGTTGTGGACAGAAGTAATAATTCATGGGAAATAGCAAAGAACGACTGTCATCCATCAACTGCATAGATATGGTAATGAAAGAGCAAAATACTCTCCCCTCAGAATTCCAAAATGGGAATAAAGACTGCAATAAAATCACCAATCGAGTCAGTAAATATTGTAGAAGCTAGAAGTAGCTGGAGATTTTTTATTTTTTATTTTTTAAAAAAAAAGTGTTAACAATCATTCAATCGTTTCAGAACACAAGATTTTTTCTTTTGCCCCAAACAGAGGAAAGAGAGGACTGGAAGCAATTCCTGCTGTGAAGCACAAGCTACAGTCTCTTTTCCTGGTTTGTTTTCAAGATCTTTCACTAACTCAAATTTGTGAAAGACATTCTTTCATGTACACATAAAAAACTGTATCTTCTCCAAATCATAGCACTTAATTTCTGAGCAAGAGGCAGATATACAGAGAGGGGAATTTTAGGCATCAGCTTTTCACACAGACTTCCCTTTTCATGCACAAAGCAGACAAAATGCGTATGTGTCATAGCTTGGTTTCCATTAGTAGTATGAATCTTCCTTCCAAAGGTGTTTCTGAGCAGACTGGATGATTTGCTATCTGAATAATAGATTTAAACACAGCTCTGGAATTAAACTGATGTTTCTCCATCCAGAAGCATCATATCTCCTCATAATCACATATACCTGGCAAAACTGAAGTCTGAAATCTGTTCCCAGATTGCCTGAAAAGAATTGAGTCATTTTACCTAGCAAATTATGTCACAGAATTATATAGCATTTTCATGAGATTGCCATACATCACAGGAGATGCAAAGAGGCTTCTTCCAGGTCAGAATGGTTTAGATACACATTATTGTCAAGCATAATCCCAAAGACAGAATGCATTTCCAAGTTTTTGAAAAAAAAAATCGTTCTATCAGAATAACAGAAAAAAGGGGAAAAGAATTGGATGCTATAGGTTGAAACCACCCATTTGCTGGAAGATCTAAGAACCTACATGCAAGGTTTTGAATATATCAGACCAGTAATACTGGTTAGTGAGTAAGAAAAATACTTCTGTCAGTGCAGTACACCTCAATGCATGCTCATTGTCTGGTCCAAAGAAGTTATTTTAATGAACAGCATAACAAGAAGCAGAAGACATTGCAGTGTGAGCATGAAGCACAAATAGACACGACGGAGGTGGATTCATTAACTCAGGCTGTCAGAGATCATGTCCTATTCAAGCACTCTCACGATCTCCTTTGGAAAAGAATTTACTCCAAGTTCTTTCACAAAAAGCAATTCATAGATTAATATCTTCATTATGTATCTCACTAACTACTAAGCAAGACCCTCCTTGGGTGCTACAAATGCTGTGCATTAAGTTGCGAGACACATAACCACAGTGTGTAGATTTTGCTATATTCCTCAGTCCTGCTGGCTTGAATAGTGATAGAGAAAAAAAACTGCTCAGATTTTAGATCTGCTTGAGAAGCACTCAGATTCTGGTTCATTTTCAAAAGCTGAACATACTGACATACTTAGCCGCTAGTCTCTGAGGAGGGAAAATGGTTAGGTCTTTTTGTATTTGCTTTGGTTTCTTTTTTCTTGAGAAGACCTCAATAGACTATAGAAAACAAAAGAGTTCAAAGGATGATTAAAGATGAAGAATAACACAATAAATTTAGAAAAGACTTGGAAAAGCTTTAAATAAAGATTGTTTAGTACCATCAAAGTGCAAGAAAGAAAATCTGCACTGTAACTGAGAAAGAAAACTGGACTGTAAGAGAGCAGCCCAGGAAAGCTGGTTAATATTTAAGGATCACCTCCTTCAAGCCTAAAAGCTATGCCTTCCAACAAAGCATTTGACACTGTCTCACACGAAATCTTGGTTTCTAAACTGGAAGGATATGGGTTTGATGGATGGACCACTCGATGGATAACGAATTGGCTAGATAGTCACACTCAGAGTTGCACTCAGTGGCTCAATGTCCAAATGGAGACCAGTGAAGAGTGGTGTCCCACAAGGTTCGGTACTAGGACTAGTGTTGTTTAATGTTTTTGTCGGCGACATGGAGAGTGGCATAGAGTGCACCCTCAGCAAGTTTGCAGGCAACACCAAACTCTGCGGAGTGGCTGACACTCTGGAGGGAAGGGATGCCATCCAGAGGGACTTTGACAGGCTTGAGAGGTGGGCCCAGGCCAACTTCATGAAGTTCAACAAGGCCAAGTGTAAGGTCCTGCTCCTGGGTCGAGGCAATCCCAAGCACAAATACAGGCTGGGCAGAGAGCAGATTGAGAGCAGCCCTGAGAAGAACTTGGGTTGATGAGAGGCTCAACATGAGCCAGCAGTGTGCATCTGCAGCCCAAAAACTGAACCGTGTCCTGGGCTGCATCAAAAGAAGTGTGAGCAGCAGGTCGAGGGAGGTGATTCTCCCCCTCTGCTCTGCTCTGGTGAGGCCCCACCTGGAGTACTGCGTCCAGTTCTGGAGCCCACAGTACAAGAAGGACATGGATCTGCTGCAGTGGGCCCAGAGGAGGGCCACGAAGATGGTTAGAGGGCTGGAGAACCTCTGCTATGCAGACAGGCTGAGGGAGATGGGGTTATTCAGTTTGGAGAGGAGAAGGCTCTGGGGGTGACCTAATAGCGGCCTTCCAGTACATGGAAGGGGCCTACAGTAAAGCCGGAGAAGGGCTTTTTCCAAGGGCCTGTAGTGACAGGACGAGGGGAAAAGGCCTGAAACTGCAAGAGGGTAGAGTTAGATTAGATTTAAGGAAAAAAAAATCTTCTCCATGAGAGTGGTGAAGCACTGGAACAGGCTGCCCAAGGAGGCTGTGGATGCCCCATCCCTGGAAGTGTTCAAGGCCAGGCTGGATGGGGCTTTGAGCCACCTGGGCTAGTGGGAGAGAGGTGTCCCTGCCCACAGCAGGGGGGTTCGAACTAGATGATCTTCAAGGTCCCTTCCAACCTTAACCATTCTATGATTCTATTCTATGATAACTGTTTGTGGAAGGAATGGTAATTAAGCAAATAAGCTAAATACATCTGTAAAGAAATGTTTGCTTCATCTCTCTCAGCTTTGGGTCAGACCCAGCAAATGCTGAATCAGCCAGCCCCTGAAATAAAAAAAAAATTAAATCTAACGCATGAGAGATTAGGGTTTTCTTAAGTTCTCAGGTGATTTAATTCTAATGGATCTAGAAGATCCATGTGCAGTGATCTGCAGCTGCTCCATCCCGTTCTGTAGTCCCTGCAAACACTGGCTTTCTCAAAGAGGATCTTTGCCAGGTAAAGGTTGGGAGCCAGGGCAGCTGCCTGGATTCAGAGCCAGAGGTGGTGCTGAATGATACAGCACAGAATCTGAGTCCAACCAAAAACATTCTGGATGATACAGTGCACCACACTTGCTAAATAAAATATGAATTTGATTATTTTATTTGTTATTTAAAGTGCTTAATACTTCAGGACTGTCTGAGCCACAACAGCAATGAAGTTCTTGTTCAACAACACAACTATCTCAGAGGAGTAATTGCAGTATGTGCTTTAATTCTCAAGCCTGAAGCTCAGGGTGATTACACAACCTGGAATTCAGAGCATCTGAAGGACAGTCACAAACATATCCATTATTTACTATTCTAAGGAAGAGGCATTAACACATCTGGCAGCTTTGAACATTTGAGTTCCAGCATCAGATCATATCACAAATAAGCCCAAGGCATTTGCCACTAGTCTAACCAGCTCTCAGAAGCCCGTTCATATAACACTGCTCCAGTTCTGATTTATTTCATTTTACTTTAAGAAAAATTCCCATGAGTCTCAGGTTTCATAAAGTTCCTGGACTTCCAGCTACTATTCTGAAGGCAAGAATACAAATTAAGAAAGTTCCCATTACTATACGAGGAGAAAAAGAAAGACTGAAGACAAAGTTTTGACCTCATGCAAGACTCTGGCAAAGTTCTTTGGCCCAGGGGAACCCGAACTTTACCCTAAGGCCCTTTTGTCAGTATATATGGACACAGACAGTCACAGCTGACATTTTAAAATAGAACAAAAGGCAAACAGAGTGACAACCAAAGGGTAATAGCAATAAATCTCCACAAGTTTTCCTAAACTGCTGCTGTGATAATTTCTTCTGGAAGGAAATACTGTTATGCTTTCTTCCAATTGTGGGCATTATATTTCTCTCATTCAATATTGACAGAAAGACAGACATCTTCTCAGTATTTTAGTATGTTAACCTTATAAAGCCAGTCAGTAATAATCCAATAATAAAACTTTCCAAAGATTTTCTTCTAATACAAAAAATATCGCTCAGTTTTGTTTCAAAAGATTCTACTAGCAGAAGCCCATACTTCACTCCTAGATGCCAGGATATCATCTCAAATGCAAGCTGGAACATAGGAGGTTCCACAGAAACATTCGGAAAAACTTCTTCAGTGTAAGGGTGACAGAGCACTGGCACAGGCTGCCCAGAGAGGCTGAGGAGTCTCCTTCTCTGGAGACATTCAAAACCCACCTGGACGCGTTCCTGTGTGACCTACTGTAAGTGATCCTGCTTTGGCAGGGGGGTTGGGCTAGATATCTTTTGAGGTCCCTTCCAACCCCGAACATTCTGTGATTCTATGAAATGCAACTTTTCCAACTAATCTTTGCTCTCAATTTGTTGATTTCTAGTGTGAATACACAGATTCTTCTGCCTCAGTCACAGTCCATCTATGCAACAACAGTCAAGATTTTACCTGCACTAGTTATTTAACATTAGAATCAACAAAATGCCTCAAACTAAAACGATTTGGAAACATAAATGACTCTCTGGAGAAAGACAAAGTTAGTATCTTTTTATGTATTTCACAGAAAACCTAGAAAATTGAGCAAGAAGAAATCTATTGCATCTCTCTGCGTGGAAGCAGGCTCAATTATACTTCAGATATTCTTGCCAGACATTTGTTTAATACATTCTCAAGTATCTCTACCAGTGGAGATTTTCCACGTCGTTAGACAATGTGCTGTAAACCTTAATTGCTCATACAGTCACAAGGGTTTTCCTAACCCTGTACTCTCATTTTCCTTGCTGCCATCTAAGCCCAGCACTGTTTAGCCTATCCACAATGGAAAGGGAGAACGAATTACTGCATTTCCCTTGACTTTTTAAGCACCTGAAAAATATTTCTGTGTTCCACTTCAGTCTGCTGCCTGTTTTACTAGCCAAGGCCCTTTACCGTTTCTCTGCACTTTCTGGACATGTAGCTCACATTTGGTACATCTTCCCTGTCCTCTCCTTTGGTCTAGTTAGCTGGCTTGCACCCTTCCGAAATTGCAACATGCAAGCCTGGATGCAGCATTTCTGTTGAGGCTGCATGAGCTCAGAAGAGAATAGACAGCCTTATACTCTTCTTCTTTGGATCCATTTTAGGCTCTAAAACCTCTATTACGAATCCTCTATCTCGCAAATCATTTCTCATTCCTATAATCATAGAATCATAGAATCATAGAATGTTAGGGATTGGAAGGGACCTCGAAAGATCATCAAGTCCAATCCCCCTGCCAGAGCAGGAATGCCTAGATTATGCTACACAGCAACGTGTCCAGGCAGGTCTTGAATGTCTCCAGAGAAGGAGACTTCACAACCTCCCTGGGCAGCCTGTTCCAGTGTTCCGTCACCCTCACTGAGAAAAAGTTTCTTCTCGAGTTTAAGCGGAACCTCTTATGTTCCAGTTTCAGCCCATTACCCCTTGTCCTATCAGTGCTTGTCACCGAGAAGAGCCTGGCTCCATCCTCGGGACACTCACCCTTGATATATTTGTAAACATTAATGAGGTCACCCCTCAGCCTCCTCTCCTCCAAACTAAAGAGCCCCAGCTCACTCAGTCTTTTCTCATAAGGGAGATGCTCCACTCCCTTAATCATCCTAGTTGCCCTGTGCTGGACTCTCTCCAGCAGTTCCCTGTCTTTCTTAAACTGAGGGGCCCAGAACTGGACACAATATTCCAGATGGGGTCTCACCAGGGCAGAGTACAGGGGAAGGAGAACCTCTCTTGACCTACTAACCACCCCCCTTCTAATACACCCCAGGATGCCATTGGCCTTCCTGGCCACAAGGGCACAGTGCTGGCTCATGGTCATCCTGCTGTCCACCAAGACTCCCAGGTCCCTTTCCCCTACACTACTCTCTAATAAGTCATTCCCCAACTTATACTGGAACCTGGGGTTGTTCCTACCCAGATGCAAGACCCTACATTTACCCTTGTTGTATTTCATTAAATTTTTCCCCGCCCAACCCTCCAGCCTGTCCAGGTCTCGCTGGATGGCAGCACAGCCTTCTGGTGTGTCAGCCACTCCTCCCAGCTTGGTGTCATCAGCAAACTTGCTGATAGTACTCTCTAGTCCCTCATCCAAGTCATCAATGAATATATTGAATAATACTGGTCCCAGTACCGACCCTTGAGGCACTCCACTGGATACAGGCCTCCAACCAGACTCCGCCCCATTGACCACAACTAGACCACACTTCCTCAGTTTAGCAGCAAGGATGCTGTGGGGGACTGTGTCAACTGCTTTACTGAAGTCAAGGTAGACCACATCCACCGCTCTGCCATCATCAATCCACCTTGTTATATCCTCGTAAAAGGCTATGAGGTTAGTCAAGCACGACTTCCCTTTGGTGAAGCCATGTTGACTGTCTCTAATGACCCTCTTATCCCTGATATGCCTTGAGATGGCACCAAGGATAAGTCGTTCCATCACTTTCCCAGGGATGGAGGTGAGGCTGACCGGTCTATAGTTACCCGGGTCCTCCTTCTTGCTCTTTTTGAAGACTGGAGTGACATTTGCTTCCCTCCAGTCCTCAGGCACCTCTCCCGTCTCCCAAGACTTGGCAAAGATGATGGAGAGTGGTCTAGCAATGACATCAGCCAGCTCCCTCAGCACCCGTGGATGCATCCCATCTGGACCCATGGATAATGATGCAGACACTATTCTGAGGAACACACACTTGCAGATTTTCACATAGAATTGGCTTCTGTTTCTTTCAGAATGCTCTCTCATTTGTCATGATCATCCTGAATCCAAACCTCCAACGTGCTTTTAATCCTCTCACCTTTGCTTCACCTGCAAATTTAGTATTTCTCAGTTGATTTTTCAAAGCTGACAACCTATTAGTAAACGTGTTTAGCATGTGCAACAGCATAAAAATTCTTAGAGGAGAGCCTAAAATTGCTTATTTTTTTAGTTTCTTTTCTATGTTATAGAATCCATAGCTACAAAACAAAATAAACAAATTTATTTCCCTTCCATTACATCCCAAAACCTTTTTTTCCCTCAGGTATACTGTTACCCAAGTAATTTTCCTGTTCTTTATAATTGTGTTATACAATCTGTACTTAGCCTCTCATTGCTGAAGCAATGTTAGGACAGTGTCTGTCCCTACTACCTTTGCTATTGTGCAACTTAAGGTACTATTTATTTTTAAAAGCCTAAAACATTTTTTATGTTGTATAAGCATGGCATGGTAGCCATTCCTCTTTGGAGATAATCTGCTTGGTATCAATGCAGCTCTTCATACAAGTTACACAATAGATTCAAAAAAAAAAAAGCTTGTTATTTGTTTGGTTTTAAAGTTAACACATGTATAGTACTAAACTACTTGTGACATACATTTTGGGCAAAGCAATGCGTATTTCTTGGACAAAGTCCCTAGCCTATTAGGCTGCACAGCCTAGTACCATGGTATACACAGTACCCAACTCTCAATTTTTCATGTGCTTGTGGTGAAGTCACATTGAATTTCAGTCTTAAGCTTCATGCAGAATAAACTCAGTGCTCCAGTTGACCTTTCTCGTAGCAAAGGCCTGGAGGATGGGCTCTGGTCCAATAGTCACTAATTTTATGAACATTCCACAGATTCACAGAATCATCTGAGTTGGAAGGGACCTCTAGGGATAATGTAATCCAACTCCCCCTGCTAAAGCAGAATTGCCTAGAACACACTACACAGGATTGCATCCAAGTGTATTTTGAAAGTCTCCAGGGCTAGAGACTCCAGTGTCCCTGGGCAGCCTGTTCCAGTGCTCTGTCTCCCTCACAGTAAAGAAGTTTTTCCTCATATTTAGATGGAACTTCCTGTGTTCCAGCTTGTGTCCATTGCCCCTTGTCCTGTCTCTGTGCACTACTGAAAATAATCTGGTTCCATCCTCCTGGCGCCCACCCTTCAGATATTTACAGACATTGGTAAGGTCTCCTCCTAGTCTTCTCCTCTCCAGGCTGAATAGTCCGAGCTCGCTCAACCTTCCCTCATAAGAGAGATGCTCCAGTCACCCAGTCATCTTGGTTGCCCTCATATGGACTCTCTCCAGTAGTTTCCTGTCTCTCTTGAACTGGGGAGCCCAGAATTGGGCACAGGATTCCAGATATGGCTACGTCAGAGCAGAATAGAGGGGGAAGATGACCTCCCTTGACCTATTGGCCACATTCTTCTTGATGCACTCCAGGATACCGTATCCTACTCTGGTGTGAATACTTTCAGTTGAGGAGTGGAGGGACCCTAAAGACATTTCAGGTGAGAGGTTGTGTGAAATAATGGGTGTAATTAGGGAATGTTTCAAGCTGATGGAAAGGGTGTTTTCCATCAACACCATCTCTCTCATTTGAGGCCATCACTGATCTTCGCAGAAAGGAATTTCTGAGAAACAGAATGTGGAATGCAGCTAATATTACTGTCAATGAAGTACGACGTAGGTGAGAAGCAAAAACTATCCCTCCATCAGTTAGAAAAATCACACCTCTACCTAATAAAAGCTCTATGTTTCATCTCTAGTCTTTACTACAAAATTCTTTAAAACTACTAGACGCATCTTCTGTTTTCCTGGAACAAAAGCTGATAAATTAGCAAGAGAGAAGAGGTCCTAAGCTAGACAGCTCACTTGGAGTTATTATATAAATGGCCTTTCTGAATTGTGTCCAAGATTTAAATTATTTTTAGTTGACGTCTGTGGAACTGGCAACAAACCTTTTCACTGTTGCTCTCATGGTAATTATTATTCTTGTTTCACCGCATATTTTACTAGCATTTCTCAAGTGTCTAGTTATAAATCTCTTAAAAGCCTGAAGACAGTTGAATTGGTAGAGGTAAAAGAAGAACAGACATAAGCTAATATGATTCTTGGTTTTCCTATACAACTATTTTTAAAGTTGAAAGCAAGTGTCTCCCTACATCCAACCTGGAATTGGTCAGAATGCATTTCAAAAAGGAAGAGGGGTACTCTTAATCTTATCCATTACATGTATATCACAAAAGGATATATAATTCAGAACAACAAAGTTATGAGTTACTGCACAGTTTGCTTCTTTTTGTTCCACAAACATCTTAAAAAAGGAAGTTAACTTTAAAAATAGGATTTCTAATATTCATCTCCATCAATATATACTTCCTTGTAGATAACAGCTCTCTTCAGATTCAAGATAGCTCTAAAAGATCTCATTTATCTAATCTATCAGAACCAATTAGTTTTACCAAAAAATATTCCTCTCATATCCTCAAACATCAGACCTTTCGTGTTCCCATAATTCATCTCCCCAAACTGCCATCGGCTCTGTAATTGGAGTTTGTGTCTCTTTGTTCCCACAGTTCTTTCAAACACCACTTCAAGTCCCATCACTTCTCATTAACTAGTAACTTCTGCAACTCTCTTTGACAGAAGAGTCAAGTCCCTCAAGTCAAAACTTTGTAAATTAGCATTCATTATTCCATGTTTCACCCTGCTCTGTATTATCTGCTGCTGAATGAGAAATAGAAACTGCTGTCTCAGTTCATAGCATGTTAAATAACTTCAGAAATATGCTCTTTCATTGCTCTCTGTACAGATCATTCCTTTGACCCCTGCACTGCCTAAGAGTGATACAATCCACAAGATATTCCTCTAACAACATGGTGTGACATGCCATCGAAAATCAGCTGTGATCACCTCTGACAGATGCTGTAAGAAAATTTCCATGCCACGTGGTGAAAGCAGATGTAAGCAACCTTCTAATTACTTGCACCACATTTCAGCTCTCTTCATTCTTTCCTTCTTCATCTACATCCAAGTGGATAAAGCGCTTAAACCCGATATTTTTGAAAGATTACCAGCTGAAGTAATCTTAAATAAAATATATCTTTATACTGAAGTAAAAAAAGAAAAAAAAAAAGACTAAACATGCATCAGCACTGAAGCTGAGTTTCCATTTCAGTGGGTTGGAAATGGAAATACAATTTCTAAAGATGCCAACCATCATTTTTGGCAAAAACACTTCGAAAAAAACCTTACGCCACCACCAGCATTTTTCTGTTCACAGTACAAAACAAAATGGCCAGACAATAACTATCTCCATACATATGAATGGCAGCATAAAGGAAAGGAGCTAAGAATGAAATTCTTCCTTACCAAGAAGTTAGATTACTAACTGAAAAATTCACTACATGAAATGTAAGATGATAGCAAAGGAAAAAATTGGCGCGTGGGCTGAGGGACTCAGGAAGCAAAGCTGAGAGCTATCAGCACAGACAGATTTTCCCTGGACAGAAGATGATAAATGTGCAGAGGAACTGTTTGTAAACTGAAAATTCATCCAGCTGATTAGACACAAACAATTTTTCCTTAGGATCTTAGTAAGGTTTTGTTTTGTTTTCTCATTTGACAGTACTTTCAATTATTGAGACAGAATGACAAAAGAGCATATGTGCTCAATGATCAGAGGACCTGCACCATCAAACTGGGCATCTGCTACTCATTTCTGGAGGATGCTGCGAGACTCACGTGAAAACCAGAATACTGAACAGTGCTGCGCCAGGCCAGCTGGAGCAGGACCAAGAAATGGGTCTTTCTGCAGAGGAATTTAACACAAGTGGTCTGTAGAAAGTAATTTGTACCTGGGAATGCACCCTGTAATTGTTTCATTGTATTTGATCAGCTCAATTACAAAGATGACTTCTGCATGCATATAAACAACAGACAGACCAAAAAGAGGTGCAAAGGCGATTCCATTTCAGTGAAGTATCCTTGGCTTTGCTCCCAAAGAGAGTCAAAGCGCACTGCCATGACCCAGCCATTAATCCATGAAATTATAACTGCATCTGGACATACTGTTTCCTTGAATAGAATGCATCACAGAAATAACCACCTAATTTATGAAGCTGAAGAATACCCTCTGACTTCATTTCATTCTAACCTGGCTTGCACCTGCCCCACGCTGTCCTGAATAGCTTACTCATTTTTGAAAACATTATGGCTACCTACCACATTCACCAGCTGTGACAGCAGCGGTTGTTTCTGTTGCACCCAAACAGTCTTTTTTCTTTCATCTTTCCCTGTAAAATGATAGCCTGCTAAACCACATTTTGCAAACAAAATTCTGAAGCATTTTAGAAATGGGAAGTCCAATCAATGCATTGAATAGCAGTTGCTCAGTGACAGAATCTCAATAGGGGTGCAATGTCACTTATAACTCCTTTCTATTGACTGCATGCATTTACAGGAAAGATGGTCTTACTTCAATTGCTTTTTATTTCAGTAAGTCTTACAAATATTTTTTTTTCTTCTTCTGGCATTGCTTCAGATAAATCCCTAAATAACCCTCCTAATAATTCAGTAAGGACATAGTTTCTCAAATTTTATGGAGACAGTAACCATTCATAAATATACGCTGTATAACACAGCTTCTACTAAAAACCTTTGGAATCTCACTACATTGCGGGAAAGTGGAGAAGGCAAGAACTCCTGCCTGAAAGCACAGTCAGCACTGAGTTTCTTCAAAATAGTAAATGGAATCACAGAATCACTGAAGTTGGAAAGGACTTCCCCGAACATCTTAATCCAACCAATGCTCAGAGTGGGTCTGTTTAGATCAGGCTGCTCAGGCCCACATCCAAGCGAGTCCTGAGCCCCTCCAAGGACAGAAACATCACAACCGCTCTGTACATTCTATTCCAGTGTTTGATCATGCTCATAGTAAAAAGAAAAATCTTAGATACTAATAAAAATATCCTACATTATTATATATTTTAAAAATTTGTGCAGCAAAAAATATGACTGATTTAATGTCACACCAGTTACAAAACCACATCTGCATTCATAGCTTTTTGCCCCCCAAGCCCACTAATGCAAAGTTTAATTTAATATCTGAGTGATAAATGAAAATACGTAAACAAAACCTGCACAGCATTTCTGTACAGATGTAGGGAGAAAAAGGATCCAGAATAGAGAATAAATGTGCAGTACGTTATCCCCACAGCTAGAGCAAGCCTGACAGTTGCCCAATAAACCGTTATTACAAAAAAAAGTTTTTGCCCTGTCCCCTACTACTCTGACACATAGAGATAAAAAATGTAAACAATAAGTGGTTTGCATTTCCTTAGGTGGAGACCACAACTTGCATTTCTCTTATTGTATTAAAAATCTCTTTTCAAACTGGTGGCAAACAGGGGACAGATGAAACTCTTTAAAGTTGTTTAACAGTTAATGCTCCCCTGCACCATGTTCATGGTCCCTAAGGAAAATAAGAGCATTTAAGAATTTCATATATCACAGGCCTAAGAATGGCACATACTCCTGAAGCACATTTTTATCACCTATGTTGGTGGTGTTCACATTATCTCTGTAAGTGAATTACCCTGAAATCCAGCAGAGCTCTTAGACTTGTGGCAGTGAGTTGTTACAGGTTAAACACGAGTCACATGAAAAACAAAACAAGACCAAAAAAATCACACCCTCTTGTTTGCCCTGTTTTTTTTTTATTTGCTCCTTTCAGTTTTACTGCATATGCCTTTCCAATAAGTATGAGAAGATGAAAGCAGAGCATTTGGTTTGCACACTCCATTCTTGCTAGTTTTTCCACATTTCCTTAGTTGGTACCTTTCAGAATGCAAGGCTCCAAGAGAAAGAAATATCTGGCCACGCCTTTTAACCCCCAGTTATTGTCTACATCATTTCTAAACCCCCATGTCTTTTGAGTTCACATAGGATGACTTTAAACAAATTCAGCATTCAAACGAAGACCAGTCACTGATATATCTTTAGAAAATAGCAGGCAAAAAAAGAAAACAAAACACAAAAACCACAGCGAATGTTATACCCAGAACAGATACAAGGCAAGCCAAGCAGCTACCTGGGGTAAATGAAGACTAGAATGAGTTTTTCTAAAAATGGATAATCTGCAACGTCAAAGAAATTGAAAATGCAACATCAAAAAACACCTTTACAGAAGGTCCTAGATCGGCACACAATGAAATCTCATTCTGATCATCAGGATGACTGGGAATAACACAGAAGGAAGAAATCAGATATTTGATCTCCTTGCATCAAAAGGTAGTTACTTGCTTTCTGTAACGATTGCAGCTAGGGCTCTGGGAGACCTGGTGAACATTTGCAGTCTTGGGTACTGCTAATACAGCAGTGCCCAAACCACTGCAGCAGCTGAAATGAGTATCCATAGCCATAAACAAAGATTGCTGAAGAGTTACTGGGTCTTTTCCCTACAAAAGCTCTCATATAGATGGGACTAAATGGAGCTATGATGGTAAGAACAGATGGCAAAATTATTTCTTAAGTCATGTTAAATCACATTTTTGCTCATTCTGTTTTCTGTAATTTAAACTAAATGACCAATGGTGATAAAATTCGCTTTTTGCAGCAATAGCAACAGATTTTTCTGCTGCCCCTGGCTACAGCTAGGAGCCTTGAATTTTATTTGGAAAATTATAGAGGCAAAAGGTATATCATCCATTTAATAATTTTATGTCTCAGACTAAAACGATTTAGTAGTTTATTTTTTCAGAGGATACAGTCACTCTGAATGGAGTTACTCCACTTAAAAAGTAAATATGGGAACAGGCTTCCATGCTATTGCTGGGAGACTTCCTCTGAAACACAGAAGGCAAGTTCTGTCCTCAGCTGGAGAAGGCTGAACATAGGTGAGTTTGTAAAATGTTATCTGGGTTATCCAGATCATTTCAACATCCACCTGCACTTTGAAAGATGGAAGAGTCAGGTGGCTGATTTATGAAGGTATAAATCATCCCTTAACAAAAACCTCTTAGGAATTCCTTAACATCTCTCTTGGAGGCACCACAACAAATTCAGTCTCCAGTGCTAGTTTCACTGCCTTATGTTAGCTGCTAATTTAAAGCTAATTGTAGAGCAGGTCACTGGAAAAAAGCCCAGTTACTTTTATGGTGCATGACCAAGCCCTAAAAGAAAATAATAAAACCATTAATTAAAAACAGCAAGAAGCAAACACAACCCAGCTGCAGTTGCTTAGAATGATGTGCAGTTTTTCTAAACAGTTACTTTCCCAGGTGAGCACAGGGGCCATTGCTTTGTCAAGCTTTATAAAAAACAAACCACAGAGCACATCCTGTTGTCACACACTACCACACCTGGCTTGGCTTTTGTAATCACAGTGTTTGGGTTGTAATTTGCAGACATCTACTGGCACTTTCAGCTAACGCCTTCTCTTATCCATCCCTTCTTTTTCCTTAGCAACATGGAAGGCATCTGTGAAACACCAGACATGAGAAGTGAGGCAATGCTTCCTCTGGTTGCCATGCAAAAAGTCCATCATCATCAGAAGGCAAACACGTTGGGTTTCCTTCCATAAAAGGGTGACTTCAAAACATTAAATAACATTAAATAATTATCTTTAATTATGCTGTACTCAAAACAAAAATACTGGCTGCAGAATGTAGTATCTTCGTTTTACATCTGTGATAATGCAGTCTCAAAAACACTCCTTTCTTTACTTATTTATGTGCAACAACAATCAAATACCTTTTCCAGGCAGCAGCAGGCATAACAAAAAATAGAGTTCGGTCTCCACTGCTGTTCAGTGACTGAGAAGAGAGAAATCCCAGCAGCATGGCACAAGATAATTAAAACATAACAAATCATAGCTCAGCTTTACAACTAAAGTAATCTGTACAAGAGTGACAGGATGCCAAAGCTTTGGCACCTACAATGCATAAACAGACAACATACCATGTCCAGACTGGGCAAGGCACGGTATCTGCTGTTCACTAGCTTATGTGAAATGCTTACTGAGACCTTGGATCAAGTTTACCTAGTGCATTCCTTTTCTTCATCCACCATCAGGCTCAATAAAGCGAACAGGCTGTGAAATCAACAGCTTCCCATTTGTTCATTTTTAAGAGAGGCACAATGCTGTTTCATATGAACCGCCAACATTTCAATGAATCTGAATTACCAGCAACTGACCCAAAAAAGATAATCGGCACACACCAGTGAGTGCTCAATGCTCTCCCACTAGAGAGGTGGTGTAGTAACGGTGACGTAACCTTTAACTTCTGGTTCATCAGATACAAAATATCATTACTGCCCACTAACTATTCAGTGACCCAAAGGACACAAGAAGAGCTGGCAATCACAGCCCTTTTTTTGGACTTGTGATGAGCAATTTCTGGCTAGACAAGTAGTTCTCTACAGTGCCAGGCTTAAGGATGCCAAGTCTATTCTGTTCCAGCCAAGGACTCACACAGGTATTTCAATGGGATTACCTACCAGCTCGACAATCGAGTACAAGTTTGAAGGTTGTGTTGGACTGGAACCAAAGTGTTCAGTACTAAGTCTCCCTTGATGAGCTTCTCTGTATGCACATGTATTAGAAAAAAAATGAGGAGGACCTAGATCCTGAAAGGTATTTAGATACCAAAGTCTCATTGTTGTAACACGCATAAATATCACTGAAGATATGAGCCAAACCCACACCCTACACTCCCAGTTACTGTTTGTTGGGAAGCTTAGCAAAGAGGCCAGTGACAGAACAAGCATGCAGACAGGCAAATCCCACGGGGCAACCCGACGTGCCATCATGGTTCATCACACCGTAGCTCAGACTCTTCCATAACCACTCAAGTTTCTTCTTCTCTCATTTCTCTATGATCCATCAGCACTAAAGACTCTTCAAACAGAAAATGCTTCCAATTCTACAACAGTCCTACGAAAGTAGCTATAGTTGAATCACAGTTACAAAACAACCAATACATTACACTGAGTCATAAGTACCCGTTTCCTCAATCTATATCACGGAAATATCTACTTTATTTATAGAAAGAGTCATTTCAACAGGTTAACTAATACCCTGTTATAGCTGGATGCTAAAGGAAAGAAGCCACACTGGTCCTTATATGGACAGTCATGTAGCACGTTCAGCTGTGGTGCATGTTTTCTCTGTATTTTCCTTTTTCTGAGTGTGCCGTCTTTGACATGCAGAAGAACGGACAGCACTTGTCAAACTGTGATCACTCCAGAAATTGAAATACATAAAATAATAATTGATGCAATCAAAGGCGCATCCAACTGTCATGTGCTTGGAACACAGACAGCAAATGATTCAATTTATAATTAATTCACAGAAAGATGGAGAAGCTGAAAAAAATCCCTACAAAATACATTCTTCAGGACTTGGCAAAAAATAATGACTGAACAAGCACCTCAAATGGAAAATTAATGAATGACAACAGGAGCAGCACAAGTGTAACGTGGAGACAGACTGCAAGAAAATTAAACAGGCTGTTTATGGGAAAATAGCCACCTTCTCCATATTTTTCTCAGAAAAAAACACATGGTTCCTAATGGAATTCAAGGCTATTATTCAATCAGAAGCTTCTCATGAACTCAGAAACTGTGAAAGTATGCTTCTGAAAGCAGAGCCCCAGGAGATAATTGAAGCCTTAGAATCACAGTGGTGATTTTCTTGAACACTCATCCCCAGGTTACCTAAAATAAAATCCATCAGACAAGAAGACACAATGCAGCGATGTAAAGGTTACAGTGAATTACATGTACATAAAGAAAGCAAAAGAAAACAAAATGTATAAACAATCTTTTGGGGAAACTATGTGTGCGTACTTGCACATGCATGCATGAAATTCAACTTTACTATATAAAATATACCCGAAAAATCTCATCTTTTAAGAAATCCTAATTCCCCTTTGAAATGGCTGTCCAAAATCTTCACACATACTAGCATCATTTTAAGAGCCTTGCAATACCTGCAGTTTTCAGGACTTAACCACAGTTTTCAATATCACACTTAAGCAAGTTTTCTAAACTAAATATTGGGTAAGAGGGACATGAACTGTATAAATGCCCCAGATGTCACAGCAGCGCCATATGAATAAACCACAATCTCTGGCTTTAAACTGATGGAGATTTAAATGAAAGACAGGCTCACAAAGCAGATAACAGCCTGACAATTCACACATTAAAACGGCCTAATTAAGAGCAAGAAATATTTTTATAGGAATTGTAGAGTGGGGAAAAAAGGTCATATTGAATTAAAAATTCAGTTCATAAATCCTATTATGCCATAGTCTTGGAGAGAGAATAAAACATAACAAGGCTTCCTTCAATACCGAAATTTAATCTGTGGTCTTCTCAACCACACAGGCAGTTCTCAAGGACATTCAGTGCTAAATTAAAATATCAGAAGGGCCTCATATTCCCCATATGAGGAGCAGACCCCACTCTGTTCCTATTCCAGGTGAGAGCAGATAATGGTGTGTTAACCTTATCGTTGCCTTCAAAATCTCATCACCACCAAATGAACCCTGTCACAGGTGCTCTGAAGTTAGGATCAGAGGACAGCAGGGACAGTTTGCACCACTTACCATTTAGTGCTGCATATATTCAGTGCACTCATTAAAATTAAATGCCAGTCATGTGAAAATTCCACTGTCCAATTCCTGCAGCCACAAAGGCTGATGCAAATTTCATCTAAATGGGAGAATTTAGCCAATCTTCAGTCCCAAGCTACGCAGAACGCACACCATCCATCAGACAGGGATACAAAACTGTCTCTCTCTGCAGCAAGGTACAGTACCAGTGAGGAAGACTTATAGAAAGGATTATCAGTTAGGGTATGGCAATGCAAGCTGGCACAGTCTGATTTAGGGGCTAACAAGTGTGGAAAGAGACCTTCAAATAGGGCAGCAACACAAGCTACTCAGAGTATCTAAGACCCAATGGGCAAAGGTGACCAAATAATGGCAAGAAATTAAATAAGCTTAACATACGACTGGGCTCTCACAGATAAGTGCCATTAGCTCATACGAACATTTTCTAAAAGGTCAATTATAGGAGTCCTGCAATTGAATAAAAATAGCAGCTTTTACTCCTTGACTTCTAGAGGGGGCAAAAAATTAGCCTGGACAACTCAGAAGTTATACAACATACAAACAAAAAATGCCAATATTATTATTTCTTAACAAATCCTATTACTGAGATTTGTCGCATTAAGTTTTGGAGTCAGTTGCATGGTAAAGCTTGAGTCATGAAGGAAGTGGTACAAATCTGATATCACTACTACTGAAAAAACTACTGAACAGGCTTGAATCTTGCTTGTTCAGTCTATACACTGGAGTAGGAAATATATATTCCAACATCATCATGGAAAATCTAAAATTTCACATTTCTATTTTCTCCAATTACACTGATAAAAATCATTTTGAAGAATGTAGTAAACCAGTGTCAGGCAAAACACTGCAGCACTTGCTCCTCATAAAGCAGAGGTTTCCAGTTAGAGGAAAATTTGGCCACTACATTCATGTCCTTATTACTGTAATGTTTTTCTGACATTCGGTGCTCTGTAATCAGTGCTTGGATGCTAATAATGACATGGGATATGATAGTGCATACCTACTCACTACTTGAGCAAACCAAAGAAAATGAGAGTCAGAAGCAAAAGAAAGAATTAATTATCAAACAAACATATAATTAAGTTTGGGTTCTCGGTGTGTTCCCATGACGTGACGCGTTTTTCGCAGGCAATAAAAAAGTTTTATTTACATTAAATGAGGTACTGCCAAAAATCAATTCCTAAATTGCAACTGTATTGCAAACAATTGCTGCCATACATGCCTTTGTTGAGAGTCCTGAGGGCACAGGTGCTCCTAGAGCTTCTCTTCACATGATGCAGAAATATGTGCTACTGGTGTTGACGGGACAAGGTACGAAGCTCACTTAGCCATCCTTCCCTTTCTTACTAAAGTCTTTGGACATAGGTCTTCATTTGTGTGCAGAGAAGTAGAGGCTACATAAATATCAGCCTGTTTGAATCCTGAAGCCCAAAAAGAACACAGTTGTGATTTCACTCCCCCTTGTGATTTGAACCAGGGTGAAGGCTTCCTTGCTATAGAAATCATCTAAATTTATTAAAAATTGTTGCCACCCTCAAAGACAAAAGGTAAGAAGGAGGAAACACTGTTCTCAAAACTGCTGCAGACCAGGCACAGAAATTGGTTTTCAGTTATGTGCTTTCACACAGGCAACACTTGAAAGAACTGGGATTGAAACTGGATATCCTGAAAATTGGTTTGGTGACTAGCCTACACTTGCAGGATAGAGTCACAGAATGGTTTGAGTTGGAAGGGACCCTAATGATCATCTGGTTCCAACCCCCTGCCATGGGCAGGGACACCTCCCACTAGACCAGTTGCTCAGAGCCCCATTCAGCCTGGCCTTGGACACTTCCAGGAAGGAGGCTTCCACAACTTCTCTGGGGAACCTCTTCCAGTGCCTCAACACCCTCATAGCAAAGAATTTCTTCCTTACAGCTCATCTAAATTTGTCCTCTTCAGTTTGAAACTATTAAGTCTTGTCCTGTCACTACCCTCCCCATCTTTCCTGTAGGCTCCCTTTAAGTACTGGAAGGCCGCTATAAGGTCTCAACAGAGCCTTTTCTTCTCCAGAATGAACAACCACAACTCTCTCAGCCTGTCCTCACAGGGGAGGTACTCCAACCCCCAGATCATCTTCATGTCCCTCCTCTGGACACACTCCAAGAGGTCCATATCCTTTTTATATTGGGGGCCCCAAACCTGAATGCAGTACTGCAGGTGGGGTCTCATGAGAGAAGAGGGGGAGAATCACCTCCCTTGATCTGCTGGCCACGCTTCTCTTGATGCAGCCCAGAATGTGATTGGCTTTCTAGTCTGCAAGCACACATTGCTGGTTCATGTTCGTTCTTCCATCTACCAACACCTCCAAGTCATTAATTGAAGTCTTTAAGTCAGATTTCTTTTAAAATACTCGTATTTTCAGGCCTTAAAAATACAACACTGAAGTTGCAAACTCCCAGGGAACCCTACGAACTGACACTCTGTTACTTAACTGCCCACCAGAGAGCTTCTGATGATGGGTAGATGATTCTGACACACAGATATTCCTAAATCTGTCTTCCAAGTTTTAAACTAGCTTGTACAGTCCTGCTACCCTTGGATATTCTGAAGAAAGACACTGAGACACTGGACAATGTGGAAGAGTGGTTTGGTGCTCTTTGTCCCTCTGGTGGGTTGACTTTGGATGCTAAGTGTCCACCAAAGCTGCTCTATCACTCCTCTCAGTTGGACAGGGAAAAAAAAATACAATGAAAGGCTCGAGGGTTGAGATAAGAACAGGGAGATTACTCACTAATTACTGTTACGGGCAAAACAGACCCAGCTCACCTTCACTGACAGACTTGGCCTTGGCCAGAGGCAGGCTCATCCTGGAGCTCACTGGCGTTGGTTCTATCAGACACGGGGAAAGCTTCTAGCAGCTTCTCACAGAAGCCACCCTTGCAGTCCCTCCACTACTAAAACCTTGCCATGAAAACCTAACGCAGTCCCCTGTAAACACATTTTCTTATTAAAACGAGCTCCAAGAAGACAAAAGCATGTGAACATACTATCAACACCTCCAACAGCACATTTACTTTGTTAGACCAACCAGTTAGCTTCTTAAGCTTTCCATACCAGCAAGTTCTTAGATCTACATTTGCTTGGTCTCTCTGAAAAAGCTCTTTTGGCCACCAATTCTACCACTTTTTCAAGACTGTCTTTGCTACTGAACCCTATTTGAGCCTTTCTGATTTCTTTTTGCCTAAATGACATCTGAGGAAAGGGAGGAATGGTACAGAGTAAGGAGCTGGGATCCATTCACTATGTTTCTCAACTGTAAATGCCAGATCCTGTTCATTTGTCCTTTCAAAGGTTGCTGCTGCTTCTCCTCTCAGTGGGTGCTGACATATATATACCTCTTCCCTCCCTTTTTTTATTTTTTTTAAATATCCCTAGATTTTTTTTTGAATTATGTTAAATATCTGGACTAGCTTTAAAATGCTTTTGCTAATTAAAAGCCTAATACATAATGGTAATATTTTACTAATAGTTATCACACCAATTTTGTAATGATACATGCATTAGTCATGTAACTGAAATTACTTCACCTTCAGGAGCCAACACAATCTAAACACGATACTTGAGCGTAACTTAATTACAGGATTAGGGAATGGGTTGTCTGATGTGTGTGAAATACCCGTATCCCTTCAGGGGAATGCTTGAAGGGCTCAAACACAGTGCTATGTGATGCTTCATTTTCAACCCTCTGCTACAACAGGGGGCATAATGGTTTTAAAAACTAATGACCAGCCATTCTCTCGAAATTTAAAACCATGCTGCAACATTTGGATAGACTGCAAAGGAGTACAGCAGGGTCATATAAGTACCTATCACAGTAGTAGTATAGAAAAATCTAGGATGAAATCTGTAGCTAAACAACCACACCATAAAGGTTGTGCAGAAGCCAGCAGGTTAGACACACAACTGTGATGCTAAGAAACTGCAAAGTTAGGATAAAACCTGTGACCACAGGCAGATGGTGACACTGCCAGACAAGGCTCCTGAACAAAGCACCAGTGGGCTGCTCTTTGGGCAGCAGACACCTTGGCATTCCTTTCAGAGTCTAGCATGCACAATTTAAGTGTCTTTCTGGATAACAGCAGAAAGGGAACTGCAAGGCCAGATCATGTCCAAAACAAGTGTATTGCCTGTGGATGTGTCTACTTCTTTTAGATCTCCAATCACAGACTTTGGGCAACATCATTCGTTTGGACTGTTCCTGCAGGTGTTTACCTGACTGAGCAGTGTTGGGGGTCTCACTCATCATCTCCCAAGATGGATAAAACACTTTTCACAGCAGTATTGCACAACAGGACCTGAAAGGAGCAGCTTAAGTTATGCAGTGGTTATACTGACATTAGGACTCCAGTATTAACACCCTAAAGCCACGTGCATCCACTATACGATGTCCCATAAATTTTAAGTATGAGAGCTCTTTGACTTTCAAAGCAAAGTACATTCAGAGCCTCACTGCTTTATAGGTTACTGATCTTTGCATTTAGAGTATAAATTTATTCATGGCCAACACAGAACTGTTTGTTCTTTACCTCAAATATCTCCCCTGCTCTGTTGTTTCTCCTTAAATAAGTTTATAGAAAGCTATTACACCTTCTTCCAGACTTTATTTTGTGAGACTAAAGGAATTTATCCTACTCCGCAGAGCATAAATTGTCCCTTTTCATCCCAGATAGGCTTCCTCTGCACCTGTTGCACTTTGAATCCATTTTTAATGCGAATTATCAGAACTCTATGCAGTATTTTATACCAGTATACTTCCATCTCACTGCTGAAAAAGTGGGCACTCACATCTTTTAGCAGCACATTCACTTAAATACTTAAAAAGACTGGTCCCAAAGCCAGTTCATGAGAATTTCTATCTGTTTGGAGGGAAACTACTGTTACTTTCTCCTTCAGAGTCTGGCCATGTCCATTACAATTCTTCTGCGGGTAACCATTTTCCCTAGTTGAACTAATAACTTCCATGTGATACCATACCAAATGCCACAGCAAGTAAAGTAAAATAAGACCTACCACCACCACCTTTCAGTAACAAGTAAAATAATAATCTTCCTTTTCCCAAAAATTCCACCACCTAGATCTTAAAGAAAATCCCAGTGATAAATCATTATGTCAGTATATAATTGAAATTTAAAAATTATTGTGAAAAGCCTAAGTACCTGCATTGCTTTTTTCTTATTCTGAAAAATAAACTATATTATCAAATAAAAAAGCAGATTTTTTTTCCTAGAGAAACACTGAAAATTAGAGGGTGAAAAGGTGAAAACTCTCATATACATACATTTTCCTGATTTAATCAAGTCTTAAACAAAACCCAAACAACAGTGCGTTTCTCACAAAACCATCTGCTAAACAAACAACACCCCCCCCCCATTAAAGTACAGGTTGAGCCTGGACTGATACTCATTTGAGAACGTTTTTGATTTGTATAATCATTATGGGGTGAAGACAGTAGGGAATTTCTGTGCTAAAACCACTGCATAAACTTATGAGAGATCTTTTTGCGGCGCCAGGCTCTTTTTAGTGAAGTCCAATGATAGGACAAGGGACAATGGATACAAGCTGGAACATAGGAGGTTCCACAAAAATATGAGGAAAAACTTTTTTACTGTGAGGGTGACAGAGCACTGGCACAGGCTGCCCAGTGAGGTTGAGGAGTCGTCTTCTCCGGAGACTTTCAAAACCCATCTGGACGTGTTCCTGTGTGACCTGTTGTAGGTGGTCCTGCTCTGGCAGGGGGCTGGACTAGATGATCTTTTGAGGTCCCTTCCAACCCAACATTCTGTGATTCTGTGATTCAACAAAGTGCTTTGTATAATTTCCCTCGACATCTGTGGGCCTGCTGAGTTCCTTCTTTATTCATATTTCAACAGACCTATAATTAAACCCTCTTCAAAAATGCATCACTTCAGGTATCCTAATGAAGAATCCTGAGGAAGCCGGTAATAGTTTGCTAAGGAGAGCAACAAAGCTGCTTCACTACATACAACTATTTCTTGCAAGATTTATTCTCTTCAGCAGATGGAAGGCTGCAGTAAAAGACAGAGGCTCAGGGCTGAAGAGGTCATAAAACTCTCAAGAGCAGGAAATTACATAGGAATATCTGCCAATGCGGTCTATTTATGAAAAGCCATTAGGTGTTCCCAGTCTCTTCAGTTCCTGGTTCCCCAAATAAGAGAACAGTTTTTTTAAGAGCAGTAAACTCACATCATCTTGTTTTAATTTAAGATTATTCTTGCTTTTTGCTTTTATATGCTAAACATGTAATTCATGCCAAACACCAAAGGTATCCACCTGCTACAGAGAAACCGGTTGGATATATAAGCAAGGAGGAGATTTTCTCCCTTGAAACTTGATCCAGCAGCCCATGCAGGGGTTTGAAGCAGTAAATACCTCCTACAGTACTGATACCCCATGGCTCAGCTTTTGTTCCAACACGAGCTTTAGCCCCAAATTCTAACAGCCTTGGAAGGCCCTGCGTTAATATGCCACAGCCACAGGGCTCAGGGTGAAGTTGTCACTTGCCTCCCAAGAGCTGTGTCCCATGTCAGCAGACCAGTCCCCACTGTGGACCCTTCTTCCTCCAGGGCTGGAGAGAGCTCCATGAGCCTCACGCATCTTCGTCCACTTGGGCTCCAGACAGCTACTGCGAGCAGCTGGGCCCACACTGCTCCATCAGGGACAGCCATAAACCTTAAAAAGCAAATTTGTTACTGGAGCCACAGGGATTTTTGCCAGAGAAAGAAAAGCAAATTTAGACTAAGATCTGCAAGTACAGGACTGTGCAATGATTGTCAACATGTCAAGTTGCTTGTATAAGAACTATCAAAAAAAAAAAAAAAGTGATCATAAGAACCCTGTTATCCTCCTGTAGTCACTTTATTTGAATGCACTATGAGGTACTATTACAAATAGCATTAGGTACTAATAGAAGTGAAAAGTTGAAAAGCAAAACTAAACTTCAAGAAAAGGTAATTACTAGATGCCTTCTGCAGTCTTCTATTGATTTATTACTTCAATTTGCATTGAGTATAAAAAAGATTATAAAATATTGAAAACTAATTAAGCTAGTATAAAGAGGGTTGTGCTTTCCTGAATATGCTATGTTGTATCAATAAATGAAAGCAAAGCTTGGAGTGGTTTACATTCTTAGAACAGTAAAAGGAGCAGTATCTGTGGGAAGTAAATACACCAAGTGTTCAAAATAACATCCCTATTACAGAGAATGTGAAAAACAATGTATAAATAGGCAAATAAAGAAGACAATGAAAATCTACTGGATATACTGATACGGGGCCTTGTCTTTAAATACATTTCCATATACATACAATCATATATGTACCCATACTGGTCAGCGGGTGGTGCGCAATTGCATTGTGTATCTCTAGTATTTCTTAGGTTTTATTTCTCCCTCTTTTTTTATAATCTTTTTAATGTCTATTTTTATATGTTACTATTATTATATGTTACTATTATTATTATTATTATATTTTATTTCATTTTAGTTATTAAACTGTTCTTACCTCAACACAAGACTTTTATCCTTTTTTTTTTTTTCTTTCTTCCCTAATTCTCCTCCCAACCACTGGGAGGAAGGAGGAGTTAAGCAAGCAGCTGTGCAGTGCTTAGTAGTTGGCTGGGGTCCAACCACAACCCCACACACCCCTTCTATCTGTACATTTATATAAGAGGTTACACACTGATGATAAAATAACTTGCAACTGGGCACCAGTCAAAATGGGTTCATAAATATTTTCAACATATAAATCCATGATGTCCCATAGCTCCTTCTTCTGCATCCTTCTGACACAGTTGTGACATTTTATATTTCCTTAAATAATATGTAGCAGCAGGAACCAGAAGACAACCAGGATCATTAGACCTGGCAGCCCCTTGTTCACACAGCTCAGTGCTTCCCAGACCAGCAGCTTCTTCTAGGCCAGTGAGAGCTGCAGAGCTGAGCTCTTCAGGAATCGATGGAAAATGTTCTTCAAGAAACACATATTCAAATGCCCCATGAGTACATGGGACTATTGATCAGAAGTCATCCTGTCCCAAGACTATTATCTTCTCTTTCTATTTTGATTTCAAGGACTAAATGGCAGGAATTCAATTTGCCCCAAGTGAAAGCCTTTACTAAAAATCTCCACATTACCTGGTAATATTAAAAGTGTGTAGCAAATAAACTTGCCCAAATTAAATGCAAAATACAATCTTGTACACTGCAAATCTAGAAGTGCTTAAGGAGATTTTGGTCATTTAACTGCCACTGACATCAGTGTTAAATGTACATGATAAAGCACTTAGGGAACTGTACCGTAACAGTCACAGTGCATGGTCGAAATGTAAACTAATTTCATCTTATTAACTAAATTCTCATATTTTCAGTTTTCCTGAGAGTTCCAAATGTATTGCAGTCATTGTAAAGCCCGACATTCCAAGCTAAATGGAGACCATTTCATGGAAGTTAAGCAAGGGAGTAGAAAACTTTTAAAATATTTTTCCCTATGAATCTGCTCTAAATATTCAGACAACTGTATATCTCTCAGAATTGAGACAATAATTTTACTTCATGATTTGATTAAATTTCCAAACCAGATAATTGATCTTTAGAGAAAAGAAAAACATCCATCTGATGCATTAAATTTATAGCAGAACTTAAAATAAATCGTACAAGTCATTAATTTTATGTTGCAAAAGGCCTATAAATTAGATTTAATGCTCAGCTGCATACATTGCACGAGGAAAATTAGCAGTTCACATTTGGCTGCCTTTTCTTGGTCATTGTTTCTTTGGGAACAACTCTTCAGCAAGTTGGTGTATCTTTTTCAAGGTAAACTGAGCTGCTGAATTATTTATTTATTTATTTCTAGGCTACACACTATATAATCTCCACATCCTACAGAATATGGAGTGGTTCTTGCACCAGAGCTTAAATTCTGGAGTACCTCTGCTACTCGGTAGGTCTCAAAGCCAAGCTGAGTCACAAGATCGGGTCTTTTTTTAAGAACTGTGAACACGTAGTATTATTTAGTGAAAGACCAGGTGCATTTTAAGTGCAGGCCAGAAGAAAAGCTAAGGAGTCATGTACTCGTTCTTTTGCCCTTGATGACTGAGGCAGAGGAACTCATGCTGTTAGTGAAATGCATCTGAAGAGAACACTTGGAAAAATGTCCTAGTAATGTAACTATCCTTGGGCTATGGCAGTTCTCCAGGTTTGTCCTCTTCTACATAGATTTCTAGGGCCTTCATTACCTCCTTGCTGAACATAAGCCTTATCCCTTCTAGACTTCCACTTCTCTGACAAGCTTTTTCTCCAGGACTGCGCAGATCTCTGCCTGGTCCTTTGCCCTCACATAACTTTCACTTCTACTTCTTGCTCAAAGCATTGAAGGAAAAATTAAGAATTAGAAAGATGAGGAAGAGGAGAACAGGAAGTTTTTCAAATATCTAAAATGGCAAATAAATACAATCCACAACTAAACTAATAACATCACACAGTAGTGAGAGTTTTCTGGTTTGTTTTTTTTTTGGGGGGGGGGCGGAATTTGTTTCTTTTTCTACTTGTTGGTGTTGATTTTGGCATTTTTGTAAAGTGCATATTAGTATTCCTGTGGAATCAAAACAGATTTCCTAATTACATTAAGAGACTGCAGCTCTACTCAGCAGTAAGTTTGAATGGCATCTTGAAGCAACAGAGAAAAAACCCAGTCTTGGATTGCCAAATACTTAAACGGAAGTTAAAAAGCTGTTGGCAGGATGGTGGAGCTCTGACAGAAATTGTAAAGGGCTATTGGCTTGTGTTTTAGTGAGTAGTTCTTCTATATTCAATTATAAGTCTGTAGTTACATCACTACGAAGTATACAGTGTCTGTTCTGCAGGTTAAACATGAAAACACAAATTAGAACTGTGAGATTTTTTTCTTGTATCTACACCAAATTTGCTGTGTGTGATCCTGGCAAGTCATTAAATACTCCAGTGCTCCACTGGTAAAATGAGAGTAAATAATAGCAGTTATTAGACATGTCAGTTTTGTGGCTAAATCCATCAGTCTTTAAAAAGTACTTTAATATACAGCAATGATGAAATCTATGGCAAAAGCTTATAAACAGTTATTTCAAAATAAAAGCCATCCATTCTAAATCCACAAACGCTACGTAAATATATTACAGCATAAACGTCAAGGGGGATGGGAGGGAGAAAAAGCACACGACATTACTTTAAATCATGAAATGCACATGGGTCTTCTTGGTGAGTTTGTAGAATGATGGCTATTATTCTTCAAAAGTCATTTGGCTGGATAAATATGAACAGCAGAAACAGCTATAGTTCAATGAACTTCCTACTAGTACCTTGGCAGGTGGGTATCAAAATCCCTAAGCGAGTAAGAGCAGAGATGCCTTGTTAAGACAAAAAGAGCAAGTTGAGGGGGATGGGTTTCTCTGAACCAGAAACACGCTCTACGATTCCTGGGAAAGACGAAGACTGAAGCAATTTGCCTTGGCAAATAAAGATAAATGATCTACCATGTCAGTTAACAAGTTAAGGAAATACAGCCCACAACTGCGGAGGGATGTGTAGGGAGAGCAGAACGCATTTACGTTCAGCATCCCATTCATAATGAAGCCATTATTTTGGGTTGTATCTTAGTGCTTTCTGCTGTGATTTGCAGTGCCACAATGATGGTCAGAGGATATTCCGTCAAGCTACAAGTTAAACCACTATTGCCACAGTACAGCTGTAAGTATACAGACAACTACCATAGGGCCAAACAAACTCAGCCTATATTTATCTTTTATCATCATTATTCTTTCTTTTTCCTATTTCCCCCTCAGAAAAGCATGTTTATAAGAGCACATAAACAACCGGATCTTTGAAAAAGTGCTACAGACCAGAAGGGTCCCAATTCTGCCTTCCTGGCCTGTCTTCCCGCCATCCTGTGATGCTTTGCTAAACCAGGTGTTCAGGAGTGAAAAAGGAAGCATTGCTCCTGAATGCCCAGAAGCACAGCCCAGCACAGACCTGGACAAAAAGTCTTTTCATTCCTTTTTTACAAGGCTGTCATTAATAAAAGCATTCACCTGGCAGGGAGATACAGGTTGGGAACTTTTCCAGTTTACCTGTCCTATATAATTAAGAAGTTTCTGACATTCCTTAAACTGTGCAACAGTTCCTTTCTGTGATTTTCAGGAGTACAGAATCAGAGAAAGTGGGGTTTTTTTAAACTTCTTGGTAAAGACTGAAAAAGAAATTGAATTAGAATAGAAAATGCAGTATTTCCCCCTAGAAGGATGCTGCTTCCCCTACAGAGCTTCTGAATATATCCTTTCCTATCTCCTCTCTCTGTCTCCCTACAGATTTAAATTAAAGGAGCAGAATATTTGTCCTCAAAGTAACCTATTTTTCTAATCCATATGAATGTTTTGATCTTTTTCCTCTAGACTACCAGGCTGGATAGCCCCACAGAATTCATACGGCTGCTGAAATGTATAGCATGAACTGAATCAGGCCTTTCATTCCTGCCCAACAAATGTTCTGATAGCTCTCACAGTCAAGCTCTGCTTGCTCCTCTTTTTCCCATTTCAAGAGCCTCAAGCATCCCAAAAGCCAGTGCATTTCCTTTACCCTTACAATTAAGCACATTACATTATCATCATTTATAAGCAGATAATACAAATATAAACATCAGCAATCAAAACTGGCAACCAGAACCTTTCAGCCTCCAAAATCCAAATACCTTCAAAGCATACAGTGAACTTTGGGAAATGCAGTATGTTTTCAGTATCACAGTACAAATTACTCCCATTCATTCTTTTCCTAGGAGCACACAAGCCACACTTACTGCCCATGGGAAAATGGTATCTAGCTGCATTGTGACCAGAGATCCCACACTGCAATATTTCACATACGCTATGGGATGCTGAGCACAGTACAGAATTAGAGGGAAGGCTTTGTGGGCTAAAGACTCTCTTTGAATTGGCCCAAATTGCTCTTTCAGAAGTAAACTGTAGCTGTGTTGAGGGCAGAATTTAACCTCTTTTTTTCCCAAATTAAATTCTAGGTATAAAAGGCCCGGTAAACATTTCATCAACACCCACCAGAGTGTTCTAGCACAAGCTGAGTTCAGCAAAGACTTTGCATATGCATTTCTCTTCATGAACACACTTCAGTCACATTTAAAAATGCTGTGCCAAATCGAGATCTGCAAGGGTAGCAACTATTTCTGCTTCATAACGAATTTGCATCTTTCCTCTCTTTGCCTTCTACTTTATGAAAACCTCAAAAATTAATCTAAACTCTACTTAAACTTTCCCTACACATCCAAACAATAGGTTATTGGAAAAAAAAAAGGAGGCCAAAAGGGCCAAGTTCTACAGCTGTACCAGCATCAGTCTCAGAGACTCTTGGATAATTAGGTGAAGTTAGAACTGCCATGGATTTATGAAGATCAATAGAATATGATTGTGTCAGTGCAAGAAATAACCAAACACTGGCCAATCTCCCTGGCCACAAGGTTTTTAAATTTCAGTAGGAATGCTGGCTTGGTATGCACCCCCACTAAACCGTGCCATAAAACAGCAGAATACGGATAAAATAATGAAATTCACATATAGGTATGGGGGGTCAAAGCTAAAGCTAAAAGAATTGATTTTATTTTACAGCCCACACTAACTACAGCAAACTTTTTCAGATAAAGCTGGACATAGCTTCCTATCATGAAGATCTCACCTTCAGATTATTTATGCCTGCCTGGGGAAAAAAAATGTTATTCACTGACATCTCTGGGTCACCCCCTGAAGCATATAGAATTTTTGTCTGTGTAAAGAGGAGAACAATAAACTGTAAATTTGCATTTAAAAAGCACCATGTAATAAGTGTTTACCCTTAAATTTGATGTGAGCTGTGTGTGCTTATTGCTTCTCAAACTCAGGCCACATTTCAGTCCCTCAGAGACAGATCATAAAATCTAAGTGAATATTTAGTTTGTGCATCTCCCAAATGTGTCTTGCACATCATATAAAAATAAAATAATAAAAATCCCAAGGCCCAGCTCTTAGAGGGGAATGCATATATCAGAGGATAGATGACTAGTCCTCTGCTGTTATCCACTACAACAATAGGAGGAGGTGGCAGCCAGTCTTCCTGCAGGCTGAAAAATCCTTCTCTCCAGACTTCTGCAGGATCTGTCACAATGCTGGCAAAACTTACTGCTGCTGTTGCAAATGGCCTGGGACTTTTGGGCCAACCAAACTCTCAGGTCCAAGATCAGAGAAAAATCTTAATATGCACCCTTTTCAGTCCACCTATCTATAGGGCACCACTTGTATACAGTGCTACTGTTAAGCAAACGTTTCATCCCACTTCTAAATAAGGGAAGTCTTCCATAACTGAAGTCTAGGGATACAATCCCAAATACTCCAAAGCATCAAGTCTGGTTCAGGTTTTTTGCTGGCTTTGGTGGCGATGGTGATTTCTTTTATTGTTTTGCTTGTGCTTCCGCCCACCCTCCCACTGATGGTTTTGTCAGTCTGGAAAAGTTGGGGGTTTTTTTTTCAAATTATATGCTGAGAGGGAAACTCAGATACTTGGCAAGCTAAGAATAACAGGTTTTTAAAATCCAGCTTTTTAAACTTATCACTATTTCTGCAGAACAAACAAAACACAACAGTGGTGATAAAAGACTAGACGTTGAAAAGCACTGATTGTATTAGAAGATCTATAATTTCTATTTTCAGCCAGATACTTACTCTACAGGAAACTTCAGCATGAATTATAACATCAGAGGCACAGCCACTGTATGTGGACTCTGTATAAATATACGTGTTATACAACATTTCTCAATAATCTTTCTGCTTAAAAGTTCATGAAGATACATTCCCAGTAAAGGCTGCTATTATATTTCTGCAGTACAATAATAATATTCTGCATCTTGCAATGCTCCTTTTCTGAGAAGGATAAACTTTTTAAGCAGTCAAAGAATGTGACAAATTGATTGCTTTGGAAATCTTTCTTGTGACTAGTGATTACTGAATCTGGATTGTTATTCTCAAAGTTTAATTACAGGAAAAATAATTCTGCAGTTTGTGAAACACCATCGTTCTCTCCAAGAACTCAATAGTAAAACCAAAAAGACTTGGGACATAATCCTTCCAAATCGTTGAAGTGCCAGCCAGCAGAAATCTCAGACAGTATTTGTCCATCCTTCAGAAACACTTGTTTAGGAAAGAAACTTACTACATTAAACTATGAAGTGTGGTAGTTTGGAATCTGCCGTGTAAACAGCCATATAAACAGTCCATCCTTCTACTGTTGCAAGCCTGAGCAATAAGAGGAGTGTCAGTAAAGGCAAAATCTACAGCAGTTCCAAACTCAGCCGTGTTGTCTCTGCACTAACCAGAGCCCTTAGTCAATTCTATTCAGGATTTTTTTTCCAGACAGACAGGTTATTTTATTGAAGTTCCAACTGGGATTTAAAATCTTCAATTAGGGAATTCAAGGATGAAAATGAAGAGAGAAATTATAGCCCTGAATTTGGTGAAACAAGGGGGAACGTGAAAGATAACTAGGCTACTGCAGAAAAAAGAAACTCATACACTCTAAGACACAAACGACATGTTTTTAACTTTGGCAACATAGTCACTCTTTCAAAACCACCTTCCTATTTGTAAAATTAGTATTTTACCTTACTTCTACAAGGTCTTCCAAGAATAAGAATACTAATTAATATAAAGGGCATAGTTATGATGATTACAGTAAAAACCGACAAAGCTGTAAGACAAGCATGGCCTGCAAACAGCAATGGGGAAGTAGAGCGTACAAACTGTCTGCTGAGGAGTGATGAGAATCAGAAGTCTGGGGTTGAACCTCAGAGAGCACCTCAAGCAAGTCAGGAACACAGGCTGGATTCCAGCTTGCAGTACAACGCAGTGTTAAAGGACTGAAATTAGTCCAAGGAGCTGAAACAACACAAATTCATATCCAGGAAAAAAAAAAACACAACCAACGAAACAAAACAAAACAACAAACAAAAACCAACAAAACACCACAACCACACACACACCAAAGCAAAACAAAAACCACAAGTACAAAGTTTGACCCTGATATGGCAGAACTGCCAATCCTCGGGCATCTCAGCCGAGGCAGGGTATAAACCTGCCTCCTTTTGAACACCAGACCACTTACCATAGCTGGCTCAGGAGGCTCACAAAAGATAACGTTAGTTCCTTTTCTCTATTCAGACTGTCAAGTCTAAAACAGGAAGAGCCATTTTCCAGGTCATTTATGCTATTCTAGAAAACAGCTCAGAACTGAAATAAAATCAGTATTACATGGACATTTATTGCAGAGTTGCTAATTGTGCATGAAACAAAACAGGGGCTTAAGAAGCCAAGCCTATGAAGCCAAAAAACAAACAGAATAACAGGCTAAGCAAAATCAGATAAACGAGCTTTCAAACACAGCATACTAAAACTAAAGAACTCTTTGCTACTGTAGAAACTCAAATTGTTGTGAATGTCCTACTTATTTTCTGTGGCACATTATACTTGGGGCTGCTGCTATTTTACCACGTGCCTGAAGACAGTTACGGTGAAGATCATCACTGATGGCCTGCGGTGAACAGGGCATGTGGAACAGACACCCATGACACAACTGCTTCTCATCGCAGAAAACATTTGAATGACCTAGGTAGTCCCTTCTAGCCATGCAGTCCTGGGAAGGAAATTGTTAGGACAACTCACTACTATCATTATTTTATTTGTCCATTGGAAAGATGGAAATGCCTCCAACAGCTTGCAGTATTAGAAGTGAAATGAGGAGGTTTGGAAAGGGTAAATACATCAACATCGGCGAAACCGGAAGCTATTAAGTTTTTGCTTAGCTTGATGTTTTTGCTTTTCTATGGTTGAATGCAAACATGAAAAGCTGTGTACTTCCACAGTGTACAACTATACATTTCAATTTTCAACTCTTGAATAATAAACTAAAAAACATTGCATTTCACTTATTTTATTCATAAAAAAAAATTTTTTAAAGAAAATGAGTAACAGATGTATTAAAAAATAAATGGAAACCAGAACTGATGATAATCTATAATGGTGATTCACTGTACTCATTTTCTTTGTTTTGAGACTACAAGTTAGATGAGTATATATATGTTTAAATATGAACCAATCATAACTTGTGTTGATATTGAGGTCAGGTTTCTGCAATACACCAAATGCTAAGCGTCTAGTCTGTAAATGCCTTCACTGCAAATAAACCATAAATCTATTAACTTTACAGCAGCTGCAGTCTGGAAAATGTGCTCTCTTTTAATTTAGTTGCCTCATGAATATTGTACTAACCAAGAAACAACTTGAATAAGAAACATGCTATAAAGTTAAAAAACAAGCAAAAAAAACCCAACAACCCCAACACCTAACCAGATGATCAAGACAACTGTTTTGTACAGCCATTCCCTCTTTCCTGCCCTCAAACAAAAGTAAAGTTTCTACAAGACAGAATGGTCTGTTCTTCCAGGGCTTACTGTACATAGCCAAATTATCAAAATTGGTAAGTCTCAGAGATCATTAGAAAGTTAGTTTCCCACCCTAAGTTAAATTTTTTATCTTGTTCTGATTAAAAGTAAATAGCTATTGTTTGCTGTAAGACATGAAATAAAAAGTATATATACACACATATAAACTCCAAACCAAAGTACTTTTCAATTATGTTCATACATCCTAACATAATAATTTTAATCTAAAAGTCAAAATGAAAAACTTGAAATGAGGCATTTTATCATCATCATCAAAATAAGAAACTCAAAATTACTTGTTGTGACACTTCCAAGTCGAAATATTTGACAAGAGCATGTCAACTTTGACATAATTTTCTAATTTCAACTAGTTGCTTCTTTGAACATTTTTGACTAAGCCTATATAATACCTGGCAGTATTAAACAGAAGTCAGGTATTCTATTTTTTCAGAGGTTTGATGTTGTTCTAAGAGTATTTATAATGCTCAGAGGTTTAAAAATACTACATTCATTCTCCTTATAATTTTATTTTTACTTCTCTTGCCTCTTCCAAATTGTAGTCTTTTCTGCCTCTCTTTTTAAATCTCACTTGACAAACAAGAGCAGGTCTGATCCATCTGACCTAGAGCATGGCCACAGGAACTACTGAAACAGTACAAGTGAGAAGGAAGCAATCTCCAAAGCAGGCAGGAAGAGCAATAAGGAGATGCAGGGCTGGAGAGAAGAGCCTAGAACTCTGAAACTTGTCTTGCCACAAACAGATTCCTAGCTGAGGATGTTGGATTTGTGTCTAAGGGTAACTGGGGTTAAATTGCAAACACGTACTGTCTGGCTTGCAGATTCAAAAGGGGAGTCACATACAGCCACATAGAAAAGGAGAAACATGCAGCTGGAGAGTATCACAGAGCACCTACAGCAGTAGAGGCTCAGTAAAGGCTCATACTGGTTCCCAATTCTCTAGAAAAGCCAAGGGGGCATTTTCCAATGGAGTTTTGTTCAACTGCTGATACATCCAAGGAAGAACCTGGAAAGTGATCAACTCTCTTCTCTTTAACACTTCACCCTTCAAAAAACATTGAATCCTAGAATACCAGGTTCGAAGGGACCTCAAGAATCGGTTGGTCCAACCTTTCTTGGAAAAAGCATGGTCTAGGTAAGATGGCCCAGCACCCTGGCCAGCCAAATCTTAAAACTGTCCAATGTTGAGGATTCCTCTACTTCCCTGGGGAGATTATTCCAACAGCTGATTCTCCTTGTTGTGAAAAATGTTCCTCTTGTGTCTAATCAGAATCTCCCAAGGAGTAACTTGTACCCATTACTCCTTGTCTTTGACATGTAACTCCTCAGAAAAAAAGGAGTCTCCCATCTTCTTCGTAGCCACCCTTTCAATACTGGATCTATACTGGGCCTATAATTTCCTGGGTCCTCCTTTAAGGCCCTCTTGTAGATTGGGGCTTCTTCCAGTCCTCCGAGACATAGAATCATAAAGGTTGGAAAGGACCTTTAAGATCATCAAGTCCAACCTACAGCCCTACACCACCCTAACACTAAACCATCTCCTGAAGTGCCACCTCCAACCATTTCTTAAATACGTCCACGGATGGTGACTCCACCACCTCCTTTGGCAACTCATTCCAATGCTTCACCACCCTTTTGGTGAAGAAGTTTTTCCTAATATCCAATCTAAACTTCCCCTGGTGCAACCTGAACCTGTTCCCTCTTGTCCTGTCGCTATTCACTAGGGAGAAGAGGCCAACACCCGTCTCACTACAGCTGCCTTTCAGGGAGTTGTAGAGAGCAATAAGGTCTCCCCTCAGCCTCCTCCAGGCTGAACAGCCCCAGATCCCTAAGCCTCTCTTCACAAGACTTACCCTGAACTCCACAACTTCTCAAAGACTATAAAGAATGGCCTCACAATGATATCAGCTAGCTCTCTTAACAGTCTTGGGTGGATAACATCTGGGCCCACCAACTTGTGATGGTCAGTCTCCTGTAACAGTTCCCATACCATCTCTGCCTTCAGTGACAGCGGGTCTGTGAATCAATCTGGATTTTTGTTCCCAAGGCCCGCGGCCCAACAGTGCTCGTAAAGGTAGAGATGAAGAAAGCATCAAGAACCTCTGCCTTTTCAGTATTGTTGGTGACTGTGAAGTTACAATGGATGATACTTGCCTTTTACAATCAGCCTAGTAACAACTGTTGTGAAGAGAAAAGTTGTAATTATTTGGCCCAGATGCAGTATCGCCCATTTTATATTTGCAGGATTCACAGGGGAGAAAAAAAAGGTAATGTTTGAATAGAAAAAAACAAAGAATACAACTCAAAGTGCTTATTACTGGATAATCACTGCATCCTATTCTGCTACTAAATGCAGATAAACTTCCAGCAGAATCCACCCTACTAACTACAGCAGGCAAGAAAAGCTGCAGTAAAAACCATGAATGGCATTGTATGCCTGTAACATAAGCAGCCCTTCAACACAATTCAATTACACCTACAAAGAAAAGGACCAGAGCTCCAAGCATCAACTGTGAAACAACATATACTTCAAACATTACCAGCGAAAGGTTAAATGGAAAGTTTTATGTATTCCATTTGTGGAACTCTCCCTATTCAAGTCAAGGATTTTTCACTCAATGAAATGACATGGGGTAAGTGATGTCCAAAAAAGTCACTATGAGAATATCTTTAGAGAAAAGAAAGTTATCTGCTTCTAATGGAAACTAGGTAGTGTTCATATTAAAAGATAAGAGTTCTAAACCAAGTAAGAACAAAATCTAATTCTAAAAGCCTTACTTCATGACATAAGAACTCTAACTAAAGCAGCATTTTAAATGTCTTTACCTTGTCCGCAGCCACAGAAAATGTACATTAAAATCACATTAAAGCCAAATATATCGTTGACAAATGAGAGACAGAGGCCCCAAGCTAAGAGAGCACTTGAATTCATGCTGTATTTTATCTAGCTGCGGAGTTCAAGGTACACCCTTGAAACTACCCACACAGAATGAATCAAGATAGCTGGAGGAGACCTTGAAAGGTCACAATGTCCAGCCATTTGCTCCAAGGCAGGAACAGCTGCCTTTCTGGACAGAATGACATTTCGGACGTATGTTTACATAACCTGTTTCAATGATGAAGACTACTCAGAGATAATCTACTCTCTTAGCCTTAATATTTAGAAGTCTGCCTTGCTGCAGTTTAAATCATTTCTTGTTGTTGAGAACAAGTTATTCCCTTCTTCTCTGTAGAAGCCTTTTACACACTTGAAGATTGTTACCATGTCATCTCTTAGTTTTATTTTCTCTAGCAGTGTTCTTTCCTCTTCATATGACACTTCTCAATAAGTCCACATATTTCTTAAACTACAGTGCATGAAACTGAACATTCCTACTGAGACCTTACCATTGTTTAGTAGAGCAGATGCATCACTCTCGCAATGTCTTGTATCTATTTTCAAATTAATCCTTCTATCTCTCTTGATATATCATGCCATCGAGCTGTTTTCTACTTTTGGAACTATGTGTTCAACTCAAGTGTCAAGTCCGTCTCTGGATCTGGCCTCAGAACCTGCTCCATTTGCCCATTTCAGAAGAGGAAAACGTTAGGCCAAATCCAAGCTGAAAACATACTCCTATGCCCTGCCCTTTGGTCAAGGGAAATAAAAATGTTACACAAAGTCTTTCAAGCCCAGAATTTTCAGGGACACTTAGCACAACTGATTGCTCAATGTTGAGAGCAAGGAGGGCTAACTAAAGCTATGTCTGTTAGTTGGATCAGGAAAAAGAAAAGAGGAGGAAGTGTTCCATGATGAGACACAGCACGCAGCACTCACAAACATTACCTCAGGGCAATGTTTTATGCTCATTTATCAGAAGCCACAAACAAAAACAAAACCCACGTGCACTTAGCATGGGTTCTCTGCGCATTTTGCCACGGAAAGTAACACCCTGGGTTCTTCCAGTTCCTGCTGTGATTATGCAATTCTTCAGTTTAGTAAATATGACATCTGCCAACTGCACCGCATTAAAACTCCCAGCTCAGCCCTCATCAAACCAAATAGCTGGATAAAATTTCACACTGATGGCAAACTTGCAACATTTCCTTGTACCGGACGAGAAATGCTCCTGTCAAGTTACCTCTTGTTCGCTCTGTACAGAGCCCCCAGAACACACTTATTTAGCTATGGCCTTCTTAAGTTGCTTTGGTATTAGTTTTCCTTAGGAAGCATGAACCACACAAGGAATTTAAAATACACTCACATGTTCCCAGTTTAAGAGACTGCATCCTCAATAAGTGTTGAAACTGGGGCTGCTAGAGAGTTCTCTTTTTAACAGTGCTTTCAAGGCTACTGGCAGCAGTACAGGCAGTCTTATGAAACCACAGTGACTTTTATCAAAAACAGAGTCAAGTGATGGTTTTATTTTTATTTCTTCTAATAAGTACTTTTTATTTCTTCTAATAAGACATGTTTAGGTCCTTTATGGAGAAAATCAGTAGGATTCGACTGAGTGTGTTTCTTGTGTGAAAGCTGTCTTTACCATAATTTAAACAAAAGCAACTTTTTGGGCATCGCTGCACAGTATCCTGCAGGAAGCAAGCTGAGGTCTGTGCAGGTGCAGGGAGATGCAGTGCTGCTCTGCTCCACCAAAAATGTTCCAAAAAGTCTTCAATGAAAACGTTAACTCATCACAGGTCTGTGACATTTTTTCTTGAGTGTGTCTCTCTCATCACCTGGTATTATGAATTTCCTCATCTACTTTCTTCACAGTCTCAGGAGTCTCTTTCCCTAAAGGAAACTGCCCTCCTAAACTACAATTTTATGGAGGAATCTGGTATTCAGCATGGCAGTAGATACTGTCCCAGCATTTTTCTCTAAATGGCCTGCATGTGTTGCTAATAAATTGTTGCCCCGAACTTTTCAAACAGTAAAGAACTTTTCCTCATTTTCTACATTTGTTTACAGTGTAGTGAGCTAGTTTCCCTGTTATTTATGATCAACTCCAAGTTAAGTGTCAGACAAAACCTAGTGTCTGAGTCAAGTGTTTGCTGGGGTTTAAGTGCCTGCATAAGGATGTAAACTACGAAGAGGAATATTTATAACCAAACAAAAACACTGTTTTCCCCAAGAAATTTCTATGAACTACGAGTGTCGATCTTACTCTTAATTTGTGGAAATGAGCATCTGAATTTAAGTCAACCTTATAATAGTCTTAAATTATTCAGTATTTACTAGCAATATTTCAAACCAACCTTTCAGAGGAAGTGACAATGACAAAAAGCACATAAAATAAAAGGAAGAATCAGGAAGAAAGTTAAAAAAATATGTCTTCTTTAGAAAGAATTCTTAGTAAATCATCTCTGATATATAAATAAGATTTACTCTCAAACGTCACTGGGATTCTCCAACCCCATTGTCCCCATTTATATATCATGTACAGAAAAAAAAAAAAGTAATTCTGAGTGCAAAGAAAAAACCACCTGACATACATGTTGTCTAATATTGCCTTTCTTTTGATACTTCCGAGATAAAAGCTGAAGGTCCTAATATGTAATGAGGAAAGTTTGGTTTCGCTTTGACTGTTTTTTCTTTAAACAGAGTAAAGCTCAGGCAATACAGAAAATGTTACTATTTCAGCTGTAGATAAATGCTAGATAAATATTCCTTAATAGTAGTTTATCTCGTAAAAATAATTCTACCCCCCTCTGAATGCAGATGCCTGGAGACAGCAGCAGTCCAATGAATATAAATTATACCAGGATTCTGGAATATGCTTTGACAGAAGAAAAATTACAATAACAGCTTCCTAATTCTGACTGATGGCGTTTGCAAAATAATGTTACATTTTCAAGGCTTCTTCAGCAGGCAGGGAGCCCTCACTGAAGTAACTGGGAGCCTTATTTGTTGCATGAGCTTTCAAAAGACCATTTGCTTCAGTTCACTAAATTCATGTCACATTCAGTTTGGTTACCGTAAAACATACATGCATGCAAACCTTATGTTTAAGAACCTTAATCCTTGATTTATAGCAGTTTTGTCAGTAAAAATTAACTTCTGACCGGGCAGAGGGGAGGATGGATGGAGCGGATGGGATGGATGGAGCGATGGAGCAAATGGGATGGATGGATGGATGGATGGATGGATGGATGGATGGATGGATGGATGGATGGAGCAAATGCTTCTGGCAGAGTCACATCCCGCCTGGCAGCCGCTGTGCCCTCTAGCGGGGAAAGTCCCACTCCTGCCAGCACAGTGTCACCAGCTCACACCTCAGTCACAAAAATACCTGAATTTTAAAAACACCCAGAAGCAGCCAGGCAAGTTCCAGCATGCAGAGAAAATTCTTTGGCTTGAATTGATACGATCTGATTTTAACCCAGGAAGGTAATTCTGAGGAGCTGGCAAAAAAAAACAAAAACAAAAACAAAAGATAGCTTTTTTTTTTTTTCCCATCGCAGTTGGAATCATGGCATAGATAGCCCTTTGGTAGACTCCTCAGAAATCCTCTCCTGGCTGCATCTCTGCCAGGTAATACTAATCCATTTCTTGATAATTATTTTATTCAGTTTCAATAAGATGTTTTGTTACGGAGTATTCGAAGAATATGTCAAAACAGCCTCCCTTTAAGAATTGGCAGCTACTTCAAAGATTTATTTTTTGCTTTATTCTTTAAAGGTTTTACCCAAGCTGATCTAAAAGTATACAGTAGACGCTAAATACATCAGAACTTTGAAAAAGCACTCTTCATTTTGACTCACAGAACCTGAAGTTGAATCTCCCTGGCTTTACATAATTATTAGACATAGTCCCTCACTGCATTTTTTTCCAAAGAGCAGTATTAAAAACGAAACAAAAAAAATGATGAAAACATATTAAAGACAACTCCGATTATGTTGATGACATTTAATTATTGCTGTCATAATAAAGACTTTTTATCCAAGAGAGAAGGAAAAGATGCCAAAGTTAAAAATATCTATCATCAGATTGTTTTATTCAGCTAGTAATACGGACAATCACTTGGCATATTTTCTTCAGAATGTATTAAATATCAAAATAATATTTGCCTTATTATAAACTCCTTCATATCACATTTAGGAAGACACAAAACATTAATATATGATTTAAGGATAAGCAAGCTGATGGTATATCTTCTATTTAGCACCTCCTGGTGTAGACATTGATGATTACTACAACTTAATAGCCTAAATCAGTGATGTGCAGTGATTATTTGCCCACTGATAAGTTATATTGCCTTTAGTCAGCACTAATATTTTCTTTTCTGGATTCCATGGCTGGAAGATGTGAGCTCAGTCCACTCATTTCTTTTTCTAATCTCAACACTACACTTTGTTTTTCCTTATAACTAACATTAACACCAACATTTGTTGCCTGCAGCGCTGAGAGCTACAACATGAATTCTGCAACAGTACATGAAAAGTCTCCTCCTGGTTTCTCCTTCTGGCCCCAAGTGACATGTGAGCCTCAGCAACCTGCTGAGCTACCTTGTCATTTAGCAATTCCCAAACTCAGCAGTAGGCCCCTGCCTGAGAAAATCCCTGCTCTGTCTGGCACATTATCTCACCGGACATTTCAAAAAACTCCCCAGTCTCTCTTGTTCGGGTCAGTTACGCTGTGACCACAGAACTCTTCACATTTGTAGCAAACCTTTTAGAAAAGTAAGAAGGGCAGGTCTGCTGCACCCAGGGAAGCCAGTGGACATGTTTCATCCGATAACAATCTGCCTAGTATTTCGAATATAAAGGCACAGCTTTTGAAAATATCTATAAACTGGAAACTGCTGCTGCTGCAGCAAGGTCCCCTGCCACACAAAACCCACGACTTCACTCACTTGTTCCTTAGATATCTATCCACAAACGCACCAAGCTTTCCTTTAGCAGCTTTCCCCTCCACAGCACAGGAATGCGGGATACAGAGGCTTTCGCGATCAAAGGCGAACCCCACGCTGTGGGAAACAGTGGCCCGAAAGAAAGCCCTACAGGTGCTGCGTGTCACGCATTAACAGGTGTCTCTGAGAAGGACTGACAAGAGCAGCCTAATCCTATCGCAAGCCAACTTAGTCAACACAGGGAGCCTCTCGCTCCTAACGAGCCGGTCCCACAGCCCCGTGGGGCTTCTTCCATTATCTTGCTCCTTCTCCCCACGCCCGTTTTCCAGGGGAGGCTACAAGCTCCTGACTTCCGCGGGGGCGGAGAGTGCCCGCTAGCTCTCCCAGGCAGGATCTGCAGGGAAACTTTGCCTCCCCTTTCACGGCTGGCTGCCGGGAGAGCAGCAGGGCCCCGCCGCGGGCGGCCGGGCGGGCAGAGGTTGCCGGAGCGCCCCGGCCCCCGCTGCCTCGGGCTCCCGGGAGCGCCGGCGCATCCGTCCCTCCCTTCCCGGCGCTCGAGTGGAGCCCTTCGCCCCCGGTGGCGTCTCGAACGTGGCCGGGAAGGAGGGTCCGGCGACCCCGGGAAGGGGCTGGGGAGGGTAACAGCACCGGCTCCCAGTCATCGTGGAGCAGATTTATTAAAGGAGGAAAGTCCTGAATTCTCATTAAAATAGAAAATCAAGTAACGGACAGCTCTTTCCGGGGAAGGGAAGGAAAGGGGGAGAAGCCGGGACCGCCGTCACCCCGTGCCTCCCTCGGGAACGGGGGGGAGCCGCCCCCCAAACGGCGTCTTGCCCTCTCCGGGTAGGCGGCCCGCCGAGCTGCCGGCGGAGCTCACGCGGCGCCGGTGCTGCGGAGGGGGGCCCGGGCCCCCGAACCCGGCCCTCCCCCGCCCCGGCCCGACCGCGCCGACCCGGGCTCCGCGGAGATGCCCGGGCCGGCCCCGCCCGGCAGGTACCGGCCTCACTTACCGCGGCTCTGCCTCGGCGTCTCCCCGCCAGCGAGCTGGCAGCGCTCGCTCAGGCACTGGAAAAGTAATAGAAATCCAGCGGCTAGTTTGCTTCTCCGCAGCCTCGCCATAGCACGGAGCCTGCCGAGACAACTCTCCGGAGTGCGGGGTGCGCGCCGCTCCTCGTCGGTGGTGGGAAAAGTCCGGGGGAGGCGGCGGAGAGCAGCCCTAGCAGGCGCCAAGCCGCCCGGTCTTCGGACCAGCTCTCCTATACCGGGGCGGCAGGGACGAGCCAGCGGGGCTGAAGGCTCTGGACTGGGTCTGGGTGGTGGTGAAGGGGTTAGGGAGGGTGTCTCCGTCCCCTCAACTTGCACGGCCGCTCCGCTCTCAGTCCAGCGGCACCACCGCTGGGGAAAACGAGCCCAGCCTCGCCTGCTAAGTGCCAAACTCTTCCCTCTTCGCAGCCTGCTGATAGATTTTAGGAGAGCCGCGGAGATCCTCCCTTCCTGGCTTGCCCCCACCCAGCTCCCTTCCCCCGCAGGGTGAGGCAGGGTACCTCAGGGACGGAGCCTCCCCCTCGGCACACCGCTACCGACAAACCCCGCCACGGGATGCGAGCAGGCAAACCTTCTAGCCGGAGCCTGCGGGCCGGCCGCGAGCCCCGCGGGGAGCAGGTCGCGGGGGTGGGCGGATGCGCCGCGGGAGGGGACGAGCGGGCGGTGGGGAGGCAGGCGGACACGAACAAGTTCTCCGTCGCTTTCAAGGCGGCTTCCGCGGCCGGCGGTACTAGCGCGGGGCCGCGGGAGGCGGGCACTCCCCCGGCCGGCAGCGCGACCCCGCCGCCGTGCGCGCCCGCGCTGTCGCCACCACCGCCCGCTACGCAGGGGCGGGCGGGGGGCTACCCTGGGACCGGGTCCCCGTCGCCCCTCTCGCTCTTGCTCCCGGTCTCCTTCCGCAGGAGCGCGGCGGGGCGCAGGCGCCGGGGAAGCACCGTTTCTCCCGCCGGTGCCGGCGGCGGAGCGCTCTCGCAGCCGCGCTGCGCTACGCGGGATGCCGCTCGGCCGCGGCAACGAGCCGCATGGAGGTCCCGGGCGGTGCTGCCTTCCCGGGCACCGGGCTACAGCGCGGCTCCACGCCCCAGGGCGCCGGGAACCGACAGCGCACGGCGGGAGCCTGAGGCCGGTGCTCGCCCCCTGCGCTGCCGCGGAGCGGCACGGCGTGAGGGAGGAGAGCAGCGCAGGTGGCCCCGCCGCTCCGCAGAGAGCCCAGCCTGCCGCCGCCTGGTTATTAAAAAGTTGCTTTGTAAAGGTGCGTCTGTTTAGCAGAGTGACAAACTGAAGCAACCTTCAAATCCTTCCCTGCCACCCCCTTCCCCCCCAATTTTCCCCGTGCTTCCGGGGAAGCCAGCATCCCTTCACGCTCCCCCCTCCTCTCTTTTATTTTATTTATCTCTTGGCAAATCGAATAGTTGTTCATGTACACTGATCACTTCAAAAGTGCACGGTATGGGGCTCTCTGCTGGGGAAAAAAAAAAAAATCTACGCTCTTAATTAAATGCGCCGTGAATAATCCCGTCCCCTACATTAATCTCTGAACAACGGCGGGGAGACAGAAACTAGCAGAGGGCACATCAGTCAAGCCCAGGCAAGCAAAAGGGGCACCGGGGACCGGGCAGCAGCTTTTTACCGGTTCAGCAAACTGTGGCTGTGGTAATCAGTTGAGCTCCATGTAGACAACCGTGAATGCACCAGCCTCTCAACTCTTGCTAGCAAATAATTAAATTAATTAGGACGACAATTAAATTAATCAAATAAATAGGTCTACAGAATGTCAAACATAGCAGATAACTAATACTTAATCACAAAAGAACAACTAGTAACAAGACTGTGTTTTCCCTTAATTTATACTGTTTCTGAGATTAAGAATTCATCAGCTCCATTGTAATTGTCTTGCTCTTTAATCTCTGATGTGCTTGTGTGTAAATCAAAGCAGAACACTTGTGGTTTTAAGAAGTTTATTTGAAGTATAAGCAGAAATTTGCAAAATATTTTCAACGTACATTCATATAGGATACCAGAGGATAATACTAGTAATGTTTATTATACATTTGAGTTTATAGCAGGCCCTTCTAGTCCACGTCTTTTGCACACCCCTTTAAACAACAACAACAAAATAAAGCAGTCCAACTATTGCTAACAAGTAACTGAAGAATTTTTTTTTTCCTAAGAGATAGTACTAAAGGTCTTTTGCTAAGTAACAGCAGAAATTAAATCTCGGCCTAGCTGAAATCTGTGGGAATGTGGGGAGTATTATCTTTCTGTATAGCAGGTGATCTGGATTATACCACAGAATCTTCTGCAGATTTGCTCAAGTTATTATTAAAGCTATTGCAGTTTCTTAAAGAAAATGGGAGAGAGAATTCTTCATGCTGTTCAAGTACCATTTTTTCCTTGACACTTTGTCAGATTACCCAATTTTCCCCAAGTTTTGGTAGAGTTGCTGAGAGGGCTGTTGAGCTTTTGACCTTTGCTGGAAGGGGTAGGGAGGTAGGCCTAAGGAAGGACTGCCTCTAGGCTGTTTTTCAACAGCATTGTTAGGCAGGAATAAGAACAGAAAAAAAAAGTTTATATGTTGCTAAGTTAAACAATAATAAATCCTTCAAACCCCTATGCGTAGTGTAGAAAAGCCTAAATGAGGGCAACTTAAAGTTTCTTTCATTTGCTGTCTGCTTCTCAAGTCTTGCAGAGGTTTATAGTTTCAGATTTATATTCTTCATTGATGTACTACAAAAACGTATGCTGAAGAAAGGAAAGGATTAGCGATGGGCAGCTGAAGCATGCAGTTGTGGATAAAATACCAGCCATGTACTAGGTCCCACAGGCCTAATCTGCAATGCTCTATGCAGTTGTGTGACAGTTTTGCAGTGTCTCTGGACACAGTCACTGTATTCAGTACCTCTTGTACTCCACGGTAAAAATCAAACTGTGCCCTCTAAGAAAAGCTGTATGCATTGTTCCACTTGTGTTAAAAAAAAAAAAAAAAAAAAAAAAAAAAAAAAAAAGATAATCAGGGCAAAGCTGTAACTTGGTATAAACGTGTAAAAGTGCAGGAAAAACACTTTATTGCACAGAAAAAAACCCTTAGATGAAAGCTAGTAATAAATCCTATAATGATTAGTAACAATATGTCATTGCTGGAGGAGGCGTTCATAATAGAGAAGTATATGTGTTCATTGTTACTTATAAAGCACACATAAAAAGGAAAGAACAACTTCTTGAAGGCTTCCTAAGGTTATGAGCTGTGTTTACTTGGAAAACTGTGCCTGTGATAAGTTTTCATGTCTCTTCTGTGCTTTTATGTTCACCATCCTTGCACATTATCTCACCTCTCTTAGGGATATATCTTGCAGTGGCATAAACAGCAGTGGTTCCACAGAAATCAATGTGAATGCTTTCATTTTCACGAGCCAAGAATATGCCCTTATATTTTACTTCTGTTATGTAGCTCCAGCATCCCTGATTATAACATCAATCATTCAAGAAAGAAGGATGAGAAGATCTCTGTGTTCATTCTTTTCCACTCTCATATTGCTTGCAAGCGTTCATTCAAACATTCGTTTAAGAATTTGCTTGCTGCCTTTTTTTTTTCTTTGTTTCTTTTTGTATCAACATGGTCTTTTCAACCTACACTTTTTCTGGGATTATTGCAATCTGATTATGAGAAGCAGAGGTTTTAACATTTCTTTTCTCTCTCTTTTTTTAACATGTTGCTAGCTGTTTTGCTTTGATAGGTACAGGTAAGGCACCCATCAACTGCACTACTGTAAGCATTCAGTGCTAGCCTGGAAGGATACCTGCTTTTAAATGTGAGAAGACAGAGGAGAATCTCTGCTTCATTTGGGAAAAAGAAACTGGTAGGTAATTAGAGCATCCATGAGAGCAAGGAGAATACCTCTGTATTCTTTTCAAGGAAAAAAAACCCCAGAGAGTTTTCCTGTTTAGTGAACTTGCACTTGCTGTTGTTCTGCAGAGAATTGTGCCTGCATGTTAATAAATACACTACAACCACTTCTGTAACTGAGAAGTGTCTCAACAAATAACCTACTTCCCTAGCTGCAGAGAAAAAGTATCTAGATAATTTTAGAGCTGTAAATAATACTTCATCTGCCAGGATTAGTCCCCACAGGAAGTAAGTCGGGTATATGACTATTTTGGGGCAAGTAGTCTGCAGCTTGATCTTATGAGTATCACAGATTGAAGCTGCACATAGACTTTAATGCCCTGAAGTGAGTTTGCCATTGAGATTCACTTCCCTCCCTTTAGAGCTCTGCTGATAGCTGATTGGGGCTCAAGAGGTGAATAGCATTGCTATTGGGAATTCAGCTGAGACATTTAGGTTTAGTATTGTCAAAGCAAGGTGTTAGAGCAATGAATTTAGAGTGCTGCCCAGCTGTCAGATGCCTTTGACTGCCAGTTCAAAACAGCAGCACAACCCTTTTAGTTGAATCACTAAAGGCCCATGCAAAACTCAGATGTGAAGCATGAAGCGCAGAGGGGGCTACTTTGTTAAATAGGGAAATACAGTAACCTTCCTGAGAAGAGGCACTTCAACAAGCCTTCGTTTCTTTCCCTTGGCTCTTCCCTGTTCCCTGCAGTCTCACCACTCAGTTTGATGCCCTGGGGCAAGTGCTGGGGTTCCCTTCCTCACTGAGTCACCTCCAGTAGGCAATTGCCACGTGGTTCCCTGTAACTGTGCCTGGTGTTATATGCAAATATGTGAACTTGCATAATTGTGATTAGTTAGAATATGTCCATACTTTGAGTCTAAGAGTTGTGTGGTTAATGCTAGTGCATCTTTGTTCAGGAAAGCTTTCTGCTTATCTCTAGGACAGCAGTATGACAAACCTTCCACACATATTGCCGATACCTCAGTGTATGATCTGTATGGAGAAGTTCTGTCAGGGTAAAGAGATAGGACAGGTTCATGGTGTGGTGGACAATTTGCAATGTGGGAATTGGAACTCAGTCTCATTGTCTCATGTAGTGATAAAGTGGTTCACTGGCAACTTGAGAATAGGAGAAATTAAAAGAGAAACATTCCAGCAAGCAAGGCAGTAAGAAAAAATAATACAGTTTGAGGTTAGACAAAAAGTTTAATCCAAACCAGTTTTGATTGCTATTTGAACTCTGTATTGATTTTAAAAGAATGGAATAGTTTTTGAAATGGAACATCCTTTCAAAACAAGAAAACAAAAAATTCCGGCTAAAGTTTAGTTATTTGAACTATGGATGGTTCAAACATATTCTTTCAATGAATCTGCCCTTGCAACAACATTGACACAGGCACCAGCAATGCTGTACCAAACAATGCCTTTGCCTGCTTGTGTTCAGGAACTCCAAAAACGTTACTTAAGTTTGAAAACCACAAGGCAGCAAAGCCTAAAACAGGGCCTGGGAGTTCCAAGTCCCACACACCATCCTTGCAACTCTGGCAAAGGCCATGGTTGTGACCCCTGTTCGACACATGTCCAGTACTGTGATAGCTGTGGGACCCAGAAATGGAAAAGGAACCAGAAGGCTTCCTGAATGCTTGTGACAGGGCCAAGTTTAACAGAGAAGTTCATATTTCAGTATAGCACTGGTCAGCAGACTAATTTAAAGCCATAGGAAAACTGAAAGAGGCTGAAGCATGACAAAGAGGAGAAAGCGAGCATGGAAATAAAAGAGAGAGAAGAAAAAAAACAAAACCAATTCTGCCATTTCTCTGTTGCTATGCTGGAAACCTTAATATATATATATGGACTCAAAGTTTTATGTGATGAACCACATACACACAGGCCTTTTATCACGGATGGCCACAATGGGGTTGGGATGGGCTAAGAAGAGGAACGGAAGCTGGAGCAATCCATTAGGTCTTATTCAGCTAGGACGTTGGGGCTTATCATAGGATGTCATTCAGAATGGCCACATTTCTTGGTAGGGGTGTTGGTACCAGTAGGCACTGAAGTAGTCAAATTAAGGAAATTATTTCCAGCTAAAACTAAAACCAAATATGCTTCAAACTCAGCTTTACAGCACCCATATTTTCCAAGAAAGCAACCTTTATTAGCACCTGCAGAAATATACCAAACAATTCCACACTAAGGCCTTTCTTACTCAGGATCTGGAGTGGTAGGAGGGCCTGAATAATTACTATGGCCTATACAGTTGTGAGTTAACTTTTTTTAATCAGTTGAGACCAAAGAACAACATCTGCTGCTGGGCACAGCAGGGGAAGTCACTCAAGGGTTAGGATTGGTGTTACAAAAAGTAATTGGGTTGGGTTTACATTTTAGGTCAGCAAGCCTGCTAGAAAGATCTTAACAAATGCTTAGCTGAGACAGCTGACACAGGAGTAACTCCGGCACAGACTTTCTGTAGAGGGTCAATGCCTGGTGTTAATGGTCGTTGTGGAGATGTGGAAGTGGGGCAGCTACAACCAGTAGAAAAAAAAAATTAGAAGTCTTGTGCAGTGGCCACATACATCCATCAGCTCATTTCCTGTTTACCTCTTCCCACCTTGCCTACAGACAAGCCCATACCACAGACTGCGCTGGTAGTTTGTGACTGGGAAGATCTCTGTGGCTTGGATTGCCACAGCTTGGTCCATTGTGGCTACCAAGACTGTGCAGCATGTTTAGGGTGCAGCTCATATATGGTGTTTTTTCTTCAGTTTAACACCTAGAAGAAATAACACTGTTGAACAACTAGCTCCCTTACAATATGAAGACTATGCAGTACAGTACTTTGGCTTCCTCCCTACCATATGGACTGATGTCTCTAAGGACCGCTATTTTATTTGATGTGTCACAGACCATACGTTATGCTGCACTGGATTGTGCAACAGAGAAAAGTTCTTCAACACAGGTTGTCCCATCCTCACATGTGTTCAACCCTTTTACCCTTCAGCTCAATTCTCCATCCTGATCCTCTCTGGAGTTGAGCTACATATCTGAAATCCAAGATCCTCTGTTGAACTCCCTATTCTCATCTCTCTCTTCCCATTACTCACATTGGTTTATGTTGACCTTTCCTCTTTCTGCAGCCTTTTCTCCTGACCCCCCACCTTTATTAAACATGTAAGTCCTGCTTTTGTTCTGGACCTATATATATATATATATATATATATATATATATATCAATGTGGTATTTACATAGGTTAGACAAGCACAGCCATCCCATTAGCCAATATGAGCTATTTTCTGGGGGGTGGGGGAGAGAAGTACAGCATTTTGCTGTGTTCAGGCTCTATGTTTTTTCCCCTGTATCACTCGTGTATCCGCTTATGTCTCTTCTGCAAAACTGTTGAGAAGAATTTGCTTGCTTTCAAGGAGGAGTGTTGAAGAATCTTTATCAACCAAGAAACTAATCAGTAAACCTCACTAGCTGGCACAGTCTAACTAAAGACTGTAAACTTATGTTTAGGTCCATATCCTTTTCCTCTGCACAGTTTTGATAAACAGGAGAATTTAAAGGCCCAGATTAACACAGAACACTTTGGGAGAGACAGTTCTAAAGAGAAGATTATGAGTTTTTAGCTGTGAGACTGTCCTGTTTCTGAGTCACCTCCAATCTCCATCTACTCCGCTCATATGACCTCTGCACATACTTCGCAAACGTTTACCTCATCAGAAGCTCACATAGGAGCAAGATGTGAATACCCTAAAACTTTCTTCAGAAGCATGCCAGCAGCCTGCATCCTCAGCATGTGCATTCCAGGACCACACCAAGGTGGATAAGAAGGGACCTGGCCAGTTAAATCAGTCACAGAGGCTGCATCCTGTGCAGGCAGAGAATGGGGTTTGCCAGAGACATTCTTTTTAACAGTGGTTCCACTGAACTGAACTAAATCACCTTCAGTACAAAGCTGGTCTGGCTACAAAGAAATGAGAAGTATGGTTACTTAGAAACTATGTTGCCTTAGACATCTTAAAATGCATGATAAACATTGAGTGTGTAGGAACGCACGACCGATTTGCAAAATGCCACTGTGGTTTCTGCTGCTAGCAGGCTTAAGAAGGGGATATACCTTCAAAGATGAGTACATCTTAGCAAGTTTTTTCCCTTTGAGTTACTTTCTTTGCCAGGGAAGCCTTCAAGAAGGGGAGAACTCTCTCAGAAACACAAGCTAAGTATACCCATCTGTCTGGCAAGTGAGCTGTAAGTCCTGCTCTCACAGCTTCTACTCTTCTCTGCAGTAAGGTTTCACTGTGATTTGCCCCTGTGCATAGGTTCAACCTACCCTTGAACATTTTAGCCCCTATATAAACATCCAGATGCGACTCTTTGTGGCTTTCATGTACATCATGGAGCCTGGCTGTGTGCCTAATGAGAAGCGGTAAGCAAAATTTCAGTGGAGGGTAACACTTGACGATTTTTCATGTCAGAAATCCATGCCAGCTAAGTTTTTATCATGAGACTTTGATCTCAAAGATTTAGCTCTCCCTGTGGAGCAAAAGCAGATGCTTGGTAAGCTGTAGCTGTAGTCCTGACAACCCTTTCAAATGTCTAGACACTGGAAAGAGATGATTACATCCTCTTTCAAACTCAACTGCAACAATTCAACACACTTAACATATTTACCTCAGGATGACCTTATTTACACTGCTTTGTTTCATGGTACTGCAAGCATCTAATGCTATTGAATAATGGAGGACAATACGGTGGTTCAAGATAAAAACTCACTTTTACAGTAATAAATCTGACAGATGTGCTAGGTCATGTACGGTCCCTATATAGACTTCAGCATGGTCTTAGAGATTAAGGAATTTGATAATACACATTTGCAGCTAATACTTCTCATTTAAGTCTTGAAAACTTGTAGAAAGACTAATTAATACTAATTGAAGAACACATTAAATCTCAGAGACAAGCCCAAGAAATGTCCAACGTTGCTGAATTTACTTTATGCAATGTATTGAGCAGGGGATGAAAACTAAGTTATTGTAGTCGTAACTGAGGAAAAGCTATCTTAGTGTAGTCTCACAAGATAATAAACTCAGATAGATCTAAAAAAAGAAGGGAAGGAGATTCCAGCTTAAACTGCATCTTCAAAATAGATATAAATTCAGACGGTTTTTCAAGATAAGCCAGCCGTGACAGCAGATGGCAACATGCCAGGTCTGCCTCGCATCAACCGAGTCACTGGAGGAGATATGGAAGAAGTTTACAGGTAACATGATTCAGGACTAGTAACTGTTTTCCAGTTTTGTAATTAAGAACCTAAACTTCTTTATTTTTAGAATTTTTTTTTTTTTTTTTAGAATAAAGCTTCTGATTTCCTTGTTAATCTGTTGTGGTGTTTAAAATGAGTTTAGGCAGTTCTCCCTCTGGGTACCCAGACAAATTGCTATCACTGACAAACCCTTTGGGTGCCTGAGAACTCAGAAAAGTTTGGGCTTCTCAGAAAATGTGTCTCCTTCTATTGCAAACTGTGCCTGGGTATTACACCTCCAAGAGCCAGATTACTCTTACCTTTGGCAAAGGCAGGCAGTTCACATTTTCAGGAAAATCTGTACCATGCTGTGCTTTTCAATTCTTATGTAGTCAATTTTCCAGGTCAAGATACCAGCTCATGCAAAAATTTTGAGGTTAATTGTGTCAAGATGTGGTCTTAAGCTTGATTCAAAAATGTTTTGTGGATTGCTTTGCCAAATTCTCTTTCTCCTAACATTAATTTTGAACAGTCTTATTTCACGTGATCAGAAAGAACAGTTTTGCTGTAGTGTTTGTATGATGCCACTAAGTTAAGTCTCATTAAGTCTCAATAGGAGTTCTCAGTTTTGAGGGACTAAGTACAGAACTTCTGTATGTATTTTAATGCTTGGTTACAGTTTCAGTTCGTTGCATCTGTTTCATTCCCATAATGCTGAAGAAATAGGTCTTCAAACGGGTTGCCAATACGGTCATGTTACCAGTTCAGACTGGATTTCCAAAATAAATTGGTAGTAAAAACATAACAAGTGATATATATATACACTCAGTAAATATAAGATTTTCTGAGATTATGACCTTCAGGCTTCACCATGAAGTCTGGTCTGAGTTGCCCAGCTGCAACCATCGAGGTTTCTCTGCTAACATCAGGAAGAATTAGGCCCTTTTATTTCTAGTGTGCAATGAATACTACATAGAGAAGAAAGGATGTGCATATGCAGGTTGCAAAACAAAAGGGTTTTAAGATGAAAACAGAAGGTAGCATCTTAAACTGGCAGTGCTTGAAACTTAGCAACCGAAAGAAAAAAGGAGTCTAAATAAAATTTAAAGTTTGAAAGCACTAAATTAATAAAATTTAAAGTTTGGAAGCACGTGGTGAATTTTTAGGGATAGATGACACACAAATACGTTAACTGAAATCTGTTTAACTCACGAAGTCGTAACTCACAGTTTCTCCTCAACCCACGCTGTTGCATTGGGAACAAGTAGCTATTTAATTCTGTCAAGGAAGCAAATGATGCAAAAGAACCAATTCTCCTATATTCCTTTTAGTAATAAAATGAGAAGTCTGTAAAGCTAATACCTTTGCACGCAGTCAGAGGATTTTATCTTTAATATTATTAGGTGTTTTGACAGCTATAAACTTCCATGTTATGGAATGTGCCTCAAAGATACAGGTCAATCAACATCACAAATCAAACTGTTCTGAAAAAGAAACTTCTCTGCTTTATAACCTGTCATCCATTTCTTTCTGCCTTTATTTTTTTCTTTGCATCTTCCTTTATCTATTTCTTTTTTTTGCTCATGAAGAACGGTGCTTGGAAGCAAGAAAATTGTAAACTATAGACTGTGCAAATAAGTCTGCATCAAACGTACTGCAAAGATTTACAATCACTTAATCATTCAAGTGAATTGTTTTTTAGAGGTTTGAGAGTAGAATAGGTTTGCCAAAAAGTTTTTCAAGCACACTTTTTTTTTAAAAAGAGTATGATTTTTGAGTTTTGGATACATCTGTTTGTGCTTGGGGTTTTTATTTTGTTTTGGTTTGGTCTTTTGTTTAGGAAAGAGAATAGAAGAACAGCATGTTCCTCTAAATTCAGTTAGTTGTTCACTCTGTTACTCATACCAATTCATATAGCTAATGCTGTTTCTTTCAGTGATTGAAACACAACTAGAAATAAATCTTGCATTCCCCATTTATCTACATTCCTTGTAAGGTCACTTACATTGGTCTGAGTAAGAATTAAACGTGCAGGAACACAGGGAGAGGTTCTTTGCTAGCATCAACCACATAGCACTGTGGTTTCAACACTGGCAAGGTAATTTAGCCAAGTTAGACGACTGAGCCAGTGTGTATAACTGAGCCAGTTGTGGTTTAGGGGAAAAAAAAAAAAGGCAGCATAGGACTCAGGTCTCCTGATTTTTTGTCTCTGTTAGTTCACTACAATGGTTACAGAATCTTTTCACTTTCTTCTATGCCTGAAGAACTCCTGGAAATCAGTGATAGAGGACCAGACTGATACCAAGCAAAAAGCCTTACCTTCTTAAGGTATCAGAGCAAGGTATTCAGCTGGTGTGAACTGAAACACTTGGATGTCCAAGAGAGTTTTGTCAGTTCAGACCGTTTGAGGACCTGGAATATAGTGGAAGTACCTGGAATATAGTGGACTTCACAGCTCTTCTCCAGAACACTACCCCTGCATGAGTTACAGACTTGCCTGATGGCTTTTGGAAAGTGAAACACTTAACTCAGGTAAGAAAACAGCCCTTTTCTAAACATTAACGCTATCCAGCCTTTAAAAACATGTCATTTATGTTTTCATGAAAATAAATGAGCTAAGTCTGACATGTTACACTACCTTTCCTTTTGATGGACAACGATCAGATGAAATAGAAGCATAAGCCAGCATAGCTACAACTTGGAGAGTTTTACAGGAGTGATTTGGGAAAGAAAAGGCGGGGTGGGGCGTTATGAGGGGTGTACATACATACACTCTGCCTGCTGGAAAATAGGAGACCAGGCTTGTCTAGTAGCAAGAGTTGCAAGTTAATTATTTCTGATTTGAACTTGGGGCAAGTTTTATTTAGCATGAGTATGTGACATTCCAAAGGGTCATTACAGGGCTTTTGTTTGTTTGTTTTTTAAAAAGTTATTAAGTATCTGGTGTGAAACACTATTAGCTCCTAACAAGAGCTTAAAGACAGGCTCTTCTCTTGGTTATATGAAAATACAGTGCTGTATGCTTATAAATGTCTGATTTTTGTTGTGGTTTTATTGTTTGTTCATTTTATTGATTTTATGTTTTCTTCAGTATATGTTCTCTATGTCAGTAACTATAGTCCAAGTTTGCCAAATTATGATTCTTTTTTGTTTCACTTCTGCCTTGACCCTCTTTGTAGAAGTTCACTGTCTGTCTGCACAGACATTTAAATCCAACTTATTTTTGGATTCACATGGTAAAATGTAAGAAAAATTAAAAGCAGTGTGTAGAAATGATACATGGAAGCATCGATGTGATGGTTTTAAGTCCCTTTCCTGCGCTTTGACAGTTGTGGTTTGTGGACAGATACCGATTTTCAAAAAGGAAGCTGTTCTAACATGCTTTCTTTTCTCATCAGCTAAACTGTGTTTTCAAGACATTAAATCTGCTTGAATCTTTCAAATTACAAGAAAAAGTTGATGATTTTTTTTTTTTTTAAATGACCGCCGTTTTCCAAGATTCACCTTTGGATTTTAACAAGTTTTAGTGTATGCACATTATCTTACATTCCTCTACCCTATATAAGTTTCCTTTGTCTTACCTTCTACATGGAAGTCCAGAAAACATGTATTCCCAAAACAAATAAACATTTACAATTTTTCTAGTGCCTGCAAAATGTGATGCAACTGTGACTGAAAGACAGCACAGCTCACACATGGGAAGGTAAGGGTAAATGTGTTCCCTAACATTAGTGGAAAGTGATACAGCTACAAGTGGTCTCATTAGCCTGATTTATCAATGTTCTGCAGCAGATGAGACTTCTTAGTAGGAGGGGAAACAGAACCAGAAAGTTACAGCATGAACTTGTCGCTTAGAAGAACTGATCTCAGTTCCTGCTTTATCACCGACTTTTTGCAAGCCATCAGGAAAGCAGACAGCCCCTCCTAAATTAAGCAAATACCCTGTCCTTACCTTACAAGGCTGTTGTAAGGGCCATGCAGGGGAGGCTTGGAGGTCTGACATGGGTGGCTGTACAATAAAATTTGCTATTCCCACACTTCAGAACCTGGGTCACTTGTGGTCCATCCAGCTGCAGGTCATGTGCTGAGGATATCTTGATAATTTTTTTTCCTCCTATGATGTTCACACAAAGAGCAGGATTATTGAAACACTTCCCCCACCTTCCTCAAGTAGTATTCAGCTTCCCTGCTTTGGGTTTTTTTATTTGTTCCCACAATATTATCTCTCCTTACAGCAGTTTTGCTTTACTGAATCAGGTCATTATTCATCTCACTCTCCACACATTGCCCTTTCTCCCTAGAGCAAGTAGAAGAGGCTCATTCATTTCATTCAAGCATGGAAAAAACATTTTCAAAATGCTATTCCTAACTGCTTCATCTTGGAATCAACTTAATAATTTGAATCAAACCCTTTGTTCAGAAGACAAAAAAAAAACAGCAAAGAGGATAATGGATTATCCACTGTCATGTCTCATCTGGAAGTTATCTAAAGACTGCTTTGATAAGTAGAGTGAGAATCAGTGGTGTGACTAATGTAGCATTATTATATTGCTATAACCTGTAAAACACAGAGATAGTAGGATCAAAAGAAATACTGCTGCAGAGCATTCATACTGGATAACAACAGTGAAGGAAACTCTGGCATCTCATTCATTATATATATTGCATTGATATAAAAAATTGGTTTTGTGGCAGAAGCGAGGTATTAGATGTCTTTATATGAAACAGCTTCTTGTTGATGAGGAAAGAGATGTTTTTAACATGGTGTAGGAGATTGATTAGGAGAATATAGAAATGCATGTATTCAGAAAAAAAATCTTATTACTTGTTTGTCTTGTGGTAACTATAATAATATGTACCTCTGTCAAAATATCTCGATACCACCTTTTAACAGCAGAGATAAGCACGGTAGTGCTTATCCAGCTCTCCAGAGAGTTGCCTGTAAGGAGACAACTCCACTGGCCAATTTTCCTGAACAGTTGCAACAGGATCCTGGTTTGCTCTTAATGTTACCCTCCAATCCACTCACAACACTTTAAGCAGCTCTTAAAGACCTCCCTGTACTAAAAAGAAAGTTTAATATTTCCACTAATTTGTCAAACAAATTGTTTACCAAAATCTTAACATGGATTTTTTCACTGTCCTTGTCTTCCTCCTTCTGGTTGAAGAAGATGTGATATACAATAGCAGGTATTTAACTCCGAATTGCCCCAAAGGACAGAGTAGTATTTGGTAATGTGTCCTAGTCACTCTATGCACTGTGAGCTTTCCTCCCCCCTTGTACATTGCTCCATCTAAAACATTCACATCTCTCGTGCCCCTCCAAATCTTCGCAGCACAAAAAGGAGAAGGTGGGTCTTTACAAGCATCTCATGGATTTTGTGTTCCTACACATGGTAATTTTTTTTTTTTCTTCCCTAAAATCCCTCATTGTTTTTAGAGACTATGATAGTGGTTACTTAAGGACAAGAAGTGTAAGTTTATGCATAAAAAAAAAAGTTGAGGAAATAGATTGTAGTAATAAACTGCAGGAAATATTCATGGGCAAGAGGGTCAACAAAAGTGAAACAGTGACCATGAAGTAATAGTACATTACAGTTTTCAGCTCCAATATACAGAGTACAAAGAAACAAATTGATTTTTTTTTTTAAAGCTTTGAAAATTAAACCAACCACGGTAAAAGTGTTTTATTACACATCAGCAAAAAAATGCAAACCCTACCATAAAAGCTATTCAAGTAAAAACAAATGTCACCACAGACACAGAATGCAAGATTCCGCTCTTCTTAATTCAGGTGACGGCCTCCCTAAGGCTATCATTCCCTAACAGCTTCATTGCTATGACTGACGACAGAATTTGGCCCAGCCCTGGAGACCAGTGCAGGATGACAGTACAGGATGACAGTACAGAATTGGCTTTCTTTTGGAACAGGGGGAGTTAAAGAAAGAATTCTTAGGCAAAATAGAGGAAAAAAGTGATTTGAACATTTGCTTCTAAACACAAAAATATTAAAAGCCCCATTTCATACACTTGGTCTTTTTAATCTCAGCACATATCACTCACCTCTGAGTAACATAAACCCAAGGATGGCTCAAGTCCTGCATTATCAGTCTTTTAATCTCCAAGCCCCTATTTCCACTTTTGCAGGAAAATCCAGACTCAAGCCTTCCTTGCAGGCTGCAACCCGTGGGAGCCTGCTAGTGCCTTCTGCCACGGGCGGAGCCTCTCTCCAGCCACCCCTGAAGCACCTGCAGCAACTTCACCCACCACCTTCGCAGAAGCTGGTTTGGGGTCTTTTATAGCAGCTGCCCCTTATTAGCTCCTGGGTGGAGGAGTAAGGAGGGGACGGGAAGAAGCAGGGAAGGAGAGGAGAGTGGATTGTGATATTATTAACCCTTCCCAGGTGACTGCTGCCATGTGAAGTGTATATTCTTCATCACAATCTTTGGTAGTTCCAGCTGGCGTGACTGTGAGGAATGAGTTTCTAATTGTCAGATTAGAGCAGCCTGAAACCTTATACCATTTCAGTTATAATCTGCATAACAACCTACCTGTTTCTGGAATTATTAAGGCAGCAGGAGTGGAGATCTTAAAGTGACATCATCATCATCGTGTGATTGACCTCCATTGGTACAGGTATCAATAGTCATTTTTTGAAATTAGATGTAACCATCTTCCTGCATTTGCAGCTCACAAAGAAATGTGTTTGACTTTCAGAAAGAATGGTGTGATTAAGATACTTGTGGAAAAAAATCTCAACTATCAATTATTTTTGACCGTTGCTCAGAAATATCAATACTAAAAGATCTCATTCTACTGTTTGATTGATTGCTGTGATTATGAAAATAAAACAATCTCACCAGATCTCAGCTCAGAATTGATCATGTATTAAAAAAGCTGTCAGCAATGTAATTGCATTTTAAAATGTATAAAGCATGTGCAAATTTTATCTGTGTGAGTGTGTGTTCTAAGTTTAGAAACAGAACAAGAAGAAAATACCTCTCAATGGGACGAATCATTTTTATTCTGGGTACATGGAGACATTTTTATTTTAACAACATTTTGGGGGGAATTATAGAATACAAAAACCTGTGCCAAACATTGTTCCTTACACAGTAAAATGTAATTAGGTTTCAATCCCCTCCTTCTCCTTTATTAATAAATATACAGCAGAAGAATAAAAAAATATAAAATGTCTGGATGATCACAGCTGAAGGCGAATGAAGGTATCTTTTATGTATTGCAATAAAATCTTATATTCTAAATATTGCTAGCACAGTATCTCAAACTGCATTTAAACATATGTATCCAGATGCTCAATATAGTCTTGTCTGCTCTGAGGATAGGCAAATCTTTAATCTTTGCAGACACAAATAATCACTCCAGAATTTGGTAGATTTTATACACAAGGTTGAATTAACCCTGCATACCAAGGCATTTTGCACATCCAGTCTGTGCTAAGGGGAAAGGCATAGACAAGTATTTGTTGTGTTGTCTGGATTCTTATTTCCAGATAGCAGCATCCTTGCACAGGCTACTTGTTATTTATTCTAGCAACAAAGATGCTTGCACTTTCAAGTTTCAAAGCTTTTAGAGAAAAAAAAAGTCCTTTCACATTTATTACTACTAAGCTAAATCTTTATTCAGCTGTATCTGTTGATGATGTTTGCTGAGAATGGCAGTTTTATAAACTGTGTGAACCAAGGGAAAGTGGTTTCTTACAGTTTGTGGTCTTCAACCGGTGCTGGGCTCAAAGGAGCCAAACCAAAACACAGTGGTCACCATGGCTTCACCACGTATAAAATGTAGCTCTTAGCACGTGGCCAGCTGGATCAAGAGCTGAGACCACTTGAAAATGAGAGAAAAAAGAACTTGTCAGGCAGCAGCCTGGAAGATGGGATGCTCTGATTCAGCTCTTTACCCCCAGTGTACTTCTGTGGGCTTGGGCAAGTCCCCATGGTGCAGACTTATGAGCAATGGAGCAGTGTATGCAGTGAGTGAGACACTGTTCTGGGAAAGGTGTGGGGGAAGTCACAAACCAAATCTCCCTATAAAGTAAACAAAGCAAGCTAGGTGCAGAGGAATATGCCTCCCTGCAGGCAGCACAATCAGGAGAAGCAATCAATCCAACTGCTGAGAAGTCCTGAGGAGAAAGGGGCATCTCCCTTCCAGAGCCCTCCAGCACTTGGGCACATGCTTACCTGCAAACCCAGAGCTGATTTTGGATAATGACCTCATTCCCTTCAAATCTGCAGTGGGGACTGGGTCTTGGAGTCTGATCTGAGCTCTTGAGAAGACATAGATTTTCTTTCAGGGGGTGAGTAACAAAAATACACAAAGCATAAGAACCAGAAATCAAGCTCCTAATGCTGGGATCTCTTGCTTCAGGCAGTGGATCTCATATTCAGTCCAAAAATGTGTGTTTGCAAGAGAGTTCGTGGAGAGCAGATGTAGCTTGCCCTTGCCTACCTAGTTGACTGAAAAAGTGTAGATATGCTTTTGATGGCTGTTTTATTTTCCCTCTCATTCCTTCTCACCAGGAGAATAACATTGTCTAGGAACCCATATCTCACTATTGTGAGAAGAGTGCACTAACCACCAGGTAATAGTCCTGCCCAGATTTGTGAACACACATACTGGTGCATGTTTCACAGTTGCACGAGGCGATATTCAGTGTGATTAGGTCACCAGACTGGTGCAGAGAGACTTGGTGAATTAAGCAGGAGACTAAAGTTGTCACAGGTCTCAGGAGGATATTTGGCTTTTCTTGTTTGGAGAAAGTCACCTGAATTCTTGTGTTGCACTGCATACACCTAAAGCCTTGCAGCTGGAAGGGAGATCCAGACCTTGAACTCTGCCTTCGTTCCCACATTTAAACTGAAACTCAAGTACTGATTGCCTACCAGACAGTTTCATTAGGGATGGTCCATCCAATAAAGATAAGAAGCTTTTTGATATGCTGGTGATAGGGACCATGTCAATTCTTTAAATGGTTGTTATATGTTTAAAAATTAATGCAAAATATCTGGGTTTTTTTTTTTAGACCAAACGCCATGACTGACAGCCTGTAGCACAGTGCAAGGATCAAGGTATGTTACCAGGGGAAATGTTTGTATAATCAGTTCTAGTAATTATTCATTCTAACTTCCACCCATAAAACTAAAAAAAAGCTTAAGACAAGTGTAATACTGTTTTCATACCTGTAGAGGATTTGACATCTTTGGTAGCTGGGCATTTTTCTTTGCTAGTTAAGTCACACCACACTTGCTTTTAATGAGTGGGATAGGAGAAGGTCATGGATCATCTCACGGTTGTAGCTGTTTGGGACCTGCTCTCCTTTCCTTTGCTTTGTTTCCTCTCTACACTGGGCTTGGGCTGAGCAGCAGCCCCATGTAAACACCCTGCTCCTTCCTCCCATGGGAGCAGAGACCCAAGGATTCTATGAATACAGCTCTGGGGCTGTATTAAGGGAAGAAAACTGTGTGCACAAGGGCAAGGGATGGTTTTGGGGAAGGAGAAGAGGAGGAAGGGGATTTCTGAGTCCAGCAAGGGTGCAAGAGAGAAGGTGCAAGAGAGCAGCGTTTGTCTTGTTAGGCTGCACAACGCCCAGGTAGTCCGGGCTGACTTCCACATGCAAGGTGCACATTGGGTACATACAAAGTGATAGAGGACCACTGGCTGAAGTGAGGAAGTTGGGGTGTGTGAAGGTGACTACTATGGAAAAGGAAAAAAAACGTACTCAGTCTTGAAACTTTTAAGAACTGCTGCTTTACCTCCACAGACCTTTAGTGCTTAAGGCAGTTAATGAAAGCAATGAAATTTAAGGATGTATTCCAGTAAACCTTAGGCAAGTACTTTCAGCAGATACTTAAATGTTAAATGTGTGCTTAAAAATTTCACTCATTTTTCCCCTTGAACTGGTCTGAATTGTGTAATTTACTGTAATTATGTCTCTTGCTTCATAGCTAAAACTTAACTTGTGCTTGCCACTGTTTTATGGATACCAAAGAGAAGCTGATAGGTACTCCAACTTTTAGGGGATTTAGTTAGGCTAGTCAATATTTATCTATTGCTACCCAGAAAAGGCTAATTTCGTATAAGAACTGTTCAGAATATGTGTTTCTGAGAATGTATATTAATATTTCCGCACTGTCATTATGTAATACCTTTTGATACAAAATTAGTCCCACCTAAGAATATCCATTCTTATCGATACCAAGTGATCATCACCTAGGGTACCACATATTTTCTAAACAGTGTTTTTGACAACTCATGATGACCCTAGTCACACAAAAATCTGTGGCCATGTTTGTTTTAAACCATGAGTTTAACCTTAATTTGATGGAACTGCTCTGGAATTACTGTTGTGAAGCTATATTCCTTGATGGAAAGTGATTGAGAGAAGGCTTGATGATTCATTGGTGTCTTCATGTTAGCTTCAGAACTAGTATACCTATTCTTTTTTGATCAATCACAAATAGGTTGTACAAAAGTGCACTATGAGCTGGATCATTGAATATGTAATTACATGTTGCACATAACATCAGGATCAATTTCTATTGTTTTTTAAGGGCTGCCATTAATGTTTAACAACAATGTGCAGTTTTAATTTCCATTGAAAAAATTGTATAGGAAATATTGTCATAACAAAAATATTAACAAAAAATAACTTCATATATATACTAGTCAAACAATATATCTTTTCATTAAGCTACCCCTTAAAATTGCATTTAACACCCCCCCAAATATAATGGAAAATACATATTTTGTAAAACTTTAATGTATGATACATAAAATGTATAAATATAAACAAGAACAGAAGATAGTTATATATTATGCATGTACAGACATTAAAATCAGCTCCTTTGCAATTTAGATTTTGAGGACATTGCTAAAGGAAAGAATTTCACGAGGAGCTGTTAAATGTATACAGAGGAATATATCTTACAAGGCATCACAGCCTAAATTTTACTAGTGGAAAAGTTATGTTTAGCAGTAGTGATTTTTTTTTCTGTATTTTTTTTTAATTTAATCATGATTGTTAAGGTTAAAAGTTCCCAATGTGCAATACACTGTCCTTCAACGTAGCTTAGATCAAATATTTTGGGCATTTCCTTTGGGCAGTTTGCCATTGTTCTATTGGATTGGAAGTTACAGCAATTTGGCTGGTATGTCTATTAATGTGTTTTTCCCCTTAGCTATTGAAAGCAAGTATTGTTGTGTCTGTGCTGCAGCTGAAGTGGTTTTGCAATTGAAAACTTGCACGTTTGCTTTCCGCTTACACAATGATCTATTTTGATACAAAGTTCTGTCGACTGCTGCATAAAGAGGCAAGTGCCATCACCGAAAACAGTACAGCTTTACTAGAATAGCAATACTTCTTTGTTAAATGGAAAAGGCTGCCCATGTGATTTACAGTGCTGGCAGTGTATTAATTGTGTCACATGGGTGCCAGAGAAGGACAAATATCTTCTTCTGACATACAGGCTCCTCCTGTAAGCCTGTTCTTGAATCCTATATACTGTATTTACTATTTTAAGATAATATAAATGGAAGGGCGGTGTGATGTGTCTTTGTGGTGCACTGTAGTTTTGTAGTTAATAATTTGACAATGTAAAATACACATATAAATATGCATTCACTTATTGTTAATGTAAAAATGTGTTCTGAAACTTGAAGCCAAGTGGAGAAATAAAGATTAAATGAGAAAGAACTTCTAAGTAAGTGGACTTTTTCTTCTATTTTCTCAAATATTTCTTGAGATATTTGAATTTACTAGTTAAAAATTAAACAAATTTGTGTATAGTATAGTCTAGTATTGTAGATCCCAGAAATGCTGCTGACCCTTTGGGTATAATTCCACACAGATTAGGCAATTTTAAAAGATTAAAAACAAACCGCAAACAATCTGTTCTCATTCCTGTGTCTGCAAACAATGTCTCCCCTAACAGCAGCCAACCAATCTTTTAATTTGCGAGCTACATTTCTCCACAAAGTCACCTGATGCTCTCTAACGGCAACTCCATTTGAGATATACATATACCTACTCCCAAAAGAGAGTGGTTGCATGTTGGAGAGAAGTAGAATGGTTAAGAGAAAGGGGAGAAAAAAGAAGGAGAGAAAAAAGAGGAAAGAAGAGGGGAAAATAGATAGAAAGACCACCACCCTGTGTTCCAGCATTGTCCAGTGGCATTTTTGGATCCAGGATGATGGGGCACCACCTGTAGCTTGGTAGGTTGTGTTTTTATAGTGTTTGACACACCTAGACCCCTCCTGCAGGTGGAGTCTGCATTAATTTCCACACAGGAGCTGTGGCATCTTCCAGAGAATTCCTCAAATGAGTCAAAGGGTTGCTTTGGGGGTCTCTGGTGGTCCTCTGGGGGTCCCTGGTGGTCCTCAGAGTATTGAGTTCCCCTGTAACTTGTCTGACAGTAGGCTTGGTTCGACCATCACATTGTTGCATCGGTATGGTTAAGTGAAGTCAATCAACATAGGAAGGAAACAGCCCATCCCTGCAGGGGCCCATTCCCCAAATCTCTGGTAATCAGGGCCAAGTGGCAAGATAAGGACTACAGCTGTTTGAGACATCTCTCTTTACCATCTCTCACAATGGTTTAGGTACAGTTCCTACAACTTGGTTTTGAACTGCCTGAAAAGGATTTGATCTAATGATCATAGAATCATAGAATCATAGAATGTTAGGGATTGGAAGGGACCTCGAAAGATCAAGTCCAATCCCCCTGCCAGAGCAGGAATGCCTAGACTATGCCACACAGGAACGTGTCCAGGCAGGTCTTGAATGTCTCCAGAGAAGGAGACTCCACAACCTCTCTGGGCAGCCTGTTCCAGGGCTCCGTCACCCTCACTGAGAAGAAGTTTCTTCTCGAGTTTAAGCGGAACCTCTTATGTTCCAGTTTCAGCCCATTACCCCTTGTCCTATCAGTGGCTGTCACCGAGAAGAGCCTGGCTCCATCCTCGTGACACTCATGATGATGTAAGTCTCTTCTATGAGAAATGACAATGGGACAAGGGTAAAGCAAAATATAAGTAATTACTTAAAACACTGAAACCAAGGTGCCTGGAGTTGGGACTTTCAATTCACATTTTGGTTGTGAAATAACAATTTCCTAGTGTGTCTGGAATTTCTTGAAATCCCAGGACTGCAGTTCTCATTCAGGCTTCCTTCTGGCTTCAGTAAGATTTATAGGCAATTGAAACTCTTGAAAATCAGGTGACATTATTCATGATAATCAGTGTAGGAGTGCCCAAGGACCAAGAAAGCCTTGAGGAATTTGCAATCCAATATGTAAGTCAGAGACAATATAGAGGGTAAGTGTAACTTAACCAGCATGATTGAAACAAATGGCATATTTATTCAAAAATCCATTTCCCTTTCATGTGGGAGAGAGGATAAGTGAAGGGTTGAATGATCAGTGAAAGAGGATAGGAAAGAAGATGATAAAAAGGCAAATATGAAGATTGAAAGGCTGAAAAAGATGGAAAGATTGAAAGTTGAACTAAACAGACCGTCAGCACAAGAAAAGTCTAGCCAAAGGCACAGATAGCTCTCTGAAGGTGCGGACGTCCGGAGATGTACATATGTTGTTTGCCTTTCCTCATGGCACCTAGCATACATATACACGTGTATAGATATATGATTAATTTGCATCAGATTAAAGAATATAATGCAATCTTAATTTAAAATAACACATATGTGCAACTTGATTGATCAGTATCAAGGTAAAAGAAATCAAAGCTGTGTGATCCCTTCAGTGAGAGATTTTAATATTTTCTCTTGTAAGATTCTATATAAACAACCATATTTGCAAATTACCTTTTCAGTTGGAGATAAAAAGTTGTACGTCAGTCTCAGATCTCTATATGGTGTGCACTAGCTACCATTTGCATTTTAGTCTCATTTCCAGAGAGCTTTGAAAGAATGTGTGAGGTGGTGAGTGAGTTTAATTGCTGTTTATAGGAGGTTGACAAGCTAAATACAGGGAGTGATCCCACATGCCCCTACTTAGAGGGAACATTTTATGGAGCAACATTCTACTGAAGATTCTTTTAAAGAATTCCCACTACTATCACAAAATTCAATTTTTGGTCTGAATTATTTTGTTGTTTGTTGTTTTAACTCGTCCAGTTAAATACCTTAAGAATTTTGTTAGGGTAATTTGCAGTGTACTTAAAGACAGAACATGTTAATTTATTATTTGATTTTTATCTGTAAGTAGGAAATGGGCCACAAACCGGATACAAATGAGAAAATAAAAAACTGGATCCCTGGGTATCTTAGTATGTTGAATATTTACTGAGATTAATTCTCTCCTTTGCCTCTCACCATTCTACCCCGTACATACTCCAAGACAGTTTTGTTGAAGCGGAGCTGAATAGTGTTTGCCATGTATCTACTTTTTGGTAGAAAAATTCAAGTGAAATAGAAAAAGGCGTACAAACAGGAAAATAAACTGAGAGTATATCCAAATGTATCCATGCTGCCTTTCTAAACTGCCACCTGTGAGAAACAGATCTTCAAGAGAAGGTTCAGAAAGCTAGTAAAATAGGCAAATTTTAGAGTGGTTTAAAGTAGCAGCTGAACTGATCCTAAAATACAGCAACAACGCTCCTTTAAAAGTTGCCTCGATTGGTTAACATTTGCAAAGGCAGTTGTGTGAGTTACCAGAACTTTTCAACCTGAGCATCCTTTGGCCACTGAGTTTTCTCAAGGGTGTTCAGTGAACCCATCTGCTGACTAAGACGGCTAAACGGAAACTGTCTTGCAATTTAGTATTTTTCATCCCCAGATATTCTAGATTGCTATAGGAGTATAAATCTAGGAATATATTTCTAGGTGTATATTCCTTTATCCTTTTATTTGCTTTGTGTCAGCAGCAATTTTGCATATAAACTGAAAGCAGCGTATAACCCTGAGAGTCCTACTTACCTCCCTGAGTTAATTTATTACATGATTAATCATGTTGTTACAATGAGTATAGCCCCTTTTTACAAAAAGAAGCAAATCATTATTAATTCCCTGACAACACTTTACACGGATCGTGCTGAATACTTTAACTACTACTGTAGCTCTAATGCTCAGTTTCGTTGGAGACCAGCTGTAATGTAATGCTTATTAATGTCCACTTCTTGCTAACACGTCCATGTGAATACCAAATAGATGACCAATGTTAATGCTCTTGATATAGCATGTTTCTAACATATCTATAAAAGTATTGTAAGCCTCAGATATCAATTGTATTGTAAGCCTTTGATATCAAAACTGTAATAATGTTGACTAAAGCTTTACAAACTCATACTATATATATCGTAAAATACTCATCACTGTATTATACTGTTTTGTGATCTGCATCAGATGGTTGAAAAAAAATAGTGATTTGAAGAATTAAGACTCAAAATTAAAAATTAACATTAAGGACAAAATGAAGGCAGCTTTCTTTTGAGAGAGAGAAAAAAAAAAGGATTACTTGTAATTACCTTTAAATTATTTAGGCATAGCATCCTAAACTTTCAAAAAACACATAAAATATTATAGCACAAAATTATCAGGGCTTTTTTTGTTGTTGTTGTTCTCCATAGCTGTATGTTAATCATTGTGCTGAGTGTGAACTGACTTTCTCCTCCCATTATGATCAATCAAAGTCTTTGTTCTGAGAATGATCACGCAATTACACAGAAGATTAAAGAATTCCCATGAATAATTTGTGCTCATTTCTCCCTGTTGAACCCATTTAACCCAGTTGAGCATGCCTTGCTAACTTGCCTTAGAGACTCACATTCGAAAAGTAGAATACCCACCCTTCCCTCTACCTGACAACTTTTGACTTCATCCTTTTGCCAAGATATTACCATGTACTTGACCAGCTCCTCTCCAAAGCATAATAAACTGACATCATTCATAAAAGACCAATGAGTTCCTTTTACAAAGGAATAGGCAAAATGAGAGGTATGCATTTAAAAATTCATTCAACTATCAGAATAGAAAACTCTTTCTAGTAGTCGGAACCAATGCTGGGAGACGTATTTTAGCTTGTGATTGATCCATGGAGGGCCAGAGGACTGCAAAAACTTATCACCTCACAAACTACTCTAGCTATTACACCCCATTCTAACCACTTAAACACCCAGGTCAAGCTTTATATTCTTGGACCCTCTTTTAGGCTGAATGATATGTTGCTCTTTGGCCATATTAAGATGAGAAAAAAAAATATTCTTATAATAGAACAGTAAATATGAGGTAAATTGCTAGTGTGATGAAAGTTATTCATTTCCCCTCACCTTTAAGATTCATTTTGAGTATCCTCATAAAAATAAAATGCAACCGATCAAGACTGCTCTACAGTTTGCCATATCTTATTTGCCACATATTAAATGTCCTGTAGAAAAACACCTATTTTTTTTCTGAGTGTGGAATATGTCCTAAGGAGTTATTATAGCTGCAGATGTGAATTTAAATCCAAATACGAATATTACCTTGCTTGGCATTTTTGAGGATCTGTGGTTGGCTGCTGTGGGAACATGCATACTATGGCCCCTCTTTTGGTGAGCTGCATACCTGCTTTCAAATAAAAAGGGCTACAATATTAAGAACTACAGGCAATGAAGTAGTAGCAGTGTAGGAACAGTTTGGAATGATGTTACTACACTTATTCTTAGTACTGATTTTCCTTCCTTTGCTGCATTTTTTCTTTCTTTATTCCCACAGAGTGGAGAACAATTTCCTATTCACAAGTCTTAGGAACTGACTGGTACATTGTAAAATAAATGACTATTTTTAAGGGCTTAGCGGAGAAGAATCCTGTTGCATGTCATGTGCCTGACTTCTCACATGCTGTAATCTATACAGAGCAATACAGCCCTCAATGGATTTTTCTGTCTAGGTGTTTACTAACTTCGATTTTTGCTAATTTATATGAATTCTCCCCACCTACTTCTCCCTCTCTTCCTCCACCCAAACTGAAAATGAAAGACAGAAGGTATCAGGTTTTGACAGATGCGTTACTGAATGTTATATGTACATATTAAGCTCTTTTTGTAAGACTCATACAAACAGAGAGGTCTGGAAAATATCTGAATAAGAAATTATTTCCACATACACTTGTAAGGAAGATTATCCAGTGAGAATCTCTGTACCATATACGTACATTAATGAAATTTGGAGTTAAGTAAGAAAGTATGAATGGGGCTCACATTATTAAATCTGGACATCTCCTTTGCAGGTATCATATCCAGACTGTCTTTACAGTCAAAAGAAAGAATTAGGAGCTGCTAGAATTCCATTTACTTCACTCTAGGATGGGCATCTACCTGAGGTCAAGATTAGTTGAACTCTTGCCAACTTGATGGCTACTACGAATGAGCATTTTTTAGGTGGCTCTGGTGTTCATATATGGCGACAAGTCCAATAAAGATGTAACAGATCAGATCAAAGCCCTAACTAATCCAAGAACCTATCTCCAGCTGTGTCAGATACAGAAATAGAGCATGAAAAAAAGTCAAAAGCTGTGCCTGAGGCCTCAGCCACAGCTGATCAAACAATAAACAATGCAGAAACTGTAAGGGGCAGCTGAGGATACCCTTGGCTTCAGAATGATCTCAGCAAACATATGCCTCCATGGCACAAGCTCGAGACAGAATTGAATGAGGACAGTGTTGTCAAGATGGAACTGGGTGCCACCAAGACCATGGAATCGTAGAACTACAAGATCATTTAGATTGCAAAGGACTTCTGAATGTCATCTAACCCATGCTCCAGCTCAAAGTCAGAACAACTTCAAAATTAGATCATGTGATTGATCAGTTTTATCATCTTCATGTTGATAGGGTTGTTGCTGAGATAAAGTCACCATCAACAAGTGCCTGGACTACATCCACGGGGATCTCGGCTGTGATAGCCAGCAGATGCAGGAATGAGTGGACAAATGGGGCAGCAGTACGAATCACCAGTACCGCTGCCACAGTGCAACCAGTAAGCCCAAAAGGAAGCTCTGAGCAAGGACTGAGCCCCTTAGTATCTGCAAGGAGGAGGGTATGCAGCTACATGTTGTACTTACAGTTTTTTTGAAGGGAAGATCCTTCTCCTCTTGCCACCTCTTCTAAAATTGCAGAGTAGTGGCTAGTGGCAGATGTTGAGAAAAAGCTACAAATACAATGACCCTTTCTAAGAGAAGGACCTGGCTGTGTGAGGCATGGTTATTGATGTATACAATAACTATGTCTTGTTTTGAAATGCAGATTAAACAAAAGCCAGAGACTTGCTTGTGTGCATTTTTCATGATTGTGAGATTTTGGGAGCTGAAACAACTCTGAGAAGGGCATATTGACCGCACTACAGGTGGTATTAGGTTTAGCTAAAAGTTTTGTCTTGTAATTTACTTCTGCTGTGACCTTGGATCATTAATGTACAAATATGTTTAAGACCAGACTGGAGTACGTTATTCATCATCTGTATAGAGTATCCATCTTCTAATTTATTTCCAGAAAACAGGCCATTTGGAAACAATTTTTGATTTTTGCTGCTTAGAATCTATGACAATAACAGCACAAGCTTACATAGAATATTTAGTCAAGGGCTATTATTAACTGAGAGAAGTAAGAAACCTGTGTAGAAAGATTTAACAATATTTTTCCTGTCATATTCTTTAGCTTTTGAAATTGAAATTGTGGCAAGGATGACTGAAAACATGAATTCTACTGCTTTAGTTCAAAGTACTGAAAAGTTTCAGAAAATGAAATAAAAAGTATAATTTGGAAGTATTATTTGGAAGTATTATTTGGAAGAGTCCAACTTGACCCAGGAAATAGCTACTGATAGCTACTGATGAGAAATATGATATTTTTTGAGTTGTTTTACAGTAATTCTTTAAAATCCCGTGCTTCCATTCAAGACATTAAAATGTGAGTACCATGAATAGTAAAATAAACATAGTTTGTTTCATAAGGGAGAACATGATAAAATTCTACCTATTAATTTTCTCCTTTTCAATATTGTATTTTTTTTATAGTTATACACAGTGAGACACATTGATTGGAGATTTAAAGACTATAGAAAACCCAACATTTTAGTGTTTAATGAAATTCTGAAAGCAGTGCTAGTCTATTGCAGAATAAATAAGAATTTTACTACCTGGCCTTCACCTTGTAGGAATGTTCAATACCTGTTTATAATGTGGAGATCAATCTTCTCAAGCAGATTTATCAAAACACCAAACAGAGGTCAGGAGCTGAAGACACTTGGCGCTTTGCTGGATCAAGTGCATTTTCTGTGTCTCAACAAGTACAAGTATAGTAAGAAAAATTCTATGTTTCGAAAAGAGAACAGCATGTGTGATCCTCTTGTCACTTGTTCCTTATTAAAAATATTAGTAACATTTGAATAATAGTTAGCAACTTCTGACTAAATTTGTCATTAAGGGAGGTGCATGTATGAAAGACGTGAAGCTCCAAGTGGCTTTATTAAAGCAGCAGTGGGGCAGGAGGCAGCCATACAAAACTGGGGCACAGAGGAGGAGAAGCTGCAGCTCGAGTTTGTTACCTGTGCCGCCAACCAGCCGAACGTACTGCAGCTGATCTGCACGTGTGCAGCTCTGGGCCAGACAGCAATTGATGCTTCTTTTTTGGTTTCTAGTTAGAAGACTTCAGGGAAATAAGCTGAAGAGACAAAGTTGTTGGGTAGGCTATGGAACTTGGGCAAGAACTGAGGGTACTACAGTGGACTGCAGAGCAGAGGGGAAAGAGAAATAGTAGGTTTTATGATGCAGCTGAGGGGCACTTATGAGCATACTGCGAGAAAGGTTTGGAGCGAATGATGGGCAAACATCTATGGGAATCATGCCTTGTTACTTCTACTACACATGAAACAACATGACAGATAAGGAAATCTAAGTCAAAAAGTAGTTCTGTGGCCCTAGGTAGAGAACTATGAACTACTGTTATGCTATTAAGAAAAAAGTGAAAGAAAAATAAAACAAATCCCAAAACAAGTAGCCCCGCACATGATGGAATGAAGCCAGGCTTCAGTGTGCTTTTCTGTCTGGAATCTCGAAACTCTAATAAACATCAGGCATTTCAGTTTTCCTTGAAGGAAGGTATTAACAGAGATACTGTCTACTACTCAGATGTCTGTTTTTATGAAATTTGCAGGAGTTCAGTATCTTTGGAACTTGCCAATGGGTTTAAAGTTAAGCAGGCTGTAGAAATACAGCAAGGGAGGAAAACACAAGCACAGCAGGAACACTTAAGCCTTCAAGCTAAAGATGATCACCATGTAATTCAAGTGGGCATTATGGAAGATGACATATTGTCAAGTTATTTAAAGTGTAAACACTATTACAAGTTATGCCTGGTATCACAGAGGATGACCCTCAAAATCAAGAAGCAATCTGTAATTCGCCTCCAATATCTTTCTCATGTAGGCACAGGAAAACAAGTTTGAGCTGTGTGGGAGGTCAACCTATTCAGCAGAAATACAGTTTCCTGAACATGCTAGTTTCAACCCTCTGTCAACCACTAAACTAAATATATCAGCAGTGCTGCGGTAAGCCCTGTAGAGCTGACCAGAATGGAATTTGGTCAGATATGACTATCAAGGTTAATAATAAACATATTTTTAAAAAATAAGTGTATGTACTGGTATGTCACAGTGATGAATCACATGCTGAGCTGATATGCAAATTCACGATTCATGAGACCATCTTTGATTTAGCTTGGTATGTTTCTAATTATACAAAGACTTTTCTTTTGCTTCCACCCCTTGGAACATTAAAACAGCCATTTAAAATCCCTTCTTAGTGCAAAATTAGAGAAATATTTAAGTCATCATTTCTCAAACAACAGAGATAAAATTATTATTCCCAAACCTCAAGATTTTGGATTTGATTAAACATTTTATTAACGGACTGGAATTTGAACTGTACAAAGGTAAAATGAACTCATAGTTACCAATCTCTTTCTGAACCAAAAGAAATGGCAGAAGACTATATATTTATGTTTTACTTATCCATGGGTTCAACTTTTAATATAAAGTTACTTTTTGAACATAATGATTTTAATAAAGGAGGTATTCTGTGAAGAGTTATTCATACTGCGAATGCTACAGTATCATGGCATACTTGCAGATTTTAGAACAAATCTTCAGGCAATGAGTTACAAGCAATATTGATTCTGTTTTGTGTCTATTTTCAAGGAACTGCATAATTTCTCCATGTCTTCCAATGTTTCACTGTAGAGAGGATTTGGAAAAGAAGTAGCGTTCATATCTTCATTAGTTGGATGCTAAAAGAAATAAAATAGACTCAAATTCAAAACCCAAGTCATTCAACTAATTTGTAGAATGAGCATATGAATAGCTGTAAATTCATTACAGAGGCAACATAAGATGTTAAGTTCAAAGAAACATACAAAACCTCTGAATCTTTTAGACCAGATTTTTAGCTGTTAAAAATTGGCATTGCTCCACCAAAACCATCATCTGCCACGTACACCTGATCAAGTCATTTAACCTTCTTCAGCATCCGTTCCCACCTGTGTTTTGCTTGTCTCCAGAGCTCTTGCTCTAACACATATAGTATTATTTTGGAGGAATCTGTGTATGATAGTCTAATTGCAGTGGGTCACTGATTTTGATACATGGTATTGTAATTTAAATGACTGGCTCTGGTTTTCTTGAATGAAGAATGTATGAAAAAAGAGACAATATGAGCTCTTCAGGTAAGGACTTCTGCAGTTCTAAACATTTTCATCAGCATCTGCCTTACTGGAAAGTGTTGAACTACGGTACAGCAACATGAACAAAATTGCTCTTATGAGGTCCTTGTCAGCCAATCCAACCTTGGTCATCTTTCTCAGATCTGTAGAGGTGCTAACAGTATGAATAGCAATATACTATTGATTTTAAGTGACTTTTTTCTCTTTCCTCTGAAAATGGATTCTATTTAATAGCCCAACACATATCCTACTTTAGAAAAGAAATGGGTTATTACATACCTCATGCCATGGAGAAACACTGATTTGAACAGCGGGTGAGGTGGCATACCCAGGAGACTATAAAAAGAGAAACACTGCTTCAGAATATTTTTAGTGAACTATAAATAATAGTCTGGAAATATTGTCCCATGTGACTGTCTGAGTAACACACTCTGTGGATCCAAAGCTATGAGGCAATATTGTAGGCAAGTGTACAGCATTGCTAGGCCCACATGGTTTTGATGTTCAGAAATGTTCGTGAAGAATTGTTCTTTCTTCATGAAATTTAAAGATGTCCTCAAATGTGTAACTTGGGGGTACTCAACTAAAGATTAGAGCTGTTGCTCATGTTTTATCATATCCTTTGACTGGTGATACATCACTCAAATTCAAGGCTCATCAGACTCAGAGAAACTCATAACTCTTGTTTTCTGTTAAAGAGGAAGAATTAGTTGAAAACATGTATTATCCAATCTTGAAGAAAATAGAGGAAAATGTGGTATATTGCTGGACTTCAATCAGAGGGCCTGGGGCTGTCTTCTATGACAATGTCTCTCCTGACATTGTGTTTCTGTTTTTCAACTTGCTATTAAATAAAACCTGTCAGGAATCTATTTTAACTAAAATAAAAATGTCCTGGTAAATTGGACATGATTGTGATGGGAATGTTTCCAACCTGGAGCTCTCACAAACCCCAACCTGTAAGTGAATTAATTTAATCTAATGTCTCTAAAATCAGGTGTAAGAAGCCTTTTATAGAAAGTAAATGGCATGTCATAATTAATCCTATTCAAACCTGCAGTGGAATCTTGTACTGACTGTGGAAAGGACAAGGAAGGTTTATTTTCTATTTCAAACCCTAGTTCTTTCAATGCTAATAAAGTGTAGTATCAAAATGAGGGCATGAAGGATGTTTGAAACATTTTTTTCTGCTCCTTTTGCCTCCAAGGTGCTTTGTCTGTATTATTTTCAATGATATATCAAATACCAGAGATAGCTGCATTTTAAATATATCATATCTTTTTTGTTTAATATAAACCAGAGATTTTAACTACCACCAAATCTTGCATTTAAAGCTTTTGTTCCCATATGTTCATTTTTAGACATATATTTTATTGACAGACTTCTTTATTACTCTAGCAGTCTCCTAACAATGATCAACAAATGGTATTAGGGAAATGTGTGACCAAGTGTTAGTTTAGTGTCAAGGCAAATTTTACAATGATGAGAATAGTAATGCATATTTAAGGTATTGGAAAGTGTTATAAACTATTAAACTTAAGTGAGTGTGCAAAGACAACTTTGGTGCTAAATCATGCATTTGTGCTTTTGTTGGTGGCTGTGTTTATTAGTTTGTCAGGTGTTTGCTTTAGTTTTTGTTTGTTTGTTTGTTTTTTCCAGAAGCAAAAGTCCAGAGAGCTTTTTCTTCTATGGTTGGCTAAATATTTCATCCAAAACTCTTCTCAGTTTCAGCAGCCTCCAGTCAGTATTAGTTACAAACATCAACGTTCTCAAAATTGAGTTCATTTCAAATCTGCCTATGTCTGGAAAATGTAGCAATTTTTAATTCTTACTTCTTTTATTGAACAGCATTCAGTAAGGGGTTACACTGTTTGTTTTAATGAAAAATTTACTTGAGGACTGCAACTTCACATTTTTTCTGACTGTATAGAAGCAGCTATTGCTACTCACCTTTAGTTTCCCAGATGAACTAAGGTCTTCATACAACGGGTTGGCAAATGAAGCATTAGTGGTTTCTTCCAGTTTCCTTGAAGTCAAGCAAAGAACAAAAACACCCACAATATTATACAGGTTGTCAAAGAACCAAACAGCTTCAGGTTGAAAAGACTTGACTCAAAAAATAAAGGTGGCTAAATACATTACCATCTGAGCTTTACTGAAATGAATGAAATTAAACCAACATTCTATGTAAGTCTTTTTAATTTGTTACTGCTAAAAATATATGATTTTGGGTATGCATAGAGCCATTTGGTATTCATAAAATGCAGGTACAGTGCTATACATTAAATAAAACATGATATCAGCTAATATCAATGCATATCCATGTTCTTTCTTTGTTTTCCCACTATCATACTTTTGGTAATTACCATGGTATTAGGCTCTGAGTTCAATAACACTTTATTATTCAATTGGTACAAGAATCCTTTTTTTCCCCGAGTGAACTAAAGAACTTTCATTTTAGTTCAAAATCATCAGAACTAGTTTTAAAGCTATAGAATCTCCCCATACCTTTTGCTACAAAGTCAGAAATATTTAAAGAATCACTTAAGTTATTGGACTACAAAGGTTTCATGAATGAACACAATACCTTAAGAAATTTATAATGGATGGATAGGACAAAGTGGAGTAATTACAGGTCTTGTTCTCATTGCCTCAGCTAGAAGTTTAAAGATATGCTTTCCTAACAGAGGCCTTTGTATATTCCTTTTCTTGGAAGCACTTATGATCAGTGCAGTTAATACCATTAGTCCCACAAAAGCATGTTCTGGGATGTAGCTTTCTGCCTACATCTAATTATTTTTCCATATAGATGACTGGTTGCTAATATTCCAAAATGCTTGAAATCATCAAAACTATTCCAATGGCATATAAAAAGCAACAGCTGCATTGGTTAAAATGACTGTAGAATGAAACAGAAGCACGCCCTTTTTTCTTTAATCTTTGCTTTTGATGCTGTGGTTTTTTTCACTTATACTTTTATGAATAAGAGCATATACGTGCCTTTGTGGACATAGAAAGCTGTGTTTGTACAGTATTCTAAAATAAAAAGTTTCCTAAAGCTAATACTCAATCTCAATGATCAAGGGATGGATTTCCTTATATTAAAAATGGTTTCGGTTCCAAAGTTGCTCCTACAAATGGTTTGAGCAGTGTCTGCCTAGTAACTGATAGACAGGCTCTGTGCTACTGTGGCAGGCAAGACTGAGGGGACAAGAGCAGTCATGCAAACACAGCTGATGGAGACATGGGAAAGAGAAGCTGTTGTTCCTCCACAAAAGCCACAGGGCAGAAGTGCCACACGATTTGTTTTGCAAAGAACTAAAACCAGAACAGAGGAGGAAGGCACAGGTAGGCTATAGAAATATATCACCTTATAAGGTAAATCAGTGCAAGAACCTAAGTTTGGGTTTTAGATTAAAACAGACAGGTCTCCTTAAAATCTTACACAAGACTGCCATAAAGTAATTCCTTCTAATGCCGGTCTCATAACCCAGTTTGATTACCTCACACAGCAACGTGGAGAGCTGAATATTTGAACCCATTGATTTGTTCATTTGGTGTTCTGACGCTTCTAGTTAGTTTGATGAAGCTTAGTGAAGCTATAGTATATTAGGTTATTTATGTGTATCCTAAGTGTATATTCGCATACTGATTCTCCTGAATAAAGTCCACAAAATGTACACAGAATTGATTCTTCACTCTAAAACCACACCACAGCTCACAAAACCTGAGGCCAGAAGCAAACTCAGATAAGAATTTTTCAAGGAACTTGTCTCTGCTTCTAAACTAGTGCCCAAAGGGCCAGATTTGCATGCCTTAATCTTGCTGTCTCATTAAGACATCACAGACCAACTGTATGGCCTAACAGCATAATATGGAATTAAACACATCGATTGTGCTTACAGTCTGTGGAGACACTTCCAAAGGGCAGCGTTAAGTCACACAGTTCACAGTGGGAACTACCTTTAACGTGCCAACAGAAAATTATAAGGATTGGGATGGGTCAATATTGCTTATTTGGGCAGGAACAGGTTGAGTAGTTAGGTATGTCCTGAGGCAGGAAGGACACTGAATACATATCTCCAGCTTTCTCTGTGAGGAGGGTAACTAATCAGCAGGATACTGTACCAAACCGTGGGCACCAAAGAGAGTGATGGCTGAGTTCTTCAACAGCGTGTCTGTGGTTGCTGTGTTTAGTGCTCAGATTGGTCCTGCCTATGTATGTGAAGTTTTCTCAAGCATGAAAACAGCCTTGCTCAGTTTGACCAGCACATGTCGGGTGCCCCTCAAATTTAGATCTGAATCATGACAGAGTATATGTAGTTGGCCACCTAATCTTAGGGACTATGGGAATTTTATGGCCCAAAATATGGGCACTCATTGAATTTATGTACCCTAGTTTAGGTGAAATGGAGAATAAGCTTTTTTAAGTTCTCTCCTGCTCTTCAGAACCTTTTTGTCAAAGCAGGACTTTGGAAGTCGTCTTGAATACATTATCTTACATATATGTTACACACATATATGCACATAGATGCATATATATGATTGAATTTATAGAAACGCGTAGGGTTACACCCTGTTTGTAAATGTAGGAAACAATTCTTTCTAAGAGATACTAACAATTATCCTTAAAAATTATTTCTGGAATATTTCTGAATTACTTAAAAGACCTCAAATAATATACAAGTAAAAATTCAATCACATTTACTCAAGTGCTATAATCCATCAGTTGCATGAGGTGGTAACCGCCTGAAGAAGTCCGTGCTTAGGAACTGAGATGACATATCCACATTACTTCTAGGGATGTATGCACAACACGTGAACACAATGTGTTAGAACTTTAGATGAAGCTTTCCTTATTAAGTGTGAAGCTTTCCTTATTAGAGCAAAGCAATGCTATGCCCACTCCAATAATCTGTTACCAATACAGATACTGCCAAGGAAAGCATAGAAGTGCAGCATTAGTTAGCGGGGTGAGTGTTGCCATCTGGTCGTCAGTTTGCACCCTAATTTTAAACTGTTTGATCAAGAAGTTTTAACTTTATTGCACTGGCTTGAATTAAGCTTGTTCTTGCAGTACTTGTTGCTTGATATAGATGAAACATTACCTTGGTAGAAAATGATAGCTTCTTGCTACAGTAAAGAGCAATATTCTCGATCACAAGGTCTTATAGTAGGGAGAAAGTTATTCATGTTACCATTGCACACTAAGGGCAAGGGTATCTCAGTCACAAAAATTACAGTCCAGAATAATTAATCAATATGAAATGTTTATACATCTCATTTATGAAGAAAACCCGTAAATGCCAAGTTCAAAAGACTGTACCAAGCAGGGAATAATTAAGGTTAAAAATGCCAAGCATAGAATAGTTTAGGGTGAAAAAAAAGAAAGATTCAAACATGTGGGTAAGGCAGCTCAGAGAGAACTGGGTTTTCTAACATAACCAGAAATACCACAATAGGAAAGGAGAGGATTATTCATCTTGGGATGAGGCCACATGGGACAGAGCTTTGCTGAGTTCATCCGCATTCTTTAGTAGCAAAACCCACTGCCTTCTCATAGGCAACTTCACAGAGATGGGAGGAAGTTGTATGCTGCACAAAATACCTGCCAGTGTATAAAGGGACTGCTGAGCAACACCATGTTTTTTTAATGGAAAGTGAAGTATCTAGATTTCATTGTTTGGGTGCAATAGCTCAGAAATTTTTACTTTTCAATGTACCTTCCAATGAAAAAACAAATATTTCTCTGAGATGGTACACAAATTTGTTGGAAATACATTACTAGAAGAAAGGTTATCATCAGGTCCATAACAACAATGACAAAATCCTAGTGGACCAAAGATTCAATTGCAAATAAGCTACTAATCAAAATAATCCCTTAAAAGAAGTCTTTATAGATGTTTTAAACCTTCCGAAACTACAACTCAAGATCTTAATTTCCAAAACATTTATAATACCTTTTAAACTATATTTAAATTTGCAGAAATAGGCTATATTTTGCATATCCCACAGAAGAAACAGGAGATGTGATGCAAAGAGGCACTTTCCAAAAGCTGCATTTAGAATAATCTACAAGTCACTTGAGTGCTTTATTAGGCTGTTAATGTGCTGTCTGGGCTTCCTAGGTCTGTGCCTTATACCTTTCGAGTCACTTTAGGAACTATAATTATTATTATTTTTTAAAAATTAGTCCTTTGCATCTCATCTTGGTGATCTTGAAGGTTATAAGATGAGAGATTTACTTGGTTTCAGCATGTTTCTTTGCAAGATTTCCTATGTGTGGTGGCTGTGAGATGTATATTTCAGAAAACTTGAAGACTTCTGACTATAACGCTGGGCTTCATCCTTCAGAAAATAATATTCTACAGAACAACAAATGGATTTGGATAACAGCATTAGACTTATAAAGCAAATCTCATGCAACAATTACAGTTGCTGTTTCCTAGTTTGTTTGTTTGGTTTTCTTTTCTCACAGAAATGCACCTTGTTCTCTCACTGGACAAGAACAGTATCTGTTTCCCTTCTATTTCACAAGCGGTTCAATAAATGTCATTCTATTGTCATTCTGTTTATCACATTGGGACATAGGAACAGTGACATAGCCAGCAACGACCTCTGGCAATCCTTCAGATTTGCTTGGAGAGCCTCCCCTGGAATACGCTATGCATTTCTCCACACCAGACCTCCAAAGAGTATGGTCTAATTGAAGAAATTCCTGGCAACAGCAACTGGGAATCATCATAATTTTAAGAAAATCTTAACCATGAAGAGAGGCTGAAAGCACTGAACTTGTTTCGCCTAAAGTCTGTAAGGAGGCATGACAACTGCCTCCAAGTATGTAAAAACCTTTTTGCAAGGACAAAGAGAATGATCTGTTCTCATCCATAGGAATAATCTTCACAGAATCACAGAATGTCAGGGGTTGGAAGGGACCTCAAAAGATCATCTAGTCCAGCCGCCCTGCCAGAGCAGGATCACCTACAGTAGAGCGCACAGGAACACGTCCAGGCGGGTTTTGAATGTCTCCAGAGAAGGAGATTCCACAACCTCCCTGGGCAGCCTGTGCCAGGGCTCGGTCACCCTCACAGTGAAAAAGCTTTTCCTCATATTTTTGTGGAACCTCCCATGTTCCAGCTTCCACCCATTGCCCCTTGTCCTGTCATTGGACGTCGCTGAAAAGAGCCTGGCACCGTCCTGCTGACACTCCCCCTTGACATATTTATAAACATTAATGAGGTCACCTCTCAGCCTCCTCTTCTCCAAGCTAAAGAGACCCAGCTCCTTCAGCCTTTCCTCATAAGGGAGAGGTTCCACTCCCTTCATCATCTTTGTGGCTCTGTGCTAGACTCTCTGAAGCAGTTTCTTGTCTCTCTTGAGCTGAGGGGCCCAGAGCTGGAGACAACATTCCAAATGTGGCCTCACCGGGACAGAGTAGAGGGGCAGAAGGACCTCTCTTGACTTACTTGCTACTCCCCTTCTAATACACCCCAGGATGCCATTGGCCTTCTTGGCCACGAGGGCACATTGCTGGCTCACAGTCATCCTGCTGTCCACTAGAACTCCCAGGTCCCTTTTCCCTACGCTGCTCCCCAGCAGGGCAGTCCCCAACCTCTACAGGCACATGGGGTTATTCTTTCCCAAGTGCAAAACTCTACACTTGTCCTTGTTGAACTTCATCAGATTTCTCCCCGCTCAGCCCTCCAGCCTGTCTAAGTCTCTCTGAATGGCAGCATAGCCTTCTGGTGTGTCAGCCACTCCTCCCAGTTTTGTGTCGTCAGCAAACTTGCTGACAGTGCTCTCTAATCCCTCATCCAGGTCATTGATGAATATATTGAAAAGCACTGGCCCCAGCACTGACCCCTGAGGGACCCCACTACATACAGGCATCCAGCCAGACTCTGCCCCATTGACCACAACTTTCTGACTTCTTCCCTTCAACCAATTAGCGACCCAACTCACTACTTGGTCATCCAGACCACACTTCCTCAGTTGTAAATAGTCATATTATCAATCAGGAAAAACCCACAAACTTTCTAACAATAACCTTTCTTTCTCCCTAAGGTAACGTTCTGGTTTGAGCTAAACAGAACCAATTCTGTTCAGTATTTTTTACTTCTCAGCTCAGGCAGGTGCCACACATTACTGGCTGGCCTAGCCCTAACCCTCGACAGGTACCGAGATTGCCTGAGGATACCGTTAAATTCGTGTTGCTAGAGGTCTTTAAGTGCAAAGCAATAAATGATACAACTGAGTCTGTTCTGTAGGAGGATGAAAAATGGCCTCTCTAGGCCCTATTTTCCCATTGTTTTCTATCATTTTAAAATATTTTCTCAGAGCACCTCAGTTTTTCACTCTGTTGCCTGTGTGGCAAGTTACATTACAGGTACGCTTTGGAAAACTTAATATTGTGTGTTCATTATGACTTACAGGACTACTAACAGCTGTGGTACATTAGCACTGCAGCTGAAGCACAGATCCAGAATAGGAAAGGAACAAAGTGAAACGATTCAGAGACATTGAGTGCTTTGGAGGCAATAACAAAGACACATCACATAGCTGGCTGGAAAGTCACTCACTGTTCACATTCTCACTTTTTAAAGTAAAATGAAGCATGAGAAGGCAGCTGCAATAAAATGGAAGCTAAAAAGAAGATTTGCTTCTCTTTGGTCAATAAGGACAGATGCCACTGAAGTAGTGGAGTAACTGGCAGCTTTCCCTTCTGGACTAGAAATCGTCATCTCTGGAGCATGAACAGGAATGTGAGAAACTTAGAAGCTCCTTCTGACTTGGGGTTTCGATACAAAAGTTTCACATATCCCCAGCTGGGAGCTGGGAAGTAGCTTGCATATCTGAATACCATTGTGGGAATGAAGGACAGTGCTGCCAAGCCATGTGGCAGGATGCTTTTGCCCATTAGGAAATAAACTTAGATGATGAGTTCCAGTAACTCCCACTCAGGCACCAAGGAGTTTAAAGCCTGCAGATCAGAGATGAAATTCTTGCAAAAGAAGGCGAGAGCAACGGAGAAGCAGGGCCTTCTTTCTGGGTTGAAAGGAAGGGTTAAGGCACTATTTATCTTTCCAGTGAAGAAAATGAGGGACAAACATAACTTTCAGATCGTCACCGTTGTTTGTCATAACTTCTTAGCCAGCAACTGTTTAGGGGGTCCCCAGCCTACACCTACTGACTGCTACCTCGTTTTCTGGTACATTCTGTTTGACTCTGAAAATAGCACATTTTCTGTGCTATTTCCACTGAGGCATAGATGAACCTGCACTCCATTTTAAAATGTCCTACAACCGTTAACATGCTTCTGGAGGACCATCTGTCACGTGTGATCCTATACCAGTAAGGGAAGAGGAGACACTAGTAGAAATTATTAAAAATTAGCTAGCAAAAAAATTTATCGAAAGGCAGTAAATACAGGCTTAAGTGCATGAAAGTTTCCCTGTGAAAGAAAAGCCAAGCAGTCACTCTTAGAGTGCCTCTGGGGGCTAATGGCTTTAAGAAAACAATGTGAGTCAGGAAGGCCAGAACTGGACACAAGCCGCTGAACTGAAAATGAATTGTAGGGAAGTATCATTCATGCGCCCATTTAAATTCCTCTGGTTCATCAAATCCCCTTGAAAAAAAAAATCAAGAGTAAAATCTCATGCCTCTGTGTGGTGCTGTCACATTGTGCATTTTACAGACTTATGCAAACACAAGTCATTTTGTACTCTAAAGCTTTGTCTTAAAGATCCATGCTTCAGTATGATAACGTTGGCTGTATTTTGACTAGTCACTTCAGATTACTGATTAAGCAGTTAAGGAATAATTTGCCTTAATTTACTATGTTTCCAGCTGTGATTTTTGTATACCAAATCATGCTAGGCACTAGGCAGTTGAAAATAGAGAGACAAAGTGCCTGGATGAGCTTATCTTCTCAAATTCAAAGTCTGAGGTTTATTTGTTTTCCCAATTTCAAATTGCCGTTTATTAACTAGATTATTTCTTAATAAGATGCCTATTAGATGCATTTTAATTTACATGTTAAGTCAACTGTGATTAAAACCAATGAAAATAAAAAATTCTATTCTGGATCATGGCCAAAAATGATTCAACAATTTTAGTTAGTTCCTAACAGACAAAACTTGGAATCACAAAAATTTCCATCATTGTAACTTATCTTTTTGTCAGCACCAGTGAAAACAATCAAGACCAGGGTAAGCTTTGTTTTGTAAATCATCTAACTCTCTTTTTCACAGCTCTGGTTCACTTCATGTCAGGACTGTAATATATTCTTACTGCCATAGTAAGAAGATCCTCATTTGTCCCTGTTTTATTACATATCTAACAGCATATTTAGGATCTAATAGCACACTTCAGTGTTTGGCATCATACTGGAGCAGGGTACCTTTCTATACCCAAAAAAAAGAATAATTTTTATCTTGTATAATTGGAGGAAAGGAAAAAATATTTCTTGAAAATATATGTGAGTAGAAGATAAGTGGATGGCTGTGCAGTAAACCTTAAGAAGATATTTATGAGAAAAAGGTAAAAGGGAATGTTTAGAGCACAGAAGTAACATAGGAAAAAAATAGTCATCAAGCGTTCTGAGAGAAAACAGATTTTTTTTCCAGAATCATTCAATGAAATTGGAAGAAACCCCCCACAAAACCAAAAAACCAAGCAGCTCTTACAACTAATCTTGCACTTCTGAGGTACCTTTCCACATGTGTACCTTAGCAGGTTGTATAAATATGAATTAATTAAGTCCTAAAGTCCCTATGAAGTAAGATAAGGAAATGCTATGATTCCCACTTTACAGAAGAGGAAGCAGACATAAAGAAAGAAGATGAGGCTATACACTCAATCAGCACAATCACTAAATGCTCCTGCTTCAACATTTTGCTTCCGTGCCCACAGACAACACTACCTGTGAGGGGCTGCATGCAGTGTTAGGAGACGTGTCAGCAGCAATAGCATCAGGACAGGAGTCTGCACAGTTTAGTAGATAGTTTGTGAGAGAATATGCCCAAAGAGAGGAAGGTCTATAGCAGAGCACAAGTTTAAAGGAAGGCAGACAGATTTGAAGGTGAATTCTGTAGAAGAAAATGAGGGGTGAGGGAAATTTAACAATATGAAAATGGACAAGGCAATGCACAACCGGGATTGCTGGGAAGGAGAAAGGGACAGTGGTACATATTCACTGACAGAGAAGGATCTAGCAGAATAAGCCAAGAGATGGGCAGAGAAGAAATACAAGTATTAAAAGAAAAAAAGAAGCAGCAAAAAAAAAGATACTTTAAATCTTAAATTTGGGAGATGAAAACAGAGGTTAGGGGGCTGGTAGATAAGGCTAAGGAAATATGTGAAATATTGAACTGGCATATCTTAAAGAACTCTGAAATCAAATAACTGAATGAAGAGATATCTCTGGTACTACTACTACTGTTATTCAAAACACTTGGAAAAAAGTCTGAAATAAAATACCACCAATATTGCCAGTTTGTTTTTTTTTTCTTTTACTGAGGAAGCACTTTATGCTGTAGGATTTCAGAAGATAATTTGATTGTTATTTGCACAGTACTAATTGCAAACATAGTACTGGCTAGAAAAAATACAGATTTTGAAAAAAAAAAAAAAAGTCACCATTGATAGCACTCAGTCACCACAAGCAAGACAGGTCCTTGTACCACAAGCCAAGAGGCCTGTGCTGGGATGATCCTAGTGCAAGATGGCAGTGTTGGATAATTGGTGTGAGACAAAGACGTAGATGAAAAGGGTGGAAGGAACAGACAAGATGACGTTGGTGAGATACATCTAAAGAACCACCAATTAAGATGACTAATAAAACTTTAAAACAGAAAGTCAGATTGTGAGTGTGTCTATAGTAACTAAAGGAGAGGGGGCAAACACTATGTTTTGTAAAAAAGGTTGCATAATTCTGCAGTCTCACAGTTTGCATTTTTTCCAATCTATTAAAGTTTTTTATGGAAAAACTCTCATATTTTAAAATAGAACACCCGCTCACCTCCCTTCTATTCTATCCAGTTATCACAAGGAAAGTTCTCAGATGTGGGTAGATACTGAAATATCTAGGGCATAAGTGTTCCCCCCAGGTCCCCCCAGGCAGCTTCAGGAAGTGTTGTGAATCTGTTTGTAAGAAACCAATTTGGCCTTGAAGTTTTTAAGAAACCATAAATACCTCCTATTTTTCACACAACTGTTATGTACAAAAATCAGGACTACTGCTGTTAAGAGGAGTAAATGGTGAATTTTATAATTTAGGCATAATCATACAATGCAATAAAAACATTCTAAGCATTCAAGCTGGAACTCATTTTTTTCCAGACCAGGATCCACTAAAGTCAGCTTTTGTTGCAAAGCTACGTTTTATTCTTAGAGTTGCATGTGAAAGCAAACAGGGGAGATTTAAAAGTTGAAACCAAAGAGACTGGGCGGTTAGCCATTGCTTTGTGCCACATTTGTGTCTGCTTCACACAAAAGAAAAGTTTCACTTACCTTTCTGGCCCATTCTTCTTCGAAAGAAAATACAAGGTAGCAGCTGCAATTTTAATCAGCAAGAAACCGATACCCAGCCCAATCCAAATGTCTGCAAAATCAGAGCAATCAGATACAAATAAGTAAAAGGAAACACTCAAAGAATGAACTGAAAGATATTTCTTTTTACAGACCTACCATTTTGAAGGAGATTTGAAGCTGGAGGTTGGAGAGCACTTATATGGCAACGGTTTCCTTTCCATTCTTTTCCACATCTGTGAATAAAACAACAATTTTTTGAAAAAGGGAGAAGCAAGGATTGGAAACAGTGACAAGGACTCAAGACATGCAAATACTTTTGAGCACATTTGCCAGTGACTAAAGCTCAAAAAGAGGAGCATCAGAGTTCAAAGATTGCAATGTAAGTGAGAAATACACAAAACAAACCTAAGACAGAGAAAAATAAAAGAAAACAAAGTTCAAAGATTGGAATCAGCTGCCTTGTCCATGTTGCCACTGTATTTTTCTCCTACAGCAAAAGAAACTTGACTGATTTCTTTGTTAACCCCCACGTGAAGGTTAAATTATTTCTGAGCTGAGGATCTGAGACCCTGATGTACAGAAAGGTAAGTGATTAGAGATAAGAAAAATTATTTTCTCCCCACACCTACTCTGTTTCTCTTTCTCTTTTTTCTTTTGCTTATAAAAATGATAACCCTTCAACAAATGCCTTGTCAAAACCAAAGCACTAGATTTGAGCTAACAACTGCAAGCACGTCAAATTATTCTAAACTTGCTGTTTGATTCAAATCCAGTCTTGAAGTAACCAAAATACAAACTCAACCCAAGCTTTGATGTTTTACTTCAAACTTGTTGCTTAACAGCTAATCAAAGTAATCAGAAAAAACATATACCATTTCTCACTTTGTCTGCATTTAGCTTTTGTCTGCTTGCTTTTATTGTGGTCTGCTCCATCAAGGTGAAGGGACCTTGGAGACCCAGGTGAGGGTCAGCTCCCTCTGCTGAGCCAGGTGGAGTTCAGAGCACTGCATGCAGCCCTTCCGGGTACCCCAGGGACACTCAGAATGCCTGTAGGCTCCTACATTTACAAATTCTAAATGATGGCTAGAGTAAAAGGCTGAGAGAGGGATAGCTACATATGGACATCTAAATTTCAGACACCCCACCTGATGATCTGAACTCCACCTTGAGTGTCACACTGACTTCTATCAACTCAGTTATCTGCATGGCTGGTAGGTTATGAGATTCATAAATTTGCAACTCTCTTTTTAAGAAAAAGGAACATCAGAAAGAAGTGATGGTAGTTATCTAGTTTCAATCCTACTAATTTTGAGTGAATAGAAAAATAGGGTCACTTCTCATGGTTTGTCTTTTTACAGTTTCACAAACTATTGTTGGGGGATTGGATATTGAATTGCTTTCTCATTGTGACACCAACATTTTTTCATAGTCATCAATTTTTATAGAATTATTTTTATTTTGGAATTGCAGTTTCCTCTCCTGCCCTTACATGTATAATGCGAAATCTCACATATACACAATTAAATGTTTGTATTAAGGCTACTTTTTTTGGACATATGAGAGAGAACTTCATGTTGTTTCTCATGGTTTAGCACTAAGTACTGCCTATATGTCTTATCTTAGCAGTTGCACATTAAGTTAACTGAGATACTCTGGAGGGAGAGGAATATTTAATTTTCTCAGAAAATGGCTCAGTGGAGTGAATTAGGGGAAAGGAAGTCTCAAACATGACAAGAGGAAGGTGACTTCATTAAAGGCTAAAGGAAGCTGATTGGATTTGTTGCAACTCAGCAGACCATTGTAAAACGGTGACCCAGAACATGCCAGGAGGAAAGTACCAGCCCTACTCGAACACACTGGGCAGACAGAGATATATTTAACCCATTTTATCCCACAGACCTGAGTTTTCTCTGGTTAAAGGGTTACCTCAGTCAAGTTTGATAACTGGCATACTATTGAATCCTAGGTTTAGATTGGAGTCACTAGCATATTCTGACATGCTCATTTTAAAGAAAAAGTGGCACAATTTCAGCTGACAGCTCTAGCTGATGTAGAGACCCATTGTATTCAGTGATTGAAAATACCCAGTCCCTTCAGTCCTCCTTCTTCAGCATACTACAAAAAAAAAAAAAAATCATGTAATTCATAAGCTGTTCTTTATGCAGACTGCTGATTTTATACAATTGTCAAATTGCTCTTGGGCTCATATTAAGTCCTGTGGATCCATGTAGAAACACTGCAATCTGATGGTAATCACCCATCAAAATCATTTTCTGATTGCTCTCGATTGTATAATTTCCTTTTTTGCCAGATTTTCTGTTGAGCTAGATACACTTTTAACCAAAATTGCCCTCTTTCTTGTCACTGCAGAACTTACTTAGCTGTAAAAGAAAGAATGAGAAAACAGATTTGCAGCTGTGCACAAGCGCTACTCAGACACAGCAAGAGAGGTGCCATCTGCTGCTCTGTAGCCACCGGGACATGGCTCACCTCCGAGCTGCAACGAAGTAGTAGAAAGCAGGTGTGTGTGCTGGTAAGAGGATGGGAAAGCCTTACTAACCAGAAATAACTAAACATATCTTCACATGCTAGGTTGCCATTTATTGATGAAATATTTCCACATACTCAAGCTGTATGTGAATTATGGATAAAAAAAAAAAAAGTGAAGCACCTTTTAGTCATATAGATAGCTAGTTTCTCTTCTTATACATACACAGGCTTTATGAATAACTAACTGCCTTAGGTTGGCTGGTTTTTCCTCTCCGAATCTTAGAATCCCAACAGTCTTGTTTTACCATTTAGGAATCTGATGTCAGACTAACAACATGTGTAATTCTAGCCAGTGAAATTATTTTGTGCTGTGTCCACCCAGGTTGTTATCAAAAGTGATACCTTATAATACTGCCATTGGCTTTGTTTTTTTTTGTTGTTGCTGTTTTGATTTCTTTTTTTTTTTTTTAAAAAAGGTAAAATAATAGATTAAGGTGGAGCAAAGATAGTACCTCTGAAGCTTGATAAGTGTTTATGACAAATTCAAAACCAAATATATGGGGAAAATATTGTTAAACATGAAGCATGAGGACTGCTTATAGGGAAAGGGAGGAGGCAAGGCAAAAAAGATCATGATACTAAAGACAATTAGTAGATAGTAAAGATAATAAAGATAATTCTCAGAGACCAGGATGGAAAAATAGTGCTAAACAATGGAAAACTTGAAGAGTGAGCATATGAGTTGGTTAAAAACTTGCACTTGTACCTTCACACATTAATTTATTTTTACATTTTTATCTTGGGTTTGAGAATTTAGCAATCTTCCCTTCCACTGAGGTAAAAATGTAAGGGTTCTAATTTGGAGATTCATTCTAAGGTTTGACTGCTCATTACTTACAAAAATGCTGTCTTCTCAAGTGAAAAAAAAAAAAAAGAAAAAAACCCAAGAAAACCAAGCAAGGAAAAAACCCCAAGAGTTACAGCTAGCTGAGAAGTCTGCAACTTTCAGCGAGGTTGCAAGAAAAACATGGGAAAATTGGTCATTAAAATCTTTGGCTCTCAGCTGATACAAGCACTGCCTCTGGCTTTTACCAAAGACAAGCATTTCTGTGTCCAGAATAGAGGGAAACTTGTCTTAAACAGCCCAAACAATCTTGGTTTACAGATGTCTTACAAGATTTTTATCCTTTTATATCTATGCTCTGTAGAAACTCTAGCTGACTGCTGTGTTGGAGAAATCAGTCTCTAACTTGAGAAGAGAGAACAAAATGAGATTTTAAATGGCACCAGTATCTGCCAGTAACTCAGGCTAGAGAATATAACAGTTCTAGACCATGAATTTAGAATAAAATATAAATAATTCTATACAAGTTACTCCAGTTATTTCACTCCATTGAAAATCTGAGTGGTATTTTCAAAACAAGTAAATATTGTGGGCATAGTCTTCTATAGGATAGTCAGATTTTGATAAGAAATCCAGAGGATCTACAGGTCTGAAAATGCTCTGACACTATTTACCATTTTATATTAAACAAAATCCAGAAACAATTTCAGGTCGTAACCAAACAATCAAACTATTTTGGAAGCTAAACAAAACTTACACAACAAAACACAGGACCTATTGTCCTTAAGGGATGAAAAGCTTGTACCCATTTCTTTGAGTCTGACTTTTTGCACCCTCTGCAGTCCTTTGTAACTGTGTGAGGCAGGTGTTGAAATGATGTTGTTCTCACCTTGCAATGTTTCCTGTGGACTTTACACTCTGTACACTGCATGTAGGACTAGGTGGCTGATTAAAAACCAGAAGTGTCCCTCTTTTCATCAAGGAATAAAATAAAAATTTCGTGGAAAAAAGTGGGAAAGGTGAGTTCCCAACCAAGCATAGTATTAGTTCATAGTGTTTTTGAGGACATGGAAGAGGTTTCCTTAGCTGTTTGTACATATTCCTCTGCTTTTGCAATCACAATAACACAGTCTCAACCCCCCGACTTGATCCTTTGCCTGTTTCTGCAAAATTCTATCAGTGAATAACATTAATAATACGAGACAGCTTTATAGGAAATGAAGTCAAACTTCACCTTTCTACTGTGCAGTCCTTGACACATGCAATCCTGAAGTGAAGTTTAATTACTCTAACAGCTCCAGGTAAGTTACAGCAGCCTGTGGTATGCACCCAAGAGATGGCTCACCTGAAGTCCAGTTAACGAAGGAGAACAATCGTAAGTACCTATCCACTGCTGAGCATGGACTGTACTTACAGTGCTGTACTTTCAGTTGGAAGGCAGATAAGTTGCTTCCTCAAAGTCACTATTAGCTTCTTCTCTGAGGAGAGCAGCTGGTGATACACAAATACTGATGTGGTGCAAGGACCTTAGAGAGTGCAGATCAACCATGTCTTCTGGGCAACGTGTTAAATTTTCACAAGCAGGGTAATGAGAATTTTGAAGAGCTTCCTTAATACTCCTTTTCTGCTATTTTATTTTTAAGACAGCGCTGAAAAGGCTCTGAATTTATCTCTTGAGCCATGAAGCTGAAATTCCACATTATTTATGTACAATTAATTTCCTTGGACTAATTACATCTTGAGTAATTAGCAGCACCACATTTTACATGAGTCTCAAGCTTATCTGAAATACAGAGATAGCCACTGCAATCCGGTCAGACAGGAAGTTTCTCATAGTTGAAACAGAAGGAACAAGAGGGAAAGATGAAATAGCACTTGAATACTTCCATCCCAGTGCACATCCTAATCTATCCTGCCTGACAAAATGTCTTCTGTTATTAACAAGTTCCTATGGGAAAGTCACCCTGGAAAGGAGAACGTTAACCCTCCAAATTTGCTCCTAGTATTTCCAACTCATTATTTCCTAACATAGATAGGAATGAGTTTATATAGAGGAATGAGTTTAGCGTTGTTTGTGTTGCTGCATACTGTCCCTGTGGTTATGGCTCATCTCACTCAGAACGAAAAATAAAAACCAGATAAGGTGTCTGTTGTTTTTGACGTTCATTCAGGGCAGGTTCAATTTACAAGGACATGTCTGGCTGATATACTGCTGCATTTCAGAATATCAAACTTTGTGTTACGTTAAACGTAGTAGATGCAAAACTCCAAACAAATCATTGAATCACAGAATTGTTTAGACTGAAAAAGATCTTTAAGATAATTGAGTCCAACCATTAACCTAGCAGTGCCAAACCACCACTAAACCACATCACTAAGTGCTATATCTACATGTCTATTAAGTATCTCCAAGGATGGTGACTCAGCCGCTTCCCAGGGCAGCATGTTTCAATGCTTAACAACCCTTTTGGTGAAGACATTTTTCCTAATATCCAACATAAATCTCCACTGGCGCAACTTGAGGCCACTTGGTTATGTTTTCACTTCCTATTTGGGAGAAGAGACTGACACCCACCTCACTACAACCTCCTCTCAGGTAGTTGTGGAGAGCTCTAAGGTGTCCTCCCTCAGCTTTTTTTTTTTCTCCAGGCTAAACAACTCTAGTTCCTTCAGCAGCTCCTCAGAACGACTTGGGCTCTAGACCCTTCACCAGCTTGAAAAATCAAGAATGGACAGGAACCTGAGAGCTGTACCAGGGCAGGGAGCTACCTCTTCATGTCTGTAACCTGGGCCCTAGGGAGGGAGCAGATTTCCCTGAGAATTGGGTCTCACACTCAACCTGATACTCCTCAACCTGCTCACGTCCTTCCAGAGCTCTGTCCCGAGGTGGGGGAGTCCCTCTCCCTGGGCACATCTCCCGCAGGTGAGCTCGCACAGTGCTGGCAGGAGAGCAGGGGGCAGGAGAGCAGGGCACATCCTGCACCCCAACACTGGGGGGATGTTCCCCCAGTTCCCTCCAGAGCTCTGTCTGGGCAGCTGCCTCAGCCCTGGCACGTGTAGAGCTTGGAGAGGCTGGGGCTTTCTGCTGGGTTGATGCCATGCCTCCACAGTTGAGCTGGGAGGGCTTCAGCACCCTTCCTGCATGCCCTTCCACACAAATGGCTGCACTGTTCTGTTTGCCTGCCCTGATTACTGGTGATTCCTGAGAGCTTCTTTTATAGCTGTTGGGGAGTTCTTGGCCACCATTGCTCCTGGCCCCACCAAGGTCCCGTCTGCTGCTGTGGTGGGAGCTGAGGGCTCCCAGCATCTCTCAGGCTCCACTTGAGTTCCCCCAGTTTGGAAACCCCCCTGTGCACTGCACCAGACCCCTCCACTGAGGATCCTGTCAGCACCAGAGCTGCTTGCCTTGGTGACTGCAGATACAGACGTATACTGGATTGCTCATTTTCCTCCTGGCACCTGATTCCTTACTTGTGCAATTATTTTCTCCAGTCTGAGACCTATAAACATCACTCTAATGCACCAGCATTACCTACAGCTCTTGGGTAGTGGCAAATGCAAGAGAAGAGCTTTGCAGTAGGCAGTCAAGTCTGTGACCTCCAAAAATGAAGCATGAACACAGCTCCTCATTAACTTGGAAAAAGGAGGTTCCAATGAGGTTTATTTTCAAGAAAGATTTCGATGCATCTGGAAAACTGAATGCTGAAATCTTCTTGTTTTTTTTCCTTCCTTTTTAACTTTTTTTTCCTTCTTCAACAAATGTTTCATAACGACTAAGTGTTTTTCATTATAAAGCAGTGGTTTGCATTTTTATTTTTGAAAGCTGTCAGCTTTTGTCAATATTGGTTTCACTTCTCTCAAGAACCCTCATGTTTTACACTGAACCTGATAAAAGGTTAAAAAAAATATCAAATCATATGTGTTATCTAGCAACTTTCAGAGCATTAAATACTAAATATCCATTTGGCATCTCCTCTGCACTTCTTCAGATCTAATAATTTAAGTGCCAATCTTGTTTATGCTAAAAAAGATTTGTATTAAAAGGCAGATTGAACCTTAAGGTAATGTCCTGAAATGTTAATCATTTTCTGTGATCATGCAAATGCCCACAGAATTTTTATTTTTACTTACTTATTTAAATCTACACAGATGTGTAAAAGGAATTGCTCAACAAGTAATGGAGAAAAAACAGAAAAATTAGTTGCTAAACAGTGGCTAGAGCTACCTCTGCCCACAGAAATTTCGTAAGTAGATGGGAGTGAGGTACACTCAGCATGTTATAAATGTGAAAACAGAACTAATTTCTATTTTCTCTGCACATGTCTGTAACATAGTTCACTCAGTTACTGACAGAACACAATTAACAAATGAGAAGTACAGAACTAACCTTTCCTACTTGCAAGAGCTCTCTCTGTCATTCTCACCAACTCCTCTTGGCCAAGTATACATCTCTGTTGTGAAAGAATGTGTACTTTTGCTTTTCTTATTTTTATCTGAAATATTTGTCATGCAGAAAACCCAATTTCTTAAGTCATGTGTCCATTCAGAATGACCAAGTTAGTCAGCTAACTATATATTGTACATGCTGTTAGTAGTATGAAAATAAAGGCAGTAGTATGTAAATAAATGTGTGGATGACTGTAGTTATATTTTCCTGTAAATATGACTACAATTTGCAGTATCCTTTGGAGCATCGATTTGCTTATAGAATAGAATCACAGAATTGTCAGGGTTGGAAGGAATCTTAAAGATCATTTAGTTCCAACCCCCCCACCATGGGCAGGGACATCCCCCACTAGACCATGTCTCCCACAGCCCCATCCAACCTGACCTTAAAAATTCCAGGGATGGGGCTTCCACCCTCTCTCCGGGCAACCTGTGCCAGTGTCTCACCACCCTCGTGGTGAAGAACTTCTTCCTAACGTCCAATCTGAACCGATCCATCTCTAGCTTTAATCCATTCCCTCTAGCCCTATCACTATCTGACATTCTAAAAAGCCCCTCACCAGCTTTCTTGCAGGCCCCTTTGATAAACCTAAAGGCCACAATAAGGTCTCCTCAGAGCCTTCTTTTCTGCAGACTGAACAGCCCCAACTCTCTCAGTCTGTCTTCATAGGAGAGGTGCCCCAGCCCTCTGATCGTCCTCGTGGCCCTTCTCTGGACACACTCCAGCACGTCCAGATCTCTCTTGTACTGTGGGCTCCAGAACTGGATGCAGTACTCCAGGTGGGATCTCGCAAGAGTGGAGTAGCATGCCACAGCACACAAAGCCAGGATCTTCTCTGTGAACCCAGATCTGCAATTGCTGTTTACAATAGTTTTCCTATGTTTGTAACACATTACATAGGGTGTCATTAGGCACAAATGCTGACATTACTCAGGAGCTGTGGCATACCTGTTGAAGTGCAAGCTACACCAAGACCGATAACATAGGAAACAGGGAGGGGAAGAAGGAGGAACAACACAAACCACAACTTGGTTCTTTGGAGAAAACAGGGACTTTACATCTTTCTGCTATGTCATTATGGAAGGAGTTTCTCTGCTCACCAGCCTTTACAATCAGCATTATATAAAACAAGCTTCACTAGATGCTTATGAGTATGATGAAAACAGAAAGTCTTCATTCCATTTTGGGAAAAAAAAAGTAATCTCTACTTCAGCAATGTAGTTATCTGCTTGCATTCTAGCTACTGTTAACAATGGGGGCCGGTTAGTTCACTCGGTTAGAGCATGGTGCTGATAACACCAAGGTCACAGGTTCGATCCCCGTTCGGTCCCCGTGTGTTGCCTGATCTAGTTGAGAGGCGTCCCTGCCAATGACAGGGAGGTTGGATTAAATGATCTCTAAGGTCCCTCCCAGCCTAGGCCATTCTATGATTCTATAATTCTACGTACTCAAAGCAAAAAGACACATACTCTCCGATGCACATACTCTCCGATTAGTCTTCATTGTTGAATCAAAGCACACAAAATTCCAGTAGTGAATGTTGCATGAATGGCCTTGGAAGATGTCATACAATGAATGTAACCTGCGGATTGTAGCTGGAGTTAAGATCCACATTATTAAGTTTGTGGTTAAGCTCAGAGATGTGTGACAAGTAGAAATCTCTATTGGAAAAGACAAGGTGAAGTGGATGGTAACTTTGAATGTCAAGAAGCTGTGGTTTGTAGATAAGGTCACATTAACCCGCTGGGAGAGAGTCAGATGTTCTCTGAAACGCTGTGTGCTGTTCTGATCATTCTCGCTTAAGAATATGGAACAAAGCAGAGGAGGACTACTAAGGTGAGCAGAAAAATAGGATGTATGTCTCACAAGAGTATTCCAAAAGAGTTCAGCTTGTTCAGTTTACAAAAAGAAAAGCTAAAAGACACATGGCTTCTCTCTAGAAAATCTTTGGAGGATGAACAACAGAGGTATTGAGGGACTTATGTTTATGGAGGACACTGGCACAAGCACAAAAGGATATAAAATGGCTATGAATAAATTTATGAGGAAATTATTAGAAAGTATCCAAACAGAAAAGCAAAGCTCTTCTTCCTGCATTTCTCATACCATGTTACTTCAGAATAGTCAGCTGGTATCCTCTGTACTTGGTACCACGTACTTCAGCGATTCTCAGATTCTTGAAACTCCCAGTAGCACAGCAAGGTAGAGAGGAATATGCAAGCCAAGAATTCCCCATAATTGGTCATAAAAGAAAGCTAACTAAACTTCTGAATAAAATTATATGACGTGGCTGTGTATGATAACAAGGGCCTGGATTTGAGGACCCAGATATAGCTTCTATCATGAAAATTCATAACTGGCAAATATGAAAGAATCATCATAAGGCAGAGCAAGATGAGGTATAAACAGACTATAAATGAAACAAATACTCTGAGAAAAGATCTATACATCCTCATGGACTACTCAATGAAAGTAATGGCTTACCTTGTATCATAAAAGCATGCTCTATGTGTAAAGAGTAAGACAGAAGACATTAGAGGTTAATGATTAAAATCACATAGCTGAGACTGAAAAGATCAGCTTTAATTTATACAGAAGATGAGTGGGAGCAGATATGCTAAAGGTAAACAAAATGATATATGGCAAATGGAATAAAAATTGTGTGTTGCTGTATATCCTCTAGAACATTCAATTAAACTGAAAGGGAATACTTCTCAAGCTAATAATAAGGAAGCTATATGTCATATACTGCTTAACTGAGTCCTTGCCACAGCAAGTCTTTGAAGCCAGGAACTTAATGTACTAGAGAGAGCTCCTTAACACAGAGAATTAAATTCTTTAGAGATTGCAGGGCTTAAAGTGCTAGCTGATGGCAATTTGGAGGAAAATTCATATATTGGCAACAGGATTTTCTACATGTATCTTCTATTTTCTTTGCTCCAAGGGTATGCTGGGAGCTACTACCAGGTCCACACCACAATGTGGTTACTCGTTGCTCTTGTAGCCAAAGTGAGAGGTCCTGATAACAGCCTGTGTTAAACAACAAAAGGTAACACATAGAAGGAAGGACTCAGTCAGGATATCTAATTGCTTTTTATACAGATACACAAAGGAACTATGGTGACTAATTTTAAAGGTTTGGACTCAGACAAGTTCAGACTGTGTGACATAAAGGGACAAATCCTCATTTGGACCCTTTACCAGCGTCATGATGACTAGCTCAGATTAGCTATATGCATTTAGCCATTACACCACTAGGCAAGAGGAGCAATACCTTAAGGCTTGATGTTAAATATTTAAGCAGAATACAAGCAGCATCTGATATTAGAGCAGGAGCACAAGGGTGAGCTTTGTGTCACAGGTAGCTTGGGAATGAACTCCTGTTTGGTTCAGGCAAACCAGTTATAAAAGGGGGAAGGGTAAATACTATCTCTAGCTTCAGTCACTTTAAATAATTGGAAAATTTTAGAGTAAATATTCCTTCACTGAAATTAGCTGACACATGAAAAAGCTTTTATTTCTCAGAGACTTAGAATTAAAATTTTAAAGAAATTCTATCAGTGTCTGAAATCTGCCTGATTTCTTCTCTGGCTCCTACCCTAGAAAGTTCAGATTTTGAAGTTATTCTGCTGAGAATTATACTGATTTCAAAACCAAATCACTTTATGGCTTCATTAAAATTCTTCCTGTTTCAGACCAGTGTGATAGTCTTGTACAGGACACTTTTTTTTTCAACGTATTTTATCTTATTGAAAGGAAATGCAGACCTATATGGAAATTATGTACTCTGTCATCTGCTTTTGTGCCTTCACTCTTCAGTGAAATAGGCCCCAGCAGAATTCATGAGGGTTGGTATGTGGCACACATTTTTATTCTATGGCACAGATTCATTCAGCCACAGCAACAATGCAGAAGTATGTGCTCGAAGCAGTCAGACACAAAACTCACCATTTCAAACAATTATGCTCCTGTTTATGCTCTTGCTTTTCCCACCTTCTTAAATAATACCTTTTCTGGTAGCAGATTATCCACTATCATAAAACAATGCTTAAAAGCCCGAGCGGGACAAATCATGAAGCTACGCTTGATCACAGACCTCTGGAGATCAGAGCTCAATTTGTGACCGAGTCCTGAGTTTCAGCTCACTGCTTCCGAGTCTGGAGTTGTGCTTTGTAAAAAGTGACCATCAGAATAAATTGCCTTGCTCGTAAAAAACTCTTGTCATTTTAAACTTGGACAAACCAGTGAAAATTAGTCATTTTGTGAACTAGAATTAAAAGATGAGGTACTGGGAGTGCAGGGCTGGCACCTTGCTGCCTGAGGGAGGTTTGGTGCAGGTACTCCACGTGATACACCTAACACAGAGAGCTTTTCATTAGTGAGACAAGGAACTTACCTCCATTTGATCTTACTCTAAGGAACCTAGGAGACTGAAGTAATATGAATTACCATTCACAATATGAAGTGAACATACTCAACCTGCTGTATCAGTACAGCAATCTCTGAATTGCTGAAGCAAAGGGAAAAGGTCAGTGAAGAGATACGCCTTAGCTTAAGTCAGCTTACAGCAAAGAACCAGTCCTTTATGCCAATCTGTCTGTCCATTTTTCTCCCAGTCCTTTTTTCTTTTTACAAATCTAATCTCACATGTGTTTCTTTCTTTGCCCCTCTTGTGTTTTGTTCTTCTATTCCTTCCCTCTCTCTCTTTTGCTGCTTGTGGAACATGCACTTGGAGCTGATGTTTGATTTACTCTTGAAGAACACTCCAAGAAAGGGAAGAACATAGAGAGGCAGAGCAAGGAGAGAAAGAGGCAGAAAAATATAAATCTCTAAAAAACACTTTGTACATGTTCGTGTCTCAGATATAGACCCAGATGCAAATTCTAGAAGACTAAATGAAGGTTAAGGAACGACCTGATAGAAACTGTGACTGTGCAGCTGTATTGACAGCTGGTAGGAAAATTCTTTTGCTTTCAGAAATGGCACTGATTTATTATTTAGGTGAATTTAGGAAATAATGCAATAAAGTCTAGAAGAGACATCTAGTTTTAAAATAGACCTGTTAATTTCACATAAAAATGCTTTTTGCTTAAACAACAGTTTCGTTGATAGAACAGATGGGGTTATGGATCAGTAGAAAACCTAATAAAAGATCTGAATATATTTTCAGTGCCTAGATTTTTCCACAGAAAGCTTCATTTTCTTCCTTTGTTTTTGTTGGATTGTGGGTTCATTTTTTGGGGGGTGGAGAGTTTTCGGTTGCCTTTAATCAGACTGTAACAGTACTATAATTAGTTATATTGAAAGTAACAGATATTTATTGCGTAATCAGTTAATATATTTGCTTTTTACTGTTGTTTATCCTCTGAATAGTTTTTGTGTGGATGGATCGTCAATGTTGGAGTAAAATTACATAGCTATTTAAAAAGCTTGAGCAATGGAAGTGTTTTGTCTACATTAAATACACATTTGGCATAAAAAAAAAATGGCAAAATCTTATTTCCTTTCCTGCTGCCCCTTTCTAGCACTGGTCTAGTCTTTTATCTGCTGAAATGGTCTGCTTTAACCAGAGTCTGCCAAGACAGGGCATTGCTCCTGGCAGGTGTATTGCAGTATATATTAGCGATTATAAATCATTGTGTCACTCTGAGACAGTCATGAATTTATCTGCTTACATGGGAGACAATACTGTACAACAACGCCACTGCTTCTCAACATTGTACAAACTAGGTGCACAAGTATGGGCTCAGATTATGTCAACACAAACACATTCTTTAGAAATTTTTGCTTGTATTTTAAATGTATAAGAAACAAACAAGCCACAAAATTTCTCTTTTGCTTATCCTCCATGTAATGCAGAGACAGTGGTTTACACTCCATTTCAAGCACGCATCCCTCAGAAGAGACTTAAGTTCTACACGTGCCAGTGCGGTCCACAAGAAAGAATAATGCTGGGATGTTGTCTCTCCATAAATTGCACAGTCCTGTTCTCATATTAGTGATGATTTTCACAAAAGCTTGGGGAATTCACTCTCTAGTTTCTTGCTAATAAGTTAAATTTATGAAATCTTCAGAGAAATGACCTTTAAACAATTTATGAGAACCTAAGACACTTTAGGTTGTGATGAAATTATTTTTATTGCATCTTTCTCCCAGCTTCACATTCTGTTCGCGTTGTTATGGTTACAGAGTCAAGACTTGAGAATTTAGGAGAGACTGGAATTAAGGATTCTCATGCCATTTCAATGCAAGTTCTCCTGCATGCATGTTCAGGCACATTATTTAATTAGAAGACCACAAATTCTCTCTGCACCTCTCTCCAAATAAAATACTTTAATTCTAGCATTCAGTGCTTAGCTCTGCAACAAGTTTATTAGCATGGCATATAGCAGAGGTAACAAACTATAATAAAAAATAGGAGAAAACTATTGCTATTATGAATAGCTAAATCATCTCTTCTATCATCAGGTTTAAAACCAGCACTTAATGCTACTCTATTAGTTGACACAATGAGAAATTTGAACACCCTTGAAACTTTTCTTGAGGAGAATAGAGAGCTGTAAATCTAGCTTATTTGCCTAAATTTCATAGAAGAGCTTATTTCAACTGTTATACTTGGCACTTTGATAAAGCAAAATCTTTCCCATGGTCTTTAGTGCACCACATATTGTTAATAATATATGGTGAGCTATGGCTAATGATGGAACAATTTCTAGCAGCATTCCAGCGTCCATTCAATAAAGTATTTTCTTCGTTGCAGCTAAGGAATATGCAGTACAGATGAAGAACAGGGAACTATTCCCCTGATGTTAATGCTGCTGTGCAATGAATCACTGTACTTGTACGTTTCAGAGCGGCTTTTGTGCTCCTTTAAGGCATACCACCAGGCAGAACAGAAACCTACTTAACCTACATTGCTGGTCAACAGTCCTAAGGGACAATGATAGGATCCAAAAATCTGTGAGGTCAAAGAATCCTTGCTATGCTCTGTTTTTATACCGATGGTTTTATGACAACAATGGGATAAGGTGGCAGGGAGCCATGACAAACATTCCATATTAATAAGGGACACGTTTGCATTTTGTAAAGGCAGGGGATAAGACTTTTATATAAGCTGAAGTCAGCTTTTAAATAGCTAAAAGACTGATTTCGTTAACCCTCTTCTCTGGATCCAAGGACACCGCAACCTTTCATCTATTTTAAACAAAAAGTGTAAATTTTTGCCCATGTTTCCTAGCTGATTTTTTTTTTAATACTCTTGAAACAGTCTGTTATGAAGCTGGTACAATGTCTGTCTTTATTACTCCACATCAAATAACTGAAAATCAAGACATCACAGGACATGAGATGCTTATTTGTCATGTTGAAAAATTGAGAATTTCAACCTGTTTCTTTCAAAATGTAAATATGCAGATTGCATGTTTGTTTTCAGCTTTATGTTAAGTCTCTTTAATAAGCCTCATTAGCTTTGGCTGAGCCCTTTGACAGAGGAAGCAGGTTGCTCTTTTCCTGGGAAACGACTGAGCAGCCAGTGAAGAGCTGGGAAGGAGAGCAGAGACTGCAGGTGAAATCAGGTTCAGCAGGACAGGGAGACAGCACGGAGATGCCAGCCCATTGCTCATGTAAAAAAGAATGAGAAACAACTCAAAGAAGAGAGAAAAACAGTGCCTCAAAGCCAAGGGGATGCTTCCTTGGGACTAGAGGAGAAGGAACAGTGCCTGCAGCCACTCAGAAAGCATCCAAGTTAACAGCAACAAGCTGGGAAGCAAAGGAGCTGTGAGGAAATGCTTTTATTTTATACTCTATTGTCCCTAGTCACACTGAGTTGTCTTGATTTAAATAGTATTCTAATTCAAATTCCAAGTAAAAGCTGGCTTTTAGTTTAAAAGCCTTTTTGTGTTCTGGGCACATCCACTTTAAAGACAGAGCATGTTTAAAGTACATCTTATAGAATCAAAAAACAAAACAATAATATTATTAGGGGGGAAAAAAAAGTGTCAAATGATTTTTCCTTGGCCTGGGTAGGTCATAAAATATTGTAAACTTGGCAACCACAAGACTAGAGTCTCCTTTTGAAGTTCTCATCCTGTAGGTGTGACAATATGGTAAGACTTCGAGTAAAACCCACCAGCCCAGGTAGCAGCTGCATCTGCAGGTGTTCTTCCACGCACAAGTGGAAGAGGAGACACGCAGCTGCTGGGAAGTGGCAGGAGCCTGAGCCTGCTTCTGCTCAGCTGAAAAAGCGGCAGGCCAGAGGGAAACATCCTGCATGATGGGCTTTGTCTCCGAGCCAATGGCTGGGACTTACTTTTGTAAATATATATTTTTTTAATATATAGGGACACTCTTTAGCTACAAATTATGGTACAAATGATAAAAATTTGCATTTTCTTTATTTTTTCAATTATCTCTTTATTGAAGATTGTAATATCTTGAACTATTGGATCGTATATAGCGCTGATTATCAGCAACTTTAATAAGATGTTTTTTAATAGTGGATTTAATAATGCCTAATTTCCTATGTGTTTAAGTCCGTTCATACTCTCCATAACAATGCTTTTCTCACGTCCTTATGATTTCTTCCATTTTCAGCTTATTTCTTTCAGATCTTTTCTACAGTACTCTCAACTCACAGAATGTTAAGGGTTGGAAGGGACCTTGAAAGATATCTAGTCCAACCCCAACTCACATATGCACATACTTCCAGGCAAGAGTTAGCATGGTGCCATGAGAGAAGTGTGCGCTGATTTGTTGGTTAATACATGCAGAAGGGCGAGCTCATACTGCCACTTTGCCTCGCTCTGGAGAGAGCAGAGAACTAAAAATTAGGTTTTTCTTTCTACAGTAAACTTTTTCTCCGAAAAGTTCTAGGGATGTCTTTACCTCCCTCATCAAGATTGGTCTTGTATGCTGCCAGCTCACACTGCGGCATGGACGTCCGATGCCCAGAATTTGTGATGATTTCCCACCTTCCTTCCTTAGTTAGCAGTTTAAGTTATGGCAGACTTCTATTAGAAGGAATTTAGTTCAGGATTGTTTGCTTAAATATCCAGGAGGGAAAGGAATGTTTATAATCCTCTTTTATGTTCAAAGACTTACTCTGAAGGTCAAATGTTAGGTTGGGATATAATCACAAACGTTGGAGCAGTCAGGGTTTCTGAAGATGGAATAATAATAGTGCTGTCCGCCCCTAACAGGTTGCAGATTTGCGGATTGTAATATTTTCTGAGATACTTTACTTGATTTGGCACGGAATTCCAAAGAAAAAGTCTATTTCTTGATACTTTATAATTTGGACAGATGGTAAATATCGCATGAATAGTTTGTAGGATATTTCTTACAAAGATCATACTAAGAAAAAAGCAAACTTAACCACCCAAAACCAAACTAATAAGTTGTTCTAAAAACAAATGAAAAATAATATCCATGTCACTGGTTTCACATAATAGATACCTGGTTGGCATTACTTTAGAAATAAAAGACATTTCATGTTGGATTTGAAGAAACCCCAATATCAAGAAATCAACACCACAACAAAATAAGACTATTATAGAGAATGAAATCGAATCAGAAGAATTATGAAAAAAACAATTTTAAATTTGGGAAAATCTTTCGTAAGTATTATAAAAATTATTCTTTGAATATTCAGAAATGACAGCTGCAAATCAAACACAGAATGCCTGCTTGAAGGACTGGGCTTTGTCACAAATTTCAAATCCGAAGATTAAAAAAAAAAAAAAATCAAGATCAAGTGCTGTCTAAGTAGTTTATGTGATCAAATACCATACTGAAATTTTTTTGGTTTTCAGCAGACCAGCACCTTATTTCTGGTAGCTTAAAAATTAAAATGAAAAATGAAGTCTAGGGTTTAATTACAAACAGTATCTTCAAGTCTAACACAAACACAGTTGAAACAGAGTTCTATTTTAAAGTAATTCCTTTTAGCAAGACATCAACAAAATCCCACCCAATTTATGGAGTGAACATTGGTATAAGGTTAGCTGACTTTTTCACTTTACACTTCCTGATGGAGACAAGAACATGTACACCAACAGAAAAAATGGTTCAGTTATTACTCTGATGTTACTTACTACTATAAACTTCTTTCAGTTCTCCAGAATGGAATTATAAATGCAAAAACTATGGGGGCCAAAGTATTGGCAATACTGTCAACAGGATTTGTTGCAGGCATGTACAAATTGTAGAACTTGTAACATCAGTGCAAATTGAACGATCTACTGAATTTTGTAAACCAAGTACCAAATTCCAGGTTTTATTTCTCCACTGAAATGTTGCTAGTATCTTAGACTATCCTCAGTCTTTTCTTGAAGGGTTAAGAGTTAACATGAGATCAACACTCGTTCTCACGAATAACCTTTTATATCAACTTATTTACCTTTGAAGTTAAGTAATTTTTCCTGAGTATTTAATGCTGTTTTAGTGCCTGTCCTGAAGTGGTTCCGTTCCAGCTCTTCTTTTATTTCTTCCTCAGGAAATAAGCTTTGAGAGCTTACTTTCCATGAGGATTCAATAAAAACAGCCTTCCTGTTGCTTTGGTCACCCACACAGCAAAAAGGAAGTTAAACTGTTTGCTGACATAACTCTTATGGTTTGGGTTTGAGCCTTTGTTCCTGAGCCTGCTGCTAGAGTCTTGACTTGCACAGACAATACTTTGTGGGTGGTGACTTCACTGGGAATCAAGAGCCAAGAACTGGAGAAATGTCCTGTGTGCCATATCTGTGGTGATTAGGAAAGCATTACTGGATCCGCACTTTTAGAGTTACAGCAGATGTGCTTATTTTGCGGTAACCATGCAGTGGAAGAAAGTCATTCTCTGGCCCCTAAACCCCAGCTTAGCTAATCATAAGGAAGGTTAGCAAATGCAGTATTTTTCTCATGACATTTCATAAACACAGAGTTTCAAAATGAATGTGGATGGAAAGGCCAATAATCCTGCCATCCCTTGTGATCTGCATAGAATTGTGATTTGCCAGAACCGGGTGAAAGCTCAGGGCAATTATTTGGAAAGGTTGGCACTATGGAGAGAGCTAATACATCTGTATCAATTCCTATCTTACCCTTGCATTCTTTGGAAAATAAGAGATTAATCTTGATACATTCATTGCAACAGACATGTAAAATCTATCCTAGATCCAGATGTGGAATTCTTATTAATATCATTGATATTTCACTACAAGGAATATAGCTCACAGTCAGCTCTAAGGAAGCAGAAATGGACACATAAACATTTACATAGAAGTGAGTAGAAATTAAAGATGTAGAGATACTGATTGCTGTTTGCCCTTAGGATATATGATTTACTCCTGCATAAGACATTATGAACACAAAGGTAAGAGCCTCAGAGAAAGCTGAACAGTGATTCCAAATAGAATAAGCCATTCCAATTTTGCTTTAGTACATTACTGAAAATAATCTTTACTGAATATTCTTAACTATTCATTACTAAAGTACAACAGAGATTATTCATTAAACTGTTATGTACATCTATCATTGCCTTACACTGACACAAGTGTCCCAGAAGCCTCAGTAACATTAAAAAAAAATAGCAAAACTGTGCTGTTTATTAATTTTCAATTTTTTAAAATAAGCACATTAGAAAATCCAAGTGTTCTGCAAGAACTCATATTATGTTGCCACATTTTTCCAATGGTTTTTTTTTTTTCCAAAAACTTTTACTGGCTTCTCAGGGTACTCAGAGGTCTCTAAGAGCATGTAGAAACTTAACATTTGTTTATGTACTTAAAATTTACTATTGCAGTTCCTGTGTTTGTTATTATAATCGAGTCCCATTTCATCAAGCCAAACAAAACTACAAAGAATCCTTCTCATGAAGAGCTTGAAACAAACACACCAAGAGGGCTGGAGCACTGCTATAAGCTTGTTACTGATGAAGAGAGGAAAAGGGTGAACTTTATTAATACTTAAGTGATATTGAGTCAAAAAGCCTCTTGGAAGTAAGTAGAATATGGGCTTTTAAATTGTTTGTGTGCTTTGGAAGAAGACCTTATATTAGGGAAGATGCACATGCTGAGCTCAGAAATCCTCAGTTGTACTTTATTTTCATGACTAGTTTTATACCCTCACAGAAGCAGAATGAATAGATGTGCACTGTAAATGCTTGGCTGCTCAAGCACTTCTGTGGTTTTAATATTTTCACTTCAAAAATTTGTTTTTTAAAGGTCCAGCCATCTTTCCTATCTGGCTTGATAAATCTGTGCCTGAAACTGCTGCTTGAACTGCCCTAAAAATAGCAGCAGCAAAAAAATATTTCCACGTGGATTCTTTTTGTTGCAGAAGAGTGAAATTAGTCATGAGGAATGTCCACACTGGCACTGCTCGGAATACTTAGTTAGCCTCAATAATTTTTTAAACAACAAAAACCTACCAAACAAAAAAATGTTGTACAATTTTTCTGTACTTCCTGTTTCGCTGATGCTACACCAGAATATGAGCTGAAGATGAAAAAAAGTAATCTTCTGACAACTTCTGTATTTTAGTAACATTAGAAAGGAGATTGTTTTGGGGTACTGGGTGGAAATAGTTTGTAGTGAGGACACACTTCATTCACAAGGAGGAAAACTAATTTTCAGAGTCTGAAAAAGTATGCCAATTCCTGAGAAGTTCTTCCCTCCGTCATCTACATGTAACATCTACATGTTCCTAAGGTGTTCGTACAGTGATAGCCTAAAACTTATAACCTAAAATTTATAATGAAAAAAATTCCAGAAATGTACTTTCCAAGAACAAAAAGAAGTGTTTTTCCTTTCTACATATTCCAGGGATTTTGGCTACGCCATGTGGGATATTTCCCTCAAAAATAACTTTGTAGATACTGTTCTGATTAGACAACTTTTTTTCAGATTATTTTGTTGAAATTTTTGCTTTTCACCAGAAAACTTCAAAATGTTTGTCCTTCTAGTAAATAACATGATTCTCATTTTCATTAACATATCCTTTGGAGATAAAGAGGAGGTGGCAAAGAAGAAATAGAGATCAATCTTCTAATCAATTTTTAATTCCATCATGTAAAAATCAGCAAAGTCTACACAAATTAGAATCTACAGAATTAGGGTAAAATCTGCCTGTATATTTAAGAAATAATGTTAAATCCATAATACTTTCTAAATCACATGCAAATTGTTCTTCTCTCGTTTCCAAGTAAAAAAAAAAAACACAAATGAATGTGTTTAGCTCATGGCATTTACAAATGTTTTGGCTGGGTTTTTGGTTTGGGATTATTTTTGCCTTCCCCCCTCCAAGACATTATGAACTATAAATTGCTTTCCTGAGCCAGCCTGAAAAGGGGGAAAGTCTTCATTTTGATTACTATTGCAGTACATGTATGCTTGTGAAATATCAGCAGAGCTTTGAATGTTGCAGTCTAGCCTGCCTTTACAAAAAAATTTTACAGTTGACTGCTGAGAATTTCTTTGGGAATACTCATACATGCTTCAGTTATAAGAAAAAATATTTTAAAAAAGACGGCCTTGAAATTTTCTGGATATATTGGTTCCAGCTTTTGCATGCCAATACCAGCTCTGAGGACTTCACACTACTGGAACAAAAGAGGTTATTAAAGAAAGAAGGGTAGAGACTGAAGATGAAAAAGTTGTAAAAGAAGCTCAAACGTCAAAGATTAGTGTACTATGCTTTGATTCTCTGGATTTATGGGCAAAGCACGTGCCTAATTCTTTCCTGTACTCAGTCTTTGTTTCATGCACATTTGGAATGAAGTTATTTTGAAAGAGATACCTGCTTCCTGTTCAGTAAGTTTTAAGAGTATTGTCAAATTGTGCTCTTAACCTTGATAAGGATGTGATACCTGTTAAAATATAGACAATCTATTGCTATTGTACGCTGGTAGAAGACAGGTTATCCTGTCCATATGACACCCTGGATTAAAATCCAGTATTTGAAATATATTCAAATTTACTTGCTAAATGAGGAATGATAGACGTAGTGGGAGTAAATTATGAAGGTTTTGAAAGCAGAGTCAATAATTAACATTTGATGAAATAAGAAAAAATGAACAGAGACACAAAAGGAAGAACGATATAGTCAAAGCAGTGGTTGGAAGAATCCTCTCTCTAGCTACTTTCTGGGGAACATCATCCTAAAAGCCCTGCAGTCATCCAAGCAAGGAGGGACAATGCTGCCGTAACCAAGATGTGTGATGATGACAGCTTGGACAAGAACTTTTGTTAGATGTGACAGGTAAGGATGCAACATAAAATGAAAAAAAAAAGAAAGAATGTGTGAGGTACAGACACAGCCTACTTGCAGATATTAGGGGAAGTTCAGAGTCCAGCATTGTAGAATACCTCTGGATGATTAAGGAAAATGTTTTGTAGGGGACTTCTAGGAGTCTAGGAGACATTGAACTTAGTGGGTATAGACTACACAGAGAAAGCTGATTAGATCTACACCATCTTTTTCATGTACACAATGGCTCTGCCATATAAAACATATATATATAGAGAAATAAAATACTGTAAAACTCATTGTTGGGTCACATTACAACACCTATTAAAGTCTAACTTGGGTCTTACTGTACAATATATTTTAATGACAATATAAATAATTATATAATTTTAGAAAGCTAAGAAAGAGTAATTCGATAATTTATCAACTTCTTTATTATATTCAAATACACAGCTGTGTTGTATATTCTCATCTTCAAATTGAGAACTTACAATTCTGCAGCAGTGTGTTTTTCGTAGGTCATAATAAAGCATTGATTATATCAATAACTTTTGTGTTTACAGTGACTTGTGTCCTGCTTTCTTTAGCAAAAGCATGCTGAAAAGTATTCTAAAGGGCGCAAAGTATTAGAAAGATAGCTGTAGAAGCATTACATCTATCGATTTAGATACAAAAACTGAATGAAGTATGCTTACTATACTGTTACATCTTATGTTACTGGTTACACAGCTGTATGCACATTTTTAGATATCTGCTATTATCTTATGATCCATTAGCAAAAAAAAAAATTCTCAGCTACTTAGATTAAATAAAACATTCTCAGCCAGTGGCTTTTTGCTGATCTTATAACAAAAACCATACTGATAGACTTTGCCGATAGCATAACAGAAGCCTTGACAAATGGAGAAAAAATTTAAGATACCTATTAAAACACTAGAACTATAATAATGGATAGTTGCTGTGTAGCCTTAAAATGTATTCTGCCAAATTGCCTCACCTTCACCTCTAAAAGACAAAGAGACGGAAAGATAATCTCTGTGGATTTCTGTGACATGTAAACACAATATTTTCCACACAATAAAATATTAAACAAAAGTTTTAGGAGATCTTTCTTCCATTTTTGAAACACAATTCATATTAACAAAGTATCAATTTACAGAAAGGATGAAGAAAAGAAAAGCAAATAAAAAGTTTTTTTCACCTATTGAAGGCTGTTAATAATGTATGGCTAAAAAACTTCTACTGGTCTATATTTAAATTTTTTTTTTTAAATAGACTACAATACAAATCAAACCATGCACATTAATGAGAATGATTTGCAAGAATGGTTTGCAAGAGAGTATCTAAAATCTGAGAATAAAGTTACGAGAGGAAAAATAACTACTTGTAAACTAGAATTCTCTGTGAAAAACAAGTATTAGGATATTGAGCGCTATGTAGCATTGCTCAGAAAATGGTTTGTTCAGCTCCTAGTCATGCAAAGCTGCACTATCATTAGCTTGTGTAGGAAACCGGAGCGTGCAAGGACTGCATAATGCAGGCCCCATTTAACTGCAGGTAGTCATTGTAAAATGACTACAGTGTTGTAAAATGAAGCTAACTTTTTTTTTTATTATTTACACAACTTTTGCCACTAAGCTCTGCTGAGCAGGCATTGCATCAGTGGAAAATACAATAGTTAAAAGGATGAATGGTAAAAGGATTAAAGTATAAAATTGAAAAGTTCTAAATGGAACCAAGGAAACTCATGAAGCAATAAAAATAATTTTCTAATACACTAAGTTAATGACCCAGAGCTTTAATGTTAGAATTTAGTCAATCCTTACTATATAATCTCACCTTGCTCTTACGTTAAAGAAGCCACTGTCACATATCCTACAGTACTACAGTACTGTTTCTTTTCCAACAAAGACACTTCTCCAAGATTGGTATAGGTGCAATGCATGTGTTTATACACAGTCAATATCCAAAATCCATCCAGGGAATTTATACAGCTTCCTAGGTGCTCTAATTCTGTGCAAAACTAGAGATAAAAAGGGAGAAGCCAGTTTGGGATCAGAGACAAACCTTTCTCACTGACAGCATGGAGAATCACCACAGTTTTGGTCTCCACGTGGCTACACAGAGGATGAATTAAGGCATGGTTTAGTTCAGCGTAGCTTGGAAGCTATAAGATAACGTGTTATCTAGTTTGCTCACACAAAAGCACACATAATTGCAAATAAACAATGACTAAAAAAAAAAAAAAGTCATATGTCCTGGCCAATTAGTTTTCTCATCCGCAGGGAAATAATGCACTTAAATCCAAACTTTCACCATCTCCAACACTCGAAAAAAAAAAACCCCTCCCAACAAAAAACCAAAAACCAAGCAAAATTTCAACCTCCTGCAATTTACTGTAGCAGTGGAGGCTGCAATTGTGACTTCTGTGAGAAGCTGCTACAAGCGTCCCCCACGTGCAGCAGAGCCAATGCCAGCTAGATCCACCGACTCAGCAATGGCCAAGGCTGAGCCCAGTAGTGATGGCGGTAGTGCCTCTCTGATAACGTAGTTGTTTCTCATTACCCTCCTCTGATTTGATTGGTAATAAATTAAACAAATTTCCCGGAGTCTTTTTGCCCATGACAGTAATTACCAAGTGTTATCCCTCTCCTTATCTTGACCCACAAGCCTTTTGTTATGTTTTCTCTCCTGTGTCCCGCTGAGGGGAGCAATAGTGCAGTTTTGGTGGGCACATGGTATCTGACCAGGGTCAACCCAGCAGAGATGTTTATTCCTGCAGTAACCCTCATGTTGTGATCCATACTGTAATTCTTGCATGAAACACATCAACTTGACAGACTTTAAAGGCTATTTCAAAGTTCACACATATCTTACAACTCAATATATACTTTTAAAAGAAGAGCATTTCTGTGCATTGGAAATATGACTTGCAGACAAAATTATTTTAGCTTGAACGTACATGTACTTCTTCCCTAAAGGACATACAATTGTCTGTGTGGGAGCAGTACATAGTTACTGCTTCCCACTTAGAGATGTAACCTAGTAGCTGATCAGAGCAACAACAAACATAAAAAGATCCTTCTAAGCATTGAGAAAAACCCTCTATATTTGTATGTGTGCATGGAGCTTTCCAGATAAGTCAACACTGTAAAAGCTGGCAGTTCAAATGTTCTTAATTTAGTAGAATTTGCTGCTTTTAGGTAATCCCTTAGCCACCTAGCAACAGCACAAAGGGTATATAACTCTTGGAGACTTAAGTTCACGGTCTAAAGAAGAGGGAAAATTGCAAACATGCAAGAAAGCTTGAGGACATTGTGACACCAGAGTGTCTAGAGGGTCAGTGTAGTTAGTTGAAAATAGAAGATGTATATCTTTGCTATAAAATTTACGCAATAACACATTCTCAAACACAGATCTCCACCATCACTCATCTCCATTTTTCCTGCTATCCTCAGCACCAGCCTATCTGCATAACAATCTTACCTACCATAGTCCAAGTTCCAAACTTTTCAACGTGCTTGATGGCATATATACTTTCCAAAAGCCTCCCTTACAACATCTATGATAAATTATATATTGTATTAGATATAGCCAACCAGTAGCCTGCAGGTAGCTCCAATAGAAAGGGTTCTAGTGCTGACCCAATTAAATTTCTGTGGACAAAAGGCAGCTACATGAATGTGAAGGAGAGGGGACTGTAGCACAAGAATCTTTGCAAGCTTTGTGTTTATACTTCCTTCCTCGTCAAGTAATTCTTCAGTTGTTCCCTATTTTTCTCTCTTTTGAAAAGTATTTATTACTTTATAGCTATTCTTTCCTGTTTTGAACAAAACAGAAGACAAAATGTTGTGATTTAAGCTTTTCATTTATGTTTCCTACTCTTCAGCATCTGGAGTTCGTAGGAGTAACCCTTCAGGGAACCTTCCATACCTTGGCAAACATCCAATGTCTAAAACTAATTAACATTGTCCCATATAAAAGTCTCTCATACTATCACTCAACAAGCATCCTCTCCTACAGATACACTTCCCAGATCCTAGGCTTGTAATTTTTCTAGACAAACCTATGTCATGAATTTTAATTGTAATAACACTTAAAGTTCTGTGTAGTAAGTCATTCTGAGGTAAAGATGTGCTGCACTTAGTGATGATAAAAATCTCACTGTGGTTTCCTACACCTTGTAGTTGACTCTTAAAAAATGAGTGAATTGAAAATCAAAATAAAAATATAGTATATTTATCAGAGAGATTGAATACTTTTAGTATCTTAAGCACTACTGATAGTAAATTTTATACGGAGAGGAAATCCAACAGAGGGGAATGTTATTCCCACAAGCATTCTTCCGTGTCTAAGTAATTTCCAATGTGTCTGCTAAATTGTATTTATTTGCCTATACCCTTCTTTCTAAGATTATAGTATCTTCATATTAAAACAATTATTTTGATCAGAGTCTAAATGTAATTCTTGCTCTGATCTTGAAAATCACAGTGAGATTGATAATGTACTAAATTCACCTTTCAAAGGAAACATGCAGTTATTTTTATTGCCAAGCTACATGTTAGCTCCTCTCAACTCCAAAATCCTGCAAGAAAAGATTGTACTAAGGTTTATCAGGCTCTTTGATTTAGAATTTGTCCCAGAAATTCCTTGCTGATTTTCTATATAGGTAAAAACCTTCCCACTCAGCAAACATATCATAAAGAGACAATTTGAAAGTATCTAGGTCACAGTTTGGTTTCCAGCGTGGCCAGTAGGCTATATCTTAACTACATCCTTCTGTTACAAGTGCTATTCAGATTCTAGCAATAAGTCTTTCAAGAGACACTTTTTCCATTTGTCAGAGTAGTATTTTTACCTCAGGAAGACAGAAAAAGACTTTAAGCTACTTTGCTCATTTCCAGTTATACAGATATCTTGAGCTTTATGTTTATGTACAAAAAAACCAAAACAAAACCCAAAAGTTAAGTGAGGAACTCTAACACTTGAATCAGATAATAGAGATTTCTCAAAAAACATAATCAGAAACATTTTTTTTGTGTGACACCAAGCTTTGGGTTTGTTCAGTTGCATTTCTTTAATTGAGTAAAACATCTGACTTTAAAAATGCAAACTTTAACAGTTACACAGAATAAAAACTTGGTTTAGTTTTAGAATAAAGAAACTGAAAAAAGATTCCTTCTCAAATCACTGGATTCAGACCACTCACTGGTGAACTTCACACAATGTTGCTGCCCCGTTGCAGATGGTGGCAAACTGCCTTATATATTTGATTAGGTTTGACCAAGGTAAAGGTTTGAGGTTGTTTTTTTTTTTTCCCCCTAGTAGTTTCAAACTGCATGAAGCACCTGGGTCCAGTGTGATAAGGACCTGACCTCAGGATTATGCTATTATCTGCAAAAAAAGAGGAAAAAGAGCAAAGGTCAAAGAAATTGCTTCTAAAAATAAAAAATAGCTACTGGATCCATTTGTAAAGAAATAATTGATAATTTACTCAATGGAAAGGTTCTCACCAGGCAAAACTGATTTGTCCAAATGTATTTACTTTGAAATCTCTGGGTACAAGCAGGGAAAACAAGATAAGTTAGACAAGTTTGACCTGTTTTTTCTCTTATGGAACATCAGTATTTCCTGAATTCTCATATATGAAAAATTCAGCTGATTCTACAATTTTTTTTTTCAGTTTATTTATATTGTGAAGTGATTGCTGAAAACCCTGTGAGTAGGCGATCAACATCAAATTCAAAAGCTGTTTCATTCCAACTATTACAATATAAACCAAATACATAAGATTTATTAATCGATGTTTCTGGCATGTTGCACCATAATCCCTAGCATTTGGGGTGGGGAGAGAAAAGAGCAAAAATGAATGCAGGTCATATGAATCATACTGTGACCTGAAGGGAAATCAGTTCTCTGTTTCTCCACAACAGCAGTATTCTGGCATTATCATTCCAACATCCTGAACACAGATGACTCACCATCTGAGTTGACTAAATGCTACAGTCAGATTCAGTGGAAAAAAACCAAAACACCTCAATATAGAGATCCAGATTGTTGAATTTGTCAGTCTAAGCCTTCTATTTCCTTCCATCTTGAAGATAACTATCACCACCAGCAAAACAGTACATGTAAGAGTACATTCTAAGGTAAACTTGTTTAGGAAAATAACTCCTACATTCCTCACTGGAAGACATTCCTCAGAGAAGATGTGGAATTTCCATACCTTGTCACATAAAATACTTAACTGGAAAAGGTATTGAACAAATCCACTGTGGTGTTAAAAGTTGCATGCTACCTTGTAGGACTTCTCCTCAAAAATCTGTTGTTCTTACTTACTAGAAGTTAGTACTTTTGAAGACAAAATCAGATTGTGAGAAAATGTCTCAACTACCAAAAATGTATTTTTTTTAAAAAATAAAAAAATGGAATACAATTTGCAATTGTACCACTGGGGATAAAATACTTCATTTGCACATTAAAACAGACCAATAATGAGCTCATTTAAAAGAAAAAAAAGAGGAGAGAATTAAAAAAAAAAATTAAAAAAAGGACAACCAAATAGCATGTAGCTTCTTTTCTAAAGAGAAAGTAAATTATTTTCTAAAACACAAAAGAGAAAGTAATCCCTTCCACTTTTATCACATAATAAAAACACAACGAAATAATTTAGTTGCTATACTTTGGGCCAAATCAGCATTTAGACACACAACTACAAAGATAACCTTAATTAATTAACTATGTATAATGACTCCCTGAAATTCTAATCTCCACAGCATGGTTAGCTGGATAGTACATATTCAGTGTAATTTAAAAACTGCTTAATGAAGATGTATTTCTAATTGATAACAAGATTGTTTAATTACAGTCCAGTAAATGTAATTACTTTTCCTGCTTAAGGATAGAGTCTTCTTACAGATCAGACACAAATAAAAGCACTCTCATTGTAGTCCTTAGTATTTGTAGTACTTAGTATTGGTCAACGTAACCGCTCTGAAATCTGGTGTATTACATAGAAAGTCTTTGTATAATATAACAGGAAAGACAAGCATTGTATTATGTTTATTATATATGAATTTTAGTACATTTTAAATATTAATGTATTGTATTAGTGTTGTCTGGCTGGTAAGAGAGTTAAAATTATGTATTTTTAGTCTGGTAAAATATTTTTTATTTATTGAGGATTTTTTTTTTTAAGCACTAGTACAATTTTTGAAGCCTCATCTTTTCACTTCAATGTGTTACAAGCGCAATTTTCCCATCTTGTTTGTTCTCATCAATATTCCTTTCCTGTGTTTCCAGAGGTCTGTCGTCTGGCTTTATGAAAAATAAAACAAACACACAGAAAAACCACTGGACAAACAACGGGAAAAAGTATGAATGCAATCAAAGGAATAATTTTGAAATTGGACCATAGAAATAGCAAAGACTCCAGTCATTATTGCTCAAATGATCTTGATTTGCGTGTGCAGCCACAGTAGCTGTTTGCTGGCACTAGGCACTTCACTGTGCATCCACTACAGAAGGGAGCTCAGTTTGGCACAAAGAGGAGTCATATTTTGTGACCTGAGAGTGGCCTCAGCACTTTAGACTAAAGCTGCCCCTAGTCTGACATCCAGAGAATACCCAATGAGTAGTAAGAGCCAGATAAACATATTTGATATACACCCCAACTACTCTCCTGATCCAACAGGAGAACCAAATGTAAACAGATTTCAATACTAACTCAGAAGTCAAATACCAGAGAGAATCAGGACAGTCACCAAACTGTGTTTCATTTCAGTAGAAAATTAACCATCACCCGCAAAGCACCATTGCTATGCATTTGCTCACAAACCCTCACTGGGAACATCCACCACCATACAAGTGGTCACATTCTCAAACACTGTGGCCTCTCACCGATGTTACTAATGTGCCAACTAAGAATAGCTGTTTTCAGCAGCACTAAGAGAAATGGCAGCAACCTAGTACACCAACCCTGTTGCCCATTCTAATACATACAGAAACTTTATCTCTACTTGCATCCATTGGTATCTTTTCCTCCTGGTCTACATGTATCTTTTCACAGAGGGGTGCCAGAGCCCACCTTCCACCTTCTACTAATTCCCCTTAGTTACATACTACAGAAAAAAGAAAGAAAGTCGACATCACACGTTCCTGTGTGACATAGTCTAGGCATTCCTGCTCTGGCAGGGGGATTGGACTTGATGATCTTTCGAGGTCCCTTCCAATCCCTAACATTCTATGATTCTATGATTCTATGATCCTAAGCATTCACATTATAGATCTAAGCAACAATAGTGGACACATATAAAAACATCTAGCATCAAACAAACTTGAGAAGCACTAAATATATAAAATCTATCAACTTTCAATCTCCTCAGAAAGTTGACTTCTTTTGCCTAAGCAGCTACTGAAAATTCACTCTATTTCCATGCTGAGTTACTAAACTACCTGGAAGAGTCCATACAGTTAACTATTCCAAATACATTTAATTAAAACCACAGAAAAACTCACCCCTTATATCCTGGTTTGAGAGCATCAGGGTAAAAACTTTCTGGGGCTGCCTGGACCACAGGGCAACCACAATCGGGGAGGGGGGGCAGCTGTGCCTATGGGGAGGCGAGGATGGGTCAGGTGACCCAAATGGACCAATCACCACGTTCAGTATATAAGGGCCCTTAAAGAGAGCCCTGGAGTCTTCAGTACCTGCTGTGCTGGGGGATTGCCAGGGGCTCCTTGTCAACTCTCTCTGCACTGCTGGTGTTCCTGTCTCCTCTCAAACCAGGACAACCCACTCCTTATTCCTTACAATGTGCTCCCATAACTATATACAATAAAGGTTACAAGAAAAAAACATTTACATTATGCAATTTGAACACCTTATCACTACCAAAAATACGTTCCAGACTGGATTATTTTTGTCAATGTACCTCAAACTAAGATAAGATAAGCATCAGTTTTGGTTTTTAGAGGAATGCCAGGGAACCTTGAATCAAATGAAGCTTTGAGACCTGTCCAGACTTTTTTTTTTGTTAAACCCACATTCCCAGAGAGACCAAAGAGGCTCTTAAACTCCAGACTTATGTTTTCTTTTGTAGAAACTAGAATACAAGCATCTCAAGTAGAGGAAGACCAGAATCAATTACGTAAGAGAAAACAGCAATAAAAGAATATGTTGACAAATTTTCTCTTTGTCTACTGTGTCACTGAAGAGTATTAGTCAAACTCGGTGACTTTTAGGACCACTGTAATCTCCACACAACTGCCTCCGGGCTTCTAGGAAGACTGTCCTTCTTTGCCACTTCTGTGACAGGACAGTATTCATCCTTTTTCTGTTTTTCTTAACTAGGAAATAAAACCTGGTATACTTCTACATATTTTGTCATTTAAGGTGCATTTTTATTCTTTTCTTCCTTTTCTTGGTGTTGATATGTGGGATTTTCAAAACTCATGCAGAAGCTTATCTTAGAAATGGCTAATGCATGAGTAATTCCTTCAAAATATTATAAAGCCTTGAATGGTATTGGTATGAGACTGTGATTAGGCTATTCCTTTTTTTCTCCATTTGCTATTCTCCAGTCATGTCCCTTAGAGGCAGAGTTCTCAGAAAACCTTCTGCTACTGCAACACACACTACTTTTTTAGTATTTGTGAATAGAGATGACGTATTTCCAACACAAGCACACAGAGGTCTTGGCTCATCAGTCAGGTCATTTTCATTTCTGTGCCTTTGGTCCAAATACCTATGCATTGCATTGGAATTCAGTATCAGATTTCTTACTGAATGCTGAAGGAAAGCAACCCATTTACTGTTTTACTTTTCCAACTATCTTTTTTTTTTTTCTGTGGATAAAGAATACTTGCTAATTTGATTTCTTTTGATTTGCAAGTCCTAACACAGGTTCAATTTTAATCATTCTCTTATATCCTTAAAATCTCAATTACTACTCCAGTGCCTTTCCCTACAAGCAATTTTCTTACTGATTAATGGTTTAATTTATCAGTTGTAAACCCCCCGGTTATTCCCAATCCCTTTATTTTCTGCTGGCGATCCGTTCTGTTTCATCTGCAATCTATCCTTATGTTTTTTGTCCCCTTTCTTTCTGTATTACGAGAAGTTTTGAAACAGACACCTTAACGAAATTCAAAGCTTCTTGCAGAGACCATTCTCTATTCTATGATAGAGGAGATTCTTTGGGAAATCTGCAGGTAATTAACAGTGTTGTTTTCTGAGAGCTAAATCAAAGCACTCTATATGAAAGTGCCTGTATTTTTTGAGTATGTTATTTATCACATTTCTTCAACCAGTAAAGGATAAACCTGTCTTGAAAGATACAAATTCTGCAATAACTGAAGTTTTGTCAGCAGGCTTACTGAGTTTCCTAGAGACTAGGAGACAAACTTTAATGCCTCATCTTGACTAAGATAGATACTCTGATAAAACAGTCACTTCTCTAGTAATTTGGCAAACTCTTTGGCAAGATCCACTGAAGCACATGAAGGACAAAAGTACGATAACGTGTAACATTGCTTTCTTTGCACTTTAAAAAGCCTCCTGTAATTTCCCAGTAGGAAACAGAGTGATATCTTGTTTAAATGCATTCCTTCAGATAGCTTGTGACACTTTCTAATGACTCTTACGTTCCACATCAGAGTTGCATTCATTATTTGTTTTTCAGCATAGTGTATTTTCAGAAAAATACAAGAATATGTTTAACCTTTTGTTTGGCACAAGTGTGAAAAATATTACCTTCTTTGTCCAAATGCATGCAGAAAATAACATTATAACAGAAAGATATCACAAAGTTCAGGTAAAGAAGAGAACATGGCCGGCTGTAAATTTCATCCAAGGAACAGAACACCTGCTGCATATAAGGCATAATTTTTCATAGAAGTATGTGTTGTTATGTGTTGATGTGAAACATGAGACACAGAAAACTTAAGGTGTCAAGCCAACAGGTTATCTCATGTAACGACAGATGAAAGTTACAGAAAATTCTATCTGATAAATAATATTCCTCTCAAAATATGGTTTAACTCAGCAACTGTAAACAAAAATAGTGTAGACATACACAGACTTTCAAAAACACATTTCTATTTAATGCCATTTCAGTCCCTGAGGAGCAAACCTGCTCTTTCAACAGTACTTTTTCCCAACTTCAAGCACAATTCAATCCCCGGTGAATCTTACTGGCATAATGGAATGTCATCTTTGATGATGCATGTTCCTCCATTTTTGCAGTATTCTTCAGGACAAACTGCAAATATAAAAGTAAAACATAACTTAAATTCCTCCCCCTTGTTATTACATATGTCATTGCCTGATTTTCAAAATAGCAGAACATTCACACCTGTCATTTTGGGGCTTAGCACTTCCAAAAACTCTTCCTTCAGACCTTGCCTTCAGGATAAAAATGCCAAGTCATAAATACATTATAGTCAATGGGCTCCTCTTGAGCTTACAGAATTCCTGGTATTTCACTTGAACAAGCTTCTATTTTTTTTTCAAGTCAGAGTTACAGTTGACTCTAGAAATTGAGCTTTTGCCTCTTACTCAGTTTACAAACAAACAGGAATATATTAAATAAGAGCCAAAAGAAATGAACTTATGTTTAGTTAGTACCTAGATATACTTTATTGTTAATAGCTTTTATATCAGTTTGGTGAACAGACACTTACTCCTGTGCCACCAACTTTATTAAAGATATCCAGAATTTTAACACTTAGAAACACATTATCATAAGAACTAGAGAAGTCAGCCTTGAAAAGAGTGAAGGTGTTTAAGTAGAAGGGGATGTCAGTGATACACTATTATCAACTTTTGACATCCTTTAACATGGATTTCAAAATCATCACATTTACTTTTACGGAAGTTTAGCTTTACATCCCTACAGCAAGAAAAACTCAATATCAAACCCAAACTTCTCAATCTTATTTAGTAAGGAAATAACTGGTAAAATGCAAGTTAGACCTAAAGAATTTTGGATACATGCCACACAAAATTGTTTGCTGAGGCATATAAACAGTGCTATTCAGTGTGGACACCTTCAGTTTTAAGAAGAAATTTTGGAAAGTAAATTACTTCCTTAAAAGATCTGTTTTCTGACAGCATAGTGGAATACTTGTAATTTACTGTCATGCTAGTCTACTATACTATATTCTATACTCTTCTACATTGAACTGATTTCTGAATATTAATTTTGACTTGAAATACTTCTTACAAATCAAATTTACCAAGTATGTATTCTCTCTGCATTGTAAAATTGACGATGTTGAAGTATGATTTACTTTCTCACATTAAAAAAAAAGTATAGCATATATATATAATGAACACAATACCTGTGGGCATGTTTCACTCCCCGAGACACCAGTAGATGCCTCCTACCAAGAACTGAATGTAAAACTTTTAGTTTGTGAATAAACATTTAACATATAATGCATTATAGTACTACAAAACATACTATATATTGTGAACTTGATCACATAGCTCCTAATAAATTATAAAACCAGAGTTAAATTCTCAGCTAATGAAACTTCATCAAAGTTGGGAGAGTACTGTTAACACAAAACTGGCCCAGATTCTGTAACTTGTTTGCAGAAGAACTGCAGTAACTTTCTGGCACTGAAGGGAATACTTTGAATTTAATTTAATTATTTATATGGGTTTTTTTAATAAAAACCTGATTCAAATTTATGTATGTTATTTTCCTGTTCTTACCTTTCTCCACCATTTAACTGCTGAAACCTAAACCTGAATATTGTGGGAAATGCACTGTGCTAAAACAAATGCAATATATTTTATTTTCCAACCTTGACTGGTGTTACACTTGAAAAATAAAAAAAGAAAACCAGACGTAAAATCCTGTTAACTCAGAAATGTGGGCTAACTTAAGTGGGTTATTCATTTGGCTAAAATCAAGAGAGTGCCTTGGTAATATACTGAAGAGGTTGTGTGGGTTTTTTTTTAAAACAATGCTGTGAAGATGTTAACCAAGCATGTTATTTCCATCATTTTCTCACTATTTTATCTGTGTCATATGTTCATCAGGAAAATTCATGTTTGACATAATTTGATTAACCAGAGGAAATTCAGTCAAATTAGAAGACTGCCTAAAGAACTGGCAGGAAATCACAGTACTTTTTTTGTTTCAAATGATATTTTTATACAAAACTAAATACCTGAACAGCTGGACTCGTCAAGGTTGAAATCAATGCAGTCAGTAATGCCATCACAACGCTGGGAGATTGCGATACATTGATCAGTTGACGCACATAACAAAGAACCATTGAAACAATCTTTAATGGCTGAAACGAAAAGTAACGTGACAGTTATTACGAGCTATATTTCTTTTTCTCACAGTTAAAAAGCTATCAGAAAACTTGACTCGTACTGTAGTGTATAAACTTGTATCTGCATGACTTCAAGAAGCTTTCATCTTCAAAGACATACAACTTTGCTATGAGTAGATAAATAAGTAAACAAACAGAGCACAGATGTTACAGAAGCTGAATTTTCCCATGTCATAACTGTGAACAAGAGGAGGGCGTATTTACTTAAAACATTGACAGAGTGAGATGCAAAATCTCAATTAAAACCCATAAAAAGAGCTTACAAAACATATTCAACTCTCATTCATAAACTAGGTTTAAAATTATGGAATTAATTTTTAAATACAAATAAAAAAATTGGCGATATATAGTTTTCTTCCATTGCAAGAAACCGAACACTAAGGCACAGTGAACATATCTTACAACACTTAACAGGGAGTGCCTCCTGGTGCAGTCACAGGCGGCAGGCCTGACTGAAGAAGGTGTGCCCGGGTCGAGGACCTCCTGTAACAAGTGGCTGAGAGGTGGACCCATGCAAACCTCATCAAATTCAACAAGGCCAAGTGCAAGGTCCTGCACATGGGTCAGGGCAATTCAGGTCAGGGCTGAGTGACGAGTGGATTGAGAGCAGCCCTGCAGAGAAGGACTTGGGGGTACCGGTAGATAAAAACTGAACACGAGCTGGCAATTTTCTCCCGCAGTCCAGAAAGCCATTCAACATCCTGGGCTACATCAAGAAAAGCATGGCCAGAAGGTCAGGGAAGGTGATTGTCCTCCTCTGCTCTGTTCTGCTCCGCTTCACTCTTGTGAGACGCCACCTGCAGTACTACATCCACCTCTGGGGCCCCTAGTTTAAGACATGAATGTGCTCAGATCTGTCCAGAGGAGGGCCACGAAGATGATCAAGGAATTGGAGCAGTTCCCCTATGAGGACAGGCTGAGAAATTTGACATTTAGGCTGGAGAAGAGAGGGTTCTGGGAAGACCTTGTAGAGGCCTTCCGACCCTTAAAAGGGGCCTACCGGAAAGATGGGGAGGGACTCTTCACCAGGGAGAGCAGTGATAGGACAAGGGGTAGCAGTCTCAATCTGAAAGAGGATAGATTTAGATTAGATATAAGGAAGACATTTTTTACTGTGAGGGTGGTGAGACAGTGGAACAAGTTGCCCAGAGAAGCTATGGATGCCCCATCCCTGGAAGTGCTCAAGGCCAGGCTGGATGGGGCTTTGAGCAACCTGGGCTAGTGGGAGTTGTTCCTGCCATGGCGAGGGGATTGGAACTAGGTCATCTTTAAGGTCCCTTCCGATCAAAACCATTCTATTATTCTATGAACTTATAAAAAGCAGAGGAATACTATACTGAAAAATTCAAACTTTTTTATTAGTGGGCATTCTTTTATATTTTCTATATTTGACCAGAAGAATTATGAAGAGTAAATCTTTCTGGAATGATGTAAACATTCAGGTACTGAATTGTTCTTGAGTCACTGATCTATCCTATGTACCTAATGGTCCTGCAGGCTCCTGTAGGCTATAACACCATGTTTTCATTTTGTCTCACACAATATTGTCTTATGCTGCATTAAATTACTGGGGTTTGAGTATTTTTTTTTTTAGGTAATTTAAGCTGAATTCTGTCACCATAACACTAATGCAAATCAGAAGGAACTCTTCTGACTCCATCAAAGTTAAATATATTCACATCAGCTTGTGAGTTTAGAGTTGGAGAAAGAATCTGGGAATATTGAAAAAAAATCCAATTCTGCTAAATTTCTGAATCCAAATTTCATAACACATTCCTTCTCCTGGGTTCAACATCCAGTGTACACAGCAATAAGCCTCCTAGGCTGGATGGCCAGGTTGCTGGAGAATATATTTGTTCCATTCTTTAGCTATAATTTAAATCACTGGTCTATATAGACTGCAAGAATATGCTACGTTTGAAACACTGCAGTTCAAATTAGACCACAATAACAGAGGCAAATCATGCCAGTTTTGATCTTCCCAGTCACCTCATGCCAGTTTTTATATTTGATAAATGATAATTTGATAATTGATAATTTTGATATTTCATATTTGATAATTTGAAATAACTTATGTGAGATCAAACCTTTTAATTACAGGCACTGGCCATTTGCTAAAGTCTGTAGAAAATCTGTAGAAGAATACTAGTAACTATAAGAAGAAACTTGCTCTTGTTTCTGATTTAAAGTCAACTTGATGAGAACTTAAAAGTTCTGGTTGATTTTAAACTATCACTATACTGTTCTGCACATGTTTTTATATCAAAGTCTCTTCAATTGACTGGAGAATTCTTTATATTGAAGAGAGGATTTGCTGGTAGTGACAGCAGGATAAAAGCAACAACAAGAACAAAAATTTCTTTTCCTGCTCTCCATTTCCCTGACTGCTCAGTCTGGCAGAACAGGTTGTAGCAGACTGAAAAATCCCAGCAGATTACAGCATTACTCCACTTGATAGCATGTCCTACCATCTATCTCTTACAATTGTCAACTTTTTTTTGCCTGCACATGTGTTTTGAGGATGCTGTAAATTATGTGGATATCGAGGACTACTTCTGGTTTATCATATATATTATGATTGAGGGTTGTGGTAAGAACAGAAAGTGTCGTTTAGCTGTTTATCTTTTCCCCTAGTCCTGGACTGACTGCTGGACATACCTGAGGATAAAATAGAAGAAATGCTAATTATTTTTTGTCAATTTATGTCTGTTGATCATCAAGTTTGTTTTGACATGTCTCTTTATCTTGAACAAGCTTATTGCACTGAGATTTTTATACCACTTACAGAGGGAACAGTCATAGAAACGGTGTGACTGCTGAATACTTTGCACAGATAGAGCATTTAAGACAGAAGGGACAATGACACCAAGTTATTGGTGATGAGGCAAAGAATGTTAAGAGCACATTTCGTAAATAATGTTTTTTCTCTCATTGGATTGAAACTAAAATTCATACTGCTTACTGTTAACAGAGATACAAGGAGCTTCAAATTGCTACTAGCTATTCGTTACTTTCGTGAGAGGTCTTCAAGTGTTTGGAGGATAGAAAGATTTAACAGAGACATTAATAACAATGAAGACCTGATAGTGTAAATATCAGCTTTTCATCTGTATTTCATTTTCCAAGTACAAATTAAATCTGTGGAAACAATAAAAATATCACAACCCCTTTGATCACAATTACTAGATGTGATGGATTTGCGTCTGGTGGGGAAACTTCCAGAGTCTTCCCCAGTCCCAGGTAAAAAGTTGAACGTGCCTTTGGTCAAGGCTGGCTCAATCAGCTCCTCCGTGATCAGTATCTTTAAGAGGGGAAACTTGTTGGGCCAGCCTGTTTGCCTCTGTGTCCTGTCTTTTGTGTTTGGGAGTTTTTGCTTGGAGGAGGGGCAGATGAGAGGACAGCAAACCGTATGGTTGAGGAGGACAAAGGTGGGCGAAGAAAAGTACTGGGGCAGAGATTTCACTGAGCCCTTGGTGAGATGGTGGCAGGATGCTGACAGCTTGCGAACAGAGAAAACTGATGATGGCGAAAAGTCCAAGATGCAGCAGCACATGGAGAAGCTGATGCCAGGGGAGAGAGGGACCTCACGGGGACAGAGGATGCACCCAAAGTGACTCATGAATCTGAGGTAAACCTGCAATGGGGCAGAGGACACTGCAACCTCTGGATGGGTCGCACACTGATGGGAAGGCCTCATCTGAAGGGGAGGGACTGCCTCCTATGAGATGGACATCACATGGTAGCAAGGAAAGATTGCCAGCGGTCCTCTTCCTGAGGAGGAAGGATTGCCATGGACTATGAGTTGTAACAGCCAGAACTGCACCACCTACTCCCTGTGCCAATGAGGGGGAGAAGGTAGCTGGGAAGAAGAAGGAGGGGGGGTGGGGAGGGTATTTAAGACCAGATTGTATATATTTTCTCTCACTATCCTACACTGATCAAGTTGATTTAGTTAAACTTTTTTTTACTTATTGCTATTAGCACTTCAGTCAGATGGTGTCGAGGTCTGTGGAAAAGCAAGGCATGCACCCTACTGGTACCCTACGCAGCCAGTCACAAGTGGTGTTCCTCAGGGCTCAGTGTTGGGATTGTTTCTGTTTAACATCTTTACTGATGACCTTGATAAGGACATAGACGGCACCATCAGTAAGTTTGCAGACAGCACCAAGTGAGGTGGGAGTGTTGACCTGCACGAGGGTAGGAAGGTTCTATAGAGAGACTTGGACAGATTGGATCGATGGGCCAATATTAATTGTATGAGCTTCATCAAGGCCAAGTGCCAGGTCCTGCACTTGAGCCACAACCACCCCATGCAATGCTACAGGCTTGGGGAAGGGTGGCTGGAAAGCTGTCTGGAAGAAAGGAACCTGGGTGTTCTAATCAACAGGTGTCTGAATGTGAGCCAGCAGCGTGTCCAGGTGGCCAAGAAGGCCAACGGTATCCTGGCTTGTATTAGAAATAGTGTGACCAGCAGGAGTAGGGAGGTGATTGTCCCCCTGTGCTCAGTACAGATGAGGCCACACCTTGAGTATTGTGTTAATTTTTTAGGCACCCCAATACAAGAAAGAGGTCGAGGTGGTGGAGCGAGTGCAGAGGAGGGCAACTAAGCAGGTGAAGGGCCTGGAGAATAAATCTTATGAAGAACGATTGAAGGAGGTGGGTCTGTTTATTTTGAAGAAGAGGAGGCTAAGGGGAGACCTGAAAGGACATTGCAGAGAGGTTGGTGCCGGTCTCTTCTCACAGCTAACTAGAGATAAAACAAGATGGAATGGCTTCAAACTGCAACAGGGCAACTTTAGACTGGACATTAGGAACATTTTTTTCACAGAAAGAGTAGTCAGACACTGCAATAAACTGCCCAGGGATGTGGTTGAGTCATCATCCCTGGATGTGTTTAAAGGTCATTTAGATGTGGCGTTGGGGGATATGGTTTAAGGGTGAGCTTTGTAGAGCAGGGTTAATGGTTGGACTCGATGATCCCAGGGGTCTTTTCCAACCTGAATGATTCTATGATTCTATGATGTTTGTTTAACATCCTTACTATTGTAATCAGACAAACAAAAAAAAAATATTTCAAATAAGATTAAATAGGTGAGATAAATTACCCCTAGTAAAACTGACAGCAAGAAGAGGACTGGCCAAGTAGAACAATCTATAACTGGAAAACAGTAACAAGATTTTCCTGTTAAAAGAAGCAAGTAATAAAATCCACCACATGAGTAGGTATAAAACTGTATTAACATAATACTGTGCAACTTAACTGCTGAGTGAACTCTACGGGAAATTCTGTCTTCATAAATCTCTAGGTCATGCAGGAAAACATTTCTGTGGTAGAAATTGTGGTTTGCATAGAGATCTGACTAATGCATTTTTTTTGGTTTATTTTTCTTTGTCCTGGTCTTATTTTGGGTTTAAGACTTGATTTCTGCAAGATGCATTATGACAACTGGTCTTCATCCAAGAGGAAAACTTTCTCTGATAAATTCCTGAATTCAGAAAGCAGAACATTTTTAACCATCTATTGATACACTTAAATGAATAAAATGCTAAGTAACATAGCACACACAAAATGGAAGGTGCCAATAATTCCTAAATCGAAATTTTCTAAAATCTCACACAAATTTTGCTACTTAAATCTTATTCCGAGTTTGTAACTGCTTAGCAGAAAAATAATCTATTTCAAACTAAAATCTGAAAAAACCCCACATTCCCAATCTGTGCTATTATTACAGTACACATTGCCCGGAGTTACTAGCACAACAATGAATTTTATAGATTATCCAGAAATGTCAATAAAATAAATATCTCCAAAATCATGCCTTTTGCCAACAAAACCACAGAAGCTGCTTCTAAACAAAAGTGCCTAGCAAGGAATGAACAGAAAGTCTGAAAAATGCATGCTGGTTTTGCAGAGTAAACTGTTAAAAGAAATCACACGTGACCCTCTTGCATATTCAGTAGTTTTGATACAAAATATTAAACAACTTGAATTTCTAGCTCACTGGAAACTGATATTTTACTAGTTGTTTTGGTTCTGATAAGGATGAAAAAGAAAATATTAAAAAAACTTTTGCAGAATGAGAAGTTTATGAAGAAATGTTTTTTATATGTGAAAACCCTCTTTTTGTTGTTGTTTCTATATAGCTAATTATTTGACCTTCCTGGAATGAAATTATTCGCCTTAGTTCATCTACCAATAATGAAACATTGTGAAGTGGGTAGACAGTTTTTGTGTATCTCATCGCAGTTACAGTTCAAAGCCTGTTGTCCTTGCATTTTGCTTATGAGCCCTTTTCCTTGGTCAGGGCAAAGATTGCTGCTACTGCAGGAACAGAATTGATTTCAAACCCCTTGAAAGGTCAAGACTGTCTTGAATGTTACTAAATTACAGAATTGTGAAAGTCTACACCTGTCACATTGCAATCAGATATGAGGAAATGCAAATGCACCTGACTGATCTATGGAAAAAAAAGTGGAAATATGTCCAATTATTAACAGAAACACAATACAAATTATTTCAAACATTTAGCAAAATCTGTAATCAATGAATAAGAAGGTAGTATTTGCAAATATAGAGTGTCTCTTGAGAGAATACATTATAAAAATATTTTTTTCTTTACGAGGGAATAGTGACTTTTACACTATAATTCATTATGTTGTTTTTTCCCGCATCCCTGTTGTAAGACACTAAGTTAGCATCACCCGAACTATAGCAATGAGAATAACTTACGGCAGCCAACTTCATCTTCATGAAGATGGCAGTCAGGCACACCGTCACATTTCAGGAGGGATGGGATACAGCCTTTGGAAGGACACAGGAACTCTGTTTGCTTGCAGGAACCAGGAAAGATGGTGGTAGGCATCACCATGGGGCAGTTCATTTCGTCACTTCCATCCATGCAATCTTCAACCTCATTGCATCTCGCAGCAAGGGGCAAACACTGCTGCACATATGCACATGTGAACTGGTCACTACGGCAAGTTGGAGGGTGTGGATCAGGTGATACTACAAAAAAAAAAAAAAGGAATATTTATTGTTTTTCTTCTTTCAGTAATCATCGAGACTGCTGGGAAGTCAGCTGGTTTTGATTACCAAACTCTTTAAAAAGACCCCAGAAGAACTTGTATAAACCCACAGCTGCTAAGTACAGAATACACTATTAAAAACTGAGAGAGTTGTGGATGTTCAGCCTGAAGAAAAGAAGGCTTCATGGACACCTGTGAGGAAGCCTGTCAATACTTAGAGGGGGCCTACAAGAAAGATGGGGAGGGACTCTTCACCAGGGAATGTCGTGATAGAATGAGGGGTAATGGTTTTAAAAGGAAAGAGGGTAGATTGAGGTTGGATTAGATATTAGAAAGAAGTTATTTTCTGTGAGGGTGGTGAGACACTGGAACAGGTTTCCAGTGGCCCTGGAATTGTCCAAAGCCTGGCTTGGGGCTTTGAGCAACCTGGTTTTAGTGGGAGATGTCCCTGCCCATGGCAGGAGGTTGGAACTACACGATCTTTAAGGTCTTTTTCAACCCAAACCATTCTATGATTCTATAATACTAACTCCATTGTTGTTGCAGTATTTTTCATCTAAAGCTCAAATTCAGCATTTGTTTTGATCCTATTACTGCTTGTGTCATATATGAAAAAAGATTAATATCAAACCCTTATCTTTCATCTTGCATGAGGAAAGGTTTAAAATAGCCCTCAAGTTACAATCTTCCTGTATTTGTATCTTGAATGGGTGAATGAAAATCTAAGATTATTTAAGTCTGGATCAACATGGAATTTGATTAATGGAAAGCTGTTACACACGGTAAGGTCTGAAACCTCAGTAGAGTAAGAAAGACATTTTTGTAACATAACAATAAAGATTTTTACTGACATATTGTATGATCACTTGCAACTTAGTTTGATGTGATATTTAATTAAACCAAAGGAAATACTAGGAAAAATTTTCCGTAATATAAAATATTCCATAATATCAAATATTCCATAATATAAAATATTAATTTTCAGACTTTGACTAATTCAGACAGCTGACAAAGGAAGAAACATCTTGTGCTTACTTTCATTGCTGGAAAAAATACTGGAAAAAACTTTCTGTGGTCACTTATACAAATAAAAAGTGGTCTCAGACAACTATGTCCCTCTTGTTTCCTGTGAAAATCGTTGCAAATGAATTTCACCAGCAGAAGCATCAGTACTGTTTGTAGAAACTGAATTCTAAGAAGCTAATGATGGTGGCGCTGTGTTCTTTACATCAACAGTGTCTCCCATGGGAACAAAGTGATGGATTGCTGTATTTTTGTTTTTCACGTGCAGGGAAAAGAGAAAAATCTCCAGAATGTAACTGTGTGTTTTAAATATTTTCTAGGTCAATTTGCACTAGGTAAGTTAAAAAATAACATTATGATTGTTAGACACAAGGTAAGACAAATTAATGTCACCACCTTTGTAAAAAGCAGGAGGAGTTTTGCTGTTGTCTTGGGCTAATGCAGAGCAGATCAAGTGCAAAAGTCTGTGGGTGGGTTATATCTTGCCTTTTGAAATGTTGCTCTCTGACCTCAGGAGTCAAATGTTACTGCTGCATTAAGGCATGACACGCTGTAAGGGAATACGTGGATTTTACTACTTTTAATCCACTGGTCATAACAATACATTTGTGTGTTCTGTGGTACCAAGCTGTGGTTTTAGAGCAGGAGAACTTGGTGAAACTTGCTTAGTTTCTAAAATACCTGCATCATGAATAACAGCAGCACTTGTAAATGAAGTGCTACTTCATTTAGATAAACTATTTAATTGCTTGTGAAAGTTACAAGGAAAAAGAGGTCAAACTGTTTGTATAACATTACCACTTGCTAGGGTAGCAACTTTGGATTTTCATGTTGACATTGTGTCAGAAAATTGTAAATGAAAGCCTTCATACAATAGAACATTCCTGACATTTCATACCACTAGTGTTGTTATATTCTGTCATGCCACTAGAAAAATATATTTCAGACACTGCCCATGATATAAACGTAAAATAATAATTGATTTTGACACAGTGGAAATAATAACCTACCAATTTTTTGGCTTGTTTGTATTCAGAACTACATCATCAATCCCTCAAAACATGTAATTTTAAAGGGGATTGTATTTTCATGATATGTGTTTCATAAATGTATTGGCCTCAAAAAAAAAGTAATTTATAGTACTTCAAAAGGTTTATAAAAATCATCTTTAGATAATTGCCAAGCTACCAATGAAATATATGAGAAGAGAGAGAACATATTTCTCTATTGATATAAAACTAGTACTGTTAAAATAGGGCAAATCTTACACAACGGATTTTAAAAAATATTATTTTACATTTTCAGTTTGCTTTTTCTCTAGAAAAGGTGTGATTGTATTAGGTAGCTTTTTTTTTTTTCCTTCTGTTTCTTCTTACCCTTTTCCTCACAGTGCCTAGGGGTCATTTAGACAATGAAAATTACTTAAGCTCTGGTGAGTTCCACATACACATGCACTTTTGTCACTATGTCGTCCAGTTTTACTTTTCTTCTGTGTTTGTCCTGGTAGAGTAGAGATTAACCCCACGATATTTGTGACTTTCCTATGGTCACTTGTTTATGTTGTAGGAAAGACCGAGTTTATAGCACATTATGAGCATTTTTGACCAGTTTAATTCACTACACCTGTTCTGTTTGTGGTAAATTTGCTAACAGGTTTCTACCCAACTGTATTCTGAAAATTGAAATCCCCTCTTAAACTCAATAATGCTTGAATGTGTTGCTTGTTGTGAGCCTGGTCTCGAGTGTTAAACTGTCTTTGTGCTTTTATAGCACCAATCAGTTTAGCCTTATAGTCTCAATCACACAAAGTGCTTATGCATATAAATGATCTCACGCTAAATTCTCATGCTTGGCAAATCCTTGAATGTTTTATTGAATGGGTGATTTTTAAAATTATTTTATTTTCTATCATGATTCCCTATTGTTGTTAGAAGATAACCACAGAATCACCGAATCATTAAGGTTGTGCAGAATGCAGAAGTTCTTCCTGTCTTATGCACCAATTGTTTTAGAGTGTGTGCCATTCACTGAGAGCAGTGAAGATGTCTGCAATTTATGCTAGGGGATAAATTAGCGGTAAGGTTAACCAGGGGTCTTGTTGTGGTCTGTTTTATGTTTTCAGTACATTAATAAAAATCCAAAACAATACCCTGAAATCAGCAAAATAGTTTTAGAACAGAATGATAAATAAGATGAGAATATACCTCAAAGACTCTAAGAATATCATCTTTCTTAGTGTCTCACCTATGTATTAATTAATTAACATCTGTTTGGTTTCAGATGTAATAGGAAAATTGTTCTCCAATTGACTTTCTATTAAATATCATCCTTGCCATGATCTGCCAAAAGGTACTGCCATGTTCAATCTATTTTCTTTACATAAATAGGTTATAAATGCTGATCTTAATTATAAACTAAATGTACCTGGTAAAAATCTTGAAAACTTATAAAACATTAATTTGTATATAGCTAACATTTAAAACCGAGTAATTACAAATACACAAATCTTGAAAATCACTAATTCCAACCGAAAAGAAATCTCAAGCAACACGTTAATGCAAAAGTAATTACATGCATTTATAGCTACTTATCAATGTAATTATTTATATAAGTTCATCATTGCCATATCTGCTACTGACATGTTTCATTCTAAAGAGTGGCAATATTCATTCTGTCTTCTTGCCGCTGGGAAGAACTGAAGCGTTAACACTGCAACGTGGTTTGCAGTGAAAAATGAGCTGACACTAATGAGAGGCTCATCATAAATCCCCTCCATTGCACCGAGCTACACAGTGGTACACTCACCTCACTCAGCTTTAGAAAATAATGTTAAACTTACACATATACATGTTCATCCACTCTGAGACATTATATGACGGTCATGTAATAGCAGAATCTGAAGTGGTCATTGGCCATTTCAGTCACCTCAAATCATTAGATTTAACAATTACCTAATACTATCCTGCCAGAAAAATATTTGCCTCACCTTTTGCCAAATGCAGAAAAGATGTTCCCAGCCCAGCACCCACCTCCCACATGCTGTGTGGCTCTCATTTTCAGGCCAGATTCAGGAGTGGAGAAGATATTGTACAGGTTACTCTCTCTTTTTTTTTTTTTTTATTTTTTATTAAGCAGTATTTATTTGAAGCTGTTTGAGGATTTGGAGATAAATCTACTGAAAATTAAGTGTTCTAAGGAACACAGGATAAAACTTAGCTTTCTGTGTCTGGGCTGCACGATCACTGAAAAGCAGGACTGGAGATCCTCAGGAATACATTCAGAATTTGCACACAGTTAAAAAACAAACTAATCAAAAACAGTTTCAGAGAAAACCTGCGGAAGAGCAATTCTGGTTTAGAGCTGCATGAAAAACAGTAGCAAATTGTTGGCATTCCATTATAGCTAAAGGAATTATGATTTTTTAAGTAGCAAGCTGAGGACATGTCTTTATTTGTTTTATTTTGCCCTCATTTTACACTTATTTTGACCTTGCATGTGGCAAATAACCAAAATTAAGCAAGGGTTTAGACACGTGCATAGAACATCTACTTTTACATCATAGAAAAGACACTTTAATCAGGTCCTAAAAAACCAAATTTTAATTTGGTCCTATTCCCTTGTGAAACCTACTCATGTAGGTTGAATTATGACCTAAGGACTACAAAGTGTAATCCTACAAGCATCCTCACACTTTGAAGAGATTTTTGGTAGTTGAAGTAGATATAAAAAGGCAAAAATCAGATGAGTGTGTAAACCAAACTAAATTTGGTGTGTACTGCTTCACGAACTGCAATAACTGAGCTGAATATATCTGTATTTCATTGCTGTCAGATAAAATGAGTGCTTTCAGATACACGTTTCTTTCAATGTCCTAACCATCAAAACATCTGTTACACTAAGTAGAGTTTGTGAGCCGGTAATTTGGGAGTTAGGAGCCTATACAGTATGAAAAGTGTTAAGTCAGTAAGTGATCATCGTCAAGGGCATAATTATATATTTGTGGGATAAGTATTTGTTAAAGGCTTGCTGTTGTCTGATGAATGTTTTCTGTACACACACGCTTTGTTGCACCCCTGTCTTTGTCATCCATGGCGTGTACTGATCCAGTTTCCTGACTGTACACCAGGCTTCACTGGTCAGCACTGTACACATTTTGCCCATGAATCACAGGGATTCAGTCATAAGAAACTGCAGAACTGCTGTCATCCACATGCTAATATAAAATAAATATTTGTATTACACAGTCAGTAGCATAGCAGGAAACACATAACCATGCTTAATTCGAATTAAGCAACACCTCCATGCTCTCCACCTCTTTCCTGCCTTTCTTGTTCAGATAACAAGATCTCTGGTGCAGAGTAGGTCTACATTTATATTTATATATCACTTGTAACAGCAAATTCTAATTAAGACTAGTAGGCACTGGCATTAGAGTCAACACCAGGGAGCACGAAATAAAGTTACCACGTGTTATTATGCAGCATTAAATCGGTTGGATCAGAGCTTGCTGTAAAGCCCATTTAGGTAAATGGGACAACTCATATTGATTTTAATGGGCCTTGCATCACACCCTTGAAAACTAACAACCTGTCTGATATCTTTGCATAAGTAATTTCCCTAGTAAATCTCATAAAAACAGTAGACCTATTAACTGTAGCTAAAAGAGGCCAAAAATAACTCTCTTCAATGGTTTTCATTAGACAAGAGTATAAATTAATTACAGGCCCAATCCAATGCATTAATTATGCTGAAATAATAGGCAGTCTTCACTTTCACTTCAGTAAACATTGGGTCAGGGCATGAAACCAGCCTATTCAAGGTGACTGCAAGGAAATAACCTTGTTAGAAAATATTAACCAGACTAAAGATGTTCAAATACTTTGTCCATCCATGAGTCTTTATCACTGCTAATAACACTTCTGCTAGAAAATAAAATTTTAATTTCAAAGCTTGTTAAATGACAAAAAGAGGGGGAAATCGAGTCTGGCCAACTGAATCTTCAACTCTCTTCCTCTGTGAGAACATGGAAGTATGGGACAGGGGGCTCAGAAGGATCCCAGACATCCTATTACAAAACCAGAATTAACAAAACCAGAACTTGGCCCAATGATTTCAGAGTTTTAGATGTCTGTGTAGAATTGTGCAGAATTTATTTTAAAAGATCACATTTTACTAAATACAGACATAACAGAAAACAGACGGGTTTACTGCCAGTAAAATCAAGCTATGATTTCTGGCTTCTAGTCAAAGAACTAATGCTTCTGGCTGGGACACATTGACTATGTGTGACAGGTTGGATCTGTTGGAGAGGGTCCAGTGGAGGCCACAAAGAGAATCAGAGGGCTGGAGCACCAGGACACAAGGATACAAGGATAGGCTGAGGGAGTTGGATGTATTCAGCCTGGAAAAGAGAAGGCTCCACGTGAAGGGGGTCTACAGGAAAGCTGGGGAGGGATGTTTTGCAAGGGCATATGGTGATAGGACAAGGCACAATGGTTTTAAACTAGAGCAAGGTAGATATAAATTAGACATTAGGAAGAAATTCTTTACTATGATGGTGGTGAGACACTGGAACAGGTTGCCCAGAGAAGCTGTGGATGCCTCACCCCTGGAAGTGTTCAAGGCCAGGCTGGAGGGGGCTCTGAGAAATCTGGTCTAGTGGGAAGTGTCACTGCCCGTGGCAGGGGGGGTTGGAAGTAGATGATCTTTAAGGTCTCTTCCAACACAAGCCATTCTATGACTCTGTGACAGCAATATGACAATATTTGCCATATGTCTGCTAAGAACAGCCCAGGAACTGCTAGCTATGCCTGTTATTGTAGTGGATTTAGTTATCTGTCTATTTATTAGGAGCAATGAAGAACTGGAGAAGCTGTAAAACTTTAGTTTCTAACAAACTGACTGGACTATAGGCTGGACTACAGGACAGGTTTATAATGGAGAAAAGATCAGATTCTCAGAATAAACATACTTTTATAGGTGGGGCAAGAACACAACACTATGCTATATCTTTTATTTCTCAGCTTTTAAAGAGAGTTAACTTCTACAGGTACAAATTTGTTATCAGCCAAGAAGAGCCCTGAAGAAAACTTTTGTAAGATCCATATAGTTTCTGAGATAAATCTGAGCTTATGATTTACACTTATTGAGGAGACAAGTAAGTTTTACATATTGAAGAATCTGAGATTTTTCTTCTCCCTAAGATAGTATCATGAAACTATTTCATTCCAAAAATTATTTCTCCCCATCCCTCCAAGGAAATATGGTGATTTTTGTCAACAAACTTAGCAAGGTAAAATAACATCTCTGTGATTTGAGGCTTGCTTGGGGTTTTTTGGTGTAAACAGATGGGGCTTGGAAGTTCAATATTAATGAAATTATTTTAATACACTATTAATAAACCAAAGATTTTTGCTTTCCTAAAAGGGATCTAGCTTGAAGATTTCAGTATTCTCTACAACAGTAAGAAGACAGAATGAAACTGAAAAAAATTGTCAAAGATATTATATTTATTTAAACATACATGACAATTGCATTCAGGACTTGCCACTAATTATGCTGGTTTATATAGTGCAACTGTCTCATCCTAAAATTATTCCCAGATTCCATTCCTGTGAAACCCACAAAAAAAAAAATGTGGCTTCACTGCCAGCGAGGTCTGTGCACTGGAAGATATGGAAATAGACTGAAGAAGCTCTCTAAGGTACTATGCTCTGGATAATAATTTTTACCCTTTTAAAATGTAGAAATGCCCTATCTCTGCCAAGCAATGAGCATCTAAACTGTATTCTGATTGGTTTCAGGGAGAAACTAATTAACTAAAACTATTCACAAATATCCCCAGTATCCCCAGTCCTCTATCACTGCTAATCTTGCATTCCTCTTCCCCTCCTTTGTTTTTACAGGCAGCTTCCCCCAGCAGCTCCTCCTGAATCATCTCTTGCCCTTGAGGAAAGAAACTCCCTGAGCTCTCAACCTGAGAGATTTCTGCTTCACTGCAAGCATGAGCAGACAAGATAACAGTGATTCCCCTGGCGCTGCAACTTACAGAAATCAGAAGTTAGTCTCCTCTACAGAATTTTTCCCTGTGATCTAGCACTGTAGTATCAACAACTCAGGCAGTTAACCCTTCCAGTACCTCCAACATTCAGGCTTGGGGAGTTTCAAAGGTGGATCATTTACTTCGTCTAAGCCTTTATCAGATGAGTTCTCTTCCACTGCAGAATTTTAGCAACACTCTACCTGCACCACTGGGCAATTTTTTTTTTCACAAACAATGGACAAACATCCACTGTACTTTTTGGGTTGTTGTCTCATAGATAACCACACAGACCCTGTTGCAAAGCAAATGGGAATATGCGGCAGGGAAAGTCTATAGACAATCAGGATCCAGTGTGTTCCATAAAGCAGAGATTTAATAGGCAGGAAAAGTCCTCAATATGTTATGAGAAACAAATATATAAAAACTACCCAAGATTTTACTAAATTAGCATTTTCAGGCATAGGTGCCTTGGCTTGGTAGTTTCTAATCTGAAATCACAAGATTGACTTGTGAAGATTGGCTGCTTAGTGTTTTCTGAAAATTAGATACCTTCAAGAACCAAAAACTATGTAGCTCAGCCAAATGTTTGTGGCAGGTGCATCCTTCCCCCATTGGTCGGGAGTGCCCCCCTCTGTGAGCCAGCAGTTGCTAGGCAGATTTCAGAGAATTTTCTGGAAACCTGGGCTGGCTCGGAAATGACCCATCACCCTGAGGGGCACTCCCAGGAAGTTGGCTGGCAGCCAATAAAAGGCCAATATGGCTTGATTGACCACAGTCAACTCGACTGAGACTTTAAAACGGGGCGCTGGCAGCCATCTTGGGGGATTACCTCGTGGCAGCTGGTTCTGCAGGCAGGGGTACTCAAGCTCCCCCCTTAGGTGGGACGCCGCCTAAGGACTTTTGTCCCCGGGGTTGAGACTCCTCATCTGTGTAAGGTGAGTGTAACATTCTCGAGATTGAGACTCCTCATCTTTTATAAGGTGAGTGTATTGGGATCCGGATCATTATTCTTTGGTTAGGGTGGGTGTAGTGTGGTTAACTCTTTTCCAATTGATACCCGAACCTTTAATTTTGGAGGCGCTTCCGTTTATTAATAAATTTAATTTAGGCACGTGCGTGAATTTGTCATCTTTAGAAACATGGGAGCGCTCTTCTCCACTGTCTTCACGACATTATTTGGCGCAGCGAGCAGGGTATCAGACGAGAGAGGGCTGACTCACGGTTGCACCCAGAGCCCTGGTTTAGAAGGGGTGAAGAAAGCCCCGTTTACCCAGCCGAGTGGCTGTGAACAAGCTGATAGCCCGGAGAAACTGCACAGGCAGATTCTCCGTGTAGAATTAGAAAATAAGAGTTTAAGAATGGAATTGAAACAAGAAAGGAAGCGAGTCCTTTTGTTAGAAGAGAAAATTGAGTTAATGCTGGCACAAGCTGAGGGAAATTTGCGGTTCCTCCTTAAGACGAAGTTCCCCGGATCGCGGGGTGGCAGCGCGGGAGAAATCGAATGTAAGGAATGGTGGCGTTTCCCTTTCAGTGGTGGTGGTGAGAAAGCGACTTCTTTCTGTGCTCCTGGAGTTTATCTTTCTGGCGGTTCCGCGGGTGATCAGTCAGTAATGTCCCGTGTGCCGCTTTGTGCTGGGGGTATTGACCCGAGAGAGAGAGGGGAGCCTGTTGTTTTTCAAGTGAAGGGACCATCAGATTTAACCGAGGCTATTCAGAAGGCTGCGTGTATTCAAGCTATGTACGTACGTGGCCAGCAGGGCATTCCCATGGCGGCGCCGGTAGAGCCGCGGCACCTTAGATCTTTGGTCAAAGGATTGCCGGATGCCGTAAAACTCTACATGAATACGGCTAAGGAGAGGATTCAAAGGATTATAGATGGGAATGTACAGAATCCTAATGCCCCTGCTCACGTACCCAGCTGGGCGGAACTTTTACACGAGCTAGTCACCTTCGGCCGTGAGCTGGGGTGGGCGGACCCTGGGGGTGGGGGAACAGACGGAAGTAGGCGGGTCCGCCAAACTCGGGCTGGTCCGTCGGAAGGGGTGAGCCCCGGAACCCCCGTCCCAGAACGCGGAACTCCCGTCCCGGTACCGGCACGGGGTGGACTGGATTCGACCCGGGGGAGCGACAGGCTCTGTGCCTGGAGAAAGACTCCAGCCCTGGGCGTTCCCCAGACTTCACAGCACGGGCAACCTGTTAAGCATAGTCGGAGGCTGATGGAATTGTTGAAAGTAAATGCGATGAGTCACAATTCTAGGGCATCAGCTTTCCCCCACTTTGAGAGTGTAATTAAACCCATCTGTGTAGTAGATCAGTGCTCTACTGATAAGAAGGCTCACTCCTGGCGATTGCTGTGGGAATGGTCATTAGCTGTTTTAAGGTGGATACCTTTTGTTCTAATGGTGCTAGTAGGCAGGCGTTTGTTGTCTGATAACAGGGTGTGGACTTTCGGAAGTGGTGAGATGAAAGAGATGCTTGTAAAAACTTGGGAAACTGCTTCACCGCAGATAGAGATTTTGCAAATTGCATCACTGTTGCTATATCCTGTTTGTCGGTGCCTGCTGCCTAGTGCAGCTACAGGGTTTGTCACTGAGTTGTTTGGCGACCTTGAGAGAAGGCAGTCTGAATTACAAGCTGCTGCCCATTCCTGGACAGTTACCTTTGATGTGAAGGATATGTTTTTCATGGTCCCTCTAAGGGATGAGGACAAACCTCAGTTTGCCTTCACTTGGGAAGGGATACAGTATACGTTTAATCAATTCCCACAGGGCTACACGCATTCACCCACAATTGCCCACAATGCCTTGGCCAAACTACTTGGTACTGTAGAGGTGCCAACAGGAGTCTGCATTTATCAGTATATAGATGACATCTTAATTGGTGGAAACAACAAAGAGCAAGTAGGACAAACAGCTAAGGTTGTTTGGGATGTGCTAACTGAAAATGGGTTAGATGTTCCACCCTCCAAATGCCAAGGTCCTGGACAGGAGATAAAGTTTCTAGGTGCCTTATGGATAGCTGGTGCAACGGCTGTGCCTGATGACACTTTGTCTGCCATAGAGAAAGGGCAAACCCCATGTAACAGGACAGAACTACAACAATTACTGGGCACACTAGGCTATTGGAGGAAACATGTACCAGGTTATTCAGTAATTGCCCGCCCACTTTACAACCTGTTGAAGAAAAACAGAACATGGGACTGGACTCCACAACATACAGAAGCACTCAATATCTTAAGAGATGAACTCAAGACTTATCAAAGATTAGGCCCTCTACACCCACAGGACCCACTGAGAGTGGAGTGGGGATTTGCTGTTCATGCATCCTACTGTAATATGTTCCAAAAGGGACCACAGGGTCCGGCTAGGCCATTATTATTTTCCTCCACTGCATTCAAAGAAAGTGAGTTACGATACTCAGATTGGGAGAAAGGGGTACTTTCTCTCACCAGAACAATTAAAGAGGCAGAAAAGTTATGTACCACCCAGGAGGTTATAGTGCAAGGTCCTTTTCCTCTGCTGAATTCAATCCTCAGTGGAACACCCCCTCCTGAGGGTGTAGCACAAAAGGCCACTGTTAGGAAATGGTATGCATATATAGAGGGGATTAGTCAGCTACTACAATTAAAGGAAGGCTCAACTAAAACATCTAAACTACAGCAACCTATAAGTCCAGACCCAGCCATGCGAAGTCAGCCTTGTAAACCATCCCCCATCAAGAAGGCCCCTGAATTTAAGACTGACACAAACACACAGGGTGTGTGGTTTACTGATGCATCGGCCTGGCGGGAGGGGCTAAAATGGCAGTACAAAGCAGTTGCACTGGAAATTAATACCGGGAGGACAGTTGAGGAGGTAGGAGAAGGCAGTGCACAAGTTGGAGAGCTGCGAGCCCTCTTACTAGCTGCTGAAAATGGAGCTACTGCCATTTACACTGACTCTTATGCGACCTTCATGGGTGCCACTGAGTGGGTATGCCACTGGGAGTCCAGCCAGTGGGAAATAGGCCGCACCAAAGTATGGAGGGCAGAGGATTGGCAACGCCTACTGGAATTAGGGAGATCACGATCCTTAAAGGTGGGATGGGTAAAAGGACATACAAGGGACAAAACCCCTGCTTCCAAGTGGAACCAACAAGTGGACCACTTAACTCAAATCAGAGCAACTTCTTGTGACGAGGACTGGGATCGTCTAGCCGAATGGTTACATGTAAAGCGAGGCCATTCAGGTAAAGCAGACTTGTATTATGAATGTAGGTCTCGAGGTTGGCCAATATCTATGAAAGTCTGTGAGGCAATTCTTACTGCTTGTCCACAATGCCAGATAAGACTTAAAGCTAACCATCCAAATCAAGCTCCTGCCCAACATATCAGATGGGGCAAGGCTCTTTGGAGCACCTGGCAAGTGGATTATGTGGGACCATTAAAACCATCCCATGGAAAGAAATTCATCCTGGTAGGAGTGGAAGTAGTTTCAGGACTGACAAGAGCTACAGCTACCAGTGCTGCCACTGGGGACCGAACAGTGCGAGTGCTGAGTGAGTGGTTTAGTGTTTTACCTACACCTGAAAGTATTCAAAGTGACAATGGGTCACATTTTACAGCCACAGTGGTTCAAGATTGGGCCCAAGGGGAAGGTATTAAATGGGTGTTTCATACACCTTATTACCCCCAGGCCAATGGGATCGTGGAACGCACTAATGGATTGATTAAGCGGCATGCTGCTGTCTCACGATCTAACTGGGACATACGGTTGGCCCAAGCAGTTTTCATCACCAATAACCGCTGGGGAAGTTTTGGAAGTCCGAAAATTCAAGCGTTCTGTCTATCAGAACCACTCATGGGCGCTAGCCCTAGACTAAGAATACATAACAACTCTGAACCGGACAATACATCAAGCCAGTTACCATCACAGATATCTGTGGGACAACCAGTCATGGTGAAGCTGCCCTCAATAGGCATTGTGTCCATGACTCTGGTGAAACCTAGAGGTTTATATGCTTGGGAGGCCCTAGACAGAAATGGAAAAACACACCGTATTAGTGTCAGATGGATAATCCCGGACTTCTAACCTGAAAGCCCAGCCCTGAAGGGCTGAGGTCCACTTTTGTGTTCTCTTTTAGGACAATGAAGAAAGACCCATACGACTACCGGAAGAAGATGGATGTGAAGTGCTGGGCTGGTCAGCAGATGGATGTAGTGCCTGTGTCCTGAATGCATAAGTGGACTCAATAGACTAACACGGAAAGGACTCAGTGGCAATTGTTGCCACAATGAAAACTGTTTGGCTGAAGGATTTCAATATGTTTGGGATTTCAATATGTTTGGGTTTTCTGGGCCAGGTTATATTATGACAGGGCATTTTAAGGGTCTATAACTGAGGAGTTTGTGTCTCAGATCTTCAGGAGACGTGAAGATGAAGGAGGATACTACTGAATGGACTACTCTCCACCTTCCGGATAGCCTCTCGGGACTGTCGGGGTGGGGAGAGCAGCATACATTAATAACCTGTTGTTGTGATTTTGCATATTGTTAACTCCGTTAGATGTTCATTTGGGAGGTGGTTTAATGTTATACCTCAATGTTTGAGGAATCTATCTTGCATATTGCTAATTCTGTTAAGTATTATGTTATACCTCAACGTTTGAGGAATCTATCTATCTTGCATTTTGTTAAGTATTGCTATATGCTTAGTGCTACGTTTTATAGCACTTCGGAAAATGCCTTATGCTCTATTGTAAACCAGGCCTTGACTGGGGAATGATGATCTGGAGCGATCAATCCTCACCAAGACTGCACCCCCTTTTAACCTTGGAGGCAAGAGGTGCCTGTACCACCACTTCAAGGTGAGTCGAGATGACTGTGGTCACGGGGTGGATTGTGGCAGGTGCATCCTTCCCCCATTGGTCGGGAGTGCCCCCCTCTGTGAGCCAGCAGTTGCTAGGCAGATTTCAGAGAATTTTCTGGAAACCTGGGCTGGCTCGGAAATGACCCATCACCCTGAGGGGCACTCCCAGGAAGTTGGCTGGCAGCCAATAAAAGGCCAATATGGCTTGATTGACCACAGTCAACTCGACTGAGACTTTAAAACGGGGCGCTGGCAGCCATCTTGGGGGATTACCTCGTGGCAGCTGGTTCTGCAGGCAGGGGTACTCAAGCTCCCCCCTTAGGTGGGACGCCGCCTAAGGACTTTTGTCCCCGGGGTTGAGACTCCTCATCTGTGTAAGGTGAGTGTAACATTCTCGAGATTGAGACTCCTCATCTTTTATAAGGTGAGTGTATTGGGATCCGGATCATTATTCTTTGGTTAGGGTGGGTGTAGTGTGGTTAACTCTTTTCCAATTGATACCCGAACCTTTAATTTTGGAGGCGCTTCCGTTTATTAATAAATTTAATTTAGGCACGTGCGTGAATTTGTCATCTTTAGAAACATGGGAGCGCTCTTCTCCACTGTCTTCACGACAATGTTTGATTTTGAAAACCTTGACGAGACCATTAGCTCATTATCCATATAGATTTTTTTTTTTTACTCTTTCTTTGCTATCTACACTATATGGAAATAATCTTTTTTTAGTTACTACTCTTTTACTAAGTTACTGTAATGAAAAAATCTTGGAGACAGTCTTCACTCTGCTATGTTTTTATTATTAACACTCCTCTGTCAGTGATAAAGTTCATTTCCTTCCACCTTGAACAAAGAGAATGGTCTATAGTTCTGGCCCTTTGGGACACTTCTCAACTTGCTGCCTGAACCTGCACCTATCATATCTTTTTAGCATGATACTGCATAACGATATTAGAAAAGGCCTAATTCTGCTGCTGTTTGGAGGTGAATGGAAATTGTTTTTCTCTGGATGAACTTCAGAACTGGGTCTGTCAGGCATATATATGTTCTGAGATCTGAAACTGCAATATGGAGAAGAGTTGAAGAAATCCTACCCACCAGACAGAAGAGTGAACTATCAAGATTTAAATAAAAATTTTATACATTTCAAGACCTAAGTGAGAAGGCACTGAACAGCTTTTCCGTTAAGGAATATAAACCTAGATTCACACAAGCATCAGCATATAATTCAATTCCTGAATATTAAAATTTTCCCTGGTGTTGAAAGGGAAGCTGACAAGTTCAAGGGAAAAAAACCCTGAGGATCAGTATTCTGAGACTACATGGGGCTCAGGAAAACTCTGAATTACAAATGGCTGGCAACAGGGAATGTACTAGGGAAAACAGGACGTGGAGTTCCCCTTTTCCCCTTTCCGACACCCATAACTATTGGAAACAGTTATAGTGCTAGCTGCACTTTTTCCTTACTATGGCTGACCTGAAGTTCTGAGTATATCTATCCTAAATTTTGTGACTGAAATGTATTTTCCTTTGTCCCATCACTTTACTCTGTAAAGTTGGTAAAGATGATCTACAGGAATGAATTTGGCTTTCTGTCATGACTGTCATATTACGGCTTAAAGAAATCAAAGATTCAATTTCTGGAGGTTATTACATTTTAGGGCAGTGGGAAGCCTCTGTGTGCATTATTTTTTTTTAAAAAAAAACCACATTAAACTACTAGGTGGTTTGGGCTTGGAGAGCCATATCCAGTCTGGTAATTCACAGATTCTGGTTTGCATCTCTTATTTGTGTCTTCATGACAAGTGAGAGCTTGCTCAGTGTAAATGTTACTGAAAATCTTTACAGCAGGTCTAGTTTGTGTTTTGCTAGAAAGAAATGGGAAGACTTTGATGATAGTACATCAAAGAAAACTCTTCACGTGAGTGAAGCCATCAACAAGCACTGAAAATTTTACTGTACTTCAGTACCTAAATGGCAAATTTTATGCTTTTGTTGAGAACCTGTGCAGTGAAGTCAAGAACTATAACAACATTAGAAAAAAAAAACCAATTCACAGCAGTCTGGGAAAAAGCATTGTTTTTTTCTGCAATTCCACCATGACTGGGTAACACAGTGTTAGTGACAACATGTCCTGTCTCTGCTGAGTGTTCTGTGTTATTTCAGTTGCCCTTTTATCTCCAATGTACCCTTACATTATCATATATTCTACTGCAAATAAATTTTTCAGGTGAAACTGAGGTTGCAGTAGGGTCCGAGGGGAAAATTCTAACACTGGCAGTCCTTTCTCAAGTGTTGATAGGCGGAAAAGGCTGTAAAAAAATGTTTTGTAAAGAAAGGAATGAATAAGAAAAAGGAAACACAGAAGTAGAAAAAGCTTTAAAATCAAATAATGAAGGATGCTAAAAAGTCGTTCACAAAAAAGAAGGAAAATACTTCAGTCAGGACTGAGCAGCTGCAGGAAGTAAACTACGAAAATAAACATAGAATAGAAACGAATTAAAAAATACAGAATGATAAGTAAAGATGAAGTAGAAGAGAAGAAAGAAACACATTTGGATTTACTTTGTTTGAATTGTTAATTATTTCACTAAGCAATGCTAATACTGAACTGGTGAGAAACACTGAAAGCATGACTGATGGTGGGAAAGCATATACTGGTTTCTCAAACATCCCAGAGCCTAGAGCACTACAGGATGTTTGCACTCTTGTTTATACCCAGGATGCAGCCCAAACATTCATCTTAAAGTGTCAACACTATTCTATTTGAATAAAGTAAAACATAAAGCAGCTAATTCTGAACTAAGCTAGATCCCATGCCACTGGTATCTGGCACTGCTGCTCTCTCTATGCATTGGGATCAGCTAGAAGTTACTTCTGTGGGAGGCCAGGAACTAACTTGACCACACTTTGTTTAAATGTTGAGAAATATTCTTGGATCTGTAGAAACTCTCATAGCTAATGAGGGCTGACTACTTAAAAACAAATAAAAACCACAGCCGAATTAGAGCTGCTGGTAATGCGTTATTGCTTCGAGCTCCCAACCAGCTGAATTGTGATTGCTTCTATTTGGAACATGTTGCCTCAGGAAACCCAAAGTAATTAAAGACAAGCTGAAAAATAATAATACAGAGAGAGTTAAAAAGATCTGCAGCAGCAAAGTTATCTTCTGAAAGGAAGAACATTACACAAAACCTGTACTGCAGGTAATACACTTCTCCTTGAGCAAGTCTTTGAATAAACATGATGAGCAAAAATCAAAGCAGAACTGACAGTGAAGTAGGTAAACTTTCCCACCATTTCTGATAAAGGAAAATTTTCGTGCTCAAATATCTACAGGGCAGTGAGGATAATACTCTTTGAGGATGATCTATTATTATATAAATTTTTAAGTGGTTACTCAGCAACAGTTATTAGTTAAAAAATGGCAACTCCTCCTAAGTAGCTGCTTTTTGTCAGAAACAGTATTAAAAAGTCAGAGATAGGTTCTTCCTCCTAAACTGCTGTGGTTTATTTTATTATACAGACTTTATTTAGTTCTCTTGCCTCTTCACAAGCACAGAATTGGCCTACCTGGCCAGCAAGGATTATTACGATAGGACTCTTCACAGGACAGTATAAAACCGTGAAAAAAAAAAGTCAGCACACTCTAAGGTAACAGCATCTAAATACATTTTGTCTGGAGAAGAGGTATGTTATCAAGTCACAAACTCATTAAGAGATTGCCTTCCATTAGAATTTGGTGGGTTTTTTTTTTTTGAGAAATACACTCCCAGGACAACAGTTAAGTGACTACAAAACTGGGGGAGGGGGATGAATGATAGAAGAAACTGGCAGAATTGTCAGTGCACATACTGTGGAATGGCTGGTGGAGGCAAAAAATCTGTGGAGAATGTAAAAATAGGATGGCTGAAACTGGATGCCCAATTAAGTGAGGAACAACAGGCTGGTTAGAAGAATTTGGTACTGTGGAAGCATCACGATTGAGGAGGGGAGATCTAGGCTGGCACATTTATGAATGGAGGTATAGAGGAAAATAGTAGTAAGGATAGAATACTCTGTACTCTAATTCCAAGTAATGGATTCAAATGAGTGGAAAATGATCTACAGCAGAGCGTGGGAGAGGGATGGAATGCGACGGGAATTAAAGAACATGAAAAAGACCTCCTGCAATCAAAGTTCGCCAAGTGATATTTTTCAAATAACAACTAAATTAGAAATGATTTTCCAATAATATCTAACAGTTTATGTGTAATCAGAAAGAACTGGCTAGTTCATAGAAGAAAAATCAGCTGAGAGCTATCAGAAAGCATGATATTCAGAGTTTCAGGAAGTCTCTGAGCGAAATTAATACAGATTGGGAAAGACTGGAGGAGAGAAAAATTTATTATGTTCCTTTTCATTCTAATACATTTCCTTGGGTATCCATTATTGGACATACCAGAAGACTTGCCTAGGCTGCTTTTAGGGTGATATAGTTTATGCCACTATTATTTATGCCACTGTTACCACTCTTAAAGAGTTCATATACAGATCCTTCCTTATACGTCCAGAAATCGCTATAAAAATACTGGAGCATACAAGTGGATATGAAGACAAGCATCCTGCATTTAAGTTAAACATGTCAGCTGTCCAAGGAAGTCTGTTTCTTTTTCAGATGAGATAAAAATGATATAATATAGAACAGAGCAAGATAAATTACTATTTCGGTCCTGTAAGTTTTGCAGCTTGTAAGAACTAATTCTGGGCTGATTGCCAGCTTCCCATAAAAAGAAATCAGTTGACTCCTGAAGACATCTGCCCCTTGTGCAGCTGGGCAAAAAGCCTAGATGACCAACTAAGACTGTGATTTATTTTTTAGGTGGCTCTGTGTAGATAAAGTATGAGGTTTTGACTTATCCAATAAACTGTCAGTAACCAATGATTTTTCTTAAGGCGTTCCTTATGATATACCATACTTGTAAGACAGACAGTGTGATACAGGTTAGAAAGATTGAAGTATTCTACAACTGGAAAATCTCTGGAGAAAAAGAAGGTAATTAGAAAACATTGCCCTGTAAAAATTACCTTATTTCTCTAGTTATGATTATTTCATAATACCTTATTATACATTTTTCATGAAAGATTTTTTCCTTTCTCTGAATTGTTCTTGATAAATTACCAAAGTATAAGTCCTATTTAAATTTGAAAATTGATTTATATACATTGTTGAAATACAGACCTAGATATTCCAGTTAATTACAAGTTGTTAAAATATATATAATTTGATTATTTCCCTATTATGCTATATTAAGCATGAAACTGCTTAAGTAATTCTTTAACGTTTGCTTAAGAAACGTGATTAGCATAATAAGGGTAGAACAAGCACCCATTTATGCATGTAGTCTGCAGCTCATTGAAGAACATTCCAAAATAGTATTTGCCTGAGTCTATTGGTGGTCTTATTCAGAGAAAATAGACAAAACTTTTGTTCAGTTTGAGATTGAGCATATACTATTATTTCATTTTAAGCCTTAATCAGCATGTGATTAATTCTCCAAGGAGCTGCTTAATCATCACAAAAAAACCATCCCACATAAGAGCTGTACAAACATAAAGAAATGTTATTCAAGAACATTTCTATAATATTCGTGTTGGCATTTATTTAGCCATGAGCATTCTTACTTGTTCCTTATAAATGAAGATCTAGACAAAAAAAATTCTGTTTCTTTGGTTTTCTTCCCCTCTTGACCCTTCAAAATAAGCAATAATTCCTATGAGAATCTATATTTGCACACGCATTTATTTTTTTCTTCTGATACTGTTATCATACGCTATCTTTTGTTTGCAGAGTAAACCACCGTCTTTCTCACAAAATTATAAGGCATTAGAATTTAACTATTAAATTTTTTTATGCATTTCAAGTCGCCTAGCTGGTGTAGCAAAAATCAGATTGTAAATTCTCAAACAGCCTGAGAGTGAGGTCAATTTGCTATACTGCTGAGATATTTTATGAAGAGAGCAAAGATAAAATAACTACTGATTTTTTATTTTTTTTTTAAATAACAGTGAGCTATTTTGATACTCATAAAACTCTTCCACCACAAACTATGGCCTTCTCTGACTATTTTCATACAGGAGAAAACCAATACAGTTGAGTGGTGGTAGATCCCTCTCAAGTATAGTTCATATAAACACTAAGAGGCTCTCAATGACAGTAATATTCCGAGTTGATACAACTACTCATCCATTCAACTGCTTGTTATAACACAAAACTCTTTTCCACAATCCATGGGCAAATATGTTTATTCAGATAGTACCCTCAGCCAACAAATAGATAGGAGTCCCTCTGATGGGTATAATGGCTTCTTTCCTTTACAGGAAAATGAGCTAATTAAAAATTTGTCTTGAGGGCCATATACGATAAATTTGATCTTTCTTTCTTTTACATGTTTTTCTTGAAAAAAACACATTTTTTTGCATGGTTGTGCTGTGTCCATTTTTTTTTCTACATTTTTGAATGAAGTAAAAACAGCGATACTGCACCAATTTCAAAAGAAAAAATTCCAAATTTCTTTACTGTGATATATGTTGAAATATGAAATGCCACGATTTTCCTCTGTCCTTTCAAAAGAAAATGTATATATTTGCATAGTAGCATACCTCCATCAATGCATTCTGGGGTGAAAGAAATATCATCAACAGCAAATTCTGTTGGTTCACTCCACCCCACTTCAGCTTCGAAGGCAACTCTGAAAGGGCTGTAACTGGAGAGGACTACATTTGCATACATCCATTTGTTTTCTTCATTTCTACTAGAAGACCACATAAGAATATCCATTCCGTTTTCTTCAGTTGTGTATACCTGTTGGCAATGAAACCCAAGAGATGCAACTAAATCAGCATTAAGCAACAGAGAACTGCAGGTAGCAACAATAACGTAGCCCAAGCCCAGTAATGTAGTTACTTGCCTGGGTAATACTGGCCCTCTTAGATATGGTTCAAAACCACACCCTAACAGCAATGACCAAATGTTACTGAATGCTTTTGCTAATGTTAGTTCAGCTGCAAGCAAAAAACTACTATGAAAACAAAATAAAATAAAAATGAAAACTGAAAACCCTACAATCTCGACCTGACATACAGAAGCTAATGAGTGAAGAGTTAGCTGCGAATTCATCTAGACATTGAAGAAAAGACTGACAAGGATCTTGAGCTACACTTTCATCTCTAAAAGCTGACCTCTTTGTAGTCAATAGACTAGGTGCAGATTTCAGAAATATAAACAAAAAGCTTAACATTTAGGGATTGTCTGACAGAAGCAATTTATAACATGTTTTAGGCATTCATGGTGAAGTGGCTCATGTATATTTAGGAAAGCCATACATAATAATAAAAAATAAAAAAAATCAAATAGTGAAAGCAAGGAGAATTACGGTGAATGAATTCACAGTCAACCAACAACTGATAAATTAATGTCAAGCACAGGAAATTCTGGAGATTACACAGGTAGTTGCTCTTCCCACTCAGGTGTCCATAACACTTAAACAATCTAAACCAGGTCAGAAATAATGAAAAAGAACTGGAGTAATGAAAATACACACATTCTAGACATTCCAGATGATAACTATTTCTTTACACACTGAATATTTCAATTAGTATCTTTTCCTCATCACTTTCAACAACATCCTTCCCTTAAGCTTTTAGACTAATTTTCCAGTGGCCCATGGGTTCATGTTCCAACCTGAGTGCCCCAGTTCAGTGGTGAAACATAGACCCTGAGACTCAAGAAAGTTATAGAATTAAACTCATAATAATGATTTGTATAACTACATATCTTTGACTCTCCTAGCCAACCTAATGAGACAGAAAAGCTAAAAGTCCCAGTGGCACCATGAGCCACATACTTTATAGAAGTTGGTGTATTGATTAGAATATCTCTGACGCCTGAACACTCTTGAAAGATATTTCATTTTTGCAGGAGAGGTGCATCAAGAAGACTGATGTACAATAAACCAAATCAGGACCTAATTTTACCAAGCCTGATATTTGGTTACAGGACTGGGTAACAGCAATAATTTATCACTGTCTTCTTAAAAGCATGCATCTTGCAGAGCTGAAAGGACAGGTGTTGAAAAGAAATGGCTCATGCAACTAATAAAAAAAGAAAAACTGTGTGTAATCACATTATCAGGCTCTAAGGCATTAGTGAGTTGAAACAGAACTAACTCTTAAGCAGAATAACTTTACATGTGAGGTTAGGACTATGTTACACCACCTGTATACGTCACTGGAAGGATTCACTATTTTACGAATCGCTAAATACAACAATCTCACTGACGTACAATTTTACAGCACATAATAGTGCTAGCAGGGTTCTATTATTGTATCATGCAGTGGTATTTTCTACTTCTTTGAATGTTAATATTGAGATAATACCACTTTAAACATGTCTCATTGTTAAGTCTCACATGTGCACAAATAACTGTTGGGGAAGGGGAAAGAATCAAAAACATTCGAAGATAATACTAGAGTCTCTTTTAATGGGACAGTTAAAGAATGGCCAATTGTTTAAAATCAGATTTTTCTTCCCATTTCTCTCTGTTAGGTTGGTGGAAGTTTTTAAAAGTAAAAAATTCAAGGCATGCTACCCACTTGAGTAGTTCTGTCTATGCACACAGATACTGCATCATGTCAGTCCTGAGCCTGGTCTCGGAGCATGGAGTCATTCTGGGAACATACAGATCAAGCTCAGTACAAACAATAAATCCATCATTAAACCTGCTGTATGTATACTGGCCAATGGGTCTGGGCTGGCAGTCAAACTTAGACTAAAGTACAATGTTTTGATGATATCAGCTTCTGTTGTCATAGATGCATGGTAACTTTATATGCCTTGTCTTTCTTTTCTTTGAGATTTAACTCACATTTGCCAGAAAGTAAGGGCATGTAGATAAGTAAGTACTGTGGATTAGTTAATATGTTGTGTTAACTTGTGTGGCTGTGTCCTCAGATAGGTTTGACTAAAGTTTAAACCTGGTGTATGTTTTCTCGTAACAAGCACATAGGTAAGCTGCGGAAACAGCATTTAGCGTCTCTAAACTGGTACGTAGGAAATCTCAGGTGAGCTCCCAGCTCTGCTCCGTTTGTCATGCATGCTCCTGGGGAAATCCTTCAATCCCACTTTCTGCCAAAATGTTCTCCTGAATGCTTCTACTTCTCCAACACTTTATCTATCCATAACTATTCCAGGAAAGAATCTGTGTTCATATATACCTTTGAAAAACTTAGATGAAATTCTAAAAGAATAATAAATAATTAAAGATTATACACTAAATCAAATGCGATTACAATGGAGTTCAGAAAAACAGGAAGCCCAAGCTCTCTGTTCCTTTAGCTCAGGATACAGATCTCATTCTTTCAGAGACTGTGCCCACAGAGAGTGAAGAAATGATTTTAAGATGTAATACTGTATTCTTCACTGATGTTACCCATGTTACTGAGAGTTGAAGCATCTTCTGGGTCAGGAAGTATGTTTAGCATATACAGAATATTTTGCTGGCTCGTGTAAACACATACAGCACATGAAAGGTAGCACAAATTCTCATGGATTTGAGCTCCCTAGAGCCCTGGAGGGCTACAGCTGTGTGGTACTTAGTGCCTCCAGAGACTACACCAACCTCCTTACAGCATCCTATGAACTTTGTACAAACTAGTCTGGTAGTGGAAACAATTTAACATGTGAAAGAGGAAAAATCTAGCAAGTTGAATCCCATTATATGGCATGTAATGAAAAAAAAAAAGATAGCAGAGTCCCACTGAACAACTCTATATCTACCAGTCTGGGGAGTTTGTACTTCAGTTCATTCTGACCTAGCTGTAGGCTAAGTTCCATGATTAATCTCTCAACATAATTTAAAAGTAACAAACATCTACTGTACCACCTAGTTCCTATATCTGTCTATTCTTCATTTTGTACTGACACCATTTCTAGACCACACACACAATCGAAATCACAAATAGGAGCCAACAGAAATAGAGCTAATCATTCATGGCAGAGTGAAAAACTCAGGAGTGAAGATACCAAATACATACTTCACAGTGATTTTAAGAATTTAGCCTGATAATCTGCGTAAGATGAATACGTGAGTTTATTTGTAGTCCATATGTGAACAGCATTCTTCAGCAAATTCCATCTCCCTGCCTTAAAATCGTGACTCAGTTCTAATTCTCCACAGCATGTCCTGTGTGTTAGAAACTTCCGAACTCTTTTTTCAGCTTCTATTTCCTTTTGGGGATGGGGAAATTGCATGCACTTTTGAAGGTCATGAAATATAAACTGCTATTTTCTACTTAGTCATCGGCAGTTACAACTCATGGCTATCCTGTACCCTCATGCTGATTTTTCAGGACAAGGTATTACCTTCTTGCTCTTCCCTGACTAGCAGTTGTCATGCTGAAATGTCCTATGACTAATAACCAAGAAGCCAATGCAGGTCTAAACGGTTTATAATAAGAGATGCATTCTCCCATCATTCCCAACATACAGACTTTAATTACCAGCCAAGCAAGCAGGAAAATCATGTGAGAAACACCTGTATTTTCACTTCAGTAGGTACCAGAGACTTGTGTCAGCTGGGAAAACTTCCCATTGACTCCAGTGAATAATGACGCAATGTTTTCAGCTCTACGTCCTTGAAATCATGCCTTTGAACTCCTCACGTTCCTTGGAAGTCATTATTGCACATGTTCCTTGGACACCAGTGGCAAAATGAAGTTGTTTTTTTAAAGCCCACATATCAGATTAGCAAAACTGAATCACAATTCACTCTCACAATAGAGAAGTACTTTAAAAAGGTACCTACCTCTTTTCTTTTTATTCCTTTAAACACGAATTTGAAGTAATAAAAAATGTAGTAACTTTTAGAGAAATTGACCTGTCCTGTACCAAAATTTACTATATCTCAGGTCTGTTAATATCAACAAAAATCAAGGCAGAAAACTCATATATTAGAGTTATACCATTTGATTGGAAATTAATTTTGGTTTTGTCATTTGTATGAAAAAGTCCTGAAGTAAATTGACAGAGACAGAATGCTGAAGTTTATTGAAAGCTGAATATTTTTTGTCTCTCTGACAGATGATCAACAGGATCTTCAAAGGAATGAAACGTGAAAATCACCTCCATTTCTTGCTGAATTTTCTCTCCTGCTTCATTAAATAAAACTAAATAATTATAATAATGTAAAAAGAAATGGATTTGTTTAATTTACGTTTGTAGCATAACTCAGTGAATTTTCTGTTAAGAGCGATTCTTGTCCAAACCAGAATTAATGGATCTATTAGACCAATCAAGCATTTATTACTGCATCACTCACCGCTCAAAGGCTGTTACCACATAGTCCTACAAAAGTTAGTGCTTTTGTACTTTATGATTACGAAGCAACTTTTTTCTCTTGTTGCTTAATAGCTGGCTGATGTCTTGATGCATCAGTATTCAGATCTTTTAAATATCATCCTTTCTATGTTAATGCAAGAGTTGCTGTAAATATTCTGTTCTTTTTAAAGATAATAATAATAGCCTATGCTCTTGGTTTCCCTATGGACAAATTACAGAGCTAATGACAATAGAACTGTGCAATTGAAACATGCATTTTGAATACAGAACAAAAGCACTTTGAATTCCTTTTTCTCTATTCTCAGCGACTGGTTCATTTCTGGATAAAACCAGGATTATTCCCCTAACTTCACATTATTTTGTGCAGTTCTACCACATCTATTTCCTTTACCAATACATTCCTTATCTTTATCTTTCATTTTTTACTGATTCCCTGTATGTCATTTTAATCACATATCTCAGTATACTCTATATCTGCACTCCTTTTTTTTTTTTAATTTAGACTTGACCAGATAGCTGTATTTCAGATAACAGCTATAATGTCCTTTTTTTTTCAGTGATGTTATTATATTTTAGCACATTATTCAGACTTCCTATTACAGTTTGACTTTTTTCACCTTTAATGCCACCTGAACAAAATCTTCACTGAGCTGTTGCTTTGAAGTTTTGGACTGTTGATTTTGTTGTTTTTATTTTTTGTTCTTTTAGGCTTCTTTTTGTGTGTTTTTTTGTTTTGTTTTATTTTTACTTAAATTGTTACACTTCATTTATATTCCTGACTTAATAACTATTACAGTTGATGCTGAAATGGATTATTAGTTTGATAGAAAAAAAGAAAATTATTCATAAGGGTAGACTGGGTTTGGAATAGGATGATAATTCCTTGTGGAGTACTTCTGTCTGTTATGAATATTGTTATAATTTCTATGTAAAGTACATGTTGTAAAGCCACAAACAGGGAACCTTATTTGTATATGGGAGTAAGACAATTTTTATAGATCTCTTTACGAAATTAAAGGTAACAAGAGTTAATTAAACTAGTTAGTCTGTTTGAAATGCAAAAATAAAATAAAAAGCAGATTCTGTTTGGCTGTCTGCCTACTAACTCACACATAGGCCACACACATTTACTTATTTATTAATGCTAAGAGTTCTGTGATGCTTAAAAAACTTCAGAAGCTCCTTCAGAAAATCTTGTCTGCACTCTTACTTGCTGTTGTGTCCAGGATACTTGAATTTAAAACAATAGATAATCACAGATAATCTCACAGTATTTCAGTTACCAACAGATCTAAAAAGCAACTGCTATTTGCTTTTTACTTCAATTTAATCTGGAACTGCTCTTATCCTTTACCTACTCTTTTGTTTTCTTAATGTGCAAACTTCATGTCCATGGAAGGATAAATAATGTAAACTGTAAAAAATGGGCTTGAAGATGTAGTGGAGTATTTTAAAACCTACACTCAGATAATAAATCTACAAGATTGCAATATAAACACTTCTTAAAAATTGATCTTAAATAACCAAAGTATCTTTGAGAAGGATGCACTTTTATGTACTGAATATAAAGAAATGTTAAGATTTTGTAATTTGAAACTCGCTTAAAATCAGTTTGAAAAGCAGAAGTATCTGCTGCTTATACTAACTTTACATAATAGAGCTTTTGTCTTTGTCATAATTAATTAAGTTCATAGCAACACTCAGAGTATGCATTAACTAGGTGCTAGAGAACAAATGGAGAAAAAAATCTTTAAAAAAAGATAGACAAAGGGCAAAATGAAAGGTAATATTATTCTTTGGCTGTATATATATATGGAGAAGCCTTTTCATGCTGGACAGCTGTACAGTGACAGAGTTTGCCCAGAGAGGCTGAGCGGTTTCCATTTCTGGAAGCTTTCAAGACTGGGCAGATTCCCGAGACATCTCGTATGAGCACGTAGCTGACCAGGGTGTTGACCTAGAGACCTCCTGAGGCCGTTCCAGCCTGAACTGCACTATAAACCCGTGGAATTGTGCTATGATTGCTCTTCACAGTGGGGAAACAGACAAAAGACAAACAGAATAAGTGCAAAAACAGTGGTCCGGGCTCCCTGACTTAATGCCAGTTCCAAATCCAAAAATATTCTTGCTCACTTTTAACATAGACTAGTTTAGTTCAGGAGTTTGATTGTGCATGCATGTTCCGTAACACATAACAAAACTAGCATAACTTGTATTTTCAAAATTTAACAGACTGCCACAGATCAGAGTCTTGATCAGATCTCTAAAATGGCACTATACAACATATTTATTCAGTGAGCCGCATGAAATGAGTTTTTTACCAAGGGTTCACACCACGGCTTGGGCTTTTACTAGGGTACTTAACAACTAAAGGTGTATCCATTAAGAATGCTTGGAGAACAGCAAGAAGATATTTTTATAGAAACTTGAACTATGAACTCGTGCAAGGCATTTGACACTGTCCCACATGACATCCTTGTTTCTAAGATGGAGAGACATAGACTTGATGGGTGGACCACTCGGTGGATAAGGAAATGGTTAGAGGGTTGCACTCAAAGAGTTATGGTCAACAGCCCAATGTCCATGTGGAGACCCATGACAAGTGGAGTTCCCCAGCGGTCTGTTCTGGGTCCAGTGCTGTTCAACATCTTTGTCAGTGACATGTACAATGGCATCGTATGCACCCTCAACAAGTTTGCCTATGACACCAAGCTGTGTGGTGAGGTTGACTCACGTGAGGGAAGTGAAGCCATCCAGAGGGACCTTGACAGGCTTGCGAAATGGGCCAGTACAAACTGCATGAGGTTCAACAAGTCAAAGTGCAAGGTCCTGCACCTGGGTTGAGCTAATCCCAGGCACAAATACAAACTGGGCACAGAGTGGGTTGAGAATAGCCCTGAAGAGAAGGACTTGGGGATGTTGATAGAGAAGAAGCTCAACATGAGCCAGCAGGGTGCTTATGCAGCCCAGAAGGCCAACCGCATCCTGAGGCGCCTCAAGAGAAGTGTTGCCAGCATATCGAGAGGTGGTTCTCCCCCTTTACTCTGCTCTTGTGAGATCCTACCTCAAATATTGTGTCCAGTTCTGGTGTCTCCCCTGTAAGAGGGCCATTGATCTGTCGGAACAAGTTCAGAGGAGGGTCACAAAGATGATCCAGGGGCTGGAACATCTCTGCTATGAGGGTAGGCTGAGGGAGCTGAGATTGTTCAGTCTTGAAAAGAGAAGACTTCGGGGGGGACCTAATAGCTGCCTTCTAATACCTGACAGGAACCTACGGGAAGGCCGGGGAGGGACTTTTTACAAAAGTGTCCACCAATAGGACAGGGTAAATGGGTTTAAGTTAAAGGAAAACAGATTTAAATTGGATCTTAGGAAAAAATTGTTCAATACAAGGGTGGCAAGACTACATTGGATAAGGCCTTGAGTAACCTGGTGTGGTTGAAAGGTGTCTCTCCCCATGGCAGGGAGGTTGGATTAGATGATCTCTACAGTCCCTTCCAATCTAGGCCATTCTATGATTTTATGATAATTGGTAGTATGGTAAAATGCTTTGTTTCCATTTATTTTTATCGAACACTCTCCATACACAGTAACATTAATATGTTTAAAACTTTTATTTTAAACCACATCTTATTTTTCTCCTAAACATTGGAAACTGCCTCTATATTATTTTAAAGAGTGAATTGTGCAGAGAAGAACTGTGCTGATGTTCGGTAGGTTTAGATACAGCGGTCAAACGTGCAATATTAATTCTTACATTTGCAGCAAAAAGACTTCAAGTCGAATTAAAACTAAAACAGAATTGTCACTTCATCTTGTCGGCAAAAATTTTGTATATGACTGCAGTGAAGTTGTGATGAAGTACTGCTAATACAAACACCAAGATTTTGCTCATTCTAGACACAAGAAATGCAGATACCACTAAAGCAAATATTACTATGCCATGATGTAGTAGAAGTGCTGTTTCTCTTACCTTTAAGACTCCTGTTTGCCTAGAAGCAAACATCCAGAACCAGAACCGAACCCTGCAGACCCCGAGGCTAGCTGGGAAGAGTTTGGTTGTAATTATCCTCGCTCTGTTTCCTTCCTTCTGGGCAGATGAGTTTACATACAAAAAATGCTGTCCTTTACCTTAATAAAAAGATAAAAAAAAAATTATGGTTTTTCAATATTACTTCATGCTTCAGAGCATGAGCATATTTACACACATAGATACTGGTATCTTTTACTACATACACGTAAACCCTAACTTGGTTGTACAGAGATCTTCCATGTAAATACTTTGTGTATTTCTGGTTTTTACATACAATATTAAAATAACCTTCCTCAGAGCTCACTCTGCCTTTTTTATCCTTGTGTAAATATTTGATTCATATTTGAATAACAAATTTTAAACATGTTGCAAACACAAACACTCACTCACAGGTTCCAAGGATCAGTCTGAAGGCTGACATTGCTGGAGTCAGGATCACCTTCGCTGACAGTGCTCACCCAGGAAAACTCCCTGTCATGCAGCATGGTAGTGTGGAACACATCAAAGCCCTGAGGCTTCTTACTGGGCCAAAATTTACGTGTTTCCTATTATTCAGCTGCTGCTGAAGAACTACAAAGTAGCATAAAAGACAATTCACCCTTCAGTTCCAAGCAGAAAAAGGTGCTGCCCTCTTACAACCTGAAAGGGGCCTATCACCTAAAGTTGGCACATACAAGCAAAACCAAGTGGTTAAATAGGCAAATCATGCTGCTGACTTGCAGTACTGTTTTTTATTAAATAGAAGTAGCCCTTTCTGTGTGATCACTTTAATTCAATTTGCTGTGGTAAAAGCAAAGTTTGATTCTGCACAGAGAGAAGACTATGACAAAACTTCCTGTGGTGAAGAGATTTTTCACAAAGAAGAGGGCACCTGTTGGTGCAATGACGCACAGAAGACCTCAGCAGACAACTTCCTCCTAAATCCAAGGAAGCAACACCTGAAGATCAGAGATGAGTCAGTAGTTGTTTTGGAGTAGCTGAACTACTCCAAAGAAAGATTTAAACCCAAGACTCAATTCTTGTTCCTGATGTAAAAGACAGAATTCCCCTCCATTGTAACCATTTGTCCTACAGCTTTGCCACCAATAAAAAAAATTACGTTACAACAAAAATAAGAAGTCTTTTTTTCATCTGTAAGATCAATATGAGACACAATCTAGCATTTCTTCGCAACGTGGCAAATACAGATTTTAAGAAAGCAAAATCAAAAAGCTGCTTATTGCTGTGTTACTTCAGGAGTCAAATCCTCTTGGAATGGGATGAAAATATTAAAAACTATTTCCAATGTGAAGTGAGATGCAGTTATTTCTAACTAAAATTGATTGCAATTTTAGGTCTTTCACTCATAAAATGAAGCTATGTACTAGGCTTTCAAAGAACAAGCCATTCTTACAGACCTGCAAATGGTCATTTGCTCAGAGTGAGAATTATTTAATGTGGATCTCAATCAAAGGAAATTCAGAATTTGGACTATTTTTAAATTGTTATAGTTGTCAATTGAATGTTCTTTATGTTGCTGTCTTTGAAGCCATCTCATTTGAGGTGATGCTTTCAGGTGAGGTTATCTAGGAATCATATTATGCCTCAAGCTTTTTCAAGAAACAAATTTTCTCAGGACGGAAAAAGTTATTTGAAAGATTATAATGACATGGTTATACTATGTTTTTAATAAATAGAATGGTCTCATATAGTTGTATACTGACCAGCAAACTGGAAGATCAAGGTCCACAACAGGAAGGTTGGATTAAAATGATCTCTAAGGTCCCTTCCAGGCCAGGCCATTCTATGATCAAGGTGCCTGGCTGCTGGGTGTATAAGATACGTTGGAAAATGACATATTATATATAGCAAAAGTTAAGCAACTTTGATTTTGCATGTAGCTGAAGTTTTTGAGGTTGAAATGTTCTGCACTTGATCAGCTACATCCTCTGAAAGTGGATTTGTGAACATTCAGTTGATACAGCTGGTCCTTGATGATTTCAGTGTCCACAAATGGAAAGTCACTGCTCCCATACTCGTGGTCCTCCAATTCAGGGGACAGGGCAGCCCAAGGCCTATCAGTATTAGTAAAGACTGAGGGGAAAAAACACATTGAATGCCTCTGTTTTTCTTCATCCCTGTTAATCAAATTAACATATTCTACAAGTATTGGTCCTATGTTTTCTATTCACACTGCAGTTACAGAAACCATGAGTATTAGGGCGCAACACACAAGATTTCATACAAAGCTTTCATTTTAATCCAGTGACTTCTATTAGGAATGAACAAAATACTAGTGATTGGTGAAGAAAATGGTGAGCTGGTGATTGGGAGACAAATAGATAGATAACAGTTGAGTTCTCAGAAACAGATAACTCAGATAACAGCTGAGTTCTCAGAAAAAAACATGAGTTAGCCAGAGACAGCAAGATAGCCTAATATTGTTTTGCCTTGGTGCAAGCTGACATTGGAAACACAAAGCTGATACTTTCATGGAGCTGCCTACAAAAATGCCTACAATGCAACGAGGTTTTCCAGAGATTGCCTACAGCACAGTCAGGAGCACTGTGTGGTCTCAGTCAAGGTACTGCTAAATATAAGCTCTACACTTTGTGTTCAGGTGACCAGAGAGAAATGGATGGCTGGACTTCTATTTGCACCTCTGTTTATCCACAGGTTTTCACCTATTCAGCAGTGTGGGAATTCGCTGTCAGAGCACTTATGAGCAAGATCTGATGGAATGTCTTAGTGACCCATAATTATTGACAAATATATCCTTTTTTGTTGTACTAAAAGTTTCATATCTAATGATATCATTGCTGGCTTGAGACAGCTATTGCATTTATGCTGTTTTAGAAAGAGATTTGTTTTTTACCAGATGAGATGATTAATTAGTATCTTCATAGTATATTTAGCAGCTCATTGTCTAGGAAATTAGTAAATAAATGCATCAAACTGAAGTAGAGTATAAGGAATCGTATAATCAGGACCACTTTGAAAAGAGCAAAGATTAAAAAGATTGGTAATAAGCTGATATGCCAGGTTTTGCGTTCAGATAAAACACAAAATTTACTAGGTAGTAAACAGACAAGACTCAATATATTAAAATACCTATTTTTGCATGGTGGTTTTGGGATATGTATCCTCTATTGTAATTTTAATATAAAAGTGAACATGTTAAGTGCCTGTTGGAACTGTTTTGCTAGCTGATCACTAGGATTTGTCTGCATATACAATAAACTCAGCTGATCACACTGAGATTTGCTGTTGTCTTGGTGCTAATCTATGGAAATTTTCTTTGAATTCAGTGAATATTCTATTTTCCCAAAAGTGATGTAGGACACATGTCAATACCTGGTGTATGGTCAGTATCAGGACCTGTTTGTCCCACGTCAGCACTGTTGCTAATATTCCAGTCAAAATCATCACTGGAGTCTTGTGTTAATCCACATGCAGTGGTCCATTCTTCATCTTGTGTTTCAAAATTACAGCTTCCAGGAATACTTGTGTAGTAGCCTGAAAATATAGCAAGAAGTAAATTGTCATTCCAGCTCTTTTATGCAAAAGGTTATGATTAACATATTATACATGGTAATGAAAAGGATTCTGTTTAGCTAATCATAGAATCATAGAAGGCGTTGGGTTGGAAGGGACATTTAAAGGTCATCTAGTCCAACCCCCCTGCAGTTAGCAGGGACATCTTCAGCTAGATCAGGTTGCTCCGAGCCCCACCAAGCCTGACCTTGAATGTCCCCAGAGATGGAGCCTCCACCACCTCTCTGAGCAATGTTTCTACGTATCACCACCCTCGTTGTAAAAAAACTTCTTCCTCGTATTCTAGCCTCCTTTGGTTTAAAACCATTACTCCTTGCTAAAAAGATTGCCCCCATCTTTTTTATAGGTTTCCTTTAAGTACTGAAAAGTTGTAATAAAGTCTCCCCAAAGCCTTCTTTTCTCCAGGCTGAACAATCCCAACTCTCTCAGCCTGTCTTCGTAGGAAAGGTCCATGAGAGCAGAGGGGCAGAATCACCTCTCTCAGTCTGCTGACCACACTTCTTTTGATGAAGCTCAGGATGCAATTGGCCTTCTGGGCTGCAAGCACACATTGTTGGCTTGTGTCCAGCTTTTCATCCACCAAAATGTCACAACATGTTTTGAGCAGGAGGTTGAACTAGACAATCTCCAGAGGTGCTTTCCCACCTCAATCATTTTGTGCTTGTGTTAGCGCTATTCACAGCATGGCCTTCAGGAATCATGAAAGTAATATACAAATGCACTGAACAGCCACATTGTTTTATAAGCATCATGTAAGTCTAATAAAGCCTAAGTCCAAGACCAAACACTATCACATCCAGGTAGAGCAAAGAAGTGAACCCGTTAATTGAAACAAATACAATTTTCTTGTACAGTTCTACCAAGATTAAAGCCCCAATGCATTCGGGATTTATACTAGTCATGATAGATTACCTGACTTCAGGAATTTTACCCTAATATCTTAACAATGCATTCAGAAGGCAATTATTAATAAATATTTATGAATAATATTTATAGGGTTGACAGAGTCACCAGACGTATCTGCACCTGCTGCGTATGTTTTATTTTATGGGTAAATGGAGCCTATTTACAAGCTATCAAAAGAGGATTGTTCCATTTATCTAAAAAATTACTTTTATTTCAATAATTCAAGCATTCCTCTAGTTAGTTCATCAACACTGAGGTTTGCTATTAATCAAATCTGGATGAATAATTGGCTGCAATTCATGAAAACTGAAACTGCTTTCATGTGTGGTTTTTTCACCTCAGTGCTTCTAGGAGGTTATTGAAAGAGAATGAATTTTTTGCCAGATTGCCTGGCTGGACTGAATGAATCATAATTTCCATGAGTTCATGTAAAAAACTAATAATTAAAAAAAAAAGAGTACACCAGCTTACTTGGATACAATTAATTTCATACACATTCTGTTGTAAATCCTGCACAGAGGAATTTCTGATGAGTAGATTATAGTCCACCTACTGCTTTAGATTTACACTGGTGTAAAACTATAGTAGAATGTGAAATAAGCTCGGACCTTAAGCTCAAAGAAAATGAGAAAACTGCAGACAAATGTGGCCATAACCACTTGTAATGAGGCAGGTTAAACTGTGAAGGACTCTCTGTGCCTGGTCTTCTCTTTTCTGATTAAATAATTCCTGTTACCTTTTCATTAAAAAATTGAGGTATCCATATCTAGAAAGTATTACATGCCCATGCATGTTTTTTATTCCTGTCTGTAAGGTATACGCACAGGGAAAAGGTGTGTTTATCCAAATGTAAGGCCTCATTTGCTGAAACTAAGATATAGCAGATAGGGAAATATTATACCCGAGGTTTATCTGCGTATTCTGTATGCCAGATTACATATCTCTCCTCTACTGCTAATTTGATATTTTGTCAGTTCTGTAGCAACAAAAAGACTAAATATTAATGAAAACATTTTGAGGTAAACACAGACTTTCCATCTAAAATAAAAGTATAATGTATTTATTTATTTTAAGTGAATATTTATTTTCTTCTTTCCTTGGAAAAGATTTTCTGCAGTATAGCAAAGACTGTGTTGCTTTACTTTGATTCAAGATCATTTACTACCTGGAATGTTTCCATTTACTATCTGACTAAGAAAAAAGAGTTGATGCTATCATGGCCCTTCCAGACAATACAGGACACCTCCGGCCCCAACACTCCCTCCCACCCTGCAATGAAACTACTATATCCTGTAACAATATTTACAGAATAAATCAAGTGTCTCATTAGTTTTCTGAGTATCTTACAGAGTGGGTTACATTGATCAGCAATTCGGACTTACTGTGTCTCCTTTAGGTCTGTAAAATGTTACAAGGGTGAGTTTATAGACTATTTTGTTGCACTTATCTTGTCTAACTCCTAAAAAAATATTAATATTATATAGAATAAATATAGATTTTGTGCTTAAAATCTATATTTTCTTACAAACTACTTAGAAAAAGCTAAGTTAACTTAAAGTTATCATTCAATGTATATTCATTTTCATGATTATGACTCACAAAATTCACTGGAATGTTAAGCACTTGTAGGATGTAGAAACCAGAAACAGACTGGCTTCAGCATATCTAGTTCAGAACTGTTATTTATTTTCAGGAAAAAAAACAGCGAGTCAGAAACTCCAAGTTAAATCTTCTATAGTTACATTCTCACATGTATTTCAGGTTGTGATTCTGCTGTCTGGCTAAAACAATATAATTTACATCACCTAATAAAGGTTCATTTAGCAATCCCATGCAAGAGAAAATGCCTTTGAATTTCAAACAATCACCAAGTATTGGTTGTTTTCAATGAATCTGACGCATTTACTTTATCTGCCAAAATTGCTTTTGATCATGTCTGCATTACAGCAGAAATTGGCCCTCCAACTTCGAGATTTCGACTGTTCATTTGTGCTGTAACTTTATAATGAACTGCAAATATATGGGCTGCTTAGGCTTCCCACTCCAGAAGTCTGGCCTGGACAGTAACTGTAAACAAAGCCATGGAGCAGGAAAAAAGGCATGATGTTTCACTGCTTCTGAGTTTCAGCTCTGAATTGGAAAGCCTGTTAACTTGATCCAGATCCCCAAAATTGAGCTGTGTCCTTCCATCCCAAAATGCAAGAGAAAAGAATTTCTACAGACAAATTTTGTCTCAGTATTCACTAGGACTGCAAAAAAATATAAACAGACTGGATTTTGTCCAACTGTTTTGTAATAGAGTAATATTTTTCTGCTATTACTCTACTAGCAGCAAGAACAAAGAATGATGAACACATAGTAGTGATATAACTGAGATCACAAAGACAGGATTAATCTGGAAGGAAACACAGGCCTGTTTTAAAGCACTTTTTATAGCAGAATCATGCCTAAATGTTATTGTGCATTACCTTGCTTACTTATTTTTTTCATCAACATTGACAGCTGAACATACTTTTGACTTAATAAATGAGTTTACATTTCTTCTCAGCATTCATTTGTACTGTAAGCCATGGATTTTATTCCATGAAAATGTTTTTAGTCCTTAAGACGTTTTTGTTTTGTTGAGGTTTTTTTGTGTTTTTTTGTTTGTTTGTTTGTTTTTTTATATTTAATCTTTGGTTTGAGTAAGTTACATTTTTGCAACTAAATCACACATGACAAATTTTTGCAGCAATTGTAGTTGAAGATTTGAGAATGTCAGACCTTCTGTGTTGCGGGACCGTGCAACCCACTTGTAGTTATCTTCTGAGCAGCTGCGTCAATTCACCTAAGCTATGTTACAGAATTTAAAGTTAGAATTTTAACTGGGGATTACATTAAGATACAAAGAGATACTTACTGCAGTCAGCTTCATCTGATAGGTCTTCACAGTCTGGTTTATAGTCACAGATGAACAGAGACTCTATGCAATTCTCATTCCCACAGACAAAATCAGTAAGGGCAGGGCATTCCCTGGGATTCTCTCCAGCTAAAAGCAAAAGGACATTTAAATCAATACTATGATTAAATCAAAGGATGCTCTTATTTATTTGTTTAGCCTTTATACACCACGACTTCAGTGATTTACTGCTCCCAACAGATGTTATTTGGTCTCGCGCTTTTAATAGTGCATTATGCATGTCTAGACTACTGTATTGGCCTTGCCCAAAGCTTTAGGAGTAGGATGTTTTGCCTGGAAGAAAATTCAGCCCAGCATCAACATGACTGTTTCCCCAGTGCATTCGTCGTGCATACTCCATAAAAAAAGGATTCTATGACCTGTTGAAAAATAGACAGGCTAAAGGCTTTACCCTGTCCATAACTGTAGGGCACCATTTGGAAAAGAAGAACATTTTAAATTGAAAAAAGTCACTGTAAAACAACATCTGTGTGATGCATAAACTTTTAAAGCCTTTATAAGATGCTTAACTTTTTTTGAAGACTTTAGAAAAACTTCTGCTCTGAGTGTGTGAATTGCCCAGAAAGTCCTCATATAGTATTTTATATGAGGGACTTGATGATCTTGAAGGCCTCTTCCAGCAGATAATGTTCTACAATTCTATGATTCCATGATCTGTTTTACAACAACAAGCATACCTACGAGAAAAGTCTGACTCCCTCATCTCCACTCCCTCCCATGTACTGGAAATGATGCACTGGAAAATTCAGTGACTTTTTTAAGTCACTCAATGGCTTACACAATGCCAGAAAAAAATGGCAGAGGTGCTAGGGTACAATAATTTTCACATCTTTTTTCACTGCATATGAAAGAAATACATTATCACTGTACAGGGGAATGACATTTGAAAATCCATGGCTTTGTGACTGATCATATTCTTCATCTTTACCTCCTTTCACTTTTAATCAAGACAAAGTTATGCTACTCTATCATTTTTATTTAGCACTTAATATTAATTAAAGTTGTTTTTTTTTCTTTTAATAAGTTACTTTATAGTAATTTCTGGCATACCAGAAACTAGCACTTAAGAATATAATTCAATTCTTAGCTTATCCTAAAATAAAACACTTGAATCATATACAGACATAATGAAACTCATATTTTAACACATGTGGATGTCCTGAAGTCCAAACACAGAGTCATATCTCTCTGAATTTTATTCTTTTGGAGTAAGACCTTGATTATATGTAATTTTTATGGATACCCAGTTACATTTGTGATAATGATAGAGATTCTGCCACAGCATTTAGCAAAGATAAAAATAAAATCTCTCTCAGAATTAGTGTACCAGCATGAGTCTAGCATAGTGAAACTAAATACTCTAAATTCACATCCAGAATTGTGGCATTAAAAAGCAACTTCCCAGCATACACACTGATTCTGACTAAAACCCCTACACCAGCTAAAAACTAAATCATAACAAGAAATATGGTGAATTTTAATCATAAAATACAACTTTAACATCAAAAACTCCAATAACCAAAAAGATGTTCACACAGAAGTTGCAACTTACAAGTTTAATCTTTAACGGACATTATGTAAATACAGCATAAAATTCTATTTAATTAGAAAAATGTACTGAAGAACATATTGGAAAACATGCTCTTAATTCTGAGGGCTGAGCTGCAATTTAACAAAAAAAAATGTCAGAAACACTTTGGAGAAAGAAAAAGAGAGGATGTTCAAAATATTATTTTGTTCATTTCTAATTTTGTCATCAAAGTTACATGGTTGCCAAAATCTGAGTTTGAATCTATTAGTACTGAATTTAGAGAAAGATGTTTCCGAGAACAGTATTCAAACCTCCATCTATGGAACTTCAATATAAAGTAAAATGGTATCCCCTAATGAAGACCTTAAGATATGTTTAAATTTGACATTTCAGATAAAATGAGAAATATTCATTACATCTTATTTCATTGGCTGGTTATATATACCATACAATTTTTTTTTCCCTCAACATTCCATGAAAAATTGAACACAGAGAAAAACTATTCTAAGTAGAAAAAAAGGGGAAAATATGACAAATTTTATTTCTGAACTCTTCTTTCAAACAACAGATCAAGAACCCTATAAACAACAAAAAAAAACCCCACCACCATTGCTGAATACACTCCAAATAAATTAAGACAAAATTCATAATTAACTAAAAAAAAAAAATCAGTTGGACTTTGCTCGTAGTGTTACTCTAGGGTTTTCTTTGAGAAGCAACAACATTAAAATGATGCAGTGAGCCACAGCAAGCAAAAGAATGAAGTAGTTCCCTGTATTAAAATGTCAGAGGTAGAAAAGAGTGAAACATCTGATCACAAATGTGGATTTGCCACACAACAGGAATGAGAGGAATTACAGGGAATCAAAATATTTTTGCTAAGTACTAAGCTTATTTCTGAATATGCTATGAAAAACTTGAAGAGAGCTAAGATGTCCAAAAGCAAAAGAAAGAATTCCATTTTAATTTAAGAATTCCATTTTAATTTAAGAAAACTGTTGACCAGAAAGAAACTTGCATTTAATGAAAAAGACATAAATGTTCTTTTTTTAACCTGGCCACCTTTCAAATCTCTGGTTTAGCCGCTAAACTGTTCATTGCTTGCTAAGTTCGACATATGATTTTTACATCATGGAAAATATCCATACGGATATGGAGTGCTAGTCTACAAGTATAGTATGAGTGATAAAGGAGCGGCATAGAACTACAAAAATTGGGGGAGCTATAAAAATTGAAGATGGGGTTGATTTTTTTTTTAGTTAGAACAGGAGCTCTAAAAATATTTATTAATTTCCATCACTCTTGTATATTTCTTGGTCAAATTATTTGGGTTTTCCATTATGTTTTCTCTGTCTTCTACAATTATTCAGTCTGTGAACTTGTTGGGTTTGGAAACTACACAGATATGCTGCAAGTCAAAAGACCACAATCCATTCCTTCCCCACAAAAATAATATAGGCAACAAAATGATCAAAACAAAACAAAATAATATAGAACATAAAGCACAACAAAAAAACAAAGAAAAATTTCATAGGTTATGATAACCAAGCTTTAGATCAGCATAGAAATAACTAGATTAATAAGAAATATTGGAGTAATGAAACTGTTGATTTTCTCCAAGATCAAAGTTGACAGGCCAAAGCACGTATCCTTGCAAACCACCTTTTCTTCCACTACAGTGAATACCTGGGGGTTAGATTTTCATAAATTAAAAAAAAAAACCACAATTATTAAGAGATACCAAAAAGGCTAATGGTTGATCATACCTATTTATTTGGTTTCTCCTTGAAACCGCAGCATTTTCTGAAAACCAAGGCACCACAAGATACCAGCACAGGACATATTTTAGATGAAGTAGTAACTACTGCAAATCCCTATGCCAAATGATATGGCAGTACTTGAAAAGGAAAAAGCATACACAGGATACCACTTTTCAGTTAAGTACAATTTGGATGGATGCAGAAAAGCGCCATCTAATCTTGTAAATACTTTGTAGAGACCAATAGAACTGGCTCAGCTTTCAGATCACTAAATCCTACAAAAGAAGCATGTTAATGATGGTTGGCATAAAACTTGCATTTATATACACACACTTTCCTTCCTACATATTTTTTTCTGCACAATGTAATTCTCAGACTATCAGCAAAGATGAAGACCTTCTCAAGTAAGAAAACGTGTGTGTTTTTATACACATAGAAAACGAGCAAGACACAGGTGTACGTCATGTAATGGGCTGAAACTGGAACATAAGAGGTTCCGCTTAAACTCGAGAAGAAACTTCTTCTCAGTGAGGGTGACGGAGCCCTGGAACAGGCTGCCCAGAGAGGTTGTGGAGTCTCCTTCTCTGGAGACATTCAAGACCTGCCTGGACACGTTCCTGTGTAGCATTATCTAGGCGTTCCTGCTCTGGCAGGGGGATTGGACTTGATGATCTTTCGAGGTCCCTTCCAATCCCCAACATTCTGTGATTCTGTGATGTATACCACAAAAAATTTGTGATTCTACTGTGGATATATTGCAAGCTGTATATTTATATCCATCTGTAGTATATATTTTGAATGGAAGACTAGGCCATATGGTACTCACGGAATTTATAAATAAATTTATAAACAAAAGTGACAAGATTCACTTGGAGATAGTTGATAAATACAACACGATTAACTGAGACACTTTGTTTCAGTTATCAGGAAAAGATTGACAATGAAATAATTAATGAAAAAGATCTTTCCTTTTAAGTTTGCTACTAGAGGACAACACTGGGCCAGTGACTGTTTCTCTGACTCTATGAGTATAAAAGTTTTATTTCACCAATACTTTGTCAGATGGAAATATTCCTGTGATATCCATTACATCCAAAATCAGGGAAAGAACCAGACAGGCCAAATATCAGCTCTGTAACATATAGATCTCAATTGTCTGAAACAAAGTGGATAATTGGAAAAAACATTTTAGTTTGATAGATACCAGTAAGTTTCTTCGATTGGCTGTTAGGTTGATACAATGAACATTGTATTTAAAATATTTACCATGAACAAACTGATTGATTACATAGGCAAAAGAAGAGATGCTCTTGCCATGTTGCATTACAGCACTTATAGATTTATGCAAGTTGTCAGAGGTTATGTTTGGCCGGTGTTGTGTGCTTGTTAAAAGCATAGAATGAACCTCAGATTATTGTGGTTTCTAAAGGCTACAGCGAACAAGACCTCGAGCTGTTTTGAAAAGCAACGTGTAACTTAAGGTCAAGTACGCTGAGACACTGTTTATCAAGTCTCATTTTCTCTGCTCACCAAGAGGAACACTTGCTCTCACCTCATTGTAAAACGCCACCATGTCAACAACATGAAATGACACCTGTAATGTACATTAAAGGCAAATGAGACTTTCTCCCCACCTATTTGTCTTTTTAGAAATTAAGGTCCTTTCAGAGTGGAAATGTTTTAAACTTACAGTTGTAAATTCACCTCTTTCTATTGTTGGTCATTTAAACTGTGTTGCGTAGTGAGAGTACTTACACTGCTCCCCTCCTCCACAATACTTTGATATATGAATAATCACAGATACAAAAAAATAAAATATATTGTTGAAAATATTAGTCAGTGAAAGGAAATTTACCTTCCAAGTTTCACTCTTTATTTAAATTAAATTTATGAAATACAAGCTCCTAGAAGGTTTCATTAGAACTGGAATTCAACAATATTCAGTACTCTGAAGTTCAGAAATTATGAAACACAATTTACATCAAGCTTTTAATTTGCTTACTGTAATTGTCCATACCCTTTTCTCCATGACTTTTTATAGAACATTAAAACTCTATTAGCAAGGTAATCAATAATGGTTCTGTCCATGGATGACCTTCACAATCTTTTTCAGGGAAAACTAGATGATAAGTTTCTACTCATGCAAGCTAGATATAACTTCAAATAAGGTTCTTTTGAAATTCAAAAACCATAGGGAATTCTCCTCACAGACTGTGTCATTTGAAAGGCCAGATTTAATTAAAAGATATGCATTGACTCTGATGTAAACAGCAGATCTAACAAATTATATTGACTCTTAGAAGAGGATTTCACCTGTAGATACCAAAGTTTGCCAATGGACTTCCTAAAGATGCTCAAAGTGAGTAGTATTATGGTGTCTAAGGCCAAAAAAATTAACTGAGAGAGTAAAAAATTCATCCACAGTTCTGGAAATATACAGTTCTGGCTCTGGTTCAAGCAATAAAAAAGATAAGGAAAAAATTATCTGTGACTTCTAGTGCTGGTATTGTGGAGTGTATAAATCCACACCAGACAAGGATGGAAGTTCTATATTGGATTAAGACTGAAAGACCAGCTTCGATGTAGAGTGTATGTCGCGGGTTAGGGCTGGGCCGGCCACTAACACGGACAGACGCTCTCTAACCCCCTCTTCCCCGCCCCCAACAGGAAGAGAAAAGGGAATGAGGCAGAGAGACTTACGGGTTAGAGAAGAAAAACTAGAACAGTTTTAATGAAAATAATGGAAATAATGGTAAAAAGGTAAAAGTAAAGAACTATATACAACTATAGATAGTAGCCCGATATCAAACCCGACTCCCTCCCCCGACAGCAATCCCCACTGGTGCTGCAGAGCAGGAGGCACTGGGGAAGCCCCAGGCTCAGCAGCGGTGGGGAGCTGGATACAGGGAGCTGGATTCGGGAACTCAGGATCCGGATCAAAATCAGGAGGTCAGATGGAATCCTCTCTGGACACCGGCCATTGCAGAAAAAAAGGCGAAAAGGGCCGAAAAAGGAACGAAACTCTCGTGATCACTCAATTTATACTAGATATGACGTATATGGGATGGAATACTCTCTTTGGTCACCTGTCCTGTCTATTACCCCCCGGAGGTGCCACCTTTTACTTCCTTGTGCCCCCTCTTACTACCCGGCACCCCCAGCGTGGCACACAAGAGCCAGCAGTGGCCTTGGTCACTATAGGAATAAGTATCAGCAAGAGCCTTTCTACATACCAGTCCCAGGCAGTGACTGTAAACATCAGGTGTTATCACTGCCAGTAGCACACACTGTCTGCAAAAACATGCTGCTGACTTCAGAACGTGCAGCCTTTCAGAAGACACTAAACGGGAAAGTAAAAATCACTAAACAGGACTGGGTTTTTAGCTAAACCCAGGACAGTGTATCAGCAGGATAAGGAGCTTATGCTCACAGTATCCTCACATAAGCAGCAGCTGTAATTTGCGTAATACTAAAGAAGATACTAGAGAGAAACACTGAGGACTGAGAAATGAGTGAGGGTCTGGTATTCTAGGCTTTATCTCTTTGCAGCCTGCAAGTGGTAAAAGAAAGCAAAAAGAGGAGATAAGGTAAAAAATAAAGTGATGTTTTTGCAGAAAATTTTATTTCCCAGTGTTATGAACATGTTGAACCAGAGAAAAACATCTCCTGAAGCAATTTAACATGTGGTCTCTACTGTTTGGTCCTTTTTCTGCTCTTTTCTCCTAACTCCAATGACAGCTGAATAAATTACTTATAGAACTTTTCAATTGTATTTATCCTACAAAATTACTGTCAAGCCACTGTTTCCACTGTGATGCAGAATCAAATCAAACCACTCGGTCACAGCACTCTCTCTCCATATCACAGATTTCTAAGAATCTCCTGAGTATTTTTTTTTGTACATTAACTTACACTAATGTGGTCCACAGGAGTTGTTATGACAGGCCAGCGGAGTATGACACACAGGTGCAAGTCCAATTATCTGCAACAAGGAGGAACTTCCTCAGCTGAATGCTCTCCCTGGCAGACTGGTCATTAAATGTGAAATTCATCTTGGGTGTCCTATTGCATGGAGGTGTATGATGGGTTACAGAAGATAAACTGTTATATGCAGTTCATTTGTACTGGAGGGATGTTTACCTTATACACTAATTTATATGAAAAAGAACTCAGGCTGGGACAGTGTTCTAGTACCACCTCTACAGACAGTGATTGTGAGGTTTAAAAAAGGTCATCTTTGCTCTGTACATTTTACTAGCCATGAAATATCTTCTCTTGTGGCCTATTTGAAATATATGGAGTTAAGAAATCTACCATCGGATATGAAGAGTAAGCAATATGTAAAGTAGATGTCAAAATGATGAGATTTTAATATTATACTGAAAATCTGCTTCTGCGCTCACCTGTTACCAACATAAAGTATCTCTGAACTCAGCAACCTTTCTTCAGAAGTTTCATATGAGACAAACAGAAACCGAAAAAGCCAGTGAAGTCTTTTCATAAAAAGTGAGGTAAAAGCTAAAACTGATTTCTCACACTCAGAATCTATGCTGAAGGACAAAATATGTTTTCCTAACAACAATCTGAGAGCTGCAAAGAGAAGGAAGGATGACAAAACCCATATTTTTGGCTAAGCTTTCATGCATTTTTTACATAATTTCAAAGAGAAATAGCAATCCTGAGTATTATCGGTGTGCAAATGACTTCTGTACAGTGCAATAAAATGCAGAGAGTATTGTGATTTTCAAGATGGTACTATAGTTATCTTCTTTCCATTCTTTTAATCGTTTCAAAGAAAATTGTAAAATGCAATATTACTCACTCCCTGAAGCCAAGCTACATAATATTTGTTTTTGCAGCAAAAAAGAATTTTTATTTTTTATATGTTTCTAGACAGTCTTAATATGTAACCATCTGGAGCATAACATGACTAGTGCAGGAATTCAAGCCTTCCCTCAGTGTAGCTCTGGGAGCCCCACCAAGTCCTTTCCCACCAAGTCCTTCAAACGAGGGCATTTGGGATGTTCCGTGGCAGGCAGCTATGGCTGCCTTTCACATTTCCAGAAAGGAGATTAGTTCTTGCCTACAACCAAACAACATGCCACCTGTACCCTCTGCTGAGTGTAATGAGGTATGGGTTCGTTAAGATTTTCACTCAAAAGAATAAAGCATATTCATGTTAATGTATGTTACAATAACTCAAATTAAGATGGAGTTACCAAAAATTACCAGACTTCTCAAAGTGAGATTTCTTCCTCTACAATGAAGTAGATTCAAAAGATATCAGCAATTTGCACACTGAAAGTTCACCGTGAAATCAAAGAATAATTTTCTTCTACAGACAAAATCCAAACATTAGTCTTATATCTTAGAATTTTTTCATTAATTTTGGCATGTTTATTGAGAAGTTTTAGTCAGACGATGCTATGCTAGTGTCCCATGTCAGAACATGACATTGGCATATTTATAAAAGCAGACTAAAAACATCATAAAAAATTAAAATATTTCAAAGAGGAAAAAAAAAGATAAAAAAATAGGTAACTGGACATAGATTCTGGTCGAATACAAATGTGTATCTTGAGTGACTAAATCAGCTCTGGCAGCTTTGTCTGCCTGAATTCCCTTCTCTCTCATTTCAGGGGCAGGTTTGTACAGAATATTTCTGTTATAAGAGTTTATCTTTTCTCAAGTGTTTGAGCAGAAGGAACTAAATTCTCCACCAAATACAATGCTTTGCATGATGCATAGCTGAAGATTCAAAGAAAACTCTGGCTTATTTTAGAAATAAAAAAGTTGACCTACACGCCCAAACACTAGGATGCCTTAGTTGCTTTCTCTCTGATCTGCAAAGCTAGGATGGAATTCTAATGACATAGGATTTCTCTGTTGAGACTTTCAAAGCTTCTTGTTTATGGGAGCATGGAAGAAAAGTCATTCAAATTATTGCAGCACCCTCACTTGTGGTCTTTGCCATAAACTGTAGGTGAGGAGGAATACAAATACATGAGGAGAAAGGGAAAGGTAAAGTTTACCACCAGTCAAAGAAAACTTTATTGTATTTTAAAGAAAATTTCTGTTCAGCTCAGTTTTGTAAATCAGTTTCTTATTAATAGGAGTACTGTGGTATTTTGATTTTCCTTTTTTTTTAAAAGCAATATAATTTTAATACCATTTCACGTATGACTGAATCACAGGATCTCTTTGGTTGGAAGAAACCTTTAAGATTATCGAATCCAACCATTAACCTAACAATGCCAAGTTACCACTAAATCATTTCCCTAAGGACGAGATCGGCACTTTGCTTAAATACTTCCAGGGATGATAATTCCACCGCCTGGGGCAGCCTGTTGCAATGCCCAATGACCCTTTCAATAAGAACTTCCTCCTAATATCCAGCCTAAACCTCTGTTGGTGCAACTTGCAGCCATTTCCTCTAGTTCTATTGCTTGCTAACTAGGGAGAAAAGGTTGACACCCTCGTTTCTCCAACCCACTTTCAGCAAGTTGTAGCAAGCCATAAGGTCTCCCTTCAGCTTCCTTTCCTGCAGGCTAAACAACCCCAGTTCCTTCAGTTGCTCTTCATAGGACTTGTGTTCCAGACCCTTCACAAGCTTTGTTGTCCTTTTCTGGACACTCTATAGCAGCTCAATGTCCTTCTTGTAGTCAGTAGCCCAGAACTGAACATAATCCTCGAGCTGTGGCCTCACCAGTGCCGAGTACAGGGGGACAATCATTTCCCTGGTCTTACTGGCCACACTACTTCTAATACAAGCCAGGATGTCACTGGCCTTGGCCACCTGGGCACACTGCTGGTTCATATTCAGCCACCTATCAACCAACACCCCCAGGTCCTTTTCCCACATGCAGTCTTCCAAACACACATCTCCAAGTCTATAGACTTCCATGGGGTTGTTATCCTATCTACCTTAATGGTTCTGTTCTGGCTTAAACTGGGATAACACAAGAAGAAAAGCTAGTGAAGTCTGATCCCAAACAGGCAACCCACAAAGAATACTAGAGCAGCAATGGCTCTTTCTTCTTCCTGGACTTTTATCACATTAAATTGCCAGACCATGAAAATACATATAAATTGACTAAATATTCAAGTATGCTAGAAATTTCTGTTCAATTTGAATTTAGACTTATGATTCATCTATTTTAATTTATCTTTCACTGTGGGGTTTGTTTTTTTTTTCATGTGGTGTCTTGGGCTTCCAAAATCTGTATATACCTTATGGCTGAGTAAGGTATTTGTTCATGCTTATACTCTGTGTTTTGTACCTGGAGTACAAGATTCTTTAAATTTACAGATGTACCACATTCAGACTACTGCAACAGCATCTCTGATGAGTTGCACTCTTGATTCACTATTATATGACAGTGAGCCATCAGCTGGAAAAACAAATTAATAATGCTTGAAGTCCTCTTTAGTGTTACCAGACCACAGCTTAACTCTGACAGGATTCTTAGGATATGTAATCATGAGGCTAAGCGTCAAAAGTCACAAAAATAAAATAATCATTAGGGATTTCTCTGTACAATACTTAATCTATTTTACCTTTTTATTAAGGCAAAGTTGCAGCATTTATTTCTAGTGTGCAAATAACCTCATGCAAGGACAGTCAATTATTAAAAAGCACAAGAGATGATCACTCTAAACTCCATTTAGGTCACATATGACAATCTGTAAATAAAGTTGTGTAAAGAATTATTGTAAAAGAAGGTGAAAAGCACAAAGTAATATGAACAACAATATTTATCTGTGATTGCCACATTTTTCAGTTAAATCTGCAAAATAAAAAGATATCAGTTTTGGAATTTACCTTATTTTTTGCTTTCAAAACATGACTTATTCTTTCACAACCAAGACAAGACTCTTTTATGTCTTTTTTTTTTTCTATTTCTAACAATATTTCCAAGACCTCTCACATCTCCAATAAATTCACAGTTACTTCTTGACCACTGAAATTAGTGAGACCTGAGGGAAATGAGCCTTGCAGGACAGGGCCCCAGAAGTTCAGATGGTAATAAATAAATAAATAGTTACCTGTAGTATTCTACTCAAACAGAAGATTTTAACTAATTAATTTTCAAAAGGTAATAGTGAAAAGATTCTCTTTTGTCAGTTGAAAATCGTCATATAACATGTGGTATGTAAATCACACCTAAGTGAAGACCAGAGAAGTCTGCAAAGCTAATCTCACCTCTATGCAGATTCCCTTGTAACACGCACAAGTTGAAGAAAAATGTATGTACAATGAAATAATTCTCTGGATTAAACTGTTCTATAGCCACTGAATATTGTCATATTTCATCAAAGCAGATCTAATATTCACAAGACAAATCCTCATGCAGACTGCCTCTCTCTTCCCTCTTCTTGGGTACATCACTTGTGCAAAGAGGCAATTACTTTGTTGTGTTGATGGTAAACCATGATCCAGAAATACCATTCAGCAGCTTCCTAAAGGACAGTCTGTGAGGAGAAGGCTACCCCAAAATATATGGAAGCTCCAGAATTACTCCAACGTTCTTCTCTACCAATACATGCCATCTGCTGGGAAGCAGCTAAACATTCCATTTTTTTCCCATGCAATTTAAGACTTTCTCATTTCCATTCCTTTCTGTTTATTTCAAACCTGTTATTCAGGTTTTAATTATTTTCATTTATCTTCTAGTTTGTTTTTTTTTCTGTGCATTGTCTATTCCTCTGCTTATGTAATTACCGTGGCCAGAATATCTATAATATTATAGAATATTTTAGTTTAACTTTATAGGTCCCAGTGGAAAATGAAGATGTGGCCTTCAGTTCCCCTAGGAGACCCTGGCCACGTGTCAGGCTCAGCAAATCTACAGTACATGACTATGTTGTAAATCAAATCATTTTGTTGAGAAGAAACCCTTGACCCCTTCCGGTTTGTATGCTACTCTTGAGTTTGTCTACAGTAAGATTGTGTTTGCTGTCTTTTAGCTTTGTTACAACAGACACAATAAAACTGTGAACCCTGCACTACAAAAAAAACAATTTAGACATGACATGCTTTCTCTATCCTGAATGCCTCAGGCTTGGGTCAGATGGGAAATGTTATTTTTGAGAATCTGGCAAAATGTATTTTGTTTGTTTGTTCTACAAAGGTAAAGAATCAATAACAAGAAGAATAAAAAAGGTCAGACCAGGCTCCTTCATATTATCCTACCAACAGGAAGGTCAGCATACCAAAAGTCTTGGGAAAATTAAGAAAGCAGATCTCAGCCTGTGGAGTAGAAGGCAAAAAAATCATACATGTCACTGATGTGAAAAACGCTAAAGGAAATGCAATGGTTCCCTCTTGACTTTGGTTTGAGACTAAATATTGTTGTAGAGAAAAAACCATGTGGGGGGTTCTTGGGTTTTTTTAATAGAACTGCATTTGCCCACATGCATATACATGCAGTTAAAAAGCAGCTACATGATGGGCCTCTGATGCCGCTGAAAAGCAAAGACACAAGCATAAACACCTTTCCATAGGATACATACACCCAAATCTTAATGAAACCTCTGTGTGCCTAGCATACACTGCTGGAGATGCTGTAAGCGAATGTTGGCTGTATAAAGACTGTATCTTATTAGAGTTTAAAAACATCCACCATGCAAGTGACAACTCTATAAAGGATTAGCATCCTGGGTTTCCAAGTTTTTTAATTCAATCTTTAGAAGAATTGTATTTGTATTGTATGTAGGCCTTCAACTGTGCATTTCAAAATTCTACAAGAAAAGCCTCTGAATCATCCATCTTCATATACAATGATTTTCTGCAAAATGCACAGGAATGTCATTATACCAAAGCTGTAAGTATGTGAAAGCAGTCTGATCACGTGGTGCGACTGCTTTCCCAAAAGAGTTTCTTGCTGAAGCAATGCTGTAAAATAAATAGTTGCTATATAGTAATAAATCCAAGTTACCTTCTGAACTGCTTCACTGCAAAGGTATTTTAATGCAAGACTGGTTATAAAATACTATTAACATTCAGATTTGTAGGGTCATAAACTAAGACCAAAGTAAATTTCAGCAATCTTAACATTTTAAAGAGATTTAAGATCCTTCATATGACAGCTTTCCAATTCCCTATCACAACAGTTTCCTTCCCTGCAATGGCGACTCTGAGGAATATTTCCAATCATGTTTATACAATGTCTACTTTCAGTTTATTATAAAATATGTGTTCTTAAGAATAAGCAGAAATATTTTTTTCCATTATATGAAGACATGTTGTTACTATCTTTATAAACTTAACAGAGAGCTTTCCTCTTCTTTAAAAAAATAAATCCTGCTATTTTTATTCGCTGAATATCTTAATGAATCTGACTGGGAAACAAGTGTCTAAATTGTTGTAGCCCCAAAATGGGACAGAATCCCAGATCCCATAACTAGATATCACTGTATGAATTAATACATTTGACAACTTGGCAACAAATTGCGAGATCAACATCCATTCAAGATGACTGGGGAATGTTGACCTCCCATCTCCTACCAAGGCATACTTATCCATCTACCTCGTTCTTTTGAGAATAATCACATGCATGGAAATGGGGACAATGAAACATTCAGAAAAAGCACAAGGGAATCAGTAGCGTTCATGTGCCTGGAAGAGTTCTATTAACATCTCCCTTAGAGTTTCATTAAAGAGCAGTTCTTAAGCAGGTCCCAAGTTGTATCCAGTTTCCATTCTTTGATTTATACCACAGAATAATTTCTGAATGCAAACCCCGCACTTTTTCAGATGGAACTAAATCAAAAGATGGTCTCCCAAAGTGCACTTTCCATTCTCCAGCTAATATTGGGCATCGAGACCATGACAGAAAACTAAAGCTTGCCCAAATAACTTCCCCCAAAACATAGTGTTGATATGTGGCATCAGTAATAATTGCCTCACTCAACAAATTCACTTATGTTGTGTCACAGGGTTTCCTACCAGGGATAAAGACACATTCTTTTGTGATGGAACCCACGATCCACCCTTTTTTGGGTTTTGTTTTTGTTCATTTTTTTTTAAGGCAAATTCTGTTCCTATTTTAGTTTATGTCCACAAAAAATTAATTTGGTAAAGTGAGCACCCTGTGAAGAAGTCAAAGGTTTTCTCTGCTTCACTGGCCTTAATACTTGAGCTAAACTGGGAAAAGGAAGGGTGATAGTTGTTCATTTGTAGTCTCAATTCATTTTCATGGCAAGTGCCTTTACATTAAAATAGGAGGACCACAGGCTTCACTTAATATAATCTGACATAATTTATATAAAATTATTATATGCCATACTAGAGACTCATTAATTTACCAACAAATTAAAGAAGGAAAGTTCTTACTCAAAACCAAATAAGGAAACAAAACCTCAAACATTTATTGGATTTATCTGCAATAATTTAATGTGAGAAAGCTGCACTAAAACATGACTTTCTGTATGACTAGAAAAAGGTATTGAAGTTGTAAGAATGAAAACAATGTATTCATAACTGATTTTATGAACAGTGACATTATGATGAAAACAGTAAAACCATGATGTATTTAAAAACAAGCAAAAAAGTTTTATATTTCCTTTATAAACTCTGTAGAAAATTCCCTCTGGCACTTACTCGTGGAGCAGTTGTTGAACTCTATGTCATCTATTGCTGCTCCTCCTCCCAGGTCTCTAGTACGAATGCCTTCAAAGATAACTTCAAAATTCCTCAATTTCCCCAAATGCAACTTGACTTGGTTCCACTCATCACCATGATTTCCTGTTTCACTCCATATTTTCACAATCTCATCATCAGTCTGAAGTTTGAACAAAACATATAAAGTAAGACATCTATAAGTATGGATTATCAAATATCAGTTTTGGGAAAAAAAAACCAAACCAAAAAAGCAGAGAGAAGACTGAAAGACAAGCCTTCAGTTTTGTCAAGAAATGGTAAACATATGTTTTGCTTATGTTTATATGAGAAGTAGCAAAATGAGATAATTATCATACAAATCACATGAACATAAATAGCAGATGGAGTCTCAGTACGGAAATTACTATGTATACGACTGAATTCCAGAACAGTCCATTTTGTAGAGCTGTGTTTAATTTTATACAATACTAAGATTCATTCTTTGTCTTTAGAGTGTATTACTGGATGCAAGGTTAGTCTGCCGTTTTAAAATTAGGATAATGGGTAGCATCTTTAAAAAGTCACAACAATAGTAATACATGGGATGAAAAGCTAAAAAATATAAGATAATCATCAGTTTATTTGAAGACAAATAGGTGTATTCTGGCTTTCAAATATGCTAATATATTTTAAAGCTTTTCTTTAAATGTCCAATCATATCATTTAACTGGCAAGTCAGCAGTAAAGAACATGCTTTGTTTTTTAATACTAGTATTAGAATGTTCCTGTTTAAGTTGCTGTGAACGGATGATACATCTATATGATGGCACCAAACTAAATATTTGCAGAAGTTTTGTATTCATTCTTCTTTACAACCATGTGACTACTCATTCAAATTATAAATGAGAAATTTTTCATTACTCTTTTCTTACCAAAACCCATTAGTAATCTAGCTAGGGTTAATAAAACCACCGTGCAATACATCAAACAGCTAAATGTAATGCATAAAAAAGGTTTTAAGTAGTAGTGCATAAACAAGCAAAATCTAATGAAAATAGGGACAGCAGTAAAAATAGGCAGAGAAACAAATTAATTACATTTCTTAATACCTGATGAACCTGTTATGTTAATAAGATTGTCTTATGCATATTTATGATGAGGAAATGAATCCCGGTGCTTTAGATATTGTATTCTGAGTAGGAAAGTGCAGACAAGCATGCACAAAAATAATATATTAGTTGTTTCTGAATCAAGAAACTCACAGAATTGATTATATCTTTTAGAAACAGGTCTTTAGACCTACCAAAACCAGAGATACTGAAGTGTGGCTTGAAGATGCTGTTCTGGAAAACCATCACTAACTGTAAAGGAGTTAGTCAAGAACAACGGCAACTTTAAATCGCTAAATAGGAAAGAAAAAACAGAGAAGAGTCTCCACAACTGCATGTAAAGTCATAGATACTCAGCTGAACAACGCTATTGCTGCACTAATGACGTTGGACCTGTGGTCATAGTAGCCTTTTATAAGTCACGATAACTGAGCACTCAAGAACCTACAGAGGCAGGTTTAGGCATTGCTTTTTCAGTTGTGACTCACTGAATTAAAGCCAATTACACAGACCACCAAAGAGGAAATCATGC